>OY757022.1:20720758-23552923 GCA_963580285.1 Lucinisca nassula
TTCTCTCGTCAGGATTATGCCTCTTTCAAGAGTTATTCCCTTTGAAATTTTTTACACGACGTAGGGACCTTGAAATATATGGCATTGAATGCATATGGATAGAAATTACTCTTAAGCAAAAACACATTCTGTTTGGTCTATTTTATAGACCACCTAATACCGATGCGGCTTACTTCTCATCTATAGAGGATTCCATTCATCTTGCGATAGACACGGGCATTCAGGATATTGTGATTACAGGCGATTTAAATTATAATATGTTGAATGCACGGCTCTGTAGCAAGCTGAATGACCTCTGTGAACAATTTTCTTTAACACAAGTAATAAACGAACCCACCCACTTCACCGAGCACTCCTCTTCACTGCTAGACGTTATTCTCACAAATAATGAAAACCACTTCGCTTTAAGTGGAGTTGGTGATCCTTTTCTATCGCAAGACATGCGCTATCACTGTCCTATTTATGGTATCCTTAACTTTAAAAAAGCTAAATTTAAATCTTTTGCTCGAAGAACATGGTCTTTCGACCAGGGTAACTATATTCGTCTAAGAGAAATGGCGACTTCAACAAACTGGTTAATTCTTTACGACGCTGATGTCAACACCCACGCCAAAAATTTAACTAATCATATTATCAATTTGGCAAAAGAATGTATACCTAACAGGATAACAAGGATAAAACTTGGAGAGCCATTATGGATCAACACTGATATAAAAAAATTAATACGAAAGCGTAAGAGAGCCTATCGGAAGGCAAAGCGTACGGGTTTTTACAACCACTGGGCAAAATTTAGACAGATTCGAAATAAGGTAATAAATTTAATTAGAGAAGGGAAGCAATCACACAAAGAGAATATTATTAATAAACTAAAGAGTGGAACATTATCCTCCAGAGATTGGTGGAGAACTCTAAAATCTGTAATCTCACCAAACTCTAAGCAGCCACTGCCTCCTCTCGTGAAGGACGGTGACATATTCACGGATGAGTTAGAGAAAGCAAACGTCTTGAATGACCAGTTTCGAGATCAAAGTTTATTGAATGAAAATGGCGCTGAGTTGCCAGTAATAAATTCTTATGCTGTACATGCACAGCTAAGTTCCATAGATATCACCAAGGATGAAGTAGAAATTGTTCTGAAGTCCCTTCCCATAGGTAAAGCATCTGGTCCAGATGGAATTAGCAATCGTCTCCTCCGTGAAATGGCTGCTGAAATATCTGAGCCTTTTTGCCGCCTATTTAATCATTCCTTACATACCGGAACTTTCCCTGAAGACTGGAAACAGTCGCACGTTTGTCCCATTGACAAAGGTGGTGATAAATCATCTCCCTCGAACTATCGTCCTGTTTCTCTTTTGTGTAATCCTGAAAAGGCTTTTGAGCGAGTGGTCTTTAAATACTTCTATAACCATCTCAACGAAAACCAAGTTCTCACTCCACTACAATCTGGCTTCATACCTGGCGACTCTACAACTAACCAGCTCACTTACCTTTATAACTTCTTTTCTCATGCTCTTGACTCTGGAAAAGAAGTTCGGGTTGTTTTCTGCGACATCAGCAAGGCCTTTGACCGTGTGTGGCATGAAGGTCTTTTAATGAAGCTCGAAGCCGCAGGTATCTCAGGTAACTTACTTACCTGGTTTCGCTCCTATCTCTCAAACAGAAAACAAAGAGTTGTATTGCCAGGCGCCGAATCGAACTGGAACTACATACAGGCTGGAGTACCACAAGGATCTATACTTGGCCCTCTTCTATTTTTAATCTTTATCAATGATATTGTAGAGGATATTGGCTCAAATATACGTTTATTTGCTGATGATACTAGCCTATCTATTGTCGTAGAAAACCCTGACACTGCTGCGGAACTTCTTAACTTAGATCTCGACAAAATTATGAACTGGGCGAAAAAATGGCTTGTTAAATTCAACCCTGTGAAAACAGAATCCCTTCTTGTTTCTCGTAAGCTCATTAAACCAATACATCCACATCTTTATATGGAAGATTCCCAAATAATCGAAGTTGATTCTCATAAACACCTAGGTATTGTATTCAGTAACGACTGCACATGGCACAAACATATAGAATATATCAAAGATAAGGCATGGAAGCGCATAAACGTAATGAGAAAAATGAAATTCGAATTTGACAGGAAATCTCTTGAAACAATATACTTTACCTTCATTAGGCCAATTTTGGAATATGGTGATTGCATTTGGGATAACTGCACACAATATGAAAAGGCCGAATTAGACAAAATACAAAATGAGGCAGCAAGAATAGTTACAGGTACTACAAAACTAGTTTCAATTAGAGCTTTGTATGAGGAAACAAAGTGGGAGACCCTAGAAGAAAGACGCAAAAACCACAAATTAACTTTGTTTTATAAAATGGTTTACTGTATTGTGCCTTCTTATCTATCTTCTCTTGTACCTCATCCTGTCAGTAGTGCATCGTCATACAACCTACGTAACTCAAACGACATTCAGACGATTCAAACACGTACTAATCATTACTATAATTCTTTTCTTCCATCCTCAATTCGGGATTGGAACGACCTACCACTAGATGTCAGAAATTCTGACTCTGTGACAAGTTTTAAACATAAATTGAAAGACAGGCACAGATTAGTTCCGAAATTCTATTATACTGTTAACAGAAAACTGCAAATATTACACACTCGACTTCGAACACGATGCAGCTCCCTCAATTACGACTTGTTCCAGAAAAACATCTCCGACTCACCTCTTTGTGCATGCGGAGAAACTGAAACCGCAGAACATTATTTTCTTGGTTGTCCACTCTATGACAACCAACGAGTAAATCTTATATACTCTATAACTGCTCACTCGACAGTTTCAATTCAAGTCATTCTCTTCGGTAACAATCTGTTGCCGGTACATGCAAATAATGTCATCTTTGAAGCTGTGCAGAAATACATTAGAGAGACTAAAAGATTTTGAGCATCATTAAAAGTGGCTGTACCTTGCAACAGTCATCATGCCTTCCCCTTGACCCTCTGGATTCCACTCATTATATTTTTGTACTTTTGTCTTATCTTATTTTTCTTATCATATTCATTTTTTCTACCTAAACGCTTATCAATCAATTATCAATTATGAAATTCCAAGTTCATGATGATTTTGCTAAATCTTGATGCATTTGCTATCTTTCTAAAGACTTAAGCACGTAGACATGCTCATATGAAAAACGTCTTATCACATACATGTATATTATTAAGTATGATATTATTTGCTTGTGTCTATTCTTGACCGTTACATGTATTTAAAAACTGTCTACCGTCATTATAGATGTAAATGTATATATTGTGTTTGAGGAGAAGAACTAAATAAGCTGATAGCTTCCGTTCTAATCCTGGTTATAAAGTAAAAATTTATATATTGTATTTCGTATGGTGAACAGAGAAATAAATACGTTTAAACTAAACATTTGTTATACCGTTTAACTAACAAACTCTTAAATAAAAACAATCATCACGAATGCAAGCCTATATGAATTTGTCCCTCTTAAAACCCACTTTTATATATAAATAGTAAAACTGGGATTTAGTTTTAAGTTTTGTCAGAACAAAAACAGCCGCTCGCCGGCAAAATTAAAGCAATTAAAAACAGTCTTTAATGAAGGACGATTTGATTAAACTAGTACCGACAATCGTTTTTTTTTACACCCAAATTAATCGGTACACGATTAACTAAAGTGTTAATTAAATTAACCCAAATGGAATCTTCCATCTTATATATTTCGAAATTTAGGGGTGTCAGGTTGTGTTTTCTTCAAAATTTATTCGGGAAGTGGCTATACTTTTTCAAACAGCGTCCGCCCTAATCAGACGACGCCGCGTTCTGCGGCGTCTGATCTAGGCATGCAGTGTTTGACTACCCAAATGGAATTTGCCATCTTATATATTTCGAAATTTAGGGGTGTCAGGTTGTGTTTTCTTCAAAATTTATTCGGGAAGAGGCTAAACTTTTTCAAACAGCGTAGGCCCTGACCATACGACGCCACGTTCTGCAGCGTCTGATCTGTGCCTGCAGTGTTTGAGAAGGCATCCCTTTGTGGGTTTCTGATACTGAATGGGTTAAAAGTGAATAATAATAAAATAATAATAATAATAATGATAATGATAATAATAATAATAACAATAATAAAAATAATAATAACTAGAGCAGGTTGATGGCGCGCCATCGCATATCCCCGCGTTCTGCGGCGTCTGATCTGGGCATTCAGTGTTTGACTACCCAAATGGAATTTGCCATCTTATATATTTCGAAATTTAGGGGTGTCAGGTTGTGTTTTCTTCAAAATTTATTCGGGAAGTGGCTAAACTTTTTCAAACAGCGTAGGCCCTGACCATACGACGCCACGTTCTGCAGCGTCTGATCTGGGCCTGCAGTGTTTGAGAAGGCATCCCTTTGTGGGTTTCTGATACTGAATGGGTTAAAAGTGAATAATAATAAAATAATAATAATAATAATAATAATAATAACAATAATAAAAATAATAATAACTAGAGCAGTTTGATGGCGCGCCATCGCATATCCCCGCGTTCTGCGGCGTCGGATCTTGGCCTGCAGTGTTTGACAAGGTACCCCTTTGTGGGTTTCAGGGACGGAATGGGTTTAATACTAATAAAATAATAATAATAATTATAATAAAAATAATAATAACTAGAGCAGGTTGATGGCGCGCGATCGCAAATCCCCGCGCTGTGAAAACCATGTTACAATAAAAGGACCCAAAGTACTTCTTTCTGGCCTCCGGTGAACTCAAGACATGTCTCGGGGCAAGTTATAACCCATTTCAACTATTGTTCGGCAAAAAAATAGTGTACCACACCTACCCCTGGGGTACGAGTTGACCAAAATAGGTACGAGTTGACTAGGGGGTACGAGTTGACCAAAGAACGGGTACGAGTTGACCAAAAACAGGTACGGGTTGACTCAGGTACGAGTTGACTTAGGTACGAGTTGACCAGTTACCGTTCAAAGGGTTATCGTTTGGAAGCAAGGAATACGCCACAGAACTGAAAAGTTTGGATCGGCCAGACTAGCTAATCAGACCTAATCAGTGACCCTCTATCTATCTAATCTGTGCAATCTGTGTAATCAAGGCCCTATGGCCGCAATGACTCTTGGGTAATATCTCTTCGTAAGTCTACAGTAAGGAATCGAGACAATTCATTGACAAGACAATTCATCGACACGGTTTTTGGAGACAATGCATCGACACAATTGAAGACAACTCATCGACACTTTTTGAAGACGATTCATCGACACATTATTATGTTGAAATTATACACACGCTGATAAATCGAAGACAATGTTTTGAAAATAAAATTATCTATTATCACGTTTATGATCAAAATTACGAATTTAGAAAAATTTAATTAAATATTTTGGCTTATTGACCATTTTAACCGCAATAGTTTGCCTCGTTTGATTTGATGTGGCAAAAAACTGACTGTCGGGAAGGCGGAGCTGTCTCAAAGTAATTGAGGATAGCATGTAGCTTTTAGGATGCTGTTGCTATGCAGTGGCAGTATTGATAGTACGACCACTGGAGTTGAAGGATTATTTAGCCTCGAGATTTGTACAATTCGCATTTAGATACCTGATTCTGATCATGAGATATAAACCGTGTCCGTGAGTTATCATCTAGATAATAAGCCCATGTGATGGACCTTGATTGATCCCAGTTTAGGGGTAAAAGTTCAGTTTAACCCTTTTTGTACTAAATGGAATCCTCCTCCTACATATAGCATGGGTCCATTTAAAAATGTAGGGTTGTCAGGTTGTGTTTAGGGAAAAAATGCAAACATACATGTAACTCACAATTCAGCTTCACTTTCCATCTTTTTTATTTTGATTATGAAAGTTTTGATTAATAGTTGACCAAGTTCTGTATACATTTTTTTATGCGGTTAAAATGGTCAATAAGCCAAAATATTGAATTAAT
This sequence comes from Lucinisca nassula, assembly GCA_963580285.1. Classification (NCBI taxonomy): domain Eukaryota; kingdom Metazoa; phylum Mollusca; class Bivalvia; order Lucinida; family Lucinidae; genus Lucinisca; species Lucinisca nassula. The sequence continues at coordinate 20,726,729 of OY757022.1, forward strand.
TTTTTTCTAAATTCGTTATTTTGATCATAAACGTGATAATAGATCATTTTATTATCAAAACAGTGTCTTCATTTTATCAACTTGTGTATAATTTCAACATAATAATGTGTCGATGAATTGTCTTCAAAAAGTGTCGATGAGTTGTCTTCAATTATGTCGATGAATTGTCTCCAAAAACCGTGTCGATGAATTGTCTTGTCGATGAATTGTCTTGTTCCCTACAGTAACTGCTCTCCAGTATATTTTTTGTATCGGTGTTGCGACGCAGATGGGTAATGTTTTTATTATTATTATTATTATTATTGTTTATTTTATTTATTTATTTTTTTATTTTTTTAATTTTTTAATTTTTTGATTTTGTCAATCTTCGTGTTCGCTCTAAAAACTCGTCGAAGATATCCATGATTATTAGGCTTTGTTCTTTGAAGTAATCTTTTTGGGTTCTTAGTAGAAACAACTCCGACGATCAGTCATTGAGTCCTGTTTGCTGCATTAGTTTGACCCGAAGCTCTTCCCTTATCTTCTCGAACTCGGTGCATTCAACAACGTAGTGCTCCACTGATTCAATGGCTCCGCATTTACAGAAGGGATACTCTGTTACTCCTATTTTGTGCATGTACTCATTAAGACAATAACCCGTTCTAAGTTTCGAAATCACTCTATGATGCCTTCCTGTAACAACTTTGTTATCTTTCTGTCCCACTTGTTTCCTATATGCATAAAGATGCCTTCCTGTCTCTGCCAGCTCCCATCTTCTCTGCCATTTTGTCATGCACGATTTCCTTGCTCTCGTTTTAATATCTGCTGCTGTTGTGATTACATCACCGCTTGACATTTTCTCTGCCTCCTCTGCTGCCTCTTTCGCTAACCTATCTGCAATTTCATTCCCTTGTATGTTCGCATGACCCGGTGTCCATGAAATCTCCACTTTGACCCCCTTGTCTCCTAACTTTCCTATCTTCTCTTTCACCTCTTTGACTGTACCCTGGTATGAGGTGGGTTTCCAGCCCAGGGTTAACATTCCCACAGCCGACTGGCTGTCAGAAAAAATTGCTACACCGGAAATCTGCCTTCTTCCTCTTTCTGCTTTTATGTGCCCTAAGGCCATTGACATAGCTACTAGCTCTCCTAAAAGTATCGACGCCATACTTGACACTGGCTGTTTCAATTCAACACATTCATCTTGATCTGGATAAAATATACAAGCCCCCGCCCCACAGGGACCGGGGTTCCCTTTGCACGACCCATCTGTGAAGATGAAGGTCGTTCCAGGTTCACTGCCATCAATTGTTTCCTCTGTCAATCTCTTACTTTCTCTTTCTTGTAAACGTGTTCTGTTCTTGGAAGACCCTAGATTATTCCAGTACTCTGGCCTTTTCAGGGAAGGTAATAATATGGAGTCTTCATAAGAAGGTTCTGGTTCTATCGTGCTGCAGTCAATGTCAGTAGTAGCACATATGTCAGCCATCTGTATTTTCTTTTTTCCCAAAGGTTACGTGTGTCTCTAATACTTTCCCTCAAATAACATGTCCCACTTTCCTACAGCTTCCATTATTGGTTGGTTGTCTGACTTTGCCATTATCTTCCCAAGATCTCTCACAGCAAGCTCTTCCCTCCTGAGGTCCAGTGGTAACACATCATCCTCGACTTCCAGTGCCTCTAGACCTGCTGAGGCTGGCACTCCCAAGCAAATGGCTAGGCCCCTTCGCTGAATTCTATCCAAGGTCTCACATTTTCCGTTTTGCCACAATGCAGCCGCATATTCAATTTGGGGAACAATTATGCTTTTATACAATCTAATCATATTATGAGGTTTAATTCGTTCTGTATTCCCGAGGATACTTAGAGCTGATAGCATCTTCTGTGCCTTCAGTTCTAACATTGTAATATGTTCTTGGAATGATAGTCTTTCATCTAACACTACACCCAATAACTTAGTTTGCCTCGTCCTTTTCAATGCAGTTGTAGCCATCCTAATATCTGCCTGCTGATCTAGTATCATTTGGTCTCTTGAAAACACACAGTATTCTGTTTTCTCTATATTTAACTTCATTCGCCACTTTCTAACCCATTTTCTAATTTCTTCTAAGTCAGTTTCTAGGTCATCAGTCAACTGGTTAAGATCACTACCACTGCGCCATAGTGTTCCATCGTCAGCAAACTTTACTTTATCACTGGATACGGATTCAAATATGTCTTCTATGTATAAATTGAACAGAAGTGGGGATAGAACTGACCCCTGTGGCAATCAAATATTGGTGGTAAACTCTTCACCTTCATGTTTACGCAGTTTATATGTTGCTGTACGATCTTGTAGGAAACTGCGTAACCAGAACCAGATTCTTCCTTGAATACCTTTCTGATGTAGCTTATATAATAAACCTTCTCTCCACACCGAATCGTAGGCCTTCTCTAAGTCCACCATTACTGCTACTGTTGCTTCCTTCTGATTAAACCCATTGAAGATGTCAAGAGTCAAGCGAAGTAGTGCATGTGTTGTTCCTCTGAATCGTCTGAATCCTTCTTGTTCCTTGTCTAACAGATTGTGATGTTCAACGTATCCATACAGACGTGTCACCAGGATCTTCTCCATACACTTTCCAAGACAGCTTGTCAGACTAATTGGCCTGTAAGATGACGGTAGGTGGTAGTTAGTCTTCCCAGTCTTCTTCAGAAATTTCACCGAAGCGACCTTCCATTGCTGTGGACAAATTCCTATTCTCCATGATTTGAGAAACAGATAATGTATAGCTGTTTTCAACTCCTCACCCGCTGTTATCAACAAGTCTGTATACACCATGTCTGCGCTGTCGCTTTCCCCTTTATAAGGTCTTGGATTGCTGCATCACTTTCTTCCTTTAAGATATCCCGGTTAAGAACTTCTGTTTCTTTTGTCCCCTCCATACCCTCTTGGTCTGCAATATCTTTAATGTTATTTCCTACCTCTTCTTTCCATGCATCGTTCCACAGTTCCCCTTCCAAGTGTTTACCTTCGAAAAACACTTCCTCCAGTACTTTGCATTTGTCGGCCGGTTCAAACACTGCAATCTCGTTTCTGTCTCCAAGAGGTAATACCCCACCTGCATCTTCTTCCTGATAGGATGTGAGGGTTCTAAAGCTCTGCCAAATTTCTTTGGGGTCAGTACTCTCATTTATCTTGATACAGATTTCTTCAGTCCATTCTTCTTTTGCTTTATCACACACCTTTTCATAATTTTCTTCCGCACCTCTTAAAGAATTATGATTTCCTGGTGTCTGCCTTCTCCTAAATTTCTTCTTGGCTACATTCAATTCATGTTTTGCCTGTTTTACATCGTCATTTCCCCATGGGGTTTTCTTCCTTCTTTCCCCTGTCCGGTCCTTAACCTTTGGAATGGCTTCTTCCATGCAATCATGGAAAACCCCCATAAACGATTCCACTGTCTCATTAATAGTTTCATTTCTATGATTACTCTTGTTCCACTCCTTAAATCTCTCTTCTGATAAATATTCCCACTTTTCCCTGTCCATTTTCCGCAAACAAAATTTCTCTCCAACTGTCTCATCATCTCCCTGAGTTGTGTCTTCTAACTCCATCATCACACTTATGTGATCTGATCTCACATTCTCATGAGTCAGTGTCTGGCAGTATCTTATCTTCCTGTTCATGCTGACACGAACAAGGACTAAATCAATCACACTGTGAGAGTTTCTATATGTTGGCTGGAAATCATTTACACATATTAAATTATTTTCTTGTATTATTGTTTTCATTATTCCTCCTGCACTATTTGATTCACTGTTTCCCCACTCTCCACTTTTTGCATTCATATCTCCCGTCACAATTACATTTGTATACACTGCACTCACCCGTATCACCAAATTATTCAAAAGAGTCATTTTCTCTAACTTATTTGGCGGTACATATACAACGATTAATAAAATTGTCTGCTTGCTGTCTGACTGTATTTCTACACATAAAGTAGAAGTAAAACAAAGATCAGGAATCGATACAATTAACTTACTCCACCCACCAAAGACACCAAAGGGAAAGAAATACAAACATTAAGCGACCAGACCATAATGGAAACCTAAACAAAGGAAGGCCATAAGGACAGTTACTTTCCCACAAAATGGCCATGTGGTCATCCAAAATTAAAAGACACAAGTGATACACACAGTAAGTAACAAACAACAACATACATAAATCGCCACAGAAGAACCGCCTTGGAACGGTCAGTGGAAAGATTTCCACTGGGGAGGGGGGGGGCTTAAATCGATTTTACGTGGCCACAATCCTCGCCCTTACTTCCGTCGCGATTTAGACAAATAATTTGTTCAGTCCGCATGAAGGCCTCCTAACTCATCAGTGCAACACCACATTGATTTCCAAGTCCTGTTTACTTTGAAAAATATAATGATCTGATTGTTTGTAAAGACATGCAACCCCACCATGACCACCCCCGCCTCTCGGTTAAGAAAGTGTAATCCAATTTTGTAACCCTATTTTTGATTTTTCTGTTTCCCAGGTTTCAGTAAGACATAAAATATCTATCTATCTATCTATCTATCTATCTATCTATCTATCTATCTATCTATCTATCTATCTATCTATCTATCTATCTATCTATCTATCTATCTATCTTTCTTTCTTTCTTTCTTTTCTTTCTATCTAGCTAGCTAGCTATATCTATCTATCTATCTATCTATCTATCTATCTATCTATCTATCTATCTATCTATCTATCTATCTATCTATCTATCTATCTTCTTATAATGAGTCGGTCAAATTTGGCCATTACCTCAGTTGGGTGAGCAGCTTAAATCCTTAAAACTATTTACAATCTGAATAACAGAGGTATACTAAAACGTATACATCTGAATCTCAATCTTACACTGTACGGGCTTTGAACTCCTCTGCGGTCTTAGCATTCACCATAGAAGAGGGAAGACTATTCCACGGTAACAAGACGTTTCGCCCCCAAGACGTTTCCCCCCTGGTCGTTTGGTTCCGGGTCGTTTCGCCCGTGGGTCGTTTCGCCGGGTCGTTTCGCCCTGAGTCGTTTCGCCCTGATTTTGGGGATGGGTCGTTTCGCCCTTACCTGGTGGGTCGTTTCGCCCGTGAGTCGTTTCGCCCGTGGGTCGTTTCGCCGCAATTCTATTTTAAGGGAGTTACCAACGGAATGGATGAGTAAATGGGCAGATGGATGAATAAATAAATGAATAAATGGGTGAATGGAGTTGTGCGTTGGTAGATGGACGGACGCGTACGGATGAACGGACGGCATTTTGAATATACGGATATAGATAAGTTAATGAATGAATGAATGGAGAGTATTGTTAGATGGACAATCGGAAATGAATGAATGAATGAATGAAGTGATGCGTGTGTAGATGGACGGACGGACGAACGGATCTGAACTGTTCCTGGTGACACGTCAAATGACACCTACGGATGGGTGATGTATGGACGGGCTTGTTTCGGAGTTCGGATAGAGTGATAAAAAGTGAAGAAAAAAAAACATTATAAATTGTGTATGTGATTTTCACAAATCCAAACAACAGTGTCATAATGTGTTAAGTAATGATATATGGGTACTCGTTAGACTCGCTTTGCCGAGGCGGTTCTAACGACCACGTACATTCCATGCCTTGAGCAGAAATAGCAGACTATGGGTACTACCCACAAAACATACAACGAATATGCAACACATTGTTTTTCATATTTCCGCAGCAAAATACACAGACCGTTGGTGGTCGTTAGAACCGCTTCGCCGAGGCGTTTCTAACGAGCACCCGAGCAGAAATGTGAAAAATATAAGAATTTTGATCAGGACCCGGTTGTATCAACCTTTAATGATAGATTAACCCGTCATTAGCCCGTCATTAATTAACGCTTTTATAATTTCGGTTGTACGAAACTTTTAATGATGCAAGTTCGTCGTTACCGCATCATTAAACTAATGATGGTCCGGGGGTATCATTAACCAGTCATCAGAATCAAAATGGCTGCCAACATAATGTTTGACCAGCTGGGGCGCCAAAGGAGAGATCGAGTTTTTAGAGAAAGGACCAACCCGCTTGAAAGTTTGACGGATGAGGAGCTGAGGCGAAGGTATCGCTTCAACAAAGAAAACATAACTTTCATCTGTGAGCAGATACGGCAGGCTATTGAACCGAAAACGTCGAGATCAAAATCACTGAGCGCAGAACTACAGGTACAGTATGATATTGTTTCTCTGTCTTCTTTGATTTGACACTGCGTGAAGTGTAAACAGCTGCTGCTGGAAGAGTTTATGTGACGTCATATTAAACACCAATAATTGATGACGTATGCAATATGATCAAGTATAGGTAGCCATACCACCAATTTATTTAGTCCCCCCCCCCCCTCTTCCCCGCCCCCAGGAAAAATCTATAGACCGAATTGTTATTATTTACATGTAACCAATAGAGCTCTGTGAAGGAGGGACGCGTATCAAACAAAGCTATTACCCTTTCTGAAGTTGGGCTCATTGGCTTTTTAGGGGGACCTCCCCCAGTTTGCTTCCGGTGGAATTCTGTGTCCGCATTCTCCTTCTTCGCTTTCTGATGAATATTGGACCATTTATTTTTTATATCTTTCACCGTCCGATTACATAGCCCAATGGCGTTTACTTCAGTTGTTATCTCCTCCCACAACTTCTGCTTTTTTGCCACCGTAACAGTGTTCGTCAGTTTGGATTGAATCAAATCTTTATGTTTCTCAACCTGTTCCATCAAAACATCTTTTTCACTTTGTTCGAAATTTCTGGCTCTATTCCTCTGGGTCGTGGGTTGCGAGAGAATTGACATTTTTCTCTGAGAGAATTGACCTTTTTTCAGTGTGTTGACGTTTTTGACAGACGACCGGAAAAACGTGTTCTCTTGTTTACCGAAATGCTTTATGGGTGACTGGTTACGTTGAAACATGACGTAAACGTCACGTTAATGATGAACTTGTCATTAGTGCGTCATTAACTAATAATGACTTAATGAACCTTTCGTACAATCGGATATAGTGCCATCATTAACTAATAACGAATTAAGATTTTAATGACAGATTACCTGCTAATTTGTCATTATGTTAATGACAGCTTGATACAACCGGGTCCAGAACAATTTTGATTTTTTTATTTGGTGGTACAATTTTCCAGTATTTGTAATGCAAACTATTAAACAGACCTGACCAGTACGATAACACAGCCATGCGACATAGTGCATGTTTTCACATCTCTGAAATGACTATTTTTATTATGAAAATCTTGGTATTTTTTCTTATCTATACTCCAAACATAGGTTGAGGCGGTTCTAACGAGTATTCACAACCTTTGTCTTGTAGCAGAAATAATAAAAATAATGTATACCCCAGTAAACCCCAATTTTCTTCATATAAGGTGGGGTTTAGGGGTAGCTCACCTACTCAAACCTGACGTATAAGCCGTCAGTAGGTCGTCCAGCTGCACCACACGAGGGCAAAACCATGTTTTCCGGAACTCCCAATAACCCTATCAATCCCTTTACATACCAAAACAAAGATAACCTCAATCAAAAGGGCTTGAAAAAATAAGGGCGAAACGACCTACCTAATCAGGGCGAAACGACCCACGGGCGAAACGACCCAGGGCGAAACGACCCAGGGCGAAACGACCCACGGGCGAAACGACTCATAGGCGAAACGACTCACGGGCGAAACGACCCGAGACCGGTCGTTTCATCCCTAGTCGTTTCGCCTCCTTTTTTGACCCCTAGTCGTTTCCCCCCCTAACCCTAGTCGTTTCGCCCCCCCAAACCCTAGTCGGTTCGCCCCCAAACCATTTTCCTATATTTTATATATAAAAGATTCATATGAGAGAAAGAGAGAGAGAGAGAAGAGCCTGTTCTTTGAATGAAAATGTTAATCAGGAATTGACTCAATAATCACGCAATTATTGCCATTAATGATGAGGTTTGAAAACATGCGCTCTTTGCAAAGTTAAACGTCTTTAATTATCGCTAAAGCATCTTTACCAGTTTTGTTTTAAATTGGTCGGTTGGTTCGTTAACAGAGTCAGCCAGTAAAACATTGTTGAATATTGCCGCAAATGCCGTCTACGCAACGTCGGGTCAACGCCGATGTACCGTGATAAAGTTGCATCGGCGTTGATACAGCATTGCATACACATTGTGCGCCCAATAGATAATACATGGTTGAGTATTGCCGCAAATGTCGTCTACGCAACGACGCGTCAACGCCAAGTTCAACAGTGAAAATTAGTCTTACAGTGAAAAGTGGGCGAAACGACTAGGGGGACGAAACGACTAGGGGGACGAAACGACTACGGGGGCGAAACGACTAGGGGGGAAACGACTTGGGAGGAAACGTCTTGGGGGCGAAACGACTAGGGGAGGAAATGGTTTGGGGGCGAAACGTCCCGGAATCCTATTCCACTGGGGGATAGTTCTAGGGAAAAAGGAATTTTTCAGGGCATCACTATAGGACTGGTACCTTTGGTATCGCGAGTTGTTTACTTTTGATGCCCCTGTTTTCAAATCAATGATCCCAAAGGACTACACTACGATGAAGGGCAGCGAGACCTTTTACGGCCGCCACACATTCCCTTAACACCAGCCGTAATGATATTAAATGTTTCCATAAAAGGGTTATCCTTCGGAAGCAAGGGATACACCACCTAACTGAAAAGTATGGAGTGCACAAGTGTCTTTCTGGACTAGCTAGTTTCGGCCAATTAGGCCTCATCAGAGACCTTAAAATATTATCAAAATTCTACAATGGAATCAATGATCCCAAAGGACTAGAAATATAATCTATACTATGATGAAGGGCAGGGAGACTTTTTACGGCCACCACACCTTCCCTTAACACCAGCTGTAGTGATGTTAACTGTTCTTTAAAAGGGTTATCCTTTGGAAGCAAGGGATACACCACATAACTGAAAAGTATGTAGTGCACAGGTTTTCTGGAATTGAATGATAGATATTTATTGGGTAAAATCAACACAATGTATACATACAGAATAAAAGATAAATAAAAAAAACACACACAAACAATTAAATATCAGCACCTTTAAAGAGATACTATTTTGATTTAAAACTTGTTCAGTATTTATATAATTTAAGAAAATTCCAACAGTTAAAAGATATGCAAGACATGATGCATATAACGTATTTGATTGTCGCATACATGCACCAACCACTATATGAAAGCACAATTGATGTGTATATCACAGATCCCATATAATACAACAATTAAGAAAAAGTTAGTGGATATGGTGCATGTAATATGCCCAATGGCCGCATACGTGCACCAGCCCAGGTTAAATTGAAGCAGTGCTTACACTATCAGCTCATATTTAGTTTCGGTCAATTAGACTTCATCAGTGACCCTCAAATATTTTCAAAATTCTTCAAAATTCAAAGTGATCACTCCATGGCATTTATAACTTTGAAAGTCTTAAGAGGACAGATAAACAAGTACAACTTGGTTAAAATTAGATCCCTTCGGCGTTATTCAAAAGATTCATTCAATTAGCAACTGGCATCTCTAAATTGGCATACCATATTGGAATGTACTGATATAAATAAAACTTTGGATCTGATTAAGGAATACTTTCACTCGGTTTTGGACAATGCGGTTCCAATTAAAGAAATTCGTTTGAAAACTAGGACGGAACCTTGGATGAAATTTTGTGGCTTATTGAGCAAAGAGACGAGGCTCTCAAAATTCAGGAAAACTGGGGAATCAGATTCTTACACGACATATTGTAAATATCGAAACAAGGTACAACGTGAAACTAGGTTAGCAATAACTGAGTATTTGGCAAACAAGACTGAAGAAAATAAAAATAACCCAAAAACTTTGGCAACAATTGAAAAATCTTGGTGCAGCTCCAAAGTAAAACAATCAGGTAACATAGTATAGGACATTGATGGTGAAACTTGTTTTGATTCTAAAGGATTCCAAACTACTTCAATGAATTTTTTCACAACAATAGCATCCACCTTGGTTGAAAAATTACCACAGACATTGAACTTGTTGTGCACTGAATCTAGGGAGTTTGGAACGTTTTACTCGGGTCACAATATGCAAGTAAATGGATTTAAGCTAACTCGAGTCAGTGAAGATTTTGTAGCTTAATGATTTAATTGAATGAGCTTTTCACAGAGAAGATTCTCTTTATCTTGCATGTAATGTCAGAAATGCATTTTACGCTTCTAAAGAGCATAAGAACTATACACTTTGGTCATGTCAGAAAGTGTGTGATGCCCTCACCTTTCTACTTGACAATATTTATATTAGATTCGGTACTTAGTTATTTAGACAAATTGTGGGTATTCCGATGGGTACGAATTGCGCACCTCTTGTGGCTGATCTGTTCTTGTATTGTTATGAAAGAGACTTCATGTTGTCGATTTCCATTGATAACCAATTTGAAATTCTTGAAGCTTTTAGCTCTACTTCTAGATATTTAGATGATTTATTAAATATTGACAATACTTACTTTGATGGTTTGATCAGTCAGATTTATCCCCTAGAACTTCAGTTAAACAAGGCAAATTCCTCTGATACCGAGGCCCCCTATTTGGATTTACATCTATCTATTGTAGATGGATTTGTTTCTTGCAAAATTTATGATAAACGTGATGATTTTGATTTCGAGATTGTAAATTTTCATTTTTTTTGGACGGTGATGTTCCTCGGGCGACATCGTACAGGGTTTTTACATGCGGACTGAACAAATTATTTGTCTAAATCGCGACGGAAGAAAGGGCGAGGATTGTGGCCACGTAAAATCGATTTAAGCCCCCCCCCCCCCCCCCAGTGGAAATCTTTCCACTGATCGTTCCAAGGCGGTTCTTCTGTGCCGGTTTATTATGGTGTTGTTTGTTACTTATTGTGTGTATCACTTGTGTCTTTTTATTTTGGATGGCCATATGGCCATTTTGTGGGAAAGTAACTGTCCATATGGCCTTCCTTTGTTTAGGTTTCCATTATGGTCTGGTCGCTTGGTGTTTGTGTTTCTTTCCCTTTGGTGTCTTTGGTGGGTGGAGTAAGTTAATTGTATCGATTCCTGATCTTTGTTTTACTTCTTATATTTCGCAGTTAATTCGATTCGCTAGAGTGTCTAGTCAAGTATCCGACTTCAACACTCGTAATAAATTATTAACCGCTAAACTTCTTAATCAGGGGTATCGGTATCATGAACTACGTAAAGCCTTTTCTAAGTTTTATAGACGTCATTCTGATTTGGTTTCAAAATGCAATGTTGGACTTAAAACACTTCTGCAACAAGGCCTATCGGAACCCGATATCTATGGTGACTTGGTATATAAATTTAGAAAAATACATGCCTGTCATGACTTTAGTACCCAATTTCGTAAAATCGTTCGTCGATATATAAAGATTGGGTACAACATAAATGACACCCCTCCTCACGAACTACTTAAATCTAAGTTATTTGGTTATGGAATTGGGGGAAAGACCCTCAAATGGATAGATTCCTTTCTTTGCTACAGAAAACAGCGGGTTGTTGTTAATGGTGAATCTTCAGAGTTGGCTCCAGTTTTATCTGGAGTCCCGCAAGGGACCGTTCTTGGTCCACTTTTGTTCTCCCTGTACATCGCTGATATTTCCACTGACATTGACTCAGAAATAAGACTGTTCGCAGATGACTGTGTTTGTTACCGGGAAATTAGAGATACAGATGACTAATTGAAACGTCAGGCTGACATAGATCGATTAGGATGTTGGGCCCGAACATGGGGCATGAGATTTCAGCCAGTTAAATGTAATATTATGCAGATAACTAGGAAGAGATCTAATAAAGTTGAGGCTTCTTACACCTTAGAGGGAAGGTCCTTGAGAATGTGGACTCCATTAAATACCTTGGAGTGACAATCACACACAACTTGAGATGGAACACTCATATTAGCAACATGTGTACTAAGGCAAATAGAACGCTTGGTTTCCTGAGGCGAAATCTTCATCAGTGCCCTCAGGATGTAAAAGAGGCAGCATATAAAGGTCTTGTTCGCCCAATCTTGGAATATGGTAGTTGTGTCTGGGACCCCAGTGGAGTGGTCATTAACGATGAAATTGATCGAGAAAGTTCAGAATAGATTTGTAACAGGCAATTACTGCTTTGAAACTGGGAGCATGTTTGGAATACTTGAAAAAATTAAAATGGGAGTCTCTCAAGAAAAGGAGAAAAGACAGTAGGCTCATCCTTTAATACAAAGGTCTAAAAGGTGCTGCCAGCATTCCAACAGATGACCTTGTTCCCCCAGCTAGACACTGTAGAATTCACCATTCTTTGGCGTTTCAGATCCTTACTGCAAGAACTGACATTTATAAAGAATCGTTCTTCCCCAGAACCATTAGAGATTGGAATTCCCTTCCTGATTCGATTATTTCGACAGCTGAAGGTGCTGATGATTGTGTAGCTAAATTTACCTCTTTGGTGAGAGCTAGGGACTAACTTCCCACATCACAGGTTCTGGTGTATGAATGCCATTTGACGTGTCACCAGTAACAATTCTGATTCTGATTATAGAACAAACTGGATGCATTGTGGTTAACCCAGTCACGGTTGGCATTTAATAACTTGGCAAATTTGCTTCCCTCTTTGATTGCACACCGGTGGGTCGGGCCTAAGCTTATATGACGGTTCCAGCGTAAAAACATAAATGGAATTTTATTTTAATATTCTTTATGTTGGTTGGCGCCTGATGCTCCGTCTTTGGTCGGGCCCCTCATAGTCTAACTGTTGGTTTTCTTTTGCTCCAGCAATTCTGTTGTTGTATGCTGTCGAGTCCTCAACCTTGTTTCATCTCTGCAGTTTTTTTTTGTATGTTCTCGGAGATGCTACACTGATGTGTTAGGGAGCCTTCATGCGGACTAAACAAAATTAGTATATACCACGACAGAGGTAAGGGCGAGGATTATAACCATCGATTTAAGCCCCCCCCCCCCCCACCCCCAGTGGAACTTTCCACTGACCGTTCCAAGGCAGTTCTTCTGTGGCGGTTTATCTATGTAAAAATCTTAGCCCTTACTTCCGTCGCGATTTAGACAAATAATTTGTTCAGTCCACATGAAGGCCTCCTAACTCATCATTGCATCATCACCGTGAACACAAAAACCAAACACCCACGGAGATGAAACAACGGCGAGGACTGGACAGCAAGAAACCACTGAAATGCTGGGGCAAAAGAACACCTACAGTTAGACTCCGATTGGCCCAACCAGAGACAGAGCATCAGGCACCAACCAACATAACATAAAATTAGATTCTCGTTCTCTCTAATTCTCGGTAAGCCTTTACGCTGGAACCGTCATAGAATCTGAGGCCTCCTGATGCACCGGCGTGCAATTAAAGAGAGAAAAAAAGTTGTCAACCGTGATTGGGTTAACTACCATGCGTGCAGTCTGTCGAATAACATTTATGTTATACCCAATCTTTTATATCGAAGAATGATTTTACGAAATTGGGTGCTGAAGTCATTGCAATTATATATTTTTCTGAATTTATATACTAAACAGAATTGGAGGCAATGATCAGGAATCGATACAGTCAACCCACAGCTCCAATCCGAGACACCAAAGGGACGAAAGACACACAAACATAAAACAACAGACCCTAATGGAAACACCAACAGCGGAAAGCCAAAAGAACAGTTACTCTCCCACAAAATGGCCAATAGGCTACCCAAAATAAAATAACATAAGCGACACAAACATCCAAAGACAAACCATAACAAAAATAAACCGCGACAGAAGAACCGCCTTGTCGCCATAAATTCGGGTTCCAATAGACCTTGTTGCAGAAGAGATTTAAGTCCAACATTGAATTTTGAAATTAAATCGGAATGAGGTCTATAAAATTTTGAAAAGGCTTTGCGTAGTTTACGATACCGATAACCCTGATTAAGAAGTTTAGCAGTTAACAATTCATTTCGAGTGTTGAAGTCAGTTACATGACTAGACACTCTGGCAAATCTAATTAATATGGCTTATCCGGTAGTGATCTAGCAGGAGTATCAGATTACAAAATCAGCTGAGTGCGGTACAACATTCAGTCTATTTCTATAGAGTTATGAGCTTAATTAATGGTTAATTTTAAGGTCAATTAGTAAAAAGAGACTGTGTAAATTTCAAAAGCAAGTCTGTAAAAGATTTACAGCAATATTTGAATGACAGAGCTGTGATATTTGGTGATCAAAAGATTAGATTTAGTGCAACTGTATGAGAACTGTTTGGAACTGAACATAGAAGTAGACCCTGATGGCTTGGTTGAAGAAAGGGGGGGGGACTTTTAAACTATGATTTATTGCAACCGGATGGAACAAGTCTTTCTAATCATGACACAATTACAGGGTGCAGTGACATTTCAATTCTGCCACACGTGGGTATTTTTTGATATCTATAACTACCTGACATCTGCTGAATATTGTCTTGCAAGTTTAAAAAACTACCATAAGATGTAAGGCTTCATCTTGAATCTGTGACTCTCAATGACTCCTAGCCCGGGTTCGACCAAGAACCGACGAGAAAGACACAGTACTATAAGTTATGGGTGGTCTTCAGTACAACGGAGGAAACAGATAATGAAGGGACTACTTGTTCTGCCATATGCTCATGTTTACATTACAATATTTGTCAAGTTGTTTGCGGGTCTGGGCTAGCATAAAACTCCTAAAATACAATGATAATGATAAGTGGGTTAACCTATAAAATGCCATTGCAAATTACGAAAATTGTCGTCTGCTTTGTCGTCTTCCGTTTACTAAAATTATATGTCATTTTTTTTGCAAACAGTATGGACTCAGATCAGACTGCTCCCCTACTACTTTTTCAAACAGTGTGGCCCCAGATCAGACTGCTCCCCTAAGAGTCGCGGGGAAGCAGTCTGATCTGGGTCCACACTACTTGCATGTATACAAAGTTTGAAAGAAGATTCAGCAAACTAGATAAGCAGACGACATTTCTAGATGAAGTTTTTCCCGGCATCTTAAGGGTTACCCCGGTAATAATGACAGCCAGATATGATAACTTTATCGATATATAGAAGCATACCCAGCCGGCATACACCGTTACATCAACGTCGTACCAAGTTATATTCATTATCGAATCAATGTTAGTTCGACGTTGTGTGCCTACTGAGTAAAATCGGCCAGGCATAAAATATACAGTTTGTATAGTGATAAAACACGAACAAAAGTATATCAAATGTTGTCATTTCAATCTATCAGTCCAAACAATCTTAGATTATTCAAATATTTAATCTTTTAAACCTACATTTTTCATAATCCACATTTGGCTTCGGGAAAGGAATGAAGGTCACTCCCTGCATATGTGGTTTATGACTATACAGAGGCATATTCTCAGTTTTACATTTTCCCAGGCCTATCTTTTTGTAACCGCTGTTAAAGCATTTTACACGCCAAATCTAGAAATGCTACATATGCAAAGACAGATGAAAGAAGACGAAAGAATGTTAATGTGCTAGAACTTTTCTCACATTTTCACTCCAGGAATTGATTTTAATATGTAATAAATGCAGTTAACCTCAATGTAACCCCATGTCAGATATAGTGTTTTGGCTCTGAAGCTTGCAGATTTTGTACCGCAGGCAATCTGCACCTGGCTTATCAGCTATAACTGGAGTAGGCTTATTGCGAAATATAAATGCCCTAGGATGCCGCACGAGGAACATCACCATCCAAGAAAGGAAAATTTACAATCTCAAAATCAAAATAATCGCGTTCATCATAACTTTTGCAAGAAACAAACCCGTCTACAATAGATAGATGTAAATCCAAAAACGGGGCCTCGGTATCAAAATGATTTGCTCTATGTAAATGAAGTTCTGGGTGGAGGGGATTTGACTGATCAATCCATCGAAATAGGTATTGTCAATATTTTATAAATCATCCAAATATGTAGAAGTCGAGCTAAAGGCTTCAATGATTTCAGATTGGTAATGGCAAGGGACATCATGAAGTCTTTTTCATAACAAAACAAGAACAGATCAGCCACAATGGGTGTGCAATTTGTACCCACCGGAATACCCACAACTTGTCCAAATAACTTAGTACCAAATCATATGTAAGTATTGTCAAGTAGAAAGGTGAGAGCTTCACACACTTTCTGACATAGTATGACCATAAAGTATAATTGTTATGCTCTTTAGACGGGAAAAAGCATTTCTTACATTACACGCAAGGAGGGAGTCTTCCCTATGAAATGTCCATTCAATTAAATTATTAAGTTTTTCTTTTATAAGATTGTGAGGAAGTGTAGTGTAAAGGGTGGAATAATCATAAGTAGACAGACTTGAAACAAGAAAACATCTGAATTTCAATTTATTTAAAACTCCATTAGATTTTTATAGACCAAAACAGATTTCTCCCTGATCTTTCAAAGACTTTGTCTGAAGCTGTCTTAGAAAACTCTTAAAGATTAGGTTGCAAGACAGGATTCCAGACATTGAAGTCCTGAACAGGGCAGGGATGCAAAATGTACATACTCTTCTGAAATTAGCACAGTTAAGATGGACAGGCCATGTTAGCAGAATGCCTGAGGAACGTTTGCCAAAGAAAGGCATCACCAACAGATCTGTCTTCCTCTAGCCTTTGTAGCTCTGTCTGCAACAGACAATTCAGATCTAGAATTTTGCCTTAACATCATCTTATTTCTCCTTCTCAATCTAGATTCAGAGATTGTTGGAAAAGATGAGCAAAACTGGATCTAACTCGTTTGCAAGTTCCTTCAGGACTCTATGATGAAGCTCATCAAGCATTAAAGCTTTAGACGGGTTCAAAATAGAAGTGGAGGCAATGGCCAGGAATCGATACAATTAACCCACAGCTCCCATCAGAGACACCAAAGGGAAAGAAGCACAAACATGAAGCAACAGACCCCAACGGAAACACCAGCAGCGGAAAGCCAAAAGGACAGTTACTTCCCACAAAATGGCCAATAGGCTATCCAAAATAAAATAGTATAAGCGACACTAACACCCAAAGACAAACCTAACAAAAATAAACCACGACAGAAGAACCGCCTTGGAACGGTCAGCGGAAACGAATTCCACTGGTGGGGGGGGGGCTTAAATAGATTTTATGTGGCCACAATCCTCACCCCTACTTCCGTCGCGATGAAGACAAATAATATGTCCAGTCCGCGTGAAGGCCTCCTAACTCATCAGTGCAACTTCTCCGTGAACAATATGTTCTAGAATGGGTTATCCTTTGGAAGCAAGGAATGCACCACAGAACTGTAAAATATAGAGTGTACATGCTTTCTGGGCCAGACTAGCTAGTTTCGGCCAATTAGGCCTCATAAGTGACCCTAAACTATTTTCAAAATTCCACAATGGAATCAATGATCCCAAAGGCCAAGAAAATATAAACTACACTATGATGTAGTGAGTAACTTGATCCTTAAGCCTTTAAGTAACTTGATCACTCCCGCCGAGGATACAACAATATTTCCCATGAAAGGAGCCGATCTTCCAGACAATGGACCCTCGTTGAACTCAATTTTATTAAAGGCATCACTGAATTGACCAACCAATTCCTCTGCCCTTTCAGAGTCCGATTCAGCGACCCCGTTCCCTCCTCTTTTATTAAGGGGTAGGATACCTTGCCTATCTTTCTCCTGGCTATTTATATATTTGTAGAAGTCTCTGGGATTTGCCTTTACATAACTTACCAAGTTATTTACACACAGATCATGCTGATTTTTTGTCATTTTTAATTTCTCGTCTCAAGTTTTAAAATTTTACTCTGAGTTTGCCACTTCCGAACTTTTTTTGCCTTTGCATGAATCTTATTTCTCCTCCGAATGTTTCGTCTTATTTCTGATGTGATCCTAGAAATATAAGATACAGACCTACTAGTTTTGGAAGGGAAATGATTTTCGGACGAAGCTTGAATGAAAGACTTTGTAAACGTTCCTTTTTTTTGGGATGCTGAAGTTCCACGTGCGCCATCCTATGGCGTTTATATTTCACAATTAATTCGATTTGCCAGAGTGTGTAGTCATGTAACTGACTTCAACACTCGTAATAAATTGTAAACGGCTAAACTTCTTAATCAGAGTTATCGGTACCATAAACTACGCAAAGCCTTTTCAAAATTTTATAGACGTCATTCTGGTTTAATTTCAAAATTCAATACTGGACTTAATCTCTTCTGCAACAAGGTCTATCGGACTCCGAATTTAATGGTGACTTAGTATATAAATTTAGAAAAGTTTATAAGCGCAATGACTTCATCACCCAATTTCGTAAAATCATTCTTCGATATAAAAAAAAGATTGG
Source organism: Lucinisca nassula (assembly GCA_963580285.1). Classification (NCBI taxonomy): domain Eukaryota; kingdom Metazoa; phylum Mollusca; class Bivalvia; order Lucinida; family Lucinidae; genus Lucinisca; species Lucinisca nassula. Next base: position 20,745,051 of record OY757022.1, read on the forward strand.
GCACAACATAAATGTTATACGACAGACTGCATGCATGGTAGTTAACCCAATCACGGTTGACAACTTTGCTTCCCTCTTTAATTGCACGCCGGTGGGTCAGGCCTCAGATTCTATGACGGTTCAAACGTAAAGGCGTATGTTGGTCTGTACCTGATGCTCTGTCTCTGGTCGGGCCCATCGGAGTCTAACTGTTGGTTTTCTTTTGCTCCAGCATTTCTGATGTTTCTTGCTGTCGAGTCCTCACCGTTGTTTCATCTCTGTGGTTGTTTGATTTTTGTGTTTATGGAGATGTTGCACTGATGAGTTAGGAGGCCTTCATGCGGACTGAACAAATTATTTGTCTTAATCGCGACGGAAGTAAGGGCGAGGATTGCGGCCGCGTAGAGTCGATTTGAGCCCCTCACTGGAATTCGTTTCACTGACCGTTCCAATGCGGTTCTTCTGTCGCAGTTTATTTTGTTATGGTTTGTCTTTTAAGTTAAGAGGCCTTCATGCGGACTGAACAAGTTATTTGTCTAAATCGCGACGGAAGTAAGGGCGAGGATTTTGGCCACGTAGAATCGTTTTGAGCCCCAAGTGAAATTCGTTTCCGCTGACCGTTCCAAGGCGGCTCTTCTGTCGCGGTTTAATATTGTTATGGTTTGTCTTTGGGTGTTTGTGTCGCTTATACTATTTTATTTTGGATAGCCTTTTGGCCATTTTGTAGGAAAGTAACTGTCCTTTTGGCTTTCCGCTGTTGGTGTTTCCGTTGGGGTCTGTTGCTTCATGTTTGTGTTTCTGGCCCTTAGGCGTCTCTGGTTTGAGCTGTGGGTTAATTGTATCGATTCCTGATCATTGCCTCTACTTCTATTTATTTATCAAATATTAAATACCTTGGTGTGACACCACGACTTAAGATGGAATACACACATTAGCAACATGTGTACAAAGGCGATTAGAACACTTGGTTTCCTGGGGCGAAATCTTCATCAGTGTCCTCAGCATGTGAAAGGTACAGCATATAGGGGACTTGTTCGCCAAATCTTGGAATACGGTAGTTGCATCTTGGACCAAGCGGAGTGGTCCTCAATGAAGAAATTGAAAAAGTTCAGCATTCCAACAGATGACCTTGTTTCCCCAGCTGGGCACTGTAGAAAGCACCATGCAATGACGTTTCAGATCCTTACTGCAAGAACTGACATTTATAAAGAATCGTTCTTCTCCCGAACCATTAGAGATTGGAATGCCCTTTCCGATTCGATTATTTCGACGGTTGAAGGTGCTGAGGAATGTGAAGCTAAGTTTACCTCTTTGGTTAGAGCTAGGGTCTAACTTCCCATATCACAGGTCCTGGTGTACGAATGTCATTTGACGTGTCACCAGTAACAATTCTGATTCTGATTCTTATTGTCAGTAATTACAGACTAACTATTTTTTCGGGTCTGGTTATTTCGGTCCTAATGAACACTGCTGGGACTGACAAGGATAGACAAGGACTGCACAAGGACTGACAAGGGCGGGCAGGCACTCTTAAAATGTTAGAATATAATATAAAAGTGCATGTTTTAGTATTTTTAAGTATCTCAAAGATGCTTTCATTGGCCGAGATATAAGCAACATTCGCTATTACCGTCAGTGCGATATATAATGTTTGCAAGGATACAAGGACACGACGAGCTGGTTGTGATGTTTTGAGCAGTAGTTTAATGTTAACATTATAAACACCTTCGGGCTTGAAGAAATAGATTGGGCTGCATGATGCTTCCACGCAGAGCTGAGACTACTGGTAAACTGCTAAGAGGTTCTGCGGCTGCCCAGGAAAGTGGTGCGAGACGGACCATTCATGCTTATAAACCTTATTGGTTTCATTGGGTGGAAGGGCTTGAGATGTCATCTCAATGTCGGGTGCATTACCAAAACACGCCTATAGAAATATATTGGGAAAATATAGCACCAAAAAATAAAAAAAAAAAAAACAGAAAAAAAAATGAAATTTTCCAAAGTAATGCTCCAAATATAGATTGTTGGAACTCGTTACAACCGCCTCACGGCTCTAACGAATACCCACAATCTATGTTTTTGAGCAAACATATATTATGGGTGCTCTTCAGAACTGTCTCGATGAGGCAGTTCTAAAGAGCACCCCAATGTTTGTTTTTGCTTTCAAACATAATCTTACCGGGGCTTGAATAAAAGATAAAGATAAATAAGCTTTATTTATTTCGCATATCCGAAACAAATAACATAAGCTCTGTAGAGCTTTTATTGCGACAAACAAAGTATCTAGTAACAAATACTTACCAGCCTTCATTTATCTTCCTAGGACTACCCCTGATAATGCGAACGTCAGCCAAGGGGGCGCCTAGTACCATTTTTCATGCCTTTGGTATGGCGCGGCCGGGGATCGACCCGCGACCTCCAATTCCCGAAGCGGATGCTCTACCACTGAGCTATCGGGGCCGGTAAAATAGAAGAAATAGATGGGCTGCATGATGCTTCCACGCAGAGCTGAAACCGACCTCACACGAGTACTGCTAAACCGCGTAGAGGATCTAAGCCTGCCGAGGCCCAGCGGTGTGCCATGCTTAAAAACCTTATTGGTTTCATTGGGCGACAGGTCTTGAGATGTCATTTCATCTCAATGTCGGGTAAAAGTCCCACAAAATTGGAAGCAACGTCTCCAAAATGACCTATACAGTGTTGACGGGGACGTTAAACCTCAAATCAAACAAACAAAAACAAACATAAAATTGTTCGTGCTCTTTATAATAACCTCAATAAGGCGGTTCTAAGGAGTCCCAATGATATAAATGGAGTCTGACATAGATCGTGTTGCTCTTTAGAACCGCCTCAGTGAAGGGTTTCTAAGGAGCAACAAAACGGCAGTCTCAAAGAGACGGTTACAAGGAGTACCCGCAATCAAACAGGAGTCTAATATAGAATGTGGATGTTCTTTAGAACCGCCTTGGAAAACATTTTTGATTTTCCTTATTTCTAGCGCAAACATAGATTATGAGTGCTCTTTAGAACCTCAATGAGGCAGTTCATAGAGCACCAACAATTTACAGGAGTCTGACATAGATTGTGGGTGCTCTTTAGAACAGTCTCATTGAGATGTCTCTAAGGAGTATTCACCATATTTGCATTATTTGCTGGCTCACAGCTTTCACATTGTCAATATTGGAAAAACAGGTAACCAGACCCCCCTGACCTTTCAAGGTCAGGGGGGTCTAGCTACCTGTTTTTCCAACACTTATAATCTTCAGACTAGGAACCAGCAGATAATGCAAAAAAGGTGAATCCACAATCTGTTTTTGAACAGAAATAAGAAGAAAAAATGAATACCCCGTGAACCCCAATGTAATGCTTAATGTAATGTGGGGGTCTGAAGGAATGTTCATTCTACGGACTTATTATCCAGATGGAACAATTTCTTCCCTTTAAGAATACTATTCTTTAGTTGAAGAATTTGTTGCCGTAGGGTGCAAATTCTTGCCTCAAAAAATACTATAGGAAAATGCCACAAGCGACCAATCATTATAGATATACAACAACAACAATCATTCTTGAGAATTTGTAAATAACTCTAAACGTAATTCTCCAAGGTGTGCGCATCCTTTCTTTCATTCATTGACGTTAAACCTCAAAGCAAACAAAAATCTAGCGCCAGAGGCAAGTGCACCAACCAGGCTAGGTGACGCTGCACGTCACCAACGTTTAGTCGCCAGTATACTTTGGCCGTTGTTCTGACTTACATGCTATATACCACACCGCTTTTTGTTACGCACATTTTGATTGGTTCAGGAAACCGGAAAAGTGGGAATTTCAAAGCCGAAAGGAAACAAATGCTTCAACAAAAAGAAATTTGAGATTTCTTCTTTCATTTTGTAAGCAAAATCACAATAATGTAACAAGAACTGCGCAGTCGATGGCACGCCATCGCATATCCCCACGCCACTACATAATCTACTCATCATGCCGTTCGCTTTGATATGTACCACGACCATGTTCTGAAATTTTGATTTTTAACTGGGGGGGGGGGGGGGGGGGGGGGATGCTAGGATATTTCAAGGTAATGGGGTTGTTTGGTGTAAGAATGATGCAATCATTATTTCTTCTGAAGGACAGGAAGTGGCCGATACGGCTGTACCTGGCCTGACGATATACATGATACATTCATCATACATTATGGGAATGGGTGTGGTTCACATTCAGTTACTTCATCTATCTTGATATATTGAAATCAACATTTGTTTTCATGGTTATAGCGGGAGGACAGGGAGTGGCCGACACGGCTGTACCTGGCCTTCCAAAAAAAAAAAAAAAAAAAAAAAAAAATCATCAAACATTATGGGAATGAGTGTGGTTCATGTTTTCATAGTTATATCTGGAGGACAGGAAGTGGCCGACACGGCTGTACCTGGCCTTCAAAATTCATCAAACATTATGGGAATGATTGTGGTTCATGTTTTCATGGTTATATCTGGAGGACAGGAAGTGGCCGACACGGCTGTACCTGGCCTTCAATATTCATCAAACATTATGGGAATGAGTGTGGTCCATGTTTTCATGGTTATATCTGGAGGACAGGAAGTGGCCGAAACGGCTGTACCTGGCCTTCAAAATTCATTAAACATTATGGGAATGAGTGTGGTTCATGTTTTCATGGTTATATCTGGAGGACAGGAAGTGGCCGACACGGCTGTACCTGGCCTTCAAAATTCATTAAACATTATGGGAATGAGTGTGGTTCACATTTAATTAAGTACTACATATTCTTTGATGTATAGTAATCATTATCTATATTCATGGTTATATATCTGAACGGGGGCGGGAAGTGGCCGACACGGCTGTACCTGGTCTGAGGATATACATAAATTTATCATACATTATGGTACTGAGTGTGGTTGACCTTTAATTACTACATATTCTTTGATATATATATCAATCATTATTTTTGGGGCACTCGGTTGGTTTTTCTTTACAGATTGTTCTCCTCAGATGCAGTGGTATCTGGTGGGGTGGTTGCCCGTGGGTCCTGGGGTGGGTGCGGATGCAGCGGAGTCAAAGAAATCTTGAAATGTGATTCATTCTGCAGGTGATGCGGTTGGAGTGTGTTTGGGCGTCGGCCTTTTGTGGCCGCTGCCGATATCAAGCCCAGGACCTATGGTGTCCGGGGCAGGTGGATTAACCACTGAGTTATCACGCTCCTTTAATCATCGGTCGGGGCACTAGACTGGAATTTTTTTTTTTTTTTTTTTTTCATACTACAGTGGTGCCTGGTGCCGGGGTGATTATTGCTGCAGCCCATGGATGGACCAGATTAAGCGGAGTCAAGAGGATCAAATAATATGACATGTTTAAATGAGTCTCTCTTAAACATTAACATATTGGTTTCTTTGTAGGATAGAGGAATGAAGTAGCATGCCATAATAAATCGCCTTATTTGGAGTGCATAACTGACCGGTCTGGCTGGCCCGAACCTTTTGGCCTGGTGTTTGACTCGCTTGCTTTTTGCCCCAGGGTCGTGGGCTCGGTCCCCGGTCGGGGCACTTGGTGTTTTTCTTTACAATTTTTCTTCTCAGTTTGCAGTGGTGACGGGATGGTTACTGATGAAGCCCAGGAGAGGTGCAGATGCAGCAGAGTCAAATGAAGCTGGAAATGTGATATGATTACATGAGTATCCCCTGAACATTTGAAAATAATAATAATGATAATAATAATAATTGTCTCTTTGTAGGATGGAGTGCAACAATAAATATGTATTTAGAGTGCATGATTAATGGTCTCATCTATATCTTAACCCTGTTGATTGCTGTTTATGTCTGATTTTCATCATGTTGGGTGAAAGAGGGAGGGAAAAAAAAAACAAAAAAAAATAAATAATCCTCTATACTATGAGTTATTACGCAGACACTACTTGTGAAAGATTATACTTGTGAGTTATCTCGGCCAGTAGAAGGCTTTGAAATGAAATGAAATGAAATGACCCAACCCTAGTCCTGTACAAGACCCTACTGACGTTTAGTCACTCCGTAGGGTCGTGTCCTTCCATACACAGAGGTCTTGCCTCTGATGCTAGAGGTCCCGGATTCGATCCCCGGCAGCAGGGAGTGCTTTGGTGCAGTGGTAGCGCATCGGATTTGTGATCGAGAGGTTCCGGGTTCGAGCCTCACGCTGACCAAAGTGTTGTGTCCTTGAGCAAGGCACTTCATCCACATTGCTTAAAAAAATAAAATAATAAAAAAAAGTACTGGTTACCACCCAGGAAATCCTGCTCGTAATGCTCAGATGTGAGTGAGTAGCACACTGGCGACTGACCACCAGTGGATGCATATGCCTATAATCTTATTAAAACATGGTAGACAACGGTTTTTACCACAACCAATTTCAACAGGTTTTTTTTCCGTCAAGTCCATATCTATCTAGTTTCAACTCGAACAAGGGCATCAAAAGAGCGCTTTGGTGCAGTGGTAGCGCATCGGATTAGTGATCAAGAGGTTGCGGGTTCGAGCCTCACGCTGATCAAAGTGTTGTGCCCTTGAGCAAGGCACTTCATCCACATTGCTTAAAAAAAAGAAAGAAAACAGAAAGTACTGGTTACCACCCAGGAAATCCTGCTCGTAATGCTCAGATGTGAGCGAGTAGCAGTAATAGGAGAAAAGAAAAAAAGTAAACAACTCACAGTATCACAGGTACCAGTCCTACAGTGATGCCCTGAAAAATTCCTTCTTCCCTAGGACTATTCCCCAGTGGAATAGTCTTCCCTCTTCTGTGGTGAATGCTAAGACTGCAGAGGAGTTCAAAGCCCATACAGTGTAAGATTGAGACTCAGAGGTATGCGTTTTAGTATACCTCTGTTATTCAGATTGTAAATAGTTTTAAGGACTCATCCAGTGACTTCTCCTTTTTTTTTTTCTTTTTTTTTTTTTTTTTTTTTTCAGCTAAATTCTAAATTTAGCTACGCACCCAACTGAGGTAATGGCCAAATATGACCGACTCAGTATAAGAAGATAGATAGATAGATCTATCCGATTTGTCACTTAGCGGTTTTATAGTTTGGATACCTAAAATCATCCCACGAAACTAAGAATCTCTCAGAACATTGAGAACGCAGGTTTTTTGGGCGAAATATGACTTGCTTTTTCTGACACGAAAATACTACCGTTTCACTCTGTTACTGGTTGGTTCCCTTCGTATATTTTTTTTTTATTGAAGAGGGTAAAATACTGCACCGAACATTATCTGAATCAGATGGTTGCAATGCGATTATGGGTATTCAGCGAATACGTACAATATCTAGTCAGCTTTATGTTGTGTTTTGCTGAAATAAATGCTGGAAAGTCACTTTTTGTCATTTGCGGTTTTATTTCCATTACAATCAAGCTGGTAGAACAAGGGTCCTCCACACGCAAATAACAGCCTCCGGTAATTCGTCGAACTTTAATTCCGCGGGTATTTTGACAGAGCGCGGTAAACTGACGTCACGACCAATCAGATTCTTCGAAACAAACGGTAAGTAATGTATTTTACCTTGGATACTACCTCCGCGAAAAAGAGTTACGGAGAGTAACGGAGTGAAATGGTAGTTTTTCGTGTCATAAAAAGCAAGTCATATTTCACCAAAAATACCTGCGTTCTCAATGTTCTGAGAGATTCTTAGTTTCGTGGTATGATTTTAGGTATCCAAACTATAAAACCGCTAAGTGACAAATCGGATAGATCTGGACTTGACGGGAAAAAAACCTGTTGAAATTGGTTGTGGTAAAAACCGTTGTCTACCATGTTTTAATAAGATTATAGGCATATGCATCCACTGGTGGTCAGTCGCCAGTGGAGTAGCAGTATTCCGTATTCCGTATTTAAGCCTGAAGGCCGAATAAACTTGCAGGTATCTTCTTGAGCGCAGTAATAGGAGAAAAAAAAAAAAAAATTTGGTGTCTGAACACGCTCCTTTGGCATCATTTGCAGGGATGAATGTCATAAAGTGCACCGTCCTTCGGATCAGGACGTTAACTGGAGGCCCCCTGTGCAGGAATAACCATCCCCTGTGCAGGATAAAGATCCCTACCGTAATTACATAATTACTGTGTAGGCTTTCATCCTGCAAAACCTGGAGTGTATGTAATATACACCTGCGGTAATGGTCAAATGTGACCGACGCAGTATCAGAAGATAGATAGATAGATACAAAAACTGGAAATTCTGCAAATCACATCAATATTCAATATTGGTGGCATGTTCAATAAAAAGTATATAATCATATGATGAATAACATACAAATCTTACGTTTGGCAAAGCAACGTTCTTGTTTTGAACCTGTATGCAGGTAAGTGCATGTAAAAGTTAACTTTCACAAAACGCCGATGATATCAATATGGCCGTTCATTTCCGTAATTTGTCCGGTGAATCCCGGTGATGATCGTAAAGGCAAAGATAAAACCCAATTCTTGATTCTCCGTACCGTGTATGGGAATAGAATTTTTTATTTCAGCAATTATGGACCCTCGCAGGTACATCAAAACTACATGCGATGAGAATTTTTTGTCTACTTGGCGTGCTCGGAGGGGGCAATGATAAATGTGTTCCTCAATCCACGTACTCAACGGCACAGTTTGTCGCCTATGTAGATTGGCTCCTATGTATCTTCTTCACTCATTGTAACTGTCCTCGATTGTACTTTAAATAAATAAGATGGTGGACTGAGGATTAAGGTGATGGGGGAGGGCCAGCGGTATACTCGAACTTGAAGCGGCCCGTAGCCTCGATGTATGTGGCTAGCTCCTGTAGTATGACCTCTCTCCAGTTTGGTAGTTCTGGGTGTTTGTCGTCACTCAGTAGTAAGTATAGGTCTGGTCCGTGTATTCCTAGTTGGGATGAGACCTATACTTACTACTGAGTAAGTATAGGTCTAAAGTGTTTGACCTTATTGCTGCGAATCTGCAGTTTCTAGAAGAGAAAATGGAGTAATTTACTGATATGAACTTAGGCACAGCCTTATTGCTGTAGTGGTAGGATAGGGCAGGGTAAGGTAGCAGTAGGGGCAAGGGTGGAGTAGAGGAAGGATAGGGTAGTGTAGGGGGTGGGATAGGGTAGGGGTTAGGTAGGTGCTAGGGTGAGTTAGGATAGGGGTAAGGGGTAAGATAGGGTTTATAATCATGGACGGTCCTACTCACATCACTTTGCCAGGACAGGCTTAGACCTTCTACAAGGTTTACCAGTACTCGTGTGCGGTCCGCATGATGCTGCCAAATGTATTTTTCAAAGCCCCCATGGGCGGGGTCCCACAGTGGGGTGGGTAGTTGGTTGGGTAGGGGTAAGGGGTAGGAGTGGGTTAGGATAGAGGAATGATAGAGGTAAGGGTATGGTTGGGTAAAGGGTAGGGACTGGGGTATTTGAAGGGGTAGGGTTATTTGGTGGGACGGTAGGGGTACGGGTAGGGGAATGTGGTAGGGTAGGGGTATGAGGCTGGGGTATAGAGTAGGGGTATGCAGGGATTTTCCTAGTGCAAATTTGGGGCCGGTAGTCGGCTCCTATTTTTCCCAATTTAGAGACAGATTTTCCAATGACGTGGCGCGGCGTGGCATACTTGCCCCCAAGCCCCCGCCCATAGGGGCTTGAAGAAATATATGGGCTGCATGATGCTTCCACGCAGAGCTGAATCCGGCCTGCACACTAGTACTGGTAAACCGCTTAGAGGATCTAAGCCTGTCCAGGAACCGAGGTGCGAGGCGGACCGTCCATGCTAATAAACCCTATTGGTTTCATTGGGCGACAGGGCTTGAGATGTCATTTCATCTCAATGTCGGGTAAAAGTCCCACAAAATTGGAAGCAACGTCTCCAAAATGACCTTTACAGTGTTGACGGGGACGTTAAACCTCAAATCAAACAAACATACATACTCGCCCCCGCCCATAGGGGCTTGAAGAAATATATGGGCTGCACGATGCTTTCACGCAGGGCTGAATCTGACCCGCACACTAGCACTGGTAAACCGCTTAGAGGATCTAAGCCTGTCCAGGAACCGCGGTTCGAGACGGACCGTCCATGCTAATAAACCCTATTGGTTTCATTGGGCGACAGGGCTTGACATGTCATTTCATCTCAATGTCGGGTAAAAGCCCCACAAAATTGGAAGCAACGTCTCCAAAATGACCTTTACAGTGTTGATGGGGATGTTAAACCTCAAATCAAACAAACATACATACATACATACATACATACATACATACATACATACATACATACATACATACATACATACATACATACATACATACATACATACAATACATACATACATACATACATACATACATACATGCAGGGCTCGAGAAAATGTCGGTTTTCCGGTTCTGAACCGATTTTGTGTTTACTGAACCGATTTTAACTGAAAAAGAAGTTTAAAAAATCGGTCCATAATTCAATAAAATTTTCAAAATATGGTTCAAAAATTTTCGCTAAATAATTATTGTAAAAACAAGCTGACCGTTTGCCAGTGATAATCCAGGCATGCATACAAAAATTGCCTACAGCACAAGGTGTGAGACCGGTTCATTATCTAACTAGGTGAAAGTTGGACAAGTCCACGTCGGGTTCTTTGATCTTATCGCAGCGAAATTTGATCTGTGTGTTAAAATTATTCAACCGTGAACAATGGCCTCAGGCATTATCGGCATGCTAGCAGGGTGAGAAAATTACGTCATTCAATGCAGGACATACGCTAGTTTGTTTACACAAGTCATTAATTTATTTAATTTATGGCTTACTATAGAACAGGTATTTAAATATATAATCGTTGTTTGTTTGTTTTTTTCACAGGGCGCAATTTTCAATACACACCTGTCATGTCTGTTAAGCCTTCCAGAGAAAATGCCTTTTTTTTCACCCATTCTAAACGATATTTCTATTTAAGAATCGGTTTCCATTGAAACCAATAACATAAACCACGAGTGTATTACGCCCTTACATGAATTAAAATGAAACCGCATGACGTCATTTTCCGATCACGTGGCATCAATATCGGTCGCCGTTTGTAGACAAAAAGATTTCTTTCAGGCTTGTGTAATCGTGAAATATGTATTTATATTCTTTAGAACTAGGTTCGGCCACGTAAGATTTTCAATGACTCTTGTTCGGCCGTGTTTTGGTTTGAGATTAAAGAAATGTTTTTCGATTTTTTAACCCGTTCAAAACGATTTTTTTTAGAAATCCGCTCTATTAAAATCAATGACATAAAACAGGTGTGTGTGTGTGTAATACGTCGTGACTGCATTAATGTGTGTTGTGTAAACAGAAACGGTATGACGTCATTTTCCGACCACGTGGCTGCAGTAAACAAAGCAATTTGGGCAAAATAAAGATGCGTGAAATAAGAGAAATATTTTAAAGGTTTTAAAAAGGGGCAAAAAAATATAGTGACCATCGAGCTGATCTTTGACTGCACCACGCCAGCGGTCTTCAGGTGCTGAGTGACCCGGATATTGGGAAAATGAATGTAGATGAAATCTGGCAATAAAAATGAAAGTAGATGAAATCTGAACTATGTGAGCAATAATTGCTGTTTATAATCGAGATACTGGTGCTTATATTCGTTGACAAGTGAAAGGGCAATATTGGTATGTCATTCGTTACGCTAATAACACATTTTGATTTTGCAAATCACCAAGGACGTTTACGGAAATTACCGAAACCGATCAGCAATTTCCGTATTTTTTTGGCGAAATCTGGCTGGACCGATTTGGATTCTTCAGTTTCTCGAGCCCTGCATACATGCTTTGTAAGGTCAAAGTGCACCTGCCTGGTGCAATTTCGGACTTGTCCCGGGCGGCCTGGCAATTTATTTGTCAGCCCCCGAATGCATTGCATGTGTGAGTGTGTGCAAGTGTGCTTGCTTATATCAGAGACACCAAAGGGAAACACAAACATGAAATAACTAGACACTAATGGAAAGTTGTTGTGCTTAAAACTAGATAGAAACCTTGGATGTTGGTTGTCATCATCGTCACCATTATCCTCTCGCACCCACCCCCACTTTGAGTTCCAAAATCCTGGGCAAGTAGGATATTGAGCTGGGCAAGTGCAAAAGTATTTTACTTGCCCAGTGGACAAGTAGAAAATTTTTTGATTTGTCAGCCCCTGAATGCATGCACACATGCATTCACTTACCAGTAATCTCATCTAAGATTTATGAGAAACGGGATGATTTTGACATGATTTTGTAAATTTCCCGTTCTTAGCTGGGGATATCCCCCGCTCTATTACATAATGGAGTATATATTTCTCAACTTATTTTTTTCATCTCATGTTTACAATTTTAGTAATCGAAATAAACTTCTTACTGGTAACCTTAAACAGAGCTATTGGTATCATAAACTTGGGAAGGCGTTTTCTAATTTTTTTCGATAACACTCTGAACTAGTTGAAAATTATAAAGTTATAAAGTTAATTTAACCCTTTTGTACCAAATGGAATCTTCCTCCTTATATATAGCAGGGAGTGACAGGTCGTGCTTTCTTCAAAATCTATTTGGAAAATGGCTGAGCTTTTTGCAAACTGTGTAGGCCCTGATCAGACGCCGCATTCTGCGGTGTCTGATCTGGGCCTGCACTATTTGCCACGGTACGCATTTAGGGGTTTTCAGTCTGAAATGGGTTAAAGACACTTCTGCAACAGGGCATATCAGAACCATGTTGTCACCGCTGTGGTTCGAGCCTCGCTTGGGTCATACATGAGTCGCAAAGTCTGCAACTGGTGGTCAGGTGTTTTTTCTCTGGGTACTCTAGGTTTTGCCCACCTCTTATTAACCATGATGTGGAGCAGTGCATATTTTTTTTTAGGTTACAGTCTACCAAATATCAGCAGATTTATACCTCTGAAACTTTTAATTAATTTTTGAGAGGCAAACTCCTCATACATACAGTGTTCAATCTAGGCTGCGCCATTGCGCCCTGGGCCCGCTTTTTACATGAGGGGCGCACTAGAGATCATTCAATGGGCCCGTCGGGCGCAACTGTAGAATTTAGAGGCTGTTCCTTCTGGAGTTCATTTTTGCGATTTTCTCGCCGTTTTTCGGCTGCCTGTTGCTTATTGTTGAGTTGATCAAAAGCGCATGTTGCCTGATGAAAATAACTTAGAAAAACATTTTGTTTTATCTGTTAAACTAGTAACAATTCATATTTTTATAAACCCAAATCGACGTTTTGTTTACCGGGGATGCGGCCATGTTTGGTATACTTGTGTGTGCCGGGCTGCTTACGCCAAATTCGTGTGCGGCTTATGCTAAATACCGGACCGAAATACCGCAATATACCGAGGCAGGAGCTATTTATTATATATAAATAGAGTTCTTCTCTTCCAGAAATATTTTTAATGGCATTCATTCTAGATAAAACATGCATTTAGCAATTGAGCATGACAATTTATCCAAATTGTTTTGAACTGGTTAAATGAGGTAATGAGAAAATGTGACCAACTCCGTATTAGAAGATGGATAGATAAACTAAATATATTTTGTCTGTGCTGTTAAACTTGTTTTGTGTCCATTTTTATCATGCAGCTAAAACCTTAAGATAAATCTGGTAACTTTATATAGTATAATTTAAGGGCCCCCTAATTTCCAAATGGCCCCCTTTTCCAAGGCCTGTGGGCCCAGAGGGCCCCCAAACCCCAAATCCTGGATTGAACACTGTACATATTGCATCCAGTCAAGCTGAAACCTGTTCTGTAGTTACATGTAGATCAGGATATTGAGCAGCACTTAGACCATGCTATGGAGCAGCACATATTGTTCTGAGGTTACAGTCCACAAACATGGACTTGTACAAGAGTGAGTTTAAGTGCTGCATCTTACTAATTGCCACAGGCATATGATGTCCCGCTTGCAAAGTTCTTCTTAAAAATATTTTTGCCTACAGCCAGACAGTTTGGTCCCTATCAGACTGCTCCTAGAGGAACCTTAAGTGACCAGCAGATGACAGTTGTTGTGACTGACGTCTATTAGGGTAGGTTGACAATATGAGCCAGGGCATGACAAAATCTACAAGAAGTCTTGAGCTACCAGCAAAGCCAAAGACTCAGATTAGTCTTCACGTTCATGCAGTCAGATCAGAGTGTTCGCTGATTGCATGTACCTACTATAGGCTAATATCTATGCAAAGAGACATACGTAAAAGGACTTGTCATAGTGGTTGGGTGCACAGGTTGATTAGAGTCTCTTGCTGGTCGCACCGGTCTTATTGTAGGTTTTGTTATGTGCCGGCACCTTTACATGTATGTGTTGTTGTTTGTTTTTTTCAGAGGATGGAGAAGAAGCAGTGTAAGGTCAAGGTCGCCATACGTGTTAGACCACCGTTGAATGAAGATGAGAAAATTTGTGTGGATGTGACTGATTCATCTGTGCAGATATTCAACCATCGAAATGTGAATGAAAATATTCAGTATGAGTGAGTAGCCAGGCCTCATATTTTTCAGGCATTTGCAGGATTTCAGCCTTTTGGAGCTTGAGGTTTTCTTATTTTCAGGCCCTTAGATTTTGATTTTTCTTCCAATTTTCTAACTTATCCTGCTGAATGAATTAAATGAGTCGTACCCATTTTTGACTAGCAGTCAGTCAAATTATTTGTTATGTATTCATTCAGTTCACAAACTGCATTACAAACAGTGTAGATCCTGATCAGATGGCTTCTTCAGAAGCCATCTGATCTGGGTCTACACTGTTTGCAATCTTCTGAAGCCATCTGATCTGGGTCTACACTGTTTGCAATCTTCAGAAGCCATCTGATCTGGGACTACACTGTTTGCAATCTTCAGAAGCCATCTGATCTGGGTCTACACTGTTTGCAATCTTCAGAAGCCATCTGATCTGGCTCTACACTGTTTGCAATCTTCAGAAGCCATCTGATCTGGGTCTACACTGTTTGCAATCTAACCGTGTAGATCCTGATCAGATGGCTTCTTCAGAAGCCATCTGATCTGGATCTACACTGTTTGCAATCTTCAGAAGCCATCTGTTCTGGGTCTACACTGTTTGCAATCTTCAGAAGCCATCTGATCTGGGTCTACACTGTTTGCAAAGGTAATGATATGGGTTAAGACTGCAAAAATCGGGCCTTTCGGGCATGGGAAAGCTTGGCCAGTATGAGGCCTGGTAGCTTAAATGTATTGTTACCACCTGTAACACCTGCCTTTGTTTGTTTGATTTGAGGTTTAACGTCCCCGTCAACACTGTAAAGGTCATATTGGAGATGTTGCTTCCAATTTTGTGGGACTTTTACCCGACATTGAGATGAAATGACATCTCAAGCCCTGTCGCCCAATGAAACCAATAGGGTTTATTAGCATGGACGGTCGGCCTCGCACCGCGGTTCCTGGACAGGCTTAGATCCTCTAAGCGGTTTACCAGTACTAGTGTGCGGGCCGGATTCAACTCTGCGTGGAAGCATCATGCAGCCCATATATTTCTTCAAGCCCCTATGGGCTAACTCCTGCCTTCAATTATCTACAATGGTAGATTATGCGCAGCTTGTACGTTTATGACCAATCTCGGACAATTGTGTCAGGGAGGAGACTTTTTGGTTAAGTGGTTAGAGCATTGGACTTTCTTTGGGTGGTCCGGGCTCAAATCTCACCACAGGCAGTGATTCTCTTTTCAGCTGGGCTTCTTCCCTTTGTTACAACTTCCATGTTGGATGAGTACATGTATTTTGCCAAAATTTAACATTAAATGGTAGTGGTGGGCTGATGATCGACTTAAGTCGAAAGTCAGTTGGTTTGGGCTTTCGATTTGGACAATCAATTATAAAAAGCCGCAATCAATTGTAATCAGTTACATAATTCAGTTGTTCAACGCATGTCAAGCCCCCCCCCATCAGGGCTTGAAGAAATAGATGGGCTGCATGCTGCTTCCACGCAGAGCTGAAACCGACTGCACACGCATACTGGTAAACTGCTGAGTGGATCTAAGCCTGCCCAGGTAAAGCGGTGTGAGATGGACCGTCCATGCTTATAAACCGTATTGGTTTCATTTGGCCACAGGGCTTGAGATGTCATTTCAACTAAATGTCGGGTAAATGTCCCATAAAATTGGAAGCAATGTCTCCAAAATAACCTATACAGTGTTTGCCCATCGGGGCTTAAAGAAATATATGGGCTGTATGATGCTTCCACGCAGAGCCGAATCTGACCCACACACGAGTACTGGTAAACTGCTTAGAGGATCTGCCTGCCCAGGCAAAGCGGTGTGAATATCGGACCGTCCATGCTTATAAACCCTATTGGTTTCATTGGGTGACAGGGCTTGAGAAGTCATTTCATCTCAATGTTGGGTAAAAGTCCCACAAAATTGGAAGCAACGTCTCCAAAATGACTTTACAGTGTTGACGGGGACGTTAAACCTCAAACAAACAAACAAAACCTATACAGTGTTGACGGGACGATTAACCTCAAATTAAACAAACAAAATCAATGCATGCCACTGATTATGCAGTACACATTTACGGTTATTTGTGTGTTCGAAGAGTTGTTAATCCGCCATTTCGCTCTCTAATGATTAAACAAACCACAACAGCAACTCTGTATGGCACGGGTAGAACAGAGTACCGGATGATCCATCGGCGTGAGACCACAAAAATGTATTCATTATTCATTTTATAACATGGTTCCTTGTCGGAAAGTGACAGGTTGTGGAGGTTTTCTTTAAACAAGAATTCCGCAGAAGGCAGCGTCACACCTGCTGGGGGCAAAAGTCACAGGAGCCATCATTGAACGTAGTTATTAAATAAGTAAATTTCATTTTTAGCAGTTGATAGATGATGTAAAATGAGTCAAAGTCACTGGACCAAAAAAATAGGCCTTGGTCACCAGATCAAGGTACATGCCAAATCAGTATATCAAAGAGAAGCACTATGCAAGGTTTAGTTGCTGTAGGCCATTTATTTTAGGACATATCGAACACTGATGTAAAATGTGTTAAAGTCACTAAGTGCATAATATAGGTCAAGGTCACTAGGTCAAGGTACAAGCAGAATCAGTAAATGTAAGAGAAGCACTATGCAAGGTTTGGTGGTTGTAGGCCTTATAGTTAAGAAGATATGGAACCTCGACCTAAAGTGTTCAAAAGTCAATGGATTGCAAAAAATAGGTCAAGGACACCAAGTCAAGGTACCTGCACAGTCAGTACATCTAGGAGAAGCACTATGCAAGATTTGGTGGTTGCAGGCCTTTTACTAGAGGAGATCTGGAACTTCGACGTAAAATGTGTCAGTCACTGGAGCATAAAATATAGGTCAAGGTCACCGGGCCAAGGTACCTGCAGAGTAAGTACATCTAGGAGAAGCACTATGCAAGATTTGATGGTCATAGGCCTTTAAATTGAGGAGATCTGGAACATTGACATAAATTCTGTCAAAGCCACTGGAGCGTAAAATATAGGTCAATGTAATGAGGTTAAGGTACCTGCAGTGTCAGTACATCTAGGAGAAGCACTATGCAAGATTTGATGGTTGTGGGCCTTTTATTTGAGGAGATCTGGAACTTCGACACAAAATGTGTCAAAGTCAATGGAGCATAAAATATAGGTCAAGGTCACCGGGTCAAGGTATCTGCAGAGTCAGTACATCTAGGAGAAGCTATATGCAAGATTTTATGGTTGTATGCCTTTTATTCGAGAAGATCTGGAACATCGAAGTAATTTGTGCCAAAGTCCCTGGAGCATAAAATATAGGTCAAGGTCACTGGGTCAAGGTGCTTGCCTAGTCAGGAGCTCAGGGAGATGTTTCATGGAAGGTTTGATGGTTGTTTAGTCTTATAGTTGATTACAATACAAACTTCGACATAAATATCAAACTTCGACATAATGGTCAAAGTCACTGGAGTGCATAATATAGGTCAAAGTCACCAGGTCAAGGTGCCTGCAAAGGCAGCAGGTCTGGGAGATGTTTTATGTAAGGTTTGATGGTAGGTGAGGTTTGTAGTTGACTTAAATAAAAACTTTGACTTAAATGTCGAACTTCGACGTAAATGTTAACAGACGGACGGATGGGCGGACGCACGGACAGAAAAGCGGACGCCTATGTTGCACCCTGCTACAAGCAGGTGCGACAAAAACTGTTTCGCATGATAAGTGTATTTGAATAAAACTGAAATCGTTCTCTGAACTTGTATCCTAAAAGAGAGCAGTAGTTTTGTTTTTGTTTGATTTGAGGTTTAACGTCCCCGTCAACACTGTAAAGGTCATTTTGGAGACGTTGCTTCCAATTTTGTGGGACTTTTACCCGACATGAGATGAAATGACATCTCAAGCCCTGTCGCCGAATGAAACCAATAGGGTTTATTAGCATGGACGGTCCGCCTCGCACCGCGGTTCCTGGACAGGCTTAGATCCTCTAAGCGGTTTACCAGTACTAGTGTGCGGGCCGGATTCAGCTCTGCGTGGAAGCATCATGCAGCCCATATATTTCTTCAAGACCCTATGGGCGGGGGCTAGAGAGAGCAGTAATATGAGCTTAACTAGAGAAGCAGTGGGATTCATAAAAATTGTCATAAATGCGTCAGTGAACACATATTTTATTGCAGCGGGCTCATTCCAAAGTGTATATTCAACTGTTTATCACTTAGCTTTGTTGTTTATAAATACTGACAAAGAGTTGACACATTGATAATTGATAACAAATAAGGCCCAACAGATATCACCTGTACTCTTTTCACTAATCCCAACTAGACGGACGTTGCTTCCAATTTTGTGGGACCTTTACCCGACATTGAGATGAAATGACATCTCAAGCCCTGCCAACCAATAGGGTTTACATGTACATGCATGGACGGTCCAACTCGCACCACTTTGCCTGGACTATGATATTTCGTCAGGTAATTTTTCCAGTAATAATAACATTGTTGCCAATTGTTTCAGTATTCTGGTTTATTCATGAAAGTGCAATGTCATGTTGATCTGATAAAGCTCATTTGTCCTGAGATAGCATACCATTATCAGGTCAGGGTGTAACAATGCAAGTAATATAGGGATTCGGGAGGAAAAACCACCTTATCTTTCATAAAGAACTTGGCATCTCACATGTGACCCAGGTGTTTTTTTTGCCCACCTGATTAAAAATTGGCTTGATATAAGCAAAATAATCTTGAAAGGGAAATAGAACAAAATTATTACAGTTTTATTGCATTGTCTGCATTGATTAATGTACTTTACCACAAGCTCTAATATTTATAACAGCTGTGTTAGAAATTAACATATTTTGCAGGTAGCAAGTACACTAAAATCCCTATATTAAGACCACCTTTGGGACTGTTCAAAAGTGGTCTTTAAGACCACTTTTGAACAATCCCAAAGGTGGTCTCTTACCCGAGGACATGATATGTCAAAAACCTTAAGAAAGAACAACTGCAACCTACTAAATAAGCTTTTTAAAGCAGAATTTATCTTGATTTTAGGTAGATTTAATGGCGGAATTTTACTGTATCTTGCTACCTGGCCTAAAAGTAGGTAGCAAAGCCCCCTCCCATCGGGGCTTGAACAAATAGATGGGCTGCATGATGCTTCCACGCAGAACTGAAACCGACCCACACACGAGTACTGGTAAACTGCTTAGAGGATCTAAGCCTGCCCTGCCAATGCGGTGCGAGTCGGCCCGTCTGTGCTAATAACCCCTATTGGTTTCATTGGGTGGCAGGGCTTCAGATGTCATTTCATCCCAAAGTCGGGTAAAAGTCCCACAAAATTGGAAGCAACGTCTCCAAAATGGCATTTACAGTGTTGACGGGGGCATTAAACTTCAAATCAAACAAACAAACAAAAGTAGGTAGCAAAAGGTACCTAGCTGGTGGCAAACAGTGGCAGTCAAAATAATGTCTCTCCCACCCATAGAATGATGCTGGATTACTATCTTTGACCACAAGTGTATCTGGCCCCTTACCCTCTCCCCACTTAACCACCATCTGTTGACAACTGGCCAGGGGTCAAGTCCCTCATTGTTGCTGGACCTGATAATTTAACTCTCATGAGACCGTCTAAGGTTTCAGTTGAGAGTCTTCATCTTCAGTCTGTTTTAATTTTTTCATTGTTGAAAACCCCTCTTTCGCAGCCAGCTGTGGAAAGTGGATACAGTTAAATTCTGTCAGGAAAAATAACTTCCAATATCTGGCTTTAATCTGAATCCTCTATGTCCTGACTCCTGATCAGTCTTAACCCTTTACCACCCAGGGATTTTGTGAATTGCACGACCCGCAGAAAAAGCAACCGACTGAAGTCGGTTTTTTCTAAGAGTGCCCTAAAATCACTGTGTCATTCTGTCAGTCTGTCATTCTGTCATTCTGTCTGTCCGTCCGTAACCCGTTTGTGAAAATTGGTGATAGTGACTTAACCGCTTGGAATATTTAAACAATTTTTGGCATACTGATAGATATCAATGAGATCTAACCAATGAACTTACAAAATATTACATTCCATTTAGTATAGCCTCGCCGAGGCGAAAAATGTGAAAATTTTCTAACATTTTTGAACTGCTTCTCCTCGGAAACCGTTGGGCCGATTGAAGTCAAATTTCATATGGAGCCTCTATGGGGTGGGGGAAACCAAAATTTGCTCATGGGGTTAAGGTCACATGACCAAAATGGCCGCCAAGCCATATATGGTTTGTCTGTCTGTCCGTCCGTAACCCGTAAGTGAAAATTGGTGATAGTGACTTAACCGCTTGGAATATTTAAACAATTTTTGGCATACTGATAGATATCAATGAGATCTAACCAATGAACTTGCGAAATATTACATTCCATTTAGTATAGCCTCGCCGAGGCAAAAATTTTCGAACTGCTTCTCCTCGGAAACCGTTGGGCCGATTGAAGTCAAATTTCATATGGAGCCTCTATGGGGTGGGGGAAACCAAAATTTGCTCATGGGGTTAAGGTCACATGACCAAAATGGCCGCCAAGCCATATATGGTTTGTCTGTCTGTCCGTCCGTAACCCGTAAGTGAAAATTGGTGATAGTGACTTAACCGCTTTGAATATTTAAACAATTTTTGGCATACTGATAGATATCAATGAGATCTAACCAATGAACTTGCGAAATATTACATTCCATTTAGTATAGCCTCGCCGAGGCAAAAATGTGAAAATTTTCGAACTGCTTCTCCTCGGAAACCGTTGGGCCGATTGAAGTCAAATTTCATATGGAGCCTCTATGGGATAGGGAAACCAAAATTTGCTCATGGGGTCCAGGTCACATGACCAAAATGGCCGCCAAGCCATATATGGTAAAAACCCTTCAAAAATAGTCTTCTCCATAACCACTGGGCAGATTTCCACGAAACTTGATAAATAGCATCTGGGATGTAGGCCTATCATAAATTGCTAAAATGGTGACCCTGGGTTGACCTTGACCTTCTTTGGGTCCGTCCGTAACCCGTTTGTGAAAATTGGTGATAGTGACTTAACCGCTTGGAATATTTAAACAATTTTTGGCATACTGATAGATATCAATGAGATCTAACCAATGAACTTACGAAATATTACATTCCATTTAGTATAGCCTCGCCGAGGCGAAAAATGTGGAAACTTTCGAATATTTTTGAACTGCTTCTCCTCGGAAACCGTTGGGCCGATTGAAGTCAAATTTCATATGGAGCCTCTATGGGATAGGGGAAACCAAAATTTGCTCATGGGTCAAGGTCACATGACCAAAATGGCCGCCAAGCCATATATGGTTTGTCTGTCTGTCCGTCCGTAACCCGTTTGTGAAAATTGGTGATAGTGACTTAACCGCTTGGAATATTTAAACAATTTTTGGCATACTGATAGATATCAATGAGATCTAACCAATGAACTTGCGAAATATTACATTCCATTTAGTATAGCTTCGCCGAGGCGAAAAATGTGAAAATTTTCGAACTGCTTCTCCTCGGAAACCGTTGGGCCGATTGAAATCAAATTTCATATGGAGCCTCTATGGGATGGGGGAAACCAATGATTGCTCATGGGGTCCAGGACACATGACCAAAATGGCCGCCAAGCCATATATGGTCTGTCTATCTGTCCGTCCGTAACCCGTTTGTGAAAATTGGTGATAGTGACTTAACCGCTTGGAATATTTAAACAATTTTTGGCATACTGATAAATATCAATGAGATCTTATCAATGAACTTGCGAAATATTACATTCCATTTAGTACAGCCTCGCCGAGGCGAAAAATGTGAAAATTTTCGAACTGCTTCTCCTCGGAAATCGTTGGGCCGATTGAAGTCAAATTTCATATGGAGCCTCTACGGGATGGGGGAAACCAAAATTTCCTCATGGGGTCCAGGTCACATGACCAAAATGGCCGCCAAGCAATATTTGGTAAAAACCCTTCAAAAATAGTCTTCTCCAGAACCACTGTGCAGATTTCCACGAAACTTGATAAATAGCATCTGGAACGCAGGCCCATCATAAATTGCTAAATAGGTGACCCTGGGTTGACCTTGACCTTCTTTGTGCCTAGGTCAAACTTTGACACATATGCTTTTGTGTTGGATTTTATCCTGCAAACGATTCAGAATACAGTACTAAAGTATAAGATATATTTTTGCTCCTTAGGATAAGGCGCATTTATTGGGGGAACCGTTTTATGTCCAGGTCACATGACCAAAATGGCCGCCATACCCATATATGGTAACACTCATAAAGCTAAAAGCATCCGGCGGGTCGTGCACTTCAGCTGAAGCACTGGTTTCGCTGATTTTCACAGTGTTGGACCTGACAGCAACTTCAACTAGCCATTGTTTCATAATGGATGGTCTGTTTTACACCAAACTCGGTATGAATGTTCATTGGGCAGTAGCCTTTCAAATGCAACCTTTCATGACTTGATCATTGTTGTCATGGTAAAGAGGGGACATCTCAAAGTTGGCAAAAAGTGTGTTTTCACATGAATTTTTGACCACATTTTAATCTTCACACAGCTGTCAAGGCAACAATTAAGGTGTTTGGCACTGGCCATTTTCACTGTTTGCAGCATGTTTTATCAGCATCAATTTTCAGGCATTTTTGACCCCAGACACCCTCAGATATAAATTTTAGCGGCCGGTTGGGCCATACACCCAAAATTTTTCGGGATGTGAGGGGGGGGGGGGGGCTTAGCCCCCCTTCAATCCCCCAGAATATTTTTAGTGGAAGGCGCGCGAAAAAACAGGTCACTTTTTTGTCCAACAACTCCTAAAGCAAACATAACTATCCAGGGGTAGAAATGCAGATTTAAGCTGCTTCTGGGGCTTAAAATGGGGGGGGGGGGGGGGGTGCAGACACGTAAAAACACGTATCTGAGTGGTAAAGGGTTAAATCCTTTGCCAAAGAACATTTGGGTATAGATTTTCCAAAGCATTGCTGGAATTTACCGTTCTTGCACACCAGATAAGGAAATCCATAGTTTCAGCTTGGGATAGAAATTCTGTTCTGACCCTGGTGTTCTTACCCAAAATTGAATATTCTCACGTGTTTGATAAATGCACTGGTTGAATACAACCTCATATGTGCCGTCGTTAAGGTTGACGTCACAACGCGTTACGTGACGTCACTAAACATCACTGTAGTGTCATCACAATATGGTGGACATCGGCAACCGAAGTGACTGCAGTTTTAAAAACCCACGCTCAGAAATGGAGTGAGTGAGTGTTTGTGTTGTACATCTCTCCAACAGCTAAGGTCATACGGAGTAGGGAAGTCGGTTTAAAGACTCATTTGAAAGTCTGGAGAAGCCCGGGATCTGCTCAGAAATGGAAGGTATGCAAGAAAAAGAACAGTAGGAGTCTTATGGTATCTTTATTTCACTCCACTGCATTACGAAAACACGCCTATACTAATACATGTACATTAAAACCTTTATCACTGACAAAAAGAAACTTTTAAGATGAAAAATTGTGATATTTTTCTTATTTCTGCTCAACATATAGATTGAGGGTACTTGTTAGAACCGCCTCATTGAGGCGATTCTAACGAGTACCCACAATCTATACTTTAGAGCAGAAATAAGAAAAATAAGGTTCACCCCTGTAAACCCCAGTTTTACTATATAAATTAAAAGTGGGGTTCAAGGGGGTCAAAATGATATAGGCGTGTTTTCGTGATGGGCATTAACAATATTATCCTGTATAGGGACATGAGTTTGAGGGTGGACTAAGAAGAATCTCAAATTCATTCTGCCATACAAAACAAGTTCATTCTGGTCATCTGGCCAGTTCCTCGAGTCAAATATCAGAGCAGCTTTATAAACATTTAAAATGATCAGGTAGCAACGTTTTGCTACTGCCTTTTTAGCCAGGTAGCAAATAGAATTTTCTGGTAGCAAATTTGCTACTTGCTATTGCTAATTTTCGAACCATGATAACCGAGTTTTGGATATTTATAACAAAAATGGTCGTTTTTGAAAGGGTTTTCTAATAATCTGTCCTTTGAAATGGCCGGTGTCGTCCGACAGGTCAACCATCTTGGTCACTTGTCAATCAGTCAACCCAAAAGTTACTTGGCACAAAAGCCAGCTGATTTGTAGGAAATTCAGGTAAGGGTTATATATAGAAAATAGCCACGCCTTTCTTTTTGCTGCGAGGTCAGAATGTTTCATAAGAGGGTTATGTAGAATCTGGACTGGAATCATGGGTTGGGCTCAGCTGCAAACAGTGTACATCCCAGATCAGACACTGCAGAACACAGCGTCTAATCAGTGTCAACACTGTTTGCTTACAGTACAGGAATTTAAGGGTTAAACAACAGTCTAAGACCCCGTTCATGACCAGTTTTCAAGCCTACACGCAAGAGACAATCAACGCACCAGGGCTCTCACTGCTTTGATTTAAAAAAACCTGTCCATAATGCCATTAGGCATTTTTATTCTTCTTAACCCTTGTCCTGCTGAGCCCGGATATGCTTTATTTTCCAAACAATGAAGATCCAGATCAGATGGCTTCTGACGAAGCCATCTGATCAGGATCTTCATTGTTTGCCATTCTGATTGTGAATTTGTTGCAATAATTTGCATCAAGTAATCTGATTGGTTGATAATTGGTAGTGGGTGTGGCATTTATAAATATTCAGCAGGTCAAGGGTTAAGTATAATATTTTCATTTTTGTTTGGATATAATGTTGAAAAGAAATTGGGGTGTACTTTCAGTTTTTCTGCTGTGTATGGTATGGACTGCAGCCAACAGAAGATCTTTAAGGAGCGTGTAAAACCTCTTCTTCCACAAGCCCTGCAGGGACAGAATATCTCCATCTTTGCCTATGGACCCACAGGGGCAGGTAACTAGCCGTTTCAGACTACATGTATAACCCTTTCAGCTGCACACACCAAACTACCCTATTTACCATTTATATCAGGACAGACAGGCCTGAGCAAACAGTGTAGTTGCAGATGAGATGCCGCAGAATGCGGCATCTCATCAGGATTTACACTGTTTGCCACTCATCAAGATATTCTTAGACATAAAATCTGATAGTAAATTGTTCTTGTTCAAATTTTTAGAACAAGTTTGGTATGAAGTTGAGGTGTCCGAATACTTAGGGTAAATACGATATCAGTCTTTTCAAACAGTCTCATTATGCAAGAAAACTAGGAAGGTCTAGTTGCCTGCAGCCCAGAGTTTATAGACTGTAAAATCACAGTTTTCCAACCTTAGGTATGTGCATCTGTCCATTGTGTTCAAGTCCATCTCTGGCAATCATACCATAATCCTTATCCCACTGGTGGGTGGATCGCGGTGTTTCTGCGGGTTAAACAGGTATAAAATTGATTGCCAGCATTACCTGTCTTCAACGTTTTCACAGGTAAATAAGATAAATGTGGCGGATCGGTGATGTGTACACCCACTTAATTGTAAGCACATTTTTCTTGGGCAAGCTTATACATAAGCTGTTACGTAGTACATGAAATGCCCTTCTTGAATCTGTGAAAGGGAGAGAATAACCCTATAAAAGATATCATAATCAGAGAATACCAAATTTTTTGTAGGTAAGACCCACACAATGCTTGGGACACCATCCAATCCAGGAGTTATACCAAGGGTGATTAATGAGGTCTTCCATGAAATAGAGGAGGATAAGAAAAGAACAGACAATGAATGGGTGTATAAGGTCACTTTCTCCTACCTTGAAATATATCAGGAAAAGGTAAGACTGATTTTAATCATTTAGAGCATAAATTGTTTTAGCAGTTTTGGGTAAACAGGCCTTTAACCCTTAAGATAACGAGAAAAACTGCATCTGAAAATGTCGTCTGCTTATGTCGTCTGCTGAATTTTTTTGAAAACATTTTTAAAAACCATTTTTGCCTACAGGCAAACAATGTGGACTCAAATCAGACTGCTCCTAGAGGAGTCCACACTGTTTGCCTGTACGCACACAATGCTTTGGACACCATCCAATCCTGGAGTTATACCAACGGTGATTAATGAGGTCTTCCATGAGATAGAGGAGGATATGAAAAGAACAGACAATGTTTGGTGTATAAGGTCACTTTCTCCTACCTTGAAATATATCACGAAAAGGTATGACTGATTTCAATCATTTAGAGCATAAATTGTTTTAACAGTTTCGGGTAAACAGGCCTTTAACTCTTAAGATGCCTTGAAAATATACATTTGAAAATGTCATCTGCTTATATCGTCTGCTGAATTTTTTTGCAATCATTTTAAAAAAATATTTTTGCCTACAGGCAAACAGTGTGGACCCAAATCAGAGGGCTCCTAGAGGAGCAGGCTGATTTGGGTCCACATTGTTTGCCTGTACACACAATGCTTGGGACACCATCCAATCCCGGAGTTATACCAAGGGTGATTGATGAGGTCTTTCATGAGATAGAGGAGGATAAGAAAAGAACAGACAATTCTCCTACCTTGGAATATACCAGGAAAAGGTAAGACTGATTTTAATCATTTAGAGCATAAATTGTTTTAACAGTTTTTGGTAAAAAAGCCTTTAACCCTTAAGATGGCGAGAAAAACTTCATATGAAAATGTCAATGCTTAGGTCGTCTGCTGAATTTTTTGCAAACGTTTTAAAAACTATTTTTGCCTACAGGCAAACAGTGTGGAGCCAGATCAGACTGCTCCTAGAGGAGCAGTCTAATTTGGGTCCACACTGTTTGCCTGCATGCACACAATGCTTGGGACACCATCCAATCCAGGAGTTATACCAAGGGTGATTAATGAGGTCTTCCATGAGATAGAGGAGGATAAGAAAAGAACAGACAATGAATGGGTGTATAAGGTCACTTTCTCCTACCTTGAAATATATCAGGAAAAGGTAAGACTGACTTTAATTAAATTAGAGCATAAACTGTTTCAACAGTTTCGGGTAAACAGGCCTTTAACTGTTAGGATAACGAGAAAAACTGCATCTGAAAATGTCGTCTGCTTATGTCATCTGCTGAATTTTTTGGCAATCGTTTTAAAAACTATTTTTGCCTACAGGCAAGCAGTGTGGACCCAAATCAGACTGCTCCTAGAGGAGCAGTCTGTTTAGGTCCACACGGTTTGCCTGTATGCACACAATGCTTGGGACACCATCCAATCCAAGAGTTATACCAAGGGTGATTAATGAGGTCTTCCATGAGATAGAGGAGGGTAAGAAAAGAACAGACAATGAATGGGTGTATAAGGTCACTTTCTCCTACCTTGAAATATATCAGGAAAAGGTATGACTGATTTTAATCATTTAGAGCATAAACTGTTTTAACACAGGTTTTTAACCCCTAAGATGTCGAGAAAAACTACATCTGAAAATGTCGTCTGCTGAATTATTTTTTGCAAGTGTTTTAAAAACTATTTTTGTCTACAGGCAAACAGTGTGGACCCAAATCAGACTGCTCCTAGGAGCAGTCTGATTTGGGTTCACGCTGTTTACCTGTACGCACACAATGCTTGGAACACCATCCAACCCAGGAGTTATACCAACGGTGATTAATGAGGTCTTCCATGAGATAGAGGAGGATAAGAAAAGAACAGATAATGAATGGGTGTATAAGGTCACTTTCTCCTACCTTGAAATATATCAGGAAAAGGTAAGACTGATTTTAATCATTTAGAGCATAAACTGTTTCAACAGTTTTGGGTAAACAGGCCTTTAACCCTTTAGATGCCTTGAAAAAATACATCTGAAAATGTCGTCTGATTTTGTCGTCTGCTGAATTTTATGGCAAACGTTTTAAAAACTATTTTTGCCTACAGGCAAATAGTGTGGACCCAAATCAGACTGCTGCTCTAAGAGCAATCCGATTTGGGTCCACACTGTTTGCAAAAATGACTTTTAAAGTAACTTGCAGAAAATATTTGTCATGTTTGACATCTTATGGGTTAAGAAATTGATACTCAGGTACATTATCCTCTTTATATATATGTGAAACTCCAAAATTGGACATCAGTTGGGAAACAGTGCAGCTCCAGACTAGATACGAAACAACATTTTCCAGGCCTCATATTTTTCAGGCATTTGCAGGATTTCAGGCTTTTAGAGATTGATATTTCTTCATTTGAGGTTTTTAGATTTTGATGTTTCCTCCTAAATTCTGTTTATAACCCTTATTCCGCTGTTCACGACAATCCCTACTTTTGCAAACAGTGTAGATCCAGATCAGATGGCTTCTGAAGGAGCCATCTGATCAGGATCTACACTGTTTGACGTTCCGTTTGTGAATTTGTAGAAATAAATTACAGCAAGTAATCTGATTGGTTCAAAGTTAAGAAATGGGTGTGGCTTAATTAATTATTCCACAGGACAAGTAGGTGAGGTACTTTATTTTTTATGGTCCAACTAATTCCTTGAGAAATTCTTTTAGCCCCAAATCACAGGGCTTTGTTATATTAATTACCAAAAAAAAGTCCTCAAAATATATCCGTGCCAGTTCTGAGAAAATTAGGATTAAATTTGCAGAAAAAGCATTATTAAAATAAGTAATGGCCAGATAACAGCACCATACACTGTTTTACCGGCTGTAAGGCTCCTCACGCGCAAACAAATGACGTCATCAAAAACAAAACTTACGCCAGAAATTGATAAAGTGCAGTCTTTCTACATTCTATTTTTTTTAATACATGCCATTTATATTTTCCTTGTATGCTATTGATAAACAAGATCTATGTTCAAGTTGTAAGAATAAACAATTTTTTTTTTGGTCGGAAAATACTTTTCTCCATGTCTCATGACACAATTTTAATGTATGGAAGCACATTTGTGCCATCAGAATCAAATGAATTAATATCGTAAATATGTGCATACGGTGTATTCCGGTAACATGGCGCACGTAAGATTTTGATAGCTATGTGTGACTTTGTGGAAGCAACCACTCAAAAATCACAATCAGAACAATTGCATCACTGTCCTATCTACTTATTGCAATAGAAATTGGCCGCTGACCTTTTAAAGGCATTTATTCTTGATTATTGAGGACTATCATTTCATTATATAATATTATGTAGCCCTCAGTGCTCACTGGAGAGAAGTCCTCTGTCTTCAACAGGTAAGGGGCTGCCTTAGGGAAAATCAATAAATTACTTACTGTTGACTGGTGTATATTATTGATTTTCCCCTTAAGTGTCTCAGTCAGGGGATTCAACAAGAGCTACTAATCACCCTATTAAGGGCCGCCTTTGATCTGCTATAGTCAGTATATCACAGGGGGCAATAAAACAATTATGGACACACGGTGTGTTTTACTGTTACAGAATAAATGCCTTTAAGAGGCAGGAAAAATAATAGGGGTGTACCCCCTTGAAATTGATTTACAAATTTTGTTTTCCAACATTGCGCACAATAACTGTTTTGAGCTGACTGAACACAAAGGTTGACTCAAACAACCTTGAAAGGGGCAAAATCCGGATGAGAAAAATATCTTTCAGCTAATTTGCCATGAGGAATCCATATAATATGTAATTTCAAAACCCTGGCATACAAGGTTCTAAAGTTTTGCTATGCATCACAAAGCATAGGCCTACAATGTACCGAAAGTGACAAAGGGCCATTAGCCACAAAGTATTTTTTGGAATTTAGTCAAAAGTTTATCAGGACATCTACTCGTCACCAACTTACAAGGCTCTAGCTCCAATAGATTTTGAGATATTTTGATATTAAGATTTTATAAAAAAATTCAAAGGGCAATAACTTTTGAAAGGGGCATAATCCGGATAAGAAAAAAATACGCGTTAGCTAATTTTCCATGAAGAATCGATATATGAAATTTCAAAACCCTAGCATGCACGTTTCTTGAATTATGCTATGCATCAAAGGCGTAACGGAAAGTCGAATGGACGAACCAGAAGCAATGTGCCCCTCCAACTTTTTTAAAGTTGGGGTCATAAAAAACATAACGAAAACACGCATATTCAAATCTATTGGAAGATTTGATCACACCCCAAAAATAAATCCAGAGAACAATTCTGAGGTTTTTCTTATTCATCACGAAAACGAGACGTTGCTTCCAAGTTTGTGGGACTTTTACCTGACATTGAGATGAAATGACATCTCAATCCCTGCCGCCCAATGAATCCAAAAGGGTTTACATGCATGGACAGGCTGACTCGCAGCAACTTTTCTGGATATTCTCAGCGGTTTAGCAGTACTCATATGCAATCGGTATCAGTTCTGTGCGGAAGCATTAGCAGCCCAATCTATTACTCCAAGCCCAGATGGGTGGGGTCAAAAAACACGCCTATATAATTTTGACCCCTCAAACCCCACTTTTATATAGTACAGGGATAAATACTAAATTTCTTATATCAGCTCAAAAACATAGATTGTGGGTACTCGGTAGAACCGCCAAGTTCAGGCGGTTCTGTCGAGCTCCACAATCTATGTTTTGAGCAGAAATAAGAAAAACATCATTTTTTTATCTTAAAATTCCATTTTTGGGCTGAACGATTGACAATGTTTTTGTTTAGGCATGTTTGGTAAAGTCTGCTTAAAAGCATAGATTGTGGGTACTCGATAGAAACCCCCCTCCTACTGGAGTTTTAGTTAATACTAATTTATTTTAGTTCGATTGCGATGAAAGCCTCAAGCTTAATTAATCGCTCTCGAACACTCATTCCGGATGTTTTCACGCGCACGAGGGAGAGGCAGTTGACTTTGACACCACTGCTACCCTTTTACACATGGGTGGGTGGGGCAGTGGGGAGTTTTAGGGGGTATACATATACATTATTTCTCTTATTTCTGCTAAAAGAAGCCTCCATGGTGTAGTGGATAAGCTGCTAGCCTCATAAACCAAGAGTCGTGGGTTCGATCCAAGGGCTTGGCCAGACTCTCAGATTAGTCTTTAAACCGGGGCCCGGTCTCCGTATGCAGGGGTTTCATCAATAGACGGGTAGTGGGGATTTTCCTGTTTACATAGACATTATTCCCCTGCTACGCTTGATAAATTTGTAAGGGCTTTATTTAGATAACATTGAAAATCACACTCCTATCTTTCCTTGAAATCTAGATGCCGAAATGTTTTTGAAACCACTGCATATGACATTTGCTGTTGACGGGATGTAAACCTCAAACACACTCACTCACTTATTTCTGCTCAAAACATAGGTGAGGCATTTCTATTGTGTATCAACAATCTCAGAAGCTATGTTTTTGAGCAGAAAAAAAAATAAAATGTAACCCCTAAACCCCAAGTTTTTCAAGTATATAGATAAAAGTGGGTTAGTGGGGGTCAAAATTCTATAGGCATGTTTTCGTGATGTGTTTGCTTTTGATTTTCCTTTCCCCACCCCCTCCCCCCCCAAAAAATAACTTTTGCACAGAAACTATCATTTTTTAATGATTTCGTGAAGTTAAGTACCGATATGGATTTACTTTTAAAATATATGTCTGTGATATTAATTTTTTCTTGTTTTAAGCGACTTTCCTTTATTGTCTACGCCCACGGGTGTAGACAATCTTAATGATAGCTTTTGCTCCGGAAGCATTTAATGAAAGGTCATGCATGACTGGTATTCTGTTGACTGGTTCTACTTTTCATTATCCATCTGGTTACCCCAGGACACCCCAACTCTGGTCATACTGGAACGCCCACTTGCATATTGAAACCCAGCAATTACCTGAAAGCTGCCTAAAGTTATCACATGGATATGCACGATTGCTCTCACACTTGCAAAATAAACATATATTTGCCCATATCTAGTTCTTCCCACATCAATTCTTAATGTTTTCATTTCTAGACGGCAATCTTGGCAGATTGTTTTTTTTTCATGACGTTAACCTAGAATGTAAAATGAAAGTTTAAACTAGAATGCGAAATGAAGAAACCGTAAATGTAGGCATGTAGTACAATTAGTTGTAATTGGTAGTGAAAAAAAAATCTGAAATTTTGTTTTATGTGACATTGCCGATAAGATTTGGAAATCCTCATTTGATAAGTGACTTTTTTTTACACTTTGTGGTAACTGGCACATTTTAGTTCTACACAAATTAATGTGTGCTTAGCATAGACTCAAGCTTTTTATAAAAGCTAATACTTGTTTTTCGAAATTTCACACGAAAAAATATACAAAACAAATTAAAAGAAAACTTTTATCTTCAGAATTTTTAGTATTTTTCCCCAGATAGAAATATTCATTTTGGATGATTTAATGAAGTTGAGTATTAATTGTTAAACATACGCCAGGTTTTTGTGATTTTTCTTCATTTTTCATGTTTTTTTTTCACCCCCCAAAAATAGCCTTTCCCCTCGGATTTTTTTTGAGGACTTTTTTTCTATAAATCAGGACACCTTCCTGATACTAAAACTGCTGATCACATTTCTCAAGGAATTAGTTGTGGGTCAAGGGTCATTTCCGGCTAAATGTATTGGCCTAAAGGGTTAAAATGACTGCAGTCAGACTTCAGTGGCTCAAACACCTTTGGGACCATGAAAATTAGTTCTAGAAAGGGGTAGTTTGATCCACCGAGGGTTTATCTAGGAGCCAAGTCAGGAGGCATCATATGGACATCTTTTTGATTTTCTTAAAAATATATGTATGTTGTGTGTGCTTGTTTTGTTTTGTTTGTTTGATTTGAGGTTTAATGTTCCCGTCAACACTGTATAGGTCATTTTGGAGACATTGTTTCCAATTTTGTGGTAATTTTACCCAACATTGAGATGAAATGACATCTCAAGCCCTGTTGCCCAATGAAACCAATAGGGTTCATATTAAAGCATGGACGGGCCGACTTGGACCACTTTGCCTGGGCAAGCTTAGATCCTCTGAGTGGTTTACCAGTACTTGTGTGCGGTCGGTTTGTAAAGAGAAAACCTGTCTTCAGGGTTTGTGTCGAGGTAAAACAAAAACTGCCCTGCTAAGCTAAACAGCCCTGCTAAGCTAAACAAACTAGCAAAAATCTCGAAATTTTAGACAGAGATACTAAAGGTATTACACTTTATCACATGATGTCGTGCCTGAGAGTGTAATAACGCCTTGTAATATTTTCGATAATCCACTAGTGGATTAAATATGCAAATTAGCTAGATACGTGCCGTTACATTACATGTTCGACGTCCTTAACGACGTCGCGTTTACTAATGGCGGAATATTGACATTTTTGTAAACAATCGTGAATAAAATGCGTTTTAAATGTCATACGATAAATAGAATCTTGCATTCGTGCTCATGTATTATTGAATTTATTAAACTTGTTGAGGAAAAGGGATATCTCTTTTCCTCAACTCGTTTAATAAATTCAATATAAATACATGAGCACTCATGTAAGATCCTCTAAGTCAATAATTTATTAAACTCGCATTTTATCTCTTTTCCTCAACTTGTTTAATAAATTCAATAATACATGAGCACTCATGTAAGATCCTCTATGTCCAAGCTATGAACACAAAGATGCTGATCAGACTGTGCAAATGCGCGGTCTGATCTGTACCTTTGTTGTTCCCAAATGCCAAAAACGCTTTTTCCAGGCCTCATATTTTACAGGCATATGCAGGATTTCAGGCTTTTAGAGCTTGGTTTTTTCTTGATTTCAGGCATTTTAGATTTTGATTTTTCCTCCTATATTCAGTTTAAAATGACTGTTTAAGCCTTATCCTCTGAAAAAAAATTATTTAGCTACACCCATTTCAGACAATTCACCAATCAAATTACTTGATATAATGTATTTTTGATCAATTCACAAACTGCATTACAAACAGTGTAGATCCTGATCAGATGGCTTCTTCAGAAGCCATCTGATCTGAATCTACACTGTTTGTAAAGGTAGTGGTTATCATGTCATGTTCAGCAGAATGAGGGTTAAGGCTGCGAAATCGGGTCTTTCAGGCATGGAAAAGCTTGGTCAGTATGAGGCCTGGTTTTCTGATGAAATCAGATCTCTTTATTTAGGTCCAGGATTTACTAGAACCGTCCAATACTGATCTGCCAATCAGAGAAGATGCTGATAAAAATATACTGATACCCGGCCTGGCAAAGAAAGAGATACACAATGTTGAGGAATTTAAACTGGCTTTTGGACCAGCCTCAAATAACAGGTAAAATACACTGCTGATGTTTTATCTGATATTAGACAAGTGAAATATAGTGCCAGTGTTTGTCAGGTAAAGTTGATTTACAAATATTCTGCTGTTGTCTGTGTAATGTGAACAGCAATGACAACATGTTACATGTTTACAAGAAATCCTACTGGGTAGACATTTGGGACATCGCACCCGTGTCAATCTAATGTTTTATTAGGTAAAATAAAGTGCCAATGTTTTATCAGGTATAATATAGTGCCAGTGTTTTATCAGATAAATATACTTCAATTTTTATCAGGTAAAATATGGATAAAAGATTGGCATTATATTTTACCTGATAAAACATTGGTAATGTTTTATCAGGTAAAATAAAAAAAATAGTGCCAAACATTAATTTTATTAGGAATACAAATTAACAAGGGACCCCATTTGAAAATCTTGCAAACAATTTTCCAGTAAATGTGTAGCCACAGGAAGAAGTGTGGGTTGGTATATGGGGCCAGCAAAGACCCTGGTCAGCCTTTGCATATACAGTCTGAGGTAGCTGAAATGAAGTCTTGGGCTGAAATTGCCAAATGGTTCTGCTTAGCTGAATAAAATGGCCATTAAATGAAAAATAGAAAAAAAAAACTTTAAACATATCTTCTATGTCAGTGGCTTAGGTGAGCAAACTGGGGCCATCATTACCCTTCTGGTTTATTTGGCCTTAATTACAGGACTGTAGCAGCAACTAAACTCAACACACGTTCCAGTAGAAGTCACAGTATTGTACAGCTAACTCTGGCTAAAGCAAAGCCATGTAAAGTTCTCCATGGAAAAATCTACTTGATTGATCTGGCAGGCTCAGAAGATAACAGACGTACTGGCAATCAGGGTATAAGGTATGATAGTCTTTCACAAATCTGAAATAAACACCCTGCAGACCCGCTTTTTATATGCCCGTTTTAAAAAGAAAACAAAAAAAACCATTATATTATGTTATGGGGTCACCGACCATCCATCCGTCCATAAACTTTTTTCCGTTTCATCCAATCAAACTGAAACTTAGTAGATAGTAAGACTATGATGTCGAGATATGTAAGTTTGGAATATTTTCAGAGTTATGCCCCTTTGAATATATCAGTAAACATGGTATTCCGGCTAACTCCTCCTACAAATAACATTTGATCCAGCTGAAACTTCAGATATAGTAAGACCATGATGTGGAGCAGCTCATATTGTTAGGGCTCCACTCTGGCCATACCTATATTGCTTTTGTCCATGTGTTTGTCACATCTTAACCAAACAGCTGAACCTTGGCCATAACTTAAAAAGTATTTGGCCTACTCTCATGAAATTTCACACACATACTTGCCATCACAAAACATACATTCTGACAAAGGGCCATAGCTATATTAATTTTTATCCCCCGACCGACTAGGTTTGGGGGATATAGCGATCAGCCTGGCGTCCGTCCGTCTGTAGACACAACCTTGTGATGGCCATTACTCCTATACCCTTTGAGATTCATTGATGGTTCTTGGCACACTTGTTCACAAGGCTGAGAGGGTGTGTCATGCGCAAGAACCAGAACTCTGGATGCCATACTTTTTTAGTTATCTCCCCTTTTTAGCTCACCATCACGTAGTGACGAGGTGAGCTTTTGGGATCACTTTTTGTCCGTCGTGTGTGCGTAAACAATTTCTATAAACGACATCTCCTCCTAAACCACTGATCAGATTTTGACCAAACTTCACAGGAATGATCTTTAGGTGGTCCCCTTTCAAAGTTGTTCAAATGGTTCCGGTCCGTTGCACATCTAGGTCACAGGAGCCAAAAATAGATTTTTTTCACCAAAAACTTAAAAAATCTTCTTCTCTGAAACCACAAGGCCCAGGTCTTTGATATTTGGTATGAAGCTTCATCTAGTAGACCCCTACCAAGATTGTTCAAATTATAGTGCTGGGGCCAAAAATGCCCCCGCCCCGGGGGCCCTTTGGTTTTACATAGGCTTATATAGGGAAAATCTTTAAAAATCTTCTTCTCTGAAACCACAAGGCCCAGGACTTTAATATTTGGTAAGAAGCTTCATCTAGTGGACCCCTACCAAGATTGTTCAAATTAAAGTGCTGGGACAAAAAATGCCCCCGCTACGGGGCCCTTTGGTTTTACATAGGCTTATATAGGGAAAATCTTTAAAAGACTTGTTCTCTGAAACCACAAGGCCCAGGTCTTCGATATTTGGTATGAAGCTTCATCTAGTGAACCCCTACCAGGATTGTTCAAATTATAGTGCTGGTGCCAAAAATAACCCCGCCCCGGGGCCCTTTGGTTTTACAGGGCCTGACAAATCCATTGCCCGGCCGCCCGGGACAAGTCCTAAATCCGGCCGGGCAAGTGTGTTCCGTCGGTACGACGCCCGGTCGGGCAAGCGCCAAAAAATCGCCAGCAAAAATATTATTCTGAGTACTTACGGTAAAAAATTGGTCCGATCAAAAGATCAGTCAATAAATCCTGATAATTGCCTAACTGTCCAGATTAGTACAGACTATCCATGTATAACGGCCCAATTATGACACTACCGTTAATCGCACTGATAACAATCAAACAGGTGTTTCCCCCTCCGGCGCGTGTCTTTAATCTTCAATAATTATGCCGAACATGCTTCTGTGTAGTGTGAACCAAGTAAGGTCGACAATTATTGGTTTTTAATATTCGCGTATTTCATTGGATATGCATATTGGCATATACCAATGAAGCTAGTGCTTGCTTAGCGGCTACGAAAACGAAAGTAAAAAATGACAGGATATAAACACAGGTAAGAAATTTAGTTTTTTGATAGAAAAAAAAACGTGATACCATCGCGATTTCGCCAATTTGTAACTGGATTTAATTAGTGCGCATCATACATTAATGAGCGGTTAAAACTGAAAATACTGTGTGTCAAATTCATTTATGAAAAATATATTCTATGCCAATACCGGGAATGAAAATGTGTTAGGTTAAAAAAAAATGGATAGATTTGTGATCAGGGGTGGCTCGCCAGCCACTAAAGCTGGCTCTCAGACAAGTCAGACAGTAGAATCTGCAGTTAAAAGGAAATTAAACTCTGAAACAGGAAATGATAGTAAGAAAGCAAAATTCAGTGATAAAGAGTATGACAAAAATTGTCGTGTTAGAGGATTCATTCCATCTTGGAAGTTACAGTTTCCTTGGGTAGTTTATGACACAGATGTGTGTGACAAAGAAAATGCAAAAGGAATTATGTACTGTTCAACATGCCGTGATTTTCCAGAAATCGCTGACAAAAAGGGGACTTTCTTTTTGGGCACTAGCTCCTTCAGAATTGACAGTTTAAGGTCACATCAAAAAAATACCCAACACATTAAGTGTGAAGTGAAAAAGAAAGGACTTGCAAAGACAGTTCAACAGAAAAAGGCTGATGTTCAGCAGTCCCCAATGGGAAAAGCTGTAGTGAAAATGAATGAAAAGAAAATGGATTCATTAAAATTTCTATTCAACAGTGCTTATGCAGTAGCTAAAAAAGGAAAGCCTCTTGCAGAATATGAACTTTTGGTTGAGGTTCAATCAAAGAATGGGTTAGATCTAGGAGACAACTATCTGAGCAGTAACGCAGCCAAGCGATTTATCACAAGCATCTCAGACACGATTAAGGAAGACTTTGTGAATGTTTTGTTGAAGGCTCCCTATGTATGCATTCTGGCAGATGGGTCTACTGATTCCTTTGTGATAGAACAGGAAGTGATTTTGATTAGATATGTGCAGTCCGGTGTCCCAACAACAAAACTTGTTTCCATTGAAGCACTAAAGAGTGGAACAGCTGAAGGTGTCAAGACTGGAATCATAAACGCGGTAGAAAGCATTGGGTATAATAGTAAGGCAGGGGGCAGTTCTTTTCCATCAGTTATTGGAGTGAATTTCGATGGTGCTGCAGTTATGATGGGATGTAAAGGTGGTGCAGCTAAGTTATTAGAAGGCTCTTTTGGTTCACATATAATAGCTATTCACTGTGTTGCTCATAAGCTTGAACTTGGTGTGATGGATGCTGTGAAAAAGGACAGTTATTTGGCAAAGTTTGAAGAAACTGCTAAGGGGGTTTACAGATTTTACCACAAGGCAAACAACAGAAGACGTGAGCTGAGAGAAATTGCTGAAATGCTTGAGAGTGAACTCTTAAGATATGGAGAAGTGAAAGCCATTAGGTGGGTGTCCAGCAAGAGCCGGGCCATTCATGCTATAAAAGTCAATCTCCAAGCCACAGTGACACATTTAGAACATGCCATATCAAGAAAGGGTACTGCTGAAGAGACAGGCAAAGCAAAGAAGCTCTTGCAGGAACTTACTAGTGTAAGATTTGTTAAGTATCTCCACTTTATGGAAGACTACTTAGACATTCTGAAGACCACATCAAAGACATTCCAGACAAAAGACCTACTGCTGCTGGAAGTCCCTCAGACCATAGAAGATACTACATCAAGACTTAATATGTTGCTAAGTGAAAAGGGTGATAATACAGACACATTTTACGACAGCTATAGCCCTGACACACATGAGTATCAGCCTTCTTCTGCAGCATTGCCATTAAAATTGAAAGGACACAATCCAGTACCATATTCTGAAGATGGAGACATGAGGTCGCTTATCCATAACAGCATTGAATACCTAAAAGGCCGATTTAAAAACTTTAGTGAGCCACCCCTGGTCTACTTCAATGTATTTGACTATACAACATGGCCTAGTGATGAAAACACACTCATTACATATGGAAATGACTCTATCATTGCTTTGTCAAAACATTTTGTATCAGTGCTAGGTGATGATAGTGCTAAACTTGTAAAAACACAGTGGATTACAATGAAGAACTTCTTGAAAAAAGTTAAGAACAATGAACTCTATGACACATACTCAAATCTTCTGGCTCGTAATCCCGACAACATGAGTCATATTTTGAAGCTGGTGAACATCATGATGACACTCAGTCCTACCACAGCAGAATGTGAAAGACAGTTTTCTGGTGAGAATATTTACTGATTCTGTTATAAACCATGATCACTTTACAACACTATGTTTTCTCTGGGTTCTCCGGTTTTCACCCACCTTTTAATAACCACTTTGCTCAAAATAAGTGAAATAATCTTGTACGGGCCGTAAAACCAAACCAAATAAAAAAAGATGTGATACCGAAAACACTTTCAAACGTACAGAGATACAGAGGTTTTGTATAATATTGGCAAATCTGGGCTTGGTTGTGATGGGGCAGTGGCTGTGCATTAATCGGATTCAGTGCATATGAAATGTACATAAGAAAAGTCTCTTCTTAAATGTCCATTCTCTATGACAGAAGCTTTGCGAGATTTTAACATGCACCAACAGTCCATTTTTGAAAAGAAGTATAGTCATAACCATGACTTGTTCATGTTGTGGGTACTTGTTAGAATCACCTTGTTGTGATTCTAACAAATACCCACAACATGTTTCTAACAAGTAAGAATAATAAACATCCCTTAATTGTCCTAATTAACCTACTATATTTGTATTATAAAATTTATGGCTAATATTTTTCAGGTATGAATCTCATCAAGACCAATCTGAGATCATCTTTGAGCCAGTCAACCCTGAATGACCTAATGCGCATACACAGTGATGGACCAAGTCTGAGAGACTTCAATCCAACATCTTCCATCATGAACTGGCTATCATCCGGACCAGGTCACCGCCATATGTCAGGACACAAAGTTCCACAACCAAGGTGGAGCGAAGACATTGTATTAATAAAAGACATTGACTGATTTTGAGAAGTTCAGTACAAATTTAAGCTCAGATATTGAGGGGTAACGTTGATAAACAAGGGATATTTTATTTTTATTTCTTGTAAAAAAACATATTGTGGTTCATTTTTGGGATCACCTCATGAAGCATTCAGTTAAATGGGAGAAATAAAAAAAAATATCCCCAAATTATCCTCTTTACTCCTCCTTTTCTGCAGCCATGCTTAAATATTTTAACTAGTTAAACCCTTTCAACCCTGTAGATTGCTACAAACATGTTATTCCAGATGATTAGGCTCTTAATGAGCCATCTCATCAGGGACAACACTGTTTGCCATCCTGAAAAAGATTTTGACTAAACCCCCCTATTTACAAGATTGGGCATGCTCAGTTGAAAAGAGCACCACTTCAGAAACTTAGTGGTGAAAGGGTTAACTTTTGGATGTGTGTAGACTCAAAAACAAGAAAAGATTTTGCAATAAGTACATGTAAGGATAAATTGCTGTTAAAAAGCAAAATTCTTTGAATAGATACTGGAACTGCAAAGCTGAAAGTGACAACATAGATCTCTATCTAAGTGCATATAAGTTTCTCATAGTGCTTATTTTCAACAGACAGACAGTGTAGTGCTTATAACCTGGATTGATTTGCTTTTAAATGTGAGTGCTCAATGAATATGTGCTTTCCTGGTGCTTGGATATATAGAGGATCTTACATGAGTGTTCATGTATTATTGAATTTATTAAACGAGTTGAGGAAAAGGGATAAAATGCGAGGCTTTGCCGAGCATTTTATCCCTTTTTCTCAACGAGTTTAATGAATTCAATAATACATGAGCACGAATGCAAGATTCTATTTATCATATGACATTTAAAACGCATTTTATTCACGTTTGTTTATAAAAATGTCAATATTCCGCCATTAGTAAACGCAACGTCGTTAAGGACGTCGTACACGTAACGTTACGGGACGTATCTAGCTAATTTGCATATTTAATCCACTAGTGGATTATCGAAAATATTACATGGCGTTATTACACTCTCAGACGCGACGTCATATGATAAAACTTATTTACTATTCTGGTGCTTTTGATGTAACTAGTGCTCAGTGACTTATGTGCTCTTTGTTCCAGAAATACTTCATGAACACTGACATTGACAGTACCAGACATAATGAACTACCCAGTTCTTTCAACCTTCTTGAAGTTGATCTCTGTTCTTGGGTTAATGAATACACCAACAGTTTCAAAATTTGGATGCTCATAAATAAAAGACTTTATTAAGAATGAAGTCTTTTAATTATGAATTGTCCTATAATTTACAGACAGTTCTTCAATAAAGTAATTTCCTTTGCAGGTGTAAACATTTACCTTAAGAATATCTTTTTTTTTTTTTTTTTTTTTACAAAAGTATATATATATATTAATTTAAGCAAATACCAATTAAATTCTGTTTCAACATGCTGCCTTTGCATCCCTTTTTACCTCATTAAGATACACCTGTGTGAGATAATGGTCTTTTCTACTGTAAAATTTTGATACTTTTTTATTTCTGCTGCAAACTTGGATTATGGGGCCCCCAAATGCCACAATGAGTGTCCATAATCTATGTTTATGAGCAACAAAAGAGTTAACTTGTGCTTTCCATTGTAAACCCCACTTTTCTGAAAGTTTTGTGGGATTTACCAGGGTATTGATTTGATGGACTTGTTATACGACGTGAAAAATGGGAGCTCCATTTGTGTATGCAAATCCTGGGCAAGTAGAAATTTGAGCTGGGCAAATCCTGGGCAAGTAGGAATTGGAGCTGGGCAAGTGAAAAAAAATTTTACTTGCCCAGTGGGCAAGTGGAAAATTTTTTGATTTGTCAGGCCCTGGTTTTACATGGGCTTATATAGGGAAAATCTTTAAAAATCTTCTCCTCTGAAACCACAAGGCCCAGGACTTTGATATTTGGTATGAAGCTTCATCTAGTGGACCCCTACCAAGATTGTTCAAATTATAGTGCTGGGGCCAAAAATGCCCCCGCCCCGGGGCCCTTTAGTTTTACATAGGCTTATATAGGGAAAATCTTTAAAAATCTTCTTCCCTGAAACCACAAGGCCCAGGACTTTTATATTTGGTATGAAGCTTCATCTAGTGGACCCCTACCAAGATTGTTCAAATTATAGTGCTGGGACAAAAAATGCCCCCGCCACAGGGCCCTTTGGTTTTACATTGGCTTTTATGGGGAAACTCTTTAAAAAATCTTCTTCTCTGAAACCATAAGGTCCTGGTCTTTGATATTTGGTATGAAGCTTCATCTAGTGGACCACTACCAAGATTGTTCAAGTTGTAGTGCTGGGGTCGAAAATTCCCCCGCCCCGGGGCCCTTTGGTTTTACATAGGCTTATATAGGGAAAATCTTTAAAAATCTTCTTCTATGAAACCACAAGGCCCAGGACTTTGATATTTGGTATGAAGCTTCATCTAGTGGACCCCTACCAAGATTGTTCAAATTATAGTGCTGGGACAAAAAATGCCCCCGCCACGGGGCCCTTTGGTTTTATATTGGCTTTTATGGGGAAAATCTTTAAAAATCTTCTTCTCTGAAACCACAAGGCCCAGGTCTTTGATATTTGGTATGAAGCT
The DNA here is from genome assembly GCA_963580285.1 of Lucinisca nassula. NCBI lineage: Eukaryota > Metazoa > Mollusca > Bivalvia > Lucinida > Lucinidae > Lucinisca > Lucinisca nassula. Next base: position 20,787,884 of record OY757022.1, read on the forward strand.
TCGTCTAGTGGACCCCTACCAAGATTGTTCAAATTATAGTGCTGGGGCCAAAAATGCCCCCACCCCGGGGCCCTTTGGTTTTACATAGGCTTATATAGGGAAAATCTTTAAAAATCTTCTTCTCTGAAACCACAAGGCCCAGGACTTTTATATTTGGTATGAAGCTTCATCTAGTGGACCCCTACCAAGATTGTTCAAATTATAGTGCTGGGACAAAAAATGCCCCCGCCACAGGGCCCTTTGGTTTTACATTGGCTTTTATGGGGAAAATCTTTAAAAATCTTCTTCTCTGAAACCATAAGGTCCAGGTCTTTGATATTTGGTATGAAGCTTCATCTAGTGGACCCCTACCAAGATTGTTCAAATTATAGTGCTAGGGCCAAAAATGCCCCCAACCGGGGGCTCTTGGTTTTACATAGATTTATATAGCCCCGGGGCCATTTGGTTTTGCATAGGCTTATGTAGGAAATATCTTTAAAAAAATCTTCTTCTCTGAAACTGCAAGGCCCAGGTCTTTGATATTTGAAGTGTAGCTTCATCTAGTTGACCTTTGCCAAGATTGTTCTAATTATAGCCTTTGTTGATGTTTGGTATGAAGCTTCACCTTTAACACCTCCCTCAACATTATGCACATTAAAGCCCTGGGGCCAATAATGGCCCCCTCTGGGGCTCACCTGTTACACTATGGATCAGGTGAGCGATCCAGGGCCATCATGGACCTCTTGTGTTTTATATTTGGATCACTTTTTGTCTGTCAGCCGTGCGTAAACAATTTCTTCAAACGACATCTCCTAAACCACTTATCAGATTTTGACCAAACTTCACAGGAATGATCTTTAGGTGGTCCCCTTTCAAAGTTGTTCAAATGGTTCCGGTCTGTTGCACATCTAGGTCAAAGGAGCCAAAAATAGATATTTTTCACCGAAAACTTAAAAAATCTTCTTCACTGAAACCAAAAGGCCCAGGTCTTTGATATTTGGTATGAAGCTTCATCTAGTGGACCCATACCGAGATTGTTCAAATTATAGTGCTGGGACCAAAAATACCCCCGCCCCGTACATCCTTTTGTTTTGCATAGGATTATATAGGGAAAATCTTTAAAAATCTTCTTCTCTGAAACCGCAAGTCCTAGGTCTTTGATATTTGGTATGAAGCTTCATCTAGTGGACCCCTACCAAGATTGTTCAAATTATAGTGCTGGGGCCAAAACTGCCCCCGCCCCGGGGCCCTTTGGTTTTACATGGGCTTACGTAGAGAAAATCTTTAAAATTCTTCTTCTCTGAAACCGCAAGGCCAAGGTCTTTGATATTTGGTATGACGCTTCATCTAGTGGACCCCCACCAAGGTTGTACAAATTATAGTGCTGGGTTCAAAAATGCCCCCGCCCCAGGGCCCTTTGGTTTAACATGGGCTTATATAGAGAAACTCTTTAAAAATCTTCTTCTCTGAAACCACATGACCCAGGTCTTTGCTATTTGGTATTAAGCTTCATCTAGTGGACCCCTACCAAGATTGTTCAAATTATAGTGCTGGGGTCAAAAAAGCCCCTACCGCCGGGGCCTTTGGTTTTACATGGGCTTAAATAGGGAAAATCTTTAAAAATCTTCTTCTCTGAAACTGCAAGGCCCAGGTCTTTGCTATTTGGTAGTATGAAGCTTCATTTAGTGGACCCCTACCAAGATTGTTCAAATTATAGTGTTGGGCCAAAAATGCCCCCGCCCCGGGGCCTTTTGGTTTTACATAAACTTATATAGGGAAAATCTTTAAAAATCTTCTTCTCTGAAACCGCAAGGCCCAGGTCTTTGATATTAAGTATGAAGCTTCATCTTGTGGACCTCTACCAAGATTGTTCAAATTATAGCCCTGGGGCCAAAAATGCCCCCCTCCCCTCCGGGGCCCTTTGGTTTTACATCGACTTACATAGGGAAAATCTTGAAAAATCTTTTTCTCTGAAACTGCCAGGCCCATGTCTTTGATATTTGGTATGGAGCTTCATCTAGTGGACCTCTACCAAGATTATTCAAATTATAGCCCTGGGCCACAAATGCCCCCGCCCCAGGGCCCTTTGGTTTAACATAGACTTATATAGAGATAATCTTAGAAATTTTTTATACCTCCCGCAAACGAAGTTTGAAGGGGGTATATAGGAGTCAGCTTGTCGTCTGTCGTCGGTCGGTTACAAATCGTCTGTCGTCGGTCCTTTACAAAAAACTTTAACATTGCTCATAACTTCCTTATTCTTTGACCGATTTCTATAATATTCACACACCACACACCTTGCCACTAGTACTTAAGATTGATATACACAAACCTGACCTTGACCTTTATGTTGACCTTCCTCAAGGTCAAATACTTGTAAAAATTTGTCGGTAGCGGGGGTATAATTGGCGCCCGTTAGGCAGCAGCTCTAGTTTTCTCTGAAACTGCAAGGCCCAAGTCTTTGATATTTGGTGTGAAGCTTCATCTAGTGGACCTCTATCAAGCTTGTTTAAATTATAGCCTTGAGGCCAAAAACACCCTAGCCCCGGGGCCATTTGGTTTTACATAGGCTAATGTAGGGAATACTTTAAAAAAATCTTCTTCTCGGAATCCGCAAGGCCCAGGTCTTTGATATTTGGTGTTTTAGCTTCATATAGTGGACCTTTGCCAAGATTGTTCAAGTTATAGCCTTTGTTGATATTTGGTATGAAGCTTCACCTATCTAAACCTCCCTCAACATTATGCACATTATAGCCCTGGGTCAATAATGGCCCTACCCGGGGCCCCCTTGTTACTCTATGGATCAGGTGAGCGATCCAGGGCCATCATGGCCCTCTTGTAATAAAATAGAATGACTACCTTGTGATGGCCATAACTCTAATACCCTTTGAGATATATTGATGATACTTGGCACAGTTGTTCACAAGGCTGAGACAGCGTGTCATGCACAAGAACCACAACTCTGGTTGCCATGGTTTTTTAGTTATCTCCCCTTCCAATAAAATAGAGTGGCTACCTTGTGCTGGCCATAACTCCAATACCCTTTAAGATATATTGATTATACCCGGCACAGTTGTTCACAAGGCCGAGACCGTGTGTCATGCACAAGAACCACAACTCTGGGTGCCATGGTTTTTTAGTTACCTCCCCTTCCAATAATATAGAATCACTACCTTGTGATGTCCATATCGCCAATACTCTTTGAGATATATTGATGGTACTTGGTACAGTTGTACATGAGGTTAAGCAGATGTGTCATGTGCAAGAACCACAACTCTGGGTGCCCTGAGTTTTAAATTATCTCCCCTGACAATATAACCTTGTGATGGCCATAACTCCTATACCCTTTGAGATATATTGATGGTACTTGGCATAATTGTATACAAGGTTGAGACGGCACTTCGTGCCTAAGAACCACAACTCTGGGTGCTATGATATTTGAGTTATCTCCCCTTCTAATAAAACGGTATGACCACCTTGTCATCTCCGTACCTCCAATACCCTTTGAGACATATTGGTGGTACTTGATGCAGGTGTACATGAGGTTAAGCAGGTGTGTCATGCTCAAGAATTACAACTCTGGATGCTCTGGTTTTTGAGTAATCTCCCCTGACAATATAACTTTGTGAAGGCCATAAGTCCAACACCCTTTGAGTTATATTGAAGGAACTTGGCACAATTGTATACAGGTACAGAAGGGGTGTCATGTGCAAAATCCACAACTGTTGGTGCTGTGGTATTTGAGTTATCTACCCTTCCAATATAACAGTATGACCAGCTTGTGATCCCCGTATCTCCAATACCCTTTGAGACATATTGATGGTACTTTGTACAGAAATACATGAGCTTAAGCAGGCATGTCATTCGCAAGAACCACAGTTCTGCCTTCTTGTTTAATTAATCTCCCCTGGCAGTATAATTTTGTGATGGCCATAACTGCAATACTTTTGTGATATATTGCTGGTTTAATTCTGGTGTATGTTCTATTGGTGAACAATCTTCTGAAGGCCATATTGGCTTTTGGTCGGGAGATTTGCCATCTCTTCTGATGGCTATTTTTGTCTTTAGATGTGTTTGACATGCCTTAACCTTTAACCTGCTGAATATTCAATTAAGCCACACTCATTTCTGATCAGATTACTTGATGCAGCTTATTTCTACATATTCACAAACTGAATGTCAAACTGTGTAGATCCTGATCAGATGGCTTCTTCAGAAGCCATCTGATCTGGATCTACACTGTTTGCAAAGATAGGGCTTGTCGCCTACAGCAGGGTAAAGGTTAACAAAAAACTTAACCTTGGTCATAACTTCAAAAGTATTTGCCCTACCCTCATGCAACTTCAAACACATATCACAAGACCTTCTTTGGATCATACATTGTACACCTTTGAAAATTTTTGTTAACATTTTCTTTCTGCCTAACTCTTACAATTTAGATCAGATTAAGCTGAAACTTGATGCCCTGCTTGCGAAGCTCTTGTTAAAGAGATCAGTGGTGTTTACTGGGGCAATGTATGATATTAAGAGTACCAAACAGTAAATTTGGTGCCATGAAACCGTGTGAAAGTTGTTGACAGCAAGTACTTGCTGCCTAGGAATGTCCGATATAGGATACAATTAAGGTATTCAGTATTTTCAGAATGATACACATTCTACCATTTATAAAAAACATTAGAAGGGTATTAACTTTTCAGACCTGTCTTTAGCTGTTGAATAAACTGAGACCCTCTGAAACAGGTTTCACTTTTAAAGGAAAGAATTTTCTCCCCCAGAGGCAAATTCTTTCCTGTATCAGTAAAACCTCTTATGATAAGCAATATACGATATTTTTGTTGGTGAACAAACTTGCTGTCAATTGTTAAATTGAACTTTTACCCGGCATTGAGAAAAAATGACATCTCAAGCCCTGCTGCCCATAAAATCCTCTAGCATTTAAGGAAGGTCAGACTCGCACCACTTTTCACTTTTCCTGGGCAGACTAAGACAATGTAAGGGGTTTACCTGTGTTCAAGTTCGGTCGGTTTCAGCTCTGCTCGGAAACACCATGCAGCCCAATCTCTTTCTCCAAGCCCCGATAGGCGGGGGCAATCTGTTGCTATGTGATATGAATATACAGAGGAACCGCATTATAACGACAGTATTTGTTCCCTATAATTGTGCCGTTATAATTAATTTGCCGCTATAAAGAATCCCAGTTAGGAGTATGATATGTTATAATAAGGTCTTTTCCACATCATTACTCCAAGAAACAAAGGTTATGGACATTTTTTAGAATCACCTCAATAGGCGATTCTAACAAATTTCCATAACATTTGTTTCTTGGAGCATTACATTACAAGACCCTTTCATGACTATGGACTCGATTTGTGCATTTCCAACCTGAGGAAAGCCCATGCCGCTTAGAACCGAGGCTAAGCCTTTAGCTAAGTACTCGCCTTGTAAACCAGGGGTCACAGGATCGATCCCGGGCTTCTCCAGACTTTCAGATGAGTCCTTAAACCGAGGTCCCATCTCCATATGACCTTAGCTGTTGGTGGGACGTAAAACTCAAACACTCACAACAATCTGCCATAATGACAAGGGAGACCACTTTTGTGATTTCCTGTTTACCTCGTGGTAAATTGATTACGTGGGCCGGCCTCGGTAGCTCGCGCATCTGACTGCTGATCAGGAGGAAGCGGGTTCGATTCCTGCCGGGTTCTGCAATATTCTTTCGAGGAGATTGATCATGAAATCTTTTCTATGGTCATTCTCTCCCTTCTGCTGATTCAAGAAGGGCAGTTGTCAGTTTCTAGCAAAAGAATGTGCACTGTAACTGGTTAGATAGGAAGACAAACTGGCCCAAAAATGACCTAAATAGTGTTGACTGGGCCATTAAACTCCAAGAAAAATTGCTTCTGCCTGAAAAAAGGGGCCTGTTCTTAAATGAAAGAATTTGCTCCTGAGGAGCAAATTCTTTCATTTAAGAACAGGCCCCTATTGGCAAGTGCAACAAAAATATTTTGAATAGTGTTGCCTCCCCTGAAGGCATATCCATTCCCTTTAAAATAGTCCAAAAAGACATAGATGTAGGTTAATGCTATGCTTGAAGAGTAGACAGTAATTTTGCCTCCTACTGCCGTCTAACGACAAGGCTGAAAATGTTTTCAACATTATTTTCAGATTGAAAGAAAGTGGTGCCATTAATAAATCGTTATTTGCTCTGGGAGAGGTTGTGGATGCCATCAACACAGGATTGGTAATACTATAATTTCTTATCTTCTGACTTTAAATATAAGCAGATGACAGTTCAGTGGAGTTTTCATAAAAAAAAATGTGTTTTGACATAAAGTCAGACTTCATTGGCTCAAACACCTTTGAGACCACAGGGCTTTAGATAAACTGCGTACCAGGCTCGAGAAAATGTCGGTTTGCCGGTTCAAGACTTAAACCGATTTTTACTTAAGAAAAAGGTTCGAAATTCGGTCCATAATTCAATAACATTTTAAAAAAATTGGTTCGAAAATTTTTGCTAAATCATTATGTTGTAAAAACAAGCTGACCTTTTGCCACTGATAATCCAAGCATGTAAACAAAAACGCCTAGAGCACAAGGTGTTAGACTGGTTCATTATCTAACTAGGTGAAAATCAGACAAGTCCACGTCGGGTTCTTTGATCTTATCGCAGCAAAATTTGACCAGTGTGTCAAAATTATTAAACCGTGAACATTGACTTGCCTGAGGCGTAATCAGTAAGTTGGCAAACAATGTGACCAAGTGAGAAAATTGGGTCAATCAAAGCAGGACATGCGCTAGTTTGTTTACACAAGTCATTAATTTATGGCGTTCTATGAAACCGGTATTTGAATATAATTTTTTTTTTCACAAGGGGCAATTTTCAATCCACACCTGTCATGTCTGAACATTGCGTGTTAAGCCTTTGAGAGAAAATGCCCTTTTTTTCACCCATTCTAAACGATATTTTTTTATTTAAGAAATACGCCCCATTGAAACCACTAACATAAAACACATGTGTATTACGCCCTTGAACGAATTAAAATGAAACCAAATGACGTCATTTTCCAATCACGTGGCTTCAATATCGACAAAGCGATTTGTTTCAGGATACGGGTTGTAGACTTGTGTAATCGCGAAATATGTATTTATATTCTTTAGACCTCGGCTCGGCCATGTAGATTTTCAATGACTCATTTGGCCATGTTTTGGTTTGAGAGTAAAGAAATGTTTTTCGATTTTTTAAACTGTCCAAAACGATTTTTTTTTAAGAAATACACTCTGTTAAAATCAATGACGTAAAACAGGTGTGTGTTACGTCCTTGACTGCATTAATGTGTATTTTGTAAAACGGTTTGACATCATTTTCCGACCACATGGCTGCAGTATCGGTCACCATTTGTAAACAAAGCAATTTGGGCAAAATAAATATGCGTGAAATAAGAGAAATATTTTAAAGGTTTTAAAAAGGAAAAAAAAAATATAGTGACCATCTAACTTGTCTTTGACTGCACCACGGCGGTTGTTTCCCTTTAGCGGTCTTCAGGTACCGAGTGACCCGGATATTTGGAAAATGAAAGTAGATGAAATCTGGCATAGAAAATGAAAGTAGATGAAATCTGAACGATGTGAGCAATAATTGCTGTTTATAATCGAGATACTGGTACTCATATTCATTGAACAAGTGTAAGAGCAATATCGGTAGGTCATTCACAATTGTGTGCTAATAACACATTTTGAAATTGCAAATCACCAAAGACGTTTACGGAAATTACCGAACCGGTTCGGCAATTTCCGTAATTTTTGGCGAAACCTGGCTGGACCGATTTGGATTCTTCAGTTTCTCGAGCCCTGCTGCGTACCATGTAAATTATGAAAATATTCGGCAGGATACGCCTTTTTCTAACATCCGGCACGTATCTTGTAGGAAAAACAAAAATAACATTACACATTAAATATATCTCGAGAGAGGTTTTTTTTTTTCGCCTGTTGTTTTCAATGTCAGGAAAATGGGTAAAAGATATTCAAAAGACTTTAGCACCGAAATTGTAGCGTAAGCCGGTTGGTTATGTTGTAAATCTTGTTCTTGTCGTTGTTGAGAAAATGGCGTTGGCCGCCTCGATTACAATCTGAACTGAAAGTAGCTCGAGAAAGCATGATGAGATGAGGACGACCGCTGAAACAGCTTGCGAGCAGGGCTGGAAACAATTCTGAGACTTATCTGAAGTTCATTAGAGTTAATCCAGAGCCTGTCTGCGCTGAACATTTTGAAAAAGTGTTTCGATCTATTTTTTTTTAGCAAAAATGATGGGTCAAAAGTACAAACAACCATGTTCGAAGGGTGAAAGAAAATATCACCCAGATAAGTCTCCATGAATACCTGTGAGTATTTATTAGATAGACAGACAGACAGATATGATAGATAAGTTATAAGTACGAAAAGCTGCTTGGATTGTCCCTCACTATTTCTTATTTAGAGCAATGGGAAGAACTCTCCAGGGACTAAAGAATGGGTTTGACTCAACCAAGGTAAACGAGCCATCAGTGTTCGAGCCATTTAAGTTTTACTGTACAATATACATGTATGTTGCGAGAACTTCATCAGCCCACAGACATAACATTGTTAGTCTGAACATCTGTCTGTCCATTACACTTGCATACTGTCCAAAATGGTTAGGGCTAGAATTCTGAAATTTTATGTAAAGCACTAGCTGAAAAATAAGCAGACCCGTATCTTTTTTTTTTTGTCATGGCCCTCCGTCATTTGACGACAGACAGTGGGTACTTCGTGTATGCATCCCCTTATACGGTTTTATGCCGATCAATTTGAAACTTTGCTATGCTCTCTTGCCATGGTCTGTAGATATGCATGTGATATTGGCATTATCGTCATTATTAATTTTTGTCACTTTTTTCAACTTTTGAACTTAGCCATTTTGGGGTTAGAGCTAGAAATTTGAAATTTATATACAGCATCCGCATGAAAAATAAGCAGAACTATATTTTTTAGCTCACCTGTTACATAGTGACGAGGTGAGCTTTTGGGATCACTTTTTGTCTGTCGTGTGTGCGTGCGTGCGTGCGTCTGTAAACAATTTCAAATAAGTATATCTCTAATACCCCATGGCCAATCTTGATCAAATTTCATGTGAAGCATCATTAGGTAGGGGGAAAGGCTGCATAAGGTTTTTGGGCTGATCAAATTGGAATTCTGGTTGCCATGGCAACATATAGCTCCCTTAGACTTATAATGGGAAAATTTTTAAAAATCTTCTCTGAAACCATAGGGCCCAGAGCTTAGATATTTAGCTTGTAACAATGTTTAGTGGTCACCTGCATAAATCCTGCCAATCATGCCCCTGGGGTCCAAATTGGCCACCCTCTGGGCCCCTTAGCTCCTATAGACTCATAATGGAAAAAAGCTTCAAAAATCTTCTTCTCTGAAACCACAGGGCCCAGAGCTTAGATATTAAGCATGTAGCAAGGGCAAGTGGTCACCTACATTATTCCTGCCAATCATGCCCCTAGGTTCCAAATGGGCCATGCCCCGGGGCCCCTTCGCCCCCATTGACTCATAATGGAAAAAAGCTTCAAAAATCTTCTTCTCTGAAACCACAGTGCCCAGAGCTTTGATATTTAGCATGTAGCAACGGCAAGTGGTCACCTACATAATTCCTGCCAATCATGCCCCTGGGGTCCAAATTGGCCACGCCCGGGGCCCCTTAAGCTCCTTGAGACTCATAATGGAAAAAGCTTCAAAAACCTTCTTCTCTTAAACCACAGGGCCCAAAGCTTAGATATTTAGCATGTAGCAAGGGCAAGTGGTCACCTACATAATTCCTGCCAATCATGCCCCATGGTTCCAAATGGGCCATGCCCCGGCCCCCTTCGCTCCCATAGACTCATAATGGAAAAAAGCTTCAAAAATCTTCTTCTCTGAAACCACAGGGCCCAGAGCTTAGATATTTAGCATGAGGCAAAGGCAAGTGGTCACCTACATAATTCCTGCCAATCATGCCCCTGGGTTCCAAATGGGCCACGCCCCAGGGCCCCTTAGCTCCCATAGACTCATAATGGAAAAAAGCTTCAAAAATCTTCTTCTTTGAAACCACAGGTCCCAGAGCTTAGATATTTAGCGTGTAGCAAGGGCAAGTGGTCACCTACATAATTCCTGCCAATCATGCCCCATTGTTCTAAATGGGCCATGCCCCAGCCCCCTTCGCTCCCATAGACTCATAATGGAAAAAAGCTTCAAAAATCTTCTTCTCTGAAACCACAGGGCCCAGAGCTTAGATATTTAGCATGAAGCAAAGGCAAGTGGTCACCTACATAATTCCTGCCAATCATGCCCCTGGGGTGCAAATGGGCCACGCCTCGGGGCCCCTTAGCTCCTATAGACTCATATTGGAAAAAAGCTTCTTCTCTGAAACCACAGGGCCCAGAGCTGAGATATTAAGCATGAAGCAAGGGCAAGTGGTCACCTACATAAATCCTGCCAATCATGCCCCGGGTTCCAAATGGGCCAAGCCCCTAGGCCCCTTTGCTCCCATTTACTAATAATGGAAAAAAGCTTCAAAAACCTTCATCTATGAAACCACAGGGCTCAGAGCTTAGATATTTAGCATGTAGCAACGGCAAGTGGTGAGCTACATAATTCCTGCCAATCATGCCCCTGGGTTCCAAATGGGCCACGCCCTGGGGCCCCTTAGCTCCTATAGACTCATAATGGAAAAAGCTTCAAAAAGCTTCTTCTCTGAAACCACAGGGCCCAGAGCTGACGTATTTGACATGTAGCAAAGGCAAGTGGTCACCTACTTAAATCCTGCCAATCATGCCCCTGGTTTCCTAATGTGCCACGCCCCTGGGCCCCTTTGCTCCCGTAGACTCATAATGGAAAAAGCTTCAAAAATCTTCTTCTCTGAAACCACAGGGCCCAGAGCTTAGATATTTAGCATATAGCAACAGCAAGTGGTCACCTACATAATTCCTGCCAATCATGCCCCTGGGTTCCAAATTGGCCACGCCTCGGAGCTTCTTCGCTCCCATAGACTCATAATGGAAAAAAGCTTCAAAAATCTTCTTCTCTGAAACCACAGGGCCCAGAGCTTAGATATTTAGAATGTAGCAACGGCAAGTGGTCACCTACATAATTCCTGCCAATCATGCCCCTGGGTTCCAAATTGGCCACGCCTCAGGGCTTCTTCGCTCCCATAGACTCATACTGGAAAAAAGCTTCAAAAATCTTCTTCCCTGAAACCACAGGGCCCAGAGCTTAGATATTAAGCATGTAGCAAGGACAAGTGGTCACCTACATTATTCCTGCCAATCATGCCCCTAGGTTCCAAATGGGCCATGCCCCTGGGCCCCTTCGCTCCCATAGACTCATAATGGAAAAAAGCTTCAAAAATCTTCTTCTCTGAAACCACAGGACCCAAAGCTTAGATATTAAGCATGTAGCAAGGGCAAGTGGTCACCTACAAAACTCCTGCCAATCATGCCCCTGGGTTCCAAATGGGCCATGCCCCGGCGCCCCTTCGCTCCCATAGACTCATAATGGGAAAAGCTTCAAAAATCTTCTCTAGAACCGCAGGGCCCAGAGCTTAGATATTTAGCATGTAGCAACGGCAAGTGGTCACCTACATAATTCCTGCCAATCATGCCCCCGGAGTCCAAACGGTCCATGCCCTGGGGCCCCTTAGCTCCTATAGACTCATAATGGAAAAAAAAGCTTCAAAAATCTTCTCTGAAACCTCATGGCCCAGAGCTGAGATATTTAGCATGTAGCAAGGGCAAGTGGTCACCTACATAAATCCTGCCAATCATGCCCTTGGATCCAAATGGGCCACGCCCCAGGGCCCCTTCGCTCCCATAGACTCATAATGGAAAAACGCTTCAAAAATTTTCGTCTCTGAAACCACAGGGCCTAGAGCTTAGATATTTAGCATGTAGTAATGGCAAGTCGTGACCTACATAATTCCTGCCAATTATGTCCCTTGGGTCCAAATTGTCCACACCCCGGGACCCCTTAGCTCCTATAAACTCATAATGGAAAAAAAAAGTTAAAAAATCTTCTTCTCTAAAACCACAAGGCCCAGAGCTTAGAAATTTAGCATGTAGCAACGGCAAGTGGTTACCTACATAATTCCTGCCAATCATGCCCCTGGGTTCCATATGGGCCATGCCCCGGGGCCCCTTCGCTCCCATAGACTCATAATTGAAAAAGCTTCAAAAATCTTCTCTGAAACCACAGGGCCCAGAGCTTATATATTTAGCATGTAGTAATGGCAAGTGGTCACCTACATAATTCCTGCCAATCATGCCCCTGGGATTCAAATTGGCCACACCCCTGGGCCCCTTCGCTCCCATAGACTCATAATGGAAAAAAGCTTTCAAAATTGCTCAACCCGTTGTGCTTGGATGAACAAGATGGCTAAAATTATAAAAACTTCCATGTGTCAACCAAAATTGCTCAAACCCTTTACTCTACCATATATTATTTTCAATTCCATTTGTACAGTATGGATCAGGTGAGCAATCCAGGGCCATCATGGCCTTCTTGTTTACGTTTTTACCTCACCTGTCACTGTAGTGCCTGCATTTATTGATGGATTTAGCTTCACACAAATATATGAAGCAAGTTCGACTTTCAGGGTCCTGAGCTTAAGTCAAGGTCACTGGCTGTTTTTAGGAAAACTTTCATGGCTCTAGCTAGCATCTAGATTTATCAATGGATTTTGATGTAACTTCACACAAATGTTAGGTATGATAATATTCCCAAGCAAGATCTACATTCAGGGTTCTGGGCTGTAGGTCAAGGTCACTGTAGCTTATTTTAGAAAAATCTTGTAATGGTTTATGGATGGATTTTGCTCAAATGAACATGATAGGCACCAGAGCTAAATATATCCAAACCCTAAATGTTCTAGTCATAAACAGCTAGATTGATTTTGATAGAATTTTTCCAGAAATGTTTTGTTTGTTTGTTTGATTTGAGGTTTAACGTCCCTGTCAACACTGTAAAGGTCATTTTGGAGACGTTGCTTCCAATTTTGTGGGACTTTTACGGGACATTGAGATGAAATGACATCTCAAGCCTTGTCGCCCAATGAAACCAATAGGGTTATTAGCATGGATGTTCCTTGGGTCACTGTCAATCAAAATTGCTCAAACCCTTCACTTCACCTTACTATATTACCCACCATATCGTTCCTACATTATGGATCAGGTGAGCTCTCCAGGGCCATCATGGCCCTCTTGTTTTCCTTAAGTCGACTTGTATGTTTTTCTGCAACTTATCATACTGGTGTCACGGTAGTTGTTTTGTATTTCAGCCCAGAATTCCATACAGAAACAGCAAGTTGACAAGACTTTTGCAGGTATGTTTTATTGCACAGAAAACAGCTCTAAAAGACACTGTTCTATTCGTCTTAAATGGAATACCCTAATGATCCAAAGTATTGGGACAGACAGGCCTAAGCAAACAATAGAAACCTCTGTGGTGTAGTGGTTATGCCACTCCCCTTGTAAACCAGGGGTCGCAGGATCAATCCCGGGCTTCTCCAGACTTTGGTTTTTCGCATGAGTCTTTAAACTGAGGTCCCGTCTCTGTATGACCTTAGCTGTTGGTGGGACGTAAAACTCAAACCCTCACCTTGCCTAAGCAAACAGTGCAGGCCCAGATCAGACTGCTCCTGGAGGAGCAGTCTGATCAGGGTCTAGCCTGTTTGCCATTCTGTCTGCACTTTTTGGACTCCTTAACAGATTGTGAAACAAACTTGTTAAAATTTTAGGAGAATTACAGCAAGTTCTCAAGGTGTCGGAATTTTTAGGATTTTTACGGTATATAGAATTCAAGTTGGAGACCAATATCACCAGTTTACCAAAGTTGTCATTTTTTTGGGACAGACAGGCCTAAGCAAACAGCGCAGACCCAGATCAGACTGCTCCTAATGGAGCAGTCTGATCAGGGTCTACACTGTTTGTCATTCTGTCTGCACTTTTTGGACTCCTTACCGGAATGTGAAACAATTTAGTTAAAATTTTAGGAGAATTACAGCAAGTTCTCTAGGTGTCCGAATTTTTAGGATTTTTACGGTATATAGAATTCAAGTTGGAGACCAGCATGACCAGTTTACCAAAGTTTACTTGTCATTTTTGAAAGTTGATTTTTTAAATCAAGTTTCTTTGTCATTACATTTCTACTTCCGGTACTGGACCGCGTTGCTCCACTTCCTTTGTCCGTACGCTGCATAAAATAGTCCAAATGAACTCTTAAAATTAACTTTGCAGGCCGGCCCCGCATGGATGTCTTTCAAAATATTTCAGTTTTCGAGACTTTATACGGATTGAATATAAATTGGCACAGAAAGACGAATTCTGAAAAGAAAACAGTACTCTGGAACTATTTTCCTACGCGCTTTTCGGTGATATTTATGTTTTACCCTTTCATCCCCGACCTTCTAAACAGGACTCTTCTCGCTTTAAATATATTCTTATAGAAAAGGATTTCTGATTAGTTCATTGACAGGATGACAAACAGTGGCGGTATTCGACTGGTAGGTTTCGTGAAATTTCCGTGAAATTCCACGTAGGAGTGTGGTTCCTAGTTGTAATAGCTGGTCACATTGTCCAATCAAATATTTTATTTGCGTATAGCTCATAAGCGACCGTGGTGCACGAAAGGTTCGACGTTTCCTTCGAATAGAATCGTGCTACACGATTGCTTACGTATTTGAAAAATAACTCATATTTGATTGGACCATGTGATCGGCTATTACAAGATAACACCGCACTCCTGCGTGGAATTTCACGAAAATTTCACGAAACTTCCCAGTCGAATATGGCCAGTGTACATGTAGATTCTGGTGAGACGTTCTATATATAGCTACGTGCCGTCTTATTAGGATCTACAAGGTTTGCATAGATACAGTGTATTTCTACCTCGGCGTCTGCACCGGTCTACAGGGTTAAAAGGGTTAGCTTATCATTGACTAACTAAATAACCCTTTACTGAACTACAATTCGCCTGCTTACGAGAGCTCTAATATTACAAAACACGTGTTGTTTAAATCAAGTTCCGTACTTTAGCAAATAGTGAAGAAACCGATCAGACGCAACATTCTGTGGCCTCTAATCTATCTTAACCGTTTCCAAATGTCACAGTATTGAAACAATTGACATTTATGGGTAAATGTTTTTAGGACCCGTTACAGGTGGAAATAAATGTATTTTAATTCGCCTTTGGTAAACGCGGTGTCTGACCAGAGTTATAATGTCATATTTGTTATGCCCCCGCCATTCGAAGAATGGTGAAAAGGGCATATAGCGTTGCCCATGTCCGTCCGTCCGTCCGTCCGTCCGTGCGTCCGAAACTTAAACGCAGTCAATAACTTCCTTATTTCTTGATGGATTTTAAAATTACTCGGCAGAAATGTTAACCATCATGAGACGACGTGTCACGTGCAAAAACCAGGTCCTTACCTCCAAGGTCAAGGTCATACTTAGAGGTCAAAGGTCAAAAAAAGGGTCCGAAACTTAAACGCAGTCAATAACTTTCTTATTTCTGGATGGATTTTGAAATTACTTTGGAGAAATGCTAACCATCATGAGTCGAGGTGTCACGTGCAAAACCCAGGTCCGTACCTCCAAGGTCAAGGTCATACTTGGAGGTCAAAGGTCAAAAAAAGGGTCCGAAACTTAAACGCAGCCAATAACTTACTTATTTTTGGATGGATTTTGAAATTATTTTGAAGAAATGTTAACCATCATGAGACAATGTGTCACTTGGAAACCCAGATCCGTACCTCCAAGGTCATACTTAGAGGTCAAATAGCATAAAAAGGGTCCAAAACTTATCGTAAACACTGTCAATAACTTTCTATGGATGAATACGAACATAGACATATTTTCGGGCGGGGGCATCCGTGTCCTATGGACGCATTTCTAGTTTGATTTGAGGTTTAACGTCCCCGTCAACACTGTAAAGGTCATTTTGGAGACGTTGCTTCCAATTTTGTGGGACTTTACCATACATTGAGATGAAATGACATCTCAAGCCCTGTCGCCCAATGAAACCAATAGGGTTTATTTGCATGGACGGTCCGCCTCGCACCGCGGTTCCTGGACAGGCTTAGATCCTCTAAGCGGTTTACTAGTACTAGTGTGCGGGCCGGATTCAGTTCTGCGTGGAAGCACCATGCAGCCTTTTTATAATGTCATAATCAAATGGTTTAAAAATGATCTTTTTTGTCAAGTTATTCTCCTTTTTATGTCCCGACGCCCCAAGGAACATAGCTCCAAGCGGCTGCACAACCTATGTGCATCGTCGTATCAATGCGACGTTGATGCGACGTTGCTAAGACATCATATGTGCCCGCTAGGAGATTGATTGATGGATTTGAGGTTTAACGTCCCCATCAACATGGTAAAGGTCATTTGGGAGACTTGCTCCCAATTTTGTGGGACTTTTACCCGACACTGAGATGAAATGACATCTCAAGCCCTGTCGCCCAATGAAACCAATAAGGTTTATTAGCATGGACGGTCCGCCTCGCACCGCGGTTCCTGGACAGGCTTAGATCCTCTAAGCGGTTTACCAGTACTAGTGTGCGGGTCGGATTCAGCTCTGCGTGGAAGCATCATGCAGCCCATATATTTCTTCAAGCCCCTATGGACGGGGGTCGCCTGTTAGGAGAACTTCTCTGTAAGATTATTAGCAGATATGTACTGAGCTAATTTAGAAATTTATGGTTGGACCATGAAGAAATTGGCAGGCACGTTTATCTTTCTTTCTCCCGTATTTTCTTCGTGGGGTTAGTTGAGTGAGGCAATGGCGATGTGTATCTTGTGTCACTGGGGAGTCCAGCTGATATTGACTTACGGTTTGGCAACACCTGCTGTCCTTGCAGCAGGTAACGGTAGAGTGAGGGAGTGTTGATATTTCTTCTGTTCCTACACTTCCATTCATTTTCCTCTTTCTCCTCTGTCCCTCACTTTCATCTTCTCTACAATGGCCCTGCCCATCGGGGCTTAAAGAAATATATGGGCTGCATGATGCTTCCAAGCAGAGCTGAAACCGACCCGCACACGAGTACTGGTAAACTGCTTAGAGGATCTAAGCCTGCCCAGGCAAAGCGGTTCGAGTCGGCCCGTCCATGCTTATAAACCATATTGGTTTCATTGGGCGGCAGGGCTTGAGATGTCATTTCATCTCAATGTCGGATAAAAGTCCCACAAATTGGAAGCAACGTCTCCAAAATGACCTTTACAGTGTCGACGGGGACGTTAAACCTCAAATCAAACAAAACAAAAACAAACAAATCGTCTTCTCTACTGTCTCTTCTATCTCTTTTCCCCTTTCTCTTGGAGAAGACAAAATGATCCACTAGGGTTGACCTGTCGTTAAACTCAAAACAATCGATGAATCATTTTTTCTTTGTCGAATTTTTTAACCCACTTGGACCTTGTCAAATCAGAACCAGAATCAGAATTGTTACTGGTGACACGTCAAATGTCATTCATACACCAGGACCTGTGATAGGGGAAGTTAGTCTCTATACTTGTTCCAACAAAATATCTACATAACTGCTTGATCTACGACTAACATTGTTATATAATAATTATTCCTCATAAATCAACTTTCCTCAGTACTTTCAGTACTTTGATAATGTTGACAAGATTTCATGGAATAACAACATACCTGGCCCTGATGTTATTTTTATTTTCATGCTCAACTCAACAGAGCATGGAATTTGTCCTATTAATAAATATATTTATGATCAGGACAAATACATTTTAACATTTTTTTCTGCTTGACTAAAGCAGAAATATAAGAACTATTTTATTGGTACCTTTATATTTATAATCATCCAAAATTACATGCTCAAGGGAGTTCAGCATGAAATTTTTTTATAACCTTGCGGCCCAGGCCCCTTTAGTTTAACACAAAGCCACTCTTAGTGATCAAACTTCTTCCAAGGTTCTTGACAAAGGTTATTGCAATAAACAAACTTGGTTATCATTATCTTTCTATTTTAACCCTTTTTCACAAAACGGGCCTCTGAGGCCTAGTGGATAAGACCACTGACTCTTAATCATGTCTCTCACGCTTTGGTTTGAGCCTGGCTCAGGTCACAGGTGAAATGCCAAGATCTGCAACAGAAGGTCAGGTGGTTTTTCTTCGGGTGCTCTGGTTTTCACCCACCACTGATTAATGATCAGCTCCATATGAATGAAATAATCTTGAAAGGGCCATAAAACCGAAACAAACAAAAAATAAAAATAAAAAATAACCATTTTCCACCTGATTAAATTAATTTTGCCACACTCATTTCTGACTATCAGCCAATAAAATTATTTTATATACTATATTCCTACAAATTCACAAACTAAATGACAGTGCAGATCATGAGCCTCCTAACTGGATCTACACTGTTTGCAGAGGTACAGACCCAAATTTTATTTTAAGGCTCTGCGTTGGTGCAGATAGAAATATCCAACCATAAAACTGCCGTTTTACCTCCCCAAATGACAATTTTGAATACAGTTATCCCGTAATTAGCAGTGTTAGAAATTAACTTTTTTGCAAGTAGCAAGTTGTTGCTACCTGGTCTGAAAGTTGGTAGCAAAAGGCATCTACTTGGCAGCAAAAAAAGACTTATTCCAGTAGGAGCCCTACTTCCCGTAGACTAACCCTCCAAGCACTAAGCACGTTTAGATGATGACATTTTCAAAGGATTTTTGTCTTATTTTTCAGCAAAAATAAGGCTTGACACTATATGTGAATCGTCTGCCCACGATTCGCATTAAGTGTCAAACCTTATTTTCCTGAAGATAATTCCTGGAGGTGTCAAGCCCTATTTTTGCTGATAAACAATGAAAAAATAACAAAAAACCTTCAAATCTGTAATATTTGGGACACTAGCTGTCATGACTAAGCAAGGAAACAACACCTTTTTGCTACCAATTGTTTGTCCAGGTAGCAAACTGAATTTTCAGGTAGCAAATTTGCTACTTGCTACTGTTAATTTTTAACCCTGAAATTAGTCGCACATCAAGGCAATGAAGGGCGCATGCAAAGAGACAATATGCCATTTCCCATGTTTCAGGATTCAATAGGAGGGAGCTGTCATTCAGTAATGATCACCAATATAGCGCCGGAGGAGAGACATTACTACGACACCTACTGTACTCTTAATTTTGCAACAAAGAGCAAGAAAATTGTCAACAATACTTGTACGAGAGAAACAATAGGTGAGTAGGTGTGTTTGTAGTACCGTATTAACGCTAAGTATTCTGACACCACAACACCGTACCATATTTGTTCTAAAATTCAAACAAGTACAATTTACCACCGAATGTTATGCCTAAAAATAGCTAGATAAGTAGCAAACAGTGTACACCATGATGAGACGCCGCATTTTGCGGCGTCTCATCTGGGTATACACTGTTTGCTCGGGCATGCCTGTCAAAATAGGGTCACTGCTGTAATGTACACTGATGGAAGTTGGATTGGGCATGCCAGCAGATTCAGTTGAAGCATATCAAGGCTAGAGAAAGGGAAAATGTTTCACTTCATGTTTTTAAAAACAAATCCTTAATAGAGGATCTTACATGAGTGTTCATGTATTGTTGAATTTATAAAACGAGGCTTTGCTAAGCATTTTATCTCTTTTCCTCAATGAGTTAAATGAATTCAATAATACATGAGCACAAATGCAAGATTCTATTTATCATAGGACATTTAAAGCATATTCTATTCACGATTGTTTACAAAAATGTCAATATTCCGCCTTTGTAAACGCGACGTCGTTGACGGCCGTCATACATGTAACGTTACTGGACGTATCTAGCTAATTTGCATATTTAATCCACCAGTGGATTATCGAAAATATTACATGGCGTTATTACACTCTCAGACGCGAAGTCATATGATAAAATGTTTTTCCACAGGGAAAACAATTACAATAGTCTGTGAATTAAAACACTCTCGCAACATGTATTCTGGGTACTGTGACAATGTAATCAGGGCCCAACTCACAATGTAATCAGGGCCCAACTGTTTAAAATTAACAAAGACATTAGTTTTATTTTAAATTTTTATGCCCTGCCACTCAAAAAGTGGCGGGGTATTATGTTATACCCTCCGAAATTTTGAGTGTCTGTATGTACATCAGCCAAACAAGGTTGTGAGAGATTGATTATAAACCATTGAGCTATTCATAATCTACCAAGGTTGATAACTGAAGGTAGGAGGAGCTCTGGTCCTTAACGACTACACACAAACCTACTGCGTGTTTCCCTTCATCAGCTACAACAGACAGCCATCTCCACTACCGCCCCCCACCCACCCACTCCAATACCCTTTGCATTGTTCTCGTAAACCAACACACATCTTTGTCACATCAAATAATGGTCACTGTCTGGGACTAATTAAATATTGTATAGGCCAATCAGAAACAAATTGCCAAAAAGTGGGCAGTTCTTTATCAATCTTGTGTAGGGAAGATTGACAATTGACCACTTTGTTTGTTTGTTTGATTGGACGTTAAACGTCCCCGTCAACACTTTAAAAGTCATTTTGGAGACGCTGCTTCCAATTTTGTGGGACTTTTACCCTACATTGAGGTGAAATGACATCTCAAGCCCTGCCGCCCAAAGAAACCAATAGGGTGTATAAGCACTCGCACTGCTTTGCCTGGGCAGGCTTAGATCCTCTAAGCTGTTTACCAGTACTCGTGTGCGGGTGGGTTTCAGCTCTGCTTGGAAGCATCATGCAGCCCATATATTTCTTCAAGCCCCTATGGGCGGGGGCTGCCAATTGACCACTGTTTTATCTGACACATAAAAGAAAAAAACTCTGTCACTATCTTTTTATGACATCGCAGAAAACGTAAGGAAATTTCCATTGACAGTGGGACATTGCAGCTGAAGGGAAACACGTAATAAAGACCTTAGAGGTTTTGTCATGATGTGACTCAATTTTTTTTTCAGTGAAGCCCCAACCTCCGGTTAGAAAGACGCCACCATGTCCGAGCTTGCCTGAAGAAGAGAACAAAACAAAACGTCAGAAATTGACAGAGCCCTCGGCGGCACCAGAAGCCTGCGTACCACCTCAGATGAACGATCCTGCTCCATATTTAAGGTTTCATATTCTTATCACACATATACAGGAATGAGGATACGAGGACTGTTCAAATATGAATGCAAGTAGAACGTTTTCTCATGCACTAATGCGAAAATCACCTGGAAATAAATATCACAGCGTAGAAAAATATTTTACCTATACATTGATACCAAACCTGTTAAAATCCGTGCACTTTAGCCATGTATATCGTTCGATAAACACTGTCTACTCTTGTATACTAATACAAAATATGGTTGGAAGAAGGTCAGAGTACGCCGTTGAAATACGGTCCTATATTAAGAATCGTTGTATTCTTGGTATATGGTGCAAAGACATTTTTGATGAAATATGTTCTGTTTATTGGCACAATGAAATGTCTTTTCCGACAGTTTTTCGTTGGTGTAAGAAATTCAGCTGTGGGCTAGGCTCAATAGAAGATGCACCACATGATCGTCGGCCGAAAAGGGTAACATCTGCCAAGATGGTTGCAAGAGTGAAAGAAATAGTTGCTACCGATGCAGGATACACCACTAGGCAAATAGCTAGTATGGTTGGCATCTCATTAGGAGCAGCTCATACAATTCTGAAACGGGATTTGAAAATGAGAAAGATCTGTGCTAGATGGATTCCCCATCTGTTGACAGATGAGCAGAAAAAGACACGCGTTGAGTGCGCCAAGAAGTTGCTTAAAAAGTTTCCAAATTACAATGCACGGTCTTTCGCTAATGTCGTCACAGGTGACGAGACATGGGTTCACTTTTTTGAGCCAAAACAAAAGATTCAGAACAAAATATGGGCAACAAAGTATTGCAAAAGACCATGCATTGCAAAGCGGACCATGAGCGTCAAGAAGGTAATGCATGCCATATTCTTTTCAAATCGGGGCCCTGCTATTCAGGTTGCTGTGCCTAAAGGCAAATCTGTAACTGCGAAGTTTTACAAGAATAAAGTTCTTCGAAAATTGAAGAAATATTTCAAAGAACGAGACCCGCAACTGGTTTGGCCAATGTCAGATTGCTACATGACAATGCATCATCGCACAAGGCGTTCATTGTGCAAGACTATCTGAAGCAGGAAAAGGTTGTTGAACGCCCTCACCCCCTGTATTCCCCTGACCTTGCCCCGTGTGACTTTTTTTTTGTTCCCGCGGCTGAAAAAATACCTTTCTGGTCGAAAATTTGTACAGCTCGGTTCTGCAATATTCCAGTGCCTTCATAGTATACCTCGAAAAGACTACCAAAATGCATTCAATGATTGGATCAGAAGACTGAAAGTTTGTATATCTGTTATAGGGGAATACTTTGAGGGGACAAAATAAATTTTTAATCGAAATCTATCACGGAATCATTTTTATGTGCTTAGTTGCATTCATATTTGAACAGTCCTCATAATTTGGGTACCGTAAGAATACTAAAAGTTGGGACACCTTGTGGACTTACTGTTGTGCTACTAAAATTATAGCAAATTTATTTCACGGTCCTGCAAGGAATCAAAAAGGTGCAAACGGAATGGCAACTAGCATAGACCCTGATCAGACTGCTCTTAAAGGAGCAGTCTGATCTGGGTCTACACTGTTTGCTCAGACCTATTTGTCCCAATACTTAGGATCATTACGGTATATAAGAATCTTACATGAGTGTGAGGGGTGGATAGAAAAATCCATCCCCGAGTGTCACTGTCCGGTTTCACAAGGCTTGCCGAGTGATGCCAGATAGTGATCCCGAGGGAAGGAATTTTCTGTCTATCCCTCACACACAATCAAATGTAAGAATCTTTTTCTGGCATACCTTCCATTTCTGAGAGTGTATTTGTTTATAATACAGTCACTACGATTTTGAACATCTGCCATATTTTGATGACAATAATGTGGTGCTTTTGACGTCACTGTAGGTGCAGTGACGTCAAACTTAACGTTAGCATATGTGACGTCCTATTGAACCAGTGCACATCAAACACTTGAAAATTCTCAATTTTTATCCTATCCCTGAGTATAGGATAACCTGAGTTGGATAAGAATTTCTATCCCAGGGTTAAGTTCATGATTTCTGTGCAAGAAGAGAGTTCCAATAAATCAATTGTTAGGAGTTGCCCACGACATTTTTTTCTGAGAAGTACGGTAAAATTCTTATAGTTGGACCTTTAGGACTGTTCAAAAGGTTGTCTCTTACCATAGGACTCACGGTGTAGAAAACACAAAGAAAGAATAACAGAAACCCTTTGTCTGAACTTTAGGTGGTCTTTAACTGCTAATAGCAGAATTTCACTGTTAAACTGTTAAATAAAATTATTCCATAGTTATTCCCCATTCACAAAACAAAAAAAACTAAGGATAGTGTGGCAGGTGAAAGGACATCCAATGCTGTGGTGAGCACACGGAGTATTACGTAACTTCAAAGTGTGCAACATTTCTGAATGCATCATACTACACAGATGTTGGAAACAACAAACAGTCCAACCTGTATTTAAGGGATAGCTGTGATTGCATTACGATAATATCCATGTGATATAGTGCATTCTTTCATATCTCTAAAATGGTTACTTTTCTGATGAAAAATTTTGACATTTTTCTTGTTTATACTCCAAACATAGGTTGAGGGTGCTCGTTAGAGGAGGTTGTAATGAGTACCCACAGCCTATGTCTTGGAACAATAATAAGAAAAATAATATATACTCACTTAAACCCAAGTTTTCTCTGTATAAAGTGGGGTTAAGGGGGGGCGGTCTTCATTTCACAGACTTGTTTCCATGATGCTGAGTAGATAACAATCTAGCTGGACTTTCAGAAAAATTACTTAAATATGTAAAGCAAAGATAATAACTTGCAGTTTAGTAATAAAGTTGAAGAGGTGTGTTTTATATAGAGGATCTTACATGAGTGCTCATGTGTTATTGAATTTATTAAATGAGTTGAGGAAAAAGGATAAAATGCGAGGCTTGCCAAGCATTTTATGCCTTTTCCTCAACGAGTTTAATAAATTCAATGATATATGAGCACAAATGCAAAATTCTATTTATCATATGACATTTAAAGCGCATTTTATTCAAGATTGTTTTACAAAAACATCAATATTACGCCATTAGTAAACGCGACGTCATTAAGAATGTCGCAGATGTAACATTATGGGGCGTATCTAACTAATTTGCATATTTAATCCACTAGTGGATTATCGAAAATATTACATGATGTTATTACACTCTCAGACGCGACGTCATATGATAAACTAAAATACATCTAGTGACATTTTCAGTCTGGGCCTTACATTTTTTCCGTGGGTGAACAATAATTGAATGTTCACACTTGGAAAATGTAAGGCCCACACTATAAATGTCACAAGAAGCATTTTAGGTCTGTAGAAACTTCCATGTCATTTATTCATCCAAGATATTTGGATGCTAAAAAAGCTGATTGTGGTATAAAAAGTTTTGCAAACTCAGTATTATCAGTAAGGTTTGAAATGTTTTGGTAGATCATACAGATTTGTGTACTATCATGATCCATTGTGTACCTTAAGCAAGTACCGGCCTGATAGCTCAGTTGGTAGAGTGTCCACTCCGGGGAACGGGAGGTCACGGGTTCGATCCCGGGCCGCGACATACCAAAGTCGTTAAAAATGGTACTAGCTGCTCCTCGCTTGGCACTCAGATTTACGGGATAGAGCTAGGACTGGTTGACCCGGTGGCAGGATAATGTGACTGGGTGTGGTATCATGTAATGTGTCTGGGACATGATACTTCAGTGAGGCAGCACTATAAAAGTGAGCATTGAGCTCCCTGTCGCAACCAGACACTGACGTGATATGACTGAAAAATTGTTGAAAGCGATGTTAAACCCGAATTCACACACAATACCTTAAGCAAGTGGTATTTATTGACTAAATACAAGAATCAGCAAACTGCAGGATGAACTGAATATTCCCATTCCACACATGCAACTTCCACTATATTTACCTATAGTATTTAAGACACCTCAGCTCCTTACTGTACTTCTTCTAAAACTTGAACAAATACAATTTACTACCCAATATGGTGTCTATGAATACCTGGAAGAGTGATGAGATGCCACATTCTGTGACGTCTAGAATGTCGCATCTCATCAGGGTCTGGACTGTTTGCTGAGGTATGTCTGTCCGGATATATACACAGAAGCCTCTGTGGTGTAGTGGAAAAGCTACTCGCCTTATAAACCGAGGTCCCATCTCCGTATGCTGGGATGTAAAACTAAAACACACTCACTCAGAATACATACAGTAAATATGGTACTTTTTTCTGTTTCTCAGCTCATGTAATACAGGGCTTTATCCAGGTATTTTGGGAAAAGGCCCCTGGGCAAAATTGGGAAAAAAATACCGACAAAATACCAAAATAGGGGACACAATTTCATCGGAGAAATGCCAGAACTATGAATGTTGCTCATGATAGTCTTATGAAATTGATAGCTAAGCAGTGCAATATAAATGTAGCTTCACTGAATTTTCATGTTAACCTTTGATGTTAAGTATGGTTTTCTCTGCTCCTTTTGTTGTGGCTTTTATTTCTTCATTTTTTGGGGGGGGAAAATTTGGTGAAATTGGGAAAATTTTAAGCTATTTGGCATTGGGAATGAGGCCGAATTTCGGCCCTGCTGAACAGGCAGAAAATGCCCTGAATACACCACAACCTCGTTATAACACAGCTGTTTAGATTATATTGAAAAATGACATTAAATCATCATTTTTCTATGTAATCTATATGAGCCAGTGCACGACAAAACCTGCAATAAGACGTGTGCCCAGCAAAGACTCAGATCAGCCTGTGCATGTGCGCAGTCTGATCAGAGTCTTCGTTATGCACACTAGGGATAGCTAAGAGCCAAACGCTCCTTCATGCAGCAAGAGAAGTCTCTAGTCAGACCTGTGCCCTCAGTGAAGACTCAGATCAGCCTGCGCAACCGCGTAGTCTGATCAGAGTCTTCGTTGTGCACTTTAAGGCTAGCTAAGGGCCCAACGCTCCTTCATGCAGGAAGAGAAGTCTCTAGTCAGACTATATGCAGGCAGATCTGATTATTCACTGGGCGTACATGTAAATTGTAGGAAATGCTGTGCCCCGGCTCATATGTTGTGTAATTGATCATTATCTTTGTGTATATGTAGTCCACTTATTAGACGGCAAGCTAAATTAGAGGAGGCCATGAACAAAAGACTCGAAATACTTGAGAGTAACTTGCTACAACAGATAAAGTCTGTTAATGTTGGTGTAAATCACACACAAGATGGACTGATGACACCAAAATCTAAAGCTATAGACCAGTTACAAAAGAACTTGGAGGCAAGTCATGCCCAGTTGAAGGAGTTGGCAAGTCAACATAGGGTGCCACTACCTGTGCCGGTCCAGGTTGAAAACAAACAAGAAGAACCCAAAGTTTTACAAGGTATGTCAAGAAATGAGCAGCGCACGACAAAACCTACAATAAGACATGTGTGCCCATCAAAGACTCAGATCAGCCGGCGCATCCATAATTGTCTAACCAGAGACTTCCTTGCTGCATGATGGAGCCTTGGGCCCTTAGCTAGCCTTAGAGCGCACAACAAAGACTCTGATCAGACTGTGCAGATGCGCAGGCTGATGTGAGTCTTCGTTGGGCGCACATGTCTAATTGTAGGTTTTGTCATGCGCTAGCTCAAATCAAACACCCTGAAGATGGAACAACGGGGTTTTCCCACCAGACTATAAGAACCTTAATGGGTGTGAGGGGTGGATGGAAAAATCAAATCCGAGGGTCACTGTTCGGCATCACGAGGCTTGCCTCGTGATGCCGGACAGTGATCCCGTGGTACAGATTTTTCTATCCACCCCTCACACCCATATAGGATTCATTTTCTTGCATCCCTTCCATTTCTGAGCATGGATTTTTAATACTGCAGTCTAAGTTGCTGACGTCCGCCATATTGTGATCACACTACAGTGATGTTTAGTGACGTCATGTGATGTGCTGTGATGTCAACCTTAACGACGGCGCATATGAGGTCGTATTCAACCAGTGCATTTATCATACACACAGGAATATTCGATTCTGGGTAAGAACACAAGGGTTAGAACAATTTCTATCCCAAGCTAAAACTATGGATTTCCTTATCTGGTGTGCAAAAATTAATTTTCAAGTCCTTGGAACAATCATTCTTTCATGTTCATCAAGCGTTCCAAAATATAGATTAACTCTTATCATGCTATCATGCTGTTCGCGATAACCCCTATCTTTAGAAACAGTGTGGACCCAGATCAGATGGCTTCTGAAGAAGCCATCTGATCAGGATCTACACTGTTTGATATTAAGATTGTGAATGTGTAGGAATAAATAACATCAAGTAATATGATTGGTTCAGAGTCAGAGATGGGTTTTGCTAAACTGAATATTTACGCCCCCGCCCACAGGGGCTTGAAGAAATATATGGGCTTCATGATATTTCCAAGCAGAGCTGAATCCGGCCCGCACACTATTACTGGTAAACTGCTTAGAGGACCTAAGCCTGTCCAGGAACCGCGGTGCGAGGCGGACCGTCCATGCTAATAAACCTTATTGGTTTCATTGGACGACAGGGCTTGAGATGTCATTTCATCTCAATGTTGGGTAAAAGTCCCACAAAATTGGAAGCAACGTCTCTAAAATGACCTTTATAGTGTTGACGGGGACGTTAAACCTCAAATCAAACAAACAAACCAGCAAGAGAAGGGTTAAGAGTCCTCCATGTGTTACACCTGAGGACACAGAACTGTATTAACTCCGGTTAAGTACCTTTACATCAAGTAAGTTTGAACATCAAATTTCTTTCATCCAAGAATTCAAAAACTGGATCAAGCAATGTACATTGATTGGTCTCATTTTGGCAAGCACTTGTTCCATTTTTAGATCTGATTTATGTTCATGAATTAGAGGATAACTGTATGCAAAATTGAGATTTTGGGAAGTAAATCGGAGGTTTTACGGTCGGAAATTTCGTTTTAAAACGGAATTTGTGACCGCAAAACCGACGATTTATCTCCCCAAATGACAATTTTCAATACAGTTATCCCCATTCTAGTGCATTTATTTGGTTGTTTTCTTTAAAAAGTGTGCTATTTTGCTCGAGTGAGCTGCGTAGAACCAAATACCAGCCAATGGAAAATGACGTTACCTGATGAAGTCGGGGTTTCCGACAGTTTATCGCAGAATATACTGTCGCAAATTTTGACGTTATCCAATCAGACGTCACGTTACATACGCAAGTGCATTAGATTGACTTTTGAAATGTATAAATAATAAATACATACACAGTAAAATTCCTGTAGTAAGACCACATTTGGGACTGTTCAAAAGTGGTCTTTATGACCACTTTTGAACAGTCACAAAAGTGGTCCATGACCAGAAGACGCTGTATGCAGAAAACGTAACAAAAGAATAACTGCAACCTATTAAATATGCTTTTCAAAGCAGAATTAGTCTTAATTATAGGTGGTCTTAATAGCGGAAATTCACTGTATATGTATAGAAGTAAACAGACTCAGAAAGCATGACCTAAATAGTGTTGACAGGGACATAAAACCTCAACACAAAACATATACCTGACACATTACTTACTACTTTGGGACCACTCTATGATTCTGATGGCCAATTTTCTGATCATCTGAAAAACCTTTCTCAACTTCTCTTCCAGATAAAACAAATGTATCTCCAGAGAAGAGAGTACCTAACAAGGGGAGACCACTCTGTGGTGTGAAGAGAAAAAAAGAGGAAGAGTTTACATGTAGTCCATTGTTCGCTCCTTCTCGAGCTTTTAAGAAAGGCTTCACATCCTCTGCTAGCGGGTCTAGTTTAACAGGTGTGTATGTTTTCAACCTTCAACACTTTCACCAATGTAGACCAAACTAGCTTGCATAAGGCGAGCGCTTCATTGTAGCAATTTGTCGGTGCTATGCAACGTTCCGATTGGGGTGCTTTCTAAACTATTTGACAATATGACACAATTTTCAAACCAGGAATTCCTCAAAAAAAATAATAATAACGGTGCTTGCTGCAGTGATAGCTTTTCTTTTCTGTTGTCATATCTGTACAGCGCACCTCGTTCAATTAGAGAAAAAAAAATAATTTAATGGCTTAAAACGCACACTGAATATGTCGGGAGCCGCCCTTTTTTTGTTCGTCTAGTTGCTTTGCAATATTCAATTTCTCTGAGAGAGTCAGCTCCAAACACTGTTACGAAAAGCTTTTTGGAAATGCACAATTGCACAGTGAAGCACTACAAAGCACTCTGTAGTGCTAGCCTTATGCAACTCATCCCATATCGTGACATATTGAGCTATCTCATCAGGATCTACACTGCCATTTTGTTCTGCCCCTGCCATTTGAAGAATGGTGGAAAGGGCATATGATTTTACCCTTGTCTCTCGGTCTGTCCGTGTCAGAAATGGCATCAGCAATTTGCGTTTAAGGGGAATGGGTACACCTTCAGGGGAGGCAACTCTTGCAAAAATAATTTTGTCTCCCATGTCTATAGGGGTCAACTCTTAAAGGATTTGCGGAGCAAATTCTGTCCTTTAAGATTAGACCCCTTCTTCAGTGGGACAGGGCTTGTAGAAAAGTGAACAGGAAATTCCAACAGTTGTCTCCCTTTGAAAAATGGCAGAAAAATCTACCAGGTGTTCCCATTTCACTTAAGTTTTCTTAATTACACTACCAGGCAGGGGCCTCCTTGTCCTTTGGACACATTTCTAGTTTGTATTGTTTCACGTAAACCCCTATTTGCATAGGCCTCCATAGCCTTGTGGGTAAGAGCACTGACTCTTCATCATTAGGTCTCTCACTGATGTGTTTTGAGCCGTGCTCAGGTCACATGTGAGATGGGAAAGGTCAGGCGGCTTTTCTCTGGGTACTCCAGTTTTGATTTAACAGTCAGCTTGAATAAGTGAAATATCTCGAAAGGCTGTAAAACCCAAAAGTACATGTACCGTAAAAATTCGGCTATAACACGAGGATTTTTCCCTCCAAAATGAGCCAAAAAAATGACCCCGTCTTATAGCCGAGGTCATGGACTACAGGCTTTTTTCCGGCAATGTCCGGCGAAGACCAGACATACGGAAAATGCCGATCGGTGATTATTTAATTGATATAAATCGCCGCCCACAAACCACCACTACCATTTTTCTGCACGTGATCGGTAAATGACGTCATCCGACGCCAGTACCCCCAACACATGTTTAATGTCATTGCGTGTATCTCTTTCATAAAAAAATGTTTGGAACCGTTAAAAAATATTTTCTGGATAGCTTAACGGTTGTGAATAGAGGTGGATAGAAAACCAGCGCTTTGCAAAGCTCCCGAATTATCCCCAGAAGCTCCGTGTCAATAAACAACAATAGCGTTCCACTTTTCCCGCCAAAACATAACCATTCATGAGATCATTGAAAAGTCCGTTTTTATTAGGCAAATATCTACCGTTAGATGTAGCTAATTGTCTGGGGAGCGATTAAATCATTTTCACATTGATTGCGGATTAAATTTTATGATTGGAGGATAAACGTAAATTAGAGACATAACTTGACCATATTTTCACACCTTATCGACACGCACCGCAGGGTGGCAATAATATGACAGGGATTAACAATAGTGTCATACTTGAACCGTAATAAATACACAGATGGTTTGTCTCTGAATTGACAGTGCAGCAATTACATGTATTGCGATTTACTTACTGGTCTAGTTTTACCGTACAGACTGAGTTGTAAACGATTTTTTTTTTTGCACTTGTCCGACCGGTCGTCATAAGGTAAAAGTGCACCTGCCCGGCGCGATTTCGGTCTTGTCCCGCGCGGCCGGGATCGTGAGGGGTAAGAAGAGGGGTTTTCTGACGAAAAAAGTCCGATTTCTCACATCTAAACAGCATCTGGCGGTAGCAGATAGGCCCCGACAGATATGGCAAAAATTTGACCCGTCTTATAAAAGAGTATAAGCAAAATCCCACCTTAGAAAAACTGAAAAAGGGGTCCCGTCTTATAGCCGAATCGCCTTATAGCCGAATTTTTACGGTATACCTATTTGCAATTTAAGACCATTTTAAATGGAAAATATAACAATACTAACATTCTTGCTGAGAAAAAAAAAATGTGAGTAGCATTTGTTGCCTCTGACTTTTCATTTAATTTTATGTTTTACATCATTTTCTGGGGGTTCTATTTATTGCAGTAGGCCTACTTTGTAATAGTCCTTGTTGATACTATAATGTATACTAAAGCACTGTGGTCAGGTTCACCAACAGAAATAATGAAAGAACTTGTGAATTAAGGGGAATGGGTATTCTGTGGTCATTCTCTTTCTTCCGCTGATTCAAGCAGGGCAGTTGTCAGTTTCTGGCGAAAGAATGTGCATTGTACTGGTTAACCGCTTACATATAACCTTACCAGGAAAAGTGTGGATAGGTAAACTGACCAGGTCAAAATGACCTAAAAAGTGTTGACTGGGCTGATAAACTTCAATTCAAACAATTAAACAACAATGAGCCAGTGCACAACAAAACCTACAATAAGACCTGTGCGTTCAGCGAAGAATCAGATCAGCCTGTGCATCCATACAGTTTAACCAGAGACTTCTCTTGCTGCATGAACAAGCATTGGGTCCTTAGCTATCCTTAGTGCATACAACGAAGACTCTGATCAGACTGCGCGGATGTGCAGGCTGATCTGAGTCTTCATTGGATGCACATGTCTTATTGTAGGTTTTGTCGTGCGCTTGCTCAAATATAATAATGATTGCGTCTACCTTCAGATAAAGATAGTAAGAAGAATCAGGAAGTGCCCACAGAGATCTCATTTAATACAGGTGCACAACTACAGAGAAGTAGGTATCATCAGTAATCTTTAGGGTTGCTGAACCCTTATCCTGCTGAATAAATTGATTTAGCCACACCCATTTCTGACTAACAGCCAATCGCACGGTACTGGTAAACGCTTACGCTTACGTAAGTGTGGATAGGTAAACTAACCGGCTCAAAAATGACGTAAAATAGTGTTGAATGGGCTGTTAAACGCCAATACAAACAAACAAAACTATCAGCCAATCAAATTACTTGATATAAAGTTCTCGTTCAATTCACAAATTGCATGACAGTGTAGATCCTGATCAGATGGCTTTTTAAGAAGCCATCTGATCTGGATCTATACTGTTTGCAAAGGTAGGGGTTGTCGTGTTCAGCAGGATATAGGTTGATAATTGGACTTGGCGCAGATATTGGTTTATAAAAGTGATTGATGATTAAACTTTCAGCAATGAAACTATCAGAAATAATTATTTCACTGTTCGTAATTACATGTACATGATTTGGATATAATTCAATGGAAACCTTGGAAAATGTACAGATTAGTTGACTCTCATTATCGGCCCCTGCCCATCTGGGCTTGAGGAAATTGATGGACTGCATGATGCTTCTGCGCAGAGCTGAAACCGACCGCACATGAGTAGTGGTAAACCGCTTAGAGGTTCTAAGCCTGCATAGGCAAAGTGGTGTGAGTCGGACTGTTCATGCAAATAAACCCTATTGGTTTCATTGGGCAGCAGGGCTTGAGATGTCATTTCCCACAGAATTGGAAGCAATGTCTCCAAAATGACCTATACAGTGTTGACGGGGATGTTAAACCTCAAATAAAACAACGAAACAAACATTATCTTAAACTCCAAGGGACCTGATAAAAAAGCTTGATTTATCAGAAATTTGAGTGAGTGAGTGAGTTTTAGTTTAACGTCCCACCAACAGCTAAGGTCATACGGAGACGGGACCTCGGTTTAAAGACTCATCCGAAAGTCTGGAGAAGCCCGGGATCGATCCTGCGATCCCTGGTTTACAAGGCGAGTAGCGTAACCACTGCACCACGGAGGCTTCTATCAGAAATTTGAGATAACCAAACTGTGACAGGGGAATGTTAAAACACTATCTTGTCCTAAGTGTTTGGAAGGCACATGTACAGTGAAATTCTGCTACTAAGACCTCTGCTACTAAGACCATCTAAAATTAGGACTTATCCTGCTTTAAAATGCTTATTTTGAAGGCTTCATTTAATTTTTATGTCCCCGGTAGCGATAGCGGGGACATATTGTTTTTGCCCTGTCTGTTTGTTTGTTTGTTGGTTTGTACGTGGACAACTTTAACGTTGGCCATAACTTTTGAACCGTTTGAGATAGAGCTTTCATATTTGGCCTGAAGGTTCCTTGTGACAAGACCTTCACATTCATGCAAAAAAATTTGACCTGTGACCTTGACCTTGACCTACTTAAAAGAAAAAAATAACATTGGTCATAACTTTTGAACCACTTGAGATACAGCCTTCATATTTAGCATGTATGTTCCTTGTGACAAAAGCTTTACATTCATGCAAAAAAATTTGACCTGTGACCTTGACCTTTGACCTACTTAAAATAAAAAAATAACATTTTTTGGTCATAACTTTTGAACGGTTTGAGATAGAGCCTTCATATTTTGCATGTAGGTTCCTTGTGACAAGACCTTCACATTCATGCAAAAAAATTTGACCTGTGACCTTGACCTTTGATCTACTTAAAATAAAAAATACCATTTTGGTCATAACTTTTGAATGGTTTGAGATAGAGCCTTCTTATTTTGCATGTAGGTTCCTTGTGACAAGAGCTTTACATTCACACAAAAAATTTTTACCTGTGACCTTGACCTTTGACCTACATAAAAGAAAAAGTTAACATTGGTCATAACTTTTGAAGCGTTTGAGAAACAGCCTTCATATTTAGCATGTAGGTTCCTTGTGACAGACACTTTACAGTCATGCAAAAATTTTGACCTGTGACCTTGACCTACTTAAAAAATAAACATTTTTTGTCATAACTTTCGAACTGTTTGGGATAGAGCTTTCATATTTGGCATGTAGGTTCCCTGTGATTAGAGCTTTTTATTCATGCAAAATGTTTGGACCATGACCATGACCTTTGACCTACTTAAAAGAAAAAATAAAATTGTTCATAACTTTTGAACCGTTTAAGATAGAGCCTTAATATTTGGCAAGTAGGTTCCTTGTGACAAGAGCTTTACATTCATGCAATTTTTTTTTACCTGTGACCTTGACCTACTTTAAAGAAAAAAAAATATTATTGTTAATAACTTTTGAACCGTTTAAGACAGAGCTTTCATATTTGACATGTAAGTTTCTTGTGTCAAGGGCTTCCCACACAAACAAAAATCTTGAACTGTGAGCAACTTTGAATAAAAAATGACCATGCCCGGGGACATATTCGTGTTTCACTAACACATCTTGTTCTTTGTGATTTCTGCTCACGGTTTCCTCTGGATATGGACCACCTTTGGGACTGTTCAAAAGTGGTCTTAAAGACCACTTTTGAACAGTCCCAAAGGTGGTCTTAATATAGGGATTTTACTGTATATTGTAAGCTTGCCTGGTGAAGTCCTGGAAGAGCTTTTGCACTAATCTTGGTGTCGGCATTGGCCTCAGTGTTGCTATTATAATCGGCATCTGCGTCCACATTTATGTTCAAGTTTTTTAAGAGCTCATAATTTCCAAATCAAATGGTAGATTTAGTTCATTTTTTGTATGGTGATAGATACAGGTCCAACGTTATATTCAGCAATACCTCCGCTCATACCCATGACCTCAAGGTCAAGGATACAGACTTAGATATTTCATGTTAAATTTTTTTAAGAGCTGATATTTTCCAAACCATACGATGGATTGGATTCATATTTTGTATGATGATAGATATAGGTCCAAAGGATAATTCAGCATTACACCTGCCCATGCCTATGCCCATGACCTCAAAGTCAAGGTCACAAACATTGAAATTTTATGTTTAAGTTTTTCAAGAGCTCATATTTTCCCAACCATACCATGGATTTGGTTCATATTTGGTATGAGGATAGATATGGGCCAAAAGTTTTATTCATCTATAACCCCCACCTATATCCATTACCTCATGGTCAAGGACAGTGCCTGGAGAAATAGATTGGGCTGCATGGTGCTTCCCGCACTGAGCTGAAACCTACCGAACTTGAGGACTGGTAAGCCACTTAGGTCTAATCCTAGTCAACACTAGATGTTTCTATGGGGGTTTATTCAGCATTATCCCCACCTATGCCCTTGACCTCAAGGGCACTTCCAGGCGAGCTATGCTGTCTGATGATAAATGAGCCAGCGCATGACAAAACCTACAAGAAGGCTTGAGCGATCAGCGAAGACTCAGGTTCGCGCAGTCTGATCAGAGTCTTTGCTGATCGCATGTACCTACTATAGGCTAATATCTATGCAAAGAGACATAAGCAAATGGTCTAGTCATAGTGGATGGTGTGCAGGTTGATTGGTGTCTGCTTGTCGCACCGGTCTTATTGTTTTGTAATGTGCCGGCTCAAATTTGTCGATAAATCCTGCAGTGACAGCATCGTTTCCATTTCAGATGAAGAATTTCTTCAGCACATTAACTCATCATCCATCAAAGATCTCCAGTCCCTACAAACAGTCGGTGCCAAACGAGCCAAACTCATCTACGATTGGCGGGAAACTTATGGCAACTTCTCAGATGTAAGTTGGTATCTCAGCTACCTCCGCTTTGGGAATATTTTGATCAGCACTAGCCTTCAGGACTCGAGAGGCCAGTTGCTAAAAACTAACAACATCGTTAGTTAACGTATCGTTTAAACTTTGATTGTTTAATATGGCAAATATGCTAATATTTTTGCTGAAAAAATGTGAGCAGCTTTTGCAAATGTATTTTTTCAGCAAAAATAATGCAATATTAGATATTGTACTTGCATGAACAGTTAACAGTTTGACCATTAACGAGTTCATTAAGCTAACACTGCTTTGAACAACAGGATACAGGACGTCACAGGTGAGATCCTATCTAGGACAGGCAGCATTGTTTTGTGAAGATCAGGGCACCACTGTTTGCCACAAGCTCAGTCATTTTCCAAGTAAATTTTGAAGAAAACACAACCTGACACCCCAAAATTTTAATGTCCAAGCTTGCCACCTTAATATTGCTGACTGGGCCATCAAACTTCAAACCGACCAGCAACTGAGTCAGTACATGTTAAGAAGGGTCTGGCATTTATTTTTTGCATGAATAAAACATTTTCTTAACCCTTTTTGTACCCAATGGAACCTTCCTCCATATATATAGCAGGAGTCCAATTCAAAATTTAGGGGTGTTGGTGTTAGGTTGTGTTTTCATCAAAATTTGTTTCGAAAATGACTGAACTTTTGCATGAATAAAACATTTTCTTAACCCTTTTTGTACCCAATGGAACCTTCCTCCATATATATAGCAGGAGTCCAATTCAAAATTTAGGGGTGTTGGTGTTAGGTTGTGTTTTCATCAAAATTTGTTTCGAAAATGACTGAACTTTTAGCAAACATTGGAGTCCATGATCACCATGAATGCGGCTTCTGATCTGGGCCTGCACTGTTTGCCAGGGTACCTGTTTTGTGGTTTCTGGTACTAAATATGTTAAAATACCAGCTAAAAAGTTTATGTGGGTTATACATGGGAACTCGTAATCCAGTCCTTGAAGAAAGTGAGACATACAGTCGAACTTCAATGGCTGGAACACGTTTTGAACCATGAATTTTGGGATTAATCATGGTTTTTCATGCATTAACATTTGCCCATCTCGAGGAAGCTGTACAGTTTGAACACAAGGCCGCTTGACCAAATGTTCAAATATCTTCAGAGGGGTCCTGCAATATTAATGCAATGAAATAACCATGGATGATCTTTGTTCTTGCATAACCCACGATTCTGACAGCAAATTTTGACAAAAACGCCCAAAGCTCCATTTAAACTCCATAAAAACAAACTCTTTTAACTGCTACCGGCAAACCAACATAATTTTGTTTACAATGACGTAATGCAGTAACCCATTTGACAATGGTTTCAAACAGCCATTGTTATTTATGCAAGAAAATTTGTTTGAGACATAAGTAGTTTGAGCCTAGTGATTTGCGGTATATCGTGATAAAGTTCAGAAAAAAATCATATCACAATACGGTCCGCCAATACAGATATTTTCGATATTTTCTGTTTTCAGCCATTTTTCATTTTTTCTTCAGTAACTGATCAGTAAATACAGCTCAGTAAAAAGAGAATCATTCCCGCGGCAAAAGTAATTTAAACGATTCCCACCCTTTATGTACAAGCCGGTCATAGCGTAGGCCGAGCAAGGATTTCGATGAATCGCGCACCTGTTGTTGTTGTTGTATACGTCATTTTAGTGTAAGCCGCCCAGCATTTACAATTTAGCGTAATTGAGAGAAACCATAACAAACTTTCCCATGGCCAACTAAAAGCCAATATCAAGCAACATTTCAGGTTGCAAAAGATGACAGTCACAAATAAAGTGACTGAAGCCATCAACCTAATACAACATTTTATGGCATTTTCAGATATTATCTTTATTTCACCTCATAACATTTGGACAATTCTAGAAAGAACCTTGGACTTGGTTTTGTAAGTGCATGAGCAGGAATAGGCTAAATGATATACAGTAAAATTCCTATATTAAGACCACCTTTGGGACTGTTCAAAAGTGGTCTTTAAGACCACTTTTGAACAGTCCCAAGGGTGGTCCCTGACCAGAGATTGTATGTAGAAAACACGAAGAAAGAATATCTGCTCCCTTCTAAATAAGCTTTTTAAAGCAGAAATAGTAATAATTTTAGGTGGTCTTAATACCGGAATTTTACTGTATACCCATGAAAACTCCCTTCTTTTTCCCATATATAGTTGGGTTTTCCAAGTACTAGTGTGTTTCAGATTGCTACATAATATATTGTGATACGTATCGTGATACGCAGTAACCGTATCGCAATATATCGTGATACGAAAATACTGACAATACCCATCCCTATTTGAGCCACAGTGTTAATCATAGTTCCAGTCCCAGATCAGGAGGCATTATAGCGATATCATCTTGATTTGCTTTAAAATAAAGGTATGTTGTGTGTACCCATTAGATTCACCTCAACATGGCTGACTCGAACTCTTGTTTATGATGGCTGACTTGAACTCTTAAAGGAACAATCTATAAATGCACTTGCGTTGTAACACGCTGCCTGATTGGATAACGTCAAATATTTGCGACACAATATACTGTCAGAAACCAGATGTCATCATGTCATATTTTACGGCTGCACCAAGGCGTCGCAGGAAACTGAAATTTCCGTCTGTTAAACCTCTGGTATACCTGTCCAAATGACAATTTTCGATACAGTTATCCCAATTTATTTGCCATATTTGTACATAACTGTTTCTGTACAGTAAAAACTTAAATGGGCCCCGTCAAGCGATTTTGGTACTTACCAACTATGCGAGCAGCAAAGGGACAGGCGAGCCTGCGCATCCGCGCAGTCTCTCCAGAACCGTTGCTGCTCGCTCATACAAGCAGTGAATCAAGAGGAACCTTCAGACAGAAAGCCGTATCCCTGGCCCCTCTGAATGGCTGGGCATGCGCAGTTAAAATTTGTCATGACTTAATGCTCGAAGACACAAATTCACTTGGCGGGGCTCAAATAGCTTGATGGCTCGTTTACCATGGCTGGCTCAAACTCGTTCCAGAGTCCTTAGGGAATTCTTCTCATAGTTCCTGAAAAGACACACTGCGGGATGGTTTAGGAATAAGGCTGACATGATTAATCTTATAATCGATTAATCGCTCGATAAATTACACAAAAATGATTACCATTTCTGATTTGCTTTTAATCGATTACTTGATAGATACAATTTACTACCCAAAGTTATGCCTAAAATAGCTGGATGTGTATCAAACAATGCAGACCCTGATGAGACGCCGCATTATCATCTGGGTCTACACTGTTTGTTCAGGCCTGTCTGTTCAAATATACAAATGGTTTAAGTGCAACATATGGTAAGAGTCATGCTCAGACAGAAGGCCAGACGGGTAAAGTAATGGCAAAAACATTAGCGATTACTAATCGATTATCGATCGCAATGACAGGACTGATAATCAATCATCTGTTCAGCCCCGATTAGCCAGCCCTATTTAGGAATACAAGAATATGATATGGGGTTCTGTTGTAGATGGGCGTCTCCAAACCCTCAGGATGACCGTGCTGAGCAGAACCTCGGCATATCCTTGGTGCAGAGGTAAAACACTTGACTCATGATCAAAGGATTCTGGGATTGAGTCCCATTACGCAAACACGCCTATACAAATACATTGCCACCTTTATCGCTGAAAAAATGAAAATTTTAGGATGAAAGATTGTGATATTTTTCTTATTTCTGCTCAAAATATAGATTGTGGGCACTCAATGAGGGGTTCTAACGAGAACCCACAATCTATTTTTTAGAGCAGAAATAAGGTAAACCCCCATAAACCCCAGTTTTACTATATAAAAGTGGGATTCAAGGGGGTCAAAATTATATAGGCATGTTTTCGTGATGCCACACCAGGCATCATGTGTTATGTCCTTGAGCAAGGCACACTTATCCACATTGCTTATTACTGGTTTCTACTAGGGCTGACTATCGAGGCCAATTTTAACTATCGTGAAAGTATTGCTATCGAGGAAACTACTATCACGATACTATCACTATCGTGATACTATCGGGTACTGTTATAAATGATTCCTAGATGTTATATCACTCACATAAAAATGGCTAAGAGTGACAAAACGAGTTAGGAAAATTGCAATGGTCTAAAATTTATGTTTATTGTGTGTTTCAATATCAGCATTCATTTCCTCGGGGCTATTCCAGAAAAAAAAAACATGGGGAGGCGGCTCTTTATATATCCCCACCACCTACAGAAGGACCCACCGCCTAAAAATAGCTTGCTGCTTCCAGTATATATGTCTGTCAGTGATGGTTATGCTTTAATACCTATGCACATACACCTTTGCCGTGTTTGAGATTTTCCGCTAGTGGAAACTGACACATGCTGATCGTTCTTTGATTGTTTGGTGTTTGCCGTCTGTGGTAAATTAATCTGTGGATTCAGTTAATTAGGTAACCCGATTAATCATTACATAGTATTATGTAATCAAAGCACGACATAAGCTGTTTTGTAATGAAATTGGGCCGTTTTGATCTGTAATTTTTTTTCTGGAATATCCCTCAAGATATTATAATAGAAAGACAACCAAAAATAAGGTAAGAAAGACACTAAAAAGAATAACACCAATTTGTCCCAGGATGTCCACCATCAAAACGTCCAGAATCACCTTAAGAAAGTTCTTGATAGAGGGAGACCAAGTATCAAGGCCTCGTGCTGCATGTTTTTTTCCCTACAGAATGACAGCAGGAAAATAAAACTTTGTCAGCTTAAATGTTCCCCCAAGAGTTCTAGAAATTTTGAAATCCCAGTCGGTCCGGCCAGCCGACTGATGGCATCATCATTGATGCATTTGTGCATACTTGTCAACTAATCTGTGCATTTGTGGAGAAGCATTTCTAATGAGACCACAACAGGGCCGTTTAACAGTCTGGACGTAATACTCATTAGCTATCGTTTTTGTCTGACGCAAAAAGAGTCGCATATACAACAAGATAAACTGCATTATACTGTCGTTTAATATACATTTACATATGTGAATGAGTCCGCACACAGCAAAAACAAACATTTCTTCATACAAAAGATCAGCTTGTGCATTTTGCAAATGTCTTCAAAATTGAACAGGGAAATGCCGTTTGTAACAGAAGCCATACTATCAGACATGTTATGTTTTGAAAATAAAAATGAGGGAGACAGCGCGTTCGAGGAGGATTGGCGAGCGCCAAAGGCGCAAAGCCTTGGGGGCAAGCTCCCAGGTTAGGTTAGAAAATGGTGCATTGTGAGAGCTTTTTGAACATTTTTTGTTTATTCTTTACACTCCTGTTCATGGATAAATAACTAATAAATATTTTGAAAATCATTTCCTTGGGAAGATGCCATCAAACTAACAACTAGCCATACCAGTGCCCCCCAGCCCCCCACCCCTGACTCCATACCAAACACACCCCCAGGTGTCTAATGCTACAGCACAAGAGCATATCTTACCATTTATGCCCAGATAGAAAGACAGATACACCCGCACCTCGTTATTACACGATTCGTTACAGCACGAATTCTGATACAGCACGGTTTTGCTGAGGACCCCAAATTTCCCGCAACTATCATTTATAAATCTAATCCAAGGTTTCTATCAAGTTTCAAGCACAACAACTTAATTCCCCTCCGACTTTTAAGTGCGGAAATACGGTAGATAATACGGTAATTGTCAAGGTCAATAACGGTACTTTTTCAAGTTTATTACTTACTTTGTCCAATTAACAATTAATGATACGCATGATTAACACGAGCTGCAGCCGATATACTCAAAAGATCCAAATTGTTAGCTTAGCGAGATAAGAGAATAAAGAATGCAGATTAGTTTATAATTTAATGATCCAGCCACAAGACGAGGACCCCTCTATCCAAAACTTTCATACCCGCTCAACAAGCAAGTTCAAGGCGAACATCAAAGATCTCGGCCTCCAAAATCGTCACTAAATCCACCGTCCACAAACCGCCGCTACCGTTTTTCTGCACGCGATCAGTAAATGGCGTCATCCGACCCCAGCAACCCCGCACGTGTTTAATGTCATTGTTTTATTTTAATGGGTCGTATTTCTTTCATAAAAAGATGTTTACAACCGGTAAAAATATTTCTCGAGAGCTAAACGGTTGTGGATAGACCTTGATAGAGAACGGTGCCTTCCATAATTACCGACTTATCCCCGGAAGCGCTGTGTCAATCACCAATAACAGCATACAGATGTGTTTACTCACATAAAAGCGTTCGACTTTTCCCGCCATACGTCTGCTATTTTGGCGCCAAAACATATCCATGCACGAGACAGTAGAATAGTTCGTTTTTAATATGCATACATCTACCGTTAGATGTAGCTAACGTCTTAGGGGGGATTACATGTGGATTAAATTTTTTGATTGGGGGATAAATGCAAATTAGAGTCATAACTTAATCTTTTTTCACACCTTGTCACGCGGAAGATTGTAGGCTTATCAAGAGCACCGGAGGTTTGTGTTTAAATAGAATGATCCGTGACAAATACCGTCGGCGTTTATAACACGATTCGGTTAACTAACACGGTCCGTTGGCTGAAGGAAATTAACCGTTATGATTTACTTTCATTTTTGTAAACACTTCAAGAAACGACTGTTTTCGTTTGTTAATGCCCATCTGCAGGTGTGAAAACGTGTTTTAATCCCCGATAATTCTGCTCAGTACATTATTATAAGTTTTACTCAAGGATTAACTGGGTGTTTTCCACTGGATTTCACTCGAAAATACAAGCACAGCTTTTCAAAAAATTGCACCAAAACGGTATTTTCATTTTTCCGGGAGTTTTATCCTGAATTTCGTGAGGCGTGAGAAAAGCGATTTTTTCGGGAGTCTCCCGCGATTTTCGGGAGACTTAACATGTCTGTACTATGGAAGGCTAATACAAACAGCAAACATTTATATATGACTGCGCAGGCTGATATGAGCCTTCACATGTCGCTCAGGTTTCACCATCATGTTTTCAAAAAGTTGCATGCAACAAGCGTGTGAGCTAACTATCTTTGACGTTTTTTTATTTGAAAAACGCGGAAACTTTCTGACTGCCTAAACTGCACATGCAAAAAAATGACGGCCGCGAGAAATTCACCACACAGCAAAAAAAATACACGCATGCGACCAGCAAAAACTCAGATCATCATGCACATATGTGAAGGCTTATCAGTCTGTTCTGATGCATGGATATCCTAAGCAAAAAAACTTGCATCATTACACAACAGTACATGTATATTTTCAAAGTCTATTCAAGAAAAAAACTATCGAAACTATCGATAGTTGAATGAACTATCAGCGATAGTTATCGATAGTCCAAAGTACTATCGATGACTTGCTATCGAGGCAGTCCTTATCGCAATACATCAAACTATCGATGCATCGTTACAGCCCTAGTTTCTACCCAGGTATTAACTGAGGTAATGGTTGAATTTGACAGTCTCAGTATTAGAAAATGAATAAATAAATAAAATATTATTGCATAAATTCCTGTGCTGCACAATATTAACACCCATGTTTTAATGCGAACAATTCCATGTATTAACAAGGCAATTCTCGTGTTGTTAATGACCTATGACGTTGCTTGAATAATGCGTATTCCGGGCCGTAAACATTTTTTCCGCTACGTAGCAACTGCACTATCTGTCAACAAACGTAAACAATGGACGTGTCCTTACAATTTTGGCCTAAAATCGGTGAAACAGTCACTTTTTCTGGCAGAAGAGAGGACGAGAAATTTTCTGTTACAGATATAAGGGATGAATATCCCACAAAAATATATGTAATTCGCTCAAAGACGGATGGGAAAATATTAAGGGCTCACAGAACCCCCTGAGAGACGTTTTCTACACCTGTACGAGCAGCTGGAAAATCATAAAAGTTATGGGAACTCAGTATTAGAAAATGAATAAATAAATAAAATACTAAAAGTAGAAACCACAATCGCGTGGATGAGGTGATTCTAAATACACTCAACACACCTTTATTTTATAGAAGCATTATGCCCCCTGACATAGCGCCATGAATAACTAAGGCTGGAACTACTCCTGTCTTGAACAAATTTTCATGGTCCCAAAGGCATCCTTGAAGCCATTAAAGCTCACTGCATTTGTTCTTTATATATTCTTATGTATTTTCAGTTTAAAGATTTAGAGAAAGTACCAGGTTTTACAGAGAAATATGTACAGAAATTATTACATGTAAG
The DNA here is from genome assembly GCA_963580285.1 of Lucinisca nassula. Taxonomy (NCBI): domain Eukaryota; kingdom Metazoa; phylum Mollusca; class Bivalvia; order Lucinida; family Lucinidae; genus Lucinisca; species Lucinisca nassula. Next base: position 20,831,776 of record OY757022.1, read on the forward strand.
TAACAATGTCTGCTGACATGTATGCTGAATTTTTGTCTGTTAACCCTTTTTGTACCAAATGGAATCTTCCTCCTTATATATACCAGTTCATTTCAAAATTAAGGGGTGTCAGGTGGTGTTTTCTTCAAAATTTATTTGGAAAATGACTGAACTTTTGCAAACAGTGTAGGCCCTGGTCAGAGTCAGACGCCACATTCTGCAGCATCTGATCTGGGCCTACACTGTTTGCCAGGGTACCCGTTTTGGGGTTTCCTAATGGGTTATTCAAAGGAATGTATTTACATTCTCAGTGTATTTTATACAGAAAACCCCAATAGTTAACTATTGGAATGCATAGTACAGGCCTCATATTTTTCAGGCATTTGCAGGATTTCAGGCTTTTAGAGCTTGATTTTTACTTGATTTTTCTTGATTTCCGGCTTTTTGGCTTCCATTGTTTTTTTTTATTTTTCCTCCTATATTCTGTATACATGTAAAATGACTTTTTAACGTTTATCCTGCTAAATAAAATTATTTAGCTACTCACATTTCTGACTATTCACCAATCAAATTACACCCGGACCTCGTTATTGCACGATTCGTTACAGCACGAATCCGGACATAACACGGTTTTGGTTTGGACCCCAAATTTTCCCCAACCAACATTTATAAATATTATCCAAGGATTGTATCTGGTTTTAAGCACAACAAATTTATTTTCCTCTCACTTTTGACTGCAGTAATACGGTAGCTAACACGGTTTATAACGATACTTTTTGATATTTATTGCAGGCCTCCAGCAGAGTTGAATATACAGTATATAAACTTGTTTAGCTTGACACGCATGATAAACATGAACTGCCATCGGCACAATCAAAAAAGGTGCATTATTGAGCTACCGGGTCCCAAATTTTTTTTTCTGGTTTTTATCTTCAGTTCATACTCCTTTGTCATGTGTACACTTTTGGAGCCAAATACAGCTTCAGAACTTTGTGAAAATGGTCGTTTTCATCCGTGTTTACCCTTCGCTCTGAACATGTGTTTGGAATTTCTGTTCTAAAAATAAATCTGTCACTTTACACATACATGGCGATGGTATCGTCTCTGAGTGTGGTTATTTATGGCATGGTATTCAGCGTCATATTTTTTTCCGATTCAGGAATGGCCTAAGCAAACATGGCCAAAAATGAACGTCGCATAACGTCATATATGGGGATTCTATTTTTGTCACGAACTAAAAATAGATCTAACTAGTGTTCGAAACCTAGTTAGGGAATCCCTCTCAAACTCATTTACCTGTCATCATAATTGTTCGCATTTTTGCATAAATGCATTCATTTGTATTGTTTTAAAGAAAAATACCGGCTATATGTATTTTATTTTTGGAAGCATTTTTTACCGATAGCTCAATAATGCACCTTTAAACATCGATGCAGACGATGTGATCGGTCAACTGCAATAAAACTCATTTTCTAGAGCAGCATGTAAAAGAAAGTCAAATTTATTCCAGCTTAAGAGCAAATGATAAAGCATATTCAAGATCTATTTTCGCTGTAAAAAAATCATTCAAAGACCATGTGCGCCATTAAAAATCGTTTCAAATGGCTAAAATATTAAGGGTAAGACATTTCAAGGGAAGTAATTCAAATTTCTTGTAAGCGTTGATCATTGTCCGGTTCCAAACCCTAACCCGGTAATTTCACCATTGAAATGTATTAACGGTACTGTAGTTCGGTCGGGTTTCGGACGCTCAGTTACAACAAAGTTAGCTGGGAACCAGCTATCAGCTATCAAAATGGCGTCATACTCGCTGTCAGATCGGACGATTTCTGGATATAAAACATGGTTTATCAGCTGGTTTCCATTAAAGTGACTTGTTTGACTTGATGGGCCATGGTATTTACTGCCATTGATTAGTTCTAAACACATTTTAGTCGGGAAATACTGTCATTAACCGGACCGTACATCATCTTGTTTGGGAAACTATTGATCACCATTGTGTCAATGGTTGATCTGTGACAAATACGGTCGGCGTTTATAACACGATTCGGTTAACTAACACGGTCCTTTGGTTGGACCCGGAGTTCCGTGTTATAACAAGGTTTAGGTGTACTTGATATAAAGTATTTGTTCAATTCACAAACTGCATTGCAAACAGCGAAGATCCTGATCAGATGTCTTCTTCAGAAGCCAGCTGATCTGGATCTACACTTTTTGCAAAGGTAATGGTTGACATGTTCAGCATGATGAGGGTTAAGGATGTAAAATAGGGCCTTTCAGGCATGGTAAAGCTTGGTCAGTATGAGGCCTGATAGTAGTTTGTACCTCAGTGAATACACTGACACATGCAACTATAGCAACAGATAAGGTGCATATTTTGTAATAATTGAAGGATAGTTTTCCTTATTTCTCCATATAAACAGAAGTTGTGGCGAGGCGAGGCGGTTCTAATGAATACCCACAACATAGGTTTTTTATGGAGAATTGACAAAAACTATCCTTCAGTTATCACAAAATACCAACCTTGTCTGTTGCTATAGACCCATATAGGGAAAACCTTTAAAAATCTTCTTGTCTGAAACCAGAAGGCCAAGGTCTTTGATATTTGCTGCACAGCTTCATTGAGTGGACCTCTGCCAAAGTTGTTCAAATTATAGCCCTTGGATCAAAAATGACCCCGCCCCGTGGGCAGTTTTGTTTAACATAGACCCATAAAGTGAAAACCTTTAAAAATCTTCTCGTCTGACACCAGAAGGCCCAGCTCTTTGATATTTGGTACACAGCTTTGTCTTGTGAACCGCTACCAAAGTTCTACTAATGAACAGCCATGGTCTACCATGGGCAACCATGGTTAGTTTGAAATTAGTGAGAATGGACCTTGATAAAATATGGTCAACCATGATACTAATAGTAATTTTTACCCTTTTTGAAACCACTGACAACCATGGTCAACCATGGTGTCAACCATGGTTGACCATGAAACTACGCAATACAGACATTATTTTTTTATTGTATATGACGGCTGACCATGAAAAAAGATGGTAGACCATCAAAAAAACCTGATGACCATGGTCAACCATGGAAACTAATTCGCCTGGGGCCAAGAATGTTCAAATTATAGCCCTTGGAACAGAAACGGCCCTTTGGCAGAGACCACGTTTTTACTTTGATTTAATGTAGGGAAAACCTTAAAAGATCTTCTTGTCAGAAAGCAGAAGGCTCAGGCATTTGGTACTTGGCACACAACAGTCTTGTGGACTGCTGCCAAGATTGTTCAAATTATAGGCCTTGGGCCAAAAATTGGCCCTGCATGGGGTCTACATGTTTTCCATAGAGCTATATAAAACCTCCTTGTCTGATACAAGAAGGCCCGACTTTTGATATTTGGTAGACAGCTTGTCTAAGTGGACCTCTACTGAGGTTTTTTTAAATTATAGAACTGGGGCCAAAAAAGGCCCTGTCCAAAGGGGTCACTTGTTTTAAATAGACTAATATTGGGATCGCCCCCGCCCATCAGGGCTTTGAGAAATAGATTGGGCTGCATGGTGCTTCCACGCAGAGCTGAAACTGACCACACATGAGTACCGGTAAACCGTTTAGAAGGACTAAGCCTGCCCAGGCAAAGTGGTGTGAGTGAGACCGCTTAATGCATATTCGCTTTTTGGTTTTGTTGGGCGGCAGGGCTTGAGATATCATTTCATCTCAATGTCGGGTAAAAGTCCCACACAATTGGAGGTAACGTCTCCAAAATGACCTAAATAGTGTTGACGGTGATGTTAAACCTCAATTCAAACAAACAAAACCAATATAGTGAAAAAAAAAAAAAATTCTGTCTGTTACGAGAAATCCCAGGCCTTTGATATTTGGTATATTATTATACCCCGCCACACGATAGTGGTGGGGTATTATGTTTTACCCTCCGGTGTCCGTCCGTTCATATGTCTGTCCGTCGGTCCGTCCGCACTTCGTTTCCGATCGATAACTTGAGTATTTTTTCACGGATTTTGTTCAAATTTTGCATACATATTGGTATCGGGGATGAGTGGTTTGGGATTGTTAATGGGCAAAATCCGTTAATTTTTAGCAGAGTTATTGCCCTTTTCAGTATCTGAAAAATGGTTTTTGGCCTCTAATTCCCTTACTATATGGAATATCTGGATGAAACTTCACAGATATATAGAGGATTAAACGGTTCATATTGTGGCCAAGGACTGTTACTCTGGCTGTTCCAGTTCTTGAGTTATCTGCCCTTGACATATTTAAAAAATGCATTTTAGACTGTAGTTCGTTTATCATTTACAATATCTTGCTGAAACTTCATAGATATGTAGTAGATGAATTCTTATATACTGTGGCAAAGGAACATGACCCTGGCTTTCCCAGCGATTGAGTTATCTGCCTTTGAAATCTCTGAAAAATGGTTTTTGGCCTCTAGTTCCCTTACTATATGGAATATCTCGATGAAACTTCACAGCTATATAGAGGACTTAATGGTTCATATAGTGGCCAAGGACCGCTACTCTGGCTATACCAGTTCTTGAGTTATCTGCCCTTGAAGTATTTAAAATGCATTTTAGACTGTAGTTCCTTTATTATTTACAATATCTTGCTGAAACTTCATAGATATGTAGTAGATTAAATGTTACATACTGTGGCAAAGGAACATGACTCTGGCTTTCCCAGCAATTGAGTTATCTGCCCTTGAAATATATAAAAAAGGGATTTTGGCCTATAGTTCATTTATTATTTGAAATATATGGATAAAACTTCTACACCCTCTGCTGTCTGTCTGTCTGTCTGTCCATCCATTTGTATGTCTGTCCATCTGTCTGTCTGTCCCTTTTCAGTATCTGAAAAATAGTTTTTGGCCTCTAGTTCCCTTACTATATGAAATATTTGGATTAAACTTTACAGATATATAGAGGACTAAAGGGTACATATTGTGACCAAGGACCAAATAGAGGAGTAAAGGGTACATATTGTGGCCAAGGACCACTTCTCTGGCTGTTCCAGTTCTTTAGTTATTTGCCCTTGATGTATTAAAAATTGATTTTAGACTCTAGTTCCTTTATTCATGATCAGTCTTCATGAAAGAATATAGTCAGACAGGCAGTACATCGAAAAACATGAAATTCTTACATGTACCACATAAAGATACATGTTCCACATAAAGAAACATGTTCCACAGCCATTTAAGGTAAATACTGGCCTCCATAATTTTCTAATAATGTCAACTTATTGAGTTGCCTTCCCATCAAATGTCTGAAAAATGGATTTTTACATATGCTTCCTACATCTTCTAACAACTTCATCCACTCACATTAAGACATTACACTTGCGGATCATATCTCTGCTATCCCCTTTCTAGTTACTTAGCCTTGATATATTTTCAAATAAGTTACATTGCTTAGCAGTGGTGGGGTATTATGCAGTGTCTGCGGTGCTTTTATATAAAGTAGTCGCAGATAAGATTGACTAGGTGGAGGTATTCAGGTGTTGTCAATATATGAGTCCACCAGAAGATTCGGTAGAATGCCTTCATATTTTTTCTGCAAGCAGACCAAATGGCCATATTCACCACAGCTTTACCGTAATTCCCTGTGTATACCACGCACTTTTTTCACCCAGAAAACGGTAAAAAAAATCCCCTGCGTGTAATACAATGGCATAGAAAAATGATATTGTTTTTCTCGAAAAGTCGGCAGGTCACGAAAACCCATTACAAATACAATGTGACACTTTGAGACCCTCATAAAGTTCGTTTGACATATTAATTCATTGAATCATTCATACCATTAAAAATGCAATCAATATTCCTATCTCAGACATCAACCTTTCATCCCTTTTTGGGACATCGGCAAACAGTGCAGTCCCAGATCAGACACCTCAGAAAGACGCCGCAGACATCTGATTTGGATTTACTCTGTTTGATGATTTATAACAGTTCAATTATGACACTATTGTTAATCCCTGTCATATAATTGCCATCCTGGGGTGCATGTCGATAAGGTGTGAAAATATGGTCAAGTTATGTCTCTAATTTGCGTTTATTCCCCGATCATAAAATTTAATCCGCAATCAATGTGAAAATTATTTAATTGTCCTAAGACAAGTTGCTACGACTATTCTACTATCTCGTGAATGATTATGTTTTGGCGCCAAATAGCAGACGCTTGGCGAGAAAAGTTGAACGCTTTAAATTGTGTTAACACATCTGTATGCTGGTGTTGGTTATTGACACGGAGCTTACAGAAAGCGCTGTTTTCGACTACTGTTTTGCTATCGAGAATTTTTTTTACCGTTTCCAAACAATTTTTTATGAAAGAGATATGCCCCTTTAAGATAAAACAATAGACACGTGTGGGGTTGCTGGGGTCCGATGACGTCATTTACCGATTGCGTGCCGATTCGCCCCAGTTAATTTCGGATGCGCGGAAGTTCTATGCGCCAGATTCAAGTCTGCGGGTTGTCAAAGATCTATTTCAGCGAATCGGCCAATTCGCCCCCGTCAATTTCGGACGCTCGAAAAAAATCGGCCGGTTCGCCCCAGTAAATTTCGGATGCGCGGAAGCTCTACTATGCGACGGATTCAAGTCTGCGGCTTGTCCCAAATCAATTTCAGCGAATCGGCCGATTCGCCCCCGTCAATTTCGGACGCTCGAAAAAAATCGGCCGGTTTGCTCCAGTAAATTTCGGACGCGCGGAATCTCGCCCGGCGGAAAAAAATCTTACGTGATTTTTATTTTCTTTGCGGGATTCACGTAAGATTTTGCGTGAGTGGGAACTCTGATTAATTATGATAGTTAATGCATGTCAACAAAGTTTCAAATTGCACAGGAAATCGGGTTCCTTGAAGTCAGGCATGAATCACCGTTTTATTAACAGTAAATGCAAAATGGGCTTCTTTAATTGAGTGAGATGTTTGACTCACGCTGAGAAGGTGTTAATTATGGGATTAGCGTAGAGAACGTGTGAATAACCAGAGGTGTCAAAATACTCAGTCTACCTGTAGAAATTTCTGTCAATAACGCTATGGAGCACCTGCCTTGGAGGCATGTTGTCACAATTTTACCTTTGGAAAGAAACCTGTTTCTGTCTTTCCTTGTGAAAGAAAACTGGGAAAACGCATTGTCATCTTTCATAACAAATGAATAACCGCACCCTTAAAACGTCACCTTGTCACACACCACCGTTATGGGTAAACGGAGAACTGCCTATGCTGCAAGAGAGAAACTAACCACTATTCTATTCTATAACTACTAGGAAATACACCTATAACCAGTCAGGCTATTTTGATAGTAGCCAATCAAAATTCGTGTACTTTCATTTTCAATCAAAATGGCGTCTGAGAAAAGCATTCTGTGATACTGGGGAAAAGCATGTGCGTGTTTTAGACTGGAATATTTTTTTTCACATATCTTGGACTCAGAATTGAGGTGCGTGTTATAGATGAGTGCGTGGTATACACAGGGAATTACGGTATACAGTTGAATTCACACAGAGGGGTGACTTGGTTTACCTTTTTGTTAATAGAACATTCCAAAGGCAGGTCCGCCTAGTCAATCTTATCCGTGACTACTATACATAGGTACATTAGTGGATCTCTAGCAAGAATGTTCAAAGCATAGTCCTGTAGCTGAATTCTTGAACATAGAGTTTAAACAAAGTCTTAATGCAGTCTTACTTGTGAAACTTCAATATTAAGTACGTAAACTTCTTAGCTCAGGTGAGCCATATAGGACCATGATGGTCCTCTTGTTTACCTATACTACTACTACTAATTGGCATTCCTTATAGCGGCAAATTCGCTATATGGGGTAGTTTGTTTGGGAACAAATACTGTCGTTATAGCCAGGGTCCCCTGTATTTGCAAAAAAAAAAAAAAAGGCTTATCCCCCTGCATAAATTGAGCCCTGCCAAGAGAATTTGTGTCTTCGAACATTCCGTCATGACAAATTTTATCTGTGCATGCCCAGCCATTCAGAGGGGCCAGGGATATGGATATGGCTTTCTGTCTGAAGGTTCCTCTTGATTCACTGCTTGTATGAGCGAGCAGCGAAGGTTCTGGTGAGACTGCGCAGGCTCGCCTGAACCTTCGCTGCTGGCATAGGCGATAAGTACCAAAATCGCTTGACGGGACCCAATTAATCTGGCCACACCCATTTACACTTCTACCAATCAAATTACTTGATGTAATTTATTCATTCAAATTTGCAAACTGAATGACAGTGTAGATCCTGATCAGATGGCTTCTTCAGAAGCCATATAGATCTACACTGTTTGCAAAGATAGGGGTTGTTGTGAACTGCAGGATAAGGGGTTAAATAGGTTTATCACTGTCACTCACTCAGTGTGAACAGTAGTCATTGGGAGTAATAAAATTTACTTGCAGCACTCACCATTTTGATTTTGTTCTTTCAGAGTAATTTAATAATGGTATCCTGACACAAAGACCAAGTTTTCTGATAGTGTGTGAAAGAACGGATTTTACAGTGCGGGGCTACAGTTTACAGCCTTCTCATTAGTAGGAGGCAGGAGGCTAAATCGTTTTCTACTCTTAGAAGACAGCATCTACCTTTTAGTCCTTTCAGATGAATCTTCTTCAATCTTCATGCTAGGTGCCTTCTACTTTAGAATTTTAGCTGCCTACTTCAAATTTTAATGAAAAGGCGAAGTTTATCACAGTTTGATATCCAATGATATTTGAAATACTGCAGAGACAGAAGCCAATCTGACCAGCAGTTTAGCTTGCCTAGCTATTAACCCTTAAGCTGACGCAAAAAACTACATCTGTAAATATCATCTGCTTATGTCGTCTGCTGCATCTTCTTGCAAACTTTTAAAAAATAATTTTGCATACAGGCAAAGAGTGTGGACCCAGATCAGACTGCTCCAAGAGGAGCAGTCTGATTTGAGTCCACACTGTTTGCAAAAATGAGTTTTGAAGTAACTGGCAGACGAGAAAGCAGATGACAGTTGTCGTGATTGGCATTTTATGGGTTAATTAGCCAAGTCAGCAAGGTTTGTGTGTAGTCTGATTATATTTTACTGTACGTGCCTACAGTTTAATGGTATTTGAATTACTACACAGACGGAAGCTAACATGACAGGCAGTTTAGCTTGTAAAGCTATAAAGGAACCAAGTCAGCAAAATTTGTGTGTAGTCTGATTATATTATACTGTATGGGACTACAGTTTATCAGGAAGTTTGATGTCAAAGGGTATTTGAATTACTGCACAGACATAAGCTAATCTGACAGGCAGTGTAGCTTGTATAGTTGTTAATGAACCCAAGACAGTAAGATTTGTGTGTAATCTCGTTAGATTTTACTGTATAGGACAACTGTTTATCAGCGAGTTTGGTGTCTAATGGTATTTGAATTAACATTTACCATTTATCTGAGAGTTTGGTGTAGGATGACATAGATTGGAGCTAATCTGACAGGCAGTTAACTCGTAAGACACAGAGAAAAACTACATTTGAAAATGTCATCTGCTTATGTTGTCTGCTGAATTTTTTGCAAACATTTTAAAAAATACATTTGCTAGCATGCAAACAGTGTGGGCCTCAGATCAGACTGCTCCTAGAGGAGCAGTCTGATCTGGGTGCACACTGTAAAAATGAGATTTGAAGTAACTGGCAGACGACAAAGTAGACAACAATTGTTGTGATTGGGGTCTAATGGGATGAGCTTGTAATACAAATTATATAGCTAGTAACCCTTGTCCTGCTGAACATACACCAACCTTTGCAGTGTAGATCCAGATCAGATGAGGAAGTCATCTGTTCAGGATCTGCACTGTTAGTCGTAGTTTTTGAAATGAGCGAAGGCATTGCACAAAGTAATTTGATTGGTTGAGAGTCAGCAGTGGGTGTGGCAAAATAAATTTATTCAGCAGGACATGGGTTAATTTAAGAAGTCAGCAAGATTTGTGTGTAATTTGGTTAGACATTCTGTGACTATGTGCGGGGGCAAGTTGTTGAAAGCAAATGGTGACATAAGTTAATATATTCAACAGTCATCAAATATGGCGAATATGCCAATATTTTTGCTGAAAAATGTACTCACATTTTCCCGCAAAACTACGAGTATTAGACTTGTATTTGATAGTACAGTTAATGTTTTGATAACTAATGGGCTCGTCGAGCTAACAATGCTTTCAACAACTGGGCCCAGGACTGCAATTAGCTCGGGAGTAGTTTTTATGGTCATTAATTTTCTATAGAAACATATTCAAGAAACCATGGAGTTGGGGTTGGGGGGTTGTGAAATTAGCATAAAACCATGATTTCAGACTGGGAAGTCCCAGGTGTGACTGCCACTAATGGTAGCCATTATTACGTGCCTGAGCTCAGCTCAAACCTATTAGCATGTCAAGTAGATATAGAAATATGTTTTGAGATTTTGTTTTGTGTTGAGGTTTTATATCCCCATCAACAGTACTGAGGTCATTCTGGAGACATTGCTTCTGATTTTGTGGGACTTTTACCAAACATTTAAATGAAATCTCAAGCCCTACCGCTCAAAGAAACCGCTAGGATTTAAGGAGCAGTCCAACTCGCAACACTTTTCCTGGGCAGGCATATATATTCTAAGCGGTTTACCAGTACTTAAGTTACGTCAGTTTCAGCACTGCCTGGTAGCACCATGCAGCCCAATCTATTTGGGCCCACGCACATCTGGGCTTGGAGAAATAGATTAGGCTGCATGGTGCTTCCATGCAGAGCTGTAACCGACTGCACATACATACTAGTAAAGTGCTTAGAGGATCTAAGCCTACCCAGGCAAAGTAGTGCAAGTCGGACAGTCCATGCATATAAACCCTATTGGTCTCATTGGGCGGCAAGGCTAGAGATGTCTCTTCATCTCAGTGTCGGGTAAAAGTCCCACAAGATTGGCAGCAACATCTCCAAAATGTCCTGTATATAGTGTTGAGGTGGACATAAAACCTTAAATCAATCAAAACCAAAGTCCAATCTATTTCTCCAAGCCCGGGTGGGCAGGGGCACAAAGAATGTGCACTGTATTGGTAAACTGCATCTATATAAGCCTGCCCAGGAAGTGTGGTTAGGTAAACTGACCGACTTTGCATGACTTAAATATTGTTAACTGGGCTGTTAAACCCAAATTCTAACACAGTGCACCTATATAGGCAATGGTTTATTCTACAACAAACTACGGCAAGGAAGAGCGTGCCGAGTGACGTCATTAAAAAATGCCAATTTATGACGTTATAGTGGATTTCCTTGACGTAACATCAAACTCGCGTCGAAAACGTTAGAAAAGGATATAAATGTGTGTGTTTCAGTCGATAATTTTAGCGGGATTTCTTCTAACAATGGCGAAAAGTTTTGAGATTTTGAAGGAAACAACAACATCATTGCCAATTTTCAGTGTGTTAGAATCAAAATAGATCCGCTTTAGTTTGTGATTTGTTGAGTAAAAAATCACAGTTTGTCGGTCATTTGTAAGTAGACAAATCACGCGTGCTACATGCTCGTGATTTGTCTACTTTACAACTGACCTCCAAACTGTGATTTATTACTCAACAAATCACAGTTAGATCTGATCTATTTCTTAAACAGTGTTAACTGGGCTGTTATACTCAAAATAAACAGTGAAGTGGTTCTAATGAGAACACAGAACCTGTGTTTGGAGTTAGGAATAATATAAGAATCTTATATGGGTGTGAGGGGTGGATGGAAAAATCCGTCCCGAGGGACACTGTCCGGCATCACGAGGCTTGCCGAGTGATGCCGGACAGTGATCCCGAGGGACGGATTTTTCTATCCACCCCTCACACCCATATAGGATTCTTTTTCTTGCATACCTTCCATTTCTATTGCGAATTTTTAATGCTGCTGTCACTTTGGTTGCCGACGTCCGCCATTTTGTGATGACACAACAGGAATGTGTAGTGACGTCACGCATGACGCCGCCGCGCATGAGGTTGTAATCAACCAGTGCATTTATCAAACACATGATTATATTCAATTTGGGGTAGCCCCTATGTGCTTTTAGCGCCCGGTTACCTTACAAAATCTATCAAATCAAGTCGATTTGGGGTCGGAACACCAGGGTCAGAACATAAATTTCTATCCCAGGGTAAAATTTCGGATTTCCTTGTCTGGTGTGCAAGAAACTTGCATCTGAATGTCATATCACATTTAATAACAAGTTCTTGTCATAAACAAACCACTGGGTTTACAGGGGTATACATCAGTTGTCTTATTTTTACTCCAAGACTGGTTGTGGGTGCTTATTAGAACCACCCCAAGAGGCAGTTCGAATGAGTACCCAGCACCTGTGCTTGGAGTGTAGATAAACTTGCATTTCTGCCTGTGGGTACTCAATAGAACTGCCTCAGTGAGGCGGTTCAAACGAGCACGCACAACCTATGTTTGCAGTATAAAAAAGAAAAAAATATCACGCATTTACATCAGAAAAGTAGCCATTTTGGTGATGTGAAAAATGCACTATGTCGCATGGGTGTGTTATCATTATGGTAAACTATCCTAAATATATAGCATTTGTAAAAGTGGGAAGAATGTGCGAGGGACTCGAGAGTATTCAAATGAGCCAGGGTAAATGCGCCATTGATGATTCTGTTATTTATCAGTTATCCCCTATATTAATGGCATTGTAACATACTGACCTGATAAAGCTCACTTGCCCTGAGATAGCAAATCTTTATCAGGTCAACAGGATATTGCACTTCTCTGAACTGGACTACTAGAAAAAAATGGCAAAACTGTAGGAGTGTACAAGGGGAGTAACTGATAAATAGAATACCAGATTTGTGTCATTTGATATCAAGTTTATCAGGCTAGGCTTCGAGATTGCATGTAGAATTGCTTGGCAAGCCTCGCGATTCTACAAGCGTTCTCAAAGCCTTGCCTGATGAACTTGATATCAAATGACACGAACCTGCTATTCTCTATGTAGGGGATAACTGTATTTAAAGTTGTCGTTTGGGGAGGTTAATTGGCGGTTTTACAGCGAAAAATTTTGCTCTGCTGTGACGCCTGGGATATACATACTGTCACAAATTTTATAGAAATATCCAGTAGAATGTTGTGTTATATATTCAAATGCATTAGAATGAAGTTTCACTTGGACTGATTTATTTTTTAGATTTTTATGAAATGTCAGGTTTTAATGCGGAGATTGAAATTTTAATTCAGCGTATTTATTGTATAGAAGATCTTACACCCGTGGTCATTTCAAAAATTTCATATGAAATGACCAGGGGCCAGTTGTTTAAAGCCTTGTTAGCTTAATGAGCCTATTAGTGGTCAAATTGTTAACTGTTCTAGCAAATACAGTATCTAATATAGAGTTATTTTTGCTGAAAAAATGTGAGCAGCTTTTGCTGCTCACATTTTTTTCAGCAAAAATATTAGCATATTTGCCATATTTAATTAACAAAGTTTTTACGATATGTTGACTAACGACATCGTTAGTTTTGAACAACTGGCCACATCAGTGTTAGATTCTGTTTATCATATAACAATTTTATTGTTGAAGATGTTCTGAAGAATTTCTATTGAAAACAGACGGTTGTCAAGGACGGTGTCGAGACATTACATGCCAGTAATTATGTGTTGTTACATGTGTGGCCATATGATTTTATGACTTGACTTTATACACTTAATAATAGCGACATTATTTCATAAATGTAATTAATAAATTGCACTATGATGATGTAACATTTTAATACCTGCTGTAGTGAAAAGAAATAAAGCTATAAGATTGCACTTCATCATAGTAAATATTCTGTGTGGTCAGAATTTAGTGTGATTTGATTAGGGTCTGCAAATAGTGTAGACTGGGATCAGAATGGAGCAATCTGATCATGAGCTGCTCTGTTTGCTGTTTAACCCTTACATTGCCAATTACAACATTGGCAAACTTCATTATAGCCTCGCTTTGAAAAAGGGGGGCTATATTGGAATTGCCTTGTCCTTCTGTGATTCCGTAATTCTGTAATTCCGTTACTCATCACAACGCAAAAACCGTTTGAGGTATTTTCATGAAACTTCACACAAATGTAAAGCACTATGAGACGATGTGCAGAGCGCATGAACCATAACTCTGGATTGCCTATTTTTGGAGTTATTGCCCTTTGAACATTCAAAAAATTGCAATTTTAACCTTGTCCGCTCCATAACTCAAAAACTGTTTGAGGTATTTTCATGAAACTTCACACAAATGTAAAGCACTAAGATGATGTGCAGAGCGCATTAACCATATCTCTGGATTGCCTACTTTTGGAGTTATTGCCCTTTGAATATTGAAAAATGGCACTTGGAATAAACTCAGTAAAGTAATAATTTGTGTCCTTTCCATAACTCTGAAACTATTCCAGATATTTTCACGCAACTGTAAAGCAAATGTAAAGCATGATGAGTCGAGGTGCAGAGCAGAAGAACCGTTACTCTGGTTTGCATACTTTTGGAGTTATTGCCCTTTGAACTTGGAATAAACTCAGCACAGTAATAATTTGTGTCTGCTCCATAACTCAGAAACTTAGTGGCTGAAAGCTGATAACATTTTTTTTCTTGTATTTTTCTTTTCTGATAGCGCTATAGCGGGGCTATAGTCAGATCCTCTGACAGTTCTATTTTTCAAATATTTTTTTTTCTCTTATTCTTGCGACAAAATAAAGGCTTGACATAACATGTCAATCATCAGCTTTTTCTCTAGGAAAAAATAAAATAATTTGCTCAAAATATTTCTATGGTAAACCCCTATCCCTCTGATCATGATAACCCCTAATTTTGCAAACAGTGTAGATCCAGATTAGTTGGCTTCTGAAGAAGCCATCTGATCAGGATCTTCCCTTTGAAATTCAGTTTGTGAATTTCTAGGAATAACTTACAACAAGTAATCTGATTGGTTCAAAGTCAGAAATGGGTGTGGTTAAATTAATTATTAAGCACATAAGGGTTAATACGCAGTTAAATTAAAGTAAGTCAAGTCTTAAATGAACCTCACATTTATATTTTAAGTTTTATTTGTTTATCTGCATTCAGTGAATTGGTTTATTAAACCTTGCAATGACATGATAAATTTTTAATTTCAAGACTATAAGAATGCTATTTTTTTGTGGTTCTTGAAAATAGCTTTTTTCAGGTCTGACAGCTTTTTTTATTTTTTCTGATTCATTCTACAACCATAGACTGAGGATGCTTGTATAAGAACACAGGTTAGGCAGTTTCAATGGCTAAACCCTTAAGACCTGTAGAAAAACTACAACTGAAAAAGTCCTCAGCTTATGTCGTCTGCTCAATTTTTTTACAAACTTTTTAAAAAAAAAAAAATTGCATACAGGCAAACAGTGTGGGCCCAGATCAGACTGCTCCTACAGGAGCAGTATGATCTGGGTCCATACCGTTTGCAAAAAAAATTACTTTTTTGGTAACCGGCAGATGGTAAAGCAGATGACAATTGTCGTGATTGGCATTTTATGGGTTAACAGTTATGCTGTATACCCACAGTTCATGGTTTTAGGTAGAAGTTGGGGAAATAACCTGTACCTTAGCAAACCCTCTTCATGTATATAAAGGGTAGTTTGCAAGAGCATTAGGCCAGAGAAAATAAATTATTAGATTCTCATCCCCACCCGCCCCTATAAAATCTGGCAAAATAAAAAACGTTGGGGTGGAAAACTTTTTGACACGGAGGCATACTAGAGTCAAATACATGTTTTATTTGGCTTTTCATAATTGCAAATCATCTGCTTGACATGAAAAGAGAATAAGACCTGGTTTTCTTCTTTTTCAAAGTGATAGCAAGTGTCAGCTGTCCAGTTTTGCAATGAATTATCTTGACGAGTGATTACCCGGGAATAAAAATGAGCCAGCGCATGACAAAACCTACAATTACACCGGTGCGACCAGCAGAGACTCATATCAATCTGCGGGTCCATCCACTATGACAAGACCTTTAGCATATGTCTCTTTCCATAGACCGTAGCCTTTAGTAGGAACATGCCATCAGTGAAGACTCTGATCAGACTGCGTGGATGCGCAGGCTGATCTGAGTCTTCGCTGGTCGCTCAAGCCTTCTTGTAGGTTTTGTCATGCGCTGGCTCAAATAAAAAAAATAAAATCCACCCACCCACCCCATCTTTTTCTTAAATCTGGATGAGAATCTAATAATTAATTTTCTCTGGCTTTATATTGAATTTTATACTGATATATAGGGCATTACAAGCTGAGGGATTAACCTTTTTAACACTTGTCCTGCTGACCATGACAACCAATACATCTGCAAATGGTGTAGATCCAGATCTGAAGAAGCCATCTGATCAGGATCTACATAGTTTGTCATTTAGTTTTGGGAATTCAATTCAATAAATTATGTCAAGTAATTTCATTGGTTGATAGTCAGAAATGGATGTTGCAACATTAATATATTCAGCAGGGCAAGTGTTAAGAAGCAAAAGTTCAAAGATAACTAAATCCTTGTTCACAGCTCCTGATGTAGACCGCTTTGAACACCAAGAGATGTATTTTCTAGAGTATCATAGCCCCAGGTGTTCACCACAGTTGAAAATACAACTTTTGGTGTTCGTTTTTGAAATTAAATAAAAAATAAACTAACACGAAAAAAAATCTGTTTCTTTTATGCTTTAAACTGCAATTATTAATGCATTTGTGAAATGTGCAACTCCACTACAGAGAATAAACTTTCTATGGTGATTTCACATTGATTTAGGTTTTCAGCTTATTTTCTGGCTTTGGTACAGTTGTTCAAAGTCTCGTTAGTGGTCAAATCGTTAACTGTTCTAGTAAGTACAATATCTAATACAGTGGTATTTTCGCTGAAAAAATGTGAGCAGCTTTTGCATCTGCCCCAGGAAAAACAGCTTGGAATGTGCAAACAAATAATTTCAGCAGTTGCAAACCTGGCCTGGCTTGGCATGCATTAAGGGGATTGGGAACACCTGGTATATTTTTCACCCATTTTTCAAAGGGAGAAAACTTTCCGGACTTCTTTTATGCTTTTCTATAAGCCCTGTCCCACTGAAAAAGGGGTCTACTGTTAAAAGAAAGAATTTGCTCCTCAGGAGCAAATTCTTTCCTTTAAGAGTTGACCCCTATAGACATGGGAGACAAAAATACTTTTGCAAGAGTTGCCTCCCCTGACAGTGTATCCGTTCCCCTTAACTGCACTATGTTTTTGCTAAAAGTGACATCATTAACAGGTCCTTGGCCAGCTGTTTTGACCCTCAGCCTTTGGCCTCAAGACTTGTACAGCTAACCTGACCTGTAACTGGGCCAGTATGAAATTATTTGATTAATAAAATAATACAGTGAATTGAGACACGCTTAAATTATGAAATTCTTCTTTTAAACGTATATTTTAAAGTTTTTATTATTTTTATGCCACCTCTATTCCAAGAATGGCAAAAAGGGCATATAATGTTACCCTGTCCATCGGTGTCCCATGTCTTTGTCCGAAATGGCATTAGCAATTCGTGCTTAACTTTCCTTAATTGCACTACCAGGCGGGAACATCATTGTCCTTTGAAGACACAGCTGGTTGCCTGTGTTTTCTCCCAATGTACTTTAGTAAAAGACCACTTCTGTGACTGTTTATAAGTGACCTAAGGTCTTAAGGGGAATGGGAACACTTTCAGGGGAGGCAACTGAGTGCCTACAAAAGTATTTTTGTCACCCATGTCAATAGGGGGCAACTCTTAAAGGAAAGAATTTGCTCCTGAGGAGCAAATTCTTCCCTTTAAGAGTAGACCCCTTTTTCTGCAGGACAGCGCTTTTAGAAAAACGAACAGGAAGTCCTATAAAAATGGTCTCCCTTTGAAAAATGGCGGAATTTCAGCCAGGTGTTCCCATTCCCCTTAATATTGGAATTTTACTTTAGGGTAACATGTACTTTATTATGGTGAGAAGATGAAGACAAATATTTCTTACATCCATGGTAATGGAATAACTGCTAAAACAGGCAGTTTTTCCATGACCTGGGAATGGAATAAGTGCTGAAACATGCAGTTATTCCATGATCTGGTTATGGAAAAAATGCTTAAATAGGCAGTTATTACATGGCCTGGTAATGGAATTACTGCTAAAACAGGCGGTTATTACATGGCCTGGTAATGGAATTACTGCTAAAACAGGCAGTTATTACATGACCTGGTTATGGACTGACTGCTAAAACAGGCTGTTATTACATGGCCTGGTAATGGACTGACTGCTGAAACAGGCAGTTATTATATGGCCTGGTAATTGAATTACTGCTAAACCAGGCAGTTATTACATGACCTGGTAGTGAAATAACTGCTAAAACAGGGGCCCCCGCCCATAGGGGCTTGAAGAAATATATGGGCTGCATGATGCTTCCACGCAGAGCTGAATCTGGCCCACACACTAGTACTGGTAAACCGCTTAGAGGATCTAAGCCTGTCCAGGAACCGCGGTGCGAGGTGGACCGTCCATGCTAATAAACCCTATTGATTTATTGGGAGACAGGGCTTGAGAAGTCATTTCATCTCAATGTTGGGTAAAAGTCCCACAAAATTGGAAGCAACGTCTCAAAAATGACCTTTACAGTGTTGACGGGGACGTTAAACCTCAAATCAACCAACCAACTGCTAAAACAGGCGGTTATTACATGGCCTTAATGGAATTACTGCTAAAACAGGCAGTTATTACATGACCTGGTTATGGACTGACTGCTAAAACAGGCGGTTATTACATGGCCTGGTAATGGAATAACTGCTAAAACAGGCAGTTATTACATGACCTTGTAATGGACTGACTGCTGAAACAGGCGGTTATTACATGGCCTGGTAATGGAATAACTGCTAAAACAGGCGGTTATTACATGGCCTGGTAATGGAATAACTGCTAAAACAGGCGGTTATTACATGGCCTGGTAATGGACTGACTGCTGAAACAGGCGGTTATTACATGGCCTGGTAATGGAATAACTGCTAAAACAGGCAGTTATTACATGGCCTGGTAATGGAATAACTGCTAAAACAGGCAGTTATTACATGACCTTGTAATGGACTGACTGCTGAAACAGGCGGTTATTACATGGCCTGGTAATGGAATAACTGCTAAAACAGGCAGTTATTACATGACCTTGTAATGGACTGACTGCTGAAACAGGCAGTTATTACATGGCCTGGTAATGGAATAACTGCTAAAACAGGCAGTTATTACATGGCCTGGTAATGGAATAACTGCTAAAACAGGCAGTTATTACATGACCTTGTAATGGACTGACTGCTAAAACAGGCGGTTATTACATGGCCTGGTAATGGAATAACTGCTAAAACAGGCAGTTATTACATGACCTTGTAATGGACTGACTGCTGAAACAGGCAGTTGTTACATGACCTGGTAATGGAATTACTGCTTAAACAAGCATTTATTTCATGGCCTGCTATGAGATAACTGCTGAAACAGGCAGGTAATTGAAAAGCTACTAAAACAAACAGTCAGTACATCACTTGGTAATAACTGCTATCCTGGACCCAGCTGTTCAGAGGTAATGAAGTTCTTCACTTATGTTCTTCCCTAATGTTACATTAAACACGTCAACATTTTGAATTGGCAAAAAAATCATTTTTTTGCTGAAAAAAAAAAAACAACATCTTTTTGCATTTTATTTAACAGCAATATTTGTGTGTTGTATAATTATGGTATGCCCCAATTTCTTTTTCAAGTAACACTACCGTTGGAATTCATCGTGTTTGTTGTATTCCAAACAAAAAAGTACAGATCAAGTAGAAAAAATCACCAGTTATATCCTTTCCACTACCATAGCGTATTTTTGCATAATTGCTGCCAAAAACTTTTTGAACGACCCTCATTCTTCCCATATTCAACCATACTTTTGATAAGGGTGTTTTTGAATAGGGTATTCCAACAACTGTTCATAACATGCATATCAATCCTCTAAGAGATACTGGAACAGGACCAGAGGCTTCCAAACCTGGCAAAAAGTCGAAATAATTAGCCTCTGAAATTGCCATTCTGCCCCATGTTCTTTGAGACGGCGTGCTGTCTGTACGAAACAAGTGCGGCCAAAATAAAGACATGTCGAGAATAGGTACGAAAGAGTGAAAAGTACATAAGGTAAAATGATAGAAAAAGAGAGGAAAATTAGGTTGAGAAAACCGCAAAAAAAAAAAAAAAAAGAAGTCCGTGAGCATGTTTTAGCATAGCGTGACCCCTGCGCCATGACCTATGACATCATCAGAAAGTTTGTTTTCACATACCGAACAGTACATTTTGTCCCCTATTGAAAACTGGCTAGACAAGACTAAATGACCCAAATGATCAGGTTCTAGGGCGAAATGTTCTCCCCTACCCCCATTTTAGTCATGGTTTCAAAAATGCCCGGCAGTCCTAAGGATATAGTCATTTTTCTATATAATCTTGACATTTTATCAACTGTTAACGTAAATCCCGAGCCTTGTTGTAATGAAGTGTTATAAAAGAGGTTGTCATGTTGTTGCTTAAAAAGGCTAACATTTTGATCATTAGTAAGCTAACTATGCTTTAAACAACAACAGAGTCCCAGAACCCCAGACTGCTGAGAGTCACTCCTATATTACTACATGTATTTGGTCTGTCAGGTTGCGTACAGACGATTGAACTGGCAAATTCTGAACAGTGTACTGGTTAATTAAAAAATTATGAAATCCAACAC
Source organism: Lucinisca nassula (assembly GCA_963580285.1). Classification (NCBI taxonomy): domain Eukaryota; kingdom Metazoa; phylum Mollusca; class Bivalvia; order Lucinida; family Lucinidae; genus Lucinisca; species Lucinisca nassula. The sequence goes on from OY757022.1 coordinate 20,852,445, forward strand.
AGGGCCACTCTTATAAAACTTGCTGAATTAAAAAAAAAACAAGAAAGCAGTCTGAGGGACAGCCAAATCCCTCGCCGCCCTTTGTATCAAGGCTCAACCTTGTGACCTTGCCCTTCACTGAGGGGGATTTTTGACCAAAGTTTAAATCATTCCAGGGGTAAAGGAGATATGGAACAGACACAAAATACAAAGTTTCAAACTCGTGACCTTCAACTGTGAACTTGACCTTGAGTCAGCATGGTCTATTCATGTGTTCTGCACATCAGCTCACTGAGGGGGACATTTGACCAAAATTTAATAGAAATCCTTTGAAGGGTAAAGGAGATATGGTGCGGACAAAATATTCAAAGTTTCAAACTCGTGACCTTCAAATGTGACCTTGACCTTGAGTCTGCATGGTTAATTTATGGAATCTGCATATGAGCTCACTGAGAGGGATAATTGACCAGTTTAATGAAAATCCTTTGAGGGGTAAAGGAGATATGGAACGGACACAAAATTCAAAGTTTTAAACTTGTGAGATCCAACTGTGACCTTGACCTTGAGTTGGAATGGTTCATTTATGGGTTCTGCACATCAGCTCACTGAGGGGGATAATTGACCAAAATTTAATGATAATCCTTCCAAGGGTAAAGGAGATATGGAACGGACACAAAATTCAAGTTTCAAACTCTTGACCTTCAACTGTGACCTTGACCTTGAGTCGGAATGGTTCATTTATGGGTTCTGCACATCAGCTCACTGAGAGGAATAATTGACCAAAGTTTAATGAAAATCTATCAAAGGGTTCAGGATTTGGTTGGTTGATTTGAGGTTTAACGTCCCCGTCAACACTGTAAAGGTCATTTTGGAGACGTTGCTTCCAATTTTGTGGGACTTTTACCCGACATTGAGATGAAATGACATCTCAAGCCCTGTCGCCCAATGAAACCAATGGGGTTTAATAGCATGGACGGTCCTCCTCGCACCGCGGTTCCCGGACAGGCTTAGATCCTCTAAGCTGTTTACCAAAGGGTTCAGGAGATATGGAGCGGACAAAATGTTACAGACAAACCAGGGCCATTCCTATAATCCCCGCTCCTCTTCGCGGCGGGGGATTACAAATGGCATGATCCAACCTGTTTAATTAGATGTAGTTCTACTAAGTGGACACAGAAATAATAGGACCTAGTTATTGAAAAAGCATGTTTATATCGGCTGCATGATGCTTCCATGCAGAGCTGAAACCGACCCGCACACAAGTACTGGTAAACAGCTTAGAAGATCTAAGCCTGCCCAGTCAAAGCGGTGCGAGTCGGCCCGTCCATGCTTATAAACCCTATTGGTTTCATTGGGCAACAGGGCTTGAGATGTCATTTCATCTCAATGTCGGGTAAAAGTCCCACAAAGTTGGAAGCAACTTCTCAAAAATAACATTTACAGTGTTGACGGGGACTTTAAATCTCAAATCAAACAAACAAATAAATCGAAAAATCATGTTAGATTACAAAACTCATTAAATGGGTAGATACTGGTTCACCATAATCTTTATAACACTATTAATGGAGTCCAAAGCAGAAACCGTGATAGTTAAACAACCGTGTTATATCCAAACAAAAATGTGTAGATTATACAGAAAAATGGCCATTTATGGTCATTTTTAATGACAGATGGAAATCTGTCTATTCTTGCTGTGCTGCACGTTTAAAGTAATTCAGACTTTTTCTTCCGGCTTTGACCGCCATAGAAATATGAGTCCGCACAAAATGAAGTCCGGTTTGGCGCAGTTATCCAAATTGCACAAGCATATTAGTTATCCTGTAAGCGTAATACAAACTTTTGAAGCAGACGACTTGACGATTGAGCATTTCATATGAATCAGTTGCATCATGCGACTGGTATACCCAGATCAATGCGGCGTCTGCTCAGCAGTCCGCTCAGGTTTTACACTGTTTTCTATCAGTGTTGTCAATATTTAATCCTTAAAGACCAGCCTGCTGTTGGACCAGGTCAGCTGTAGACAAGATATTAATGGGTTATATTTCTGACTTTCGAGGTCAAGTTAAGGTCAGTTACAACTTAGGTGTATATTGACTTTGCGTGGAGAAATTAAGAAGAAGGGCTGTCCCTTTCAACCCTTGAACATGGTACAGATACTTAGTATAGGTCCTGTGATATAATTCTAGGTGCCATATATTTAGCGGAATGGACGAGCCCAACTTCAGTGATGGAAGAGTGCACTCCAGAAACCTAAGGCAGTGAATAAATCAAAGCACTGACAACATTCATGCCGATTGTCTCTAAATGCAGGCTGGTCATGAACGGGGCCTTGGACTGATTCGTTTAAACTTAAGATGTTAATAACTAATGCAAAAAGTGTAGAACAAGATCAGCACCGTGTTGTGTGGCTTTTGAACTGAGTTTACATTGTTTGCCAGATCCAACATTTGATTCATGTGCAGATTTTACAGATAACACTTACATGTACCCAACACTTACAAACGACGCGGCTATGTTTGGGTTGATTGTTTGGCATTCGACCCGAAGTTGCTAATAACAAAAGCGCTTCAGTGCTAATGTCTACGTGACTATCACTGACTTGTCAGAATAAGTTTTTGTCTTGTAGAAAATAGCCGCAGTGAGATCGGGGTATTCCATAAGACGGAAGAGGGTTATTCTGGCTCAGCAAACAGTGTAGACCAAACTCAGATGCGGCCGAACGCGTCTTCTTATCAAAATCTTCACTATTTGTTTGGAATTTCAGAGTTAAATGAAACAGTTTAAATCTCAGCCCAGGCCTATTACTTCAACCTACACCCCACTCTCAGTGCTTTGATTCTGAAACCAAACAATTACAACACACTTAGGCACCATGCCCTTAAGCTAAAAAGGTTAAATCAGTCAACCGTGACGTCTGGTTATCAGTCCGGCCACGTCGACCCTGTGCACCACCCTCACACCAGTACGGAAAGAAACCACATGTTCAGGATCAAACTTTTGATGCGTAATGTAAAGTCGTGCCTAGAAAAGAAGAAACTGAAATTTGTTCTCAAAAAAGCATTTAGTGAGAGCGTATTGCAACATTTTTCATTAAAGGATCTTAAGCGTGCCCCTGGACAGTAAAGCGGATGACGTTGACTCTGATTTTGGGTGCCACAACTGTGTGATCTATCGTCCATTGGAGCGACATCTTACTATATACAGAAGACGCTAGTGGACGTCGACGTAGCGGAAGACCGACGTCCATACGTCAAGATCGATTCGTCAGTCAGACGCATATTCGAAACAGATTTCCGCCGGCAGCTGCTACACTGTACCTGTAGTTAAACAAGTGGTCTCAACTACCGACTAATAAGCACTGACACTGATCGTCGCCCTTATGCAATGCACGTTTGAGAGCTAGACGTCCCTGTCGTGACCAAAGTTAACGTGTCGACACCGTACGGAACACTTACGCTAGTGCATGAAATACGTAAATTGGCGTCTAAGCGACTGACATATGCATTTCAGTGACAAATGGCACTTCAGTGTGAATCACGCCGATTGTCGTTTCCGGGTGTTTCGACGTATAGGTGTAAGGTATGCCGAGGCGACGCGTGCGTAACAGAGCATGACATACCGGGTGAAATAAGCGTAATTGTGTGTGAAGAGCTATTGCGTGTAGTTAGCGAACGCAGCTTAGTGTCATTAAGAACATTCAAGATCATAGCTGAGACGTGAACTGAACAGCGAGACGTTACATCATCAAGTACTTCGGCCCCTCATGGTTCCATTTAGTTGTTTACGCTCAGAATCATGGATATCTTATCCAGCAGGATTACGAGCGGGCTCATAGTGCTGTTCTTACTAAAAAATGTCTTCAAGCCAACGGAATCCATGTACTGAACTAGCCAGCCTTTCTCCTCCGATCTCTTTCCCATAGAGTATCTTTCAGACATGTTAAGTCTCCCGAAAATCGCGGGAGACTCCCGAAAAAATAGCTTTTCTCACGCCTCACGAAATTCAGGATAAAACTCCCGGAAAAATGAAAATACCGTTTTAGGCAAATTTTTGAAAGGCTGCACTTGTATTTTCGTGTGTGCAAACCAGCGGAAAAATCCGAGTTAATCTGCGAGTAAAACTGATAATAATTAATGCACTGTCCAGTATAATTGGGGATTAAAACACGGTGCCACACCTGCAGATGGGCATTAACAAACGAAACATTCGTTTCTTGAAGTGATTGCAAAAATGAAAGTAAATCCTAACGGTTAATTTCCTTCAACCAACGGACCAAGTTAGTTAACCGAATCGTGTTATAAACGCCGGCCGTATTTGTCACAGATCAGTCTATTCTATAATTACACTGTAAACACAAGCCTCCGGTGCTCTCGATAATCCTACAATCTTCTGCGTGACAAGGTGTGAAAATAAGATTAAGTTATGGCTCTAATTTGCATTTATCCCCCAATCATAAAATTTAATCCACAATCAGTGTGAAAATAATGTAATCGCTTCTAAGATGTTTAGCTACATCTAACGGTAGATGTATCATGCATAATAAAAAGACTATTTTGCTGTCTTGTGCATGGTTATGTTTTGGCGCCAAAATAGCAGACGCTTGGCGGGAAAAGTCGAACGTTTTAATATGTGTAAACACATCTGTATGCTGTTGTTGGTGATTGACACGGAGCTTCCCGGGATAAGTCGGTTATTGTGCAAGGCACCGTCCCCTATCCAGTTCTATCCACAACCGTTTAGCTGTCGAGAAAACATTCTTTTTACCGATTGCAAACTTTTTTATGCCCCCGCCATTCGAAGAATGGTGGAAAGGGCATATAGCGTTGCCCCTGTCCGTCCGTCCGTTCGTCCGAAACTTAAACGCAGTCAATAACTTCCTTATTTCTTGATGGATTTTAAAATTACTCGGCAGAAATGTTAACCATCATGAGACGACGTGTCACGTGCAAAACCCAGGTCCGTACCACCAAGGTCAAGGTCATACTTAGAGGTCAAAGGTGAAAAAAAAGGGTCCGAAACTTAAACGCAGTCAATAACTTTCTTATTTCTGGATGGATTTTGAAATTATTTTGGAGAAATGTTAACCATCATGAGTCGATGTGTCACCTGCAAAACCCAGGTCCGTACCTCCAAGGTCAAGGTCATACTTGGAGGTCAAAGGTCAAAAAAAGGGTCCGAAACTTAAACGCAGTCAATAACTTTCTTATTTCTGGATGGATTTTGAAATTACTTAGTACAAATGTTAACCATCATCAGTCGATGTGTCACATGCAAAATCCAGGTCCGTACCTCCAAGGTCAAGGTCATACTTGGAGGTCAAAGGTAAAAAAATGGGTCCGAAACTTAAACGCAGCCAATAACTTACTTTGGATGGATTTTGAAATAATTTTGAAGAAATGTCAACCATCATGAGACAATGTGTCACGTGCAAACCCAGATCCGTACCTCCAAGGTCATACTTGGAGGTCAAATGGCATAAAAAGGGTCCAAAACTTAAACACTGTCAATAACTTTCTATGCATGAATACGAACATAGACATATTTTCGGGCGGGGGCATCTGTGTCCTATGGACGCATTTCTAGTTTATGAAAGAAATACGCCCCCAAAAATAGAATAAAACAATTAAACATTAAACACGTGCGGGGTTGCTGGGGTGGGATGACGTCATTTTCCGATCGCGTGTAGAAATACTGCAGCTGCTGTTTGTGGACGGTGGATTTCATGGCGATTTTGGTGGTGGAGATCATTGTCATTCATTGATGTTCGCCTTGAACTTGCTTGTTGAGCGGGTGTGAAAGTTTTGGATGGAGGGGTCTTCGTCTTGTGGCTGGATGATTAAATTATAAACTAATCTGCATTCTTTATTCTCTTATCTCGCTAACCTGACAATTTTGATCTTTTGAGTATATCGGCTGCAGCTGCGTGTCAAGTTTATATAACTATCAGAATCTTTGATTGCTAATTGGACAAGCTGTTATGACATGTCTGCAATTAATTTGAACTTGAAAAAGTACCGTTATTGACCGTGACAACTAAAGTATTGTCTACCGTATTTCCACTCTTAAAAGTCGGAGGGGAATTAAGTTGTTGTGCTTGAAACTTGATCGAAACCTTGGATTATTATTTTAAGAAGAATAATCGGGTATACTGTTTTCGTGTCGGAGTCGAGTGTCTGCCAGTCCGTGGGTCTGTATGTATGTGTGTGTACATACGTCTGTCACGATTCTATGGAATGGATCTCCTCTGAAACCGGTTAAGGTACACTTTTCAAACATTGCCTATGGATAGTACATGGGATGTAGATGGCACTAGGCTACTTTTTGCATGACCTTGACCTCAACATGACCCCGAGGTCAAAGTTCAAAAGGTACGATTTTGCCATATTGCCTAAACTATTTGAGTTACACTTCTGAAACTTTCGTTATTGGATGGCCCTTGGAATATAGAATAAATTGGGCTACTTTTGGGGTGACCTTGACCTCAACATGATTCCAAGGTCAAGGGTCAAAAAGTATGATTTTGCCATATCTTCATAACTATTGAAGTTACACTTCTGAAACTTTGGTTATTGGATGGCCCTTGGAATATAGAATGAATGGGGCTAATTTTGTCATGACCTTGACCAAGGTCAAAGGTCAAAAAGTATGACTTTGCCACATCTGCTAAACTATTGGAGTTAATGTGAAACTTTGTTTATTGGATGGCTCTTGGAATAAAGAATATATTAGGCTACTTTTGGTGTGACCTCGACCTCAACTGACCCAAAGGTCAAATGTCAAAAAGTATTATTCTGCCATATCTTATAAACTATTGGAGCTACACTTCTGAAACTTTGGTTATTGGATGGCCCTTGGAATATAGAATCAATTGGACTACTTTTATTGTGACCTATCTGGGCATAAATGATAAGATATGCCCTTGTGCTGTAGCATTATACACCGGTAGGGGGTTGCACTGGTATGGCTAGGTGTTAGTTTGTAGGCATCTTCCCAAGGAAATGATTTTAACCCTTGTCCTGCTGAGCCCGGATATGCCTTATCTTTGAAACAATGTAGATCCAGATCAGATGGCTTCTGAAGAAGCCATCTGATCAGGATCTTCATTGTTTGCCATCCAGCTTATGAATTTGTTGCAATAATTTGCATCAAGTAATCTGATTGGCTGATAATCAGTAGTGGGTGTTACATATTTAAATATTCAGCAGGACAAGGGTTAAAAATATTTATTTTTCCATGAACAGGAGTGTAAAGAATAAACAAAAAAATTGTTCAAAAAGCTCTCAGAGTGCACCATGTTCTAGCCTGTCCTGAGAGCTTGCCACCAAGACGTCGTGCCTTGGGCACTCTCCAATCCTCCTCGAACGCGCTGTCTCCCTCATTTTTATTTTCAAAACTTAACATGTCTGATCTTTGGGTAGAGGTGTCCACAACCGACCAGACAAAAACTGTTAGTTATGGACAGTAGCATTGTTAAAACTTGAATTTTAATGTTTGGTTTTGAAAACGTAAATAGTTTCTTTCAAAAATTCGAAACATCGAATGGCGTTTCATAATACCACCGGTCTATAGACATCTGCAAACATATCATACATTGGAATTTGCATAACTACCTTTCTAAATTTTAAGCTCTTTTTAGAAAGGTTTTCTGTAAGTTTTCACAGTGTGATGATTTTCTCATAGAATCTGTCATTTCAGTGCCTTTGGCGCTTTGATTCTATATAATCTTCGCATTTTTGGGATCAAAAATGTTAGATTATATAGAAAAATAACCATTTATATAATCGTCACATGTTTGGGATCCATCTTGAAACCGTGTTATATCCAAAACTGTGTTATAATGAACCGTGTTATAACAAGGTTGTGCTGTACCTGGTACTGTAGGATATTTTTTTTTTCAGCAAAAAATATCTTGACACTTTATCAATTTGCCATATTGCATTAATAGAAGTTAAATGATTTTGTACGGAAACCCCAAAACGGGTACGCTGGCAAACAGTGCAGGTCCAGATCAGACGCCGCGTTCTGCGGCGTCTAATCAGGGCCTCCACTGTTTTCAAAAAGTTCAGCCATTTTCCAAATCAATTTTGAAGAAAACACAGCCTGACACCCCTAAATTTTAAAATGGACACCTGCTATATATAAGGAGGAAGATTCCATTTGGTGCAAAAAGGGTTAAATGATGTTTTCATTACCTGGTATTGACTGGGTAAAGATTCAATAGACCATTAGTTTTATTTTTAGAAAAATTTATGGCTTTCATTTTAATGAAATATTTAAACCCTTCTCATTATCTCATTGTTATAAATTTACTATGATGAAAAATTAAAAGAAAAAGACATACAGCTACGCTTACTTTCTTCTTACTGTGTTTACCCTAAAGTATTCGGACACTGACACCCTTACCATACTTGTTCAAAAATTTGAACAAGTACACTTTAACCCATTTCAGACTGGAAACCCCTAAACAAGTACCGTGGCAAACATGCAGGCCCAGATCAAAGGCCGCAGAACGCGGCGTCTGATCAGGGCCGGCACTGTTTGCAAAATTTTCAGCCATTTTCCAAATGGATTTTGAAGAAAACACAACCTGACACCCCTAAATTTGAAATGGACTCCTGCTATATAGAAGGAGGAAGATTCCATTTGGTACAAAAAGGGTTAATATTGGGTCTAAGAATAGTGGGATGAGAGGCAGTGTAGACACTGATGAGCGGCCTCCACCCATTGGGGCTTGAAGAAATGGATTGGGCTGCATGATGCTTCCATGCAGAGCTGAAACCGACCGCACTTGAGTACTGGTAAACCACTATGGTCTAAGCCTGCCCAGGCAAAGTGGTGTGGGACGGACCGTCCATGCATATAAATCCTATCGGCTTCATTGGTCGGCAGGTATTGAGAAGTCATTTCATCTTAGTGTTGGGTAAAAGTCCCAAAAAATTGGAAGCAACGTCTTCAAAATGACCTAAATAGTGTTGAGGGGGACGTTAACCCTCAACCATATTTACCCTAAATATTCAGACACCTCCCACCCTTACCATACTTGTTCTAAAATTTGAACAACTACAATTTAATACCTGATACTGTGTCTAAAATTAGCGGGATGAGTGGCATTCTGCGGCATCTCATCAGTGTCTACACTTTTAGCTCAGGCCTGTCTGTCCAAATATATACGGTGCATGGACCAGGATTGCTGTAAAATAAGATCACCTGGAGCAAAGCTTCAAGTCAGCTTGTGCCATCTTCGTTCTTTTGTCCATTCGTCCATACTTGGTGACGCCATTCTAACAAATGTCTGTAACATTTGTTTCTTGGAGTAATGATGTGGAAAAGACCTTATAATCATATTCCTAACTGGCATTTCCAACCAAAGGGAAACCTACGCCGCCTGGAATCGAGGCTCCATATGCTGTAGGTGCTCATTCAACTGCCCCATTGAGGCAGTTCTAAAGTCAGTACCCACAACCTATGTCTTTGAGCATATAAACTGGTAATCTCAGTGAGCCTTAGATGGCCCAAAAAATTAGGGAGACTTCTCCCTTCTGGGGAAATGGGGAGGAATTTGTTGAGTCTAGGGAACTGGTCAACATTGAGATTAAGAATTACTAAAATCGTTCAATTCCAATATCCAAGGTGGCTGACGTCTTGAAATCTTACAAACATCATCTTCCAAACCAAAAGTTGACTGGGCTAAAACTTGACAGGAGGCATCAGTGACATATAAAATTGTTAAAATTGTTCAATTCTAATGCACTGTTTGCCAAGGTATCCCTTTAGGGGTTTCCCACATGCAAGGGGTTATTCAACATATCCATAAGCAAAAGTTGGATTGAGCTGAAACTTCATGGGTGTGTTCAGGTGACATGGAGATTCACGCTTGTTTTGTTTGTTTGATTTGAGGTTTAACATCCCCGTCAACACTGTAAAGGTCATTTTGGAGACTTTACTTCCAATTTTGTGGGAATTTTACCTGACACTGAGATGAAATGACATCTCAAGCCCTGTCACCCAATAAAACCAATAGGGTTTAAAGCATGTACGGTCCGACACTCACACCGCTTTGCCTGGGCAGGCTTAGATCCTCTAAGCCGGTTACCAGTACTCGTGTCCGGGTCAGATTCAGCTCTGCGTGGAAGCATCATGCAGCCCATATATTTCTTCAAGCCCCGATGGGCGGTGGCTTAGATTCAGGCTTGTATCTTCTGGTGATATCTTTCAAACAAAGTCAGATTGATTGCTATGGCGACCATCTTGAAAGTTTTAAAGACATCACCTGAAAAGCCAAAACTTGAAGGCATTGAGGCAGCATTGAAATTCAGTCGAAACTTGTTGGGAAGCATTGGTGTGACATATTTGAATTGCTAGATTCATTGCATTAGGTTATCCAAGAGGGCCACCATGGCATCTACACCCTCCATTCTGCAACCATGCATCTGGATCTTGAAAGTTTGATCTAGCTGTTCAGAAACTTAAAGGCATCAACACAATATGCAGGTTTAGAATTGCTTAAACCATTGAATGCAGGAAACCCCTAAAGGGGTATCTTGGCAAACAGTGAAGGCCCAGATCAGATGCCACAGAAGTTGGCGTCTGATCAGGGCCTACACTGTTTGCTAACAAAATTTTCCATCAAAACTAGAATAAAAACGAAAAAATAGGTGTGATGACCCTTATAATGCAAATTGACTTTTCCAACATATAGCAATGGAAGAAACCACTGGTATACAATGGGTTAAAAGCAATCTTCTCTGCTAGCTAAGACTATGACACTATGTGTGCAAGCCTCGGTAGTCGAATGCGCGTCTGACTAGTGACTCGGGTTCGACACCTACCCAACGTTCTATCCTGGAGATTGATCATGAAATCTTTCTACCGTCATTCTCTCCCTTCCGCTGATTCAAGAAGGGCAGTTGTCAGTTTCTGGCGAAAGAATGTGCCAGTACTGGTAAACTGCTTACCCATAAGGCTGCCCAGGAAAAGTGTGGATAGGTAAATTGACCGGCTCAAAAAGGACCTAAATAGTGTTGACTGGGCTGTTAAACTCCAATACAAACAAAATGGCACTGTGAACCCATCATGATCAGCCTCATTTAGGTGAGTGAATTCACTCCCCTTTGGGCATCTTTAGGCTGCAAAGGTTTTTACTCAGTGGCAGTGTAGACTCTGATCAGACTGTTTCTTCTGGGAGATTTTGTCATGGCTTCCTATTGTACATGTTAATGGAAACTATCCAGTCTAGCTTACATGAAAGAACTTGCTCTTTACCTGACAAACTCAAACCAGAGGACCAAGGACATGTACCTGGGCCAGCTAAAAATGGCTATAAATGATTAAATAACTAGATCTGTGCATCAACATGTTAACTTTATTAAAACCGCTTTCTAAAATGATAAAATCGCTTACTCATTACATACATGTGCGTACATATGGAGGTAAACATAGACAAAGATTGCCAGAAATTTTTCCATTTTTTAGCTCACCTGAGCCGAAGGCTCATGTGAGGTATTAGTATACCACAAGCCGGCGTCTGTCGTCCGTCGTCGTCATCGTCCACACTTTCAAAGAAGTATATCTCCGGAACCAGTGGGCCAATCTTGATCAAATTTCATGTGAAGCATTATCAGGTAGGGGGAAAGGCTGCATACTGTTTTCGGGCAGATCGGATTGGAACTCTGGTTGCCATGGCAACAAATAGCTCCCATAGACTTAACATAGGAAAAAGCTTGTCATCACTCTAGCTCCGTCAATTTTTTTCTGATCGACTTCATTCTTGCAGATAACGAGGACAGGCATGAAATCTCGATCAAGTTCGATTTTGGGCTGAATCGGATTATTCACTCAGGAGTTACGTGCCCTTGAGCGTTCTTAACATAGGAAAAAGCTTGTCATCACTCTAGCTCCGTCAATTTTTTTCTGATCGACTTCATTCTTGCAGATAACGAGGACAGGCATGAAATCTCGATCAAGTTCGATTTTGGGCTGAATCAGATTATTCACTCAGGAGTTACGTGCCCTTGAGCGTTGAAAAAATTGCCTATTGACTTAACATGGGGAGAATGTTGTCATCACCGTAGCTGCTTCAATTATTTTCAGATTGGCTTTATTCTTGCAGATAACCAGCACAGCCATGAAATCTCGGTCAAGTTCGATAACTGGCAGAATCGGATCATTCACTTAGGAGTTACCTGCCCTTGTGTGTTTTTGCATTAGGGTTAATGGGAATTTCAAAAATGTATATCTTAAAGACTACTTGGCCAACTTCGATCAAATTACATGTGTCGCATTATTGGGCAAGTGGAAAGGCTTCATTAGGTTTTCAGGCAGATCTGAGTGGAACTCTGGTTGCCATGGCAACATCTAGCTCCCATAGACTTCACATAGGAAAAAGCTTGTCATCACTCTAGCTCCGTCAATTTTTTTCTGATCGACTTCATTCTTGCAGATAACGAGGACAGGCATGAAATCTCGATCAAGTTCGATTTTGGGCTGAATCGGATTATTCACTCAGGAGTTACGTGCCCTTGAGCGTTCTTAACATAGGAAAAAGCTTGTCATCACTCTAGCTCCGTCAATTTTTTTCTGATCGACTTCATTCTTGCAGATAACAAGGACAGGCATGAAATCTCGATCAAGCTCGATTTTGGGCTGAATCGGATTATTCACTCAGGAGTTACGTGCCCTTGAGCGTTGAAAAAATTGCCTATTGACTTAACATGGGGAGAATGTTGTCATCACCGTAGCTGCTTCAATTATTTTCAGATTGGCTTTATTCTTGCAGATAACCAGCACAGCCATGAAATCTCGGTCAAGTTCGATAACTGGCAGAATCGGATCATTCACTTAGGAATTACCTGCCCTTGTGTGTTTTTGCATTAGGGTTAATGGGAATTTCAAAAATGTATATCTTAAAGACTACTTGGCCAACTTTGATCAAATTTCATGTGTCGCATTATTGGGCAAGTGGAAAGGCTTCATTAGGTTTTCAGGCAGATCTGAGTGGAACTCTGGTTGCCATGGCAACATCTAGCTCCCATAGACTTCACATAGGAAAAAGCTTGTCATCACTCTAGCTCCGTCAATTTTTTTCTGATCGACTTCATTCTTGCAGATAACCAGTACAGGCATAAAATCTCGGTCAAGTTCGATTTTGGGCCGAATCGGATTATTTGCCTTGGAGTTACCTGCCCTTGAGCATAAAAAAATACGTTGTGACCACGATAGCAACTTTATTTTTATTCAGATCAGCTTCAAACTTGCAGGTAACGTGGACAGGCATAAAATCTCAGTTAAGTTCGAATCGGAATATTGACCTCGGAGTTACATGACCTTGAGCGACAAAAAATTTGCCCATAGACTTTACATAGGGAAAATGTTGTGACTACGATGGCGACTTGAATTTTTTTTCAGATCAGCTTCAAACTTGCAGGTAACAAGGACAGACATAAAATCTCGGTTAAGTTCGATTTTGGGCCGAATCGGATTATTTGCCTTGGAGTTACCTGCCCTTGAGCATAAAAAAATACGTTGTGACCACGATAGCAACTTTATTTTTATTCATATCAGCTTCAAACTTGCAGGTAACGAGGACAGGCATAAAATCTCGGTTAAGTTCAATTTTGGGCCGAATCGGAATATTGACCTCGGAGTTACGTGACCTTGAGCGACAAAAAATTTGCCCATAGACTAAATTAGGGAAAATGTTGCGACTACGATAGCGACTTGAATTTTTTTCAGATCAGCTTCAAACTTGCAGGTAACGAGGACAGACATAAAATCTCGGTTAAGTTCAATTTTGGGCCGAATCGGAATATTTGCCTTGGAGTTACCTGCCCTTGAGCATAAAAAAATACGTTGTGACCACGATAGCAACTTTATTTTTATTCATATCAGCTTCAAACTTGCGATAACAAGGACAGGCATAAAATCTCGGTTAAGTTCGATTTTGGGCCGAATCGGAATATTGACCTCGGAGTTACGTGACCTTGAGAGACAAAAACATTTGCCCATAGACTTAACGTAGGGAAAATGTTGTGACAGAAATAGCGACTTGAATTTTTAGCTCACCTGAGCCAAAGGCTCCAGTGAGCTGATAGTATACCAAGGCTCCGGAGTCCGTCCTCTGTCGTCCGTCCATCTGTCGTCCACACTTTCAATGAAGTATATCTCAGAAGGCAGTCGACCAATCTTGTTTAAATTTTATGTGTAGCACCATTGGGCAAGGGGAAAGGCTGCATTAGGTTTTGGAGCTAGTCTGGTTCATTTGTTCCTTCATTCTTCTTTCTCTCCATATAGAGATAATAGACCAATGTTAAATTTTTAATCAAAGATTTCTCAGAAACTATAAAAGCTAGAAGCATCAAATTTGGTATTCAATAGAATAATGATGACTTATTTTGTGTAAGAGACATTGGGCTTTCTCAGCTTATTTGTTCATCTGTTCTTTCATTCTTCTTTCTCTCCATTTTGACCAATGTTAAATTTTCGTCAAAGATTTCTCAGGAACTATAGAAGCTAGAAGTCTCAAACTTGGAATGCAATGCAATAATGATGACTTATATCCTGTAAGGGTCAATGGGCTGGATTCTATTAGCAGATTTAGTAGTCAAGTCTGTGAATTGTTAAAACTTAAGTTCCTCAGGTGAGCGGTTTAGGCTCATTGAGCCTCTTGTTTTTAAGTAAATTTAATTGCCGTTCATTTCTTTTTCATACAATACTAATTCACTAAAAATTTCATGAACAATAATTTCAGACCTTAACCTTTGTCCTGCTGAGCCTGGATTTGCCTTATTTTTCAAACAATGTAGATCCAGATCAGATGGCTTCTGAAGAAGCCATCTGATCAGGATCTACATCGTTTGTCATTCATATTGGGAATTTGTTGCAATAATTTGCATCAAGTGATCTGATTGGTTGATAATTGGAAGTGGGTGTGGCAGATTAAAATATTCAGCAGGACAAGGGTTAAGAAAGCTCCTACAATGGTGTGAAATAATCCTATGTAAAACCAAAGGGTCTCGGGGCGGGGGCATTTTTGGCCCCAGCACTATAATTTGAACAAACTTGGTAGGGGTCCACTAGATGAAGCTTTATACCAAATATCAAAGACCTGGGCCTTGTGGTTACAGAGAAGAAGATTTTTTAAGTTTCGGTGAAAAAAATCTATTTTTGGCTCCTGTGACCTAGATGTGCAATGGACCGGAATCATTTGAACAACTTTGAAAGGGGACCACCTAAGGATCATTCCTGCGAAGTTTGGTCAAAATCCGATCAGTGGTTTAGGAGGACATGTTGTTTGAAGAAATTGTTTACGCACGGATGACAGACAAAAATTGATCCTAATATAAAACACAAGAGGGCCATGATGGCCCTGGATCACTCACCTGATCCATAGAGTAACAAGTGGGCCGCGGGGAGGGCCATTATTGACCCTGGGGCTATAATGTGCATAATGTTGAGGGAGGTCTAAAAAGGTGAAGCTTCATAACAAATATCAAAAAAGGCTATAGTTTGAACATTCTTGGCAAAGGTCCACTAGATGAAGCTGCACACCAAATATCAAAGACCTGGGCCTTGTGATTTCAGAGAAGAATTTTTTTTTAAAGATATTCCCTACATAAGCCTATGTAAAACCAATAATTTGAACAAAATCTTGATAGAGGTCCACTACATGAAATTTCACACCAAATATCAAAGACCAAGGACTTGTGGTTTCACAGAAGAAGGTTTGTAAATATTTTCCCAATATAAGTCTATGTAAAAAGGGCCCCAAGGCCGGGGCATTTTTGGTCTCTGGGCTATAATTTGAACAAGCTTGGTAGAGGTCCACTAGATGAAGTTTCATACCAAGTATCAAAGACCTGGGCCTACTGGTTTCAGAGAAGAAGAGTTTCCCTATATAAGACTATGTAAAACCAAAGGGCCCCTAAGCGGGGGCATTTTTGGCCCCAGGGCTATAATTTGAACACTGTTGGTAGAGGTCCCACAAGATGAAGCTTCATACCAAATATCAAAGACCTGGGCCTTGTGGTTTCAGAGAAGAAGATTTTTAAAGATTTTCCCTATATAAGCCCATGTAAAACCAATTGGCCCCGGGGCGGGGGCATTTTTTGGCCCCAGCACTATAATTTGAACAAATCTGGTAAGGGTCCACTAGATGAAGCTTCGTACCAAATATAAAAGACCTGGGCCTTGCGGTTTCAGAGAAGAAGATTTTTAAAGATTTTCCCTATATTAGCCCATTTAAAACCAAAGCGCCCCGGGGCGGGGGCATTTTTGGCCCTAGGGCTATAATTTGAACAATCTTGGTAGATGTCCACTAGGTGAAGCTTCACACCAAATATCAAAGACCTGGGCCTTGTGGTTTCAGAGAAGAAGATTTTTAAACATTTTCCCTATATAAGCCTATGTAAACCCAAAGGCCAAAGGGGTGGGGGCATTTCTGGCCCAAGGGCCATAATTTGAACAATCTTGGTAGAGGTCCACTAGATGAAGCTTCATACCAGATATCGAAGACCTGGGCCTTTCAATTTCAGAGAAGAAGATTTTTAAAGTTTTCATTTTAGAAATCTATTTTTAGCTCCTGTGACCTAGATACGCAATGGACTGGAACCATTTGAACAACTCTGAAAGGGGACCACATAAGGATCATTCCTGTGAAGTTTTGGTTAAAATCCGATCAGTGGTTTAGGAGGAGATGTCATTTGAAGAAAAAGTTTACGCACACACGCACGCACGACGGACAAAAAGTGATCCCAAAAGCTCACCTTGTCACTACGTGACAGGTGAGCTAATAAAACAGGTATTACTCTAATTTATACTAAAACCATATGCTGTGGGTGCTCACTGAACTGCCTCATTCAGGCAGTTCTAAAGTCAGTACCCATAACCTATGTCTTTGAGCATAAATACGGGTCATCTTGGGGCCTAAGATGGCCAAAATAATTAGGGAGAAGCGACTTCTCCCTTCTGGGGAAATGGGGAGGAATTAACAGGTCAACATTGAGATTAAGAATTGCTAAAATCGTTCCATTCCAATATCCAAGGTGGCCGACATCTTGAAATCCTTCAAACAACATCTCCCAAATCAAAAGTTGGACTGGGCTAAAACTTGACAGGAGGCATCAGAGCGACATATAAAATTGCTAAACTTGTTCAATTCCAATATTCAAGATGGCCACTATGGTGCACTTCTTGAAATTCTTCAAATGACATCTCCTGAACCAAAGTCAGATTAACCCATCACATGCCAATCGCAACAACTCCTATGCTTTAATGTTGTCGGAAACTTTAAAAGTCCTTTTTGGAAACAGTGTGGACCCAGATCAGACTGCTCCTTTTGGAGCAGTCTGATCAGGGTCCCCATTGTTTCCCTGTATACAAAAAATATATTTGAAAAGTTTGCAACAAGATTCAGCAGACGACATAGATAGATAGCATTTTCAGATGCAGTTTTTCATGGCATCTTGAGGGTAAAGCTGCAACTTGATGGCACTGGCATCAGAGCAATATGGAGATGAAGAATTCCAAAAATCCTTTCGTTCCTATAGCCATTTCGTTCAAACGATATTTCCCAGGCAGAAAGTCTGATTATTCTGAAATTTCATCATGGAAGGCATTGGGGCAATATGGAGACTCAAAATTGCTTAACCTGTTCTAATTGGATACCCAAGAATTTCGCCATTTCAGCCATATTGAAATTCTTTAACCCATTGTATGCTTGTGGACTCTTCCAGTGCTGTATGTTGGACAAGTTCATTTGTCATATAAGGGATGTCAGGCCTATTTGTTTTTTTTTTTTTTTCATTTTTATTCTATTTTTGATGAAAACTTCTGTTAGCAAACAGTAGGCACAGATCAGATGCCGCATAATGCAGCATCTGATCTGGGCCTGCACTGTTTGCCAAGGTACCCCTTTAGGGGTTTCTGGCATGCAAGGGGTTATCCAACATATCCATAACCAAAAGTTGGATTCAGCTGAAACTTGATGGGGTGTACTTGTGACATGGAGATTCAGGCTCATAATTCTTCAGATGATATCTTCCAAAGTCAGATTGACTGCTATGGCAACCATCTTGAAAGTCTTTTAACGACATCTCATCTGAATAGAAATTTGGAATGAGCTGATACTTGATGGGTGGCATTGGGACATTGAGATTCAGAATTGCTTAATGTGTTCTGTTTGTGTATCCAAGATGGCCACAATGGTGGCCAGCATAAAATTAAACAACAGCTCCATCCAAACTTAACGAACTGTTGGTTTTCTTTTGCTCCAGCATTTCAGTGGTTTCTTGATGTCGAGTCCTCACCCTTGTTTCATCTCTGTGGTTGCTTGATTTTTTGTGTTCACTGAAATGTTGCACTGATGAGTTAGGAGGCCTACATGCGGACTGAACAAAGTATTTGTCTAAATCACGACGGAAGTAAGGGCAAGGTCGATTTAAGACCCCCAGTGAAATTTGTTTCACTGACTGTTCCAAGGCGTTTTTTCTGTCGTGGTTTATTTTTGTTATGGTTTGTCTTTGGGTTTTTGTGTCGCTTATATTGCTTTGGATAGCCAATTGGCCATTTTGTGGGAAAGTAACTGTCCTTTTGGCTTTCCGCTATTGATGTTTCCATTACGGTCTGTTGTTTCATGTTTGTGGTTCTTTCCCTTTGGTGTCTCTGATGGTAGCTGTGGGTTAATTGTATCAATTCCTGATCATTGCTGCCACTTCTATTTTAAAGTTGGACTAAGCTGAAACTGGGGTGACATCATGGAGTTTCAGATCTCCTAGAATCTTTGTGCGTGCTGAAGTCCAAAAGGACATTTCTTGAACTGAAAGTAAGATTGAGCTTAGGCATTGGGGAACAATGGGATTCAGAAAAACTAAATAGTTCCTTCCGATAGCCACCATGGCAGCCATCTTGAAAATCTTCAAACCATGTTTTCTCCTGAATCAAAAGTTGGATTGAGCTGATACTTAACTCTCACCCTGCTGTTCACGACAACCCGTCTTTGCAGTGTAGATCCAGATCAGATGGCTTCTGGAGAAGTCTCATCCTGCTGTTCACGACAACCCCTATCTTTGCAAACAGTGTAGATCCAGATCAGATGGCTTCTGAAGAAGCCATCTGATCAGGATCTACACTGTTTGACATTCAGTTTATGAATTTGTAGGAATAAATTACATCAAGTAATCTAACTAGTTCAAAGTCAGTGATGGGTGTGGCTCAAATGAATATTCAGCAAGATACGGGTTAATTAATGCAGAGGAGCTTGAAGTTCTGTCCAAAAGTAGTTCATAACGTTCAAAATCAAAAGTGACACCAAGCCATTTCGTAATTGCAGCAGAGTCGTTATATTTGGATATTTTTAAACCGTTTTGATGGACCAAACTTCAAGTGCCTGTGATTAATGACAGGCATCAGAGCAACAGGGAAAATCAATTTCTGAAATCTTTCTATTCCAATATTTAATATGGAGGCTCTCTTGAAAAACTTAAAACAACATCTGCTTCAGCCTCCTGAATGGTATTAACCCTTTTTGTACCAAATGGAATCTTCCTCCTTATATATAACAGGAGTTCATTTCTAAATTTAGGGGTGTCAGGTTGTGTGTTTCTTCAAAATTTATTTGGAAAATGGCTGAACTTTTAGCAAACATTGGAGGCCCTGATCAGACGGCGCATTCTGCGGCGTCTGATCTGGGCCTGCACTGTTTGCCAGGGTACCCGTTTTGGGGTTTCTGGTACTAAATGGGTTAAAGTTGTAAGCCAAAACTTGATTGAAGGCATTGAGGTAGCATAGATATTCAGTCGAAATTTGTTGGGAAGCATTGGTGTGACAGAGATTCAGAATGGCTGAATTCATTGCATTCGGATATCCAAGAGGGCCACAATGGATCTACACCCTCTGTTCTGCATCAACATCATCTGGATATTGAAAGTTTGATCTAGCTGTTCAGAAACTTAAAGGCATCAAAGCAACATGCAGGATTAGAACTGCTTAAACCATTGTATGCAGAAAACCCCTAGAGGGGTATCTTAGCAAACAGTGTAGGCCCAGATCAGGAGATTGCGGCATCTGATCAGGGCCTACACTGTTTGCTAACAGAATTTTCCATCGGCAGCTCAGTTGGATGCGTGTCTGACTGGTGATCAGTAGGTTGCAGGTTCGATACCTGCCTGGTAAGCAACATTCTTTCGTGGAGATTGATCATGAAATCTTTTCTATGGTCATTCCCTCCCTTCCGCTGATTCAAGAAAGGCAGTTGTCAATTTCTGGCGGAAGAATGTGCACTGTACTGGTAAACTGCTTACCTATAAGGCTGCCCAGGAAAAGTGTGGATAGGTAAACTGACCAGCTCAAAAAGGACCTAAATAGTGTTGACTGGGCTGTTAAACTCCAATACAAACAAAATGGCACTGTGAACCTATCATGATCAGCCTCATTTAAGTGAGTGAATTCACTCCCCTTTGGGCATCTTTAGGCTGCAAAGGTTTTTACTCAGTGGCAGTGTAGACTCTGTTCAGACTGTTTCTTCTGGGAGATTTGTCAGTCTAGCTTACATGAAAGAATTTGCTTCTTTACCTAACAAACTCAAACCAGAGGACCAAGGACATGTGCCAGCTAAAAATGGCTAAAAATGATTAAATAGCCAGATATGAGCATCAACATGTTAACTTTATTAAAACCACTTTCTCAAATGATAAAATCGCTTACTCATATCATACATGTGCGTACATATGGAGGTAGACATAGACAAAGATTGCCAGAAATTTTTCAAAAATTTTTTTAAATTAATTTAGTTGCCCTTCATTTCTTTTTTCATACAATACTAATTCACTAAAAATTTCATGAACAATAATTTCACCCTCGTCCTGCTGAGCCTGGATATGCCTTATTTTTGAAACAATGTAGATCCAGATCAGATGGCTTCTGAAGAAACCATCTGATCAGGATCTACATTGTTTGTCATTCATATTGTGAATTTGTTGCAATAATTTGCATCAATGATCTGATTGGTTGATAATCGGTCGTGGTTGTGGCAGATTAAAATATTCAGCAGGACATGGGTTAAGAAATCTCCTACAATGGTGTAAAAGAAATTGCTTGGATATAAGTTATTACTAAAGAATGGAACCAGTCCAGATATTAACACTAAATCTGTGAAATTGTTTTAAACTCGACTGAGGCCAAATGCATTGCACATACCATATTTGTCGTAATAAATGCAGTGTGCTCAAATTCATACAGAAACAAGTCCAAGAAAGTTATTCTATTAACCTTTTATGTACCAAATGGAATCTTTCTCCTTATATATAGCAGGAGTCCATTTCAAAACTACTAGAGTCAAATTTTTATCTTTTTTGCTGCTTTTTTGGCAATAACTTGTTTACTTTTGATCAACATACCAAGAAAGCAACACAGCAAGAAGTTGTAATGGACAAGCTCCACCAACTTCTCAAAAAGGTTTCATACCCCTAAGTTATCTAATTAAAGCTGTAATCAGATGGAGATTTCTGCAATTCCAACTTTGTGCCAATTTTTCTGCTTCCTCAAGTCCTGCCTTTGATGGTTGTCTGTTCAGTGCTTGACTGGTAGAAAATTGTGAGTCATTCAAATATATTGCAGGTTTACAAAGTGCACATTCGGGAGTGAAACAAAAAGTCACAATTACTGGTGTAATTTTTTAGTGTTTGAACAACATGGATAAATTGCTTAGGATCTGTTTTGTTGCTACAACAGGCTTGCTGACTTAAACCACGTATTTCATGTTTTTGACTGTCTCTCCAAAATTATTTGTACAGCGTCCCTTGAGTTGGACGCTTCATTGGCTGCACGAGATATATTGATATCTAGATATCGTTTCAACTAGGCTAGTCATTTGTTTCCATTTTGATAGTGCCACTGACAGAATTGGACTTGCTGGATGTATTGATCAGAAATCAAAATAAAAAAGTTTCGCCAAAATATAAAAAAAACGGCAAAAAAGATAAAAATTTGCCTTTAATTGGTCTATTTGGTAATATGAATATCAGTGTTCGAACATAATATCACCTTATTGTAGCTCTAGTCAGCCTCAAAAAAAAAAAAAAAAAAAAAATAGGATTTATACAGTGGAACATTTTTCTGTATAAATGTAATTCCATAGAACACTAGTCAATTCTAATAAGGTCTCACAGAAAATGTTTTTTGTTTGTTTTTTCATGGAGACATATTGATGATCATCCAATTTCCATTCAATACTCTCCTTAAATGGTCTTTTTCATCCATCTGCATGTAGATCTTATAATTGTAATCTAGAAAAAATCGTTTTCAGCACAAACTTGGAAAATGTAATGTTTCTATGGGCAAACACAGGTCAAGGTTAGTTAGAAAAGACTATCACATTGCTTCATCATCTGTTGTTGTTGTCGTGTTATAAGTGTTGTTGACCTGAAACGAAAGCAAAATACATTTTTGAAGTACCCTAATGATCCCAAGTATTGGGACAGATAAGCCTAAGCAAACAGTGCAGACCCAGATCAGACTGCTCCTATCTGGGTCTACACTGCCATTCTGTCAGCACCTTTGGGACTCCTTGCTGGATTGTGAAACAAAATTTTCTAAAATTTTCGGAGAATTATGGCAAGTCCTCAAGGACTTAGGTGCCTGAATTTTTTGGATTTTTACAAATACTATACCATCATTAGGCCAATTAACCCACTGCAAAAATTAATTTAGCCACACCCATTTATATTTCAACCAATCAAATCATTTGATGAGATTTATTCATTTAAATTCGCAAACAGAACGACCAACAGTGTATATTCCGATCAGATGGCTTCTTCAGAAGCCATCTGATCGAGATTTACACTGTTTGCAAAGGTAGGGGTTGTTGTGAACAGCAGGACAAGGGTTGAGAAAATATGTACATGTATGTGATGGGGTTTCATGTCATACTAAACTTGGCAGATATTGATTACTTTTTGTGTATTGACGACTATTTTAGTGAACGCATTGATTCATAATGAGAATAACTTCCCCTACTTCTTATCTTGTGGGTACTTGTTATTATCACTGGCATGATTAATCAGAAAATTGATTAATTGATTGATAAATCCACAAAAATGATTATCAATACTGACTTGCTAGTAAATGATTATTTACTCTCCAATGTTGTGCCTAAAATAGCTGGATGGATGACAAACAGTGCAGACCCTGATGTGATGCTGCATGATGCGGCATCTCATCAGGGTCTACACTGTTTGCTCAGGCCTGTATGTCCGAATACTTGGGGTAATGTATAACATGTGGTAAGAGTCATGCTCAGACAGAAAGACAGGAAGGTAAAACTATGACCAAAACTTCAGTGATTACTAATCGATTATCGATCACAATGACAGGACTGATAATTGATTATCTTTTCAGCTCTGATTAGCCAGCTCTACCTGCTAATATCGCCTACATGTACCTGAGGTGATGCTAAGTATCCCCTCAATGAGGCGATTCTAAAAAGTACCAACAACACAGGTTTCATGCAGAAATATGAAAATTATCCTTGTTCTCAAGCTACGAGTCTCAAAAAAAAAGTGACCCATCCCTTACAATGGCTACATGTACATTACTGTGAAACCATGGTCATCGAAATTACAGACCGTAGGGACCCTGTCCAAAATATAGTGGCCTTGGGCAACTTGGTTCTCTATCAGTTTTTTAGCTGTCATTTCTACAGCCATTAAAGCAACCATTGTTCATGCTCAACTCATCGAGCATGAAATTTGTCCTGCTCATAAATATTAAAATGCCAACATTTGTTGGCATTTTAATGTTTATGAACAGGACAAACAAATGTCTGCTAAAAATACGCAGAAAATTGCCTTATTTGTTCTGTTTAATGGCCCAGTCAACACTGTTTGTTCAGTATAAGGATATATCGAGCCAGTCAGTTTATCCAAAATTTTCCCGGGCAGGCTTAAAAGTAAGCCATTAACCAATACATAGCATTCTTACGCCAGACACTGACAATTGACGTTCTTGAATCAGCGGAAGGGAGGGAATGACCATAGAAAGATTTCATGATCAATCTCAATGAAGAATGTTGCCGAACCCAGCAGGTACAGTTTATCAATCGTGCAGTCTGATCACCGGTCAGAACGTCAGATATCCACCCGTCTAAGCTATTGACCCTCACCTTGCTTGTTTCTTTTGATTTTAAATGCTCTTTACAAAATTCCTTGTACAATACTAAAGGCTCCCAACAGTGGTTACTGATGACCAGACACTGGAAGAGTGCACAGGTGCCATCCAAAATACCATGGCAGTTGTCAACATCGCTCCATAAACAGCACTTTTCCCATGTTTTGTTTGTTTGATTGGAGGTTTAACATCCCCATCAACACTATTTAGGTCATTTTTGAGACGTTGCTTCCAATTTTGTGGGACTTTTATCCGGTATTGAGATGAAATGCCATCTCAAGCCCTGCCACCCAATGAACCAAAAGGCTAATATGCACTGGACGGTCCAACTCTCACCACTCTCTCTGCCTGGGCAGGCTTAGTCCTTCTGAGTTTGCCAGTACTCATGTGTGGTCGGTTTCAGCACTGCGTGGAAGCACTATGCAGCCAAATCTATTTCTCCAAGCCCTGATTTTCAAGGGGCGATTTCCCATGTATTTCATTGTACATATTATCCCTTATCCTGCTGAATAAATTATTTTGCCCCATCTAATTCTGACCATCAACCAATCAAATTACTTGACATATGCATTTGTTCAAATTCACTAACTGAACGACAGTGCAGATCCTGATCAGATCTTCAGAAGCCATTTGATCTGGAGCTACACTGTTTGCAAAACTAGGGTTTCTTGTGTTCTGCTGGACAAGATATATATTTTTTACTGTTTTAATCTGACAGGAGACTGCTGTCGAATACCCTTATAATGTCAAAATTACAGCTTGAACACGACTTCCGGGGCCAGTTGTTCAAAGCAGTGTCAGCTTAACGAGCTCGTTATTGGTCAAAGTATTAACTGTTCTAGCAAGTACAATATCAATTTTTGCGTTATTTTTGCTGAAAAAAATGTGAGTAGCTTTTGCATTTGCTACCCACATTTTTTCAGCAACAACTAAAGTAGTTTCGCCATGTTTAACAATCAAAGTTTTAACGACATGTTAACTACTGGTCCCTGACCTTTTCCAGGAATACTAAGATGAATTATTAGCACCTACCAGTTCTCATTCTACACTCCTTAAGAGCCTCGTTAAATCCATAACATAACGAAATGTCACTCTGATTCTGGGAGCACTCTAAAAATTGTTTGAGTTCCATTTGGCAAGGGTAATCACTCTGTTGTTGTTGATACTGTTGGGGTGCCTGGGCTGGGGCCGGAGCAGCCTCAGCCTGTCCCCCACCCATTCCTCCAGTCATAGCGGCTCCTATTGTGTGACCCTGAAATAACATAGTATTACATATGGCTTGCTGAGATAATTTTATTTCTCTCAGAAAAAACAGGTGATTATATCTGGTAGTTTTTCTCTTTTCCCAAGTTCAACCTAAATCTCGCTTTTTTTTTCCAATTCTAAAGGCCACGAACCCATTCTCAAAATTGGTGTGAGAACCAATGAGAAAGCCTTCACTTCTAGTTTCTACAAGAATTCTGCAGAAGGCTATGTCATGTCTGTGTGGGTGCAAAGTCACGGAACCATGAAATATAGGTCAAGGTCATACATGGATGCTTGCATTAAAGTTGTCATCCCTAGTTGTAAATTTGTACCAATTATCATTAATGTATCTCTTATAGTCCATAAGAAATGGACTTGATCGTTAGGGTGAATGCTAGAGTTGACGCAACAGTTCATAAAGTCAGTTAACCATGAAATATAGGTCAAGGTCAAATATAGATGACTGCATTAGAATCGTCATCCCTAGATGCAAGTCCGTATGGAGTATCATTAATGAAGGTCTAATAGTTCTTGAGAAATGAACTTGAACATTAGGGTGAACGCTGGTGTGATTGCAGTATTTCACAAAGTCAGTGGACCATGAAATGTAGGTCAAGGTCAAATATGGATGCTTGCATAAAAATTGTCATCTTTTGATGCAAGTCTGATGAAGTATCATTAATGAAGCTCTTACAGTTCTTGTGAAATGGACTTAACATTAGGGTTTAACTCTAGGGTGGTGGCAATAGTTCCAAAAGTCAGTGAACCATGAAATGTAGGTCAAGGTCAAAAATGGATGCTTGTATTAAAGTTGCCATCCCTAGATGCCAGTCTATACTAACTACATGTACATAAATGAAGCTCTTATAGTTCTTGGGAAACCAACATGAACACTAGCCCAAAGACATTACTCATTCCTTAAAAGGCTTGTGAGACAGTGACTGTCCATAGCAACAATAAGATGGGCATAACTGAAGGATAATTTTCCTTATAATTCCATAGGAATCAAGACAGTGACAAAAATTATCCTTCAATTATCACCAAATACAGACCTTGGGCACAAGAAGTTCCTTAATAGGGCTGACTAATCGGAGCTGAAAAGACAATCGATCATCAGTCCTGTCATTGCGATCGATAATCGATTAGTAATCGCTAAGGTTTTTGTCATTATTTTACCTGTCTGAGCATGACTCTTACCATATGTTGCACTTATCCATATGTATATTTGAACGGACAGGCCTGAGCAAACAGTGTAGACCCAGATGAGACGCTGCATAATGCGGCGTCTCATCAGGGTCTGCACTGTTTGTCACTCATCCCGCTATTTTAGGGATAACTTTGGGTAGTAAATTGTACCTATCAAGGAATCGATTAAAAGCAAATCAGAAATCATTTTGTGGAATTTATCGATCGATTAATCGATTATACGATTACTCGTGGCAGCCTTACATGTACTTATAAATCCATATGAACCAAGACAGTGACAAAAAATAACCTTCACTACCAAATACAGACCTTGGGAACAAGAAATTCCTCAATTAACAAAAGTATACTTGATTCACTTTTGTGCACCGATCAGTGTTCTGTTCAATAACGTTCTGTCACGTGGTACGGATGCAATGTTTTGGTGCTTCACCTTCCGATCTACTTTTGACAAGGTGTGAAGTGCCCAGATGATGGAGCAGTGCACCAGCCTTGTTTCCAAATTCAAGGCATTTTGCATTTTTAGAATAGATAAATGTGAAAAATGTTTCAAACCATAAAAAAAGAAATAGATTCAAATAGCTAGCAGACTCACTGCATTCACTAATTGTATGCTTTAAATTCTCAATCACAGTTCTGCATCACACTTGATTCACTGGAGCAAGATTCAGTGCAATGTTCCATGTTTTATTTGATTTTTGGATAAATCTGACTTATTAGAATAGTTCATCTTTAGAAAGTGAATGATTTTGAATGATTTCAGTCAGGTAGCTAATAAAATAAAACAAATACATGTAAGAAAATAGACTAAGCGCCGAATTAGGAAAGCTGTATATTTTCTGTGCTTGATTCAAAACAAACGACACACTCGCACTCGTACATCATGGGAAATTGATTTAAAAACGGAACAGTCAATGTTCAGGAAAGTTAGAACAGCTGAATCAAGCGCACCCTTAGTGGGACCCTTGGTCTCTGTGTACCAAATCCATAGCATTCACCATACTTGCATTATTTGCTGGCTCCCAGCTTGCACATTGTCAATATTTGAAAAACAGGTAACCAGACCCCCCTGACCTTTTAAGGTCAGGGGGGTCTGGTTACCTGTTTTTCCAACACTCATAAGCTTCAGACTAGGAACCAGCAGATAATGCAAATAAGGTGAATATCATCTAAACCTTACCACAGCACTTCCTACAGCAACCCCTGCTGCTGTTGATGCCATGTTGGCAAATAATCCTGGCTGTTTTGGCTGCTGCATCATAGGGGCCGGCTGCTGTGGTGGGGGATGAGCAGGCACGCTTGGGCGTGGGGCTGGACGACTGAAATGGAATCAACAAATATGTAGGTTATTTTAAATCATAGCTCCAGATTTGGTGTTTATTTACATCCCATCAACACTATTTATGTCATTTTGGAGGTGTTGCTTCCGATTTCGTGGGACTTTTACCCGACATTGAGATGAATTGACATCTCAAGCCCTACTGCCCAAACTTGAAAAAAAACGCTAGCGTTTAAGGAGTGGTCTGAACCCCTTTTCCTGGACAAGTTTAGACCTAAGCAGTTTGCCAGTACTCAAGTTTGGTCAGTTTCAGCTCAGCACAGAAGCACTGTGCACTATTTGGTGATAAATAAGGAATAATTTTTGCCAATTCTCAATAAAAACCTATGTTGTGGAAATTCATCTGAACTGCCTCAATGAGGTAGTTCAGATGAGTACCTACAACATAATTTACATTGAAAAATAATGAAAATTATCCTTAATTATCACCAAATATCCACCTTTATATATCTGGTCTGGGGCTATGATTTAATTTTTATTATATTGCTAAAGATAGCTTTTGTCAATTCTCCATAAAAACATATGTTGTGGGTATTCATTAGAACCGCCTCGGTGAGGCGGTTCTAATGAATACCCACAACATAGGCTTTAATGGAGAAATAAGGAAAACTATCCTTCAATTATCACAAAATACCCATCTTATCTGCTGCCATGGACCGCAAATCCTCCCTTCATTCATCTACCTTGTCAGATTATGCATAGCTTCTCTAGAGGTTTATCTGACAACCGGCCAGGGAGCCGACTCTTCGGCTCAGTGGTTTGAGCATCAGACTTTCACCCGACTGGCCCGGTTTTGAATCCCACCACAGGCGGGGCTTTTTTCCAGCTAGGCTCCATCCTTTGCTATGACTTTCCAGGGCAAGAAAATTCTTCAAAATTTCACTTGTACATGTACTGCATGACCATGGGCATGTAGATTTTGAAAAATTTCATAGGGAAGTGACAAATTTTTTACTACCGGTACTCCTCCAAAAGTTTTACTCGTCATGGCGAGTGGATGAGTGGAATATTCCAATCCTGCTTTCATGTTGTAAGATCATTATGCAACAATAAAACACTTGCTATTCTAACAGGCTTGATAATTCACCATATTTTCATTTTTTTGCTGGCTACCAGCTTGCACATTGTCAATATTGGAAGAGCAGGTAACAAGACCCCCCTGACCTTTTTAAGGTCAGGGGGGTCTGGTTACCTGTTTTTCCAACACTGATAACCTTCAGACTAGGAACCAGTAGATAATGCAAATAAGGAGAATAGCTATAGCTAACGAAGGAGAGTAAGAAGATTAAAAATACATCATCAATACATGTTGTGCATATGAAACAGCCAACACTAATTTCCTTTCAGGCTTGGGGCCAATTACATTTGAAAGTAATTGATTAAATTACAATTACTTAGCCCTAAAAATGTAATAGATTAAATTACAACATCATATGAATGTAATTGATTAAATATAAAAATTGATTAAATTCCAATTACTTTTGCAATGTACATGTATTATCTAGAAGCTATTTGAATTACACTTTATCATAGGGAAGTGACAAATGTTTTACTACCGGTACTCCTCCAAAAGTTTTACTCGTCATTGCGAGTGGATGAGTGGAATATTCCAATCCTGCTTTCATGTTGTAAGATCATTATGCAACAATAAAACACTTGCTATTCTAACAGACTTGATAATTCACCATATTTTCATTTTTTTTGCTGGCTACCAGCTTGCACATTATCAATATTGGAAGAGCAGGTAACCAGACCCCCTGACCTTTTAAGGTCAGGGGGGTCTGGTTACCTGTTTTTCCAACACTGATAACCTTCAGACTAGGAACCAGTAGATAATGGAAATAAGGAGAATAGCTATAGCTAACGAAGGAGAGTAAGAAGATTAAAAATACATCATCAATACATGTTATGCATATGAAACAGTCAACACTAATTTCCTTTCAGGCTTGGGGCCAATTACATTTGAAAGTAATTGATTAAATTACAATTACTTAGCCCTAAAATGTAATAGATTAAATTACAACATCATATGAATGTAATTGATTAAATATAAAAATTGATTAAATTCCAATTACTTTTGCAATGTACATGTATTATCCAGAAACTATTTGAATTACACTTTATCATCATCAGTTTTTCAAGTAGCATCTATCAGTCTACACAGACTGACAGGCTGGACAAAAAGTGAAGACCCAGATCAGGCTGCTCATGGAGGAGCAGTCTTCATGTAGGAGCAGTTTGATCAGTGTACAGACTTTTTGCCCATAATTTGGGCACTATTGATAAAATGCAATCAGTATTTTCAGATTACCAGAACTGTTTGAAGTGTTAGAATTTCAGCATGTAAATCAGAAACATTTTGGTCGGACAAATTCAAGGGACTGAATTATTAAGTTGTTTAGAGGATGTCATCAGAAATATTACATGCATAAAGCCTTTTCGTGCCCATAATTAGTAGACAGCGTGAAAATATATTCTACAATGAATCCTCATAACTCTGATTTTCTCTTTGAGCTATTCTATTCTATAATGAGGGGACGCATGATAATCTAGCATGGTGAAGATGGTTCTGCGCAAAAACTAATTATGTAAACAAGGGAAACATGTCCAACAAATTGTCCTTCAGATTTACAACTGGGATTTTGCTTCTAGAAATGATTCCTGTCTCAGCTACTGTTTATGATTCATTATGAATAAAATACCTAGGTGCGCGACCACCTCTTCGTGGCATTTTGCTGTGCGTTGAGATCTAGATCCTGATTTCAGAGTAAAATTCACAGAGTTTCACGTTTTCTGTCTCCACGACCTTCCAGAACGAAAGTATAAATGAAATGAATGTTATGCTTTATTTTCATTGGTCGATTTCCAGTATCCAATAAAACCTCGTGTTTTATTAAAGCGCGTGTCATTGAGTGAGTTCGACCATCTATCAGACCATGGTAGCGCTAAACAAATTGTGCACGTTCTTCCCATGATTTCCTATCTCTATCTTCATGTACTGAGTCGGTCAAACTTGGCCATTACCTCAGTTGGGTGGTGCGCTAAATTTAGAATTTAGCAAAAAAAAAAAAAAAAAAAAACACACACCCACTGGATGAGTTCTTAAAACTATTTACAATCTGCTTTCAGAGGTGTACTAAAACGCACACCTCTGGATCCCAATCTACACCATGCGGGCTTTGAACTCCTCTGCAGTTTTGGCATTTACCACAGAGGAGGGAAGACTATTCCACTGAGGAATAGTTCTAGGGAAGAAAGAATTCTTCAGGGCATCACTATAGGCCTGGTGCCTACGATATTGACTGTTTAGTTTTGATGCCCTTGTTTGAGTTGAAGTAGTCACAGGGGTCAAGTATTTATCTTTATTAAGAGACACTGTGTCAGAGTGTATCTTATAAAAGAAGGTTAAAGAGGACTGCTCGCGACGGGCCTCCAAGGATGGCCATTCCAGCTCATCGAGCATTTCACCAACACTGCTTCTGTTCCGCCATCGCCTGCAGGTCCATCGGGCAGCCGTCCTCTGAACCTTCTCAACCTGTTGAACCTGAGCTTTAACATGGGGATGCCAAACAGGTGATGCATACTCTAATTGAGGTCTAACCAAGGTTTTGTATGCAACACCCTTTGTCTGCCTAGGTGCAAAAGCCAAATTACGTCTAAGAAACCCTAATGTCCTAGTTGCTTTAGAGGTAATCTCAGAAATATGTTGACCCCAATCAAGATTATCAGTAATGGTGATACCAAGATATTTTGCGGATTGGACATGTTCCAAAGTATGCTGATGTAATGAGTAGTTAAATTTAATCTGCTTGTCTGGAGGGTGCCGTGACACCCTCATTGAATGACATTTGGCCACATTGAACTTCATTTGCCAATCGGCCTCCCAACGTGCTAGGCTATCCAGGTCATCTTGTAAGATAAGACAGTCAGAAGTAGTATATATGTTCCTATACAAAACACAATCATCAGCAACAAGCGAACAGATGACCTGATATTATCAGGAAGATCGTTAATAAATATCAAGAAAAGGACCGGTCCAAGTACCGAACCTTGTTTTTTCACCGGTGTGATCGAACGACGTCTGGTAGATGTCTATCTATCTATCTGTCTTCTGATACTGCGTCGGTCACATTTGACCATTACCGCAGGTGTATATTACATACACTCCAGGTTTTGCAGGATGAAAGCCTACACAGTAATCATGTAATTACGGTAGGGATCTTTAACCTGCAGAGGGGATGGTTCTCCCTACACAGGGGGCCTCCAGTTAACGTCCCGATCCGAAGGAAGGTGCACTTTATGACATTCATCCCTGCAAATGATGCCAATGGACACCGCAATTTTATCGCCGCTGCCGAGGATCGAACCCGGGACCTCTAGCATCAGAGGCAAGTGCACTAACCGCTGAGCTATCACGCTCCTAATGTTTGGTTAACTGGTACACAGACCCTCTACTTCTTGAATAGAAGCATGCAAATCCCGGACATTAGTGTTCGCACCTTTCGCCGCCATCTTTGTTACGTATGGTGTGACGGATCTATTGTTGTTGTTTCCAGTTTCCCCGTGTCGCGGGTCGTCAGCTGGTGGGGTCCCAGGGAACGAATCCATTCTGGCACTACACCGTAGCCGTTCGGTGCTATCCCCATTCCACGTTGCCGGTGAATGGGGAGACCATCGCTCGGCTCCAGCCCCGTCCGTCCGTGTCTATCGTAAGTCTGCGGCAGTCGGTCCATTTTGTCTTCTACTCGACGTTACAATTTTTTGCTTGTCAATATGCCGAACCGTGTCAGAGCAGAAAAGGGTCAATTTTGATATTGGTATTTTTGTTTTTTATTTTTTATTTGATTTTTGCATATTTATGTAACGTATGTACATTTTTACATTGTTTGGTCTGTTTCCCCAGCTCGTTGAGTGGTCTATTTTTTAAGTATATATGCGGGCGTATGTGCTTACCCCGCCACGGACCTGTTTTGTTTGTTTTTATTGTGCCTTAAAGGTAGTGTTGTCCGTTTTAGGGCAAGCCCACCCGCTCACAGTTGCTGGGGAGGACAGTTTTTGTACCTGCAAGATTAAGCTAGTGGTTTATATTTTGTGTGTGTGTGTTTTTTTTTTATCTGTAAATACAATATGTAACATAATAACATGAAGTGCCGGCCTACGCCGTCTCGGGCTTGAATTCGTATTTATTTTGTTAGTGAGTGACTTCTATCGCGGAGGATGTGCAAAGTAGGTCAACCCATTTTTATGCATTTGCCGTTTTAAGTTAAGAAAACGTGATGCCTTCCTCGACGTAGGATGCCGCACTCTGCGGGACCATAAGTGGGTCAGTCGCCATGTTTGCATATCATTAACGCATCATACGTGAAGGAAGGCACCATAGGAGGAAAGTGTATTCCTGCCTAGCCATTTGGAGGCCCGAGACAACGTTTGCCGATCTCGTTTGTGGTGTTGCCCTTTTTGGGACAGGCCCATCGCCCACAGTTGCTGGGAAGGACAATTTTTGTAAGTGCAAGGTTGTGCTTGAAGATTATATGTTTTTTTTTTTTTTGTTTATTCTGTACATACAACATATAACATAGTAACATGGTGTATTGGCTTCCGCCGTCTCGGGTCCAAATTCGTATTTATTTTGGTCAGTGGGTGACCTCTATCGCGGAGGATGTGGAAAGTAGGTCAATCCCCTTTTATGCTTTTTCGTTTGAAGTTAAGAAAAAGTGATGCCCTCCTCGACGCAGAATGCCGTATTCTGTGGGACCGTAGGAGGGTCATTTTGTGTCGCCATGTTTGCATATCATTATCGCATCCTACGTGTAGGAAGCCATCATAGTAGAAAAAAATGTATTCTTGCCTAGCCGTTTGGGGACCCGAGACAACGTTTGCCAATCTCTTTAGTAAAAGTGGTTAGTGCAATTGTTATATAATCATGTAGGTCGCATACAAGCGTCCGCCTGCACACGTGCGCAGTCGAGCGCTCCTATGCGATCTTGTTTTTAATGTTTCATATTTACACAAATAAAATTGTTTGAAATCGTTTATTTTTTTAAAGAAAACTCTTCTTCTTCTAACTCCATGTTTTTTATCTCTCTTTTCTATACTATCCTCTCTACTGTATTCCTATCCTACAACTATCGCTATATCTACCTAGTGTGGTTGTGTGTTGTTTCAGTTTCGCGTGGGTGGTTGTGTGTGTTAAAAGCCTTCCTTCAGGTCGCGCTAAGTCATGCCCTAGTTAGTTAGTTAATTGCCCTTGTCTGTATTGATATGTGGCCATCTTGACCGTCTGTCTTTATTACGGTCATGGCGCAATTTGCTGTTTTTGGTATTTTTATGTTATGCGACAAGGGCAGTACGGAGGGCTGTATAATATACCAGGCGAGATGCGGTTTTTCAGTCGTGGTGGTATGCAAAAGGCCCTTTTGAGGGCCCCCAGGTCATTCCGTTTGGGTAACATTATAATGTACATCCTTCATTCGAAAGCGAAAGTTGCGAAAAAAAGAAAGAAAAAGATGTGATAAGGCGTCTTGTTTCTTATTTCTGTCCCATTTTTCTATATGCGTTCCTGAAGGAGAGGCTTTGTTTGCTAGTGTGTTGTTGTGCCGTTCTCCTTTGGGTTGTGTGGCTCTCGATCAGCCAGGATTTTGACGCAACGCTCCTAAGTGCACAGTCCAAGGACCGCAACCACAGCGCTACGTCTCGTTCTGACTTCCCGTTAGCCTCACCCCCTCAGGAGGGGCTGGGCGACGGATTTTCCTTGTGGTGGGTCCATGCCCAGTCCCGGCGTGCTTTCGTGTGGTCCTCTTTCGGGCTCCCGATCAGCTAGGGCTTTGGTGCAGCGTTCATAAGTGCAAAGCCAGTGGGCCGCAACCACAACGCTACTCCTTGTCTTAACTTCTCGCTTGCCACGCCCCCTCTGGAGGGTGGGTCGGGGCTATGGATTTTCCTTGTGGTGAGTCCATGCCCCGTTCTGCTATGGTCTTCTCACAGTGATCCAGGGATCGCTGTCACCGATA
Source organism: Lucinisca nassula (assembly GCA_963580285.1). Lineage (NCBI taxonomy): Eukaryota > Metazoa > Mollusca > Bivalvia > Lucinida > Lucinidae > Lucinisca > Lucinisca nassula. Next base: position 20,887,377 of record OY757022.1, read on the forward strand.
TATCGATAGGCACTCCTAAATGCAAAGCCGAGGCCGCAACCACAGCGCCTATCGTTGACTTTGTTCCCCTTTTCGCTGTGAGACGGCCGCCCTTTGATCACTACGGCCCTTTTTGGTTGGTAGCGTCTAAGGTGTGGTTAGAATATTTATTTTTACTGTTCTAGAGATTTTGGTTTTAAAGTATGTATTCTCGTACGGGGTGTGTTTTACGGTACAATGCGATAAAATTTAGTCTGCGCCCTTAGTTTTCCCCTATATTTTTTCCAGGTAGTTTGTTTTCTCAAAGAATTTGAAGACCGCGTCCCTCATTTCCTGTGAATTTAGATTGAGCAGAGAAACCGCGTTTATCTCACCTTGGTATCCTAATGTTGTATGTTCTCCCTTTCGTTCCCTTCTGGCGGGGCCGTGTGCGGGGCACTCTGCGTGGTAGTGTTGAACACACTCCGCCCCGCCACAGTGCCCGCATAATGGATCGGCCTCGCTATAGAAGATGTTGTGTGCATTTAGTCCGTTGACCCCGAGTCTTAGTCGTGTATATATGCGATCGAGCTTTCGGCTGTCGCTATATTGTACCAATTTCGGGGTCAAGGACTGACAGATCGAGTGTCTAAAGCCGTGTTGTCCCTGCCATATGCGCACCCATTCCTTTTTGATGCTGGCCTTAATGATTGCGTATACTTATTGTGGGTTCGGGAGGTAGTCAAGTGCCTTTCCCCGGGTCAGAGCTTCTTTGGCCAGTGTGTCTGCGCGCTCATTCCCCTGCACGTTGCAGTGGGAGGGGATCCAATCTATGTTCAGGGTGATACCTTGTTTTAGAATTTTTTGTATTGGGATATGAATGTCCTGCAGTATATCCGGTCTTGTAGTGCTATTCCCAGAGTTTATGCTTTGTATTGAGCTTAATGAGTCTGTTAGTATAACAGTGACGGATCTACCAGAGTAACCCACGCTTTTGTCTGGTTCGACCAGAGTGACGTCACGACACTTCCGCCATGCTACCAGACCGCTACCAGACTGAGTTCGATCACACTTTGTTAATTTACCTTGATTTACCTTGATGTCGACGTCACCTGTAGGTTATTCAATAAGCTGTTCTGACGCATTTGTTGGTTGTGTCCAGTATCGTGCTGTTGGTCCCGGTGTGTAGCACGCCTCAAACTTTATAGGATGTCTCTGCCAGTACTTGTTCAGCCGGCTCTTAAAGGCATTAACCGACGGCTGATGATGGGAGATTTTTCCAATTATCTATTACTCTCGCTCACATTTAGTCTTGCCCGTTTCTTCAAGCTGTATTTCGAATCACTCACATTTTTGTGTAGCTCTAATTCAGCCACAACTAACAACTGGAACCTGAGCCAGGCGGTTTGCCGTATAAGTGTCCTAAATGTTTGGACAGAAGAGTAACCAGGGCAGACCCAGATTGATCAGCTTCTTTCCGATCAGGGTCTTCACTTTTTGCTGTTCTAACTAGTTTAAACATGTCCATATTTGTAAACTAAGACTGTGATTGCAGTGTATGTACATGTACGTCCAGACTTTTGGGTATTTTTGCGGTAACTGTATACCTGTCCCGCTGCCACTTTATAGCACGGTTATAGAGATCAGAAAGAGGGAGGAGAGGGGAGGAAAGAAAAAGAAAAAAAATATCTCCATCTTTAATGAGCCGTGTTATAGGGAGGTCGTGATACATGTAATTGTATGTTTTTCCTTGTTTCATTGTTTCTTTGCATTAATCTAGTTTCATTCTTTCACGTTAGTATGTCCATCAGGGATAAAATGCCTTATAGATATACAACAACAACAACGTTATCTTAATAAACTTTGAAACTTTGAACTTAAATAGTTTGAAGGGATGTCCCCTTGTTTGGTGGTATGTGGCCATTTCAAACAATTTATCCTTATTCACAAGATTTATATTGTTCATTATCTTATATACTTCTTTGTTACGTATGGTGTGACCACTGGTTAACCATGGTTAACCACGGTTTGTGATCGAATGACCTCATTCTTTTTTCGATCTGAGTCACTTGCGAAGCTTTTTGTAAACTTCCTATCGACACGTGACAATCCCCGCTCATCCATGAAATCCGATTGTCTGCACACTTGAGTAATTAACGAGCCGTTACTAATCCATTTTGATTGTTTGACAGTGCCTTTCCTGACTAAATCGATCAGTCCAACATCCACTATTCAAATCTGATCCGCAATGATCGACAAAATACCAGGTAAACAACAGACGAATAGTTGAAAATTGACATTTCAGCCCTAGCAACACGACGCTCACCTGTCAAAATTGAAATAGGATAAACATTTCCTAAACGGATAGTGTAAGCTTGTGATGTAACAGGTGCTTAAATAATTATTTGGCATATATACTTGATTCATAATATTTATATATATTTTAAGTTATATAGGGATAGCCTGTCAATGTCAGTTTTGTTCCATGGAAATGCAGAAATTTTATATGGTAATTTACTAATTACGGTGCAGTCCGGTAACATTGCGCACATAAAGTTTTGATAGCTACATGTGACTTTGTTCTAGCCACCACTCAGATTTCACAGTCAACAACATTGCAACATTTCCCTATCGACCAGCTGCAATGAAAATTTGCCTCTGAAGTTATTAATATACAGGACAAAGAATACTATGAAAAGGGATACCCCTTGAAATTGAACTACCAATTTTGTCGCCCAACATTGCGCACGATAAGTATTTTGAACAGTTTGAACACGAGGATTGACTCAGATAAGTTGTTGATTAGTTCTTCTGCAATGTTGTCAAAAGCAGTAAGTTTAGATACAAGATAATAGCGCCTTTGGCTAGTTTTAAACTCAGTCTTGACTTTTAAAATTTCGGATTTTTCGTATTTTGAGAAAATTGAAAAATTCCGCGAAACTAGCCCATCTGCACGTGCAGGCCCATCTTTTTCGGGGCTAAGATAAACTTAATGCCGATGCACTGATGATAGTGGAACTGATAATTAGGGATACATTTTGTGAAAATGTGAATGCAGGGTGCGCAAAATAAACGGCCGCGCAAAGTTACCGGACTCGACTGTATATTGTAAAGATGTTCTCAAGATTAGTTATTGTGATGAGCATGTTTGAATCCTGTCCACTGACTCTATGCTTCCAATTTTGTTTACTGCCATTGTAATGAGTTTGTTTTTTCCAGTGGACTGATTGGACTCTTCCATTGCTATCTGCCGCCCCCGCCCATAGGGGCTAGAAGAAATATATGGGCTGCACGAGCTGAATCCGGCCCGCACACTAGTACTGGTAAACCGCTTAGAGGATCTAAGCCTGTCCAGGAACCGCGGTGCGAGGCGGACCTTCCATACTAATAAACCCTATTGGTTTCATTGGGCGACAGGGCTTGAGATGTCATTTCATCTTAATGTCGGGTAAAAGTCCCACAAAATTGGAAGCAACGCCTCCAAAATGACCTTTACAGTGTTGACGGGGATGTTAAACCTCCAATCAATTAAATCCATTGCTATCAATTGGACAAGTCCATATGCCGAACAAGGGCTGTGAGGCCTATTTTTTCATTTTTATACTATTTCACTGAAAATTCAGCTAGCAAAAAGTGCAAGCCCTGTGGCTTCTGATCTGGGCCTGCACTGTTAACCAAGGTATCCCTTTAGGGGTTTCCCACATGCATTGGGTTAATGTCCCTGTCCACACAGTTTAGGTCATTTTGGACACATTGCTTCAAATTTTGTTTACTGTCCGACTTAAAATAAAATTTGTCTTGTCTTATGGGTGAGATGAAATGACATCTCAGGCCTTGCCACCCAATGAATCAACAACAAAGTATATAATGCATTCAGCATGGACGGTCCAACTTGCACCACTTTGCCTGGGTAGGCTTAGACTTTCTAAGCAATTTACCAGTACTCAAGTTTGCAGTCACTTTCAGCCCTGTGTGGAAGTACCATGAACCCTAAACTATTCCTTCAAGTCCCAATGATTGAGGTCCCAGTAATTCTAATTCAAAAATATTTTCTAACCCATTCAGTTCCAGAAACCCTAAAGGGGTACCTTGGCAAACAGTGCAGGCTCAGATCAGACGATCAGCAGGGCCTACACTGTTTGTATAAAGTTCAGCCATTTTCCAAATAAAATTTGAAGAAAACACAACCTGACACCCCTAAATTTTGTGATGGGCTCCTGCTATATATAAGGTGGAAGATTCCATTGGGTACAAGATCGATCCCGGGCTTCTTCAGACTTTCGGATGAGTCTTTAAACCAAGGTCCTGTCTCCGTATGACCTTAGCTGTTGGTGGGACGTTAAACTAAAACGCACTCACTCCATTGGGTACAATAAGGGCTAATTAATAAAATTGCTTGCTTTTTGTAGATTTTTTTTTTTCAAGATAAGTATAGATTTGCACCCAGGGCTGGAAAATTCCACTCAACTGCTTGACATGACAAGTAAGAATTTCGGTAAATATTTTGCCAAGTCCCTTATGAAATTTCCTAAAATCTACATGCCCATGGTCACGCCCCCTACCATTGGGGCTTGGAGAAATAGATTGGGCAGCATGGTGCTTCCAAGCAGTGCTGAATCTGACCACACACGAGTACTGGTAAACCACTTAGAAGGACTAAGCCTGCTAAGGCAAAGTGGTGTGAGTCAGATTGTCCAATGCATATAAGCCTTATGGTTTCATTGGACCACAGGGCTTGAGAAGTCATTTCACCTCAATGTCAGGTAAAAGTCCCACAAAATTGGAAGCAACATCTCCAAAATGACCTAAATAGTGTTGACAGGGACATTAAACCCCAATTCAAACAAACATGGCTCATTAGTCTTTATAACACTGTTCATTATAACTCAGTTTTGGGTATAACACGGTTTCAAGATGGATCCCAAAATTGTATAGATTATAATCTACACGTTTTTATTTGGATATACACCTGCGGACACAAACACGTTCAAGCTCCGATGAAGTACCTTTCAATGAATCTCTTTGCATCAAGTTAGTTTGACAAGCAAATGTCATTCATCAAAGTAGTCTAAAACTGGATCAAGCAATATACATTGATTGGTCTTATTGTGGCAAGCACTTTTTTCCATTTTTAGATCTGTTTGACATTCAAGATGTATTCTGATTGGACAGTGCAGGGTCTACAATGAAATATACAACACTTTGTGTTTTGAATTTATTCCTGTCTTGTAGTTAACTGACAGGATGTAAGGAAATATTGAATGAAACATCAGATCAAAATGAAATGGAGCTCATCAAAGTTTGAACGTATTTGTGTCCACAGGTGTAACACGGTTGTTTAACTAACACGGCTTTTGCTTTGGACCCCATTAATAGTGTTATATAAAGAGGTTGTGGTGTACTAATTAGAACCACCAGAACCGCCTCATTGAGGTGGTTCTAACCAGCACCCATAAACTATGTTTGGAATATGAATAAGGAAAATATCACAAATTTTCATTGGAAAAGTAGCCATTCTGGATAAAATGAAATCTTGAATGCACTATGCCAAAACAGGTGTGTTATCATAATGAAAAAAAACAAGAGGCCCATGGATCACACTGCACTTACCAGAGGTCAACTGTGTAAAACTTGCCCGGCCCCTAGCAGCCATATTTTTAACAAACCATGGTGGCTTGAAAAATTTAGCTTTCAGTTTGTGAAACGAAGATTACCATACATGATTACCATACATGGACATGGTAGTCATACTAGTCATCTTGTCCATAAATATCAACTTCAGTTCAGCTGATTGCAAATATTATCTGATGCCATAGGCAACAAGAGAGTCACAAAAAATTCCCCTGTTTGGCCTTTTTTCCCCATTAGGATTTGTGCCCAGTCACCAAATATGACCTTGACATATATTAGGTCAGAGTCAACCAAAGGTCTGCTTCTGAACAAAATTGCTAGGAAATCAATTTTGATGCCACCAACTGCAACAGAATCAGAATAATCAATGGTTTTGCCTTTTTCACAAACAAGGGTCTATAAGTGATCAATGGGACCTTGGAAATAAATAAATCATGGTCATCTGAGTCCGCAATGCTACATACTAAGTTTCAAGGTCATGGGCATATTGGTTTCTAAAAAGGTTTCCAAAGGGTTTTTATCATATAAGGGCATGGCAGCCATCTTGGTTATGTGACACAAATCCCACAAATAAATTTTCATTTCCTCTTCCCATAGAGGCTCCATATGTAATTTGGTTTCAATAAGCTTAGCAGTTTAAGTGGAGAAGATAAAAAACTGAATCTGAGCCATCTAGGACAAAGGTCAGTAAATGATCTTGACCTTTGGAATTGATAAACAAACTTCCTTTTAGCTGATTGGAAGTACCAATTCTGATGCCACAGGCTACGATAGAATCAGAAAAATTCATTGTTTTGCCTTTTACCCAAACAAGTGCATAAGTGACCAAATTTAATTTTGATGTAAAGTAGGTCAGGGTCACCTAAAGATCATTGTTTGAACAAAACTTGTAGTGCCCGAGTCCCCAAAGCTGCATACAGAGTTTCAAGGTTATTTGCCTTTTTGGTTCCTGAGGAGAAGATTTTTAAAGGCTTTTAACATATATGGGCATGGTGGTCATCTTGGTCATGTGACTCCTAAGCCACAAATTTATTTTCATTACCTCATCCCATCAAGGCTTTAAATATAATTTGGTTTCAATCAGTCCAGCAGTTTACTGGAGAAGAAGATAGAAATACTGAATATGAGCCATCCAGGACAAAGGTCAGTAAATGAACTTGACCATTGGAATTGATAAACTTCTTTTTAGTTGATTCTGATGCCACAGGCTACAATAGAATCAGAAATATAAATTGCTTTGCCTTTTCCTATACAAACGCTTAAGTGACCAAATTTGACATCAATGTAAAATAGGTCAAGGTCACCAATAGATCATCATTTGAACAATACAGGTTGTGGCCGTTGTGCCCAAGTGAAAAGCTGCATACAAAGTTTCAAGGTTATTTGCTTTTTGGTTCCTGAGGAGAAGATTTTTAAAAGTTTTTACCATATATGGGCATGGTGGTCATCTTGGTCATGTGACTCATAGGCTACAAATTAATTTTCATTGCCTCATGCAGTTGATGCATTACATTTAGTTTGGGTTTCAGTCAGTCAAGCAGTTTACTGGAGAAGAAGATAGAAATACTGAATATGAGTCATCCATGACAGAGGTCAATAAATGACCTTGACCTTTGGAGTTGATAAACTTCCTTTTAGCTGATTGCAAATATCAATTCTGATGCCACAGGCTACAATAGAATCATAAAAATCCATTGTTTTGCTTTTTTTCTCTCATACAAATGGACAAGTGACCAAATTTGACCTTGATGTAAAATAGGTCAAGTTCACCAAAAGGTCGTCATTTGAACAAACTTGATAGGGCCCCAAGTCCCCAATGCTGCATACCAAGTTTCAAGATCATCTGCCTTTTGGTTCCTGAGGAGAAGATTTTTTAAGGCTTTTTCCATATATTGGCATGGTGGCCATCTTGATCATGTGACTTCAATCCCTCAAATTTGGTTTCACTGCCTCCCAATAGAGGCTTCACTTATAATTTGGTTTCAGTCAGTCCAGCAGTTTACAGGAGAAAAAGATGTAAATTATACTGAATATGAGCCATCCAGGGCAAAGGTCAGTAAATGACCTTGACTTTTGGAATTGATAAACTATTTTAGCTGATTGCAAATATCAATCCTGATGCCACAGGCTGCAATAGAACCAGAAAAATCCATTGCTTTGCCTTTTTCCCATACAAATGCTTAAGTGGCCAAATTTGACCTTGATGTAAAATAGATAAAGGTCACCCAAAAGTCATCATTTGAACAAACTTAGAAGGACCCAAGTCTCCGATGCCACATACCAAGTTTCAAGGTCATCTGCCTTTAGGTTTCTGAGAAGATTTTTTATAAGTATTTACCATATATGGGCGTGGCGGCCATCTTGGTCATGTGACCCAGTCCCTGTGAACAAACTTTTGTTCCCCTTTCCCATGGTACCCCACATGTAATTTGGTTTCGATTGGCCAAGTAGTTTCAGATGACATGTTGTTGGAACATGTTGACCCCACCCCCACCTTCCCAACTTTGGCTCCTGTGAGCTAAAAATCAGACATGTCCCAGCTGTTCTCAAAATAAATAAAAAAGAAGAAAAAATATATGTATATTGGCATGTACTGTAGAAATAAGGGCAAAATTTAATTGTGAGATTTGTATTTACTTCGAAGTGTTACTTTTTACTTTTGTCTTAAAATTTTTAAATATTGGAAACTGTGCCAAGATGACTAGAGAGAGATCGCAGAGAGTGGAAGCTCCCGGCTATCAACCCTATATCTGGTGTGAGATCTGCCATGTGTGCAGGAAGCCAGCTACCACTTATGTGGATGTTGCCCCTGTACCTGCACGTTAGTCAAAACTCAGATGATGATGATGATGATGATGATTTGCTTGACACAATTTAAGCTGTTAATATTACTTGAAAATTCTTTAATATTTCACTTGTCCTGCTTAGGAAAGGGCATGAATTTCATAGGGACTAGACAAAATATTTACGATGATCCTCCAATATGAGGCGTGGACATGTTGATTATTCAAGCCAATCATTACACATGTAAGGCACTGTAATTTTTTTTTTAATGATGTTCTTTTTCTGTTTTGTTCAGTATTGATGCTGCCTCCGCCCATCTTGGCTTGGACAAGTAGATTGGGCTGCACAATGCTTTAGATACTTCACAAAAAGTACGTAAAATTCGCCAGAGGCGCGCTACGTTACACGTAACAAACGTAACAAATAATATATATAGGGAAAAACACTCAGCACCATAATTGGACCGTAACGAGCAAAACATGAATATTCTTTGACTTGTCTCCATTAGGTTACAAGGAAAAGCAGAAAAAATCTGGGGCACATTTTCTCCCAACATAACGTAACAAACTTAACGAAGGAAATATATAGGGAAAAAACACTCTGCACCTCATTTGGACCGTAACAAGCGTAATGAGGATATTCTTGGACATGTCTTTGTTACGTAACGAGCGTAACAAGCAAAAATCTGGGGCACATTTTCTGCCAACGTAACGTAACAAATGTAACAAAGGAAATATATAGGGAAAAAACACTCTGCACCTCATTTGGATCGTAACGAGGATATTCTTGGACATGTCTCCCAACGTAACGTAACAAACGTAACGAAGATAATATATAGGGAAAAAACACTCTGCACCTCATTTGGACCGTAACGAGCGTAACAAGGATATTATTGGACATGTCTTCGTTACATGACGAGCAAAAATTTGGGGCACATTTTCTCCCAACTTAATGTAACAAACGTAAGAAAGAAAATATAAAGGGAAAAAACACTCTGCACCTCATTTGGACCGTAATGAGCATAACGAAGATATTCTTGGACATGTCTTCATTACGTAACGAATGTAACGAGCAAAAATCTGGGGCACACTTTCTCCCAACGTAACAAACGTAACGAAGGAAATATATAGGGAAAAAACACTGCACCTCATTTGGACCGTAACGAGCGTAACAAGGATATTCTTGGACATGTTTTCGTTAAGTACGAGCGTAACGAGCAAAAATCTGGGGCACATTTTCTCCCAACATAACGAAACAACGTAACAAAGGAAATATATAGGGAAATAACACTCTTCACCTCATTTGGACCGTAACGAGCGTAACCAGGATATTCTTGGACATGTCTTCGTTACATAACGAGCGTAACGAGCAAAAATTTGGGGCACATTTTCTCCCAACGTAACGTAACAAACGTAACGAAGGAAATATATATGGAAAAAACACTCTGCACCTCATTTGGACCGTAACAAGGATTTTCTTGGACATGTCTTCTTTATGTAACGAGCGAAAGGAGCAAAAATTTGGGGCACATTTTCTCCCAACGTAACGTAACAAATGTAACGAAGAAAATATATAGGGAAAAAACACTCTGCACCTCATTTGGACCGTAACGAGCGTAATGAGGATATTTTGGACATGTCTTTGTTACGTAACGAGCAAAAATCTGGGGCACATTTTCTCCCAACGTAACGTAAGAAACGTAACGTAGGAAATATATAGGGAAAAAACACTCTGCACTTCATTTTGACCCTAACAAGCGTAACAAGGATATTCTTTGACTTGTCTTTGTTACTTAATGAACCGCCTTGGAACGGTCAGTGAAAAGTATTTTACCTGGGGGGCTTAACTCGATTTTACGCAGCTGCAATCCTCGTCCTTACTTCCGTCAGGATTTAGACCAATCAATTGTTCAGTTCGCATGAAGGCTTTCTAACTCATCAGTGCAACATCTCCGTGGACACAAAAATCAAACAACCACAGTCTGGTCCACAGAGATGAAACAAAGGTGAGGACTTGACAGCAAGCAATAACAGAAATGCTGGAGCAAAAAGAAAACTAACAGTTAGTCTCTGATGGGTTACCCAAAAGTCCCACAAAATTGGAAGCAACGTCTCCAAAATGACCTAAATAACCTCAATCAAACAAACAAACAATGATATGCATGTAGGCACACAAAATTTTTCAGTTTGGCACACCAAAAAAATTGATGGCAGCATTACACCTCAAATCAATCAATCAATCAATCAGTCTCAATCAATCAATCAAAAACCTCTCTGAATTTACATGTACATGTACCCGGTTGCCTATCATTGCACATTTATAAGTAGCTTCAACTTACTGTATGTTTTTTTTAGCTTCCAAATTTGACAGAGAAAACCTTTAATTAAGACAGTATAGACATTCTGAAAGGCAAACTGATGCATGTAGCTGAATGTTTAACCCATTTTGTACTGGAAACCCCAGAACGCGTACCCCGGCAAACAGTGCAGGCGTCTGATCAGGACCTACACTATTTGTAAAAATTTCAGCTATTTTCCAAATAAATTTTGAAGAAAACACAACCTGACACCCCTAAATTTTGAAATGGACTCCGGCTATATATAAGGAGGAAGATTCCATTTGGTACAAAAAGGGTTAAACAGAACATTTTGGACTTTTCCATGGAGCATCAGATCTCACACAAACTTGACAAGTACTTATAAACTTTTTCTGTATGTTACTGTTCTATAAAATGAAATGTCCATGATGGTATAGAAATTACAAACTAAAATATTCTGAAAAGACAACATTGTGAGCACAGAATGCTCAGCGTTAGTGAATGCACAATATTTGTAGACTTGACTAAGGCTGCCACCATTAATCAGATAATTTATTAATCAGTCAATAAATTCAACTGAAATGATTATCGTTACTGATTTGCTAGTAATTGATTATTTGATCAGTATAATTTACTACCAAAATTTGTGTCTAAAATAGCTGGATGAGTGGCAAACAGTGCAGACCCTGATGAGATGCCACATTCTGCCATGTCTCATCAGGGTATACACTGTTTGCTAAGGCCCATCTGTCTAAATATAATGATATTATATAACACATGGTAAGAGTCAAAGCCAGAAAGGTAAAATTATGATAAAATCTTCAGCGATTACTAATCAATCATCGATCACTGTAACATAACTGATAATCGATTTTCATTTCAGTTCCGATTAGTCAGCCCTAGACTTGACTATTTATCAGTTAATCTGAGCCTTCTTTGGCATTGAAAAAGCCTTTTCTATTTTCTGATTTGGCGGCTTTGTAGATTACTACAGCCAGAGAATTTCAGGTTATATACGCGTATCTGTAAACACTTAACAGAAAGTAAGTAACTTATGCAACAGAAAGATATGAGAAGTTTTTGACTTTTTGTATTTTTTTATATTTCAGCTTTGCTAATGGCTTTCAGTATCTCGTGAATGACAACCATCTGTAATGAAGACCCAGAGTAGTAATGAGCTAATGTCAGGCAGGGATCAGTGTGCACATAGCCACAGGCATGGGGGACGCAAAAAGGCTCCAGAATTTGAAGACGTAATAGCTCCACCAAGTCCTATACAAGAAGAAGTAGAACCAGATATAGATGATGTGTCAGTTGTAGATGATATAAATGAAAGACCAAGGACTGGAAAATCAAGGCAGTCAAGTGCATCAGTGTCCAGTCGTCCAGGAAGTCGTATGTTCGGGAGTAGACCAGAAAGCTCAAGGTCTGTTTTTGAAAGCATTCCTGGAACGAGACCGGCAAGCAGAAGGGTAAGTGTCCAATGAGAGCTGCATAATTCTTGATTATAAAATATTTTCATTCATGACTCATTTACTTGTGGAATTATATCTTTGCTAATCAAAACTCTTGCTGTGCCCAGGATATTTCTATTCCGAACTTCTCATGGCATGTTTGAAGTTTAGGCATTGTCCTGTTTAACCAAACTGTAAACTGTATGCTACAACCTTGTTATAACATTGTTTGTTTTAACACAGTTTTGGGTATAACACTCCAAAAATGTAAAGATTACATGTATATATAGAAAAAGTACCATAAATGGTTAATTTTATATCCAAAAAATATATAGATTATACAGAAAAATAACCATACACCTGTGGACACAAAAGCTTCAAACTTTGATGAGCTTCATTTCATTTTGATCTGATGTTTCATTCAATATTTCCTTACATCCTGTCAGTCACCTGCAAAGACAGGAATAAATTCAAAACACAAAGTGTTGTATATTTCATTGCAGACCCTGCACTATCCAATCAGAATACATCTCCGATGTCAATCAGATCTAAAAATGGAAAATAGTGCTTGCCACAATAAGACCAATCAATGTATATTGCTTGATCCAGTTTTAGACTAATGAATGACATTTGACTTGATGCAAAGAGATTCATTGAAAGGTACTTCACCGGAGTTTGAACACTTTTGTGTCCACAGGTGTAAATGGTCATTTTTCTATATAATCTATACATTTTTGTTTGGATCTATCACCTTTGTTGTTCTAACATGGTTTCTTCTTTTGACCCCATTAACAGTGTTAGAAAGAGGTTGTGGTGTATTGGCTTTATCTGTATGTAGATAAACATACTGATCCATGTCATCCCCTTGGAAAAACAGATACATTTTTTGACTTTGATCTTTTGTATTATTGCTTACCATTGGTCTTGCATGCACCAACACATGATACAAGATTCCTTAGCATCCTCCAATTTTTAGCTTGTAACTGGGCTCTTTTGTATAATTGCTTACCCTTGCATGCACTGACAAATGAGACAAGATTCCTTAGCAGTCTCCAATTTTTAGCTCATCTGAGCCTTTGGCACAGAGGTGAGCTTATGGTATGGTAAGGCTCCATTGTCTGTCTGTCTGTCTGTCCTCTGTCACCTGGTGTCTGTCAACATTTTCAATCATCTCCTCTGAAACCACTGGACTGATTGAAGTCAAATTTCATATGAAGTATCCATTGAGAGGCTGTTCACAAGATGGCTGCCATGCCTACATAAGGTAAACTTCTCAGGAATCAAATGGCTCCATGTATACTATTCTATGTATACACAGAACTCAGGTGAGCAGTTCAGAACCATTGGTCCTTTGGTTTGTTATTCAGATGCACAAGAAAAACTGAATCTGAAAATGTTGTCTGCTTCTGTAGTCTGCTGAATTTTCTTGCAAGCTTTTTAAAAATATTTTTGCATACTAGCAAACAGTTAAATTTAACTTTCTACCGATGAAAAATAATGTTACTTCATTCTTCACTTTTCATTGTTTATTTTATTTACCCAGACACTTAATAGTGTAAATAAGACATTCTGTAAGTCTGAATATATAAATTTTTATGTTTGATGTTTGGCTCAACAATATTTGCATTTAAAGCTGATTGGCAATGGTTTGCTATTATTAGCCAGTTATATATGTTTGCTTTAACCCTTAAGATGTCAATCACAACAATTGTTGTGTGCTTTGTCATCTGCTGAAAAGTCACTGTTGCAAACAGTATAGACCCAGATCAAACTGCTCCTCTACAAGCAGTATGATCAGGGTCCACACTGTCTGAATGCAAAAAAACACATGTTGTAAAGTTTGCAAGAAGATGCATGGTTGGTTGTTTTGAGGTTTAAAGTCCCCGTCAACAACAAGAAGATGCAGCAGACAACATTAACAAACAACATTTTAACTCATAAAATTCCAATCACGACAGTTGTCGTCTGCTTTGTCGTCTGCCGGTTACTTTAAAAGTCATTTTTTGCAAACAGCGTGGACCAGTCGGAGCAGTCTGATCTGGGTCCACAATGTTTGTCTATATGTAAAAATATTTTTTTAAAAGTTTGCAAGAAGATTCAGCAGACGACATAAGCAGACAACATTTTCAGAAACAGTTTTTCTCGGCATCTTAAGGGTTTAGATGTACTTACATTAACCCTTATCTTGCTGTTCACGACAACCCCTTTATTTGCAAACAGTGTAGATCCAGATCAGGTGGCTTCTGAAGAAGCCACCTGATCTGGATCTACATTGTTTGGCATTCAGTTTATGAATTTGTAGCAATAAATTACATCAAGTAATTTGATTGGTTGATACACAGACATGGGTGTGGCTTAAATGAATATTCAACAAGATAAGGGTTAAAGGGTTACTGGTTAAATTTGATATCGAAGTGTTCTTTTATTGGCTGTATATTTTGTCACCTTATTTCAATCAAAGCACTGACAACACTGGTGGGTTGATTGCCTCTGAACTGCTGAAAATGTCGTCTGGTTACCGGTATGTCGTCTGCTGAATCTTCTTGCGAACTTTTAAAAAATATTTTTTTCATATAGGCAAACAGTGTGGATCCAGATCAGACTGCTCCTAGTGGAGCAGTCTGATCTGGGTCCAAGCTGTTTGCAAAAACTAATTTTAAAGTACTTGGCAGATGACAAAGCAGACGACAGTTGTCGTGATTGGCATTTTATGGGTTAAATTCCTGTATTGAACACAGACAGTGTAGAGAATGAAGGCCGTATTCTGCAGCATCTGATATGGGTCTGCACTGTTTGCCAACATCCACAAGTACATGAGCTCAGTCAGTGTTTACAGAGCGCAGCTATAAAAAATGTTATCTAGATATTATACGAATCAGATATGGGATTGTTAATGGGCAAAATCTGTTAACATTTGGCAGAGTTACAGCCCTTTTTAGTTAAAAATAAGTTTTTTTTTTGCATTTCAGATTAATAACTTGAACATTTTTTCATGGATTTTCATCAGATTTTGAATACATTGGTATTGTGTATGAGTGGTTTGGGAGTGTTGACCGTTAACAATTCCCATTATTACACAGTCATGTTGTCTTACTTTATGACATAGAGGATCTTACATGAGTGCTCATGTATTATTAAATTTATTAAACTCGTTGAGGAAAAGGAATAAAATGCCAGGTTTTAGCACCAATGCAAGATTCTATTTATCATATGATATTTAAAACGCATTTAATTCACGATTTTTATTCAAAACCTCAATATTCTGCCATTAGTAAACTTGACGCCATTGAGGACGTCATATATGTAACGTTACGGGACTTATCCAACTAATTTGCATATTTAATCCACTAGAGGATTATCAAATTTATAATTTATTACATGGCGTTATTACATTCTCAGACATGACTTCGTATGATAAATGTCATTATCCACTAAATACAGAGACATTATACAATAGATAATTATATGTATTATAAAGAAGTGTATGTTTATTGTGAAGCAAATGTATTTTTACTTCAGGAAAGTTGTGAGGCTTGTAAATCAGAAGAAGTAAGTTTGTGCATGTTTGATGTGGAGGCACTTTATTTGCTAGCAGCTCAGTTGTGTCAGGCATCACGTTGACAAGTCCTTGAAAATCCTGTAAACCCCAGTTTACATAGAGAAAACTGGGGTTTACAGGGGTATACATTATTTTTCTTATTTCTGCTCCAATACATAGGTTGT
Source organism: Lucinisca nassula (assembly GCA_963580285.1). Taxonomy (NCBI): domain Eukaryota; kingdom Metazoa; phylum Mollusca; class Bivalvia; order Lucinida; family Lucinidae; genus Lucinisca; species Lucinisca nassula. The sequence continues at coordinate 20,903,244 of OY757022.1, forward strand.
TGGTACTCATTAGAACCGCCTCATTTAGAACCGCCTCAATGAGGCAGTTCTAATGAGCAGCCACAACCTATGTTTGGAGAATTAATGAGAAAAATATCACAAATTTTTAATCAGAAAAATAACCGTTTTGTAGTTTTGAACAAATGCACTACAGCACAGATGTGTTGTCTTAATGCAAAGAGATCACTCAAAATATCAGATCACAGTAAAGCCCTTCACTGTTGCCGCATGGTCAGTAGCTTTTGTGCCAGTAAATATGGGGGAAGTTTGTTTGTTTGTATTGGAGTTCAACAGTCCAGTCAACACTATTTAAGGTCATTTTGAGCCAGCAAGTTTACCTATCCACACTTTTCCTGGGCAGGCTTATACGTAAGCGGTCAACCAGTACAGTGCACATTATTTCACCAGAAACTGACAATAGCCCTTCTTGAATCGAGGCCGGCTACTTGGGAAGTATCCACCTAAATGCCACAAAGAAGGAGTATTGCAATTTCAGTACAGTATAACAATATCTTATAAGATAGTCGGTGTGTTGTCACATTTATTGTTATTCACTTTTGTTACCGTCGAGACATTGTCATAAATATAGAAGTTACAGGCAGGTTTTGATGTTGAAAATACAGACAAGTGAATTGTGACTCCGGAAAAGTTGCATTTTTAACCTTCACCACTCTCTGGGCTAATTCAGCAGACGACAGATTGTTAATAGTTTTCTCTGGGCTAATTCAACAGACGACAAATTGTTGATAGTTTCTTATTTTTCCCAGAAAACAGGATTTGACATCTCATGCAAATTGTCTCTTGACATCTCATGCAAATTGTCTAGGAGACAATTTGCATGAGATGTCAAATCCTGTTTTCTGGGAAAATCAGAAAAAAAATATGTTTTTCAAAATGTTGTCTGCTGCACAAAAATACCCAGCATGCAGAGCATTAAAGACCATTAAAGTCCTTGGACAAGCGTGAAAAAAATTGGGATTTCCACACCCTGAAATATTTCAACTATACTAAACCACCCTCCTTATAAATGCAAAAAATAGAAATACATGCAGAAATCCGCCCATCAGGGGTTGGAGAAATAGATTAGGCTGCATGGTGTTTCCTAGCAGAGCTGAAACTGACAGCACATGAGTACTGGTAAACTGCTTAGAGGGTCTATTTCAACCTGCCCAGGCAAAGTGGTGCGAGTCGAACAATCTGTGCATATAAATATAAACCCTATTGGATTCATTGGGTGGCAGGGCTTGAGATGTCATTTCATCTCAATGTCAGGTAAACGTAACACAAAATTGGAAGCAGCATCTCCAAAATGACCTATATAATGTTGAGGGGGATGTTACATCTCAAATCAAAGAAGCGAACATGCGGAAATGGATGACACAATGTTTCAGTTACTTGATCAGTGCAATCTTTTGATGGTAATAAACACCTACTCATAATGTTAACACCATGTTTGTATTTGTGTGTTCCTTAAAAGCTAATGTGTGTGCATGTGTGGTGGCTCTTTATAACACTATTAATGGAGTCCAGAGCAGAAACCGTTTTAGTTAAACAGCTGTGTTATTTCCAAACAAAAATGTACAGATTATACATGTATATAAGCAATTCATTTTGGGATCCATTTTGAAACCGTGTAATATCCAAACCGTGTTATAATGAAACATGTTATAATAAGGTTGTGATCAGGGTCCGAACTTAAATATTTTTGCCACAAGTAAAATTTAGCTTGTTACAAAAAATATCAACTAGCTAAAATGAAAATCAACTCGATTTTTTCAAAACCCTTTAATAAGAGCAGAAATTTATTTTCTGCCGAAGGTCAAGGCTTTTTTTCTGGTGTCCTTGCTTATGTATTTTATCGATTGCCTTGAACGTTGTTGTGTGTAATATGTGGTCGCTGCCTGCCGTCAGTTAGAGTTGTCTCTCTTAGTAAACTGTCAATCAACCGGCAAGCTTCTCTTCAGACAATAGTGCAAAATCGGTCATTTTGAACTCAAAATTTCTCCATGTAATTTTGATATTTTCAATAAAAGAAAATTATTTTGATATAATATAATCATTTGTCTTTCATTCTTTAATAATTTTAATGTGAAATATAATCGGACAAATGAGAAACAAATAATCAAATGTGATAACTGTCAGCGAAATTTTAAAGGGTTTCGGCTGCCATTATTGGCTTCTTTTAAACTCAAAATTTCCATGTAATTTTGATATTTTCAAAGAAAGAAAATTATTTTGATATAATATAATCATTTGTCTTTCATTCTTTAATAATTTTAATGTGAAGTATTATCGGACAATTGAGAAACAAATAATCAAAGGTGATAACGGTCAGCGAAATTTTGACGGGTTTTGGCAGCCATTATTGGCCTCTGATACATCACACCGGCGACACTTCTCCTGGCATATTATTGTCGTCTGTATTATCGGTTTGTTTTTTTACCAACGAATGGACATTTTTTGCATTTGAGAAAATTTTCTTGTACAAATATTTTGTCCTCGCATTTTCAAATTCTCACTCGCATTTAGCATAAATGTGAGCTTAATTTTGGACCCTGGTGATGTATTATACATTGCGTAATCACAGTTTGTCCCTAATTGCATCATACTGTCCAAGAATATTGACCAATCAAAAGGAGTTTTGTGCAAGCGCGTCACTGATTCCTATGGTCCGTTTCTAAACTTTGATTAATTGCGTGCTAAATTCAACCACCAAAATGTTCAGATGTGAGAGAACAACCCTTAGCTTGGACTTCCAGAAATTAATTATTCGAAAAATGAAAGAGAATGGTGCTGATTCGGAAACTGGGACATTCGCGGAACATTTCTTACTGTTGCTACTGATGTTCATTCACAGTTGTTGGGAGTGAAATAGGCTGCTGTAAATTCCAGTCCAAAAATAACTTCATTAAAATACAGCCTATGTGACAACATTACAGAAATCTTTCTGCAATGCATAGTATCGGTATTGTGCAAAATTTGCTAAGATTGGAACAACCAAAGTTCAAAATCACTGTTGGCCTCCATTGTTGTCCACCTAGAACCAGTTGTTCAAAGCATCATTAACTTACAAGCTCATTAAGGGTCAGAATGTTAACTGTGCAACATCTAAACACTGTGGTATTTTCCTGAAAAATAAATGTGAGTAACTTTTGGTATTTTTGCTGAAAAAATATGAGTAGCTACTCACATTTTTTCAGCAAAAATATTTGACTTTTTACTATATATATATTAAATGATCCAAGTTTTAAAGATACATTAAGGTAAAGTGGTGTGAGTTGGACTGTCCATGCATATAAACCCTATAGGTCTCATTGGCCGACAGGGCTTGAGATGTCATTTCATCTCAATGTCGAGTAAAAGTCCGACGAAATTGAAAGCAACGTCTCCAAAATAGTCTTAATAGTGTCGACAGGGACGTTACTCTTCAAATCAAACAAACAAACAAACAATAACTTGTGGCTATGTTAGTTTTGAACAGCTGGACCCTTTAGTTGAGAATTGTTACTGGTGACACGTCAGATGACATTCATACACCATTAGGGCTGGCTAATCGGAGCTGAAAAGATAATCGATTATCAGTCCTGTCATTGCAATCGATAATGGATTAGTAATCGCTAAGGTTTTTGTCGTGATTTTACCTGTCTGACTTTCTGTCTGAGCATGACTCTTTCCATATGTTGCACTTTACCATATGTATATTTGAACAGACAGGCCTGAGCAAACAGTGTAGACCCAGATGAGACGTCGCATAATGCGGCGTCTCATCAGGGTCTGCACTGTTTGCCACACATCCAGCTATTTTAGGGCTTATACTTCATACTCCGAGTCCTGAAATTCATCTAAAAGCGCTATCCATGCCTTCTGTGTCGTTTACTTACACAACTTATCCAATTTTCGTCAGGAAATGAGCGAAATAAGCAGTCTTGAGGTATTTACTTACTTTACTTAGATTACTTATCAGTCATCATTGTCAGATAAGTAAAGTAAGCTGAGCTGAGGCTGACCTTGTGTCCTGGAGTCTCTGATTTCGCTGTTAATTGAATTCTACTCATTTTACTTACGTTACTGATCTTCATATCAACACTATAAGTAAAATAAGCAAGTTTACAGTATTCTACTTAGGTTACTCAGTTTACTTACCTGGTACCAAAGCAGTATAAGTAATCTGAGTAAACTAAGTAGATGTCAAAAAATCTATGCCCCTCGATCCAAAAAACATGCTTCATAAAATTAAGTGCAATAAGCTAATTAATTGATATAAAAAGAACAATTTTACATAGTTTAAACATAAATAACTAAAATATGCTGACCAGAACACTGAAGCATGATACTATAATACAGAAATGAACTAAGTAGGATGAGTAACATAAGTAGGCGTATAGCTAGCCAAGGATGGTACATGTATCAGCCTCACTCTTAAGATAAGCTAAGTAACGTAAGTAATGTAAGTTGACTAATCAAACCAACGAAAGTCAATCTTGATATAACAGGATAAGTACAAGAATAAGCGTAAGTAACCTAAGTAACCTAAGTAAGCTAAGTAACCTTGCATGTCTCTTATGACAAAAGCTACTACCATACCGACAATGCTAAGAGTAAGCTAAGTAAGATAAGTAACCTAAGTTGAGGTTATATATTTCATCAATGACTATGAGCAGTGTAAGTAGGATAAGTAAGTTAAGTAAGGTAAGTAACATAAGTATTGGAAGTAACTGATATACCAGTAACATCAGCGACACCAGAGTAAGTTAAGTAAGCTAAGTGAAGTAAGTAAGTAAGTATTGTGGTTTCGATCTCAGCACATGAGTAAGCTGAGTAGGGTAAGTAAACTAAGTAACCTGAGTAGAACTCTTAAGTAACATAAGTAAATGTCCTACTAGCTGCAACAGCCATACCAGAGTAAGTTGAGTAAGCTAAGTAAACTAAGTAGGCGTCCTGGTCACTTCGTAAAAGGATGTGCAGAGTAAGTAGGATAAGTAAAGTAAGTAACCTAAGTAGACTTATAAGTAACATAAGTGATGTAAGTAACCCCTCCACCAGCTACAACAACCATACCAGAGTAAGTTAAGTAAGCTAAGTAAACTAAGTAGGCACGATGGTCACTCCAAACTGGGTTGAGTAGGGTAAGTAGGATAAGTAAACTAAGTAACCTAAGTTGAATTCTAAGCAACATAAGTAAGGTAAGTAACTACTCCACCAGCTACGCTACCCATACCAGAGTAAGTTAAGTAAGCTAAGTAAACTAAGTAATCGGCGAAGTCTGTCCCAACGAGGATGAGTAGGGTAAGTAGGATAAGTAAACTAAGTAACCTGAGTAGAATTCTAAGTATCTTAAGTAAGGTAAGCTACTGCTCTACCAGCAAAGCTACCAATACCAAAGTAAGTTGAGTAAGCTAAGTAAACTAAGTTGGCGACCTTGTCACTCCGAACAATGTAGACTATGGTCAGTATGATAAGTAAACTAAGTAACCTAAGTAGAATTCTAAGTAACGTAAGTAAGGTAAGTAACTGTCATACTAGCTATTACACCCTTACCACAGTAAGTTAAGTAAGATTAGTAAACTAAGTAAACGGCGAAGTCTGTACTGAAGAGGATGAGTAGGGTAAGTAGGATAAGTAAACTAAGTAAACTAAGTAGAATTCTAAGTAACATAAGTAAGGTAAATAACTACTCCATTAGTCGCTCTACCCATACCGGAGTAATTTAAGTAAACTAAGTACGCGGCAAAGTCTGTACTGGAGAGGATGAGTAGGGTAAGTAGGATAAGTAAACTAAGTAACCTGAGTAGAATTCTAAGTATCATAAGTAAGGTTAGTTACTGCTCTACCAGCAAAGCTACCAATACCAAAGTAGGTTGAGTAAGCTAAGTAAACTAAGTTGGCGACCTTGTCACTCCGAACAATGAAGAGTATGGTCAGTAGGAAAAGTAAACTAAGTAACCTAGGTAGAATTCTAAGTAACGTAAGTAAGGTAAGTAACTGTCATACTAGCTATACCATCCTTACCACAGTAAGTTAAGTAAGGTAAGTAAACTAAGTAAACGGCGTTGTCTGTACTGAAGAGGATGAGTAGGGTAAGTAGGATAAGTAAACTAAGTAGAATTCTAAGTAACATAAGTAAGGTAAGTAACTACTCCATTAGCCGCTCAAGCCATACCGGAGTAAGTTAAGTAAACTAAGTAAGTAGCGAAGTCTGTACTGAAGAGGATGAGTAGGGTAAGTAGGATAAGTTATCTAAGTAACCTGAGTAGAATTCTAAGTAACATAAGTAAGGTAAGTTACTGCTCTTCCAGTAACGCTACCAATATCATAGTAAGTTGAGTAAGCTAAGTAAACTAAGTTGGCGACCTTGTCACCCCGAACAATGATGAGTAGGGTAAGTACGATAAGTAAACTAAGTAACCTAAGTAGAATTCTAAGTAACGTAAGTAAGGTAAGTAACTGTCATACTAGCTATACCTTCCTTACAACGGTAAGTTAAGTAAGCTAAGTAAACTAAGTAAGCGGCATAGTCTGTCCAGACGCGGATCAGTAGGGTAAGTAGGATAAGTAAACTAAGTAACCTAAGTAGAATTCTAAGTAACATAAGTAACTACTCAACTAGCCACTCCACCCATAGCATAGTTACTTAAGAAAGCTAAGTAAACTAAGTAAACGGCGTTGTCTGTACTGAAGAGGATGAGTAGGGTAAGTAGGATAAGTAAACTAAGTAGAATTCTAAGTAACATAAGTAAGGTAAGTAACTACTCCATTAGCCGCTCTAGCCATACCGAAGTAAGTTAAGTAAACTAAGTAAGCGGCGAAGTCTGTACTGAAGAGGATGAGTAGGGTAAGTAGGATAAGTTATCTAAGTAGCCTGAGTAGAATTCTAAGTAACATAAGTAAGGTAAGTTACTGCTCTTCCAGGAACGCTACCAATACCATAGTAAGTTGAGTAAGCTAAGTAAACTAAGTTGGCGACCTTGTCACCCCGAACAATGATGAGTAGGGTAAGTACGATAAGTAAACTAAGTAACCTAAGTAGAATTCTAAGTAACGTAAGTAAGGTAAGTAACTGTCATACTAGCTATACCTTCATTACCACAGTAAGTTAAGTAAGCTAAGTAAACTAAGTAAGCGGCATAGTCTGTCCAGACGCGGATCAGTAGGGTAACTAGGATAAGTAAACTAAGTTACCTAAGTAGAATTCTAAGTAACATAAGTAACTACTCCACTAGCCACTCCACCCATACCATAGTAACTTAAGAAAGCTAAGTAAACTAAGTAAGCAGCGAAGTCTGTACAGAAGAGGATAGTAGGGTAAGTAGGATAAGTAAACTAAGTAACCTGAGTTGAATTCTAAGTAACACCCTTATCACAGAAAGTAAGGTAAGTAACTACTCCACTAGCCACTCTGCCCAGACCAGAGTAAGTTAAGTAAAATAAGTAAACTAAGTAAGCGGCAAAGTCTGTCCCAACCAGGATCAGGAGGTTAAGAAGGATTAGTAAGCTAAGTATCCTAAGTAGAATTGTAAGTAACATAGGTATGGTAAGTTACTACTCCATTCGCCACTCTACACATACCAGAGAAAGTTAAGTAAGCTAAATAAACTAAGTAAGCGGCGAAGTCTGTCCCATAGAGGATGAGTAGGGTAAGTAGGTTAAGTAAACTAAGTAACCTAAGTAGAATTCTAAGTAACGTAAGTAAGGTAAGTAACTACTCCATTAGCCACTCTACCCATACCAGAGTAAGTTAAGTAAGATAAGGAAACTAAGTAAGTGGCGAAGTTTGTATTGTAGAGGATGAGTAGGGTGAGTAGGATAAGTAAACTAAGTAACCTAAGTAGAATTCTAAGTAACGTAAGTTAGATAAGTAACTGTCCTACTACCTATACCACCCTTACCGCAGTGAGTTAAGTAAACAAATAGCGGCAATGTCTGTCCAAACGAGGATCAGTAAGGTAAGTATGATACGTAAACTAAGTAACCTAAGTAGAATTATAAGTAAGGTAAGTAACTACTCCATCAGCCGCTCTACCCATACCAGAGTAAGGTAAGTAAGCTAAGTAAGCAGCGAAGTCTGTACCGAAGAGGATAAGTAGGGTAAGTAGGATAAGTAAACTAAGTAGATTTCTAAGAAACATAAGTAAGGTAATTAACTACTCCTCTAGCCACTCTACCCAGACCAGAGTAAGTTAAGTAAGCTAAGTAAACTAAGTCAGCGGCCAAGTCTGTCCCAATGAGGATCAGTGGGGTAAGTAGGATAAGTAAACTAAGTAACCTGAGAAGAATTCTAAATAACATAAGTAAGGTAAGTAACTACTCCATTAGTCACTCTACCCAAACCAGAGTAAGTTAAGTGCGATAAGTAAACTTTGTCAGTGGCGAAGTCTGTACTGGAGAGGATGAGTAGGGTAAGTAGGATAAGTAAAATTAAGTAACCTAAGTAGAATTCTAAGTAACATAAAAAAGGTAAGTTACTGCTCTACCAGCAACGCTACCAATACCAAAGTAAGTTGAGTAAACTAAGTAAACTAAGTTGGCGACCTTGTCGTCCCGAACAATAATGAGCCCGGTAAGTAGGATAAGTAAACTAAGTAACCTAAGTAGAATTCTAAGTAACATAAGTAAGGTTAAGTTACTGCTCTACCAGCAACGCTACCGATTCCAAAGTAAGTTGAGTAAACTAAGTTGGCGACCGTGTCATCCCAAACAATGATGAGCCTGGTAAGTAGGATAAGTAAACTAAGTAACCTAAGTAGAATTCTAAGTAACATAAGTAACGTAATTTGGATAAGTAACAGTCCTACTACCTTTACCACCCTTACCACAGTAAGTTAAGTAAACTAAGTAAGAGGCAAAGCCTGTCCCAACGAGGACCAGTAGGGTAAGTAGGCTAAGTAAACTAAGTAACCCAAGTAGAATTCTAAGTAACATAAGTAACTACTCCACTAGCCTCTGTACCAAAACCAGAGTAAGTTAAGTAAGCTAAATAAGCTAATTAAGCAGCGAAGTCTGTACAGAAGAGGATGAGTAGGGTAAGTAGGATAAGTAAAATAAGTAACCTGAGTAGAATTCTAAGTAACATAAGTAAGGTAAGTAACTACTCCACTAGCTACTCTACCCAGACCAGAGTAAGTTAAGTAATCTAAGTAAACTAAGTAAACGGCGAAGTCTGCCCCATAGAGGATGAGTAGGGTAAGTAGGTTAATTAAACTAAGTAACCTAAGTAGAATTCTAAGTAACGTAAGTAAGGTAAGTAACTACTCCATTAGCCACCCTACCCATGCCAGAGTAAGTTAAGTAAACTAAGTAAGCGACGAAGTCTTATTGTACAGAATGTGTAGGGTAAGTAGGATAAGCAAACTAATTAACCTAAGTAGAATTCTAAGTATCATAAGTAAGGTAAGTTACTGCTCTACCAGCAACGCTACCAATACCAAAGTAAGTTGAGTAAGCTAAGATGGCGACCTTGTCAATGTGAACAATGATGATTAAGGCCAGTAGGATTAGTAAACTTAGTAACCTAAGTAGAATTCTAAGTAACATAAGTAAGGTAAGTAACTGTCCTACCAGCTAACACCCTTATTACAGTAAGTTAAGTAAGCTAAGTAAACTAAGTAAGCGGCGAAGTCTGTCCCATAGAGGATGAGTAGAGTAAGTAGGATAAGTAAACTAAGTAACGCAAGTAGATTTCTAAGAAACGTAAGTAACCACTCCATTAGCCACTCTACCCAAACCAGAGTAAGTTAAGTAAATTAAGTAAACTAAGTAAGCGGCGAAGTGTGTACTGAAGAGGATGAGTAGGGTAAGTAGGATAAGTAAACTAAGTAACCTGAGTAGAATTCTAAGTAACATAAGTAAGGTACGTTACTGCTCTATCAGCAAAGCTTCCAATACCGAAGTAAGTTGAGTAAGCTGAGTAAACTAAGTTGGCGACCTTGTCATCCCGAACAATGATGAGCATGGTAAGTAGGATAAATAAACTAAGCAACCAAAGTAGAATTCTAAGTATTGTTAGTAAGGTAAGAAACTGTCTTAGCTACGACCTATACCACCCTTACCACAGTAAGTTAAGTAAGTTAGTAAACTAAGTAAGCGGCAAAGTCTGTCCAAACGAGGATGAGTAGGGTAAGCAGGATAAGTAACCTAAGTAGAATTCTAAGTAGGGTAAGTAACTACTCCACTAGCCACTCTACCCATACCAGAGTAAGTTAAGTAAGCTAAGTAAACTAAGTAAGCAGCGAAGTCTGTACCAAAGAGAATGAGTAGGGTAAGTACGATAAGTAAACTAGGTAAGCTGAGTAGAATTCCAAGTAACATAAAATAAGGTAAGTTACTGTTCTACCAGCAATGCTACAAATATCAAAGTAAGTCCATTAAGCTAAGTCTACTAACTTGGCAGCCTCGGAAAAATTATGAGTAGGGTAAGTAGGATAAGTAAACTAAGCAACCTAAGTAGAATTCTAAGTATCATAAGTAAGATAAGTAACTACTCCATCAGCTACGCTACTCATACCAGGCTAAGTATGCTAATTTAACTAAGTAAGTGCCGAAGTCTGTCCCAACGAAGATGAATATGGTAAGTAGGATAAGTAACCTAAGTAGCAGGGTAAGTAGGATAAGTAAAGTAAGTAACCTAAGTAGACTTCGAAGTAACATAAGTAAAGTAAATAACCTCTTTACCAGCTACACCAACCATTCCAGAGCAAGTTAAGTAAGCTAAGCAAACTAAGTAAGTGTCGAAGTCTGTCGCCAACGAGTTCGGTAAGTAGGATAAGTAAACTAAGTAGAATATTAAGTAACCTAAGTAAAGTAAGTAACTTCTTCACTAGCTTACCAAGACAAGCCTGCTCAACTTGTGTTAAACTCTCAGTACTATCAAGATGACAAGTCAGGAGTACTATCAATATGTCTTGAAGGATATTGCAGATTTGGCGAACAAAAGTTGGTCATACTGGAGTTATCTTTCTTGTGCATGACATGGTATCTAAACTTTGGGTACAATTGTGCATTAATGACCATCAATATATCTTTAAGGGAACTGAATTATGATCATCACATGGTTATACTGTCAGGGGAGAAAACTGAACAAGAGCTCCGCAAATGGTGCATTGTACCACCGTGCCAAGGTCATGTTTGTTGGTCTTCTGCAACGGATCTTCATGTGTTTTTTTTTCCCAGGTTCTCCTGTTTTTGCCAATCTCTGATTAAAGATCGGCTCATCATGAGGGAAATAATCATGAAATGGCCGGTCGTAAAACCAAAATTAAAAGCCAAAATAATGTTATTGTAGTCCAACCTTGAAATAACTATATATCAAGTTTATGCTAAACCAGCGCTAAATTGTAGGAGTTACATAGTCTCTCTCTTTCCCTTTTCACTGCTACATGCTAACTTTTGTGCCTTACGAGCAGGTCTTCTGGGTGGAAAGCAGTACTAAGCAATATGGAAGAAGTGCCTTGCTAAAAGAAACAACACTTTGGTCATCGTGAGGTTTGAACCCGCAAAGTCTCGATTACAAATCCGATGCGCTACCACTGCACTAAATTTGAGTAAACAGTTTAGTAGGTCTAAACTTGGCCAGGAAAAGCTGTGCTAGTCAGACCGTCGTTTCCTTTCAGTGGTTAAAAGTTCCGGAAAATCTAAAGCAGATCCCCAAAATGACCTAGGTAGTATTAACGGGCAATAACACCGCAAACTAACAAACAAACAATTAAACAGACAAACCACAAATCCTTCCGTTTCAAGGAAAAATTAGATGTTTGTCAAATATATAGATTATCCTGTTCGTCATGCCTGAAAAATGCAACCTGCAGCTGGTGTTGCAGCAGTACTAAGTAAAAAAAAGAGCGATAGACGAGAGTTTTCTCCCCTGTTAGTATATAACCATGTGATATGGCCATAAGCTGGAGACAATCTGCGCACACAGCTACAACGGAATTTTGTTTCCCTGGGGTAACCTCTTTGGAATAGCAAAATGAACTGTTTGCACCTCGCGAAAACAGGGAATAAAATATAGACAGGAATATATTATTTCATATTTTATTTCTATTAAAGAGTGTTCATCTAAACAATAAATTAACATTTTAAAATGTGTGACTTCATAAAATTATGAACATAGGCATGGTCAACTACTGATAACTTAAGGCAGAACTATATCTTGTACCAAGAGACTATAAAAAACTTGTGGGGCTAAGTAGTATGTTTATTATTAGATTTCCAGCAATTAATTAACCCATATATGACAATGGAATCTCCCACCTAATAAGTCTGGAAGTGGTCCATGGTTTCAGGTTTGTTTTGTTTGGGGAGAATTTTGCATAATTGTATTATTTTCAGCAAACTGTGTGGGATCTGATTAGATGCTGTGTTTTGTGGCATCTGATTTGGGTATTCACTGTTTCCCAATGTCCCATAAAGGGCTGCTATGCATATGTGTAAAATTCATATGGTATGGTCACTTAACCCTTATCTTGCTGAATATTCATTTAAGCCACACCCATTTCTGTCTATCAACCAATCAAATTACGTGATGTAATTTAATGCTGCAAATCCATGCACTGAAAGCCAAACAGTGTAGATCCTGATCAGATGGCTTCTTCAGAAGAAGCCATCTGATCTGGATCTACACTGTTTGCAAAGATAGGGGTTGTCGTGAACAGCAAGATAAGGGTTAACATCAAACAAGAGGGCCATAATGGCCCTGGATCGCTCACCTGATCCATTGTGTATCAAGTTGGCCTGAATATACGAGGACTGTTCAAATATGAATGCAAGTAGAACGTTTTCTCATGCACTAATGCGAAAATCACCTGGAAATAAATATCACAGCGCAGAAAAACATTTTACCCGTACATTGATACCAAACCTGTTAAAATCCGTCCATTTTAGCCATGCATATCGTTCGAGAAACACTGTCTACTCTTGTATACTAATACAAAACATGGTTGGAAGGTCAGAGTACGCCGTTGAAATACGGTCCTATATTAAGAATCGTTGTATTCTTCGTATACGGTGCAGACATTTTTGATGAAATATGTTTGGTTTATGGGCATAATGAAATGTCTTTTCCGACAGTTTTTCGTTGGTTCAAGAAATTCAGCTGTGGGCTAGGCTCAACAGAAGATGCACCACATGATCGTCGGCCGAAAAGAGCAACATCTGCCAAGATGGCTGCTAGAGTGAAATAGTTGCTACCGATGCACGATACACCACTAGGCAAATAGCTAGTATGGTTGGCATCTCATTATGAGCAGCTCATACAATTCTGAAACGGGATTTGAAAATGAGAAAGATCTGTGCTAGATGGGTTCCCCATCTGTTGACAGGTGAGCAGAAAAAGACACACGTTCAGAGCGCCAAGAAGTTGCTTAAAAAGTTTCCAAATTACAATTCACTGTCTTTCGCTAATTTCGTCACAGGTGACGAGACATGGGTTCACTTTTTTGAGCCAAAACGAAAGATCCAGAACAAAATATGGGCGGACTGGCCGTTTCCGGGGCGACGGCCCGGAGTCCTCGGGTGCAGGGGGGGGGGGGGGAAAGAAGGGAAGGACACCAAACCCATTCATGCTTATATAGTTGTTACATGAGCACGTCTGTATGTTCATTATCTTAACGTTCAGCTTAATGTTGTTTTTGATGTATTTCTCTCGTATCTAATGGAATATGACATGAAGTGTGTACCGTTTCTCAATGTTGGGATGCCCGGCGGGGTAGGGGCGGTCATGTCGTATTCCTTTATATGCCGGGGAAACGCACCATCTCCGTGTTCATTACATGTTTTAATGTTGTTTTTAAATAGTTTCTCAATTATGTGCTATTATGTTCATTATCTCCGTGTTCATTACATGTTCAGTTTAGTGTTTGATGTATTTCTCTCGTTTGTAACGGGTTATGACATAAGCGTGTACCGTCTCTCAATATCGGGATGCCCGGTGGGATAGGGACAGTCATGTCGTATTCCTTTATATGCCGGGGAAACACACCATCTCCGTGTTTATTATATCTTTTAAATTTGTTTTTGAACTTTTTCTCATTTATGCCGGGGAAACGCACCATCTCCGTGTTCATTACATGTTTTAGTGCTGTTTGGGAAAGTGTATGAAGTTGGCTTGGAGTCTGGAGTATGGAGTTTGGAATTCGATTTATTCCGTAGTAGTAAAGTATAGTAAAATATTAGTGAATGTTAGGCAAAATCGATATTCCAAGCCGCGAATCCCAAGCCAAGTTCACACACTCGTTTGGGATGTATTTCTCTCGTATGTGAAGGAATGTGACATGAAGCGTGTACCGTTGCTCAATGTTGGAATGCCTGGCGTGGTAGGGGCGGTCCTGTCTTATTCCTTTATATACCGGGGAAACACACTGTCTCCGTGTTCATTACATGTTATGCCACCGGCATACGAAGTATGCTATGGGGATATAATGTTTTCGTCCTGCCGTTCGTCCGTGGGTCCGTCTTTCCGTCTGTCTGTCCGCCGTCCGTTTTTGTTAAAGTTTTTCGTCAACGTTTCTAAGAGATTGTATCTTCTGAACCCTTTGATAGATTTAGTTGATACTTACACTGAAGTTACATACTGGTCTAAAACTTTCATTGATGCATGTCCCCCCTCCCCCACAGTGACCTTGAGGTCAAGGTCAAAGACTTAGAAATTTTACATTTGGTTCAAGTTTTATGACAAAGTTTATAGATGTTCTAAACTCTAAGACAAATTCAATTGATGCTTGCATCGATGTTGCATACCAGTCCAAAGATTTCATTCTGCTGCTTCATTGATACCCCCACCCTTCAGTAACTTTGATTCCCTCACTCCCTTGGTCCATTTAGAAATTTTATGTTTGATTTAGCTTTTACAACCACATTTATACATTATTATAGCTTCTTGACATCTTCATTCATATTACATACAAGCTCAAAAGATATATCAGAGTATGGAACTGGCCGGGGGTATACGTGACCCACTGGTCGCTTTCTCTAGTTTAATTATGTTTTTGAACTGTTTCACAATTGAAGGGGTTAGTGCAAGAAGGGGCCTAAGTCACATTTTTATAATTTCGAGAAAAACGCGAAAAACAAAATATTTTGCAAAATTTTCATATTTTTCATACTTGAATTTAAATAAATTCTTCTGATGTGTTATCGCGTCATCTGAATAGGTGCAAAACCGCATAAATAGTTCTAATAGGCCAGTACATTTAGCCAGAAATGACCCTTGACCCACAACTAATTCCTTGAGAAATGTTATCAGCAGTTTTAGTATCAGGAAGGTGTCCTGATTTATAGAAAAAAAGTCCTCAAAAAAAATCTGAGGGGAAAGGGTATTTTTGGGGGGTGAAAAAATACGAAAAATGAAGAAAAATCACAAAAACCAGGCTTATGTTAAACAATAAATACTTGACTTCATTAAATCATCCAAAATGAATATTTCTATCTGTGGAAAAATACTACAAATTCTGAAGATAAAAATTTTAATTTCTTTTTGTATATTTTTTGTGTGAAATTTCGAAAAACAAGTATTAGCTTTTATAAAAAGCTTGAGTCTATGCTAAGCACACATTAATTTGTGTAGAACTAAAATGTGCCAGTTACCACAAAGTGTAAAAAAAGTCACAGATATCAAATGAGGATTTCCAAATCTTATCACCAATCTCACATAAAACAAAATTTCCGTTTTTTTTTTTTTTGGCTATCAATTACAACTAATTGAACTACATGCCTACATTTACGGTTTCTTCATTTCGCATTCTAGTTTATACTTTCATTTTACATTCTAGGTTAACGTCATGAAAAAACAATCTGCCTAGATTGCCGTCTAGAAATGAAAACATTAAGAATAGGATGTGGGAAGAACTAGATAAGGGCAAATATATGTTAATTTTGCAAGTGTGAAAGCAATCGTGCATATCCATGTGATAAGCTTTAGGCAGCTTTCAGGTAATTGCTGGGTTTCAATATGCAAGTGGGCGTTCCAGTATGACAAGAGTAACCAGATGGAAAATGAAAGTAGAACCAGTCAACAGAATACCAGTCATGACCTTTCATTAAATGCTTCCGGAGCAAAAGCTATCATTAAGATTGTCTACACCCGTGGGCGTAGACAATAAAGGAAAGTCGCTATATATATCTTTGATATATATATCAAAAGCAAACACATCACGAAAACATGCCTATATAATTTTGACCCCCACTAACCCACTTTAATCTATAAACTTGAAAAACTTGGGGTTTAGGGGTTATATTTTTTTTTTCTGCTCAAAAACATAGCTTCTGAGATTGTTGATACTCAATAGAACTGCCTCATCTATGTGGTTGAAATAAGTGAGTGAGTGTATTTGAGGTTTACATCCCGTCAACAGCAAATGTCATATGCAGTGGTTTCAAAAACATTTTGGCATCCAGATTTCTAGGAAAGATTGGAGTGTGATTTTCATTGTTATCTGAATAAAGCCCTTACAAATTTATCAAGCACAGCAGGGGAATAATGTCTATGTAAACGGGAAAATCCCCACTACCCGTCTATTGATGAAACCCCTGCATAAGGAGACCGAACCTCGGTCTAAAGACTCATCTGATAGTCTGGCGAAGCCCTTGGATCGAACCCACGACTCCTGGTTTATGAGGCTAGTAGCTTATCCACTACAACATGGAGGCTTCTTTTAGCAGAAATAAGAAAAATAATGTGCATGTACACCCCCTAAAACCCACCCAGGTGTAAATGGGTAGCAGTGGTGTAAAAGTCAACTGCCTCTCCCTCATGCGCGTGAAAACATCCGAAATGAGTGTTCGAGAGCGATTAATTAAGCTTGAGGCTTTAATCGCAATCGAACTAAAATAAATTAGTATAAACTAAAACTCAAGTAGGAGGGGGTTTCTGTCGAGTACCCACAATCTATGCTTTTGAGCAGACATCACGAAACATGCCTAAACAAAAACATTGCCAATTGTTCAGCCCAAAAATTGAATTTTAAGATAAAAAAATGATGTTTTCCTTATTTCTGATCAAAACATAAATTGCGGAGCTCGACAGAACCGGTTCTACCGAGTACCCACAATCTATGTTTTTGAGCTGATATAAGAAATTTAATATTTATCCCTGTACTATATAAAAGTGGGGCTCGAGGGGTCAAAATTATATAGGCATGTTTTTTTGACCCCACCCATCTGGGCTTGGAGCAATAGATTGGGCTGCTAATGCTTCCGCTCAGAACTGATACCGACCGCATATGTGTACTGCTAAACCGCTGAGAATATCCAGAAAAGTTGCTGCGAGTCAGCCTGTCCATGCATGTAAACCCTTTTGGATTCATTTGGCGGCAGGGATTCAGAGATGTCATTTCATCTCAATGTCCGGTAAAAGTCCCACAAACTTGGAAGCAATGTCTCGTTTTCGTGATGAATAAGAAAAACCTCAGAATTTTTCTCTGGATTTTTTGGGGGTGATCAAATCTTCCAATAGATTTGAATATGCGTGTTTTTGATATGTTTTTATGACCCCAACTTTAAAAAAGTTGGAGGTTATATTGCTTCTGGTTCGTCCATTCGACTTTCCGTTACGCCTTTGATGCATAGCATAACGCAAGAAACGTGCATGCTAGGGTTTTGAAATTTCATATATCGATTCTTCATGGAAAATTAGCTAACGCGTACTTTTTTCTTATCCGGACTGTGCCCCTTTCAAAAGTTATTGCCCTTTGAATTTTTTTATACAATCTTGTCAGCAAAATATCTCAAAATCTATTGGAGCTAGAGCCTTGTAAGTTGGTGACGAGTAGATGTCCTGATAAACTTTTGACTAAATTCCGAAAAATACTTTGTGGCTAATGGCCCTTTGTCACTTTGGGTACATTGTAGGCCCATGCTTTGTGATGCATAGCAAAACTTTAGAGCCTTGTATGCCAGGGTTTTGAAATTTCATATATGTATTCCTCATGGCAAATTAGCTGAAAGATATTTTTCTCATCCGGATTTTGCCCCTTTTAAGGTTGTTTGAGTCAACCTTTGTGTTCAGTCAGCTCAAAACAGTTATTGTGCGCAATGTTGAGAGACAAAATTTGTAAATCAGTTTCAAGGGGGTACACCCCTATTATTTTTTCTGCCTGTTAAAAAGTCAGCGGCCAATTTCTATTGCAGTAAGTAGATAGGACAGTGTTGCATTGTTCTGATTGTGATTTTTGAGTGGTTGCTTCCACAAAGTCACACATAGCTATCAAAATCTTACGTGCGCCATGTTACCGGAATACACCGTATGCACATATTAACGATATTAATTCATTTGATTCTAATGGCACAAATGTGCTTCCATACATTAAAATTTTGTCATGAGACATTGACAAATGTATTTTCCGACCAAAAAAAAAAAATGTTTATTCTTACAACTTTAACATAGTTCTTGTTTATCAATAGCATATAAGGAAAATATAAATGGCATGTATTAAAAAAAATAGAATGTAGAAAGACTCCACTTTATCAATTTCTGACGTAAGTTTTGTTTTCGATGACGTAATTTGTTTGCGCGTGAGGAGTCCTACAGCCGGTAAAACAGTGTATGGTGCTTTTATCTGGCCATTACTTATTTAATGCTTTTTCTGCGGATTAAATCCTAATTTTCTCAGAACTGGCACGGATATTTTTTGAGGACTTTTTTTTGGTAATTAATATAACATAGCCCTGTGTTTTGGTGTTAAAAGAAATTCTCAAGGAATTAGTTTGACCATAAAAATTAAAGTACCTCGCCTATAAGTATATCGCAGATATTCATTTGTTACAATAATGGTTTAGTGCAAGAAGGGGCCTAAGTCCAGGATTTATTGGACTTAGGCACCTTCTTGCACTAAACAAATACAACAAAGTTTTCTCTATTAAAAACAGAAACCTATGTCATTTAGTTGAACATGTATATTTTATCGTATCACGACTCTTTATTAGTTTAGTATAACAAAAATCTGAAACAAATGAACAATACATACAATGGAAACTCAAAGCTTTATGTGGTAAAACGGACTTAGACCCCTTCTTGCACCAACGATACGACATTGGACTTAGGACCCTACCAAAAATTTCAATAACAGTCATTTTTAATGCCAGTCAAGAAATAATGTATAACAAACTATATATCAGATTGTAGGTCTTGATATGATGTATCTGAAAATGTTAATATCCCAGATTTTTCCAAAAATGGACTTGGGCCCCTTCTTGCACTAACCCCTTCAATTATAAGCTACCTCTATGTTCATTATCTCCGTGTTCATTACATGTTCAGTTTAGTGTTGTTTTTGATGTATTTCTCCCGTATGTGAATGAATATGGCATGAAGCGTGTACCGTTGGGATGACCAGCGGGGTAGGGGCGATCATGTCATATTCCCGGGGAAACACAAATTCTCCGTTTTCATTACATGTTTATTTGGTTTTGAACTGTTTCTCAATTATGTTCATTATCTCCCGGCTGGGTAGGGGTGGTCATGTCATATTTCTTCATATATACCAGAGAAACCCACTACCTTCGTGTTCATTACATGTTTTAATGATGTTTTTGAACTATTCCTCAATTATGTGCTATCTCTATGTTAATTATCTCTGTATTCGTTACATGTTCAGCTTAATGTTGTTTTTGATGTATTTCTCTTGAATGTAAAGGAATATGACATGAAGCGTGTACCGTTTCTCAGTGTTGGGATGCCCGGCGGGTCAGGGACGATCATGTCATATTCCTTTATATGCCGGGGAAACACATAATCTCCGTGTTCATTACATGTTGTAATTTTGTTTTTGAACAGTTTCTCAATTATGTGCTATCTCTATGTTCATTATCTCCGTCTTCATTACATGTTCAGTTTAGTGTTGTTTCTCCCGTTTGTGAAGGAATATGACATGAAGCGTGTACCGTTTCTCAATGTTGGCATGCCCGGCGGGGTAGGGGCGGTCATGTCATAGTCCCTTATATGCCGGGGAAACACACTATCTCCGTGTTCATTACATGTTTTAATGTTGCTTTTGAACAGTTTCTCAATTATGACCATTCTCTATGTTCATTATTTCCGTGTTCATTACGTGTTCAGTTTAGTGTTGTTTTTGATGTATTTCTCCGTTTGTGAAGGGATGTGACATGAAGCGTGTACCGTTTCTCATTATTGGGATACCCGGCGGGGTAGGGGCGGTCATGTCATATTCCTTTATATGCCGAACAAACCCACTATCTCTGGATTAATTACATGTTTTAATGATGTTTTGAACTCTTCCTCATTGTGTGCTATCTCTATGTTCATTATCTCTGTGTTCATTACATGTTCAGCTTAATGTTGTTTTAGATGTATTTCTCTCGTATGTAAAAAATATGAGATGACGCGTGTACCGTTTCTCAGTGTTAGAATGCCCGGCGGGTCAATGGCAGACATGTCATATTCATATATATATGCGGGGGAAACGCACCATCTCCGTGCTCACTACATGTTTTAATGGTTTTTCTCCGGGTACTCCGGTCTTCGCCCACCTGGTTAACGATAGGCTCGATTTGAGTGAAATAATCTTGAAAGGGCCGTAAACAAACAAAAACTCATACCATTGATAGAGTAAATATCGCATCATACCGGACTTATACGGACATCACCTTTCTCAGATGTGCTGAAAATCAAGGGAATTAACGCGAACAAGACAGAAAATAAATGGTTATCTCCCCAAGGACTCGACTACCTCCTGTGCAAATTGCCTCAGGCAAATTGTAAATCGTACATTTTTAGGACCGCTTTTTATGTACTATATAGGTGACTGTTTTAATTTAAGAAAGTGGAGGTTGTGTTATGGTGTATCTTGAAAAAAAAAAACAACAAAAAAAAACAATTGAATGAAAACGAATAAACATAGATGATGTATTATATATGATTACAAATAGTATCTTCCAGTGTCAAATATATCAATTGTATTTAGCGACATAAATCAGTCTGAAATACATAAATATACAAGCCAACAGTGTAAAATGCAACAAGGTTTTGAACATTTTATAATGTGCAACATAAATTTTCAAGAATTGCTGAAATGAAATATTATACAAAATAAGATAAAATAAAATAAAATAAAAAATAAAACGATCAGTAGCGTATGCTCAAGAAACGCAAAGTTGTCAAACACAACATGACTAGTCCGACGAAAATGATCTAATTATCAAGTTTTTTTTTTGTTGTTTTTTTTTTTTCAAAATATTTTTGTTGTTAATTCTAAGCCCAAATGATGTTTCATACCACTTGTGAATCGTCTGCAGCAAACGATTCACGTGAAATGTCAAGCCTTATTCGCGTTGGAAATTAAGAAAAAAATATTTGAAAGTGTCTTCTGCTACTGATTCCCAGAGCTTGGAAGATGGTATTGTTCGGTAGCCGGACAAAATCCCCCCGGACATAATCCCCCCGGACAAAATCCCCCCTTTTTGTAAAGGCGGACAAAATCCCCATCGGACAAAATCCCCCCGGACAAAATCCCCCTCGCTGTATGTCAGGTTGGACAAAATCCTCCCCCCCCCCCCGAAAAAAATCACCCTTGCTCTAAATTGTTCTAGTTAATTGTCCTTCCACTACCCACAATCTATGTTTTTGCGCAGAAATATGAAAAATATTGGAATCTGTTATTGGAATATGTCAATTTAACTGATCATGCCTGACATAATCCTAATGGGTTGAGAGGTCCATAAAACCCCAAAGCACACATGTACAATTACAAAAAGTTAATACAAGTATGTCCTTTTTACTTTGATCTTACAAGCAACGTCTCCAAAATGACCTATACAGTGTTGACGGGCAATAGTTTCTCCATGAGCACCAATATAGCTTTGATAGTACTGCACCAAATCGGATATGGAATCTGAAGTTTTCAAAACGACAAACTGATTTTCAAAAACCAGTAATTGTGCATGTGGAGGTGTGCGGGATACTGTCCACCTTTATAAACAGCAGGGGTCTATGTCCGGGGGGATTTTGTCCAGCGGGGGGGGGGGGTTGTCCACCTGAACAAATGTTGGGGGGGGGGGGTGTCCGCCTTTACAAAAAGGGGGATTTTGTCCGTGGGATTATGTCCGGGGGGGATTTTGTCCTGGAATCTATTGTTCATGTTGCTATTACATTAAATCATATTTAGCCGATCAATCGAAGACGCAATCTGTGTGAAATTATTTATCGGGTCTCTGTATGTAGCAGAATCTCATCTCCCCTCAGGCGAATTAAACAGACTCGGACCAGACTGCGTGTATTCGCAAACTGATCCCAGTCTTTGTTTATTGCACACAATAAGGTCATAATATTGAGCCGGAACCCATGATTTAGTTTTTGCTTGCTTTGACAGTCCAATGACTCAGATCAGACTGCACCCGTTCGTATTCCTCCATCCGATTCGCGTTTGGCAAGAGCACCAGGATAATATAAATCAATGCTAGAAAAACAACGTAGTTGATTGCTGTCTATTCATTTAATAAGTGATATTCTTATATACTTAATGCCTCGGGCGGTCCTCAGTCTACCTTTCCAATGATATTCGTGACTTCGCGATGTTACGCGGTGTTTAACCCATTTAGTACCGGAAACCCCCAAAACAGGTACCCTGGCAAACAGTGCAGGCCCAGATCAGACGCCGCATAACGCGGCGCCTGATCAGGGCCTTCACTGTTTGCTAAAAATTCAGCCATTTTCCAAATGAATTTTGAAGAAAACACAACCTGACACCCCTAAATCATGAAATGGACTTGTACTATATATAAGGAGGAACATTCCATTTGGTACAAAAAGGGTTAACAGGGATTAATATAATTATTGGTTTGTTACGCCAAGGTCATTTTCTCGAAAAACACTATTGATTTTGCCTTTATCTCTTTATAATCAAATCAAAGTATTAAGTAAATCTGATGGGTCCGAGCTTAAAGTGAGACAGAGAGGGACAGAATAAAAATAACAACTTACAAAAAAGTTATGACAATATATTCATCAGTTTTTGTCGCTTCATTCAGTAGTTTTACTATATATTCTATACATTTAGAGGGTGCCTCCAATTATATGTAAAAAGGACCAAAAAGTTGTTGATAAAACTGCATGAAAAATACATGTTTGCATTCGTAAAAGAATGCAGAATCATGAACCGCTGGCACAGAAAAGATATTGCTATTACTTTTTATTTTATAGGGAAATAATTATCAAATTCCTATATAAATCTATGTATTTACTTTAACCGACTGCAGTTACCTGGATGTCCGTTAAAGTTCAACATGAATATTTAGGTATAATATTGTCGTATAAATTAAGCATAAAAGCTTAAAAATGGTATAGACTATTCAACTGTAGAACTAGCTCAGAGCTCATAAGCTGTCTGGTCTGGTGCTATAATAGTTAGGCACTGTTCTCAGATCTATTTTGATAAATAAAGCTTTTAAGAGACCTATTACTGGTACCGTTTTCTACTTTAAAAAAACATGGGCTAATTTCCTTGAAAAAAAAAAAGTCAAATACACATTCCACAAATAATATATGGTGTTTTGGTGAGCTTCCATAAGCATTTTTAATAGCAAATGGAACGTGGGGGTTGGGGGCTATTGCAGGTCCGTTCCGGTTATTGGGTCCGTTCCGGTTAGTAAACGCACCAGTCTCGCACCGCTTTGCCTGGGCAGGCTTAGGCCCGCCCTCTAAGCGGTTTACCAGTACTCGTGTGCGGTCGGAAGCATCAGGCAGCACAACTATTTCTTCAAGCCCTGACGCGTCCTATTATATGCAAAGTATGCAGTGAAAAGCTTGAAACACAATGCGATTCTTGCGATCTCTGTTTGAGCTGGTTTCACTCTACTCACAACCTACGACATGCAACCTACTCATGTTACTTAGTTGAATTTGCTACTTACCTTACTCATCATTGTTTGGAGTGACGAGACCGCCAAGTTAGTTTACTAAGCTTAGTCGACTTACTTTGGTATTGGTAGCGTTGCAGGTGGAGCAGTTACTTGCCTTACTTATGTTTCTTAGAATTCTACCCAGGTTACTTAGTTTACTTTGCCTACTTACCTTACTTATCCTAGTTGAGACATACTTTGCCACTGACTTAGTTTACTTAGCTTACATAACTTACAATGCTATGTGTGGTAGCTACAATAGTAAGACAGTTACTTACCTTGCTTATCGTTACTTAGTATTCTACTTATGTACTTAGCTTACTTATCCAACTTACTCTACTCATTGTTCGGAATGCGGTTGCCAACTTAGTTAACTTAGCTTACTCAACTTCTTTCGGTATTGGTAGCGTTGCTGGTAGAGCAGTTACTTACCTTACTTATGTTACTTAGAATTCTACTCAGGTTACTTAGTTTGCTTATCCTACTCATCCTCGTTTGGAAAACCTTCGCCGCTTAATTAGTTTACTTAGCTTGCTTAACTTACATTGTTATGGGTAGTGTAGGTGGTGGAGTTACTTACCTTACTTATGTTATTTAGAATGCTACTTGCATTACTTAGTTAACGTATCCTACTTACCCTATCCATC
Organism: Lucinisca nassula; assembly: GCA_963580285.1. Classification (NCBI taxonomy): domain Eukaryota; kingdom Metazoa; phylum Mollusca; class Bivalvia; order Lucinida; family Lucinidae; genus Lucinisca; species Lucinisca nassula. Next base: position 20,927,732 of record OY757022.1, read on the forward strand.
ATTGTTCGGAGTGACAAGGTAGCCGACTTAGTTTACTTAGCTGTCTTAACTTACTGTGGTATGGTTGGTGTAGCTCATTGTGTAGTTAATTACTTTACCTTCGTTATTTAGAATTCTACTTAGGTTACTTAGTTTACTTATCCTACTTACCCTGCTCATCGTTGTTCGAGATGACAAGGTCACCAACTTGTTTACTTAGCTTACTCAACTTACTTTGTTATTGGTAGCATTGCTGGTATGGTAGCAACTTACCTTACTTATGTTACTTAGAATTTTACTCAGGTTACATAGTTTGCTTATACTACTTACCCTACTCATCATCTTCAGTACAGACTTCTCCGCTAACTTAGTTTGATTAGCTTACTAAACTTACTGTGGTAAGTTTGGTATAGGTAGTAGGACAGTTACTTATCTTACTTACATTACTTAGAATTCTACTTAGGTTACTTATCCTACTTACCCTAATCATCATTGTTCGGAGTGACAAGTCGCCAACTGAGTTTACTTAGTTACTCAACTTACTTTGGTATTGGTGGCGTTGCTGGTAGAGCAGTAAATTACCTTAATTGTGTGACTTAGAACTCTACTCAGGTTACTTAGTTTACTTATCCTACTTACCCAAATCACCCTCTTCGGCACAGACTTCGCAGCATACTTAGTTTACATAGCTTACTTAACTTACTAATGTAAGGGTCGTATAGCTAGTATGACAGTTACTTACCTTACTTACGTTACTTAGAATTCTACTTAGGTTACTTAGTTTACTTATCCTACTGGCCATAGCCATCATTGTTCGGAGTGACCACGTCGCCAACTTAGTTTACTTAGCTTACTCAACTTACCTTGGTATTGGTAGCGTTGCTCTTAGAACAGTAGCTTACCTTACTTACGTTACTTAGAATTCTACTCAGGTTACTTAGTTTACTTATCCTACTTACCCTTATCATCCTCTTCAGTACATACTTCGCTGCTTACTTAGTTTACTTAGCTTACTTAACTTACTAATGTAAGGGTCGTATAGCTAGTAGGACAGTAACTTACCTTACTTACGTTACTTAGAATTCTACTTAGGTTACTTAGTTTATTTATCCTACTGGCCACAGTCATCATTGTTCGGAGTGACAAGGTCGCCAACTTAGTTTACTTAGCTTACTCAACTTACTCTTAGCGCAGTAACTTACCTTACTTATGTCACTTAGATTTCTACTCAGGTAACTTAGTTTGCTTGTCCTACTTAACCTACTCAACCTCTTAAGTACAGACTTTGCCGCTTACTTAATTTACTTTGCTTCCGTAACTTACTTTGGTAAGGGTGGTATAGCTAGTAGGACAGTTACTTACGTTACTTAGAATTCTACTTAGGTTACTTAGAATTCTACTTAGGTTACTTAGTTAACTTATCCTACTTACCCTACTCTTCATTGTTCGGAGTGACAAAGTCGCCAACTAAGTTTACTTAGCTTACTCAACTTACTTTGGTTTTGGTAGCGTTGTTGGTAGAGCACTAACTTACCTTACTTAATATGTTACGTAGAATTCTACTCAGGTTACTTATCCTACTTATCCTACTCATCCTCTTCAGTACAAACTCTGCTGCTTACTTAGTTTACTAAGCTTACTTAACTTACTCTGGTATGGGTACAGTGGCTAGTTACTTATGTTACTTAAAATTCTACTTAGGTTACTTAGCTTACTTATCCTACTTACCCTACTCATCCATGTTGGGACAGACTTTGCCGCTTACTTAGTTTACTTGGCTTACTTACTGTGTTAAGGTAAGTTTAGGTAGTAGGACAGTTACCTACCTTACTTACGTTTCGTAGAATTCTACTCAGGTTACTTAGTTTACTTATCCTACTTACCCTACTCATTTTCTTACCCTACTCATCCTCTTCAGCACAGACTTCGCCGCTTACGTAGTTTACTTAACTTACTTAACTTACTCTGGTATGGGTAGATTGGCTAATTAACTTACTTATGTACTTAGAAATCTACTTAGGTTACTTATTTTACTTACCTACTCATCCTCTATGGGACAGACTTCGCCGCTAACTTAGTTTACTTAGCTTACTTAACTTTCTGTGGTAAGGGTGGTATAGGTAGCAGGATAGTTTCTTACCTTACTTACGTTACGTATAATTCTACTCTGGTTACTGAGTTAACTTATCCTACTTATCCTGCTCATCATTGTACGGGAGGACAGACTTCGGCGCTTACTTACTTTACTTGGCTTACTTAACTTACTGTTGTAAGGTTGGTATAGGCAGTAGGACAGTTACTGATCTTTGCTTACGTTACTTAGAATTCTACTTAGGTTACTTATCCTACTTACCCTACTTATCGTTGTTCGGAGTGACAAAGTCACCATGAATTTGCTTAGCTTACTCAACTTACTTTGGTATTGTTGGCGTTGCTGGTAGAAAAGTAACTTACCTTACTTATGTTGATTAGAATTCTACTCAGGTTACTTAGTTTACTTATCCTACTTACCCTACTGATCCTGGTTGGGACAGACTTTGCCGCTTACTTAGTTTACTCAGCTTACTTAACTTACTGTGGTAAGGGTGGTATAAGTAGTAGGACAGTTATTTACCTTACTTACGTTATTTAGAATTCTACTTAGGTCACTTAGTTTACTTATCCTACTTACCCTGCTCATCATTGTTCGGAATGACAAGGTCGCCAACTTAGTTTACTTAGCTTACGCAACTTACTTTGGTATTGGTAGCTTTGCAGGTAGAGCAGTAACTAACCTAATTTATTTTACTTAGAATTCTGCCCAGGTTACTTAGTTTACTTATCCTACTTACCTTTCTCATCCTCTTCAGTACATATTACGCCGCTAACTTAGTTTACTAAGCCTACTTAACTAACTGTGTAAGGGCGGTATAGGTAGTACGACAGTTACTTACCATACTTACGTTACTTAGAATTCTACTTAGGTTACTTAGTTTACTAATCGTTCTTATCCTTCCCATGATTGTTCGGAGTGACAAAGTCGCCAACTAAGTTTACTTAGCTTACTCAACTTACTTTGGTATTGGTAGCGTTGCTGGTGGAGCAGTAACTTACCTTACTTATGTTACTTAGAATTCTACTCAGGTTACTTAGTTTACTTATCGTATTTTCCCTACTCATCTTCTTCGGTACAGACTTCGCTGCTGACTTAGTTTACTTAGCTTACTTAACTTACTCTGGTATGGGTACAGTGGCTAGTGGAGTAGTTACTTATGTTACTTAGAATTCTACTTAGGTTACTTAGTTTACTTATCCTACTTACCCTTCTGATCCAAGTTGGGACAGACTTTGCCTACTTTGCTTACTCAGTTTACTTAGCTTACTTAACTTACTGTGGTAAGGGTGGTTTAGCTAGTAGGACAGTTACTTACCTTACTTACGTTACTTAGAATTCTACGTAGGTTACTTAGTTTACTTATCGTACTTACCCTGCTCATCATTGTTCGGGTTGACAAGGTCGCCAACTTAGTTTACTTAGCTTGCTCAACTCACTTTGGTATTGGTAGAGTTGCTGGTAGAGCAGTAACTTACCTTACTTATTCAACTCAGGTTACTTAGTTTGCTTATCCTACTTACCCTACTCATCCTCTACAATACAGACTTCGCTGCATACTTAGTTTACTTAGTTTACTTAACTTACTCTGGTATTGGTAGAGTGGCTAATGGAGTAGCTACTTACCCTACTTACGTTACTTAGAATTCTACTTAGGTTACTTAGTTTACTTAACCTACTTACCCTACTCATCCTCTATGGGACATACGTCGCCGCTTACTTAGTTTACTTAGCTTACTTAACTTACTCTGGTATGGGTAGAGTGGCTAGTGGAGTAGTTACTTATGTTACTTAGAAATCTACTTAGATTACTTAGTTTACTTATCCTACTTACCCTACTGATCTTCATTGGGACAGACTTTGCCTACTTTGCTTACTCAGTTTACATAGCTTACTTAAATTACTGTGGTAAGGGTGGTATAGCTAGTAGGACAGTTACTTACCTTACTTACGTTACTTAGAATTCTACTTAGGTTACTTAGTTTACTTATCCTACTCACCCTGCTCATCATTGTTCGGGTTGACAAGGTCGCCAACTTAGTTTACTTAGCTTGCTCAACTCACTTTGGTATTGGTAGAGTTGCTGGTAGAGCAGTAACTTACCTTACTTATTCTACTCAGGTTACTTAGTTTGCTTATCCTACTTACCCTACTCATCCTCTACAATACAGACTTCGCTGCATACTTAGTTTACTTAGTTTACTTAACTTACTCTGGTATTGGTAGAGTGGCTAATGGAGTAGCTACTTACCCTACTTACGTTACTTAGAATTCTACTTAGGTTACTTAGTTTACTTAACCTACTTACCCTACTCATCCTCTATGGGACATACGTCGCCGCTTACTTAGTTTACTTAGCTTACTTAACTTACTCTGGTATGGGTAGAGTGGCTAGTGGAGTAGTTACTTATGTTACTTAGAAATCTACTTAGATTACTTAGTTTACTTATCCTACTTACCCTACTGATCCTCATTGGGACAGACTTTGCCTACTTTGCTTACTCAGTTTATATAGCTTACTTAAATTACTGTGGTAAGGGTGGTATAGCTAGTAGGACAGTTACTTACCTTACTTACGTTACTTAGAATTCTACTTAGGTTACTTAGTTTACTTATCCTACTCACCCTGCTCATCATTGTTCGGGTTGACAAGGTCGCCAACTTAGTTTACTTAGCTTGCTCAACTCACTTTGGTATTGGTAGCGTTGCTGGTAGAGCAGTAACTTACCTTACTTATGTTACTTAGAATTCTACTCAGGTTACTCAGTTTGCTTATCCTACTTACCCTACTCATCCTCTACAATACAGACTTCGCCGCTTACTTAGTTTACTTAACTTACTCTGGTATGAGTTGAGTGGCTAATGGAGTAGTTACTTACCCTACTTACGTTACTTAGAATTGTACTTAGGTTACTTAGTTTACTTAACCTACTTACCCTACTCATCCTCTATTGGACATTCGTCGCCGCTTACTTAGTTTACTTAGCTTACATAAGTTACTCTGGTCTGGGTAGAGAGGCTAGTGGAGTAGTTACTTACCTTACTTATGTTACTTAGAATTCTACTCAGGTTACTTAGTTTACTTATCCTACTTACCCTACTCATCCTCTTCGGTACTGGCTTCGCTGCTTACTTAGTTTACTTAGCTTACTTAACTTACTCTGGTATGGGTAGAGTGGCTAGTGGAGTAGTTCCTTATGTTACTTAGAATTCTACTTAGGTTACTTAGTTTACTTATCCTACTTACCCTACTGATCCTCGTTGGGACAGACTTTGCCTACTTTGCTTACTCAGTTTACATAGCTTACTTAAATCACTGTGGTAAGGGTGGTATAGCTAGTAGGACAGTTACTTACCTTACTTACGTTACTTAGAATTCTACTTAGGTTACTTAGTTTACTTATCCTACTTACCCTGCTCATCATTGTTCGGGTTGACAAGGTCGCCAACTTAGTTTACTTAGCTTGCTCATCTCACTTTGGTATTGGTAGCGTTGTTGGTACAGCAGTAACTTACCTTACTTATGTTACTTAGAATTCTACTCAGGTTACTTAGTTTGCTTATCCTACTTACCCTATGGGACATACGTCGCCGCTTACTTAGTTTACTTAGCTTACTTAACATACTCTGGTCTGGGTAGAGTGGCTAGTGGAGTAGTTACTTACCTTACTTATGTAACTTATAATTCTACTCAGGTTACTTAGTTTACTTATCCTACTTACCCTATTCATCCTCTACAATACAGACTTCGCCGCTTACATAGTTTACTTAACTTACTCTGGTATGGGTAGAGTGGCTAATGGAGTAGTTACTTACCCTACTCACGTTACTTAGAATTCTACTTAGGTTACTTAGTTTACTTAACCTACTTATCCTACTCATCCTCTATGGGACATTCGTCGCCGCTTACTTAGCTTACTTAACTTACTCTGGTCTGGGTAGAGTGGCTAGTGGAGTAGTTACTTACCTTACTTATGTTACTTAGAATTCTACTCAGGTTACTTAGTTTACTTATCCTACTTACCCTACTGATCCTCGTTGCGACAGACTTTGCCGCTTACTTAGTTTACTTAACTTACTGTGGTAAGGGTGGTGTAGGTAGTAGGACAGTTACTAACCTTAATTACCTTACTTAGAATTCCGTTTTAGGTTACTTAGTTTACTTATCCTACTTACCCGGCTCATCATTGTTCGGGATGACAAGGTCGCCAACTTAGTTTACTTAGTTTACTCAACTTACTTTGGTATTGGTAGCGTTGCTGGTAGAGCAGTAACTTACCTTACTTATGTTACTTATAATTCTACTCAGGTTACTTAGTTTACTTATCCTACTTACCCTACTCATCATCTTCAGTACAGACTTCGCCGCTAACTTAGTTTACTTAGCTTACTTAACTTACTCTTGTCTGGGTAGAGTGGCTAATGGAGTACTTACTTACCTTACTTATAATTCTACTTAAGTTACTTGGTTTACTTATCCTACTTACCCTGCTTATCATCGTTGGGACAGACTTCGCCGCTTACTTAGTTTACTTAGCTTACTTAACTTACTCTGGCATGGGTAGCGTAGCTGCTGGAGTAGTTACTTATCTTACTTATATTACTTAGAATTCAACTTAGGTTACTTAGTTTACTTATGCTACTTACCCTTCTCAACCCTGTTCGGAGTGACCACCATGCCTACTTAGTTTACTTAGCTTACTTAACTTACTCTGGTATGGTCGGTGTAGCTGGCGGAGAGGTTACTTACATTACTTTTGGTTCTTATAAGTCTACTTAGGTTACTTACTTTACTTATCCTACTTACCCTGCACATCGAAGTGACCAGGACGCCTACTTAGTTTACTTAGCTTACTTAACTTACTCTGATATGGCTGTTGTAGATGGTAGGACATTTACTTATGTTACTTAAGAGTTCTACTCAGGTTACTTAGTTTACTTACCCTACTCAGCTTACTCATGTGCTGAGATCGAAACCACAATACTTACTTACTTACTTACTTACTTCACTTAGCTTACTTAACTTACTCTGGTGTCGCTGATGTTACTGGTATATCAGTTACTTACCATACTTATGTTACTTACCTTACTTATCCTACTTACACTGCTCATAGTCATGGATCAAATATATAACCTCAACTTAGGTTACTTATCTTACTTAGCTTACTCTTAGCATTGTTGGTATGGTAGTAGCTTTTGTCATAAGAGACATGCAAGGTTACTTAGTTTACTTAGTTTACTTAGGTTACTTACGCTTATTCTTGTACTTATCCTGTTATATCAAGATTGACTTTCTTTGGTTTGATTAGTCAACTTACATTACTTACGTTACTTAGCTTATCTTAAGAGTGAGGTTGATACATGTACCATCCTTGGTTAGCTATACGCCTACTTATGTTACTCATCCTACTTAGCTCATTTCCGTATTATAGTATCATGCTTCAGTGTTCTGGTCAGCAAATTTTAGTTATTTCTCTTAAAACTATGTAAAATCGTTCTATTTTATCAATTGCATTTAATTGCATTTAATTTTAAGTAGCATGTATTTTGGATCGAGGTGCTTAGATTTTTTGACATCTACTTAGTTTACTTAGTTTACTTATACTGCTGTAGTGCCAGGTAAGTAAACTGAGTAACCTAAGTAGAATACTGTAAACTTGCTTATTTTACTTATAGTGTTGATGTGAAGATCAGTAACGTAAGTAAAATGAGTAGAATTCAATTAACAGTGAAATCAGAGACTCCAGGACACCCCGGAACCTCTGTTAGCCTGAATTTCATTCTGTGTAACGTGTCCTGAATCTCATCCCTATTAGGGGGTTTATATGAAAGCCCTTGTACTATGTACTTCATACTCCGTGTCCTGAAATCTTAGACCTTTAAATTTAGATAGAAACATTTGCAAGCATCAATTTTTAAAGCACTGATTTACATGCACAGTTGCCCAAGTGAGATTTCAGGACACGGAGTATGAAGTACCTGCCTATTTTAGGCATGACTTTGGGTAGTAAATTGTACCTATCAAGTAACCGATTAAAAGCAAATCAGAAATGATAATCGTTTTTGTGGAATTTATCGATCGATTAATCTATCATATGATTAATCGTGTAAGCCTTATACACCATGTATAGAAACCTCCGTGGTGTAGTGGTTACACTACTTGCCTTGTAAAACAGGGATCGCAGGATCGATCCCAGGCTTCTCCAGACTTTCGGATGAGTCTTTAAACCGAGGTCCCGTCTCCGTGTGACATTAGCTGTTGGTGGGACGTAAAACTTGAACACTCATACACCATGTAAACAAGTGTATGTAATGAAGGTGTGTGGACCAGATTTCATATTGATATCAGTAAGGCAAAGTGGGCTATATATTTTTCTTACACCACATGTCACTTGTGGGTAATCTTCAGAACCACATCAGTAAGGTGGTTCTAAAGAACACCCACAATCTACATTCAATTACTTGAAGATACATATTAAAGAAAATGTCACAAATTTTCACCTGAAATGCCTTTCAGTGACAAAAGTGAATGCATCCTTGCTTAACCCTTTACCACTCAGGGATTTTGTGAATTTCACTGATTTTCACAGTGTTGCACCTGACAGCAACTTCAACTAGCCATTGTTTCATAATGGATGGTCTGTTTTACACCAAACGCGGTATGAATGTGCATTGGGCAGTAGCCTTTCAAATGCAACCTTTCATGACTTGATCATTGTTGTCATGGTAAAGAGGGTGCATCTCAAAGTTGGCAAAAAGTGTGTTTTCACATGAATTTTGGACCACATTTTAATCTTCACACAGAGCTCTGTCAAGGCAACCATTAAGGTGGTTGGCACTAACCATTTTCACTGTTTGCAGCATGTTTTATCAGCATCAATTTTCAGGCATGTTTGACCCCAGACACCCTCAGATACAAATTTTAGCGGCCGGTTGGGCCATAAACCCAAAAAATTTTCGGGATGTGTGGGGGGCGTTGCCCCCCTTCAACCCCCCCCCCCCCCCCCCCCCCCCCGAATATTTTTAGTGGGGAGGCGCGCGTAAAAACAGGTCACTTTTTTGCCCAACAAATCCTAAAGCAAACTTTACTATCCAGGGGTAGAAATGCAGATTTTATGTGCTTCTGGGGCTTAAAATGTGGGGGGGGGGGGGGGGGGGGGGGTGCAGACACGTAAAAACATGTATCTGAGTGGTAAAGGGTTAACTAAAATCTGGGAACATACTGAATTTTAGTCTAAAATGCTTTAATTATATCTGAAATATTGTTTCTTGCAATAAAATGATGAAAAAACATTATTTTGGTCAGTTGGGATTTTCTTCTTTAACCCTTTACCACTCAGGGATTTTGTGAATTTCACTGATTTTCACAGTGTTGCACCTGACAGCAACTTCAACAAGCCATTGTTTCATAATGGATGGTCTGTTTTACACCAAACTCGGTATGAATGTTCATTTGGCAGTAGCCTTTCAAATGCAACCTTTCATGACTTGATCATTGTTGTCATGGTAAAGAGGGGGCATCTCAAAGTTGGACCACATTTTAATCTTCACACAGCTGTCAAGGCAACCATTAAGGTGGTTGGCACTAACCATTTTCACTGTTTGCAGCATGTTTTATCAGCATCAATTTTCAGGCATGTTTGACCCCAGACACCCTCAGATACAAATTTTAGCGGCCAGTTGGGCCATAAACCCAAAATTTTTCGGGATGTGAGGGGGGCGTCGCCCCCCTTCAAACCCCCCCAGGAATATTTTTAGTGGGGAGGCGCGCGTAAAAACAGGTCACTTTTTTGCCCAACAAATCCTAAAGCAAACTTTACTATCCAGGGGTAGAAATGCAGATTTTATGTGCTTCTGGGGCTTAAAACGGGGGTGGGGGGGTGCAGACACGTAAAAACATGTATCTGAGTGGTAAAGGGTTAACCATGGTCAACCAAGGAGAAACGAAATGAAAGCGGGTTATATAGCAGTTGTTAACCAAGGTTAATCAGGGTTTTGACATTTACATGTATGCAAAATTGCACCCTAAATTGCTGAACAGTGTTGGGCCTTGTATACACAGCCTTGCTTGACTCCATTTGTCACAGGGAATGGATCTCAATTTGAAAATGTGTAAGAACTGCCTCAGGATTGCTATGGACAGCCAAACTTCAACATAATTTTCCAAAGACTATCACAACTTACTGTGTCAAATGCTTTGGAGGGTAAGATCAACAAAGGTCATATTTTAACTATGGTTGACATTAATGGCTCTGAATGCTGATCATAGTCATACATGATCACATTACAACATCCATGTCTGTGATAATTCCATGGTTAAGACATTGCTGTGAATGCTGATGCCATTTATAACACTCCAGTCAACAGCAATGACTGTGAATGCTGATCATGGTTATAATACCCTAGTGAATGGTCATGGCTGTGAATGCTGACTATGGTCAACGGTCATGGCTGTGGATGCTAACCATTGTCAACCATTGTCATATTATAACACCTCGGTCAGCAGTCAATGCTGACCATTGTAAAACATTGTCACATTATAACACCATGGTTAACAGTCATGGCTGTAAATACTGACCATTGTCAACCAGTGTCATTAGATTTAAGAAATGAATTTTATTTTTTGTGGTTCATTAAAGTATAAACACAGTGAATAGCCTGCAAAATAAATGAACCCCCCAAGGTGTTCATGTAAACTTTGCTAGCGATCCACTGTCGTTCATACTTTCATGAAAAGCAGAAAAATTAAGTTTATTTTTTATATTTACATTCTTTGCTCCTCATCACTGGGCGAAAAAAATGCTTAAAGGGCAAACTTTTAAAGCTGAAAAACACAAACATGCTGTTTTTCTACAAAGAGCGGAAGAGCATTGACGTCACCAAAGCCCGTAGAGGACCATGGTTTAGAATGACATCACTTTACGTCACTGAAAATCATGTGACTCAATGCGTTCATGGAAGTATGAACTATATAATATTCTATAGGCTTACATTAGGCTCTACACTGGAAATGTAAATATAACACCATGGTCTGTGGTCATGGCTGTGGATGCTGACCGTTGTCAGCTTTTGTCATATTATAACACCATGGTCACTGGTCATGGCTGTTGATGCTGACCATTGTCAACCGTTGTCATATTATAACACCTTGTCAGCAGTGATGGCTGTGAATTCTGACCATTGTCAACCATAATGTCATATGTTAACACCATGGTCAGCAGCTATGGTTGTATTTGCTGACCATTGTCAAAGGTTTTGTTGACGACAACCAAATTCTTGCCAACCATGGATGGTCATGGTCAAAGTGGTCAGAAAGGTTACTGAAGGTTAACCCTTTTCCTACTGGATAAATTAATTTAGTCATGCCAATCTCTGACTATCAACCAATCAAATTACTTGACAAATGCATGACAAACAGTGTAGATCCAGATCAGATGGCTTCTTAAGAAACCATCTGATCTGGATCTACACTGTTTGGGTAAGGATTGTCGTATTCAGCAGGATATGGGTTAACCATGGTTGGCTAGGGTCATTGTTTTGCTGGGGGGATTTGTTTGATTCGAGGTTTAACGTCCCCATCAACACTGTATACTGGTAGGTCATTTTGGAGACATTGCATCCAATTTTGTGGGACTTTTTCCCAACATTGAGATGAAATTACATCTCAGTCCCTGCCACCCATTGAAACCAATAGGGCTTGTAAGCATGGACGGTCTGACTCACACCGCTTTGCCTGGGTAGGCTTAGATCCTCTAAGCGGTTTACCAGTACTCGTGTGCGGGTCGGTTTCAGCTCTGCCTGGAAGCATCATGCAGCCCATCTGTTTCTTCAAGCCCCGAAAATCTAGCAGATTTGTTAGCTTTATAGTATGAGTAGCTCTCTTGACAGGAATGGAAAGAATATTGGTTAAATGTATATCATATTTAAAGTAAATAAAAAAATTCTGTTTAAACATAAAACCCAATATTTGTATTGGATATCCTCATTATTTGTATATGGCATTTTAAGGTATGTGAAGAGTGGCTTACTTATCCCATTGTATACTAGTGGACTCTTCCATTGCTATATGATGGACATGTCCATTTGTCATATAAGGGATGTCAGGCCTAGTTTTTTTTTTTTATTCTGTTTTTGAAGGAAAATTCTGTTAGCAAATAGTGCAGGCCCTGATCAGACGCCGCATTCTGCGGCGTCTGATCTGGGTCTGCACTATTTGCCAAGGTACCCCTTTGGGGGTTTCCCGCATGCAATGGGTTAAGTTCAAACGAAGTATAACATACTATTTTCCGTACTAATGGATAAAGACTGATAATGGATTGAACTCTTTATAGTTGATCATATTCACAATACTGGTAACAAAATGTGTGATTAGAAAGAAAAACTAGAAAGACCTTCAAAAACTAAAATCCAGTTGTCAACAATGACAACTGTGACTAGCTTTTTTTCTCTTTTTATGTTACCTCCCCTGAATGATATAGTCTTTTAGGTGTTTTTGTGTCAATTGTTTATCAATCAACCCAAAGTTACTATACTCCAGAAGCTTCCCACCTGCTTTTGCCCATGTGACCCTCACTGACCATTGTACAAAATCCAGGTAACAGTTATTTATAGCTATTCTAGTCACTGGACAAGACTTGTTTAGTGGGACATTGGCAAACAATAAAGACTAAGATCAGACACCTCAAGATGCAGTGTCTGATCATGGCCTACATTTATGCTTGAAATACAGGAATTTAAGTTTCAAAGGGAACATTCCAAATCCCTGTTCAGGACCATTTTCCCAGATCAGCCCCCGCCCATCGGGGCTTGAAGAAATACATGTATATGGGCTGCATGATGCTTCCAAGCAGAGCTGAATCCGACCCGCACACAATTACTGGTAAACCGCTTAGAGAATCTAAGCCTGCCCAGGCAAAGCGGTGCGCACGAGTCGGACTGTCAATGCTTATAACCCTATTTCATCTCAGTGTTGGGTAAAAGTCCCACAAAATTGGAAGCAACATCTCTAAACTGACCTTTACAGTGTTGACGGGGACGTTAAACCTCAAATCAAACAAAATCAAACAAATTTTCCCAGATATTGGCAAATGGTGTAGGCTCAGATCATGGTCTATGCTTTTTCTATACACCACAGAATGTGATGTCTGATCAGGGTCTGCACTGTTTGCTTGAAATACAGGAATTTAAGGGTCAAGGGAACCATTCCAAATCCCTGTTTAGGACATGATGATTTTCCCATTCTACACTCAGAGACATTGATCCACCATTGCTGTTAGTTCTTTGATTGTAGCTTTGGCCTAGCATTCAGATAAATAGAAGATCTTACACGAGTGTTCATGTATTATTGAATTGATAAAGCTTCATATAGTAGTCGCAGATAAAATTGACTAGGCGGAGATATTGTTTGTACCTGCCTTAGGAATATTCCATTAACGAAAAGGTAAACACAGTCACCTGATTGTGTGAATTCAACTGTAACACAAGCATAGCCTATATGACCATTTCGTCTGCTTGTAGAAAGCGTGCGAAAGGCTCTCTACCGAATCTTATGGTGGACTCAGCAAATTTGACATATATTGACAACACCCGAATAGCTCCGCCTAGTCAATCATATGTGCGACTACTATACCAAATATCAAAGACCTTGGCCTTCTGGTTTCAGATATAAAGATTTTCAAAGGTTTTTCCCTATATTAGCCTATCTAAAACCAGTGGGCCTGCAGGCGGGGCCACTCTTTGACCCAAGGGCAATAATTTGAATATTCTTGGTAGAGATTAATCAGAGGTGGGCAAAAACCAGAGAACACAGAGAAAAACCACCTGACTTTCCATTGCAGAGCATGGCATCTCACACGTCATCCAAGTGAATCAGATTGTCTGAGTTTATAAATAATATAGTTGCCTCCCTTGCAGACATGGTGGAAAATACACCAGTTACCATATTTACCCTATTTATTCGGACAGACAGGCCTGAGCAAACAGTGATGACCCAGATGAGACGCTGCAGAATGCGGCAGCTCATCTGGGGCTACACTGTTTGCCATTCATACAGCTATTTTAAGATACAACATTTGGCAGTAAATTTTACTTCTTCAAACTATAGAACAAGTAGTCGAGGTTTCCAAATATTTAGGGAAAATACACCAGTTATAATTATCTAATCTATTCTAGCATGGTTGAGAGGGTTGAAACCCTCTCTTGAGGGTGCCACTTGATTGGTGTGACCTGAAAGTTTGACAGCATTTCTTCCTCAAGAGTCTTCAATGATGATCTATAGATGATTTAACAGAAATAACATTGTTGATCAGCTGTGTTATCAATACAGTCAACCCTCTTCATACTGACATTCAATATAATGACAAAACTCATTATAACGACAATTAACGTAGATAAGAGGGGGTATCCACATATTTTGTTTCTTATTCCTGCACAAAAACACATGTTGTGGGTATTTATTAGAAGTGCCTCGGTGAGGCACTTCTAATGAATACCCACAACATACGGTTTTCATGCTGAAATAAGAAAAATATCATTATTTTTCTGATGAATAAAGCGCCTTATCTGGAGCTATTAATTTTCAGTGGACCGAATCTTTCTCAGGATGAGACGATTTATGGAGATATTCTAGAATATTGGAATTGTAATTAAGGGAAAAAATCCTTTGTTACCTTCTATACTTCTCCTTATTGTGATCTTTTATAGCCCCCCATTTGCTATAGTGGCAAATTGTTAGGGAAAAAATACTATCGTTATATATTCGCCAATTTGCTGAAGCGGCAAATTGTCAGGGAACAAATACTGTCGTTACAGTGGCAAATTTGCTATAGTGGCAAATTGTTAGGGAACAAATAACTGTCGTTACAGTGGCAAATTTGCTATAGCAGCAAATGCAAATTGTTAGGGAACAAATACTATTGTTATAGTGGCCAATTTGCTATTGCGGCAAATTGTTAGGGAACAAATAACTGTCATTACAGTGGCAAATTTGCTATAGCAGCAAATTGTTAGGGAACAAATTCTGTCGTTATAGTGGCCAATTTGCTATAGCAGCAAATTGTTAGGGAACAAATACTGTCGTTATAGTGGCAAATTTGCTATAGTGGGAAATTGTTAGGGAACAAATACTGTCGTTATAGCAGCCAATTTACTATATCAGCAAATTGTTATGGAATAAATACTGTCGTTATAGTGGACAATTTGCTATAGTGGCAATTTGTTAGGGAACTAATACTGTCGTTATAGTGGCCAATTTGCTATAGCAGCAAATTTTTAGGGAACAAATCTTCCCCCCAGCGCAAGACTGCAGTAACTCCGTGTTTTGGTGAAAATGATTTTTTTTGCAGAAATAAAAATAATTGTTAATCATACACATCCTGTAAAGATCTTGTGGTCCTTCGATAAACCATTTTCAAGATATTTGAAATTGAAAAAAAGTTGTATCTCAACGATCAGTATTTCGGAATGCAATACTGCAGTATCTGTAGATACAACACTATTGCATTTATTTATTTTTTTTCTATTTTTTTATTTTTTTGCAACACTGCAGTAACTCTAGATACAAGAGAATTGCATTAACATATATTTCTTTTCAGATAATGCAACACTGCAGTAACTCTACATACAACTGTATTGCATTTTTAGCTCACCTGTCACGTAGTGACAAGGTGAGCTTTTGGGATCACTTTTTGTCCGTCGTCCGTCGTGCGTGCGTGCGTGCGTCCGTGCGTGCGTGCGTCCGTAAACTTTTCTTCAAACGACATCTCCTCCTAAACCACTGATCGTATTTTGACCAAACTTCACAGGAATGATCCTTAGGTGGTCCCCTTTCAAAGTTGTTCAAATGGTTCCGGTCCGTTGCACATATAGGTCACAGTAGCCAAAAATAGATTTTTTTCACCGCAAACTTAAAAAATCTTCTTCTCTGAAACCGCAAGGCCCAGGTCTTTGATATTTGGTATGAAGCTTCATCTAGTGGACCCCTACCAAGATTGTTCAAATTATAGTGCTGGGGCCAAAAATGCCCTCGCACGGGGGCCCTAATGTTTTTACATGGGCTTATATAGGGAAAATCTTTAAAAATCTTCTTCTCTGAAACCGCAAGGCCCAGGTCTTTGATATTTGGTATGAAGCTTGATCTAGTGGACCCCTACCAAGATTGTTCAAATTATAGTGCTGGAGCTAAAAATGCCCCCGCACAGGGGCCCTTTGGTTTTACATGGGCTTATATAGGGAAAATCTTTAAAAATCTTCTTCTCTGAAACCGTAAGGCCCAGGTCTTTGATATTTGGTATGAAGCTTCATCTAGTGGACCCCTACCAAGATTGTTCAAATTATAGTGCTGGGGCCAAAAATGCCCCCGCACGGGGGCCCTTTGGTTTTACATGGGCTTATATAGGGAAAATCTTTAAAAATCTTCTTCTCTGAAACCGCAAGGCCCAGGTCTTTGATATTTGGTATGAAGCTTCATCTAGTGGACCCCTACCAAGATTGTTCAAATTATAGTGCTGGGGCCAAAAATGCCCCCGCACGGGGGCCCTTTGGTTTTACATTGGCTTATATGGGGAAAATCTTTAAAAATCTTCTTCTCTGAAACCGCAAGGCCCAGGTCTTTGATATTTGGTATGAAGCTTCATCTAGTGGACCTCTACCAAGATTGTTCAAATTATAGTGCTGGGGCCAAAAATGCCCCCGCACGGGGGCCCTTTGGTTTTACATGGGCTTATATAGGGAAAATCTTGAAAAATCTTCTTCTCTGAAACCGCAAGGCCAAGGTCTTTGATATTTGGTTTGAAGCTTTATCTAGTGAACCCCTACCAAGATTGTTCAAATTATAGTGCTGGATCTAAAAATGCCCCCACACGGGGGCCCTTTGGTTTTACATGGGATTATATAGGGAAAATCTTGAAAAATCTTCTTCTCTGAAACCGCAAGGCCCAGGTCTTTGATATTTGGTATGAAGCTTCATCTAGTGGACCCCTATCAAGATTGTTCAAATTATAGTGTTGGGGCCAAAAATGCCTCCGCACCAGGGCCCTTTTGTTTTACATAGGCTTATATAGGGAAAATCTTTAAAAATCTTCTTCTCTGAAACCGCAAGGCCCAGGTCTTTGATATTTGGTATGAAGCTTTATCTAGTGGACCCCTACCAAGATTGTTCAAATTATAGTGCTGGAGCTAAAAATGCCCCCCACACGGTGGCCCTTTGGTTTTACATGGGCTTATATAGGGAAAATCTTGAAAAATCTTCGTCTCTGAAACGGCAAGGCCCAGGTCTTTGATATTTGGTATGAAGCTTCATCTAGTGGACCCCTACCAAGATTATTCAAATTATAGCCCTGGGGCCAAAAATGTCCCCGCTCCGGGGCCCTTTGGTTTTACATGGGCTTATATAGGGAAAATCTTGAAAAATCTTCTTCTTTGAAACCACAAGGCTTAGGTCTTCGATATTTGTTATGAAGCTTCAGCTAGTGGACCTCTATAAAGATTGTTCAAATTATAGCTCTTAGACCAAAAATGCCTCCGCCATGTGGCCCTTTGGTTTTACATAGACTTATATAGGGAAAATCTTTAAAAATCATCTTCTCTGAAACACAAGGCTTAGGTCTTTGATATTTGTTATGAAGCTTCAGCTAGTGGACCTCTACCAAGATTGTTCAAATTATAGCCCTGGGGCCAAAAATGCCCCTGCTCCGGGGCCCTTTGGTTTAACATAGACTTATATAGGGAAATCCTTGTTTAACATAGACTTCTATATGCAGGGTAAACCTTCAAATCTTCTTCTCTGAAACCAGAAAGCCCAGGTCTTTCATATTCGATATGAAGCTTCATCTTGTGGACCTCTACCAAGATTGTTCAAATTATAGCCCTGGGGCCAAAATTGACCCTGCCCGGGGCCCACTTGTTATACATTGGATCAGGTGAGCGAACCAGGGCCCTCTGGGCCCTCTTGTTATGTTTGTCTTTCCAGCAAGAAACTTGAATGCAAGACTGCGGTAACTCAACAGATACAACAGTATTGCATTCATTTTTATCCTATTGTAAAGTTGAAAATAAATGCAATACAGTGGTTACTTGTTTGTTTGGTTGTTTGTTTGTACTGGAGTTTAATGGCTCAGTCAACACTATTTTAGGTCATTTTTGAGCCGGTCAGTTTACCTATCCACACTTTTCCTGTATATGTAAGCTGTCAACCAGTACAGTGCATTCTTTCGCCATAAATTGACAACTGCCTTTCTTGAATCAGCAGAAGTATTTCAAACAATCCTGACACAAAACCATGGTTAAAAATACTACTGCTTGGTTGTACTAGAAAGCAACAGGTGATTGTGCCCCTACAAGGAAATCTTAGGAGTTTTACGGTATTGCTGATGGCCTTTGTCCGCAGCCAGGGGGCCAAAACTCCTAAACCCTACAGAATATTTTCAAGAAACATAATACAGCAGCATGAACCATATCATGAAGATGTGTTGCAAGCAAGGAAAAAAAAATCTTGCTCACTTTGGTTTTGAATTATCTTCCCTTGACTTAATTCAATTAGTGTAATTAATTGTCCCAAATACCGCAATCTTGTTAATTATCTTTGTCTTTTTATCCCCACGCTTTTCGAAGAAAAAATGGGGATTTTGTAATGGTCTTCGTTGTCCGTTCGTCCGTCCCTCTTACCGGGAAACTCCTCCTAGTCGGTTATAGATAGAAACTTGAAACTTTGGGAACTGATAGATCTTTGGTCTGGGGAATGCATGACATTTTCGGAATTTTGATCACACCCCTACGGGTGGGCCCAGGGGGTGGGGCCCGCGGGGGTCAAAAATCAAAATTTCCAGAACATGGTCGTGTAATGTATCAAAGCGAACGGCATGATGAGTAGAAAACATTACAACCCAAATTTGACCCCTGGGGTCAATTTTGAGGTCACCAGAGGTCAAAAACTGTTTTTAACCCCTTTACCCCCATACATTACTGTTACCGGATAACTCCTCCTAGACCATTATAGATACAGTGTTATTGATAAGCTTTTGCTCGAGGAGTACTGTTACTCCTTCAGCCAAAGACTATAGGCGTATCCTGTGATTCTTTGAGAGTATGATACTATCGGTACTCCTTAATTCAAAACTAGGGTCGTATCTTCATCGGTCATCACAGGGTGGCTGCTAAGTGCACTTATATTAATTTCAGACGTGGCAATAGCCATATGTTAAAGACGTTAAACACATATTCTATCATCGTAACATACCGATATACATTTTCATGTTAATAAGCTGGCGGACAGCAAAATGAAAAATTACTTTTTCTTCTAAAGAATGTAAATCCAGCCAATGTGGTCGTATTCTTCGCATGTGTTTTTGGAATTTCCTAGACGCCATTGAAGGCTCCATTTGATCAGACTGTGCAGGCTGGTCGAAGTCTTCAGCCGTCACACAGATCATACTGTCATCAAAACGTTTTCAAACCCATGTTTTGTGTCGCGTTCAAAGGCGGGGGGAAATCTCCACTAATTGTAGCAACTGCATGTGATTGGTAAAAGGCGAGAAATTCAGCGCTCAGCAAAAATATAATAAAACGTGCGACCAGTGAAGACTCAGATCAGGAAGCGCATCTGTGAAAGCTAATCAGTCTGTCCCGGTTGCTGTGTTTGCGTTTTTTTATGATGCGCTGCCAGTCATTCTGCTTAAAGTTCAAAGACGCCGGCGAGACATCTTAGGGTGTTAATTTAATAGGCTACTTGATAGATGGCGGTAAATAAGCATGCACTGCATGCTGACCTGACCACCTGTGATTCACAATTAGATATATGAGTACCCAAGTATGACAGGTTAATCCTGCCATTGTGACTCAATAAATATAATTTTGGTGAAATGTATACGGAACACGGCGGACAAAGGGTCAGTCTGTACAGTGGTGGTTCTATCTCAGACGTGCATTGACGACAATGTTGCAAGAAAAAAATACGTCGGGATGATAAAAGTATGAAAAATAGAAGTGGAGTCAAAAGTAAACAACCACCATGATGCAATTATCAAAGGCGCCGGCATACACGTGGCGGAAAACGGCATTAAACAAGGTTTTTAAGCCTCCGGTTAAGAGTTTCCGCCAATGGCCAAAGGACGCGAATAAAATGAGTCATGGATGCATATTTTCTTGCATCTGCGGCCTGTGGACGCTAAGCAGAAAGAGCTAGCGCTGACACTGCCTGGGAGCTTTTTTCGTGACGTACTTCCGGTTCTAAAAATAGAACGGGAAAAGCCCTGGCCGTCATCCGTCGTAATATTTCAAAGGCAGTGGGACGAATAAAGTGTAAATTACACCGTAAATAGTGGAATTGTTTTAAACTTTTGGCGAATTCTAATGAAAGATAATTGGAGAAACACGATATGCTGCCAGATGTGAAAATTCGCATTACGAAAATGATGTATTGCACATAGGAGGTTTTAGGAATTTCGTTTATGACGTCATACTGGCACATGCGCAAAGCACTAGCCGTCAATTGAAACGGTCATCGCTATTCAAATGTATTGACGGAACTCAAAATGCTAACAATATTCAGACATTTTAAGAGAAAATATACCCGTTTACATTGAAATAATGCCTTGAGAAGGAAAGAATGATATTTTGCTTTTATTACTGAAATTCATTTATCCTGGATCCGTTCTTAATTTACAAAAATCTCTTCCTGAATGACTCGTGTCAATGGCTTAGGATACCGTTTTTCACGAAAGCTTACATTTAACTATCCAAGTATAGCTATCACATACGGACATATCTGTCTGTCGGTCGGTCGGTCCGTCCGTCCGTCCGTCCATCCATCCAGCCATCTATCTATCTATCGAAGAGCAGTTAAAAAGTGTCCAGCGATCTGTCTAATCGTGCACGAAAACACGCCTTTATAAAACTGACCCCCATACACCCCACTTTTTAATGTAAAACTGGGGTTTGCAGGGGTATACATTATTTTCTTATTTCTTCTCAAAAACAAAGATTGTGGGTACTCATTAGTACCGCCTCATCTTAAAATGTTCCTTTTTTCAGCAAATTAGTAAAATTTACAATGTATTTGAATAGGCATATTTTTGTAATGGAGTGGACTGACAGACGGGCGTCGAGTCAACGTTGGTTCGATGTCATGCCGTCGACACCCACTCCAACTCCCTTCAATGTCACGTGACCCTTGAGATGAGAGAGAGGTTTGACTGATCCCTGTATCCAAAATGGAATCTTCCTCCTTATGTATAGCAGGAGTCCATTTCACGATTTAGGGGTTTCAGGATGTGTTTTCAAAATTTGTTTGGACATAGGCTTGACTTTTTGCAAACAGTGTAGGCCCTGGTCAGACGCCGCGTTCTGCGGCGTCTGATCTGGGTCTGCACTGTTTGCCAGGGTACCAGTTTGGGGGTTTCTGGTACCAAATGGATTAATGTAAGGACTGGGCAGGTTGAACAAATCTACAAATCTATCATATTTTACTGTAAAATCTTGGACTTGCGAAGGAGTGTTTCATTCTCATGCTCTGAAATGGTGTTCTACGTTTGTTTTAAATTTAATCTTCCAATCCAACTGAGTCTTGGTGGGTCCGAGCACTTATTAAGCAACGCCGTATTATAGCCAACGCAAAGTGCTGACGTTTCATCGACGTTGTGCATCGCTTTGATGTTGGTTTGATGTAGAAACGACGTTGTTGACACGCTACATGTCGGTGACGTGGAGTTATTTACATTTACCTACGCTCGCTAATTGTTGGTATGCTAAGAGAGAGAGAGCAATATTTAGGCCAAGGCACATTCGGCGGAGAGAGAGAGAGAGAGAGAGAGAGAGAGAGAGAGAGAGAGAGAGAGAGAGGACCCTGTTGGGTCGTGTGTACAATATATCTTTAAGAGCAGTTAAAACTAACACTTTGATTGGCGAAATTTCACACCTGGCAGTATATCGGTGTTTCTTCCATTACATCTTACATTAGAATTCGCCAAAAGTTTAAAAGAATTCCACTGTTTTACGCTGTAATTAACACTTTATCTGTCCCACTGCCTTGAAGCAATACAACAGTTGACGGCCAGGGCTTTTACCGTTCTATTTTTAAAACCGGAAGTACGTCATGAAAAAAGCTCCTATACGACCCAACAAGGTCCTCTCTCTCTCTCTCACACAGCGCACCGACAATTATATAACACTAAGGGGTATAATATAAAAGGAAAGACAAAACGTTTTCCAAAGTCTGGAGTAGTTTAATGTTTGTATATTTCATTGTTTTCGACAAACTACTAAACAACTATCAAAGAAGTACTAAGGAACTACCCACTTGAACCTAGAGCAACCTGCTTATATAGTGTTCCATGACTCACAAGGTTGGTCACCCACTTAACCGAATAACCCACTATGTAAATGAGTTAATTAAAACACACCCAAAATGTATTAAAAGTTAATTACTGTGAAATTAAAACCCACCCAAAAACTATTAAAAATCAATTACTGTGAAATTAAAACACACCCTTTCATCAATTCCTGTTTGATGTTAATCAAGTAATTTCATAGAACATGACTTTAGTATAAACAAAATAATTATTTAATCTCTTTTTAATTTGTAAATGTAACTTAAAAGTAAACAACTTAATTAGTTTTTGATAAAATAAATTAGTGAAATTATTAGAAACGTGACTTGGAAGTAAACAAAGTATTAACTTACATTTCTAATCAATTGATTAATTGTAGGTGCAAGTTGCCCTAGTTTCTTAAGATTTTGGACCTTATGCTGCTCATGCTTTGCTACACTGCTTCCATCCTTAAGAATTTTAACTATAAGCTAAAATTCTAAAAGATTCTAGCAAAACCTAAATGTAAAATACAATGAACAGCAGCAGCATATGGCACAAAATTACATAACTACACATGATACTACACATGCTACCATGGAGGAAATAATAGAGTAATATTTACCTTTAATAACAATTATCATTCAACTTAAATTCTAACCCCGCCAGTGGTATCCTCCATATCGGACTCATTATAGTCACTGTCATCGCTGTCCTCTATAATTATTGGATTACTGGCTGACTTTCCTAATGACAGTTTTTTCGCCCCCTCAATAAATTCATTCCAAAGTTTCTGGAATGTCCTTAAATATGTCCCAATTTTTCCCATTTTATTATTTAGCTCTGCAACATTAGATTCTTTTAACGAATTTTCATGGGACATTCCCTGGTTTCTGAAATAACAATACAATAGTCCGAAAAATAAAGGCTCTAAGTTTGGCTGTCTTGTTTTATCGAATAAATCCCTATAGGCTCTATCAAAATGTCTTATTAACGCGATTATGCAAAATTTCCCTGTTGGACATCTATGTTCTCTGTCACTAGATCTATTTGACACTTCTACAATATTTTTCCTTATTTCACTGCATATAATTTCCTCCATGTTTTTTTTTTTTTTTTTTTTTCTTTCTTTAATAATATTACACTACTAGTCAAAATGCTTTTTGAAACTGCTAAGCTTTTTTTTATAAGTATTCTCTTATATTGTATTAATGTCCCAAATTATCATTAAATTAAATTAAGTAATTATTCTAAATTGCCTGGTTTTATGCTAATTTTAATTGATTTAATTTAAACTCAATCAGTGTAATCAAACTAATCTAGGAACATGAATAAATTTACATAACACCAATAAACAAACACAAAAATACACACTTATAGTGACAAACTCTATATACAATAAAAACAACAGTTTCTAGTCTTTATTATTCACGTTTTTTTCCTATTTTATACTTAAAATGTCTATTGTATGTGTTCTTTCTTCTGTAGTTGTATGTTCTTCTTTTTTCTTTGGCGTCGGATAAACCTTCCGATTAGTACTATTCATACTTGTGGATTCTTCCACCGCCAACTCACAGGAACTGGGCAAAGATCGTTTCGTGTTCTTCCCTTCGTTACCACCTCCAATGGCTAACCAGTACGTTTTGATTTGATCAGAATATTTATGATAAATAACTATTATTATTCCAAAGATTATAACACTGATGACTCCAATAAATAGATAGACCCAAGTTGACCACCCTTTGCTCTCAGTTGGAACCATATTTACTGATTGCAGCCTTTGAATAAGCCTATTCATAGGCATGTATTTTATTTCCTCAAGTTCCTTAGGGATGTTAATCTTTGTAATATTTGAAAGAGAGTTATGAAAGGGCTCCCAGAGATGCAATCCAGACACATTAACATGTGATCCAATCAGGTCAAGAAATTTATCATGTATATAGTATTGACTCCTTCCATCGAAAGGTGAAGTTAGTGAGAGATGCCTATTTGCGGCTAAACAGAATGTATTCAAATATATAATACCAAGAGGAGGTTCTATTTGTATTTTTGACATACTTTTGCTAGTATTTTGACATACGATGGAGAATTTAAGAAGTTTGCTTGTGGCTACAGCCCATTTCCCATGACCAATAAATTGCGCAACAGGGAGATGTGACCTGAAATGAACTTTAGTTCTACAGTATTGTTTTATGTTAGTATCATGTTTCAAAAATAGTGAGACCACACATAGTCTATTTAGACTAACAGGGTATATTGGACTCTGAATTTGACAATAGTTTAGCCAAGGATTAGAGCAGTGGTGAGTCTCAAACTTATCAAGTAAAATGTACTTTGTTCTTTCAACATTAAAAGCAATATAATTAGCTTCTATTTCAAGCTGTGCAGTCATCTCTGTCGATTGGATTACTCCCTTCGTTTGGTTCATAAAAGGAAGCGGTAAGTTATGAACATTAAAAACTTCATATGTACTGCTCAAGTCCAATAATGGGATTGACACTACAATGAGTATCTGTTTATCCCTAACTATTGTACTGCAAGTCAAATACTTGTAATATTTCCATAAGGTTTTATTTGGATTATCTGGCAACCTTAATGACCGTGGCAACTTGTTTTCTATTTCAAGAAGAATTTTCCTCAGCATTGCAGGAGCAATTACCGAAGGTGAAAGCCTTTCACTTGACAGCATGTTCAATTTTAATTTTAGATGCTGCAGTGTCCAAAGTGCTCTTTGAGTTACCTGTTTTAGTTCTTCAGTTATCAGGTCAAGTTGTAAATACATTTTTATGAAATTTTCCATTTCAACAAATCGCTTTTCAATGGCTTCAGTAACATTATTTATTTTAATATCAATATCTGACAGCGTGGAAAGAATGTCATTAATTGAGTGTCTATTAACAGCAATTTCCATTCTGGAAGAGTTCAAAAGTGAAATACTTTCTTTTAGAACATGAACAATGTTTTGTTGATTAGCTGAAAGGTGGTTGATATTTCTTTGAATAACATCAATCTGGTCCTGAGACACAGTGCCAAATAAAAAATTTAAAATTTCCCCTCCCAACGGAAGAATAGATCTTTTATTCCTTAAGGATCTAAAATCAGTATAACTGTCCATGATACTGTCAAAGGTCGTCTTTAATGCAAGCACTTCATTGTGAAGAGATTTAAAGGTAGCTTTATAATTATCATGACCATCTTTTGTGTACCGTTTAATTACTATTTCAGCTAATGCGCTTGCGTCGTCGATGTCAGTCGACAGTTTGTCTAGAAAGTTCTGATATGAATCGAGGTCAACAACTATGGTCATAAGCCACTTAGATTTTGTCAATACTATCTCATTAACCTGGTTAAATATGACATTTTCATGCATATGTAATGCATATGTCCAGCCCAAGAGGAGTAGCAAGATAGAACAATACATTTCCTTATGTCACCGTTAGTCCTGAAAATATATATACACATACACCTATCATTATTTATACTATGGGTACCCATGAAGCCTTTATAAAATGCCAGCTATAGATCGCAACAGTAGTTTCATTTTATTTCTTCGACCTACTTTAAGTCGTTTTGGCTTATAACTTGTTTCATTGACAGACATTGCATCATCCGAAACCTCACTCAGAGATTCAGGCGACTGAATGTCTTGTTTCATTAATTCAGTGTCAGAAGTGTCTTCTGCATCAGTTTCAGAGAACCTCTTTTGTTTAAGTCGTTTGGATAATTCCATAAGAGGTATATTATCCTCTTCCTCTGAATTGTCATTTTCCTTTCTGTATTTCCTTGCAAGTTTTGCAAGGGCATTCTTTGATTCTGTGTCATCTGAATCTTCACTGTCTGTACTACTACTTTCTGGTGGGACAACATAGGTAGCTTTTCTAGATAGCTTACCTAGGTTATCCTTGGGAATTTCCCAATTATCTAAATTTGCTTTTCTTAAGTGTTCCACATGAACTTTTACAATTGTTCCATCAAGTTGATTTCGTATCACACATGATGTTGGGGACTGGATTTTGATAACACGGTAGTATGGTTTCCAATTATTGTCAAGTTTACTTTTCTTTGAATGGTTTTTGTAATAAACAGGATCCCCTACTTCAAATTTAATATCTTTACTACCTCTGTCAGCATATTTTGCTTGCCTTTTCTTTGCCTGTTTTAGATTTCGGTGAACTAATGTGAATGCTTTATGTTGTTGTTCAAGTGCTATTTTATGCATTTCCTCGCCATGGTACTTTTTACGTGGTTTTAGAAGATTATCAATGGGTAACACCACATCTCTGTTGTACAACAGGAAGAATGGACTAAAGTGGGATGACTCATTGATATTAAAGCGAATTGCAGCTAAGGTTTGATTGAGATACATGTCCCAAGTATTTGTGTTATCTTTCAATTTCTTAGCTAATATGTCATGTAAAGTTCTATGAAATCTTTCGATTTTAGCATTTCCTTGTGGATGATAAAACGAAGTTGTTACATGATGTATATTTAATGCTTCAAGGACCTGTTTTACAGTTTTATTTACATTTTCAGTGCCGTTATCTGATATGATCTGTAAAGGAGCCCCAAACCTAGGAAAGATTTCTTCAATTATCAAATGTGCTATGTTCTCTGCACTTTTATCTGGTACAGCAAAAGCTTCAGGCCAACCACTATATAGATCAATGAAACCAATAATGTATTTGTTTCCTGACATTGTTGTAGGGTATGGCCCTGACAGATCTAATCCTATTTTTGCAAATGGATAAGGTGGAATATCTGTTTCTTGTAAACTTGGTTTTATTTTCTTCATACTACGTGTTTGACATGTGACACAACTTGATATGTATTCATAGAGGTTTTTATATAGATTTGGCCAAAAATACTTTTGACGGATGGCATCAAAAGTTTTATCAATGCCCATATGTCCATTGTCATCATGGTACTGTTTCACAACCCTATCCCTTAAGTGCTCAGGGATATATAATCTCAAAGTGGGTTCATCATTCGGGTTGGAAATGTAATATAGTACCTGGTCAATGACAATATAGTTCTTTTCTGTCCCTTTGGTTGATTTACCATTAGACAAATTTGTCTTTATTTCTACTATTTCTTCATCGTTATCTTGCTCAACAGTGATATTCAAATCTGGAATATCGACACTTGGTTTTCCTTTGTGATTTTCATCTGCCACAGAGCAACTGGCATATTCTCTGGTATCAAATCTATTTGAATTGAAAACATTTATTTCATAAATATTGTCATTTATGTCGGGCTCATTGTCAGTCTCTGACTTTGAGTTTTTCTGATCATCTGGAAGTCTAGAAAGTAAATCAGCACAAGTGTTTTCTGGTCCAGATATATATTCCACTTTGCAGTTATAACCAGATAAACCAAGAGCCCAAAGTTGGATCTTTTTGTTTTGCATTGGAGCCTCTAAAATATATTTTAATGGCTTGTGATCTGTTCGGATTGTAAATTCGGCATTATGCAAAAAGTGATCAAGTTTTTGTAGAGCATAGTGAATAGCAAAAGCCTCCTTTTCGATAGTAGACCATCTTGTTTGAGTATCACTTAGCTTATGAGATAGATAATAAATCGGTTTTTCTGTCTTGATACCAGGAATTACCTCTTCTCCTTCACAGCATGGCTGCGTGAGACAGGCACCGATGCATGATTGACTAGCATCTGTGTATAACGTATATGGCTTATTTACATCTGGATATGCCAAATGAGGTATCACTGTCAAACTATCCTTTAAATATTTGAATGCTCTCTGACAATCGTCAGTCCATTTAAATTTTGAATACTTCTTGGTCAAGGCTATTATAGGTTTAGCTATTTCAGAGAAATTAGGAATAAATCTTCTGTAATAACTACACATACCAATAAAACCCCGTACTTCCCGTACACTTGTAGGCGCAGACACCGATGCTATTGCTTCTACTTTCTTAGGATCAGGTTTTATTCCATTCTGGTTTATGATAAATCCTAAATAATTAGTTTCAGCTTGTAAGAAGTGACATTTTTTTAACTTTAATTTAAGGCCATGTTGTCGCAATCGATCAAAGACTTGCTGAATGTGACTTAAATGATCATTTAAAGATGAGGAATAAATCAAAATATCATCTAAATATGCAACTGCAAATTTATCAAGATCTTGTAGAACAATTGACATGAGCTCTTGAAATACTGCTGGTGCATTTGATAAACCAAAAGGCATTACATTAAATTCAAATAATCCCCTATGACAAGCAAAAGCAGTTTTTTCTTTGTCCTCTTCCTCCATTAACACTTGCCAGTAGCCACTTTTTAAATCTAATGATGTGAAATATTTAGCATTTCCTAATAAAGCAAGCATATCATCAATCAGTGGGAGTGGATAAGAGTTCATTTTTGTAATTTTGTTTAGTTTTCTAAAGTCAACACAAAATCTTTTGGAACCATCCTTTTTGTCAACAATTACAACTGGGAAGCTCCATGGGGACTTAGATCTTGAAATGATCTTAGCTTCTATCATCTCATCAATTGCTTGATCAACAATTATTCTATTATTCAGTGGTGTTCTATAGGGCCTTAATTTGATTGGAGAATTATCTCCTGTATTTATTTTCATCTTTACAGTGTCAGTATGCCCCAAATCAGAATCTTTCGCAGCAAATAAGTCTTGATTTTTCTTGAGTAATTTTGTTATAGTTGGTTTATGTTTATCAGGTGCATTAACTTCACTGACATTATCTGTTTGATTTGTACATCTTTTAGTTGCTTGTATTTTATCTTTAACACTAACCATATTTTGCTCATACACCAATTCGGCTTTTCCAATAACACAGCCCTTTCTAAGTTTAAGGGTTCTGTTAGTATTGTTTACAATCATGACAGGAAACTTCCTTTGTTTATTTGGTTTAACAACAGTATTTGCTACCATCAGACCTGGTTCTGTTCCAATATAACCATTTTCGATTGATGAAATTTCATATAATTTGGTTTCATTTAGTTCAGATATATATTTTATATTACCAGAACAAATATTTGTTGTCTGCGGTTTTAAAACGGCTGTACGTGCAAGCCTGACAATGGAAGCAATATGGATATCCTCTTCAAGGGGTACATATGTTTTTCCTACCCTTAAACAACCAAGATCAAAATATAAACGAACCCCATTTTCTGTTAACCAATCCCTACCTAAAATAAAATTTCTATTCAAACCTTTTACAATATAAAATCTTTGAGACATCTTTAATCCTCTCATCTCAAAGTTGATATCAGTGCAACCAAAAACTTTCAGAGAATTTCCATTTACTGATTGTAAGTGCACCTTTTTCCGAATTAATTGAGGTTTGTCTTTTAGATTTTGAAAAACGCTTTGATGCATTAATGACACCTCTGCTCCTGAATCAACAAGTGTTCTAAAATTAGTTTTCCCTATTTTAATCATACAAGAATTTGGATTACCTGCTAATGCAATTTTGTATACTGGCATTTTGTTTCCCCTTCCATTGGCTTCTTCATGAAAGGAGAGTTTTAGTTTTCCTGATTATTAGACTGATTATCGGCAACATTATATTGCCTTGTCTCCCTACATTCCCTTTTATAGTGACCTCTTTTGCCACATTTCCAACAAATTACCTGCCTTTTGTCAGTTTGTCTATTTGGTCTGTCGGACTGTCCCGGCAGTCTAAACCGTCTGTCAGTCTGTCTATCATATAGGACACTGTTTATCTGCTTAGCCTTGCACCTGGCTGCCAGATGTCCCTTTTTGTGACAGTTAAAGCATCTTTTATCTGGTCTATAATAGTCTACTTCCATGGGTTCAACTTTTTTATTAAAAGTCTCATTTGGTTGACCTTTGCGCAGGTCAAACCTCCTCCTTAAGTTTTGCTCATTCATGGCAATATTGACTGCATCAGCCAATGTTGCAGGATTGTCACGCATTACTTTAATTTTCAAGTAATCATAGGCTAGACCGTCAATAAAAAATCCTATTAACTGAGTTTGAATAGGCTGTATGCCAGCCTGTTGGATCAACAAGGCCTCTTCTGCAAGAGCTAAGAGCCTTTCAGCATAAAGCTGCACATTCTCATCAGGTTTCTGCCTAACTTTACGCAAGAGTGTAAAGGCATGTTGAGGGTCAGTAATTTCAGCAAATCTACCACTTAACTCTGCTTTCAATTGATCCCAATTATTTGTTGGATGGTCATGCAAATATCTCTGAATAAAGTCACTTACAGCCCCTCGACTTGATTGATAAGCTATCATTTTAATGCGGTCAGCACCTACCCCAGTTAAAATAGCATATTTTTCAATTGATTTTATCCATGCTTTAAATTCTTTGGAGTCACCATTGAAAGGTGTTACAACCTGAGCAATCCCCTGTGCCCCAACTGCAGATGAAACATTAGCCATTTGAGTGGCTAAATTATTAAATACTGCCCCAATATCCTGATCAGCCATTTTAGTGATTCAGAAAGAATACAAAATTCACTTACCCTGCGTTTTAAAAGTCCACTTTTGGTTATTCAGAACACATAAATGTTAATAACACTGGTAAAGTCAATCTGGATGCACAATCTCGAAGAAGTTGTCTTTTCCACCTCGTTGTTTACAGATTGTTGCTTATCCGACTGTCCCAGAAGGTAAATGATGCAAATATATCCCAGAAGATTAATGATGTACAAATGTCCAAGAAGATACTGGTGTTAGACTATCCTAGAAAATGTGGATGGTGTTAGACTGTCCCAGCTGGTGAAACTATTATAAACGCCACCAAACAATGTTTAAAATAGCTAGTCCTGCTCCACTGAAAGACTGTTAGTGTCATCAGTAACAAGGTTCAGTTCCTGGTCGAAAACTCGTGTCATCGTATAGTGTATTTGATTGGTATTAGTCCCAGTATAGTTTTCTGGCTGTTAAACAAATTTGATTGTCCCCTTGTCTTCTTTTATTCCACTTAAATACTTCGATGTTCCAACGTATCAACCCGTTCGATTTTATAACGTCCCATTTTTATTTTTGACTTTTTATTTTTTTTATTTTTGACGTCTTTACTAATTTGTTTTAATTAATATCCTGGTCACGGCACCAAAAGTTTATACACCCTCCTCAGTATAACACTAAGGGGTATAATATAAAAGGAAAGACAAAACGTTTTCCAAAGTCTGGAGTAGTTTAATGTTTGTATATTTCATTGTTTTCGACAAACTACTAAACAACTATCAAAGAAGTACTAAGGAACTACCCACTTGAACCTAGAGCAACCTGCTTATATAGTGTTCCATGACTCACAAGGTTGGTCACCCACTTAACCGAATAACCCACTATGTAAATGAGTTAATTAAAACACACCCAAAATGTATTAAAAGTTAATTACTGTGAAATTAAAACCCACCCAAAAACTATTAAAAATCAATTACTGTGAAATTAAAACACACCCTTTCATCAATTCCTGTTTGATGTTAATCAAGTAATTTCATAGAACATGACTTTAGTATAAACAAAATAATTATTTAATCTCTTTTTAATTTGTAAATGTAACTTAAAAGTAAACAACTTAATTAGTTTTTGATAAAATAAATTAGTGAAATTATTAGAAACGTGACTTGGAAGTAAACAAAGTATTAACTTACATTTCTAATCAATTGATTAATTGTAGGTGCAAGTTGCCCTAGTTTCTTAAGATTTTGGACCTTATGCTGCTCATGCTTTGCTACAATTAGCGAGCGCAGGAAAATGTAAATTACAGTTTGTCGTCAAATAACGCCACGTTTACCGACATGTAGCGTGTCAACAACGTCGTGTCAACATCAAACCAACTTCAAAGCGATGCACTGAATTTGACATTGCAACGTCGATGAAACGTCAGAACATTGCGTTGGTGATAATACGGCGTTGCTTAATAAAATGCTCGGACCCATCAAGTGGAATTGGAACATTAAATTCAAAACAAACGTAGAACACCCTTTCAGTGCATGAGAATGAAACACTCATTCGCAAGTCCAAGATTTTTCAGTAAAACCTGGTAGATTTGTTGATTGGTTCAACCTGCCAAGCCCTTAGGCCTAAAGTGGTAAGTGGCAAACTGTGCAGGCCCAGATCAGACGCGGCAGAACGCAGCGTCTGATCAGGGTCTACACTGTTTGAAAAAAGTTCGACCATTTTCCAAATAAATTTTGAAGAAAACACCACCAGACACCTCTAAATTTTGAAATGGACTCCTGCCATATAAAAGGAGGAACATTCCATTTGGTACAAAAAGGGTTAAGGGCTTCTTGGATACAGGGATCAGTCAAACCTCCCTCTCATCTCAACGGTCACGTGACATTGAAATGAGCTGGAGTGGTTGTCGGCGGTATGACGTCGAGCCAACGTTGACTTGACGTCCGTCTGTCAGTCCACTTATTAGTTTTTTTTCCGACTGTCAGTATATATGTTTATTTGTGTGTTTAACTGTCCGTCCGTTCGTCTGTAAGTCAGACATTCAGTCAGTTGGTCTTTCTGTCTGTCGTCTGTCTGTCTTCTGTCAGCCAAACCTCTCTCTCTCTCTCTCTCTTTCCCATCACAACGTCATGTCACATTGAAGTGAGTTAGAGTGGGTGTCGACGACATGACTTCGAACCAACATTGCCTCGGCGCCCCTCCGTCAGTCCACTCATTAGTTATTTCGACTCTAAGTTTGGTCATTCTTTTTTTTTATTTGCACAAATAGACAGATCGTTGGACAGTTTTCTCGAGAGAGAGATAGATAGATAGATAGATAGATAGATAGATAGATAGATAGATAGATAGATAGATCTGTCCGTATGTGATAGCGAATAAAAAGAAAAGAAAGTTATGTAAAAACTTATTTTAATTAATCTTTCGTGAATAACGGTATCTCAAACCATATACACATGGATCATTCAGGAAGAGATTTTCGTCAATTAAAAACGGATTTAGGATAAATGAAGTTCGGTAATAAAAGCAAAATATCATTCTTTCCTTCTCGAGGCATTATTTCAATGAAAACGGGTATATTTTCTTTCAAATGTCTGAATATTGTTAGCATTTTAAGTTCCGCCAATACATTTGAATAGCGATGGCCGTTTCAATTGACGGCCAGTGCTTTGCGCATGCGCAAGAATGACGTCATAAACGGAATTCCTAAAACCTCCTATATATTCGCTGTTCATTAATTATAACTTTCCTAGCCCAGTTGTTGTTGCTTCTGTTTTTCCACAAAATACAGAGTAATCAATTTCAACGTGAATTTCTGCGATTTGGGAGAAATAGCCGCCAGAAATTTCTCATGCATTTGATTTTTTTCTTGCGTTTTTCCGGAGAAACTTTGTCAGGTCCTCCACAAACTTAACTTTTTATCGTCTGCGCGTCTGTTTTGATATTTAATTCCTAACTACATGACAATGTGAATCTTTAGATCTGTCGAACCCAATTTTTTCCTCGAAGATGACACTCCGTAGAAGTCAATGTGTTGCCTAATAATATTCAGGATTGTATTTTTATGCACGCTTGTCATAAAGTTACTGTTCATGCTTCAGGCGTTGTTAATAAAGTTAACCCTTAGATATAAATACCGTTATGTAATCACGCGTCAATAATCGGTTTCCTAATCATGTTGATAGTTGTCATAACTTGAGGCTGATTAAATATAAGCTCAATATATGATCGCCAAAAGGTAAGGTTGAAGTGTTTCAGCGTAATTAAAACAAATGTCATCATTCATGAATGGATGAATTTCGAATCGTTCTTGAAGATTGAAACAGTTTTTGTTGAAGACTATGCTGCCGCGAAAATTACCGCGATTTCGATTGCTTTTTGTCAGGCGTCACTTTTTTTCCATTGCCGATACGACTGCAATGGAACGACCTTGGCGTATCGCCAATTTGACGGTCGTATTTGGTACGACTTTTTCTTCATTTCTATGCGTATTTGCTCGATTTTAGAGTCGTATTTACGACGATACGACCGTTATCAATTACTCTGTAGATAGAAACATGAAACTTTGGGAACTGATAAAACTGGTCTGGGGAGTGCATAACACTTTCAGAATTTTGATCCTACCCCTGGGAGTGGGGCCAGGGGTGGGGCACCTTGGGGATAAAAAATCAAAGTTTTCAGAACATGGTCATGTAGCATATTTAATCGAATGGCGTGATGAGTAGAATACATCACAATCTAAATTTTACCCCTAAGGGATGGCCCAGAGGGTGGGGCCCGCCGGGAAGCGTGGGGATATGCGATGGCTTGCCATCGACTGCGCGATTCTAGTTGATTGATTGATTTGAGGTTTACATCCATGTCAACACTGTATGGGTCATTTTGGAGACATTGCTTCCAATTTTGTGGGACTTTTACAGTGAGTTTTAGTTTTACGTCTCACCAACAGCTAAGGTCATACGGAGACGGGACCTCGGTTTAAAGACTCATCCGAAAGTCTGGAGAAGCCCGGGATCGATCCTGCGATCCCTGGTTTACAAGGCGAGTAGCGTAACCACTGCACCACTGAGGCTTCTAATTTGTGGGACTTTTACCCGACATTGAGATGAAATGACAACATAAGCCCTGTCGCCCAATGAAACCAATAGGGTTTATAAGCATGGAGGCCCGACTCACACTGCTTTGCCTGGGCAGGCTTAGATCCTCTAAGCGGTTTGCTAGTTCTTTTGTGCAGTCAGTTTCAGCTCTGCGTGGAAGCATCTGCCCATCTATTTCTCAAGCCCCAATTGGCGGGGACTATAATGATCTTTGTCTAATTTGTGAATTTAACCCATTGTGTACATGTGGACTCTTCCATTGCTATATGTTTTTTTGGGGGGGGCCGTGGTTTTGGTTTTACGGCCTTTTCAAGATTGTTTCTCTCATATCGAGCCGATCGTTAATCAGGGGTGATGAAAAACTTGAGTACCCGGAGAAAAACTACCTGACCTTCTCCTGCAGAAGTTGGCGTCTCACATGAGACCCAAGCGAGACCTAATGATCAAGAGTCAGCACTCTTAACCTCAATGAACAATTTGCTATAGTGGGAAATTGTAAGGGAACAAATACTGTCATAATATAGTGGCCAATTTGCTATAGTGGCATATTGTTAGGGAACAAATTCTGTCGTTATAGCAACCAATTTACTGTATCAGCAAATTGTTATGGAACAAATACTGTCGTTATAGTGGACAATTTGTTATAGTGGCAGTTTGTTAGGGAATTAATACTGTCCTTATAGTGGCCAATTAACTATAGCGGCAAATTGTTAGGGAACAAATACTGTTGTTATAGTGGCCAATTTGCTATAGTGGCAAATTGTTAGGGAACAAATACTGTCGTTATAGTGGCCAATTTGCTATAGCGGCAAATTGTTAGGGAACAAAATACTGACTTATAGCGAGGGTCTTCTGTATCTTACACAAGCCAGAATTATATAAAATTTCTAATCCACATCACAAGACAAATACTGTCGTTACAGCGGCCAATTTGCTATAGTGGCAAATTGTCAGGGTACAAAACCGTAGTTATAGCGGCCAATTTGCTATAGTGGCAAATTGTTAGGGTACAAATACTGTAGTTTCAGTGGCCAATTTGCTAAAGTGGCAAATTGTTAGGGAACAAATACTGTTTTCAAAGTGCCCAATTTGCTATAGGGCCAAATTGATAGGGAACAAATACTGTAGTTATAGCGGTAAATTTTCTATAGCGGCAAATTCTAAGGTAACAGATACTGTCTTTATAGCGACCAATTTGCTGTTGTGGCAAATTGTTAGAAAACAAATACTGTAGTTATATTAGCCGATTTGTTATAACAGCAAATTCTTAGGGAACAAATACTGTTGTTATAGTGGCCAATTTGCTTTAGTGGCAAATTGTTAGGGAACAAAAACTGTCATTATAGCGGCCAATTTGCTGTAGCCGCAAATTGATAGGAAAGAAATACTGTGATTATAGCAGCCAATTTGCTATAGCGGCAAATTCTGAGGGAACAAATACTGTAGTGATAGCGGCAAATTTGCTATAGCGGCAAATTGTTAGGGAACAAATACTGTCGTTAAAGTGGCAAATTTACTTTAGCGACAAATTATTAGGGAACAAATACTGTTGTTAAAGCGACCAATTTCATATTGCAGCAACTTGTTAGGGAACAAATACTGTCATTATAGCGGCAAAGTGTAAGGGAACAAATACTGTTGTTATAGTGGCCAATTTGCTATAGCACCAAATTGTTAGGGACCAAATATTGTCGTTATAGTAGCCAATAAACTATAGCAGCAAATTGTTAGGGAACAAATACTGTCGTTATAGTGGCCAATTTGCTATAGCAGCAAATTGTTAGGGACCAAATATTGTCATTATAGTGGCCAATAAACTATAGCGGCAAATTGTTAGGGAACAAATACTGTCGTTATAGTGGCCAATTTGCTATAGCGGCAAATTGTTAGGGAACAAATACTGTGGTTATAGTGGCCAATTTGCTATAGGGACAAATTGTTAGAGAACAAATACTGTCATTATTGTGGCAAATTTGCCATAGCGGCAAATTGTTAGGGAACAAATACTGTCGTTATAGTGGCCAATTTGCTATAGCCGCAAATTGTTAGGGAACAGATACTGTCGTTAAAGCGGCAAATTTGCCATAGTGGCAAATTGTTAGGGAACAAATACTGTCATTATAGCGGCAAATTTACTATAGCAGAAAATTGTTAGGGAACAAATACTGTCATTATAGCGGCCAATTTAAATATAGCGGCAATTTGTTAGGGAACAAATACTGTCGTTAAAGTGTCCAATTTACTATAGCGGCAAATTGTTAGGGAACAAATACTGTTGTTATAGTGTCCATTTTACTATAGCAGCAAATTGTTAGGGAACAAATACTGTCATTATAGTGGCCAATTTGCTATAGTGACAAATTATTAGAGCAAATACTGTTGTTATAGCGGCCAATTTGCTATAGCAGCAAATTGTTAGGGAACAAATACTGTCATAGTGGCCAATTTGCTATAGCGGCAAATTGTTAGGGAACAAATACTGTTGTTATAGTGGCCTATTTGCTATAGCGGCAAATTGTTAGGGAACAAATACTGTCGTTATAGTGGCCAATTTGCTATAGCCGCAAATTGTTAGGGAACAGATACTGTCGTTAAAGAGGCAAATTTGCCATTGTGGCAAATTGTTAGGGAACAAATACTGTCATTATAGCGGCAAATTTACTAAAGCAGAAAATTGTTAGGGAACAAATACTGTCATTATAGCGGCCAATTTAAAAATAGCTGCAATTTGTTAGGGAACAAATACTGTCGTTATAGTGTCCAATTTACTATAGCGACAAATTGTTAGGGAACAAATCTTCCCCTCAGCGCAAGACTGCAGTAACTCCGTGTTTTGGTGAAAATGATTTTTTTTGGCAGAAATAACAAATACTGTTGTTATAGCGTCCAATTTACTATAGCGGCAAATTGTTAGGGAACAAATACTGTCATTATAGTGGCCAATTTGCTATAGTGACAAATTATTAGAGCAAATACTGTTGTTATAGCGGCCTATTTGCTATAGCAGCAAATTGTAAGGGAACAAATACTGTCGTTTTAGTGGCCAATTTGCTATAGCGGCAATGTTAGGGAACAAATACTGTTGTTATAGTGGCCAATTTGCTATAGCGGCAAATTGTTAGGGAACAAATACTGTTGTTACAGCGGCCAATTAACTATAGCGGCAAATTGTTAGGGAACAAATACTGTCATTATAGCCGCAAATTTACTATAGCAGCAAGTTGTTAGGGAACAAATACTGTCATTATAGCGGCCAATTTAATATAGGGGCAAATTGTTAGGGAACAAATACTGTCATTATAGTGTCCAATTTACTATAGCGGCAAATTGTTAGGGAACAAATACTGTTGTTATAGTGTCCAATTTACTATAGTGGCAAATTGTCAGGGAACAAATACTGTCATTATAGTGGCCAATCTGCTATAGTGACAAATTATTACAGAGCAAATACTGTTGTTATAGCTGCCAATTTGCTATAGGGGCAAATTGTTAGGGAACAAATACTGTCATTATAGTGGCCAATTTGCTATAGCAGCAAATTGTTAGGGAACAAATACTGTTGTTATAGTGGCCAATTAACTATAGTGGCAAATTGTTAGGGAACAAAATACTGTATTATAGCGAGAGTTTCTGTATCTTACACAAGCCAGAATTATATAAAATTTCTAATCCACATCACAAGAAAATGAACATTTATTAATTTATTATGGTTTTAAAAAAATAAAGACCAGCATGTCTGCCTTTACCAAGAGGGGATTTTGTTGGGGAGTGGGGTGTTAGGAGGGGATGTTGGGGATTTTGTCAGTGATTCCATAAACTGCATCACAATTTTTTTTCAACAATGTAGATTCAGATCAGATGGCTGATCAGGATCTACATTGTTGAAAAAATACACTCTTTGCAAAGGTAGGGGTTGTCATGTTCAGCAGGATAAGGGTTGATACCTGACTCATGCATCGTATGGTCACAAACCAGGGTTATAGTATGCTTATAAATGGTAATTTGTCACTCTTGAAAATTGAAAATTGTTTATTTCAAATATCATAAAATTTTAAACAGCTACCGAATGTCAAATATTGATAATAAATCATTGTTTATAGATATATCTCTATTCTAAGTGATTTGTAGAAACTTGTTTATGATCGCAAAGAAAAATGTAAGACAGTGTTTTGAGTGTTTAACCCTTTTTGTACCGGAAACCCCAAAACGAGTACCCTGGCAAACAGTGCAGGCCCAGATCAGACGCCGCAGAACGCGGCATCTGATCAGGGCCTACACTGTTTGCAAAAAGTTCAGCCATTTTCCAAATCAATTTCGAAGAAAACACAACCTGACACCCCTAAATTTTGAAATGGACTCATGCTATATATAAAGAGGAAGATTCCATTTGGTACAAAAAGGGTTAATTCCAGCAGAAGAAACAGTTTCAGTCAAGGAGCAGTTTGTTCATTTCTTAGATAACTTACGTAGACCGTGAATATACTTCTGATCACGTTTCCAAATTGCACACAGGATTTAAATTATATTGTGAATTGTTTCTGGTTTTAACTTGAATAATTAGCATTTTTAATTGAACATCTTTCTTTCCTTTCTTTCTTTTTTTCTTTCTTTCTTTCTTTCTTTCTTTCTTTCTTTCTTTCTTTCTTTCTTTCTTTCTTTCTTTCTGTCTGTCTTTCTTTCTTTCTTTCTTGCTTTCTTGCTTTCTTTCTTTCTTTGCATTTATTGATGGATATTTCCAACAAGTGCGGGGTAGGTTGGGTGAGTCAAAGGTGATGTGTATCTCGCATCTGATTTTGGCTTAAGAGTTGGACAGAGCCTGCTGTCCTTGCAGCAAGGTAAGGGTGGAGGGGTAATGTTGTTACTTCTTCTGTTTCTACACTAGCTTCTATTCATATTTCTCTTTCCTTTCTCCTCTGTCCCTCACTTTCATCTCCGCCACGCTTTCTTGTATCTCTTTTCTCCCTTTCTCTGGGAGATGACACAGAATGACCCACAAGGGTCGACATGTCGTTAAACCCAAAACAATCAATCAATCTGCTATTAAGACCACCTAAAATTAGGACTAATTCTGACATAAAAAGCTTATTTTGAAGGGTACACTTAATTTTTCTTTGTGTTTTCTGCCTACAATGTCCTCTGGTCAGGGACCACTTTTGGGACTGTTCAAAAGTGGTCTTTAAGACCACTTTTGAACAGTTCCAAAGGTGATCTTTATATAGGAATTTTACTGTATACTCGACGGGAATTACAAGATTTTCCGTACGAAGAGTTTAGACGGCCTGTCTGGGAAAGCAATAAACTCGACTTGTAGTGAATTTGCTTTACACCTTGCATGGTTTATACTAGCACTAACATGGGCAGATACGGGTTGAAACATAGACTACTTTCTGTAGCAGAGGGTTATATGCCAAGTATTGGTCTAAATCCAAGAATTTTGCCAAAAACTTGTTTTGCAGTTGTGAACAATCCTTGATAAGGAAGAGTACTGAGGATACATTTGGGATACATTTTCTTATTTGTCCACTAAAACATACATTGTGGGTTCTTGATAGAGAATTGCCTCAGTGAGGCAATTCTAACAACTGCCCACAACATAATGTTTAAATTGAGAAATGAAGAAAATTATCTGTTAGCTTACAATCCTTGTTGTTCTCTCGCCGATCGGGCCTTAAAAATGGAGAAATACTGCTTGATTGGGCTGCATGATGCTTCCGCACAGAGCTGAAACCAACCAAAGTTTTGAATACTGGTAAACCGCTCAGAAGGTCTAAGTCTGCCCAGGAAAAGTGGTGCAAGTCCGACCCTCCCTTAAATACCGGCAGTTCCTTTGGACAGTTTGGCTTGAGATGTCATTTCATCTCAATCTCAGGTAAAACTCACACAAAATCTGAAGCAACAGCTAATATTATAGTAATGACAGGGGCGTAAAACTGTAACAAAAACAATACCATAGTGATCCTTAGTATTGGGACAGATAAGCCTTAGAGCAAATAGTGCAGACCCAGATCAGACTGCTACAGAAGTAGCAGTCTGATCAGGGTCTACACTGTTTGTCATTCCTTCTGCTCCTTTTGGACATTTTGCTAGATCAGGAAACAAATTTGTTAAACTTTTAGGAAAATTATAGCAAGTTCTCATGTTGTCCAAATTTTTAGGATTTTTACAGTAATCCTCACTACTTTTCTCCGGAATTTGATAAATTCTCTTTGTTCTATAGTCTAGATTTGAAAACTATGTTTCTTTAATTTAACTCATTTTGTCCTGAATAGAATCTTTTGCCTTCTATGTAACAGAGAATTTGGAAGCTCAAGGCTGTCAGATTGTGACAGTTTTAGAAATTTATTTTGGAAATGGCTGAATTTTTTGCAAACAGTGAAGACACTGATCAGAATTCAGATGCTGTATTATCAGCAGCATCTGATCTGAGGCTTACTACATCAACGCTCTGCATGCTGGGTATTTTTTTTTTTTGCAGCAGCAGACGACATTTTGAAATATTTTTCTAATTTTCCTAGAAGACAGGATTTGACATCTCATGCAAATTGTCTCCATAGGAGACAATTTGCATGAGATGTCAAGTCCTGTTTTCTGGGAAAAATAAGAAAAATGTCAACAATTTGTCGTCTGCTGAATTAGCCTAGAGAGTGGTAAAGGTTAATGTTTTGTCTTATTTTGGGATTTCTCAAATGTATAAAACGGGTTCAAATAATTTTTTTTATTTCATTAGTAAAAACCATTAGATTTAATGGGAGTGACATTAACCTATTTTGGACGTGAAAACCCCCCAAACCCGGTCATTGGCAAACAGTGCAGGCCCAGATCAGAAGTTCTGTGTAAAGTCTGTGACCACAGAATGTCTGATCAGGGCCTGCCACTGTTTGTGGAAAGTTAAACCATTTTCTAAATAAATCTAAAAATAACTGAGCCTGACACGCCTAAAATAATTCTTGCTGTATTTAAGGGGAAAATTTCTATTCAGTACAAAATGGGTTAAGCATTGACTTGAAAGTGATGATTTTCAAAAAATTGAAAAGAATAAAGAAGCATATACGGTAACGAACCTGAGTATTAGGACAGACAAGCCAAAGCATACAGTGAAGATCCAGATCCGACTGCTCCTGAAGGAGCAGTCTGATCAGGGTCTACACTGTTTGCCATTCCATCTGCACTTTTTGGACTCCTTGTTGGAATGTGAAACAAAATTTGTTAAATTTTTTTTGAAAATTACAGAAAGTCCTCAAGGTGTCCGCATTTTTAGAATTTTTACTTTATAATATAGTTTAGGATAGTGGGAACATGACTATAAAGTGTAATTTCTCCATATGATCAAAACATTCTTGTTTTGAAGGCAATTTTATTTCATTAACAGTTATTTAAAAAACATTAACGTCATGCACCCCAACAATAGTGTTTTAAAGAAGTTGTGATGTGCTTTCAAAATGTTGTCTGCTAGTAATGTTTGATGTGTTTATCTATTTTGATGCTGGTAATTAAGATGATTTTTACACACATTTTTTTTTTCAATTGAAGGGTAAAGGAAAACATTGTAATGCTATGCATGCTGGGTACTTTTTTCAGCAGATGACATTTTGAAATATTATTCTTATTTCTCCCAGAAAACAGGATCTGATATTTCATCAGGATTTGATATGTCATGCAAATTGTCTCCTATGGCATTATGAAAACATGCCTATACAAATATATTGCTAATTTTTTGGCAAAAAAATATAAATTTTAAGATGAAAAAGTTGTGATATTTTTCTTATTTCTGCTCAAAACATAGATTGTGGGGACCCTATAGAACCGCCTTGACGAGGCGGTTCTATCGAGTACCCACAATCTATATTTTTGAGCAGAAATAAGAAAAATAATGTGTAGCCCCTTAAACCCCAGCTTTACTGTATAAAAGTGGGGTATGAGGGGGTCAAAATTATATTGGCGTGTTCTTGTAATGAGACAATTTGCATGAGATGTCAAGTCCTGTTTTCTGGGAAACACAAGAAAAATCTCAACAATTTGTCATCTGCTGGTATAAGCCAAGAGAGTGGTAAAGATTTAATTTGAAGATTTTGAAGGATTATCTATATTTTGTTTGTTTGTTTGATTTAGGGTTTAACGTCAACACTGTAAAGGTCATTTTGGAGACGTTGCTTCCAATTTTGTGTAACTTTTACCTGACATTGAGATAAAATGACATCTCAAGCCCTGTTGCCCAATGAAACGAATAGGGTTTATAAGGGTGGATGGTCCGATTCACACCGCTTTGCCTGGGCAGTCTTAGATTCTCTAAGCGGTTTACCAGTACTCGTGTGCGGGTCGGTTTCAACTCTGCGTGGAAGCATCATGCAGTCCATCTATTTTTAAAACTTGAAGATTTTGAAGGATTATCTGTATTCCTGAACTACGAGTTTTGAGTGTAAAGTAAAACAAAAAGAAGATTTTATTCCCAAACTACGAGTTTTGAGTGTAAAATAAAACAAAAAGATTTTATTCCCAAACTATAAGTTTTGAGTGTAAAGTAAAACAAAAAGATTGTATTCCCAAACTACAAGTATTGAGTGTAAAGTAAAACAAAAAGAAGATTTTATTCCCAAACTACAAGTTTTCAGTGTAAAGTAAAACAAAAAGAAGATTTTATTCCCAAACTACAAGTTTTGAGTGTAAAGTAAAACAAAAAGAAGATTTTATTCCCAAACTACAAGTATTGAGTGTAAAGTAAAACAAAAAGAAGATTTTATTCCCAAACTACAAGTTTTGAGTGTAAAGTAAAACAAAAAGAAGATTTTATTCCCAAACTACAAGTTTTGAGTGTAAAGTAAAACAAAAAGAAGATTTTATTCCAAAACTGCGAGTTTTGAGTGAAAAACAAAAAGACGAAAATGTCGAGTGAAGAAATAACAGAAGTGATGGAGAAAAGGAAAAAATATATTCTTAGTAACAGGATTGTCATAAGTGAACCAAGAGCTCGTGAAAAGGTGACTAGAAAGGTAATTATCGTTTTACTCTTAAGATGCCAATCATGATTTTGAAAGATTTTCTTTATTCCCAATCTTGTGAAAAGGTGACAAGAAAGGTAATTAACGCTAAACTCTTAACCCTTGTCCCGCTGAGCCCGGATATGCCTTACCTTTCAAACAATGTAGATCCAGATCAGATGGCTTCTGAAGAAGCCATCTGATCAGGATCTACATTGTCTTTCATATTATGAATTTGTTGCAATAATTTGCATCAAGTAATCTGATCGGTTGATAATCTGTAGTGGGAAATATTCTGCTGGA
Organism: Lucinisca nassula; assembly: GCA_963580285.1. NCBI lineage: Eukaryota > Metazoa > Mollusca > Bivalvia > Lucinida > Lucinidae > Lucinisca > Lucinisca nassula. Next base: position 20,971,890 of record OY757022.1, read on the forward strand.
CACGGGTTAAGATGCCAATTGTCATCTGCTTTGCCATCTGCTGGTGTAACCTTATTTGCAAACATTGTAGACCCAGATCAGACTGCTCTAGGAGCAGTCTGATCTGGGTGCACACTGTTTGCCTGTAATTCAAAAAAGATTTGATAAGTTTGCAAGAATATGCAGCAGACGACATTATTAACAGATGACATTATCAACTGCAGTTCTTATGTCCCCACTCCAGAGAGGAGGGGGACATACTGATTTTGGTTTGCATTGACAATGGCGTTGGCATTGGCGTAGCCTGTTTAATGCACTATATCGCCTAAACCTATGGATGGATTCTGACCAAACTTACATGGTTGCATCATTAGAATGGGGGAAAACAGTCGTTAGTTTATGATGACCTTGACCACATTTTCAAGGTCACAGGCCCCCAAAAACAATCAATTTTGGGCCAAAAATGGCTTGTCTGCACTCTTAATAGCGAATTGATCAATTTTTGTCCAACTTGGTACAATGTATCATAACAACATAATGCAGATTTGATAAGATTTTGGTGACCTTGACCTCATTTTCAAGGTCACAGGCCCCCAAGTCAATTTTGGACTAAAATTGGCTTGTCTGCACTCTATCTCATAAACGAATTGATTAATTTTAGTCAAACTTGGTACAATAAATGATTACAACATGTCATAGATTTCATTAGATTTGGTGACAACCTTTTTTTCAAGCTCACAGGCCCCCAAAGACAGTCAATTTTGGCTTGTCTGCACTCTATCTCATTAACAAATTGGTTAATTTTAGACAAACTTGGTACAATTTATCATTACAACCTACCACAGATTTGATAAGATTTTGGTGACCTTGACTTTTTTCAAAGTCAGACCCCCCCCACCCACCCACCCACACACACACACACACACACACACACACACACACACACACACACACACACACACACACACACACACACACACACACACACACACACACACACACACACACAGTTAATTTTGGGGCAAAAATGGCTTGTCTGCATTCTATCTCATTAACAAATTGATTAATTTTAGTCAGACTTGATACAATATATCATTACAACATACTTCAGATTTGATTAGATTTTGGTGACATTAACTTTTTTTTTCAAGGTCACATGCCCCCCAAAACAGTCAATTTTTGGCCAAAAATGGCTTGTCTGCACTCTATCTCATTAATAAATTGGTTAGTTTTAGTCAAACTTGGTACAGTACCGTATATCATTACAACATATAGCAGATTTGATTAGATTTTGGTGTCTTTGACCTTTTCAAGGTCACATGCTACCCAAAACAGTCAATTTTGGGCCAAAAACAACTTCTCTGCCCTCTTAGGTCAAGTGCTCCAAAAACCTGTTCTTTCAGGGCCAAGAAATGGCCTATCTGTACCCTATATCATTTAAGAATTGATGACTGTTGGTCAAACTCAGAACTATATTTAATTACAGTATACTGTGTCTATTTTTTGTTCCCAGTCCATAACTTTGATTTAGAAATTAGTTTGCAGAAATGTATACCATCATAAGACTATGTGTTATGCACAAATTCAGGTCTACAGCTCCAAGGTCAAGGTCACACTTACAGGTCAATAGGCAAAAATAGGATCTTATTTTGTTAACGGTCTTTAACTTTGTCATTCCTTGATAGATTAAAAAACTACTTGGCAGAAATGTTAACCATCATGAGACAATGTGTTGCCTTCAAAATACAGGTCAGTAGCTCCATGTTCAAGGTCAAACTTAGAGGTCAAAAATAGGGACCTTGATGGATTTAGAAATTATTTGGAGGAAATGTTTACCACCATGAGAGGATGTTTTGCACACAAAACTGATGTATGTAGCTCTAAGGTCAAGGTCACATTTAGCAGTTTTAAAAAAAGGGGGGTACTGTTTTTCATGTCTGATATATTCCTTGATGGATTTAGAAATTATAAATACTGTGTGAAATTGTTAGCCAGCATGATATTATGTGTTGTATGCAAGATTCTGTTGAGCGTAAAAATCTGGTCTGTGGCACCAAGATCAGGGTCACACTTTAAGGTCAAACATCCAAAATAGTATATGTATTCCATCTCAAGCTGTGTCTGATTGTCATGCCAAGGTATTCTATGCACTTATTCATTGTTGATTCCCATGCGCGTAACAGGTGTGTGAGCCCGTCAAGTGACATTACTCTCAACCACCCTGTCATAGCTTGGGTTAGTTCCTCTCTGTTCTCGTAATGCGTGCCTCGTAGAGAATCTTCCAAAACAGGAAATAGCCAGAAGTCACAAGGGGTCAGGTCTGGACTATAGGGAGGGTTGGTTAGTGCTTCTATGTTTAGTTTTTGCAGAATTCCCTGTTCGTACATGTTTGGCTTTGTGAGCTCGGGCATTATCTTGGTGTTAAATGACGCCTCTCTGTAGAAGATCTGAGGCCATGCAGTTGTTGAAAACTAACAACGTCATTATTTAACGTATCGTTAAAACTTTGATCATATATTATGGCAAATATGCTGATATTTTTGCTGAAAAAATGTGAGCAGCTTTTGCAAATGCAAAAGCTGCTCACATTTTTTCAGCTAAAATACCAAAATTTTAAATATTACACTTGCTGAAACAGTTAACAATATGACCCCTAATGAGCTTGTTAAGCTAATGATGCTTTGAACAACTGGCCATCTTGAGTTTGACGTCATTTGAAAGCTTGAGTCAGTTTGCAGGTGATTAATGCTCATCTATTCAAGCTTTTGTCATCTTATGTGAAATAGGTTTCAAAATAACATGGCGGTCTACGTTATTTTCAATCACCCCTCGTACTTGAACTCAAGGAGTTGAATTCCTTGATGGATTTTACATTGCCAACAGTGATGTTATCTGGTAAAGCCTGTATTCAAAATCTTTCATCTGATAGTGCTGCAGTGGGCCTGTTGTCAGACCGTCTGACAGCTCGAGTTTGATCTTCTTTAAAACTGACCCCGAAACTGTGATTTATTACTCAAAAATAATTCTCAACTATTGCTGATCTATTTCTTAAACTAACCCTTTTTGTACCAAATGGAATTTTCCTCCTTATGTATAGCAGGAGTCCGGTGTCAGGTCGAGCTTTCATCAAAATTTATTTGGAAAACAACTGACCTTTTTGCAAACAGTGGAGGCCCTGATCAGACGCCGCATTATGCGGCGTCTGATCTGGGCCTGCACTGTTTGCCAAGGTATCCCTTTTGGGGTTTCCAGTACAAAATGGGTTAATATCTGTGCCTGTCTGTTACCTGAGTAATGAATATGAGCACATAAGTACAGTTTTAGATTTCAATTAAGTTTAAAGATATCATTGGCGGATTACCCATTTTGAAGTACTCTCTTATTTATTCATGAGACAGTAATTTGAAGCTGTCAAACCACTCTGTATGTAAATTGAAACTGGGTAAAATTACCTAATAGATTATGCTGATTGAATGGACTTCTTTTCTCTTTTCATTGAGCCACACCATGAAATAACCTATCAAATCATACAAGAAGTTTTTTATTTTTTACACGAGTGTTCATGTATTATTGAATTTATCAAACGAGATGAGGAAAAAGGATAAAATGCGAGGCTCTGCCGAGCATTTTATCCCTTTTCCGCAATGAGTTTAATAAATTCAATAATGCATGAGCACGAATGCAAGATTCTATTTATCATATGACATTTAAAACGCATTTTATTCACGGTTGTTTACAAAAATGTCAATATTCCGCCGTTAGTAAATGGGACGTCGTTAAGGATGTCATACATGTAACGTTATGGGATGTTATCTAGCTAATTTGCATACTTAATACACTAGTGGATTATCGAAAATATTACATGGCGTTATTACATTCTCAGACCCGACGTCATATGATAAATTACGATAACACATCCGTGTGGTATAGTACATTTTTTTCATACCTCAAAAAAGGTAATTTTATGAGGGAAATTTGCGATAATTTTCTTATTTATATGCCAAACATAGGTGTTGGGTGCTCGTTAGAACCGCCTCAATGAGGCGGTTCTAACGAGTACCCAAAACCTATGTCTTGGAGCAGAAATAAGGAAAATGATGTTTACCCTGGTAAACCCCAGTTTTCTCTATATAAAGTGGGGTTAAGGGGGGGTCTTTATTTCACGGACTTGTTCACCTGATGTTTATAAAAAAAAAAATCAGGAAAAAAAAAATCTTACAAGTAGTTTCTTTCAAAAATGTATTCAGAAGAAGTAACAGCATTCTGTTTCCTTGATGGAGATTTGAAGAAACCTGCCATCATCACGATAACAAGCCTGTGTAATAAACCCTTATCTTAACCCCACTTTATATAGAGAAAACTGGGGTTTAGAGGGGTATACATTATTTTTCTTATTTCTGCTCCAAGACATGAGTTGTGGGTACTTGTTAACAGCCCATGTTTTGAGATATGAAAAGAATGCATTACGTGACATGGGTTTCATTCAGCAATACCCACTCCCATGCCCATGACCTCAAGATTAAGGTCACTTTGAAATTTTGTTTAAGTTTTTTAATAGCTCATATTTTGCAAACAATATGATAGATTTGGTTCATAGGTATTTGATATGATGAGAGATATAGGTCAAAGTCTTATAATTCAGCTATACCCCCACCCATGCCCATGTCAAGGTGAATTTTTATCCCCCGGCCGAATAGGTTTGGGAGATATAGCGATCAGTCTGGTGTCCGTACATCTGTCCGTCCGGGCAGACGAGAGGTACCTAGTGGGGTTATGATTCTGCCCAATTCTATGGTTGTCTGTCTGTCTGTCCGTAGACTCAACCTTTTCATGGCCCTAACTCCAATACCCTTTAAGATTCATTGATGGTTCTTAGCAGAATTGTTCACAAGGCTGAGACGGTGTGTCATGTGCAAGAAGAGAACTCTGGCTGCTATAGTTTTTTAGTTATCTCCCATTTTAATAAAATGGAATGACTACCTTGTGATGGCCATAACTCCCAATACCCTTTGAGATATATTGATGGTACCTGGTACAATTGTTCACAAGGCTGAGATGGCGTGTCATGTGCAAGAACCACAACTCTGGCTGCTATGGTTTTTGAGTTATCTCCCCTTCTAATAAAATAGAGTGACTATCTTGTGATGGCCATATTAAAACTCCAATAACCTTTGAGATATATTGATGGTACCTGGCTCAGTTGTTCACAAGGCTGAGACTGCATGTCATGCGCAAAAACCACAACTCTGGGTGCCATGGTTTTTTTATTTATCTCCCCTTCCAATAAAATAGAATCACTACCTTGAGATGGCGATATCTCCAATACTCTTTGAGATATATTGATGGTACTTGGTACAGGTGTACATGACGTTAAGCAGGCGTGTCGTGTGCAAGAACCACAAGTCTGGGTGCCCTGTTTTTTTTATTGTCTCCCCTGACAATATAACCTTCTGATGGCCATAACTTAGTCTCCAATACTCTTTGAGATATATTGCTGGTACTTGGCACAATTGTGGACAATATGGAGACGGCATGTCATGCCTAAGAACCACAACTCTGGGTGCTGGGGTATTTGAGTTATCTCCCCTTCCAATATAATTGTATGACCACCTTGTGATCATTAAGATTTATTGAAGGAACTTGGCACAATTGAAAACAAGGCATAGAAGGCATGTCATGTGCAAGAATCACAACTCTTGGTGCAGTGGTATTTGAGTTATCTCCCCTTTCAATATAACAGTAAGACCACCATATCTCGAATACCCTTTGAGACATATTGATGGTACTTGCTACAGGTATACATTAGGTTAAGCAGGCGTGTCATGCACAAGAACCACAATTCTGAGTACATTGGTTTAAGAGTTATCTCCCCTGACAGTATAATCTTGTGATGGCTATAACTCCAATACCTTTGAGATATATTGCTGGTACTTGCCACAATTGTACATGTATATACAAGGATGAAAAGCATTTCATGTGCAAGAACCACAACTCAGTATACCTGTGAGTGTTTGAGTTTAATGTCCCACCAACAGCTAAGGTCATACGGAGACGGGACCTCGGTTTAAGGACTCATCCGAAAGTCTGGAGAAGCCCGGAATAGATCCTGAGATCCCTGGTTTACAAGGCGAGTAGTGTAACCACTACACCACGGAGGCTTCTCAGTATACCTGTACTTTGTGCATTGGACATCTTGGATCTTCATCATGTTGAGAAGCGATCCTTTGTATCATTAGGCGAAGACAGTCTCAATAAACATTATATATACAAAATTTACTATGGGCTTACCAGTGTGTTTTAATTCTGGTGCACTTTCTATTTGTGAACAGTCTTCTGATGACCATATTGGCTTTTGGTTGGGGGATTTGCCGTCTCCTCTGATGGCTATTTTTATGCCCCCGCCATTCGAAGAATGGTGGAAGGGCATATTATAGCGTTGCCCCTGTCCTTTCGATCGTCCATTCGTCCATCCGTTTGTCTGTCTGAAACTTATACGCAGTCAATAACTTTCTTATTTCTGGGTGGATTTTGAAATTACTTTGTAGAAATGTTAACCATCATGAGAGGATACGTCACGTGCAAAACCCAGGTTCGTACCTCCAAGGTCATACTTAGAGGTCAAAGGTCAAAAAAAGGGTTCGAAACTTAAATGCAGTCAATAACTTTCTTATTTCTGGATGGATTTTGAAATTGCTTTGTAGAAATGTTATCCATCATGAGACGATGTGTCACGTGCAAATCCCAGGTCCGCACCTCCAAGGTCAAGGTCATACTTAGAGGTCAAAGGTCTAAAAAAGGGTCTGAAACTTAAACGCAGTCAATAACTTTCTTATTTCTGGATGGATTTTGAAATTATTCGGCAGAAATGTTGGCCATCATGAGACAATCTGCCTCACACAAAACCAAGGTCCTTACCTCCAAGGTCAAGGTCATTTATTAGAGGTCAAATGTGAAAAAAAAAGGTCCAAAACTTAAACACCATCAGTAACTTTCTATGGACTGATACGAACATAGTAATATTTTCAGGCGGTGGGCATCTGTGTCCTAATGCATTTCTAGTTATATTAGAGTTTTTTAACAGGTCATATTTTCCAAACCATAGGATGGATTTAGTTCATATTTGGTATGATGATAAGATTTATTCAGAAGTTCACCACTCATGCGTATGACTCCAAGGTCAAGGTCTTGGGCTTAGAAATTTTATGTTGCAGTCTTTTTTAGAGCTCCTATTTCCCAAACTATACGATGAATTTGGTTCATATTTGGTTCGATGATAAAATAGGTCCAAAGGTTTATTAGACAATACCATCACTTTTGCCCATGGCCGCAGAGACACTTTCCCAGCTGAACTATGCTGTTTGATGACAGCTCTTGTTGTATGCAAAAAGTTCAGCCATTTTTAAATCATTTTCTAAAATCAACTCAGTGTGAGCGTCTGATTGGTGATCAGGAGGACACGGGTTCAATAACATTCTTTAGTGGAGATTCATCATGAAATCTTTTCTACAGTCATTCTCTCCCTTCTGCTGATTCAAGAAGGGCAGTTGTCAGTTTCTGGTGAAACAATGTGCACTGTACTGGTTAACCGCTTACATTTAAGCCTGCCCAGGAAAGTGTTGATAGGTAAACTGACCAGCTCACAATGACCTAAATAGTGTTGACTGGGCCCTTAAACTCCAATACATACAAACAAACTAAACAACTCAATGTGGTATTAATTGATTGGCTTTGTATCAAGGGAAGTTAATGGATATGCCACAGATGCATTGTCTGCACAAGAGTTAATGTTCATACAAAATTGTTTTGATGAACAATTTACCCTTATCTTGCTGTTCAGGACAACCCCTATCTTTGCAAACAGTCTAGAGCCAGATCAGATGGCTTCTGAAGAAGCCATCTGATCAGGATCTACACTGTTTGGCATTCAATTGATGAATTTGTAGCAATAAATTACATCAAGATATTTGATTGGTTGATAGACAGAAATGGGTGTGGCTTAAATGAATATTCAGCAAGATAAGGGTTAAGTCTTGAGGAAATGTCAAACTTTGGTTGAACATCTCATGCAAATTGTCTCATACGGAGGAAAAATAAGAAAAATATCAACAATTCGTCAACTGCTGAAATTATGGAATTCTTCCACTTTGTATATTGAAAGAGCCACGGGCCTCAGACTGGCGTGGCCCAGTGGGTAAGAGCACAGACTCTTCATCATTAGGTTTCTCAACGATGTGGTTCGAGTCTCACTCTGGTGACATAATGTGAGATGCCAAGTTCTTCAAAGGAAGGTTAGGTTGCTTTTCTCCCTGTATTCCGGTTTTTGCCCACCTCTAATTAACGATCGGCTCACAAACTAAGTGAGAAATGGCCCTAAACACACACAACCCCCCCCCCCACCTCCCCCTAAAGAATATGGATGAAAGAGTCAATAATTAACATGAAGATTGAATTCAGATCAGAGGTTCAGAAACCATCTGATCAGGATCAACACTGTCATTCAGCTTGTGAATTTGAACAAAAACATATCATGTAATCTCATTGGCTGATAGTCAGAAATGGGTGGGGCTAATTAAATTATTCAGTAGGATAAGGGTTAATCTCATTGGCTGATAGTCAGAAATGGGTGGGGCTAATTAAATTATTCAGCAGGATAAGGGTTAAACTGTGTGGTTGATCATTGGTTTATTCCAGTTACCATGGCCGCAGTGATTGATAAAAGCTAGAAATATTTAACTCTGGGAAAAATACATCTGAAAATGTCGTCTGCTTATGTTGTGCTGATTTTTTTGCAAACTTTTTAAAAATATTTTTGGATACAGGCAAACATTGTGGACCCAGATCAGACTGCTCCTAGAGGAGCAGTCTGATCTGGGTGCACACTGTTTGCAAAAATGACTTCTAAAGTAACAAGCAGAGGACAAAGCAGACGACAGTTGTCATGATTGGCACATAACTACACTGTACAATGCAACTGTCCGTCAGTTTTCAGGATCATGGTTTGAAACTTGTAATGATGGCTAATACAAAGGTTGGGCATTTGCATTAAGGCAAGAGAACTCTGATTGGACTTTGAACCCATAAGACGCCAATCACAACAATTGTTGTCTGCTTTGTCATCTGCTGGTTACATTAAAAGTAATTTTTTGCAAACAGCGTGGACCCAGATCAGACTGCTCCTGTAGCAGTCTGATCTGGACCCACACTGTTTGCTTGTGACCAAAAATATTTTTGAAAAGTTTGCAAAAAATTTTAGCAGATGACATAAGCAGATGACATTTGCAAATGTAGTTTTTCTCAGCATCTTAACCCTTTCCTTGCTGTTCACGACAACCCCTATCTTTGCAAACTGTGTAGATCCAGATCAGATGGCTTCTGAAGAAGCCATCTGATCAGGATCTACACTGTTTGGCATTCAGTTTATGAATTTGTAGCAATAAATTACATCAAGTAGTTTGATTGGTTGATAGACAGAAATGGGTGTGGCTTAAATGAAAATTCAGCAAGATAAGGGTTATGGGTTATGAAAGAGTGCCATTGGTTTACTTCATTTTATCTCCTTAGGGATTGCCTAGGTTTTTTGTTTTTGTTTTTTTTCTCTTTTTTCGATGTAATTTTGAAGCTTGATTTGTAGTGGTGGTTTCTGATGGGCATTTTGATTGTTTGTTTGTTTGATTTGAGGTTTAACATTCCCGTCAACACTGTATAGGTCATTTTGGAGACATTGCTTCCAATTTTGTGGGACTTTTACTCGACATTGAGATGAAATGACATCTCAAGCCCTGTCGCCCAATGAAACTAATAGGGGTTATAAGCATTTACGGGCCGACTCGCATCCCCCTCAGCTTAGTGCGGGGCTTAGATCCTCTAAGTGGTTTACCAGTACTTTTGTGCGGTCGGTTTCAGCTCTGCCTGGAAGCATCATGCAGCCCATCTATTTCTTCAAGCCCTGATGGGCGGGGGTCATGGACATTTTGATGTAATATTGCATGTCAGCAAAAAACAAACGATGCCTGTCTTAAGAATACCTAATATGATGTCCAGAGCCATTCTCTTTGAACTTCTGTTACTTTTCGTTGCTGCCGTATTGATATAAATATTTGATTGTTTACCATATGGAAAAAGTCACGACTTTGGCTACTTCTACTAATGATTATGTACTTATCTCTGTCACTAATCTCTAATCAGATAAACCCATTTAGTACCAGAAACCCCAAAACGGGTACCCTGGCAAACAGTGCAGGCCCAGATCAGATGCCGCAGAACACGGTGTCTGATCAAGGCCTGCAATGTTTGCAAAAAGTTTAACCATTTTCCAAATAAATTTTGATGAAAACACAACCTGACATCCCTAAATTTTGAAATGAACTCCTGCTAAATACAAGGAGGAAGATTCCATTTGGTACAAAAAGGGTTAATATGGCTGAAACAAGCTAAACTGTGTCTTAGGACATGTTTGAACAGTGAAGACTCAGATCAGACTGCGCAGTTGCGCAGTCTGATCTTAGTCTTCACTGTGCACTGTATGGATGATCCTTGATGCAAAGCTTCTTCATAGAGACAGGGAAATCTGTATTCGAAGTGAGTGGGTTTGCAAGTCGATCTGAATATTCGCTAAGGGACACAGGTCTGAAGAAGTGTATTCGCTTGGCTTGTTCCGACTAAAAACAGATTATTTAGTGACCATGCAAGGGAGAAAGTAAAGGCAATGAAACAGCTATAAAAAGATTTTCATAAGCTTACCATATTTACCGTATGTTTTCGGACAGACAGGCCAGAGCAAACAGTGTAGACCCAGATGAGACGTCTCATCAGGGTCTACGATGTTTGCCACTCACCCAGCTATTTTCAGACACAAAATCAGGGAGATATTTTTACTAGTTCAAATTTTAGAACAAGTAGGGTAAGGAGTTTAAGTGTTCATATTTTAAGGGTAAATATGGTACAGTTATTACTGATTTCAAGGGTTTTTATGAGGTCACTGGAAGAAATTGCCGGCCTCTGTACTCAGTAGGATGAGCGTCTGACTGGTGATCAGGAGGATGCGGTTTCGATACCTGCCGGGGTTGGCAACATTCTTTCGTGGAGACTGATCATGAATCCGTTGATTTAAGATTTCTGGCGAAAGAACATGCACTGTACTGGATAACCCCTTACATATAAGCCAGCCCAGGTAAACTGACCAGCTCAAAAATGACCTAAAATAGTGTTGACTGCTCCCTTAAAACTCCACTACAAACAAACAAACAAATTTATAGACAATTAGCTCTGTTGTATTTTTTCCATACTACCCTGACGAAAACATTTCCCCCATGGCATCTTAACCCTTATCCTACTGAATAAATTGATTTAGCCACTCCCATTTCTGACTACCAGCCATTTAATTCACAAACAGTGTAGATCCTGACTAGAAGCCATCAGATCTTGTTCTACACTGTTTGCAAAGGTGGAGCATGGTAGCTCAGTGGTAATTTAAGTGCTTTTTCCATTGATGCTAGAGGTCCCCGGTTCGATTCCTGCCAGTGGTAATAAAGTGCGGTGCCCGAACATGCTCCAATGGCATCATTTGCAGGGATGAATGCCACAAGTGCACCGTCCTTCGGATCGGGATGGTAACTGGTACATGATTACTGTGTTGGCTTTCATCCTGCAAACCTGGAGTGTATGTAATGTACACCTGCAAGGACTGGTCAAATGTGACCGATCGCAGTATCAGTAGAAAGAAAATTAGCAGACAACATTTTCAGATGTAGTTTTTCTCAGTGTCTTAAGGGTTAAGATGCCTTTTTTCTCAACTTTGCTCAAATATAATGTAAATACAAGGGAGATAAGAAAGCAATTTATTTGAGAGGACATACATTTTTTTCCATCAGAATTATCTCTGTTTGACCAAGGTCAAGAGAAAAGGTATTTATGTCATCCTAAAACAGTGGCGACTCGAACAGGCATGCTGGGCCATCAGGCCATCCCAGCTCTTTGTATTAAACTTTACCATAGTCATGTAATTTCAGTGTGATGATGTGACAATAGTGAAGGTTCTGTTGTGCATATATCCAGGCTCAACTGAAAATCCCTGGTTGTCTACAATACAATACAATATGTACCTTTTGAAATGAGCAACACTGTAAAGGTCATTTTGGAGACGTTGCTTCCAATTTTGTGGGACTTTTACCCGACATTGAGATGAAATGACATCTCAAGCCCTGTCGCCCAATGAAACCAATAGGGTTTATTAGCAGGGACGGTCCGCCTCGCACCGGGGTTCCTGGATAGGCTTAGATCCTCTAAGCAGTTTACCAGTACTAGTGTGCGGGCCGGATTCAGCTCTGGGTGGAAGCATCATGCAGCCCATGTATTTCTTCAAGCCCCTATGGGCGGGGGCTTATTATCAAGACAAACATTCAGGTAAAGTGGCATGAAGATTGAAGCAAAATTATGGCCTCTAGAGGCTGTAGAAAGTTTTAAAGAAAATTGAACTACCGGTAGTGCCCTTATTTTTGACCTGACATGACCCATTTTCAAACTTGACCCAGATATTATCAAGGCCAACCTTCTGGTAAAACTTCATGAAGATTTACGCAAAGTTATGGCCTATAGAGGGTGAACAAGGTTTTATGCAATTTGACCTAGTGACCTTGCTTTTGATCCGACATGACCCATAGTCAAACTGGACACAGATATTTTCAAGGTAAACAATCTGGTAAAGTTTCATGAAGACAAGCAAAATTATGGCCTGTAGAGGGTGAACAAGGTGTTAAAGAAACTTGACCTAATTACCTAGATTTTGACCTGACATGACCCATTTTGGAATTTGACATAGATATCATAAAAACCAACATTCTGGAAAAGTTTCAAGAAGATTGAAGCAAAATTACGGCCTCTCGAGGGTGAACAAGGTTTTAACCCAATTTGACATAGTGACCTAGTTTTTGATCCGATATGACCCATATTCTAAATCAACTAAGACATCATCAAGACAAACATTCTGGTAAAGTTTCATGAATATTTAATTAAAACTTTGGCCTCTAGAGGGTGAACAAAGTTTTAATGAAATTTGACCTAGTAACCTAGTTTTTGACCTGACATTGCCCATATTCGAACTTGATGTAGATATCATCAAGACAAACATTCTGGTGAAGTTTCATGAAGATTAAAGTTAAACTGGTACCTCTAGAAGGTGAACAAGGTTTTAATGCAATTTGACCTAGTGGCCCTGGGGCCAAAAATGGCCCCACTCCAGGGCCCACTTATTTTGCATAGACTTACATAGGGAAAACCTTTAAAAATCTTCTTTTCTGAAACCAGATGGCCCAGGTCTTTGATATTTGATATGAAGCTTCATCTAGTGGACCTCGACCAAGATGTTCAGTTAATGGCCATCATGGGCCAGGGGCCCGAAATGGCTCCACCTTGGGGCCCACTGGTTTTACATAGACTTACATGAAGCTTCATCTAGCCGACCTCTGCCAAGATTGTGTAAATTATAGCCCTGGGACCAAAAATATCACACCCCAGGGCCCGCTGGCTTTACATGGACTTACATTGTGAAAACCTTTGAAAATCTTCTTGACTGAAACCAGAAGGCCCAGGTCTTTGATAATTTGCATAAAGCTTTATCTAGTGGACCTCTACCAAGATTTTTCAGTTTGTAGCCCTTGGGCCAAATTGACCCCACTCTGTGGCCCACTGGTTTTACATAGACTTACATGTGGAAAATTTTTAGAAATCTTTTTCTCTGAAACCAGGTGGCCCAGGTCTTTGATATTTGGTATGAAGCTTCATCTAGCGGACCGCTCTACCAAAATTGTTTAAATTGATAGGCCTGGGGCCAAAAATGGCCATGCCCCGGGGCCCACTGGCTTTAAATAGACTTACACAGTGAAAACTTTTAAAAATCTTTTTGTGTTTGACCAGAAGGTTTTTGTCTAAGACCAGAAGGTTCAGGCCTATGATATTTGGTATTAAGGTTCATTTGGTGGACCTCTACCAAGACTATTCAAATTATACACCTTGGGCCAAAAATTGCCCTGCCCCGGGACCCACATGTTAAATCTAAGCTCAGGTAAGCGATATAGGACCATCATGGTCATCTTGTTATTCTATTTTTGGCTGAAAATTCTGTTAGCAAACAGTGCAGGCCCTGATCAGACACCGCATTCTGTGGTGTCTGATCTGGTCCTGCGCTGTTTGCCAAGGGATACACGCCTTTAGGGGTTTCCCGCATGCAATGGGTTAACCCTTATCTTGCTGTTCACAACAACCTCTATCTTTGCAAACAGTGTAGATCCGGATCAGATGGCTTCTGCAGAAGCCATCTGATCAGGATCTGCACTGTTTGACGTTCAGTTTATGAATTTGTAGGAATAAATTACATCAAGCAATCTGATTGGTTCAAAGTCAGAGATGGGTGTGGTTTAATGAATATTCAGCAAGAGAAGGGTTAAACTAAGTGTTTGAAGCATCCAAACTCATCAACAGTATATGATACTACAGTAATAAATGTTCTATAAAAATTAATCCCAATGGAAGCAAGGACTACACCACATAACTGAAAAACGTGGTATGTACAAGTTCTTTCTAGGCCAGACTGGCTAGTTTTGGCCAATTAGGCCTCATCAGTGACCCTCAAATATTTTATAAATTCTGCAGTGGAGTCAATAATCCCAAAGGACTAGAAAATAAAACCCACTCTATGATGAAGGGCGAGGAGACTTTTTACGGCCACCATGCATTACCTGAACCCATTTTTTACGGGAAACCCCAAAACAGGTAATTGGCAAACAGTGCAGGCCCAGATCAGATGCGTCAGAACATGACATCTGATCAAGGCCTACACTGTTTGCAAAAGGTTCAGCCTTTTTATGAAAACACAAACTGACACCCTTAATTATGAAATGGGCTTGTGCTATATATAAGGTTGAAGAATTTTAGGCTTTTCTTAGAAATTAATTTTGGAAATAGCTTAATATTTTGCAAACTGAAGACCCTGTTCAGATATGCGACATCTGTGCAGTGTGCAGCATCTAATCAAGGCTTTGCCTATTTACCAGTGTTCTCACCGTTGTGAGATTTGTTCGTTTGTTTGATGTTTATTATGGCCCTGTCAACATTATGTAGATCATATCAAGCTAGTCAGTTTACCTAAGCACACTTTTCCTGAGCAGATCTCTATACACTGGGATCAGAGGAATGGAGAGAATGACAGTAGAAAAGATTTCAAGATCAATCACCGTGAAAGAGTTGGGATTAACCTGAAGGACCTGCTGATCACCAAGTCAGATGTGCGTCCGAATGTGCTACCAAGGCCAGTGAAAGTACATAAAACAGGCAAATAAAATGAATCAATAAAAGATTGTGGACCTATTGGTATGCACCTAATGCATTCCGATAAAATGCAATATGGAGGGATTAAAAGATTTATTGGATTAAATTTTTAAAACATACAATTTTAAATGGATTAGAAAAGATCAGTGTTCGTGAATATAAAATACATGGTGCTGACTGGTTATAACTTTCACGAGAACCCCTATCGTTGCAAACGGTGTAGATCCAGATCAGATGGATCCAGATCAGATGGCTTCTAAAGAAGCCATCTGATCAGGATCTACACTGTTTGATATTCAGTTAATGAATTTGTAGGAATAAATTACATCAAGTAATCTGATTGGTTCAAAGTCTAGGAATGGGTGTGGCTAAATTTAATATTTATAATAATAGGAGGATTAGTGTTACCTACAGGATTTGAGATTTGTCAGTATATATTATGTTTGTAGTGTTTTTAGTATGTGTGTGTCATGGGGAGTGGGGTGGGTGTTGTTATAGAGAATAGTGGATGTGGGATAGTTTTGGAATTATATGTTGGTTGTACATGTACTTTGTACCCAAAGAATGTTGGATTTGTTTGTTTGATTGGATGTTTAACATCCCCATCAACACTGCAAAGGTTATTTTGGAGACATTGCTTCTAATTTTGTGGGACTTTTACCCGACATTGAGATGAAATGACATCTCAAGCCCTGCCGCCCAATGAAACCAATTTATAATCATGGACGGTCTGACACGAGAGACGCATCGCTTTAGCTGAGATCCTCTAAGCGGTTTACCAGTACTCGGGTGCGGTCCCGTTTTCAGCTCTGCATGGAAGCATCATGCAGCCCATCTATTTCTTCAAGCCCCAGTGGGCGGGGGCCGCAAGGAATGTTGGAACAGGTGGAATAAATTCGCTGAAAATCTGTGGAATTATTTTAAGAAAAACTGTGAAATTCCTCATTAACAAAATAAAAAGTGCATACCAGATTCCATTTGACATATCTCTATGACTATTATATGTTTTAACCCTTGTCCTGCTGAGCCCGGATATGCCTTACCTTTCAAACAATGTAGATCCAGATCAGATGGCTTCTGAAGAAGCCATCTGATCAGGATCTACATTGTTTGTCATTAAGATTGTGAATTTGTTGCAATAATTTGCATCAAGTAATCTGATTGGTTGATAATCAGTAGTGGGTGTGGCATATTTGAATATTCAGCATGACAAGGGTTAAATAAACCTGGCTGAAGTCCAGAAAGAGCCATTGCACTGTCCCCAGCATCTGAGTCGGAGTTTGCATCCACATTTGGGCCTTGTTTTTTTGGAGCTCATATTTTCCAAAGCATATGGTGGATGTTAGAACCTGATCAGATGCCACTCAATGTAGCCTCTGATCTGGGTCTACACTGTACCCATGAGTGCAGATCGCTTAAAGGCATTCCTTTACCTCATAACAATAAGTATGGTAGCTTTGCACTAAATACTGGAGGTACTGGGTTTTATCACTTTGGGACAGAGCTTTTAGTTGCAGTCTTAATACCAGACAGGCTTCCATTTGATAAATATCCCATGTTTCATTTCAATGTGAGAAAAGGATAGTTATAAGGAAACAAAATGATGTGTGTTTTATAACTATATCTGCAAGCTCAAATGAATTGTTGCTGATTTTATATTGTCACATCTCTGTTAAAAAGCCGGCTTGCATTCACTGCGAATCTGCATGTAAACAAACATGGCGGACCATAACTTGAAAAGGAGACGGGCAACATGTGGATTTTTTTCTCATCAACTTGTTGAGCTAGGATGGCACTATAAATTAGTAAGGACGGGCCTCCGTGGCCTAGTGGATAAGAGCGCTGTCTCTTAGTCATTAGGTCTCTCACCGCCGTAGGTTCGAGCCTCGCTCGGGCCACGTGTGAGACGCCAAGTTCTGCAACGGAAGGTCAGGTGGTTTTTCTCCGGGTACTCCGGTTTTCGCCCACCTCTGATTAACGATCGGCTCGATATGAGTGAAATAATCTTGAAAGGGCCGTAAAACCAAACCCCCCCCCCCCCAAAAAAATAAATAAATAAGTAAGGTTTGAAAAGTTTTGTATGTGTAGTTTTTGTGGAAGCATGTAAAAGGTTACTATTGTCACCTATGGAAAATATTTAGTGGTAAGCTCCCGTATAGCACGTCTGTAAATACCTGTTATCTGGATTTTGTACAAATCAGTTATAGTGACTTGGACATCAGCAATATAAAGTAACTGTGCTTAGTATGTTTGGGATGATCCTCAAAACATCCACCAGGATGAATTAAGAAAATCAAGAAATGACCAGAAAGTTATTTTTTTATAGTATTTGACGGGTGACCATGAAAAAACATGGTTGACCATAAAAAACCATGATGACCATGCTCAACCATGGTTACTATTTCGCCTGGGCAAGAAAACAGTGCAGACCGGCAGTTCAGACTGCTCCTGAAGGAGAAGTCTGATTAGGGTCTACACTGTTTGCCATTCCATCTGGACTTTTTGTGAAGCAAATTTGTTAAAATTTTAGGAGAATTACAGTGTCCTCAAGGTGTTGGAATTATGTCTCCCCCCGAAAAAAATTTTTTCGGAGAGACATTGTTTTTCCCCCGGGCGTCTGTCTGTCTGTCTGTCCCTCTGTCACACATTCGTGTCCGCTCTATAACTTGAAAACCGTTAGAGGTAGCTTCACGAAACTTCGTATAAATATTAATCAGCATTAGACGACGTGCAGTGCGCAAGAATTATAACTCTCGCATTTATACTTTTTGAATTATCTCCCTTGGAAGTTTGTCGGTATGTATATATGTATGGAAAAATCGTGTCCGGTCAATAGCGTTCTTATTTTCAGATGGATTTTAAAATTACTTGGCAGAAATATTAACAACCATAAGATGATGTGTGGTGCGCATGAGGCAGGTTGGTACCTCAAAGGTCAAGGTCATACTTAGAGGTCAAATGGCAAAAAAGGGGCCTTTTTTTCGTATTTGGTCAATAACTTTCTTATTTTGAGATGGATTTTAAAGTTACTTGGCATAATTATTAACAACCATGAGACGATGTGTGGTGCACATGAGGCAGGTCGGTACCTCAAAGGTCAAGGTCATACTTAGAGGTCAAAGGTAAAAAACGGGGCCTTTTTTTCGTATTTGGTCAATAACTTTCTTATTTTGAGATGGATTTTGAAATCATTTGGCAGAAATGTTAATCAATATAAGACGATGTGTTGCGTGCATGACCCAGATTGATACCTCAAAGGTCAAGGTCATACTTAGAGGTCAAAGGTAAAAAAGGGGCCTTTTTGTTTCAGGTTTTGTCAATAACTTGTTTATTTTTAGATAGAATTTGAAGTTACTTGGCAAACATGTTAACTATCATGAGACGATGTGTTGCATGCATGATTCAGTTTGGTACCTAAAATGTCAAGGTCAAACATAGAGGTAAAAAAAAGGGCCTTTTTTCGTGTTTGGTCAATAACTTTCTTATTTTTAGATGGATTTTGAAATTGCTTGGCAGAAATGTTAACCACCATGAGATGATGTGTTGCACGCATGATCCAGTTTGGTACCTGAAAGGTCAAGGTCATACATAGAGGTTAATGGTAAAAATGGGGCCTTTTTTGTGTTTTGTCAATAACTTTCTTATTTTTAGATGGATTTTGAAATTACGTGGCAGAAATGTTAACCACCATGAGACAATGTGTTGTGTGCATGACCCAAGTAGGTACCTCAAATGTCAAGGTCCTACTAAGAGGTCAAAGGACAAAAAGAGGCCTTTTTTAGTGTTCAGTCAATTACTTTCTTCTTCCTTGATAGATTGTGACATTACTTGGCAGATATGTTAACCATCATGAGACAATGTGGTGCACGCTAGACCCAGGTCGGTACCTCCAAGATCAAGGTCATACTAAGAGGTCAGAGGTAAAAAAAAGTTTTTTTTTTTTGTGTCCAGTCGTTAACTTTTTTATTTCTGGATGGACTTTATAAAGTAACCATGCAGAAATGTTCACCGTCATTAGACCATGAGTCATGTGCAAGACCAAGGTCCATACCTTCAATGTCAAGGTCATACCTAGAGGTCAAAGGTAAAAAAGGGACAGTCAATAACTTCCTTATTCTTTGATGGATTATGAAATTACTTGGCAGAAATGTTAACCATCATGAGACGATGTGTTGTAACTCAAAGGTCAAGGCCATACTTAGAGGTCAAAGGTAAAAAAGTGCCTTTTTGTGTATGGCCAATAATTTTTTTAGCTCACCAGAGCCGAAGGCTCCGGGCTCCGGGGGAGCTTATAGGATAGGCAGTTGTCCGTCGGCGTCTGCGTCGTGTGACGTCAACACTTTTAAATGACATATCCCCTGAAGCCCCTAGGCCCATTGGGCCCAAATTTCATCTGAAGCATCCTTGGGTTGGGGGATTGAAAGTTTGTGTTTTTTATGAAATTCAACTCATTGGTTTGGTTGCTATGGCAACTTAGAGTTTCCATAGACTTATAATGCGGAAAATTGAAAAATGGCATTTACTGCCAAGCCACTGCAGATATTTTGACAAAACTTTCATAGAAATATTCCTTAGGCAATTTACTATCTGCCATATGATTTTAGGCCTACTGCTCATTTGTATTGGTTGCCATGGAAACCAAAATGAAAAAATAGAAAAAAAAATACTTAAAAAATCATCTCCTCAGAAACCGTATGCTCTATGAGGCTGAAAGTTTATGGAAATATTTACCATATTTGCCTTTACAGGTTTTGTGTTTTTTATGAAATTCGGCTCTTTAGTTTGGTTGCTATGGCAACTTAGATTTTCCATAGACTTATAATGGGGAAAATTGAAAAAGGGTATTAACTACAAAGCCTTTGCAGATATTTTGACAAAACTTTCATAGAAATGTTCCTTTAGTAAACTTCTCACAGCCATATGCTTTTATGTCAACCTGGGGGTCCAGTAGGTTATGCCGGGGCCATGCCCCGCCCCCAGTACTTCATAAAATGACTTATATCTCAGAAACCTTACAGATCCCCACCCCTAAACCATATAAATTCTTGTTCCTATTGATAAGACGCATTCAGTGACACCAACCTGGAGGTCCTTCGGGATGTGCCGAGGCCATGCCCCACCCCCTCCACTTCATAAAAGGCCCAATATCTCGGAAACCATTCAGATCCCTACCCCTGAACCCTATATACTCGTGTTCCTTATGATAAGACACATTCAGTGACATCAAACTGGGGGTCCCCTGGGATGCGCCAGGGCCATGTCCCGCCCCTCCATTTCATAAAAGGCCCAATATCTTGGAAACCTTACAGATCCCCACCCCTGAACCATATATATTCTTGCTCCTTATGATAAGACGCATTCATTGACCCCAAATTGGGGGTCTTCCGGGGTGCGCCGGAGCCAGGTCCCACCCCTTCACTTCACAAAAGGCCATATATCTCAGAAACTGTTCAGATCCCCACCCCTAAACCATATATGTTCTTGTTCATTATGATGAGACACATTCAGTGACACCAACCTGGGGGTCCCCAGGGATGTGCTGGGGCCATGCCCCACCCCCTCCATTTCATAATATCACAATATCTCAGAAACCTTACAGATCCCCACCCCTAAACCATATATATTCTTGTACCTTATGATAAGACACTTTCATTGACACCAACCTGGGGGTCTCCCTGGGCCTTGCCCCACCCCTGCACTTCACAAAAGGCCTTATATCTCAGAAACTGTTCAGAGCCCCACCCCTAAACCATATATATTCATCTTCCTTATGATAAGGCACATTCATTGACACCAGCTTGTGAGTCCCCGGGGCATGCCCGGGCCTTGCTCCACCGCTTGACTTCATTAAAAGCCACATATCTCAGAAAAAGTTCAGATCCCCACCCCTAAACCATATATATTCTTGTTCCTTATGATAAGACTCATTCAGTCACACCAACTTGGGGGTCTCTTTGTGCTGAGGCAATGTGCCCCGCCCTTCCACTTCATAAAAGGCCATATATTTCAGAAACCATTCAAATCCCCACCCCATATTCATATATGTTCTTGTTCCTTATTATTAGCACACCTACTGTAGGGGTGTTCGCAGGGGCCAGTCCTCTCCTTTCCACTTCATGAAAGGATATCTTGGAAACCGTTCAGATTCCCACCCCTAAACCATATATATACTTGGTCCTTATGATTAGACACATTTAGGGACAACAATTTTGGGCTTTCCTGGGAACGACAGGGCATGCTCCAACCCCTCCACTTATATCTCCAGCCATGCAGATCCCCACTGCTAAACCATATATCTTCTTGTTCTTTGTGATAAGACACATTTGGTGATACCAACCAGGGCTCCATTGGGTCCATGCCCCACCCCCTCTACTTCATAAAAGGCCGTAATGTTTCATATACTGAGTCCACATTGATGCTCATTTGGATATGGGGGTTCATTTGGCAGATTAAAATGATATCATGTTAAAATACATGGCTGCAATTTGGCAGTGCCCACCTGAGCTCTGGTGAGCATAGTGGCCCATGGGCCTCTTGTTTATTTTTCTGTGAACATTTTTAAAGTTACTATGCAGAAATGTTCATCTTCATTAGATGATGTGTTGCACACAAGACCCAGCTCAATACCTCCAATGTCAAGGTTATACTTAGCAGTCAAAAACGGGGGAGACATCTGTGTTTTTGTAGAAAAACAAATTCTAGTTTTTAAGATTTTTATGGTATATATAATAATTGTATCTGAGAAAAAACTATAGCTGGATAAGTGCTCTGTGGCGTCTTATCTGGGTTTACACTGTATTCTTAACCCTTGTCCTGCTGAGCCTGGATATGCCTTATCTTTCAAACAATGTAGATCTGGATCAGATGGCTTCTGAAGAAGCCATCTGATCAGATCTTCATTGTTTGTCATTCAGTTTATGAAGTTGTTGCAATAATTTGCATCAAGTAATCTGATTGGTTGAAAATCAGTAGTGGGTGTGGCATATTTAAATATTCAGCAGGACAAGGGTTAAGACAAGCCTATCTGTCTGAATACATACAGTAAGAACTCTAAATTTAGTTGGTCTGAGTAGCCAGATATGACTGTATCACTGAATAACTTGAACAAGGAACACCCATTAAAAACCCATGCAGTATAATTTATATTGTAGGGAAAAGTGCGGGATGTATAAGGATATAAACCCTACTTTTCCTTGTTTGTGCTCAAAAACATGGATTGTGGGTGTTCATTGTGCTCCAAAACATCAATTGTGGGTGCTCATTTGAACTGCCTCATTGAGGCAGTTCAAATGAGCACCCACAATCTAAGTTTGAAGCAGAAATGAAAAAAATATCATAAATTTTCATCAAAAATGCCATCTCTAATACCCAATATGAAAGACAGCATTATATCACATGGATATTTTCGGTTTTGTTTGTTTTGGAATTTAACAGCCCAGTCAACACTATTTTGATCATACCGAGCTGGTCAATTCTTCTATCCACACTTTTCCTCGGCAGGCTTATATGTAAGCAGTTAACCAGTACAGTGCACATTCATTCGCCAGAAACTGACAAGTGACCTTCTTGAATCAGAGAAATCCCATGGACGTGTCATTCTCATGTATGCGCTTGACGTTTTTGACGGAATAGGTATTCTGTGACACACAAGTAAACAAAACTAAATCTATACTCCAATAAGGTAAAATGCAATTAATGATTTTTTCCCATTTATTTGTATGGAAAATTGTTTTGCTTAAATTGCATACACATACAGTAATGATCCTAAGTATTGGGACAGACAGGCCTAATTAAGCAAACAGTTCAGACCCAGATCAGACTGCTCCTGAAGGAGCAGTCTGATCAGGGTTTTCACTGTTTGCCATTCTGCCATGCCTTTTTTGGACTCATTGCTGGATCATGAAACAATTTTTTTTTTAAATTTTAGGAGAATTACAGCAAGTCCTAAAGGCGTCCAAATTTTTAGGATTTTTACGGTACTTATTATTCAGTATTATTATGTATATATTATAGTCTTTCAAAACGCAGTGAGACATGACTGCACTTTTAATTTTGGACTAGTCCGTGTTTTAGGTAAGTCGCCTTCAGTTGGGATTTTACATTGGGAGATATAGTTTTACTGAGATTCGTACTGCATAGTACTAACCACTTGGCCACGCTTTCTACATAATTGCATTATCAATAAACTTATTTATAATTTTAAAATCCTGTGAAAAAAGAAATCCAAAACCTGCTTCCCCTAAAACATGGAATAGTCTTGCCACGCTTGAACGTTGAACTCTCAAAGGTCGTTGATAAGCTATAATATCGCATGAGTCACATAATTGGAAAATCTGTTTTTGCCTTTCCCAAACAACCATTACCATAACATAGTGCATTCTTTCATATTTCCAAAATAGTTACTTTTTTGATGAAAATGTTTTTTGTTTGATTTGAGGTTTAAAGTCCCCGTCAACGCTACGTATGTAGGTCATTTTGGAGACGTTGCTTCCAATTTTATGGGACTTTTACCCGACACTGAGATGAAATGACACCTCAAGCCCTGCCTCCCAATGAAACCAATAGGGTTTATATGCATCAACGGTCTGAATCGCATCACTTTGCCTGGGCAAACTTAGACCTTCTAAGCAGTTTACCAGTACTCATGCATGGTCAGTTTCTGCTCTGCGTGGAAGCACCATGCAAACCAGTCTATTTTTCCAAGCCCCGATGGGCGGGGGCCAAGATGATAAAATTGTATGATAGTTATCTTATTTATACTCCAAAACATAGGTTTTGGTTATCTTATTTATACTCCAAAACATAGTTTTTGGTTATCTTCTTTATACTCCAAAACATAGGTTTTGGTTATCTTATTTATACTCCAAAACATAGGTTTTGGTTATCTTATTTATACTCCAAAACATAGGTTTTGGTTATCTTATTTATACTCCAAAACATAGGTTTTGGTTATCTTATTTATACTCCAAAACACAGTTTTTGGTTATCTTATTTATACTCCAAAACATAGATTTTGGTTATCTTAGTATTTACAGTCGAACATCAATGGCTCGAACACTTTTGGGACCTTGAAAATCTGTTCGAGACAGGGGTAGTTCGAGCCACTGAGGTTACTGTCAGGAGGCATAATGAGATACTTTTACACATCTTTTTGGTGTTCGATAATGAATATGTATGCTGTGTGTACTCATTAGAATCGCCTCATCGAGGCGATTCTAATGAGTACACACAGCATACATTTGCAAGATAAAAGACTAAAATCTCCTTAATTATCCCCCACTGTTTCTTATGTAGAGGATTTCCCTAGGGGCTCAAGGTCGGGTTCGACTCATCCATGGTAAACGAGCCATCGGTGTTCGAGCCATCAAAGTTCTACTGTATTCTCCAAAACATAGGTTTTGGGTGCTCGTTAGAACCATCTCATTAAGATGGTTGGTTCTAATGAGCACCACAACCTGCTGTAATAATCCTAAGTATTGGGACAGATAGGCCTAAGCAGATAGCTGTGCAGACCAGATCAGTCTGATCAGGGTCTGCACTATTTGCCATTCCATCTGCATCTTTTGGACACTTTGCTGGATAGTAAAACAAATCTGTTAAAAATTTTGAGCTTAAAGTGTCCAAAAGTGGTAGTCCGTCCCATAAGCCCTAGGAGTTAAATCTTTAGGCCGTAGGCTTGAGATGTCATTTCATCTCAGTGTCAGGTAAAAGTCCCACAAAAAATCAGAAGAGGCATCTCCAAAATGACCTAAATAGTGCTGACATGGTTGTAAAACCTCAAGACAAACAAAACCTATTACACAGAAATTCCACTATTAAGACCAGTTAAAATTTAGACTAATTCTCCTTTTAATAGAATATTATAGAAAGTTTCAGTTATTTTTTTGTCATCGTCTTTAAGAGACCACCTTTGGTACTCCCAAAGGTGGTCTGAATAAAGGAATTTTATTATATTTCAAGATTAGATTTCAGTTTTTCTTTCATTGTGTTTCCAACACCCATTGTCTTTTAGAAAGAGACTATCTTTGTGATTTTTT
This sequence comes from Lucinisca nassula, assembly GCA_963580285.1. NCBI lineage: Eukaryota > Metazoa > Mollusca > Bivalvia > Lucinida > Lucinidae > Lucinisca > Lucinisca nassula. Next base: position 20,997,227 of record OY757022.1, read on the forward strand.
AAGAGACCACCTTTTGGGCTGTTCAAAAGTGGTCTATAAGACCACTTTTGATCAGTCCTAAAGGCGGTCTGACTGACCACCTTTTGGGCTGTTCAAAAGTGGTCTATAAGACCACTTTTGATCAGTCCTAAAGGCGGTCTGACTAAAGGAATTTTTTCGTATTTTAAGATTAGAAGGTTCCAGTTTTACTTTCATTGAGTTTTCGACACCCATTGTCCACCATTGTGGTCTTTAAGGGACCACCTTTGGGATTGTTCAAAAGTGGTCTTAAAGACCACTTTTGAACAGTCTCCAAAGGTGGTCTAAGTATCAGAATTTTTCTGTATTTCACTTTGCTAGTCTGTTTAGCTGAGCTGAAGCCAGTTTGTATCCTTCTTCGTCACAAACCCGAAGATAGACTTTCTCTTGACGGGGTCATATATAATGATAGGTCTCATTAAAGTAGATATCAAGGCAAACATTAAGTTAATGAAGGCCTGGTAACATATTAAAGTGTGACTAGATATAAATACATGTAATATCAATATTAGGAATAATTTTATGTGGCTTCAAATGTTTATAGCTTGATTTTTAAAGCCTTGAGTGAAAGTTGATAGGTTGATTTGTTTGTTTGATTTAAGGTTTAACGTCCCCGTCAACACTGTATAGGTCATTTTGGAGACGTTGCTACCAATGTTTGGGACTTTTAGCCGACATTGAGATGAAATGACATCTCAAGCCCTGTTGCCCAATGACAGCAATAGGGTTTATAAGCATGGACAGTCCAACTCGCACTGCTTTGCCTGGGAAGGCTTAGATCCACTTAGTGGTTTACCAGTACTCAGGTGTGGTTGGATTCAGCTCTGCGTGGAAGCATCATGCAGCCCATCTATTTCGTCAAGCCCCGATGGGCGGGGGCCGGCTGTTAGGTTGAGAAATAAAGAAATGTAGTAAATTAAATCTGATGAGTTCCAACAGCCCCCGCCCATAGGGGCTTGAAGAAATATATGAGCTGAATCCAGCCCGCACACTAGTACTGGTAAACCGCTTAGAGGATCTAAGCCTGTATAGGAACTGCGGTGCGAGGCAGACTGTCCATGCTAATAAACCCTGTTGGTTTCATTGGGCGACAGGGCTTGAGATGTCATTTCATCTCAATGTCGGGTAAAAGTCCCACAAAATTGGAAGCAACATCTCCAAAATGACCTTTACAGTGTTGACGGGGATGTTAAACCTCAAATCAAACAAACAAACATCTGATGAGTTCCAAATATTAGTGATCAGAAACAAGTTTCACCACTGACAATGAGTGACAATTATTGACAGATGCTCGGTTGGAAAGTAAATTACATCTGATGATTTGTTTGTTTGAAGAGTCCCAAAGGTGGTCCCCGACCACCGAAAACACAAAGCAAGAATAACTACTACTAAATTGCGCGAAATAATGTATTCATTCAGTTTGCAAAGTGAATGACAAACAGTGTAGATCCTGATCAGATGCCTTCTGAAGAAGCCATCTGATCAGGATCTACAATCTTTGCAAAGATAGGGTTATCATGGTTCAGTGGGATAAGGGTTAAGGGTTCAACTACAAATGTTGTCTGCTTTGCCGTCTGCTGATTATCTTAAAAGTCATTTTTTGCAGTGTGGACCTAGATCAGACTGCTCCTGTATGCCCACACTGTTTGCCTGTATGCAAAAATATTTTTAAAACATTTGCAAAACGATTCAGCAGACGACATAAGCAGACGTCATTTTCAGATGTAGTTTTTCTTTGTGTATTAAGGATTATATGAATACAGATGGATGGTCAGAGTCGAGCATTATTTCGTTTGTTGCTATAGTGCGTTGGAGTTTTTCTAAGTGAGGAATATCTTTTACAATATTGACACTGAGTCCACCATGATGGACCACAATGAGGAAGAGAATTTTAGATCTACCCCAGTAGTAGATGTGGGTTCTGGGGTAGATGATGAAGACTACTTTGCTGACATTGATCCTGTCACTGGCAGGTCAATGGAACATATTTTCATCACTGACCTAGACTTTCTTGACAAAGAGGATGTAGAATATGAAGATACTTTAAGAAAGTACGAAGAATCTTTAAAAGCAGGCCATAGTGTGAAGGTAGGTTGTTTTTGCCCTAGTACAGTCAATTGATTGTTTTGGGTTTAATGACACACACGTCAGCCCTTGTGGGTCATTTTGCTAGAGAAGGAGAGAGTTTTTTTTTTTTTTTTTTCGAGTGGAGGTTTAACGTCCCCTTCAACACTTTATAAGTCATTTTGAAGACGTTGCTTCCAGTTTTGTGATTAGTAGAGGAGATGTAAGTGAGAAATAGAGGAGAAAGCGGAAAATGAATGGAAGTGTAGAAAATGAAGAAATAACAACATTCCCCCCCTACCCTTACCTGCTGCAAGGACAACAGGCCTTGCCCAACTGTAAGTCAGTATCAGTTGGACATCCCCGTGACACAAAATACATGTCACCTTTGCCTCACCCAACCACCCCCCCCCCAGTACAGTAAAATTCCTATATTACTATATTAAGACCACCTTTTGGACTGTTCCACTTTTGAACAGTCCCAACGATGGTCTCTGAACAGAGGATACTGGTTGAAGAAAACGCAAAGAAAGAATTACTGAAACCTTCCGAATAAGCATCTTAAAGCAGGATTAGTTTTAATTTTAAATGGTCTTAATAGCAGAATTTCGCTGTACTCTTGCAACACATTTCAAAACCATTCATTACTGTTAACACACAATTTTGCTAAAATGGAATCTGAAGTATCTTTTTTTCCAGCTGAAAAGTTTTCATATTTTACTCATTTAATCTTAATCCGAACATAATTGGTGGGTGCTCTTTAAAACCACCTAAATGTGGCGGATCTACAATTGTGGGTGATTGTTAGAACTGCCTCAATGAGGCGGTTCTATCGATCACCCACAATCTATGTTTTTGTGCAAAAAAGGAAAATAATCTATATCCGTGTTAACCCCACTTTTCTCTATATAGTGGGTTTACAGGTGTACTTTACATAGACTCGTTACAACCTGGTGGTTTGCAAATGAAATGCACCACATTGTCGCTTCACGCCATTCCTCAGATTCAAAGCAAAAGGTTCATTCCCTTGACAGATATAATTGTTCCCTATAATAATGTCACATTCTTTAACATACAAAAGTGATCGCTTGATGTATAATGCTGGATCTAGGCATTGACACAGAAGTTCTTAGAGGATATTAAATATGCAACTGTAACCTGCAGCTGCAGCTATAACCAACAGTTGTAATGTTATATAATTCTTGGGATATTACAGATAATAAGAAATAAAATTGTCTCTTATAAGATCAATTTGTTATTGATTCAAGGACAGAAAATATCAGGGCAATCGCCTAGGTAATTGCTCAGCTTCGCTGATTCTTTCTGCTTCCTATTCACTAGCATCTCTTCTTTTGAGGCCTTGCCCACTTTGATCATGTGCAATTCGTTCCCATGACTTGGTATGTTGAAGTCCATGAGGGAAGCTTTGTGGATCACAGTCCTTGAATCGCATTTTTTCACTTGTGGTTCTCCATGGCAAACATTCATCAGGCATTCTGGTAACATGGCATGTCTGTCTTAATTGTTTCAATTTCAGAAGAGTTTGTACCCACTACATCCCTGCCCTTCTCTTGACTTCTGTGTCTGCAATCTTGTCTTGCTATTTAACGTGGCATCTGATCAGGGCCTACACTGTTTGCAAAATGTTCAGCCTGTTTTCAAATAGATTTTGAAGGAAAAACCACCTGACACCCCTAAATTTTGAAGTGGACTCTTGCTATATGCAGTCCAACCTGTATTAAGCAACCACCTATGGGATATTCAAAAAGTGCTTGCTTAAGACAGGTGCTTGCTTAACATAGGTGAATTTTAATGCATTTTCCTTTTTTGGGAACTGAATACCTGCTTGCTTAAGACAGGTTGCTTGCTTAATAGAGGTGGCCACTAAGACCGGTTTTACTGTATAAGTATGAAGATTCCATTTGGTACAAAAAAAGGGTTAAAATGGGCCTCTGTGGCCAAGTGGATCTTAATCATTAGGTCTCTCACCGCTGTAGGTTCGAGCCTGGCTCTGGTCACATTTGAGTCGCCAAGTTCCACAACGGAAGGTCAGGTGGTTTTTCTCCGGGTACTTCATTTGTCACCCACCTCTGGTAAACAATTGTCTCAATATGAGTGAAATAATCTTGAATCGGCTTGTATGGATGTGGTTCAGTCCTTCAGCATGTTATTGGTATACTGTCATGCCAAAGAACTGAACAACATCCATACACCCTGTCTTAGAAAACTTACAAAGATATTTTTTTTTTCGAAGTTTGAAATGCGTATAATAGTACTGACAGCAATGCAGCTCAGTAAATGTTCAGCTTTGTGTCAAGTCTGATTCCACTTTGATCCAAAACATTTCCACATAGTTGGCCAATGCTGCACTAGCTTTGGTGATCCTTGCACTGACTTCATGTGCACGGCCCCCGCCCATAGGGGCTTGAAGAAATATATGGGCTGCATGATGCTTCCACGCAGAGCTGAATCCGGCCCGCACACTAGTACTGGTAAACCGCTTAGAGGATCTAAGCCTGTCCAGGAACCGTGGTGCGAGGCAGACCGTCCATGCTAATAAACCCTATTGGTTTCATTGGGCGACAGGGCTTGAGATGTCATTTCATCTCAATGTCGGGTAAAAGTCCCACAAAATTGGAAGCAACGTCTCCAAAATGACCTTTACAGTGTTGACTGGGACGCTAAACCTCACATCAAACAAACAAACAAAACTTTATGTGCAAAACTTTTGACACAGTGTTGGTATTTTCGAGATACTGATCCTTTGGAATCCATTGCTGAAGAGTGAACAATGTCTCTAAAGACTTTCCAGTTCTCTTCTGGGTCTTCTCAAATAAAAAAGCCAAGGACTTCTAGACTGGCCAGACTTCTAGACTGGCCAATCTGGTTCTTGAGTTATCTGCCCTTGATAATGTGAAATATGGTTTTGGGCCTTTACGGATAGATGGATGAAACTTTCCAGATATATCAATCATAAATCAAGCATGTTGTAGCTATAAGGACTGCTACTCTGGCCATTTCCTCTTGAGTTATCTTACCTTGATATTTTTGAAAAATAGTTTTTGACCTTTATTTTGTACTACTATGGAACTGCTTGATTAAACTTTGTAGGTGTATAGAGTACTAAAGGTTGCATATTGTGACCAAAAACATTTCATTTCTTGAGTTGCCAGCCCTTGATGTATCTGAGAAAGGTTGTCTTTTCAAGCCTTATTTTTAAGCCCTCAAACTGCCAGTTATGACTACTTTTCTTATTATTTTCTCACCTAAAATAAGGCTTTTAAAATGAAAAGCCTTATTTTTGCTGAAAAAAAATGAAGAAAAATTTGGCTGGGCAGACAGTTCGCATGAAATGTCAAGCCTAGTTTTTGCTGAAATAATAATGGAAGAAAATCTCTAGGATTTTCTCATCACGAAAACACGCCTATATGATTTTGACCCCCTTGAACCCCACTTCTATATAGTAAAACTGGGGTTTGTAGGGGTAAACCTTATTTTTCTTATTTCTGCTCTAAAATATAGATTGTGGGTATTTGTTAGAACCACCTCATCGAGGCGGTTCTAACCTGTACCCACAATCTATATTTTGAGCAGAAATAAGAAAAATATTACAATTTTTCATCCTAAAATTTTTATTTTTCCGGTAATAAACTTACAATGCATTTGTATAGGCATGTTTTCATAATGTGCAGGGCTTGAAGGGTTATTATGTCTGTTATTTATACCAAATGCTTTCCATCCAAGTTATAGGTCCATTATTGAGCTATCTGGAAAAAATGCTTCCAAAAATAAAACACATATAGCCAGTATTTTTCTTTAAAACAATACAAATGAATGCATTTTATGCAAAAATGCGTAAGATTATGATGACAGGTAAAGGAGTTTGAGAGGGATTCCCTAACTAGGTTTCAAACACTAGTTAGATCTATTTTTAGTTCGTGACAAAAATAGAATCCCCATATATGACGTTATGCGACGCTCATTTTTATAGCCCCGCTTTGAAAAAGTGGGGCTATATTGGATTTGCCATGTCCTTCTGTCATTCCGTGATTCCGTTAATTTGTGTTGGCTCCATAACTTTGTATCTGCTTAACATATTTTCATGAAACTTCACACAAATGTTAAACACCATAAGACAATGTGCAGAGCGAAGGAATTACAACTGTGGATTGCCTACTTTTGGAGTTATTGCCCTTTGAACATTTTCCGTAATTCCGTAGTTCCTTGATTCCGTTAATTTGTGTTGGCTCCATAACTTTGTATCTGCTTAACATATTTTCATGAAACTTCACACAAATGTTAAACACCATAAGGCAATGTGCAGAGCGAAGGAATTATAACTGTGGATTGCCTACTTTTGGAGTTATTGCCCTTTGAACATTTTCCGTAATTCCGTAATTCCGTGATTCCGTTAATTTGTGTTGGCTCCATAACTTTGTATCTGCTTAACATATTTTCATGAAACTTCACACAAATGTTAAACACCATAAGACAATGTGCAGAGCGAAGGAATTATAACTGTGGATTGCCTACTTTTGGAGTTATTGCCCTTTGAACATTGAAAAATGGCAATTTTAATTGTGTCCGCTTCATAACTCGAAAACCGTTTGAGATATTTTTAGGAAACTTCACACAAATGTTAAGCACTATGAGACGATGTGCAGAGCGCAGGAATCATAACTCTGCATTGCTTATTTTTGGAGTTATTGCCCTTTGAACATTGAAAAATGGCAATTTTAACAGTGTCCGCTTCATAACTCGAAAACCGTTTGAGACAATTTCATGAAACTTCACACAAATGTTAAGCACTATGAGACAATGTGCAGAGCGCAAGAACCATAACTCTGGTTTTCATATTTTCTGTGTGTCTGTCTGTGTCTGTTAACAATTTTCGTGTCCGCTCCATAACTTTAAAACCCATTCACATATTTTCATGAAACTTCACACAAACATTAAACACCATGAGATGGTGTGCAGAGTGCAGGAACCATAACTCTGGATTGCCTGATTTTTGAGTAATTTCCCTTTGAATATTGAAAAATATCAATTTTAGCCGTCTTTGCTCTATAACTCAAAAACCGTTTGAGATAATTTTATGAAACTTCACACAAATGTAAAGCACCATATTACGTGTGCAGAGCGCAGGAACCCAAACTCTGGATTGTCTACTTTTTCAGTTATAGGCTTTTGAATATTAAAAAATGGCAATTTTAACTATGTCCGCTCCATAACCGTTTCTGATATTTTCATGAAACTTCAAATAAATGAAAAGCACCTTGAGATGATGTGCAGAGTGCAGGAACCATAACTCTGGTTTGCCTACTTTAGGAGTTATTGCCCTTTGAACATTTAAAAAGGCAATTTTGACTGTGTCGGCTCCATAACTCACAAACCATTTGAGATATTTTCATGACACTTCACACAAGTGTAAAGCACCATGAGACAATGTGCAGAGCGCAGGAACCCTGACTCTGATTTGCCTACTTTAGGAGTTATTACCCTTTGAACATTGAAAAATGGAAGATGAAATTTAGTATAAACATGGACATTCTGGTAATGTATCATGCTCATTGAAATGAGGGACAAGGGCTCACAACTCTTAGAGTTTTTCCAGATAATGTAAAATTTTCAACAGTTATTTCTTGTTCATAACTGTTTTCTCTGCAGCTTAAATAACTTTCTTCTCTGACAGCGCTGAAGCGGGGCTATAGTCAGATCCTCTGACAGCTCTAGTTGGCCTTGTTTGCTTAGGCCATGCTTGAATCGGAAAAACATATGACTCTGAATAGCATGCCATAAGTAACGACACTCAGAGACGATACTGTCCATGTATGTGTAAAGCGACAGATTTATTTTTAGAACAGAAATTCCGAACACATGTTCAGAGCAAAGGGTAAAGACGAATGAAAACGACCATTTTCACAAAGTTCTGAAGTTGTGTTTGGCTCCAAAAGTGTACACATGACAAAGGAGTATGCATTGAAGATAAAAACCAGAAAAAATTTTTGAGACCCGGTAGCTCAATAATGCACCTTTAAATAAGAAAAAGAATAATTCCATCAGCTCAGTTATTAACCCATTTTGTACCGGAAACCCCAAAATGGGTACCCTGGCAAACAGTCAAGGCCCAGATCAGATGCCGCATAAACGGCATTTGATCAGGGCCTACACTGTTTGCAAAAAGTTCAGCCATTTTCCAAATAAATTTTGAAGGCAACACAACCTGACATCCATAAATTTTGAAATGGACTCCTGCTATATATAAGGAGGATGATTCCATTTGGTACAAAAAGGGTTAAGCAAAAAGGTATAAAAGGAAAATTAATATCTTCCAAAATGAAAAGAGAGAGTTATTGGATTTTCGTGTCATAAATATGTCACAATTTCCTGATATAAATATGACACCTTTGTAATGAAACTTTACAGTTTGTCCAAGAGAGAATATTTAACTCTTATCCTGCTGTTCACGACAACCCCTATCTTTGAAAACAGTGTAGATCCAGATCAGATGGCTTCTGAAGAAGCCATCTGATCAGGATCTACACTGTTTGGCATTCAGTTTATGAATTTGTAGCAATAAATTACAGTAAGTAATTTGATCGGTTGATGGAAAGAAATGGGTGTGACTTAGATGACATTTGCTGTATACATTATGTCCCATCCACCCCACTCCCTACCACACCACCCATCTCCCTCCTGACAGAAATTAGGCATTAAGGTCAGACTTTATACAATACAGCATCATTGCAATCCACCAAAGATTTGATTAGATTTTGGCGGCCTTGACTTAACTTTCAAGATCACTAAAGTAGAAAGATTGACAAATTTCACCATGTCTACACTACATGCATATCTCTCAGACCAACAGACAAATTCCAGCTATATCAGTAAAATATATTAGTTCAGCATAAGAAGACATTATTCAATGTTGGTGACCTTGACCTACTTTTCTGGGTCACACAGGGCCACATGGATCCAATGATTTTTCAGTTTTTGCCTGTCTGCAACGTGTCTTTTGAACCAATTGAGGAATTCTGGCCAAACTTGGTACAGATCAAGGCAACATAACAAAGACTTGATTCAATTTGGTCACCTAATTGACCTCATTTTCAACATCACATAGTTTTTGTGACATATTTATGGTTGGAGACTTTTCTTCTGAAAGCACCTCAAGTTTCAGTAGTTTCGTTATGAGGGGCTCAGCTTTTATGACATCCTATTTGCACTTCCATAAACTCAATGAAAAAAAGGTCTTCTGTTGTAGGAAAGAATTTGCTCCAGAAACTCTTTCCTTTAAGAGTCCTCAGGAGCAAGTTCTTTCCTTTAGGAGTAGACACTTAATATATAAGGGAGACAAAAATATTTTTGATAGAGTTACCTCTACTGATAGTGTACCCATCTGCTTTAAAAGAAATTAGTGTTGTTGATTGAGACAGTTCTTGTGGTACTCAGAATAGGTTTTATAAGTGGTGTTAAGTGGGTCATTTCTTGTGATGCTCAGTGTAGGTTTGTTTAATTTATATAGGTTTAATGAGTGCTGTTGAGTGGAGCATTTATTGTAGTGCTCAGTATAGGTTTAATGAGTGCTGTTGAATGGGACATTTCTTGTGTTGCTCTGTATAGATTTTGTTTAATACTGTTGAGTGAGGCATTTCTTGTTGTGCTCAGTATAGGTTTAATGAATGTTGCTGAGTGGGGCTTTTATTGCCGTGCTCAGTATAGGTTTTGTTAGTACTGTTGGGATGGTCATTTCTTGTTGTGCTCAGTTTAGGTTTAATGTAGCATTTATTGAGGTGCTCAGTATAGGTTTAATGAGTGCTGTTGAATGGGACATTTCTTGTAGTGCTCAGTATAGATATTTGGTGTGTGTGTGTGGGGGGGGTGGGGGTGGGGGGGGGGGGGGTGGTTACAGCCCTTTCAAAATTTTGTTTAGTACTGTTTAGTGGGGCATTACTTGTTTTGCTCAGAATAGGGTTAATGAGTGCTGTTGAGTGGGACATTTCTTGTGGTGCTCAGTATGGGTTTTGATGACCTTAGGATAAGCAAATATTAATACTGAAACTTGGAATAAAGACTTGCAGTTTAATTATATAAACAATGACAACTCGAGTGAAAAGCAAACTGTTTTGTTTAAAGTAACTCCTTAACAACAAAATTGACTTACATCTCAGTATTGTATCCAAACATATTAATCAAACATTGAGAACTGGAAAGAAAATTGATCAATGAAGTTTCACAATTGTTTCGATCCAGGAATAATTGAGGCACTTTTGAAACATTTTCTTTTCCTTTATTAAGCATTTAGACTCATAGAAAATTGTTTGAGTATTGGGGTGAAAGTCCTTTGAAGTGCTATAAACCACATTTTACTTTTTCTTTTCTTTGAAAACTCTTTCAATTGCTGGAAAGGTTACCTGCAATGTATAATTATAGTTTGTTTGATTTGAGGTTTAATGTCCCCATCAACACTATTTAGGTAATTTTGGAGACGTTGCTTCCAATTTTGTGGGACTTTTACCCGACATTGAGATGAAATGACACCTCAAGCCCTGTCGCCCAATGAAACCAAAAGGGTTAAATTTACTAATAAATCTTAACCCTTATCTTGCTGAATATTCATTTAAGCCACACCCATTTCTATCTATCAACCAATCAAATTACTTGAAGTAATTTATTGCTACAAATTCATAAACTGAATGCCAAAAAGTGTAGATCCTGATCAGATGGCTTCTTCAGAAGCCATCTGATCTGAATCTACACTGTTTGCAAAGAAAGGGCTTGTCGTGAACAGCAAGATAAGGGTTAAGTGATCGTGACTATCGCTGACCAATGAAACTAAACCATGTAAAAAGCCCAGTAAAACCTTGTACTCTCCACATTTACCTGCTTTCAGTTCTGTGTTGTAATCCTTGCTTCTAAAGGATTACCTTTTCATTATAGAATAATGACAATTCTCCATCATTATGTACATTTCGAGCAATTTGATTGGTTGATCATTACGATAACACATCGTGTTATAATAACACCCACAGCCTATGCTTGTAGTATAAATGAGAAAAAAATCAGGGATTTTCACCTGTCCAGGAACCGCAGTGCCAGGCGGACCATCCATGCTAATAAACCCTATTGGTTGCATTGGGCGGCAGGGCTTGAGATGTCATTTCATCTCAATGTTGGGTAAAGGTCCCACAAAATTGGAAGCAACGTCTCAAAATGACCTTTTCAGTGTTGACGGGGATGTTAAACATCAAATCAAACAAACAGAACCCGAATGTTACGTCATTTTATATGAAGCGACTTGAAGTTGTTTTTGCTTGGGTTTATTTCAAAGATGGCATATTCTTACTGAATAATCATTCTGCCGTGGCCATTGGTAAGTTCATTCTTACGCTTTCGAAAAAATTCTTAAAATTTACCATTTTGGTGGCATTTTTAAACATTTCAATGACCAATGTATTTGTGGATTTTATCAATGTGTAAACTCACAAACTTAGCCCTTTGGGCTTTCTGCAGTTTTTGAGTGATTCGCCGGAGTTAACATCATTTGTACAAAAATCCAGATAACGATTATTTACCACTGCTATATTCTCACAGTGCTGTGCAAAGGGAATTATCTGTTAAACCCCGACTGAGCTCATTGTGCTAGGTTCGTCTCTTAGACGGAAAAAGGTTTATCAAAGGTGTATATAAACAATTTAAATTAAATGGTAAACCCCGATATGCCCAGGTTCCTAAAACGTACCGCAATCAAGATACCAGAGAGGATATTTTGATTTATTGTCCGAACACCAACATACCCACATTGGCAAGCAGTGTAGATCCAGTGACAGATGCTGCAAAACATGGCATGTGATCAGGGTCTTCACTTTTTGCTTTAAGTACAGGAATTAAAGGGTTACACAAAACATTGTCTAAGTCCCTGTAGTAGTTCAGTACCATTTACCAGACTATGCTCAGAGACAATCCACCCACCAGGGTCCAGTTGTTCAAAGCATCCTTAGCTTAACGAGCTTGTTAGTGGTCAAATTGTTAACCATTCTAGCAAGTACAATATCTAAAATTTTGTTATTTTTGCTGAAAAAAAATGCGAGCAGCTTTTGCATTTGCAAAAGCTGCTCACATTTTTACGGCAAAAATATTAGTGTTTTCACCATATTGAATGATCAAAATTTAGCGATACTTTGGCTAGCAATGTCACTGGCCCCAATACTATAAATAGTGCTTTGATATTTATACTGAACAACTAATTAATTAGTTCAGACTATAATTATACTGGCCCCTGCCCATCCGGTCTACAAGAAATAGATAGGGCTGCATGATGCTTCCAGGCAGAGATGAAACCAACCGCCCATGGGTACTGGTAAACTGCTTAGAAGGTCTAAGCCTGCCCAGGCAAACTGGTGCGGGTTGGTCCGTCCATGCATCTAAATCTTATTGGTTTCCCGGGTACCCATTTTGGGGTTTCCGGTACAAAATGGGTTAAAAATGCTCTGAAAGCTTTGTCACACACTTGAACTAAATTCAAGCATGTGTTTCTGAACAGGTACATGCATTAGAGGTGACTGACAACGTCGTTAGAATGATTTCTTTAGAGTTACTCCTTTGCATTTGATTCATGGAACCTTTCATACAACTAATGTAATGATTATAATATTTTTGAATGTGCAGTGCAAACCTGAAGAAGGCCGCGGGATTGCAGTGGTATACATGTACATTTTTTGACAATCACTAAGCGCCTCCCCACTTTCTGTTAGAAGCAGAATTTACCAGTTTTCAATATATTAAATATGGAATACAGTTTCTTTGTACTTTTGACAAACATGTCACTTGTGAGGCAAATTCTTGTTTAGCATGTCATTGTGTTTTGAAGTATTAATTTTGTACTTTAATGAACTGATGAGTGATGTTGTATTGCTAAACTGCTAGTTGCACAGTTGTAATAATTAAATCTGATTAAATCTGATTCTTACAAAGCATTCTAGGTGCAATTTTGAAAAAGTTTATCTCACTATGCTGCAAACAGGTTGCATAATGTACACCACAACTTCATTATAACATGGTTTGTTATAACATGGTTTTGAATATAACACAGTTTCAAGATGGATCCCAAAAATGTGAAGATTATATAGAAAAATGACCATTTATGGTCATTTTTCTATATAATCTTCACATTTTTGATTGGATATAACATGGTTGTTTAACTAACACAGTTTCTGCTTTGGATGCAACAATAGTGTTATAAAGAGGTTGTGGTGTATACTACATATTGGACAAATTAACTGAAACCACATAAGTTGTTTCCTTTGTCAAAACAGGATGAAATATATCAGATACACCTGTCAATCCATAAGCACCTTTTATGGGTGACACGGCTCGGATGACAAGGTATATTATTATTGGACTCTTGGATCATTATCGGATGTTTATTGATAGAGACTTAAAATGATAGGCTTATTGGATTATACTCTTCAAAGCTCAAGAACATCACTTGACATGCTTGATGGGAGAGCAGAATCGTGATTGAACTCGGGTCAATAACGATTCTGAAGTAGTGAACTATAAGATATTATTATTGTTATTTTTTCAAATGGGACAGTTGATGAGGGAAATCAGTGAGACTTCCGGATAATAACAAAAAATGAAAGCAAACAAAAATGAGAAGAGTGGAATTTAGATTTTTTTTCCTATATTTTTCTAAACAATCACTCATTGCATATACTGTAAAATGGATGTTAGTTAAGTATAGACACATCCAAACCCTACGTCATCACTCAAAAATACTATTTGCCGGGACTTACCGGTGGTGGGCAAAAAACGTCTTTGGCCGTTTGTCGCCATTGTAAATACGATGTTATTTTCTGTAAACTTTTATTTTGTTTGTAATCGAAACGACAAAATTGACATTTAAACTTTTAAAATAGACATGTCTTGGCTAGTAATTATTGGTTTCTAGAATGTTTGAGGATGTTTTGGTGATAATTAAACTTAGGCAGGTAACGAGGCGGGATGGTCTTAATTATTTGTAATAAAAATGCGCAAAACGAATGACTAAAATGCGGAAGATGCAGGAATGAAGTCTAGAATATATTTATCTACTCATTTAAAGTGTAATTGGATCGATTTTCTGTAACAGTCAACTAAAATATGCCCGTAATATTAAACCTATTTACAATGTGTTTATATGGAACCAGCTGCTTTTTGCCAACCACGAAAGATCGGAAAAGTAGTTTTGCGCATGCGCAGTGGCAAGTAAACAAGGACACGTGTCAAAACATTGGATCCGTCTATATAACAGTGGGACAGGACTTTTGATGTTTATTTTTATTAATCATTCTTTTTTTTTTTCTTTTTTGTTTTTGGAAATGCAGACAATTTTGAGTTTTTCAGCTTGCAATTTCACAACAATAGTACTTGAATTCTTAGCACAGGTACTGTAGAAAACATCAAGTTTCTGTGAGGTTATATTATTATGAAAAAATGCCATTTCAAATAAATAGAAAATTTTACCAGCAAAAAATGAAAATTTTCTTTTAAAAAATTCTGATATTTTTCATATGTCTGTTCAAAACATGGATTGTGGGTACTTGTTAGCACTGCCTCTGCAAGGTGATTCTGTTCAGTACCCATAATCTATGTTTTTGAGAGAAATAAGACAAATAATGCATACCCCTGTAAACCCCAGTTTTACTAAATAAAAGTGGGGTTTAACACTGGCAAAATTAAATAGGTGAGTTTTCGTGATACGGAGCTCATATTTTAACATGCTTGTGTTGAACATAACACTTCTTGAAAGAACTCTCGCATTGCATCACGTGAACAAGTCCGTAAAATGAAGACCCCACTAAACCGCACTTTATATAGAGAAAACTGGGGTTTACGGGGATAAACATTATTTTTCTTATTTCTGCTCCAAGACATAGGTTGTGGGTACTCGTTAGAACCGCCTCAGTACGAGCACCCTCAACCTATGTTTTGAACATTTATAACAAAAATATCAAGGATTTTCATCAGAAAAGTAGCCATTTTGGAGATGTGAAAAAGGCACTCTGTCGCACGAGTGAGTTATCGTAATGTAATATACTGGTACTTTCCCCAAGAGTGCATGTTGTGATGAAACTTGGACTATGTGACCAATAAATTATGTGAATAACTTCATAAATGGACATCATAACGTACCGGAAACTGGAAAGCAATAGAATACTTGTTAACCCTTAACCCTTATCTTGCTGAATATTCATTTAAGCCACACCCACATCTCTCTATCAACCAATCAAATTACTTGATGTAATTTATTCTACAAATTCATAAACTGAATGCCAAACAGTGTAGATCCTGATCAGATGGCTTCTTCAGAAGCCATCTGATCTGGATCTACACTGTTTGCAAAGATAGGGATTGTCATGAACAGCAAGATAAGGGTTAAAGTGCACACAACAATAGCAGACGACATTTTTAATTTTTTAAAAGGTTTGAAATTCATGCGAAATGTCTGAAATGTCTTTCTGTTTTTTCATAGAAAATAAGGCTTACATGTGAATTGACTGCTTAGCAGATGATTCACATGCAATGTCAAGCCTTAGAATCAATCTGTAGCTGACGATTCACAATGTCGGGTTTAAATTTCTCCAAAAAAATTATATTATTAATAATAATAATGTAATAAAAATAAAAATGAATACTAATTAACCCTTTCCCACTCAGATACGTGTTTTTACGTGTCTGCACCCCCCCCCCCCCCTTATTTTTAAGCCCCAGAAGCACCTATAATCTGGATTTCTACCCCTGGATAGTTGTTTCTGCTTTCAGATTTGTTGGGCAAAAAAAGTGACCTGTTTTTTCGCGCGCCCCGGCCTCTAAAAAATATTCTGGGGGGGGGATTGAAGGGGGGCAACACCCCCCTCACATCCCGAAAAATTTTGGGTGTATGGCCCAACCGGCCGCTAAAATTTATATCTGCGGGTGTCTGGGGTCAAAAATGCCTGAAAATTGATGCTGATAAAACATGCTGCAAACAGTGAAAATGGCCAGTGCCAAACACCTTAATTGTTGCCTTGACAGCTGTGTGAAAATTAAAATGTGGTCAAAAATTCATGTGAAAACACACTTTATGCCAACTTTGAGATGCCCCCTCTTTACCATAACAACGATGATCAAGTCGTGAAAGGTTGCATTTGAAAGGCTATATGTATACAGCCCAATGAACATTCATACCGAGTTTGGTGTAAAACAGACTAATCCATTATGAAACAATGGCTAGTTGAAGTTGCTGTCAGGTGCAACACTGAAAATCAGCGAAATTCACAAAATCCCTGAGTGGTAAAGAGTTAATGTTGAAAATCCAAAATGACCAAAATAATGTTTTTTCATAATTTTATTGCAAGAGACAATATTTCAGATATAATTAATGCATTTAAGACTAAAATTCAGTATGTTCCCAGATTTCAGTTAACCCTTTCCCACTCAGATACGTGTTTTTTACGTGTCTGCACCCCCCCCCCCCCACCCTATTTTTAAGCCCCAGAAGCACCTATAATCTGGATTTCTACCCCTGGATAGTTGTTTCTGCTTTCAGATTTGTTGGGCAAAAAAAGTGACCTGTTTTTTCGCGCGCCTCCCCTCTAAGAAATATTCTGGGTGGGGTTTGAAGGGGGGCAACGCCCCCCTCACATCCCGAAATTTTTTGGGTGTATGGCCCAAACGGCCGCTAAAATTTATATCTGCGGGTGTCTGGGGTCAAAAATGCCTGAAAATTGATGCTGCGCGCATGATAAAACATGCTGCAAACAGTGAAAATGGCCAGTGCCAAACACCTTAATTGTTGCCTTGACAGCTGTGTGAAAATTAAAATGTGGTCAAAAATTCATCTGAAAACACACTTTATGCCAACTTTGAGATGCCCCCTCTTTACCATAACAACAATGATCAAGTCATGAAAGGTTGCATTTGAAAGGCTACAGCCCAATGAACATTCATACCGAGTTTGGTGTAAAACAGACCATCCATTATTAAACAATGGCTGGTTGAAGTTGCTGTCAGGTGCAACACTATGAAAATCAGCGAAATTCACAAAATCCCTGAGTGGTAAAGAGTTAAAAAAATAAAATGATAATAATATCAAAAAATGATTCTCATATCAAGCCTAAATTTATTTTTTTTTAACAAAAGGAAGGAAAAAATAATAAAAATTCTCATCAATTCTAAATTTCTCAAAAAAAAAAAAGAAGGGAAAAAATAATGTCATCTGCTAAATTTTGTTTGGAATTTTAGTCGCTAAGGTTCTTAGAAACTTGAACAAGAATCCATAATAATAAACACATATTATTTTGCGTCAGAGAGCTATTTTTACATAAAATGCTTTTGAAAAGAATAACTTTTCACATAACGGTAGTTTGTCCATGAGGAACTACTGTGTCACTGAGGAACTACTTTATCATATGGAGGCTTATTTAGGTCAAGCTGCATTTAGGGCCTCCTTGAGACCGTTGAGAATTCATACCGTGGATAAAAGAAAGGTAATTAATAGCATTTTTGTGCATAAGCATAATACATATATAGTATACTGACAGTCTGTTGTCCATTGTCGTCAGCCTACATTGCCGGTCCATCCACACTTTCAAACACCAACTTAGAAACCACTGGGCCAAAGCAATTCAGTCCTACTTTCATAAACTGCAACTGTTTTGCATAATAAAGCACCATTTTACCTTTTTCCAATTCAAAGCCTAAGGCACCAAATTTGACCTTGCATTAAAATAGGTCAAGGTCAACCCAGGGTCATCATTTATATGACTTTTGTAAGGCTTAAATTCCCTTGTACTTGTGCAAGGTTTCAAGGTTATCTATCTGATTTACAGTTCTGGAGAAGATTTTTAAAGGATTTTTATCATTATATGGGCATGGTGGCCATCTTGGTAATGTTACCAGGACCAATTATAGTTTTGTTCCCATGAAGCATAGAGTTGACTTCAGTTGGCTGAATGTTTCTGAAGAGAAACATTTTTGAAAAAAGTGTGGTTGGACCACGATGGAAAAGGTATCATGGGCATACCATAAGCTCATCTTGTGAGGTTTCAGCTCAAGTGAGCTGATTAACCCTTTTTGTACCAAATTGAATCTTCCTCCTTATATATTGCAGGAGTCAATTTGAAAATTTAGAGGTGTCAGGTTGTGTTTTCATAAAAAATAATTTGGAAAATAGCAAAACTTTTAGCAAATAGTGGAGGCCCTGATCAACGCCTCGTTCTGCGGTGTCTGATCTGGGTCTGCACTGTTTGCCAGGGTACCTGTTTTGGGGTTTCTGGTACTAAATGGGTTAATGTATAGAGCCCAATCTGGATAAAGTCAGTGGTAATTCTGAAGTAATTATTTTGTCCATAATAAATCTGTTGGTTAATCATGATAGATAAGTGTGCCTTTTAATGCTTCTTCAGAGCTAGCTCCATACCAGAATCGGCCCCCGCCCATAGGGGCTTGAAGAAATATATGGGCTGCATGATGCTTCCACACAGAGCTGAATCCGGCCTGCACACTAGTACTGGTAAACCGCTTAGAGGATCTAAGCCTGTCCAGGAACCGCAGTGCGAGGTGGACCGTCCATGCTAATAAACCCTATTGGTTTCATTGGGCGACAGGGCTTGAGATGTCATTTCATCTCAATGTCTGGTAAAAGTCCCACAAATTGGAAGCAACGTCTCCAAAATAACCTTTACAGTGTTGACGGGGACGTTAAACCTCAAATCAAACAAAATCCATACCAGAATCATGGACATTTTCATCTTATTTTTTGCACATCTATTGGGAGAAAGAAACACCTTTGAAAAGCCCACTTTGTTTAGAGAAAAGTTCCCAGACTTTTTGGCGTCATGCAGCTAGCCTTTTACAACACATGGATATTTTTGCTGAAAACATGTGAGAAGCTTTGCATTTGCAAAAGCTACTCACCTTTTTTTCAACAAAAAATATTAGAATATTTGCCTTTTTAAGTTTTTTTTGCAATACATTAATGATTACTAACAAGATAGTTAGTTTTCACCAACTGGGCCCAGACCTTATACTGCTGTTCACGACAACCCCTACCTTTGAAAATAGTGTAGATCCAGATCAAATGGCTTCTGAAGAAGCTGTCTGATAAGGATCTACACTGTTTGACATTCAGTTGGTGAATTTGTAGGAATAAATTACATCAGGTAATCCGATTGGTTCAAAGTCAGAAATGGATGCGGCAAAATTAATATATTCAGCAGGATAAGGGTTAATTTCTCTTGATATCATATTGATGAATTGATGAAATCAAAGCATTAACAGCACTGATGGGTTGATTGTCTCTAAGTGTAGCAGGGCCTGACAAATCCATTGCCCAGCTGCCCGGGACAAGTCCAAATTTTAGCTGGGCAAGTATTTTTGTGTAATTCACTTGCCCAGAAATATGTATAGAATACATAAGAATTATTGTAATTCTGAGTTATTTTCAAGATGATGTGCATGGACTTCCGGGCAAGTGGTTGAAACTTGGATTTTGTCAGGCCCTGGTGTAGGCTGAGAAAATGCTCCTGAACTGTTTAGTTTTATCCTTAAATTCCTGTACTTTCAGCAAACAGTGTAGATCCTGATCAGACACTGCAGAGTGTCTGATCTGGGTCAAAACTGTTTTCCAAGCCCAACACATGAATCCAGTCCAGATCCATTATACAGTTAATCCTCTTTAAGCTGCACTCTGATCTCACAACAGCAAGAATTAATAATGTGGCTATAAATAAATGTTACCTGGATTTTATCGGCCCCTGCCCATCGGGGATTGAAGAAATAGATGTGCTTCATGATGCTTCCACGCAGAGCTGAAACAGATCACACACAAGTACTGGTAAACCGTTTAGATGTATTCTATACACTTTGCCCAGACAAAGTGGTGCGAGTTGGCCCATCCATACAGTGTTGACGGGGCAGTTAAACCTCAAAATCAAACAAACAAAACCTGGATTTTATGCAAATCAGTTATAGTCATGTGGACATCAGAAAGGTAAATCTACTGTGCTTAATAACTTTGGTTCCACTGACAATCAATCAACCCAAAATGATGTTGGTGAAGTTGGAGTTGGGCAGCTTGCTTTTCTCTTGATATCAGTTTGATAAATTGTGTAATAAAAGAAACAGTCATACTGAATTGCTGAATATTCATTTAAGCCACACCCATTTCTGTCTATCAACCAATCAAATTACTTGATGTAATTATCAAATTACTTGATGTAATTTATTGCTACAAATTCTTAAACTGAATGCCAAACAGTGTAGATCCTGATCAGATGGCTTCTGAAGAAGCCATCTGATCTGGATCTACACTGTTTCCAAAGATAGGGGTTGTCATGAACAGCATGATACCAGTTAAGCTTCTAGGAGATTGCTAAGTGCAGTTTTATCTCTTATTGGAATTTGTAAATAACAGAAACTTAAATTTAATGATGAATATTGAAGGAACTATATTTATTATGTCTACACAAAGATTTATGATTTTGTATTTTAGTGGTTGTGTAAACTTATCTGACTAGCCAGTGTTTTTCATATACAGCCAAAAAATCCTAGTCTGTGGACATGGATGTTTGACAGAAATGTTAGTGCCCTGGGGATGGGACTTAGAGAACACTGCTGGAAATTCTTGATTTGTTTGTTTGATTTGAGGTTTAACATCCCCGTCAACACTGTAAAGGTCATTTTGGAGACGTTGCTTCCAATTTTGTTGGACTTTTACCCGACATTGAGATGAAATGACATCTCAAGCCCTGTCGCCCATGGAAATTCTTGAAGAAAATATGCCTATATTCAGAAGCACAGCTTTTAGATTTTCAACTCAAAGATTTCATTCACAGCTGAGGCTGTACACATTTCCTTCCCACCCACCCCAACCACTTGCTCTGCCCATTAATGACATGGATGTAACGTCAGATGCCCATGAAAGGAGCAAATTCATTCCTTTAAGAGTAGAAACCTTTTTCAGAGGGGAAAAATTTATGTGAAAGTAAACAGCAAGCTCCAAAAGTTGTTGTAAACACCAAGCTCCAAAAGTTGTTGTAAACAGCAAGCCCCAAAAGTTGTTGTAAACAGCAAGCCCCAAAAGTTGTTGTAAACAGCAAGCCCCAAAAGTTGTCGTAAACAGCAAGCCCCAAAAGGTGTTGTAAACAGCAAGCCCCAAAAGTTGTTGTAAACAGCAAGCCTCAAAAGTTGTTGTAAACAGCAAGCCCCAAAAGTTGTCGTAAACAGCAAGCCCCAAAAGGTGTTGTAAACAGCAAGCCCCAAAAGTTGTTGTAAACAGCAAGCCCCAAAGGTGGTTGTAAACAGCAAGTCCCAAAAGTTGTTGTAAACAGCAAGCCCCAAAGGTTGTTGTAAACAGCAATCCCCAAAAGTTGTTGTAAACAGCAAGCCCCAAAAGTTGTCTCCCTTGTAAAAATGAGATGTACCCTAAACCTTTTTTGTACCAAATGGAATCTTTCTCCTTATACAGTAGAACTTCGATGGCTTGAACACCTATAGCTCGTTTACCATGGCTGAGTCGAACCCGTTTTCAAGTCCCTAGGGAATTCCTCTACGTAAGACAAAGTGTGGGACAATATCGATGATTTTTCACTTTAATCTTGCAAATGTATGGTGTGTGTACTCATTAGAATCGCCTCTATGAGGCGATTCTAATGAGTATACACAGCATACATTTTTATTACAGAACACCGAAAAGATGTCCCAAAATTAACCCCGTTATGCGGCTTGGCAGTAACCATCAGTAGCTCAAACTACCCCTGTCTCGAACAGATTCCCGTGGTCCCTAAGGTGTTCGAGCCATTGAAGTTCGACTGTATATACCAGGAGTCCATTTCAAAATTTAGGGGTGTCAGGCTGTGTTTTCTTCAAAATTTATTTGGAAAATGGCTTAACTTTTTGCAAACAGTGTAGGCCCTGATCAGACGCCACATTCTCGGCGTCTGATCTGGGCCTGCACTGTTTGCCAACTACCCGTTTTGGGGTTTCCGGTACAAAATGGGTTAAGATATCAAGAAACACTACATCACCAAATTTGGTCTGTTTATGTCGTCTGTTGCATCTTCTTGCAATTTTTTCAAACATATTTTTTGGCATATAGGCAAATAATGTGTACCCTGATCAGACTGCTCCATGAGGATCAGTAGAGGAACAGGCTGATCTGAGTCCATTATGTGACTGTTTGCAACAATGACCTTAAAAGTAACTAGCAAACAACAATACATCTGAAAATATTACCTGTTTATGCCAACTGCTGCATATTCTTGCAAACTTTTCCAACATATTTTTGCTTATAGGCAAACATGGACCCTTAGAGGAGCAGTCTGATCTGGGCCCACACTGTTTGCAGCAATGACTTTTAAAGTAACCAGAAGACAACAACACATCTGATATGTTTATGTCGTCTGCTGCTCTTCTTGTAAACATATCTTTGCTTGTAGGCAAACAGTTTGGACCCTGATCAGACTGCTCCTAGAGGAGCAGTCTGATCTGGGTCCATACTGTTTGCAACAGTAACCTTAAAAGTAACTAGCAGACAACAATGCATCTGAAAATATTACCTGTTTATGCCGTCTGCTGCATATTCTTGCAAACTTTTCAAACATTTTTTGGCTTTTAGGCAAACATGGACCCTTAGAGGAGCAGTCTGATCTGGGTCTACACTGTTTGTGACAATGCCTTTTAAAGTAAGCAGACAAAAATGCATCTCAAAGTATTATCTTTTTTTGCAGTCTGCTTTATATTCGTCCAAACATTTCAAACATACAGTTGCTTATAGACAGTGTGGATCCTGATCAGACTGCTCCTAGGAGCAGTCTGTTCTGGGTCCACACTGTTTTGCTTCTAGGAGCTGTCTGATCTGGGTCTACACTGTTTGCAATAATGACTTCTAAAGTAATCAGCAGACAACAATGCAGATGATAGCTGTGATTGGCATCTTAACCCTTGTCCTGCTGAGCCCGGATATGCCTTACCTTTCAAACAATGTAGATTCAGATCAGAGGGCCATCTGATCAGGACCTGCATTGTTTGCCATTCAGTTTATTAATTTCTTGCAATAATTTGTATCAAGTAATCTGATTGGTTGATATTCAGTAGTTGGTGTGGCATATTTAAATATTCAGCAGGTCAAGGCTTATATTTGATAGTTAATGTTACCTTATTCTCTTTTCTAGACCATAAGTAGAGCAAGCACCAAATCACGCAAATCTCGGACAGACAGCAGTGGGTCAAATGCCTTCGACAGGGGTCAGAGTTCAGACAGTGACAGCGAAGGGGAGGAGCCACGACAGAGCCGTGTGGGATTTGAACATGACTACCATATGGTCGATATCACAGATGAAAAAGCTTTTGATACGGACTTGGAAGTTGAAGGTAATATAATTAATGTTTATTCGGATTCTCTACACAGGAAATTGAATTGATTCTTGTCTGGTGAATAAATTAATTAAGCCACACCCATTTCTGACTTTCAGCCAGTCAGATTACTTGATGTAATTAACTCGTACAAATTCAAAAACTGAACGACAAACGGTGTACATGCTGATCAGCTGGCTTCTTCAAAAGCATCTGATCTGTATCTTCACTGTTTGCAAAAGTTAGTGCAGATTTTGGTTCAGTGGAACAAGGGTTAACGATTAAATTTTTTATATACATGTAGGCATGTAATTTTGTACTGAATGTATTAATCATACATTTTATTTTGTTTGAAATGAGGTTTTCCATCCTAGTCAACACTATTTAGGTCAGATTGGAGACATTGCTTCCTGTTACAGTGCTGTAGGCTAATTCTGCGCACTTAAGACTTTGAGCTTTTGTTTCATCCATTTCAGGGATCCAAAACCTATTTTGAAGCAGAGTGCTATACAGTTGTCTAAGCTTGTTAAAAGACAATAGCAACCATTAATTTCTCTGGTGCAGTTATGTTGTGGTATGTCTTTAAAAAGACACACCCCCATGTTAAGACGCCATCAATTTTGTCTGCTAATTCCGCGCACCCGAACAATAACATCCAGTCAAGATATAATACTTTAGACAAGGAAAGATGTTTTGTTGTTATACTTCGTTTGTCATGTGTTTATTAAAAGCTGATGGTCCAGTTGGTTGAAAAAAAATAGATGTCTGTAAAAAAAAATAAAAATTAAGTAAGGGCCTGCGGCGCTCATTAAGCCTGATTCAGGTAAAAACCAAAAATGCATTTCTTTCGCCCAGTTTACAGCCGAAGTCTCATCCAAAATAATACTTGAAGCTTTGTTTTGATATCTGTCAAAGAAAAATGAAAACATTTAATCTGGTTCATTTAATTTTGAAATAATCCCAATGCGCCAAATTGGCAGATGCGCAGAATTAGCCTACATGACTGTATATGTGACTTTTACCTGATATTGAGATGAAATGACATTTCAAGCCCTGCCGCCCAAAGTTCATAGGGTTCATAACTAGGGATGGTCCAACTCGCATCATTTTACCTGGGCAGGCTTAGATCTAAGCGGTTTACCAGTACTCAAGTTCGTTCGGTGTCAGATTTGCGCAGAAGCAGCCCAGTCAATTTCTCCAGGCCCTGATTGGTGGGGCACTTTTACATTGTATAAAAAAGCAAGAGTATATTTCAAAATTAATGGGATGAGGCAGAGTTGATTTTTAGAAATAGAGTTAAAATTGGCTGAACTTTTGCAAAGAGTGAAGGCCCTGATCAGATGCCGCAGAATGCGGCATCTGATCAGAACCTGCACTGTTTGCCTGTGAACCATTTTGAAATGTTATCAAATTTCAAGTGGCACCTAGTTTTACCCATGTCTTTGAGGCAGTTCTAATAAGGAGCGACAATCTATATTTGCTTGAAGACACATGTTTTTAGGGAAAATAAGGAAAATAAAGTTTTCCCTTGTAAACCCCACTTTTCTCTACATAAAGTGGAGTTTTCCAGGATATCCATGACATGGACTGTTTGTAAAACATGCTGATGAAATTGATTCCTTTTTACATTGCTTGCTTGCTGGACATACAGGGGTTGTCAGGCAACCACATGTTGTTGATGGTGTTCTAGACTTCCAGGCAGTAAGGTTAGCTTACTGTTACCAGGCAGCTGGGCTCAAGAAAGGAGAATATGTACAGGAAACCAGTAGGTCTCCATGTTGTAGTTGGAATCAACCAATCAGTGTTGTGCTCCATGTTGTCATTAGATTCTGAGACTGAAAATTAGTGTTTTATTGTCTTGACTGCTTTTAAGCAAGTTGGAGTGACATAGGGTTCACTTTCCAATGCTGTTGGCTAGGGCTGGCTAATTGGAGCTGAAAAGATAATCGATTATCAGTCCTGGCATTGTGATCGATAATCGATTAGTAATCACTAAAGATTTTGTCATAATTATACCTGTCTGACTTCATACACACATTGACAATGATTCATCCTGCCCTGTGTTGACCTTGACCTGCTTTTCACACTTGACTGAGCAGCATTCAGTGACATTCTTGTTGTAGTGGACATTCTGTTACTATCATTCTTTATTTTGTATTATTAGATGCAAGTAATGTTAACGTGTTTTCATTTTTTCATTGTATAGTAAAGCAGTTATAAGCTTTGAACATGTTTAGTGATAAACTGCTTGACTTTTCATGTTTTCAGTTTCAAACCTAAGTACAGTGAAATTCCGCTATTAAGACCACCTAAAAATACGACTGATTCTCCTTTAAAAAGCATATTTAAAAGTTTTCAGTCATTCTTTTTGTATGTTTTCTCTACTCGGTGTCTTCTAGAAAGAGACCACCTTTGGGACTATTCAAAAGTGTTCTTAAAAGACCACTTTTGAACTGTCCCAAAGGTGGTCTGATTATAAGAATTTTACTGTACTTGGATATTAGAACTTTCTTAGAATGCTTTTGTTTGGATTGCATTACATGGAGGTCACATAGTTTTTGTGTCATATTCATGTTAAGAAGTTTTCTTCTAAAAACCATTTCTGGTTGTGTTAAATTTTCTTATTTCTGCTTCAAACATAGATTGTGGGTGCATTCAGGAGGTTCTAACAAGCACCCACCATCTACGTTTTTGAGCAAAAATAAGGAAAATTATTAAACGTTAACCCCAGTAAACCTCGCTTTTGGTGTTTTATAGGGGTAGCCATTTCAGAGTTTTGTTTACATGAAATATATGATATCTGTCTCAGAATTAGCGGCTCATTTTCTGGATGGCACATATGGTGAGAAAATTTTTCAAATTTCACTCCTGCATTTTTGGAATGGTTTCTTCCAGCATTGAGTTTTGTTAAGTTTACTTTTGCACTTGGGGTTTTCAGGTTGGTCCAGAAAAAAATAATAACCCTTATCCTGCTGAACACGATGGCCCCTACTTTGCAAACAGTATAGATCCTGATCAGATGGTTTCTTCAGAAGCCATCTGATCTGGATCCACACTGTTCTGATCTGGATCCACACTGTTTGCCAATAGGGGTTGTTGTGAACAGCAGGATAAGGGTTAAATTTGAGAATGTGTTTTGCTGTGTAGATATTGGTTATCAGGGAAATGTCATACCATATTCACAGTAATTAGTGAACATGTTGAAATAAAGAGCAAATACAGTGAAATTCCACTATTAAGACCACCTAAAATTAAGAGTAATTCTGCTTTTTGTTTGTTTGATTTGAGGTTTAACGTCCCCGTCAACACTGTAAAGGTCATTTTGGAGACGTTGCTTACAATTTTGTGGGACTTTTACCCGACATTGAGATGAAATGACATCTCAAGCCCTGTCGCCCAATGAAACCAATAGGGTTTATTAGCAAGGACGGTCCGCCTCGCACCGCGGTTCCTGGACAGGCTTAGATCCTCTAAGCGGTTTACCAGTACTAGTGTGCGGGCCGGATTCAGCTCTGCGTGGAAGCATCATGCAGCCCATATATTTCTTCAAGCCCCTATGGGCGGGGGCCAGAGTAATTCTGCTTTAAAAAGCTTATTTAGTAAGTTACAGTTATTCTTCCTTTGTGTTTTCTGCTTATAGTGTCCTCTGGTCAGAGACCACCTTTGGGACTGTCCCAAAGGTGGTCTTAAAATAGGAATTTTACTGTATATCAAAACACAGTAAGCTTCTTAATAAACACAAGTCAGCAATTTATCAGAATTCATTAGAAAAGCATCTTAATTGATGTTAGAGTGATCTTAAATTGCCACTGTTTCATCTTCAACAGTCTGCAAATTCTTGCTAACTTCACCCTTAATATGCCATAAAAAACTGCATCTAAAAATGTTGTCTGTTTATGTCGTCTGCTGCATCTTCCTGCAAACTTTTCAAACATATTTTTGCATACAGGCAGACAGTGTGGGCCCTGATCAGACTGCTCCTAGAGGAGCAGTCTGATCTGGGTCCACAGTGTTTGCGAAAATGACATAGACAACAAAGCAGACAACAATTGTTGTGTTTGGCACCTGAAGGATTAATTGGTGTCAAATAAACCTCTTTATCATTTGACATTGTTTCTGAGAATGTAATAATGCCACGTATTAAATTCAGTAATCCACTATAGTGGATTAAATATGAAAATAAGTTAGATATGCCTGGTAGCGTAACACGTATCACATCCTCAACCATGTCACGTTACTAATGGCGGAATATTTACATTTTTGTAAACAAATCGTGATTAAAATGCATTTTTAATGTCATTAGATAAATAGAATCTTGCATCTGTGCTCATTTATTATTAAAGTTATTAAACTCGTTGAGGAAAAGGGATAGAACGCATGGCAAAGTCTCGCATTTTATCAGTTTTCCTCAATTTGTTAATAAATTCAATAAAACATGAACACTCATGTAAGATCCTCACTTAAAAAGTACATGTATAGGTGTACCGTAATGATCCTAAGTATTCGAACAGACAGGCCTAAGCAAACAGTGCAGACCCAGATCAGACTGCTCCTGAAGGAGCAGTCTGATCTGGGTCTAAACTGTTTGCCATCCTGTCTGCACCTTTCTGACTCCTTGCTGGATCATGAAACAAATTTGTTAAAATTTTAGGAGAATTACAGCAAGTCCTTTAGATGTCCGAATTTTTAGGATTTTTATGGAAGGCTTGTTAGAGCATGTGCACTAACTGCGGTGATTAAGGTATGATACAGTTTTGTGATCCTTTCACTCTGTTATGTTGGTTAATCTTCCTGTAATTGCTCAAAAACTTTCGGAACTATAACATCCCAACCTAACGGGCCTCCGTGGCCTAATGGATAAGAGCGCTGACTCTTAGTCATTAGGTCTCTCACCTCCGTGGGTTCGAGCCTCGCTCGGGTCACGTGTGAGACGCCAAGTTCTGCAACGGAAGGTCAGGTGGTTTTTCTCCGGGTACTCCGGTTTTCGCCCACCTATGATTAACGATCGGCTCGATATGAGTGAAATAATCTTGAAAGGGCCGTAAAACCCAAACCAAAAAAAAACAAAAACATCCCAACCTCTTTATAACACTATTGTCAGGGACCAAAGCAGATTCCATGAGAGTTAACCCATTCCCTCCTGCGGACTGAATTTTGCTGATTTTCACAGTGTTGCCTAGGACAGCAACTTCATATTCCAGTATTTCATAATGAATGGTCTGTTTTACATCAATCTCGGCAGGAATGTTCACTGGGCAGTAGTCTTTCAAATGGAACCCTTTTAGGCTAAATCATTGTTGCCTTGGTAACAAGGGGGCATCACAAAGTTGTCAAAAAGTGTGATTTCACATGTATTTTTGACCGAATCTTAATCTTCACACTGCTGTCAAGGCAACAGTTAAGGGATTTGACACTGGCGATTTTCACTGTCTGCAAAATGTTTTGCAAGCATCAATTTTGAGGCATTTTTTGCCCCCAGACACCCTCAGATTTCAGTTCAGCGGCTGGCTGGCCCATACCCCCATTTGGTTTTGGCTGTGATAGGCCTAAGCAAACAGTGCAGTTCCAGATCAAAAGGAGCAGTCTGATCGGCGTCTACACTATTTGCCATTTGGCCTGCACCTTTTGGACTCATTGCTTTATCATGAAACAAATTTGTTAGAATTTTAGGAGAATTACAGCAACTCCTCAAGGCGTCTGAATTTTTAGGATTTTTATGGTACATATTAAAAACACAATAAGTTCCTTAATGAACACAAGTCAGCAGTTTGTCCAGCATAATAATTGGTATGTTAAGTTTGATTAGATCCTTTTGCACTGTTCTTGCACAAATGCACTTAAATTCTTGAACTAGTATTGGTTTGCACTTATTAGAATGTGAGCTGATTACAGTGAATATGGTAAATGTGTTTTGGTGATGGGATATTTAAATTTATTTTTGGTATGGTTGCAGGTTTATGAAAATAATCAAAAACAGAAAATGGCCTCAAAGAGGAACCTTCTAGAAAGACAGTGGCATGCATAGCCACAACAAAAAGCAATGCAAATCTGTGTGAGTGAGTGAGTTTAAGTTTTACGTCCCACCAACAGCTAAGGTCATATGGAGACGGGACCTCGGTTTAAAGACCCATCCGAAAGTCTGGAGAAGCCCGGGATCGATCCTGCGATCCCTGGTTTACAAGGCGAGTAGCATAACAACTGCACCACGAAGGCTTCTGCAAATCTGTGTACAATAATCTTTCTCTGAGATGAGATCTACCCTTAAATGAAAGAGTTTGATTCCTTTACAGCCACACAACTAGCAGAGAAGCCTCCGTGGTCGAGTGGTTACGCTACTCGCCTTGTAAACCAGGGGTCGCAGGTTCGATCCCGGGCTTCTCCAGACTTTCGGATGAGTCTTTAAACCGAGGTCCCGTCTCCGTATGACCTTAGCTGTTGGTGGGACGTAAAACTGAAACACACACTCACTCACTCACACAACTAGCAGTTAAGCAATATGGCATCTGTCGTTGGTTCATTAACCCTTTTTGTACCAAATGGAATCTTCCTCCTGATATATAGCAAGAGTCCATTTCAAAATTTAGGGG
Organism: Lucinisca nassula; assembly: GCA_963580285.1. NCBI lineage: Eukaryota > Metazoa > Mollusca > Bivalvia > Lucinida > Lucinidae > Lucinisca > Lucinisca nassula. The sequence goes on from OY757022.1 coordinate 21,027,274, forward strand.
TGTCAGGTTGTGTTTTCTGCAAAATTTATTTGGCAAAATAGCTGAACCTTTTGCAAACAGTGTGGGCCCTGATCAGACGCTGCATACCACTGCAATCCCGCCTTCTTCAGATTTGTGCTGCATATTCAAAAATGTTATTACATTATGTGAGTTGTCTGAAAGTTTTGGCCAATTAACTAAGGAGGACTAGCCTACACAATTATTCCACCCATGTTGTCAGCCAGTTCAGAAGCACATGACAGAAAGTTTAACATAAGTGCCACAAAGCTTTTGGCGTGTCTTTGATTTTCTTTGCAAACAGCATCAGATGTGTGACGGGGAAAAGTCTTAATATTGCTAAACTGTTGGTTGCATGGTTGTAAGAGCAGCCCTATAGCATGTAATGGAAAATGCTCTAAATTTCTGGGGTTCCTCAATACTGCAAATATCTTGCATTAGCACATGAGCAGTTAGGGCATAAGTGTATTCAAAATTGTCTTTTGGGTAGGTAAATCGGCAGTTTTACGGTTGGAAATTTTGTTTTACGGTGATGCGTTAGCAGAGCCGTAAAACGGAATTTGCGACCGTAAAACCTATTGCGGCAGTAAAACCGATGATTTACCTCATGTAATGACAATTTTCAATACAGTTATCCCCATTCTAATGCATTTATTTGGTTGTTGTCTTAAGAAAAAGTGTGCTGTTTTGCTCAAAGGGACAAGCCCTGTGAAATGCATAAAACCAAATACCAGCCAATGGAAAGTGACATTACATGATGGCGTCGGGTTTCCGACAGTAATATCGCAGAATATACTGTCGTAAATATACCTCACGTTACATATGCAAGTGCATTAGAATATGTGTTATGTGATATGTGCACTATGCCTTTGAGAAAGTTGAAATGTTATAAGAAATTACAGTTATGGAGAAAGCTTGTGTTTCAATATTTTGTATGATGTTTGTTAAGATACAACTTAAAGATTTCACTATTTGATGTAGATACAAATGGCATAAGTGTCCTTATGAAATCAAGTTTATTAGGCAGATGCACCAGGTTGTTTGTCCTTGCCATTCTTTATTTTTTTTTTTACTTTAAAAATGAGCCAGCGCTCCACAAAACCTACAATAAAACATGTGCACCCAACGAAGACTCAGATCAGCCTGCACATCTGTGCAGTCTGATTAGAGTTTTCGTTGTGTGCTCTAAGGCTTGCTAAGGGCCCAGTACTCCTTCATGCAGCAAGAGAAGTCTCTGGTTAGACTATATGAATGCGCAGGCTGATCTGATTCTTGGCTGGGCGCACATGTTAATTGTAGGAAATGCTGTGCCCGAGCTCAAATGCAACATGTAGCCTTATAATGGACAAGGAATATTTCAAAGGCAGTATTCATTGTGCTATAAAGAATGTAGACATCAATCACAACAATTGTCGTCTGCTTTGATGGCTGCTGGTTACTTTCAAAGTTGTTGCAAACAGTGTGGACCCAGATCTAGGAGCAGTCTTATCAGGGTCCATACTGTGTGCCTGTATGCAAAACTATTTTTTAAAAGTTCGCAATGTCCAGGAAGAGCTATTGCTCTACCGTCAGCGTTGGAGTTGGCATTGGAATCGGCACCCACATTTAGGTTAAAGTAGTTTATGAGCTCATAATTTCCAAATCATATGATGGATTTGGTTCATATTTGATTTGATGATTGATATAGGTCCAAAGGTTTATTCAGCCCCTGCCCATGCCTTTGACCTCACTGTCAAGGTCACAGACTTACAAAAATTAATGTTAACCCTTGTCCTGCTGAGCCCGGATATGCCTTACCTATCAAACAATGTAGATCCAGATCAGATGGCTTCTTCAGAAGCCATCTGATCAGGATCTACATTGTTTGTCATTCAGATTATGAATTTGTTACAATTATTTGCATCAAATAATCTAATTGGTTGATAATCAGCAGTGGGTGTGGCATATTTAAATATTCAGCAGGACAAGGGTTAAAGTTTTTTAAGGTCTCATATTTTCCAAACCATACCATGCATTCGGTTCATATTTGGTATGATGATACATATAGGCCCAAAGTTTTATTTAATGTCCCCACCCATAATATTCATGACCTCAAGGTCAAGTTCAAAGATGTAATTTTATGTATAAGTTTTTTAAATGCTCATATTTTCCAAACCATATGATAGATTTGGTTCATATTTGGTTTGATAATTGATATATGTCCAAAGGTTTTATTCAGCAGTACCCCTGCCCATACCCATGACCTCAAGGTCAAAGACTTAGAAATTTTATGGTTAAATTTTTAAGTGCTCATATTTCCTAAACCATACAATGGATTTTGTTCATATTTGGAATGATGATAGATAAAGGTCCAAAGGTTTATTAAGTTTTTATTCAGCAATACCACCACCCATATCCATAACCTCAAGGTCAAGGTCAAAGACTTAGAAATTTTATGGTTAAGTTTTTTAAGTACTTGGGTTCATGTTTGGTATGATGATAGCTGAAGGTCCAAATGTTTATTCAGCAGTATCCCCACCTATACCTGTGACCTCAAGGACACTTCCCGGTGAGCTATGCTGTTTGACGACAGCTCTTATTCATTTTAGGGATCCATCTTTAAACTGTGTCAAATCCAAAACAATTTTGTAATGAACAGTTTTATAAAGTAGTTATGGTTTACTGCCTTTTTTACCAGAATTTATTGAATTCTATAGAGAAAAATGTTATAATGCCTATCAATAAAAGTGCTGATATTTGAAATGTATATCAGTTACACCTGTGGACACAAAAGCGTTCAAACTTTGAGGAGCTTCATTTCATTCTGACTCGAAACGTCATTCAATACATCCTAACATCATATCAGTCAACTGCCAGACAGAAATAAAGTCTAAACACAAGGTGATGTACATTTCATTGCTGACTCCTGCACTGTCCAATCAAAATACATCTCAAATGTCAATCAGAAAGTGTTCTTCAAAATAAGACCAATCAATTGCTTGATCTAGTTTTAGAATTCTTTGATGAATGACATTTGCTTGTCAAACTAACTTGATGCAAAGAGATTCATCGAAAGTTATTTCATAGTAGTTTGAACGCTTTTGTGTCCACAGGTGTAACTGTTCCAACAATTACAGGTAATTGGTCTGTGACCAGGGAAATGATATCTTGGAGATAGAGCATGTGTTTCTTTGTGTTGAGGTTTTATGTCCCCATCAACATTATTTAGGTCGTTTAAGAGATATTGCTTCCGATTTCATGGGACTTTTACCCGGCATTGAGATAAAATGACACCTCAAGCCTTACTGCCAGGGTTTAAAGGATGGTCTGACTCACACCACTTTCCATGGGCAGGCTTAGACCTTCTAAGCAGTTTACCAGCACTCTAGAGTTTAGTCTGTTTCTGCTCTGCTTGAAAGCACCCAGCAGCCCAATCTATTTTTCAAGCCACAGTGGGCCTGGGTGCTTTTAAGCATGTGCTTAGCAAAGACCCAGCTTACTGTGGCCCTCCTGGGTCCATATGTTCAAAACTGGCATAAGTTAACGTAAATTTAAAACTTTGATCAGATAATATGGCAGATATACAAACATTAAATTTTTGCTGAAAAAATGTGAGTAGCTTTCGCAGAGGCAAAAGCTACTCACATTTGTTTCAGCAAAAATACCAGAGTATTAGATCCTGTACCATAAAAATCCTAAAAATTTGGACACCCTGGGGACTTGCTGTAATTCTCCTTAAATTTTAACAAATTTGTTTCACAATCCAGCAAGGAGTCCAAAAGGTGCAGATTGAATGGCAAACAGTGTAGGCCCTGATCAGACTGCTCCGAAGGAGCAGTCTGATCTGGGTCTTCACTGTTTGCTCTGGCCTATCTGTCCCAATACTTTGGAACATTAAGGTAATTGCTAGAACAGTTAAGAATGTGATAACTAACGAGTTAATTAACCCTTTTTGTACCAAATGGAATCTTCCTCCTTATATATAGCAGGAGTCCATTTCATTTATGGGTGTCAGGTTGTGTTTTCTTCAAAATCCATTTGGGAAATGGCTGAAAATTTTGCAAACAGTGTAGGCCCTGATCAGACGCCACAGAATGGGGCGTCTGATCTGGGCCTGCACTGTTTACCAGGGTACCCTTTTTCGGGTTTCCGGTACTAAACGGATTAAGCTTACGATGCTTTAAACAACTGGGCTCGGGACTGAATCAAGAAAAGTGTCCTGTGTAGACTCTGATCGGGCTCTGCAGATGCAAAGGCTGATCTGAGTCTTCCGGGGGCAAATGCTTGAAGACATTCCTTTTTCCTTTGTCATGGCCTTATTATTGAAAAGTAATTATTATTGGTTATGCAATTATTTAATCGATTGCAATTTTGTTGTTTGTTAGTTATTTTATTTGACCTTAAATTATCTTTTTCAAATATCAACTGTTTTTAGCACGAAGTGCTCTTGGGTAGCTATTGTGATCAATCAATGTCTCTTATCCCTCATGTGGTGTCAACAATTTGTTATACCCGCTTTTTAAAAAAAAAATGGGTATATTTTTTTCGTCACAGGTGTCCGTCCATCCGGACGTTTGTCCGTCCTTCCGTCTGTCACGTTTCTTGTGAATGCAACTACTTTTTTATTTCTTTACCTACAGTGACCAAACTTGGTACATACATTGCTTGGGGACTGCAGATGTGCATGAAGGTGTCGAAATTTTCATCTGACCCCCTGGGGTCATGGGGTGAGGTCAAAGGTCAAATTTCTAAGAAAAGGCTTGTTCATAGGAAAAGCGGGTATTTGCGATGGTATACTATTGACTGCTGCTCTAGTTTTAAATGCTAGCTCCTCAATCCTAAACCTTTTGGTAAATTTGATTCAAACTTCGCCAGAAAGTTACCTTGGTGACTTCCTAACAAAAAGGTTAAAATCAGTCTGCTGCAATGAACAAGATGGCTGCCGCTTTAAATGCAAATTTCTCATAAACAATTTCATTCAAGCTTCATAGGATTGTTGCTTAGGTGAATGTCTTCAAAAATAGCACAACGATTCTGCCCAATGAACAAAATGGCAGACAGAGCTAAAAATAGAAAAAAACCTTTAAATGCTAATTTCTCCAATTTCATTCAAACTTAACAGGAACGTTGCTAAGGTGACACTCTACAACAGTTTTTTCTCATATGAAAGAGCTGGCAGCCAAAGCTAAAAGAAGAAACATTTAAACCTTATCTTGCTGTTCAGGACAACACCTATCTTTGCAAACAGTGTAGATCCAGATCAGATGGCTTCTGAAGAAGCCATCTGATCAGGATCTACACTGTTTGACATTCAATTTACAAATTTGTAGCAATAAATTATATCAAGTAATTTGATTGGTTGATATAATGAAATGGGTGTGGCTTAGATGAATCATAATTCAGCAAGATAAGGGTTAAATGACAACTCCTCCAAACCTTTGGTCCAATTTCCATCAATCTTCACAGGAATGTTGCTTATGTGCCCCTCTACCAAAGTAGCTAAAACAGTTCTGCTCCAATGAACAAGATGGCTGCAAGAGCTAAAAATAGAAAAACCTTTAAATGAAAGCTTCTCCTATCCCTTTGGTCCAATTTCATTCAAACTTAATAGGAATGTTGCTTAGGTGACCCTCTACAGATATAGCTAAACAGTTCTGCTCAGTTGGACAAGATGGATGCCAAAGCTTAAAATATAAACATCTTAAATGAAAACCCTTCCTATGCCTTTGGTTCAGTTCCATTCAAACTTCACAAGAACATTGCTTAAGTGATCTTTTTGCTCCTGCTGGCAAACTTAAAAGTAGGAAACAATTTAAATGACAACCTCTCCTAAACTCAGTTTCATTCAAACTTTGCAAGAATGTTTCCCTGATGATCATCTATCCAAGTGCAACATTTATGCTTCATGGAATAAGATGGTTGTCAGTTATCCTTATGACTTTCAGAAGCTATGTGACATCTTGAAATCAGGAGAGCAATTCAGAGCCATCTTGGCCCTCTTGTTTATTTGACAAAGAATATTTTTGCTTTATTTTTGTATTTTGTTTTGTAGCTCAACAATAAACACAGTTAGTCAAACACGTAAACCTCTTTATACCACTATTCATTACCACACAGTTTCGGATATAACACAGTTTAATGATAGAGTCCAAAAATTTACAGATTATGTAGACCAGTGGCCAGGGTCCAGTTGTTCAAAGCATCGTTAGCTTAACACGCTCGTTAGTGGTCAAATTGTTAGCTTTTGCAAAAGCTTCTCATATTTTTTCAGCAAAAATGAATACCATATTTGCCATATCTGATGATCAAAGTTTTAACTATGTGTTAGCTAATGACTTCATTAATTTTGGTCCCAGTTGTTCAAAAACTAACAACGTTGTTAGGTAACATATCGTTAAACTTTGATCATTTAGTATGGCAAATATGCTATTAAGTTTTCAGCAATTAGATATTGTACTTTCTAGAACAGAAAACAATATGACCACTAATGAGATTGTTAATTTGTTTGTTTGATTTGAGGTTTAAAGTCCCCGTCAACACTGTGTAGGTCATTTTGGAGACGTTGCTTCCAATTTTGTGGGACTTTTACCCGACATTGAGATGAAATGACATCTCAAGCCCTGCTGCCCAATGAAACCAATAGGGTTTATAAGCATGGATGGGCCGACTCGCACCGCTTTGCCTGGGCAGGCTTAGATCCTCTAAGCGGTTCACCAGTACTTGTGTGCGGGTCGGTTTCAGCTCTGCATGGAAGCATCATGCAGCCCATATATTTCTTCAAGCCCCGATGGGGGGGGGGATCATTAAGCTAACGATGCTTTGAACAACTGGACCCAGTTATCATTTATATTATGCCCTGCCGTAAAAAGTAGCAGAGGTATTATGTTATACCCTCCAAAACTTTGAGTGTCCTCTGTTCATCCATCCATCTGTGCCTCATCATTTGTGTGTGCGCCATTACTCTGATGAATTCACAAAACTTCACACAAATTTAACCCATTGTATGTTGTGGACACTTCCATTGCTATATGATGGACAAGTCCATTTGTCATATATGGGGTTGCAGGCATAATTTTTCATTATGTCCCCGGTAGCGATAGCGGGGACATATTGTTTTTGCCCTGTCTGTTTGTTTTTCGTTATGTCCCCAGTAGCGAAAGCCGGGACATATTGTTTTTGCCCTGTCTGTTTGTTTGTTGGTTTGTACGTGGACAACTTTGAGTGTCCTCTGTTCATCCATCCATCTGTGCCTCATCATTTGTGTGTGCGCCATTACTCTGATGAATTCACAAAACTTCACACAAATTTAACCCATTGTATGTTGTGGACACTTCCATTGCTATATGATGGACAAGTCCATTTGTCATATATGGGGTTGCAGGCATAATTTTTCATTATGTCCCCGGTAGCGATAGCGGGGACATATTGTTTTTGCCCTGTCTGTTTGTTTTTCGTTATGTCCCCAGTAGCGAAAGCCGGGACATATTGTTTTTGCCCTGTCTGTTTGTTTGTTGGTTTGTACGTGGACAACTTTAACGTTGGTCATAACATTTGAACCGTTGGAGATAGAGTATTCATATTTGGCATGAAGGTACCTTGTGACAAGAGCTTCACATTCATGCAAAACAATTATGACATGTGATCTTGACCTTGACCTCTGACCTACTTAAAAGAAAAAAATAGCATTAGTCATAACTTTTGAACCGCTTAAGATACAACCTTCATATTTGGCATGTATGTTCCTTGTGACAAAAGCTTTACATTCATGCAAAACATTTTGACCTGTGACCTTGACCTTTGATCTACTTAAAATAAAAAAGATAACATTTTGGCCATAACTTTTGAACCATTTGAGATACAGCCTTCATATTTCGCGTGTAGGTCTTTGTGACAAGAGCTTTACATTCACACAAAAAGTTTGACCTTTGACCTTGACCTTTGACCTACATAAAAGACTTAAAAGAAAAAAATAACACTAGTCATAACTTTTGAACAAGCCCCTGCCCATAGGGGCTTGAAGAAATATATGGGCTGCATGATGCTTCCACGCAGAGCTGAATCCGGCCCGCACACTAGTACTGGTAAACCGCTTAGAGGATCTAAGCCTGTCCAGGAACCGGGGTGCGAGGCGGACAGCCCATGCTAATAAACCCTATTGGTTTCATTGGGCGACAGAGCTTCAGATGTCATTTCATCTCATTGTCGGGTAAAAGTCCCACAAAATTGGAAGCAACATCTCCAAAATGACCTTTACAGTGTTGACGGGGACGTTAAACCTCAAATCAAACAAACAAAATAACTTTTGAACAGCTTAAGATACAGCCTTCATATTTGTCTTGTACGTTCCTGGTGACAAAAGCTTTACATTCATGCAAAAAAATTTTGACCTGTGACCTTGACCTTTGACCTACTTTAAATAAGAAAGATAACATTTCGGTCATAACTTTTGAACCATTTGAGATACAGCCTTCATATTTAGTTTGTAGGTTCCTTGTGACAAGAGCTTTACATTCACACAAAAAATTTTGACCTGTGATCTTGACCTTTGACCTACATTAAAGAAAAAGATAACATTGGTAATAACTTTTGAACCGGTTGAGATACAGCTTTCATATTTGGCATGTAGGTTCTTTGTAACAAGCACTTTACATTCATGCAAAAATTTTGACCTGTGACCTTGACCTTTGACCTACTTAAAAGACTTAAAAGAAAAAAATAACATTAGTCATAACTTTTGAACCGCTTAAGTTACAGTCTTCATATTTAGCATGTATGTTCCTTGTGACAAAAGCTTTACATTTATGCAAAAAATTTTGACCTGTGACCTGGACCTTGACCTTTGACCTACTTAAAATAAGAAAGATAACATTTCGGTCATAACTTTTGAACCATTTGAGATACAGCCTTCATATTTCGCGTGTAGGTTCCTTGTGATAAGAGCTTTACATTCACTCAAAAAATTTTGACCTGTGACCTTGACCTTTGACCTACATAAAAGAAAAAGATAACATTGGTAATAACTTTTGAACCAGTTGAGATACAGCTTCCATATTTAGCATGTACGTTCTTTGTAACAAGAGCTTTACATTCATGCAAAAATTTGACCTGTGACCTTGTCCTTGACCTCTGACCTACTTAAAAGAAAAATAACATTAGTCATAACTGTTGATTCGCTTAAGATACAGCCTTCATATGTGGCATGAATGTTCCTTGTGACAAAAAAGCTTTACATTCATATAAAAAAAATTGACCTGTGACCTTGACCTTGACCTTTGATCTACTTAAAATAAAAAAGATAGCATTTGGTCATAACTTTTGAACCATTTGAGATACAGCCTTCATATTTCCCATGTAGGTTCCTTATGACAAGAGCTTTACATTCACACAAAACATTTTTGACCTGTGACCTTGACCTTTGACCTTCATAAAAGGCTTAAAAGAAAAAAATAACATTAGTCATAACTTTTGAACCGCTTTGGATGCAGCCTTCATATTTGGCATGTATGTTCCTTGTGCAAAAGCTTTACGTTCATGCAAAAAATTTTGGCCTGTGACCTTGACCTTTGACCTACATAAAAGTCTTAAAAGAAAAAAATAACATTAGTCATAACTTTTGAACCGCTTAAGATACAGCCTTCATATTTGACATGTATGTTCCTTGTGACAAAGCTTTACATTCATTTAAAAAATTTTGACCTGTGACCTTGACCTTTGACCTACATAAAATAAGAAAGATAACATTTAGCTCATAAATTTTGAACCATATGAGATACAGCCTTCATATTTCGCGTGTAGGTTCCTCGGACAAGAGCTTTACATTCACACAAAAAATTTTGACCTGCGACCTTGACCTTTGACCTACATAAAAGAAAAAGATAACATTGGTAATAACATTTGAACCGGTTGAGATACAGCTTTCATATTTGGCATGTAGGTTCTTTGTAACAAGCACTTTACATTCATGCAAAAATTTTGACCTGTGACCTTGACCTTTGACCTATTCAAACCGTTTAGAATAGAGCCTTCATATTTGGCATGTAGGTTCCTCGTGGTAAGAGCTTTACATTCATGCAAAAAAATTTTTACCATGACCTTGACCTTTGACCTACTTAAAATAACAAATAATATTGTTCATAACTTTTTAATCGGTTTAGATAGAGCCTTCATATTAGGCATGTAGGTTCCTTGTGACAAGAGCTTTACATTCATGCAATTTTTTTTTTACCTGTGACCTTGACTTACTTTAAAGAAAAAAAAAATTATTGTTCATAACTTTCGAACCGTTTAAGATAGAGCCTTCATATTTGGCATGTAAGATCCTGGTGCCAAGGGCTTCCAATCAAACCAAAAATCTTGACCTGTGACCTTGACTTTGAACTGTGACCATGTTTGAAAAAAGGACCATGCCCGGGGACATGTTCGTGTTTCACAAACACATCTTGTTTTTATTCTATTTTTGACGGAAAATTCTGTTAGCAAATAGTGCAGGCCCTGATCAGACGCTGCGTTCAGCGGCATCTGATCTGGGCCTGCACTGATTGCCAAGGTACACCTTTAGGGGTTTCCCCGCATACATTGGGTTAAAATATGTTTAAGCCGTTTATATCTCAAAATGTGTTCTAGTGAACATTGTTATAAAGTGTTTTTGGTATATCTGTTTATCTTATTCATTTTTGCATTGATATTTATTTAATTATTTATTTATTTATTTATTTATTTATTTGTTCTTTGACAGATGCTAGACAGAGTATTGCTTATTTACTACCTACAGGTATAGTGTACTTGACACTCTGTATGCTGGGTATTTTTTCTTAGCAGTGTGTGTGTGTGTGTGTGTGTGTGTGTGTGTGTGTGTGTGTGTGTGTGTGTGTGTGTGTGAATTCGGGTTTAACGTCGCTTTCAACAATTTTTCAGTCATATCACGACGGTGTCGGAGCTCAATGCTCACTTTCATAGTGCTGCTTCACTGAAGTATCATGTCCCAGACACATTACATGATACCACAAGCAGTCACATTATCCTGACTCTGGGTCGACCAGTCCTAGCTCTACCCTGTAAATCTGAGTGCCAAGCGAGGAGCAGCTAGTACCATTTTTAACGACTTTGGTATGTCGCGGCCCGGGATCGAACCCGTGACCTCCCGTTCCCCGGAGCAGACACTCTACCAACTGAGCTATCGGGGCCGGTTTTTTAGCAGCAGACGACATTTTGAAATATTTTCCTAATTTTCCCAGAAAACAGGATTTGACATCTCATGCAAATTGTCTCCTATGGAGACAATTTGCATGAGATGTCAAGACCTGTTTTCTGGGAACAATTAGAAAAATATCAACAAATTGCCGTCTGCTGAATTAATCTAGAGAGTGGTAAAGGTTAACTAGAACACAATGGTTATGTTAGAAAAATATGTATTTAGAACTTCATAATACTGTTCATTTGTTGTATTATGCCCCCGCCCATTTGTTGTATTATGCCCCCGCCCATTGGGGCTTGAAGAAATATATGGGCTGCATGATGCTTCCATGCAGAGCTGAATCCGGCCCGCACACTAATACTGGTAAACCGCTTAGAGGATCTAAGCCTGTCCAGGAACCCGGTGCGTGGCGGACCGTCCATTTTAATAAACCCTATTGGTTTCATTGGGCGACAGGGTTTGAGATGTCATTTCATCTCAATGTCGGGTAAAAGTCCCACAAAATTGGAAGTAACTTCTCCAAAATGACCTTTACAGTGTTGAATGGCAAACAGTGTAGAGGAGCAGTCTGATCATGGTCTGCACTGTTTGCTTAGGCCTGTCTGTTCGAATACTTAGGATCATTATGGTATATATAAAATCTTGCAGTATTGAACAGTGTTATGGAGTGCATTATGTGAAGGAAGCAGTTGTTTAGGTTTTATCAGAATATCATAATTACACAAAATATTGGAAAGAAATGCCTGAGTAACCAATGTAGAACCTGATCAGACCAATATCAGTCTGATCAGGCTGTGCACTGTTTGCCTTCGCTAAAGAATGCTTTTGACAGCTCAAGTGGGATTAAAAAAAAAAGAAAAACAAATACTCAAATTTTAGAATGATTCTGTAATTCATGAAGATCCAGGCCTGACAAATCCATTGCCAAGTCAGTCCAAATTTTAGCTGGGCAAGTGATTTTTTTATTTCACTTGCCTTTAACCCTTGACCTGCTGAGCCCAGATATGTCTTATCTTTCAGACAATGAAGATCCAGATCAGATGGCTTCTGAAGAAGCCATCTGATCAGGATCTTCATTGTTTGTCATTCAGCTGAAGAATTGTTGCAATAATTTGCATCGAGTAATCTGATTGGTTGATAATCAGTAGTGGGTGTGGCATATACACGTATAAATATTCAGCAAGTCAAGGGTTAAAATTAGGGAATATTATGATCCTGAGCCATTTGAAGATGCTATGGACTGCAGACATGTTAAGTCTCCCGAAAATCGCGGGAGACTCCCGAAAAAATAGCTTTTCTCACGCCTCACGAAAGTCAGGATAAAACTCCCGGAAAAATGGAAATACCGTTTTGGGGCAAATTTTTGAAAAGCTGCGCTTGTATTTTCGTGTGCGCAAACCAGCGGAAAAATCCGAGTTAATCCGTGAGTAAAACTGATAATAATTAATGCACTGTCCAGTATTATTGGGGAACAAAACACGGTTCCAAACCTGCAAATGGGCATTAACAAATGAAAACAGTCGTTTCTTGAAGTGATTGCAAAAATGAAAGTAAATCAGAACGGTTAATTTCCTTCAACCAACGGACCATGTTAGTTAATCGAATCGAGTTACTAACGCCGACCGTATTTGTCACGGACCAGTCTATTCTATTATTACACTGTAAACACAAGCCTCCGGTGCTCTCTATAAGCCTACAATCTTCTGTGTGACAAGGTGTGAAAATTAGATTAAGTTATGGCTCTAATTTGCATTTATCCCTCAATCATAAAATTTAATCCACAATCGGTGTGGAAATGATGTAATCGCTCCTAAGCAACATCTAACGGTAGTTTTTGCATAATAAAAACAGACTATTCTACTGTCTCGTGCATGGTTGTGTTTTGGCGCCAAAATGGCAGATGCTTGGCGGGAAAAAGTTGAACGCTTTAATGTGTGTAAACACATCTGTGTGCTGTTGTTGGTGATTGCCACGGAGCTTCCCGGGATAAGTCGGGAATGGTGGAAGGAACATTCCAGGTCTTACCGGTTGCAAACATTTTTTATGAAAGAAATACGCCCCATTAAAATAAAATACAACGATTAAACATTAAACAGATGCGGGCTTGCTGGGGTGGGATGACGTCATTTTCCGAGCGCGTGCAGAAAAACGGTAGCTGCTGTTTGTGGACGTTGGATTTCATGGCGATTTTGGTAGTGGAGATCATTGATGTTTGCCTTGGACTCGCTTGTTGAGTGGGTGTGAAAGTTGTGGATGTAGGGGTCCTCGTCTTGTGGCTGGATCATTAAATTATAAACTAATCTGCATTCTTTATTCTCTTTTCTCGCTAACCTGACACTTTTGATCTTTTGAGCATATTAGCTGAAGCTTGTGTTAATCATGCATGTCAAGTTTATATAACTATCAGTATCTTTAATTGCTAATTCAACAAGCTGTTATGACATGTCTGCAATTAATTTGAACTTGAAAAAGTACTGTTATTGACCGTGACAACTACAGTATTATCTACCGTATTTCCGCACTTAAAAGTCGGAGTGGAATAAAGGTGTGTGCTTGAGACTTGATCCAAATCTTGGATTATTATACCAGATTTTGCGAAGAATAATCGGGTATATTGTTTTCGTGTCAGAGTCGAGTGTCTGTCAGTCAGTGGGTCTGTATGCATGTGTGTGTACGTACGTCCGTCACGTTTCTTTGGAATGGATCTCCTCTGAAACAGGTTAAGGTACACTTTTCAAACTTTGCCTGTGGATAGTACATGGGATGTAGATGGCACTGGGCTACTTTTGGTGGGACCTTGACCTCAACATGACCCCAAGGTCAAAGGTCAAAAAGTATGACTTTGTCATATCTCCTAAACTATTGGAGTTACACTTCTGAAACTTTGCTTATTGGATGGCCCTTGGAATATAGAATAAATTGGGCTACTTTTGGGGTGACCTTGACCTCAACATGACCCCAAGATCAAAAGTCAAAAAGTATTATTTTGCCATATCTTCTTAACTATTGGAGTTACACTTCTGAAACTTTGCTTATTGGATGGCCCTTGGAATATAGAATAATTGGGCTACTTTTGGGGTGACCTTGACCTCAACATGACCCCAAGATCAAAAGTCAAAAAGTATTATTTTGCCATATCTTCTAAACTATTGGAGTTACATTCTGAAACTTTGTTTATCAGCTAGAATGTTCATTGCAACTTATTGGTTATTGGACGGCCCTTGAAATAAAGAATGAATTGGGATATGTTTGGCATGACCTTGACCTCAACAGGACCCCAAGGTCAAAGGTCAAAAGTATGACTTTGTCACATCCCCTCAACTATTGGAGATACACTTCTGGAACTGTGCTTATTGGATTGCCCTTGGAATATAGAATAAATTGGTCTACTTTTGGGGTGACCTTGACCTCAACATGACCCCAAGATCAAAAGTCAATTTTGCCATATCTTCTAAACTATTGGAGTTACACTTCTGAAACTTTGCTTATTGGGTGGCCCTTGGAATATAGAATGAATTGGGCTACTTTTGGCAGGACCTTAACCTCAACATGACCCCAAGGTCAAAGGTCAAAAAGTATGACTTTGCCATATCTCCTTAACTATTGGAGTTTCACTTCTGAAACTTTGCTTATTGGATGGCCCTTTGAATATAGAATATATTGGGCTACCTTTGGTGTTACCTCGGCCTTAATATGACCCAAAGGTCAAAGGTCAAAAAGTATTATTTGCCATATCTTCTTAACTATTGGAGCTACACTTCTGAAACTTTGTAGAAGCCTCCGTGGTGTAGTGGTTACGCTACTCGCTTTGTAAACCAGGGATCACAGGATCGATCCTGGGCTTCTCCAGACTTTCAGATGAGTCTTTAAACCGAGGTCCCATCTCTGTATGAACTTAGCTGTTAGTGGGACGTAAAACTCAAACACTCACTCACTCAATCTAAAACTTTGCTTATTGGATGGCCCTTGGAATAAAGAATTAATTGGGCTACTTTTGTTTTGACCTTGACCTCAACCTGACCCCAAGGTCAAAGGTAAAAAAGCATGACTTTGCCATATCTTATAAACTATTGGAGTTACACTTCTGAAACTTTGGTTATTGGATGGCCTTGGAATATAGAAAAATTGGAATACTATTAGTGGACCTCAACATAACCCCAAGGTCAAAGGTAAAAAAGTATGACTTTGACATATCTTCTAAACTATAGGAGTTACTCTTCTGAAACTTTGTTTGTAAGCTAGAATGTTCTTTGCAACTTGTTTGATTATGGCCATATGACCTTAGCTGTTAGTGGGACGTAAAACTCAAACACTCACTCACTCAATCTGAAACTTTGCTTATCGGATGGCCCTTGGAATATAGAATTAATTGGGCTACTTTTGTTTTGACCCTGACCTCAACATGACCCCAAGGTCAAAGGTCAAAAAGTATGACTTTGCCATATCTCCTAAACTATTGGAGTTACACTTCTGAAACCTTGCTTATTGGATGGCCCTTGGAATATAGAATAAATTGGGCTACTTTTGGGGTGACCTTGACCGCAACATGACACCAAGATCAAGAGTCAAAAAGTACTATTTTGCCATATCTTCTAAACTATTGGAGTTACACTTCTGAAACTTTGCTTACTGGATGACCCTTGGAATACAGAATGAATTGGGCTGCTTTTGGCATGATCTTGACCTCAACATGACCCCAAGGTCAAAGGTAAAAAAGTATGGCTTTGCCATATCTCCTAAACTATTGGAGTTACACTTCTGAAACTTTGCTTACTGGATGGCCCTTGGAATATAGAATATATTGGGCTACTTTTGGCAGACCTCGACCTCAACATGACCCCAAGATCAAAGGTAAAAAAAGTATTAGTTTGCCATATCTTCTAAACTATTGGAGCTACACTTCTGAAACTTTGGTTATTTGATGGCCCTTGGAATATAGAATCGATTTGGCTACTTTTGTTGTGACCTATCTGGGCATAAATGATAAGATATGCTCTTGTGCTGAAGCATTATACCTTGGGGCTGGGGTGGTGGGATTGGGGCACTAGTATGGCTTGGTGTTAGTTTGTAGGCATCGTCCCAAGGAAATGATTTTAAAATATTTGTTGGTTATTTATCGGTGAACAGGAGTGAAGAGAATAAACAAAAAATGTTCAAAAAGTTATCAGAATGCACCATTTTCTAGCCTATCCTGACAGCTTGCAACCAAGACTTCGCGCCTGTGGCACTCCCCAAATTCTCCTCAAACACGCTGTCTCCCTCATTTTTATTTTCAAAACTTAACATGTCTGGGACTGCTGGGCATGTTGTTGAAACTGGAATTTGTCAAGCCTTGACATAGATGTGAATTTGTCATTCAAGGGACAAATAAGTCGTGATGTGACACCCAGTGTTCAAAGGGACTGGTTACGCTCAAATATCTGCCAATCTTGACATTTGCGGATGTCATTTTCTAATTTTTCAGAGGAAAAAAGGAATGACATTCCAATGTGGATCGTCTGCTGGGCAGACGATTCACAATGTAATATCAGAACTTACTTTCTCTGAAAACTAATTTAAAAAATAAATAAATAAACAATGACGTCTGCTTTAAAAATTTGGTGGTGCTCAAAGGGTTAATGGACTGGTTGCACAGAGTTTTCAGATGGACTGGTTACTTTCACATTTGGGATCACTTTTTGTCCGTCGTCCGTCATGCGTCCATGCGTGCGTAAACAATTTCTTCAAACGACATCTCCTCCGAAACCACTGATCCGATTTTGATCAAGCTTCACAGGAAGGATCCTGAGGTGGTCCCCTTTCAAAGTTGTTCAAATGGTTCCGGTCCGTTGCACATCTAGGTCGTAGGAGCAAAAAATAGATTTTTTTCACCAAAAACTTAAAAAATCTTCTTCTCTGAAACCACAAGGCCCAGGTCTTTGATATTTGGTATAAAGCTTCATCTAGTGGACCCCTACCAAGATTGTTCAAATTAAAATGCTGGGGCCAAAAATGCTCCCACCCCGGGGCCCTTTGGTTTTACATGAGCTTATATAGGGAAAATCTTTAAAAATCTCCTTCTCTTAAACCGCAAGGCCCAGATCTTTGCTATTTGGTATGAAGCTTCATCTAGTGGACCCCTACCAAGATTGTTCAAATTATAGTGCTGGGGCCAAAGATGCCCCCAACCCGGGGCCCTTTGGTTTTACATAGGCTTGTATAGGGAAAATCTTCAAAAATCTTCTTCTCTGAAACCCCAAGGCCCAGTTCTTTGCTATTTGGTATGAAGCTTCATCCAGTGGACCCCTACCAAGCTTGTTCAAATTATAGTGCTGGGGCCAAAAATGCCCCCGCCCCGGGGCCCTTTGGTTTTACATGGGCTTATATAGGGAAAATCTTTAAAAATCTTCTCTGAAACCGCAAGGCCCAGGTCTTTGCTATTTGGTCTGAAGCGTCATCTAGTGGACCCCTACCAAGATGGTTCAAATTATAGTGCTGGGGCCAAAGATGCCCCTGCCCCGGGGCCCTTTGGTTTTACATAGGCTTATATAGGGAAACTCTTTAAAAATCTTCTTCTCTGAAACCACAAGGCCCAGGTCTTTGATATTTGTTATGAAGCTTCATCTTGTGGACCTCTATGAAGGTTGTTCAAATTATAGCCCTGGGGCCAAAAATGGCCCCGCTCCAGGGCCCTTTGGTTTACATAGACTTATATAGGGAAAATCTTGAAAAATCTTCTTCTCTGAAACTACAAGGCCTTGGACTTTGATATTTGGTATGAAGCTTCATCTAGTGAACCTCTAACAAGATTGTTCAAATTATAGCCCTGAGACCAAAAATGCCCCCGCCTTGGGGTCCTTTGGTTTTACATAGACTTATATAGGGAAAATCTTTAAAAAATCTTCTACTCTGAAACCACAAGGCCTAGGTCTTTGATATTTGGTATGAAGCTTCATCTTGTGGACCTCTACGAACATTGTTCAAATTATAGCCCTGGGGCCACAAATGCCCCTGCTCTGGGGCCCTTTGGTTTTACATGGGCTTGTATAGTGAAAATTTGAAAAATCTTCTTCTCTGAAACTACAAAGCCTAGGTCTTTGATATTTTGTATGGAGCTTCATCTTGTGGACCTCTAAAAAGATTGTTCAAATTATAGCCCTGGGCCCAAAAATACCCCCGCTCCGGGGCCCTTTGGTCTACATAGACTTATATAGGGAAAATCTTGAAAAATCTTCTTCTCTGAAACCACAAGGCCTAGGTCTTTGATATTTGGTATGAAGCTTCATCTAGTGGACCTCTACAAAGATTGTTCAAATTATAGCCCTGGGACCAAAAATGCCCCCGCCTCGGGGTCCATTGGTTTTACATAGACTTATATAGGGAAAATCTTAAAAAATCTTCTTCTCTGAAACCACAAGGCCTAGGTCTTTGATATTTGGTATGACGCTTCATCTAGTAGACTTCTACCAAGATTGTTCAAATTATAGCCCTGAAACCAAAAATGCCCCCGCCTCGGGGGCCCTTTGGTTTTACATAGACTTATATAGGGAAAATCTTTAAAAATCTTCTATGGTGAAACCACTAGGCCTAGGTCTTTGATATTTGGTGTGAAATTTCATCTAGTGGACCTCTATCAAGTTTGTTCAAATCATAGCCCAGGGGCCAAAAATGCCCCCGCCCCGAGACCCTTTGGTTTTACATAGACTTATATAGGGAAATCTTTAAAAATCTTCTTCTCTAAAACTGCAAGGCCCATGTATTTGATATTTGGTATGGAGCTTCATCTAGTGGACCTCTACCAAGATTGTTCAAAGTATAGCCCTCGGGCTACAAATGCCCCCGCCCCGGGGCCCTTTGGTTTTACATAGACTTAGGTAGAGATAATCTTTAAAAATCTTAATTCTTCTCTGAAACAGCAAGACCCAGGTCTTTGATATTTGGTGTGAAGCTTCATCTAGTGGACCTCTATCAAGATTGTTTAAATTATAGCCCTGAGGCCAAAAATGCCCCCATGCAGGGGCCATTTGGTTTTACATAGGCTTATATAGGGAATATCTTTAAAAAAATCTTCTTCTCTGAAACCACAATGCCCAGGTCTTTGATATTTGGTGTGTAGCTTCATCTAGTGGACCCTTGCCAAGATTGTTCAAATTATAGCCTTTGTTGATATTTGGTATGAAGCTTCACCTTTTTAGACCTCTTCAACATTATGCACATTATAGCCCTGGGGTCAATAATGGCCCACCCCAGGGCCCACTTGTTACTCCATGGATCAGGTGAGCGATCCAGGGCCATCATGGCCCTCTTCTTCTGTTTTGTTTTTGGATGGAAATATTGCCTTTTCTGACTTCTTTCTTCTTTTTTGTGCTTGGTATACCGTATTCGCCCTAATTACCGCACCATGCGCTTAGTTTTTTCAAAATCATGTAAAAAAATCACAGTGAAAAATCTACCTAATCAGCGCACAATCGATGCGAAAACAACAGCCCCTGAGATTATGCATACTGATATTTAATGGGACGGAAAATGATACTAAAGCATTGCCTTCACTGTTGAAGAAATAACAGTTAGTTTTTTAACTATTTATTGTGAGAGCTTCCAGGGGGAGGTTACTGTAAAGTTTGAGCTTATGCATTTCCTTTTCAAAAATAGCTTTGGTGTGCACTTATAGGAGCATGTGCGGTAATTAGGGTGAATACGGTATTTATTAGGGTCTTACTGCACTTTGATCGAAAAAAATTATGCATTTAGTGGTGTGACGTCACAATTACGGTGTGTCATATGCCTGCTGGGTTGGTTCTCTTGTTTATTCATGATATTTAGGTCAGGTTTTTCAGGCTGTTGTTAATTTTCAGGAAGTATAGGGTGACCTTGACAGACTTGAGGAAGGTGACTACAAGAAATGCATTTTCAAAGCTTAATATTAATTACAAGCAAACCACAACCTCTTTATAACACTATTACTGGGATCCAAAGCACAAACCATGTTAGTTAACCCTTCTCTTGCTGAATATTCATTTAAGCCACACCCATTTCTGACTTTGAACCAATCATATTGTTTGATGTAATTTATTCCTACAAATTCATAAACTGAATGTAAAACAGTGTAGATCCTGATCAGATGGCTTCTTAAGAAGCCATCTGATCTGGATCTACACTGTTTCCAAAGATAGGGGTTGTTGTGAACAGCAAGATAAGGATTAAACAACCATGTTATATCCAAATGCAGGGATAAATCTGGATCTGATTTTAACCCTTATCTTGCTGAATATTCATTTAAGCCACACCCATTCCCGTCTATCAACCAATCAAATTACTTGATGTAATTTATTCCTACAAATTGATAAATTGAATGTCAAACAGTGTAGATCCTGATCAGAAGCCATCTGATCTGGATCTACACTGTTTCCAAAGATAGGGGTTGTCGTGAACAGCATGATAAGGGTTAAACAACCGTGTTATATCCAAATGCAGGGATAAATATGGATCTGATTTTCACGAGAGAAAAGCCTATTGTCATGAGAATCTTACCTGTCTCAATGAAAGGTTTAAGAATTTCTCAACCAAATCTCACCAGAAAATACTCCCTGCGAACAAAAATGTATAGATTACATAGAAAAATGACCCTTATGTTCATTTTTCAATATAATCTAGATATTTTTGGGGGTTGATCGTTAAACCATGTTATATCCAAAACCATGTCCAGAATAGAAGCCTCTGTGGTGTAAGCTACACATGTGGATAAGCTACACATCTTGTAAACCGGGGGTCGTGGGATCGATTCTGGACTGCTCTTGACTTTAGAATGAGTCTTTAAATCGAAGTCCTGTCTCCATATGACCTTTGTTGTTGGTGGGACGTAAAACTCCAACACACACACACAATGAACAGTGTTATTAAGAAGTTAATGTGTAGCTTATTAACAATACCGAAATGTTTAAATAAGTCAGTTGTACTTCTAAACCTAGCAATAGTGCAGTGGCAATAACATTGCTTGAGCTATTATGAAATTTGTCATGAGAAAAGTGGTCTTTGCTCAGCTACACAAACAACCAAGAGTCTAGAAATTTTAGATATTCTACTATCCAAGCTTCGAAGACTAAGGTGCTGATTAGACTGTTTATCAGTTACCCCCTGTATTAATTGCATTGTAATACCTTGACCTGATAAAGATATGCTATCTCAGGACAAAGGAGCTTTATCAGGTCAATGTGATGAATGAACCGGGCTTCTCCAGACTTTCGGATGAGTCATTAAACGGAGGTCCAGTCTCCATATGACCTTTATAAGTTGTTAGTGTTATGTAAAACTCAAGCACACACATAATGAACAGTGATATTAAGAAGTTAATGTGTAGTTTCAATTGTTAACTGTACTTCATACTGTAGTCCAATGCAGTAGGAATAACAGCATTGCTTTAGCCAATATGAAATTCATCATGAGAAAACTTGTCTTGATAACAAACCAGCCTGCTCAGCTACACAAACTAGCAAGAGTCTAGAAATTTTAGACATTGTACTAGCCAAGCTTCGAAGACTAAGGTGCTGATTAGACTGTTTATCGGTTACCCCCTATACTAATTGCACTGTAACACCTTGATCTGATAAAGTTATGCTAGTGAGCTTTATCAGGTCAATGTGATGAATGAACCGGGCTTCTCCAGACTTTTGGATGAATCTTTAAACCGAGGTCCTGTCTCCATATCACCTTTGTTGTTCATGGGACATAAAACTCCAACACACACACACACACAATAAACTGTGTTATTAAGAAGTTAATGTGTAGCTTATTAACAATACTGAAATGCCTAAATAAGTCAGTTGTACTTCTAAACCTAGCAATATTACTGTAGTCCAGTGCAGTGGCAATAACATTGCTTGAGCTAATATGAAATTCGTCATGAGAAAAGTTGTCTTGACACACAGACTACAAGAGCCTAGAAATTTTAGACATTGTACTAGCCAAGCTTCGAAGACAAAGGTGCTGATTAGACTGTTTATCAGTTACCCCCTATACTAATTGCATTGTAACACCTTGGCGTGATAAAGATAAACTATCTCAGGACAAGCGAGCTTTATCAGGTCAACATGATATTGCACTTTTATGAATCACCCAGACTTCTGGAAAAATTGGCAAAAATGTTATAATTACTGGAAAAATTGGAAAACATTACTTGACAAAATATCCTAAGAAAAATTATGGTCAGCTGATACTAAATATATTAATCCATTTTTGCACGCAGGAATGTTAGGACCCACTTGAGGGCAATTGATAACTGATCGTAAATTGCTAATTTAAGAGTGTACAAGGGGATAAACTGATAAATAGAATACCAGATTCATGTCATTTGATATCAATTTTATCAGGCTCGGCTTCGAGAACATGGCAAGCCTCACATTCTCGAAGCCTTGCCTAATAAACTTGATATCAAAAGACACAAATCAGGTATTCTCTGTGTAGCTGCACAGGCTAATCTGCTCTTTTGTTGTTCGCAAATGCCAAAAACAGGTTATCTCACACATTTTTAGCTCACCGTCACGTAGTGACGAGGTGAGCTTTTGGGATCACTTTTCGTCCGTCGTGCGTCCGTGCGTCCATTCTTACAAAATGGGTTTATGTGGCTTCTTTTAGGTACAGAAGGGTTATGTGTGGCAAAATGGGTTTGTGTGGCTAGCCTCACAAACCCATTTTTCTGTTAGTACAGAGGGGTTCAGGGGGACTAGAAAAATCAAATAAAAAAAAGACACATAAATTTATGTCCATCTCCTTGGACATGGATGTCCAGGATTATGAGGCTAAACTTTGAGATTATGGGGCTGAGCCACATAAATTTAACTGGCTGTCCTGGGGCTGAATGCTGCAGTAGGAAAAAGTCCCTCTATGTGAGGAGCTAGACCCATAAGATGTATCAGTGCACTATAAAGAAAAGTTCTGTTCTACCTTTAGAGGGCTAGATATCACAACCTCTGGTAGCCACATAAGTTTAGACAAAGACGGTTTCGTACAGACAGCCTTTATGTGGCTGATGTCCAAAGTTTGTGTGGCTAGCCACATTAGATGTACAGATTTGTGTGTCTTATAGCCACATAAACCGTTAGCCACATAAAAATTTTAGCCCCATAAAATATGGACAGGTGCAGCCACACAAACCCAAAATGTGGGTCCGTCCGTCCGTGCGTCCGTCCGTAAACAATTCTTTAAACGACATCTCCTCCTAAACCACTGATCGGATTTTGACCAAACTTCACAGGAATGATCCTTAGGTGGTCCCCTTTCAAAGTTGTTCAAATGGTTCCGGTCTGTTGCACATCTAGGTCAAAGGAGCCAAAAAGAGATTTTTTTCACCAAAAACTTAAAAAATCTTCTTCTCTGAAACCACAAGGCCCAGGTCTTTGATATTTGGTATGAAGCTTCATCTGGTGGACCCCTACCAAGATTGTTCAAATTATAGTGCTGGGGCCAAAAATGCCCCCGCTCCGGGGCCCTTTGGTTTTACATGGGCTTATATAGGGAAAATCTTTAAAAATCTTCTTCTCTGAAACCGTAAGGCCCAGATCTTTGATATTTGGTATGAAGCTTCCTCTAGTGGACCCCTACCAAGATTGTTCAAATTATAGTGCTGGGGCCAAAAATGCCCCCGCTCCGGGGCCCTTTGGTTTTACATGGGCTTATATAGGGAAAATCTTTAAAAATCTTCTTCTCTGAAACCGCAAGGCCCAGGTCTTTGATATTTGGTATGAAGCTTTATCTAGTGGACCCCTACCAAGATTGTTCAAATTATAGTGCTTGGGCCAAAAATGCCCCCGCTCCGGGGCCCTTTGGTTTTACATGGGCTTATATAGGGAAGAGCTTTAAAAATCTTCTTCTCTGAAACCGTAAGGCCCAGGTCTTTGATATTTGGTATGGAGCTTCATCTAGGGGACCCCTACCAAGATTGTTCAAATTATAGTGCTGGGGTCAAATATGCCCCTGCTCCGGGCCCTTTGGTTTTACATGGGCTTATATAGGGAAAATCTTTAAAAATTTTCTTCTCTGAAACCGCAAGGCCCAGGTCTTTGATATTTGGTATGAAGCTTTATCTAGTGGACCCCTACCAAGATTGTTCAAATTATAGTGCTTGGGCCAAAAATGCCCCCGCTCCGGGGCCCTTTGGTTTTACATGGGCTTATATAGGGAAGAGCTTTAAAAATCTTCTTCTCTGAAACCGTAAGGCCCAGGTCTTTGATATTTGGTATGGAGCTTCATCTAGGGGACCCCTACCAAGATTGTTCAAATTATAGTGCTGGGGTCAAATATGCCCCTGCTCCGGGCCCTTTGGTTTTACATGGGCTTATATAGGGAAAATCTTTAAAAATTTTCTTCTCTGAAACCGTAAGGCCCATGTCTTTGATATTTGGTATGAAGCTTCATCCCACAGGGCCATGGTCCTTCTTCCTCCCCCCCCCCCCCCCCCCCCCACTCCAGGGCACTTTGGTTTTAAATGGGCTTATATAGGGAAAATCTTTAAAAATCTTCTTCTCTGAAACCGCAAGGCCCAGGTCTTTGCTGTTTGGTATGAAGCTTCATCTAGTGGACTCCTACCAAGATTGTTCAAATTATAGTGCTTGGGCTAAAAATGCCACCGCCCCGGGGCCCTTAGATGGTTTTACATGGGCTTATATGGGGAAAATCTTTAAAAATCTTCTTCTCGGAAACCCCAAGGGCCAGGTCTTTGCTATTTGGTATGAAGCTTCATCTAGTGGACCCCTACCAAGATTGTTCAAATTATAGTGCTAGGGCCAAAACTGCCCCCGACCTGGGGCCCTTTGGTTTTACATAGACTTATATAGAGATATTCCTTAAAAATCTTCTTCTGAAACAGCAAGGCCATGGTCTTTGATATTTGGTGTGAAGCTTCCTCTAGTGGACCTCTATCAAGATGGTTTAAATTGTAGCCCTGAGGCAAAAAATGCCCCCGCCCCAGAGTCATTTGGTTTTTCATAGGCTTATGTAGGGAATATCTTTAATAAAAATCTTCTTCTCTGAAACCGTTAGGCCCAGGTCTTTGATATTTGGTATGTAGCATAGCTAGTGGACCTTTGCCAAGATTGTTCAAATTATAGCCTTTGTTGATATTTGGTATGAAGCTTCACCTTTTTAGACGTCTCTGAACATTATGCACATTATAGCCCTGGGGTTAATAATGGCCCTCCCCGGGTCCCACTTGTTACTCAATGGATCAGGTGAGCGATCCAGGGCCATCATGGTCCTCTTGTCTTTTTTGGTTTTACAGTCCTTTCAAGATTATTTCACTTATTTCCAGCTGATCATTAATCAGAAGTGGGCGAAAACTGGCATATTCGGAACAAAACTACCTGACCATCCGTTGCAGTACCTAGCATCTTGTGACCCAAGCAAAGCTCTTAACTACAGCAGTGAGATTAATGATTAAGAGTCAGTGCTGTTATCAGCTAGGCCATGGAAGCCCATTGGTGGAGTTGAGTTTTATATCTCACCAACAGCTAAGGTCATATGGAGACGGGACCTTGGTTTAAAGACTCATCCTCGGAAACGGTTAAGATCCCCACCCATAAACCATATATATTCTTGTCGCATTCAGTGTAATGGACCGTTGGACCTACGGTTCCAGTGGGGGGGGGGGGGGGGGGGGGGCTGGGGGCCAACTCCCTTTATTGCATTGAATGCTTAATATCTCGGAAACAGTTGAGATCCCCACCCAGTTACACAGACCTTCGGTCCCTCTTGGCCAAAGATCACATATTAAAGTCTTTGAGGACTTCCTCAGAAAAGTCAGGTGAGCGATTCAGGACCAATGGTCCTCTGGTTCAAAATTGTATGAAAATATTGTGGTGAAAAATCTACCTAATAAGCGCACACTCAATACGAAAAAAATACGAAAAAAAAGCTTCAGATACGATTATTTTATAGAGTTGAATTTCAGCATAGGGGTTCACCACATATACATATGATTGTCCGGGTCAAAGATGCAGCAAAACTCAATATGAATTTGTTGGGAGGTTACTGTGAAGTGTGCGCTTGTGTATTTTTTCCAGAAAAAAGCTTGGGTGTGCGCTTATAGGAGCATGTGCGGTAAATAGGTCGAATACGGTAATGATAAATCAAATTTGCAAACTGAATGACTAATCAATGTAGATTGTATTCAGCAGGATAAGGGTTAATTATTTCTACAAGGGACCCTTCTGTTTGAGATTATGCAGATACACATTATACCAAAAGAATAACACTATTTTTGGGGTCCAAAGCAGAAACCATGTTAGTTAAACAAAGTATAAAGATTATATAGAAAAATATAAGCTCTTCATTTTTGGGATCTATCTACCCAAAGCCATGTAAAATGAACAATGTTACATAATTTATTTGTATTTTGGAGTGTTTTGCCATACGGAATGTTTGAGGTTTAATAAATGTTATTTTAAGGCTTTGTTAGTTTTGAACCGTTGGGCCCTTTTTGCCATCTCTGGAGCTGAAAACTCACTCTTCGTTAGCTTTGAATGGCTGGCCCTTGTTGCCAACTCTAGAGTTGAAAACTCACTCTTTGTCTGTTTTGAACAACTGGGCCCTGATTGCCATCTCTGGTGCTGAAATCTTGCTCTTCCTTAGCGTTTAAAAACTGGGCCATTTGTTTCCATCTCTGGAGCTGAAAATGCACTCTTCATTGACCTTGAAAGACTGTGCCCTGATTGCCAACTCTGGAGCTGAAAACATGCTCTTCATTAGCTTTGAACAGCTGGGCCCTGATTGCCATCTCTGGTGCTGAAAACTTCCTCTTCCTTAGCTTTTAACATCTGTGCCATCTCTGGTGCTGAAAATGCACTCTTCATTGGCCTTGAATAACTGGGCCCTGATTGCCAACTCTGGAGCTGAAAACTTGCTCTTCATTAGCCTTAAACAACTGGGCCCTGATTACCATCTCTGGTGCTGAAAACTTCCTGTTCCTTAGCTTTTAACATATGTGCCCTTTGTTGCCATCTCTGGTGCTGAAAACTCACTCTTCATTGGCCGTGAACAACTGGGCCATGATTGCCATCTCTGGAGCTGAAAACTTGCTGTTCATTAGCTTTGAACAACTGAGTGCTTGTTGCCATCTCTAGAGCTGAAAATTCACTCTTTGTTGGCCTTGAACAGCTAGGCCTTTGTTTCCAACCCTGGAGCTAAAAACTCACTCTTCCTTAGCTTTGAACAACTGGGCCCTTTGTTGCCCTCTCTGGAGCTGAAAACTCCTCTTCATTGGCCTTGAACAAATGGGCCCTTGTTGCCATCTCTGGAGCTGAAAACTCACTCTTTGTCAAATCCTGGAGCTTAAATCGCACTCTTCGTTAGCCTTGAACAACTGGGCCCTTGTTGCCATCTCTGGAGCTGAAAACTCACTCTTCATTGGCCTTGAACAGCTGGGCCATGATTGTCATCTCTGGAGCTGAAAACTTGCTCTTCATTGGCCTTGAACAGCTGGACCCTTGTTCCCATCTCTGGAGATGAAAACTCACTCTCTGGTAGCTTTTAACGAAAGGCCCTGATTACCATCTCTGGTGATGAAAACTCACTCTTGGTTTGCTTTGAACAGCTGGGCCCTGATTGCTATCTCGAGCTGAAAACTCATTGAAAAAGAGCATTATCCCACAATTACACAAGTTTAAAGTGTAAGTTTAAAGGTAGCACAGTACTGTGAAACACATATATTTCGTGGTCATTTTATTTTGGTGCTATTGGCGGTCAAGCAAAAAATTGCGAAAATAAAAAAAAACGCCAATAAAGATAAAATAACGTATAACAAAATGGCAGAAATTTTATTCCCAATACTCATCGCAAGTATGATATAACATTAATCAGTCAAGGGCTTTATCCATTGCAAAAGAAAAAGTGTATTTACTTTTTAGAAGTACAGCATACTGTTCGGGACTGTTCGGGAGCATAGCTAAAAGTTATTCTATCCAGCCAGAGTAAAAGATAATTTATCAAACTTTCTCATTGCTTAACATGTAAATTATGAAGTCATTTAGCTTGCTCAACAGGGCTGAATAAAAGCAAATACATCTTGACAGTAATTGTCAAAACTGCATGTATAATTATGTCTCCCCTAAAATATTTTTTTTCGGAGAGACATATTGTTTTTCCCCCGGGCGTCTGTCTGTCCATCTGTCTGTCTGTCCATCTGTCCGTCTGTCACACATTCGTGTCCGCTCTATAACTTGAAAATCGTTCGAGCTATCTTCACGAAACTTCATATAAATATTAATCAGCATTAGACGACGTGCATTGCGCAAGAACTATAACTTTCGCATTTATACTTTTTGAATTATCTCCCTTGGAAGTTTGTCAGTATGTATATTTGTTCCGGCAAAGCGTGTCCGGTCAATAACTTTCTTATTTTCAGATGGGATTTTACAATTACTGGGCAGAAATATTAACAACCATAAGACGATGTGTGATGCACATGAGGCAGGTCGGTATTTCAAAGGTCAAGGTCATACTTAGAGGTGAAAGGTCAAAAAAGGGACCTTTTTTTCGTTTTTGGTCAATAACTTTATTATTTTGAGATGGATTTTAAAATTACTTGGCAGAAATATTAACAAACATAAGACGATTTGTGGTGCGCATGAGGCAGGTCGGTACCTCAAAGGTCTATGTCATACTTTGAGGTCAAAGGTAAAAAAGGGGGCCTTTTTTTGTGTTTGGTCAATAACTTTCTTATTTTGAGATGGATTTTGAAATCACGTGGCAGAAATGTTAACTAATATAAGACGATGTGTTGCGTGCATGACCCAGGTTGGTACCTCAAAGGTCAAGGTCATACTTAGAGGTCAAAGGTAAAAAAGGGCCTTTTTTCGGGTTTTGTCAATAACTTGCTTATTTTTAGATAGAATTTGAAGTTACTTGGCAAAAATGTTAACTATCATGAGATGATGCGTTGCATGCATGATTCAGTTTGGTACCTAAAATGTCAAGGTCATACATAGAGGTCAAATGTAAAAAAAGGGGCCTTTTTTCGTGTTTGGTCAATTACTTTCTTATTTTTAGATGGATTTTGAAATTTGCTTGGCAGAAATGTTAACCACCATGAGATGATGTGTTGCACGCATGACCCAGTTTGGTACCTGAAAGGTCAAGG
Organism: Lucinisca nassula; assembly: GCA_963580285.1. Classification (NCBI taxonomy): domain Eukaryota; kingdom Metazoa; phylum Mollusca; class Bivalvia; order Lucinida; family Lucinidae; genus Lucinisca; species Lucinisca nassula. The sequence goes on from OY757022.1 coordinate 21,056,550, forward strand.
TCATACATAGAGGTTAAAGTTAAAAATGGGGCCTTTTTTGTGTTCTGTCAATAACTTTCTTATATTTAGATGGATTTTGAAATTACTTGGCAGAAATGTTAACTACCATGAGACGATGTGTTGCGTGCACGACCCAAGTTGGTACCTCAAATGTCAAGGTCCTACTAAGAGGTCAAAGGACAAAAAGAGGCCTTTTGTAGTGTTCGGTCAATAACTTTTTTATTCCTGGATAGATTGTGAAATTACTTGGCAGAAATGTTAACCGTCATGAGACGATGTGATGCACGCTAGACCAAGGTCGGTACCATGTCCAGTCAATAACTTTTTTATTTCTGGATGGATTTTATAAAGTAACCATGCAGAAATGTTCACCGTCATTAGACCATGAGTCATGTGCAAGACCAAGGTCCATACCTCCAATGTCAAGGTCATACCTAGAGGTCAAAGGTAAAAAAAGGGACAGTCAATAACTTCCTTATTCTTTGATGGATTATGAAATTACTTGGCAGAAATGTTAACCATCATGAGACGATGTGTTGTACCTCAAAGATCAAGGCCATACTTAGTGGTCAAAGGTAAAATAGGGCTTTTGTTTGTACGGCCAATAACTTTTTTTTATTTTTCTATGAACATTTTTAAAGTTACTTTGCAGAAATGTTCATCTTCATTAGATGATGTGTTGCACACAAGACCCAGCTCAATACCTCCAATGTCAAGGTTGTACTTAGAGGTCAAAAATGGGGGAGACATCTGTGTTTTTGTAGAAAAACAAATTCTAGTTGGTAATAGATTCGCGGCTTTGACTCAAACAACAAGAACAGTGCAGTGTGAAAAACAGTTTAAAAACACAGTGTACTTGTATGACATGCCGTTTAGGATTTGAATGCATAAGACATACGCGGCTACGTCAGAAATCACAGATTTATTTTTATGTCCCCGGTAGAGATAGCGGGGACATATTGTTTTTGCCCTGTCTGTTTGTTTGTTGGTTTGTTTGTTTGTTGGTTTGTATGTGGACAACTTTAACGTTGGTCATAACTTTTGAACCGTTGGAGGTAAAGTATTCATATTTGGCATGAAGGTTCCTTGTGACAAGAGCTTCACAGTCATGCAAAAAAATTTGACCTTTGACCTACTTAAAAGAAAAAAATAACATTGGTCATAACTTTTGAACCGATTGAGATACTGCCTTCATATTTGACATGTATGTTCCTTGTGACAAAAGCTTTACATTCATGCAAAAAAATTTGATCTGTGACCTTGACCTTTGACCTACTTAAAAATAACATTTTGGTCATAACTTTTGAACCATTTGAGATACAGCCTTCATATTTTGCATGTAGGTTCCTTGTGACAAGAGCTTCACATTCACACAAAAAATTTTGACCTGTGACCATGACCTTTGACCTACATAAAAGAAAAAGTTAACATTGCTGATAACTTTTGAACCATTTGAGATACAGCTTTCATATTTGTCATGTAGGTTCCTTGTAACAAGAGCTTTACATTCATGCTAAAAAGTTTGACCTGTGACCTTGACCTTTGACCTACTTAAAAGAAATAACATTTTGGTCATAACTTTCGAACCGTTTGGGATAGGGCCTTTATATTTGGCATGTAGGTTCCTTGTGATAAGAGCTTTACATTCATGCAAAATATTTTGACCATGACCTTGACCTTTGACCTACTTAAAAGAACAAATAAAATTGTTCATAACTTTTGAATCTTTTAAGATAGAGCCTTCATATTTGGCATGTAGGTTCCTTGTGACAAGAGCTTTATATTTATGCAATTTTTTTTTACCTGTGACCTTGACCTATGATCTACTTTAAAGAAAAAATATTATTGATCATAACTTTCGAACCCTTTAAGATAAAGCCTTCATATTTGGCATGTAAGTTCCTTGTGCCAATGGCTTCCCACTTAAACCAAAAATCTTGACCTGTGACCTTGACTTTGAACTGTGACCAACTTTGAAAAATAAATGACCATGCCCGGGGACATGTTCGTGTTTCACAAACACATCTTGTTTATTTCTGAAATTGAAAAGATCCACCAAGAATAAAAAATAAAAATCTGCAAAAAGGTCCACTCATAAAAACTGCCAAAATTTGCTGCCGCCAAATTAAGTGTTTTACAGTACATCTTGATAAAGGTATTTAAAATACCAAAACACATGGAAATAAATAGGTACTGTTAATCATTGTTAGTTCTATTATCCTCCCTTTCGGTCCTCCCCTACCTTTGATTTTGATAGTTCATTTTGATTATGATGCTTGCCATATTAAAAACAGCAAACAAAAATATCAGCTGTTTGTTTGTCATCATTTCAGAACAGACCACGAGCTATGATCACTCGGGTAAAACATCCTACATTGATGAATGCAAGAAGCTTGGTGTTGTCCCAGCATCCTATTTTCTACGACACATGCAGGATAAACACCTCAGTATGCGGCATCATGGTCTCGGGGCTGTTGGCATGAAAGCGATAGCCGACTCTTTGACTGTAAGTACAGTTAGTGACCATTAAAGTTCACCACAACTGACTTTTAACACTATCATTAGGGATCAAAGCAGATACCGTTTGTTTTTTCCTGTGTTATATCCAAACAAAATTGTTTAGATTATAAAGTCCCCGCCCATAGGGGCTTGAAGAAATATATGGGCTGCATGATGCTTCCACGCAGAGCTGAATCCGGCCCGCACACTAGTACTGGTAAACCGCTTAGAGGATCTAAGCCTGTCCAGGAACCGTGGTGCGAGGCGGACCGTCCATGCTAATAAATCCTATTGGTTTCATTGGGCGACAGGGCTTGAGATGTCATTTCATCTCAATGTCGGGTAAAAGTCCCACAAAATTGGAAGCAACGTCTCCAAAATGACCTTTACAGTGTTGACAGGGACGTTAAACCTCAAATCAAACAAATTGTTTAGATTATATAGAAAAATGACCATAAATGGTCATTTTTCTATATAATCTATACAATTTTGTGTTCCATCTTTAAACCATTATACCCCAAACTGGCGACTTTTGGATGAGTCTTTAAAACGAGGTCCCATCTCAGTATGGCCTTAGCTGTTGATGGGACATAAAAATCGAACACACACACACACATCCCATACTGGCAGGTCTGGAAAATTCCACTTGTCAAGTAAAATTTTGGAGGACAAGTAAACATTTTGCCTAGTCCCTATTTAATTTTAAAAAAAAAATGTGCATGCCGTTGTTTTAAAAATTTCAAAAATAGAAGTGAAGGCAATGATCAGGAATCGATACAACTAACTCACACCATCCATCCAAGACACCAAAAAGAAAAAAAACACAAAAACACAAAACAACTTCACTATAATGAAAACTTAACAAGCAGAAAACCAAAAGGACAGTTACTTTCCCAGAAAAAAAAAACAAACACAGCTATCCAAAATAAAAAAGATATTAGCAGTACATACATGCAAGTACAATTTATAACAATAATACAATATTAAACCATAACAGAAGAACCGCCTTGGAATAGTCAGTAAAAAGTTTTTCACTTGGGTGCGTGTGTGTGTTTGTGTGTGTGTGTGGAGGGGGGGGGGGGGCTTAACCCTTGTCCTGCTAATCCTGGATATGCCTTATCTTTGAAACAATGTAGATCCAGATCAGATGGCTTCTGACGAAGCCATCTGATCAGGATCTACATTGTTTGCCATTCAGATTGTGAATTTGTTGCAATAATTTGCATCAAGTAATCTGATTGGTTGTTAATCAGTAGTGGGTGTGGCATATATAAATATTCAGCAGGACAAGGGTTAAATTGATTTTACGTGCCCACAGTCCTCGCCCTTGGTTCTGTTGTGGTTTAGACAAATAATTTGTTCAGTCCACATGGAGGATTTCTAACTTATCAGTGCAACATCTCCGAGAACAAAAAAATCAAACGAATACAGAGATGAAACAATGATGAGGACTTGACAGCATGAAATAACTGAAGAAATGGAGCAAAAGAAAAGCAACAGTTGGACTCTGGTGGGCCCAACATCAAGCACAAACTGACATTACTTAAGTCTTTAGGCTTTAGCTGCCTAATTTAACTTCGTTACTATGAACAGTGTTGTAATGAACATTGTTATAAAGAGATAAATGTGTACTCATTATGTCCCCCAACCGAAGGGGAGGAGGGACATATTGTTTTTGGTGCGGATCCCGTCGGCATCTGCATATGCGTATATGTCGTCATGACACTTTCTTGTGTGCAAGATATCTAATGAAATACTGGGTGGATTTTAATCAAATTTACTTGGATATAAAATTGGGACAGGATGAAGAACTGATTAGGTTTTGGGGGTCTTGACCTTATTTTCAAGATCAAAGCCATGCTAAATACAGCAAATTTAGAACAAATTTAGGTTCTATACAGTATATCTCCTGATGGCCCCCGCCCATCGGGGCTTGAAGAAATAGATGGGCTGCATGATGCTTCCACGCAGAGCTGAAACCGCACACGAGTACTGGTTAACCTTTTAGAGGATCTAAGCCTGCCCAGGCAAAGTGGTGCGAGTCGGCCCATCCATGCTTATAAATCCTATTGGTTTCATTGGGCGGCAGGGCTTGAGATGTCATTTCATCTCAATGTTGGGTAAAAGTCCCACAAAATTGGAAGCAGCGTCTCCAAAATGACCTATACAGTGTTGACGGGGACGTTAAACCTCAAATCAAACAAACAAACAAAATTATGAACAGTGTTGTAATGAACAGTGTTATAAAGAGGTAAATATGTACTCATTAATATTGGAAACATTAAAATTATTGCTGAAGCAAGTAAAAAAGATTTTATGAAAAAAAAAGTTGTTGCTGTAATTGCTATATTGAATTTTAACCCTTAAAAAGCCGAGAAAAACTCTGAAAATGTTATCTGCTTAAGTCCTCTGCTGAATCTTCTTGCAAACTTCATCAAAAATATTTTTGCGTACAAGCAAACAGCATGGACCCAGATCAGAGGAGCAGTCTGATCTGGGTCTACACTGTTTGCAAAATTGAGTTTTAAACTAACCGGCAGACGATTGTCGTGGTTGGCATTTTATGTGTTAAAGCAGGGCTCGAGAAACTGAAGAATCCAAATCGGTCCAGCCAGATTTCCCCGAAAAGTACGGAAATTGCCGATCCGGTTCGGTAATTTCCGTAAACGTCCTTGGCGATTTGCAATTTCAAAATGTGTTATTTGCGTAACAAATGACATACCAGTGTTGCTCTTACACTTTTCAACGGATATGAGCACCAGTATCTCGATTATAAACAGCAATTATTGCTCACATCGTTCCGATTTCATCTACTTTCATCATTTTCTACGCCAGATTTCATCTACTTTCATTTTCCCAATATATATCCGGGTCACTCAGAACCTGAAAACCGCTTAAGGGAAACAACCGATGTGGGGCAGTCAAAGACCAGTTTGATGGTCACTATATTTTTTCCCTTTTTAAATCCTCTAAAATATTTCTTTTATTTCAGGCATTTTATTTTGTTTACAAAGGGCGACCGATAATGCGGCTACGTGGTTGGAAAATGACGTCATACGGTTTCCGTTTACACAATACACATTAATGCAGTCAAGGCATAAAACACACACCTGTTTTATGTCATTGATTTTAATACATTGTATTTCTAAAAAAAATCGTTTCGAATGGGTTAAAAATCGCAAAACATTTCTTTACTCTTGAACCAAAAGATGGCCAAACGAGAGTTATTGAAAATCTTACATGGCCGAACCGAGTTTTAAAGAATATAAATACATATTTCACAATTACACAAGCCTGAAACAAATCACTTTGTCTACAAATGGCAACCGATATTGAAACCACGTGATCGGAAAATCACGTCATGCAGTTTCATTTTAATTCATTCAAGGGCGTAATACACACGTGGTTTATGCTATTGGTTTCAATGGAGCGTATTTCTTAAATAAAAATATTGTTTAGGATGGGTGAAAAAAAGCATTTTCTCTCAAAGGCTTTACATGCAATGTTCAGACATGACAGGTGTGTATTGAAAATGTGAAAAAAAAAATTATATTCAAATACCGGTTCTATAGAAAGCCATAAATTAATGACTTGTGTAAACAAACTAGCGTATGTCCTGCATTGATTCACCTAATTTTCTCACCTTGCCAGCTTGCCGATAACGCCTGAGGCCAGTGTTCACGGTTTAATAATTTTGACACACGGGTCAAATTTCGCTGCGATAAGATCAAAGAACCCGACGTGGACTTGTCCGATTTCCACCTAGGTAGGTAATGAACCGGTCTAACACCTTGTGCTGTAGGCTATTTTTGTATAAAGCTTGGATTATCAGTGGCAAATGGTCAGCTTTTTAGCTCACCTGTCACGTAGTGACAAGGTGAGCTTTTGTGATCACATTTTGTCCGTCGTGCGTGCGTGCGTGCGTCCGTGCGTAAACAATTTCTTGTCCGCACGATAGAATCTTCATTTATGATTTGATTTTAACCAGACTTGCACACAACTTGTACCACCATGAGTTCTAGGTTCCTTTCTTGAACCAGCCATATCCCATCATGTGTTACTGAGTTACGGCCCCTGAAAGGGCAAAAATTGCCTATTTTGGTCTTGTCTGCACGATAGCATCTTCATTTATGATTTGATTTTAACCAGACTTGCACACAACTTGTACCACCATGAGATCTTGGTTCCTTTCTTGAACCAACCATATCCCGTCATGTGTTACGGAGTTACGGCCCCTGAAAGGGCAAAAATTGCCTATTTTGGTCTTGTCCGCACGATAGCATCTTCATTTATGTTTTGATTTTAACCAGACTTACACACATCTTGTACCACCATGAGATCTGGGTTCCTTTCTTGAACCAGCCATATCCCATCATGTGTTACAGAGTTACGGCCCCTGAAAGGGCAAAAATTGCCAATTTTGGTCTTGTCCGCACGATAGCATCTTCATTTATGATTTGATTTCACCCAGACTTGCACACAACTTGTACCCCCATGAGATCTTGGTTCCTTTCTTGAACCAGTCATATCCCATCATGTGTTACGGAGTTACGGCCCCTCAAATGGCAAAAATTGCCTATTTTGGTCTTGTCCACACGATAGCATCTTCATTTATGATTTGATTTTCACCAGACTTACACACAACTTGTACCACCATGAGATCTGGGTTCCTTTCTTGAACCAGCCATATCCCATCATGTGTTATGGAGTTATGGCCCCTGAAAGGGCAAAAATTGCCTATTTTGATCTTGTCTGCATGATAGCCGTTTCATTTATGATTTGATTTTAACTAAACTTGCACACATTTTGAACGACCACAAAATATCTCGGTCAAGTTCGAATATGGGTCATGTTGGGTCAAAAAGTAGGTCAGTAGGTCAAATCAGAAAAAAAACCTTGTGAAGACACCAGAGGCCACAGTTTTGGTCCGATCATCATCAAACTAGCCCAGAATGATCATCTTGACAATATCTCAGTCAAGTTCAAATATGGGTGTTGTCGGGTCAAAAAATAGGTCACTAGGTCAAATCATAGAAAAACCTTCTGAACACACTAGAGGCCACAATTTATGTCCAATTCATCATCAAACTTGGTCAGAATGATCATCTTGATAATATCTAGGTCACGTTAGAATATGGGTCATGTCGGTTCAAAAAGTAGGTCAGTAGGTCAAATCATAGAAAAACCTTGTGAACACACTAGAGGCCACAGTTTTGGCCCATCATCAAACCTGCCCACAATGATCATCTTGACAATATCTGAGACAAGTTCGAATATGGGTCATGTCGGCGCGAAAAAGTAGGTCAGTAGTTCAAATCAGAGAAAAACCTTGTGAACACACTAGAGGCCACAGTTCTGGTTCGATCATCATCAAACTTGCTCAGAATGATCATCTTGATAATATCTTGGTCACGTTTGAATATGGGTCATTGCAGGTCAAAAAGTAGGTCAGTAGGTCAAATAAGAGAAAAACCTTGTGAACACACTAGAGGCCACATCTTTGGTCCAATCATCATCAAACTTGCTCTGAATGATAGTCTTGACAATCTCTCGGTCAAGTTCGAATATGGGTCATTTCAGGTCAAAAAGTAGGTCAGTACGTCAAATCATAGAAAAACCTTGTGAACGCACTAGAGGCCACAGATTAGGTCCGATCATCATCACACATGCCCAGAATGATCATCTTGACAATATCTGAGTCAAGTTCGAATATGGGTCATGTCGGTCCAAAAGTAGGTCAGTAGATAAAATCATAAAAAAAACCTCTGAACACACTAGATGCCACAGTTTTGGTCTGATCATCATCAAACTTGCTAAAAATGATCATTTGACAATATCTCAGTTAATTTCGAATATGAGTCATATCTGGCCAGTAAGTAGGTCAGTAAGTCAGATTGTTGAAAAACCTTGTGGACACACTAGAGACCCCAGTTTTGGTCTGATCATCATTAAAATTGCTCAGGATGATCATCTTGACAATATCTGGGTCAAGTTTGAATATGGGTCATGTCGGGTCAAAAAGTAGGTCAGCATAGAAAAACATTTTGAACATTCTAAGAGGCCACAGTTTTAGTCAAATCATCATAAAACTTGCTCAGAATGATCATCTGGACAATATCTCAGTTAAGTTCGAATATGGGTCATGTCAAATCAAAAAGGAGATCAGTAGGTCATTTTGTCATAACTTTTGAACTGTTTGAGATAGAGCCTTCATATTTGGCATGTAGGTTCCTTGTGACGAGGGCTTCCCACTCATATAAAGATTTGACCTGTGACATTGACCTGTGACCTACTTTATCATAACTTTTGAACCATATGAGATAGAGCCTTCATATTAGGCATGTATGTTCCTTGTGACAAAGTTTTCCCAACCATTCAAAACTTTTGAGCCATGACCTTGACCTTTGACTTACTTTGTCATAACTTTTGGAGCATTTAAGATACAGCCTTTATATTTGGCATATAGGTTCCTTCATAGGAGTGAGTGTTTGAGCTGAAGTCTCACCAACAGCTAAGGTCATACAGTGATGGGACCTCTGTTTAAAGACCAATCTGAAAGTCTGGAGAAGCCTGGGATCGATCCTGCTACCCTTGGTTTACAAGGCAAGTAGCATGACCACTTCACCATGAAGGCTTCTAAACTTCATTGGAATGTTGTGTAGATGACCCTCTAGGAAAATAGCATAACGATTAACAAATGGTCACAAGAGCTAAAAATAGAAAAACATTGTAAATTTGCTTCAAATGCGAACTCCTGAACCATTGGGCCAATTGGATTTAAAACTTCACTGGAATGTTGCCTGGGTGACTCCCTACCAAAATAGTTAAAACTCATTCCACTCCAATGAACAAGATGGCTGCCAGAGCTAAAAATAAAAAAAAATCTTCAAACAACAATTCCTTCTGTACTTTTGGGCCAATTTCAGTCAAACTTTGAAGTAATGTTGCTTAGATGACCCTCTACCAAAAAGGCTAAAACAGTCCCGCTCTGATGAAAAAAAATGGCCACCGGAGCTAAAAATAGAAAAATATTGTAAATCTGATTCAAATGTGAACCCCTCCTAAACCCTAAGGCCAATTTTATTCAAACTTCACTGGATTGTGCCTAGGTTACTCCTACCAAATAAGCTAAAATCACTCTGCTGATGAACAAGATGGCCACCATAGCAAAAAATAGAATGTACTTGAGAGAGTGACACACAGGTGAGCGAACCAGGGCCCTGTGGGCCCTCTTGTTTTTACAATGTAATGATTTGGCAAAAATTTTCGAACCGATTTTTTAAAATGTTATAGAATTATGGACCGATTTTTTAATCTTCTTCTGAAGTCAAAATCGGTTTATGGCAGCCAAATTCGGTCCGGAACCGGAAAACCAACATTTTCTCGAGCCCTGGTGTTAAAGATACGTTAACAATATGATAAGCAAGTGTGGAAAGCTCACATTGTATTGATTCAGCCTTTTTATTGTACAACACAACCTCTTTATTAAATTGTTGTTGGGGGTTCAAAGCAGAGACCGTGCTCACATCTGTGTTATTTCCAGATTAAATAGAAAAATGACCATTTTTGGTCATTTTTCTATATAATCTATACTTATTTGTGACCCATCTTTAAACCATGCAATACCCCAATTTATATGATTTTATATGATGCAGTTATGATGCTGCTAAAGATGTTAACCCTTATCCTGCTGAATATTTTAACCTGCCACACCCACTTCTGAGTATCGACCAATCAGATTACTTGATGCAAATGATTGCAACAAATTCACTGTCTATATGACAATGACAAACAATGTAGATCCTGATCAGATGGCTTCTTCTGAAGCCATCTGATCTGGATCTTCATTGTTTAAAAAATAAGGCATATCTGGGCTCAGATTATTATTCTTATTGTCAGTCATTCTGTTTTACAGTCCAACCTGTATTAAGCAAGCACCTAAGAGATAATCAAACTGTGCTTGTTTAAGACAGGTGCTTGCTTATTACAGGTGAATAATAATGCATTTGCCATTGTTGGGAACTGAATGCCTGCTTGCTTGAGACAGGTTGCTTGCTTAATAGAGGTGGCCACTATGACAGTTTTTATTCTATATATTTCAGTCCAATACAACTGTGTTAAAGCTAGATTTGAGTGATAACTGGCTTGGTGCAGAAGGTGGCTATGCTGTTTGTGAAATGTTGAAAGAAAACTGTTTTATTACAGAATTGGTATGTTGTAATGTTATTTAAATTTTATGGGCCATTGTGGAGTGCTATGGTGCAGTGGTATAGCATCGGACTCACAATCGTGAGGTATGGGGTTTGATCCCCACTGATAGCAGTTGTTGTTTCCTTGAGCAAGAGACTTTATCCACATTGCTTATATCCCTGTCACACTATGCCGCGTTTCCACTGCGATGAAACGGCGTTGTTTAATTTTCCAGAACCCCGCCAGATCGCAAGAAATATGGGATATTTTTTCGTGAACATGGACCTGTCATGGCGTCCTTACAGCGACCAAGATGTTGCTACGGAGCTTACATGGCGATCTATCGCGATCCTGCGGCGTTCTTGATGGCAATTGTATGCGCTCTCACGGCGCATCCACTGTGCTTACACTGCACTAACACTGGGTGCACTGCACTTTTACGGCGCTCACAATGCGTGCACTGCGCTTTTACGGAGCTCACACTGCGCTGACGGCATGTTGAAGGCGTAAAGCAAAGTGTAAACAGGCATCTTCATCAGTCAAACAGTTTTGTTTGATTTGAGGTTTAACGTCCCCATCAACACAGTATAGGTCATTTGAGGGAGACGTTGCTTCCAGTTTTGTGGGACTTTTACCCGGCATTGAGATGAAATGACATCTCCATCCTTGTCGCACAATGCCGATAGGGTTAATAAGCATGGATGGTCCGACTCGCGCCCCTTTGCCTGGGCAAGATTAGATCCCCTAAGCGGTTTACCAGTACTCGTGTGCCTTCGGACGCAAGTCCACCGCCATCACCGCAAGCAGGAGCAAGTCCACCGCCATTACCTTATCAACCCTGAGATGAGTCACCACAGAAGACAGTACTCAATCAAACTTTACGTTCCACAGTCTACTCTAGCCACTGTTTATACAAGCGGGTGCCCACCGCCCATCGGGACTGGAAGGAATAGATGGACTGCATGATGCATGAGAGCTGAAACCGCCCGCAAACGAGTATTGGTAAACCGCTTAGAGGATCTAAGCCTGCCCAGGCAAAGCGGTGCGAGACGGGCCGTCCATGCTTATAAACTCTATTGGTTTCATTGGGCGACAGGGCTTGAGATGTCATTTCATCTCAATGGCGGGTAAAAGTCCCACAAAATGGGAAGCAACGTCTCCAAAATGACCAATACAGTGTTGACGTGGACGTTAAACCTCAAATCAATCAATCAATTAATCAATTATACAAGAGGAGCTTATAAGGCATTGTAGGAGACCTCTGTGCGCCCCTGCCGAGCTCCTGTAGCGTTGTAGGAGACCTTACTGCGCTGCTATGGCAACCTTACGGCGATAACACTGCGCTCTTACCTGAATGCCGAGCGACGGCGTTTGTTTTGAGCATGCTCAAAATGAGCGCTGTCGGTTGGCCTTCTATGCGATCCCAAGGCGCTTACTGGCGATGCCACTGCATTGCTACGGCGATGTTTGCAATCGTACTGCGCACACCTTGGCATTCTGCATTTTTCTTGGACGCTGTGAAAACACGGCCCTGGTGTGACAGGGGTTTTAGTACTGGTTTCTACCCAGGAAAAAGAGGGCCACATGAAAGATTACTAGTTTACTAAATGTGTTACCCTCTATAAGAAAAGTTTATTATTATTATTATTGTTATTATCTGTTAGCTTAACAAGCTCGTTAGTGGTCCAAATATAACTATTCTAGCAAGTACAATATCTAATATACAATATCTACTGCTATTTTTGGTAGCTTGTGCATTTGTAAAAGCTGCTCACATGGTGTCAGCAACATCATGTATACCATACAGGCCAAAGTTAATGATACCTTAAATAATGACATTGTTAGTTTTTGAACAACTGGCCTTTGTTGTTTTATTGGAAGTGCTCGGCTTAAAACTTTACCAGCACCACCTGTTTAATCATTATATGTTATATATCATTATTACATTACAACAATAACTTATCTGGGTCTTCACAACTTGCAAATGTCCAGGGTGGCCAGGCATAAATTGGTTAACCCTTTTTATATGAGCTGTGGCACAGCATTTCCTACAATTTGCATATGCGCCCAGCGAAGAATCAGATCAGCCTGCGCATCCATATAGTCTGACCAGAGACTTCTCTTGTTGCATGAAGAAGCATTGGGCCCTTAGCTATCCTTAGAGTGCACAACGAAGACTCTGATCAGACTGCACGGATCCACAGGCTGATCTGAGTCTTCGGTGGGTGCACATGTAAATTGTAGGAAATGCTCTGCCCCGGCTCATATGGGAAATCTCAGAACAGATAAGTAGCAAGCTGTGCAGATTCAGAAAGCATCTGATCAGGGCATTCACTGTTTCCAAAAAAAAATTCAGCCATTCATAAATCAATTTCTAAAGTCAACTCAACATGGATCCTCTAAATTACGAATTGGACTCCTGCCAAACATAAAGTAGAAGACTCTATTCCATGAAAAAGGGCTAACTACACATGTACCTGTAGTAGGTTTGGACCTGTTTAAGCACCTGGAGTGATTCATTATATTCTCTTTACTTTACATTAGCATTACCAATGTCCTAGAGAGCAAGCTGCCCAAGGGGCAAGATAAAGGTGGGACACCGGTAAGGCTGACACGATTAATCATATAATCGATTAATCGATCAACAAATTCCAAAAAAATGATTATCATTTCTGATTTGCTTTTAATCGATTACTTGATAGGTACAATTTACTACTCAAAGTTAAGCCTAAAATAGCTGGATGAGTGGCAAACAGTGCAGAGGCTGATGAGACGCCGCATTACGCGGCGTCTCATCTGGGTCTACACTGTTTGCTCAGGCCTGTCTGTTCAAATATACATATGGTAAAGTGAAACATGTGGTAAGAGTCATGCTCAGACGGAAAGCCAGACAGGTAAAATAATGACAAAAACTTTAGTGATTACTAATCGATTATCGATCGCAATGACATGACTGATAATCGATTATCTTTTCAGCTCCGATTAGCCAGCCCTAGACACTGGTAGTGTCTTGTGGAAAAGCTTGTGTCATCATTTAAAGCAAGATTTTACAACAGTGATTTAATTCCTATTATTTTCTCTATTTTTCAGAATTTATCAGACAACAAATTAGGGAATGGTTGTGCCACCTTTATTTCTCAGATTATGCATCAAAATGTCACACTTACGCATATTGTTTTGTCAGGTAAGTTCAGTTTTTCTTTTTCTGCATGTATGTGAAAGATCTATATAGCTTAATAGAAAAAGTAAAGTTAGTATCATTGTTAACATCATTCTGTGGTATCCATCATTCTGACTGCCACTGTTTCACCACAAAACATAGTGTGACTTGTGTTGAATTTTTCAGCACTTGCAGATACAGTTTTTGTCAAATCGTATTTATTTGGTATTTTTAGAAGGGTTTCTTGCTTTGGTTTGAATACATTTATTTGTTCAATTTGAAAAATTCCAGGCAACAGGTGAACAAGTCAGCACCACTTTTTGTAGAAAAAAATCTGGTTTACATGCATATACATGTGCTACTTATTAATTTCCTAATTTTTAGCTCGGCTGTTTTCGAAGAAAACGACGAGGTATTATCATAGCTCTGGCGTCGTCTGCATCGTCATCATCTGCGTGGTTGTGCAAAAACTTGGACATTTGCAAATAAAGGCCGATTTCAACCCAGAAATTACTCCCGACCCACTCCCAGGTCAATTATTTACTAGGCGGAGCGATGAAATAACTTTAAGTTGCATTTTTCAAATCTCTGATTTGTTTTGAATTGTTAATACATAAAGTAATTCTTGTAGAAACCCCAGACTGAACATATTTTGCAAATGCTTGACATGGTCAGTACCGCAAAAGTTACTCCCAGGCGAAAATTTTACGACGTGATCGTATATTTCCATTCATATCTTGAAAAGTAAATGATAATAATGTTAACACTTATATGCATTTTAAAGAAAAGTCTATATTCTACTTTTGGTTCAAATTTAATCCAGATATGTGAATGTTTAGTACCTTTATTCAATTCTCAAAATTTACTCCCGGATTTTACTCCCGGCTCCCGGCCGTTACTCCCGGATTTTATACTTTCCCTGAAAAGGGGAACTCATACCAATAGGTGAGGTAACCCTCAAAATATTTTTGGCACAGTTATGTCCCTTTTTCGACTTAGAATTTTTGCAGCCGAGCGTTGGAACCCGCATGCGGTGGTCTTGTTACTCTAAAACATAGATTGTGGTCATTGAGGGGGTTCTATGTTTGTTTGTTTGTTTGATTTGAGGTTTAACCTCCCCATCAACTCTGTAAATGTCATTTTGGAGACGTTGCTTCCAATTTTGTGGGACTTTTACCCGACATTGAGATGAAAAGACATCTCAGGCCCTGCCGTCCAATGAAACCAATAGGGTTTATAAGCATGGACGGACCAGTACTCATGTGTGGGTCGGTTTCAGCTCTGCATGGAAGCATCATGCAGCCCATCTATTTCTTCAAGCCCCGATGGGGGGGGGGGGGGGGGGGGGGGGGGGCGATTGAGGCATTTCTATCATGTTATCATAATGAATAGTCAAATGATACGTGCCTAGTAAAACAATATGAAAAATAATTATGTATGAGGTAAACATAAACAAATTTTCTACTCCCAGTCAGTTAGGTGATTCCTAATGCTCATCTGGTAATGCTATAAATAGAGGATCTTATATGAGTGCTCATGTATTATTGAATTTATTAAACGAGTTGAGGTAAAGGGATAAAATGCGAGGCTTTGCCGAGCATTTTATCCCTTTTCCTCAACGAGTTTTATAAATTCAATAATACATGAGGACGAATGTAAGATTCTATTTATCATATGACATTTAAAACGCATTTTATTCCCGATTGTTTACAAAAATGTCAACATTCCGCCATTAGTAAACGCGACGTCGTTAAGGACGTCGTACATGTAACGTTACGGGACGTATCTATCTAATTTGCATATTTAATCCACTAGTGGATTATCGAAAATATTACATGGCGTTATTACACTCTCAGATGAGACGTCATATGATAAATAGAATTTTAACACAGTGCCTGAAAAGACAATGGAAACAAACTGATTTATTTCTGCTACAAATCACTGAATGGAAGAGTATGAATAATCAGTGATGCAAAAAGCAGGCATAATATGTCATTGGTAGATTCTTTAACGTTACACGGTGTAACCTGATCTTCTCAATTTAAAACTGTTTGTTTATTTGTATTGGAGTTTAATGGCCCAGTCAACACTATTTTAGGTCATTTTTTAGCCGGTCAGTTTACCTATTCACACTTTACCTGGGCATGCTTATACGTAAGCGGTTAACCTGTACATTGCACATTCTTTTGCCAGAAACTGACAACCGCCCTTTTTGAATCAGCGGAAGGGAGAGAATGACCATAGAAAAGATTTCATGATCAATCTCCTCGAAAGAATGTTGCCGAACCCAGCAGGTATCGAACCCGGGTCCTCTTGATCACCAGTCAGATGTGCATCCGACTGAGCTACAGAGGCCGGCAATTTAAAACTGTTGCAAGAGGACTTAAATGTAGTGTTTGCAGGATTTCTAGTTACAAAGTCGAAAGGTTGGGAGAATATGATGGAAACAACAGCCCACCAAAAGTGGTATAAAGAGATTGTGATGTTCTCTTAGAGGAAAGAGTTTGTTCTTATAGAACAGTCCATTTGCAAGGTTTCTTTAGCCCTACCCAGTCTATGTGAAGAAATTGGACTATACTTTGAAAGAAAAAATGATAAGAATACTCAATTGCCCTCTTAGTAACACCATAGGGGAGGCAAATTCTTTCTCCATACAAGAAAGGAATCTAGTACATTCAGATTTGGGTTGTCTTCCTTAACATCACGAAAACATACCTATATAATTTTGACCCCCTTAAACTCCACTTTATATAGTAAAACTGGGGTTTATAGAGGTATACATTATTTTTCTTATTTCTGCTTAAAAACATAGATTGTGGATACTTGTTAGAACCACCTCGTCGAGGCGGTTCTAACGAGTTCCCACAATCTATGCTTTGAGCAGAAATCTGAAAAATATCAGAATATTTCATCTGAAAATTTTCATATAGTTTCCAATATATTTGAATAGGCATGTTTTCATAATGATACATGTTCATTTGCTTTAATAGTTTCTAATGTATTATTTTCAGGCAATGACTTTGATGACAACTCAGCAAATTATTTCGCAGAGGCCATTTCTGTAAGTATTTAACCCTTTTTTACCGAATGGAATCTTCCACCTTATATATAGTACATGTCCATTTCAAAATTTAAGGGTGACAGGTTGTGTTTTCTTGAAGATTAATTAATTTATTCGGAAAATGGCTGATTTTGTTTTTCAAACATTGAAGGCCCGGATCAGACGCCACATTTTGTGGTGTCTGATCGGGGCCTGCACTGTTTGCCAAGTACCCGTTTTGGGGTTTCTGGTACAAAATGGGTTAACCAAGCTATAAATGTTGTTTTTTTTGTTGTTTTTTTTCATTCACCACAATGTGTTTGTGAGTAGGTTTATTCTCAGATTTGTGAACATGGTACAATCATTTTGATTCTTAGGAAACTAAGAAAAATTGAATCTGAAAATGTTGTCTGTTCACTGCTTTTTGTTGCAAATTTTTTTAACCTATTTAATAGCATTGTTGCATGCAGTGTGGGCCAGGACACTCCTGCAAGAGCAGTCTGATCAGGGTCCACACCATTTGCCTTTGGGAGATCTGGCAGAGGGCGAGATGGAGGACATATTTACAGGCATTTTTTTTTTTTTTTTTTTTTTCTCCCCAGCAGCTGAAAGTGATAAATTATATTAGTGATGTTTTGGTCTCAGAATGGTGTCATTATTATTATTATTATTATTGTTTCCCAATTAACTTTTATTACTTTTGGTGACATTGGCTGCCTTTATTATCATGTAGGCTGTCTCGGGATAACTGCTGAGTTTATGGTTTATCAAATTTAAGTGTAAATCCAAGACCATTGTTACTTTAAATGTGTTTACACATGTTTGTATATTGGTTTGTTTTCTTGTTATTTCTCTATCTTGTTTGCTATCAACAGTCATGTAGGACAGTCTTTAGTTTCTATGATAAATTTTGTACAATTTTTTTTTTTGGTTTATGGCTGAGCTAAAAATACTTTCATTTAATACCCAAGGATTGGGTGGAATAAAAAAACAAAAGGATGTTCTTCATTACTTGAAAAATAAAGAATTTGATATCTACTGTCTGCAAGATACCCATTTCACAGCCAATCAAGAAAAAAATATTAGGAATAGATTGGAAGGAAACTGCTTTTTCAGCCCTGCTCCACAGGCAAATGCGAGAGGAGTGGCAATTTTTTTTGCTTAAAACTTAGATTATAAAATACATGACCAGAATCAAGACACAAATGGTAACTTTTTAATTTTGGATATGACAGTACATAACAAAAGATTATCATTAATAAACATTTATGGACCAAACAAAGATGACCCTAACTTTTATATAAATTTATTTGAAACTATTACAGATATGGGGAATGAATCATATATTGTATGTGGAGATTTTAATATTTCACTTAACACAACAATGGATTGTTATAACTACAAACACATTAATAATCCAAAGGCCAGAAAATATATCTTAGAGATGATAAGTGAAAAAAACCTCTTTGACACATTTCGAGAACTTCACCCCTGTTGGAAACGATATTCATGGAGACGTAAAAACCCTTTAACCCTTTACCACTCAGAAAATTATCCAATACAGCATCTTAACAGAACACTGATATAGGTAAATCAATAACCAATAGTCCATATATGGCTGATAGGCCTGACAGTCTTATCTGAACAGAGATATTGGCATTTTTGTGTGATTTTCACCCTTATGTTACAAAAATGATTATTTTAGTATTTTCTGTACATTTGACAATATTTATGTAAATGTAAAGTTTCTAGGAAATTAAATTTTCTTTCCAGTGGTACTAAATTTATTATAGTTTCTCTTTGCGTTTTGAAAATATGAAGTGTCAAAGTAAGCAAAATATTTTCTTTAGCAAAAATTTCTGTTTTGGGTTGGTCAGAGAAAGTATTTTTAACCACCATAGCCCCAGAAAAGAGGGGGTATCCACGTATTATTTTTCTTATTTCCGCACAAAAAACGCATTTGTAGGTAATCATTAGGGCATGTCACTGAGGGTCTTCCAACAAGTTTCCATAACATACTTTTTATGCAGAAATAAGATCATGTTCATAAGTCTGTGAAATGAACATCTATCTGAACCCGGTATACATTATTTTACTTATTTCTGCCCGCCCCCGCCTATAGGGGCTTGAAGAAATATATGGGCTGCATGATGCTTCCACGCAGAGCTGAATCTGTCCCGCACACTAGTACTGGTAAACCGCTTGGAGGATCTAAGCCTGTCCAGGAACCGCGGTGCGAGCAGACCGTCCATGCTAATAAACCCTATTGGTTTCATTGGGCGACAGGGCTTGAGATGTCATTTCATCTCAATGCCGGGTAAAAGTCCCACAAAATTGGAAGCAACGTCTCCAAAATGACCTTTACAGTGTTGACGGGGACGTTAAACCTCAAATCAAACAAACAAACAAATACTTATTTCTGCACCAAGACCAAGGTTGTGGGTACTCGTTAGAACTGCCTCAATCGCCACCCACGACCTATGTTCTGAGTATAAATAAGAAAAATATAAAAGTTTTCAATGGAAAAGTAGCCATTTTGGAGAAATTAAAGAATGTGCTATGACACATGGGTGTGTTTTGTTTATGAAAAAAATCAGTGCTTTTGCATAAGATTAAAATAACTATTACAGCCTATCTATCCTTTTTTGAACCCCCATCCCCAACTTTACCTTTTTTTTTTTGAATAAATGTATCAACCACCCCATAGCCAGCTCACCCCAAAGAGCCGTCTCTGTATTTTTTTGTATTTTTTTTTATAAATAAGATTTGTTTGTTTGATTAGAGGTATAACATCCCCATCAACACTATTTAGGACATTTTGGAGATATTGCTTCCAATTTGGTGGGACTTTTACCCAACACTGAGGTGCAATGACATATGATGCGCATGGTCATTGTACAGCGTCTGGTCTGGGTCTGTGCTATCGCATGTGCTGTCTACAACCCTGTAGACCCTGATCAGACGCCTTATAATATTTGTCTGGGCTCTGATCCCGATCTGCACTGTTTGCACCTTTGTGTTCTGTCTATTGTCATACACACTAACGGGTGGATGACGTCAGGTTGATAGCTACTGGTCTGGGTCTGTGCCGTGTACAATCCTGTAGACCCTGATCGGACGCCTTATAATAATTTTCTGGGATCTGATCCCGAACTGCGCTGTTTGCACCTTTGTGTTCTGTCTATAGTTATACACACAGACGGGTGGATGATGCCAGGCTGATCGCTATATCCCCCGAACATGTTCAGACTAGGGATAAAAAACACCACCGTCGGCAATGAGTCCCTGATCAGACGCCGCATTACCTTTGTGCAGCGTCTTGTCCGGGTCTGCGCCAACCCATATGCCGTCTACAAACCTGTAGACCCTCATCAGACGCCGTTTAATAATTTTTAAAGTCTGATTCGAATCTGCATTGCTTGCATCTGTCTGTTGTGTCTACGGAAGGACGGACATGTGAACGGACGCCAGACTCAATTTGTTCGCGGACGGACGGACGCCAGGCTGATTGTTATATCCCCGAACCTATTTGGTCAGGGGATAAAAAATAAAACGCACCGGCGGCGGTCAGACCATGATCAGACGTCGCATGGTCTGTGTCATCGCATATGCCATCTTCAAACCTGTAGACCCTATCCAGACGCCTTATAATCATTGCATGGCGTCTGATTCAAATTGAATAAATGTATCAACCACCCCATAGCCAGCTCACCCCAAAGAGCCGTCTCTGTATTTTTTTTTATTTTTTTTTATAAATAAGATTTGTTTGTTTGATTAGAGGTATAACATCCCCATCAACACTATTTAGGACATTTTGGAGATATTGCTTCCAATTTGGTGGGACTTTTACCCAACACTGAGGTGCAATGACATATGATGCGCATGGTCATTGTACAGCGTCTGGTCTGGGTCTGTGCTATCGCATGTGCTGTCTACAACCCTGTAGACCCTGATCAGACGCCTTATAATATTTGTCTGGGCTCTGATCCCGATCTGCACTGTTTGCACCTTTGTGTTCTGTCTATTGTCATACACACTAACGGGTGGATGACGTCAGGTTGATAGCTACTGGTCTGGGTCTGTGCCGTGTACAATCCTGTAGACCCTGATCGGACGCCTTATAATAATTTTCTGGGATCTGATCCCGAACTGCGCTGTTTGCACCTTTGTGTTCTGTCTATAGTTATACACACAGACGGGTGGATGATGCCAGGCTGATCGCTATATCCCCCGAACATGTTCAGACTAGGGATAAAAAACACCACCGTCGGCAATGAGTCCCTGATCAGACGCCGCATTACCTTTGTGCAGCGTCTTGTCCGGGTCTGCGCCAACCCATATGCCGTCTACAAACCTGTAGACCCTCATCAGACGCCGTTTAATAATTTTTAAAGTCTGATTCGAATCTGCATTGCTTGCATCTGTCTGTTGTGTCTACGGAAGGACGGACATGTGAACGGACGCCAGACTCAATTTTGTTCGCGGACGGACGGACGCCAGGCTGATTGTTATATCCCCGAACCTATTTGGTCAGGGGATAAAAAATAAAACGCACCGGCGGCGGTCAGACCATGATCAGACGTCGCATGGTCTGTGTCATCGCATATGCCATCTTCAAACCTGTAGACCCTATCCAGACGCCTTATAATCATTGTATGGCGTCTGATTCAAATTGAATAAATGTATCAACCACCCCATAGCCAGCTCACCCCAAAGAGCCGTCTCTGTATTTTTTTTTATTTTTTTTTATAAATAAGATTTGTTTGTTTGATTAGAGGTATAACATCCCCATCAACACTATTTAGGACATTTTGGAGATATTGCTTCCAATTTGGTGGGACTTTTACCCAACACTGAGGTGCAATGACATATGATGCGCATGGTCATTGTACAGCGTCTGGTCTGGGTCTGTGCTATCGCATGTGCTGTCTACAACCCTGTAGACCCTGATCAGACGCCTTATAATATTTGTCTGGGCTCTGATCCCGATCTGCACTGTTTGCACCTTTGTGTTCTGTCTATTGTCATACACACTAACGGGTGGATGACGTCAGGTTGATAGCTACTGGTCTGGGTCTGTGCCGTGTACAATCCTGTAGACCCTGATCGGACGCCTTATAATAATTTTCTGGGATCTGATCCCGAACTGCGCTGTTTGCACCTTTGTGTTCTGTCTATAGTTATACACACAGACGGGTGGATGATGCCAGGCTGATCGCTATATCCCCCGAACATGTTCAGACTAGGGATAAAAAACACCACCGTCGGCAATGAGTCCCTGATCAGACGCCGCATTACCTTTGTGCAGCGTCTTGTCCGGGTCTGCGCCGACCCATATGCCGTCTACAAACCTGTAGACCCTCATCAGACGCCGTTTAATAATTTTTAAAGTCTGATTCGAATCTGCATTGCTTGCATCTGTCTGTTGTGTTTATGGAAGGACGGACATGTGAACGGACGCCAGACTCAATTTTGTTCGCGGACGGACGGACGCCAGGCTGATTGTTATATCCCCGAACCTATTTGGTCAGGGGATAAAAAATAAAACGCACCGGCGGCGGTCAGACCATGATCAGACGTCGCATGGTCTGTGTCATCGCATATGCCATCTTCAAACCTGTAGACCCTATCCAGATGCCTTATAATCATTGTATGGCGTCTGATTCAAATCTGCACTGTTTGCACCTTTGTGTTCTGTCTATTGTTATACAGACGGTTGAGTGGATGACGCCAGGCTGATCGCTATATCCCCCGAACATGTTCAGACTAGGGATAAAAACACCACCGTCGGCAATTAGTCCCTGATCAGACGCCGCATTATCGTTGTGTAGCGTCTTGTCCGGGTCTGCGCCGATCCATATGCCGTCTACAAACCTGTAGACCCCCATCAGACGCCGTTTAATAATTGTACAGGTCTGATTCTTATCTGCATTGCTTGCATCTGTCTGTTGTGTCTACGGACGAACGGACGGACATGTGAACGGACGCCAGACTCATAATTTTGTTTGCGGACGGACGGACGGACGAACGCCAGGCTGATAGTTATATCCCCGAACCTATTTGGTCAGGGGATAAAAATAAAACGCACCGGCGGGGGTCAGACCATGATCAGACGCCGCATGATCATTGTACAGCGTCTGGTCCGTATAATAATTGTATGGCGTCCGATTCAAATCTGCACTATTTGCACCTTTGTGTTCTGTCTTTTGTTATACAGACGGTTGGGTGAATGACGCCACGCTGACCGAACCTGTTCAGACTAGGGTTAAGAAAAAACACCACCGTTGGCGATAAGACCCTGATCAGACGCCGCGTCGTTGCGCAACGTCTTGTCCGGGTCTGCGCCGTCTCAGATACCGTCTACATACATGTAGACCATCATCAGACGCCGTTTAATAATTGTACATCTGATCCGGATCTGCATTGTTTTCATATGTCTATTGCGTCTACGGACGGACGTTTGAACGGACGCCAGGCTCCGAACCTGTTCAGACTAGGGATAAAAAACACCACCGTCGCCGATAAGACCCTGATCAGACGCCGCATAACCGTTGCGCAGCGTCTTGTCACTCATAATTTTGTGTCTACGAACGGGCGAATGAACGGACGCCAGGCTCCGAACCTGTTTAGACTAGGGATAAAAAACACCACCGTCGCCGATAAGACCCTGATCAGACGCCGCATAACCGTTGCGCAGCGTCTTGTCCGTGTCTGCGCCGTCTCAGATGCCTTCAACAAACATGCTGACCCTCATCAGACGCCGTTCAATAATAGTACGGCGTCTGATCCGAGTCTGCATTGTTTGCATCTGTCTGTTGTGTCTACGGACGGACGGACATTTGGACGGTCGCTATATCCTCCAAACCTATTCGGTCGCGGAAAATAAAATAAAATGAACCGTCGGCGGTTGGGGCTGAATCAGACGTCGCGGCAATAATTGTGGAGGGTCTGATCCGGTAGCCGTAGCAGTATAAGGTCCAAAAACCTGAAGACCCTGATCAGATGCCGCTTAATAATTGCATCTGTTTGTCTGTTAACGTGTCGGCGGTGAGACCCTGATCAGACGTCGCATATTTTTTTTTTTAGAAATTAATATTCATTAAAGGGGCTGAAACTATTGACCAATGAAAGGCCTTCTACCCATCTGTGGGTTTTATTGCCCTTCCGATGAACACCTGGGTACACTTTTGGGTACTGTTACGTAATTTATTGCGGCTCAAAGCTCGGCACGCTCCGGGTGGCATCCGCTGTATAAACATTCCTAGGGTATCATAATCCCCAATTAACTAATTATCTTGAACCATAAATCCCTTGAATCTAACTGATTATACAGCGCTAATTGTCTTTACCTAAATCATGCAAATCATGCGCGACCGACACACAAATATTGCGTCATTCAGTAACTCTTAAATACGACAATATCAAATACACCCTTGGACCAGAAGGTAACCCCGGGATCACCTTCAAAATAACAAGCCAGGCCAGCCATAAAGCAAAACATTACACAGCCAACCACAGGCTGTCCTTCGAGCCAAAAGCTCAGCTGTCAAGCAGCCCCCCAGTTGGCAGAAAAAGGGGTCCAAAGACCCAAAGACCCGACCCTCCAATAAACTCCAATACCGGCACTGGCATTCTCAAAAGCACAGGCGTCATCGAAAATGTCCCCATAGCCACTGACCTACAAGAGCTGAAGGTCAAACTCAACACAAGTGGGCACAACATAATAAAAACAAAACGTGTGCTCACAAGAAATAAAAAAACCAACCAGGGTAGTGAAAGTGACCTTTCAAGAAAAGGTCGCACCCAGCATTATTAAAACAGCTGATAGGACCTACTTAATCCAACCGTGCAGGGTACCGTACATACGGTGCAACTCCTGCCAGTCTCATGGTCATTCCGCGGGGAAGTGCCCAAACAAAATAAAAGTCTGCCCCCACTGTAGCATGTGGCACTCCCATCACCAATGCCAAGTCAACTATAGATACAGGAAATGCCCAAACTGCGGGGGGCCACACGGTGCAGCTCACCCCCAGTGCCCTACCTTCCTCACATACAAAAGGAAGGTAGATACCCTTAACAGAATAACCAGGGAGGAATGGAACATTAGGCGTATACAGGAGTCCGTCGTTCATGTTGCACACCCATTAGACGATGCCCCCACTCATAACCCCACCCAAACACCTCCCACTATAACCCAGATGCAGACACGGCCCATAGCCAGCCAATCAGTACCAAACTATCCCATACCTAACCCTAATCCTAACCCTAGCCATACACCCAGCCATAACCAAACGTATGTTACAACAGAACAACTCATCACCATCCTCGTTGAGGTGATGAAATTGGATAAATTGACCCTAGCCCCAAAAGACAAAGTGAAAGCAGTGGGAAATATCGTCAGAACCCACACCCACATAAACCCACACCTGAGTACAAACATAACAGACACCCCGGCTAGACAAAAAACGCACTGCCATACAAATGCCACCAACAGGCGTATAGCAGCACTAAGAGCAGACAACCCAACTCCCATGGATACCTCAACACCCAACCCAACAAACCCGACCCCAAGCCCATAGACATTCCGACCCCCACCCACCCGACACTATAAGGATATATAATGGCGGACTCCACTGCAAAACCACCCCCTCCACCAGCCTCCCGACTTGACGTTCTGCAGTGGAACTCCCGTAGCGCTGTCAATTTACATCAACTTAGAGCCTTTCTAGATGAAAAAACAATATCCCCCCACGCTATATGCCTACAAGAAACCTGGTTCAAAGATAATAAAAGAACCCCAACGATACCGACATTCAAACTTGCCGCCATCTCCAACAGACAGGAAAAAGGAGGAGGTGGCGTAGCCATTTATATGAAAGATAACATCCCATTCGAAAAGCTAGACCTAAATATCAATGACCCCACTTTTGAATCGTGCGCTGTCACCATCCATCTGAAAAACTGTAAAGTAGCCTTGATAAACTGTTACGACCCGCCCAGCAATAAAAACGCAACAAAAGAACTAGATAGACTAAGAAAACTTTTTGACCATATCCCGCACCAAAGCTACATACTTGTAGGTGACTTTAACGCCCATGACACGCTATGGAGCCCAAAGCAGAACCCAAGGGGGAAGGCACTATCAGAGTTATTACTTGAATACGGGGCTACCATCCTCAATGATGGGGCACAACCATGGCAGAAACTGAATCTTCACCTGACATCACCATAGCCACCCCAAACCTCTCAGCCCGCTCAGAATGGTATACCCTTGACAATTCCTGTGGTAGTGACCATCTCCCCATTTTGTCCAAATATAATGCCAAATACAACACCACGGGAGCAGCCGTTTCCCAAAAATGGAACCTAAACAAGGCCGACTGGGATCTCTTTAAAAATCTCTGCTCACAAAAATTAGAAATTAGTGACAACCAAAACATAGACGAAATTGCCAACCAGTTTACGTCCACCCTAAAAGAGATCTGTGACAGTACAATTCCAACGACCTCAGTTGAACATAAAAAACTACTCCCACCCTGGTGGAATCAAGATTGTAGGAAAGCCATAAATCAACGCGAGCAAGCGAGGAAGAAATACTTGAAAAATAGAACTTCCGAGCTTAAGAATAACTACAATAAAACTAAAGCACACGCTAGAACCACCCTACAAATAGCACAAAAACAAGGGTGGCAAGAAATAGTCAACAAACTTAACCATAAGACCACTAGTAAGAAAATGTGGTCTACTTTTAATAAATTTAGGGGTAAACCTACTGAAAAGATAAACTGTCTCAAAATTAACGGCCAGACCATAACTAATGATAGAGAGAAAGCAGACGCCCTTGCCAACCACTACCATAATATGTCGAAAACCTCCAACCAAGATCCTGCCTTCCAAACAATAAAAGAGACCGAGGAGAGAACCTTCAACCAATCTCTCCCTGACCTCTTCAACGATGACCGAAGAAGCAGTAACCTGAACTGCGACTTCACCCTATTTGAACTTAATGAGGCTCTGCAGAGTAAACGCAGCACAGCTCCAGGAGCGGACAAAATTCATTATGAAATGCTGAAACAGCTCCCACCAGATAGCAAACAAAAACTCTTAGACCTCATTAACACTTCCTGGCGTAGAGGAGAAGTCCCCACACAATGGAAACTAGCCACAACAATCCCAATAAAAAACCACTCAAGGATAAGCTGGATCCACAATCATATCGACCCATCTCCCTCACCTCATGCACATGTAAAACTATGGAAACCATGATCGCCAAACGCCTCTCCAACTATCTAGAAGATAATAATATCATCTCAGACAACCAATCAGGCTTCAGACCTAACAGATCCACAACTGATCAACTTGTCCGACTGGAATCAGAAATAAACATGGCTTTCATGGAACACAAAATCCTAGTAGCGGTAGCCCTCGATCTTGAAAAGGCCTTTGACCTCATGTGGTCAACCGGCACCATAACCAAACTAAAGGAATACGGAATAAGCGGAAACATGCTAAAGTGGATCCATAGCTTTCTCAAGGATAGAAAAATTCAAACCCGAGTTGGGGACAATACCTCAGAGGAACTAATCCTGGAAAACGGCTGCCCCCAAGGCTCAGTACTAAGTCCCATACTCTTTAACGAAATTGTTAACACCCTTCACGAGGCCCTGAAACCACATAATAATATAGGCCTGTCACAGTTTGTCGATGATAGCGTGGTGTGGGGGAAACGCTCTACTCTAGAACTGGCGGTCAAAGACCTACAATCAGTTCTAAGAGAAATCGAAACCTGGGCACTAAGATGGGGATTCAAAGTATCAAACCTAAAGACTAAAGCAATCATATTCAGCAAACGACGAAATCTGAAGACCACTCAAAACAAACTATACCTCTTTGGTAGGGAAATAGAATGGGCCCAGAACATCAAATTTCTGGGCATGATCCTCGACAAACATCTGACTTGGAGAGATCACATTAAAGATCTCAAAGAAAGATGTGAAAAAGACCTGAACCTACTACGAGTAGTGTCAGGTACCACCTTTGGAGCTGATAAAAAGACACTCCTGATTCTATACAAAGCCCTTATTCTTAGTAAGCTAGACTATGGAGCCCAGGCTTACAACTCCGCGTCAGAGAATATCCTTAAAACTCTGAATATCATGCAAAACCACGCCCTCAGGATAGCAACAAGAGCATACCGATCTACCCCAATCAACGCACTAGAGGTAGAATGTGGACTTAAACCACTACATCTACGAAGGGAAGAACTCATACTAAAATACTGGGCTAGATCCTCCCCACTTGGCAAATCCCTCCCAGTGAATGATCTATTAACAGATCATGGTTGCTATTCATGTAGGAGAGCCAAGAACTACAACCCATATTGTAAGAAAGTCCGTGCCCTCCTGAAAGAGCACAACATACCCGATAAGATCCAGGCACCCAAGTACAGATCCAAATGGGATCTCAAACACAACACACCCTCCTGTTACCTCCATCAGGTCCCGGGGAGGAAAGAAGAAAATACAAATGAATACATGAAAAACAAAAGCCTCTCTTATGTTCGCACAAGCCATGCTGGGAAAACTCTAATCTACACAGATGGCAGTAAGGACCCCACAACAGGAAAAACCGGCGCCGCATTCGTTGTCCCAGAGAGAAATCTTCACATACCGATTAAAACAAACCAACACCTCTCAGTATTCACAACTGAACTGATTGCCATTCACTGGGCCATCTCCTGGGCCATCACAGTTAAGACACCCAAAGCCACAGTACTCACGGACAGCCTTAGCGCTATCCAGGCCCTACAGTCAGGAAAATCCAAAACACGACCTGACCAAATTGACTCAATCCTGTCTAAACTAGATAAGGCAAAAAGAGAAGGGCAAGACATTGAAATCGACTGGATCCCATCCCACGTCGGCATCCCCGGTAATGAGGCGGCCGACGAAACAGCCAGATTAGCACTAGATATAGGTATTAAAGATTATACTCTCCCTTCAAAACGGGAGATCTATACAATCATAGACACCGCCATAACGAGAAAATGGCAAGCTCTATGGGATAGAAACCCAACCAACACCGGGAGGCATCACCAACTCCTCCAGCCCACAGTAGGTAAATCTGCCCACCAATTTAGCAACAACAGAAAATTAGATGTGGTAATTTCCCGTTTGAGATTTAACCATAACGGCCTAAATGCCAACCTAACTCAGCTAGGAAACACAACGGGTCTATGCAGAAAATGCGATAACTATGAACTAGAAACAACACAACACATCTTGTTTGAATGTGTAACAAACGCCCATGCACGAGAAGAGATAAAATCTGAAATGTTCAAATTAGGATATGAATCGGTACACCTACAAGATCTCCTCGCTCCCCCCGAAAAACACTGCTCGGCCATAGCCGAGGTGGTTAAGAAATTCCTTAAATACACAAATTACTGGGAAGTAATATAAGAAAAACAGCTTTTGTTACCCACACACCGCGCTTAGGCAACCATCACCTACCGTCAATCTGCACTTGGACCTGAGACGGGGGCGTCAAAGCGAGACACTGTGGTTGCGGCTCATTTGCTTTGCACTTATGGGTGCCCCGCCGAGGCTACCCCCCGTCAAAGGACAAACCAATGACCCTCCCATACCTTCAACATCATAACAGACCACGGGCAAGGGTGCATCATAAGAAAATCCCATAGCCCGAAAACTCCCACGGACATGCTTGAACCTGCGGCGACAAGCCGATTCGGGACACTGTGGTTGCGGCTCATGTGCTTTGCACTTATGAGTGTTCCGATGAGGTAAAATGCCGCTGCAGGACAGGCAGCCCCCATGGGAAGGTAATTCTTCACAATAACCGCGCCACCCGTTAACTTGGTTTTGAACAAGTTACCCTAAGAGACGGACCGTGCCTTTGTGGGGGGACCCCCCCTCACAAGCTCGGCCCGCCCTGTGCACAGAATGGGAAGCCAAAATATGTGACGGATGGCGGGGTCATATTAGCACAAGCACAATATGCACTAATGACTTTTGTTTGTATTACAGGTACAGGTGGGACCCCGGGGGACAAGAAACTGAACACAACTACACTGATCCGAGCGCACACATGGGGTCCCAAAGCACTAATCCGACTTTTCTATTTCAGGAACGAGAGGAGGCTCGACGGAGCCCGTCAGGACAACATCCTGAGGGCACCTGGGAGAAAGCCCGTACTGGGCTCCCCCTAGGTACCAACAGAATGAAGTCCCCTGAAGTAGGCAAAGCGAAGGCATAAATACTGCCAGAACCGAGCATACAAACGGGGACAGGTCACACGCTAAATATCTTTATAGGCGGGGCAACGGCAATTTGAGCCATTTGCTAGGTATTTGGAAATAGGAAGTCCCTTAAAAATGCCTTTTGGAAGACCATTCAAAAATAAAAAATTAGCGGGATTGCAAAACGGCTGATTAGCCTCATCACTGCCTTTCCCAAACAAGCACATACCTCCAAACACATCACGAAGACACACCTGTCCAATTTTGAACCCCACTTGCATAGGCAGGTCTCCGTGATGAAAGCACGGGTACTAGGACTTTTTGCAATAGCCGGAATCGGCTGGTCTATTAGTCACCCATCCTGGCTCACTTTAGATGCCCGTTCAAAATTCAAAAATTCATGCGTTATCACCCATTAACAAGCATCGTGACCGAAGGCGTTTTCTTTGCCATGTCAGGGGTGGAGGCAGAGAATAATGGAAGCCAGAACTGATAATGTATGTTAGCTTTTTTCCTCGGCCAGACATTTGAAAACAGGGCTGTGCTCTGACACATTTGGCAGTCGAAATTGGCAACACGTCATCACATACTAGAGCCCGTCTTTGGTCTGATTCCTGCACTCAAAATTCTAAAATCGCTATAGAACTGTGTTTCTTAGGACAAACGCTGTACCTTGGGTGCGATTTGTGCCTTCCTCCGATTAAGAGTTCAGTATATTCCCATTGGTCAGCTGACACCTGTCGAATTGACAAGTGCCAGCACATTGGAGGCCCTGGGAAGAGCAGTTCATAAACTAATCCCATTTAGCGAGATGGGGGTAGCCCCTATGTGCTTTTAGCGCCCGGTTACCTTACAAAATCTATCAAGTCAAGTCAACTCAACCCAGTAATTTTCCATTCCGGTCAGGCAAGGTCATCGTGATTCAGTAGAAGAAACCCCTGGTGTGTTTGGTTGTAAATTACACAAAATCTTTGTATAGAAACATATTTGTTTTTTTCGCAAATATTGTTGGCAAAAGACCAAACTTAACATTAATAAACATCCGGCGTTTTTATATTTAGGAAAAAGGTAAAAATAACTCGATTGATTTCGAGACACGGGCAAACACGTATTTGTTCAAATGGCGACACACGGGGATATACGTATCTGTACGTTAATCGATAAAGTCGTAAATATACGGGTCTGAGTGGTAATGGATCGAGTCGGGAATATACGTATCTGAGTGGTAAAGGGTTAAAACAATCTAGGCTTGACTTATTTTTAGTAACAGAAAGTATAATTAACTCAGTAAAATCATCAAACATTGAAGCTGGCTATAAATCAGACCATTCAATAGTTACATTAGCATTAGCTTTGGATAATTTTGAACATGGTAGACCATTATGGAAGCATAATAATTCACTTTTGACAGACATAGAGTACCTGAAGACAATTAATTCAAAAATATTAGATGTCAAAAGACAGTATTGTTTACCAGTTTATGATTTAGATAATATAGATAAAATTCCAGACAATGAATTGCAGTTTGTTATAGATGATCAGTTATTCTTGGAAACACTAATGATGGAAATAAGAGGAAAATCAATCTCGTATGCTACATATAAAAAGAAGTCAAAAGATAAACAAGAAAAGGAATTAATTAAAAACATTCAAAACTTAGAAAATAACATAGAAGAAGAAACTATTTCAGAACTAGAAAAACTAAAACAAGAACTGTGTGACTTAAGGGAGGAAAAAATGCAAGGATATCTTGTTCGTTCAAGGGCAAACATTATTGAAAATGGAGAAAAACCTTCACAATATTTCTGTAATTTAGAAGCTCATAATTATACAAGCAAAGTAATTACCATAATAGAAAAGGAAAATGGACAGACAATTACAGATCAAAAAGAAATACTAAATGAGACAAAAAACTATTATGAAAATTTGTTCTCCAGTAAAGCAACCAGTTTAAATGATAATGAGCTTAACGACTATATGCAAAACATGCAATTACCAAACTTAAATTTTGAAGAAGCTGTAGAAATGGAAGGCATACTGACACTAAAAGAAGCAAGTCAAACATTAAAAAATATGAAAAATAATAAGAGTCCTGGTACCAGTGGTTTTTCAGTTGAATTTTATAAAACATTTTGGAAGCGGTTAGGTACTTTTGTTGTTAGAGCAATCAACTATGGATTTGATCAAGGAGAACTTTCTATTTCACAACAACAAGGCCTTATAGTATGCATTCCGAAAGAAAATAAATGCAGGAAAAACCTCAAAAACTGGAGACCAATAACACTATTAAATACTGTATATAAAATTGCATCAGGCTCTATAGCCAATAGAATTAAACAGGTCTTGAATAAATTGATAAGTACTGATCAAACTGGATTCATTGAAGGCAGGTTTATAGGGGAAAATACTCGGCTCATGTATGATATTTTACAATATACAGAAGAACGCAATATTCCTGGTTTAATACTTCTTATTGACTTCGAAAAAGCATTCGACTCATTATCATGGTCTTTTATTGATAAAGTTCTAAAAATGTTCAATTTTGGCCCATCAGTTAGACGATGGATAAATGTATTATACAAAGGCTCATGCTCTGCAGTTACACAGTGTGGATGCCTATCAGATTTTTTTAAACTTGGTCGGGGTTGTCGACAAGGGGATCCAATCTCCCCATATCTGTTCATTTTATGTGCAGAAATTTTGTCTATTAGGATAAGAAATAATAAAAATATAAAGGGTATTAAAATAGATAATGTAGAATTTAAAATTTCACAGTATGCAGATGACACATCAGCATTTCTTGATGGCTCTAAAGTTTCCTTAGAACAGACATTACAAGAACTTGAAAAATTTGCAAGAATATCAGGATTAAAAACCAACTTTGATAAAACTCAAGTGGTATGGATAGGAGCAAAAAAATATAGTCAGGATTCAATAAAAACAAGATGGAAACTGTCATGGGGTAGAACTCATTTCAAATTATTGGGGATAACCTTTAATGTTGACCTTGACAGAATCATTGATGATAATTATGGTGACAGAATAAAACAAATGAAAAATTCTTTAAAATTATGGAATAGAAGGTTTCTCACCCCTCTTGGAAAAATTACTGTTATAAAATCACTGATGTTGCCCAAAATAACTCATCTCTTAATGTCACTTCCCAATCCTGATACTGATACTTTAGATAAAATTAACAGTATGTTCTTTGAATTCATATGGAACGGGAGGTCTAAAATCAAACAGTCAGTGGTAGTAAAACAGTATTTTGAAGGGGGTTTGAAAATGATAAACATAACAGCTTTTGCGCAGGCCCTAAAAATAACATGGATTCGTAGAATGTTTCAAAACCATAGTCAATGGCAACTTCTCATAAAGCAAGTGGTGGAAATGGATAAAATTATCTGTTGTGGTTCTGAATATACAAAGATAGTCCTGACAAAGCTAAAAAATAACTTTTGGAAAGATGTCTTTAAAGCAGTGTTAGCTTTTCAGTTGCAGTTAGAAGTGGACTGGGATAAAAATAGTTTGTTTCAAACACCTATATTTTGGAACAAGAACTTGACTATTGGAGGTAGGAGCTTTTTTTTTAAATCATGGTTTGATAAAGGTGTTTGTTATATCAGGGACCTTATGGATAATCAAGGCAATTTCTTGACGTTTAATGCTTTTATACAAAGCACAACAATTAATACAAATTTTCTTCAATATCAGGGAGTGCTTGAATGCCTTAAAAGGTTTATGCAAAATAAAAGTAATGATAATAAAAACAATATTATTGGTCCAATATTTCCAAATTTAATCTTTACGATACTGAAACAAAAAAAAGGTTCCCAAAATATTTATATTATCTTAAATCAGAACAAAGATGAACCGACAGGGAAAATTAAATGGAATCAAAAGTATAATATTGAAGAAAAGTCATGGCAAAATATATTTCAAGCACCTTTCAAAATAACTAAATGTACCAAACTCAGATGGTTCCAAACTTCTATTAACCACAAGATATTTACCACAAATAAACTTCTCTTCCAAATGAACTTGATAAATAGTCCAAAATGTTCATTCTGTGGAAACAATGATGAGACTATTGACCATTTGTTCTGGAAATGCCCTAAAACACAGCTGTTTATAAGAGACATGAAAAATAAGTTTCAGGAAAATTCCATAGCTTTATTACTAGAAGAAGCAACTTTTATTTTAGGCAATTTCCCACCAAACACTACAAATACAATTCAGTTTTTAATGCTTATTGCAAAATATTACATAAGTATGAAAAGGTCTTCGAAAAGTCATTTAAATTTCCTCGAGTTCAGAATTAATGTTACGTCATTGTTTCTCAGTCACAGAGAAATGGCATTACAAAACAATGAGCTGCAAAAATTCTTACAAGAATGGAGGCCATTTAAACAAGTATTTAACTATGATTTCCAATAATGACTGTAATAAATATATGCTCCTTGAAAGAATCCTGAAACCACCCTTGTAAAAGACATATATATAAAAAAAAAAAAAAAAAACTATAACCACTTTCAAGATTATTATCTAAATGATAGAAACAATAGTCCTGTCCTATATGACTGTTACTTTCTCTTTCCTCTCTGTTTGATCTCAATCTGGAAGGAACATTTTGTCTTTTTTTTTTTTTTTTTTTGTTCTCAATTGTATGATGCTTACTCAGAGCTACATCTCAAGCATAAAAAGTTTAATAACAGAAAAAAGTAGCATTTGATATATTCTTAAATGCATCAGCTAAGTTGGTTGAGGTCAAACAGCTCCTATGCTCTATCTTTTATTTTTTCAACTAGCCTTCTGCTAGGTAAATATAGGTGTAAGGGAAACAAGACATATGTTCATACTATCAATGTGTGAGAGTGTTGGTATGAGTGGCATATAAATACATGTATGTTTCAATATGTAAACCCTGATTGGTTTTTCCCCGGAGACAGCAGGGTAAATTGTAACGGGATTACTAAAAGAATAAAATTCCCACACACCTAAAAAAAAAAAAAAAAAAAAATAAACCTATTTCTGCTTACATGTTTACAGGATACAGCCCCAGACTTTCGGATGAGTCTTTAAACCGAGGTCCCGTCTCCGTATGACCTTATCTGTTGGTGGGACGTAAAACTAAAACTCACTCACTCACAGGATACAGCCCCCGTCCATCGGGGCTTGAAGAAATAGATTGGCTGCATGATGCTTCCACGCAGAGCTGAAACTGACCTCATGCGAGTACTGGTAAACCGCTTAGAGGATCTAAGCCTGCCCAGGCAAAGCAGTGCAAGTTGGACCGTCCATGCTTATAAACCCTATTGGTTTCATTGGGCGACAGGGCTTGAGATGTCATTTCATGTCAATGTCGGGTAAAAGTCCCACAAAATTGGAAGCAACGTCTCCAAAATGACCTATACAGCGTGGACGGGTACGTTAAACCTCAAATCAAACAAAATCAAACAAAACGTGCTTACAGGCAGACAAAGGAGAAGTCTGATCTGGGTCCACACTGTTTACCACAATGACTTTCAAAGTAAACCCGCAGACAACAAAGCAGATTACAGTTGTTGTGACTGGCATCTTAAGGCTTACTATTTATGAACAGGATACATATCAGTTGAGCTGAGCTGAAAAATGTTTTATTAAGGTCTAGGATATACACTGTTTGAAAAAAAAAGTCAGTTTAATAAGGGGAATGGGAACACTGGCAGATTTTTCTGCCATTTTTCAAAGGGAGACAACTTTTGGAACTTTCTGTTTGCTTTTCTGTAGGTCCTGTCCCACTGAAAAAGGGGTCTACTCTTAAAGGAAAGAATTTGCTCCTCACTTTCCTTTAAGAGTTGACCCCTGTTGACCTTGGAAACAAAAATAATTTTGCAGGAGTCCCCCCCCCCCCACCAACCCAACCCCAACCCCACTGAAGGTGTTCCCATTCCCCCTAAGGTCAAGGATATACACTGTTTGCTAAAATGTTTTTTGATATGATATGTGATTTGAGGGTTGCATAATATGTATTTTCTCACAAATGTTACTTCAGAATTCCACAAAGATCCAGTATTTAGATCTAAGTCACAATAATTTCGGGGAAATAGCCGGCACTATTTTGGGTCCTGCTGTCTCGGACAACACATGTATTAAGGAGCTAGATCTGTCCTGGAACTGTTTCAGAAGAAAAGGGGCTGTTGCCATAGCGCAGGGTATTAAGGTAAGCAGGACAGGCAACTCTTTCAAATTATTATACCCCCGGCATGCGCAGTATGGCATCGGGGTATATAGTTTTCATTCTTTCTGTGTGTTTGTGTGTGTGTTTGTTTGTTAACCTTTTCATGTCCGCTCCATTACTTTTAAACCGCTTGACATATTTTCATGAAACTTCACATAAATGTTAAACACCATGAGACGACGTGCAGAACACATGAACCGTAACTCTTGCTTTTCTACTTTCAGAGTTATTGCCCTTTGTATGTTTTAACTTGCATTTTCGTGTCCGCTCCATAACTTTTCAACCGCTTGATATATTTTCATGAAACTTCACATAAATGTTACACACCATGAGACGATGTGCAGAACACATGAACCATAACTCTTGCTTTTCTACTTTCAGAGTTATTGCCCTTTGTATGTTTTAACTTGCATTTTCGTGTCCGCTCCATAACTTTTCAACCGCTTGGTATATTTTCATGAAACTTCACATAAATGTTAAACACCATGAGACGACGTGCAGAACACATGAACGTAACTCTTGCTTTTCTACTGTTAGAGTTATTGCCCTTTGAATGTTATATCTTGCAATTTTTACCATACACTTGTGTCCGCTCTGTAACTTTCAAACCGTTTGAGATAGTTTCATGAAATTTCACACAAATGCAAAGCACAATAATAGGATGGGCGAGTTCCACTTTCAAGGTCATGACCTCAAGGTCAAGGTCACTGTGGCTATTTTTAGAAAAACTTTGTCATCGCTCCAGTGTCTACATTTCTTCACCAATTTCAATATTACTTCACACAAATGTTCCTTATGACAATATTTCGAGCCAGTTCCACTTTCAAGGTCATTACCTCAAGGTCAAGGTCACTGGCTATTTTTAGAAAAAAATTGTCATGCCTCTAGCGCCCACATTTCTTCACCAATTCCAATATAACTTCACACAAATGTTCCTTATGATACTATCTCGAGCGAGTTCCACTTTTATGCTCATGATCTCAAGGTCAAGGTCACTGTGGCTATTTTTAGAAAAAACGTTGTCATCGCTCTAGTGCCTTTATTTCTTCACCAATTTCAATATAACTTCAAAAAAATATTACTTATGAGCGAATTCGACTTTCAAGGGCGTGACCTCACTCTCAAGGTCACTGTTGCTATTTTTAGCAAAACTTTGTCTTTGTCATGGCTAGCGCCTACATTTCTTCACCAATTTCAATATAACTTCACACAAATGTTCCTTATGACACTATCTCGAGTGAGTGTGACGTTCATGCTCATGACTTCAAGGTCAAGGTCACTGTGGCTATTTTTTGGAAACCGTTGTCATCGCTCTACTGCCTTTATTTCTTCACCAATTTCAATATAACTTCACACAAATGTTACTTATGACAATATCTCGAGCTAGTTCAACTTTCAAGGTTGTGACCTCACTGTCAAGGTCACTGTAGCTATTTTTAGAAAAACTTTGTCATCGCTCTAGCGCCTACATTTCTTCACCGATTTCAATATAACTTTACACAAATGTTCTTTATGACAGTATCTCGAGCGAGTTCCACTTTCAAGGTCAAGGTCACTGTGGCTATTTTTAGAAAAACTTTGTCATTACTCTAGTGCTTACATTTCTTCACCGATTTCAATATAACTTCACACTAATGTTCCTTAGGACAATATCTCGAGCGATTTCGACTTTCAAGGTCAAGGTCACTGTGGCTATTTTTACAAAAACATTGTCATCACTCTAGCGACAACATTTCTTCACTGATTTCAATTTATCTTCACAAGAATGTTCCTTATGACAATACCTCGATCGACTTTGACTTTCAAGAGGTCAAGGTCACTGTGTCTATTTTTAGAAAAAACATTGTCGTCACTCTAGCGACAACATTTCTTCACTGATTACAATTTAACTTCACAAAAATGTTCCTTATGACAATACCTCGAGCGAGTTTGACTTTTAAGGTCAAGGTCACTGTGGCTATTTTAAGAAAAACTTTATCATCCCTCTTGCGCTTACATTTCTTCACCGATTTCAATCGAACTTCACACAAATGTTCCTTATGGCAATATCTTGAGCGATTTCGACTTTCAACGTCAAGGTCACTGTGGCTTTTTTTATACCCGTATGCCAGTGGGTATATAGTTTTCGCCTTTTCTGTGTGTGTTTGTGTGTCTGTTAACATTTTCGTGTCCACTCCATAACTTTTAAACTGCTTGATATATTTTCATGAAACTTCACATAAATAATAAATATCACCATTTTGAGGTGTCATAGTGCATGTTTCACATCTCCAAAACGGTCAATTTTCCGAAGAAAATTTATGATATTATTCTTATTTTATACTCAAAACATAGGTTGTGGGTACTTGTTAGAACTGCCTCATTGAGGTGGTTCTAACGAGTACCCACAACCTATGTCTAGGAGCAGAAATAAGGAAAATAATGTATAACCCGGTAAACCACAGTTTTCTCTATATAAAGTGGGGTGTAAGGGTGTGTTTATTTCACAGACTTGTTAGCGTGATGAAGGCTCAAAGCAAACAGTGAAAACATTTTCAGTCTCTGTCAGATACAATAAAAGGAGCAGGAAATATATGAACCCCGCCAAGCGAATTTGTGTCTTCGAGCATTCCGTCATGACAAATTTTATCTGCGCATGCCCAGCCATTCAGAGGGGCCAGGGATATGGCTTTCTGTCTGAAAGTTCCTCTTGATTCTTTGCTTGTATGAGCGAGCAGCAAAGGTTCTGGCGAGACTGCGCGGATGCGCAGGCTCGCCTGAACCTTCGCTGCTGGCATAGGCGATAAGTACCAAAATCGCTTGACGGGGCCCATAAAAACGTGTGATAAAAACATGTTGTCAAAAGATGAAACTGCTCAAATTGTGCAATTTCCTCTTATGTCAACATTTTTTTTCACTCCTCAAAGCCAAGAAATGACAGATGAAATCACTGAAAGAACAGGAAATATATGATGAAAATGGTTAACCAAATGAAAAAAAAATGCTAATGAAATGATAGATAGAACCAGAATAGATAAAACCACTAGGAAAAATTAATTTGGCCAAATTGTCCTACCCAATATTTTTGGCTGGCCAAATTGTCCTAGGCCGAATTGTCCTAGGCCAAATTGTCTGGGCCAAATCGTCCACTGGCTAAATTGTCCACCCACCCTCCCGAAAGGTTCAAGTGAGTTGCATCTGTTGGCAAGATGATGGCCTCTATTTTCTGGAACTATGTCGTAGTGCTCGTGATTGAAATCTTGGAACAGAGACAAACGATATATGGGGCTATTACACATCAGATTTGCCGCATCAGAAAGAAGTAATGAAAACAAAAAGCAGAGGAAAGCTTCAATCTGGCAGCACAATGCTACAATCCACACAGAACAAATGGCCATGGCAGAAGCTAACAGATGAGAGTTTCAACTGTTGCCCATGTATATTGTTGCAATGTATATTACTTGATCCACTTTTAGAATTCTTTGATGAATGACATTTGATTGTCAAACTAAATTGATACAAAGAAATTCATTTAAAGGTACTTCATCGGAGTTTGAACAGTTTTTATGTCCACACGTTTGAGGCCTGAAACCATGATATTATAAACTGTTTTGAAAAGAATTTCATATATTTTCATGTATTTTGCTATTTTTATTTTTCAGAATAATGTATATATGAAGAAATTAAACCTGTCATGGAATGGGTTTGGTTTGGAAGGAGCAACTGCATTGCAGGATGCCCTCAAAGGAAATTCAGTATTAGAAGAACTAGATATCTCGTAAGTTCTAGTTTTTATCGTTAGTTTAATTAGAGATCTCATAATCTTGGGTGACAGTGCTTGAGATGTCATTTCATCTCAATGTCGGGTAAAAGTCCCACAAAATTTGAAGCAACGTCTCCAAAATGACCTATACAGTGTTGATGGGGAGGTTAAAGCTTAAATCAAACAAACAAACAAAAATATATAGATTATATAGAAAAATGACCATAAATGGTCATTTTTCTATATAATCGATACATTTTTGTTTGCAGGCAGTATTTGCTGGTGAGATTTGGATGAGAAATTCTTAAATCTCTCATTGAGACAGAAATGTTTCTCATGACAATTGGCTTTTCTCTCGTGAAAATCAGATCCAGCGTCTCCAAATTGACCTATTCAGTGTTGACGGGGACGTTAAACCTCAAATCAAACAAAACAAACAAACAAATTTATCCTTATTTTAACTATATGATACCGTATTTACCCTAAGTATTCGGATACCTGAACTCCTCACCATACTTGTTTCTAACAGATGTTGTGTCTAAAAATAGCTGGATGAGTGACAAACAGTGTTTTATGTCCCTGATGAGATGCAACATTCTGTAGCATCTCATCTGGGTTTACACTGTTTACTCATGCCTGTCTGTCCAAATGCATACTGTAAACAAGGTATTTTGTAAGTTATATTTTTCATCATTTTAACTACATATCTTGTAGACTTTTCATATCAATATTTTAACCCATAAAATGCCATTCACAACAATTTTCATCTGCTTTGTCATCTTCCAAGTACTTTAAAATTAGTTTTTAATGACAGATTCCATCTTTCTATTCTTGCTGTGCTACACGTTTAAAGTAATTCAGGCTTCAGCTCTTCCGGCTTTAACCGCCATAAAAATCTGAGTCCGCACAAAATGTAGTCCGGTTTGGCGCAGTAATCAAAATTGTACACGCGTATTAGATATCCTGTAAGCGTAATACAAAATTTTGAAGCAGACGACTTGACGATTTTATCTTACGATTCAGCATTTCATATGAAACAGCTGCATCATGCGACGTGTTTTGCGAAGACTGTACACCAGATCAATGCGATGTCTGCTCAACAGTCTGCTCAGGTTTTACACTGTTTCCTATCAGTGCTGTCAATATTTAATCCTTAAAGACCAGCCTGCTGTGGGACCAGGTCAGCTGCA
This sequence comes from Lucinisca nassula, assembly GCA_963580285.1. Lineage (NCBI taxonomy): Eukaryota > Metazoa > Mollusca > Bivalvia > Lucinida > Lucinidae > Lucinisca > Lucinisca nassula. Next base: position 21,097,849 of record OY757022.1, read on the forward strand.
GACAAAAATATTAATGGGTTTTCTTTCTGACTTTCGAGGTCAAGTTTAGGTCAGTTACAACTTAGGTGTATATTGACTTTGTGTGGAGAAATTGGAAAAGAAAGGTGGACCCTTTCAACCCTGGAATATGGTACAGATACTTAGTGTATGTCCTGTGATATATAATTCTAGGTGCCATATATTTAGCAGAACGGAAAAGCCCAACTTCAGTGATGGAATAATGCACTCCAGAAACTCAAGGCAGTGAATAAATCAAAGCACTGACAACACTAATGCTGATTGTCTCTAAATGCAGGCTGGTCATGAACGGGGACTTGAACTGATTCGTTTAAACTTAATGTGTTAGTAACTTAAATGCAAAAAGTGTAGAACAAGCTCAGCACCGTGTTCTGTGGCGTTTGATCTGAGTTTACATTGCTTGCCAGAGCCAACGTTTGATTCATGTGCAGATTTATAGATAACACTTACATGTGCCCAACACTGACAAACGACGCGGCTATGTTTGGGTTGATTGTTTGGTATTTGACCCCAAGTAGATAATAAGAAAAGCGCTTCAGTGCTAATGTCTATGTGACTATCACTGACTTGTCAGAATAACTTTTTGTCTTGTAGAAAATAGCCGCAGTGAGATCAGGGTATTTCATAAGACGGAAGAGGGTTATCCTGGAATCATATGGGGTGAGCTTAGCAAACAGTGTTGACCAAGATACGCTGCAGAAAGCGTCTTCTGATCAAAATCTTCACTATTTGTTTGGAATTTCAGAATTAAATGAAATGAACTAGTTTAAATCTCAGCCCAGGACTATAACTCCAACCTACACCCCACACTCTCAGTGTTTTGATTCTGAAACCAAACGGTTACAACACGCTTAGGCACCATGTCCTTAAGCTTAAAAGGTTAAATCAATCAACCGTGACGTCTGGTTACCAGTCAGGCCACGTTGATCCTGTGCACTACATTCACATCAATATACAGATAGAAACTACATGTTCATGATCAAATTTTTGATGTGTAATGCAAGGTCGTGCCTAGAAAATAAGAAACTGAAATTTGTTCTCACTCAAAAAAGCATTAAGTGAGAGTGTATTGCAACATTTTTCATCAAAGGATCGTAAGCATGCCCCTGGACAGTTAAAAGCTGGTCGGAAAGCGGATGACGTTGACGCTGATTTTGGGTGCCACATGTGTGTGATCTATCGTCAATTGGAGCGACATCTTACTATATACAGAAGATGCTAGTGGACGTCGACGTGGCGGAAGACCGACGTCAGTACGTCAAGATTGATTCAACCGTCAGACGCACATACGAAACAGATTTCCGCCGGCAGCTGCTACACTGTACCTGTAGATAAACAAGGGGTCTCAACTTCTGACTAATAAGCACTGACACTGATTGTCGCCCTTATGCGATGCACGTTGGAGAGCTAGACATCCCTGTCGTGACCAAAGTTAACGCGTCGACACAGCACGGAACACTTACGCTAGTGCATGAAATACGTAAATTGGCGTCTAAGCGACTGACATATACGTTTCAGTGACAAATCGCACTTCAGCGTGAATAACGCCGATTGTCATTTCCGGGTGTTTCGACGTACATAGAGCATGTCATATCGGGTGAAATAAGAGTAATTGTGTGGCGAGCTATTGCCTGTAGTTAGCAAACGCAGCTTAGTGTCATTAAGAACATTCAGAATAGAGGTTTCCACAACCGACCAGACAAAAACTGTTACTTATGGACAGTAGCATTGTTAGAACTTGAATTTTAATGTTTGGTTTTGAAAACGTACATGTATAGATTTTTTTTTTTAATTTGAAACATCGAATCGCGTTACATAATACCACCGGTCTATAGACATCTGCAAACATATCATTTATTGAAATTTGCAGAACTACCTTTCTAAATTTAAGATCTTTTGAGAAAGGTTTTATGTAAGTTTTTACAGAGTTATGATTTTCTCATAGAATCTCATAGAATCTGTCATTTCAGTGCCTTTGGTGCTTTGATTTTGCAAACAGTATGGACCAAGTTCAAACTGCTTGCCTGTATGCAAAAAATGTTTTTTGAAAGTTTGCAAAAAAATAGAGCAGACGACATAAGCTGACGACATTTTCAGATGTAGTTTTTCTCTGGGTTCTTAAGGGTTACCCAAATGTCAACTCTTCATCTCAACCATATTGAAAGAAGGGGTTATGCAGATAACCAATTTGAACATGGTTAACATTAGCTTAAGTTCTCTGACAGAAAAGAAAACAATGAAGGAAAAGTAGAAAATGCTGGTGACCAGCATTTTCTCCTTTTCCTGCAATGTTTTCCAGCATTTTCTCCTTTTCCTGCAATGTTTACCAAGGCCTTCGTGCCCAGGGTTGTTGAAAGTAGGGGTTGTGTGGTAAAAGGGTAACTAGATAGCTTGTGAGTTATTTTATCATTACTTCAACTAGACTAGCCATGTCATTTCATATGATATTTATGAAACAAGCCTCCATTATTGTAGATGGTGGGTCAGTCAGCTCAGGAGAAAAGGATACTTATAACACAGGCACTCGGCAAAGGCTCAGACAAGACTGTGCATAAGCACACAGTCTTGTCAGAGCCTTTGCTGCTCGCACACATATAGAGAGACCTTTTTAACATGCTTTTCAATTAAATACCGTATTTCGGCGTGTATAATACGCACTTTTTTCTCTCAGAAATATGAAATCAAAACTGGGTGCGTGTAATGTAACGGAACACAAAACTTCCAACATTTTTCCAAGTGTTGTCGAAGTTTTGCGGTCGCGAAATCTAATGACAATCGCGACTTTACTACAAAAAATTCTTGTTAGACCGACTTCAACGATAAACAGATAGTTTTGGATACCAAGCAAGCCCCTGAAAATATTTTCTTACCTGGAAACTGTAATTACTTATTTTTGTTTCAGAAATTTATCAACGTAATAACGAATGAAAGAAAATCTGAATCTATATATATATATTTGATTGACAGCTAAGTAAGGGAAGCAACTACGCGTAACTTAAATTTGAGCCGGGGCATTAATTTCCTACAATTTAACATGTGCGTCCCCGCGAAGAATCAGACCAGCCTATGCACCCATATAGTCTGACCAGCGATTTTTTTAGCCTTCCTTAGATTGCACATTGAACACTGATAAGACTGCGCAAATGCGCAGGCTGCTCTGAGCGAATGGTCATTGCTGGGCGCACATGAAAATTGTAAAGATTTCTCTTCTGGACGAAAGAGCAATCCGTTCAGCAAAGTTTGATAAGACTGCACAAATGTGCTGCGCTGCTCTGAGCAGACGGACTGTGCAGGGCGCACATGTAACTTCTTGCTGCACGAAGGAGCACAACGAAATTTGATAGGGTGCGCGAATGCGCAGGCTGCTCGGAGCAGACGGTCTTTCAGGGCGCACATGTATTTTGTAGAGATTTAACTTGCTACACGAAGGAGCACAACAAACTTTGATAAGACTGCGCGAATGCACAGGCTGCTCTTAGCAGAGTCTTTGCAGGGCGCACATGTAAATTGTAGAGCTTTCTCTTGCTGCAGGAAGGGACATTGGGCCCTTAGCTATCGTTACAACGCACAAGGAACTGATCAGACTGTGCGACTGCACAGGCAGCTCTGAGTAGACGGTCCTCAATGTGAATTGTAGGAAATTATTCTAAACAATACGACTGCTTGTAAATTAGAAGAGTCACTTCAGTATAAAAACAATCCATTTGCCTTTTTGTATATAATTAAATGCAGCGTTGCAGTATGACATGCTATCAACAGTGATTGGTGTTTATTGCACTGAGGTGTGAATTTCACAACAAACGGATTTAGAATACTGCAGTTGAGAAGGTGCTAATTATTGGACGTGTCAAGCGACTCAAAACTCGAGAAAACTGGGCCCAATATACACACATTTTGTAATCCCCAAGGGGGTGTCATAACAAAGACTTATTTTAACACTCTGGGTCTTGGAAATTATTTTTTTGTCAAATAAAACTGTTTTGTCATTATTTTTTTCACAAGATAGAGAGAACAGTACCCTTAGAAATGACCCTTGTCACACTTCAATTATTTATTTTGGCGCAAGATTGGGGAAAAACTTACGATAATTTGTCTTTTATTCCCACCAAGAAAAAATAAACAAAACACATTTACGCTTGTAATGTCACATTGCCATACACCGAATTCGTTTAAGTCTGGAACAGGGAACCAAATTTTAGCTGTGGGGCATCTGGGTAAAACTGAAGCGTGTTATATATACGAACTTATTTTTTTCCCGCCGATCAGACGCTGAAAATCGGGTGCGTATTATACACGAGTGCGTGTTATACACGGCAAAATACGGTATAGAGATTTCTCAGTATAATCGAAAACTATATTGTCAGTTTCAGTGACTGATATCAATTTTATTTTTCACTGTTTGGGAATACATTTACTTTTTTCTCGAAATCAAATTCTGTGGTCAGTTTTTCAATTGTCAGATGATTGAAAATTAATGAACTGTATTAGAATTGATGCTAAGCCCAGTCACACGTCACAAGGACATTTATGACATCATTTCCGATGCTGACGTCATGTAATTTGTCGCGCAATGTTGGATCTGTTCGCACCTTCTTTGGGAAACTAATCTCTCAATTATTTCAGTAACCATTCATAGAAATGCCATCCCAGGCTATTTCTCAGGTGCAAACTTTTTGTTTACACACAATATTATACCCAGTAAATACGTTGGACACCACTAAATTGAAGCGAAATGACCAGCAACAAAGTTAGTTTTCTCTGAGGGTGAGTGCCATGATTAGTAAAGCTAAATATTGCCATTTTGAAGCATGTAAGAAACAGAAAATTTGAATTTTTTTTGTGTAAGATCAAATTTTATTTCACTCATGAACACCAATACTGGTATCTACACTCGTGGCTACGCCAGTCGTGAAAATTCTGGTTTTGGTGTTCATTCGGTGAAATAAAATTCGTTCTTACACTGAAAAAATCAAATATCCTCTATTTCTTTTTTTCTTCCAATTTCACCTTAACCCAGTGGTGGGCGGGGGACACAAATTGTTCAAGTTATACACACTCCAGATTCGCAGGATGAAAGTCTACACAGTAATCATGTAATTATGGTAGGGATCTTTAACTTGCACAGGACATGACTCTCCCTGCACAGGGGCCTCCAGTTAACGTCCTGATCTGAAGGACGGCACACTTTATGGCATTCATCTGCAAATGATGCCAATAGAGTGTGTTCGGACACCTAAATTTCATCACTGCTGCAGGGGATCGAACCTGGGGCTTCTTGCATCTGAGACAAGTGCACAAAAAACTGAGCTATCTTGCTGCACATGCAGATGCAGTAGCTTGGTGCAAAAAGTCAAGTGTCTGGCCTTACTTGGAGTTTGTGCATGCCCATTTGAAGAACATGAATTTGAGAATACTAAGACCTCTTTTCTCATGTGTTAGCTGAGCATATTTCCAAATAAGAAGAGTATACCACAACCTCATTATAACACAGTTCGTTACAGCACAGTTTTGGATATAACATGGTTTCAAGATGGATCCCAAAAATGTATAGATTATATAGAACTAGACATGTGTCCAAAGTACACAGATGCCCCCGCCATATATCTTTGTCGATATGGCTTGTACCCATTCTCTAGAATGGCACGGGGGTGTCCGGAGGGACCCGGAGCTGTCCACAGGGACCCAAGGTCTGTGTCAGTGAATGCATCTTATCATAAGGAACAATAATATATATGGTTAAGTGGTGGGGATATGAATTGTTTCTGAGATATAAGGCCTTTTATGAATTGAAGGGGGCGGGGCATGGTCCGGGGTTGACCAGAGGGAGACAAAGTCTGTGTCTTAGAATGTGTCATATCATAAGGAACAATAATATGTATGGTTTAGGTGTTCGAATCTGATTAAGTCTGTGTCATTCAATGCATCTTATCATAAGGAACAATAATATATATGGTTTAGGGGTGGTGACATGGATAGTTTCTGAGATATAACGAAGGGGGCGGTGCATGGCCCAGGGGGGACCCAAAGTCTGCGTCTTGGAATGTGTCATATCATAAGGAACGATAATATATATGGTTTAGGTGTTCGAATCTGATTAATTTTCAAGATAATTAGGCGGGGCATGGGCTGGGGGTGACCGGAGGGACCCAAAATCTTTGTCTTGGAATGTGTCATATCATAAGCAACAATAATATATATGGTTTGGGGGGGGGGAGGGGGGAGGGATGAACCCAATGTCTCCAATGTCTGTATCAGTCAATGCATCTTATCATAAGGAACAATAATAAATATGGTTAAGGGGTGGGGATATGGATAGTTTCTGAGGTATAAAGACTTTAATGAAGCAAAGGGGGCGGGGCATGGCCCAGGGGTGACTGTAGGGACCCAAAGTCTGTGTCATGGAATGTGTCATATCATAAGGAACAATAATATATATGGTTTAGGTGTTCGAATCTGATTAATTTTCAAGATAATTAGGCATTTTGACAGTTTTGCATACAAATTTCTATATAAATGGGGGGGGGGGAGTCGGGATAGACCCAATGTCTGTATCAGTCAATGCATCTTATCATAAAGAACAATAATATATATGGTTAAGGGGTGGGGATATGGATAGTTTCTGAGATATAAAGACTTTAATGAAGCAAAAGGGGCGGGGCATGGCCCAGGGGTGACTGTAGGGACCCAAAGTCTGTGTCATGGAATGTGTCATATCATAAGGAACAATAATATATATAGTTTAGGTGTTCGAATCTGATTAATTTTCAAGATAATTAGGCATTTTGACAGTTTTGCATACAAATTTCTATATAAATGGGGGTATGGGGGGGGGGGGGGGGTCGGGATGGACCCAATGTCTGTATCAGTCAATGCATCTTATCATAAGGAACAATAACAATAATATATATGGTTAAGGGGTGGGGATATGGATAGTTTCTAAGACATAAAGACTTTAATGAAGCAAAGGGGGCGGGGCATGGCGCAGGGGTGACTGTAGGGACCCAAAGTCTGTGTCATGGAATGTGTCGTATCATAAGGAACAATAATATATATGGTTTAGGTGTTCGAATCTGATAAATTTTCAAGATAATTAGACATTTTGACAGTTTTGCATGCAAATTCCTATATGACAATTTTGACCTGTTACGCAATCTGACCCCTAGGCCCACCCAGGGGCACAACTTTGGGTCAACTTGAACATGAACTGATAGGTCTTGGTCTGAGTAGATGTCATACCAAATTTCAACTTTGTAGCACAACAGGTAAAAAAATTATGAGCTCTAATGCGAGTCCGAGGTTTCAGCTCGACATTTCAGCTCGACATTTCAGCCCGAGGTGGTTACGAACGTGACATATGCACGAACGCACGTACGGACGTAACATCACGGTGAAACGCTATATGCCCCACTCCTGCCAAGGCAGGCGGGGGCATAAAAAAATGACCATAAATGGTCATTTTTCTATGTAATCTATACATTTTTGTTCGACTATAACATGGTTGTTTAACTAACACTGTTTCTGTTTTGGACCCCAACAATAGTGTTATAAAGAGGTTGGGGTGTACTTAGAATAACAAGAGGGTAATTTCCTTTATTGCTTGTTAGAAGTATATGTTGTGGGTACTTGATAGAATTGTCTCATTGAAGCGATTCTAACAAGTACCAAAAAATACAAGTGAGGGCAGTGATCCAGAATTATAGTACCTAAGCCTGCCCAGGGAAGTGTAGTTAGGTATACTGACTGCCTCAATATGACCTAAATTTTGTTGACTTGATTATAAACACTAAACTCCTTACCTGGAACTACGATATCATTTAGTTTATACTAATTTATTTTACTGGTAGTTTGATTGCGATGGAAGCTTCAAGCTTATTTAATCGCTCTCGAACCCTCATTCCAGATGTTTTCATGCGCGCGAGAGAGGCAGTGAGTATTACACCACTGCTACCCATTTACACCTGGGTGGAGTAAGGCAGTGTCATTACGTGTCTTGCCAAAGGACACACCTGGATACCGGGTGCCTGATTCGAACGCACAACCTCTCGATCATGAGTCGAACGCGTTAACCACTGTGCTACGATATCATTTGATTCTTTTTCAGAAACAACCGACTTACAGCTGAAGCTGCAGTGGTATTAGGAAAGGGATTGTCATTAAATGAGTCCCTACAGGTTTTGAAGGTACGTACTGTGAATCTTCGATGGCTTGAATTACCTATGGCTTATTTACCAAGAAGGTTTCAAATTTGTTTTTGAGTTTTTGAGTCCTAGGGAAAATTTCCCATAACTGCAGATATAAGTATATTTGATTTGATTTAGAGAGAATTTTCTTATTTCATCTTGATAATGTATGTTGTGTGTACTCATTAGAATCGCCTCTTCATCTTGATAATGTATGTTGTGTGTACTCATTAGAATCGCCTCTGAAGAGGCGATTCTAATGAGTACACACAGCATACCTTTATGATTTACAAAATCGAAAAAATTATCCCGTTATGCTTCCTGACCTTGAGCTATGCTTAACCCTCAGTCAATCCAACTACCTTTTTCGCAAACACACATTCTTGGTCACTAAGGTGTTAAAGCCATTTAAGTTTGGCTGTCTCTCTTTCTCTCTCCCTCTCTCTCTCCATCAAGCAAACACTCCTACATAATTTTGACCCCTTTGAACCCCATATTTAAATAGTAAAACTGGGGTTTACAGGGGTAAACCTTATTTTTCTTATTTCTGTTCAAACATATAGGTTGTGGGTACTCGTTAGAACCGCCTCATTGAGGATAGGTTGTGGGTACTCGTTAGAACCGCCTCATTGAGGCGGTTCTAATGAGTACCCACAACCTATATTTTGAGCAGAAATAAGAAAAATATCACAATTTTTCATCTGAAAATTGTCTAATTTTCGGCGGAAAAGTTTACAATGTAGTTGTATAGGCATGTTCTTGTAATGTCTCTCTCTTTCTCTCTCTCTCTCTCTCTCTCTCTCTCTCTCTTATAGTCACTTCTGTTATTGTTATATAATATTGTCATCGTCTCTTTTTTTAGCTTGATCAGATTGATGAAAACTTGCAATATTTTTCTTCTTCAAACTTACATGTAGTTTGTTTGTGCTCATTAGAATTGTCCTGATGAGCACCCACAATCTGTGCTTTAGAGCAGCAGTAGGAAAAACAGGAGTGTACACCCAACAAACCATAAATTTTCTTCTTCAAACCTACATGTAGTTTGTTTGTGCTCATTAGAATTGTCCTGATGAGCACCCACAATCTGTGCTTTAGAGCAGCAGTAGGAAAAGCAGGAGTGTACACCCAACAAACCATAAATTTTCCATTATAAGCTGGGGTTTACAAAGATCCTCATTTATCATATGATGTCGCGTCTGAGAGTGTAATAACGCCATATTTTCGATAATCCACTAGTGGATTAAATATGCAAATTAGCTAGATACGTCCCGTAACATTACATGCATTACGTCTTTAACGACGTCGCGTTTACTTATGGCCGAATATTGACTTTTTTGTGAAACAATCGTGAATAAAATGCATTTTAAATGTCATATGTTAAATAGAATCTTGCAGCCGTGCTCATGTATTATTGAATTTATCAAACTCGTTGAGGAAAAGGGATAAAATGCTCGGCAGAGCCTCGCATTTTATTCTTTTCCTCAACTTGTTTAATAAATTCAATAATACATTTCCCTCATGTAAGATCCTCTATTTCACTGATTTGTTAGCATGATGCTTGATCATAATCCATGCTACCTATCCAGGGCCTAGTGGATAAGAGTGCTGACTCTTTATCATTAAGTCTCTCACCACTGTGATTGGAGCCTGGCTTGGGTCACGTGTTCTGCAACGGAAGGTTAGGTGGTTTTTCTCCAGGAACTCTGGTTTTCACCTACCTTTGATTAATGATAGGCTGAAATAATCTTAAAAAGGCTGTAAAACCAAAACCAAGAAAAAAAAATCCATATCTAGAAAACAATGCCTGGCTATCGTCAAGTGGACATCTATATGACATCACAACTTTGTGTCAATTTTGGCCAGACATTGGTCTGGTGTTTTGTGCTGACTGGGTAGGTCCCACACCAATCATATTCTTGTGTAGGTTGGCTTGGCAATCAGCCGCACATCTTGCTGCAAATCCAGGGGACATGTTTGAGTCCCAGCCCGGAAAGTTCCTTTTTAAGGAGACTGACCATGAAATAATTCAGATTGCTTTGGCCAATGTCACCTTCTAGAAGGACAGCTATGAATTAACCCTTTTTGTACCAAATGGAATCTTCCTCCTTATATATAGCAGGAGTTCATTTCAAAATTTAGGGGTGTCAGGTTGTGTTTTCATCAAAATTCATTTGGAAAATAACTTGACTTTTAGCAAACAGTGGAGGCCCTGATCAGACGGCGCGTTCTGCGGCGTCTGATCTGGGCCTGCACTATTTGCCTGGGTATCCGTTTTGGGGTTTCTGGTACTAAATGGGTTAATGGTGAAAGTATATAAACTGGCATTGTAAAACTACTTAAGTCTTTAATTGGTGGGCCCCTCCCCATTGGGGTTTTGAGAAATAGAATGGACTGCATGGTGCTTCCACGCAGAGCTGGAACTGACCGCACATGAGTACTGGTAACCGCTTAGAGGGTCTAAGTCTGCCCAGGCAAAGTGGTGCAAGTCAGACCATCCATGCATATAAACCCTATTGGTTTGTTTGGGTGATGGGGCTTGAGATGTCATTTCATCTCAATGTCGGGTAAAAGTCCCACAAAATTGGAAGCTTTCTCTCCAAAATGACCTATACAGTGTTGACCGGGACATAAAACCTCAATTCAAACAAACAAAACAATTCTTTAATTGGGTTGCAATCACAATAATTGTCATCTGCTTTGTTGTCTGCTGGTTACTTTAAAAGCCATTGTTGCAAACAGTGTGGTTCCAGACCAGACTGTTCCTGTAGGAGCAGTCTGATCTGGGTCCAAACTGTTTGCCTGTATGTAAAAATATTTTAAAAAATGTGCAAGACGATGCAACAGATGGCTTTAACAGACAACATTTTCAAATGCAGTTCATCACATGAACAAGTCCGTGAAATGAACACCCCCTTATACCCCACTTTTTGTAGAGAAAACTGGGTTTTATGGGTGTATACATTATTTTTCTTATTTTTGCTCCAAGGCACAGGTTGTTGGTACTCGTTAGAACCGCCTCAACCTATGTTTGCAGTACGAATAAGGAAAATATCATCAACTTTGATCACAAAAATAGCCATTTTGGAGATGTGAAAAGTTCTGAGCCTGACCAAGATCCAATGCTTTGTCCATGCTGAAAGTGCCTTATTTTTCAACATAGTCTCCCTTCCTGTCCACACACTTCCTCCAGCGATACTGGAGTCCTTGGATCCCAGTGGTATAGAAGGTCTCATATTGGTCCCTGAAAAACTCCTCCACAGCAGCTATCACCTCCTTGTCTGACCGATAATGCTGCTCAGCCAAATGCTTTTTGTCGCACCTGCTTGTAGCAGGGTGCGACATAGGCATCCGATTTTCTGTCCGTCCATCCATGCGTCCGTCCGTTCGTCCGTCCGTCCGTCTGTTAACATTTACGTCAAAGTTCGACATTTACGTCAAAGTTTTTATTTTACAAACCTCAGCTACCATCAAACCTTACATGAAACATCTCATAGACCTTCTCACTTTGTAAGCACCTTGACCTGGTGATTTTGACCTATATTTTGCGCTCCAGTGACTTTGACCATTACGTCGAAGTTCGACATTTACGTTGAAGTTCGACATTTATGTCAAAGTTTTTATTTACAGACCTCAGCTACCATCAAACCTTACATGAAACATCTCATAGACCTTCTCACTTTGTAAGCACCTTGACCTGGTGACTTTGACCTATATTTTGCCCTCCAGTGACTTTGACCATTACGTCGAAGTTCGACATTTACGTCAAAGTTTGACATTTACATCAAAGTTTTTATTTTACAAACCTCAGCTACCATCAGACCTTACATGAAACATCTCATAGACCTCACTTTGTAAGCACCTTGACCTGGTGAATTTGACCTATATTTTGCGCTCCAGTGACTTTTACCATTACGTTTGTATTGTAATCAACTATAAGACTAAACAACCATCAAACCTTTCATGAAACATCACCCTGAGCTCCTGACTAGGCAAGCACCTTGACCCGGTGACCTTGACCTATATTTTACGCTTCAGTGAGTTTGACACAAATTATGTCAATGTTCCAGATCTTCTAAAATAAAAGGCCTACACCAATAAAATCTTGAATAGTGTTTCTCCTAGATGTATTGACTCTGCAGGTACCTTGACATGGTGACCTTGACCTATATTTGACGCTCCACTGACTTTGACACATTTTACGTCGAAGTTCCAGATCTCCTCAAATAAAAGGCCCACAACCATCTAATCTTGCATAGTGCTTCTCCTAGATGTACTGACTCTGCAGGTACCTTGACCCGGTGTTCTTGACCTATACTTTACGCTCCAGCGACTTTGACAAATTTTTATGTCGAAGTTCCAGATCTCTGCAAATAAAAGGCCTACAACCATCAAAGCTTGCATAATGCTGCACCTGGATGTACTGATTCTGCAGGTGTCTTGACCTGGTGACCTTGACCTATATTTTAGGCTCAACTGACTTTGACATAATTTGCTCAATGTTCCAGATCTTCTCAAATAAAAGGCCTGCAACCACCATATCTTGCATAGTGGTTCTCCTAGATGTACTGACTATGCAGGTACCTTGACTTTGTGACCTTGACCTATTTTTTGCACTCCATTGACTTTAACACATTTTAGGTCGACATTCCATATCTTCTTAATTATGAGGCCTACAACCACCAAACCTTGCATGACCATGGCCTATATTTTTGGTCCAGTGACTTTGACACATTTGACATCAACTATCAACTGCTATGAAATTTACTTAATTAATAACAAAATTCTGATTGTGGCTTCTATGACTTTTGCCACCAGCAGGTGCGACGCCGCCTTCTGCGGAATTCTTGTTCATGTTTGGAAACAGGAAATCATCTGATGGAGCTAGATCAGGTGAATACTGAGGGTGATCGACAAGTGTGAAGCCACAGTCATGCACAGCAGCCATTGCGACAACCAATTTATGAGCAGGTGCATTGTCCTGATGGAACAAGACCCCTTTTGTCAATTTTCCGGGTCGTTTAGCCTGAATTGCTTTTCACAATTGTTTTAGCAGATCTGCATAATACTCCCCATTAATTGTTCTGCCCTTTTGAAAGTAATCTATGAATATTATACCCTTGGCATCCCAGAACACTGATGCCATCACCTTCCCTGCAGAGGAGATGACCTTTGCCTTCTTTGGAGGGGATGAGCCAGGGTGCTTCCATTGCATGGATTGTCTTTTGGTCTCTGGCTCAAAGTGATGAACCCAACACTCATCCTGAGTGACAAAACGGTCAAGAAAACCATCTCGGTCTGCTTCAAAAATAGCCAAGATGGCTTGTGACAGGTTCAGTCTGGTCAACTTTTGGTCAGGCATCAAAAGCCGTGGCACACATCTGGCGGAAACCTTCGACATTCCTAATTCACTGTGTAGAATGTTCTCTACTCCTTCACGGGAGATGCCAACAGTGTTAGCTAACTGATTCACAGTTAAACGCCTGTCATCCATCACGGCCCTGTGCACTTGACTGATGGTTTCCTCAGTTGTTGTCGTTGTGGGTCGTCCACACCGGACATCATCTTCAAGGCTGTCCTTACCCATCTTAAAATTTGCTGCCCTCCTTTTCACGGTTGTATATGAAGGAGCATCATCCCCTAATTTAGCAACCATATCGGCATGAATGTCCTTAGGAGCTAAAACCTTTTTATGGAGGTACTTGATGACACCACGATGCCAGATTTTGTCCATTTTCTCAAAAATGTGCTAGTATCAATTTTCAAAGTCTAGAATTTCTATGTTATTGCAGGTAAACTTTAACTCATTTGAGTCAAATCAAGTAATAAAGGTTTGGATTTAATGAATACAAAATTTCATGGCTGTTTGATGCCTGCTTCTTGGTCAGGCTAAGAACTTTTCAGCCTACCCTTGTATGTCGCACAGGTGTGTTATCATAATGTTTTCTTGGCATTTTATGGGTTAAGTATGTGCCGACCCAGAAATAGAAGGGAAGTTCTAATGAGTATGTGAGTACATGGTGCCTGATCTGGGCCTGCAATCTGTGTTTTTGAGCAAATACAAGGTCTGGCAGTTTTCTCTCATGGAGAGTGATCATAAAAATTCTCTCCTTTCAGCTGGCCCCCACCCATAGGGGCTTGAAGAAATATATGGGCTGCATGATGCTTCCACGGAGAGCTGAATCTGGCCCGCACACTAGTACTGGTAAACCGCTTAAAGGATCTAAGCCTGTCCAGGAACCGCCGTGCGAGGCGGACCGTCCATGCTAATAAACCCTATTGGTTTCATTGGGCGACAGGGCTTAATGTCGGGTAAAAGTCCCACAAAATTGGAAGCAACGTCTCCAAAATGACCTTTACAGTGTTGACGGGGACGTTAAACCTCAAATCAACCAACCAACCAACTCTCCTTTCAGCTGCTTTCTCGATCAAAGCACTGACAGCACTGTTGGTTTGATTGTCTCTGAGTGGCAGCAAACGGAAAATTAGTCCTGAACGAGACCATTTCGATTAAACCTTTTTGTACCAAATGGAATTTTCCTCCTTATATATAGCAGGACTCCATTTCAAAATTTAGGGGTTTCTTCAAAAGTTATTTGGAAAAAGACTTTATTTTTTGCAAACAATGAAGGCCCTGATCAGATGCCACATTCTGTGGCGTCTGATCTGGGCCTGCACTGTTTGCCAATTACCCTTTTTAGGGTTTCTGGTACAAAATGGGTTAAACCTTAAATACCTGTATGGTAAGGAAAATGTGTACATGTATACCCTGATCCGACACTGTGTTCTGTGGTGTCTTATCTGGGTCTACACTGTTTGCAAAACCAACTCGTGATTACAGTCCAGATTCAATAGATAACCCCCTTACGCAATACTCTGACAATAGTATGGCTATTTTCTATAAATAACCGTTACCTGGATTTCCGACAAGTCGGTGATAATCACATGGACTTCAGCATTGAAAAGCTACTGCTACTTGATAAACAATCAATCACTATCAGCTACTGGCAAAAGAATGTGCACTGTACTAGTTAACACTTAGAATGACTAAATGTGCCCAGAAAATGTGTGGGTTGGTTATCTCCTTTATAGTGTTAACTGAGCTTTTAAAGTCCAAAAAGATTGGTGAAGACAAAGCATACATCTGCAGTTGTCTGCCTTCTTAAAATGGAGATGGCAAATAAAGATAATGCATGCATGCAATCCCTTGATTAATATATCTTTGTATTGCATGTGTAATTCCCACCAACAACTAAGGTTATATGGAGATGGGACCTCGGTTTTAAGACACATCTTAAAGTCTTGAGAAGCCTGGATTCAATCCCACGACCCCTGGTTTGCGAGGCGAGTAGCTTATCCACTACACCATAGAGGCTACTAAGAATGTATCATTTATCCAGTAAATGAGTACGATAGAAGCCAAACATTTCATAATATTTACATTCCCAGTGTAAAGTCTGATGTAAACCTATACAAAACAATTGCGTTCATACTTCCATGAACGCATCGACTCATATGATTCTCGGTGACGTTAAGTGACGTCATTCTAAACCATAGTTCTCTACGGGGGTTGATGACGTCAGCGCTCTTCCGCTCTTTGTAAAAAAAACAGCGTGTAAATGTTTTTCAGCTTTGAAAGTTTGCCCTACAAGCATTTTTTCGCCCAGTGATGAGGGGCATATAATATAAATATAAAAAATAAACTTAATTTTTCTGCTTTTCATGAAAGTATGAACGACAGTGGGTCGCTAGCAAAGTTTGCATGAACCCCTTCGGGGTTCATTTACTTTGTACGCGACCCACTGCGTTCATACTTCCATGAACTGCAGAAAAATAAATTTCATTTCTTAAATGTAAACAAGTCCATGTAACGCATATCCCTGTAAACCCAACTTTATATAGACAAAAGTGGGGTTTGCAGGAGCATGCATGAATTAATGTCTTTATTTTTGCTCATAATCAAATATTGTGGGCACTAGATAGAACTGGCTCATTGTGTTAGAATTGCCTCAGTGAGGCAGTTCCTCCTTGAGACAGTTCTATTGAGCACCCGCCATCTATGTTTGGACAAGAAATGAGAAACATTTCAAAAATTTTCATCTGAAAAATGATAGTAGTTCTAGAGATATGAAACTTAAGGGGAATGGGAACACCTGGCAGATTTTTCCACCATTTTTCAAAGGGAGACAACTTTTGGGACTTCCTGTTTGCCTCTCTATAAGCCCTTTCCCACAGAAAAAGGGATCTACTCTTAAAGGACAGAATTTGCTCCTCAGGAGCAAATTCTTTCCTTTAAGAGTTGACCCCAATTGACATGGGAGACATAAATACTTTTGCAGAAGTTGCCTCCCCTGAAGGTGTTCCCATTCCCCTTAAGTCACCATTTTTGGCAATGAGTATGTAATCAAAATGAAATATTGACAAAATGTGTTTTTTTTAGTATTAAATACAGTATTTTAGAGATATGTCCATTAATCCATCTCATCTTTAACTCAGGATTTGTTCTGATGAAATTGTCATTATAACAAGTTTTGTCATAATATATATATAGGATATTTGATTTTTTTTCAGTGTAAGTTTGATTTTTATTTCACTGAATGAACATCGAAAGCTTGCCACTGATGAAAATACTTCTTTTGGTGTTCATGAATGGAATAAAAATTGATCTTACACTGAAAAAAAAATCAAATTTTCTGTTTCTTTCATGCTTTTTAAGCCCCCATAGGAGGGCATATAGTTTTTGCACTGTCCGTTTGTTTGTGGGTTTGTGGGTTAGTCCGCACTTTTTTTTCCTCAAATTGGCTCCCACGGGGGCATTGCTCACTTATAGTGACAGCTCTTGTTTGTAATTTGTAATGCAATGTCAAAGCGTCAGCCATCGTCAGAGAGATCAAACTTTTTCCAGGGCGATTTCGCGTTGATTTAGCGGTGTTCAGCGTGTTAACTGGGTATAATATTGGGTATAAACTGAAATTTGCACCTGAAAAACAGCTTGGAATGTAACTTTATCAAATGATTCTCTTGAAATTTGTGTTTAAATAATATCCGCAGTTGCTAAGCTTGTCTGGCCTCGCATGTATTATATATTTACGTTGCATAGGTGCTAAATGTGATGTCATCAACATCGGAATGACATGAAAACGTGTGTGACATAATTTCTGACACCCATTAATAACGTTTAGCTAATTGACATCTAACAGACAGAAAGTATATCTAACAAACAGAAAGTGTATGTTATTTTTCAATGATACATGGAATTCACAAACAGTGAAAATAAAAATCGTATTTTCACTGTTTGAAAGAGTGACACTATCGATTTCACTGAGAAATCTCTATATTTCATTGAAAAGCATGCAAGAAAGAGGGTTATTTGTATATGACAAAATTTTGAGGAAATTTACAGCATTGATGTTCTTATGTATTTCAGATGGGTCAGAATCCTATGCAAAGTGCTGGTTGCTATGGTATTTGTGCTGCCATTTTACGTAACCCTAACTGTGTCATAAGACATCTAGATTTTAGTGTGAGTAATAATTCTGTTATTGCTGCAGGGCTGTGAAAATAACCGTGCCCAACTTGTCCGGCTTGTCCTGTTTCGTGATCTGGGTCCACACTTTTTTGCAACAATGACTTTGAAAGTAACCAGCGCACAACAAAGCGGACGACAATTGTTGTGATTGACATAATCTTAAAGCCAAAGACTTTCATCTATGAATGCTTATTATAAATCCTATTGTACTTGCAAATGTAAGAATGTAACGCTGTATCCTATTTATATCTATCTTTCTTCTTAATCTGAGTTGGTCATATTTGGCCATTACCTCAGTTGGTTGGGGGCTTAATTTAGAATTTAGCTAAAAAAAAAAAAAAAAAAGACTGGATGCGTCCTTAAAACTATTTACAATCTTCATAACAGAGGTATCCTAAAACGCATACTTCTGAGTCTCAATCTTAGACTGTGTGGGCTTTGAACTCTACTGCTGACTTGGCATTCACCGCAGAGGAGGGAAGACAATTCCATTGGGGAATAGTTCTAGGAAAGAAGGAGTTCTTCAGGGCATCACTATAGGACTGGTATCTACGGTATTGTGAGTTTTTTTACTTTTGATGCCCTTGTTTGGGTCGACACTGTTACAGGGGTCAAGTACCTATCTTTATTAATAGACACTGAATCAGAGTGTATCTTGTATAAGAAGGTTAAAGAGGACTGCTCACTACGGGCCTCCAGGGACGGTCACTCTAGCTCATTAAGCATGAGTGATCTAAAAAAATTGTGAGAGAATATTGTACAATATACTGTCAGAGAATCAACATTGTCATGTATCATTGCTTTTCATTGACGAGTGTTGTGTTAAGCTACCAGCAGTGCTTGTGGTTTTGTGCAAATTCAACAATTCTAAACAAAACATAAGAAACAGTACATGAGAATGCGAAAACTGTATGGTCATTTTTGTCAGTAAATAATCAGTTTTATGCTTTACAGCTCTGCTTACAGGTCACCATAAAACAGTATTTGCAACCATAGAATGGATGATTTATGTCCAGTAATTACAATATACCCTACTTGGGCCAGGTACTTGAGAAAAAGGCACTTATTGCATAGGCAAGCAGCAAAGGCTCAGGCGAGATACGCGCAGTCTTTCCGAGCCTTTGCTGCTTACAGACATGCAAAAGAGATCTTGTGGTAGCTTTATACATAGAGGATCTTACATGAGTGCCCATTTATTATTGAATTTATTAAACGAGTTTAGGAAAAGGGATAAAATGCGAGGCTTTGCCGAGCATTTTATCCCTTTTCCTCAACGAGTTTAATAAATTCAATAATACATGAGCACGAATGCAAGATTCTATTTATCATATGACATTTAAAACGTATTTTATTCACGATTGTTTACAAAAATATCAATATTCCGCCATTTGTAAACGCGACGTCGTTAAGGACGTCGTACATGTAACGTTAAGGAACGTATCTAGCTAATTTGCATATTTAATCCACTAGTGGATTATCGAAAATAATACATGGCGTTATTACACTCTCAGACGCGACGTCATATGATAAAAGAAATTATGCACTCAAGCTGAGCCTTCCCTGATTGTTTATGCATAAAGTGCCGGTCTCTGTAGCACTGTCGGATGTGCATCAGATTGGTGAGTGGAATGTTGTATTTGATACTAGCCGGGACGGCTTCATTCTTTTGTGGAGATTGAAAATGAAATCTTTTCTACGGTCATTCTCTCCCTTCTGCTGATTCAACAAGGGCCATTGTCAGCTTCTGGCGAAAGAATGTGCACTGTACTGGTTAACCGCTTATGTATAAGCCTGCCAAGGAAGTGTGGTTAGGTAAACTGATCGGCTCAATATGACCTAAATAGTGTTGAGTGGGCTGTCAAACTCCAAACATATATGTAATAAGTGGTTTTCTCAAGGGCTGCCTCAAGTGATTGCATGGTACAGTACAATTCCTATACTATGACCACCTTGGGGACTGTTCAAAAGTGGTCTTTAAGACCACTTTTGAACAGTCCCAAAGGTGGTCTCTGACCAGTGTACCCTGTATGCAGAAAACACGAGGAAAGAATAACTGTAGCCTACTAAATAAACTTCTTAAAGCAGAATTAGTCTTAATTTTAGGTGGTCTTAATAGCGAATTTTAGGTGGTCTTAACAGCGAATTTTAGGTGGTCTTAATAGCGTAATTTCACTGTACTTTTGCAGGATATTTTAGTTAACAAAGACTTTCAAGATGTCTATAAACAAGTGTTAGAGCAAATTCCGAATTTGAAACTGAAACATGGTGGCATGGAGCCACCACCGAGACCCAAAGCAAAAGTTCATCCCATGGTGAAACTTGCAAACTACATCGAAAAACATAACCTGCGACTTGTAGATTTCTTCAACAAATTTGACAAGGACGGGAGCATGAGTGTGACGCATGAGGAGTTTGTGGAGGGAATAGAGGTAGGTTAATTCTATGCTTATGTTGAATTTCCAGAATACACAGTAAAATTCCTGTATTAAGACCACCTGTGGGACTGTTCAAAAGTGGTCTTAAGACCACTTTTGAACAGTCTTAAAGGTGGTCTCTGACCAGTGGACACTGTATGCAGAAACACAGAGAAAGAATAACTGAAACCTACTAAAGCTTTTTAAGTGAGTGAGTGAGTGTTTTGAGTTTTACATCCCACCAACAGCTAAGGTCATACGGAGACGGGACCTGGTTTAAAGACTCATCCAAAAGTCTGGAGAAGCCCGGGATCGATCCTGCAACCTCTGGTTTACAAGGCGAGTAGCGTAACCACTACACCACGGAGGCTTATAAATAAGCTTTTTAAAGCAGAATTAGTCCTAATTTTAGGCGGTCTTAATAGCGGTATTTTACTGTATATGAATGAATTTCTTATATACAGTAAAAACTTTGATTAATTTCAGTCCCTGTATTTCATGCCTTAGTTTTCCCTCTTAGTTTAATAGTCTATTTCCCAGAGTTTGCTGAAGTTTTGTTCGTTATTTTGAATCTGATACCTATGATGCCTGTCATCCACTTCATGATTTTAATTTGCCTAGTTAACCCTTCTCTTGCTGAATATTCAGTTTAGCCACACCCATTTCTGACTTTGAACCAATCAGATTACTTGATGTAATTTATTATACCCCCACAAATGAAATTTGGGGGGGTATATAGGAGTGAGCTTGTCGGTCTGTCGGTCGGTCTGTTGACTTGGTTTCCAGACGATAACTCAAAAAGCGCTTCACCGATTTTTATAATTTTTGATACACTGATGTAACATCATAAAATACAGGTCAAGTTCGATTTCCACTACAATTCGTCAATTTTTGACATAGTTATGGCCCCTTTCAAGTGAAAAAATTGCAAAATGCCGCTGTTGTACTATCAAGGCAGTTTTTGTGGGGGTATTCATCACCTTTAGTGATAGCTCTAGTTCTTACAAATCCATAAACTGCATATGCGCAGTCTCACCTGAGCCTTTGCTGCTTATACAGACATGTAGAGGAAACTTTGAGGTAGTTTTATACAAGAATTAATTAACCCTTATCCCACTGAATAATTAGGTTAGCCACACCCATTTCAAGC
Source organism: Lucinisca nassula (assembly GCA_963580285.1). Taxonomy (NCBI): domain Eukaryota; kingdom Metazoa; phylum Mollusca; class Bivalvia; order Lucinida; family Lucinidae; genus Lucinisca; species Lucinisca nassula. The sequence goes on from OY757022.1 coordinate 21,119,137, forward strand.
TTTGAACCAATCAGATTACTTGATGTTATTTATTCTTACAAATTCATAAACTGAATGTCAAACAGTGTAGATCCTGATCAGATGGCTTCTTCAGAAGCCATCTGATCTGGATCTACACTGTTTGCAAAGGTAGGGGTTGTCGTGAACAGCAAGATAAGGGTTAATTGAAGCTTTATTCAAATGGACTACATTTTAAATTTTGTTTACATGTATGCAGTAAAATTTGGCTAACTCAACACAGATAGCTTATTTAAGCCCCTGTCACACTATGCCGCGTTTCCACTGTGATGGAACGGCGTTATTTAATTTTCCAGAACGCCGCGAGATCGCAAGAAGTATGGGATATTTTTCGTGAACATGGACCTGTCCTGGCGTCCTTACAGCGACCAAGACGTTGCTACGGAGCTTACATGGCGATCTAACGCGATCCTGCGGCGTTCTTGATGGCGATTGTATGCGCTTTCACAGCACATCCACTGCGCTTACACAGCACTAACACTGCATCCACTGCGCTTTCACGGCGCTCACACTGCGCTTTTACAGCGCTCACACTGCGCTGATGGCATGTTGAAGACGTTCTTTTGCACATAAAGCAAAGTGTAAACAGACATCATCAGTCAAAGAGTTTTGTTTGATTTGAGATTTAGCGTCCCCATCAACACAGTATAGGTGATTTGAGGGAGACGTTGCTTCCAATTTTGCGGGAGTTTTACGGCGACATTGAGATGAAATGACATTTCAATCCCTGTCGCCCAATGAAACCAATAGGGTTACTAAGCATGGATAGTCCGACTCGCGCCCCTTTGCTGGGCAAGCTTAGATACCCTAAGCGGTTTACCAGTACTCGTGTGCCGTTGGAAGCAAGTCCGCCCCCATCACCACAAGCAGAAGCAAGTACACCGCCATTACCTTATCAACCCCGGGATGATTCACCACAGAAGACAGTACTCAGTCAAACTTTACGTTCCACTGTCTACTCTAGCAACTGTTTATACAAGCAGGCGCCCCCGCCCATCGGGACTGGAAGAAGTAGATGGACTGCATGATGCTTCCACGGAAAGCTGAAACCGACCACAAATGAGTACTTGTAAACTGCTTACAGGATCTAAGCCTGCCCAGGTAAAGCAGCGTGAGACGGGCCGTCCATGCTTATAAACTCTATTGGTTTCATTTGGCGACGGGGCTTGAGATGTCATTTCATCTCAATGGCGCGTAAAAGTCCCACACAAATGACCTATACAGTGTTGAAGGGGACGTTAAACCTCAAATCAATCAATCAATTATACAAGTGAAGCTTATAAGGCATTGTAGGAGACCTCTGTGCGCCCCTGCCGAGCTCCTGTAGCGTTGTAGGAGACCTTACTGCGCTGCTATGGCAACCTTACAGCGACCTCACTGCGCTCTAATCAGAACGCCGAGCGATGGCGTTTGTTTTGAGCATGCTCAAAATGAGCGCCGTCGCTTGGCGTTCTATGCGATCCCACCGCGCCTACTGACGATGCCACTGCGTTGCTATGGCGATGTTTGCGATCATACTGCGCGCACCTCGGCGTTCTCCATTTTTCTTGGACGCCGTGGAAATGTGGCCCTGGTGTGACAGGGGTTTTTACATTTTAAATTTTGTTTACATGTATGCAGTAAAATTTGGCTAACTCAACACAGATAGCTCATTTACCAAAGCTACTTCTTAGATTCTTTCTGGAGTCCACGGAGAATGCTTCCAGTAGCTCCATATATTTAGGTTTATTTTCTTCAAACTTTTGTCTGATTTGATCTTGAAAAATATGTTGTGTGTACTCATTAGAATCCCCTAAATATTCAGGGTAAAATCAGTAGCCTGCTCTTCCATGCAGTCTGATCGACTCCTTAAAGTTCACTGCTTGGCCACGTAAAATCGATTTAAGCCCCCCAGTGGAAATCTTTCCACTGACCGTTCCAAGGCGGTTCTTCTGTGGCGGTTTATTTATGTTGTTGTTTGTTACTTATTGTGTGTATCACTTGTGTCTTTTTATTTTGGATGGCCATATGGCCATTTTGTGGAAAAGTAACTGTCCTTATGGCCTTCCTTTGTTTAGGTTTCCATTATGGTCTGGTCGCTTAATGTTTGTGTTTCTTTCCCTTTGGTGTCTTTGATGGGTGGAGTAAGTTAATTGTATCGATTCCTGATCTTTGTTTTACTTCTACTTTGGATAGCTTTTTGTGTCATACCTGGTCCAAAAAAACCTTGAACATCTTGTGATATGTTGTCAATAGACATAATTTGCATTTGGCTGCAGGCTTTTGCAATAACTAATGGTGTCATCAGTAACCAATGATATCGGTGGTAAAATTTCCAATGGCGACATTAGCAGAACGCTGAATGCATCTATAATTAGATGTTAGTGTTCACCATTATAAAAATTATTTTAATGTGTCCATTTCTTTTTGATTTTGCCTTAATTTCATTTTTGAAGTAGCCAATTTTATGTTGTCAGAATTTTCAATTTTAACAAAATTGTAGAAATGTATACATATTTTGCCTTACTTTCATTTTTACAAGTAGCCAGTTTGTGTTTTGCCTATTTTTAAATTTTATTTTGTCAGAGTGCGAAACTGGCTATCATGAGATATGCCCAGGTAATATTTTTATTTTCTTGAGGTGAATGAATACACCTTCAGGGGAGGCAACTCCTGCAAAAGTATTTTTGTCTCCCATGTCAATAGGGGTCAACTCTTAAAGGAAAGAATTTGCTCCTGAGGAGCAAATTCTTTCGTTTAAGAGTAGACCCCTTTTCAGTAGGACAGGGGTTATAGAAAAGTGAACAGGAAGTCCCGAAAGTTGTCTCCCTTTGAAAAATGGCAGAAAAATCTGCCAGATGTTCCCATTCCTCTTAAGGTGAATGGATACACCTTCTGAGGAGGCAGTTCTTTTGATGCTTGGCATTCTGGGTAAAACACTTCAGCAGACGACATTTTAAGATTTTGACATTGCATGCAAATTGTCTCCAATGGAGACAATTTGAATGAAATGTCAAAACCTGTTTTCAGTGTAAAAAAACAGCTTTAGCAGCTATGCATGGCTCGTGACTAATGAAAAACAGACATTTACTAAAGAACATAGAGTTTAAAAAATTTCAAAATTTTATAGACGCCATTCTGATTTAATTTCAAAATTCAATATTGGACTTAAATCTCTTCTGCAACAAGGTCTATCGGAACCCGAATTTTATGGTGACTTAGTATATAAATTCAGAAAAATATATAACCGCAATGACTTCAGCACCCAATTTCGTAAAATCATTCTTCGATATAAAAAGATTGGGTACAACATGGATATTATACGACAGACTGCATGCATGGTAGTTAACCCAATCACGGTTGGCAACTATGCTTCCCTCTTTAATTGCACGCCGGTGGGTCAGGCCTCAGATTCTATGACGGCTCCAACGTAAAGGCTTATTGAAAATTAAAGAGATAATGTTGGTTGGTGCCTGATGCTCTGTCTCTGGTCGGGCTCATCGGAGTCTAACTGTTGGTTTTCTTTTGCTCCAGCATTTCAGTGGTTTCTTGCTGTCGAGTCCTCACCGTTGTCTCACCTCTGTGGTTCTTTGATTTCTGTGTTCACGGAGATGTTGCACTGATGAGTTAGGAGGCCTTCATGCGGACTGAACAAATTATTTGTCTAAATCGCGACGGAAGTAAGGGCGAGGATTGTGGCCACGTAAAATCAATTTAAGCCCCCCAGTGGAAATCTTCCACTGACCGTTCCAAGGCGGCTCTTCTGTGGCGATTTATTTATGTTGTTGTTTGTTACTTACTGTGTGTATCACTTGTGTCTTTTAATTTTGGATGGCCATATGGCCATTTTGTGGGAAAGTAACTGTCCATATGGCCTTCCTTTGTTTAGGTTTCCATTTTGGTCTGGTCGCTTAATGTTTGTATTTCTTTCCCTTTGGTGTCTTTTATGGATGGAGTAAGTTAATTGTATCAATTCCTGATCTTTGTTTTACTTCTACTTTACCAATAACAAGATGTTTCTTAAAAACCGATAAAAAGTCGGCTTGATTATAGAGCAGTGAACGAAATTGGTTTTATTGCTCAACATTGATGGGCCATGCAATAAGAAAAATATCATCAATTTGTTATCTGCTGAATTAGCCCAGAGAGGGGTAAAGGTTAAAAATATTTTGTATTTTATGGGAGAAGCAATTTGGTAAAGGTTAAAAATATTTTATCTTTTAATGGAGAAGCAATTTGGTAAAGGTTAAAAATATTTTATCTTATAATGGAGAAGCAATTTGATAAAGTTTAAAGATATTTTATCTTTTAATGGAGAAGCAATTTGGTAAAGGTTAAAGATATTTTATCTTTTAATGGAGAAGCAGTTTGGTAAAAGTTAAAGATATTATATCTTTTAATGGAGAAGCAATTTGGTAAAGGTTAAAGATATTTTATCTTTTAATGGAGAAGCAATCTGATAAAGGTTAAAAATATTTTGTCTTTTTATGGAGAAGCAATTTGATTAAGGTTAAAAATTTTTTATCTTTTAATGGAGAAGCAATTTAGGAAAGGTTAAAGATATTTTATCTTTTAATGGAGAAGCAGTTTGGTAAAGGTTAAAGATATTTTATCTTTTAATGGAGAAGCAATTTGGTAAAGGTTAAAGATATTTTATCTTTTAATGGAGAAGCAATTTGATAAAGGTTAAAAATATTTCATCTTTTAATGGAGAAGCAATTTGGTAAAGGTTAAAGATATTTTGTCTTTTATGGGAGAAGCAATTTGGTAAAGGTTAAAGATATTTTATCTTTTAATGGAGAAGCAATTTGGTAATGGTTAAAAATATTTTGTCTTTTTATGGGAGAAGCAATTTGATAAAGGTTAAAAATATTTTATCTTTTAATGGAGAAGAAATTTGGTAAAGGTTAAAGATAATTTATCTTTTAATGGAGAAGCAATTTGGTAAAGGTTAAAGATATTTTTTTTTTTATTGGAGAAGCAATTTGGTAAAGGTTAAAGATATTTTATCTTTTATTGGAGAAGCAATTTGGTAAAGGTTAAAGATATTTTATCTTTTAATGGAGAAGCAATTTGGTAAAGGTTAAAGATATTTTATCTTTTAATGGAGAAGCAATTTGGTAAAGGTTAAAGATATTTTGTCTTTTATGGGAGAAGCATTTTGGTAAAGGTTAAAAATACTTTGTCTTTTATGGGAGAAGCAGTTTGGTAAAGGTGTCTTTTATGGCATACCGTAATGATCCGGCTATAAGACGGGGTTTTTTACCGCCAGAATACCCCCTAATTTTTACACCCGTCTTATAACCGAGATCTCGGGCATCCTTGAAATTTTCGGCAAAGAACGGAGGGAAAATCACGTGCGGTAAGTACATGTGTATACCTGTTGCATAACTATGGGTCTGTGAAGTGATGAGCGGGAGCGTTATTCCAAATAAATAATAATATACATCGGTAAAAGAAACCAAAAGATCGTGAAGAACAGTTATAATTCAAGCCTAAAGGTTTTTATAATAATTGGATTAATTCCCATGCGTTTTCAATGGATACATTCCCCGGAAGGTGCCCCGGAACATAATAAGCACGCGCGAATTTTCATTGGTTTATGATAATGAGTTCATAAATATTAATGAGGCAAAAGTTTCACTCCATTCGCATAATAAGAAATTAAGATGATGATGCCTAAGGTTTTTTTTTTATTATTATTGTTTTTTTATTTTTCCATAAATGTCCAATGCAGCAAAATAAATCTCCGGTCAAACATTATGGATGCACAGGCTATTCTGTCTCTTCCTATATCACTCTTGATTAGCAATGGCCTGTTTTTTTAATCTATTTAATCTCTTATGTAAACACACCAATTATCCAATAGCACCTGCAGAGTTAATCACCTTATTAACTGTCCGATATGTTTACACGCGTCAGCAGTTCAACACAGGTGTAAATCTTCTGACGGTCAGCCGCATAGATATTTTACTGCGATATATACTAGAATGGTCGGGCGGCGAAATATTTCTAAAGGAAAATTGTCTTGTCAGGAGATTGGGGCCGTCGGGCGGAAGACCGGGAGATAGGGTTCGAAATCGTATTATCCCGATGGAATCAGGAGATATCAAATGTATGCTGACGCACATGTATTAAACTGCAGAAAATGCCAGTTACGCGTAGTTGCTTCCCTTATTTACCTGTCAATCATTTTACTTTCCTTCCTTCTTTGGTTTATGATAATGAGTTCATGAATATTAATGAGGCGAAAGTTGTGACGTTATTAAACTCAAATTTCAGACACAAAAAAATAAGTGATTACAGTTTCTAGGTAAGAAAATTTATTCAGGGACTTGCTAGGTACCTCAAACTATCTTTTTATCATTGAAGTCGGTCTAATATAAAATGTATTTTAGTAAAGTCGTCATTGTCATTAGATTTCGCGACCTCAAAACAACTAGCGAAACTGATCAACCAGTGTCTCACTCTGAAATGTTCGGCACTTTCTACATCGGCGCAACCCCCATCAGATTGTTAGAATTTATACCCGTCTTATAGCCAAGACTAAGCAAAAATCACCCAAATAAAAGCCCCGTCTTATAGCCAAATCGTCTTACAGCCGGATCATTACGGTAAGTAATTTGGTAAAGGTTAAAAAAAATAGTTTGTTTTTTATGGGAGAAGCAATTTGGTAAAGATTAAAAATATTTTGTCTTTTATGGGAGAAGCAATTCGGTAATGGTTAAAAATATTTTGTCTTTTATGAGAGAAGCAATTCGGTAACAGTTAAAAATATTTTGTCTTATGGGAGAAGATATTTAGTAAAGGTTAAAAATATTTTGTCTTTTATGGGAGAATCAATTCGGTAACAGTTAAAAATATTTTGTCTTTTATGGGAGAAGCAATTTGGTAAAGGTTAAAAATATTTTGTCTTTTATGGTAGAAGCAATTTGCTTCTAAAGAGTTTATCCACTCTATTTCAGAGGGGCTGCATATGCAGGAAACCAGACAGAAAGTAACTGCAAAGTGTCCCAAACATAGGACATTGGCATACACTGTAGACCCTGATCAGATGGTGCAGAACACAGGATCTGATCAGGGTCTTCAGTGTTTGCTTAGAGTATTTTTTTGTTAAACTTGCAACAAATAAAAGGAAACTGACACTTCTAAAATTGGAAATGTACTTGTCCAAAGCTTTTAACCCTTATCCTGCTGAATAAATTAATTTGCCACACCCATTTTTGACTATTAACCAATCACATTGTCTGAAATAATGTATTTATCCAAATTCGCAAAGTGAATGACAAACAGTGTAGGTCCAGATCAGATGGCTTCTACAGAAGCCATCTGATCTGGATCTTCACTGTTTGCAAAGGTAGGGGTTGTCATGGTTCAGTGAAGAAGGGTTAAGTGGGAGGTTCTATGTTTCGTGTAACTTTAATTGTCTCCAGTGTAATATATAGGCAAAAATTAACCCGGTGTATCCATTCACATTAAAGTTAAAGATAAAGAGACAGTTTGATGATATTCTGGACTTGGATCAGAAACTAACTGTAACCAAATAAAATGGTACAGTTTATTTAGAACAAAATGACAATATATGGTTATTTTTCTGTGTAATCAATGTTTACACTTAGTGCTCTCTTGTAACAGATCATCTTTTGGACTGTTCAAAAGTGGTCTGAAACAAGCATACTTTTGGCTTGCATTACATAAGTTTCATTGTATCATCAAACACTCCTTGTCTGTTTTACAGTTCATTGTTATTGGTGTTACTGTGATAATCAGGGGTTTGAAACCATTTTTGGCACATGTCTCAGATTTGTAAGGCACATGTGTTCACATCTTGTCTCAGTTTTGTCAGGCAGATTGTATTTACATCTAGTCTCACTTTTGTCAGGCAGATTGTGTTCACATCTTGTCTCAGTTTTTCAGGCTCATGCGTTCACATGCTTGTCTCCATTTTTCAGGCTCATGTGTTCACATGCTTGTCTCTCTTTTACAGGTTTATGTGTTCACATGCTTATCTCAGTTTTTCAGGCACATGTGTTCACTTGATTGTCTCACTTTTTTCACGCAAATGTGTTCACATGCTTGTCTCAGTTTTGCCAGGCATATGTGTTCACATTTTGTCTCAATTTTGTCAGGCACATTGTGTTCATATCTTGTCTAAGTTTTCTGACACATTGTGTTAACATGCTTGTCTCAGTTTTTCAGGCACATGTGTTCACTTGCGTGTCTCAGCTTTGTCAGACACTTCTGTACACATATTTTTCTTATGATTTGTCAGGGACATGACTGTTAACATGCATGTCTCAGAACTGCCAGACATTTGTGTTCACATGCTTTTCTCAGATTTGTCATGGATATGTGTTCACATGCTTGTCTCAGTTTTTCAGTTACATGTGGTCACATATTTCTGAGGCATAGCTGTTCAAATGTTTGCTTGAGATAATTTTTTCAGGCTTGGGTATTCATATTTGATTGTTTTCAGCCACATGTGTTGACATGCTTGTCTCTGATTTTCTTGATATACATGCCTTAATCTCTGGACTGTAGTCTGTGAGATCCAGTGATCTTTCTTGGACTTCTGCTCTTATCTCTTATTAAAATTAAAAATCTCTCTCTAAAAATATGTTTTTTATTAATAGTTTGTACAAATAATTCCTCTAAAATGGATTGGAAGGAAAGTGAGATTTGGTTTGGTTTAAACACTTTATATTATTTGTATCAAAAATATGTACATGTACAAGATCAGTACACTTTATATTAATTTGTATCAAAAACATGTACATGTACAAGATCAGTACACTTTATATTATTTGTATCAAAAACATGTACATATGTACAAGATAAGTACACTTTAAATTATTTGCATCAAAAACATGTACATGTACAAGATAAGTACACTTTAAATTGTATCAAAAACATGTAGATGTACAAGATCAGTACACTTTATATTATTTGTATCAAAAACATGTAAATGTAGAGGATAAGTACACTTTAAATTATTTGTATCAAAAACATGTACATGTACAAGATAAGTACACTTTATATTATTTGTATCAAAAAACGTGTACATGTACAAGATCAGTACACTTTATATTATTTGTATCAAAAACATGTACATGTACAAGATAAGTACACTTTATATTATTTGTATCAAAAACATGTACATGTAATTCATAAGTACAGTGTATACCACAGATTTAATGAGACCAAGAAAGAAGTCAAAATGCTTTATGAATCTGTCTCGCGGAAGACATGTTATACATGTTATAAGAAACATACCTGGGCCCATTTGTTCAAAACTAATGATGTCATTAATTAACATATCCTTAAAACCTCTAACATTAAATATGGCATATACACCAGTATTTTTACTGAAAAAAACATGTGGGTAGCTTTTGGAACTGCAAAAGCTACTCACATTTTTTCAGCAAAAATACCAGAGCATTAGATATTGTTCTTTCTGCAACCTTGAACAATGTGACTACCAATGAGCTTATTAAACTAATGGTGCTTTGAACAACTGGGCCCTGCTGATGTGAAATTTGATTGGAAAATCTCACTGGAACTTGCTTCCAGAAGAGAGATTTTGTTTGTCACATTGAGGCTTGGCATGTATGAACATTTTGTTTTTGGTCACAAGGTCATTTTGCCATGGAAATAATGATAGTTGAATCTATGAAAACCAAGCAAAACTGGAGCAGACAGCACTTTGAAATACACTGGAAAAGGCAGCATTTTGAAATACTTGTATTATTTTTCAAGGAAAATAAGGCTTGACATTTAATGTTAATCATCTGTCCAGCAGGTAAGTCACATGAAAGGTGAAGCCCAATTTATTTTTTCAGTGAGAATTAGGCTTGACATTTTTTGTGTGAATCATCACCATATTTTGGGCTGGACATTTCTTGAGAATCATCTGCCAAGCATGTTGCACATGAAATGTCAAGCCTTATTTTCTTCGGCAAAATATAAATATCAAGCCTTATTTACTTTGGAAATCAGTCATCTGTTTCAATTTTGCTTGGTATATGAAGGGTTAAGTATAATTTTTCATGTCTTCAGTGTGCCAGGGTAGCTCTGTTGAAGCATGCACAGGTAAAGATTTGGTGATGGGACAGTTTAATTAATTAATAACATGCTTTTAATAATAACCCATATATGACTTAGAATCTGAAAAAGGAACACAGTTAAGCAGACAGTGAAGACCCAGATCAGACATCACAGAATTTGATGTCTGATCTGTGTCTTCACTGTTTGCAGCACAGGGATTTTCGTAAAACTTAACAATCAACAGAATAAATTAGAAACCCCTGAAATTTGAAATGAACTTGTCCATATCTTATAGATATGGAAGAACCTATTTGTCATGTGTGGATTAACCTAGACTCTGATACTCAGAAAGCTACTGTAAACGGTATTACAAGCTACAGCTAACAGAATAATAGTATTCAGTGCTCACCATAACCATAACTCTGCTACTACCAACAGCATTGCTAACTACTGCTTACAGAATAATAGTATAGGCTAACTCAGCTGGTAACAATAACCATAAGTTTGCTAAGTCTGCTACTGCGAACAGAATTATTGGCTGTGGTTAACAGAATTATAGTATTTATGGCTAAAATGGCTAGCTGCTGGTAACAATAGCCATAACTCTGCTACTACAAACAGCATTGCTAGTTACTGCTATCAGAATAACAGTATTTGGTGCTACTGGTATCAATGACCATAACTCTGCTACTGCCAACAGCATTGCTAGCTACTGCTAACAGAATAGCAGTATTTGGTACTACTGGTATCAATAACCATAATGTTACTGCCAACAGCATTGCTAGCTACTGCTAACAGAATACGAGGACTGTTCAAATATGAATGCAAGTAGAACGTTTTCTCATGCACTAATGCGAAAATCACCTGGAAATAAATATCACAGCGTAGGAAAACATTTTACCTATACATTGATACCAAACCTGTTAAAATCCACGCACTTTAGCCATGTATATCGTTCGATAAACACTATCTACTCTTGTATACTAATACAAAACATGGTTGGAAGAAGGTCAGATTACGCCGTTGAAATACGGTCCTATATTAAGAATCGTTGTATTCTTGGTATATGGTGCAAAGACATTTTTGATGAAATATGTTCGGTTTATGGGCATAATGAAATGTCTTTTCAGACAGTTTTTTGTTGGTGTAAGAAATTCAGCTGTGGGCTTGGCTCAACAGAAGATGCACCCCATGATCGTCGGCCGAAAAGAGCAACATCTGCCAAGATGGTTGCTAGAGTGAAAGAAATAGTTGCTACCGATGCATGATACACCACCAGGCAAATAGCTAGTATGGTTGGCATCTCATTAGGAGCAGCTCATACAATTCTGAAACGGGATTTGAAAATGAGAAATATCTGTGCTAGATGGATTCCCCATCTGTTGACAGATGAGCAGAAAAAGACACGCGTTCAGTGCGCCAAGAAGTTGCTTAAAAAGTTTCCAAATTACAATGCCCAGTCTTTCGCTAATGTCGTCACAGGTGACGAGACATGGGTTCACTTTTTTGAGCCAAAACGAGAGATTCAGAACAAAATATGGGCAACAAAGTTTTTCAAAAGACCATGCATTGCAAAGCGGACCATGAGCGTCAAGAAGGTAATGTATGCCATATTCTTTTCAAATCAGGGCCCTGCTATTCAGGTTGCTGTGCCTAAAGGCAAAGCTGTAAATGCAAAGTTTTACAAGAATAAAGTTCTTCGAAAATTGAAGAAATATTTCAAAGAACGAAGACCCGCAACTGGTTTTGGCCAATGTTGGATTGCTACATGACAATGCGTCATCGCTCAAGGCTTTCATTGTGCAAGACTATCTGAAGCAGGAAAAGGTTGTTGAACTCCCTCATCCCCCGTATTCCCCTGACCTTGCCCAGTGTGACTTTTTGTTGTTCCCGCGGCTGAAAAAATACCTTTCTGGTCGAAAATTTGTACAGCGCAAACACCTCGGTTCTGCAATATTCCAGTGCCTTCATAGTATACCTCGAAAAGACTACCAAAATGCATTCAATGATTGGATCAGAAGACTGAAAGTTTGTATATCTGTTAAAGGGGAATACTTTGAGGGGACAAAATAAATTTGTTATCAAAATCTATCACGGTCATTTTTATGTGCTTAGTTGCATTCATATTTGAACAGGCCTCGTAGCAGTATTTGGTGCTACTGGTATCAATAACCATAACACTGCGACCGCCAACAGCATTGCTAGCTACTGCTAACAGCATTGCTAGCTACTGCTAACAGAATAACAGTATTTGGTGCTACTGGTATCAATAACCATATCTCTGCTACTGACAAAAGCATTGCTAGCTACTGCTAACATTATAACAGTATTTGGTGCTACTGGTATCAATAACCATAACTCTGCTACTGCCAACAGCATTGCTAGCTACTGCTAACAGAATAACAGTATTTGGTGCTACTGGTATCAATAACCATATTTCTGCTACTGTTAACAGCATTGCTAGCTACTGCTAACAGAATAACAGTATTTGGTGCTACTAGTATCAATAACCATAACTCTGTTACTGCCAACAGCATTGCTAGCTACTGCTAACAGCATTGCTAGCTACTGCTAACAGAATAACAGTATTTGGTGCTACTGGTATCAATAACCATATCTCTGCTACTGCCAACAGCATTACTAGCTTCTGCTAACAGAATAACTGTATTTGGTGCTACTGGTACCAATAACCATATCTCTGCTTCTGCCAACAGCATTGCTAGCTACTGCTAACAGAATAGCAGTATTTGGTGCTACTGGTATCAATAACCATATCTCTGTTACTGCCGACAGCATTGCTAGCTACTGCTAACAGCATTGCTAGCTACTGCTAACAGAATAACAGTATTTGGTGCTAACAGCATTGCTAGCTACTGCTAACAGAATAACAGTATTTGGTGCTACTGGTATCAATAACCATATCTCTGCTACTGCCAACAGCATTGCTAGCTACTGCTAACAGAATAACAGTATTTGGTGCTGCTGGTATCAATAACCATAACTCTGCTACTACCAACAGCATTGCCAGCTACTGCTAACAGCATTGCTAGCTACTGCTAACAGAATAACAGTATTTGGTGCTACTGGTATCAATAACCATATCTCTGCTACTGCCAACAGCATTGCTAGCTACTGCTAACAGAATAACAGTATTTGGTGCTACTGGTATCAATAACCATATCTCTGCTACTGCCAACAGCATTGCTAGCTTCTGCTAACAGAATAACAGTATTTGGTGCTGCTGATATCAATAACCATAACTCTGCTACTGCCAACAGCACTGCTAGCTACTGCTAACAGAATAGCAGTATTTGGTGCTGCTGATATCAATAACCATAACTCTGCTACTGCCAACTGTGTTGCTAGCTACTGCTAACAGAATAAAAGTATTTGGTGCTGCTGATATCAATAAACATAACTCTGCTACTGCCAACAGCATTACTAGCTACTGCTAACAGAATAATAGTAGTCCGTGCTTAAATTGCTATCTCTGCTGATAACTTAACCATAACACTGCTTCTTCCAATAATATCACTTGCTATTGCTTACAGATTAACAGTATTAAATGGCTTTGTTGATAACATTAACTTATAACTGCCAACAATATTACTAGCTGCTGCTTACAAAATAACAGTATTAGTGCCTAAATGACCAGTAACATTGCTAGCTACTGCTGACAGAAAAACAATATTCAGTCCTCTGCTGATACATTAACTTAGTACCAACAACAATGCCAGCTAAAAATGGAATTTACAAGGGTATATACATGTACTATTTCTTTATTTTGCTCAAATACATACAATTTGGGTGCTGGTTAAAACTGCCTCATTGAGGCAATCTGTGTTTGCAGCAATAAGAAATATATAAATTATCTTCAGAATAATGCCATTTTTGAAGCTGTGAAACAATTTGCTATGTCACAAAGGTCAAAGATTTTCAGCCCAAAAATATAACATTTACTGTCAAGAGTCTAATGCAAGGAAGCCTCATGACATTAGACTCATATGCCAGGAAGACTTTGATCAGGACAGAAGTAAAGGTGAGGATTGTGGCTGCGTAAAATCAATTTAAGCCCCCCCCCCCCTCTCATGAAATACTTTTCACTGAATTTTTCACCGAGTTCTTCCATCGCAGTTTATTTCTGTAATACATAGTTCATCTTTGAATGTGTGTATCGCTTATGTCATTTTGTTTTGGATAGCCAATTGGTCATTTTGTGGGAAAGTAACTGTCCTTCTGGCTTTAATTATTATTCCGCTATTGATGTTTCTATTAGGGTCTACCGGTAGTTATTTCATGTTTGTGTTTCTTTCCCTTTGGTGTCTCAAATGAGAAGTGTGGGTTAATCATATCGGTTCCTGATCATTGCCTCCTCTTCTCTTTGGTAACCAAAGACTTCCTGGCATTAGACAGTGAATGAACAACAAAGGTACAACAGATCAGACTGCATCTGCACAGTCTGATCAGCACCTCAATGTTCAATACCTAGATAGTGTATTACCTCTAGTTTCTAAATCTAGATCTTCAAGACTCTTGCTAGTCTGTGTTGATAAGCAGACTGGTTTGTGTCTTATCTGAGGACAGGTTTTCTCATGATGGGGCAACATTACGATAACACACCCGCACGACAGTGCATATTTCCCAACTTTTCTGATGAAAATCCATGATATTTTCCTTTTTTATACTGAAAACATAGGTTATGGGTGCTAGTTAGAACCGCCTCATTGACACTGACTGTCAAACAGTGTAGATACTGACTGTTACCAAGAAATCTGCATATAGTTTTGACTGATCAGAAGCCATCTGATCTATATCTACTCAGTTTGGAAAAGGCATTGCAATACATTCTGGTTCAGCAGGACAAGTTGTGACGACCGTCTTGATAATTAACTGAATTAAGTTAATCTAAAAGGTTGCAAAATGATTTTAAGAATACATTTTTGGTTCTTGAAAGAAAAACATAACATTAATACATTGTATAGGAGAAACCACAAGAAGATCTTGAATTTTGAAAAAATGTCTATCTGTTCAGGGCCTGGATAGTAAAGACCTACTTGCATTTTATAAAAGTTTGTTCATAAAGCAAAACAGATGAGACATCTATCTGTAGTTGGATCTATCTATCTATCTATCTATCTATCTATCTATCTATCTATCTATCTATCTATCTATCTATCTATCTATCTATCTATCTATCTAATCTATCTATCTATCTATCTATCTATCTATCTATCTATCTATCTATCTATCTATCTGTCTGTCTGTCTGTCTATCTACCTATCTATCTATCTATCTATCTATCTATCTATCTATCTATCTATCTATCTATCTATCTATCTATCTATCTATCTATCTATCATCATCAAGCTATCAACATTTGCGACCACCTTAACTTTCACCCTAATGTAAGAGTCCCCACAGGCACGGCATAGCCATCGGCAGAATTCTTGTTTAATACAGAGAAGCTTAAAATTTGTCAGGGTGTATAAGTAAGTTGAAATTCTTATTTCTGTCTTGTTTGTTGTATAGGAAACGGGCATCAAACTGTCAGAGGATGAAATCAAAATGTTGCTTGAGGAGCTGGATAGAGATGGGGATGGAGAAATCAACTACAAGTAAGTTAAACTCTAACTTCTGTACCCCCCCCCCCCTCCCAATGTCAGGGCTTGAAGAAATAGATGGGCTGCATGATGCTTCCACGCATAGCTGAAACCGACTGCACATGAGTACTGGTAAACCCATTAGAGGATCTAAGCCAGCCCAGGCAACGCGATGCAAATCGGACCATCCATGCTTATAAACCCTATTGGTTTCATTGGACAAAAGGGCTTGAGATGTCATTTCATCTCAGTGTCGGGTAAAAGTCCCACAAAAATGGAAGCAGTGCCTCCAAAATGACCTATACAGTGTTGATGGGGACATTAAACCTTAAATCAAACAAACAAACAAACTTCTGTAGCAGATGACTTTTTATGTTGTTCTTTTTCAGAGAAAATAAGGCTTGACATCTTATGTCAGGCACACAATTTACATCTTCTACCAGGCAGACAATTTGTAAGAACTGAGAAGCCTGTTTTTCAGCAAAAAAATCACAACCACTTTATACACTATTGTTGGAATCCAGAGCAGAACAGTGTTATATCGAACAAAAACTAATACATTATGTCAGGGCTCGAGAAAATGTTGGTTTTCCGGTTCTGGACCGAATTAGCACTCCATAAACCGATTTTGACTTAAGAAGAGGATTAAAAAATTGGTCCAAAAATTTTTGCTAAATCATTATGTTGACGGTTTGCCACTGATAATCCAAGCATGTATGCAAAAAAACGCCTACAACACAAGATGTTAGACAGGTTCATTATCTAACTAGGTGAAAATTGGACAAGTCCACGTCGGGTTCTTTGATCTTATCGCAGCGAAATTTGACCCGTGTGTCAAAATTATTAAAGCGTGAACACTGGCCTCAGGGGTTATCTGCAAGCTGGCAAGGTAAGAAAATTATGTCAATCAATACAGGACATATGCTAGTTTGTTTACACAAGTGATTAATTTATGGCTTACTATAGAACCGGTATTTGAATATAAAATTGTTTTTTTTTTTTCACAGGGCGCAATTTTCAATACACACCTGTCATGTATAGAAGCCCCTGTGGCGCAGTGGTTATGCTACTCGCCTTGTTAACCAGGGATCGCAGGATTGATCCCGGGCTTCTCCAGACTTTCGGATGAGTCGTTAAACCGAGGCCCCGTCTCCGTATGACCTTAGCTGTTGGTGGGACGTAAAACTAAAACTCACTCACTCACACCTGTCATGTCTGAGCATTGACTTCGAGGGAAATGCCTTATTTCACCAATTCTAAACAATATTTTTATTTAAGAAATACGCTCCATTGAAACCAATAACATAAACCAGGTGTGTATTACGCCTTGAATGAATTAAAATGAAACCGCATGACGTGATTTTCCGATCACTTGGGTTTATTTTCCGATCATGTGGCTTTAATATCGGTCGTCATTTGTAGACAAAGCGATTTGTTTCAGGCTTGTGTAATCGTGAAATATGTATTTATATTCTTTATAACTGGGTTCGGCCATGTAAGATTTTCAATGACTTTCTTTCGGTCATGTTTTGGTTCGAGATTAAAGAAATGTTTTTCGATTTTTTAACCCGTTCAGGCGATTTTTTTTTAGAAATACGCTCTATTAAAATTAGTGACATTAAACAGGTGTGTGTGTTACGTCCTTGACTGCATTAATGTGTATTGTGTAAACGGAAACCGTATGACGTCATTTTCCGACCAAGTGGCTGCAAAATCGGTCGCCATTTGTAAACAAAGCCATTTGGGCAAAATAAAATGCGTGAAATAAGAAATATTTTAAAGGTTTATAAAGTGACCATTGAACTGGTCTTTGACTGCCCCGCGTCGGTTGTTTCCCTTTAGCGGTCTTCAGGTTCTGAGTGACCCGGATATTGGGAAAATGAAAGTAGATGAAATCTGGCATAGAAAATGAAAGTAGATGAAATCGGAAAGATGTGAGCAATAATTGCTGTTTATAATCGAGATACTGGTGCTCATATCCGTTGACAAGTGTAAGAGCAACAGTGGTATGTCATTCGTTATGCTAATAACAAATTTTGAAAATGCAAATCACCAAGGACATTTACGGAAATTATTGGAACCGATTTCCGTAATTTTTGGCGAAATCTGGCTGGACCGATTTTGATTCTTCAGTTTCTCGAGCCCTGCATTATGTAGATATCTATACAATCTAAACATTTTTAATCCTCCTTAACCCTTTGTATACTAGTGAACTCTTCCATTGCTATATGTTGGACAAGTCAATTTGTCATATAAGGGGTATGTATCAGACCTATCTTTGTGTTTTTATTAGCTCATCGTCCAGGGCCATCATGGCCCTCTTGTTCTGTTAGTAAATAGTGAAGGCCATGAACAGACCTTGGCCTGCACTGTTTGCCAAGGTACCCCTTTAGGGGTTTCCCACATACAATGTGTTAAACAATGTTATATTGGAAAGGGCAGTTAGTTAATTGGAAGCATTACAAAAACACGGCTGTTCATATTTATTGGAAATTTTGCCACAAAAAAAAAATAAAAATTTTCAGATAAAAAATTCGGATATTTTTCTTATTTCTGTTCAAAACATAGAGGCGAGGCGGTTCTAACGAGTACCCACATTCACATGTTTTTAGGCAAAAATGAGAAAAATATTGTATATCCCTGTAAACCCCAGTTTTACTGTATAAAACCCCAGTTTTACTGTATAAAAGTGGGGTTGAAGGGGGTAAAAATAATATAGGTGTGTTTGTTGACAGTAAGGTATGTTGTGAACTCCAATAAAATATTATTTAAATAAACTGTGTCATATCAAAAACAGAGTTTTAATGAGTGATGTTGTAAAAAGGTTGTATTGACTAAATAAAAATGAATAGAATGTTGTTTGCTACAGTTTGCTATCATTTCAAAATTATACAGTCTTCTGTTAACCCTTATCCTGCTGAATATTCAATTTAGCCACACCCATTTCTGTCTTTGAACCAATCAGATAACTTGATGTAATTTATTCCTACAAATTCATAAACTGAATGACAAACAGTGTATATCCTGATCAGATGGCTTCTTCAGATAGGGATTTTCTGGAACAGCAGGATATGAGAGCCATTTTGATTTTTGTTGTCTCTTCACAGAAGAAATGAATGAAGTGACTTCAGACCTTGCAGTTTTTGTGATTGGTCCATTTTTATGGAAACTCAAGTGCTTTGATGACATATTGAACTGAACTTATCACGAAAAAACATTTTTGGCAATTCTTGGGAAGCCACTTGAATCATTAGAAACAAAATTCAAAATGGCTACATGCTTCGTTTGAATTGGGGTTTAACGTCCCTGTCAACACTATTAAGGTCATTTTGGAGACGTTGCTTCCAATTTTGTGTGACTTTTACCCAACATAGAGATGAAATGACATCTCAAGTTCTGCCGCCCAATGAAACCAGAAGGCTTATATGCATTGGACGATCTGACACACACCGCTTTGCCTTGGCAGGCTTAGTCCTTCTAAGCGGTTTACCAGTACTCATGTGTGGTCAGATTCAGCTATGCGTGGAAAAACCATGCAGCCCAATCTATTTCTCCAAGCCCCGATGGGCAGGGGCGACTGGCTACATGCTGTCAGTCTCTTAAAGTTTGAATTATCTAGGTTCAACTGTGAGCATTCTTCCTTGTTCATGGCAAATATTTCTTATACTAAATGGGCCCCGCCAAGCGATTTTGGTACTTATCGCCTATGCGAGCAGCGAAGGTTCAGGCGAGCCTGCGCATCCGCGCAGTCTCGCCAGAACCTTCGCTGCTCGCTCATACAAGCAGTGAATCAAGAGGAACCTTCAGACAGAAAGCCATATCCCTGGCCCCTCTGAATGGCTGGGCATGCGCAGTTAAAATTTGTCATGACGGAATGCTCGAAGACACAAATTTGCTTGGCGGGGCTCAAATGTAATATTTCTTATACTCATTGTATTTCGATATTTCAGTGAGCTGGTGATGGGACATACAGATTTCCAAGAGAAACGGGACAGGATCAACACAGTGCTTACAGTCATGCAGCCTCGACCCCTAACATCATAGTGAACTTTGTGATGTCATCATCAAGTATGTGATATCACAGTTCTAAAGAGTCATCCAGTCTGGCATCATAGTGGAATTTGTGATGTAATCATTGAGTATATGACATCACTAGAAACTTGTGACATCATCAAAGGGTTTTGACATCATCACAGACTTGTGACATCATCACAGAAATTTTTGACATCATCATAGAAAAATAATTACATGATCAATGAGCTATGCAAGCATCATTAACTGATCTCACATTAGTGTACATAACTGATAAAGATTATTTTAACCCTTGTCCCTTCAGACGGCAAGTGAAATTGGACCGCAGATCACATCTAAACCCTTATCCTGTTAAATATTTGAATTAGCCACACCCATTTCTGACTACCGGTATCAGCCAGTCAGATCACATGATATAATATTTTCTTTCAAATTCACAAACTGAATGAAAACAGTATAGATCCTGATCAGATGGCTGGATCTACACTGTTTGCAAATGTAGGGGTTGTTGTGAACAGCAGGATAATAGTTAATTTTGATTAATTATTTGCAGAGAAAATCGGGCTTGACTTTGAATATTAAACATGGCATGTACACTTATAGTTTTGCTGACAAAATGTGAGTAAGCTACTGACATTTTTCCAGCAAAAATACAAGAGTATTAGATATTTTACTTGCTAGAACAGCAACAAATTTGACCAATAAGAACCTCTTTTAAGGGGCTCTTACACTGTCACGATTTTGGCCACGACTCACCACGATTTTTTAAATCGTGGTAAATCGTGAACAACGTCGTAGAGAAGTCGGCAGAGATCTTGTGGAATCGTGATAGTTCGGGAGTGACCACGACTGTTTTGGACATGTTCAAAACATTCGTGACGAGTCGGCATCATTTTTCAAATCGTAGAGCGGTCGTAGAGAAGTCGTAGCTCAGTCGTGAGCCGTCGTCGTGGTAATCGTGGCCAATCGTGAATAATCGTGACTGAATTCTACCACAATTGTGCTACGACGAGACAAGATCATCTACGACGCCTCTACGATTCCGTTGCGACTGCCGTACGATCTACTACGATATCATGACGACTGCTCACGACAATGCAAGACTCACCAGGAATGCACTACGATTGATGACGACGCTAGTACGATTTATCCCGACGCTACGTCGAACGCACTACTTTCTCCACGTAACTTTGCACATATAATTACCCAAGTAACTATTGTCAACTGTCACCTGTCCCTCCTGTTCCTCTGCACCTCCAGTTGTTCAGTCATTGCAATGTCATTTTCGATCATGTCTTGTTCGAGCTGAACTAAATTTTGAAGATACAGAAGCCTTTGACCTGGCTGCAAAAACATTTTCGTCAGATGCTCTCTACAGAAATGGTTGAAACTGAATGACACTGTGCATTTGATGAACACTTTTATATACCCAGATCGTTATAAATCCTGACGAATCGGGCGAAGTCTTGGTTAATCGTGAGTAAATCGTATCGAATCCTCCATGATCGTACTGAGTCTTTGATCATCGTGCCTTGGTCGTAGAGCAGTCTTGCAGGGATCGTGAGAAATCGTGTATGATCGTCTGATATCTTGAAGCAATCGTGGTGCAGTCGTAGAAGAATCCTAGAGGATCGTAAGACATCGTGGTCGATCGTAGAGGATCGTTGTAAATCGGCTCCATTATCGTACAGCTGTCGTGATTGTTCGTAGAAGTGTCGTAGCAATATCGTGAGTTTTCGTAGGGTATGGTGTAGATTGGGATCCAGAGGTGTGCGTTTTAGTACACCTCTGAAAGCAGATTGTAAATAGTTTTAAGAACTCATCCAGTGGGTGTGTTTTTTTTTTTTTTTTGCTAAATTCTAAATTTAGCGCACCACCCAACTGAGGTAATGGCCAAGTTTGACCGACTCAGTATATGAAGATAGATAGGGTAGTGAAATCGGAACCGTGTATGCCCCGATTTGCCACGATTTTCATGGTCCCAATTGGTCGTGGCAAGTCGTGGACAATCGTGGTCAAAGTCGTGACAGTGTAAGAGCCCCTTAAGCTAACCATGCTTTGAACAGCCAGGAGCACAGGGCATATGACGTCCTTACAACGTAACATCAGTGCCAATGCAAGGTCATGACTTTGCTTTGATGTTGATACAATGTTACCTACATGTTTGCCTGTTGGGTGATGGCCTAGAACAACTGGTGAGTCTGCGGACCCATTGTTTCATAATGCTGCTCTGGAGGTACTCCTTAAGCATTAAGTTAAATTGTTGAGCAGACAACTTCATAAATTCCATTATTTTTTGGAATAAAAAAAAATGAACTTGACATTTTATGAGAATTATAAAATGTCAAGATTTATTTTCTCTGAAAAAAATAAAAAATAAAATTAGGGGATAACTGTATTCAAAATTGTCATTTGAGGAGGTAAATCGGTGGTTTTACGGTTGGAAATTCCGTTTTACGGCCATGCATTAGCGGAGCAGTAAAACAGAATTGTGATCGTACAGCCGACAATTTATCTCCCCAAATGACAATTTTTAACACAGTTATCCCCATTCTAATGCATTTTTTTGGTTGGTTTGTTAAAATTGTACTATTTTGTACAAAGCGGCTAGCGCTGTGAGCTGCGTAAAACCAAATGCTACCCAATGAAAACCGACATTACATCATTATGTCGGGTTTCGGACAGTATATTGCAGGATATTTTGTCGCAAATTTTTGGTGTTATCCAATCAAATGTCGCGTTGCATATGCAATTGCATTAGAATGCTATATGTTATAGTCGTGATTGGGTCATTAAAGGGTAAAAATAGTTTACACAATAATACACCACAACTCCTTTATAACACTGTTCATTATAACACAGCTTGGATATTGTTTTAATATCAGTCCCAAAAATGCATAGATCATATAGAAAAATGACCATTTTACCAAATATGTATAGATCATATTTAAAAAAGACTGACCATTTTCCCAAAAATGTAAAGATCATATAGAAAAATGACCATAAATGGTCATTTTTCTATATGATCTATACATTTTTCTTTGGCTAGTACACGGTTGTTTGTGTTAGATGGTTTTGGCTTAGGTCAATAGTGTTATGAAGTTGGGGGAGTATAGACTGCAATTAAAATACACTGTCATTGAATAAATCATGATTGTGAGACTGCTGTATTAATAATTTTTATCTTAATAACAGTATTTTATTGATAACTATAGTCCCAGTGGATTTAAAAATCAAATATTTTTTATATTTTATTATTTATGTATATTAAATTTTGATTGTGATACTATCATACATAAATCATGTACAAGTATATTTTTATCAAGGTCTTAAAACTTATCCCTTGGAATAAATTAATTTAGCCACACCCATTTCTGACTATCAACCAATTAAATTACTTGATATAACTTATTTTTACTTTTTTCAATAACTACCAAAAATATTTCATCTTGAGTGTTGAAAACATTAGAATTTTTCACTCTTGCTTTGCACTCGTGAAAATTCTGATGTGTTCAACATACCTGTGTTGAAAACAATAGGCTTTGCACTCTTGAAAATTCTGATGTTTTCAGCACACTCAATGAAATATATTTTTGAAAAATTTTTGGTATACCGCAAAAAAAAAAAAATATCTTCTGTGTTGTGTATTCAACTCAAGGTTTGTGTTTCATTCTTACTGCCAAATCAATATTCCTCAAGTGTTCATGTCTAGTTTACCATATTTGCCGTAATTAAGGGGAACGTATACACCTACAAGGGAGGCAACTCCTGCAGAAATCTTTTTGCCTCCCATGTCTATAGGGGTCAACTCTTAAAGGAAAGAATTTGCTCCTGAGGAGCAAATTCTATCCTTTAAGAGACCCCTTTTTCAGTGGGACAGGGCTTTTAGAAAATCAAACAGGAAGTCCCAAAAGTTGTCTCCCCTTGAAAATGGTGAAAAAATCTGCCAGGTATTCCCATTTTCCTTAACAAACATGGTCTAAAAAGCACACACCAATACTTCTTCAAGATGGATATTTGACACCAATAAAGCGTGCAAAAATTTGCAGTCTATTCAAATTGAAACAGTGCGAAAAGATCCCGCCCCCGCCCATCGGGGCTTGAAGAAATAGATGGGCTGCATGATGCTTCCATGCAGAGCTGAGACCGTCCATGCTTATAAACCTATTGGTTTCATTGGGCGACAGGGCTTGAGATGTCATTTCATCTCAATGTCGGGTAAAAGTCCCACTAAATTGGAAGCAAAGTCTCTGAAATGACTATACGATGTTGACTGGGACGTTAAACCTCAAATCAAACAAACAATTACAGTAGATATCCATATGAAATTATAAAATAAAAAGAAAATTTACGAAATGAAATGTCACTGTGCACTGTGTCTTATTATGGCAAATACGGTCAATCAAAACTTTCATTTATTTTAAAATGCAATATATATTTTATATCAAAAAGTCTCTCTCTCTCTTTCTCTCTCTCTCTCTCTCTCTCCCTCTCTATTTATTTGTATGTGTGTTGCCTTATGCACTTTAAATGTATAGATTGTTTGTGTTGAAGTTGAATATACAAATATACATGTATATTTTCCAGGTTTTTGCTGTGATTTCAAAGTTTACAATGTCAAAAGAATAATATGATTCCAAAAAAAAAAAAAAAAAAAAAAAAATAGGTACAACAATTATTGCACATGTTTATTTCTATTTCTGTTTATTACAATGTTGTTAAGTGTACAAAATGGGTAATATATTAAGGAGAGAACTAGCTGTTCTTTTTTCATTACAATTACACCCATGTTAAAATGTGTCCAAAATAATTATTTATACCGCAATCAGGCATTCTAGTAATCTAATAAAGGGGGTCGAATAACTGCACGCTATAATCGGAAGTGACCTATAATACATTCTACTGACATATAATACGTCTAGGGACCATTTATAGACCGGACCTACTTTTCAGGTCCCTAATTTGTAAATGTAAAAAATAACATGCAACCTTTTTTACACGGAAAAACAACAAAACAGACAGTTATTATCTTTCCAATATTTATTTATTAAAGCAGATTTTCAGAAATTTACGCTGAATTCCTATCTTCTCGGGCTGTCCTGGTTTGAATGGTCCCTTGGAATAATTCCGCACTGCTACTGTGGTTGTGTCTCAACCCGAAAATAATTTCTAAAGCTAAAATAAACTATTTATTTGCAGATTTTCATACAGAATGTAAAGCGCTGAAAATTTTTTATTCATGCGTCCATGTTGTTTCCGCGGTGACGTCAGAAACTTTGCACTATATGATGTCACCTTATACTACGTATGCGCTCCATGACACTGAATGTTGTTTAACATGCCGCGCTGTCTGTTGTCTTATTTGCTTAAATTTGTTAAATTATTGCAAAGCCCCTTGATTGTTTTGAGGTGCCGTATAAACTAAATACATGATTCGTGTCTTTAATAATAAAATAAAATCGGTTCGCCGTGACAATATCATAGGGAAGCGAGCCCCTATGAAATTGTCGCCGCGAACCGATTATATTTTATTATTAAAGACACCAACCATGTATTGACTATATCTTAGTTTCATCATATGACATTGTGTCTGAAAATGTAATATCACCATGAACATGTATTAAATTCTGTAATCCACCAGTGGATTAAATATAAAAATTAATTAGATAGTATAAACATATTTTATTGCCTTTGTACATGATAACATATATCAACAATTGGGTTGGGCTACAAGTTCTACCAACATTAGTTACAGCCCTTCCCCTAAAGCTTGGCATACAGAACAATTAGATACATCCCTTAATGTTACAGTTATACGTATGATGTCCTTAATGACGTTGCATTTACTAAAGATGGAATATTGACATTTTTTGTCAAAAAAATCGTGATTAAAATGTGTTTCAAATGTCTTATGATAAATAGAATCTTGCATTCATGCTCATGTATTATTAAATTTATTAAACTGGTTGAGGAAAAGGGATAATATGCTGGGCAAAGCCTCGCATGTTATACCCTTTCCTAAACTTGTTTAATAAATTCAATAATACATGAACAATCATGTAAGATCTTCTTTATACTTCAGTTATAGATTATGCATGCTTGTTGAAATTGTCTCATTTAGACAGGTCTCCACAATCCTGTTTTATAGCAAAAATTAGAAGAAAAAAAAACAAGTGGGCCATGATGGCCCTGGATCACTCACCTGATCCACACTGTAGAAATGAAATGGTAGGTAATACAGTAAGGTGCCTTGTCAGAAGAAACATACATGCAAAATATGAAGGCTCTATCTCAAATGGTTCAAAAGTTATGATAAAGTAGGTCAAAGGTCAGTGTCACAGGTCAAACTTTTTGTATGGGTGGAAAGTCCTTGTCACAAGGAACATACATGCAAATCTCAAACAGTTCAAAAATTATGATTAAGTAGGGATCAAGGTCATAGGTCAAAATGTTTTGCATGATTGGAAAGATCTCACAAGGAACCTACATGCCAAATATGAAGGCTGTATCTCAAATGGTTTTAAAAGTAGATCAAGGTCACAGATCAAACTTTTTGTATGGTGGAAAGCCCTTGTCATAAGGAGCATACATGCCAAACATGAAAGCTCAATCTCAAATTGTTCAAAAGTTATGATAAAGAAGGTCAAGGTCACTGGACAAAATGTTTTGCATGTGTGGGAAGACCTTGTCACATGGAACCTACATCCAAAATATGAAGGAGCTATCTTAAATGGGTCAAAAGTTATGACAAAAAAGGTCAAGGTCACAGGTCGAAACTTTTGTATATTTGTGAAGCCCTTGTCACAAGGAACCTACATGCCAAATATGAAGTCACTGCATAGAGGATCTAAGCCTGTCCAGGAACCGCAGGGCGAGGCAGACCGTCCATGCTTATAAACCTATTGGTTTCATTGGGCGGCAGGGCTTGAGATGTCATTTCATCTCAATGTCGGGTAAAAGTCCCACAAAATTGGAAGCAAAGTCTCCAAAATAACCTTTACAGTGTTGACGGGGGACGTTAAACCTCAAATCAAACAAACAAAGTCACTATCTCAACTGGTGCAAAGGTTATGGCAAAGTACGTCAAAGGTCAAGGTAACTGGTCAAAATTTTTGTATGGGTGAGAAGCCATACTCTAATATGTAAATAGACCTGCAATACATGTGACCTTGGGCCAATGTCAATGAATGACCTTGACCCTTAGCATTCACAGGCAATCATTTTTACCCACAATATTTTTCGAAAAATGCATTGATTTACCTAATTCCAATTGAAAAGCCCAAGGAGCCAAATTTGACCTTGGCGTAAAATTGGTCAGGGTCAACTTAGGGACATCATTTTTGCAAAATTGGTGACATTGGGTCACCCGATGCTACATACCATGTTTCAAGCCAATCGGCCCAGTGGTTCTGGAGAAGAAGATTTTTTAAGGTTTTTATTATATTTGGACATGTCGGCCATCTTGGTCATGTGACCTGGACCATACTTGCACATTGCCAGGAGGCTGCATATGAAATTGCCACTGTGGTTTCAGAGAAGACATTTGAAAATGGTGGACGGACGCCTACAATCCTATAAGCTCCCAAGTAGCCTCTGGGGGAGCTAAAAGTGGTAAGTAAAAAAACAAGAGGGCCAAATGGCCCTATATCACTCACCTGTGTACCAGAAAATCATTAATTATGTTTTAAGAATGCCCATCAGGGCTTGAAGAAATAGACGGGGCTACATGGTGCTTCTATGCAGAGCTGGAACCGACCACACATGAGTACTGGTAAAAATGTTCTAAACCTGCCCACGAAAAGTGGTGCCAGTTGGACCGTCCATGCATCATGACCCTATTGGTTTCATTGGGTGGAAAGGGCTCAAGATATAATTTCATCTTGATGTTGGGCAAAAGTCCCACAAAACAAGAAGCATTGTCTCCAAAATGACCTACACTGTGCTGACAGGGATGTTAAACCTCAAATCAATAAACAAGGGCAGGTAACTCCAAAGTTGTTTGTCTCATGCAGCCGAAATTCGAACTCTATTTAGACTGTATGTCCCTACTGGTTATCTGCAAGTTTGATGAAGATCAGATAAGAAATGGTGCAGAAAAAGTGGAGACGTCGTTTTCCCTATTATAAGTCTATGGAACCTTTTTGTTTCAATGGCAACCACAGTTCTGGTCAAAACTGGTCCAAAACCTAATGCAGTCAATCCCCCTACCCAGTGATGCTGCACATGAAATTTGCTTGGGATTGGCCAGCTATTCACTTAGATATTCAAGTTCAAAGGTGTGGACAACGGACGGAGGTTTTATGCTTGTTCTCATTTACTGAAAGTTTAAAAAATATCAGATTAGAAACGGCTGAGAAAAGGTGGAGACACTATTATTCACTAGTATTTATGCTCAAGGGCAGGTAATTTGAAAGCCTTTTGTCTCATGGGGCCCAAATTCGAACTAAACATAGACTGTAAGCTCCTTCTGGTTATCTGGAAGTTTGATGAAGGTCAGGTTAGAAATAGCCAAGCAAATTTGGAGACATCGTTTTCCCATTGTAAGTCTATGGGAAAATTTTTCACCCTCAAGGGGGTGTAACTGGAAATCCAGTGTTAAGATTCAAGCCAAAATCGAACTCATTAGAGGTTTTATGCTTATCCTAATATACCAAAAGTAACAAAAAGATCAGATCAAAAACAATTGCGGAAAGCTGGATACACCATTTTTCGCTAATATTTATGCTCAAGGGCAGGTAACTCAGAAGTCATTTGACCTGCGTGGTCCAAATTCAAACTCAATATTGACTGTATGCCCCTCCTGGTTATCTGCAAGTTTGATGAAGATCTGATTTGAAATGGTCGAGAAAAGCTGGAGACGTTTTCCCATTGTAAGTCTATGGGAAAATCTTTCACACCCAAGGAGATGTAACTGGAAAACCAATGGTCAGATTCAAGTCAACTTCGAACTCGCTCGAGATTTTATGCTTGTCCTCTTTACCAAAAGTTACAAAATGATCCAATCAAAAACGACTGAGAAAAGCTGGAGACACCATTTTTCACTTACATTTTTGCTCAAGGTCTGGTAACTCAGAAGCTGTTTGTCCCGTGCAGCCCAAATTTGAACTCAACGTAGACTGTAAGCCCCACCTAGTTATCTGCAAGTTTGATGAATGGCGGAGAAAAAGTGGAGACGTGGTTTTCCCCATTATTAGTCTATGGGAATTTTTTTCACGCTCAAGGGGATGTAACTGATAAAACCGCTCGTCAGATTTAAGCCAAATTCGAAATCGTCCAAGATTTTATGCTTGTTCTCGTTTATGAAAAGATCAGATCATAAATGGCAGAGAAAAGCTGGAGGCACCATTTTTCACTTATATTTATGCTCAAGGGCAGGTAACTCCGAAGCTGTCTGTCCCATCCATCCCAAACATGAACTCGAAGTAGACTGTAAGTCCTTCCTGGTTATCTGTGAGTTTGATGAAGATCTGATCAGAAATGGCTGAGAAAAAGTGGAGAGGTCATTTTCCCCATTATAAGTGTATGGGAAATTTTTTCACGCATGCAAGGGGATGAAACTGGAAAACCGCTTGGCAGATTCAAACCAAATTCGAACTCGTCCGAGATTTTATGTTTGTCCTCGTTTATGAAAAGTTACAAAAAGATCAGATCATAAACGGCTGGAGACACCATTTTTCACTTAGATTTATGCTCAAGGGCAGGTAACTCCAAACCTGTTTGTCCCGTGCAGCCCAAATTCGAACTCGACGTAGACTGTAAGCCCCTCCTGGTTATCTGCCAGTTTGATGAAGATCGGATCAGAAATGACCAAGAAAAAGTGGACGTCGTTTTCCCCATTAATATGAAATAAAGGCACTGCCTTTCGAGCAAACACACTCATTTGTACAGCACTTCAGTTAATAGTGGTGTAGAACATAAAACATAATAATAGTGCTAGATTGGTAGCTCAGTGGTTAGTGCACTTTCCTCTGATTCTAGAGGTCTCTGGTTCGATTCAAAGCAGCGGCACTAAATATGTTCCATTTGCATCAATTGTAGGGATGAATGCCACAAAGTGCACCGTCCTTCGGATCGGGACCTTAACTGGAGGCCACCTGTGCAGGGAGAATCATCCCCAATGCAGGTTAAAGATCCTTATCGTATTTTTATGATTATCGCCCAGTCGTTCGTCCTGCAAATCTCGAGTATATGTACACGTGGGCGTACTAAACATTTCTTATATCTACTCCTAAGCAAAATAAGGGGAGCCATTGATACCTTCTCCTATGGTATTTTCACTATTTTGGTATACTGTACTTCCTATGCATTCCCCAACTGAGATCATTTGCATCTTGTTGGCAGACCAAACGAACAGATTTCGAAAGAGGCAGTCGTGTGAAAGCTAGCTTACTTTGACCAATTTCCAGGCAAGACATTGCAGCAGGAATAGATGAAGGTCAACAGATAGACACCGCAGTTCTGGACAAAGTTCCACATGAAACGGCTTGAGCACTGTCAAGCTCTGATATACCACCATGCAACCTCTTACAGTGTATCCAGAGCTTCCTGACCAACAGGGGCTAACCAGACCTGGTCAAGGCCAGTTTGCACTATTGCCCCAGCTGTATCCGGTGTCCCTCAAGGTGCAATGCTCAGACATTTATTATTCTGCCCATGCATAAATTACCTGCCACAGAAAGTCAGCTCTGGATCCTTGCTATTGACAGCCTTTTATATCACCAGCTCTCGAGCATGACTCATACTGCAACATTTCACAGGGAAGTTGAATGACTACAGCAATGCCCATAATAGAATACAGGCTGGCAAAAGTCTTTTCAACCCAACCAAATTTGCGACAGTCGGGGAAATAAAAAGAAACACATTGCCAGGGGCTAAACCAGACCTGATCAAGGCCAGTTTGCACTATTGCCCCAGCTGTATCCGGTATCCCTCAAGGTGCAATGCTCGGACATTTATTATTCTGCCCGTGCGTAAATTACCTCCCACAGAAAGTCAGCTCTGGAGCTGACCTTCTTGTTATTGACCTTCTTTTATATCACCAACTCTCAAGCAAGACTCATACTGCATCATTTCACAGGGAACTTGAATGACTACAGCAATGCCCATAATAGAATACAGACTGGCAAAAGTCTTTTCAACCCAACCAAATTTGCGACAGTCTGGGAAATAAAAAGAAACACATTGCCACGAACTGTCAGTCTAAAAGACTTGAAAGTACCTGGGTATCCTTTATTTCGGAAACATGTCATGGGAAACCCATTTTGATGCAACTGTAACTGCAAAAAAAAAAAAAAAAAAAAAAAAAAAAAAAAACTGTCAGGCGTTTCTTTGGAAGGAACATAACCAGCTGTTCTGAAGATGTTAAAGCATGATGGTAGAGATCATGATTAGACTTATCCTGCATCAGTATGAGACCAACATTTTGTATCTAGCGGCTGGAGACGGTGCATCGGCGAGTAGCTCGGTTTGTCAGAGGTGACTACCACACAACCAGCGTTACTTCCCAAGTGATACACCACTTTGGCAGACAACTCACCAGCATTGACATCTTGTGTCAACGTTGTGGAGGCATATCTCTGGGCTAAGTGGACATTCATGCTTGCAGGGTCTCTGACCCAAACGTAGCGAACTGTATAGGTTACTCCCTGGGAAATATGGACCGACATCATCTGTCAGCTCTCCTTCAGGCTTAAGGACAAACTTCCACAGAGTATTATCACATCAGGGATCATTAAGGGCTTCAAGAGGGATGGTGCAAATAAAAACCAAAAATGAGTTCCTTTAAGAGCAATGAAAACATTCGTAAGAAAGAAGATGGGTCATACTACGTAGTTTCGGCTAATAAAGCCTCATCAGTGACCCTGTAAAGATCCGGCAAAGAAAGCCCAAGGAAACATACTGCAATTTTGCGAATTTCGAATAAGCAGTCGATTCAAAGACTGATATAAATCAAAATTGGGTCCAAATAATTAAAAACCTGTCTAGAATATGAGTCTAAACCAATAATTTATTTCCGATTTCTCAGAATATTCACGCTGATCTCAAAGGACCAAAAGTAAAATATAAACTGCACTATGGTTGATGTACGGGGAGACGTTTTACGGCCGCCACACGGCACAACACCAGATGCAGTGAAGGCAAATAAAAATCAAAAATGAGTTCCTTTAAGAGCAATGAAAACATTCATAAGAAAGAAGATGGGTCATACTACGTAGTTTCGGCTAATAAAGCCTCATCAGTGACCCTGTAATGATCCGGCAAAGAAAGCCCAAGGAAACATACTGCAATTTTGCGAATTTCGAATAAGCAGTCGATTCAAAGACTGATATAAATCAAAATTGGGTCCAAATAATTAAAAACCTGTCTAGAATATGAGTCTAAACCAATAATTTATTTCCGATTTCTCAGAATATTCACGCTGATCTCAAAGGACCAAAAGTAAAATATAAACTGCACTATGGTCTTCCCTAAACTACGTAAAACTGTTTCAAAGTTTTTAATTTGTTCTGTTGTGAGGCAAAGGTGACGTGTCGCTTGCATCACTGGGGAGCCCAACTGATATTGACTTACATTTTGGCAAGGCCTGCTGTCCTTGCAGCAGGTAGGACCTGCTGTCCTTGCAGCAGGGAGGGTAGAGGTAAGGGCGTTGTTACTAATGTTTCTACACTTTATTCATTTTCCCCCTTCTCCCCTGTCCCTCCCTCCCTTCTCCTCTACTACCACTTCTATCTCTTTTGTCCGTTTCTCTGGGAGACGTCTGAAAATTACCTTGTCAATAGTTTGAGCTTCGCCGCCGCTTTGCACATACCCTAATATGATGATGCTCCAAAGTTGGTCCTGTGTGCACTTCATGGGAAGAAAATTAGATAGGGTAAATCACTTAGTTTGCAGCATGGATACGTTAAAGTATTCTGAAGCACTAGCGCTATGCTATGGGATTTGGGGCTCCTCATCACTTTGTAAATCTTGGGAATGTAAAAATCCGCAGGTGGTCAGATAGCTCATTGTGTCTCTTACTATTCTCAGAGCGTTACTGTATACCCCTGAGTAAATCTGTGAAAAAGTTTTAATGGCTTGTCCAGACGAGAAGCGCTTTCCGCCCTACCGAGAAGTTCCGGTAAATCCTTCGGTAAATCTCCGGTAAATCGTTGGTCCAAGCGCGGTGCTGTGTTTTACCCGCTAATACGTGACGTAGTTTCGAAACTTTCCCGCTGTCAAACTTCAGCGTTTGATGCAACAGTCTTTGAAAAGAACTTTTTAAAATTATTTCGACGTTTTTTGTGTTACTGTTGTAATGGGACTTGACTCTTTTTTTGGTTTTGAGAAGCAATTTTGGATGGGAATACAATTCTCATAAACTCTGTAAAGATGGTGGATTATCGCGAGAAATTGAACGAGATTCCAGACGAGATTTGGGTGCCTAAGTATGTTGTTCCAGCCTCTCTACAGTAAAGCAAACGCGTCATGTGTTTGCTAATATGAAATAAAGGCACTACCTTTTGAGCAAACACACTCATTTACAACACTTAAGTTTTATAACACTTAACTTCTTTAGTTAATTAAAAACATACCGATAGTGCTAGATTGGTAGCTCAGTGGTTAGTGCACTTTCCTCTGATTCTAGAGGCCTCCGGTTCGATTCACAGCAGCGACAATAAAGTTTGGTGTCTAAATATGATTATCGCCCGGGCGTTCGTCCTGCAAAACGAGTGTATGTACACCTGCGAGTAATGGTCAAATGGGACCTATCGCAATAATACTAGATAGATAGATAGTCACGCTAGCAAGTCCTTGGTTAACCGCCTATATACAGATGCAGATGGTATTTATGTGGGACACTTAACATTTCTTATATCTACTCCTTAGCAAAATTAGGGGAGTCACTGGCACCATTCTCCTATGGTATTTTCAGTATTTTGCCAGTACTTTCTATGCGTTCCCCAACTGAGATCATTTGCATCTTTCCTGGCAGACCAAAAGTACAGATATACGCAAACGCAAACGGGCATACAAGAAAGCGCTACGCAGTAATTTAGAACGACATTGGACTAAGTTTAGAGCACTACGTAATCAAATCATTACCATTATACGCGATTCTAAACAAACCTATTTTGATAAAATGGCAGATAAACTCAAATCAGATTCACTTTCCTCAAAGGACTGGTGGGCTACGTTGAAAACATTTATTACCCCCAACTTCAAATCGGTAATGCCACCAATTGAAGCTGAAGGACGAATTTATACAGACGATACAGACAAAGCAACCGTCCTCAATACATTCTTTCAAGGCCAATCTCAGCTAAACGATACAAACGCCTTTCTTCCCAACTTGCCTGAACCTTCTTACCATACCAATTTAAGTACCATTACTCTCACGCCACCTGACGTACAATCAACCATGCAGTCTCTCAAAGTAGGAAAAGCCTCCGGACCAGACGGTGTAA
The DNA here is from genome assembly GCA_963580285.1 of Lucinisca nassula. NCBI lineage: Eukaryota > Metazoa > Mollusca > Bivalvia > Lucinida > Lucinidae > Lucinisca > Lucinisca nassula. Next base: position 21,153,254 of record OY757022.1, read on the forward strand.
GCAATCATATTCTGAGAGAACTGTCGAATGAACTCTCTTCCCCTTTCTGTACTCTGTTCAACCAATCTCTACGTTATGGAATCTTCCCTACGTCTTACAAAGACGCTAATGTTTCTCCGGTTCCGAAAAAAGGTGATTTATCTATTGCTTCTAACTACCGCCCAATTTCTTTACTTAATTCTGAAGCAAAAGTTTTCGAGAGACTTGTTTTCAAGCACCTATTCAATCATCTTCAAAACAACAACATCTTATCTTCTCTTCAGTCCGGGTTTATGCCAGGGGACTCTACTGTAAATCAGCTTACATTCCTATACCATACCTTCTGCGAAGCACTCGATGCTGGCAAAGAAGTAAGAGCTGTTTTCTGTGACATCAGCAAAGCATTCGACCGTGTCTGGCACAAAGGTCTTGTGTTCAAACTAAAAGCTGCTGGTGTCACAGGATCAGTTCTTCATTGGTTCAATAGCTATCTTTCAGATAGAAGACAGCGTGTTGTACTACCAGGTGGTTCCTCCGACTGGACATTTATAAGGGCAGGTGTACCTCAGGGGTCAATTTTAGGCCCCCTACTCTTCTTATTGTACATTAATGATATTGTCAACGACATCGGTTCAAATATTCGTCTTTTTGCTGATGACACTAGTCTCTTCATAATTGTAAACGATCCTGTCTCAGCTGCTACATGTCTTAACTCAGATCTTGACAAAATTTCAAGATGGGCTGCAACCTGGCTCGTAGCTTTCAACCCATCAAAGAGTGCAGCTTTTCTTATGTCACGTAAGTTAATCAAACCAAACCACCCACCTTTATTCATGCAAAACATTCAGATTGATGAAGTTAACTCCCACAAACACCTAGGTTTATACTTTTCACAGGTTTGTTCTTGGCACAAACAAATAGATTATATAAAAGAGAAAGCATGGTTTAGAGTAAATGTAATGAGGAAACTTAAGTTCAAGCTTGATAGAAAATCGTTAGAAACCATTTACATAGCGTTTATAAGACCAATCCTTGAGTATGCAGATGTTATTTGGGATAATTGCACTCAGTACGAAAAGAATGAACTTGAAAAAATCCAAATTGAAGCAGCAAGGATAGTAACAGGCTCAACTATACTAGTCTCCTTGAATAAATTGTACCAAGAAGTCTGTTGGGAAACACTTCAACAAAGGCGATTTAATCACAAACTTACATTATTTTACAAAATGTCCAACAACTTAGCACCGACCTATCTTTCGACCCTTGTTCCACGACCAGTTAGCACTATATCCCGTTATAACTTGAGAAACTCAGACAATCTTCAAACCATTCGAGCTAACACAAACCTTTACTACAATTCATTTTTGCCGTCAACCCTCAGAGAATGGAACAAACTACCAGCAGAAGTCAGACAACTGCCAACCCTAAATTCTTTTAAATACTACCTGAGCAAAGATAGACGCAAGGTACCAAAACATTACTACCACGGAAATAGGAAGGCTCAGGTACTACACACACGTTTACGTACTGGGTGTAGCTCACTCAACATACAACTGTTCATGAAAAATATAATAGATTCACCACTTTGTCCTTGTGGTAGTATAGAAAACCCTCAACACTACTTCTTTCACTGCGGACTTTTCCAAGCACCTCGTACAATCCTCCTCAACGCAGTAGAAATGATCCAAACACCCTCACTAAATCTTTTACTGTATGGTGATTCAGGTTTGTCGCACGAGGCAAATTGTTTATTATTTGAACATGTACAAAAATTTATTGTTCAAACTAAGCGTTTTTGATGAATTCTGCATGCTTTGTTAATCAATAAGTCCGGCAAAACTGTGTGCCTGTATCCCAATCCTCTCCTCAACATAGTCCGTTCGTTTTTTTTTTTCTTTCTCTTTTCTTTTTCTTTTCGTCACTCATATTTTCCGCATTATCTCTGTATTTATTCAGTATGTTCAACTAGTAAAAGCCGCCACCAAAGTTACAGTTACATGATGTTAAGGAGAAGAACCCTATAAGCTGATGCTTTCGTTCTAATCCTTTCAAAAGTCACTGTTTGCATATGTGTATGAGTTGTGTTGTATACCTTTCTGAATAAAATATGTTTAAACTAAAAGTACAGATGTCAAAATAGACAGTCGTGCAAAAGCCAGCTTACTTTGACCAAAGTCCAGACCAGACTTTGCAGCAGGAATAGATGAAGGTCACAAATAGACACCGCAGCTCTGGACAAAGTTCCACATAAATGGCTTGAGTACTGTCAAGCTCAGAAATTCCAGCATGCAACCACTTACAGTGGATCCAGGGCTTCCTTACCAACAGGGGCTAAACCAGACCTGATCAAGGCCAGTTTGCACTATTGCCCCAGCTGTATCCGGTATCCCTCAAGGTGCAATGCTCGGACATTTATTATTCTGCCCGTGCGTAAATTACCTCCCACAGAAAGTCAGCTCTGGAGCTGACCTTCTTGTTATTGACCTTCTTTTATATCACCAACTCTCAAGCAAGACTCATACTGCATCATTTCACAGGGAACTTGAACGACTACAGCAATGTCCATAATGGAATACAGACTGGTAAAAGTCTTTTCAACCCAACCAAATGTGCGGCAGTCATGGTAATAAAACGGAGCACATTGCCATGAACTGTCAGTCTAAAAGACTTGAAGGTACCTGGGTATCCTTTATTTCAGAAACATGTTATGGGAAACCCATTTTGATGCAACTGCAAAAAAAAAAAAAAAAAGCTGCCAGGCGTTTCTTTGGAAGGAACATAAGCAGCTGTTCTAAGATGTTAAAGCATGATGGAATAGACCATGATTAGACTTATCCTGGATTATGCCAAATCAGTATGGGATTCACATTTTGTATCCAGCGGCTGGAGTCGGTGCATCGGCGAGTAGCTCGGTTTGTCAGAGGTGACTACCACACAACCAGCATTACTTCCCGATTGATGCAACACTTTGGCCAGAAAACTCACTAGCATTGACATCTTGTGTCAAAGTTGTGGTGGCATCTCTCCGGGCTAAGTGGACATCCATGCTCGCAGTGCCTCCGACCCGAAAGGAGCGAACTGTATAGGATACTCCTGCGAAAACATCTGTCAGCTCTCCTTCAGACTTATTTGATGTCACTACAGCTGTTGTCTGGGAATGTGTGGCGGCCGTAAAAAGTCTCCCTGGCGTACATCATAGTGTAGTTTATATTTTCCTGTCCTTTGGGATCATTGATTCCATTTTGGAATTTTGTAAATAATTGAGGGTCACTGATGAGGCCTAAATGGCCGAAACTAGCTAATCTGACCCAGAAAACATGTACACTCCATATTTTCCCGTTTTATGTTGTATTCTTTGCTTCCAAAAGACAAACCTTTTCTAGAACATATTTAACGTCACTACAGCTGATGTCTGGGAATGTGTGGCGGCCGTAAAAAATCTTCCTGCCCTACATCATAGTGTAGTTAAATACTTTAAAGTATTCTGAAGCACTAGCGCTATGCTATTGGATTTGGGGCTCATCATCGCTTTGTAAATCTTGGGAAGGTAGAAATCAGCAGGTAGCCAGATAGCTCATTGTGTCGGTTACTATTCCCAGAAATTTATTGTATACCCGGGGTAAATTTGTGAAAAAGTTTTAATTGCTTGTCCAGGTGAGACGCGCTTTCCACCCTACCGAGAAGTGCCGGTAAATCCTTCGGTAAATCTCCGGTAAATCGTTGGTCCAAGCGCGGTGCCTGTGTTTTACCGGGTTTCGAAACTTTCCCGCTGTCAGACTTCAGCGTTTGATGCAACAGTCTTTGAAAAGAACTTTTTAAAATTATTTCGACGTTTTTTGTGTTTCTGTTGTAATGGAACTTGACTCTTTGTTTTGGTTTTGAGAAGCAGTTTTGGATGTGAATACAATTCTCATGAACTCTGTAAACATGGCGGATTATCGCGAGAAATTGAACGAGATTCCAGGCGAGATTTGGGTGCCTAAGTATGTTGTTCCAGACTCTCTACAGTAAAGCAAACACTTCGTGTGTTTGCTATAAGTCTATGGAACCTTTGTGGAACCTTTTTGGTTCCATGGCAACCACAGTTCTGATCAAAACTGGTCCAAAACCAAAATGCAGTCAACCCCCCATCCCAGTGATGCTGCACATAAAATTTGATGGGGATTGGCCAGCTAGTTAATTAGATATTCCAGTTCAAAGTGTTGACGACGGACGGACGCCGGATGCCTACCTATACTATAAGCTCACTTTGTGAGGCTTCGGCTCAGGTGAGCTAAAAAGATCAGATCATAAACGGCTGAGAACAGCTGGAGACACCATTTTTCACTTATATTTATGCATAAGGGCAGGTAACTCCAAACCTGTGTGTCCCTTGCCGCCCAAATTCGAACTCGATGTAGACTGTAAGCCCCTCCTGGTTATCTGCAAGTGCGATGAAGATCGGATCACATATGGCCGAGAAAAAGTAGAGACGTCGTTTTCCGAATTATAAGTCTATGGAACCTTTTTGTTTCCATGGCAACCAGAATTCCAATTTGATCAGCCCAAAAAGCCTTTCCCCCTACCTGATGATGCTTCTCTTTAAATTTGATCAAGATTGGCCGTGGGGTATTAGAGATATACTTATTTGAAATTGTTTACGGCGGACGCACGCACGACGGACATAATGTGAGCAAAAAAAAAAAAAAAGAGAAATGGTTAGTCGATTGTTTGGTGGGTTATTTAGAAAGAGAAGTGATTGGTTGGCTGCTTGGTTAGATAGAAAGAGAAGTGGTTGATTGGGCAGAGGTTGTTTTTAAAGGAAAGAAAGTGGTCAGTTACGGAGGTGGTTAGTTCTTAACCCTTGTCCTGCTAATCCCGGCTATGCCTTATCTTTGAAACAATGTAGATCCAGATCAGATGGCTTCTGACGAAGCCATCTGATCAGGATATACATTGTTTGCCAGTCAGATTGTGAATTTGTTGTAATAATTTGCATCAAATAATCTGATTGGTTGATAATCGGTATTGGGAGTGGCATATATGAATATTCAGCAGGACAAGGGTTAAGAGAGAAGTTGTGAATTAAAAGGTTGTAAAGAGAAGTTGGTAGTAAGAGAGACAGAAGTCGTCAGTAAGGGAGAGAAAAAGAGGAAGTGATGTTTTTAGTTAGAGAAGTACTTTGTTGCAGAGTTAAGTTGGGGAAAGAAGATAGAAAAGTGATTAGTTTTAACGAGAGTGAGAAAGAAAGGTGATTAGCAAGAAGTGAGAGTAAATTATGGAGATCTGGAATTAATGAGAGAGTGGTTAGTTACTGATTCAATGTGAAATCTGGTTAGTTATTGACAGCCATGGTTAGACTAGAAAGAAGTGGTTAGTAACACAGAGACAAGTATTTAGTGAGAGAGATGGTTAGATGAAAACTAAAGAATGTATTCCTTCTGTGTAACTAACTGGTGCAAAAAAGTAAACAGTCTATTGTTACAGCTCTCTAAACTAACAACTATACATATGGACATATAGTTATTAGTTTAAGAGAGACGTAGCAATAGACTGAGATTTATTTTTTGCAACAGTTGGTTACAAAGTAGGAAGTAATCGGCTGTGAGAACTCAGATGAGAATGTGGTTAGAAAAGAAAAAAGGTTATCTACTATTAACGGCTCCTCACCGAGGACACCGATTGAAACGGTAGCAGTATGCTTTCGTTCTTCCCACAGGAAAATTTCCTGCAGGGTTCTAAATCCAGGCATCTGCCGGACTTGAAAGGGGATAGGGTCGATCAAGTCCCGCCTTGTGCCGGATAATATAATAATGCCTCAAAGAATATATTATCACAGTATGGGAGCGGAAGTGAACGGCCATTTGCGATTGAACAGCACTTGCGATTTGTACAGTGGACGATTAGTCACTTGCAATATAACATTATGACGTGGTATCTCAAATATGTAAACACAGAAGCCATTAGCGTGAGTGTTTGTTCATTACTTTTATTTGTGTAAGTTATCAATATATTTGTCACTTTATTGATAATAATTTCGTTGGTATCATTGATCCTATCGGTGGACTTAACGATGGTGATCAGTTGACATGTGTTTCTCTATTGCTGGCATACGTTACTAAAAATGGTTTAAATGACGGATGAATATTTAGAGGCCATTTCTTTTAGTTTCTCTGACATCTTTAATAAACTATAAAGCCTACTGACAAAAAGGATGTTTACACTGATGTAAAATACGGCAGCTAAATCTTAACTTGTATTCCCATCACTTTTGATCCTGTGAACGGTCACTTGACATTGGATTGAACGATCCCTTGCGATCTGTAATAATTGGAGTTGAACAGTCACTTGCCAAATTGATCATTGAAATTGAACAGTCACTTGCGATGGTGATTTCACAAATAACGTTTTTTTTGTGATTTAGGGTCATTCTAAGAAGTCTGATCAGATACTGACATCAAATAACCAAAACACTTCCTTCTATTACCACTGCAGAAAAGTGTTCAGGAAATTGCTACTGTTTCATTAGCATGCTGCGGAACTCTTTTCACTTCTGCATGTTCAAGTGATAACACACGCTTTATTCGATTTGAGGTGCTACGGCCCAGTCAACACTATTCAGGTCATCGTGCAGACGTTGCTTCTAATGTTGTGGCTTTTAACCGACACTGAGACACTGAGATGAAATGACATCTCAGCCTATACCACCCAAATAAACCAATAGGGTTTATATGCAGGGACGGACCGACTCGCACCACTTTGCCAGGGCAGGCGGCGACCTTCTGAGCGGTTTACCAGTACTAATGTGCGATCGGTTTCAGCTCTGCCTGGAAGAACAGTGCATCCCAGTCTCCGATGGACATAGGCTAAAGACCCGATTACATCTTTTCTTTAACATAGTTCAGTAACGTTGAATTATTTTTAACATAACTCACAAAGCATTAAAATTTACTTCATTCATTATGTGAATTGCAAAAAAAAAAAAAAAAAAAAAATAGCTTGCAAGTATTCTGTTATCGGACTCGGAGTTTTTTTTCTCCAATCAAAATGGTGTGCAAGTTTTATTCCTGGATCTGCGTTTTCGCCAGATTTAAACCCAATCGGGCACATTTGTGACCAGCTCGGAAAACGCCTGTACAGCCGATATAATCCGCAAATCAACCGTCAGCAGCTTACCATGGCGGTACATGAAGAATGGAACAACATCACACAAGACCAGATACAGCGTTTAATTCGAAGCATGAGGCGTCGATACCAAGCAAAGTAGAAGTAAAACAAAGATCAGGAATTGATACAATTAACTTACTCCATCCATAAAAGACACCAAAGGGAAAGAAATACAAACATTAAGCGACCAGATCATAACGGAAACCTAAACAAAGGAAGGCCATATGGACAGTTACTTTCCCACAAAATGGCCATATGGCCATCCAAAATTAAAAGACACAAGTGATACACACAGTAAGTAACAAACAACAACATAAATAAATCGCCACAGAAGAGCCGCCTTGGAACGGTCAGTGGAAGATTTCCACTGGGGGGCTTAAATCGATTTTACGTGGCCACAATCCTCGCCCTTACTTCCGTCGCGATTTAGACAAATAATTTGTTCAGTCCGCATGAAGGCCTCCTAACTCATCAGTGCAACATCTCCGTGAACACAGAAATCAAAGAACCACAGAGGTGAGACAACGGTGAGGACTCGACAGCAAGAAACCACTGAAATGCTGGAGCAAAAGAAAACCAACAGTTAGACTCCGATGAGCCCGACCACTTGATGGCATGGTGGACATACCCGGTATTACGAGTTTTTTTTTATTTTTTGGGTGTGTGGACTTATTCGAGTCTCCGATGAAATGCACTCTGTAGTGAGTCTGTGGATAAGTTAGTGATATTCATTTAACGTGATGAAATGCTGCAAATATTGTGAATCGATTAAAATTTGAAGGGTTGCGTTTTCATTGAATCCGAGTATATCGCAAAACGTATTGGATATATGGTGACACAAGGCGGCCATACTGTTATCTTTGAAGGGGAGATAACTCAAATACAACAAGACCAAGAGTTTTGTTTCTTTGTCATGACATGCCTTCTATAACTTATATTCAATTGTGCCAAGTTCCATTAGTATATCTCAAAGATTATTTGAGTTACGGCCACTAAAATGTTATATTGTCAGGGGAGATAACTCCAAAACCAGTGCAACCAGAGTTGTATATCATGCGCATGACCCGCCCGCTTAACCACATGTATATCTGTACCAAGTGATATCGCGGCCCCCGCCCATCGGGGCTTGAAGAAATATATGGGCTGCATGATGCTTCCACGCAGAGCTGAATCTGACCCCAACACGATTACTGGTAAACCGCTTAGAGGATCTAAGCCTGCCCAGGCAAAGTGGTGCGCATGAGTCGGACCGTACATGCTTATAAACGCTATTGGTTTCATTGGGCGACAGGGCTTGCGATGTCATTTCAGCTCAATGTCGGGTAAAAGTCCCACAGCATTGGAAGCAACGTCTCCAAAATGACCAATACAGTGTTGATGGGGACGTTAAACCTCAAATCAAATAAACAAAAACCAAGTGACATCAATATGTCGCCTAGGTATTGGAGATATGATGATCACAAGGTAGAGATTCTACTTTATTGGAAGGGGACATAACTAAAAAAAATCATGGCAACCAGAGTTGTGGTTCTTATGCATGGCACGCCGGGTCAGCCTTGTGAACAATTGTGCCAGGTACTATCAATATATCTCAAAGGATATTGGAGTTATGACCATCACAATGTAGGGACTCTGTTGTATTGGAAGGGGAGGTAACTCAAAAAGCCATGGCACCCAGAAGTGTTGCTCTTGCGCATGACACGCCGTCTCAGCCTCGTGAACAATTGTGCCAGGTACCATCAATATGTCTCAAATGAGGAATTATGGCCATCACAAAGTTGTCATTCTATTTTATTGGAAGGGGAACTAACTCAAAAACTATGGCAAATAGAGTTGTGGCACTTGCGCATGGCACACCGTCTCAGCCTTCTGAACAATCAATGAATCTCAAAGGGTTTTGAAGAAATGGCCATCACAAGGTTTCGTCTACGGAAGGACGGACGAACGGAGGGACGCAGGCTGATCGCTATATACCCCGAACCTATTCGATCTGGGTATAATAAAAAAGACCGTTTGGTCATAGGAACAGCCTACCAGTGACGCCAGCAACAGAATGATGAGCTACCGCCGGAGATGCCAAGTTTAGCCTGCATTTTGCCGGTACTCTGACCTTTGTAAAGACCACCTGGTCAGATATTCTGGGACACGGTTTACAGGTCGAAACTGACCACCTTCCATAGCCGCGATGTACAGCCTGCTATTTTTCTGACCAGTTATCGAAATTTCTGAAACTTACAGACCACTTTCCTTTTATTGCACCGTGCCTGAGGCGAGAGTGGTGCATTGGTCGCAATGTATTACTTCGTGCAAAAGCCTTTTAGAATGTGGAACAACTAATCCTGGACATATTCTAGAAGTAGCCCCTATGTGCTTATAGCGTCCGGTTACCTTAAAAACCTGTCACTGTCAACGTGGGTGACTAATGGCTGTACTTCCGTGTTAAACCCTACGTCTATAATGTCTACTCCCATGGGCGCCCAATGACGAGTACTTGTGTCCATCAGTCACAGGAACATCGTCTAGAAGGCGTTTTCTTGCGTATACCAGCAATTAAGTAATCTATGCTGACTGGTCTCCGTGGGCTTGTGGATAAGAGCACTGACTCAAAATTATTAGGTCTATCAAATCTATAGTTCGGAGCTCGCTCGGTTTATATGTGAGATTCCAGTTTTGCAACGGAAGGTCATGCGTCTATTCTTCGGGTACCCTGGTATTCTTGTCAGGGCCGTTAAAGAGCAAGACAAATAAATAAATAAAAATAAACAGCAGTGTGTGTGCGCGCACGTGCGCTTGTGTGCTCTTTGTTTGTTTGTTTGTATCTTAATGGACCCGGCAACACTTTCAGGACATTTTTGACCTGGTCAGTTTACCTATCCACAATTTTCCTGGGATGGCTTATACGTAAGCGGTTAACCAGTACAGTGTACATTCTTTCGCCAGAAACTGACAACTGCCCTTTTTGAATCAGCGGAAGGGAGATTGGTTGGTTGATTTGAGGTTTAACGTTCCAGTCAACACTGTAAATGTCATTTTGGAGACGTTGCTTCCAATTTTGTGGGACTTTTACCCGACACTGAGGTGAAATGACATCTCAAGCCCTGTCGCCCAATGAAACCAATAGGGTTTATTAGCATGGACGGTCCGCCTCGCACCGCGGTTCCTGGACAGGCTTAGATCCTCTTAGCGGTTTACCAGTACTAGTGTGCGAACCGGATTCAGCTCTGCGTGGATGCATCATGCAGCCCATATATTTCTTCAAGCCCCTATGGGCGGGGGCTAGCGGAAGGGAGAGAATGACCGTAGAAAAGACATCATGATCAATACCCACGAAAGAATGTTATCGAACCCGCGTCCACCTGAACACCATTCAGATGGGCAGCTGTATTTTACCTCTTTGCCAGAAAAGAGGAGATACTGTGATACGTCAGTACAGTATGAGTGAGTAGCGTGGAGATGGGGAATATAGGTGCGATTAAGCGAATGTTTGTTTTGTTTGATTTGTTGTTTAACGTCCCCATCAACACTATGTAGGTCATTTTGGAGACGTTGCTTCCAATTTTGTGGGACTTTTACTCGAGACTGAGATGAAATGACATCTCAAGCCCTGTCACCCAATAAACCAAAATTGTTTACAAGCATGGACGGTCCGACTCGCACCGCATTGCCTGTGCAGGCTTAGATCCTCCAAGCGGTTTATTCGTACTCGTGTGCGGGCCGGATTCAGCTCTGCGTGGAAGCATCATGCAGCTTAAGCGAATGACTTCAGCATACTAACAAATGACCGTTCAATCTAATCGCAATTGACCTCTACAATCCGAATACTTACAAAGCAAGTGATCTGAACGGTTTGTTTTTTCTCCTGTGTCATTCCTTGAACAGTCCTTCGATCTGATTTGCGTTTTTGACGATGTTTTTAATTTCTATTCAATCAGTGATACTATTGGAAGCCTTAAATGCTAAAAAACAAAGGAAATGCTTACTGGCACACGTTTTATGCGTATTTACAGGTGTGTCAACCGGTTAAAGCATAACGATAAACAAAGTGATCCACAATCTAGCTCTTCCCATGCCATCCAAAAGATAGCATGTTTTTGCGGTTGGAATATGATAAAAACATCCATCTTACCATCAAGACATATAAATTGCACATAAGCGTTATGTTCGCGGAACAAAAATGAAATTCCTTACCGTGTCGGCAAATATATCATACTGCAAGTGACTGATCATCCACTGTACAAATCGCAAGTGCTGTTCAATCGCAAATGGCCGTTCACTTCCGCTCCCATACTGTGATTATGTATGAATTGTAAAATAAATTCAGATGGTAGAATGCGTTTTTCAATAAAAGTAACGTTTCTTTTTTCCCGTATAAGCCTTATGTCTAGTCTGATCGCGTCAGACATTTTAATTATTTTAGATAATGTTTAATCATCGGAAATTTTATTATCTTACTCAACATTTTCTATGAAGCTCATGTCTAAAATGTCCAAAGATGGGGATTGAATTTTGACCTTTTTTAATGGTATTTATAGAATAAAAGGGATACAAAACTTATTTGTGCCACGTTACGCGAAAACCTGTTTTGTTATTTGCGAATAAAGCTCAGATTAGTCCCCTCGTCCTCGTTGTTATTTGAGCATTTTAGTCTTTGTTCGCTGCTTGCATAGTACAAGGCCTATAGTGTATATACCTACGAGGGATGTTCGAAATGAATTGCATATCTATCTGGAGACTTCAAATTTCAAGTTAGCCAAAAAGTGCTCATTTCATGCCCTGGAAGTACTCCCCGTGGCTAGAAATGCAAAGTTTCAGCCGGTGTATCCACTTCTTGAAGGCGTCACGGTACGCTGATTTGGGCACAGTAATAAGGTATTGATGAATGGCAGATCAAAGTGCTTGTCGGGACTGGTATTTCAGCCCAGGAAGGAATGATTTCAATTTCGGAAACAAAAAGAAATCACATGGGACAAGGTCTGCATATATATGGGGGATACGGGGATGAGGCAAAACAGTTACTTTTTCTTTCTTCAAAAAATCGCCGTAACTATTGCGGAGGTATGAGCGGGGGCATTGTCATTGAGGAGACCGACATGTTTAAAACCAGTGGCATGGCGTCGTCTCTGATAATACTTTATCGGAGAAGATTGCATACAAAACCTTTGCACTCAAAGAACGTTTGGCAATTATTGCGCGTTGGCTGTATTTTGTACCCCAGATCTTATTGCTAACCTTTCTGATGGGCTCAAAATAATGAACTCAGGTTTCATCACCTGTGAGGACATTGGCAAACTGCTTTTTGTCATATTTTGGAGCATTTGAAGCAGCTTTTTGGCCACTTTAACCCGTTGCCTCTTTTGCTCATCAGTCTCGTAACATTTCAAGACCCGACCTGATCTGTGTTCACCATCACGAAAACACAACTATTCAAATATTCACCTTATTTGCATTATCTGCTGGTTCCTAGTCTAAAACTTATAAGTGTTGGAAAAACAGGTAACCAGACCCCCCTGACCTTGAAAGGTCAGGGGGTCTGGTTACCGGTTTTTCCAATATCGACAATGTGCAAGCTGGGAGCCAGCAAATAATGCAAATATGGTGAATACTGAAAAAAAACACCACCATAACTGAACATTTTCAGACAATACTTTCCATATTTCTGTTCCAAACATAGATTGTTGGAACTAGTGGCGAGGCGGTTCTAACGAATACCCACAGTCAATCTATGCTTTTGAGCAGAACTAAGAAAAACAATGTATACCCCTGTAAAGCCCAGTTTTATCATATTAAAGTGGGGTTTAAGGGAGTCAAAATTATATAGGCGTGTTTTCGTGGTTTTGGCAGGCCGATAACATGGACATTAACCTCGATTATTAATTGATTATCATATATTACACAAGGTCAACCAATATTAAAAAATCATAAATCATGTTTTTAATTGCGTCAATTAATAACGGTGTCATTAATCAAGTAATTTCGTATTGTCCCAGTTACAGGTCCTCGGTCAGCTGTATTGGCTCGAGGCCGAGGACCTGTAACTGGGCCAATACGAAATTATTTGATTAATAACATTATTAGATTAGTTATATCGTGACGGATTCGTGGAATTGATCCATGTCATGGTCAAACTGATCATTTCTGACTAGCCGGTAAAATTCCCATTAAATGTTGTTTTCTGTTTTTGTTTTTGGACTAATTTTGGAAAATGTGGATGAAACTTCACAGACCACTAAAGAAAGCATCGCCCTGCCCATCGCGGCTTGGAGAAATAGATTTGGCTGCATGATGTTCTCACGCAGGGCTGATCGCACACGAGTACTGGTAACCTGCTTAGCCCAGGCAAAGCGTTGCGAATCGGCCCGTCCATGCTAATAAATCCTATTGGTTTCATTGGATGGCAGGACTTGAGATGTCATTTCATCTCTATGTCGGGTAAAAGTCACACAAAATTGGAAGCAACGTTTCAAAAATGGCATAGTGGTGACGGGGACGTTAAACCTCAAACAAAAACAAACATACACAGTCCGAATTTTATATCAATAATCTCTCGGATACAATATTCATCATAAAAATCACCGATTTTGCCGGCCAGGTATTGTATGAAATTAACGGCGTTCGTAAAAACTCTTAGAGGGGTGCTGCTACTGATCAGGCTTTTGTTTCACATTTTAGTGCATCTTCCAAAAAATAGAGACGGAGCAGCTGGGTTTTTAGGAGGCCTTTTGTTTAAATGTAAGTGCCTTCTCCGAACAATAGAGACGTGGCAGATTTTTATTCCGAGGTCAAATCATCCAATATGGCTGACGCGCCGTGACATCATTCCCGTGCATGCGCAGTACTAGGCCAAACCGACGCATATACTACTCCCTTCACTGGCGCTCTTACCCATAGGCAACGGGGGCCCGTGCAGAAGTAAAATTGCGATGTTTCTTCTGCGCATCATCTGTTGAAGGTTAACATGTCTCTAAAGTTGCATGAAAATATCACACACGAGTAAATGACAAAATCGCTATTTTCAATGCTCAAAGGGCCATAACTAAAAAACAGTAAAACAAGAATCATGGTTCTTGTGTTCTGCACGTCTTCTCATGGTATTTTATTATTTTTTTTTTCTTTTCTATTTCTGTAAAATTTCATGAGGCTATCTCAGATAGTTTCAAAGTTACGCAGGGGACATGCAAACGTGGCGCACAGACAGAAAAACGGCTCGACAGACTGGGGACAAAACAATGTCTTTCGACCCCATCGGCGGAGGGGGTGGGGAGAGAAAGAGACGTAATCACAAATTACTGAATGCTAATAAAAAGAAACTGACATATTTTGATCGTTTCCAGATAGCTTAGTGCTATTCGATATCTCATGATCCGCAACTTGGTACCGTGATCCGCAACTGGAGTCTAACCGTGGTCTCATATTCTGCAATCCTGAACGTCAGCCGAATATGATTAGGAATAATGATTATGTGCATCCTGTAGGGGGATAATTTTTCTTGAAAATGATACCAAACGTTCTCAGCAACAAGCAACCGTATTAGCCACAACACTCAACGACGCGTGACTGATCCGGAACTGGGTACTTGACTGTACTTGCAGAATGGGCCGCCACGTGGCTTTGTCAGGGAATAACTTCTAGTGGTGCCCACCCAAGACACCCAACAACCGCCGGATGGGTTCTCAAGCGTTAAACAGCTCCTCTATGTATGCACCCATCTCTACAATGCCTGCGGGGATGACATCTTTGTGTCCATAAGCCAGTGTGTCCACCCCATTTTCTGCGGTCCAGCGCTTGGAGTCAAATGGCGAGGGTGATACCTTGTTCAGATGTTGGCCAGCTCTTCTTCAAACGCTACCAGAATCTCTTACTGGTAGTTCTGGATTTTTCGAAGCGCCTTCTGAGGAGGCAGAGGGTCAAACTCCTCCAAGATGGCCTTCCACTTCGGTTCCTTGCACATGCGAGGTGGGCGAGAAGGCCATGGTTTCCAAGGGAGCAGAGGCTTGAGTAGGCCTTGTTCCATTGCTCTGGGATAGGGGTCATCCAGAATATTTTTCTGAATAGGTTCGGGCATTTCTGCGAGAAGCTGGTAGATGTTTTCGTCCATGTCATCGGACGGGTATTACATATGCGAACATTTCTCTAAATAGGAATCTCGATAGCGGTCACACGCGCGATTTCCGTCTGGTATTCCCTGACTCTATGTCTGGCATGACGCCGCCTAGACGTCTGATAGCCACAGGGGCCGCAGAGTTGTTCCTTGTTAGTAACTCCCACCCAAGAAACCTTGCACGACCGTGTGCATGTACCCCTGCGGATACGTATAAGGTGAACTTTACA
The DNA here is from genome assembly GCA_963580285.1 of Lucinisca nassula. Lineage (NCBI taxonomy): Eukaryota > Metazoa > Mollusca > Bivalvia > Lucinida > Lucinidae > Lucinisca > Lucinisca nassula. The sequence continues at coordinate 21,168,707 of OY757022.1, forward strand.
AAATTCCATAAGACAGCTTTTACCACAGAGCTCTGTTGAACCCAAGGTCAGCCATTTACAAGTAAGTATTGTTGCCCTTAGTCATGGTCGCATATAATGTGCTCAGGTAAACTGGTAGCGAACATATTTCTAAATGGCGACCCGAAAAGTCGTCTGCTCGCCCTCCCTGCTGCTAACCGGGCCTGGTGCCACGCTGTGCGCGGCTCGACGGCGCCCGCCAGGGGGTGGGCCGGGGGCCGCGCTCACGGCTGCTGTGGGGCTTCCTAAGCGAGCGGAGCTTCACGCGCACGGCTGCCGTGGGGCTTCCTGAGCGAGCGGAGCTTGTCGCGCTTTTGGTCCGCTAACTCGAGACGCCCTTACCCACCAATTCTCTGTCTACTGGAAAAGTACGCCAGACCGCAAAGGGGTGCCGTTGCGAAGCAACAAGAGAGCGATATGGAGGAGTTGGGAGGCGTTCGTGCGGACTGAACAAATTATTTGGCTAAATCGCGAGGGAATGCGACCGCGTAGAATCGATTTAAGCTCCCCAGTGGAATTAGTTTCACTGACCGTTCTAAGGCGGTTCTTCTGTCGCGGTTTATTTTTGTTATGATTTGTCTTTGAGTGTGTGTATCGCTTATATGATTTGGTATGGATAGGCAATTGGCCATTTTGTGGGAAAGTAACTGTCCTTCTGGCTTTCCGCTATTGAAGTTTCCATTAGGAAATTTGTTCGAGATACGGAAAGTTCGAACCACTGAGAGTTAATCATAGCGTTCTCTATAGAATAAAGGAATGTTGTGTGTTCTCATAAGAATCGCCTCATTGAGGCGATTCTAATGACTACACACAACATACCTTTTCAAGATAAAATCAGAGAGAAAAAAAAAACCGAATGTCCTAAACATATGGATAACTTGATGTATGAGAAAAACGCTCCCGGGACTCCAGAACGAGTTTTAGCCATGGTAAACGAGTTATCCGTGTTTGAGTTATCGAGGAGTTGCTGTGAATAAGCCTTGCGTTCGTTCTAATCCTTTGTATGTATTCAACTTTGTACGCTGTATAAATGTGTGAACTTATTTAAAGGTAGAACAAGAATGGAAATGTAATAAAAAGTTTATTTTGTTGTTTTGATTGATTGCGGAGAAATAATTCACTCGTGTTCTAAGGCTTTCGTGTAAAAAAACTCGTTCACTATCCGGAAGCCTTAGAAGACTCGTTAATTATTTCACCGTAATCGATCAAAACAACCAAATCGACTCTATTTATTACATGGCGTTATTACATTCTTAGACGCGACGTCATATGATAATTTCTGTTTAGACAGTTTTTAACAGCCTAATCAACACTTGGGGTCATATCGAGTAGCTCAGTTTGCCTAACCACGCTACAACTCTCTCAAATAATAAGAAAAAAAAAAACTGTCGTCATTTACTATCGTGATTTACTCTTTAAGGATTTATCAACCTTAGGCCTTATTGTAGCTTTATACAGATCAAGATTTTTATCCTTTATTCCAATGGAACTGTTACGTCCTGCCCACACACTTGTCGCCTGATGATATTTTTCTCATCGATACAAAGTCATGTTACTTCAATTGCGAAAGCGAATACTGTAATAAGCCTGCGCGTTGGCGCGGATACTGATCACACCCCTTGCTGTTGGCTGAGACGTTTCTGTGACTCTAAGTGGGTTGGGGGAGGGGAAGAGACTGATCAGTATGGAAATTTGATATTTGCGCGTGGTAAGAGGACATTGTTTTTCGTGACACTGATCCCGTTTCTAGGCTATTTAAATCCCAGGACGCTGGAAATAATGAAACCGACTTGCATAACAAAAAAGTTCCAAAGGAATCCGAGTATCGATAAACATTGACATGGATCAGTTGTAGAAGTATTCGTATTGGAATTTATATTTTGGATTTAAAAATTTAATAATAATAATAATAATAAATAAATAAAAAATAAAAGTAAATAAAGTCACAGTAAGTCCGTATCTAAAGAAGGCCATTGTAAATCCAGCTGTATCATGTTTACGCTTTATAAGGATACACATTATTTTCATACTTCGATTATGGGCAGAGGGAGTATATATCATCTTTTAGCCACGAAGGGCATAATATCTTCACGTTAATGTCAATTTTCCGCCATTAGTAAACGCGACGTCGTATATATATATATATAACGTTACGGAGAGTACCTAACTAATTATCGAATTTATTACATAGAGGATCTTACATGAGTGTTCATGTATTATTGAATTTATTAAACGAGTTGAGGTAAAGGGATAAAATGTGAGGCTTTGCCGAGCATTTTATCCCTTTTCCTCAACGAGTTTAATACATGAACACGAATGCAAGATTCTATTTATCATATGACATTCTAAACTCATTTTATTCACGATTGTTTCACAAAAATGTCAGCACTCCGCCATTAGTAAACGCGACGTCATTAAGGACGCCGTACAAGTAACGTCACGGAGCGAATCTAACTAATTTGCATATTTAATCCACTAGTGGATTATCGAATTTATTACATGGCGTTATTACATTCTCAGATGCGACGTCATATGATAAATGGCGTTATTACACTCTCAGACGCGACGTCATATGATAAAGCGTTAAGGCAATGATAATAACGTTGTTTCAATATTGGGATCAACCATGTTTTTTTTTTCATGCATTGACATTTGCCGGGTCCCGTGAAAGCTGTTGAATATGAGGCCGCTAGGCCGAATACTCAAATATCTTCCGAGGGATCCGGCAAATGTTTATGCAATGAAATAACCATGCATGATAGTTGTTCTTGAATAACTTACGATTCCGACAGAAATTTTGACGGAAACGTCCAAAAGCTCCATATAAACTCTATATAAACTCTTCAAATGCGACTGGTAAACCAACATTGCGGCTTTACAATGACGTCGTTACGCAGTAACCCTCTGACGTCATCATAGAACCCCAAAACGCTACGTTCAGGTCAGAAAGTTATGACCAATGTTATTTTTTCTTTAAAGTAGGTCACAGGTCAAGGTCAAAGGTCAATGTTTTTGTTTGTTTTGAGTGGGAAGCCCTTGTTACAATGAACCTACATGCCAAATATGAAGGCTCTATCCCAATCAGTATAAAAGTTATGACCAATGATAAAGTTGTCCAACCAACGCTATCGCTACGGGGGACATAAAAAACAAGGGCATGTTAACGTAATCAATAACGCGAAAAAACTCAGTAAATCAATCATTAAAGAGTCACCAGTAAACTAACTGGCGTGGAGCCGCAGTACGGTGCGAATACGACTGACAAGTGTAAACAACGTCGTATTTGTGATGTTGCATCGACTTTGATGGAGGGTTGCCGAAATGCCCTGTGCTCGGTTGGTAGTCAAAAATGATTTTATTAAAAGTGTTCGATTTTTTTTCCTAAAATAACATGCGATTTAAATAAGATGGATCACTTCCGATCGTCGGTCTTTATTGATTTCATTGTGACTGGATTAAGAACAAAAATTGGCTTCTGTCAACCAGTAATTCCAAGTTAAGAGCAAAACAAAAACCAGCTTCTGACAAGTTACAAAACACACGTGAGATTTCAACAAACGACGTGATGAAATTTTGGAAAACGAGTATATATTTTTGTTGTTTTTACTCGTATCAAATTATGGGGCTCGTTTTAACCGCCTCGTCGAGGATCCACAATCTATATTAAAACTAATGCCTACTCCTGTAAACGCCGCATTTCAAAAATTAACGCTTTTATACGAGTGGTCATTTCATATGAAATTTTTTAAACGACCCTTCTCGCGACTTTCTTTAATTTTATGAGCCCCGCCAAGCGAATTTGTGTCTTCGAGCATTCCGTCATGGCGAATTTTAACTGCGCATGCCCGGCCATTCAGAGAGGCCAGGGATATGGCTTTCTGTCTGAAGGCTCCTCTTGATTCACTGCTTGTATGAGCGAGCAGCGAAGGTTCTGGCGAGACTGCGCGGATGCGCAGGCTCGCCTGAACCTTCGCCGCTCGCATAGGCGATGAGTATCAAAATCGCTTGACGGGGCCCAATTATGAAATGACCACGAGTGTAAGAGTCTGTTTATCAAAGAACGATTTTAAATCGGATTTTATTGCAATAAAAATCAATAGAAATCCTCTCAGCAAGCACATGACGCAATTGTGACGTCACACCAACGTCGGTGCGACGCCATGACGTTTATGCAACGTCACATCAACGTCGGTGCAACGAACCGACGTTGATTTGACGTTGTCCTAAAAATGGTTTCCGTGCAATATATTTCCGTGCAATATCTTTTTAAAAGATTGTGTCTGCTGGGCTAGGGTTGTCACGGATGACGGCATGAGGTTTTTATTATTATGCCCCCGCCATTTGAAAATGGGATGGGGGGCATTTAGTATCACCGCTGTCCGTACGTACGTCCCGTACTTCCCGACACCATGGTTTCCGTGCGATATCTTTTGAAAGGATTGATAGGATTCAAATTTCATACACAGGTATGTAATGATAAAATACAGGCCAAGTTCGATTGTGGGTAAAATCCGCCAATTATTATGAGAATTGTGGCCCTTTTTCAACTTAATTTTTACGTAAAAAATAGTTTCCGCGCGATATCTTTTGAAAGGATCGATGGCTTGGATTCAAATTTTATACAAAGGTATGTTATGATAAAATACAGGTTATGTTTGATTGTGGGTAAAATCCGACAATTATTGTGAGAGTTATGGCTCTTTTTAACTTAATTTTTACATAAAAACGGTTTCCGTGCTATATCTTTTGAAATGATTGATGGAATGGATTCAAATTTCATATACAGGTATGTAATGATAAAATACAGGTCAAGTTCTGTTGTTGTGTGGGTAAAATCTGCCAATTATAATTGGAGTTATGGCTCTTTATTTACTCATTTTTTTTATTTAAAAATGGTTTCCTTGCAATATCTTTTTATAAGATTGATGGATTGCATTCAAATTTAATACACAGATATATAGTCACGAAATACAGGTCAAGTTCGATTTCGGGTAAAGTCCGCCAATCATTTTGAGAATTATGACCCTTTTAATACTTATTTATGTTATGTATTTTGAGAGCTAATACGGGTCAAGTTCGATTGTGGGTAAAATCCGCCAATTATAATTGGAGTTATGGCTCTTTTTTAACTTATTTTTTTTATGTAAAAAATTGTTTCCCTTCAATATCTTTTTATAAGATTGATGGATTGCATTAAAAATTAATACACAGCTATATAGTCACGAAATACAGGTCAAGTTCGATTTCGGGTAATGTCCGCCAATCATTTTGAGAATTATGACCCTTTTCAACTTATTCATTACGAAAACACGCCCGTGCGACATAGTGCATTTTTCACATCCCCAAAATGGCTACTTTTCAGAGGAAAATCTTTGATATTATACTTATTTTTACTGCAAACATAGGTTGTGGGTGCTCGTTAGAACCGCCTCATTGAGGCGGCTCTAACGAGTTCCCACAACCTATGTCTTGGAGCAGAAAAAAAGGAAAATATTGTTTACCCCCGTAAAGCCCAGTTTTCTTTATATAAAGTGGGGTTTATGGGGGTATTCATTTTACGGACTTGTTCACGTGATGTATGTTATGTATTTTGAGAGCGAATACAGGTCAAGTTCGATTGTGGGTAAAATCCGCCAATTATAATTGGAGGTATGGCCCTTTTTTAACTTAATTTTTTATCTAAAAATTGTTTCCCTTCAATATCGTTTTAAAAGATTGATGGATTGCATTAAAAATTCATACACAGATATATAGTCACGGAATACATGTCAAGTTCGATTTCGGGTAAAGTCCGCCAATCATTTTGAGAATTATGACCCTTTTTCAACTTATTTATGTTATGAATTTTGAGAGCTCATATTTCCTGAACCAATTGATGGATTTGCTTCATATTTGGTATGATGATTAATACAGGTTAATATGTTCATTCAGCCATAACCTGTCTCCGTCCCATGACCTCAGGGTTTAGGTCGGCCCCCGCCCATAGGGGCTTGAAGAAATATATGGGCTGCATGATGCCTCCACGCAGAGCTGAATCCGGCCCGCACACTAGTACTGGTAAACCGCTTAGAGGATCTAAGCCTGTCCAGGAACCGGGCTGCGAGGCGGACCGTCCATGCTAATAAACCCTATTGGTTTCATTGGGCGACAGGGCTTGAGATGTCATTTCATCTCAATGTCGGGTAAAAGTCACACAAAATTGGAAGCAACCTCTCCAAAATGACCTTTACAGTGTTGACGGGGACGTTAAACCTCAAATTAAACAAGTCAAACAAATCAAGGTTTAGGTTGCAGACTTAAAAGTTATTTAAAGTTAACGTTTTCAGAGCTCATACTTTCCAAACCATTTGATGGATTGAGTTCATATTTGGTATGATTATAGTTATTTTTCAAAGGTTTAATCAGCAATACACAAATCTATGCCAATGACCTCAAGAACACTTTTGCAGGCGAGTTATACTGCCCAATGACAAGTGTTATTGTAATATTAGTTTGTTTTTTGGTGTGTGTGTGTGTGTGTGGGGGGGGGGGGGGGGGGGGGTTGAGGTAGGCCCCTGGGCGGGGGCATCTGTGACCAACTAACACATTTCTAGTTATTATTATTATTATTATTATTATTATTATTATTATTATAGAGGATATTACCTGAATGCCCATGTATTATTGAATTTATTAAACGAGTTGAGGCAAAGGGATAAAATGCGAGGCTTCGCCGAGCATTTTATCCCTTTTTCCTTAAAGAGTTTTAATAAATTCAATAATACATTGCACCTTGCAGCCCAATATATTTCTCCAAGTACCGATGAGCTGGGTGGGGGAGGTCTAAATGTCGCCGGGGGTACAAGTCCCACAGAATTGAAAGCAACGTCTCCAAAAAGACCTAAATAGTGTTGACGGGGACGTAAAACATCAACACAACGCAAAAATTTTAGTGTAGTGGTTAAGCTACTCGCCTTACAAATCAGGGGTCGTGGGTTCGATCCCGGGCTTCTCCAGACTTTCGGATGAGCTTTTAAACCGAAGTCTTGTTTGTTTGTTTGTTTTGAGGTTTAACGTCCCCGTCAACACTGTATAGGTCATTTTGGAGACGTTCCTTCCAATTTTGTGGGACTTTTACCAGACACTGAGATGAAATGACATCTCAAGCCTTGTCGCCCAATGAATCCAATAGGGTTTATAAGCATGGACGTTCCGACTCGCACCGCTTTGACTGGGCAGGCTTAGATCTTCTTAGCGGTTTACCGGTACTCGTGTGCGGTCGGTTTCAGCTCTGCGTGGACGCACCAAGCAGTCCAATCTATTTCTCCAGGGTGGGGTTGGGGGCTCTAAATGTCGGGTACAAATCCCACAGTATTGAAAGCAACGTCTCCAAAATGACCTAAATAGTGTTGAGGTGGATGTTAAACGTCAACCCAACACAAAAACTGTAGAAGCATATGTGGTGTAGTGGTTAAGCTACTTGCCTTAAAGACCAGGGGTAGTGGGTTCTATCCTGGGCTTCTACCCATAGCCCCTGGTCAAGAGACATTATGTGAATAATTTATGGATATATACTTTCGACCTTCTATAAAACTGTGTTACCCATAGCCCCTGGCCAAGTGACATTATGTAAATAATTTAGGGATATCCTTTCGAGCTTCTATAAAACTGGGTTACCCATAGTCCCTGGTCAAGAGACATTATGTAAATAATTTAGGGATATCCTTTCGACCTTCTATAAAACTGGGTTACCCATAGCCCCTGGTCAAGAGACATTATGTAAATAATTTAGGGATATCCTTTCGAGCTTCTATAAAACTGGGTTACCCATTTGTTTGTTTGTTTTGAGGTTTAACGTCCCCGTCAACACTGTAAAGGTCATTTTGGAGACTCCCATAGACCCTGGTCAAGAGATATTATGTGAATAATTTATGGATATATACTTTCGACCTTCTATAAAACTGTGTTTCCCATAGCCTCTGACCAAGTGACATTATGTAAATGATTTAGGGATATCCTTTCGACCTTCTATAAAACCGGGTTACCCATAGCCTCTGGCCAAGAGACATTATGTGAATAATTTATGGATATCCTTTCGACCTTCTATAAAACTGGGTTACCCATAGCCCCTGGTCAAGAGACATTATGTAAATAATTAAGGGATATCCTTTCGACCTTCTATAAAACTGGGTTACCAATAGCCCCTGGCCAAGAGACATTATGTAAATAATTTAGGGATATCCTTTCGACCTTCTATAAAACTGGGTTACCCATAGCCCCTGGTCAAGAGACATTATGTAAATAATTATGGGATATCCTTTCGACCTTCTATAAAACTGGGTTACCAATAGCCCCTGGCCAAGAGACATTATGTAAATAATTTAGGGATATCCTTTCGACCTTCTATAAAACTGGGTTACCCATAGCCCCTGGTCAAGAGACATTATGTTAATAATTTAGGGATATCCTTTCGACCTTCTATAAAACTGGGTTACCAATAGCCCCTGGTCAAGAGACATTATGTGAATAATTTAGGGATATCCTTTCGACCTTCTATAAAACTGGGTTACCCATAGCCCCCGGTCAAGAGACATTATGTAAATAATTTAGGGATATCCTTTCGACCTTCTATAAAACTGGGTTACCCATAGCCCCTGGTCAAGAGACATTATGTGAATAATTTAGGGATATCCTTTCGACCTTTATAAAACTGGGTTATAGCCCCTGGTCAAGAGACATTATGTGAATAATTTAGGGATATCCTTTCGACCTTCTATAAAACTGGGTTACCCATAGCCCCTGGTCAAGAGACATTATGTAAATAATTTAGGGATATCCTTTCGACCTTCTATAAAATATTGTTACATATATTTTGTGTGTAGGTGATTCTAATGAGTACACACAAAAGACATTTTAGCATAAAATGAGAGTAAAATCACCCTTATTTATCAAAAAAAAAAAAAAAAAAAAAAAAAAAAAAACTTCTTCAGACAGAATTACATATTCAGATCCGGTAAAATTAAGACTAATACTGCTTTTAAAAAAAGCTTATTTTACGGGTCTCCGTGGCCTAGTGGATAAGAGTGCTGAGTCTCTCACTGCTGTGGTTCGAGCCTGGCTCGGATCACATGTTGGACGCCAAATTCAACAGCGGAAGGTCATGTGTTTTTTTTGCGAGTACTTTGATGATCAACGATTGTCTCGTTATGAGTGAAATGATCTTGAAAGGGACGTAGAACCACTCTCCCCCACCCCCACCCCTAAAAAAAACGAATATAGAAGGGTGCTGTTATTCTTTCTGTATGTGGTTTCTGCACAGCGTGCAGTCAATGACCATGGGGTGCCGTTTTACAATTTAATCCATATTTATAGATATCCATAATTCGATTAATGGATATCTATAATTCGAATTACGGATATCCATAAAACAGCCGAATTATGGATATCTATAATTCGATTTGTGGATATGATTAATTCAGATCCCACTTATTCGAATTATGGATATCAATAAATCAAAATATGGATATCCATTAATCCGCTGATTTATGAAATTATGGATATCCATAATCGATCTGAATTAATAATATCCATAAATCGAATTATGGATATTTATAATTAGATTTATGGATATCCATAATTCTAATTAATGATATCTATAAATCAGCCGAATACTGGATATCCATAATTCGAATTATAGATATCCATGAATCGAATAATGGATTTCCATAATTCGATTTATGGATATCATTAATTCCGATTGATTTATGGATATCCATTATTTGAATTATGGATATCATTTATTCGAATTGTGGATATCCATAAATTATTATTGACATACATAAATAATTATGGATATCCATAATTCGAATTATGGATATCACTTATTCAATTTATGGGTATCCATAAATAATTATGGATATCTATTAATAGGGAATAAATAGTAAAACGGCGCCCCATAAAGGACCACCTTTTGGACTGTTCAAAAGTGGTCTTCAAGCCCACTTTTGAACAGTCACAAAGGTGGACTTGATATGGGAATTTTACTATAAATGCTCCTGCTGGAATTATGGGAAGAATTTTTAGGGACTTAAGAACGAGTTCGAATCAGCAATGGTTTGTTTGTTTGATTTGAGGTTTAACGTCCCCGTCAACACTGTAAAGGTCATTTTGGAGACGTTGCTTCCAATTTTGTGGGACTTTTACCCGACATTGAGATGAAATGACATTTCATGCCCTGTCGCCCAATGAAACCAATAGGGTTTATTAGCATGGACGGTCCGCCTCGCAACGCGGTTCCTGGACAGGCTTAGATTCTCTAAGCGGTTTACCAGTACTAGTGTGCGGGCCGGATTCAGCTCTGCGTGGAAGCATCATGCAGCCCATATATTTCTTCAAGCCCCTTTGGGTGGGGGCTGCGAATCAGCCATGGTAAACAGAGAATATCAGGTTGGTGTCTTTTGATATCAACTTTATAAGGCAAGGCTTCGAGAACGCTTGTAGAATCGCGAGGCTTGCCGAGCGATTCTACATGCGTTCTCAAAGCCGAGGTATTCTATTTAACAGGTTATCATCAAATATGAAATCGATTGTCCTCAGCAGTGTCTTCTAACATTCCGGCGTGCAATAATCGGTCCATATATTTTGTATCACCTGACCGTAAATCTTCCTATGATATATATTTTTTTTTTCAGGTATTTTTTTCCCATTTTTCAAGTAATAATATCATGTTTGCCAGTTTTTCAAGTAGTCCGGCTCATTCATAAAGTACAATGTCATACTGACCTGATAAAGCTCAATTGCCCTTATATATCATATCTTTATCAGGTCAGTGCGTTACAATGTAATTAATATAGGGGGTAACTGATAAACGAGTCATCGGTGTTCGAGCTATCTATTGGATGTATCGATTCACCTTATAAATGAAATTCCGCTATTTAGACCAGCCAAAATCAAGACAAATTCTTCCTTTTTACACATATTTAAAAGGTTTCATTGATTCTTTCTCAGTTTGCGTTTTCATATCCAGTGTACTCCAGTAAAAGGCCACCTTTGGGACTGTTCAAAAGTTGTCTTAAAGTCCACTTTTGAACAGTCCCAAAGGTGGTCTTAATATAGGAATTTAATTGTAGTTAAGAAATAGATAGGCTCTAGCATTGGTTTCTTGAGTAATAATTCCATAATCGGAGGTCAGTTGAAAAGTAGATGAAATCAAGAACGCGTAGCGTGAGTGATTTGTCTACTTACAACTGACTGACAAACACTGTTTATTACTGAACAAATCACACACTAGAGCTGATCTGTTTAGATTCTAACACACTTAAAATCGGCAATAATTTTGTTGTTGCCTTTAATTTCACCATTGTAAGAAGAAATCCCGCCAAAATTATTGGCTGTATCACAAACTTTTCTGTCTTTTTGTAATGTTTTTGACGCGAGAAATTAACGTTTCACCGTCTAACGTAAAATGATCTACGAGAAGCGTCATAAAACGGCGACTTTTTATGACGTCACTCGTCACGCTCTTCACCCAGTGATTTGTCGCATTTGCTTAGTTAGAAACAGGCATATTTTAGGTTTGTGAAACATACAGGTAAGAATTCCTGAGGTTCTGTTGAAGACTGTGATTTAATTTTTCTCTCGGAATAATGCTCCTCATAATCTAATTTTCCTGTGTCTGCGTAATATAAGCGATCTATTACAAAAATAGATACCAATATATTTTTCTAGGAGCATAAATTCTGTTATTAATGAATGTGGCGTTTTTGAGACGTTAACTCGAAGACAGAGTGTTGTATTTCAAGGAATAAAAGTGCAATATACATGATACTGGATTATCTACGCGCAAGGATATTCAGACAAGAAAACAACAATTTATAAGAGTACAGTTTTGATTTGATCGACACTTACGAATTATGTACTGTTGCGTCTAGAAAGCCACCTTTTATTTCCGAAATGCAGTACAGAATGTTTGAAAATCTCTTCATATTTTATGTGCATTTCATGTGCTCTTCAGTAATTGGGGGCGAATCTTAGTCAAACGTGTTTAATGTAATCTCGATGTAATGTCACGGTTGTTGATCAGTCTGTCAGCCAGTGCAGGTCAAAGAAGAACAACGTGTAGGCGGCGTCGTATCGACGTCGATACGACGTAAACGGCGATGCATCGATTTCAAATGCCCAGTGGAATAACGTTTTCTGAATGTTTTTAAGGTGAACTGATAAACTAGGCAAATTTTTGCCATTTTAACTCACCTGGAGGAAGTCTAGGAATAAATATTGCAATACCCCGGTGTCGGAGTTGACGTTGGCGTCGGCGTTGGAATCGGCGTCGTCGTCCACATTTACTTAGTTTTTTTTTTTGTTTTTTTTTTGTTGTTGTTTTAAGAGATCGTAAAGTCCCAACCATATATGCTGGCTTTGGTTCATATTTGGTATGAAAATAGATATAGGTCCAAAGTTTTATTCAGTCATACCCAGTTCATGCCCATGACTTTAAGGTCAAGGACGCGGACTTAGAAACAGTTATGTTAAAGATTTTTAGGGCTAATATTTTACCAACAAAATGATGGGTATTTTCCAAACGAAATGATGGATTTGTTTCATATTTGGTATGATGATAGATATAGGTCAAAAGTTTATTCAGCAATACCACTGCCCATACCCATGACCTCAAAGTGAAGGTCACATATTTAGAAAATTTTATTTTTAAGTTTTTAAGAGCTCAGATTTTCCCAACCATATGATGGATTTGGTTCATATTTGGTATGAGGAAAGATATATCCAAAGTTAATTTAGTTTTATTCAGCAATATGCCTAAGGTCACAGACTTAGAAATTTTATCTAAAATCTTTTAAGACCTCATATTTTCCAAACAATATGATGGGTTTGGTTCATACTTGGTATGATGATAGATAAAGATCCAACGGTTTATTCAGCAATATCCACATCTATGTCTATGACCTTAAGGACACTTCCAGGCGAGCTACGCTGTACCCTATGGGGCTTCATGTTTGTTTTCCTATACATCGCGCTCTTTTCAAAACAGGTTGTCAGCCTCGGAGATTATTTAAAGAAAAAAAAAAGACTGATAGTTTTCAAGTCGTATTCTGCAAACGTATGAAATGTAAATTAATATTTGACGATTTGAAATAAAATTCCTTCATGAGAAGACCCATACTGGCAAGGGGAGGGGTGAGGGAGGGGCGGGGGGGAATACTTTTGAAATTGTTGTCTTTCCTGTAACTGCATCCATTCCCCCATGGCATATAAATAAAACACTGTGTTTTTCAGTTTAATACGCCGTTAAGACCACTTTTGAACAGTCTCAAATGTGGTCTCTTTCTAGAAGAAACTGAGTGCAGAAAACACACAGAAAGAGTGACTGAAATCTTGTAAACATATGTATGACTTTTAAAGAAAACTTAGTCTTAATTTAAGGTGGACTTAATAGCGGAATTTCACTGTACAATGTCTGACACACAGATTTTTTGCTGCAAAAATGTGAGCAGTTTTTGCATTTGCTGCTCACATTTTCGCAGCAAAAACATAAGCATATTTACCGTATTAACTGGTCAAAGTTTTAACGATGCGTTAACTGACGACATCGTTATTTTGAACAACTGTACGCGCAGGTCGGCAACTCCGCGAATAAGTTTCTTAGTGACCGGACGCATGCATGCGCGTTTCATGCCACAAGACAGGATGCTCACCTGACGCGACTCAGGCGTTAAGTACAGTATTATCCATTGTTGAACTAGACTTACCAAGAACTTGGAATCTTTTAAGTACTTTTCCGAAACTTCATTGATGTACTAGAAAAACATGGGAAGTGATTGTGAGGAAATAACGTTAAAATTGGGCGGAAAATGGGAGCTGGATAGAAGCGAAAATTTTGAGGAAGCTTTGGAAGCAATGGGTAAGACTTTCTTTTTCTTCTTGTGTCGATTGTTCGTCAATCGACCCAGAGTTACTAGGTTCAGTAGCTTCACGGGGCTATCACTGATTGTAACGGTTGTTTATAGAAGATAACCTCACTATTCTTCTCACTGTGAGGTCGTAAAGTTGGGTAAGAGGATTATCTTAAGAATCAGGGACCAGTTGTTCAAAGCATCGTTAGCTTAACGAGCTCGTTAGTGGTCATATTGTTAACTGTTCTAGCAAGTTTAATATTTAAATTTTTGGTGTTTTTGCTGAAAAAATGTGAGCAGCTGCAAAAGCTGCTCACATTTTTTCAGCAAAAATATTGGCATATTTGCCATAATAAGTGATCAAAGTTTTAACGATACGTTAACTAACGACGTCGTTAGTTTTGAACAACTGGCCCCTGGACTACATTACGAAAACATGTCCATACAAATACATTGTAAATGTTACCGCAGAAAAAGCGAAAATTTGAAGATGAAAAACTGTGATATATTTCTTATTACTGCTCAAAATATAGATTGTAGGTACTCGTTAGAACCGCCTAATCGAGGCGGTTCTAGCGAGTACCCACAATCTTTATTTTAGAACAGAAATAAGGAAAATAAGGTTTAAAGCCCAGTTTTACAATACAAAATTGGGGTTCAAGGGGGTCAGAATTATATTTGCGTGTTTTCGTAATGAGAATCACGTGCACTGCGTTTGGTAAGCACTGTAGATCCTGATCAGACGCCACAGAACAGAACGTGGCGTCTTATAAGGGTCGCGGTGTCTTATCAGCGTCGGTACTGTTTGCTTTCATAGCTAGGGTCAGTTGTTCAAAACTAACGACGTTGTTAGTTAACGTATCGTTAAAATTTTGATATTTTAATATGGAAAATCTGCTAATATTTTGCTGAAAAAAATCTGAACAGCTTTTGCATCTGCAAAAGCTGCTCACATTTTTTCAGCAACAATAACATACCATTAGATATTGTACTTACTGGAACCGTTATAAATTTGACCACTAACGAGCTCGTTAAGCTAACGATGCTTTGAACAACTGGGTCCAGACATTTAAGGGTCTACGCCCCCGCCCATAGGGGCTTGAAGAAATATATGGGCTGCATGATGCTTCCACGCAGAGCTGAATCCGGCCCGCACACTAGTACTGGTAAACCGCTTAGAGGATCTAAGCCTGTCCAGGAACCGCGGTGCGAGGCGGACCGTCCATGCTAATAAACCATATTGGTTTCATTGGGCGACAGGGCTTGAAATGTCATTTCATCTCAATGTCGGGTAAAAGTCCCACAAAATTGGAAGCAACGTCTCCAAAATGACCTTTACAGTGTTGGCGGGGACGTTAAACCTCTAATCAAGCAAACATTTAAGGGTCTATCGATACAGTCCAAGTCCCCGTCAGGGACAATTTTTCCAGCATACACTCAGAGACAATCGACGCACCATTGCTGTCAGAGCCTTGATGTAACATAATATAGAAGCCGAGAAGTTCCGTCCGTCTGTCCGCCTGTCAGTCCGTTACACTTAAGTTTGTCAATAAAATATCCCAAAACAGGTTCAGCTTGGCTTGTGAGATTTAGCAGGCACGACAGTCTCAATTTTATGGTGACTGGTTAACCGGTATTGTATAAGCCTACTCAGGAAAAGTGTGGTTAGGTAAACTGACCGGCTCGATATTACCTAAACAGTGTTGACTGGACCGTCAGACCCAAAAACAAACAAAAATGCAGTATACACCTGTGGACACAAAACCGTTCAAACTTTGATGGGTTTCATTTCAATTTGACTTGAAATATCATTCAGTATATCCTAACATCCTGCCCCTCAACTGCCAGACAGAAAGAAGTGGTGTACATTTCATTGTTAACTCCTGCACTGTCCAATCAAAATATATCTCAAATGTCAATCAGAAAGTGTTTGCCAAAATTTGACGAATCAATTGCTTGATCTAGTTTTAGAATTCTTTGATGAATGACATTTGCTTGTCAAACTAACTTGATGCAAAGGGAGTTTCCACTGGTCCGCAGAATAAAATGTAAGGGAAGTATTTGTACAAATAGCTCCCGAAATAGTAATGATGTATTCACAGAATGTACCTTTTTGGGTCGGTTGTCAGTTGACCCAAATGAACTAAGCACAATAGCTTTTCGTGTTGATGTCCACGTGACTATATCACTGATTTAGTAGAAAATCCTGGCCCCGCCCAAAGGGGCTTGAAGAAATATCTGGGCTGCATGACGCTTCCACGCAGAGCTGAATCCGGCCCGCACACTAGTACTGGTAAACCGCTTAGAGGATCTAAGCCTGTCCAGGAACTGCGGTGCGAGGGGACCGTCCATGCTAATAAACCCTATTGGTTTCATTGGGCGACAGGGCTTGAGATGTCATTTCATCTCAATGTCGGGTAAAAGTCCCACAAAGAAGCAACGTCTCCAAAATGACCTTTACAGTGTTGACGGGGACGTTAAACCTCAAATCAAACAAACAAACAAAAGTAGAAAATCCAGGAAACTGTTATTTATACAAAATAACATCACAAATTCTTATCGTTGTGAGGTCAGAGTGTTGCGTAAGAGGGTTATCTATAGAATCTAGACTGGAATCATATGTTGGATTTGGCAAACAATGTAGATCCTGATCAGACGCCGCAGAATGCTGTGTCTGATCAGGATCTACCCTGTGTGCTTAGGGATAAACAAATCAGTCAAAGTACTCCGTTCCGGACCATTTTCAGACAATTGATCTAACAGTGCTGACAGTGCTTTGATTTCGATTCCCACATTCGAATTTTAATAGAACAGAACAGAACAGAAATTTATTACGACTTAGACATATACAGTCTATCATCATAAGTTGCATTTAATCACGATATCATGACGGTGATATCACTTTTACGAGCACACATGTGATAACAATCTGAAAGTGAATACATATTATAATAATCAGTTGCCTGATACTTATAAATGAAGGTCTTTTGAGCTTAAAATTTCCATCATGAAAACAGGCATATATAAGTTTAACCCCCTATAACTCAAACCCCATATAAAACTGGGGTTTTCAGGGTAAACTTTATTCCTTATACTTCTCCCAAAGCACAGACCGCGGGCACTCGATAGACCCGCCTGGTCCCATCGAGTACCCGCAATCCCCGCCGCGGGCAGAAGTAAGAAAAATATCAGAACATTATCTGGATTCGTTTCATTTTTGGTGATTTTTTCCAAATATATTTGTATATATGCGTGTTTTCGTAATGCCTAGCTCGGTACTAGGTTTAGTTAATGACGTTATTAGCTTGTAATCTTAACTTTAATGCTTTAATGATAAATACTGCGAGATTATTAAGTGTCTTTACTTTGTCACAATTTAATGACTGGAACATATTTTAGACCATGAAATGTAGCTTGGGATAAGGATAGTTCGAGCCACTTTATGACATGGCGTTATTACACTCTCAGACGCGACGTCATATGATAAAGCATCATAATTGTTCTTTATAACCAATTACTGCTGTATGTTGCTTTATATCTAATTACAGGGTTGAATATAATTTTCCGTAAACTAGCGAGCCACTCCAAGCCAAGCATGGAGATACTTGTGGAAGGCGACAAAGTGAAAATAATAGCCAGTGCTTCTTTCTTTACTCAGACCATGATTTTGCCTCTGGATAAGCCTTATGAAGAAGAATATGAAGGCATCAAGATGAATGTAAGTTCATGATTGTTATTATTATTATTAGTAGTAGTAGTAATAGTAGTAGCAGCAGTAGTAGTAGTAGTAGTAGTAGTAGTAGTAGTAGTAGTAGTATGTAGTAGTATTAGTAGCGTGCTCCCGCCCTTCAGCGCTTGGAAAAACATATTTGGCTGCATGGTGCTTCCGCGAAGAGCTGTCAGCGACCGACAGTAAACCGTTTAGAAAGATTAAGGCAGCCCAGACAAACTTATGATTAGTTACATTTCTAAACAATGCCATTTTAAAAAATTCAACTGACACTCTTAAACTCATGGCCAACTATATCTGACATTAGCCCGATGACTTTCAACCGTGACAGTCGCACAGAAAGTCAATATTGGGTTGTCTCCCTTTGACTGAGGCCTACGATAGATACCTATCGTGTACCTATCGTGTAATCAATATTGTGTTTTAATCCGGCTGTGTGTGAAAATGACCCCGGGGGATATTGAACGATAGATACGTCTAGTTAATTTAGAACTGCGTGTTTTGGTACTTTAAGCGAGAAAAATTCTCTTTTTGTCAAACGGTTAAAATTGAGCCGTTTTGTACTTCAAATATTATCGGTTCTCATAAATCCATTTTTTCTGGACTGTGATATTCCACATTATTTTTTTGAAAAAAAAAAAATATATATATTTATAGTTAATGGATGTCAGATTGCATTATTTAAAATTGCAATGTTTAGAAAAGCAACATGTTCATAAGTCCATGTAATTAAAACCCCTGTAAACCCCACTTTACATTATATACAGAAAAGAGAGGTTTAGAGGGGTTACAATGTGTGTGTTATCCGCACCAAGACATTGTATTGTTCATCACAAAAATAATGTGCTTTTTTTTGTTTGTTTGTTTTGTTGTTTTTTTAGATATAAATTAACATTTCGAAGATAAAAAAGAAAACATTCTCACAAGGATATGTTTTCTTAATGGGTTGACAGTTTTGTTTGATTGGAGGCTTAACGTCCCCGTCAACACTGTATAGGTCATTTTGCGGACGTTGCTTCCAATTTTGAGGGACTTTTACCCGACACTGAGATGACTTCTCAAGCCCTACCACCCAATGAAACCAGTAGGGTTTATCTGCATGGACGGTCCAACTCGCACCACTTTTCATGGGCAGCCTTAGAGCCCCCATGCAGTTTACTAGTACTCATGTGTTGTGCAGTCAGTTTCAGCTCTACGTGGAAGCATCATGCAGCCCAATCTATTTCTTCACATTACGATAACACACTCGTGTGATATAGTGCATTTTTTTCATACCTCAAAAAAGGTCATCTTTTTGATGAAAATTTGTGATATTTTTCTTATTTATACTCAAACCATAGGTCGTGGGTGCTAGTTAGAACCGCCGCAATGATGCGGTTCTAATGAATACCCACAACTTATGTCTAGGAGCAGAAATAAGAGACATACTGTATACCCCCGTAAACTCCAGTTTTCTCTATATAAATTGGGGTTTAATGGGGTGTTCATTTCACGGACTCGTTCACGTGATGAAGCCCCGTTGGGCGGAGGCCGTAATGGGTTGACAGCAAAGGCCCTCACCTAAGCTCGACGTCTGATCTGAGCATGCACTGTTTCCAGCATAAGTGTCCATGTTTGGCCTTTCCTGTCCAAAATGCACTTAAATCTGCTTGACTATCATTATAATGTTAACAAGTCCATGTCACTGATGAACACCCCTTCTAAATCCAAGTTTATATAGAGAAAACTGCGGTTTGCTGGAAGATACATATATATTTTTCTATTACTTTTGTCCCAAACATATGTTGTGGGTACCGCGGTTAGAAGCGAGACGGTTGTAACAAGATCCACAACCTATATTTAAAGTAGTAATAAACTATGACACAAGTTTTTAATAACCGTTTTCTGCAACCTAAAGAATGCATTATTTCACACGGATGTGTTATCATAATGGTCACAATGATCATTCAATATTGCAACATATCCATGTTAGGTAATGCCTACTTACACTGTCTGAAATTAACTGTGACTAATCAATATAAGTTAAACAAAATTGTGGGTGCTTGTTAGACTCGCCTCCATGAGGCTATTCTAGCGATTGCCAACTACTGCTCAGAGACATAAATTGTCAATGCAGCGTTTCCAGCAATCACCTTAACCTTTTTTTCTCTAAAAGACATAGGTTGTGGGTACTCTTTATAACCGCCTCAATGGGGCGGTTCTAGCAATAACCCACAACCTATACATGGAAATATGAAAGACGTCAAACGAATGTATCATCGTAACTCGGACCCAGTATACACCCGGTCTCGGTGGCTCAGTCGGATGCGCGTCTGACTGGTGATCACGAGGACGCGGGTTCGATATCTGCCGGGATCGGCGACTTTTTTGAGTGGATATTGATCATGAAATCTTTTACGGTCAATCTCTCCCTCACGCTGATTCATGAGGGACAGTTGTCAGACGCGCACTGTACTAATTAACCGCTTACGTATAAGCCTGCCCTAGAAAAGTGTGGATAGGTAAACTGACCGGCTCATAAATGACCTAAAATAGTGTTGACTGGGCCGTTAAACTCCAACACAAACAAACAAAAACCCAGTTTACATGTAAATTCCATTCAAGATATAATAATTAGCCCCCGCCCATCGGGGCTTGAAGAAATTTGTTTGTTTGATTTGAGGTTTAACGTCCCCGTCAACACTGTAAAGGTCATTTTGGAGACGTTGCTTCCAATTTTGTGGGACTTTTACCCAACATTGAGATGAAATGACAGCTCAAGTCCTGTCGCCCAATAAAACCAATAGAGTTTATTAGCATGGACGGTCCGCCTCACACCGCGGTTCCTGGACAGGCTTAGATCCTCTAAGCGGTTTACCAGTACTAGTGTGTGGGTCGGATTCAGCTCTGCGTGGAAGCATCATGCAGCCCATATATTTCTTCAAGCCCCTATGGGCGGGGGCCGCTTGAAGAAATAGATGGGCTGCATGATACTTCCACGCAGAGGTGAAAACGACCCGCACACGAGTGCTGGTAAACCGCTGAGAGGATCTAAGCCTGCCCAGGCAATGCGGTGCGAGTATAAAGCCTATTGCTTTCAATGGGTGGCTGGGCTTGAGATGTCATTTCATCTCAGGGTCGGGTAAAAGTCCCACAAAATTGGAAGCAACGTCTCAAAAATGACCTTTACAGTATTGACGGGGACGTTAAACCTCAAATCAATCAAACAAACAAAGATATAATAATAATAATAACAACAACAACAATTGGTACTCATTATCTAAATAGCACCAATACTTCTTATGAATAAAGAATGCACAGTAGTACCCATGACACAATCTCTCCGGAAATAAGGTAATCCATTATACATGCACGCGTGTCCATTAATCTTCGGGCTTCCTGACGGCCGGTAGCCGGAACGCAATGCACAATCCACGTGTCATAAAAGCGATAATTGTCTTCTGCTTAAATTCCCTGTGATATTTTCCCCTGAGTGTAATAAATGTTGATTATGGGGACAGAATCAAATTGAAATCTTTCTACCTATGTTTTTGTGTTTATTAAGTCAAAATGATGCTCAAAACATAGGTTGTGTGTGCTCGTTAGAACCGCCTTATTGAGGCGGTCGTAACGAGTACCCACAACCTATGTCTTGGAGCAGAAATAAGAAAAATAATGAATACCCCCGTAAATCCCTTTTTTCTCGATATAAACTGGGTTTAAGGGGGTCTTCATTTCACGGACATGTTCACGTGATGCATAAATAAATTAAAAAAAAAATCAGAATGAGCTGGTTCTAAATAGTACCATCAATCAACGTATTGAGCAATAAATAAATTTTAAATAAATAAATCGTAAATAAATAAATTACGATAACACATTCGTGCGGCATAGAAGGGTATTCTTGATATCTCAAAAACAGTTAATTTGTTAATGAAAACTTATCGATACCCAAAACCGGTTTTGTATTCTCGTTATAACCGCCTCATTGAGGTGGCCCTAACGAGTACCCACAACCTATGTCTTGGAGAAGAAATAAAAAAATGAATACCACCGTAAACCCCAGTTTTCTCTATATAAAGCATGGTTTAAGGGGGTGTTCATTACACGGCTTGTTGCCGTGATGAAAAAAAAAACAACAGTGACTAAAATAATATACGTAGAAGAATAAGAAGCAAGTACTTTCGAACTATGTTTTTTTTTTTGTGTTAAAATCATGCTGATCCCTGATTATCCGACTGTTCAATATATAAAGTTGGGTTAACATGCAAATTCTTTTCCCCGGTATGATGGAAGGAACACCAGAAAAGGTGTACACCCTGATCTTAATAAATCATTTAACAGTTGAAATAAATACATAAATATAAAAATAAATAAATCGGAATGAGCTGGTTCTAAATATAACCAACAATCCACGCATTGAGCAAAAATATAAACAAACTAGAGCCCGCAGTCGATGGCAAGCCATCGCAAATCCCCACGTTTTCTCCACAGTAGGTCAAAATTTGACCTTTTGACCCCTCCCCAGGGCCCCTGGGGGCGGGGACAAAAAAAAATGTGCTCTTGCGCAAGCCATTCATGTAAGCAACTCGCATACCAAATTTGGTTGAATTCCGGCTAACGGTTTAGGAGGAGATAGCCGGACAGACAGAAGGACAGACGGACAGACAGACAGACGGACGGACGGGATAACAATATCCCCACTTTTCGTTGAAAAACGCGGGGATAATAAATAAATTAAAAACGATAACACATCCGTGCGGCTCAGTCAATTCTTGATAATTTGTTAATCATCACGTGAACAAGTCCGTGAAATGAAGACCCCCCTATACCCCACTTCATATAGAGAAAACTGGAGTTTACGGGGGTGTACATTACTTTTCTTATTTTTGTTCCAAAACATAGGTTGTGGGTACTCGTTAGAACCGCCTCGATGAGGCGGTTTTAACGATCGAGGCGGTTCTAACGAGCACCCACAACTAATCGGGTCATGAAAAATAAATAATTAAATAAATAAATAATACGCAGATCAGATACCGCATTTTAGATTGATAAATAAATAAATAAATAAATAAATAAATAAATAAATAGATAAATAAAATAAATAAAGACATAAAAAAATAAGACGCATATCAGACACCGCATTTTAGATTGATTTACATTCCAAGGAGATGCCCAGGTGAAGATGTGTTCATTTCACGGTCGACGGAGAATGACACGCTTTGGGATTACACGCGTGTGTAGACGATAAAGCTTTTTTCTGAATAAGCTCCAAATTTAATCGCAAAATGCCGCTATTAAATATAATTTTGAAATATTATAATTGCTATCAAAGTGCACAATATTGTAACTTCATTGGGTCTGATACAGGCGATTGTTTGCAATATTAACAGAGAGTGAAGATTTTAGCCGTTAAAGTAGGGTAAGTTGTTTTTACACAGTTTTGTATGCTTCATATAAGGATCAAGGGTTGTTAATTTGAAAATAAAAATGCCGGCAGCTAATTTAATAAAAGTTCCACTTATTTGATATTTTTTTGAAGATATTTAAACGGACAATTAGATTAAATAGGAACTTGTTTGTCAAATCGAAAAATAAATAAGTTATATTTGTTTAAAAAATAGTTTCCATTAAAGCGCCTGCTATTTCCAACAAGACATTCTGTACAGGTAAGCCGAGAAGGTCAGCGCACAGTAAAAGGCTTAATCTTTTGCGCCAACGGCATAAATGTCAATAATAGTTGCGGATGTATAAATTGTTTTTCAATATATAAAGTGGAATTTTATCAGGAAAAAAATGGATTTGTGAGAACCTATTATATTTTGTTTTAAGCACACCAAAAACGGCTCAGTATTAACCGTTTCACAAAATGAGGAATTTTTTCGCTCAAGGCTTAATAATGACACCGAAACAGCCAGTCCTAATTAACTAGACATCTATTGACATGAGTGACTCTCGTTCAGTATCCCCCGGGGGTCATAAAAGCTAAAATATTTTTACACACAGCCGGATTACACAACAGGTATTTATCATAGCCCTCAGTCAAAGGGAGACGATCCAATAGTGGGTTTTAGTGTGACCGACACGGATGGAAGTCAAAACGTAAATGTCAGATAAAGTTGGTCAGGCATCCCTGGTTATAAACCCTAGCGGTATCTTTGGGCTGTAAGGTTTGGTGTCGTTTCATCTCAGTGCTGGGTAAAAGTCCCACGGAATCCGAAGCAACGTCGGTAAAATGACCTAAATAGTGTTGACAGGGACGTAAAACGACAACTCCAACAAACAAAAAAGTAGTATTAGCAGAAGTAGTAGTAGTAGTAGCAGTAGCCTCAGAAGTAGTAGTAGTAGTAGTAGTAGTAGTAGTGGTGGTCGTCGTCGTCGTCGTAGTAGTAGTAGCAGCAGCAGAAGGTGTTTAAGAGGAGTAGTAGTAGTAGTAGTAGTAGCAGCAGGAGGTGTATGTGAGGAGAAGTAGTAGTAGTAGTAGCAGTAATACAAGAAACTTTGATAACTCGAACACGGTTGGCTCGTGCACCATGATTAATTCGAACTCGTTCTGGAGTCCCTTGAGATTTCTTCCCACATCTCCAGACATCAATATTTCGAGTAACATTCTGATTCTGATTTTATCTTGAAAAGGTATGTTGTGTGTGCTCATTAGAATCGCCTCATCGAGGCGATTCTAATGAGTACACACAACATTCCTTTATGTTATAGAAGATCGAAAAAGTCATTCCCAGTATGCCCTATGGTTTAGCTCTATGATTTACCCTCAGTAATTCGAGCTACCCCTATCTGGAACAAATTTTCAAGGTCTCAGAGGTATTCGAGCGATTATGGTCGACTATTATTTATTATTATCATTATTTGTCTATTTATTTATTATTATTATTATTATCATTTTAGTAGTAGCATCATTATTTCCGGAGTTTCTGTTGAGAAAGAGCTACTATCAGTAGTCATTTCTCGTTCAATTTCAGTGCTGCTGAAGCCCCAAGTTTTCCTACAAATGTGTGTGTGTGTGTGTGTGTGTGTGTGTGTGTGTGTGTGTGTGTGTGTGTGTGTGTGTGTGTGTGTGTGTGTGAAATCTGATTTAACGTCGCAACAATTTTTCAGTCGTATCACGACGGTGTCTGGTTGCGACAGGGAGCTCAATGCTCACTTTTATAGTGCTGTCTCACTGAAGTATCATGTCCCAGACACATTACATGATACCACACCCAGTCACATTATCCTGACATTGGGTCGACCAGTCCTAGCTCTACCCCGTAAATCTGAGTGCCAAGCGAGGAGCAGCTAGTTCCATTTTTAACGACTTTGGTATGTCGCTGCCCGGGATCGAACCTGTGACCTCCCGTTCCCCGGAGCGGACTCTCTACCAACTGAGCTATCGGGGCCGGTTTCCTATATATACAAATGTAACCTATCTCATATGGGTACCTGATTGTATGACGGAGGAAAGAATTTGCTCCTGAGAAACATTTTTATTTTACTTTGAGACAAGGTCTCTTTTTTCGGTAGGTCAATGTTGGCAGAAAAAAAGAAACAAAAAGAATATCACGAAACTTGCCCTGCCCCATTTAATCAAAGCACTTGGTGGTACTCTTGTATTTTTTCTTCATCAAATGATATTCAGTGAAATTCCGCTAATAAGACCACCTAAAATTAAGACCAATTCTGCTTTAAAAAGCTTATTAGTAGGTTGCAGTTATTCTTTCTTTGTTGTTTTTTCTGCATACCCTGTCCTCTGGTCAGAAACCAGCTTAGGGGCTGTTCAAAAGTGGTCTTTATGACCACTTTTGAACAGTCCCTAAGCTTGTTTAAGACCACTTTTGAACAGTCCCTAAGCTTGTCTTAATATAGGGCTCTTACTATATATGATACACAACAACAAAACAGAAAGCACTCCAAACGTTTGCTTCATTCAGTAATTTGAGCACGAAATCCTGGTCTAGAAAAAAAAATGAATGACAGAATTGACTTAATCAGACTAGATCAAGTTAATTATTTCTGCCGCCTCCACTATGTTCCCCGCTTCGTAACATTTCCCTAAGGACACTGCACTCTTGCATTTTTTTCATTAACCCTGACGTTTATATCATATAGAATGGTGTATTTAAGATTTTTGCATAATAAAAAGTAGACGCAAAGTTCTCTGTCAATGCTGTCTGTTAATGTTGTCTGCTGCGTCTTCGTGCCAAACTTCTTAAAAAAATATTCATGCTTACAGGACCCTGATCAGACTGCTCCTATCTCATCTGGGTCCACAACAGACTGCTCCTCGCTACACTGTTTGCGACAATGACTTTCAAAATTGACTAGCAGACAACAAAGCAGACGACAATTATTGTGATTGGCATCTTAAAGGCTTAAAGGGAATAGATACACATAAACACGCCATTTTTGGTCGATTGTTAAACAGTTGACCCAGAGTAACTAAGCACAGAAGCTTTTTAGTGCTGATGTCCACGTGACTAGCACTGATTTGTAAGGAATCCAGGCAACTCATTTATAGAAAATAGCAGCGTTAATTTTATGGTAATGAGATCAGCGTGCTGCATAAAAGGGTGATTTATAGAATCTGGGCTGTAATCATGGTTCGGACTTGGCAAACATTGGAGACCCGGTGACTGATCAGAGTTTACAATGTTTGCTTAATGTCTCGAATAATGTGGAATCTCGTTGTGTGACATAGCCTCCCACTGGGCGCATGACGTTTGAACACGTCGTATCAACGTTGATATGACACCTACACGGTACTGAGTATGTGCTCACTGGGCTTGTTTTACAACCAAATATTGTTTTACAACCAAATATAGTTAGGGGATAACTGTATTCAAAATTGTCATTTGGGGAGGTAAATCGGTGGTTTTACGGTCGGAAATTTCGTTTTACGGCGTCGCGTCAGCGGAGCCGTAAAACGGAATTTGCGACCGTAAAACCACCGATTTACCTCCCCAAATGACAATTTTCAATACAGTTATCCCCATTCTAATGCACTTATTCGGTTGTTTTGTTAAAAACTGTACTATTTTGCACAAAGCGGCAGGCGTTGTGAGCTGCGTAAAACCAAATGTAAGCCAATGAAAAACGACGTTACGTGGTGACGTCGGATTTCCGACAGTATATCGTGGAATATACTGTCGCAAATTTTTGACGTTATCCAATCAGACGTCACGTTACATACGTAAGTGCATTAGAATGGAACTTCTTCGCAATTGATTCCCAAACATTTGACGTTGAACTGAATTTGCTGTTGTTATCAAAAATAAATTTGGAACAAAGAAAAATGTTTGTGCAGATCAAAATGACGTTAACGCATGAATTTTAACGCACTTTCGAATGCAACGCGCATTTTGATTGGATAATGTAAAAAAAATTGCGACAGTGAAGAATGGGCTCGACTCAGCCATGGTATTAACGAGACATTGGTGCCAGTTTGACGCATTAAAATTTCACTTTATTATCCAGTCTACTATATACAGTGTTTGTTTGTTTGTTTGTTTGTTTGTTTGATTTGAGGGTTTAACGTCCCCGTCAACACTGTATATGTTATTTTGGAGACGTTGCTTCCAATTTTGTGGGACTTTTACCTGACACTGAGGTGAAATGACATCTCAAGCCCTGTCGCCCAATGAAACCAATAGGGTTTGTAAGCATGGACGCACCGCTTTGCCTTGGCAGTCTTAGATCCTCTAAGCGGTTTACCAGTACTCGTGTGCGGTCATTTTCAGCTCTGCATGGAAGCATCATGCAGCCCATCTATTTCTTCAAGGCGACTTTATACAGTGTTATGATATATGTTTGGCTATTGGATGAGTTTAAACCAGTTTTAACTCGAGTGAACTATATCACCGCCCAATATTTTATACTATTGGATGATCTTTGGTCTTTATAATATGTGCATTTTTGGAATCCATGTTTGAACCTTAGTATATGCAAAACAGTGTTATAAAGAACCAAGTAAAACACGGTTAATTTGTACTTTATTTGTGTTGTGTTTACATACTATTGCAGTCATAATAATGATTGAAAAGTGTTTTTTTTTTATCTCTCTTTTTTGCTAGATCTGAAAGTATCATATCTCTTTGAAAGATACTGATAATTGGTCCCTTATACAATGCATTGGATGGATTGGGTAATAAAACAGTTATTTCATGGCAGCTTGGTGGATACTCAAAACTATTGCCCCTCGGTACTGTAGACGACCTGATGCATTGTTGCCCTTGCCCAATAGTGCATCATGTCGTCCACAGCACCTCTGAGCAATAGTTTTCACTATACTTCAATCTCAGACAATAGTGCAGCATGTCGTCCACAGCACTTCGGGGCAATAATTTTGACTATACTCCATATTCAGGCAATAGTGCATCATGTCGTCCACAGCACCTCAGAGCAATAGTTTTGACTAAACTCCAATCTCAGGCAATAGTACATCATGTCGTCCACAGCACCTCGAGGCAATAATTTTGGCTATACTCCATATTCAGGCAATAGTGCATCATGTCGTCCACAGCACTTCGAGGCAATAGTTTTGGCTCTACTCCATATTCAGGCAATAGTACATCATGTCGTCCACATCACCTCAGAGCAAGAGTTTTGACTATTCTCCAATCTCAGGCAATAGTGCATCACGACGTTCACAGCGTCTCGATGCAATAGTTTTGACTATACTCCAATCACAGGCAATAGTGCATCAGGTCGTCCACAGCACCACGAGGCAATAGTTTTGACTATACTCCAATCTTAGGCAATAGTGCATCATGTCGTCCACAGTATCTCAGAGCAATAGTTTTGACTATACTCCAATCACAGGCAATAGTGCATCAGGTCGTCCACAGCACCACGAGGCAATAGTTTTGACTATACTCCAATCTCAGGCAATAGTGCATCATGTCGTCCACAGCACCTCGAGGCAAAAGTTTTGACTAAACTCTATATTCAGACAATAGTGCATCATGTCGTCCACAACATCTCGAAGCAATAAATTTGACTATACTTCAATCTCAGGCAATAGTGCATCGTGTCGTCCACAATACCTCGGGGCAATAGTTTTGACTATACTCCAATCTCAGGCAATAGTGCATCATATCGTCCACAGCACCTCGGGGCAACAGTTTTGACTATACACTATATTCAGGCAATAGTGGATCGTGTCGTCCACAGCACCTCGGGGCAATAGTGTTGACTATACTCCAAAATACCATGAAATAACTGTACACTATATTGATATATAGGCTTGAAGTGACACTTGCATCTATGTGTTTATATTTTCAGTGTACAACAAAATGGGAGGATAATAAACTAATAACCGAAGCTAACCCGGTCGAACCTTCTAAACATAAACCTCAAAAATTCCAGAGAGAAAGAGTTAATGATGAATTAGTCCAAGTAAGTATTAACACTGGGACAGAAACTCTGGGTGTTTTAGCCGGCCTCAGTGGCTCAGTCGGGTGCGCGTCTTACTGGTGTTCAGGGGATCGCGAGGAGCTCATTGTACAAATACATTGCAAACTTTACCGCCGAAAAAAGCAAATTTTAAGATGAAAAATTGTGATATTTTTCTTATTTCTGCTCAAAATATAGATTGTGGGTACTCGTTAGAAACGCCTCGATGAGATTGTGGGTACTCGTTAGAACCGCCTCATCGAGGCGGTTCTAACGAGTACCCACAATCTATATTTTAGAGCAGAACTAAGAAAAATATGGTTAACCCCTGTTAACCCCAGTTTTACTATATAAAAGTGGGGTTCAAGGGGGTCAAAATTATAAAGGTGTGTTTTTGTGATGGTGGCAACATTCTAACATGGAGATTGATCATGAAATATGCTCTCTTCGATCATTCACCTCCCTGAGCCAAAACTCATTAGACAAATACTGAATTCGTTTCCATTGATCCTCGATGAGATTCTTAATGCCAATGTCACCGATGGGTGGACTTTTTCAATCAAAATGGCTGAGGGACTCAAAATTTCAGGAGTTCCATAATGATAGCCTTAGGAAACAGGGACGATAGGTCTGCTATTAATAACACCACTCACTTCAGTCATAGACAAGACCACCATTGGTGAGATCTGAAAGCATCGAATCAATAATGCAGCGTACAATACCGAGCAGCTCGGCCCCAACCCACCGGGGCTTGAAGAAACAGATGGGCTGCATGATGCTTCCACGCAGAGCTGGAAACGACCCGCACACGAGTACTGGTAAATCGCTTACAGGATCTAAGCCTGCCTAGGCAAAGCGGTGCGAGTCGGACCGTCCATGCTTATAAACCCTATTGGTTTCATTGGGCGTCAGGGCTTGAGATGTCATTCCATCTCAATGTCGGGTAAAAGTCCCACAGAATTGGAAGCAACGTCTCCAAAATGACCTATAGTGTTGGCGGGGACGTTAAACCTCAAATCAAACAAACAAACACAAACATGTAACGTTACGGGGCGTATCTAACTAATGTGCATACTAATCCACTGGTGGATTATCGAATTTATTACATGGCGTTATTATAATTCTAAGACGCGACGTCATATGATAAAAAGTGCTATGAATATCTTAAGGTGATAAGATGTCATATGTAACACATTTTTAGCTTGTCCGGCTAAGTTAGGCTAGAGCTCTAGTATAACATGAACCCTATAATAAGTAATCTACAATGCACACTACCCACTATATATTTAATTAGGTCACAGGCTCCAGAAAACTATCAAATTCGGGCCAAAATACATGCAGATTGTCTGCACCCTGTCTCCTGAATTTATTTATGAATTGTAATCAAACTTTGTAGAATACGCCATTGCAACCTACCAAAGATTTGGTTAGATTTTGGTGACCCTGACTTAATTTTAAAGGTCACAGCTCACCGAAACTGTCAAATTTAGGCTTAAATAGATTGTCTGCACTCTATCTCTTGAAGGAATTCATGAATTATGGTGGCACTTGGTGCAGTACATCATTGCAACCTACCAAAGACTTGATTAGATGTTGGTGACCTTGACCTTTTTTCAAGGTCATAGGCTCCGTTTTACTGTCAAATTTGAGCCAAAATAGCTTGTCTGCACCCTACCTCCCGAATGAATATTATATCATTTCAGCCTATCAAACACTTGATTAGATTCTTACAAGTACAAACATGGTTACATTTTGCACGCTCTACACTCTATCTCCTGAACCAATGGATGAATTTCCACCATATTTGGTGTAATACATCAATTCAACATACAAAAGGCTTTATCATATTTTGGTTACCTTGAACTTGTTTTCAAGGTCACATGACCAAATATTCTTCAATTTTGGCTTGTTTGTACCATATCTCTTGGACTGATTGAAACATTCTGGCGAAACTTGTTACAGTATATCATGGCAACATAACAAGTCTTTATTTTACTTTGGCGACATTGACCTCATCTTAAGATCAAATATATTAATAGTGGGGAGACATGGGTTTCTTCGGATAATATTTCTAGTTTAAAGATTAGCAGCGGATTCGTTTCATTGCTGTTAACGAAGGTGTCACTCACAGTATTAATTTTGATTAACTTCTGTTTTATTTTCAGACGATGTGGATAGGAGATGTCGTATGTACCCGAGTTTTCAAACAACAGACGTGATGCATTCTGGGTAGTCAGACAAACAAATTACAATGTCAAGATGATCCTCAACCAGTTATTTCTGTTGTCTCATCACGTGAACAAGTCCGTGAAATAAAGACCCCCCCCCCCCCCTAAACCCCACTTTATATATAGAAAACTGGGGTTTACGGTGGTAAACATTATTTTTCTTATTTCTGCTCAAAGACATAGGTTGTGGGTACTCGTTAGAACCGCCTCAGTGAGGCGGTTCTAACGAGTACCCAAAACCTATGTTTGGAGCAGAAATAAGAAAAAAATCACAAATTGTCATCAGAAAAAAATGCCTTTTTTGAGGTTTGAAAAATGCACTATATCACACGGATGTGTTATCGTAATGTGTTGTATTGTGAACTTGACAGTCCGGTGGATATATAACTGGTGTTCAAAGACATATCTACATCGGTTCCCTTCTCGATCCTATTTTTTTTTTATTTTACGGCCCTTTCAAGATTACTTAACTTATTTCGAGCCTATCAGTCTCGAACCTATTAGTGAGTGTAAGGTAGCCTTATCAAAGGCTCAGAAATAATCAGTTTTATCTTTTACGTTGCCAGGAATACTTTTCAGTTAGTCTATAGGTTGGCAACCAATTTCTATTCTATTTGGAGTAGACTAGTCATAGACAAGAAGGGGAAAACATATACAGACCGATGACTATTTACTGAACACTACGTCATACGGACCGATCCATCAGATACCGTTTTATAGGGTGGCCGACTTTCCTTCGCAAAATCTGAGCTGTTTATTATTATCGGTACAGGAATCTGGCCTTAATGGCATTGTCACCCCTATATAACGGTATCAGATGGATCGGCCCGTGTGACGTAATGTTCAATAAGCATTCATATTTAAAAAGACAAAAACTTATCAGACAAGTATAATATAAGTAGACAGTAACATAAGAGATAATAGAAGCCTTCGTGGTGCAGTGGTTACGCTACTCGCCTTGTAAACCAGGGATCGCAGGATCGATCCCGGGCTTCTCCAGACTTTCGGATGAGTCTTTAAACCGAGGTCCCGTCTCCGTATGACCTTAGCTGTTGGTGGGACGTAAAACTAAAAAAACTCACTCACATAAGAGATAACACCACCACAGGTTGGTTTGGCATTGACAGGTTGTACCGCTATCATTACCATACACATCACTGGCTGGCAAGACATATTATACTGTTATAATTATCATTACCTTTAGACAACAGTGGGCAATGCTCAACAACAAAAACATTCGCTGGCGTCACTTTCAACTTATCCTCTGACAACAGTACAAAAGGATAAGATGAAAGTGACGACAGCGAATGTTTTTGTTCGCACTGTCCACTGTTGCCAAATGGTAACGCCGCTTCGCTTACGATAATTTTAACGGTACAATCTGTCTTGCCAACCAATGAAGGGTGTGATAATGATAACGGTACAACCTGTCAAACCTACCTGTGATGGTTTACTCTTTTACGTCACTGTCAACTTATCTTCCGACAACAGTAGACTAAGTGCTAAACAAAATATCAACAGCGACATTTTAAATACATGTATTTTTATTTCGCATAAAAACTCATGTGAATTGTCTGCTGGTTTTAGGTTTGACATTACGCGTTTTTGGTTTAACGTCCTCGTCAACACTATTTAGATCATTTTGGAGGCGTTGCTTCAAATTTTTTGGGACTTTTACGCAACATTGAGATGAAATGGCATCTCAAGCCCTGCCACCCAATGAACCCAATAGGGTTTATATGCATGATCGGTCTGACTCGCACCACTTTGCCTGGGCAGGCTTAGATCCTCTAAGCGGTTTACCACCACTCATGTTTCAGCTCTGCGTGGAAGCACCGTGCAGCCCATTCTGTTTTTCCACGCCCCGATGGGTGGGTATTCGTCTTCTTGAAATTTACTGCTGAGTGTTGTCGGTCTGGACATTTCATTTTAATCCTCACCTAGCAGACGATTCACATGAAATGTCAACTCAGCAGACACTCGACGTTTTTCAACGTTGATTCTTCGTTGAAACAGTGTTTTCTTCCTGCAGGTTAGTCTGGTCTCTGAATTAAGCAAAAAAAAATAAGCACATCGTTATAGTGTTAAGATAAACCGGTACAAAACGACATCTAGTGGTTATGCTACTGGCCTTGAAAACCAGGGGTCGCAGGATCGGTCCCGGGCTTCTCCAGACTTTCGGATGAGTCTTTAAACCGAGGTCCCGTCTCCGTCTGATAAATATTCCAAGAGGTTTAAGTTGTATACCCTTTTTCACTAACTGATGATAGATTCTTACCTTTGCCTAAGAACGGACGGACAGGTGGACAGACAGATGGACGGACACTGATTACAGGGCATTCCTCGTAAATCCCCATTCGGATGATTTTACTGCTGGTCGGGCAACATACAGCCTTTAGATATAACGGATGCAAATAAAACAATGGTTGTCTGACGCCTTGAAGAAGAGTATGCCCATGAATGGTCGGGAAAACTGTACGACGACGACGACAACGATGATGATGATGATGAAGATGATGATGATTTTGTTTGGTTATGTTGGGGTTTAACGACCCGTTAACGACTCGTCGTCTCTGACATGTGAGCACTCATCTTCGCATGGCCCAAAGTTCAAAGTCTACCTCGTCACGTGAACAAGTCTGTGAAATGAACATCCCATCTAAACCCAACTTTATATAGAGAAAATTGGGGTTTATGAGGGGTATACATTTATATTTCTTATTTCTGCTCCAAGACATGGGTTGTGGGTACTCGTTAGAACCGCCCACAGCACCCGCAACCTATGTTTGCAGTATAAATAAGCAAAATATCACAGATGTTCATCAGAAAATTGGCCATTTTGAAGATGTGAAAAATGCACTATGTCGCACGGGTGTTATCGTAATGTCGCAGAGAAAATAGACAAGGTTTTTCATAGCACCGGGTCAGGAGACAGAGATGTGAATTATTTTGGTACGATTGTTTATCAATCTGCCCAAAGCTACTAAGAGCAGTAGCTTTTCGTTGTTGATATCCATGTGACTATCATTGATTTGTAGGCAATCCAGGTAACGGATATTTATAGAAAAAAAAAACGATATTCTTATCGCTGTGCGTAGGATGTTATGATGTGTTGGGTTTTGCAAACAGTGTAGACACAGATCAGACGCCGCGTTCTGCGAGTCTACACTGTTTGCTCACAGTACATGAATATTAGGGTTAAACGAAACAATCTAAGTCCTTGTTCAGGAGTCAGTTGTTCAAAGCATCGTTAGCTTAACGATCTCGTTAGTGATCAAATTTCTGACTATTCTAGCAAGTACAATATCTAATATAGTGGTATTTTTGCTGAAAAAATGAGAGCGCCTTTTGCACTTGCAAAAGCTGCTCACATTTTTTCAGCAAAAATATTAGTATATTTGTCTTAGTCAAAGATCGAAGTTTTAACATTATGTTAACTAACGACGTCGTTACTTTTGAACGACTGGGCCAGGACTAGTTTTCCAGCCTACACTCAGAGACAATCGACCCACCAGTGATGTCAGTGCTTTGATTATTACAGCCCCAATGCAATGATTGAATGACCCTTTTTTCCACGGCTAAATCGAACTCGTTCCTGAGTGCCCTGAGAATTTTCACACAGCTTCAGAGATTGATTTATTTGGGGTTTATGGGGAATGGGACCAACTGGCAGATTTTTCTGCCATTTTTCAAAGGGAGACAACTTTCGTGACTTCCTGCACGCTTTTCTGTAAGCCCTGTCCCACTGAAAAAGGGGTCTACTCTTAAAGGAAGGAATTTCCTCTCCATGAGCAAATTCTTTCCTTTAAGAGTTGACCCCCATTGACATGAGGGGACTAAACACTTTTGCAGGAGTTCCCTCCCCTGAAGGTGTATCCATTCCCCTTAACGTCCCCGACAACACTGTTTACGTCATTTTGGAGAGCTTGCTTCCAATTTTACGGGACTTATACCCGACATTGAGATGAAATGAAATCCCAAGCCCTGCCGCCTAATGAAACCAAAATGGTTTATATACATGGACGGACCGACTCGCACCATTTTGTCTGGGCAGGCTTAGAGCCTCTAAGCGGTTTACCAGTACTCGTGTGCGTGTCGATTTCAGCCCTGCATGGAAGCATCGTGCAGCCTAATCTATTTCTTCAAGCCATGTGACCCGATGGGCAGGGGCGACACAGCTTCTGTGAAAAAATATTTAGGGACGATTTAGGGAAATATATTGGTTCTACAAAATGAACTGGAAATTTTAAAACATCTTATTTTGATAATCACAATTTTGAAACTGAGGGTATGACGGGATTCTTGAGCAGTGTTGGACACAACAACCCCTATCTTTGCAAACAGTGTAGATCGGGGTTCAAAGTAAAACATAGGAGTGGCTTTTATTTCTTCAGTATAGGATGCCAAGAGTTAAAGAGTGAGCCTCTAAAATAGGCATAAATGTACTTAAAAGTCGATTTTTATCATTTTTGTCGCGTTTTTTTTCAGCGATATCTTTTGCATTTTTGATATTTGAGAGAAAGTTGTATTGGAAAAGCTCCGCCAACTTTTTGAAAAGGTGCCCCCAGGCTAAAAGGACTATTGCTCTAATATCAGATGGATTTTTCCCGGTTTTCGGGATTTTTCCCGGCTTTCGGTTAAAGTTCAGCTGTGTCCCTCAAAAGATTTTTTCGGCCCTTTCAAGATGTATTTCACTTATCGTTTATCAGAGGTGGGCGAAAACCGGAGTACCCTGAGAAAAAAAAGCAAAAAAAAAAAAAAAAAAAAAAAGGCTGATCGTTGCAGATTATGGCGTCTCACATGTAACCCGAGCGAGCCTCGAACCACAGCGTTATTTTACCGACAAGTCCACGGAGGCCGTTAATAAAAATTGTCTGGGGCCAGTTGTTCAAAGCATCGTTAGCTTAACAAGCTTGTTAGTGGTCATATTGTTAACTCTTCTAGCAAGTACAATATTGAAAATTTTGGTATTTTTGCTGAAAAAATGTGAGCAGCTTTTGCATCCGCAAAAGCTGCTCACATTTTTTTTCAGCAAAAATTTCAGCATATTTGCCGTATTTAATGATCAAAGTTTTAACGATACGTTAACTAACGACGTCGTTAGTTTTGAACAACTGGCCCCCGGTGTGCTTCTTAACCCATTGAGTACCAGAAACCCCAAAACGGGTACCCTGGCAAACGGTGCAGGCCCACATCAGAAGCCGCAGAACGCGGCGTCTGATCAGGGCCTACACAGTTTACAAAAAGTTCAGCTAATTTCCAAATAAATTTCAAAGATAACACAACCTGTGATCCCTAAATTTCGAAATGGAATCCTGTCAAATACAAGGTGGAAGATACCATTTGGTACAGAAAGGGTTAACCAATTTTAACCTTCATCCTGCTGAACACAATAGCCATACCTTTTGCAAACCGTTAAGATGGCTTCAAAGAGCCATCTGATCAGGATCTACACTGTTTGACATTCAGTTTGTGAATTTGTAGGAATAAATTACATCAGATAATCTGATCGGTTCAACGTCAGAAATGGGTGTGGTTAAATTTATTTATAGCTGAAAAGTGTGTCTCTAAAATTGACGTAATTATACTAAACTGTAAACTTCTTTTGCCTACTTTTTCGGCGAAAACTTGATATTTGGGCCCCGTCAAGCGATTTTGGTAATTATCGCCTATGCGAGCAGCGAAGGTTAAAGCGAGCCTGCGCATCCGCGCAGTCTCGCCAGAACCTTCGCTGCTCGCTCATACAAGCAGTGAATCAAGAGTGACCTCCAGGCAGGAAGCCATATCCCTGGCCCCTCTGAATGGCTTGGCATGCGCAGTTAAAATTTGTCATGACGGAATGCTCGAAGACACAAATTCGCTTGGCGGGGCTCATTTGATCTTAGATCAACAGTTCCAGCGTGAAAGTTGTGAAGGAGAACCTTCGCCAACCTCTCGACCAGGCTTATACCCTTACTCAGATGGATTTTCACAGCTTTCGATAAAAGTCCAATTCCGTCACTTAAAGGTGTATTATTGAGCTACCGGGTCTCAATTTTTTTTTCTTCTGGTTTTTATCTTCAATGCATACTCATTTGTCATGTGTACACTTTTGGCGCCAAATACAGCTTCAGAACTGTGTGAAAATGGTCATTTTCATTCGTGTTTACCCTTCGCTCTGAACATGTGTTCGGAATTTCTGTTCTAAAAATAAATCTGTCACTTTACACATACATGGCGACAGTATCGTCTCTGAGTGTCGCTACTTATGGCATTGTATTCAGCGTCATATTTCTTCCGATTGAGGCATGGCCTAAGCAAACAAGGCCAAAAATGAACGTCGTATAACGTCATATATGGGGATTCTATTTTTGTCACGAACTAAAAATAGATCTAACTGGTGTGCGAAACCTAGTTATGGAATCCCTCTCAAACTCGTTTACCTGTCATCATAATTGTTTGCATTTTTGCATAAAATGCATTCATTTGTATTGTTTTAAAGAAAAAATACCGGTTATATGTATTTTATTTTTGGAAGCATTTTTTCCAGATAGCTCAATAATGCACCTTTTAAAGTAAGGCTGCCACGATTAATCGTATAATCGATTAATCTTTCGATTAATTCCACAAAAATGATTATCATTTCTGATTTGCTTTTAATCGATTACTTGATAGGTACAATTTACTACCCAAAGTTATGCCTAAAATAGCTGGATGAATGGCAAACAGTACAAACCCTGATGAGACGCCGCATTCTGCGGCGTCTCATCTGGGTCTACACTGTTTGCCCAGGTCTGTCTGTTCAAATATACATATGGCAAAGTATGACGTATGGTAAGAGTGATTCTCAGACAGCAAGCCAGACTGGTTTATGACAAAACCCTTAGCTATTACTAATCGATTATCGATCGCAATGACAGGACTGATAATAGATTAGCTTTTCATCTCCGATTAGCCAGCTCTACTTAAAAGAAATGACTAGGATAGTTTGAAACGATGTCGTGCACCCAACGAAACGTCCGCCAAAAGGGACGTTGTACGAGGGCATGTAGCGTAATGCTTAGTAGGCCGTAAGATTTTCTAAAAACTGAGAATTTTACGTTCTTAGTTTGGTAGAGAGAGTGTTTTGACACCTCATTATTGATTTGGTCTTTAGTGAAACTTGATAAGGGAAAATCTGCGGGGTAGTTGTTAAATTGTCATTGATTAAGTATTTAGCTTCACGCCCCTCTTTTTCCAATAATGGACTTGTCACCACTCTATGAATTATAAACGTGTACTGTCACCGCCACATGCTTGACAAATGTATTTATCACCTTGTTAAGGGTTTCCAGGTGCTAATGTCTTTTATTAATGTATAGGGGTGTTTAAATATTCCAGTTAGTAAAAGACTTTCACACTATTTATGAGTTCATTCACTTTACAGATATGTTAATGTGGTAAAATGATCTTCGGGCTTTTCTTACTAATGGGTTTTAACACGTGCGAATGGGTATGACTAAGTATGCAGGTGTGAGAGTACTATATAAGGAGCGAGTGCGAGGGAGCAGGAGAGTTCGATTTCAGATTGATACCAGACTCTGAAATGGTTATACGTGTATTTACAAGATCTGGTTTTTACAACCTTGGACATGGATTCGGCTTTAAGATGATATCTCAGAAACATTAGAACTTCTAGTCAGTATTATATAGACACTGGTAGGATGTGATTTGGTATGAGAGAGACTCCTGTGGCGTATTACAGTATGTTGTCAATAAACTAAATATTGTATCAGAATGTCTTTATTCGTTCCTACCAACCCAGAAAACACAACGCGAAGGATAGACTAAGAGACAGTAATTACGTAACAGGCAAGTCAATAAGTAACCAGTCTATCCCATTTCCGAGACAACCAAAATTTTCATGCCTTGTTTCAATACATGTTTTAGGCATCAGTGCAAAATTGCACCCTTATTGTGTCATTCACTCATAAGATATTGAACGTCAAACATGGCTAGCGATGCAAAATAGAAGTAAAGGCAATGTTCAGGAATCGATACAATTAACCCACAGCTCCCATCAGAGACACCAAAGAGAAAGAAACACAAACATGAAACAACAGATCCTAATGGAAACATCAACAGCGGAAAGCCAAAAGGACAGTTACTTTCCCACAAAATGGCCAACTGGCTATCTAAAACAAAATAATATAAGCGACACAAACACTCAAAGACAAACCATAACAAAAATAAACCGCGACAGAAGAACCGCCTTGGAACGGTCAGAGAAACGAATTCCACTGCGGGGATTTAATCGAATTTGCGTGGCCACAATCCTCGCCCTTACTTCCGTCGCGATTTAGACACATAATTTGTACAGTTCGCATGAAGGCCTCCTAACTTATCAGTGCAACATCTCCGTGAACACAAAAATCAAACAACCACAGAGATGACTCGACAGCAAGAAACCACTGAAATGCTGGAGCAAAAGAAAACCAACAGTTACACTCCGATACAATTTGCAGTATGCCAGGTTGTCACATATATCAAATCCGTAGACTTACATGTCAAATGGGGCATGTTAACTACAGAAAAACGTCTCCCGTTTACAGACGAAGAAACGGTAGATGCAGTGCATAAATGTGAACAGCACCTGCACCTCTTAGCATTGCACTTGGAAATACTAGGATACATTCCACTTCTCCTGAAAGGATATGTATATTTCCGAAGAATGGGCGATTTGATAGGAGATAATCTAACTCTCAGATTATTTTTAAATACATTAGTACTACCTGCTCCACTTAAATTAAGAGAAGCGGCAGAAAACAAAATTTATAGGCCTCACCAATACCAACGGCAACATAGTTTGTTTTGGCTTCAGCAGGTAAGGCCGCTAACAATATGGCCGTTGTGACGGCTTCACTATGTTAACACTCTTCAGCAAGCACTTGGTGGTACAAAAATTGATGACAACATTAAACTAAACGCATTTAAGGTACATCCTAGGTACTGGTACAGTGCGAAATAGAAGTGAAGGCAATGATCAGGTACTGATACAATTAATCCACAGCTCCCATCAGAGACACCAAAGGGAAAAAAACAGAAACATGAAACAACTAGACCCTAATTGAGACATCAATAGCGGAAAGCCAAAAGGACAGTTACTTTCCCACAAAATGGCCAATTGGCTATCCAAAACGAAATAATATAGGTGACACTCAAAGACAAGCCATAACAAAAATAAGCCACAACAGAAGAACCGCCTTGGAACGGTCAGTGAAACGAATTCCACTGGGGGGCTAAAATCGATTTTACGTGGCCACAGTCCTCGCCCTTACTTCCGTCGCGATTTAGACAAATAATTTGTTCAGTCCACATGAAGGTCTCCTAACTCATCAGTGAAACATCTCCATGAACACAAAAATCAAACAACCACATAGATGAAACAACGATGAGGACTCGACAGCAAGAAACCACTGAAATGCTGGAGCAAAAGAAAACCAACAGGCCCGACCAGAGACAGAGCCTAATATACAGACTGATGTATCAGTTCAGTTTACGTAAGAACTGTAGGAACACTGACATGCTAGCTCAAGTTACTGGGCAGACTGTAATGCCAATCCACTACACTATCAGACATGTAAACTGATTATGGCAGTAGACCGAACTACTTGGACTGTTGAGGATCATAGCTGTAGAGTGCAGTTTATCACAGAACTCCTAAGGAGACTTCATGTCCTATCAGGTCTGCTGCAGTATGAATTCTCGAAACCACGATCCTGCATTGCCAGCTGTTGTTTTAACAAGCTGTCGAGGGAACCTGCTATGACAGTCCAGGCTCCTACAAGGCATATGGAAAGACTTTGGTTCCAGACAAGTTAGCTACAATACCTCTGAGCTTAATATATAACATGCCCAAGGCATTAAGGACACTTTCTTTTAAATATTTCATTATAGTTCACGTGCCTCTTCCAAACCCAGCAAATACAAGCTCTCAGAGCCAGTCACCATCGATGACTTTGCAACAATTTTCTCCGTCCAGAAACTAAGGATGTCTGCAGACTAAAGATCCCTATGTCTTCATACTGCCTTTCCATTTGTTTTCTTTCTGCCCCTCCCCCCCCCCTCTTGGTATTCCTCTCCACCTCATGTAACTACGAACCCTCTGTGGGAACTATTGTACACGTACCACTTCTGGCTACTACATGGACTCTGTCAACACCGTGATTCAGCTCAGTGTACCATAAGACTTCATTGACGACTACAACCTCAGCCAGTTATAACACTACTTGACAGACTGTGGGGTCAGCTCAACGTACTAAATAGCCTGTTTAGAATTTATTTCGCACTATATCAGACCGCTAAAATACTATATCAATGCTTACTCACAACATATATAATGCAAATAAAAATAGAAAATGAGTTCCTTTAAGAGCAATGAAAAAATTCATAAGAAAGAAGATGGGTCATACTACGTAGTTTCGGCTAATAAAGCCTCATCAGTGACCCTGTAATGATCCGGCAAAGAAAGCCAGAGGAAACATACTGCAATTTTGCGAATTTGGAATAGGCAGTCGATTCAAAGACTGATATAAATCAAAATGGGGTCCAAATAATTAAAAACCTGTCTAGAATATGAGTCTAAACCAATAATTTATTTCTGATTTCTCAGAATATTCACGCTGATCTCAAAGGACCAAAAGTAAAATATAAACTGCACTATGGTTGCAAGTAGTAATTTTTATCTGTTCTTTTTTTACTTTACATAAAGTTATGATAGACTCATAATTGGTATTAATAAAACAAGATTCGCATTAATTAGAATAACGTTTTTTTGCCTATTATCTATTATATCTTATTATAAAGTAAAGTAGAAGTAAACAAAGATCAGGAATCGATACAATTAACTTACTCCACCCATCAAAGTAGAAGCAAAACAAAGATCAGGAATTGATACAATCAACCCACTCCACCCATAAAAGACACCAAAGGGAAAGAAACACAAACACCAAGCGACAAGACCATAATGGAAACCCAAACAAAGGAAGGCCATAAGGACAGTCACTTTCCCACTAAATGGCCATATGGCCATCCAAAACAAAAAGACAAAAGTGATACACACAGTAAGTAACAAACAACAACATAAATAAATCGCCACAAAAGAGCCGCCTTGGAACAGACACCAAAGGGAAAGAAACACAAACATGAAGCGGCAAGACCATAATGGAAACCTAAACTAATGAAGGCCATAAGGACAGTTACTTTCCCACATGGCCAAATGGCCAACCAAAATTAAAAGACACAAGTAATACACACAGTAAGTAACAAACAAGAACGAAATAAACCGCCACAGAAGAACCTCCTTGGAACGGTCAGTGGAAAGAATTCCACCGGGGGGCTTAAATCGATTTTACATGGCCATAATCCTCGCCCTTACCTCTGTCGCGGTATACACTAATTTTGTTTAGTCCGCATGAAGGCTTCCTAACTGATCAGTGTAACATTTTCGAGAACATACAAATAAAAAACTACAGAGATGAAGCAAGGTTGAGGACTCGACAGCATACAACAACAGAATTGCTGGAGCAAAAGAAAACCAACAGTTATAGAGGATTATATGTTTAGTTTAATATGTTGTATGTCTATTTTCAGATCTTGATCATTGTCAGATGTCAATAAAGATACAACACAAATAGAGCTCATTCTTATTTATGATCAAGATACCGATTTGACACTATATACACTCACAATGCCAGAGGTAGCATGCCCAGTCCCGGGGTGCGAGTACAAGACTGCAGATCTGGACGCCGCAATTGTAGCAGCGCTTATAACAGCACACAGTGCCACACACTTGGCGGCACCTGCACCCGCCCCACTAGCTGCCAAAGTAGAACGCGTTCGACGACCCACAGTAACCGCCGCTGGAACAAGCGAGGACTGGGCGTATTTCACATCTCGTTGGAAGGACTATGTGGATGCCACAAAAGTAGTTGGTCGCGATAAAGTGATTCAACTGCTGGAGTGCTGTGATGAGCCACTCCGAAAGGACCTCACTAGGGCAGCAAGTGGCAGCCTTACGGATAAAACGGAGGCTGAAGTTCTGACAGCCATTCGTAAATTAGCTGTACGTGAAGAGAACACTATGGTGGCCAGGGTAACTTTGCACAATATGCGCCAAGATCGTGAGGAAACTGTAAGGAGTTTTGGCGCAAGAATTCGTGGACAGGCTGATATTTGTAGATTCACAATCAAGTGCCCTGGATGTGATGCAGATGTGAACTATACGGATGCCATTATGCGAGACGTGTTAAGCCGGGGCCTGGTAGATCCCGAAATTCAGATGGACCTCCTTGGCGACAAGAACCAAGAAATGTCACTGGAGGATGTGTTTCAATTCGTGGAGGCCAAGGAGGCAGGTAAAAGGTCTGCCTCTCGTCTTCTGGACTCTGTCGAAGCTGCTACATTTAGTTCATATAAGAAGACTAAACAACAGAAACCCAACAAAGCTGATCATGATTCAGAACTGTGTACATATTGTGGTAAGCGTGGACATGGGAAGCAAAGCACAGCTAGGATTCGCCGTACTCAGTGTCCAGCATATGGTCACAGATGTGAACATTGTAAGCGTGAACACCATTTCGAAACTGTATGTCGTAGCAAAGATGATGTCTATGGTCGAAGTAAAGACTACACAGCTCGTAAAGCACGTCGTCAACCACCCAGGGATCCAGATCATGAAAATGCAGTGTTTGATGCTTTATGTACATTGTTTGATCAGTCTTCACGGGAGGTCGATCCAACAATGGAATTGTTTGATCTATCTTCACGGGACGTCGGTCCAACAATGGACAATGTATGCTATGTTACAAGGAGTAATCACACCGTGCCCCTTGACCATCATGTGTACGATAATGAATCAGACACTTGGGTCCGTAGAAGCTCAAAACCACAGCCATTTATAAATGTAACTGTTCAAACTCATTCACAAGATTATGCTGAGCTAGGTTTTGGTGATAAGCATATTAGTTCTCTTTCTGTCTCTGTATCTGCAATGGCCGATACTGGCTGTCAGAGCTGTTTAGCTGGACTTAAGGTCATTCACCGCCTTGGTTTACGTGAATCTGATTTGCTACCAGTAACTATGCGTATGCACACCGCTAACGATGATGGCATTCAAATCCTTGGAGCCATTTTGCTTGGTATTTCTAGCACGGATCACACAGGACATACTGTAGAGACCAGACAAATGACATATGTG
This sequence comes from Lucinisca nassula, assembly GCA_963580285.1. Lineage (NCBI taxonomy): Eukaryota > Metazoa > Mollusca > Bivalvia > Lucinida > Lucinidae > Lucinisca > Lucinisca nassula. The sequence continues at coordinate 21,213,149 of OY757022.1, forward strand.
ACTGACTCGACAGACAAGTTATTTTTAAGTAGGGAGGCATGTGTCGCCCTTGGAATCATATCTGAGAGTTTCCCCCAGGTACATGCTATCAACACTAAGTCTTATAATACTGCTAACGTCCATGATCACATCGCTGCCCCATGTGGTTGCCCTGTTCGCCGGCCCCCTCCTCCATTACCCAGTGACCTACCATTCCCGGCTTCTGACACAAACCGTGGTAAACTACAGGAGTATCTTCTGAATACTATAAATCCAGCACTTTTAACACCTGTGATCATCAGCAGTTACCACTAATGGACTGTCCTCCGATGAAGTTAATGGTTGATCCTAATGCTAAACCTGTTGCTCATCACACCCCCGTACCTGTACCATTACACTGGCGGGAAGATGTTAAGGCAGGCCTTGACCAGGATGTTAGATTAGGAGTTCTTGAACAGGTGCCTATTGGTGACCCGGTGACATGGTGTCACAGAATGGTGGTTTGTGCGAAGAAGACTGGGAAGCCAAGACGGACGGTCGACTTTCAGGCCCTCAATGTCCATGCGACCCGTGAGACGCACCACACACCCTCGCCTTTCCTTCAAGCCCGGTCTGTTCCAGCTGGAAAGAAGAAGACAGTCTTTGATGCATGGAATGGCTACCACAGCGTTCCGATATGTGAGGAAGATCGTCACTTAACAACATTCATCACTCCTTGGGGCAGATACCGTTACAAGACAGCACCACAAGGCTACATCGCATCCGGCGATGGCTACACTAGACGCTACGACGAAATCGTCGCTGACATCCCCAACAAGACCAAATGTGTGGATGATGCTTTGTTGTGGTCTGATACACTGGAGGAGAGCTTCCACCAGGCTGCACAGTGGCTTGATGTGTGCGGAAGGAATGGTATTGTCCTCAACCCTGACAAATTTGTGTTTGGAGCTGATACTGTGGAGTTTGCTGGGTTCGAAATTTCTCTAACGGATGTCCGACCATGCCGACGATACTTACGTGCTATCCTAGACTTCCCCACACCCAAGGACATAACTGACGTTCGCTCATGGTTCGGGTTACTTAATCAGGTCTCGTATGCATTCAGCATGGCAGAACGCATGCTTCCGTTCCGTGAACTTCTGAAACCAGGTACACGCTTCACATGGAATGATGAGCTCCAAAGCATATTTGAAGAGTCTAAAAGTGTGATCACGAGAGACATAGAGGAAGGTGTTCGAATTTTTGATCCATCCAAACCAACTTGCCTAGCTACAGACTGGTCTAAGACTGGAATAGGATTTTGGTTGTTACAGAAGCACTGTTCTTGTGAAGAAGTCAAGCCATTCTGCTGTCCGATGGGCTGGAAGATTACTCTCGTGGGTAGCAGATTTACGCATGCAGCAGAGGCACGCTACGCACCTATAGAAGGTGAGGCACTGGCAGTTGCAGACGCGCTAGAAAAGGCCAGATACTTTGTACTTGGTTGCTCCAATCTCATCATCGTTGTAGACCACAAACCACTGCTCAAGATTTTCAATGACAGATCACTTGAAGCTATCTCCAATACACGTCTGCGAAACTTGAAGGAGAAGACCCTGCGCTATAGGTTTCACATGATGCACATCCCAGGAGTCAAGCATCTTGCCACAGATTGCCTATCCAGACATCCTATTAGTGATCCAGTGAAACTTATCCTCCCTGATGATGTTGCCACTGTAGCATCCGGCTGCTCTGACATTGATTCAGAAGAAATTGTTATATCAACGGCCATTTCTACACTTAATGCACTTAGTATTCAAGCCATTACATGGGATAGAGTTCGTACAGCTACGACTAGTGAACCAGATATGCTCACATTGCTTGACCTCATAGAGAATGGCATGCCAGAAGTCCGTAATGAGATGCCTAAAGCCTTACGAGATTTCTTTCAGTTTCGGAATGACCTTTCAACGGTTGATGGAGTTATACTATATAAAGACCGTATTGTAATCCCACAGTCTCTGAGGGAGGAAGTCCTAAGTTGTCTTCACGCTGCACACCAAGGTGTTACCTCAATGATTGCAAGAGCAGAGTCTTCAGTGTTTTGGCCGGGAATTACTCCAGCAATTACTGAGATGCGGGTCAACTGTAATCACTGCAACCGCAATGCTCCGTCGAACCCAAGTGCGCCACCTATACCACCAACAACACCGGAATACCCCTTCCAGTGCATCTGTGCTGATTACTTCACATATAAAGGTCATGATTATCTGGTAGTTGTGGATCGATACTCAAATTGGCCCATTGTGGAAAGGTCTCTCAATGGTGCTGAAGGGCTTATTTCGTGTCTCAGACGGGTCTTTGTCACATATGGAATTCCCGACGAGCTTGCTTCTGATGGTGGTCCTCAATTTACTGCCACGATTACACGACAGTTCCTCCAAGACTGGGGTGTCCATCACAGGTTATCATCAGTAGCATTCCCACATAGCAACTGCCGCGCTGAGATTGGAGTGAAGACGGTTAAACGCCTTTTGATGGACAATACCAGTGACACAGGTGTAATTGATACTGACAAATTTCAGCGAGCAATGTTACAATATCGCAACACTCCAGACAGGGATACGAAACTTTCACCAGCCATGTGCATATTCGGCCGACCAATCAGAGATTTCATCCCTATACCTCCAGGCAAATACCAACCACATGAGACTTGGCTATCCACTTCACTTGCACGAGAAGAAGCACTTCGGAATAGACATATGCGTTGTGCAGAGAAGTTAGTGGAACATACCAAACGGCTACCACCCCTTGTTGTTGGTGACCATGTCCGCCTCCAGAATCAAAATGGTCCCCATCCCCGTAAATGGGACAGGACAGGTGTTGTAATCGAGGTCCGTCAGTATGATCAGTATGTGGTATGTGTTGATGGTTCCAGGCGTGTTACACTTCGTAACCGAAAATTCCTTCGCAAATATACTCCTGTTCAGTTACCAGCACATAAACTTACAATTGAAAATGACCTCAGATTCCATCGGTCAACCACTATACCATCTAACTCAGAGTCCAAACCTAGTCCGCACAAAGACCTTGGTTCTTCTGACCTGGCCACACCCTCCATGGTCCCTTCGTCCCACCAGACTCCAACACCTGTTGTACCTGTGCCTGCTCAGACACCTGCTCATAGCATTGACACACCACGGTCTTCTGTGGGTCAGAATGCCAAGCGCCAGTTGAGTTTTGACATGCCCAATGATTCCAGATTGCAGGCTCAAATTCCTGCTGAGAGCCCCAGGCCTCCTCCGTTTACTGACAACAGTAAAGTCCAGAGTGTAGATAAACCACCAACCCCTCGTCGGTCAAGTAGGGCAACTCGACCACCAGACTGGCAGAAGGACTATGTTATGGACATGATGGAGAAGACGACAAATCACTAGGTTATTTTTGTGTTCACTTTCAAACATTGTTCACAGTGACAGTTTATATCATTTATATTTTCCTTTTGTTTTCATTTGGAAAGGACCAATATTTTCCAACTACGGGGTACTATTAGGTGATTCAATTACTATTGCCGAATGAGGCTTTATTATGTGTTTTTGTAATTCAAATAGCATACGAACGGTATTTGTTTCATCACAGACAGTACATGGTACTTAACAGAGTTTGTGTTAAAAAGACTTTATTTAGCAGCAGCAAGTGAATTATCAGTCACATCATGGTTACCTATTACATTTAGGTATACACCATGTACATCCAGACATTACTGCCGTGACTCTGGTTCTAAGTTGTGAGTTTTTGGTCAGTCTTTGTTTTATAATTCTCAACGAAAAGACTTGGGGGGAGATAGAGGATTATATGTTTAGTTTAATATGTTGTATGTCTATTTTCAGATCTTGATCATTGTCAGATGTCAATAAAGATACAACACAAATAGAGCTCATTCTTATTTAAGTTAGACTCCGAAGGGCCCAACCAAAGACGGAGCATTAGGCGCCAACCAACATAAAGAATACTAAAATAAAATAAAATTCCATTTATGCTTTTACGCTGGAGCCGTCATATAATCTTAAGCCCGACCCACCGGTGTGCAATCAAAGAGGGAAGCAAAGTTGCCAACCGTGATTGGGTTAACCACCATGCATGCAGTCTGTTTTATAACATTTATGTTGTACCCAATCTTTATATATCGACGAATGATTTTACGAAATCGGGTTCTAAAGTCATTACAGGCATGTATTTTTCTAAATTTATATACTAAGTCACCATAGAATTCGGGTTCCGATAGGCCATGTTGCAGAAGTGTTTTATGTCAAACATTGAATTTTGAAACCAAATCAGAATGACGTCTATAAAACTTAGAAAAGGCTTTACATTGTTTATGATACCGATACCCATGATTAAGAGGTTTAGCGGTTAATAATTTATTACGAGTGTTGAAGTCGGATACATGACTAGACACTCTAGCGAATCGAATTTACTGCGAAATATAAACCCCGTACGATGTCGCACGAGGAACATTACCGTCCAAAAAAGGAAAATTTACAATCTCGAAATCAAAACCATCACGTTTATCATAAATGTTGCAAGAAACAAATCCATCTACAATAGATAAATGTAAATCCAAAAAGGGGGCCTCGGTATCAGAGGAATTTGCCTTGTTTAACTGTAGTTCTAGGGGATAAATCTGACTGATCAAACCATCAAAGTAAGTATTGTCAATATTTAATAAATCATCTAAATATCTAGCAGTAAAGTTAAAAGCTTCAATAATTTCAGATTGGTTATCAATGGAAAGCGACAACATGAAGTCTCTTTCATAACAATACAAGAACAGATCAGCCACAAGAGGTGCGCAATTCGTACCCATCGGAATACCCACAATTTGTCTAAATAACTTAGTACCGAATCAAATATAAATATTGTCAAGTAGAAAGGTGACGACATCACACACTTTCTGACAGGACCAAAGTGTATAACTCTTATGTTCTTTAGAAGTGAAAAATGTATTTCTGACATTACATGCAAGATAAAGAGAATCTTCTCTGTGAAAAGCCCATTCAATTAAATCATTAAGCTTTTCTTTTATAAGATTATGAGGAAGTGTAGTGTAAAGAATGGAAAAATCGCAAGTAGACAGACTCGAAGCACGAAAACGTCTGGATTTCAATTTATTTAAAACCTCATTCGAATTTTTTATAGACCAAAACAGATTTCTTCCTGATCTTTCAAAGACTTTATCACAATATTTAATCCCATGCGTTTTAATAGCAGTAAGACATGAAGTTAATAATTTAGAAAGTTCAGTGGTAGTGCAAGAGCTAGAATTTGCAATAAACCGTGCTTTGTAAGGTCTTTTATGAAGTTTTGGTAACCAGTATAGCGTAGGAAGCTTGTCTTGGCCTTCTGTAACACACAAAGCAAACTTGGTGGCTGAATGACAAATATGTTCATCTACTATAGCTCTCTCTTCAGCTAAAGGCTGAAGTTCATAGGCCTTAGTACCACCAAGCTCCTGCTTAAGCGTGTTAACATAGTGGAGCCGTCACACAACGACGAGGTTGTTAGCGGCCTTGTCTGCAGGGGCCAAAACAAGCTTCTTATGAAATTCGTGAATACCTAGTTTAAGATGACGTAAAGACGTCTTAGGCTTAGGAGGTAATAAGTTAGTATTTTGAGAATAGAAAGAAATGCGTTTATTCACTAGTTTTAAAATGCTAAGTTTCCAGTCCTTAAGGGCTTTATGCTCAACATACTATCGCTTACACCATCGATTACCGAATTCATTCAAGGCCGCAGCGATTTCATCTCTACATTTACTGAAATCAATTTTAGAAGGAAACCGATATTTCGGTCCTTTAGAAATTATATTCCTTATCCTAGAATCAGGAATAATTTTCAAATTGCCAGTAATTACATGACCAGCAGCAGGATAGCAATACACTGAGTTTTTACAATCACATGAATCGGGAGTATTAGTATCAATATCAAGATCTGAAACAAGTTTATTGAAATTAAAAATAATAGATCTAACAGGTTTGTTATATTTATAGCAACTTATAGGTGTTTCAGTATTTTGAAAATAAGCAGGAATGGAAGAAATCACCGAGCTCACACGAAAAATACTGGGCAAATCTATTAAATCCATACCCTTATTAATGAAGGATATTTTGAAGAAATGACGTTTATGATTAATTTCAGAATCAATGTAAGGACGGAGAGTATGCTTAGTATAGCCTCTAGTTAAGAGAGCCGCATCATATAACTGATAAGAATTATCGTAGAATTTATTCGCCTCGGTGTCCAGAAGACGTAAAACAGAAACGGGTAATGAACTTAAAAATGAAAGCAAAGAGTGGCGTCCATGATTTAATAATATAAGTAACAGTCACTTCAGTCTAGTATTGTTTCGTTTAAAAGTACGTAATTTACGTTTATAGTTACCATTTTTCCTGGTGTCGTGAGATCTAGTTCTGCGTTTTCGACATTCCAGGAGCAAGAAAATATCAAAGTCCGGCATTCTGGAAATATTACCCTCATGATAAATGTTGTCATTAAATCCCAGTGGAAAAGTGATCTGTAAAGATTTAATCCATTTCAGTTCAGCCTCATGTCTTTTGATAATTTTGAATCTAGATGTAGAATTTGCATCTTAGTAAAGTTTTTCCACTGGTTGTATAACAATGTTATTTACAGAATGACCTGTACGTCGAAAGTGACGGTACAAGAAAGTGTCAGTTTTGTTAGGTTTACTCATTCTACGATAATGCTCGTTCAATCTAGTTTTAAGCATGCGGTTAGTTTGACCGACGTACTGCATATTACAGTTTACAGCACGTCATGTAATTAGATAAATTAAATCTGTAGATTGTCATGTCAAATCAGACATGTTAACTACAGAGAAGCGTCTACCGTTTTTAGATGAAGTAACGGTAGACGCAGTGCTTAAATGCGGACAACATCTGCACCTCTTGGCATTGCACTTAGAAATACTAGGATACATTCCACTTCTCCTGAAAGGATATGTATATTTCCGAAGAATGGGCGATTTGATAGGAGATAATCTAACTCTCAGATTATTTTAAATGCATTAGTTCTACCTGCTCCACTTCTTTTCCACGGATTCGTATATTTTCGAAGGATGGGTGACTTGAGAGGAGATAGTCTTATACGAAGATTATTTTTAAACATATTGGGATTGCCTGCTCCATTGAGATTAACTGAAGTTACAGAAGACAAATTTAAGGGTCTGACCAATACCGAAGGCAACATAGTATTAAAGTTCTTAATAGAATGAGGAATCCGTACAGAAGAAGCAGAGTGTAACCTAAGGGGTGATATTGATAGTTTAAATGAATTTGTGATACTCATTTGGGTTTATAAGGTTTTGATATCGTCAAAACTAAAGCGATCTTCATACCGGTCATTAAGTAAAACAGCATATAAAATTACTGAAGACAATTCCTTCGAATAGAAGGAAGGTACAACAAAAGCCCACAAAACATCTTTGTCTCCTTAAAGTTCAGGGATGTCAAACAAGCAGTTGTTATACAACGAGGAACGAACATCGGTTTAATAATGACCTTCAACAGGTATCTAAAGGATGTCAATAGATGGAACAGTGAAAAGCAATTGCATAAGCAATCCCTGAGGATTGGAAAAATAAGAACATCAAAAGTATGTACGGGGAGACCTTTAACAGCCGCCACACGGCACAAACAAAACAGCCCTGATATGCAAAGTAGAAGTAAAACAAAGATCAGGAATCGATACAATTAACTTACTCCACCCATCAAAGACATCAAAGGGAAAGAAACACAAACATGAAGCGACCAGACCAAAATGGAAATCTAAACTAAGGAAGGCCATAAGGACAGTTACTTTCCCACAAAATGGTCAAATGGCCATCCAAAATAAAAAGACACAAGTGATACACACAGTAAGTAAGAAACAAGAACATAAATAAACCGCCACAGAAGAACCGCATTGGAACGGTCAGTGGAAAGAATTCCACTGGGGGGCTTAAACCGATTTTCCATGGCCATAATCCTCGCCCTTACCTCTGTCGCGGTATACACTAATTTTGTTTAGTCCGCATGAAGGCTTCCTAACTCATCAGTGTAACACCTCCGAGAACATACAAACCAAAAAACTACAGAGATGAAGCAAGGTTGAGGACTCGACAGCATACAACAACAGAATTGCTGGGGCAAAAGAAAACCGACAGTTAGACTCCGAGGGGCCCGACCAAAGATGGAGCATCAGGCGCCAACCAACATAAAGAATAGTAAAATAAAATTCCATTTATGCTTTTACGCTGGAGCCGTCATATAATCTTAAGCCCGATCCACCGGTGTGCAATCAAAGAGGGAAGCAAAGTTGCCAACCGTGATTGGGTTAACCACCATGCGTGCAGTCTGTTTTATAACATTTATGTTGTACCTAATCTTTATATATCGACGAACGAAAACTCGGTAACGTAAAACACATTATTTCTATTCGCTCTGTTAAGAATAAATTAAAAATAGAAGTAGAGGCAATGATCAGGAATCGATACAACTAACCCACAGCTCCCATCAGAGACACCAAAGGGAAAGAAACACAAATATGAAGCAACAGACCCTAACGGAAACACCAACAGCGAAAGCCAAAATGACAGTTACTTTCCCACAAAATAGCCAAAAGGCTATCCAAAATAAAATAATATAAGCGACACAAACACCCAAAGACAAACCATAACAAAAATAAACCGCGACAGAAGAAGTGTGAACAAAGCAAAATTTCTTCCATGATAAGAACTGTATCTCTTTAAATGTATACTTGGATAAAAATCTATAGTAATAGTCCAATTTCAAAAGGAAGCATGGCAAGTGCCAACCTCGCCCCTCTAAACACATCCTTCTTAATCATAAAATCAGCCCCATCCATTCTGCTTTCACATTAAAGTCACTTGGTTACGTCATATATGCACAGCTTTTGCGCAAGTTGGGCAATTTTACGGTTCAAGAGCACAAAATCGTGTTTTAACGTAGCTTCTCTATGTATTCTATATATTCGTAATGACGGCCATGGTGCAACAAATCGTCATTTATGGACATCATCGGATGTACTAGAGGGTTCTTTGTGGGTGGAATGTAGATTTTTAAACATCCTGGAATGTATATTTTTAAACATCCTGAACTCGCTAAGTTTGCCTGGAGAATCAAGACAGGGTAAAGAGGTGAGAATCAAGTCTTAAGTTTCAATTAGGGTCTGTTGTTCCATGTTTGTGTGTCTTTCCCTTTGGTGTCTCTGATGGGAGCTGTGGGTTGATTGTATCGATTCCTGATCGTTGCCTCCGCTTCTATTAAGTATTCTTATCAAGAGTAGGGAAGCTAGCCATTCGTTCCAAGCCATGGTCATTCATTATATCTAGTAATATTTGTCCTTCAGACTGGCTCAGAATTGTATCTGATTTGCTGAGCCTGTCGGGCCAAACGATTTCCCTGAAGTTGAAGTCACCTAGAACATGGACTGGTGGAAGTTGTGTACCTTTATGTTGTGGCTTAATGCGACCAAGTTGGTCTCAAAACAACTGGAAATCTTCGACTGTGCCACCTGGTTGTCGATGCCACAAAGTGAGAAGTTTCGTTGAACACCTTAGTTAAAAACCCAAATTGACTCAGAATCATTTTCCAGTTCCATTATTGTTCCATGTGAGAGATGTCTCTATGATTGACATCAAGTTGGTTACTTATTCCCTATTTCCTATCCCCGATTCGAATCGGGAACAGAGAATAGGGAATAAGTAACCAACTTGATGCCAATGTCACTATGAATGAGCAGCATCACCCATATCTTTTCAGAATACACTGAATTCACAAGATTATGGGAATAGTTCAAAGTTGTTATTAAACTGTCAATCTTTGTTTCCTGAACAGCCACAACATACGATTGGTTAGTATCAAGGAAAGCCAAGAATTCAAGTATGTTGCCTGTGATACCATTAATATCTATACTGCAATTTTTTTACCTTTAACAAAACTGGGCTTGGTTTAGTGAAGAGTCAGGGTTTGACTTCCTTTTTCCCTTGATATGCGAGAAATCTTTTCTTATCCAGTTCCATATATATTCATTGAAGAAAGAGTCAGAACCTCAGTACCTCGTGTGCGGGTCGGTTTCAGCTCTGCGTGGAAGCATCATGCAGCCCATATATTTCTTCAAGCCCTGATGGGCGGGACCGACTTTTAACAGTAACAGTCTAACATTGTATATACAACCCCATTACGCGATTCAAAAAGTACATGTGCTCAAGAAGACCCGAAAAAGAAAACTATAAGCTACGCTTGGTGTCTCAGAATTGGGAGCTTATGCGAAGAGAGGTAACTGAGGTAATGACCAAGTATGACAGACTCAGTTTGTTTGTTTGTTTGATTTGAAGTTTAACGTCCCCGTCAACACTGTATAGGTCATTTTGGAGACGTTGCTTCCAATTTTGTGGGACTTTACCCGACAATGAGATGAAATGACATCTCAAGCCAAATGAAACCACATGAAGATAGATAGCTAGATAGAAGAAAACGAACAGTCAATATCGTAGATACCAGGCCTATAGTGATGCCCTGAATAATTACTTCATTCCTATAACTATTCGAGATCCTCAGTGGATTAGTCTTCCCTCCTCTATGGTAGATGCCCAAACTGCAGAGGAGTTCAAAACCCGTATGGTATAGATTGGGGCTCAGAGGTATACGTTTTAGTAAACCTCTGTAAACAGATTGTAAATAGTTTTAAGTATTCACCCAATGATTTTTTATGCTAAATACCTAACTGAGGTAATGGCCAAATGTAACCGACTCAGTAAATGAAGATAGATAGGTTGATAGGTTTCTGCTTTTTGTAAGGACGATGATTATTGCCACGTAAAATCAATTTAAGCCCCCAGTGGAATTAGATTCTATGACGGCTCCAACGTAAAGGCTTATTGAGAATTAGAGAGATCTAATTCAAGGTAATGTTGGTTGGTGCCTGATGCTCTGTCTCTGGTCGGGCCCATCGGAGTCTAACTGTTGGTTTTCTTTTGCTCCAGCATTTCAGTGGTTTCTTGCTGTCGAGTCCTCAGCGTTGTCTCACCTCTGTGGTTCTTTGATTTTTGTGTTCACGGAGATGTTGCACTGATGAGTTAGGAGGCCTTCATGCGGACTGAACAAATTATTTGTCTTAATCGCGACAGAAGTAAGGGCGAGGATTGTGGCCACGTAAAATCGATTTAAGCCCCCCAGTGGAAATCTTCCACTGACCGTTCCAAGGCGGCTCTTCTGTGGCGATTTATTTATGTTGTTGTTTGTTACTTAGTGTGTGTATCATTTGTGTCTTTTAATTTTGGATGGCCATATGGCCATTTTGTGGGAAAGTGACTGTCCTTATGGCCTTCCTTTGTTTAGGTTTCCATTATGGTCTGGTCGCTTAATGTTTGTATTTCTTTCCCTTTGGTGTCTTTTATGGGTAGAGTAAGTTAATTGTATCAATTCCTGATCTTTGTTTTACTTCTACTTTGCATATCAGGGCTGTTTTGTTTGTGCCGTGTGGCGGCTGTAAAAGGTCTCCCCGTACATGCATTTAATGCTCTTATTTTTCCAATCCTCAGGGATTGCTTATGCAATTGCTTTTCACTGTTCCATTAATTGACATCCTTTAGATACCTGTTGAAGGTCATTATTAAACCGATGTTCGTTCCTCGTTGTATAACAACTGCTTGTTTGACATCCCTGTACTTTAAGTAGACTGGGGTGTTTTGTGGGCTTTTGTTGTACCTTCCTTCTATTCGAAGGAATCTTCTTCAGTATTTATTTATTTAATAACCGGTATGAACATCGCTTTAGTTTTGACGGTATCACAACCTTATCAACCCAAATGAGTATCACAAATACATTTAAAATATCAATATCACCCCTTAGGTTACACTCTGCTTCTTCTGTACGGATTCCCCATTCTATTAAGAACTTTAATACTATGTTGCCTTCGGTATTGGTTAGACCCTTAAATTTGTCTTCTGTAACTTCAGTCAATCTCAAAGGAGCAGGCAATACCAATGTTTTTGGGAGTAGTCTTCGTATAAGACTATCTCCTCTAAAATCGCCCATCCTTCGAAAATATACTAATCCGTGGAAAAGAAGTGGAATGTATCCTAGTATTTCTAAGTGCAATGCCAAGAGGTGCAGATGTTGTTCGCATTTAAGCACTGCGTCTACTGTTACTTCATCTGTAAACGGTAGACGCTTCTCTGTAGTTAACATGTCTGATTTGACATGACAGTCTACAGATTTAATTTATCTAATTACTTGACGTGCTGCAAACTGTAATATGCAGTACGTCGGTCAAACTAACCGCATGCTTAAAACTAGATTGAACGAGCATTATCGTAGAATGAGTAAGCCTAAGAAAACTGACACTTTCTTGTACCGTCACTTTCGACGTACAGGTCATTCTGTAAATAACATTGTTATACAACCAGTGGAAAAACTTTATTACGATGCAAATTCTACATCTAGATTCAAAATAATCAAAAGACATGAAGCTGAACTAAAATGGATTAAATTTTTACAGACCCCTTTTCCACTGGGATTTAATGACAACATTTATCATGAGGGTAATATTTCCAGAATGCCGGACTTTGATATTTTCTCACTCCTGGAATGTCGAAAACGCAGAACTAGATCTCACGGCACCAGGAAAAATGGTAACTTTAAACGTAAATCACGTGCGTTTAAACGAAACAATACTAGACTGAAGTGACTGTCAATTATATTATTAAATCATGGACGCCACTCTATGCTTTCATTTTTAAGTTCATTACCCGTTTCTGTTTTACGTCTTCTGGACACCGAGGCGAATAAATTCTACGATAGTTCTCATCAGTTATATGATGCGGCTCTCTTAACTAGAGGCTATACTCAGCATACTCTCCGTCCTTACATTGATTCTGAAATTAATCATAAACGCCATTTCTTCAAAATATCCTTCATTAATAAGGGTATGGATTTTATAGATTTGCCCAGTATCTTCCGTGAGAGATCGGTGCTTTCTTCCATTCCTGCTTATTTTCAAAATACTGAAACACCTATAATTTGCTATAAATATAACAAACCTGTTAGATCTATCATTTTTAATTTCAATAAACTTGTTTCAGATCTTGATATTGATACTAATACTCCTGATTCATGTGATTGTAAAAACTCAAAGTATTGCTATCCTGCTGCTGGTCATGTAATTACTGGCAATTTGAAAATTATTCCTGATTCTAGGATAAGGAATATAATTTCTAAAGGACCGAAATATCGGTTTCCTTCTAAAATTGATTTCAGTAAATGTAGAGATGAAATCGCTGCTTCCTTGAATGAATTCGGTAATCGATGGTGTAAGCGAGAGTATGTTGAGCATAAAGCCCTTAAGGACTGGAAACTTAGCATTTTAAAACTAGTGAATAAACGCATTTCTTTCTATTCTCAAAATACTAACTTATTACCTCCTAAGCCCAAGACGTCTTTACGTCATCTTAAACTAGGTATTCAAGAATTTCATAAGAAGTTTGTTTTGGCCCCTGCAGACAAGGCCGCTAACAACGTCGTCGTTGTGTGACGGCTCCACTATGTTAACACGCTTAAGCAGGAGCTTGGTGGTACTAAGGCCTATGAACTTCAGCCTTTAGCTGAAGAGAGAGCTATAGTAGATAAACATGTTTGTCTTTCAGCCACCAAGTTTGCTGTGTGTGTTAACGAAGGCCAAGACAAGCTTCCTACGCTATACTGGTTACCAAAACTTCATAAAAGACCTTACAAAGCACGGTTTATTGCAAATTCTAGCTCTTGCACTACCACTGAACTTTCTAAATTATTAACTTCCTGTCTTACCGCTATTAAAACGCATGTAATTAAATATTGTGATAAAGTCTTTGAAAGATCAGGAAGAAATCTGTTTTGGTCAATAAAAAATTCGAATGAGGTTTTAAATAAATTGAAATCCAGACATTTTCGTGCTTCTAGTCTGTCTACTTACGATTTTTCCACTCTTTACACTACACTTCCTCATAATCTTATAAAAGAAAAGCTTAATGATTTAATTGAATGGGCTTTTCACAGAGAAGATTCTCTCTATCTTGCATGTAATGTCAGAAATGCATTTTTCACTTCTAAAGAGCATAAGAATTATACACTTTGGTCATGTCAGAAAGTGTGTGATGCCCTCACCTTTCTACTTGACAATATTTATATTAGATTCGGTACTAAGTTATTTAGACAAATTGTGGGTATTCCGATGGGTACTAATTGCGCACCTCTTGTGGCTGATCTGTTCTTGTATTGTTATGAAAGAGACTTCATTTTGTCGCTTTCCATTGATAACCAATCTGAAATTATTGAAGCTTTTAGCTCCACTTCTAGATATTTAGATGATTTATTAAATATTGATAATACCTATTTTGATGGTTTGATCAGTCAGATTTACCCCCTAGAACTTCAGTTAAATAAAGCAAATTCTTCTGATACCGAGGTCCCGTTTTTGGATTTACATCTATCTATTGTAGATGGATTTGTTTCGTGCAAAATTTATGATAAACGCGATGACTTTGATTTTGAGATTGTAAATTTTCCTTTTTTGGATGGTGATGTTCCTCGTGCGCCATCCTATGGCGTTTATATTTCGCAATTAATTCGATTTGCTAGAGTGTGTAGTCATGTAACTGACTTCAACACTCGTAATAAATTATTAACGGCTAAACTCCTTAATCAGGGTTATCGGTACCATAAACTACGCAAAGCCTTTTCAAAATTTTATAGACGCCATTCTGATTTAATTTCAAAATTCAATATTGGACTTAAATCTCTTCTGCAACAAGGTCTATCGGAACCCGAATTTTATGGTGACTTAGTATATAAATTCAGAAAAATATATAACCGCAATGACTTCAGCACCCAATTTCGTAAAATCATTCTTCGATATAAAAAGATTGGGTACAACATGGATATTATACGACAGACTGCATGCATGGTAGTTAACCCAATCACGGTTGGCAACTTTGCTTTCCTCTTTAATTGCACGCCGGTGGGTCAGGCCTCAGATTCTATGACGGCTCCAACGTAAAGGCTTATTGAGAATTAGAGAGATCTAATTCAAGGTAATGTTGGTTGGTGCCTGATGCTCTGTCTCTGGTCGGGCCCATCGGAGTCTAACTGTTGGTTTTCTTTTGCTCCAGCATTTCAGTGGTTTCTTGCTGTCGAGTCCTCAGCGTTGTCTCACCTCTGTGGTTCTTTGATTTTTGTGTTCACGGAGATGTTGCACTGATGAGTTAGGAGGCCTTCATGCGGACTGAACAAATTATTTGTCTTAATCGCGACAGAAGTAAGGGCGAGGATTGTGGCCACGTAAAATCGATTTAAGCCCCCCAGTGGAAATCTTCCACTGACCGTTCCAAGGCGGCTCTTCTGTGGCGATTTATTTATGTTGTTGTTTGTTACTTAGTGTGTGTATCATTTGTGTCTTTTAATTTTGGATGGCCATATGGCCATTTTGTGGGAAAGTGACTGTCCTTATGGCCTTCCTTTGTTTAGGTTTCCATTATGGTCTGGTCGCTTAATGTTTGTATTTCTTTCCCTTTGGTGTCTTTTATGGGTAGAGTAAGTTAATTGTATCAATTCCTGATCTTTGTTTTACTTCTACTTTACTTATTTTGTTTTGGATGGCCAATTGGCCATTTTGTGGGAAAGTAACTGTCCATTAGCCTTTCTGTTATTGATGTCTCCGTTTCTTACCATTTCTTACCATCCTCGACGTCAATAGAAAGTCCTAAAGTCCTTACCATTTCTTACCATCCTCGACGTCAATAAAAAGTCCTAAAGGACTTATTGGGACGCATTTAAACTGTAGTTTCGTTGACCTGTTGCTTGTCCGGGCTCATAGCAGGTGGCGTTGAATTTACATGGGTGTCTACTGCAGTGCTTGTTAAGCCGACCCATAAACGCGTTTACGGAGGGTGCTTGGTGGAGCGCTTTGGTGCAGTGGTAGCGCATCGGATTTGTAATCGAGAGGTTCCGGGTTCGAGCCTCACGCTGACCAAAGTGTTGTGTCCTTGAGCAAGGCACTTCATCCACATTGCTTAAAAATAAAATAATTAAAAAAAAAGTACTGGTTACCACCCAGGAAATCCTGCTCGTAATGCTCAGATGTGAGCGAGTAGCAGTAATAGGAGAAAAGAAAAAAAATCGTTCCAAACGTTTATCACGCGTAAAGCTATTAGCTCTAACAGCATTGACCGTTCATTATAAAGCTTCAGAGGGTGGCCTCTAGTTTGCCTGTATGTGGCTAACTTATCTTTATCCATTAGGGTATAGTTGTTTCATGTTTGTGTTTCTTTCTGGTGTCTCTAATGGGAGATGTGGGTTAATTGTATCGATTCCTGACCATTGCCTTCACTTCTATTTTAACCGTAACACCGAAAAACAACATCAACAACAACAACAACAACAAAAAACAACAGCAACAAACAACAAAAAAAAAACAACAAAAACAAACAACAAAAAACATACGTTAGTCGGTGCCTGCTTTTCAAGTACTAATCTTTTAAATCATACGGGAAATTGACCGTAAATAGTCATTTTTCTATAATCTTTACATTTGTTGGGCTTGACTCAGTTACTTAATAATGCAGCTTTTAATCAATATGCTGTGAACTCTACTTGTAAACTATGTATGGTTGCTCCAGAAACGAGACAACATTTCCTGGGAGAATGTACCTTCCTGGAAGCAGAGAGGAACGCATACATACAGAAACTCGCAACAAGTAATATTCTGTTACCAGAAGCTAGCCAACAACTCCAAAATCCGGCATTCTTAACACAATTGACTTTAGACGCCTCTAAATTGGTGAATTATGAGACTATAGACCAGGAAAAGTTGGGGTCGTTAGAACTGTATACAAGGGAGTTTATCAATAAGATACATGTAAGGAGAGTGATTGCCTTAAAGCGGGCTGCAGAACCTCCATGAAGTGGATACAGAGACAGCACAGTGAAGTTTTAACATTGTACATAAGTTACCAGCACATAACTGTACATATCACCAGCTTATGAACTTTTATTAATCCTTTTACTAAACTTTTTATTAGAACGCCAGCCAAATTTTTAACGTCATAGACGTGTGCCTCGAAGAAATAAGCGGGGGAGCTATAAGATACAACAACAACAACAACAACAACAACAACAATGCCTTTTGAGGATGGTGTAGCTGTCACCGCAATAGCATTTGTGATTCAGATTCAGTTACTATCTTTTTTTTTTGAGAAAACCCCCAAACCGGAAGTTAAATCCGGATGTAACTTCCATCTTTTCGGAAGGCGCAGACAATCCGGAAGGTTTTTTTCGGTAAATGATCTTGACCTTATGATTGTTTGCATTGTTAAGATTGTGTTTGCATGAACTTTTGCAAGGTTTTTATTTATTGGTTATTATGGTTTGAGATTCGATTCCTGTCTCGCACAGCTGTGTCTGATAATTTCTTCTCGCATTCGGTAGCAGACAGCTGTTAATTTTAGTGGGTGGGGTGAACAGAAAAGCTGCATGTGAAACAAACGCTCTTAGTGTCTAACGATTTGATATGAAATTAGTAGATGTTTATTAATATGCAAAATTGGCCGGGTCAGTAGTGTCAATATGGGAAGAGTTTGCCTGCTGTTTACAGCAAATTGCATATCACTAATGTATTTTTAATAGCCCGTATGTGGGACCAGGACTGGGGACGGGACAAGGAAGAAGTCTTACCTGGGTAAATGGTTGAGAATCTCCCTGGCAGAGGCACTGGTCTTGTTGGTTAGAGTGGCTCAGCTAGACTGAGAAGCGTGGTCTGTTCTGCATGATTTTCTCGCTTCCCGGGTTCTGTGTTTTATTCAAGTGGGTAAAACCCATCACCTTCCGGTCGGCGTTTCTGGATAGCTCACGACACAACACTCCTCCCCACTTTATCTTGAAGGCCTTGTCACCAGCTGCCAGGTTCATCCTTGAGTGGGACTGATGTCCCACTGTTTCTCAAGTGAGACTGATGTCCCACTGTCACTTCGGGCTTGGACGAGACTAGAAGTCTCAGTCTATTGTCTGGCTTGAAGGAGACGAAGAAGCCTCACTTGCAAGCTGCTGTGTTGAGTCTAGCTTGTTATTTGACAGCTTGAGCGGACAAAGAAGACACACTCAATTTGCTGTCTGGCCATCTCGTTAAGTTCAACAGATTTCGAACTAGAAGTCCAGAAATCGTGACAGAACTAGAAGCTCAATGTCATTTAGTGGACTATTACAGAAATCCGCGGATAGACTGCCGTCTAGAAGACACATTTCTGGATTTGTGCGATCTAGAAAATCAATCTTTCCTTCATTCTTAGTGGATACTTCCAAAACATCAGCACAGTTTGTTAACCAGTGAGCTTAAGTAATCAGTAAACCTAATGGTTACCGGGTAATTCTTTATCCGTGTGCATCTTCTAGTAACAATTTGTCTTTCATCTCTGTGGTTGTCTCCTTATGGCATATCCCATTATTTTTCCTCCCTGCCCAGCTAATTGTACCTGAATGGAGCCACCCACATTTACCGTGAACCTGACCCATTAAACATCTGGCCTGGTGCAGTAATGACAACCACTGCAGGGCAAAACTACAGCTTGTGTGTCAGATAGATACATTTTCTGTTTACCTGACCCCGAGACCCAACGTCCCAATCAACACCGCCTAGGCCACCCCGGAGACGCCGCCCCTAACCCTGCGCGATCCTTACCAGAGATGAAATGACATCTCAATTCCTGCCGCCCAAGGAAACCAGCATAGCCTATATGCATGGACAGTCAGACTTGCACTACCCCCGTCCGGGCAGGGCCAGACCCTATAAGTGGATTACTAGTACTCATGTGCGGTATGCTGCACATGGCATCAGAGGATCTGTATTCCTTAACTGTCTGTATATCAATGTTAAGCTTTATTGGGATAATCCCTCAACCCATTGAGCTAGCTGACCCTTGAAGCTCCCTGAACAATAAAAACCCTGTTAAACTTGAATGAGCCTTTTCAAAATCTTGCCTAGAAGATAGTACCCAAGATAACTGGTAAACAATACTGTGGCTAATTTACAGAGTTCTAGTTAATTCCAAATTAGGAGTAATTTACTCCAACTTTTTCATTTCTGACTCCCAACTTTTTCTGGAGGACTGCATTTTTACTCCAATTTTCAAAACCCTAGGGAGAACTCTGCTAAAATCTCATTCCTGTTCATTCAAATGTGTTTTCCATGGAGGCAAAGAGAAACTGCTAATATAAGCCTATACTCTTCCTACCCCAGCAAAAATCTATTTTGTTCATTCAAGCGCGTCTTTCTTATGGAGGCAAAGAGAAACTGCTATTTACAAGCCTATACTCTTTCAACTCCAGCTAAAGTCTTCAATTCGTTCAATTGCATCTTTCTTTAAAATGGAGGCAAAAAGAAACTGCTATTTAAAAGCCTATACTTTTTCTACTCCATTTTAAACTTGCAAACGTTTGGAAGCATTCACATATCAAAATAAAGGGACCTGTATCATTAGGTTTGGACAAATTTTCTTTGCTGTTTTAAAAGCCTCATTTGCCATCATTATTTTGACTAGTTTTGCCTGTCATAGTTTGCACTTGTCAAATTACTTGCTATTTCCTTGCCTTGCACTTAAGTGTAAGCTTTTCCTAGTGGCTAGAAGCCTACTCAAACTGTTTTCATCAAGCCATTCCAAAATTTTGTGTAGAAGTCATTAGACAACTGGTTCTTCCACCGATGATCTGTTTATACCAACGTGGATCATTCCATTTGATGTTTCATTCTTCTGTCGTTCAGATCTTGTCCATCAATCCCATTAGCAGTCAGTCGTTGTACCCGGGTTTCTGTAAGTGAGCTGACTGTTAACGGAAAACATCTTTTCTTTACCCATTGGAATGTCTCTTTCCTTCCACCGCTTGGGATTTGCACTGGTGTTGTTTAAATCCATTAAGAGCAGCCTCCATACTTCTAGAATGTTCAAAACAAGCTTGCTTGGCTGTCTATTCATCAGCACATCCCTGACAGAATTTTGAAATAGCCTCCTGCATCCGATGCTTTTCAGGCGGGTCTCTAAATGTGGCAGTGGCAAGGGTCAGAACTTGGTCAGCTGTTCTTCCAAAGATCTTTCCCATCTTGAAATGATTGCTGGAATTTCATTCTTGCTGTATCCCAATCTATCCTCAAATCTCTTCCCAGTCCTGCAGTGATTGCGAAGAAATCCAAAGCTTTGCCCTCGAAAGACCAACATAGGTAATCACAACATTCTCTGTCGAACCATTTTAAAACTGACCAGCAGCTTTCAATCTTGTGTCTGTCAGAAAAACATCCAGCACACATTTCCATCAAATTCATGTTCTTTGGAAGCTGTTTCAGATCACCACGCCTCTCTCTCCATGAGTGTCTAGAAGACTCCTCAGGAGATATGTTATCATCACTCGCTTTTTCCCACATCAGTGCGGTATGCCATGGTGACCTTGACCTAGAAGTACTAGCATTAGTGTCCTGACACGCTCGACCTTGAATATGTCCTTGGTGACCTTGACATCCAGTGTCGAGCGTATGATCTTGTATGCGACCCTGACCTTGCATATCTGGAGCATGACCTTGGCTTCTCATGCTTTCTTGACCTTGACCAGTCATACTTTCTTGATGGTGACCTTGGCCTGCCATGCCTTCTTGAAGAGTCAACCTGTCATGCCTTCTATGTGTCCTTGACATGTTATGCCTTCTAGATGTCCTTCATATTCCCTGCCTTCTTGAAGGTAACCTTGACGCTTCATGTCCTCTTGAAGGTGACTGACCTTCCTTACCCTCCTGAAGGTAACCTTGACATCTTGACCTTGAAGGCAATTTCCTCAACATGCCATCTCAAAGGCGATCTCGACCTTTCATGTCCTCTAGAAGGTGACCGACCTTCCTTACCCTCCTGAAGGTGACCTTGACATGACCTTGAAGGTGATTTCCTCAACATGCCTTCTTGAAGGCGTTCTTGACCTTTCTTGCCCTCTAGAAGGTGACCTTGACAATTCCTGTCTGCTTGAAGGAGAGCTTAACCTTCCATGCCTCCTAGGTGCCCTTGACTATTCCTGTCCTCCTGAAGGTGAGCTTGACCTTCCCTCCTAGGTGACCTTGACAATTTCTGTCTTCCTGAAGGTGAGCTTGACCTTCTATACCTTCTAGAAGGTGTCTCCAATCTTGGCTTAATCTGCCCTTTTGTGGGTGGTATTGACCTTTAACCCCTGGAGTTTAACCTTGGTCTGGTTTGCCTTCTTGATGACGACAGTAAACTTCTTGACTCTTCGAACTTCCTACCATGTGATCTTGACCACGAATGTCTTTTACGGCTGTAGGAATCATTCACTGACATGAGGCCTATCTTTCTTCTTCTTATCAAGTTCATTTTCATATCTGCTTTCGGAGAGACCAAAGACTATTTTTTCACGTGAAACTATTTTTTCATTCTTGTCTGATGATGTCGACCAAAGCACATGTGTCTAGAAGACTCCAAGCACTCTGGTGAACCATCTGGCTGATCAGTCACTTCTTTCTGTTAATTCTTAAACTCTTTCTGAAATCCAATGCATGTCCTCTTCTGTTCCTTCCTAGCCATGAGGATTAGAAATCAACTCCATGACTGCTCTACTGTTCTTGGCAATGGGGATTAGAAATCAACCCAATTAGCTCTACTCTTCCTAGCCATGAGGATTAGAAATCAACTGCATGACTGCTCTACTACTGTTTTTATTCATGGGGATTAGAAATCAACGCCATGCCCACTACATTCTTCTATCAATTCTGTTCACGTGAAAGCATTTCTTCATCCTTTGACTGATGGTGTCGTCCGGCGCCTGTGTATCTAGAAGACGACTAATGTTCCATCCAGCCATCTGTCTGGTCAATAATCTTAACCTCAACATTTGCTATCTTTTATTTGTGCAAGGAGTGACAAATACAAACTTGTGTAAAGTGTAATATAAATATTTCAAGAATAACCTCCGTGTATAGAATACTCCAGAGATTCTCTCCCAAAATATTTATCCTTTTTTCTGGCTTTTTGACAGGCAAGACACTTTTCAATAATTTTCGCGTATAGAATACTGCGAAAACCCTAGAAAAGTCTGTCTTTTAAGTGATAAGCAGTTATTTACTAATAATTTTGAAAATATATTACAGTCGAGTCCGGCAACCTTGCACGGCCATTTATTTTGCGCACCCTGTATTCGCATTTTCACAAACTGTGCAGATGAGATAGTTTCGCGGAATTTTTCAATTTTCTCAAAATACGAAATTTTACAAGTCAAGATTGAGTTTAAAACTAGCCAAAGTCGCTATTCCCTTGATTCTAAACCTACTGCTTCTGACAACATTGCAGAAGAACGAATCAACAACTTATCTGAGTCAACCCTCATGTTCAAACTGTTCAAAAACATTTTGTGCGCAATGGGCGACAAAATTAGTAATTCAATTTCAAGGGGGTATCCCTTTTCATAGTATTCTTTGTCCTGTATATTAATAACTTCAGAGGCCAATTTTCATTGCAGCTGGTCGATAGGGAAATGCTGCAATGTTGTTGACTGAAAATTGAGTGGTGGCTTGAACAAAGTCACACATAGCTATATAAACTTTATATGCGCAATGTTACCGGACCGCACCGTACTTCTAAAATGTTAGAACAATGCTTTTTATAGATGGCTGGCTTCTTTTAAGTAATAAGCAGTTCTTTTTAACTATTTTGGGTATAGAATACTCCTAAAATGTAAGAACTATGCTTTTTCAATATATGGCTGTTTGCCGATACTTTTCAATACAACAAAATAGAAGAAAAAGGACTATTTTCGGTTTAGAAAACTCAAGAAAATAACCCCTTCTCGTCTGCAACCAACCAACCAACCCCTTCTTCAAAAATGCAGACAGCTATTTGTCACTAATTTTATTCAAGAAAGTACTTTGTGTATAGAATACGCCAAAGATTTTACGTAGGTTTCTTGAAATAATACCACAATGATACAGGTTAGGGATTTCTTTTATAATAATGGTCGCTTATAAAATACAGCGAACAATCGAAGAAAAGTACATGTAAATCTTGGTTTAGAAAACACAGAGATTACCTTTTCTTCTTTCTTGACAACCAGGTATTCCTCTGCCATTCCACGGAGAAAATCAGCCACCCAACCAGGCAAAACTAAACCCCAACTGGCAAGGGACAATTTAGAATTCTTCCAAATTGAAAATTACCCCAAGAAAAAACTGGCAGAAGACAAACAAAAATCAATCCAATTAGCTAACCTTAAATTAATTTAAGACTGCCTTAAGAATTGGTTCATTCAGCTAAATGCCAAACTCACCGGTTGTCCCCAAAACTGACTGGCTCCACGTTGTTGAAAAAAATAAACAGGCCAAACCAAGAAGCTAAATGCCTCAGAACTTCCCCTGCCCACAATTTCAACCCGTCAGGCTATCAAGAGTTGAACCCTTCACAGTTCCCTCTGTAAACAAAAGGAACCGCGTATCATGTTCACCGTCCCTCACGTCCGAAAACGTGAAGTAAATCTGAACCCTTCACAATCCCCAACGTTAAAAAAATAACGAAGTGGACCGCGTATCATGTTCACCGTCCCTCACGAATCCGAGGATAACTCGTGAAGTAGTAATACACCTCTAACGAAATGACCGGAGAATTCCCCCTTCCGTTTTATCGCTCGTCGCCAAATAATGTATTTTTGATAGCCCGTATGTGGGACCAGGACTGGGGACGGGACAAGGAAGAAGTCTTACCTGGGTAAATGGTTGATAATCTCCCTGGCAGAGGCACTGGTCTTGTTGGTTAGAGTGGCTCAGCTAGACTGAGAAGCGTGGTCTGTTCTGCATGATTTTCTCGCTTCCCGGGTTCTGTGTTTTATTCAAGTGGGTAAAACCCATCACCTTCCGGTCGGCGTTTCTGGATAGCTCACGACACAGCATCACCCATTTTTTTTTTTGACATCATGATCATGAGTACGCTCACCGACACCGTGATGGTTATTTCATCCGAGGCCACAGACGAACATTAAAGAGATTAATTTCCATATTATCTTGGGCCATAATCATCAAGTACAATCCGCAAAATTTTCATGCTTGTCCACTAGTGATGTGCGATATTATCGGAATATCGTGATACAGTTCAGAAAAAAATCATTTCACAATACGGTCTGCCTATTAGTGGTGTGTACCGGTATGCGGTTTTATCGAAATACCGGTATGTCACGTTCGATCAATATACCGAATCTAACGCTGCGTATATCGAATCATTTACCACCCGTTTTTCTGCTGCGTTAAGCCTTCAATTTTCCGTAATAACCCACTCGTTTTGTGAGAAGCAAATCGAAACTAAGTCGCCATTTGCAACGGATGTTATTGTCTGCAACAGAGGCAGCTATGCCTGCAGCCCTTTTTTGGGACATCGGCAAACAGTGCAGTCCCAGATCAGACACCTCAGAAAGACGTTTGATTTGGATTTACACTGTTTGATGATTTATGACACTATTGTTTATCCCTGTCATATAATTGCCACTAGTGATGTGCGATATTATCGGTATATCGTGATACAGTTCAGAAAAAAATCATATCACAATACGGTCCGCCAATACCGATATTTTCTTTTTTTATCCATTTTTCATATTTTCTTTCATAACTGATCGGTATATACAGCTCAGTGTAAACAGAACCATTCCCGGGGCTAAATTAAGTAATTTAATCGATTCCCACTATTTATGTATAAGCCGGTCAGGGCAAGTGCAAAAAAATATCGTCTACAACTGTCAGTCTCTTTTGGAGTTCTTAAATACGGTAAAACTAGACCAGTAAGTAAATCGCAAAAATTGCTGGGCTGTCAATTCAGAGACAAACCATTTATTACGGTTCAAGTATGACACTATTGTTAATCCCTGTCATAAAATTTCCACCCTGCGGTGTGTGTCGATAAGGTGTGAAAATATGGTCAAGTTATGTCTCTAATTGGCGTTTATCCTCCACTCATAAAATATAATCCACAATCAATGTGAAAATGATTTAATCCCTCCTCAGACCATTAGCTACATCTAACGATAGATGTTTGCATAATAAAAACAGATTTTTCTACGATCTCATGAATGTTTATGTTTTGCAGCCAAGACGCTGGGCGGGAAAAGTCGAACGCTGTTGTGGTTATTGACACGGAGCTTCTGGGCATAATTCGGGAGCTGTGCAAAGCGCTGTTTTCTATCCATCTCTATTCACAACCGTTTAGCTATCGAGAAAAGATTTTTTACCGGTTCCAAACATTTTTTTAATGAAAGAGATACACACAATGACATTAAACACATGTAGGGGTGCTAGCGTCGGATTACGTCATTTAC
Organism: Lucinisca nassula; assembly: GCA_963580285.1. NCBI lineage: Eukaryota > Metazoa > Mollusca > Bivalvia > Lucinida > Lucinidae > Lucinisca > Lucinisca nassula. The sequence goes on from OY757022.1 coordinate 21,238,549, forward strand.
AGATCGCGTGCAGAAAAATGGTAGCGGTAGTTTGTGGGCGGCGATTTATACCAATTCAAAAATCACCAATCAGCTTTTACATATGTCTGGTCTTAGCCTGACATTGCCAGAAAAAGGCCTGCAGTCCATGACCTCGGCTTTAAGATGGGGTCATTTTTTGGGCTCATTTTGGAGGGGAAAATCCTCGTCTTATAGCCGAATTTTTACAGTAGGCCGAGCTAGGATTTCGGTGAACCACGCGGCTGTTGTTGTTGTATACATCGCTTTAGTGTCTAACTACCAAGTCGTTGAAAATGAAAAAGGAAAAGCCGATATCTAGCAACATTTCAGGTTGCAAAAGATGACAGTCACAAATAAAGTGACTGACGCCATCAATCTAAGACAACATTTAATAGCATTTTCAGATAGTATCTTTATTTCCCCTCATAACACTGGGACAATTCTTTTAAGTATCTTTGTTTTGTAAGTGCATGAGCAGAAATAGGTTAAATGATATTTACCCATGAAAACTCCCTTCTCTTTTCCATAAAAATTGTGGTATTCCAATTACCAGTGTGTTTCAGTTTGCTACATAATATATTGTGGTACGTATCGTGATACGCAGTAACCATATCGCAATATATCGTGATACGAAAATTCTGACAATACCCATCCCTAATTGCCACCCTGCGGTGCGTGTCGATAAGGTGTGGTCAAGTTATGTCTCTAATTTGCGTTTATTCCCCAATCATAAAATTTAATACGCAATCAATGTGAAAATTATTTAATTGCTCCTAAGACGAGTAGCTACGACTATTCTACTATCTCATGAATGATTATGTTTTGGCACCAAATAGCAGACACTTGGCGAGAAAAGTTTAACGCTTTAATTTGTGTTAACACATTTGTATGCTGTTGTTGGTTATTGACACGGAGCTTACGGAAAGCACGGTTTTCCACAACCATTTTGCGATCGAGAACATTTTTCCCGGTTCCAAACGATTTTTTTATTTAAGATACACCCCATTAAGATAAAACAATAGACATGTGTGGGGTTGCTGGGGTACAATGACGTCATTTACCGATCACGTGCAGAAAAAACTGTAGCTGTGGTTTGTGGGCGGCGGTTTGGATGCCGGAAAACTTTGATGTTCGCATTGAACTTGTTTGTTTATTTCGTTTAAAATCAGAGTTTTAGGAATAATACTTACACAATCTGGTTTGCTAGTAATGGAGATTGTTATATTACTCATTTGTAAGTAAAATTGAGTGGACAATTAAACGTTACTTATTATGTCGGGAATTGTAAAAGGATAGAGCATAACATGAGATGCATCATATTTTCAGCTGACAATAGTAAAAATAAAATGGTCCAAAAATAATTAGGGCGGATTACCCTGAACTTGGGCCTGTATTTTGAGGAAAAAAAACTGCGGGTAATACACACCCGAATACTAGAAAAGTGCGATGGAATACTGGAATGCACTAAATCTCAGAACACCAGGTACCGGAACCGACTACAATCGACTAGAGAATTCTCAATCGATTATCGCTATCGGAAGCCAAAACCAACTGACTTTCGACTATAGTCGATCATCGGCCCACCACTAGTGCAGGCCCCAGATCAGACTGCTCCTGTAGGTTCAGTCTGATCAGGATCTTCACTGTTTGTCATTCCATCTAAATCTTTTGGACTCGTTTCTGTAATGTAAAATCAATTTGTCCAACTTTTAGAATAATTATAGCAACATTTTAGGTGTCCTAAAACTTAGAATGATTACGGTAATACAAAGCTCTAGGCTACAAATGGATGAGACATGGAATTAAGGGGTACATAAGCTACGAAACTGGCAAATTGTTCAGTTTTGTGTCTCTGACTATGTATCAAATGATATATCGAATATGGATCATTTTGTATCGATACACATATCGTATCGATCATTTTGATCGATACCCAGCACTACTGCCTATACTGATATTTTCTTTTCCCATCCATTTTTCATATTTTCTTTCATAACTGATCGGTAAATACAGCTCCGTGTAAACAGAACCATTCCCGGGGCAAAATTTAGTAATTTAATCGATCCCCATCCTTTATGTATAAGCCGGTCAGGACAAGTGCAAAGAAACGTCTACAACTGTCGTTGTTTTCCAGTTTCCCCGTGTCGTCTACAACTGTCAGTCTTTTTGAGTCCTTAAATAGGGTAAAACTAGACCAGTAAGTAAATCGCAAAAATTGCTGCGCTGTCAATTCAGAGACAAACCATTTATTACGGTTCAAGTATGACACTATTGTTAATCCCTGTCATAAAATTGCCACCCTCCGGTGCGTGCCGATAAGGTGTGAAAATATGGTCAAGTTATGACTCTAATTGGCGTTTATCCTCCAATCATAAAATTTAATCCACAATCAATGTGAAAATGATTTAATCACTCCTCAGACTATTAGCTACATCTAACGGTAGATGTTTGCACAATAAAAACAGACTTTTCTACGATCTCATGAATGGTTATGTTTTGGCGCCAAATAGCAGAAGCTGTTGTTGGTTATTGACACGGAGCTTCTGAGGATAATTCGGGAGCTGTGCAAAGCGCTTGTTTTCTATCCACCTCTATTCACAACATTCGTGACATTTAATAAACACGTGTGGGGGTGCTAGCGTCTGATGACGTCATTTACCGATCGCATGCAGAAAAATGGTAGCGGTGGTTTGTGGGCGGCGATTTATATCAATTCAAAAATCACCGATCGGCTTTTACGTATGTCTGGTCTTCGCCGGACATTGCCGGAAAAAGGCCTGCAGTCCATGACCTCGGCTATAAGACGGGTCCTTTTTTGGGCTCATTTTGGGGGGGAAATCCTCGTCTTGTAGCCGAATTTTTTACGGTAGGGCGAGCTAGGATTTCGGTGAATCATGCGGCTGTTGTTGTTGTATACGTCGCTTGAGTGTAAGCCGTCCGCAATTACAAGATTGCGTAATCGAGTGAAAACCAAAACAAACTTTACCATGGTTAACTACCAAGTCGTTGAAAATCAAAAAGGAAAAGCCGATATCTAGCAACATTTCAGGTTGCAAAAGATGACAGTCACAAATAAAGTGACTGAGGCCATCAATCTAATGCAACATTTAATAGCATTTTCAGATAGTATCTGTATTTCCCCTCATAGACATTGGACAATTCTTTTAAGTACCTTTGTTTTGTAAGTGCATGAGCAGAAATAGGTTAAATGGTATTTACCCATGAAAACACCCTTCTCTTTTCCATAAAAATTGTGGTTTTCCAATTACCAGTGTGTTTCAGATTGCTACATGATATATCGTGATAAGTATCGTGATACGCAGTAGCCGTATCGCAACATATCGTGATACGAAAATTCTGACAATACTCATCCCTATTGTCCACGCTGGTTTAGGTGAGTAGTGTGGAATAATCTAAAAGCCAAAAAAAAATCAAGTTCGTTCAGGTTTTTTGATGTCCTACAGCTCATTTATATGTAAATGTATATGAAAGCATGTGTTAAGCTGTCATTATGTCTCCCGAGAAATGCACTGAATGGCATGCGCATACAGGAAAGACTCGGATATATCATGATTTAGCCATCGCTACACACACACACTTCAAACTTGTGCATGATGTCTGCATTCTCTTTCTCTTGTTACCCCAGAGCTCTCACTAGGATTATGAAAACAGGATTCCAGGAATCCTTCCTTGTAAAAAGTTGGATTCACAGGTAAAAAGCTGGATTCACAGGTAAAAAGTTGGATTCCCACATCAAAAGTTGGAGTTCTGATCTCTGATCTTGATTGCGCATAGAACATAGACAATAATTTCTTATTATCAGGCTACATATCCCATGATTTCACTGATGTGTCTAAGAAGCAGCCACAATCTGATGTTTTGTAGAAATATTAGGAAAATAATGTATACCCCCAGTAAAACCCACTCTCCCCCCCCCCCCCCCCCCCCCCCCAAAAAAAAACATGCAGTTGCTCCGATTTATTCTCACACTTCTAGCCACAAATAATGCCACATCATAAAAAACCATGTTGTGTTAGGACAACAACAGATATAATGTAAGCCCAGATCTGAAAAGAAGCATTCTATACAGCCATGTTTGTGCTTTCAAATTTAGACGTCCATGTACGTGGCACTAGCTCATAAGTTTGTGAACAAATACGTAAGGGAAGCATCCTAAGTCTGACTTCCTGTAATTGTTAAAATGATTGCATTTTGAAGAATAACAGACATTTATGTCACCAGTAAATATCGAAACACTCTTTGACCGAGCGATAAAAAGTACGGTCGTGTAGTCGCGAAAATACATGACATTGGTAATTCGTCAATTATATCGTCTTTGCCGTAACCCTGGTTTAACTAAATGTGATATTTTACCGACTAATGTTAATCCGTTGATGGTTCATGCTTACATCAATCAGTAAACTAACTAATTGTAATCCGTAATAACACAGGTATTAGGGCGGCGAGATTAAAAAGGTACAATCATTTTTAACACGTGCCGCAAACCGACCACTTGCAAAAATACTTGTCAATATGAATATCTGTCAATATGTGGCACGTGTACTTTCAACACAAAAAGCGGCGCCGCATTTGATCTTTTATTGGTACTGTGTAAGCAGCCTAAATTAGCTTCTGATTTTACCGCTTCTGTTATTTTGGACGCGTGTCACAATAAAAGCATGCGTACATAAGAATCGGCGATAGTGAATTTTACGCGTACAACAGCAAAAAGTTGGCGTAAAATACGCAGAATCCTGCGTTTCCGAGAGCTCTGTACCCGTCAATGAAACTGACATCAGTAGCTTTCCGATTCATGTCATGCATTGTAAATAGCAAACTAAATGCATAACAATTATGATCTGAACTGAACGCCATACTTCTCAATCGTTAAGCATTGTCTCTCTTTGGACAAAGACAGAAAAAATAAATATTTATTTTGTTGTTCGGTTCAAACATTTTGCAACAAGACTCGTGCTGTCAAAGTGCACAAAAGAACGAATGAGAAATAGGTATACATGATCGTGCCGCGTAATATTTGTGAACAGCTTGGCCTGCATTGATTTTTCTTTCTCTGGAAAATACTTGTAGTGATTTTCTTGGAGAAATTTCATGGCATTTCAAGGAGAACTTTCGCATGTTGTAACGTTTAAAATTTTTTCATCTCAGAGAAATTTTTCGCTTGATCTCTGAGTCTGAGTAAAAAATTGCCTTTTCCATGGAGAAAAAAAATTAACTGGGGTTTTACAATTGACTGGTCTGTACTATGTAAAGTGGTCTGTACTATGTAAAGACACAATTAACCCCTAAACTGGTACCCTGGCAAACAGTGCAGGCCCAGATCAGACCAGGGAAAAGGATTATCACTCACCCAGTCGCCCAATGCGAGTGAAAATTCCGTTGGGCCTCTAAAAAGTTGCAGACGGTCGTCCAGTTGGCGACCATGAAACCGTTTTATAGATCTCACAATTTACGGCATTCTTGTGCTAATTAATGAATTCACCTTAAACTGTCTGCTGCACAATTGAAATTAATGTGAAAAATGTTTTGTTTTCTTTCACTTGTAAAAAACTTTATTTTTACGCAGAAATCATCGAGGTAGCCCCCATATTTGTTTATTCAAATCACTACTTGATTCGTGTACGCCATTAACGCCGTACACTGAGCTTAGCTTACACTAAATACCGGAACAAAATATCGCAGTTGGCAGTATTATTTTTAGAGTTTTTATCTACTAGGAATAATTTTAATTGCCAAACTTAATATAACAATAAAAGACTTTCTCCCCTATGCTGGCTAAGTAAAAAAATATTTTTTTTTTTTTATTTTTTCTTCTTTGTAATGTCCTGTCTTCATTACTATCATGCAGGCTAAAACTGAGACAAATCTGGCTTTTATACAAAGTACTATCTATCTATCTATGTATCTATCTATCTATCTATCTATCCATCCATCCATCCATCCATCCATCCATCCATCCATCCATCCATCCATCCATCCACCACCCACCCATCCATCCATCTATCTAGCCTCTGCCCCTGTATTTTCTAAATGATCCCCTTTTACAAGGTCTGTGGGCTCAAGGTCCCCAAAACCCTGAATCCAGGATTGATTTGTTTCGTTGTATTAGGATTTAACGGAGCTATCAGGGCCAGGCAATCCAGGATCGAACAATGTTTTTATTGTTTTCAAAATTTAGTCCTGGGCCCCTAACTTTTTGGCTGGGCCCCAAAGTTTAAAACGTTAGGGGCCCAGTTGGCCCCTGTGAAAAAAATGTTAGTCCTTATCCATGCAGACGCCGCAGAACACGGTGTCTGATCAGGGCCTCTGTTGTTTGCTAAAAGTTCATTCATTTTCCAAAATGAATTTTGATGAAAACACAACCTGACTTCCCTAAATTTTGAAATGGACTCCTGCTATATATAAGGATGAAGATTCCATTCGGTCCCCGTCTATCAGGGCTTGAAGAAATATAGGGAGGGGACGGGGTTGCTGAATCAGACTCTGAAAGGGCAGAGGAACTAGTTGGTCAATTCAATGATGCGTTTAATAAAACTGAGTTCACGGAGGTTCCATTGACTGGAAGATCGGCCCCATTCATGAATAATATTGTTGTGACAGCTGCAGGAGTGATCAAATTACTTCAAGGCTTAAACCCCAGTAAGGCCTCAGGACCTGATGAGCTTCATCCTAGAGTCCTGAAGGAACTAGCAAATGAGTTGGGTCCAGTTTTTGCACACTTGTTTCAACAGTCTCTTGATACGGGTGAAATCCCCAAAGAATGGCTCTTAGCAAACATCTGTCCACTCTTTAAAAAAGGAGATAGGGCTCTTGCCCGTAATTATCGCCCTGTGTCTCTGACTTGTGTTCTGTGTAAATTACTGGAACATATAGTCTGCTCGAACATCATGGCCCACTTGGACGAACATAAACTTTTGTCAGACAGACAACATGCATTTAGGAAAAGGCACAGTTGTGAAACTCAGCGAATTAAGCACAGTTATTAATGACTGGGCAAAAATCTTGGACAAAGGGGGGCAGGTGGACACATTTATTCTGGACTTCGAGAAGGCTTTTGACACCCCTCCTCATGAAGTACTTAAATCTAAGTTATTTGGTTATGGAATTGGGGGAAAGACCCTCAAATGGATAGATTCCTTTCTTTGCTACAGAAAACAGCGGGTTGTTGTTAATGGTGAATCTTCGGAGTGGGCTCCAGTTTTGTCTGGAGTCCCGCAAGGGACCGTTCTTGGTCCACTTTTGTTCTCCCTGTACATCAATGATATTTCCACTAACATTGACTCAGAAATAAGACTGTTCGCAGATGACTGTGTTTGTTACCGGGAAATTAGAGATTCAGATGACTCATTGAAACTTCAGGCTGACATAGATAGATTAGGATGTTGGGCAGGTAAATGGGGCATGAGATTTCAGCCAGTTAAATGCAATATTATGCAGATAAGTAGGAAGAGATCTAATAAAGTTGAGGCTTCTTACACCTTAGAGGGAACGGTCCTCGAGAATGTGGACTCCATTAAATACCTTGGAGTGACAATCTCACACAACTTGAGATGGAATACTCATATTAGCAACATGTGTACTAAGGCAAATAGAACGCTTGGTTTCCTGAGGCGAAATCTTCATCAGTGCCCTCAGGATGTAAAAGAGGCAGCATATAGAGGTCTTGTTCGCCTAATCTTGGAATATGGTAGTTGTATCTGGGACCCCAGTGGAGTGGTCCTTAATGATGAAATTGAGAAAGTTCAGAATAGAGCTGCTAGATTTGTAACAGGCAATTACTGCTTTGAAACTGAGAGCATGACTGGAATACTTGGAAAATTAAAATGGGAGTCTCTCAAGAAAAGGAGAAAAGACAGTAGGCTAATCCTTTTATACAAAGGTCTAAAGGGTGCTTCCAGCATTCCAACAGATGACCTTGTTCCCCCAGCTAGACACTGTAGAAATCACCATTCGTTGGCGTTTCAGACCCTTAGCGCAAGAACTGACATTTATAAAGAGTCGTTCTTCCCCAGAACCATTAGAGATTGGAATGCCCTTCCCAATTCGATTATTTCGACAGCTGAAGGTGCTGATGATTGTGTAGCTAAATTTACCTCTTTGGTTAGAGCTAGGGACTAACTTCCCACATCACAGGTCCTGGTGTATGAATGTCATCTGACGTGTCACCAGTAACAATTCTGATTCTGATCTGATGGGCTGCATGATGCTTCCACGCAGAGCTGAAACTGTCCCGCACACGAGTACTGGTAAACAGCTCAGAGGATCTAAGCCTGCCCAGGCAGAGAGGTGCGAGTCAACTCGTCCATGTTCATAAACCCTGTTGGTTTCATTGGGCGGCAGGGCTTGAGATGTCATTTCATTTCAATGTTGGGTAAAAGTCCCACAAAATTGGAAGCAACTAGGGCTGGCTAATTGCAGCTGAAAAGTTAATTGATTATCAGCCCAGTCATTGCGATCGATAATCGATTAGTAATCGCTAAGGTTTTTGTCATAATTTTACCTGTCTGGCTTTTTGTCCGAGCTGGACTCTTTCCATATGTTGCACTTCACTATATGTATATTTGAACAGACAGGCCTGAGTAAACAGTGTAGACCCAGATGAGATGCCACCTTCTGCGGCATCTCATCAGGGTCTGCACTGTTTACCACTCATACAGCTACATGTATTTTAGGCATAACTTTGGGCAGTAAATTGTACCAATCAAGTAATCGATTAAAAGCAAATCAGAAATGATAATCATTTTTGTGGAATTTATCGATCGATTAATCAGTTATACGATTAATCGTGTCAGCCTTAGAAGCAGCGTCTCCAAATTACCTTTACAGTGTTGATGGGGACATTAAACCTCAAAACAAACAAAAAAGGAAGAATACATTTGGTACAAAAAGGGTTAAATAAACATCAGGGACTGACAAATGCATTGCCCGGCCACCCGGGACAAGTCTGAAATTGCACCAGGCAGGTCCACTTTGACCTTACTACGCCAGGTCGGGCAAGTGAAAAAAAAATCATCTGCAACACTCAGTCTTTTGAGTCCTTAAATATATTAAAACTAGAACTGTCCCGCCTTGTCGACAATTCAGAGACCAACCATCTGTGTATTTATAACAGTTCATTTATGACACTGTTGTTAATCCCTGTCATATTATTGTTGCCAATTAAACATGATTGCTCTTTCATTTCTGGTCACGGCGCTATCGATAAGCCAACTTGAACAAGGTGTGAAAATATGGTCAAGTTATGTCTCTAATTTGCGTTTATCCCCAATCATAAAATTTAATCCACAATCAATGTGAAAATGATTTAATCGCTCCTCAGACAATTAGCTACATCTAACGGTAGATATATGCATAATAAAAACAGACTATTCTACTATCTTGTGAATGGCTATGTTTTGGCGCCAAATAGCAGACGCTTGGTGGGAAAAGTTGAATGCTGTTGTTGGTTATTGACACAGAACTTCTTGGGATAATTCAGGAGCTGTGCAAAGCGCTATTTTCTATCCACCTCTATTCACAACCGTTTAGCCATCGAGAAAATATTTTTTTACCGGTTCCAAACATTTTTTATGAAAGAGATACACCCTATAAAAATAAAACAATTACATTAAACGTGTGGGGTTTTTGGCGTCGGATGACCTCATTTACCAATCGCATGCACAAAAATGGTATCAGTGGTTTGTGGGCGGCGATTTGGATGGCGGAAAACTTTGATGTTCGCATTGAACTTGCTTGTATGAAAATTTGGGATCATTTTGGACGGAGGGGGGTTCCTCTTCTTGTGGTTGGATCATTAAATTGTAAACTAAACTGCTTTCTTTTAATCTCTTATTTCGCTGCCCTTTTGAGTATATCGGCTGCAGCTCGTGTTAATGATGCATGTCAAGGTAAATGAGTTTATATAACCGTATCTTAAATTGCTAATCGGTTATGGTGTTATATATCAGCAATTAACTTGAAAAAGTGCCGTTATTGACCTTGACAAGTTCAGTATTTTCTACCGTATTACAGCATGGAGGGAAATAAATAGAAGTGAAGGCAATGATCAGGAATCGATACAATTAACCCACAGCTCCCATCAGAGACACCGAATGTAAACACAAACGTGAGATAACTAGACCGTAATGGAAAGTTGTTGTGCTTAAATCTAGATAGAAGCTTTGGATTATATTTATAAATATTGGTTGTCATCATCATCACCATTATCCTCGCCCTCCCCCCACATTTTGAGTTCCAAAATCCTGGGCTAGTAGGAGTTTGAGCTGAGCAAGTGCAAAAATATTTTACTTGCCTGGCGGGCAAGTGGAAATTTTTTGGATTTGTCAGGCCCTGAACACACATAAGCAGTTTGTCCCCCCACGCCTGCATGCTTATCACAAAAAAAAACAACATAATATTTGATAGATCTTTTAACACTATTACATGCAGACTGCAAAATCTTGGGCTTTTAACTGGTGACAACTGACTTAAAAATCCTAAAAATTCTGACACTTTGAGAAGTTGCTGTAATTCTAGAAAAATTTTAATAATTTGTTTCACAATCCAACAAGGAGCCCAAAAGGAGCTGTCTGATCTGGGTCTGCATAGTTTGCTTAGGCCTCTCTATCCCAATACTTAGCCCTTATCATGCTGTTCACGACAACCCCTATCTTTGAAAACAGTGTAGATCCAGATCAGATGGCTTCTGAAGAAGCCATCTGATCAGGATCTACACTGTTTGGCATTCAGTTTATGAATTTGTAGCAATAAATTACATCAAGTCATTTGATTGGTTGATAGACAGAAATGGGTGTGGCTTGAATGAATATTCAGCAAGATGAGGGTTAGGATCATTACGGTACTCTTTTTGCATGCTAATTACATTAACCCTTATCTTGCTGAATATTCATTTAAGCCACACCCATTCCTGTCTATCAACCAATCAAATTGCTTGATGTAATTTATTGCTACAAATTCATAAACTGAATGCCAAACAGTGTAGATCCTGATCAGATGGCTTCTTCAGAAGCCATCTGATCTGGATCTACACTGTTTCCAAAGGTATGGGTTGTCGTGAACAGCAAGATAAGGGTTAACCCATTGTATGTGGGAAACCCCTGAAGGGGTACCTTGGCAAACATTGCAGGTCCAGATCAGATGCCGCAGAACGCGGCACCTGATCAGGGCCTGCACTATTTGCTAACTGAATTTTCTGTCAAAAATGGAATAAAAATGAAAAAATAGGCCTGACATCCCATATATGACAAATTTACTTGTCCAACATATAGCAATGGAAGAGTCCAGTAGCATACAAGGGGTTAAATACAGTACCTCCATCAGGTCACCTGCACAATCCAAAGGTTCTAAGTAAGCATCGGCGAACATTCCCTGTTCACCCTTTGGAAATGGAAACTCCTGCTGTGCATTTTGATTGGATGCGAGCAATCTCTGTTGCATCCAGTCAAATCATTGATTATATAAAGTCGTACTCTTCTCTTGTATGTCATGTGGCTTCAAAGATTTGCTTTAAATAACTATGCCTCCAAAATCATTGGGCCAGTTTAATTCAAACTTCACAGGAATGTTGTCTAGGCAATTTGCTGCCAGAATAGCTAAAACGGTTTAGCTCCCATGAACAAGATGGCCACCAGTGCTTAAAATAGAAAATTCTTTAAATGACGACTTCTCCTAAATGTACACATATACATTTGAGTAGGTTCTTTCAAATTACTTGTATACAGAAATGTTATGTAGGTGACTTTTCGGTGAACAAGATGGCCAAGGGAGCTGAAAACAGAAAACTGTTTAACCCATTGCAGGCGGGAAACCCCTGAACAGATACCTTGGCAAACAGTCCAGACCTAGATCAGACACTGCAGAATGCGTGTCTGATCAGGGCCTGCACTATTTGCTAACAGAATTTTCTGTCAAAAACAGGATAAGAACGAAAAAATAGGCCTGACACCCCTTATATCACAAATGGACTTGTCAAACATATAGCAATGGAAGGGTCCACTAGTATACAATTGGTTAAATGGCAACTCAGTCAGTTTCATTCAAGCTTCACAGGAATGTTGAAACACACATTTTCTTCAGTAAAATACCACTGTACTTGCTAGTACAGTTAAGTTTTGCCACTTACAAGCTCATTAAGCTTCCAAGTCTTTGAACAGGGCTGGAAAATTCTTCAAAATTTCTCTTGTCCAGCATGACTGTTGGCATGTAAATTTTTGAAAATTTCATAGGGAAGAGACAAAATTTTTACTTGCCATGGCGAGTGGATGAGTGGAATTTTCTAGCCCTGTTTGAAAAACTGAGCCCTTAGACAACCAGACATGTATGAGATACAGTGAAATTCCGCTTTTATGACCACCTAAAATTAAAGAGTAATTCTGCTCTAAAAAGCTTTAGTACATGTAGGTTGCAGTTATTTTTTAGCTCCACTGGCCGAAGGCCAGCGGGGCTATTGTCATGGCCCTGTGTCCGTCGTGCGTCCGTGCGTCCGTGCGTTAACTTTTTTCTTTAAACATCTTCTCCTCCTAAACTACTGGGCCAATTGTAACCAAACTTCACAGGAATGTTCCTTACATAGTCCTCTTCTAAATTCCTTCAAAGAATTTTGTTACACCCAGAACTCTGGTTACCATGGCAACAAAACCACAAAAAAATAAAAATCTTTAAAAATCTTCTCCTCCAAAACCACCTGTTGGATTTCATTTTTATTTTGCATGAATGTTCCTTGGGTGGACCTCTTTCAGATTCCTTGAAGAAATTTTGATCCGACAAAAAACATGGCCGCCATGGGCGGGGCTTATTTTTCCCTATTTAACATATAGTGTAATGCTAAAACATCTTCTCCTCCTGAACTACTGGGCCAATTGTAACCAAACTTCACAGGAATGTTCCTTACCTAGTCCTCTTCCAAATTCCTTCAAAAAATTTTGTTACACCCAGAACTCTGGTTGCCATGGCAACAAAACAACACAAAAAATTAAAAATCTTTAAAAATCTTCTCCTCCAAAACCACCTGTTGGATTTCATTTTTATTTTGCATGAATGTTCCTTGGGTGGACCTCTTTCAGATTCCTTGAAGAAATTTTGATCCGACAAAAAAACATGGCCGCCATGGGCGGGGCTTATTTTCCCTATTTAACATATAGTGTAATGCTAAAACATCTTCTCCTCCTAAACTACTGGGCCAATTGTAACCAAACTTCACAGGAATGTTCCTTACTTAGTCCTCTTCTTAATTCCTTCAAAGAATTTTGTTATACCCAGAACTCTGGTTGCCATGGCAACAAAACCACACAAAAAATTAAAAATCTTCTGCTCCAAAACCACCTGTTGGATTTCATTTTTATTTTGCATGAATGTTCCTTGGGCGGACCTCTTTCAGATTCCTTGAAGAAATTTTGATCCGACAAAAAACATGGCCACCATGGGCGGGGCTTATTTTCCCTATTTAACATATAGTGTAATGCTAAAACATCTTCTCCTCCTAAACTACTGGGCCAATTGTAACCAAACTTCACAGGAATGTTCCTTACTTAGTCCTCTTCTAAATTCCTTCGTAGTGACGAGGTGAGCTTATGGGATCACTTTTCGTCCGTCGTCCGTCTTTCGTCCGTGCTTCTGTGCGTCCGTAAACAATTCCTTTAAACGACATCTCCTCCTGAACCACTGATCGGATTTTGACCAAACTTCACAGGAATGATCCTTAGGTGGTCCCCTTTCAGAGTTGTTCAAATTATTCCGGTCCGTTGCACATCTAGGTCACAGGAGCCAAAAATAGATTTTTTTCACCAAAAACTTTTTCTCTGAAACCACAAGGCCCAGGTCTTTGATATTTGGTATGAAGCTTCATCTAGTGGACCCCTACCAAGATTGTTCAAATTATAGTGCTGGGGCCAAAAATACCCCCCGCTCCGGGGCCCTTTGGTTTTACATGGGCTTATATAGGGAAAATCTTTAAAAATCTTCTTCTCTGAAACCGTAAGGCCCAGGTCTTTGATATTTGGTATGAAGCTTCATCTAGTGGACCCCTACCAAGATTGTTCAAATTATGGTGCTGGGGCCAAAAATCCCCCCACTCCGGGGCCCTTTGGTTTTACATGGGCTTATATATATAGGGAAAATCTTTAAAAATCTTCTCTGAAACCGTAAGGCCCAGGTCTTTGATATTTGGTATGAAGCTTCATCTAGTGGACCCCTACCAAGATTGTTCAAATTATAGTGCTGGGGCCAAAAATGCCCCCGCTCCGGGGCCCCATGGTTTTACATGGGCTTATATAGGGAAAATCTTTAAAAATCTTCTTCTCTGAAACCGCAAGGCCCAGGTCTTTGATATTTGGTATGAAGCTTCATCTAGTGGACCCCTACCAAGATTGTTCAAATTATTGTGCTGGGGCCAAAAATGCCCCCGCTCTAGGGCCCTTTGGTTTTACATGGGCTTATATAGGGAAAATCTTTAAAAATCTTCTTCTCTGAAACCTTAAGGCCCAGGTCTTTGATATTTGGTATGAAGCTTCATCAAGTGGACCCCTACCAAGATTGTTCAAATTATAGTGCTGGGGCAAAAAATGCGACCGCCCCGGGGCCCTTTGGTTTTACATAGGCTTATATAGGGAAAATCTTTAAAAGTCTTCTTCTCTGAAACACAAGGCCCAGGACTTTGATATTTGGTATGAAGCTTCATCTAATAGACCTCTACTAAGATTGTTCAAATTAAAGCCCTTGGGCCAAAAATGTCCCCTCTCTGGGGCCCTTTGGTTTTACATAGACTTATATAGGGAAAATCTTTAAAATTCTTTTTCTCTGAAACCACAAGGCCTAGGTGTTTTATATTTGGTATGAAGTTTCTTCTAAAGGACCCCTACCAAGATTATTCAAATTATAGTGCTGGAGCCAAAATTGCCCCCGCCCGGGGCCCTTTGGTTTTACATAGGCTTATATAGGGATAATCTTTAAAAACCTTCTTTTCTGAAAGCCCAAGGCCCAGGACTTTGATATTTGGTATGAAGCTTCATCTAATGGACCTCTACCAAGATTGTTCAAATTATAGCCCTGGGGCCAAAAATGCCCCCGCCCAGGGGCCCTATGGTTTTACATAGACTTATATAGGGAAAATCTTTAAAAGTCTTCTTCTCTGAAACCACAAGGCCTGGGTCTTTGATAGTTGGTATGAAGCTGCATCTACTGGACCTCTATCAATATTGTTCAAATTATAGCACTGAGACCAAAAATGTCCCCGCTCTGGGGCTCTTTGGTTTTACATAGACTTATATAGGGAAATCTTTAAAAATCTTCTTCTCTGAAACTGCAAGGCCCAGGCCTTTAATATTTGGTATGGAGCTTTATCTCGTGGACCTCTACCAATATTGTTCAAGGTAAAGCCCTGGGGCCACAAATGCCCCCACCCTGGAGCCCTTTGGTTTTACATAGATTTATATAGCCCCGGGGCCATTTGGTTTTGCATAGGCTTATGTAGGGAATATCTTTAAAAAAAAAATCTTCTTTTCTGAAACCGCAAGGCCCAGGTCTTTGATATTTGATGTGTAGCTTCATCTAGTGGACCTTTGCCAAGATTGTTCAAATTATAGCCTTTGTTGATGTTTGGTATGAAGCTTCACCTTTAAGACCTCCCTCAACATTACACACATTAAAGCCCTGGGGCCAATAATGGCCCTCTCTGGGGCCCACTTGTTACACTATGGATCAGGTGAGCGATCCAGGGCCATCATGGCCCTCTTTTTTTTTTTACCCATTGCATGCGGGAAAACCCTAAATGGGTACCTTGGCAAACAGTGCTGGCCCAGATCAGACCCCACAGAACACCGTGTCTGATCAGGGCCTGCACTATTTGCTAACAGAATTTTCCATCAAAAATAGAAAAAATAGGCCTGACACCCCTTATATGACAAATGGACTGGTCCAACATATAGCAATAGAAGAGTTCACTAGTATACAATTGGTTAATGTAATAAATATGACAATTGTCTGAAGTTGGCCGGTGGAGCGACAGGCCCTCTTGGGCCTCTTGTTTCTGTTTTGTGTTTTTCTGTATACAGTGTCCTCCGGTCAGAGACCACTTTTGGGACTGTTCAACAGTCCCAAAGGTGGTCTTAATATAGGAATTTTACTGCATTTTGATTTGTCAGTTTGTTTGATTTGAGGTTTAACATCCACGTCAACACTGTAAGGGTCATTTTGGAGACATTGCTTCCGATTTTGTGGGACTTTTACCTGACATTGAGATGAAATGACATCTCAAGCCCTTTCGCCCAATGAAACCAATAGGGTTTATTAGCATTGATGGTACGCCTCACACCGCGGTTCATGGACAGGCTTAGATCCTCTAAGCGGTTTACCAGTACTAGTGTGCGGGCTGGTTTCAGCTCTGCGTGGAAGCATCATGCAGCGCATATATTTCTTCAAGCCCCAATGGGCGGGGGCCGACTTTTGATTTGTCAGATTCTTATTAATGTTTTTTTTTCAGGTGAAGGATGACACAAGTATTATTCTAGAGAAATCCAGATAAAATTTCAAATCAAGATGTTCAATTTTATGAAAAAAGACAAAGAACATAAGAAGGAAAAAGATGATAGAAAGAGAGAGAAAAAGGAAAAGAAAGAAAAAGAAAAGAAGGAAAAACATAGAGAACCCATAACACACGAAGAATTGAAAAGGTTAGAAGAGGTGAAGAAAGGTGTATTCAGGAGGAAGAGTGATAGAGAGAAGAAAAGACAAACAGCTTCACCTGACGATGAAGAAGCGGGGTTTGCTCAACGAGAAAGTTATCAGTCCCTGAGTAGTGATAGCAGTGCTAGTGTAACTAGTGGGGGTAGACCGAGTCCCGGGAACGAGCATCCCCGGGGAGGTGAGCATAAACTTACTCCACCAAAATTGTTACCCAAACCTGCTGTCAGAGGAATTCTGAAATCGAAAGGTGGTAGTCAGTCAGTTTCAGATGATGTTGATGATCAGACTGTGCTGAGAGCTAATACATACAGGAATATGGAAATGTCTGGGCAGCCAGTGCAGACCCAGAATGGAACTAAGCCGTTGCCCATCCAGAGAACTACGAAAAGTGCATTGAAGGAGAGACCACCAGAATTCCAAGCCCCACCCCCACCTGAAACACCACCCCCTGAGAAGGCTTATCGAGCATCCTTGAAACTTCCCGATATCATACCTTCTAAACCACCAAGAGTCAGAGAACTTGTGATTAATAGAACAAAAGCAGGGGATTTTGGTTTTACACTAAGAAAAGCCACAACAA
The DNA here is from genome assembly GCA_963580285.1 of Lucinisca nassula. Classification (NCBI taxonomy): domain Eukaryota; kingdom Metazoa; phylum Mollusca; class Bivalvia; order Lucinida; family Lucinidae; genus Lucinisca; species Lucinisca nassula. Next base: position 21,255,824 of record OY757022.1, read on the forward strand.
CAACAACAGCAACTAGAAAAGATGATGGTAATGGTGATGGTCCCGAAACGAAACAAACTGTTATCTTTGCTGAACCGGGGGCTGGGCAGAAAAGTTCCCAGACCGGGTTGATTCCTGGAGATAGGCTTGTAGAAGTGAATGGTGTTAATGTTGAACATACTCCAAGAGAGGAGATTGTGGACATGATTAAGAAAACTGGTGATACTGTCACTCTGAAAGTTCAACCAATCCCAGAGTTGATAGAGCTAAGTGTTCGTCCTTCTGTTGATGGCGCGTTGATAGATGTACAGGAGGATGTTGTGAAAGGAGGGACTTTGAGAAGGAGTGGCAGTTTGAGATACAAAAAGCCGGTAAGTTTTGTTTGTTTTATGATAATGTTACAAAGAGGTTGTGGTGTTCTTTAAGCTTGCCTTTATGAAAGTATACAAGTTGTCATGTTTAACATACACTATGGTAGAACAAGTTTACACTGGTCAAGAAGTTAGATACTACCAACACCCCTCCAGATGAGCTTGACGTCAAGGTCACAGACTGTGGAAACTGAACTGCCAAAAAAGGTACTTCTGTATGAGGGAAAAAGAAAAGCATGTACATGTATGTCATTTTTTAGCTCACCTGGGCCGAAGGCTCCAGGGGGGCTTATAGTATAGTGGGTCCTCCATCGTCCGTCGTCCGTCCGTCCACACTTTTGAGCAGCTATATATCTCTGCAGCCTGCAGGCTGATCTCAATCATTTCTCATCTGTAGCATGCCTCTGGTGGGGCATTGATGACATAAGCTTTTTTTTTTGAAATCGCATGAAAACTTTGGTTGCTATGGCAATCATAAGGTCCCATAGACTTACAATGGGAAAATGCTTGTCAACACCGTAGCCCCTTCATTTTTGATCAGATCTTTCTGAAACTTATATATAAGGTGGCTGAGGATAAAACCTCAGATGAGTTCGAAAACCGGCAAAGTCGGCCCATTTATCATTTGTGAAATTTTCTTGACATTCCAGAGAAAGAAATGTTGGCCGGATATAAAGTAATGATATTGTATATGGAACTGCAAGTGCATAATCATTAACCCTTGAAATGCCAAGAAAAACTACATTCTGCAAATGTCGTCTGCTTGTGTCGTCTGCTGAATCTTCTTGCAAACTTTTTTAAAAATGTTTTTGCATACAGATAAACATTGTGGACCTAGATCAGACTGCTCCTAGAGGAGCAGTCTGATCTGGGTCCACACTGTTTTTAAAAATGAGTTTTAAAGAAACGGCAGACGACAATGCAGACGACAATTGTCGTGATTGGCATTTTATGGGTTAAAGTCTTACAGTGGCATAATATGGATCCTCAAAAGTTTTTTTATATCACAACCTCTTTATAACACTTAACCCTTGTCCTGCTGAGCCCGGATATGTCTTATCTTTCAAACAATGAAGATCCAGATCAGATGGCTTCTGAAGAAGCCATCTGATCAGGATCTACATTGTTTGCCATTCAGATTTTGAATTTGTTGCAATAATTTGCATCAAGTAATCTGATTGGTTGATAATTGGTAGTGGGTGTGACATATATGAATATTCAGCAGAACAAGGGTTAATATGTTTAGGGTTTGTTATATCCAATCAAATATGTTAGATTTTATGCCCAAAAATGGGAAATTTCTATATAATCTATATATTTTTGGGATCCTTTGAATTGTGTTGCATCCAAAACCAGGTAAAAATGATCAGTGTAATAAAGAGGTTGGGCACCCGTTTTGATAGCGGTGATTTTGCATTGGGATTTGAGCATGGAGATATTTATGGATGTGGCTACAGACAGACAACTGTCGATTGTGAATAATTATTTGCATTTAATTCAGAAAGAATTTGAAATTTTCAAATTCTTTCTGAATTAAATGCAAATAAGCATTTTATAAGGACACACAACAAATCTGCACAGTGGAACTCTTTAGAATTTAATATGCACAGTTACTGCACTAGCATCAAGCTTAATCTTTTTCCACATGGTGCATAACCACACGGTGCATAACCATATTTACTTAACAAATAACCAGATACCTTGGAGATTGATCCTGAAATCATGTCTACGGTAATTCTCTCAATCCACTGATATTGAAGAAGGGCAGTTGTCAGTTTGTTGCAAAAGAATGTGCACTGTACTGGTTAAACCCTTAAGTATAAGCCTGTACATGAAGTTCGGTTTGTTAAATTGACAGACTCGATACAACCTAACTGAGCCGTTAACCTTGAAACAAACCCAACCAACACAAATTTGAAAATTGCATCAGCTAATGTCGTGATTGGCATTTTTTAGGGTTAAACTTCCTGCAAAATGTACATATATTAACAGTATTCATATTTCTATATTAAGACCACCTTTGGGACTGTTCAAAAGTCTTCTATAAGACCACTTATGAACAGTCCCAAATGAACAGTCCCAAAGGTTGACCCGAGGACACACAAATTCAGATTAAGTGCACCCTTCAAAATAAGCTTTTTAAAGCAGAATTAGTCTTAATTTTAGGTGGTCTTATTAGCAGAGTTTTACTGTATATACAGGGTAGGATGCATTGAAGAATTTTGAAGATGAGTATAAAATCAGATCAGATTCGTATTTGCTTATCAGGTGTGATAAATTCGGCATTTACAAATTACAAGGCTATTAAACTTCATAAACTTGCTGAAAAAATGTAAAATTGGAATAGCAGGTTAATTTTACCCTAGAAATTCAACAGCAAAGTTGCAAGAACTTCCAGTAAAATGATACACATATTTGTACTTTGAGAAGGAACTTGGTACACATTACTTGGAGAATGAATGAGGACCTTGTCTAAATTTATAATACAGACAAAGGTACCAAGATTTTTCATTGCAAAAGTTTTTGATTCTGTTATTTTTGGGGAATATTTGGTATTAAAAAAAAATAAAATGTTGATCAGGTTTTGCTTTTTATAGATTCAACAGCTGTTTAGACGATGTCCCATAACTACACTAAATATCGGAACACCCGCAAATGGTGCTGTGATTATCCTGAAATTTGAACAGTTTAATTGCAGCACGTTTTCATATGTCTAAAGGATGGTAATGGAATGAGCAATGGTGCAGACCCAGATCAGACTGCTCCTGAAGGAGCAGTCTGATCTGGGTCTACACTTGTTGCTTTAACAGACACCTGTTTTAATTTTTAGGATAACAGTGGAAGATGTACATTTAATTGTTTAATGCATCTATCAAATGCTGATAGATCTATTTAGGATTTAGCTTATTTGTATGAGAAACACCATTACTATGCTTGTTACACTGACTTTCAGACTTTCAGCTAAAAATCACTAATTTAACCCTTGTCCTGCTGAACATACAACTTGTTCCTTTCAGCCTCCGCCCATCGGGGCTTGAAGAAATAGATTGGGCTGCATGGTGCTTCCAGGCAGATCTGAAACCGACCAAACTTGAGTACTAGTAAACTGTTTAGGTCTGAACCAGCCCGGGAAAAGTGATGTGAGTCGGACTGCTCCTGAACTGTACCGGTTTCTATGGGTGGTAGGGCATGAGATGTCATTTCATCTCAATATCGGGTAAAAGTCCCACAAAACTAGAAGCAATGTCTCCAAAATGACCTACATGGTGTTGAAGGGGATGTAAAACCTCAACTAAAAAAAACCCAACAAATAGCCCCTTTCTTTGCAAACAGTGAAGATCCAGATGAATTTGTTTGATTTGAGGTTTAACGTCCCCGTCAACACTGTAAAGGTCATTTTGGAGACGTTGCTTCCAATTTTGTGGGACTTTTACCCGACACTGAGATGAAATGACATCTCAAGCCCTGTCGCCCAATGAAACCAATAGGGTTTATTAGCATGGACGGTCCGCCTCGCACCGCGGTTCCTGGACAGGCTTAGATCCTCTAAGCGGCTTACCAGTACTAGTGTGCGGGCCGGATTCAGCTCTGCGTGGAAGCATCGTGCAGCCCATATATTTCTTCAAGCCCCTATGGGCGGGGGCGGTGAGATCCAGATGAGATGGCTTCTGAATAGGATAGGCCCTTTGATCAGGATCTACACTGTTATGCAGATTGTGAATAGAACAAATACATGTATATTATTTCAAGTAATTTGGTTGGTGGATAGTCAGAAGTGGGTGTGGCTAAATCTGTTATTCAGAAGGATAAGGGTTAAGTTAAAATTCATCAAGAACTTGTCAACACTAATTCCAGCAAGGCTTGCTCCAGCATGAAATAAACTCATTTTGTACAGGAAACTCCAAAACGGGTACCCTGGCAAACAGTGCAGGCCCAGATCAGATGCCGCAGAACGCAGCGTCTGATCAGGGCCTACGCTGTTTGCTAAAGGTTCAGTTATTTTCCAAATAAACTTTGAAGAAAACACAACCTGACACCCCTTAATTTTGAAATGGATTCCTGCTATATATTTATAAGAAGGAAGATTCCATTTGGTACAAAAAGGGTTAAATAACTGGCTGCACTCTCTAAGTGTAGACTTGCAGAATCATCCAGAACAGTCACTTTTCTGTTAACATTCTGTTAAACCCTTACATTCCTGTACTGTAGACATTGATCCGACGCCTCGGAGTCTGACTCTTAAATTCCTGCTCTGCAAACAAACCCAACACATGATTCCGACTTCCATATTCTATAGATAAGCGTCTTATGCAACACTTTGACCTTGCTGTGATAAAAATAAAGTGGCGATTTCTATAAATAACCATTGCATGGATTTCTTTAGCACTGAAGAACTGCAAGTGCTTAGTAACTCTGGGTCAATTGATAAACAATCAACCTAAAAAATAAAAGGACTGACAGCATTTGACTCTGATTGAAGACTGGAAAAATGGTCCTGAACTTTTATTGACTGATTTGTCTAACCAGTTCAGGTCTGGTTCTTGCCCTTTAACCCTTTTTGTACCAAATGGAATCTTCCATCTTATATATAGCAGGAGACCATTCCAAAATAAAGGGGTGTCAGGTTGTTTTTTCTTCAAAGTTTATTTGGAAAATGACTGAACTTTTTTGCAAACAGGTTAGGCCCTGATCAGATGCCGCAGAACAACGCCGCATTCTGGGGCGTCTGATCTGGGCCTGCACTATTTGCCCTGGTACCAGTTTTGGGATTTCCGGTACAAAATGGGTTAACAATATCATCATTACACTACTCATGCTACATATACTTATTCTGTGAGGTGCTTCTAATGAGTACCCACAACATATGTTTTCATGCTGAAATAAGAAAAATAATATGTGGATACGCCCTCTTATCTGGGGCTATGCCACTAGTAGGATTTGTAACAATTGTGATGGGACTGTTGGCTAAGATATGTATAAATATAGAGTGTCCTTAGATTATAAAGTTTTCTGTTTATTAGCTTTACCCTACAAAGTGGGTACCGGTACTTTAAAATTGCAAACTTGAAAGTGAATTTTATTTGAGTGTGAAATATTAAAGTACCGTAATGATCCGGCTATAAGACGGGGTTTTTTACCGCCAGAATACCCCCTAATTTTTACACCCGTCTTATAACCGAGATCTCGGACATCCTTGAAATTTTCGGCAAAGAACGGAGGGAAAATCACGTGCGGTAAGTACATGTGTATACCTGTTGCGTAACTATGGGTCTGTGAAGTGATGGACAGGAGCGTGATTCCAAATAAATAATAATAAACATCGGTAAAAGAAACCAAAAGATCGCGAAGAACAGTTATATTTCAAGCCTAAAGGTTTTTATCATAATTGGATTAATTCCCATGTGTTTTCAATGGATACATTCCCCGGAAGGTGCCCCGGAACATAATAAGCATGCGCGAATTTTCATTGGTTTATGATAATGAGTTCATAAATATTAATGAGGCAAAAGTTTCACTCCATTTGCATAAGAAAATAAGTTGATGATGCCTTACGTTTTTTTTTATTATTGTTATTATATTTTTCCATAAATGACCAGTGCAGCAAAATAAATCTCCGGTCAAACATTATGGATGCACAGGCTATTCTGTCTCTTCCTATATCACTCTTGATTAGCAATGGCCTGTTTTTTTTTTAATCTATTTAATCTCTTATGTAAACACACCAATTATCCAATATAGCACCTGCAGAGTTAATCACCTTATTAACTGTCCGATAATGTTTACACGCGTCAGCAGTTCAACACAGTTGTAAATCTTCTGACGGTCAACTGCATACCTAGGTATTTTACTGCTGTAAATACTAGAATGGTCCGGCGGCGAAATATTTCTAAAGGAAAATTGTCTTGTCAGGAGATTGGGGCCATCGGGCGGAAGACCGGGAGATAGGATTTGAAATCGTGTTATCCCGATGGAATCGGGAGATATCAAATGTATGCCAACGCACTTGTATTAAACTGTAATACCAGTTACGCGTACCCGGTACTTGCTTCCCTTAGTTTACCTGTCAATCATTTTTCTTTCCTTCCTTCATTGGTTTATGATAATGAGTTCATGAATATTAATGAGGCGAAAGTTGTGACGTTAATAAACTCAAATTTCAGACACAAAAAATAAGTGATTATAGTTTCTAGGTAAGAAAATTTGTTCAGGGACTTGCTAGGTACCTAAAACTACCTGTTTATCATCGAAGTCGGTCTAATATAAATTTTATTTTAGTAAAGTCGTCATTGTCATTAGATTTCGCGACCGCAAAACACCGAGCGAAATTGATCAACCAGTGTCTCACTCTGAAATATTCGGCACTTTCTACATCGGCGCAACCCCCGTCAGATTGTTAGAATTTATACCCGTCTTATAGCCGAGACTAAGCAAAAATCACCTAAAGGAAAGCCAAAAAATACCCCCCGTCTTATAGCCAAATCGTCTTATAGCCGGATCATTACGGTAAAAGCACTGACAGCACATAATCTTAGCTGGAAAATTTGTCCTCACTTCGACTCTTTCAGTTAACCCTTAACTTGCTGAAATATAGGCAAACAGTGTAGACCCTGATCAGATGCCACATTCTCATTTCTGGGTCTACACTGTTTGCCAATGTCCCCATAATTGTGCCCAGTCCAGATTACACAGAAAACAGCGCTCTGAGATCATGGGGAGAAGATTAGCGCTGCTATAAATAGCCATTACCTGGATTTCGGACAAGTCAGTGATAGTCACATGGATTTTAGCATTGAAAAAGCTACTGGACTTTATTTTTGTTTGTTTGATTTGAGGTTTAACGCCCCCGTCAACACTATTTGGGTCATTTTGGAGATGTTGCTTCCAATTTTGAGGGACTTTCACCCGACATCGAGATGAAATGACATCTCAAGCCCTGCCGCCCAACGAAACCAAAAGGGTTTATATATATGGATGGTCAGACTTGCACCACGTTTTCTGGGCATGTTTAACACCTCCAAGCGGTTTACCAGTACCTATATGTGGTCAATTTCAGCCCTGCGTGGAAGCATCATGCAGCCCAATCTATTCCTTCCAGCCCCGAAGGTGCTTCCTGTACTGTAGGCAAACAGCGTCCCCATAAACCTACCCAGTCCAGATTATACAGATAACCAACTCTTTTTACACAGCACTCTGACATCACAGGGAGACAAATAGTGCTGCTACAACTATCAATTACCTGGATTTCCGACAAGTCAGTGAGCATTGAAAAAGCTACTGGGCTTTATAACTTTGGGTAGATTGATAAACAATCAACCCAATAAATAGTTTGAAAACCACCAAGAAGAGTCTTAACCAATAAGATGCCAATCATGACAATTGTCGTCTGCTTTGTTGTCTGCCAGTTACTTTAAAAGTTACTGTTGCAAAGAGTGTGGACCCAGATCAGTCTGCTCGTCTGTATGCAGAAATCAAATGTTTGCAAGAAGATTCAGCAGATGACATAAGCAGACGACATTTTAAGATGAAGTTTTTCTCGGCATCTTCAGGGTTAACCCTGCCAACCCTGTAGACCAGTACTGATGCCTGTGCAAACAGTTTAGATCCAGATCAGATCTGATCAGGGTCTGCACCGTTTGTCAATTAGTTTGCGAATTTGAATGAAACATTATATCAAGTTTTTTTTAATTATGTCTCCCCCGAAATTTTTTTTTTCGGAGAGACATATTGTTTTTCCCCCGGGCGTCTGTCCGTCCGTCTGTCTGTCTGTCTGTCTGTCCGTCTGTCCGTCCGTCCGTCTGTCACACATTCGTGTCCGATCTATAACTTGAAAATTGTTAGAGCTATCTTCAAAAAACTTCGTATAATTATTAATCAGCATTAGACGATGTGCAGTGCGCAAGAACTATTACTCTCGCATTTATACTTTTTGAATAATCTCCCTTGGAAGTTTGTCGGTATGTATATATGTATGGGCAAATCGTGTCCGGTCAATAACTTTTTTATTTTATGATGGATTTTAAAATTACTTGGCAGAAATATTAACAACCATAAGACGATGCGTGGTGTGCATGAGGCAGGTTGGTACCTCAAAGGTCAAGGTCATACTTAGAGGTCAAAGGTCAAAAAAGGGGCCTTTTTTCATATTTGGTCAATAACTTTCTTATTTTGAGATGGATTTTAAAATCACATGGCAGAAATGTTAACCAATATAAGACGATGTGTTGCATGCATGACCCAGGTTGGTACCTCAAAGGTCAAGGTCACACTTAGAGCTCAAAGGTAAAAAAAGGGGCCTTTTTTTCGGGTTTTGTCAATAACTTGCTAATTTTTAGATAGAATTTGAAGTTACTTGGCAAACATGTTAACTATCATGAGACGATGTGTTGCATGCATGATTCAGTTTGGTACCTAAAATGTCAAGGTCATACATAGAGGTCAAAGGTAAAAAAGGGGCCTTTTTTCATGTTTGGTCAATAACTTTCTTATTTTTAGATGGATTTTGAAATTGCTTGGCAGAAATGTTAACCACCATGAGATGATGTGTTGCACGCATAACCCAGTTTGGTACCTGAAAGGTCAAGTCATACATAGAGGTTAAAGGTAAAAAGGGGCCTTTGTTGTTTCTGTCAATAACTTTCTTATTTTTAGATGGATTTTGAAATTACTTGGGAGAAATGTTAACCACCATGAGACTATGTGTTGTGTGCATGACCCAAGTTGTTACCTCAAATGTCAAGAACAAAAGGTCAAAGGACAAGAGGTCAAAGGACAAAAAGGGGCCTTTTTAGCTCACCAGAGCCGAAGGCTCCGGGGGAGCTTATAGGATAGGCAGTTGTCCGGCGTCGTCGTCGTCGTTGTCGTCGTTGTCGTTGTCGTCGTCGTCTGACGTCAACACTTTCAAACATCTTCTTCTCTGAAGCCACTGGACCGATTCAGCCCAAATTTTATCTGTAGCATCCTTGGGCTGGGGGATTGAAAGTTTGTGTTTTTTATGAAAATCGGCCCATTAGTTTGGTTGCTATGGCAACTTAGAGTTTCCATAGACTTATAATGGGGAAAATTGAAAAATGGCATTTACTGCCAAGTCATTGCAGATATTTGGACAAAACTTTTATAGAAATGTTTCTTGAGTAAAATTCTTTCAGCCATATGCTTTTATGCCAACCTGAGGGTCCCCCAGGTTGTGCCGGGGCCATGCCCCACCCCCTCCACTTCATAAAAGGCCATATATCTCAGAAACCATTCAGATCCCGACCCCTAAACCATATATATTCTTGTTCCTATTGATAAGACGCATTTAGTAACACCAACCTTGGGGTCCTCAGGGATGCGCCGAGGTCATGCCCCACCCCCTCCACTTAATAAAAGGCTCAATATTTCGGAAACCATTCAGATCCCCACCCCTAAACCATATATATTCTTGTTCCTTATGATAAGACCCATTCAGTGACATCAACCTGGGAGTCCCCTGGATGCGCCGGGGCCATGCCCCACCCCCTCCATTTCATAAAAGGCCCAATATCTCGTAAACCTTACAGATCCCCGCCCCTAAACCATATATATGCGTGCTTCTTATGATAAGACACATTCATTGACACCAACCTGGGGGTCCTCAAAGATGCGCTGGGGCCTTGCCCCACCCCTCCACTTCACAAAAGGCCATATATCTCAGAAACTGTTCAGATCCCCACCCCTAAACCATATATATTCTTGTTCCTATTGATAAGACCCATTCAGTAACACCAACTTGGTCGTCAGGGATGCGCACAGGTCAGGCCCCACCCCCTCAACTTTATAAAAGGCCCAATATCTCGGAAACCATTCAGATTCCCACCCCTAAACCATATATATTCTTGTTCCTTTTGATAAGACCCATTCAGTGACATCAACCTGGGAGTCCCCTGGATGCACCGGGGCCATGCCCCACCCCCTCCATTTGATAAAAGGCCCAATATCTCGGAAACCTTACAGATCCCTGCCCATAAACCATATATATGCTTGGTCCTTATGATAAGACACATTCATTGACACCAACCTGGGGGTCCTCAGAGACGCGCTGGGGCCTTGCCCCACCCCTCCACTTCAAAAAAGGCCATATATTTCAGAAACTGTTCAGATCCCCACCCCTAAACCATATATATTCTTGTTCATTATGATAAGACGCATTCAGTAACACCAACCTGGCGGTTCCCAGGGATATGCTGGGGCCATGCCCCACCCCCTCCATTTCATAATATCACACTATCTCGGAAACCCTACAGATGGCCACCCCTTAACCATATATAGTCTTGTTCCTTATGATAAGACACATTCATTGACACCAACCTGGGAGTCTCCCTGGGCCTTGCCCCACCCCTCCACTTCACATAAGGCCTTATATCTCAGAGAATGTTCTTAGCCCCACCCTAAACCATATATATTCATCTTTCTTATGATAAGACGCATTCAGTGACACCAGCTTGGGAGTCCCCGGGGCACGCCCAGGCCATGCCACACCGCTTTACTTCATTAAAAGCCATATATATCAGAAATAGTTCAGATCCCCACCCCTAAACCATATACTTGTTCCTTATGATAAGACTTGTTCAATCACACCAACCTGGAGGTCTCTTTGTGCTGAGGCAATGTGCCCCGCCCTTCCATTTCATAAAAGGCTTTATATTTCAGAAACCATTCAAATCCCCACCCCATAATCATATATGTTCTTGTTCCTTATTATTAGCACACCTACTGTAGCGGGGTTTGCAGGGGCCATTCCTATTTCATAAAAGGGCCTCAAATCTCTGAAACCGGTCAGATTCCCAGCGCTGAACCATATATATACTTGGTCCTTATGATAAGACACATTTAGGGACAACAGTTTGGGCTTTCCTGGGATCAACAGGGCATGCCCCAACCCCTCAACTGTTAAAGAGGCCTTACAGATCCCCACTGCTAAACCATATATATTTTTGTTTCTTATGATAAGACGCATTTAGTGATACCAACCAGGGCTCCATTGGGTCCATGCCCCACCCCCTCTACTTCATAAAAGGCCTAACTTTTCAGATGCTGAGTCCACATGGGTGCTCATTTGGACATGGGGGTTCATTTGGTGGATTAAAATGATATCATGTTAAAATACATGGCTGCCATTGGGCATGGGCAGTGCCCACCTGAGCTCTGGTGAGCATAGTGGCCCATGGGCCTCTTGTTTAGTGTTCAGTCAATAACTTTCTTCTTCCTGGATAGATTGTGAAATTACTTGGCAGAAATGTTAACCATCATGAGACGATGTGGATGTGGTGCACGCTAGACCCAGGTCGGTACCTCCAAGCTCAAGGTCATACTAAGAGGTCAGAGGTAAAAAAGTTTTTTTTTTTTTGTGTCCAGTCATTAACTTTTTTATTTCTGGATGGACTTTATAAGTGAGTGAGTGTTTCAGTTTTACGTCCCACCAACAGCTAAGGTCATACGGAGACGGGACCTCGGTTTAAAGACTCATCCGAAAGTCTGGAGAAGCCCGGGATCGAACCTGCGACCCCTGGTTTACAAGGCGAGTAGCGTAACCACTCGACCACGGAGGCTTCTATGGTGGACTTTATAAACACACGGGGTATTCGACTACTTGGAACGCAGACGGATACCAAAAACGCCGACTGTTTACCTTGGATTTGAAAGAGGGTGAGTCGATACAATCATGTTTTTTGCGACCCTATTAAAAAAATCAGTTTTGATTTTTTGCTGTATTCTTCTGGAACTGTCACAGCTGTTTCGTAATGGTGCTTTTAGCTTCGATAGATTTCAGGAAAGCGTCTTTACAGACAACTAAAATAATAATAATAATAATAATAAAGTCTTTATTTCAAGAGGGTAACACAATTAGAACAATAACTAATCTCCCTTGCGGCCCTCAAATTATTTACAAATTTTACAACGAAAAAAGTTCCATACTTACTGCAAGTACTCAGACACACAGGCAAGAGCAAACAGTGCAAACCCAGACAAGATTCCAAAGAGTTCAGCATCTCTTCAGGGTCTACACTGTTCGCCAGTCGTCTAACCACCCACAGGCACAATGTCAGGTAGTAAACCATACCTGTTCAAGTTTTGGAACAATTATGGTAAGGAGCTAAGGTGTCTAGATACTTGGGCAAATATGAAAAAAAATCAAAGCCAATACTACATGGATCGATGATACAAAATGACCAAAAGGATCAACAATCTCTCCAGCATGTACAAGTATTGAACTCAGCCAAACTAAAAAAAATCATAAAGGCAACAATCATAGTTTGCTTTCCATCTTCCATCAGTTTTTGATATAGAGGAGGCAAATTTTAGTAATTATTGACAATTTAGGAAAGAAGATGAAGGAAAAAAAAAGAGAGAGAGAAATAAAAAGAATAATATAAATATCACCTGGCTGAGAATGACAAACACATGATAGGAAGGCGCCTGACCCCGCAGACATTCTAGATCAATTCCATGTAATACTTATATACAAGGAAAGAGACTGCAAATGTCCTTTCACATACTCAACAGAAGACATAGAGATGAGGCAAAAAGATATATACATGTATACAAAATAATGACTTGCACACACAAACACACATACAAATATGCGCACACGCAGAAAAAAAAAATGTTAAAACTTAGCTTTTCATCCATTTTAAACACCTATTGTGGAAAGATTCAACAGAGGGTGCACTCTTTACACTATAAGGAAGACAGTTCCATATAATTGGGCCTGAAAATGCCAAGCTCCCTTTATATAATTCTTTGTGTGGCTTGGGCAGCATAAAGTTCTGTGCTGCCATAGAGCGCAGCATTAGGGACTCGCCACCTCCATCAGTAGTATGCTGTCTTCTAGAAAACATTTCATATAATATGTACTCGGGTGTTAATTCATTTGAAATTTTAAACATGAATTTAGCTTTTCTAAAAAATACTCTCTCTGATATTGTCATTATCTTCAAATCATTCAAAGACTGGTATACATCAGTGACATTAAAATCAAGAATTACCCTGCAAGCTCTTTTTTGCAGCTTTTCAATCTGCATCAGGTTGTTTTTAGTTGTGTTTCCCCACACGATATTGGCATAGTCGAGGTGTGGCTGAATGTAACTTTTGTAGAAAATCAACCTGTGTTCTAAAGACAGATAATACTTGATTTTTGACATCAGCCAAATGTTTGTGGACATTTTCTTAGCCACTCTGCTTACATGTTCAGCCCAAGAAAGATTACTGTCAATTACCACGCCTAATACTTTTTCATAGGAAACTGTTGACAGCTGAATGTTATTTAAATATATTTGTAAGTTACCGTTTATCCTACTTCTCTTTTGGCGGGTAGTGATTAACATTGCTTTTGTCTTGTCTATATTAATTACCATTCCATTTTGCTTACACCAGTTGTCCAAGTCTAAAATTGCAGTCTGCAGTTTTCTTTCAATTTCTTCTTTTGATGCACTCATATCATAAAGAGTAGCATCATCAGCATAAAGATCTGTCATTACATTAGAATGGAGTGGAAGGTCATTTATGAAGAGGAGAAACAAAAGGGGTCCTAAGATAGAGCCTTGAGGCACACCATACTTTACACTGCCATAATCAGATTGGGTAGTTTTAAAAGAAACTTTCTGTTTCCTGCCCGACAGGTATGATCGAAACCATTTTAAAGAGTTCTGACCTAGTTTATGAAGTTCCATTTTTTCGAGTAAAATATTGTGATCCACAAGATCAAAGGCTTTACGGAAATCAACCAAAATAATACCAATCAGGTCACCCTTATCTAAAGCTTTTAGCCATTTTTCTACCATATGAATAAGGGCAGTCTCACAGGAATGATTTTGTCTGAACCCTGATTGAGTCATATGTAGTACTTTGTATTTATCCAGGAAAGTAACTAAGGATTCATGAGCATGTTTTTCAAACACTTTGGAAAGGACCGGCAAAATTGAAATTGGTCGAAAATTATTGAGGTCATTTGATGAGCCACCCTTTTGTAGTGGTTTGACTTTAGCTTCTTTCCATTTCTCTGGAAAGGAACTAGTTTTAATGCTTAGATTGAAAATATGAGTCAAACTTTCTGCGATGACTGAAGATGACTTTTTTAAGAGTCTAGGACCTATTTCATCTAACCCAGTGGATTTATTTATATCTAAGTTTTTCAATGATTTTATTACCTTTTCAGAGCTTAATTGAGGCATGTCAACTACAACATTCTCCGGAATTCTTTCATTACAGAAATTCCGAAGCTTGTCATGATTTGGGGTAACCATAGGCTCCTTAATGTTTTCTGCTATGTTTACAAAAAAGTCATTAAAGGCATTGGCAATGTCAATAGCTTCATTAGTTTCAAGATTGCCTACTTTAATTGAATTTACATTGTTTGCCGAGTCAGATTTTTGTTTGCCTGCACCAAGTTCATTGAAAATTTTCCAAATTGTTGAGGGATTATTTTTGCCTTCTTCAACAAGATTTTCATAGTGTGACTTTTTAGACCTTCTTATCAGACTGACTACCTTGTTTCTCCATTTCTTATATTGATCAATATCACCGAGTGATTTAAATCGATCTCTTGTTTTAATACTATCAATAATTTCAGGTGTCAGCCATCTTGGTTGATTGACATTTTTTACTCTGTGTTGTTTCAAGGGGACATGCTTATCCACTACTTCAGTGAACAAGGAATACCAGCAATCTAAAGCATCATTAACATCGTCAAAAACCTTGATAACATCCCAAGGAACTGATTCAAGATCTGCATTAAATTTCGATTCATCAAAATTCTTGAAAGATCGATATTTGATGACATGGTGTGTTTCTTTTGGAATGTGTGAATTGACTTTGCGTGTAAGGAAAACTGGATAGTGATCGCTTAATCCAATTTTAGGAACATCAATATATTGTATACTGGATGAAAAATTTGAATAGATATGGTCTATTAAAGTTGCACTTGCGTTAGGCATAACACGAGTAGGTTGTGTAACATGCTGAGCTAAACCATTAGAATTCATGTAGTCAAGCCAGTGCCTTTTAATCTGAGGATTTAATAGGTCACGGTTAAAATCACCAAATATAAATAATTCCTTTTCTTCTGCAATAGCTTTTTCAAGTTGATCATCAAATACTTCATTCCAAGTAATAGTTGAAAGAGGGTTTCTATAGAAATGCCCTATTAATAATGACTTACTATTTTTTGGAAAAATTTCTAGCCATATGCTTTCAAAGTGATCAAACTCTAAATCATTTCTACGAATACATGAAATATCATCTCTTACATAAGCAAGTAATCCACCAGATCCTTGTATTTTGTCTTTTCTAAAACATTGAAAATTTTGAATTTGGACAAAACTGTCAGGTATATCACTACCAAGTTTACTTTCGCTCACTCCTAGCATACTTATATTATTAACATTGGAATGCAACATTAACTTTAACTGATCAACTCTTTCACCTGAACGAATTCCTCTGACATTTATGTGACCTATTCGCATACCTCTACCACGCATTTCTAAATTTGTTAAACTGCTGTGGGCCGACAAAGGAGATGAACTATCATGCACATATGAATATAAAGAAGAACATATAGTAGATGCATTATATAAGCTATTATTTTCTATGTCAGTATCTTTATTGTAAGCATTAGAGGCATGTTCATTTATAACTGTACTTTCACTCGGGTCATTCCTGAAAGTAAAAGAGTCCTGAAATTCTTCATTATGATGTTTGTTTATGTTACTGTTAGTTATTTTTGCTGTAACAGTTTCAAAAGATTCACTTAGTGGAATAGAACAAATACAGGGATGTTCATTACATTCATCACAGACTGTTTGTAATAATGAAAAGACATTATGGGACGCAAAATTCAAGGCCTCATAGCCATTATCCTAATGATTAGGGCATCTTGATTGCTTGTGTCCTAGAAATCCACAAGAATGACATTTTATCTGACCCTTATGTTTGCAGTCATACGTTGAGTGATTTGATTCACCACATTTTACACAGGACTGGTGGTTCTTGTTGTTTGGATTTGTCTGTCCATGATGTACCTGTAATCTCCTGTTTCTTCTGTTTGGTTGAAATCTCGGCCTCTGATATTTATGTTGTTGGGAACCTTGTTTATGTGGTGATCCGCCATACACACACTGTTCAAAGTTCTCGACAAGAGCACCTGAACCACATACTTTCTCCATACTGTCCAGCAATCGGCGGATTCCAGATCTTGATAAGTGAATTTTGTCCCTACTAAAGTAACGGAGAACTGGTTGTCCCTCAGAACTACAAAAGGTTTTCACCATTTCAACTAGCTGTGCACCATGTTCATCACTAAGGCACTTGATAATGTCATTAAGGTCTGTCACATTACAGTCTTGACGAGGACAAGCAGTGCACAATACAATGTTTATGGCGGTATTTGCAGTTTCGATATACTGAAGAAGTTGATCATACTTTTCTTCAACATATTCAACATTTGACCCATTGGAAACATCATTGCCCCCTACTGAAATGATGACTGTTGCAAAATTATGAAGATCAAATAGCGGGATCTGGTCTAAAATCACATCAACTGTAGCACCAGAAATGCCATGACAATGCACCTGATTCTTAAGACCTCTTTCATTGATTCCCTTTATAATGGAATCTCCTATTATTAGTGTTTTTTTGGATGCAGTTGATTTATTAGGGTGTTTCGAATGTTGATTCTTTTTATGACCGGTTTCATTAGGATTCTTTTTCTCAGACCTTTGTTGACATCGGTCTTTATTCACATGCTGGTTGGGTTCTGCAATCATAACACTGGAGGAGTCACTATCAATCGAAGATAAAGACACTGTCCTGTTTAGAGTAGTTCCAGCAGCAGATGTTTTTTCTTCATAGGTGGTCTTTCTGCCTGTTGACTGCTGCTGTAGCTTGACCACTTCACTGGTAAGGGTAGTCAGCTGATCCTGCAGGGTGCTAATCATTTTAGAATGATAAGCCAGAGACTCCAATATTGCTGACATCTGTCTCTCCACAGGTGATGTTGTAGGTCTGGGAGTCTCCATAGGAGGTACCACAGGCACAGATGTTAAGCATGGTCTGGTCACCACAGGGGTGCTGGTCATCACAGGCTGGTCTTTTGAGACATTTATACTCATCTGTGAGTCAACACTAAAGTTCCTCATGAACCTAGAAAACAGAGTAGTGGCTATCCTCTTGAAGGCTATGTCCTTCCAAAGCTTATGGCCTGGTCCTGATATTTCAATCGTCTTCTCTGACTCAAACACTTTGATAGTCACTTTCCTACCCTGTATGTGGGATGTCACAGAGAATTTATCACTGAGGACCCATGATGACTTTTCAAATTCCTTTTCTAATAGTCCCATGAAGTCCTTGAATAGCACTGGAATACAGAACTGGATATTCACTTTCTGTCCAGAGGGTAAAACATTGAAAAGAACTCCCTCAAACTTATCCGCAATCGTTTTATCCACTTCAAAGGAAGAAATCCCTGAAAATGAATCATTAGAAGCATCGCCACCAATAACTGGTCTTGAGTTTGATCCACTATTGCTGAAAGATTCCAACGCCATTATGAGCTGATTTTAAGATACAAGAAATTCTGATCTGATGACACGCCTTGAAAATTTTTATTCCGTAACTCTTTGAATTTCACTTAAAATTTTTGATCTGATAAATTATATGAACACAAAAAGAGATTCTTTAAGGATTTGCATTATCAATTGATTTGCTTTCACTGATATAATTCTGTTGAGGGGGATGTAAAACCTCAACTCAAACAAAACAAACTGATATAATTCCAAATTTGAATAAATATTCACTTCACAGAATTTTGCTTATTTATTTATTTATTTATTTTTCAAACTTATTTATTTTGAGGCAAGCAGAAATTTATTCCATTCATTGGCGTTTATTACTCCTTTAATCACTAATTTGAATTTCTCGAAACCTTCATATACCACAAATGAGATTTATTGCACTGAATGATTTAACATGAAACATTTTTTTTCCCTATATTTATTGACATTTTCTTTCTATTAATCTATTCCTATGGTGAAAACATCACACATTTTCCTAATACCACACATGAAATTTATTTCACTAACTTATTTGCCTATGAAACTTTTCATTGAAATCTTCCTTCTATTTTTCATTTCATAACACTTTAAAAGAAACACCAGATTCAGAGAACTTTATGATAACCACAGATAAAAATTCATTTCACTAAATTATTTTCACTGAACACTTTATACTCTTGAAAATATACTTTTGGGGCTTATTATGAAAGAAACACCAAATTCACTAAATTTTATGAATACACCATTTATTATAAATTTCAGCAATAATTAAGTCTTAAGATTGATATATTAACATTATAAAATATATCCATCCACATTTTAGTAATAATTCCTTTATTAAGGTTATAAAACATATCCATCCACATATTAGTAATAATTCCTTAATCCATCATAACATATTGTGAATGTCCAGATAAGCTTTAGGCAGAGCTCTGTCAGACACATCTTATCACTTTGGCTGCTACTGAGAGAATGAAAATGCAAAACATGCACAATTTCTAAAAGAATTAGTGTAAGTACCAGAAATAAAACCGATTTATCCAAAGATGTCATTGTAGCTTGAAAGAGAAATAGTCCTTGTTCAAAAATAAACTCCTATATACTTCTGCCATACGTTGCTCGGGCAGCAATAAGCATGGACTTGAGTGCACCATGCTGAAAGAAGATAATATTTACGACAGACGGATTTCTTTGATGTTACAATGAAACGCAGACGATGGATACCAATGACGGATTTACAATTAATGGCTAAATCAATGCCTACTTCCATATCTCCTTATTTTTAGGTCCAAAAAGCACGGTTATGAACAGTGTTGAATATTTCCCATGCCGTATATAAACAACGATGGTGAAAATAGCGTAAGACGAGTAAATGGCTACTCTCTCTCTCATTCTCTCTCTCTCTCTCTCTCTCTCTCTCTCTCTCTCTCTCTCTCTGCATGTGTCTGGTATAGGGATTATGAATTTCAACGACTTCCATTTCAGGAAATGTTTGGATAGTTCATGTTTCCTATACTTACATAAGTGTCTTCAGAAGATAACTGATGAAGAGGAACAGTCAGAGAGCCTTTCCTTGGTTCTAATATTTTTTTTACTATAATAGTTCCACATTTTATTGAATAAAATAATAAAAAAATAGCCATCGAAGAGATGGCAAATCCCCCCGACCAAAAGCCAATATGGCCTTTAGAAGATTGTTCACCAATAAAAAGTGCACCAGAATTAAACCAGCAATATATCACAAAAGTTACTGCAGTTATGGCATTCACAAGATTATACTGCCAGGTGAGATAACTAAAAACCAGGGCACTCAGAATTGTGGTTCTTGCGCATGACATGCCTGCTTAAGCTCATGTATTTCTGTACAAAGTACCATCAATATATCTCAAAGGGTATTTGAGAGATGATGATCAGAAGCTGGTCATATTGTTATATTGGAAAGGTAGGTAACTCAAATACCACAGCACCAACAGTTGTGTTTCTTGCACATGACACCCCTTCTGTACCTTGTATACAATTGCGCCAAGTTCCTTGAATATATCTCAAAGGGGGTTGGAGCTATGGTCATCACAAGGTTATATTGGCCGGGGAGAATACTCAAAAGCCAGAGCACCCAGAGTTGGAATTCTTGAGCATGACACACTTGCTTAACATCATGTACATCTACATCAAGTACCACCAATATATGTCAAATGGTATTGGAGATACGGTGATCACAAGGTAATCAGACTGTTATATTGGAAGGGGAGATAACTCAAATATCATAGCACCCAGAGTTGTGGTTCTTAGGCATGAAGCGCCATCTCAACCTTGCATACAAGTGGCCATCACAAGGTTATATTGTCAGGGGAGATAATTAAAAAACCAGGGCACCAAGAGTTGTGGTTCTGGCACGTGACACACCTGCTTAAACTCATTTATAGCTGTACCAAGTACCATCAATATGTGGCCGTCACAAGGTAGTGATTCTATATTATTGGAAGGGAAGATAACTCAAAAACCATGGCACCCAGAGTTGTGGTTCTTATGCATGACACACCGTCTCGGCCTTGTGAACAACTGTGCCAGGTACCATTAATATATCTTAAAGGGTATTGGTGTTATGGCCATCACAAGGTATTCACTCTATTTTATTGGAAGGGGAGATAACTAAAAAACCATGGCAACCAGAGTTGTGGTTCTTGTGCATGACACGCTGTCTCAGCCTTGTGAACAGCTGTGCCAGGTGTCATCAATATATCTCAAAGGATATTGGAGTTATGGCCACCACAAAGTAATCATTCTATTTTATTGAAAAGGGAGATAACTCAAAAAGTATGGCATCCAGAGTTCTGGTTCTTGCGCATGACACGCCGTCTCAGCTTTGTGAACAATTGTGCCAAGAACCATCAATGAATCGCAAAGGGTATAGGAGTTACGGCCATCACAAGGTTGCGTCTACGGACGGACGGACGGACGGACGCCAGGCTGATCGCTATATCCCCCGAACCTATTCGGTCGGGAGATAAAAAGAGAAATTACAACTCACAGAGGATTTTCCAGATAAATCATTCATAGAGGATTTTCCAGATAGACCACAAATCGGCTGATAAATGTTCGAGGTTTCATACAAGTATTCTAATGTTTGACGTTTCATTCCGTTATTCTATTTAGAAGTCTATCTCTAGACTCAAGCAATTTTTTTCTTCGGATGTTTGAAGGGCAGGAAACTGAAGAGGCAGGAAACTAAAAAAGTCTGATCGACAGTGGTGGTTCTTGTGCAAATATATGTATATGCGCATTTAAACTTCTAAAGGTCCGCATTTGTTGGAGGTTTCGTTCAGATAGTCTATCTTAACCATATCGTCCCTCACTGCTGTGGGTTCTAACCTCGCGCGGGTCACATTTGAGACGCCAAGTTCTGCAACGGGTTGTCAGTAGTAGTAGTAGTAGTAGTAAGAAGAAGAAGAACCGCTACACAAATAAAAGTGGCGGATTTAATCCGAGACGATCGTGTGAAATGTGAATGCAATCCGTCAAAACTGTTCGTGAGAAAGCAGGTTTCAACTGCTGACGGATAGATGTTGCTCCAACCTGTTCATGTTTAAAAACTGTTGTGCATCTGCAGGCTATTGCACAGAATGCGTGATACTTCTTAATTTCTGTCATTCTTAGCAAACTCTAGACATTCATGACACTGTTTGTTCGAAATATTTAGACATGTTGCGCATTCATTCCATCACATGTCATATTAAATCATTTCTGCACCGAGATGCATCTGAAAGCAATCAGATTGTACAGCTACACATGTTGATATGATTCTTACCTGGTCGCAGGCGCCTTTCATGATGCATATACCCATATATGACAACCAGAATCTTCCACATAACAATACTTGACAGGCGGGTTTCTCCTTTGTTTTATTTGTTGTAAGTTTTTTTCAAATAGGCTGGCCGTTTAAGCAAACGGTGTATGTAGACAAATCACCGATTTTGCGGCGTCTCAACTTGATCTGCATTGTCATATTTGACAAATATTGATCTCATACTACACAGCTTAATCGCTCAGACAGCTGACCAAATATTTACACTTACGCCCTGAGTTTCTGCCACTTTCATCTTTGAATTTTGCGAAAAAAATGCATAGTTGCTATTATGTTAGATGTACGGAACCCTGGAAGGGACATGATTTTTTTTTTTTTATAAGTTGTGCGCACAAGATCATATTTTGTTCGCTCAACTTCCCAAGCTCTATGTTGTGCAAACAAGATAATATGTTGTGCGAACAAGATATTATCTTGTGCGCACAAGATAATATGTTGTCCGCACAAGATAAATTATGTTGTCCACACAAGATAAATTATGTTGTCTACACAAGATAATATCTTGTGCGCACAACATATTATCTTGTTCGCACAAGATAATATATTGTTCGCACAATTAATATCTTGTTCGCACAACATATTAAAACAAATCATGTCCCTTCCCGGGTTCCGTAAAGATGCTTCAATTAAAATCATCAAAATGCGAGATATAGACAGCTCCCAATGATAGGTCTCGTCTCGGCATACTGTGCATAGGCATCTGTAAAAACACCATGTTTTACATGCAGGTACTTTGTATTCATTCCGTTTCGGTATTATATCCCATATATGTCAATTAGAAGCCTCCGTGGTGCAGAGGATAATCTACTCGCCTCGCAAACCAGTGGTCGTGGGATCGATTCCGGGCTTCACCAGACTTTCGGGCGAGTCTTTAAACAGAGGTTCCGTCTCCATATGATCTTGTTGTTGTTGGGGACGTAAAACTCAAACGCAATCGACTATCGGGGTTTGAAGAGATAGATGGGCTGCATGATGCATCCACGCAGAGCTGAAACCGATCGCACACGAGCACTGGTAAACTGCTTAGAGGATCTAAGCATGCCCAGGCAAAGTGATGCGAGTCGGACCGTCCATGCTTATAAACTCAATTGGTTTCATTGGGCGACAGGGCTTGAGTTGCCATTTCATCTCAATGTCGGGTAAAAGTTCCAAAACATTGGAAGCAGCATCTCCAAAATGACCTAAATAGTGTTTACGGGAACGTTAAACCTCAATTCAAACAAACAAATATCCTGGCAATATTTAATTTTGGACAACTGTTTGGGCATTCATTCTTTTCTGCTAAAGGGGGTGGGGTGAGGGAAACAAACTATTCTTCGTATGTTTTAATCCATATGTGACATGGAGTCTTCCACCTAGTAAGTTTGGAGTTGTCACTTCCTATTATTAGGGTGTCAGGTTTGTTTTTATTTGTGGCAAATGTTACAAAAATGAGTTTTCTTTTAGCAAACAATGTAGACCCAGATCAGACGCCGTGTCTGATCTGGATCGGCACTGTTTGCTAATATCCCAGAACAGGGCATATATGGGTTAATTATATTGCCATTCGTTCAGGTGCGTCATTCTTTCCCGAAATTTTTCTATAAATTTCACATTGTTTATCTAATAAGACCGATTCGTAATTTCGTAGGACCCTATCCTACCAACACGTACCACACACTGGAACAACGCCATATCAACGTCGTTGCAATAATGTTTGTTTGATTTGAGGTTTCACGTCCACGTCAACACTGAAAAGGTCATTTTGGAGACGTTGCTTCTAATTTTGTGGGCCTTCTACCCGACATTGAGATGAAATGACATCTCAAGCCCTGTCGCCCAATGAAACCAATAGGGTTTATAAGCATGGACGGCCCGACTAGCACCGCTTTGCCTGGGCAGGCTTAGATCCACTAAGCAGTTTACCAGTACTCGTGTGTGGACCGGATTCAGCTCTGCGTGGACGCATCATGCAGCCCATATATTTCTTCAAGCCCCTATGGGCATTGCAATAATGTATAATCATATTTATCTGTCAAAATAATGAAACAAACTCGTACAGTTCTAATACGATCTGTTTTGAGTTCGAGCCTGGCTCGGGTCACATGTGAGACGCCAAGTTCTGCAACGGAAGGTCAGGTCGTTTTTCTCCGGTTTTCGCCCACCTCTGATTAACGATCGGCTCGACATGAGTGAAATAATCTTGAAAGGGTCGTAAAACCAAAACCAAAAAAAAAAAAAACAAAAAAAAAAAAAACTATCTGTTTTGAAATTTAATGTACAGTGAAACTTCGATGACTCAAACACTGATGGCCCATTTACTACGGCCGAGTCGAACTCTTTCTTGAGTCCCTAGAAAGAAAATGCCATAACTGCAGATATAAATATAGTTTGTATAATTGTCTAATTTGATCTTGAAAATGTATGTTTTGTGTACTCACAAGAATCGCCTCGATGAGGCGATTCTAATGAGTACACACAACATTCATTTATTTTGAAGAAAACTGAAAATATGTCCGTATTCGGCCTCCTCCCCTAGCTCCAAGATCAACCCCCTGTGGCTCGAACCACCGTGGTCTCGAACAAATTTTCTTGGTCCCAAAAGTGTTCGAGCCATTGAAGTTCGACTGTATATTCATATTTATCTGTCAAAATAATGAATTTAAAAGTACTCTGCGTGGACTAAAGGTAGCGAGAAGGACTGAATTCATGTCCGTGGTTGTTTTGTGGGACTACGCAATTAATATACCTAAGGAAATTTACAAATCGTGCCTATTTGATCGTAAAAGTATCTAACATTATGAAATCACAGATTTATGACACCTAATAAGAATTGACGGGTCATGTGCGCTACATAAAGTAATATGCGCGAATATGGCCCACTTGTGGTATTAAGACAAACCGTCACGTTGGTATCTTTTGGCGAAAAGCGAAAGGCAATCGTATCGATTCCTGGTCATTGCCTTCCCTTCTACATCGAGAATACCCTCTTTGGTCCAGGTACACTGTGGTAAGACTCAGTGTCTAGATTAACTTTCCAATTAAACGAAAACAGAATGTATTTTACTCCTTTTTTTATTTTTCCACGCTTGTGGTTTCCACGTCAATGGTAACCATAACTTTGTGCCGTCTGCATTGCGTGGTATCTGTGCGGGTCGTCATTGGTATCCTTATTCGAACACCCTCATCAAGAAATTCACATCTATAATTCTAAAATCCTGCTTTTTGCTAATTCTAATAACGCATGGCAGGTACTCAATACATTAGTATTGTATGCTATTCAGGAAACATTGGAAATGATATACGAATTATTGCTGTAAAACTAAAAAAACTGTCGACTTGCATCAAGCATCTATATTTTGCCGAATAAAATAGGTCATAATTCGTCATTGACAGAAGGATTTGCATCCACAGTTCGTGGAAAGTATTCCGAGACACTGCGAAACAGATTGCTATCAACATCTGTGGGCATCTATTTGATATATGCCCGTAAAATGCGATTTGTTCAACTCACTACGAATGTTTGTTGTTGTTTTTCCGTCGGCGTTTTTGGTATCCGTCTGCGTTCCAGGTAGTCGAATACCCCGTGTGATAAAGTAACCATGCAGAAATGTTCACCGTCATTAGACCTTGAGTCATGTGCAAGACCAAGGTCCATACCTCCAATGTCCAGGTCATACCTAGAGGTCAAAGGTAAAAAAAGGGACAGTCAATAACTTCCTTATTCTTTGATGGATTATGAAATTATTTGGCAGAAATGTTAACCATCATGAGAGGATGTGTTGTACCTCAAAAGTCAAGGCCATACTTAGAGGTCAAAGGTAAAAAAGTGCTTTTTTTGTTTACGGCCAATAACTTTTTTTTTATTTTTCGATTAACATTTTTAAAGTTACTTTGCAGAAATGTTCATCTTCATTAGATGATGTGTTGCACACAAGACCCAGCTCAATACCTCCAATGTCAAGGTTATACTTAGCAGTCAAAAACGGGGGAGACATCTGTGTTTTTGTAGAAAAACAAATTCTAGTTGGTTGATAGTCTGATATCGGGTGAGGTAAAATTTACTTATTCAGCAGGATAAGGGTAAATGTCTGTTAGGCTGGCAATCTTGTTTTGGAAGCTTCTGACTTACAAAAATTATGATTTATTAACCCTTGCCCTACTAAGCCTGGATATGCCTTATTTTAGAAACAAAGAAGATCCAGATCAGATGGCGAAGCCATCTGATCAGGATCCACATTGTTTGTCACACAGATTGTGAATTAGTTGCAATAATTTGCATCAAGTAACTTAATAATCTGATTGGGTGATAATCAGTGGTGGGTGCGGCATATTTAAATATTCAGCAGGTAAAGGGTTAACACAAAACAAACAATAAGTAGCTAGTTATATGATTATGATATTCTTTGTCAATTTGTTCAAGTAAATATTTACTTATTGAAAATTATCTTCATTTCTAAATACTTGACATTCCTCAGTTACTAGAGTTGGAATTATTATTTATTTTACAGTACAGGTCGCGCAGAACAGCCGAAAGACTCTTTATTCCGAATTTCTTCATTTCGCATGATTCTTTTGGCCCTCTAAAACATTCCGAATCTGAAAATTATTCGGAGTGTTTTACTCGCAAACACTCCGCGAACCGTCGTTGTTCGCGATTCGCGGAGCATATTCCGAGTGTTTCGGAAGCTTTACCTCTTTGCCGCAGGCTATCTTTGCCGCGAAATCCATGCGAAAGTTACGCGGAGTCTATTTAATTATTACCTGTGTGTACAACTGATAATTAATTTTGAAAAAAAAAAGAAGAAGAACAAAAAAAAAAAAATAATAACGAAAGTTATTGGAAATGAAAAAGGGAAAAGGTTTAAAACAAACACGGTTGAATGGCGCAGTGTATCAGTGTTGAAGAATTTATCTTTTATATGCTCATGTGTTTTCCCGGTCCGTTTTCCGTATACAAAAAAAGACGATTTTTTTTCGATGTTTTGTCTTTGTGTATGTGTGTGTGTCTGCGTGTGTGACATTCAAGATGTTTTGTCTTCCGATGTTTGGTCGCGTGTTGTTTGATGTTTCTATTTGATGTCGCATTAGATGTTTTGAAGTTTCCATGTTTTTTTGCCTTTCGATCAAAATTCGGACATCCGTCTTGGACATTGGTCGACCGACCGACAGACAAACAGATAGGCACAGACAGACAAGATAGACCAATGGACAGACAGACAGATAGAGTTTAGAAAATGCAAGATTGCATCTCGTAAACACTCCTAAATTGACCCATCTTTTTTGGTAGGTGTAGTCACTAGTGTGGTAACATGGCTCTTTCAGATGTCGATCGTTATTCAAAGGTGGGCGAAATTCGGCTTACCCGGAGAAAATCCGCTTGACCTTTCGGTGCATAACTTAACATGTTTTCACTTCCCTCTTTTCATTCCTCAGATGCTGCAGATGAGACTGCGCGAATGCGCAGGCTGGTCCAGATGAGGCTGAGCGGGTGCACAGGCTGAGGTCTTTACTGCTCGTTCAGGACTTAATGGCTCAAACTACAGTTAGTGAGGCGATTCCATTTTTTGTAGTGTTTATTCGTCGCTGCGATACATGTAAACGTATCTGTGACATGACCAGCGTTATCCCAATCTGAATGCCCGATGATTGTCTCTAATCAGACCTCGCGGTTGTGCAGGCTGATCAACTCTAGTCAGGCTCCAATCTGAGTCTTTACCGGTCATGTGAATCTTAATGTATTTGGCTGGCGCTCGCTCGAACTTAGCTTCATGTTTAACGAGGCAATTCCATTATTTATAATAAAAATCATGACATTTATATATATAGCATAACTCGTAATAACTCCTGTTTGTGTGTGTGCGTGTTTTTTTTTTTTTTTTTTTTTAAACCGTGTAGATCATGATCAGATGCCTACAAAACGCAAATGCTAATCAAACTGCGCATACGGAAAGGCTGATCTACGCTGGTTAGGCAGGATTTGCAGGTTAATCTTGAGTTTTTGCAGATCGTGCAAGCACTGGGTCTGATGGGTTAAAGTGACGTTCACAAGAATGATCAGTCATGACTTTAGCATACATAATTACGCCCCGCCCATCGGGGCTTGAAGAAATAGATGGGCTACGCAGAGCTGAAACCGACCGCACACGAGTACTTGCTTGTTTATAATGGCCAAATCGAAATCGCTCTTGAGCACATAGCGAATTGTTCCGAAAGCTCTAGATATCTATATACACCACAACTTCTTGGCCCCCGCCAATCAGGGCTGAAAAAAATAAATGGGATGCATGATGCTTCCACCCAGAGCTGTATACGACCGCACACGGGTACTGGTAAACCGCTTAGAGGATCTAAGCCTGCCCAGGCAAAGCAGTGCGAGTAGGACCGTCCATGATTATAAACCCTAATGGTTTCATTGGGCACCAGGGCTTGAGATATCATTTCATCTCAATGTCGGGTAAGAGTCCCACAAAATTGGAAGCAACGTCTCCAAAATGACCTATACAGTGTTGACGGGGACGTTAACCCTCAAATCAAACAAACAAAACATACATAATTTTTGTTATTTGCGTAAACAGTTCAGTTCCTTATCCGAGTACCTGATGAGGTTTTCTAAGACTGATCAGTCACAACTTTTCTGGCTACACAGCTTTCTCTATCACCTCACCGAGGCATTTCAAAAGGAGCGTGCAGGCTTTGACCGGCGCTAGGTACTGGGTCTGATTTACAAACACTGATCAGTCAGAATCTTTCTCACTACACGGCTTACTTTATCGACTCAACGAGGCGTTTGAAATATGAGCACGCAGGTTTTTTTCCGGTCTACAAGTCTCGAGTCTTTGCAGTTCGTGCGAGTTTTACAGTCCAGTTTGGTCACCATAGGCTAAGACATTACGAAAACACGCCTATTGAAATACATCGGCAAAATTTTACCTCCAAAAATGGAATTTTTTCAGATAAAAATCCTGATAATTTTTCGTATTTCTACTCAAAACATAGATTGTGGGTACTCGTTAGCACAATCTCGACGAGGCGATTGTAACGGGTACCCACAATCTATATAGGGAACATAAAGATTAACCCCTGTAAACCCCAGCTTCGCTATATTAAAGTGGGGTTGAACTCATTTTAGATTTTTATTTGAAGGGGGTCAAAACTATATAGGCATGTTTGCGTGATGAATAAAAAAAGTAGTTGCATTCACAATGTTTGTGACAGTTGGAAGGACGGACGGATGGACGAACACCAGTGACGAAAATAATATACCCCCAAAAAACAATAACCAGTGACACCACCCAATGAATCGTATACCCTTTAGCTGAAAAATAAAATGTCGTAGCCGAAGCTGACTGGTTTTGACCGTCGGTCTCATGTTCAGCATGTTTTAAAACAAACCATTGAGATCGTACATTAGCTAGCGCTCGGCATGAACAAAGACTCAGAATAACATGCACTGTCAAAGGTAAGTGTTTTCGCTCATTTCACCATGGATAGAACTGCGGCCACTTATAACGGACGGCCGAACAACAATGACGAAAATAATATGTCCATGGTTTTTTTTCTTCTTCAAAAAAAAAAACAACAAAAAAAAACAAAAAAAACGGGTATATTAAAATCAACAACACACCCCTATTTTAATCAGTAGACTCGACCAAGGAATTGTATACCCTTTTACTGAAAATAAATTCGCAGCCGGCCTCATGTTCAGCATGTAACAAAACACTGAGATCGTACATTAGTTAGCGCTCGACATAAAACCCGTCCTACTACAAAGACCGAGACGGCCCCTGCCCATCGGGGCTCGAAGAAATATATGGGCTGCAGGATGCTTCCACGCAGAGCTGAAACCGACCCGCACACGAGTACTGGTAAACCGCTTAGAGGATCTAAGCCTGCCCATGCAAAGCGGTGCGAGCCGGCCCGTCCATGCATATAAACCCTATTGGTTTCATTGGGCGGCAGGGCTTGAGATGTCATTTCATCTCATTGTCGGGTAAAAGACAAAAAGTCCCACAAAATGTGAAGCGACGTCTCCAAATGACCTTTACGGTGTTGACGGGGACGTTAAACCTCAATCAGGGTTCGCGCTGGGATTTTTTTTTCTTTCGCCATCACTTTCGCCAGTCTATTTTTTTTTGTGCCAAAATCTTAAAACCTGAGCCAGTTGAAGAAACTTCTTCGCAAAATGCAGAACATGGATAAAAAAGATTGTCATTTGCTCTACAATTTTCTTTGGCACTTAAAGGGTTAAAGCTTAAATGCACAGACTGTCCTTTTGTGGCCTTTATGGATGTGTGTAATGGGCTGTAATGGTGCATTATCCAAGAGGAGATGCGCCTAAAGACCCCAGGTTTTTCGATGAAACCAGCACGGCCACACTTCAAACCAGTCATCTTTGTTGTCTTGCCGACAGATAGCTTAGCAAAATCCATAGACCAAAATCATTTAGATAGCTTGAGTTTTCCGACTTCCAGCGGCATTACCTTCTCTCCCTAAAATGCAACAAAACCTTGCTTAAATGTTTTTGTTTTTGCTCCAACAAGAAAGCGTTGTTAGGTCATGGAGGCTGCCATTTTGGTTGATCACATGATCACATTACCGTAAAAATTCGGCTATAAGACAAGTATTTTCACTCCAAAATGAGCCCCAAAAATGACCCCGTCTTATAGCCGAGGTCATGGACTGCATGCTTTTTTCCGGCAATGTGCGTACAGAAACAGCTGATCGGAGATTTTTGAATTGATATAAATCACCGCCCACAAACCACCGGTACCATTTATATGGGCATGTTCTAATTTCTGGCCTGGCTTGGTCTGGCCCGGTCTGGCTCCTTATGACCTATTTAACTCAGATGACATAATACGTCAGGGCCAGCCAGGCCAGGCCAATATTTAAAACTAACATCAGGAGGGGTGTTCAGGTCATGAACTTTGACACTTCATCCCTTGAGACAAGCTGCTTGTTGTTGGCATTGATTTACTCCAGTAATCAGAGATGTGTACAGGAATACCTGTTTATGCCTAGCAACCTATATATAAATGCGACTTTGGAAAACACTGCAAGCCCATATAGTTTAATTGTCACGGAACACGTCATCTGATCAGGTACTACACTGTTTGCAAAAAAAAAAAAAAAAAAAGATGTAGCGCTTTGGGAAAAACATAAAAATTTTGATAGATGTAAGTTTATTTAACGTCGCATATCCAAACCAAATACAATAAGCTCATGCGGATCCTTATATAAATTTTTACCTTTCCTTCACTTATCTTCCTAAGACAAGGGAGCGCCAAGGCAAGGGAGCGCCTAGTACCATTTTGCAAGCGCGGTTTGGGATCGAACCCGCGACAGTGGACGCTCTATTACTGAGCTAAAAGAATGTGCACTGTACCGGTTCACCGCTTACGCATAAGCCTGTCCAGGAAAAGAGTGGATTGGTAAACTGATCGGCTGAAAATTACCTAAAATAGTGTTGACTGGGCCATTAAAATCCAAAACAAACATGTGCTATTTCATCTGGGCATACATACTGTTTGAAGGTCAATTTGAACTGTAGGACTTGAAATATTGACTACTCTAGGTCAGCCTACCGTTACTATTTTGAACAAGAAGTTTAATTTGGGGGCCTCAAGCTATTTATATTCAGGAACATCATGCTGAATCAATGTAATTTACCTGGAAAAATAATAATACAAACAGACCTCCATGATACTGTATCATGGTCTAATTCCAAGTAGTCGAGACAAACCTGATCAAAGAGAAAACAGATGGTCATCCAGGAAAAGCCACAGCAGCAAAAAAAAAAAAAAAAAAAAAAAATGTCTACACAACCACCAAACACATAGATTAAATTTCCTTAATTAATTGACCGAGTCTGTTTCAGACTGCTTGTCACTAGGGCAACGTCAAATCAATGTCGGTGGAACTTACAACGTTGCACCGATGTAGATGTGACGTTGGATAAACGTCATGACGTTGAACCGAGGTTGATGGGAAGCCACAATTACGTCATGTGCCCGCTGGGTTGGTTTTTTTAGGTGTGAACCAGAATCAGTCAATCAATCAAATTATTTGACCGTCCGTGAAATAAAGACCCCCCCCACTAAACCCCACTTTATACAGAGAAAACTGGGGTCTACGGGGTAAACATTATTTTCCTTATTTCGGAACCCACAGGTTGTGGGTACGCGTTGAGGCGGTTCTAACGAGCGCCCAAAACCTATGTTTTGAGTATAAATAAGAAAAATATCACAAATTTTCGTCAGAAAAATTACCTTTTTTGAGGTATGAAAAAAAGCACTTTGTACTAGATACTTCACAAAAAGTACGTAAAATTCGCCAGAGGCGCGCTACGTTACACGTAACAAACGTAACGAATAAAATATATAGGGAAAAACACTCAGCACCATAACTGGACCGTAACGAGCAAAACATGAATATTCTTTGACTTGTCTCCATTATGTTACAAATAAAACCAGAAAAAATCTGGGGCACATTTTCTCTCAACGTAACGTAACAAACGTAACGAAGGAAATATATAGGGAAAAAACACTCTGCACCTCATTTGGACCGTAACGAGCATAACGAGGATATTCTTGGACATGTATAGGTTCGGGGGATATAGCGATCAGCCTGGCATCCGTCCGTCTGTCCGTCCGTCCGTAGACGCAACCTTGTGATGGCCATAACTCCTATACCCTTTGAGATTCATTGATGGTTATTGGCACAATTGTTCACAAGGCTGAGACGGCGTGTCATGTGCAAGAACCAGAACTCTGGATGCCATACTTTTTTAGTTATCTCCCCTTTTAATAAAATAGAATGACTACTTTGTGATGGCCATAACTCCAATACCCTTTGAGATATATTGATGGTACCTGGCACAGTTGTTCACAAGGCTGAGACGGCGTGTCATGCACAAAAACCACAACTCTGGGTGCCATGGTTTTTTATTTATCTCCCCTTCCAATAATATAGAATCACTACCTTGTGATGGCCACATCTCCAACACTCTTTGAGATATATTGATGATACTTGGTACAGTAGTACATGAGGTTAAGCAGATGTGTCACGTGCAAGAACCACAACTCTGGGTGCCCTGGTTTTTTTTAATTATATCCCCTGACAATATAACCTTGTGATGGCCATAACTATAATACCTTTGAGATATATTGATGGTACTTGGCACAATTGTATACAACATTGAGACGTAGCTTCATGCCTAAGAACCACTACTCTGGGTGCTATGATATTTGAGTTATCTCCCCTTCCAATATAACAGTATGACAACCTTTTGATCATCGTACCTCCAATACCCTTTGAGATATATTGGTGGTACGTGATGCAGATGTACATGAGGTTAAGCAGGTGTGTCATGCTCAAGAATTACAACTCTGGGTGCTCTGGTTTTTTAGTTATCTCCCCTGGCAATATAACCTTGTGATGTCCATAACTCCAACACCCTTTGAGATATATTCAAGGAACTTGGCACAATTGTATACAAGGTACAGAACGGATGTCATGTGCAAGAACCACAACTGTTGGTGCTGTGGTATTTGAGTTATCTACCCTTCCAATATAACAGTAACACCAGCTTGTGATCACCATATCTCCAATACCTTTTGAGACATATTGATGGTAATGTACTTTGTAAGAAATACATGAGCTTAAGCAGGCATGTCATGCGCAAGAACCACATTTCCGAGTGCCCTGGTTTTTTAGTTATCTCCCCTGACAGTATAATCTTGTGGTGGCCATAACTGCAATACTTTTGTGATATATTGCTGGTTTAATTCTGGTGCACTTTCTATTGGTGAACAATCTTCTGAAGGCCATATTGGCTTTTGGTCGGGGGATTTGCCATCTCTTCCGATGGCTATTTTTTTTAGGTGGGGATCTTTTGTGTGTTTGATTTGCGATTTAACATCCCCCTCAACATTGTATTGGTCATTTTGGAGACGTTGCTTCCAGTTTTGTGGGACTTTTATTACCCGACACTGAGATGAAATGACATCTCAAGCCCAGTCACCCAATGAAACCATTAGGGTTTATAAGCATGGACAGTCTTGACTCACACAGCTTTGCCTGCTAGCCACCCTATTTAGAAGAATGGATGTACCAAACTTCAGTGAAGGAAGAGTGCACTCCAGAAACACAAGGGTGAATGGGTGTGAGTGTGAATAAATTAAAGCACTGACAGCACTGATTGGCCGATTGTCTGCGTACAGGCTTGGAAAATGGTCATGAATGAGAACTTGGGACTGTTTCGGTAAATCCTTTAGTTCTTGTACCTAAGGCAAACAGTGTAGACACTGATTAGATGTAGAAGCCTCTGTGATTTAGTGGTTATGCTACTCGCCTTGTAAACCAGGGATCGAGGATGGATCCACCAGGATCGATCCGGGCTTCTCCAGACTTTCGGATGAGTCTTTAAACTGAGGTCCCGTATCCTTATGACCTTAGCTGTTGGTGAGAGGTAAAACTCAAACACACTCACTCATTTGATCTGGACCTACTATGTTTGCCAAACCAAACACATGATTCCAGTTCAGATTTTATAGATAACTCTCTTAAATGTACGAAACACTCTGACTCCATAGTGGAACAAATAACATGGCTATTTTTGGGTTGATTGTTTGTCAATCAACCCAGTTTCTAAGCAGTAAAGCTCCTCATTGCTGAAGTCCATGTGACTTTCCACTAACCTGTCAAATTAACTTTTTTTATAGAAAATAGCCGCAGTGAGGTCAGAGAGTTGTGCGAGTGCGAGT
This sequence comes from Lucinisca nassula, assembly GCA_963580285.1. NCBI lineage: Eukaryota > Metazoa > Mollusca > Bivalvia > Lucinida > Lucinidae > Lucinisca > Lucinisca nassula. The sequence goes on from OY757022.1 coordinate 21,290,346, forward strand.
GTATTTGAGTTTTACATCCCACCAACAGCTAAGGTCATACAGAGACGGGACCTGGGTTTAAAGACTATCTGAACGTCCGGAGAAGCCCAGGATTGAAACCACAGCCCCTAGTTTATGAGGCGAGTAACTTATCCACTACACCCCAGAGGCTTCTAAGAGTGTTGCATAAGAGGGTTATCTTGAAATCATAGGTTGGGCTTGGCAAACAGGGTAAACCCAGACCACACACCACAGAACATGGCCTCTGATCAAGATCTACATTATTTGCTTAATAAAAGCACCGCAGACACTGCATAATACCCCGCCACTGCTAAGCAATGTAACTTATTTGAAAATATATCAAGGCTAAATAACTAGAAAGGGGATAGCAGAGATATGATCCGCAAGTGTAATGTCTTAATGTGAGTGGATGAAGTTGTTAGAAGATGTAGGAAGCATATGTAAAAATCCATTTTTCAGACATTTGATGGGAAGGCAACTCAATAAGTTGACATTATTAGAAAATTATGGAGGCAAGTATTTACCTTAAATGGCTGTGGAACATGTATCTTTAGGTGGTACATGTAAGTATTTCATGTTTTTCGAAGTACTGCCTGTCTGAATACCGTATTTGCCCTAATTGCCGCACATGCTCCAATAAGCGCACACCTAAGCTAATTTTGAAAAGGATATGCATAAGCGCACACTTTACAGTAACCTCCCCCTGGAAGCTCTCACACTAAATCGATAAAATAACTTACCGTTATTTCTTCAACAGTGAAGGCAATGCTTAACTTTACCTTTTCCGTCCCATTAAATATCAGTATGCATCATCTGGGAAGCTATTGTTTTCGCATCGAGTGTGCGCTAATAAGGTAGATTTTTCACTGTGATGTTTTGACATGGTTTTGAAAAAACTAAGCGCACGGTGCGGTAATTGGGGCGAATACGGTATATTCTTTCGTGAAGACTGATCATGAAGTAATTTCTACGGTCATTGTGCTCCTTCCGCTGATTCAAGATGGGCAGGCATGAAGTATGTGCACTAAGTACTGGTTAACCACTTAGAAGGGCCTTTATTTTAGGCATCTATTTGGTTAGGCTTTTACTGCACATTCCAAGGGTGAGGTTGATTAGGCTTCAATCAAAAGGATTAAGCATAAATGGCAACCAATCATAAATTAAGATGTTTGTGGGTGATCTTTTGGCATTCTCACAGGGACAAAATCCACAAATTAATTCTAGCATGGGTAGATGTACTATCTCACATTTTCACTATTAGATAGCAGCAGCTTCAGCAAAGAATGTTCAAATTATTGACTGGAAATAAAACACAGATGGCTGGATGGATTTCCATTAAGTATGCACTGACCAACAGACACAAATTCCGTTTTGTATGCACTGACCAACAGACACAAATTCCATTTTTCAGACTTATCAAGGGCAGGGACAGCCAGAGTCATGTACCTTTGCCACAATATGTAATATTTAGTCTGCTGTACATCTATGAAATTTCAGCAAGATATTGCAAATAATAAAGGAACTAGAGTCTAAAATCGATTTTTAATACATCAAGGGCAAATAACTAAAGAACTGGAACAGCCAGAGAAGTGGTCCTTGGCCACAATATGTACCCTTTACTCCTCTATATGGTCCTTGGTCACAATATGTACCCTTTAGTCCTCTATATATCTGTAAAGTTTAATCCAAATATTTCATATAGTAAGGGAACTAGAGGCCAAAAACTATTTTTCAGATACTGAAAAGGGACAGACAGACAGATGGACAGACATACAAATGGATGGACAGACAGACAGACAGACAGCAGAGGGTGTAGAAGTTTTATCCATATATTTCAAATAATAAATGAACTATAGGCCAAAATCCCTTTTTTATATATTTCAAGGGCAGATAACTCAATTGCTGGGAAAGCCAGAGTCATGTTCCTTTGCCACAGTATGTAACATTTAATCTACTACATATCTATGAAGTTTCAGCAAGATATTGTAAATAATAAAGGAACTACAGTCTAAAATGCATTTTAAATACTTCAAGGGCAGATAACTCAAGAACTGGTTTAGCCAGAGTAGCGGTCCTTGGCCACGATATGAACCATTAAGTCCTCTATATATCTGTGAAGTTTCATCGAGATATTCCATATAGTAAGGGAACTAGAGGCCAAAAACCATTTTTCAGATATTTCAAAGGCAGATAACTCAATCGCTGGGAAAGCCAGTCATGTTCCTTTGCCACAGTATATAACAATTCATCTACTACATATCTATGAAGTTTCGGCAAGATATTGTAAATGATAAACAAACTACAGTCTAAAATGCATTTTTTTAAATACGTCAAGGGCAGATAACTCAAGAACTGGAACAGCCAGAGTAGCAGTCCTTGGCCACAATATGAACCATTTAGTCCTCTATATATCTGTGAAGTTTCATCCAGATATTCCATATAGTAAGGGAATTAGAGGCCAAAAACCATTTTTCAGATACTGAAAAGGGCAATAACTCTGCTAAAAATTAACGGATTTTGCCCTTTAACAATCCCAAACCACTCATCCCCGATACCAATATGTTTGCAAAATTTGAACAAAATCCGTAAAAAAATACTCAAGTTATCGATCGGAAACGAAGTGCGGACGGACGGATGGACGGACGTTCTTACAGATGGACATTTGTTGGGTACTACAGTGTTAATTTTTCACCTATAAGTACCCAACAATCAGCTAAAATTTGCACAAGTACCCAACATGTCCCATGAAATTTGTTGGCTACTTTTTCGGACACTAACGGAATAAACGGCAAGTACCCGACTTATGTCTACCCAACATGTGCCCACGGATGAGCTCGGACAGACATACGGACAGACGGACACCGGAGGGTATAACATAATACCCCGCCACTATCGTGTGGCGGGGTATAAAAACCAGAATTTTAGGGTTAAATGAAACAGTTTAAATCACAGTCCAGGACTAGTTCTCCAACCTATACTTGGAGACAATCATCCCACCAGTACTCTCAGTGCTTTGATTTAATCCCCTGCAGCAGAGCAGGGCTGGGATTATAGGAATGGCCTTTGTCTGTCTGTCGATCCGCCTGTCTGTCCTTCACACTTTCTTGTCTGCTCATTATCTCCTGAATCCTTTGACAGATTTTCATTGAACTTTGGTCAAATATTCCTTTCAGTGAGCTGATGTGCAGAATCCATAAATAAATTATGCCAACTCAATGTCAAGGTCACAGTTGAAGGTCACAAGTTTGAATCTTTGGATTTTGTATCCATTCCATATCTCCTTTATCCCTGGAAGAATTTTCTTTAAACTTTGGTCAAATATCCCCCTCAGTGAGCTGATGTGCAGAACTCATAAATAAACTATTCCGGCTCAAGATGAAGGTCATAACTGAAGGTCAAGAGTTTGAAACTTTGAAATTTGTATCTGTTCCATATCTCCTAAAATACCCCTGGAAGGATTTTCATTAAACTTTGGTCAGTGAGCTGATGTGTAGAACTCATAAACTATGCCGACTCAAGGTCAAGATCATAGTTGAATGTCAAGAGTCTAAATCTTTAAATTTTTGTTCCCTCTATATTTCCTTCACCCCTGGAAGGATTTTCATTAAACTTTAGTCAGTCATTCCTTTCAGTGAGCTGATGTGCAGAACCAATAAATAAACCATGCTGACTCAAGGTCAAGGTCACAGTTGAAGGTCATGAGTTTGAATCTTTAAATTTTGTGTGTGTTTCATATCTCCTTTACCCCTGGAAAAATTTTCTTCAATTTTGGTCAAATATGCCCCTCGATGAACTGATGTGCAGAACCCATAAAAAACAGTGCCGATTCAAGGTCAAGGTCACAGTCGAAGGTCACAAGGTTGAGCCTTGTCAGTAAAGTGCATGAAGGGATTTGGCTGTCGCTCAAAGCCTCGGACACTCAGATCTTGATGAAAAGATATTGCCAACTAGGTGAAACTTCCCAAAATTCCTAAGGGCCATTACTCCAACAAAACTGCAGTAAATGTGTTAACAAGAGGGCTCAGCAGGCCCTTATTTGCTGACCTGAGTGTTACTGTCTCTTGCACATTCTAAACTACTATGATATCTCTCACAGGACTATATATGTAATCGGATAACAGGCTCAGGTGAGCTTATGCTATGTTCCCACTATCACTATTCGCGCCACGATTGCAATCGTGTTCTTAATCGTGGACTAATCGTGGTGATCCTATCAGATCTTATCAGATCTTGAGGTCAGTCGTGGCAATCGTGTTAATCGTAGAAAATTTTTGAACGGTTCAAAAATTTTCCACGATCAACACGATCAGTTGCCAAATCGGGATCATCGTACCACATCGTATTGCATCGTAACAAAGTGCGACAGATCGCATCTAATCGTGCTTCTAAATCGTGGTGATCGGGGTCGATCTTGGACAAGACAAACACCGCGTTCTTTTGAGATGTGTTGCGATCTCCCACGGGATGTCACGATTTGTTACGATCTGTCTGGTTCCATTGCTCAAGACATGTCACGAATGACTCGAGATCAGATGCGAGATGGTACAAGGAGATACGAGTAAATGCGAGTAGATACGAGTAGTTACGTTTTTACACGAACGTTCACGATCTATTACGAGTTCTCGTGCCCATGTGTATACCGGACAAGATTTAATACGACTCATTCAGCGACCTGCTCTTGAAGAGAGTACATCTTTGCTAGTATTTTAGAGACTTTGAAAGATGCCACCCAAGGGTACTAGAGGCAGGAAGGGAAAAGGAAAGGCTGTCCCTTTCCAGGAGTCTGAACCATTCCAGCGAGAGAAAATGCCACATTGTAATCATCGGCAACTCATGCCATCATCAATGCATGAGGGTTAGTGTTTATGCTGTAAAACTTCGAGAAACAATGAAGTCCATGGTCAGTCTGGCTGTATATATACCCGTCGGGGTCCAATCGTAGCTCAAATCGTGATCGCCCTTGATCATGATCGTGAAAACATCGATACGACAGTCGTATGTTATCGTAACGGAGCGCATCGGTTCTTGATGAGCGTATAAGACCGTATCTGCACATATCAGATCGTCTCTATTCGGGGAACCAGATCGTGATGATCGTTCCAGATCGAGACAAAGTCGTAGACTCAATCGCAACAATCCTATCGTGACGTATTTGATCGTATCTGAACGGGAGAACAGAACGTGGCTGATCGTGACACCTGAATTGACAAATCGTGATTGGATCGCATCTGAGCGTAACAAATCGTACCAAAACGTATCGACACTTATCACCTCGTATCCAAACCTGAAATTTCAGAGAAAATTCCACGACCAGCTACGAATGGCTAATCGTGGCGTTCGTAACGGATCGCACGACAGTGGGAACCTAGCATTATATTTGTTTGAATTGAGGTTTAAAATCCAGTCAACACTGAATAGGTCATTTTGGAGACGTTGCTTCCAATTTGTTGTGACTTTTACCTGGCATTGAGATGAAATGACATCTCAAGCCCTGTCACTCAATGAAACCAATATTCTTATTTGATCAGTATGATATCCATGGCCTGATCCTGGAATCTTACTGATCCAGCACGGTATCTCATGCATGATTCTAGTATCCAAGATCTGATCCTGGCTTCCTACCGGTGGAGGACAGCATTCCAGACCTTATTCTATTATCCCACTGATGCAGCAAGGTATCCTAGGCCAACTCCTTGAATCGTACAGGTGCAGCATGGTATCCCAGTTCTGAACCTGGTATCCTACCGGCAGGGCATGGGAGAAAATGTGCCCCAGAATTTTACTCTGGTTACGTAACGAAGCCATGTCCAAGAATATCCGCGTTACACCCGATACGGTCCAAATGAGGTGCAGATTGTTTTTCCCTCTATATTTCCTTCAATACATTTGTTACGTTAAGTTGGGAGAAAATGTGCCCTAGATTTTTGCTCATTATGTAACAAAGACATGTCCAAGAATATCCTTGTTATGCTTGATACGGTCCAAATGAGTTGCAGAGTGTTTTTTCCCTATATATTTCCTTCGTTACGTTTGTTACGTTACGTTGGGAGAAAATGTGGCCCAGAAGTTTGCTCGTTACGTAACAATGACATGTCCAAGAATATCCTTGTTACGCTCGTTACGGTCCAAATGAGGTGCACAGTGTTTTTTTCCCAATATATTTCCTTTGTTACGTTTGTTACGTAACTTTGGGAGAAATGTTCCCCAGATTTTTGCTCGTTACACTCGTCACGTAATGAAGACATGTCCAAGAATATCCTTGTTACGCTCATTACGGTCCAAATGAGGTGCAGAGTGATTTTTCCCAATATATTTCCTTCGTTACGTTTGTTACGTTACGTTGGAAGAAAATATGCCCCAAATTTTTGCTCGTTACGCTCGTTACATAACAAGGCATGTCCAAGAATATCCTGGTTACGCTCGTTACGGTCCAAATGAGGTGCAGAGTGTTTTTTCCCTATATATTTCCTTCGTTACGTTTGTTACGTTACGTTGGGAGAAAATGTGCCCCAGATTTTTGCTCGTTACGCTCGTTACGTAACGATGACATGTCCAAGAATATCCTTGTTACGCTCGTTACAGTCCAAATGAAGTGCAGAGTGTATTTTCCCTATATATTACCTTCGTTACATTTGTTACGTTACGTTGGGAGAAAATGCGCCCCAGATTTTTGCTCGTCACGCTCGTTACATAACGAAGACATGTCCAAGAATATCCTTGTTACGCTTGTTACAGTCCAAATGAGGTGCAGAGTGTTTTTTCCCTATATATTACCAATGTTACATTTGTTACGTTACATTGGGAGAAAATGTGCCCCAGATTTTTGCTCGTTACGCTCGTTACGTAACGATGACATGTCCAAGAATATCCTTGTTACGCTCGTTACAGTCCAAATGAGGTGCAGAGTGTTTTTTCCCTATATATTACGTTTGTTACGTAACGGTGGAAGAAAATGTGCCCCAAATTTTTGCTCGTTACGCTCGTTACGTAACGATGACATGTCCAAGAATATCCTTGCTACGCTCGTTACAGTCCAAATGAGGTGCAGAGTGTTTTTTCCCTATATATTACCTTCGTTACGTTTGTTACGTTACGGTGGAAGAAAATGTGCCCCAAATTTTTGCTTGTTACGCTCGTTATGTAACAAAGGCATGTCAAAGAATATCCTTGTTACGCTCGTTACGGTCCAAATGAGGTGCAGAGTGTTTTTTCTATATATATTTCCTTCGTTACGTTTGTTACGTTACGTTGGGAGAAAATGTGCCCCAGATTTTTTGCTCGTTACGTTCCAAATGAGGTGCAAGGTGTTTTTCCCTATATAATCTCTTTGTTACGTTTGTTACGCGTAACGAAGCACGCCCCTGGCAATTTTTACGTACTTTTTATGCATTATATGCTTTGTACGGATGCGTTATCGTAATGTTTACGTATAGAAGTCCAGATATATTGAAAAGTTTGCCTACATAAGAAAAGTAAAAAAAAAAAAAAAAAAAAAAGAACGTATAAAAATAAGATATTTTTTATATTTCTACCCTAAACATAGATTGTGGCTATTCCTTAGACTCGCCATGGGGAGGCGTTTCTAACAGGTACCCACAATCTATGTTTTTGAGCGAAAATCAGAAAAAATGAACGCGCAGTTGATTGCATGTCATCGCAAATCCCCACGCTTCAAGCAGAGCCTTATTAACGTTGTTCTCGCATGCCTCATCATGTAAGAAAGCCATCTACCAAATCTCTTTGCATTCTGGCCTTTGTACAAGTGAGTATCGGAGGAATTGGGATACAATGCACTCAGTTGCACTAAGCTCCCATTTAGATTTTCTGTAATCACCCTAATAACGGGGCTCCATGGCCTAGTGGATAAGAGCGCTGACTCATACTCATTAGGTCTTTCACCGCTATGGTTCGAGCCTTTCTCGGGTGACATGTGAGAGGCCAAGTTCTGCAACGGAAGGTCAGGTGTTTTTTCTTCTCTTTGGGTACACCGGTTTTCGCCCACCTCTGTCGTCTGATTAACGATCTGCTTAATATAAGTAAAATAGTCTTGAAAGATCACAACTAAAACAAAAATAAATCACTCTAAAATTTTAACATTGTTTCCAAACTGCAGCGTATTAGGATAATCGAATTTTTCAGCTTGATACTTGACACTCGACAAAATGAAACTCCCCTATTCTGTTTGCGAAGTAAGGAATTTTTCTGCAAAATGATAGCCGAACTTAACCGGCATGCAACTTGTTATGAAACTACCAATTTATGACATTCATAAGAAAAGACACTGACAAACAGTGTGGCTCCACAACCTGACACCCCTAAATTTTGAAATGGACTTCTGTTATATATACAAAGGAAGATTACATATTTGGTACAAAAAGGGTAAAAAGGGTTGAGTATCTATTAATTCTGGAATGGTCTTGTGTACATGGGCACTGGCATACAGTGCAGTCCCAGATAAAACGCCACAGAGTGCAGCATCTGATCAGGGTCTCCACACCGACCTTACACCCAAGAGATGATCCACCCAACCGGTGCTGTCAGTGCTTTGTTTTATTTTGTTTGTTATTCACTGTTCAACAGGATAGCTTGATGCTCAAAATAATTACCAATCCAAATCCATTTATAAAGTTCTTTTTCTTTCAAATTAAATCAAAGATAAATTGTAAAAACAAAGAAACAACATCACAGCCATACCATTGCTAGAATAGCAACCTGTGGTTTTATTGACATTATAATGATTACCTGTACACTGTAGTAGTAAATCAGTGCCAACAGCAAGTAACTTGTCTCAAGGGATGGAGTGTCTATGTTCTTGACCTGAACACTCCTTCTGATGTTGATTCCAATATTGGCCTGGCCTGGCCCGGCCCGAAGTGTTATGTCATTGAAATTAAATAGGTCGCGAGAGGCCAGACCGGGCCAGACCAAGCCAGACCAAGCCAGGCCAGAAATTAGAACATGCCATTTATATGCACAGGATCGGTAAATGACGTCATCCGACACCAGCACCCCAACACGTGTTTAATGTCATTGTGTGTATCTATTTCATAAAAAAATATTTTCTCGATAGCTAAACGGTTGTGAATAGAAGTGGATAGAAAACCAGCGCTTTGCACAGCTCCCGAATTATCCCCAGAAGTTCCGTGTCAATAACCAACAACAGCGTTCGACTTTTCCGGCTCAGCGTCTGCTATTTGGCGCCAAAAACATAACCATACATGAGATCGTAGAAAAGTCCATTTTTAATATGAAACATCTACCGTTAGATGTAGCTCATTGTCTGAGGAGCGATTAAATCATTTTCACATTGATTGTGGATTAAATTTAATGATTGACATAATTTGACCATATTTTCACACCTTATCGACACGCACGGCAGGGTGGCAATTATATGACAGGGATTAACAATAGTGTCATACTTGAAACGTAATAAATACACAAATGGTTTGTCTTTAAATTGACAGTGCAGCAATTATTGCGATTTACTTTCTGGTATACTTTTACCGGATTTAACGACTCAAAAAGACTGACAGTTATAGACGATGTTTTTGCACTTGCCCGACCGGGCGTCATAAGGTCAAAGTGCAGTTGCCCGGTATTGTTCCGGTCAGCCGGGAAATGGATTTGTCAGTCCTGTCGTCTATGTAATAGGTGGAAGAAAAGGTGTGAAATACACGTGTCAGTAAACGGCTTAAGTCGGCAATAACCGGGATGGGACTTTCTTATTCTTTTTTATATTTTTTTCGCCACTAGTTTTCGCCAAATGACACAGATTTGCGCCAGATTTATTTTCTTTTCGCATTTGGCGACTTTGGCGACCGCTAGTGCGAACCCTGCTCAATCAAACTAACAAACAAAACAAAAACCCAGAATAACATAACTGTCAAAGGTAAGTGTATCATTTCACCATGGGTAGAAATGCGACCACTTGTGATGGCTGAATATTGATCAGACTGCATGGATGCGCACGCCAACCTGGAAAAACCGTCCATGAAAGGTGGGTGCGTGTGTTATTCCAGCGACTTCCAGTGTATTCATAGGCGAAAGGCCCATCAGACATATTACGCATTTGCGTAAAGTAAAAAAAATACTTGCCTTTCGGGAGCAAATTCTTTCCTTCAAGAGTAGCAATGATTGATTGATTGATTGATTTGTGGTTTAACGTCCCCGTCAACACTGTAAAGGTCATTTTGGAGACGTTGCTTCCAATTTTGTGGGACATTGAGATGAAATGACATCTCAAGCCCTGTCGCGAAATGAAACCAATAGGGTTTATTAGCATTGACGGTCCGCCTCGCACCGAGGTTCCTGGACAGGCTTAGATCCTCTAAGCGGTTCACCAGTACTAGTGTGCGGGCCAGATTCAGCTCTGCGTGAAAGCATCATGCAGCCCATATATTTCTTCAAGCCCCTATGGGCGGGGGCCAATTTAAGAGTAGCATACCATCTCGGAAAAGGTTTTTATTATTACACAGCACCATAGAAAGTTTTTGGTAGATTGACAGTCGACCAAAACTTACGAAGTGCAGTAGCTTTACGATACTAATTCTAAATGAGTGTCACTTATTTGCATGAAATCCAGGTAGCGGTTTATTAAAGCCGCGCTGTTCGTATCAGTGAGGCCAGAGTAGTGTGTAAAGGCAAACATGGTAGATCCCGGTCAGAAGCAAAATAAAGGGCCTCTGATTAGAGTCTGCATTGTTCAGAGTTAAGGCATTTAAGGATTAACGAACGAATGTCTGAGCTCCCATCCAGGGCCATTTTCCCAAATCATCAATGCCTCGATTAAACCATCTTATTGTAATGCTGTTTTCATTATTTCTCCATTAACCCATTTCAGACTGGAAACCCCTATGCGGGTACCCTGGCAAACAGTGCAGGCCCAGATCAGACGCCGAAGAATGCGGCGTCTGATCAGGGCCTACACTGTTTGCAAAAAGTTCAGCCCTTTTCCTAATCAATTTTGAAGAAAACACAACCTGACGCCCCTAAATTTTCAAATGGACTCCTGCCATATATAAGATGGAAGATTCCATTTGGTACAAAAAGGGTTAAACATCCCTCGCTTCTCGTGAACAACCAGTGTGACAGATTGCTTTTTTCCATGCGCTGTCTCCGACTGATCACATGATTCCCACAATTTACCGCAGTTCGTCATGTAAGCACGTGCAGATTAACCATACTACGTCATACTAGTGAGCACGCGCACAGTTATTGCGTGTGAAAAGGCACTTACAGGAAACATAATTGCTCGTTTGAGAATTGATCTGTGCAGTCTGATCAGAACATTTGCTGTTCCTGTGAGCATTCTGATCTCTGGGCTATTCAAAGAGCAACAAGTGAAGACTTTGACCAAAGTGGACGCATAGACTGGGGAACACGTAATTCGATAAGACGTGTAACCATTGAAGACTCAGATCAGCCTGCGCATCCGTGCAGTCTGATCAGAGCCTTTGCTGTTCGAATAAGCCTACTATATGGGCTATTCAAAGAGCAACAAGCGAAGACTGGACATGTTGTCTAGATGCAAATGCTGATCCGATACTTCTGTAGTAGAAAAAAGTCTTTGTCGTGCGCCGGCTCATGTACAAGGAAAATGTATAAGAATGCGGTCTACATATGTGTCTGTTTTAGTTTTTCGTCCCACCAACAGCTAATGTCATTCAGAGCCGGGTCCTCGGTTAAAAGACGCATTCGAAAGTCTGGAGAGGCCCGGGACTGATCCGACAATCCCTGGTTTATGAGGAGAGTAACGTAACAATTATACACCGGCTATTATAATTTATTCCTCAATGACAGATTTCAAGTTAAGGGGTCCTTTAACTGACTACAGTTAAAGGTATGTAATAGTGGCAAATCATTATTATTTTAATGCGGCGTCTGATCTGGGTCTTCAAACCCGACAACAGGATTCCAGTCCAGATTCTAGAGATAATTAACCCATTTGCGCAACACTCTGACCTCACAGCGATTAGACTAGTGCGGCTATCAATACCAGGATTTGTGAAATCAACAATTTTTTATCCCCCGCCGCGAAGCGGAGCGGGGATTATAGGAATGTCTTTCGTCTATCCGTCCTTCGCGGCGGGATAATAGGAATGTCCGTCCGTCTGTCTGTCCGTAACACTTTCTTGTCCGCCCCATATCTCCTTTACCCTTTGATAGATTTTCATTAAATTTTGGTCAAGTGTTAGTCTCAGTGAGCTGATGTTCAGAACCCATAACGAACCATGCCGACTCAAGGTCAAGGTCACAGTTGAAGGTCATGAGTTTGAAACTTGGTATTTTTTGTCCGTTTTATATCTCCTTTACCCTTGGAACGATTTTCATTAAAAACTTTGGTCAAATATTCTTTTGAGTGAGCTCATGTGCAGAACCCATAAATGAACCATGCCGACTCAAGGTCAAGGTCATAGCTGAAGGTCAAGAGTTTGAAACTTTGATTTTTGTGTCCGTTCCATATCTCTTTTACCCCATTCTTTTACCTCAGTGAGCTTATGTGCAGAACCAATAAATGAACCATGCCGACACAAGGTCAAGGTCACATTTGAAGGACACGACTTTGAAACTTTGAATTTTGTGTCCGTTCCATATCTCCTAGACCCCTTAAAGGATTTTCATTAAACTTTGATCAATTATCCCCCTCAGTGAGCTCATGTGCAGAGTTCATAAATGAATCTTGCTGACACCAGGTCAAGGTCACATTGGAAGGTTACTACGCCGTATGGCTTTCCGGTCTTACATTTTTGATGGCTACGTTGCTCATCCTGGAATGTTCAAAACCAACGAACACAATTTCTTCTATAATCATTTTATTCTAGTACATCACGCCCATTGCCAGCCTCGGTATCTCATTCGGATGCGCGTCTGACTTGGGATCAGGAGAACGTGGGTCCGATACTTGCCGGGGTCGGCAACATTCTGTTGTGGAGACTGATCATGAAATTTGTTCTGGCCTTTCTCTCCTTTCCGCTGTTATCAAGAAGGGCAGTTGTCATTCTCTGGCGAAAGAATACGCACTGTGCTGGTTAACCGTTACCGTAAAAGACTGCCCAGGAATAGTGCTGATGGGTAAACTGATCAGTTAAAAAATGACGCCCATAATGGAGTGTTCTATTGTGCAGTAAATCTCAGCGAAGAAGAGCGTGACCGAACAGCCGCAGTTGTAGAACGTCACTCTTTTTTTTTTTTTTTTTTTTTGTATTAGAGTTTGACGGTCCAGTCAATACTATTTTAGGTCATTCTTTTAGCTGTCAACACTTCCTGTGCAGACCTATTGGCTACGTAAGCGTTTAACTAATAGGCTGCAGTGTGCAAATTCTTTCACCAGAAACTGGCAAGTGCCCTTGACTCAGCGGAATGGATTTGTTTGTTTGTTTGATTTGATGTTTACATCCTCGTGAACATTGTATAGGTCATTTTGGAGACGTTGCTTCCAATTTTGTGGGATTTTTACCCGACATTGAGATGAAATGACATCTCAAGCCCTGTCGGCCAATGTAACCAATACGGTTTACAAGCATGGATGGTCCGACTCACACTGCTTTGCCTGGGCAGGCTTAGATCCTCTAAGCAGTCAACCAGTACTAGTGTGCGGTTGGTTTCAGTTCTGCGTGGAAGCACCTTGCAGCCCATCTATTTCTTCAAGCCCCGATGGCGGTGGCCGTCAGCGGAATGGAGAGATTGACTGTAGAAAAGTTGTAATGATCGATTTCCACGAGAGAAAGCTACCGACTCCTGGCAGGTATTGAATCCGCATCCCCCTGAATCACTTAATTTGCCGGGATTCCTTTTAACATATTACGTGCCTTGATAGCTCGGTGGTTAGTGGACTTGCAATTGATGCTAGAGGTCCCAGGTTCGATCCCCGGCAGCGGCGATAAAATTTCGATGTCTGAACACGCTCCATTGGCATCATTTGCAGGGATGAATGTCATAAAGGGCATCGTCCTTCGGATCGGGCCGTTATCTGGAGGCCCCCTGTGCAGAGAGAGTCATGCCCTGTGCAGGTTGAAGACCCCTACCGTAATTACATGATTACTGTGTTGGCTTTCATCCTGCAAAACTGGTGTGTATGTAATGTACATCTGCGAGTAATGGTAAGATGTGACCGATCGCAGTATTAGTAGAAAGAAAAGGAAGAAACAGTCGAAAAGTTGGGAGAATTTGATGGTATTGTCGAATATGAGTGTGTTAGAATCCAAATAGATCAGCTCCAGTTTGTGAACCATTGCAAAAAAAAAAAAAAAATCACAGTTCAAGCTGCCGGTTACTTTAAAGTAGATACACCAATCGTGGTTTAGTCTTCTTTACAAATGCCCCCAAACTGTGATTTATTACTCAACAAATCACAGAGAATGATAAAATAGCATCATTTCTCATATAACTTGTCTTGACGATAACAAAACTGTGAGCTAAGGGGTGGGAGTGTTTCGCGGCCCTCTCAAGATTATTTCATTTAATTCTATCAAAATGCTAATCTGAGATGGGCGAAAACTGGAGTACCCAGATAAGAACCTGATAGCCGTTGTTTTTTTACATGCCCGAGTGAGACCCAACAGCGGCAGGGGAGGCTCTCATCGTCTTCCTTATCTCTAGAACTAACGTTTTTTTGTTTTTTTTTTAAGATGACATAGTTCGGTATCATCGCGAAAACATGTCTAAATAATTCTGACCCCCTTCAACCCCACTTTTATACAGTAAAACTGGGGTTTAGAGGGGTAAACGTTATTTTCTTTATTCTGCTCTATAACACAGCCAGTGGTACTCGTTAGAACCGCCTCGATCAGGCGGTTCCAATGTGTATCCATAACCCATATTTTGAGCAGAAATAAGAAAACTATCACGTTTTTACACTGAAAAATTTCAATTTGGTGGTAAAATTATCCTATATATTTGAATAGGCGTGCTTCCGTAATGTTTTTACAAATCTAGTTCAAATGTAAACTACTGGTGCTCGTAAGAACAGCCACAATAGCCGATCCTTACGAGATCCATAAATCGGTACATGTAAGCTTCTGTCTAGAAATAAGAGAACTAATGAATATCCCCAATCCTCGTAAGCCCCACTGCTTTATATAAGCTAGGTGTTCATCTCACGGACCTGTCCACCTGACGGACACATGCTCGGCTACGGTTGCTGTAGATGCTGATTCGGATGTTTTCCTTTTTCCCTTCCTCTCCTTGAAATTTGGATTCCGCCAGCCTTTAAAACAACGATCTGGTCGAAAGAAGTGAATTCTTCAACAGAACATCAAACCAAAAAAAAAAGAAAAAAATATATATATTGCATTTTGGAACATATCATGAGGAGTACCTTATACTCATTATATACCTGTTTATTGCAACTTCAAGTAAGGCATTTTACCGTAATGGTCCCGTTTCCGTGCTGGGGTATATTAGTTGCACGTGCAAATTGAAAATCCAACCGGCATGAAAAAAGATTGGGTCAAATGATACATGTTAGGCTGCGCGAAAGTTGGCGAGGCATGTTAGAAAGGTGAAATTTTGATAGGGGAAGGAAAAACGACCTAACGAAAAATTGTCAGTAAAATAATAATAATAATAATAACAATTAATATACAACCAATATCATATGAATAAATATAAACTTGAACCACTCGGAGTATTTCTACCGACATTCGGAATATTAGCCCCGGGCATTATTGACCAAACATTACCTGTATAGTCGTTCGGAAAACTCCGAGTATACTCGATATTTCGCGGAGTGTTTGGGAGTGGTTTGTTTCCTCATTCCGAGTGTTTTGATGAAAATATGCGCAGTGGTTTGGAGTACTTTGAAAATTGCATTCGGAGTGAAAAAGAAAACTGGCTTTTATGCGCGACCTGTAGTGTATATGACTACATGATCGCCCCCGCCCATTGGGGCTTGAAGAAATAGATTGGGCTTCCACCCAGAGACCGACCCCACACATGGGTACTGGTAAACCACTTAGAGGCTCTAAGACTGCCCAGGCAAAATGGTGTGAGTCGGACCGTCCATGCACATAAACCCTTATGGTTTCACTGGGTGGCAGGGCTTGAGATGTCATTTCATCTCAATGTTGGGTAAAAGTCCCACAAAAGTGGAAGCAAGGTCTCAAAAAAAACCTGTACAGTGTTGACGGGGACCTCAAATCAGACAACCAAAACAAACTACACCCAAAGACAATCATCTCACCAGTAGAAGCCTCCGTGGTGTAGTGGACTAGTGGTGATGCTAGTGCATGCCTTATAAATCAGGGGTCATGGTTTTGATCCCGGGCTTCTTAAGACTTTTTAATGAGTCTTTAAACCGAGGTCATGTCTCAATATGACTTAAGCTGTTGGTGGGATGTAAAACTCATGCACAGACCAGTGCTTTCAGTGCTTTGATTGACATTTTACCAACAACTAAGGTGTATATCAGCCTGCACATCTTTGGATGCTCTAATTTCTCTACCTGTTGTTATTCTGCAAAGATGTGCAGAGCAGACCGGTTAGTGTCATCATTAACCCATTTTGTACTGGAAACCCCAAAATGAGTACCCTGGCAAACAGTGCAGGCCCAGATCAGATGCCGCATTACGCGGCGTCTGATCAGGGCCTACACTTTTTTGCAAAAAGTTCAGCTATTTTCCAAATAAAGATAACACAACGTGTCACCCCTAAATTTTGAAATGGACTCCTGTCATATATAAGGAGGAAGATTCTTTTTGGTACAAAAAGGGTTAATTTGCTTGCAAACCCTAGGTTTTCTCACAATGGGGCATGTGATATAAATCATGATGATTGGGATGCACTGATAGATGAGATATATTGTACAAATTAGAAAATTACCCCCCCCCCCCCCCCCACACACACACACACACACACAATCCCCACTGCCTGTATGCCCCCAACAGACTCAAAACTCGGTCAGCTAAATCCTACATATGGTATAGTGTATCAATCAATAAAAAAACACATATCACATATTATACATCCTACATCACAACAACTCTTATCTTTGTAACCAGTACAGATCTAGATCAGATGATCAAGATCTAAGCTGTTTGACATTCAGTTCTCAAATTTGGATGGATGCATTATATTAAATAACTTGATTGGCTGATGGTCAGAAATGGGTGTGGCTAAATAATTTATTCAGCAGGATAAGGGTTAATAAGTGGGCTGGGGACAAAGCCCTCCATTTTATTCTTTAAACTCAGCTTGATGGATATAGACAAGAATAGGTTTCCGAGAATGATAATTTAATTAATTTGATTGACACTTTGATATGGACTGGTCAGAAGAGATAAAAACTTCATGATTTATTGGTGGCTATGGGAGGTAAGGCAAAGTGGAGACAAAACTATTGTTTCAAGATTTTCCTCCCCTGAAGGTGAATCTATCTCCTTTAACCCTTTTTGTACCAAATGGAATCTTCCTCCTTATATATAGTAGGAGACCATTTTAAAATTAAGGAGTATCAGGATTTGTTTTCTTCAAAATTGATTTGGAAAATGGCTGAACTTTTAGCAAACAGTGTAGGCCCTGATCAGACGCTGCATTCTGCGGCGTCTGATCTGGGCCTGCTTGTTTGCCAGGGTACCCGTTTTGGGGTTTCCGGTACAAAATGGGTTAATTGTAACATCAAGCCTGAAATAGAATCAGATGACAGTCGTATGTTTGTAAAAATGCATTTAATTTTTTCATTTTATCAAGACAATTTGAAAAAAAAATCCAGTTTTATGAGTCATATAAGGGGAATGGGAACACCTGGCAGATTTTCCCCCCCATTTTTCAAAGGGAGACAACTTTTGGGCCTTCTGTTCGCTTTTCTAAAAGCTCTGTTCCACTGAAAAAGGGGTCTATTCATAAAGGAAAGAATTAATTTGCTCCAGGGGAGCAAATTCTTTCCTTTAGGAGTTGACCCTTATTGACATGGGAGACAAAGATACTTTGGTAGGAGTCGCCTCCCCTAAAGGTATTCCCAATTTCCCTTAATTTGTATGATAAATACTGAATGCATAATCTGATTCCCAACCTCGCCTTATTCACCAATTCTATACTGGGGAAACCTAAAAATGGGTCACTGGCAAATAGCGCAGGCCCTGATCAGATGCCACAGAACATGACGTCTGCTCAGGGCCTTCACTGTTTGCAGATTCTTTAATATTCAAACATTTTTTTTTGCTATAACTTGAATTGACCCTAAATTTCAAAATGGTCACTTGCTATACATACTGATGAACACATAAGGGAGGAAAATTCCATTCCGTGCATTTTGTTTGATTTGAGGTTTAACATCCCCGTCAACACTGTAAAGGTCATTTTGCTTCCAATTTTGTGGGACTTTTACCCGACATTGAGATAAAATGACATCTCAAGCCCTGTGGTCCAATGAAACCAATAGGGTTTATTAGCATGGACGGTCCACCTCGCACCGGGGTTCCTGGACAGGCTTAGATCCTCCAAGCCATTTACCAGTACTAGTGTGCGGGCCGGATTCAGCTCTGCATGGAAGCATCATGCAGCCCATATATTTCTCCAAGCCCCTATTGGCGGGGGCTGTCCATTCCGTGCATGAATGGGTTAGTTTGTTTACATTCTTGTCAATACGATTTAGGTCATTTGGAGACATTGCTTCCAATTTTGTGGGACTTTTACCAGACATTGAGAAACTGCTAGGGTTGAATAATAATAATAAACCTTATAAAAAGAGGGTAACACATTTAACCCTTGTCCTGCTAATCCCGGATATGCCTTATCTTTGAAACAATGTAGATCCAGATCAGATGGCTTCTGATGAAGCCATCTGATCAGGATCTACATTGTTTGCCATTCAGGTTGTGAATGTGTTGCAATAATTTGTATCAAGCAATCTGATTGGTTGATAATCGGTAGTAGGTGTGGCATATATGAATATTCAGCAGAACAAGGGTTAATAAACAGGTAATAATCGTCTGCATGTATGTGGCCCTCTTTTTCCTCCTGGGTAGAAAAATCAAGTACAGTAAGCAATGTGGATAAAGTCTCTTGCACTAGGAAACAATACTTGGCGCTTGCGGGGATCGAACTGGCTACTTCTAGATCTCAAATCTGATGCTTATCCACTGCACCACAATGCTCCATACTTACGTAAGGAGGTCCAACTTCGTTGCACCACTTTTCCTGGGCAGGCTTAGAGCTACACAATTTACCAGTACTCAAATTCGATCCGTTTCAGCTCTGGGTGGAAGCATCATGCAGCCTAATCTATTTATCCAAGCCCCGATGGGTGGTGGCGCAAAATGGGTTAATATGCCCGGTGAACTTTCTAAGGGGAAGGACATAGGGGAGTTAAATCTTGTCTCTCTGACCAATAGGTGTCTTTGTTTGTTTGATTTGTGGTTTAACCTCCCCATCAGCACTGTATAGGTCATTTTGGAGACATTGCTTCCAATTTTGCGGGACTTTAACTCGACATTGAGATGAAATGACATCTCAAGCCCTGTCGCCCAATGAAACCAATAGGGTTTATAAGCATGATCTGTCTGACTCGCACTGTTTTGCCTGGACAGTCTTAGATCCTTTAAGTGGTTTACCAGTACTAGTGTGCGGGGGAATTCAGCTCTGCGTGGAAGCATCATGCAGCCCATATATTTCTTAAGCCCCGATGGGTGTGGGCTGCTCATAGGGGTCTACTTGTAAAGCAAAGAATATGGGTCTATGGCAGCTTTTTATAGTGACTAAATGATCAGTTTGGCAGGGGCCAGTCTAGGGTCAGAGGGTTTGGAATAATGGGAAAGTTGTTGGGCAGTCATAGAAGTTGTCTCCCTTGCTGAAAAAGGCTGAAAATATGTTAGGTCAATTAGGTTAATTCATTCCTCTTATGCAACTTGGAAACATTTTTAAATTTCCCTACTGTAATGATACTATGTGGTAAGTATTGGGACAGACAGGCCTAAGCAAACAGTGCAGACCCTGATCAGACTGGTCCTTATGGACCAGTCTGATCAGGGTCTACACTGTTTGCCATTCCTTTGCATCTTTTGAATTCCTTGCAGGATGGTGAAACAAATTTTCTGAAATTTTAGGTGAATTACAGCAAGTCCTCAAGGTGTGCGAATTTATAGGATTTTTACGGTAATTTCAAGTACATGTATTTTGTGAAACAATGCTCTTTATAGTGTGAAATTGATAGATATCATGATTTGGTTTGGGGCTTAATTAAACTTGGTGCATGTGAAATTGATTTTGCCTAGGGTGTGCTATTACAATACCATAAAATTTCTGAAAAATTGTCCTATTTTTAGACCCTGTGACATTGACTGCCCATTTTTTTTCTTAGCTCCGACAAGTTTTTGTTTCATTTGAGGTTTAACATCCCCATCAACACTGTATAGGTCATTTTGGAGATGCTGCTTCCAGTTTTGTGGGACTTTTAACGGACATTGAGATGAAATGACATCTCAAGCCCTGTCTCCCATTGAAACCATTAGGGTTCATAAGCATGGACAGTCCGACTCGCACGTACACCCCTTTGCCTGGGCAGGCTTAGATCCTCTAAGCGGTTTACCAGTACTCGTGTGCAGTCAGTTTCAGCTCTGCGTGGAAGCATCATGCAGCCCATCTGGATGGGTGGGGCCGTATACAAGTGCTGTCCATGGTTTCAGATTGGTTTTTCACAAAAATACACAGTTTATATACTTCGCTTGAAAACACCAGTAGCTTTAATGACTTCAAACAGATTCTTATGTTAAGATAGGTACAAATGTACAATGATACTAGATTTTGAACAATACAAATAAGGTTGTTAATTTTGAAAAGGTAGTAATTTTGGTGTTTGTCAATCACAGGATAATTTGTAGTTTGTTTAAACATATCGGTCAATTTAGAGATACCTGACCCAGATATACACATGAAATATTCATAAAATATACCGGTACCGTAAAACTCCTAAAAAATCAGACACAGTAAGGACTTGCTGTAACTCTCCTAAAATTTTGACAAATTTGTTTCATGATCCAGCAAAGAGTGCAAAAGGTGCAGATATGATGGCAAACAGTGTAGACCCTGATCAGACTCTCCTGCAGGAGCAGTCTGATCTGGGTCTGCACTGTTTGCTTAGGCCTATTTGTCCCGATACTTAGGATCATTACGGTACAATCCTGTCTTTGGTAGAACGTATGCACCTGGCACATTTTTTTTGTCATTTTTGGGCCGATTGTTTATCTATTGACCAAAAGTTACTAAATACAGAAGTTTGCTGCCTGCTATTGTCCATGTGACTATTGCTTGCAGGGAATGGTTTTGTATAGCAGGGCTAGTCTCTCGACATCAGAGTTGTTTGACTGCAAAGTCTGGGCTGGGCTGGTGTACTGGGATATGGACAAACAGTGTAGACCCTGATCAGACAACACAGAATGTTGTGTCTGATCAGGGTTTACACCATTTGCTCAAAGTGCAGATATTCAAGGATTAAACGAAACAGTCTAAAGGGGAATGGATGCATCTTCAGGGGAGGCAACTCCTGCAAAAATATTTTTGTTTCCCATGGCTATAGGGGTCAACCAACTCTTAAAGGAAAGAATTGGTTCCTGAGGAGCAAATTCTTTCCTTTAAGAGTAGACCCCTTTTTCAGTGGGACAGGACTTTTAGAAAAGCGAACATTATGTCCCGAAAGTTGTCTCCCTTTGAAAAAATGGTGAAAAAATCTGCCTGGTGTTCCCTCTCCCCTTAAGTCCCCGCTGATCTGGATCTACACTGTTTGCAAAGATAGGGGTTGTCGTAAACAGCAAGATAAGTGTTAAAAGGGGGAGACAATTAAGGTACAGAAGTTCCTGTTTGTCTTCCTGTAAGTGGAGCCCCTCTAAATAGAGGGCTACTCTTAGCCCTTATCCTGCTGAATAATTAATTTAGCCACACCCATTTCTGACTTTGAACCAATCAGATTAAGTGATTTCATTTATTCCTGCAAATTCATAAATTGAATTTCAAACAGTGAAGATCCAATTTACTGTTTGGTAACTGAGGATTTTTTTCATCAGAAATGGAAAAAAAAAAGACCTGAAATGCCTAAACTGACAACTGGGCTTGTCCAACAGTTTTCACCCACCTGATTAATGATTGGCTCGAAATAACTTCAGATAAGTGAATTAATCTTGAAAGGGCAGTAAAACCGAAACCAAAAAAAGAAAAAGTGAAATAAAATAAAAAAAAATAAACTAGAGTGCACTTACAAAAGCAAAGTATTTCAATTTTTAGTTTGTTTACCTATAATCATACAAAAACCTACAAAATGACACCTTCAGCCCCCGCCCATCGGGGCTTGAAGAAATAGATGGGCTGCATGATGCTGCCACACACAGCTGAAACAGACTGTACAAGAGTACTGGTAAACCACTTACAGGATCTAAGCCTGCCCAGGCAAACCGGTGCAAGTCGGACTGTCCATGCTTATAAACCCTATTAGTTTCATTGGGCGGCAGGGCTTGTGAAGTCATTTAATCTCAGTGTCGGGTAAAAGTCCCACAAAATTGGAAGCAATGTCTCCAAAATGACCTATACAGTGTTGACAGGGATGTTAAACCTAAAATCAGACAAACAAACAAACAAAACAAAATGATGCCTGACTTTTGTACCCATAAGGTCCCTTTTTATCTGTCTTTTATAAAATGTACATACTTACCTCCCTTAAGCTTCTGTTCTTTAAAAAGGGGTTTTCTCAAGCACTACCTGATATCAAGGGATATAACAACATGCTAATATTTTGTTATTATGTTGAAAGAGTTGTGCTTCTTAATAAACTCTTACAACTTCTGCTTTAAACCATGTATGTACTGAAATGATACTACATGTATGTATTGGGACGGATAGGCCTAAGCAAACAGTGCAGACCCAGATCAGACTGAAGGAGCAGCCTGATCAGGGTCTACACTGTTTGCCATTCTGTTTGCTCCTTTTGGGCTCCTTGCAGGACCGTGAATCAAATTTGTGAAAATTTTGTCATCAAGCTGTCCGAATTTTCAGACGGTAAATATAAACATGCTGTATCTGATTAGATTTGTTTGTTTGAATTGAGGTTATACGACCCTGTCAACATTCAGAGACATTTGACCCGCCTTTGATTAAATTGATTAAATCATCGAGGGGGTTCTAACGAATACCCACAATCTATATTTTAGGGCAGAAATAAGAAAAATAAGGCTTACCCCTGTAAACCCCAGTTTTACTATATAAAAGTGGGGTTCAAGGTGGTCAAATTTATATTGGCACTAGAAAAAAACACGCGCAAGGGTATACTTGATACCAAGTTTATAGCAAACAATACTTTAGTGGTTTAAAGCTGAGAGGTGGTGATATCAGGTAGGGGTGTAAGGATGCATTGATAGTTCGATGCATCACGATAGGGACTGCCTCGATAGCAATGCATCGATGGTACTTTGGACTATCGATAACTATCGCCGATAGTTCATTCAACTATCGATAGTTTCGATAGTTTTTTTTTTCTTGAATAGACTTTCAAAATATACCTGTACTGTTGCATAATACTGCAAGTATTTTTGCTTAGGATATCCATGCAGCTGCAATGAGGACAGACTGATAAGCCTTCACATAATGCATGATGATCTGAGTCTTCCCTGGTCACACATGTATATCATAGTTTTTTTTGCCGTGCGGCAATGAATTTCCAGCCGTCGTTTATGCATGAGCAGTTTAGGCAGTCAGAAAGCCTTTTCCCGCGTTTTTCAATAAAAAACGTCAATGATAGTTTGTTCACACGCTTGATGCATGCAACTTTTTGAAAACATGAAAGTGAAACCTGTGCCACATGTGAAGGCTCAGATCAACCTACAAAGTTATATATAAATGTTTGCTGTTTGTATTAGCCTTCCGTGGTATGGGACAAACCTCATTTCCCTGTTCAATTTTGAAGACATTGCAAGATGCGCAAGATTAGAAATGCTTCTCGAGAAATACACAGCATGCGCGTAAGTGATAGATTCAGATTAGTAAATAAGTTTTGCTCAAATGCATCAATGATGACGTCATCAGTCCACTGGCCGGACCGATTGGGATTTCAAATTTTCTAGAACTCTTGGGGGAACTTTTAAGCTGACGAAGTTTTATTTTCTTGCCTTGTTTCGGTAGGGAGAAAAAACGTGCATCACGAGGCCTTGATACTTGGTCTCCGTCTATCAATTACTTTCTTAAGGTGATACCCGACGTTCTGATTCTGGACAACCTGGGACAAACTGGCGTTTTTCTTTTTCATGTGTCTTTCTATTATACTATCTTGAGGGATATTCCAGAAAAAAATAACAGGTCAAAAAGGCACAATTTCATTACATAATAACTTATGCCGTGCTGTGATTACGTAATATTATGTAATGATTAATCAGGTTACCTAATTAACTAAATCCACAGATTTATTTTCCAGAGGCGGCAAACATCAAACAATCGAAGAACGATCAGCATGTGTCAGTTTCCACTAGCGAAAAATCTCAAAATGTGCATAGGTATTAAAGCTAAGATAACCATCACTCTGGACGCAGCAAACTATTTTTAGCTCACCTGTCACTTAGTGACAAGGTGAGCTTTTGGATCACTTTTTGTCCGTCGTGCGTCCGTGCGAGCGTGCGTGCGTCCGTAAACTTTTCTTCAAACGACATCTCCTCCTAAACCACTGATCGGATTTTGACCAAACTTCACAGGAATGATCCTTAGGTGGTCCCCTTTCAAAGTTGTTCAAATGGTTCCAGTCCGTTGCACATATAGGTCACAGGAGCCAAAAATAGATTTTTTTCACCGAAAACTTAAAAAATCTTCTGAAATCGCAAGGCCCAGGTCTTTGATATTTGGTATGAAGCTTCATCTAGTGGACCCCTACAAAGATTGTTCAAATTATAGTGCTGGGGCCGAAAATGCCCCCGCACGGGGGCCCTTTGGTTTTACATGGGCTTATATAGGGAAAATCTTTAAAAATCTTCTTCTCTGAAACTGCAAGGCCCAGGTCTTTGATATTGGGTATGAAGCTTCATCTAGTGGACCCCTACCAAGATTGTTCAAAT
The DNA here is from genome assembly GCA_963580285.1 of Lucinisca nassula. NCBI lineage: Eukaryota > Metazoa > Mollusca > Bivalvia > Lucinida > Lucinidae > Lucinisca > Lucinisca nassula. The sequence goes on from OY757022.1 coordinate 21,315,362, forward strand.
TATAGTGCTGGAACTAAAAATGCCCCCGCACGGGGGCCCTTTGGTTTTACATTGGCTTATATAGGGAAAATCTTTAAAAATCTTCTTCTCTGAAACCGCAAGGCCCAGGTCTTTGATATTAGGTATGAAGCTTTATCTAGTGGACCCCTACCAAGATTGTTCAAATTATGGTGCTGAAGCTAAAAATGCCACGCACGGGGGCCCTTTGGTTTTACATGGGCTTATATAGGGAAAATTTTGAAAAATCTTCTTCTCTGAAACCGCTAGGCCCAGGTCTTTGATATTTGGTATGAAGCTTCATCAAGTGGACCCTTACCAAGATTGTTCAAATTATAGTGCTGGGGCCAAAAATGCCCCCACACCAGGGCCCTTTTATTTTACATAGGCTTATATAGGGAAAATCTTTAAAAATCTTCTTCTCTGAAACCGCAAGGCCCAGGTCTTTGATATTAGGTATGAAGCTTTATCTAGTGGACCCCTACCAAGATTGTTCAAATTATGGTGCTGAAGCTAAAAATGCCCCCGCACGGGGGCCCTTTGGTTTTACATGGGCTTATATAGGGAAAATCTTGAAAAATCTTCTTCTCTGAAACTGCAAGGCCCAGGTCTTTGATATTTGGTATGAAGCTTCATCTAGTGGACCCCTACCAAGATTGTTCAAATTATAGTGCTTGAGCTAAAAATACCCCTGCACGGGGGCCTTTTGGTTTTACATGGGCTTATATAGGGAAAAGCTTGAAAAATCTTCTTCTCTGAAACCGCAAGGCCCAGGTCTTTGATATTTGGTATGAAGCTTCATCTAGTGGACCCCTACCAAGATTGTTCAAATTATAGTGCTGGAACTAAAAATGCCCCCGCACGGGGGCCCTTTGGTTTTACATGGGCTTATATAGGGAAAATCTTTAAAAATCTTCTTCTCTGAAACCGAAAGGCCCAGGTCTTTGATATTAGGTTTGAAGCTTTATCTAGTGGACCCCTACCAAGATTGTTCAAATTATGGTGCTGAAGCTAAAAATGCCCCCGCACGGGGGCCCTTTGGTTTTACATGGGCTTATATAGGGAAAATTTTGAAAAATCTTCTTCTCTGAAACCGCTAGGCCAAGGTCTTTGATATTTGGTTTGAAGCTTCATCAAGTGGATACCTACCAAGATTGTTCAAATTATAGTGCTGGGGCCAAAAATGCCCCCGCACCAGGGCCCTTTTATTTTACATAGGCTTATATAGGGAAAATCTTTAAAAATCTTCTTCTCTGAAACTGCAAGGCCCAGGTCTTTGATATTTGGTATGAAGCTTCATCTAGTGGACCCCTACCAAGATTGTTCAAATTATAGTGCTGGAACTAAAAATGCCCCCGCACGGGGGCCCTTTGGTTTTACATGGGCTTATATAGGGAAAATCTTTAAAAATCTTCTTCTCTGAAACCGAAAGGCCCAGGTCTTTGCTATTAGGTTTGAAGCTTTATCTAGTGGACCCCTACCAAGATTGTTCAAATTATGGTGCTGAAGCTAAAAATGCCCCCGCACGGGGGCCCTTTGGTTTTACATGGGCTTATATAGGGAAAATTTTGAAAAATCTTCTTCTCTGAAACCGCTAGGCCAAGGTCTTTGATATTTGGTTTGAAGCTTCATCAAGTGGATACCTACCAAGATTGTTCAAATTATAGTGCTGGGGCCAAAAATGCCCCCGCACCAGGGCCCTTTTATTTTACATAGGCTTATATAGGGAAAATCTTTAAAAATCTTCTTCTCTGAAACTGCAAGGCCCAGGTCTTTGATATTTGGTATGAAGCTTCATCTAGTGGACCCCTACCAAGATTGTTCAAATTATAGTGCTGGAGCTAAAAATGCCCCCCGCATGGGGGCCCTTAGGTTTTACATGGGCTTATATAGGGAAAATCTTTAAATATTATCTTCTCTGAAACCTCGCCCCCGCCCACAGGGGCTTAAAGAAATATATGGGCTGCATGATGCTTCCACGCAGAGCTGAATCCGGCCCGCACACAAGTACATTGTACTGGTAAACCACTTAGAGGATGTAAGCCTGTGCAGGAACCGCGGTGCGAGGCGGACCGTCCATGCTAATAAACTCTATTGGTTTCATTGGGCGACAGGGCTTGAGATGTCATTTCATGTCAACGTCGGGTAAAAGTCCCACAAAATTGGAAGCAACGTCTCCAAAATGACCTTTACAGTGTTGACGGGGACGTTAAACCTCAATTCAAACAAAAACAAACTTCTCTGAAACCTCAAGGCCCAGGTCTTTGATATTTGGTATGAAGCTTCATCTAGTAGACCCCTACCAAGATTGTTCAAATTATAGTGCTGGGGCCAAAAATGCCCCCGCACCAGGGCCCGTTTGTTTTACATAGGCTTATTTAGGGAAAATCTTTAAAAATCTTCTGCTCTGAAACTGCAAGGCCCAGGTTTTTGATATTTGGTATGAAGCTTCATCTTGTGGACCTCTACCAAGATTGTTCAAATTATAGCTCTGGGGCAAAAAATGCCCCCGCTCCGGGGCCCTTTGGTTTTACATAGACTTAGAAGCCTCCGTGGTGCAGTGGTTACGCTACTCGCCTTGTAAACCAGGGATCGCAGGATCGATCCCGGGCTTCTCCAGACTTTCGGATGAGTCTTTAAACCAAGGTCCCGTCTCCGTATGACCTTAGCTTATGGTGGGACGTAAAACTAAAACTCACTCACTCACTTTACATAGACTTATATAGGGAAAATCTTGAAAAATCTTCTTCTGAAACCACAAGGCTTAGGTCTTCGATATTTGTTATGACGCTTCAGCTAGTGGACCTCTATAAAGATTGTTCAAATTATAGCCCTGAGACCAAAAATGCCCCCGCCATGTGGCCCTTTGGTTTTACATAGACTTATATAGGGAAAATCTTTAAAAATCATCTTCTCTGAAACACAAGGCTTAGGTCTTTGATATTTGTTATGAAGCTTCAGCTAGTGGACCTCTACCAAGATTGTTCAAATTATAGCCCTGGGGCCAAAAATGCCCCCGCTCCGGGGCCCTTTGGTTTAACATAGACTTATATAGGGAAAATCTTGTTTTACATAGACTTCTATATGCAGGGTAAACCTTTAAAATCTTTTTCTCTGAAACCAGAAAGCCCAGATCTTTCATATTTGATATGAAGCTTCATCTTGTGAACCTCTACCAAGATTGTTCAAATTTTAGCCCTGGGGCCAAAATTGACCCTGCCCGGGGCCCACTTGTTATGCTTTGGATCAGGTGAGCGAACCAGGGCCCTCTGGGCCCTCTTGTTTAGAGCAGTGGGTCCTTCTGTAGGTGATGGGTATAAATAAAGAGCAGCTCCCCATGGTGTTTTTTTCTGGAATAGCCCCGAGGGAATGAATGCTGATATTGAAACACACAATAAACATGTTAGGACATTTCAATTTTCCTGACTCGTTCTGTCACCCTTAGCCATTTTTATGTGGGTGATATAACATCTAGGAATCATTTATAACAGTTACCTGATATTATCACGATAGTATCGTGATAGTATGTCCCAATAGTGATAGTATCGTGATAGTAGTTTCCACGATAGCAATACTATCACGATAGTCGAAATTGGCCTCGATAGTCAGCCCTAATATCAGGATATTCATTTTGAAGTTTACGCACGGGACATCAAGATAACAGGCCTATGTAATGAATACTCCTTCAAGCCCCACTTTAAATAGGAAAAAGTGGGGTTTGCAGGGGTATTCATTATTTCCTCATATCTGCTCTAAAACATAGATTGTGGGTATTAGTTAGAACCGCCTCGTCGAGGCGGTTTTAACGTGCACCCAAAATCAATGTTTTAGTAGAAATCATGAAAATCTCTTTTTTTCCTCTGAAAATTTTCATTTTTTTTGTGGGGGCTAAAATTATTGCCATGTTTTCTGACCGCGTGCTTGATTTGCTTGGTTGAGTTCGACTACTTGATAGGGTCATTCAGGAAGGAACAAAATTCCAGTGGTTTTATCAGTTCTGTGATTGTGTAGAAGCAACAACAAAGAATTTACCACTTTCAGACGCGATCACTTACATTTAAATTCATGTTTTGTGAAGTTATCAGTAGTGTATTTGGTCCAATAATCAAAACGTACTTCAAAAAATGCCCGAAACAACCCAGTGGCGAAACGACTCGAGATCGAATATTAGCGCTCTAAGACCAATCGAAGTCGCTACGATGTAAGCGCTTGTTGACAAAAAATGACTAATTGCTGGAGGTTTTCTGAGAAAATGGTTTGGAGAATTTTAAATTCGGCAATTGTCTAAAACCCCAAAATCACAAAATAAACGCAAATTATAGAGTTCATAAATCAAAATTGTAAATAAAAGCAAAATTGTGACAACTCCATATCAAAAAAAGTTAACAAATGATCCGTGTTTTTTGCAGTTTATTGGATAATCTATTTATTAGCTCACCTGTCACGTAGTGACAAGGTGAGCTTTTGTGATCACTTTTCGTCCGTCGTCAGTGCGTGCGTACGTCCGTCCGTCCGTCCGTAAACTTTTTCTTCAAACGACATCTCCTCCTAAACCACTAATCATATTTTGACTAAACTTCACAGGAATGATCCTTAGGTGGTCCCCTTTCAAAGTTGTTCAAATGGTTCCGGTCCGGTGCACATATGGGTCACAGGAGCCGAAAATAGATTTTTTCCACCGAAAACTTGAAAAAACTTCTTCTCTGAAACCGCAAGGCCAAGGTCCTTGATATTTGGTATGAAGCTTCATCTAGTGGACCCCTACCAAGATTGTTCAAATTATAGTGCTGGAGCCAAAAATGCCCCCGCCCCGGGGCCCTTTGGTTTTACATGGGCTTATATAGGGAAAATCTTTAAAAATCTTCTTCTCTGAAACCGCAAGGCCCAGTTCTTTGATATTTGATATGAAGCTTCAACAAGTGGACCCCTACCAAGATTGTTCAAATTATAGTGCTTGGGCCAAAAATGCCCCTGCCCCGGGGCCCTTTGCTTTTACATGGGCTTATATAGGGAAAATCTTTAAAAATCTTCTCTGAAACCGCAAGGCCCAGGTCTTTGATATTTGGTATGAAGCTTCTTCTAGTGGACCCCTACCAAGATTGTTCAAATTATAGTGCTTGGGCCAAAAATGCCCCCGCCCCTGGGCCCTTTGGTTTTAGATAGGCTTATATAGGGAAAATCTTTAAAAATCTTGTTCTCTGAAACCGCAAGGCCCAGGTCTTTGATATTTGGTATGAAGCTTCTTCTAGTGGACCCCTACCAAGATTGTTCAAATTATAGTGCTTGGGCCAAAAATGCCCCCGCCCCTGGGCCCTTTGGTTTTAGATAGGCTTATATAGGGAAAATCTTTAAAAATCTTGTTCTCTGAAACCTCAAGGCTCAGGTCTTTGAAATTTGGTATGAAGCTACATCTAGCGGACCCCTACCAAGATTGTTCAAATTAAAGTGCTGGGGCCAAAATGCCCCTGCCCTGGGGCCCTTAGGTTTTACATGGGCTTATATAGGGAAAATCTTTAAAAATCTTCATCTCTGAAACTGCAAGGCCCAGGTCTTTGCTATTTGGTATGAAGCTTCATCTAGCTGACCCCTACCAAGATTGATCAAATTATAGTGCTGGGGTCAAAAATGTCCCCGCCCCGAGGCCCTTTGGTTTTACATAGGCTTATATAGGGAAAATCTTTAAAAATCTTCTCTGAAACTGCAAGGCCCAGGTCTTTGATATTTGGTATGAAGCTTCATCTTGTGGATCTCTACCAAGATTGTTCAAATTATTGCCCTGGGGCCAAAAATGCCCCCGCTCCGGGGCCCTTAGGTTTTACATATAGGGAAAATCTTGAAAAACCTTCTTCTCTGAAACCACTAGGCCCAGGTCTTTGATATTTGGTATGAAGCTTCAGCTAGTGGATCTCTACCAAGATTGTTCAAATTATAGCCGTGAGACCAAAAATGCCCCCACCTTGTGGCCCTTTGGTTTTACATAGACTTATATAGGGACTTATATAAGACTTATCGATCTTTAAAAATCTTCTTCTATGAAACCACAAGGCCTACATGTAGGTCTTTGATATTGGGTGTGAAATTTCATCTAGCGGACCTCTATCAAGATTGTTCAAATTATAGCCCTGCAGCCAAAAATGCTTCCGCCCCGAGACCCTTTGGTTTTACATAGACTTATATAGAAATAATCTTTGAAAATCTTCTTTTCTGAAACAGCAAGGCCCAGGTGTTTGATATTTGGTGTGAAGCTTCATCTAGTGGACCTCTATCAAGATTGTTAAAATTATAGACCTGAGGCCAAAAATGCCCCCGCCCTGGGACCATTTGGTTTTACATAGGCTTATGTTGGAAATATCTTTAAAAAAATCTTCTTCTCTGAAACCACAAGGCCCAGGTCTTTGTTATTTGGTATGTAGCTTCATCTAGTGGACCTTTGCCAAGATTGTTCAAATTATAGCCTTTGTTGATATTTGGTATGAAGCTTCACCTTTTTAGACCTCCCTCAACATAATGCACATTATAACACTGGGGTCAATAATGGCCCTCCCCGGGGCCCACTTGTTACTCTATGGATCAGGTGAGCGATCCAGGCCCTCTTGTTTAGTAGTATAGATGTTTTCCTGATGAAAATGGCCAAACGGCTATCCAAAATTAAAAGATATTAGCAATATGTACATGCAAACATGAACTATAACATTAAACCACAATAGAAGAACTGCCTTGGAACAAAAGACTGAACATTACTTGCAGAAAACTGATTCACACCACTGACAAAAGACTGAACACTTCTGAAAAGACTGAACACCACTATCAAAAGACTAAATAATTTAGACAGAAAACTGAACTTACGTACTAAACACTTCCAATTGTAGACTGAACACCACTGGCAAAAGACTTAACACTACTGACAGAAGACTGAACACCACTGACAAAAGACTTAACACTGCTGACAGAAGACTTAACACTACTGACAGCAGACCGAACACTACTGACATGAGGCTGAACACTTCTGACAAAAGACTAACATTACTGACAGAAGACTGAACACCACTGACGAAAGACTTAACACTACTGACAGAAGACTGAACACTGCTGACAAAAGACTAATCCTTCTGACAGAAGACAGAACACTACTGACATGAGGCTGAACACTTCTGACAAAAGACAAGACACTACTGACAAAAGACGACTGATAACAATTTCTGTCAGAAGGTTGAACACTTCTGACAAAAGTCTGCACACTCACTGTCAAATCTGACAGAAGACTGAAGAATAAACAGGACTGGCAAAAGTCTAAGCACTTTAAACAGAAGACCAAAAGCTTACTTACAGGAGACTAAACCCTACTGACAAAAGACAGTACACTTCTGACAGAAGGTTGAACACTACTGACAAAAGACTGAGCACCACTGTCAAAGGACTAAACACAGTTAACAGAATACTGAAGACTGAACAGCACTGACAAAAGACTGAGAACATCACTAACAGAATATTGAACACCACAGATAGAAGATTCTTGCACACCAGACAAGGAAATCCGTGATTTTACCCTGGGATAGAAATTTATGTTCTGACCCTGGTGTTCCGACCCCAAATCGAATATAATCGCGTGTTTGATAAATGCACTGGTTGATTACAACCTCATGCGCGGCGTCGTCATGCGTGATGTCACTAAACATTCCTGTTGTTTCATCACAAAATGGCGGATGTCGGTAACCGAAGTGACAGCAGCATTAAAAATTCGCAATAGAAATGGAAGGTATGCAAGAAAAAGAATCCTATATGAGTGTGACGGGTGGATAGAAAAATCTGTCCCTCGGAATCACTGAATTGCATCACTCGGCAAGCCTTGTGATGCTGGACAGTGTCCCTCGGGACGGATTTTTAGCTCGGCTGTACGAAGTACATGGAGAGCTATTGTTGTCACCTCGGATGGCGTGCGCGTGTGCGTTTGCGTTCCCGTCACACTGCGTTAAAGTTTTTCAAATGCTTATATCTCAACAGTCACTCATCACAGACCACTCATATTTGGAACTTAAGTACCTGGGAGGGTCCTCTGATGTTCAAAGAGAACAGACCCCTGGGTTCATGCCCCGGGGTGGGGCTGGGGGTCAAAATCTAGAACACCTTTGTTATTCTGTGTTAAAGTTTTTGAAATGCTTGTATCTCAACAGTCACTCATCACAAAGCATTCATATTTACAACTTGGATACCTGGGAGTGTCTTCTGAGCTTCTAAGACAACACACCCCTGGGTTCATGCCTGGGATTGGGGATGGGGTGGGGCTGGGGGTCAAAATCTAGGACACCTTTGTAATTTGTTGTATACCTTTCCATTATACTAACAAGTTATAGACACAATTGGTTATACATCAGCCAATCAAGTGACATTGGTTCAAGTGTAAAAGGGTGAAGGTCATGGTGACCTACATTTCACGGTCCAGTGATTTTGCCTTATATCTTGAAGTCTATTTGTTGGAGAAATGTCATACCTGGGATATTAGTTCCATGTGACTCCACAATTGACCTCAAAATATATCTAGGTCACTGTGACCTGTATTTCATGGTTCAGCGATTTTGCCTATTATCTCGAATACTATTTGATGGAGAAATGTCATACCTGGATTATTAGTTCCATATGACCCAATAATTGACCGCAAAATATATCTAGGTCATGGTGACCTACATTTCGGGGTCCAGTGATTTTGTCTATTATCTTGAATACTATTTGATGGAGAAATGTTATACCTGCGTTATTAAATGCGTGTGACCCCATTATTGGCCTCAAAATTTATCTAGGTCACTGTGACCTATATTTCATGGTTCAGCGATTTTGCCTATTATCTAGAATACTATTTGATGGAGAAATGTCATACCTGGATTATTAGTTCCATGTGGCCCAATAATTGACCGCAAAATATATATTTAGGTCATGGTGACCTACATTTCACGGTCCAGTGATTTTGTCTATTATCTTGAATACTATTTGATGGAGAAATGTTATACCTGGGTTATTAGTTGCATGTGACCCCATTATTGACCTCAAAATATATCTAGGTCAGTATGACCTATATTTCATGGTTCAGTGATTTTGCCTATTATCTTGAATACTATTTGATAGAGAAACGTCATACCTGGATTATTAGTTCCATGTGACCCGATAATTGACCGCAAAATATATCCAGGTCAGTGTGACCTATATTTCATGGTTCAGTGATTTTGCCTATTATCTTGAACACTATTTGATGGAGAAATGTCATACCTGCATTATTTATTCCATGTGACCCCATGATTGAGCTTGAATTATATCTAGGTCAGTGTGTCCTATATTTCATGGTTCAGTGATTTTTCCTATTATCTTGAATACTATTTGATGGAGAAATGTCTCACCTGGATAATTAGTTCCATGTGACCCGATGATTGACATAGAAATATATCTAGGTCCTTGTGACCTATTTTCATGGTTCAATGATTTTGCCTTATAATTCAGATACATTCGATCCTGAAATGTAATATCTGGAATATATGTTCCATGTGACCTGATTATTGATCTCAAATATATCAAGGTGAGTGTGACCTATATTTCATGGTTCATTAATTTTACCTTTTATCTTGAAGTCGCGAAACAGGCGAGCTATGCTGTCTGGTGACAGCTCTTGTTCAATCCACCCCTCACACCCATATAAGATTCTTATATTCAACAACGCTGACTGAATACCACCAGTGGGGGGCCTGCATTTATAGACACCTTTCGTGTACTTTAATGATCATCAAAACAGGCTATCATTACTGAAGCATCTGATCCTAACAATGAAAATAAAGGGGTGTTTCGACAGTGTTATTATTTATATGGCGACTCAGCTGACCATGACATAAAAGGTCTTCAAAAAAGGTGGGCAACTGCTGTTGAGATATTGTTGAAAATCAGGTGACCATTAAGTTTATTGTGGTCGTATGCCAATCATGTTAAATTTGTCTGTTCATTGTGTGGAAGGATGCTTAAAGTTTTTGACCTTTGCTGAAGGGAGGAGAGCAAGCACTGGTTGTAATATGCAACTTGGCAAACCAACTGTTTCAGTCAGCATCATTGAATCAGCTTCAGGATTTAAGGTGAATGTGTGACTTGTAACAAGGCTTTTCCAAAGAATTATCTTTACCCTTGTCCTGCTGAATAAATTAATTTTGCCACAACAACCAATCAAATTATAGTAGAATTCCGCTATTAAGACCAACTAGAAATAAGACAATTTCTGCTTTTAAACAGGTATTAAAACTGTTCTAAGTGTTTGCTACACCCAGGGTCCACTAGTTAGAAACCATCTTTGGGACTGTTCAAAAGTGGTCTTAAAGACCACTTTTGAACAGTCCCAAAGGTGGTCTTAAAATTGGAATTTTACTGTAATTGATATAATGTAGTCATTCAAATTTGCAAACTGAATGATGAACAGTGTAGATCCTGATCAGATGGCTTCTTAAGATCTGCTCTGGATCTATCCTGTTTGCAAGGGGTAGCTAGGGGTTAAAATTCTTGCTGTTAACCACTCTTGGCTTGTAATAACCTATTGCTTGTGGGAAACCCCTAAAGGGGCTACCTTGGCAAACAGTGCAGACCCAGATCAGATGCCGCGGAATGCTCAGGGCCTGCACTATTTGCGAACAGAATTTTCCATCAAAAATAAAATAAAAACAAAACAAATAGGCCTGACACCCCTTAAATAACAAATGGACCTCTCCAACATATAGCAATGTAAGCGTCCATTAGTATACATTTGTCCTGCTGAGTATGTGTATATCAATTTTTGCCGCACCCATTTCTGACTAACAGCCTATCAAAATATGTGTTGCAATTTATTTCCCTGCCCATCTGGGCTTGGAGAAATAGTTTGGTCTGCATCTGTTGCTTCCATGCAGAGCTAAAACCAACCGCACGTGTGTACTGGTAAACCGCTTAGGTCTAAGCCTGCCCAGGCAAAGTGGTGCAAGTCAGACCTTCATGCTTATAAACCTTATTGATTTCATTGAGCGACAGGGTTTGAGATGTCATTTCATCTCATTGTCGGGTAAAAGTCCCACAAAATTTGAAACAACATCTCCAAAATGACCTAGATAGTGTTGATTGGGATGTTAACCCTCAATTAATGCTAACAAAGCAATTTATTCCGGCAAAGTCATAAACTGAACGACAAATAGTGGAGATCCTGATCAGATGGCTTCTGAAGAAGCCATCTGATCTGGATCTACACTATTTGAAAAGTTAGGGGTTATGGTCCAGCAGGATTAGGGTAAAAATTCATCTTTTTACTTTTGGCTTGCTTCCATGGCCCAGTGGGTGAGAATATAAGAATCTGATATGGGGTTCTGTTGTATATGAGCGTTTCCAACCCGAGTGATGACCATGCTGAGCAGAACCGAGGCTATGCCGAGGTTCCGCTCAGCACGGTCATCCCGAGGGTTGGAAACGCCCATCTACAACAGAACCCCATATTGGATTCTTTTTCTTGCACAACACCGGTTAGTTTTGACAGCTCGCACATGTATATTGTTTACAAAATAAAAGTAGTGAGGAAGTAGTTCTGGCAGTTGAATAGAATTGAAGCGCATTTATGTTAGTTGCCTAGGTCGGAACACCAGGGTAAGAACATAAATTTCTATCCCAGGGTAAAATCACAGATTTCCTTGTCTGGTGTACAAGAAAACTGTCTCTAAAGCATTATGTCTTTTATTGCTGTGGGTGACAGCCTCACTTGGATCTCAATATTCTGTCGGTACTCCATTTATGCACATCACTGATTAACGATCGGCTGGACATATATCGAGCTGATCATTAATTAGCGATGAAACGTGAAATAATCATGAAAGGACTGTAAAACAAAAGTCCAAATCAAATTTTATTGAATGTAAACAATGTAGGATTTGAAAATATTATAATTGGTTGACAGGTGCTTAAAATGTGATTGACAGGTTACCATTTGGAAGGACACCTTTATTGCTTGCTGAACGTGAGTTAGATTGTCAAGAGACAATTGTTTTACATAATGTATCAATTTGTTGAACAAAGCCACGTTTGACAGCTTACTGACAAGAAAGACAAGTTGTTGCTTCTGGCCGACACTAGTACTGGTAAACCGCTTAGAGGATCTAAGCCTGTCCAGGAACCACGGTGCGAGTCGGACCATCCATGTTTATAAACCCTATTGGTTTCATTGGGTGACAGGGCTTGAGAAGTCATTTCATCTCAATGTCGGGTAGATGTCCAACAAAATTGGAAGCAACGTCTCCAAAATGACCTAAACTGTGTTGACGGGGATATCACAAAGTTCTACATTAAACCTCAAATCAAACAAACAAACAAACTACCATTCACCTTAATATCCAATTAAAAAACAAAAATGAGTTCCTTTAAGAGCAATGAAAATATTCATAAGAAAGAAGTTGGGTCATACTACATAGTTTCGGCTAATAAAGCCTCATCAGTGACCCTGTAATGATCCGGCAACGAAAGCCAGAGGAAACATACTGCAATTTAGCGAATTTCGAATAGGCAGTCGATTCAAAGTCATTTGTCAAGAGACAATTGTTTTACATAATGTATCATTTTGTTGAACAAAGTCATTTGTCAAGTCGATTCAAAGTCATTTTCTCAAGAACTCTTAAGTGCATACTTGTACAGACTTGCATCTATGGATAGCAACTTTAACGCAAGCATCCATATTTGACCTTGACCTACATTTTATGACACACTGACTTTGGAATACTATGGCGACCACCCTACCATTCACCCCAAATTCAAGTCTATTTCTCAACAACTATAAGAGTTTCATTAATGATACTTGGTACAGACTTGCATTTTAGGGATGGCAACTTTAATGCAAGCACTCATATTTGACTTTGACCTACAATTAGGGTTGGCTAATCGGAGCTGAAAAGATAATCGATCATCGGTCCTGTCACTGCGATCAATAATCAATTAGTAAGCACTAAGTTTTTTGTCATGATTTTACCTGTCTGGTTTTCTGTCTGAGCAGAAACTTTACCATATGTTGCATTTTGCCATATTAATATTTGAACACGCAGGTCTGAGCAAACAGTGTAGACCCAGATGAGACGCCACAACATGCGGTGTCTCATCAGGGTCTGCACTGTTTTTCCACTGATCCAGCTATTTTATGCACAACTTTGGGTAGTAAATTGCACTTATCAAATAATCGATTTCAAGCAAATCAGTACTGATAACCATTTTTTGTGGAATTTATCGATCAATTAATCGATTATACGATTAATCGTGCCAGCCTTACCTACAATGCATGGTGCACACTGACTTTGTGAAATATTGCGATGACCCTAGCATTCGTCCTAATGTTCAAGTCCATGTCTCGAGAACTATAACACTCTCATTAATGATATTTCATACAGACTTGCGTCTAGGGATGAAAATTTTAATGCAGTCATCCATATTTGACCATGACCTATATTTCATGACTTTTTGACCTGGCTTTCCATCTTATGGTCAAGTCCATTTCTTAAGGATTATAAGAGCTTCTTTAATGATACTTGGTACAAAGTTGCATCTAGGGACGTCAACTTTTATGCAAGCATCCAGGTTTGACCTTGACCTATATTTCATGATTCAGTGACTTTGCACCCCCACAGGCGCAACATTGTTATTGTTTGTAGTCAAAAGAATCACAGCTTCAAGGCATTTCTAATGAGTGCGCACCAGATGTGCTGGTGCACACAACATACAATTTCAAGCTTAATTATTCTAACCATTGATTGATTGGTTTGAGGTTTTAACGTCTCCGTAAACACTCACTGTATAGGTCATTTTGGAGACATTGCCTCCAAGTTTGTGGGACTTCTCCCCGTTTTTGAGATGAAACAACATCTCAAGTCCTGTCGCCCAATGAATAAGCATGGACTGTCTGACTCGCACAGCTTTGTCTGGGCGGGCTTAGATCCTTTAAGCGGTTTACCAGTACTCGTGTGCGGTCCGTTTCAGCTTTGCGTAGAAGCATCATGCAGCCCATGTATTTCTTCAAGCCATGATGGGCGGGGGTGCATATTCTAAACATATATAATATATATACGGTATTCACCCTTATTACCCCACCGTGCGCTTAGTTTTTTCAAAATCGTGTCAAAAAATCACAGTGAAAAATCTACCTAATTAGCGCACACTAGATGCGATAACAATAGCTTCCGAGATGATGCATACTGATATTTAATGGGACGGAAAAGGAAACTAAAGCATTGCCTTCACTGTTGAAGAAATAACGGTAAGTTTTTATAGATTTGCTGTGAGAGCTTCCAGGGGAGGTTACTGTAAAGTGTGCGCTTATGTATTTCCTTTTCAAAAATAGCTTTGGTGTGCGCTTGTAGGAGCATGTGCGGTAATTAGGGCGAATATGGTAGATATGGGATGATTTCCCTAGGGACTCGTCTCAAGAACAAGTTTGAATCATACGCAGTAAAGGAGCCAATCATTGTTCCAGTCATTGAAATTTCACTATATTTTGCCGTCTTCGGTCCCATCTCCCTTATGACATTTGTTGTTGGTGGTACGTAAAATTCAAACACACACTCAGACTGTTTTGCAGAGGTGATTGAGTGTGAATTTTTTGTGACTGAAAAAAAAGATAACTTTATTATGGATCTGCACTAGGGATAACTTGTGACTTGATAAAAAGGCTGTTGTTGTCCCTTGAGATGCCATGGAAAACTGCATCTGAAAATGTCATCTATTTATGTTGTCTGCTGCATCTTTTTGAAACTTTTCAAACATACATTTTGCATATAGGCAAACAGAGTGGACCCTGATCAGACTGCTCTATGGGAGTAGTCTGATCTGAGTCTACAATGTTTGCAAAAATGACTTTTAAAGTGACCAACAGATGACAAAGCAGATGACAATTGTTGTGTTAAGCATCTGAAGGGTAACTAATTTTTATGCCCCCGGAATCAGAGATTCGGGGGCATGTAGTTTTTGGTCTGTCTGTCTGTCCGTCTGTTTGTCTGTCTGCAAGAACCTTAACATTGGGTATAACTTTTGAATGGTAACTGATAGGGCTTTCATATTTTATATGTGCATTCCTTGTAACAAGACCTTTCAAGAGGTCTCATAAATTTTGACCTCGTGACCTTGACCTTGACATTTGACCTACTTTTGACCTCCTTTTTAAAAGCTTTAACATTGGACATAACTTTTGATTGGTTAGTGATAAGCCTTTCATTTTTCACAAGTCTATTCCATGTAAAAAGACCTTTCCAGAGATGCCGTAATTTTTGACCTCGTGACCTTGACCTTGACATTTGACCTACTTTTTAAAAAAAAAAAAAAAACTTTAACATTCACAAAAACTTTAACATTGGGCATAACTTTTGAATGGTAAATGATATGGCTTTCATATTTCGACACGTGCATTCCTTGTCACAAGACCTTTCCAATGGTACCATAATTTTTGAACTCTTGACTTTGACCTTTCACCTACTTTTTAAAACTTTAACATTGGCCATAACTTTCAACTGGTAAGTGATAGGGCTTTCATGTTTCACATGTGCATTCCTTGTCACAAGACCATTCTAGTGGTACCATAATTTTTGACCTCGGGGCCTCAACCTTTACATTTGACCTACTTTTTAAGAACTTTAACATTGGCCATAACTTTCGATTGGTAAGTGGTAGTCTAAGCTTTCATATTTCACATGTGCATTTCTTGTCACAAGACTATTCTAGTGGTACCATAAGTTTTGACCTGGTGACCTTGACCATGATGTTTGACCTACTTTTTGAAAACTTTAACATAGTCCAAAACTTTCGATTGGTAAATGATAGGGCTTTCATATTTCACATGTGCATTCTTTTTCACAAGACCTTTCCAGTGGTACCATAATTTTTGACCTCATGACCTTGACCTTGACATTTGACCAACTTTTTAAAAACTTTAACATTGGCCTTAACTTTGGATTGGTAAGTGATAGGGCTTTCATATTTCACATGTGCATTCTATGTCACAAGACCTTTCCAACGATCCCATAATTTTTTACCTTGACCTACTTTTTTAAGACTTTGAACATTGACCATACTTTTCGATTGCTTAGTGATACTGCTTTCATATTTAGCATGCGCTGTCCGAGGGCATCAGTGTTTCACAAACACATCTTGTTTCTTTTTCTTTCAACTAAGTCATGTTGTTTGTCATGTTTTAACCTATGCAAAATGTGTTGTGGTTGAAACTGCAGCACTTGTTGAACCCCACCCCCAAAAAACTTACACACACACACACACAAATCAGGCATTAGTGAACAAGTTTGTGAAATAAGCACCTCCCTAAACTCCACTTTATATAGAGAAAACTGGGGTTTACGGGCTGTACATTATTTTGTCTTATTTCTGCTCCAAGACATAGGTTGTGGGTACTCGTTAGAAGTGCCTCAGTGAGGCGGTTCTAACAAGCACCCACAACGGATGTTTACAGTATCAATAAGAAAAACGTGGCAGATTTTCTCATCAGAAAAGTAGCCATTTTAGAGATATGAAATTATGCACTATGTTGCAAGGGGGTGTTATCTTAACCCTTATCTTGCTGTTCACGACAACCCCTATCTTTGCAAACAGTGTAGATCCAGATCAGATGGCTTCTGAAGAACCCATCTGATCAGGATCTACACTGTTTGGCATTCAGTTTATGAATTTGTAGCAATAAATTATTTCAAGTAATTTGATTGGTTGATAGACAGAAATGGGTGTGGCTTAAATGAATATTCAGCAAGATAAGGGTTAATGAGTGTTTGAGCCATCAATGTTTCAATGTATTTAAAGGTTCATCTGTAACATTTATTTTGTTGATCCTGCCCATTACCCCCAGTGCTCTGATCAAATTCCACTATTAGTGGATACTAAAGATATATGATACTTTCTTTTATGAAATTAATATTGCCCTGCATTTAAAATCCAAGGTTAACTGCAATTATTTTGTAGAAAATAATTTCATTTAATGTCATATAATAGGTTTTATATACAATTAGCTAAAGCATGGTGATTTTTGTTGCGCCTGCCTTTAGCACCACACAATATCTATAAGCGGTATCAGATTTTCTGTCCATTTGTTTATGCATTTGTTCCGTTGTGTCAGCTTTTACATCCACTCTAGCTTTCATGATCTTAGTGTTGACCCTAATTTTCAAGTCAGATTTGGCCCCCCCTGCAGGCATGGCTGAACCTTCGGCAGAATTCTTGTTTAGATTTCAATCATGTGTTTGCAAGCTGTATATACATGTACTCACAGTACACGTTACGAAAACTCTTCTATACAAATGCATCATTAACTTTACCAGCAGAAAAATGAAATATCTCGGATAAAAAATTGTAATATTTTTCTTATTTCTGCTCAAAATATAGATTGTGTGTACTCGTTAGAACTGCCAATCTATTTAGTCGCACGTGGCAGGGAAATTTTCAATTTGGACAAGTTTTAAGTGGTCGTTGGTCGCATTGGGCAAGTGGGCGCTCAGGACAGGTAATTTAACATTGAAAATCGCTCGGGAGGATTACATGACGGTCATTCAAGACAGGAAATCACTTAAGACTGGTGGTCGCCCCCGCAGGTTCAACTGTATTTGAAGATATAAGAGTATGGCTATACTCAACTGGCAAACTGAGGCTGTTAAAGAAGTAGTGCTTTGTAGACTCCATCACACCGGCATTAGGCTGAGCTGCAGTCCTGTCCGCAGTTGGAATGGAGGGTTGTTTATGTCGGGAGTATAAGAATAAATTAGGTCTTTTAGGTTCTGGCTTGATTAATCCATTTTGTACCAGAAACCCCAAAACAGGTACCCTGGCAAACAGTGCAGGCCCAGACTACCCTGATCAGACGCCGCAGAAGGCGGCGTCTGATCAGGGCCTACACTGTTTGCTAAAAATTCAGCCATTTTCCAAATAAATTTTTAAGAAAACACAACCTGACACTCCTAAATTTTGAAATGGACTCTTGCTATATACGAGGAGGAAGTTTCCATTTGGTACAAAAAGGGTTAAATAGAATAGCAATATTATAAACCGTTGTCCTGCTGAATCAGTAAGGAGTAGGTGAAATTAGCCTAGTTATGTTACCATAGTTACCTTATGTTTTCGGTCAGACAGGGCTGAGCAAACAATTGTATACCCTGATGAGACGCCGCAGAATGCGGCGTCCCTGATGTTATACCTTTCTCTGTTTACCCAGATGAGACATCGCAGAACGCGACTCATCAGGCTATTTTTAGGCTCAACTTGGGATCTTGAGCGATCAGCGAAGACTCCTATAAGCCTGCACATTCGGGCAGTCTGATCAGAGTCTTTGCTGAGCGCATGTACCTACTATAGGCTAATATCTAGGCAAAGAGACATTTATAAGCTATAGGTCTTAACATAGTCGATGGGTGCCCAGGGTGATTTGAGTCTCTGCTGGTCACACCGGTCTTATTGTAGACTAGGTTTTGTCATGCGCCGGCTCAAATTGTACTTGTTCACATTTTAAAGCAATTTTGGGAAAGAGGTTATTTTTTCTGAATACTTAAGGTAAATACCGTACTTTTACTTTTTTGGGGACTGGCAATGACATTATTAACCGTTTTTGTACCAAATGGAATCTTCCTCTTTATGTATACCAGGAGTCCATTCCAAAATCAGGGGTCCATTCCAAAATCAGGGGTGTCAGGTTGTTTAATTCTGCAAAATTTATTTGGAAAATGGCTTAACTTTTCGCAAACAATGTAGGCCCTGATCAGACGCCGCATTCTGCGGCGTCTGATCTGGGCCTGCACTGTTTGCCCTGGTACCCATTTTAGGGTTTCTGGTACTAAATGTTTTTTTTTGTTTGATTTGAGGTTTAAAGTCCCCGTCAACACTATTTAGGTCATTTTGGAGACGTTGCTTCCAATTTTGTGGGACTTTTACCCAACATTGAGATGAAATGACATCTCAATCCCTGCCGCCCAATGAAACCAATAGGGTTTATAAGCCTGGATGGGCCGACTCGCAGCAGTTTGTACTAAATGGGTTAAAGCATTAAATAATTCAAATTGTATTTACTAACCATCTCGTACTTGTCTAAAGAGACAGGTAGTGCGGCAGGAGTTGCCTCGAGCGAGTATTTGTCATTTAATGAAGATTTTCTCTTTTCATACTAATCACTTATGACAACGAGAGAAGCAAAGCTTCTTAAAGCTTTATTGGTGGAATTTACTTGAGTTGACAATTTTCACTGATCGGCAATCATCGGTTTGATAATTTACTGTCAAAATTGTATTGATAGCAATCAGGATAAAGTAACCTTCTTTCAGAAGAATTTTAATATAAGGATATCGAACATGTGTTAAAAATGTAACGATTATCACAGGCTACGCTTGGATGATACTCAGTGTTGTGTGATAAAGAATTCTGTTCGTGAAAAAAATTTGAATAAAAAGAGTTTATTTTTAAGAAAAAGTGTGTTG
This sequence comes from Lucinisca nassula, assembly GCA_963580285.1. Taxonomy (NCBI): domain Eukaryota; kingdom Metazoa; phylum Mollusca; class Bivalvia; order Lucinida; family Lucinidae; genus Lucinisca; species Lucinisca nassula. The sequence goes on from OY757022.1 coordinate 21,334,828, forward strand.
TATCTTCTATGGAAGTATTTAGTGTGAATTTTGTTCCTTGTCAGTATCTGAAACCTAGCAAAATATATTGAAGTGTGTTAAATATTGAGGATTATATATTACAATAGTTGGATATTAGCAGCTTCTGATTACAGGTTCTTGTTGAAAATAGGTTCAGTTGCAATTTAATTGAAAATATCAAAACAGAAATGCATAAATGAATAAATAAATAATAAAATAAATAATAATAATTAAAAAAAAACAAATGAAATGGTGGTCTCTCATCAGTCACCACAGTGGGTTTAAACCTCACTTTGTACACATATGAGATGCCAAATTCTGCAATTGAAGATGGTTTTTCTCTTGGTACTCCGGCTTAAAAAATTGCCTGCCTCTAATTAACATTAACAATGAACCCTCATCCTGCTGAATATTTAAATTAACCATGCCCATTTCTGATAATCAGCCAATCAGTAACCATGCCCATTTCTGATATCAGCCAATCAGATTACTTGATATAATATTTTCATTCAAATCCATCAACTAAATGACAAACGGTGTAGATACTGATCAAATGGCTTCTTCAGAAGAAGCCATCTTATCTGGATCTACACTGTTTGCAAAGGTAGGGGTTGTCATGATTTGTTTCTGTTTGATTTGAGGTTTAACGTCCCCGTTAACACTGTATAGGTCATTTTTGAGACGTTGCTTCCAATTTTGTAGGACTTTTACCCGACGTTAAGATGAAATGACACTTCAAGCCCTGTAACCCAATGAAACCAATAGGGTTTATAAGCATGGACAGACTGACTCGCACCGCTTTGCCTGGGCAGACATAGACCCTCTAAGCGGTTTACCAGTACTCTTATGCAGTCGGTTTCAGCTCTGCGTGGAAGCATCATGTAGCCCATCTATTTCTTCAAGCCCCGATGGGCGGGGGCCGAGGGGTTGTCATGAACAGTAGGATAATTTTAAGGGTTAAACCTGAAAGTTTAACACATTTTTTTCCGAATGAAATCTTTCCCCTTATATAATATATATTGTAGGAGGCTATTTTGAAATGTAGGGGTGTCATGTTGTGTTATTTAAATAGAGGATCTTTAACTGATTGATTGTTTTGGGTTTAACGACACATCAATCTATGTAGGTCATTTTGTGTCGTCTGCCAGAGAAAGGGAGAAAAGAGATAGTAGAGGAGATGACAGTAAGGGTTGGAGGAGAAAGAGGAGAATGAATGGAAGTGTAGACCTGCTGCAAGGACAGCAGGACTTATCCAACTGTAAGCCAATATCAGTTGAACGCACAAGTGAGGCCAGATACACATCACATTTGCCTCACCCAGCCACCCCCTTGACATGTTGTTAAACCCCAAAACAAGCAATCCGCTGTCTGTGTCTTAATTGTTTTGGGGCCAGTTTTTCAAAACTAATGACATCGTTAGTTAACATATTGTTAAAACTGTGAACATTAAATATGGCAAATATACTAATATTTTTGCTGAAAAAATGTGAGCAGCTTTTGCATCTGCAAAAGCTGCTCACATTTTTTTCAGCAAAAATATCACTTATAAGATATTGTACTTACTAGAACAGTTAACAATTTGACCACTAATGAGCTCGTTAAGCTAACGATGCTTTGAACAATTGGGCCCAGAACTTGAGAGTCTTTGGCAGTCTGCAGTGTTAGCCAGTTCATTCATGTTTCTGTAACGACCAGTCTTACAATTTACAAATCACTTACATTTTAAAATTATATCTAATGACTTAGTCAAATATTTATTCAAAATTCAAGTGGCAAAATAGGTCCCTCTTAACACATGTGCAAGAGCTTTGGCTAAATCCACTCCCTCACACCTATTAAATTGGCATTGAAATAGATTGATTGGAATCAAAATATTTCTTTGTGAAGGAAACTGTTCTATGAAAAGCAAATATTTCTGATGACAAACAAATTTCAGCAAAAAACAAATCTTGACCAGGTAATATGAATATGAAAGATTTTCTGCCAAGTCCAGCCATGGCCAGTGTGTTTCGGTATGGAAGAAAATTATTGAATGGCCCTTTGGTGCCTCTAAGTTCTGATGATATTCTCAGAGACTTAAGTGGAATGGGAACACCTTCATGGGAGGCAACTCCTGCAAAAGTATTTTTGTCTCACATGTCGATAGGGGTCAACTCTTTAAGGAAAGAATTTGCTCCTGAGTAGTGCTGGTAAACTAACCCTGCCCAGGCAAAGTTGTGCGAATTGGATCATCCCCACATATAAACCCTTTTGGTTTGTTTGGGAGGCAGGGCTTGAGATGTCATTTCATCTCATTGTCGGGTAAAATTAAGTCCCACAAAATTGGAAGCTCCAAAATGACATAAATAGTGTTGACGGGCACATTAACCCATTGCATGCAGGAAATCCCTTAAGGGGTACCTTGGCAAACAGTGCAGGCCCTGATCAGTCTGACAGGATTTTCTGTCCAAAATGGAATAAAAATGAAGAAATAGGCCTGACAACCCTTAAATGATAATTCGACTTGTCCAACATATAGCAATGGAAGAGTCCACTACAGATTCGATACCGGGGTCGATAACATTCTTTCGTGGAGATTGATCATGAAATCTTTTCTATGGTCATTCTCTCCCTTTCACTGATCCAAGAAGGGCAGTTGTCAGTTAAAATGCTGGCGAAAGAATGTGTACTGTTCTGGTTAACCGCTTACATATAAGACTGCCCAGGAAAAGTGGGGATAGGTAAACTGACCGGCTCAAAAATTACCTAAAACAGTGTTGACTGGGCCATTAAACTCCAATACAAACAAACAAACAAAAGAGTCCACTAGCATACAATGGGTTAAATCTTCATTTCAAACAAACAAATAGAATCTGGTTTGGGATATTGGCTTACAGTTTGGCAAGGCTTTCGAGTGTCCTTGCAGAAGGTAAAGGAAGAGGCGGAAAGCTATTACAGTCGAACTTCAATGGCTCAAACACCTTTGGGACCATGAAAATCTGTTCGACACAGGGGTAATTTGAGCCACTGAGGGTTACCGCCATGAAGCATAACAGCCTTAATTTTGGGACATCTTTTCGGTGTTCTATAACAAAAATGTATGCTGTGTGTACTCATTAGAATCGCCTCATAGAGGCGATTCTAATGAGTACACACATCATACATTTACAAGATAATAGGAAAAAATTCCTTAATTACCCTGCCTTTATCTTATGTGGAGAAATTCCCTGGGGACTCAAGAATGGGTTCGACTCAGCCATGGTAAACTAGCCACCAAGTGAGTGAGTGAGTGTTTCAGTTTTATGTCCCACCAACAGCTAAGGTCATACGGAGACGGGACCTTGGTTTAAAGACTCATCCGAAAGTCTGGAGAAGCCCGGGATCGATCCTGCGATCCCTGGTTTACAAGGCGAGTAGCGTAACCACTACACCACGAAGGCTTCTAAACTAGCCATCAAAGTTTTACTGTTATTATTTCTACTGTTTCTTCACTTTTATTAATTTTCCTATTTCTTCCCTGTCCCATCTCATTCATCTCCTTTACTATCTCTTCTATCTCTTTTCTCCCTTTCTCTAGGAGAAGACACAAAATATAATAGACGGAATGTCAAACAGTGAAGATCCTGATCAGATGGCTTCTTCAGAAGCCATCTGATCTGGATCTACACTGTTTGCAAAGATAGGGTTTGTCGTGAACAGCATGATAAGGGTTAATTTCTTTCTACTGTTTCTTCACTTCCATTCATTTTCCTATTTCTTCCCTGCCCCTTCTCTTTCATCTCCTCTACTATCTCTTCTATCTCTTTTCTCCCTTTCTGCAGGAGAAGACACAAAATGACCCACAAGGCTTGACATCTGTTAAACCCCCAACGCAATCAATCAATCAGTCTTCTTACCTGGTGCTTAGTACAGTAAGTATGATGAATGGGCTGGCTGGACTGTAGACTTCTTAGACTGTTGGGCATTAATTAACCCATTTCAGATGGAAAAACCAAAATGGGACAGATGGTTTTTCTCTGGGTACCCTGATATTCAGCCACCTGATTAATGATCAGCTTGAAATGAAATAAATTTGAAAGGGCTATAAAATCCCCCCCTCACCACCACCACAAAAAAAGCTAACTGACCTGTTTGACATTTGTTTGTTTGATTTGAGGTTTGACATCCCCGTCAACACTGTATAGGTCATTTTGAAGACTTCACTTCTAATTTTGTGCGACTTTTACCGGACATTGAAATAAAATGCGATCTTAAGTCCTGTCGCCCAATGAAACCCACAGGGTTTATAAGCATGGGTGGTCCGACGCACACCGTTTGCCTGGGCAGGCTTAGATCCTCTATACCGTTTACCATGAGTACTTGAGTGCGGTCGGTTTCAGCTCTGCGTGGAAACATCATGCAGCCCATCTATTGATGGGTGGGGGCCGGTGTCCTTGCGTAAAGGAAGAGGCGGAAAGCTATTATTTCTACTGTTTCTTCACTTTTATTCATTTTCCTATTTCTTCCCTGTCCGTTCTCTATCATCTCCTCTACTATCTCTTCTATCTCTTTTTTCCCTTTCTCTAGGAGACAACACAAAATGACCCACAAGGCTTGACATCTGTTAAACCTCCATCGTAATCAATCAATCTTCTTACCTGGTGCTAAGGACAGTAAGTATGATGAATGGGCTGGCTGGACTGTAGACTTCTAAGACTGTTAGGCATTAACCCATTGTAGGCGGGAAACCCCTGAAGGGGTACCTTGGCAAACAGTGCAAGCCCAGATCAGATGCCGCATTCTGAGGCATCTGATCAGGGCCTGCACTATTTGCTAACCGAATTGTCCATCAAAAATAGATCAAAAATGAAATAATAGGCCTGACACCCCTTATATGACAGATCGACTTGTCCAACATATAGCAATAGAAAAGTCCACTAGCATACAATGGGTTAACCCTTTTCAGATGGAAAAACCCAAAATGGGACAGTTGGTTTTTCTCCGGGTTCTGACTTACGCTCACCCGATTAAAGATCAGCTCGAAATAAGTGAAATAATCTTGAAAGGGCTATATTATTATAAAATCACTCCTACCCCCTGCCCCCCCCCCGACCCCCCACCCCCTTCCCCCCACCCCCACCTCCCCAAAAAAGTTAACTGACCTGTTTGACATAACTTTATTAGTGTTGGTTGGGCCCCCGCCCATCGGGGCTTGAAGAAATAGATGGGCTGCATGATGCTTCCATGCAGAGCTGAAACCGACCTGCACACAAGTACTGGTAAACCGCTAAGAGAGGATCTAAGCCTGCCCAGGCAAAGTGGTGCGAGTCGACCCATCCGTGCTTATAAACCCTTTTGGTTTCATTAGGCGGCAGGGTTTGAGATGTCATTTCATCTCAATGTCGGGTAAAAGTCCAACAAAATTGGAAGCAACGTCTCCAAAATTATCTTTACAGTTTTTACGGGTACGTTCAACCTCAAATCAAACAAACAAAAACAAAGCAGTAAAACTTCAGAACCCCCCCCCCCCCCCACACCCAAAAAAACCCCAAAAAAAACAACAACAACAAAAAAAAAAAACCCATCAAAGTCCACAAGTTTGTTTTAGGGAGAATGACAAAGGAATAATCTTGTTGGCTTCTATGTAACTATTATTATTAATATTACTGTAATTAATGTCATATTCATCACAAAATCTCTTTGAAATGTAAGTCAATTTATTCAAAAATCTTTGTTGATCATTATTTTTGCAATTTCACATATTTTTTCAGCCCGAAACATGTTCATTCATACGAATACAGAGACGTTGTAAATGGCTTATGGTTCAAGTATTATTCAGTTTAATAGTATTTTTGAAAACAATCGCTGTCCGTCAATCTCACTGGCGTATTCGGTTTCAGTGAAGACAATTCAACATGACATGTTTATAAATTTGATATGTTGAAATAATGTTATAGAGGTGTGTTTAACTTTAATACAAAATTTGCTTTCATCCATTTACAACGAACTTATGAAAACTTTAGATTCTTTAAATGATAAATGTGTGAATTTCATTCTGTGTATATTTTGCTTGAAAAGGAATGTGTATCTTAAAAATTTGTGGTTTCACTTAAAAAGTATGATCATTTGAATCTAATTTAAGGAGTTCATTCTTGTCATGCTGAGGCTGGATATGTCTTATCTTCCAAAAAATAAAGATCCAGATCAGGTGGCTTCTGAATCTGATCAGGATCTTCATTGTTTGTCATTCGTTATATGAATTTGTTGCAATAATTTGCAGTAATCTGATTGGTTGATAATCAGTGGTGGGTGTGGCATAGTTAATTATTCAGCAGGACAAGGGATAAGTTTACTTTTAGTCTTTTGCAGTGATTACATTTTCTCAGAATTTGTCAGGTCTGTTTGTTGGATACTCAGTATAGAAAGTAGAAGTAAAACAAAGATCAGGAATTGATACAATTAACTTACTCCACCCATAAAAGGCACCAAAGGGAAAGAAGCAGATAAGGTGGATCTTTTGTGATAACTGGAGGATAATTTTTTATAATTTTTCCATATAAACCTTAGTTGTTGGCATTCAATGGAATCACCTGTGGGGTCTGATAATGAGGCCACTGGCTGTAAGGTCTGGGAATGAGGAAACTGGCTGTGAGGTCAGAGAATTGAGGTCAGAGAATGTGGCCAGTGGCTGTGAGGTCAGAAAATGATGAAAGTCACTGGCTGTGAAGTCAGAGAATGATGACACTGGTTGTGAGGTCTGATAATGAGGACACTGGTTGTGAGGTCTGATAATGAGGCCACTGGCAATGAGGTCTGAGAATGAGGACACTGTATATGAGGTCTGCAAATAAGGACACTGTCTGAGATGTCTGAGAATAAGGACACTACCTGTGGAGTCTGAGAATGAGGACACTGGCTGTGAGGTCTGAGAATGAGGACACTGCTATGAGGTCTGAGAATGAGGTCACTGGCTGGGAGGTCTCAGAGTGAGAAGACTAGTTGTGAGGACTGATAATCAGAAAACTGGCTGTGAAGTCTGAGAATGATTCCCTGGCTGTGAGGTCTCAGATTAAGGACACCGGCTGTGAGGTCTGAGAATGAGGACACTGGCTGTGAGGTCTTGGAATGAGGCACTGGCTGTGAGGTCTGAGAATGATTACACTGGCTGTGATGTCTTAGAATGAAGACACTGGCTGTGAGGTTTTAGAATGAGGAACTGGCTGTGAGGTCTAAGAATAAGACCGCAGACTGTGGGGTCTGAGACTAAGGACATTGGCTTTGAGGTCTGAGAATGGGGACACTGGCTGTGAGTTCTGAGAATGAGGACACTGGCTGTAAGGTCAGAGAATGAGGACACTGGCTGTGAGGTCTGAGAATGAGGACACTGGCTGTGAGGTCAGAGAATGAGGACACTGACCGTGAGGTCTTAGAATGAGGCCACTGTCTGTGAGGTCTCAGAGTGAGGAGACTGGTTATGAGGTCTGAAAATGAGGTCACTGGTTTTGAGTTCTGAGAATGAGGACACTGAACTATATGGTCTGTGAATGAGGACACTGGCTGTGAGGTCTGAGAATGAGAAAACTGGCTGTGAAGTCTGGGAATGATGCCACTTGCTGTGAGGTCTCGGATTAAGGACACTGGCTGTGAGGTCTGGGAATAAGGTCACAGGTTCTGAGAAAGAGGACACTGGCTGTAGTGTCTGAGAATGAGGATATTGGCTGTAAGGTCTGAGAATGAGGATAGTGGCTGTGAGGTCTGAGAGTGAGGACACTGTAATGTCTGAGAATATGAGGAGACTGGTTGTGAAGTCTGAGAGTGAGGATACTGGCTGTAATGTCTGAGAATATGAGGATACTGGCTTTGAGTCTGAGAGTGAGGACACTGGCTGTAATGTCTGAGAATATGAGGACACTGGCTGTGAGGTCTGAGAGTAAGGATACTGGCTGTGAGGTCTGAGAATGAGATTACTGGCTGTGAGGTCTGAGAGTGAGGACACTGGTGTGAGGTCTGAGAATAAGGACACTAGCTGTAAGGTCTGAGAGTGAGGCCACTGGCTGTGAGGTCTGAGAGTGAAGAAACTAGCTGCGAAGTTTGAGAATGAGGATACTGGCCGTAAGGTCTGAGAATATGAGGACACTGGCTGTGAGGTCTGAGAGTGAGAACACTGGTTGTAAGGTCTGAAAATGAGGATACTGGCTGTGAGGTCTTAGAGTGAGGACACTGGCTGGGAGGTCTTTGACTGACACCACTGGCTGTGAGGTCTGAGATAAAGGACACTGGCTGTGAGGTCTGAGAGTGAGGACACTGGCTGTGAGGTCTGAGAATGAGGCCACTGGCTGTGAGGTCCCAGAGTGAGGACACTGGTGTGAGGTCTGAGAATAAGGACACTGGTTGTGAAGTCTTAGAATGATGCCACTGGCTGTCAGGTTTGAGATTAAGGACACTGGCTTTGAGGTCTGAAAATGAGGACATTGGCTGTGAAGACTGAGAATGAGGCAACTGGCTGGGAGGTCTCAGAGTGAGGAGATGGGTTGTGAGGTCTGAGAATGAGAAAACTGGCTGTGAAGTCTGAGAAGGATAGCACTGGCTGTGAGGTCTCAGATTAAGGACACTGGCTGTGAGGTCTGAGGATGAGGTCACTGCTTGTGAGGTCTCAGGATGAGGACATTGGCTTTGAGGTCTGATCCTTGGCAAAAAGAGTGATTGTGTTTTCCTGCTGTTATTCCCAGACCTTGAAGCTCTTCTTCAGACAGCACCTGCCTGCAGCTTGATACATTAGAACTAATTGATTACAAAATGTAAATTTGTTTTAAACAAAGTTCAGTCTAAAGTGGATGGATATATCTGTCATTTATGCAAGGGAGACAAGTTTCATAACTTCGTTTTAGCTTTCCAGTAACCTGAATCCCTTCAAAGATTAAAGGTCAACTCTTAACCCTTTTTGTACCAAATGGAATCTTCGTCCTTATATATACCAGGAGTTCATTTCAAAATTTAGGGGTGTCAGGTTGTTTTCATCAAAACTTATTGGAAAATGACTGAACTTTTAGCTAGCAAACAGTGTAGGCCCTGATCAGACGCCGCATTCTGCGGCATCTGATCTGGGCCTGCACTGTTTGCCAATTATCCGTTTAGGGGTTTCCGGTACTAAATGTGTTAAAGGAAAGAATTTCATTTGAAATTGGAACTATGTGATAGAAGCAAATTGTTTTAGTAGACTATTGGCAATCTCATGCACTATTGGCAATCTTATAGACTATTGGCAAGGGAGATTAAACTAGTTTTGAAAGAGTTTCTCCCCCTGAAGGTATACTCATTCCCCTCTCAGAATACTTGTTACAGGTATAAGGGATCAGGGAAATTGTCCGACAATAAGGTAGATAGATGGTGAATTAGCCACTGAAGCTGCTTTTAAAAAAAGAACTTGATACTTCGGTAACAGTATTAAATTCTGAAATAAAATGGATGTGGTGGTACAGTAGGAGAAAATTAAACATTTTTATTATCTGATGGAACGTTTACAAAAGATTATTGTGAGCAAATACCATGATAGCCGTGCATTTGGATTCAGATAGTTTCAGTTTTAAACAAACAACGTCTGTTTTATTCAGCTGGCATGTTCGTTAGCCCCAGATTGGAATTTTGCTTATTCTGGATTGGCGGTAATTTTCTGTAATATTCCATGTAAGGCATTGTATATGGCATTTAATTGTAGCTGTTCATTATTATTGTGGTTGCTTAATAAGTATAATGTTTTCTAGTTTGAGAGAATCATATATTTCTGCATCATTTGCTGGGTACCGATAAGATACAGTCACTGTTAAAAAAACCTAAAAGCACCAAGGAGAATTCTGAAGCAGTTTACAATTAATTATTTCAGTTATTTTCTTGGAAAATTTTGCTTGACATTTGATGTGAATTATCCGCCATTCTAATGGGTACCCACAACATATGGTTTTCCTGCAGTATTAACCCATTGTATGCGGGAACCCCCTAAAGGGTACCTTGGCAAGCAGTGAAGGCCCAGATCAGATGCCGCATTCTGCGGCATCTGATCAGGGCCTACACTGTTTGCAAAAAGTTCAGCCATTTTCCCAATAAATTTTGAAGAAAACATAACCTGACAACCCCAAATTTTGAAATGAACTTCTGCTATATATAAGGAGGAAGATTCCATTTGGTACAAAAAGTGTTAAGAAAAAATAATATTTGGATACCTCCTGTTATCTGGGGCTATTTTATGTCTGTCAATAGAAAGTGAAAATACAGTTAAATTCCTATATAAAGACCACCTTTGGGACTGTTCAAAAGTGGTCTTAAAGACCACTTTTGAACAGTCACAAAGGTGGTCCCTCAGACCAGATGAGACTGTGGTCAGAAAACACAAAGAAAGATTAAGTGCTCCATTCAAAATAAGCTTTTTAAAGCAGAATTAGGTTAATTTTAGGTGGTCTTAAAAGCGGAATTCCACTCTATATAAACAAATATAGAGGATATACTCGGATGTTCTTCAAACTTCTTGTGATTTGAAATAAAAAAAAAAGAAGAAAAAAAAGTTTTGTGAATTCTTGGATTAGTGTGCATCATGTAAGACTTAAGAATGGGAATTTAAAAAACAAGAAAGAAAGACAATGTCATCCGTAATCACAAGGAGGCCCAGTCCTCGTATGAAGACGTCACAGACCAACATTAACAATGTTCGGCGCCTTAGAAGGGTAAGTTTTATTTAAACTTGAAACTTTTTATGCCCCCGCATCGGATAATGCCGGGGACATATAGTTTTTTGGTTTTCCATATGTGCCTCCGTGTGTACGTGCGTACATGCATACATACATCGGAATGTACATCCTTCCGTACGAAAGTGTGTACGTACGTACGTAATGGTTAAGGTTTTTGTACCAGGTAGAGCCAGAACTTTTAAGAGATCATATTTTCCAAACCATGTGATGGATTTGGTTCATATTTTGGATGATGATAAATATAGGTCCACAGTTTTATTCAGTACTACCCTCACCCGTGCCTATGACCTCAAGGTCAAGGTTATGAACTTAGAAATTTTTAATGTTGAAGACTCAGGTTAAGGTATTTGTACCAGGTAGAGCTTTATTATTTAAGAGCTCTTATCTTGCAAAGTATAAGATGGGTTGGGTTCATACTTGGTATGATGATATATATAGGTGCAAAGTTTTATTCAGCAATACCCCCACTCATGTCTATGTCCTCAAGGTCAAGGTCACAGACTTAAATTTTTAGCTCACCAGAGCCGAAGGCTCCGGGGGAGCTTATAGGATAGGCAGTTGTCTGGCGTCGTCGTCGTCTGACGTCAACACTTTCAAACATCATCTTCTCTGAAGCCACTGGACCGATTCAGCCCAAATTTCATCTGTAGCATCCTTGGGTTGGGGGATTGAAAGTTTGTGTTTTTTATGAAATTCGGCTTACCGGTATTAGTTTGGTTGCTATGGCAACTTAGAGTTTCCATAGACTTATAATGGGGAAAATTGAAAAATGGCATTTACTGCTAAGTCGCTGCAGATATTTTGACAAAACTTTCATAGAAATATTCCTTAGGCAATCTACTATCTGCCATATGATTTTAGGCCTACTGCTCATTTGTATTGGTTGCCATGGAAACCAAAATGAAAAAAATAGAAAAAAAATACTTAAAAAAATCATCTCCTCAGAAACCGTATGCTCTATGAGGCTGAGAGTTTATGGAAATATTCACCATATTTGCCTTTACAGGTTTTGTGTTTTTTATGAAATTCGGCTCTTTAGTTTGGTTGCTATGGCAACTTAGATTCTCCATAGACTTATAATGGGGAAAATTGAAAAATGGCATTTACTACAAAGCCTTTGCAGATATTTTGACAAAACTTTCATAGAAATGTTCCTTTAGCAAACTTCTCTCAGCCATATGCCTTTATGTCAACCTGGGGGTCCAGTAGGTTGTGCCGGGGCCATGCGCCGCCCCCCAGTACTTCATAAAATGCCTTATATCTCAGAAACCTTACAGATCCCCACCCCTAAACCATATATATTCTTGTTTCTATTGATAAGACGCATTCATTGACACCAACCTGGAGGTCCTCCGGGATGTGCCGAGGCCATGCCCCACCCCCTCCACTTCATAAAAGGCCCAATATCTCGGAAACCATTCAGATCCCCACCCCTGAACCCTATATACTCTTGTTCCTTATGATAAGACCCATTCAGTGACATCAAACTGGGGGTCCCACGGGATGCGCCGGGGCCATGTCCCGCCCCTCCATTTCATAAAAGGCCCAATATCTCGGAAACCTTACAGATCCCCACGCCTAAACCATATATATTCTTGCTCCTTATGATAAGACACATTCATTGACCCCAAATTAGGGGTCTTCCGGGGTGCGCCGGAGCCATTCCTACCCATTCACTTCACAAAAGGCCATATATCTCAGAAACTGTTCAGATCCCTACCCCTAAACCATATCTGTTCTTGTTCATTATGATGAGACACATTCAGTGACACCAACCTGGGGGTCCCCAGGGATGTGCTGGGGCCATGCCCCACCCCCTCCATTTCATAATATCACAATATCTCGGAAACCTTACAGATCTCCACCCCTAAACCATATATATTCTTGTACCTTATGATAAGACACATTCATTGACACCAACCTGGGGGTCTTCCTGGGCCTTGCCCCACCCCTGCACTTCACAAAATGCCTTTTATCTCAGAAACTGTTCAGAGCCCCACCCCTAAACCATATATATTCATCTTTCTTATGATAAGGCACATTCATTAACACCAGCTTGTGAGTCCCCGAGGCATGCCCGGGCCTTGCTCCACCGCTTGACTTCATTAAAAGCCATATATCTCAGAAATAGTTCAGATCCCCACCCCTAAACCATATATATTCTTGTTCCTTATGATAAGACTCATTCAGTCACACCAACTTGGGGGTCTCTTTGTGCTGAGGCAATGTGCCCCGCCCTTCCACTTCATAAAAGGCCATATATTTCAGAAACCATTCAAATCCCCACCCCATATTCATATATGTTCTTGTTCCTTATTATTAGCACACCTACTGTAGGGGTGTCCGCAGGGGCCAGTCCTCTCCTTTCCACTTCATGAAAGGATATCTTGGATACCGTTCAGATTCCCACCCCTAAACCATATATATACTTGGTCCTTATGATAAGACACATTTAGGGACAACAATCTTGGGCTTTCCTGGGAACGACAGGGCATGCTCCAACCCCTCTACTTATATCTCCAGCCATGCAGATCCCCACTGCTAAACCATATATATTCTTGTTCTTTGTGATAAGACACATTTAGTGACACCAACCAGGGCTCCATTGGGTCCATGCCCCACCCCCTCTACTTCATAAAAGGCCTAATGTTTCATATATTGAGTCCCTATGGGTGCTCATTTGGATATGGGGGTTCATTTGGCAGATTAAAATATCATGTTAAAATACATGGCTGCAATTGGGCAGTGCCCACCTGAGCTCTGGTGAGCATAGTGGCCCATGGGCCTCTTGTTAATGTTAAAGTTTTCAAAGAGCTAGTATTTTCCAAACCATACGATAGATTTGGCTTATATAAATTTGTTATAGGTCCAAAGGTTTATTTGGCAATACCCCCACTCATGCCTAAGACTTCAAGGTCAAGGTCACACACTAAGAAATTTTGAATGTTGATTTTTAGCTCACCTGGGCCGAAGGCTCCAGGGGAGCTTATAGTATAGTGGGTCGTCCGTCGTCCGTCCGTCCGTCGTCCGTCCACACTTTTGAGCAGCTATATCTCTGTATCCTGCAGGCTGATCTCAATCATTTCTCACCTGTAGCATGCCTCTGGTGGGGCATTGATGATATAAACTTTTTTTTGAAATCGCTCTAAAACTTTGGTTCCTATGGCAACCACAAGGTCCCATAGACTTACTATGGGAAAATGCTTGTCATCACCGTAGCGCCTTCAGTTTTGATCAGATCTTTCTGAAACTTATATGTAAGGTGACTGGGGATAAAAACTCTGATGAGTTCGAAAACCGGCCAAGTCAGCCCATTTATCATAGAGTTACATCCCTTTGATTGCTGAAAATGCCCATTTTCGACCTTGTCATCACCGTAGCCCCTTCAGTTTTGATCGGATCTTTCTGAAACTTATATGTAATGTGGCTGGGGATAAAACCTCGGATGAGTTCGAAAACCGGCCAAGTCCGCCGATTTATCATAGAGTTATGTCCCTTTGATTGCTGAAAATGCCAATTTTTGACCTTGTCATCACCGTAGCCCCTTCAGTTTTGATCGGATCTTTCTGAAACTTATAGGTAAGGTGGCTGTGGATAAAATCTCGGATGAGTTCGAAAACCGACCAAGTCGTCCCTTTTATCGTAGAGTAACGTCCCTTTGATTGCTGAAAATGCTGATTTTTGACCTTGTCATCACTGTAGCCCTTTCAGTTTTGATCCAATCTTTCTGAAACTTATATGTAAAGTGGCTGGGGATAAAATCTTGGATGAGTTCGAAAACAGCGTAGTTGGTCCATTTATCACAGAGTAACATCCCTTTGATTGCTGAAAATGCCGATTTTTGACCTTGTCATCACCGTAGCCCTTTCAGTTTTGATCGGATCTTTCTGAAACTTATATGCAAGGTGGCTGGGGATAAAGCCTCGGATGAGTTCGCATACCGGCAAAGGTGGCCTATTTATCATAGAGTTAGGTCCCTTTGATTGCTGAAAATGTTGATTTTTGACCTTGTCCACACTGTAGCCCCTTCAGTTTTGTTCGGATCTTTCTGAAACTTATATGTAAGGTGGCTGGGGATAAAACCTCAGATGAGTTCGAAAACCGGCCAAGTTGCCCCATTAACTATATAGTTATGTCCCTTTGATTGCTGAAAATGTCGATTTTTTACCTTGTCATCACCGTAGCCCCTTCAGTTTTGATCGAATCTTTCTGAAACCTATATGTAAGGTGACTGGAGATAAAACCTAGGATGAGTTCGAAAACAGGCCAAGTCAGCCCATTTATCGTAGAGTTCTGTCCCTTTGATGGCTGAAATTGTTGATTTTTGACCTTGTCATTACTGTAGCCCCTTCAGTTTTGATCGGATTTATCTGAAACTTATATGTAAGGTGGCTGGGGATGAAACCTCGGATGAGTTCGAAAACTGGCCAAGTCGGCTCATTTATTTTAGAGTAACATCCCTTTGATTGCTAAAAATGCCAAATTTTTACCTTGTCATCACCGTAGCCCCTTCAGTTTTGATCGGATCTGTCTGAAACTTATATGTGAGGTGGCTGGGAATAAAATCTTGGATGATATTGAATACTGGCCATGTCTGATCGGATCTTTCTGAAACTTACATGTAAGGTGGCTGGGAATAAAACCTCAGGTGAGTTCGAATACAGGCCAAGTCGGCACATTTATCATAGAGTGACGTGCCTTTGATTGCTGAAAATGCCTATTTTCGACATTGCTATCACTGCTGCCCCTTTAGTTTTGAAAGGATCTTCATGAAACTTACAAACAAGGAAGTCAGGCAGAAAGCTTGGAGGAGTTTGAAAACTCTTGTTTTTGAACTTGTCATCACCATAGCCACTTCAGTTTAGATAGGATCTTCTTAGCAAGTCAGGAATAAAAGCTTGAATGAGTTTGAAAACCAGTGAGGTCAGCCTGTTTATCATAGAGTTAAATTCTACTTGATTTTCAGAAAATGCATACCCTGTCATCACCATGTCCTCCCATAAAGCCTTCAGTAAAGGTTGGCACTTCCTTAAACTTTGAATCTGTTAGCTCAGGTGAGCGATACAGGACTGTTTAAGAGTTCTAATTTTCCAAACCGTATGATGGATTGTGTTTATATTTGGTGCTATCATAGATAAATGTCCAAAGTGATATTCAGCAGTACCCCAACCCATGAACATGACCTCAAGGTCAAGGTCACAGACATAGAAATTTTCAAATTTGTATGTTAATAGCTCATATTTTCCAAACTATGTAATGGATTTGCTTCATATTTGGTATGACGATAGTTACAGGTCCAAAGTTTTATTCAGCCATACCCCCCACCCCTGACCTCAAGGTTTAGGTCACAGAAAATTTTTATGTTATGTCTTTTTAGAGATCATATTTCCTAAACCATTTGATAGATTTGCTTCATATTTGGAATGATGATAGATACAGATCAAAAGTTTCATTCAGCCATAACCCTGCCTCTGTCTGATGAATTCAAGGTCAAGGTTTCAGACTTAGAAATTTTTAATTTTAACATGTTTAAAGAGCTCATATTTTCCAAACCATTTGATAGATTGAGTTCATATTTGGTATGATGATAGTTGTTTTTCAAAGGTTTAATTAGCAATACCCCAACCTATGCCGATGACCTCAAGGAAACTTTTCCAGGCTAGTTATGCTATCCAATGCAGGTGTTATTGTAATATGAGTCTTTTGGGGTGAGGTGGCCCCTGGGCGGGGGCATCTGTGTCGTATTGACACATTTCTAGTTACTACTAGCTAGGAGACACAGATGAACAGAGACATATAAGCTTCTCTGTTGTAAACGTTCAGATTAATTCTTCAGGTTCGACATGCTCGCTTTTAGAGGTGTAACGATACACCTACCTCACTAAACGATTCGTATCGTGATACTTATTTCACGATACGATATGTATCGCGATACTTTTAGACAGACAGACTGACACACACACACAGCCTGTCCATATTATATGCTCATCAATGAGCCTACTATATTTGTTGCATAGTTTTGGTTACATGTTGCAAAGCTGTTTCTGTCCAAGTTACCACTGTCTGCTAACCTATAATGTGTAAAAAGAAAGCTTAAAAGATATTAGAACAATGAGCAAATTTAATTGTAGCTAAGATAATCCTAAGATACAGTCAAAATCACCGAATCGGCCACCTTTATAAGAGCGCCTCCTGTGTAAAAGCGCCGGTATGAAACATTCCCAATGATTTTCACTTTATAATTTAACTGCATATAAGCGCCACCTCTTTAAATGCGCCATCGGCCAGTAAATCAATTCCCAAAACGCTAATTGTTCTTCAAAAGACGGCCACCCCATACCTGTTGAATTCGATAATCCAATTATCTAGTCGGATAATTGCTTGGTGTTGACAATTGAATCCAATTATGTCAACAAAATGTGTGAAAGTTGGATACAGGTAGATATGCCTTCAGGGAAAACGGTCTGCAGTTAACTCACTCTCGCGAACTCGCGTTATTTCTCGCATAGTCATGTGTGATTTGAAAGGAAATTTTACCTGTGTTTACTCATTCTCGCGAACTCACGTTATTTCTCGCATGGTCTCGGGCGATTTTACAAGAAAAGTTTGACAGTTTTGTGAAAAGAGAGAAAAAAAAATCGGTATGTATTATAGATCTCTAATTCATAAAGAATTGACCTTCTAATGGTGTTTTTGGTATAAAAGTTCCTTGATCATAATAAGGCCGAAAGCCGAAGTTGTCGGACGGTCGGCGGGCCGAAAAAACGTTTCGATGGTAAACACATCGAACTACCTTACTTCGTGTTGTTGGCTAGATCTTACATAAAATGCATGATTTTTAACATTAATACTTGTTTCTATTGAGGATTACACTAATTTTTCATAGCTCATATTTGTGATTTCTAGAATCAAGTCTAGACGTTTCGCCCCCATGTTTTTCGGCCTTGATTACGCCAAGACGGCCCAAAGTCAAAACAATTAAAAATAACCAACTGCTATTTGTTTAGGACCTGTGTAGTCAACACTCGTAACAAGCAAACAGTGTGAACCCAGATCGGACTGCTCCCTGATCTGGTTCCGCATTGTTTGCCAGAATGCATTTTAAAGTAATCGGTGGGCGACACTTGGAATTTTTAGCTAAAAAATTCCATTTTTTTTTTTCAGCGGCATCATGAGTTCGAAGCCAAAACGTCATTTCTGGCTGAACCTCCATAAGACAACCACCTGTGTATAACAGCCAATTCCTCCATTCCCAAAAGTGGCTCTCTTATACAGGTTTAACTGTAATAGAAACATTCACTGAATAGTGAACATCCCAAATAAGAGGAGAAATTGATGTTAAACTGAGGATCTCAACCAAAACATATGATGTGGTCTTTTATAGAACCATGTTATGGAAGATATAATCATTAAAACAATATTTGTTTCACGAAAATTGAGATATTTTTATGGGGCCGAACAGTCTACTGTTGCGAGTGTTTTTAGCCGAACTGAATACGGAAGTTGGCGTAAGGCGAAAGAAGACGCTTACATCGATAATTAATGCACCAATAAAGCAAAATTAAGTAGGATTCAACATAAAAACAACATTAAGTTTCTCTGCTATTTTTTTTTTTCTTAATTTTGTCTTTCGAAGAAATTTTTTGGGTGAACCGAACCGAACCGAAATTACCAAAAAACGGACCGTGAACCGCCAGTTTCGTACCGCGATGAACCGTACTTTCGGTGAATCGTTACCCCTCTACTCGCTTCTGTAATTTGAAAACTTTGAGCTTATTGGCCTCAGAAGTTTCCATATAGTCAGGATGTGATGGTATTTTACTATTTTTTGTGTGCCTGCATTAAGCATGACCCAATGAAGATGTCAGGTTTTATGTCAGTTTGTCTGTCTGTCAACACCGGCCCCGATAGCTCAGTTGGTAGAGTGTCCGCTCCGGGGAACGGGAGGTCTCGGGTTCGATCCTGGGCCGCGACATACCAAAGTCGTTAAAAATGGTACTAGCTGCTCCTCGTTTGGCACTCAGATTTATGGGGTAGAGCTAGGACTGGTCGATCCAGTGTCAGGATAATGTGACTGGGTGTGGTATCATGTAATGTGTCTGGGACATGATACTTCAGTGAGGCAGCACTATAACGTGAGCATTGAGCTCCCTGTTGCAACCAGACACTGTCGTGATATGACTGAAAAATTGTTGAAAGCGACGTTAAACCCGAATTCACACACACACACACACACACACACACTGTCTGTCAACAATAAAATTTTGTGTCAATTTAATCTACTGTCAACTCTAATTTGTGCTCAAGAACTACAATTATAAGCACAACACAATTTCCTTTGCTGGAGTTCTTGATACTGCATGAACATAGTTTACATGTACAAGAACAAAAGCTTCTAAATGTTCCAAAAAAGAAAGATGCGAAAAAGAACCCAACTGACACTCATTTGGTACGATGACATTGTATGTATCTGTTTTGTAAGGGACTTAATTCACTCAGGAATATAGTCAATATTTCAAGGGAGCTAAATACTGTTCACACTGAGGCTTACAAATAGATAGGCTGGAGCAAACAGTGCAGATTCAGATCAGACTGCTCTTGAAGGAGCAGTCAGATCGGGGTCTACACTGTTTGCCAGTCCATTGGCACCTTTCGACCGTGAAACAAATTTGTTAATATTTTTGGAGAATAACAGCATATTCTTTACGGCATGTTTTTGTCTCGTATTTAAACCTTATATATCCTACTGTATAAATTAATTTAGGAGCACACATTTTCTGAATGTCAACCAATCAAATTACTTGATACAGTGTATTCATTGGGATTGTCAATGGTTAATATTAAAAGGACTTAATGCAAATGGGAATATAATCAATATTTCAAGGGAGCTAAATGCTATTCTCAAAGCCTATATTGAGTGTGTGTGTGTGTGTGTGAATTTGGGTTTAACGTCACTTTCAACAATTTTCAGTCATATCACGACGGTGTCTGGTTGCGACAGGGAGCTCAATGCTCACTTTTATAGTGCTGCCTCACTGAAGTATCATGTCCCAGACACATTACATAATACCACACCCAGCCACATTATCCTGACACTGGGTCGACCAGTCCTAGCTCTACCCCGTAAATCTGAGTGCCAAGCTAGGAGCAGCTAGTACCATATTTTTAACGACTTTGGTATGTCACGGCCCCAGATTGAACCCTAGACCTCCTGTTCCCCGGAGCGGACACTCTACCAACTGAGCTATCGGGGCCGGTAAAAACCTATATTGAGTATTTTACCTCAGTATTTTACTATATTGAGCCTATTTTAACACTTATCATGCTGAATAAATTTAGTCACACCCATTGCTAACTGGCAACCGATCAAATTACTTGATATTATGCATTCATTCAAATTCACAAATTGAATGACAAACTGTAGATCCTGATCAGATGGCTTCTTCAAAAGCCATCTGATCTGGATCTACAGTGTTTGCAAATGTAGGGGTTGTCATGTTCAGCAGGATAAGACTTCTTCAGAAGCCATCTGATCGGGATCTAAGGTAGGGGTTGTCATGTTCAGCAGGATAAGTTGGTTAATAAGGGACTGAATGCAAATGGGAATATAGTCAATATTTCAAGGGAGCTAAATGCTATTTACAGTGTGAGAAAATATACCTGTTTAAGGTTGTTATACATGTATACATTTGTTTGATTTAGCAAAGCAGATGACAATTGTCGTGATTGGCATTTTATGGGTTAAGATGCCAATCACAACAGTTGTCATCTTCTTTGTTGTCTGCTGATTACTTTAAAAGTCATTGTTGCAAATAGTGTGGACCCAGGTCAGGGTCCACACTGTATGCCTGTATACAAAAATATGTTTGACAAGTTTGCAAGATGATGCAGCAAAAGTTATAGACAGACAATGTTTTCAGATGCAGATTTTCATGGCATCTTAAGGGTTAAGGACACACCAACACTTGTGGGTCATTTTGTGTTGCCTACCAGAGAAAGGGAGAAAAGAGAAAGAAGGGACAGGTAATAAGAGGGGATGAAAGCCAGGGACAGGGGAGAAGCATCCGTCGTGCGTCGTCCCATGTCAGTCGTCAACAATTTGCTTTAAAAGACTACTGCTCCTAAACCCTTTTAACTTCACAGGTATGTTGCCTAGGTGGCACTCTACCGAAAAAGCTAAAATTGTTCCACTCTGATGAACAAGCTGGCTGCCAGAGCCAAAAATAGGGCCAAACCGAACCGAAAGAAACCTGTTGCAGCCCAGCTGTTAACAGATGTATCAATACCAGTCTACAGGGTTATAAAAGTTAAATCACAGGGTGACAGAGGCCAGTATCAAGTATTTTAATAAGAAAGGATGGTAAAACAAACAAACAAAACACTAAAACAAATAGTGACATTCCTATCGTATAAATGCCCAAGGGTGTCTGTATGATAGAGTTTGTGGTTGTGAATGATGAGCTGCTGAATGACCAGACAGTCTTGTTTGTGTCCACCATTGCGGTCAAAATGTTTTCATTGAAGAGTATGAGCACCGTAAAATCCTTAAAATTTGGACACATTAACCCTTTTTGTACCAAATGGAATCTTCCTCCTTATATATAGCAGGAGTTCATTTCGAAAATTTAGGGGTGTCTAGTTTGAGCAAACAGTGGAGGCCTTGATCAGACGCCGCGTTCTGCAGCGTCTGATCTGGGCCTGCACTGTTTGCCAGGGTACCCGTTTTGGGGTTTCTGGTACTGAATGGGTTAAGGACTTTACGTACGTAGTTCTCCAAAAATATTGACAAATTTGTATCATGATCCAGCTAGGAGTCTAAAAGTGCAGACAGAATGGCAAACAGTGTAGACCTTGATCAGACTGCTTCTAATCAGACTGCTCCTGCAGTCTGATCTGGTCTTCATTGTTTGCTTATTATAGGCTTATCTGTCCCAATACTTAGCATCATTACGGTAATGTTGAAATGTTTTGATTTCATTTCTTCTAGTAATTAGATTCAGGGTGCATCAGTGGTTTGATGGATTTGACACCACAGTCCTGCCATTCACCGTAATGATAAGTATTGGGACAGATAGGCATCATTAGCAAACTGTGCATACCAGATCTGACTGCCTTGTCTGATCTTGGTCTACACTGTTTGCCATTCCGTTCGCACCTTTTTTGACCCCTTGCTGGATCATGAAACCAATCTCCTGAGTATTTGAGTTTTACGTCTCAACCCGTTTCACCCGTTTTGGGGTTTCCGGTACTTAATGGGTTAAAGGTCTCTACTATTAGGCCCCCGCCCATAGGGGCTTGAAGAAATATATGGGCTGCATGATGCTTCCACGCAGAGATGAATCCGGCCCGCACACTAGTACTGGTAAACGGCTTAGAGGATCTAAGCCTGTCCAGGAACAGGGGTGCGAGGTGACCGTCCATGCTAATAAACCCTATTTGTTTCATTGGGTGGCAGGGCTTGAGATGTCATTTCATCTCTATGTCGGGTAAAAGTCCCACAAAATTGGAAGCAACGTCTCCAAAATGACCTTACAGTGTTGAAGGGGACGTTAAACCTCAAATCAATCAAACAAACAAAATAAAGGTCTCTACTGTAGTTAAATGACTACTGTGTATGCCTTCATCCTGCTTATCTGAAGTGTATATAATGTACACCTGCAAGTGAGTGTTTGAGTTTTACGTCCCACCAACAGCTAAGGTCATACGGAGACGGGACCTCGGTTTAAAGACTCATCTGAAAGTCTGGAGAAGCCCAGGATCAATCCTGCGATCCCTGGTTTACAAGGCAAGTAGCATAACCACTACACCAAGGAGGCTTCTGAAACCAATCTTTTAAAATTTTAGGAGAATTACAGCAACCTCAAGGTGTCCGAATTTTTTGGATTTTTATGGTAGCCCTTGTCTTGCTGAACTAGGATACGCTTGACCTTTGCAAACAGTGTACATGTAGATACAGATCAGTTGGCTTCTGAAGAATCCATCTGAGACATTCATGCGAGGGTAACTAATATAGGATTTGGCAGTTTGTCCGTAGTTATCGTCGTATGTCATACGTCGTATGTTGTTTGTTGTATGTCATAGTCTGCTCACTCTGCTGACTCATCACTTTTCATCTCCTCTGAAGCCACTGGGCCGATTCAGCCCATATTTCATCTGTAGCATCCTTGGGCTGGGGGATTGAAAGATTATGTTTTTATTTCCCGGTAGCAATAGCGGGGACATATTGTTTTTGCCCTGTTTGTTTGTTTGTTTGTTTGTTGGTTTGTTTGTTTGTTGGTTTGTATGTGGACAACTTTAACATTGGTCATAACTTTTGAACCATTTGAGGTAGAGTATTCATATTTGGTATGAAGGTTCCTTGTGACAAGAGCTTCATATTCATGCAAAAAATTTGACCTGTGATCTTGACCTTGACCTTTGACCTACTTAAAAGAAAAAAATAACATTGGTCATAACTTTTGAACCACTTGAGATACAGCCTTCATATTTGGCATGTATGTTCCTTGTGACAAAAGCTTTACATTCATGCAAAACATTTTGACCTTTGACCTTGACCTTTGACCTACTTAAAATAAAAAATAACATTTTGTTCATAACTTTTGAACCATTTGAGAAACAGCCTTCATATTTTGCTTGTAGGTTCCTTGTGACAAGAGCTTTACATTCACACAAAAAATTTTGACCTGTGACCTTGACCTTTGACTTACATAAAAGAAAAAGTTAACATTGGTCATAACATTTGAACCGTTTGAGATACAGGCTTCAGATTTGGCATGTAGGTTTCTTGTAACAAGAGCTTTACATTCATGCAAAAATTATTGACCTGTGACCTTGACCTTTGACCTACTTAAAAGAAAAAAATTAACATTTTGGTCATAACTTTCGAACCGTTTGGGATAGGGCCATCATATTTGGCATGTAAGTTCCTTGTGATAAGAGTTTTATATTCATGCACAATGTTTTGACCATGATCGTGACCTTTGACCTACTTAAAAGAACAAATAAAATAGTTCATAACTTTTTAATCGTTTAAGATAGAGCCTTCATATTTGGCATGTAGGTTCCTTGTGACAAGAGCTTTACATTCATGCAAATCTTTTTAGCTCGCCTGTACGAAGTAGATGGAGAGCTATTGTTGTCACCTCGGATGGCGTGCGCGTGTGCGTGTGCGTTTCCGTCACACTGCGTTAAAGTTTTTCAAATGCTTATATCTCAACAGTCACTCATCACAGAACACTTATATTTGGAACTTAAGTACCTGGGATTGTCCTCTGATGTTCAAAGAGAACAGCTCCTGGGTTCATGCCCCGGGGTGGGGCTAGGGGTCAAAATCTAGAACACCTTTGTTATTCTGTGTTAAAGTTTTTGAAATGCTTATATCTCAACAGCCACTCATCACAAAGCATTCATATTTACAACTTGGATACCTGGGAGTGTCTTCTGAGATTCCAAGACAACACACCCCTGGGTTCATGCCTGGGAGTGGGGATGGGGTGGGGCTAGGTGTCAAAATCCAGGATACCTTTGTAATTTTATGTACCTATACCTTTCCATTATACTAACAAGTTATAGACACAATTGGTTTTACATCATGCAGCCAATCAAGTGACATTGGTTCAAGTGTAAAAGGGTGAAGGTCAGGGTGATCTACATTTCACTGTCCAGTGATTTTGCCTTATTATTATTATATCTTGAAGTCTATTTGTTGGAGAAATGTCATACCTGGGATATTAGTTCCATGTGACTCCACGATTGACCTCAAAATATATCTAGGTCACTGTGACTTATATTTCATGGTTCAGCGATTTTGCCTATTATCTCGAATACTATTTGATGGAGAAATGTCATACCTGGATTATTAGTTCCATGTGTCCCAATAATTGACCGCAAAATATATCTAGGTCATGGTGACCTACATTTCATGGTCCAGTGATTTTGTCTATTATCTTGAATACTATTTGATGGAGAAATGTTATACCTGGGTTATTAGTTGCATGTGACCTCATTATTGACCTCAGAATATATCTAGGTCAGTATGACCTATATTTCATGGTTCAGTGATTTTGCCTATTATCTTGAATACTATTTGATAGAGAAACGTCATACCTGGATTATTAGTTCCATGTGACCCAATAATTGATCGCAAAATATATCCAGGTCATTGTGACCTATATTTCATGGTTCAGTGATTTTGCCTATTATCTTGAACACTATTTGATGGAGAAATGTCATACCTGGATTATTTATTCCATGTGACCCCATGATTGACCTTGAATTATTTCTAGGTCAGTGTGTCCTATATTTCATGGTTCAGTGATTTTGCCTATTATCTTGAATACTATTTGATGGAGAAATGTCTCACCTGAATTACAAGTTTCATGTGACCAGATGATTGACATAGAAATATATCTAGGTCCTAGTGACCTATTTTCATGGTTCAATGATTTTGCCTTATAATTCAGACACAATTTGATTCTGAAATGTAATATCTGGAATATATGTTCCATGTGACCTGATTATTGATCTCAAATATATCAAGGTGAGTGTGACCTATATTTCATGGTTCATAAATTTTACCTTACATCTTGAAGTCGCGAAACAGGCGAGCTATGCTGTCATGCGACAGCTCTTGTTGACCTGTGACCTTGACCTATGACCTACTTTAAAGAAACTGTTTAAGATTGAGCCTTCATATTTGGCATGTAAGTTCCTTGTCCAAGGGCTTCCCACTCAAACCAAAAATCTTGACCTGTGACCTTGACTTTAAACTATGACCAACTTTGAAAAAAAATGACCATGCCCGAGGACATGTTCATGTTTCACAAACACATCTTGTTTTTAATGAAAATCGGCTCATTAGTTTGGTTGCTTTGGCAACTTAGAGTTTCCATAGTCTTATAATGGGGAAAATAGAAATATGGCATTTTCTTGCCCAGCCTTTGCAGATATTTTGACAAAACTTTTCTAGAAATATTCCTTGAGTAAACTTCTTTCAGCCATATGCTTTGATGCCAACCTGGGGGTCCCCAGGGTGTGCTGGGGCCATGAAAGGCCATACAGATCCCCAACCCTAAACCATATATATTTTTGTTCCTTATGATAAGACGCATTCAGTGATACCAGCCAGGGCTCCGTTGGGGTCCATCCCCCCCCCCCCCCCCACACACACACACACACACACACTTCGTGAAAGGCTTAATATATCAGTTACAGAGTCCACATGGGTTCGAATTCTCAATTGGGTATTGGGGTTTGTTTGGGAGACTTTATAATCGGTAGAGTAAAATCATATCGTGTTAAAATACATGGCTGCCAGTGGAGCTCTGGTGAGCACAGTGGCCCATGGGCCTCTTGTTTGTGTTCTGCTGTTCTCCAGGGAAAACTGAGAACCAGTCAAACATTGCATTAAGAAAACATGCCTATACAAATACATTGTAAATTTTACCATCGAAAAATGACAATTTTCAGATGAAAAATTTTGTGGGGTTTAAGGAGGTCAAATTTATAAAGGCATGTTTTTGTGATGTCCTACCATCCGAGTCAAATCATATATAGCTGACATCATTTCCTCTAACCTGAAATAGTTCAATCAGATTAGTCGATTACTAGTGACCGTAGTTTGAGGATGCAACTTGCTCTCTCTCTTATCTCCTTTGGTTGGTCACTGCCGAGATGTGAAAAAAAAAGGAAATTTGAAAGATCATCACAGGAGGTCTCATGCTGTTTTTCACCTATTACTGTTGTCGAAACAAAACACTAAAACAAATAGTGACATTCCTATCGTATAAATGCCCAAGGGTGTCTGTATGATAGAGTTTGTGGTTGTGAATGATGAGCTGCTGAATGACCAGACAGTCTTGTTTGTGTCCACCATTGCGGTCAAAATGTTTTCATTGAAGAGTATGAGCACCGTAAAATCCTTAAAATTTGGACACATTAACCCTTTTTGTACCAAATGGAATCTTCCTCCTTATATATAGCAGGAGTTCATTTCGAAAATTTAGGGGTGTCTAGTTTGAGCAAACAGTGGAGGCCTTGATCAGACGCCGCGTTCTGCAGCGTCTGATCTGGGCCTGCACTGTTTGCCAGGGTACCCGTTTTGGGGTTTCTGGTACTGAATGGGTTAAGGACGTTCTCCAAAAATATTGACAAATTTGTATCATGATCCAGCTAGGAGTCTAAAAGTGCAGACAGAATGGCAAACAGTGTAGACCCTGATCAGACTGCTTCTAATCAGACTGCTCCTGCAGTCTGATCTGGTCTTCATTGTTTGCTTATTATAGGCTTATCTGTCCCAATACTTAGCATCATTACGGTAATGTTGAAATGTTTTGATTTCATTTCTTCTAGTAATTAGA
The DNA here is from genome assembly GCA_963580285.1 of Lucinisca nassula. Lineage (NCBI taxonomy): Eukaryota > Metazoa > Mollusca > Bivalvia > Lucinida > Lucinidae > Lucinisca > Lucinisca nassula. Next base: position 21,361,883 of record OY757022.1, read on the forward strand.
TTCAGGGTGCATCAGTGGTTTGATGGATTTGACACCACAGTCCTGCCATTCACCGTAATGATAAGTATTGGGACAGATAGGCATCATTAGCAAACTGTGCATACCAGATCTGACTGCCTTGTCTGATCTAGGTCTACACTGTTTGCCATTCCGTTCGCACCTTTTTTGACCCCTTGCTGGATCATGAAACCAATCTCCTGAGTATTTGAGTTTTACGTCTCAACCCGTTTCACCCGTTTTGGGGTTTCCGGTACTTAATGGGTTAAAGGTCTCTACTATTAGGCCCCCGCCTATAGGGGCTTGAAGAAATATATGGGCTGCATGATGCTTCCACGCAGAGATGAATCCGGCCCGCACACTAGTACTGGTAAACGGCTTAGAGGATCTAAGCCTGTCCAGGAACAGGGGTGCGAGGTGACCGTCCATGCTAATAAACCCTATTTGTTTCATTGGGTGGCAGGGCTTGAGATGTCATTTCATCTCTATGTCGGGTAAAAGTCCCACAAAATTGGAAGCAACGTCTCCAAAATGACCTTACAGTGTTGACGGGGACGTTAAACCTCAAATCAATCAAACAAACAAAATAAAGGTCTCTACTGTAGTTAAATGACTACTGTGTATGCCTTCATCCTGCTTATCTGAAGTGTATATAATGTACACCTGCAAGTGAGTGTTTGAGTTTTACGTCCCACCAACAGCTAAGGTCATATGGAGACGGGACCTCGGTTTAAAGACTCATCTGAAAGTCTGGAGAAGCCCAGGATCAATCCTGCGATCCCTGGTTTACAAGGCAAGTAGCATAACCACTACACCAAGGAGGCTTCTGAAACCAATCTTTTAAAATTTTAGGAGAATTACAGCAACCTCAAGGTGTCCGAATTTTTTGGATTTTTATGGTAGCCCTTGTCTTGCTGAACTAGGATACGCTTGACCTTTGCAAACAGTGTACATGTAGATACAGATCAGTTGGCTTCTGAAGAATCCATCTGAGACATTCATGCGAGGGTAACTAATATAGGATTTATCTTGAACACTATTTGATGGAGAAATGTCATACCTGGATTATTTATTCCATGTGACCCCATGATTGACCTTGAATTATTTCTAGGTCAGTGTGTCCTATATTTCATGGTTAAGTGATTTTGCCTATTATCTTGAATACTATTTGATGGAGAAATGTCTCACCTGAATTACAAGTTTCATGTGACCAGATGATTGACATAGAAATATATCTAGGTCCTAGTGACCTATTTTCATGGTTCAATGATTTTGCCTTATAATTCAGACACAATTTGATTCTGAAATGTAATATCTGGAATATATGTTCCATGTGACCTGATTATTGATCTCAAATATATCAAGGTGAGTGTGACCTATATTTCATGGTTCATAAATTTTACCTTACATCTTGAAGTCGCGAAACAGGCGAGCTATGCTGTCATGCGACAGCTCTTGTTGACCTGTGACCTTGACCTATGACCTACTTTAAAGAAACTGTTTAAGATTGAGCCTTCATATTTGGCATGTAAGTTCCTTGTCCAAGGGCTTCCCACTCAAACCAAAAATCTTGACCTGTGACCTTGACTTTAAACTATGACCAACTTTGAAAAAAAAAAATGACCATGCCCGAGGACATGTTCATGTTTCACAAACACATCTTGTTTTTAATGAAAATCGGCTCATTAGTTTGGTTGCTTTGGCAACTTAGAGTTTCCATAGTCTTATAATGGGGAAAATAGAAATATGGCATTTTCTTGCCCAGCCTTTGCAGATATTTTGACAAAACTTTTCTAGAAATATTCCTTGAGTAAACTTCTTTCAGCCATATGCTTTGATGCCAACCTGGGGGTCCCCAGGGTGTGCTGGGGCCATGAAAGGCCATACAGATCCCCAACCCTAAACCATATATATTTTTGTTCCTTATGATAAGACGCATTCAGTGATACCAGCCAGGGCTCCGTTGGGGTCCATCCCCCCCCCCCCCCCCACACACACACACACACACACACTTCGTGAAAGGCTTAATATATCAGTTACAGAGTCCACATGGGTTCGAATTCTCAATTGGGTATTGGGGTTTGTTTGGGAGACTTTATAATCGGTAGAGTAAAATCATATCGTGTTAAAATACATGGCTGCCAGTGGAGCTCTGGTGAGCACAGTGGCCCATGGGCCTCTTGTTTGTGTTCTGCTGTTCTCCAGGGAAAACTGAGAACCAGTCAAACATTGCATTAAGAAAACATGCCTATACAAATACATTGTAAATTTTACCATCGAAAAATGACAATTTTCAGATGAAAAATTTTAATATTTTTCTTATTTCTGCTCAAACCTAGATTGAGGCAGTTTTAACGAGTACCCACAATCTATGTTTTTGAGCAGAAATAAGAAAAATAGTGTATACCTCTGCAAACCCCAGTTTTACTATATAAAAGTGGGGTTTAAGGAGGTCAAATTTATAAAGGTATGTTTTTGTGATGTCCTACCATCAGAGTCAAATCATATATAGCTGACATCATTTCCTCTAACCTGAAATAGTTCAATCAGATTAGTCGATTACTAGTGACCGTAGTTTGAGGATGCAACTTGCTCTCTCTCTTATCTCCTTTGGTTGGTCACTGCCGAGATGTGAAAAAAAAAGGAAATTTGAAAGATCATCACAGGAGGTCTCATGCTGTTTTTCACCTATTACTGTTGTCGAAAACAATTTTCATCACCTTCGCTGCAACCTTATCACCACCAAAAATTTCTATTAACTCTTAAACTGCCAATCCCAACATTTGCAGACATCATTTTCTTATATTGTTTCTGATTTTTTAGACATTTGGCATTACATGTGAATCAGCAGATGATTCACATGTAATGTCAAGCCTTATATTCTCTGACAAATGAATTTGCCATTTGCTCTAAAAAATTCTGTGGTGCTTTAAGAGTTAAGATATTTCCTTCCAATGATAGTTTAAGATGTTTTAACCCTTAACATGCTTAAGATAGATCTGAAAATGTTGTCTGCTTATGTGGTCTGCTGATTTTTTTTTTTTCAAACTTTTTAAAAATATTTTTGCGTACAGGCAAAAGGTGTGAACCTAGATCAGCCTGCTCATCTGGGTCCACACTGTTTGTGAAATTGATTTTTAAAGTCACTGGCAGACAACAAAGCAGATGACAATTGTTGTGATTGGCATTTTATGGGTTAAATCAAAACCGAAAGGCAATAAGATGAGTTGTGGTTTATAAGTTGAGGAATGATGTTCCTCTTAAGAATTGCTAAGGGACTCACCTACTTGAGCAACAAGTATAGGATATTTTATGCCAGTAGTTACCTAAACATTGAAGGATTTTAATTTTATATGAAACATTTGAATTTCATGTGAGAAGTTTTTGAAAATTGAAGTATTGTTTTGCAAAGGAGGGAATTGCCAACGGAGTTTACTCTGGTTTGGAAATATTTGTTCTCCTTTGCCAAGTGGTGTTATCTCATATTAACTGGAAAGAATTTGCTCCACTTGGTAGCAAAACTGAGTTAAAGGTGCCATATGAAGGGAGACAACTAACTTTTAGGTTAATTAATCCTCTATTAAAGTGTGTCCAAGGATTACTTCCCTTCCTTCCATAGCTAAAAACTGTTACTTTTTCTGTTGGATAATTTGTGTCTTTACATAGCAACAGATAACGTTCGAATCTTGTAATATTTGAAGGATAGCCTTTCTTATTTCTCCATACATATATTGTTGGATTTCATTAGAACCACCTCGGTGAGGCAGTTCTAATGAATACCCACAATAGAGGTTTTTTATGGAGAATTGACAAAAAACTTTTCTTCAATTTTCACAAAATACCAACCTTATAACCAAAATTACGGTACTTGAAAAATTTTTGCTGGCTACTGTAGGGGAATGGTTTAATTGACCTTTTGTAAGAGATGGCAAGATACCGATTACTTGTCAAAAACTCACTGTCAAAAAGTTAATTTGATTGGAAATAGTCTTATCAGCTGTGAAAAAGTTATAATAGGTATTACCAGTTTTAACCTTCCAACTCGTGAACCACATTTGCAGACGTCATTTTCAAATATTTTTTCTCTTAATTTTCAGGGCGAATAAGGCTTGACATTTCATGTGAATCATCTGCTTGGCAGACGATTCACATGAAATGCTAAGCTGTAATTTGTCTGAAAAATAATCAAAGAAGTCAAATTGCCATCTGCTCTACAAAAAGTTTCGTCTGCTCTACAGAAAGTTTCGTTGAAGATAAACTTAATGTTCTTAGTTAAATTTTTATTTGGGTTTATATGACTGTGATAGTTCGACGGAAAGTTGTGAAAATTTCGTTTTGGAACGGAAGCTTAACCCTTAAAATGCTGAGAACAAAACTAGATCTGAAAATGTCGTCTGCTTATGTCATCTGCTGAAATCTTCTTGCAAATGTTTTAGAACTATTTTTTCCATGCAGGCAAACAGTGTGGACCAGGATCAGACTGCCCCAGCAGTCTGATCTGGGTCCACGCTGTTTGCAAAAACGATTCTTAAAGTAACTGGCAGATGACAAAGCAGACGACAATTGTCTTGATTGGCATTTTATGGTTTAAAGTTTGTTCTTAGCTTTTATTTGGGTTTCAATGTGATAGTTTGACAAAAAGTTGTGAAAATTTCTTTGTGGAAGAGAAGCTTTAGCTGGGATGTTTCTTCAGTGTTGAGATTTCATTCTTGGATGTCGCTGCGGGTCAGTTTCAGCTCAGTGGAAGCACCATGCAGCCCATATATATCTTCAAGCCCCGATGGGCAGGGCCGTGTATGCTGGTGCAGCTGACAAAATATTTTGTCGCATGTGAGATTTCTTGAACGCCTGAAGGATAACGGAATGAAATCAATAAACAAAGCATAATTAGAGTTGCATTTGAAATAATTTCAGTTGAATTGAAATAATTTTAACCCTTCTCCCACTGCATATTTAAGTTAGCCACACTCATTTCTGATTTTGAACCAATCAGATTACTTGATTTAATTTATTGCTGCAAATTCACAAACTCAATGTCAAACAGTGTAGATCCTGATCAGATGGCTTCTGAAGAAGCAAAGGTAGCGGTTGTCGTGTTCAGCGGGATAAGGGTTAACTATTTTGAGCAGACATTTTCTTCGTTGAGTTGAGAAATTGGGCACTACAATTGTTTTGTGAAAGAAATTATAGTCAATTATAAAATTAAAATTTTTGAAAATGTTATTGTTTAGGAAATTGTAACAAAAAAGTACAGTGAATTAAAATTTTTAGGGCTTCCCGTATATATAACCCTTTTTGTACCAAATGGAATCTTCCTTCTTATAAATAGCAGGTGTTCGTTTGAAAATTTAGGGGTGTCAGGTTGTGTTTCATCAAAATTTATTTGGAAAATGACTGAACTTTTAGCAAACATTGGAGGCCCTGATCAGACGCCGCGTTCTGCGGCGTCTGATCTGGGCCTGCACTGTTTTTCAGGGTACCCGTTTTGGGGTTTCTGGTACCAAATGGGTTAATGTAAAAGCACACGACTCGTTAATTGTTAGTAATTTTTCAGCTTTTTCAGTTTAAGTCTTGAGAATGAGCGGTGTGTTGGAATATTTTGATTGTGATGGATTTTCATCGAGGACAGAGATTGATCTTCCTGTTGCACTGGTAGTTGCATTTATTTCTGATAGCCGGTCTTATGACCTGAACATCGGGGCTTGAAATTGATGGGCTGCATGATGCTTCCACGCAGAGGTGCAACCGACCGCACACGAGTACTGGTAAACCGCTTAGAGGAACTAAGCCTGCCCAGGCAAAGCGGTGCTTTAAAAGTCATCACTAACGAATGAAGCAATATATATATATATATGTCCATGCTTATAAACCCTAAACAGCATATTAATTTAAACTAGAATGTATTTTTAGACATAGAAAGTGCCAGGCACAGACTTAGCTGCTAACTCCATGCCAAGCGCAGACTTAGCTGCTAACCCTGTGCCAGGCACACTATACAGTATATGTATTCTTAACTTTTTCAATGGCAGCACCAAAAAAGCACTGCATAATGCACAAAATTTTCTTTGAAAAAAAAAAGGGCCAGTTTATGTGTCTGAAAATACATTCTAGTTAAAATTAATATGCTGTTCCTATTGGTTTCCGCCCATAGGGGCTTGAGGAAATATATGGGCTGCATGATGCTTCCACGCAGAGCTGAATCCGGCCCGCACACTAGTACTGGTAAACCGCTTAGAGGATCTAAGCCTGTCCAGGAACCGCGGTGCGAGGCGGACCGTTCATGCTAATAAACCCTATTGGTTTCATTGGGCACCGGGCTTGAGATGTCATTTCAACTCAATGTCGGGTAAAAGTCCCACAAAATTGGAAGCAACGTCTCCAAAAAGACCTTTACAGTGTTGACGGGGACATTAAACCTCAAATCAAACAAAAACAATCATTGGGCAACAGGACTTGAGATGTCATTTCACCTCAATGTAGGGTAAAAGTCCCACAAAATGGGAAGCAAGGTCTCCAAAATGACCTAAATAGTGTTGACAGGGATGTTAACCCTCAAATAAAACAAACAAACTTATGACATGATGAGTGATGCAATATATATAGCTAAAAAATCCATGCTTTTGGTGGGATTCGAACCTTGGGTCCAATGCTCTAACCACTCCTGACATAGTTGTCAGAGATCAGTTATAAACCCTGTTTGTACCAAATGGAATCATATGTACCAAATAATAGCAGGAGTCCATTTCAAAATTTAGGGTTGTCAGGTTGTGTTTTCTTCAAAAACTGTTTGGAAATTGGCTGAAAATTTTGCAAACAGTGTTGGCCCTGATCAGACGCCTCATTGTGCGGCGTCTGATCTGGGCATACAGACTGTTTGCCAACTACCTGTTTTGGGGTTTCCATTACCAGAAGGGTTAATAATGCATGATATTGAAGGTAGGAGTTGCAGTCTGTGACACTTGTTCATTTCTAACTGGACCCCAAATGACAGTTGTGAATTTTGTCAGAAATCACCTATTATGTTGTATTGCCACCCTGAAAATTCATTATTTAGTTTCAAATTTATTAAATACTTTGAGTAGTCTTATAAAAGACAGCAATTGAAACAAAATTTAATGAAACAGAATTGAAATTTTATACATAATGATGAGATATACAGTGTATATCTTCTTTGTGTTTAAAAATGAAGTTTTTAATGGCCAAGGACATTAACAGTTATGATTTTATAATACCCTAGATTTAGAAGTAAAGATTGAATCAAGATAAAAATTTAACTGCCAATTAAAAGAATAAATTTTGAAAAAATTATTTCTGATTTTGATCCAAACTCACCTGTATGGATAAGGTTTTTCAGTTGGAGAGATTTAGATGATGGGGTGGGGAATTTCACATTTTTGGACGGGTTTTTAAAAAAATCTGTCCTTTAAAATAGAGCTGTCCGTGCAGGCGGGCGTAGGGCGTCTGTCGCCGGGCAAGGGTCGTCCCAGGTTCACCTTTTGGTTTCAAAACCTTTTTTCAACGTGATATGTTACTTTTATTCTTCATTGGACTGCTTTCATATTAGAACTTGCTTTATTGGAAGTACCCTTTGTTTTGTTGGGAGCTTTGGTTTATGCTTAAAATCATTTCTTATTTGCATCAAACTGTAATTGTACACCTTAATCGTACTTATTTTGGCATTTATTTGACAATATCAACATATATTGATGCCATGATGAGATTCATAACTCCAGAATAAAAGAGATATTTTTCTTATTTCTTCTTAGAAGCATACATTGTGGTTACTTGTTAGAATTTCCTCGTTGAGGCATTTCTAACGTGTACCCACAACATATGAATTGTTACACGAAGAAATAAGAAAATTTATTTCCAAATGTACCCATAATCCAAAATTCTTAAATTATCTATAGCTGTAATTAAATTATTCTTGCCTTGTAAATTAATTCAGCACAGGTCCAAGACTTTATAGTATTTTACAATAGGAATTTTAATTTGATCTTCCCCTGTTAAAGAAAAATATTCAGATGACACAATGCATGATAGATGTGAGCCCGGGTCAGTTGAAAATATAACTTAACCCGCACGGTGCTGAATACATGTACTTCAGTACGTTACACTCCACCCCGATTTTCAGCCATTTGTTCGTATTGCATGTTTTCGACTTTTTGCCATGGATTCAGAAGCAGAATGAAAAACAGTCCAGATCCTGATCAGCTGGCTTCTGAGAAGCCAGCTGATCAGGATCTGTACTGTTTTCAAAAAGGGTGTATTGCGGTTCAGCATGGAGAGGGTCGATACAAGTGTGTCCAGCAAAGACTCGGGTCAGCGTGCACATCAGCTCAATCTGATCCGAGTCTTTGTTGTCTGCACAGAGCTTTAATCCGTGGATATCCCGCAAGCAGCAATGCCTCTTATCAAAGACGCAGACTGATCCGTGTATCATTTCTGATCAGCGAACCCCAAAGACTATATTTTCACATGGAACAGCTTTTTGGCTGAAAATTTATATCATATTAACCCTTTTGTACTGAATGGAATCTTCTGTCTTATATGCAGTAGTATTCCATTTCGAAATTTAGGGGTGTCAGGTTCAGTTCTTCTTAGAAATTTATTTAGAAAATGGTTGAATTTTCTGCAAACAGTGAAAGGCCCTGATCAGACACCGCATTCTGCGGCGTCTGATCTGGGCCTGCACTGTTTCCAAATGACCCGTTTTTGGGTTGCTCGTATAAAATGGGTTAAATGAATATACATGGCACAGAAAAATTAGGCATTAAGTACGGGTTTCTGGCTAATTAACTTTAAGTTCATTTGATGATCGTGTCTTTTAAAGATGGTGTCTATAAAGATCTTTGTGATACAAGTATTATTTGGAATTGAGCTAATTTGGATAATTAACAAAGATTGCAGATTATAAAAAAAAATGGATCATACATGTAATTTATGAATTATTATTCCTAGATGAAAATATATTATGAGGGACATAATTAGTATTAAGCACATAATTTTAAGCAACAATTTTTTGACATTGTAATGTTAAAATTTAAAATGAAAGAAAGATTCAAACAGAAAAAATTGATTCACGAGATGTCGGGTTGATGTAATAAATGGTCTTGCAGATTTTTATGCCCCCGGAATCTAAGAGATTCGGGGGCATATAGTTTTTGGTCTGTCTGTCTGTTTGTCTGTCTACAAAAACCTTAACATTGGGCATAACTTTTGAATGGTAATAGATAGAGCTTTCATATTTCACATGTGTATACCTTATCACAAGACCTTTCCAGTGGTACCATAATTTTTGATCTCGTGACCTTGAACTTGAACTTTGACCTATTTTTTTCAAATTTTTTTAAAAATTAACATTGGCCATAACTTAAGTGATAGGGCTTTCATATTTCATATGTGCATTCATTGTCACAAGAACTTTTTAGTGGTACCATAATTTTTGACCTTGTGACCTTGACTGTGATGTTTGACCTACTTTTTAAAAACTTTAACATTGGCCATAACTTTCGATTGATAAGTGGTAGGGCTTTCATATTTCACATGTGCACTACTTGTCACAAGACCTTTCTAGCGGTACCATAATTTTTGACCTCGTGACCTTGACCTTGACGTTTGACCTACTTTTATAAACTTTAACATTGGCCATAACTTTCAATTGGTAAGTAGTTCATATTTCACACGTGCACTCCTTGTCACAAGACCTTTCTAGTGGTACCATAATTTTGTCCATCCAGACACCCCCCCCCCCCCCCCCCTCAAGGTCAAGGTCACTGTGGCTATTTTTAAGTAGTAGGGCTTTCATACTTCACACGTGCACTCCTTGTCACAAGACCTTTCTAGTGGTACCATAATTTTGTCCATCCAGACCCCCCCACCCTCCCCCCCAAAAGGTCAAGGTCACTGTGGCTATTTTTAGAAAAACTTTGTCATCGCACTAGCGCCAACATTTCTTTACTGATTTCAGTATAACTTCACACAAATGTTCCTTATGACAATATCTCGAGCGAGTTCGACTTTCAAGGTCATGACCTCGAGGTCAAGGTCACTGTGGCTATTTTTAGAAAAACTTTGTCATCGCTCTAGCGCCTACATTTCTTGGCCATACCTTTTGATTGCTTAGTGATACTGCTTTCATATTTAACATGCGCTGTCCGGGGGCATCAGTGTTTTACAAACACATCTTGTTATATATATATATATTTTTAATTTTTTTATTTCGACTGCAATTTAGGAGTGTTCAGGACTTCTACTTTGTGTATGCTTTTGGCTTTTGGCTTTAAAAACAACAGAAAGAATTAAATAAATGTGCCCCCACCTATCAGGGCATGGAGAAATAAATTACACTGCATGATGCTTCTTGGCAGAGCTGAATTTTAGCACTAAGTAAACTGCTTAGAAGGTTTATTTTTCCTGCCCAGTGGTGCAGGTTGGGCTGTCCTTTAAATCCTATAGCGGATTCTTTGGGTGGTAGGGCTTCAGATGTCATAACATCTCAATGTTGGGTAAAAGTCCTACAAAATTGGAAGCAGTCACCAAAATGACCTAAATAGTGTTGACTAGGATTTAAAACCTCACCAGAAACAAAATCAATCACTGTGTGCTGCCACATACTCATTAACCTCTTTACAAGACAATTCATTGTAACAAGGTTTGTGATATAACAGTTTAAAGTTGGATCCCAAAATGCATAGATTGTATAGAAAAATGACCATAACATTTTCTGTGTAATCTGTACATTTTTAAGGGGAATGGCAGCTCCTGCAAAAGTATTTTTTTCTCCCATGTCTATAGGGGTCAACTCTTAAAGGAAAGAATTTGCTCCTAAGGAGCAAATTCTTTCCTTTAACAGTAGACCCCTTTTTCAGCGCGGCAGGGCTTTAATTAGAAAAGCTAACAGGAAGTCCCAAAAGTTGTCTCCCTTTGAAAAATGGTGGAAAAATCTGCCTGGTGTTTACATTCCCCTTAAATAACATAGTTTCTGCTTTGGACCCCAACAATAGTATTATAAAGAGGTTGTGGTTAATGTACTTGGCAGGTTTCTGGGTAAAAACCAGGACCAGCCATCATGGATAAAGAGGCTTTCTCATGGACACCGTTTTATTATTGTCAAAGGATTTGAATCAACTACTGTACCTTGGGAGGCCCCCGCCCATCGGGGCTTGAAGAAATAGATTGGGCTGCATGATGCTTCCACACAGAGCTGAAACCGACCGCTCATAAGTACTGGTAAACTGCTTAGAGATTCTAAGCCTGCCCAGGAAAAGTGTTGCGAATCGGACCGTCCATGCATATAAACTCTATTGGTTTCATCGGGTGGCAGGGCTTGTGATGTCATTTCATCTCAATGTCGGGTAAAAGTCCCACAAAATTTGAAGCAACATCTCCAAAATGACTTACACAGTGTTGACGGGGATGATAAACCTCAAATCAAGCAAAACTGTACCTTGGGCTCCTCATTGCAATGTTTTACTACTGCAACACGGTATTCATTGTCTTGTAATAGTTAAAAGACCAGTTTCAAAACTAGTTTCAACTCTTCCATTGAAATTTATGCAATAAATGTTAATTTCATTATAAATCTCAGTACATTAGTCATGCAAAACTGAGGGGCCGTCTTTGTTAGAATGAAATTTGAGATTTAACTTACTTATATATACTTTATTTGGCTTGCTTCTGCACTGGGTTGCGTGTATAATTTAATCTAGCTTCTTATAAAGTGAGCATTTGTTTATTTGTATAAACATTTAAAATTGTTTTGGAGAAATAAATTCAGTAATTGTTAGTGTTTGAAGCTTGAGTGCATTTTTTAAATTCTGGATGTTGAGTGTTCTTTAAAGGATTGTTATCCCTATCTTCACATATATTTACCTAACAACCTTTTTTATAACACTTTTGGCGGAGTCAAAGCAGAAACTGTTTGTTAAACAGCCCTGTTAATCTTATATCCAAACAAAAATGTATAAATTATAGTGAAAAAACAAAAATGTATAAATTGTATAGAAAAATGACCATTTATGACCATTTTTGTCGTGCCTGCTGTTAGCATGGCGCGATATAGGCCCCTTGTTTTCCGTCCGTTTGTCTTTTTGTCCGTTCGTCCGTCCGTTTGTCAAGGCTCAACATTTGCGACCACCCTAGCATTCACCCTAATGTTCAAGTTTATTTCTCCAGAACTATAAGAGCTTCATTAATGATTTTTGGTACAAACTTGAATCTGGGGATGGCAACTTAAATGCAAGCATCCATATTTGACCTTGACCTACATTTTATGGTTCACTGACTTTGAAAAATATTGCGACCACCCTAGTGTTCACCCTAATGGTCAAGTTTATTTCTCAAGAACTATAAGAGCTTCATTAATGATATTTGGTACAAACTTGAATCTGGGGATGGCAACTTAAATGCAAGCATCCATATTTAACCTTGACCTAAATTTCACTGTTCACTGACTTTGTAAAATATTGCGACCACCCTAGCGTTCACCCTAATGGTCAAGTTTATTTCTCAAGAACTATAAGAGCTTCATTATTGATATTTGGTGCAAACTAGGATCTGGGGATGGCAACTTAAATGCAAGCATCCATATTTGTCCTTGACCTAAATTTCATGGTTCACTGACTTTGTAAAATATTGTAAAATATTGTGACCACACTAGTGTTCACCCTAATGGCCAAGTTAATTTCTCAAGAAAATAAGAGCTTCATTAATGATACTTGGTACAAACTTGTATCTGGAGATGGAAACTTAAATGCAAGCACCCATATTTGACCTTGACCTAAATGGTGTTTCATTGAACAGCTATAAAGAGGTTTATATGTGTTTTGAGTTTCCTCTAAAATATTGTGTGGGATCACAGGTGTAAAAATATCATGCAATCTTTGTCAAGATATTTTTTATCTAAACCACAACCTCGTTATAATGTGGTTTTTAACACAGTTTGGATATAACATGGTTTCAAGATGGATCCCAAAAATGTGTAGATTATATAGAAAAATGACCATAGATGGTCATTTTTTCTATATAATGTACACATTTTTGTTTTGTTATAACACTGTTGTTTAAGTAACACGGTTTCTGCTTTGGACCCCATTAATAGTGTTATAAGGAGGTTTTGGTGTATAAATTTTTGGTGTATAGATCAGATGATCCATTCAATCTTGATCTCCAGTTTGTCTTTTAGTTTTGAAATTTAAGGGAATAAATTACATAAAGTAATATTTGATTTATTAATAGACAAAAATATTTTTAAGAGTAGACTCCCTTTTGGAGGGGTGCAAGCATATCACAAAAAATGGTCTTCCTTGTAAAAAAACAGATAAAACAAAAAGAAAACAACAATAAAAAATAATAAACAAACAAAAGAAAATAAACAACAACAGAAAATAAGTCAGCTGTATATCCATTCACATTTAAACAGTGTGTGTCTACTGTTCTCTAGAATTCAATTAGGAAAAAGTTTGACTCACCAAATAAAAATATTTTGCAATCTATGTTGCTGGTGTTGACAGTTTTGAAAGATCAGATAAAATGGAACTATCAGTCTTGAAGTCTTAAATGCTTAAGTTGTTTGAAGCAAAGCCATTTAAGATGCAGACAGAGTCAAAAAGTGTGAGGGATATAAGTGGAAGAAGAATCCGTCAGAGGCAGAGGCAAAGTAATGGTTCTAAAGGTAGAGAAAATAGTTCAAACAGAAACAGAGTTAATAGTGGAAACTGTGTATCAGATGAGGAGATAAAAGAGGCTGAAAAGCCTGATGTAGACAGGACTGGATTAACTAAGTCTCAGAATGATGGTAGTGAAGGTCTCGTCAATTTTACAACCTTTTGTAGGAGTCCAAGTGTGGATAAAACTGCAGGTAAAAATGTGACAAGAAATCTTTCTAATGAAAGAATAAGGAGGAGACAGGAGTCACCTAGAAATGGATTTACTGAGACAAGTGTTAGGAGAGGAGAGGAATCCCCTAGGCGAAACATATCCTCAGAAAGGTCAAGAAGGGATAAGGAGTCATTAAGAAATACATCTAGTGAGAGAACTAGAAGGGTTTCAGGTGACAGAATATCAAAAGGGCTTGAATCTCCAAGAAGGACTGTGATGATCCAGAAAGCTCCTAAAGGAATTGATACTTCTCTGGCTCTAGGTGATCTAGAAGGATCAGATGATGATGAGGAGGAGGCTATATCGCCAAGAAAACCAAGTCCGAGAAAAGGCAGTGGCTCAGGTCTTATGCAGACAACAAAGTCATTTGAAGCTAAGACTTCATTGGTTAGGAGAAGAAATAGCGTGGAGGGGCTTTCAAAGGCTGAGCGAAAATACCCAAATGCATTTAGAAGTGATATACCACCAAAACCATTCATTAAGAAAAGTTTGTCAGGCAATCCTATAAAAATTGAATTTGGTAGAAAACATTCTGCTGATGACGATGATTCAGTGAATGGCCAGATGCCAGACAAAGAATTAAATGAACAAAAACCAGTACTTGACAAGTCTTTACAAAGATCTTCCTCTGGTAGAAAACTTCCCACACCAAATGAACATTTGAGGTCTTTGAATAGAACTTTACATAAATCAAATTCAGATACAACTGAGCAATTAAATGATGATAAAGAAACTTTTAAAACTCAGAATGAAGATAATTCGATTCATGATAAGTCCTCTCAGACTGACACTTACAGATCAGTTGAATTAAATAATACAAAAGATGTTCCATCATCTCCAAGAGGCAACAAAAGCATTCTTAGAAGAAGTGCATCTTTAGAAATAAGGCAATCAGATAGAATGGCTACTGATGAATCTGATCCTCCAGTTGTATCCAAAAAGCCCCCATCTCCAAGAGATCCCAAATTAACTAAACCACCAGTGGAAAGGAAGATTTCTGCCCGGTCAACAAGTGTCTCAGCAGTACCTGCATCTCCTAGGGGTACTGTGCCTTCTCCAAGGGGTACTACAGTGCCATCTCCCAGGAACAACAAACCCCCTTCTCCAAGGGGGAATAAACCTCCATCACCAAGGAATGTCTCAAGAACCACTGTGCCTTCGCTGAGAGGTTCCAGTGTCCCATCACCCAGAGGATCATTAGTCAGAAAACCTTCTTTAGAAAAGACAGTTAACCCAGATAAAGGATTACCAAGGAGAAATAGTAGTGGCAATTTAGACACACAATCAAAAGAACTAGTTCGAAGAACATCTAGTGGGACTTTAGGTAACTTTAAATCTCCAAGGGGCAGTTCCCCAACAAAATCCGCAAGGAACGTTACTTTGAAAATTGATGTGCCAGATGTTAATGGAATAGATAATTGTTTCAATTTAGACGCTGAACTAGCAAAGGTGCCTGCATCATTAAATACAAATGAAGAAGATGAACAGGTAAGAGTATTATGGTTTGGTTTCTCTTTTGCAGTGTGAATGAAATCTTAACATACTTAACCCTTTTTGTAACAAATGGAATCTTCCACCTTATACATAGCAGGAGTCCATTTCAAAATTTAGGGGTCAGGTTGTGTTTTCTTCAAAATTTATTTGGAAAATGACTGAACTTTTAGCAAACAGTGGAGGCCCTGATCAGACACTGCATTCTGCGGCGTCTGATCTGGGCCTGCACTGTTTGCAAGGGTACCCGTTTTGGGGTTTCTGGTCCAGAATGGGTAAAGATCACCAGGCTTCCAAAAATGTATTGATTTTATAGAAAAATGACCACAAATGGTCATTTTTCTGCATATAGTCCGGGATTTGAGACCAAATTTCGAAAAATTTAATGCACCCAAAATTCTCACGCTTTGTTTGTGCGGTTTCATTGAGATAGAAGCCTAACCTATGTGACATGTGATTATTTAGCAAATCTGGTGGGGAAAAAAGGTTGAAAATTCTATGAGTTTACACCCACCCCCATGCGAATGGAATGGTTGGATTAAGTTAAGTTATGTGTAGCTTGCGCTTACAACTAAATGTTGATTTATTGCATCAGCCAAAATATTTGTCATTACTCGAAGATACCAAAATTCATGATATGACGTAACTACATCCGGTGTTACCATAAATTTTGACCATTGGAATTTTACCCCAAGAAATTTGGTAAATTTTGCATTATTTTTGCGCTAAAGGATTTTTAGTATTTTTTGAAACAATTTCTTTTCCGTCAGTATGCAGGACGGTTATTTTTGCACATACATGTGAAACTTGATGAATCTGTGTCAATCTGGGCATGAACAAGGGACTCAGATACCTATGGACTCATTTGCTGTTTTTTCCTGCTGTGTCACAGATCGTGATAAAAAACCCATATTAAAACATACATAAAATGAATTATTTTACTGGCTGGTCACAGATGTATCATAACAGGGGCCAACAGATATATTTTTGAAAAATTACTGATGACCATTTCCTTCTGGTTTTTATTTAGTGAGGTGAATATACATCACCAAGCATATTTGTCAGCGATGAACTACCAAGTGATTCTCTAAACTGGTGACTTGAATCTATCAACATTTGATAAATACATTGTATATTTCAAGATTCATTATCCAAAGTTTTCCAGTTTGTGCTGAAGGCTCCCAAACTAACATCGACATTATTATATTTTAAACACGTAAATGTTACTGGCCATTACAAGGTCTCTATTGAAATCTTACTGGGTACCTTATTATCTGGTAAGTCGCACGATTAAAAATAAATAGTAACCGAGCTTTAATGTAATGTAAAGCCCCCCTTTAAACATTCTTCCTTCTTCCCGTTCCCTGAGTATTGGTATAACCTGTAAGTGTGCATCTTATGATGTCACCTCCACTTACTTTCTACCTTTTCATTGGACAACCTGCCTTCGATAACCTTGTCCCTCTATTCACCATTAGCTCTTAATTATCCTGTGTCTCTTGTCACACATTACGATAACTCACCCATGCGACATGGTGCATTTTTCACATCTCCAAAATGGCTACTTTTCTGATGAAAATCCTGGATATGTTTGTTATAAATGTTCAAAACATAGGTTGAGGGTGCTCGTTATTACCGCATCCGGCGGTTCTAACGAGTATCCACAGCCTATGTCTTGGAACAGAAATAAGAAAAATAATGTTTACCCGGTAAACCCCAGTTTTCTCTATATAAAGTTGGGTTTAGGTGTCTTAATTTCACGGACTTGTTCATGTGATGCACTGATTAACCTGTTCTTCGTCTACTTTTATACTAGTTCCTTTAACTGATATTTGTCCCATATATTGATTGTTTTGGGTTTAAAGGCACGTCCACCTTTGTTGGTAATTTTATGTCTTCTCCCTTAGAAAAGCGATAGAAGAGATAGTAGAGCAGATGAAAGTGAGGGACAGAAGAGAAGGAGGAAAATAAATATATAAGTGCAGAAACAGAAGAAATAACAGTATCCCCCCTCTACCATTACCTGCTGCAATAACAGCAGGTCTTGTCCAGCTGTAAGCCAATATCAGTCGGACGCCCTATTGACGCAAGGTAAACGTCACCTTTGCCTCACCCAACCACCCCGATTGTCCCATACAGATTTGCCAAAAGGGCCTTCTGTGTAAAGCCATCAGGAGTTATCATGATTTGACAAACAGAGTGTATGCAATGATCAGGAACTTATACAAAATACCTCGCACCTCCCATTCAAAACACCAAAATGAAACGTCACGAATGGAAAGCCAGAAGGACAGTTATCTCTCCACATCGCCAAGCAGCTATCCAAAATAAAAATGACATTAGTAATACATACATCTTAAAGACCAACAATAAAAATAAGAAACCACAACAGAAGGACCGCCTTGGAATGGGGTCAGTAAGAAGTTTTACGGATGTTGGGGTTTGGGGTGGACACTTTAATTGATTTAAGGTGGCCTCAATCCTCACTCTCGGTTGTCTTCGTTAAAACCCATTTGCTGTTCAGTCTGCATGATGGATTTCTAGCTCATCAATGCAACATCTCCGCGAACATAAAATCAAACGAATAAGGAGATGAGACAACGACAATGGCTCAACAGCATGGATTAGCTAGAATGCTGCAGGAAAGGAAACCCATAGTTAGGCTCCGATTAGCCCTACCGGAGACTAGGCATCAGGCACCTACCTTCAGGCGTTCTGGTGGAAATGTACTCATACTTATGAAAGGAACTGAATGAAAGGTTAACTAACTTGAGGTTGACACCTTATCGGTCAGATATTTTGAACAGGGGCGATGTTTGGCATAATAAATGTAACGATTCCTATGTACATCAAGCTTCTTCTTCTACACTTTTGTCAAGAAGGGTGGGGACATCGGGTTCAACACAGACTCTCGACTGACCTTTTCTGCATCTTCATGTAACTTGGTCACCACAATTTGCGCATGTTTGCCAAAAGATCAACCAAAACCGCAATCATTCAATCAGCAAATAAGCTGAAGTATATCAAATCCGCAGTTGGATGCTGATATTTAAATTTAGTAGAGTATCTTTTTCTGCAGCAAATTAATGGTATCTATAAAACATTTATGTGAAATCGTCGTTCTACCATGCAAATACTGTATAGTGTTTCTTTTTGTTGGCAGACAAATTTCGCAGAACTTCAGTCAAAAGGAGGCTGGATTGTTCAGAGGGGTAAACTGATTAAAACACGTCTTCCCTTCAATTATGAAATACTGCGAAATTCTGCCAACCCTTTGAAAAAAGACTGAAATAGGGTCGCGTTGTTAAATTCACTGAACATTGTCGTCTTTCAGAGGTATTGCTGTCATGGTAACTTCATACCAAACTACCACTTGTTATCGAATAAATGGTTAATGCAGCTAAGCAATAAGCGCAATCAGTAAAGCAGAAAACTGTGGCTGCTGCATCATGACAACGCCAATTAAATATGGTTTACGCTTGCCATCCAGCATACGCGACTTTTAATAACTAACCAAAACACAAAGCTATAAAACCCCTGTCACACCAGGGCTGCGTTCTCACGGCGTCCAAGAAAAATGCAGAACGCCGAGGTGCGCGCAGTACGATCGCAAACATCGCCGTAGCAACGCAGTGGAGTCGCCAGTAGACGCGTTGGGATCGCATAGAACGCCAAGCGACGGCGCGCATTTTGAGCATGCTCAAAACAAACGCCGTCGCTCGGCGTTCTGATCAGAGCGCAGTGAGGTCGCCGTAAGGTTGCCATAGCAGCACAGTAAGGTCTCCTACAACGCTACAGGTGCTCGGCAGGGGCGCACAGAGGTCTCCTACAACGCCATATAAGCTCCGCTTGTATAATTGATTAACTGATTGATTAATTTGATATTTAACGTCCAAGTCAACACTGTATAGGTCATTTTGGAGACGTTGCTTCCAATTTTGTGGGATTTTTACCCGACTTTGAGATGAAATGACATCTCAAGCTCTGTCGCCCAATAAAACCAATAGAGTTTACACGTTTAAGCATGTTTACACCAATAGAGTTTACACGTATCTCGCACCGCTTTGCCTGGGCAGGCTTAGATCCTCTAAGCGGTTTATTAGTACTCGTGTGAGGTCGGTTTCAGCTCTGCGTGGAAGCATCATGCAGCCCATCTATTTCTTCCAGTCCCGATGGGAGGTGGCCGCCCGCTTGTATAAACAGTGGCTAGAGTAGAGTTTGATTGTGTACTGTCTCGAAAAACCTACTTCTGTGGTGACTCATTCTGGGTAAGGTAATGGCGGTGGACTTGCTCCTGCTTGCGGTGGACTTGCTTCCAACGGCACAGGAGTACTGGTAAACCGCTTAGGGGATCTAAGCTTGCCCAGGCAAAGGGGCGCGAGTCGGACCATCCGTGCGTTTTAACCCTATTAGTTTCATTGGGTGACAGAGATTGAGATGTCATATCATCTCAATGTCGGGTAAAAGTCCCACAAAATTAGAAGCAACGTCTCCAAAATGACCTATTATGTGTTGATGGGACGTTAAACCTCAAACAAAACTGTTCGACTGATGAAGATGTCTGTTTACACTCTGAGAACGTCTTCAACATGTGAGCGCCGTAAAAGCGCAGTGCACGCATTGAGAGCGCCATAAAAGCGCAGTGCACGCTTTGTGAGCGCCGTAAAAGCGCAGAGGAAGCGCCATGAGAGCGCATACAATCGCCATCATGAACGCCGCAGGATCGCGATAGATCGCCATGTAAGCTCCGTAGCAACGTCTTGGTCGCTGTAGGGACGCCATGACAGGTCCATGTTCACAAAAATATCCGATATTTCTTGCGATCTCGCGGCGTTCTGAAAAATTAAACAACGCCGTCCCATCGCAGTGAAAACGCGGCATAGTGTGACAGGGGCTTAAACAAGCAGCCCATGGGAAACTACGCTCACCAGAGCTCAAATGGGCATAAATTATCCCACCCTTGGTGGCCATTTATTTTAATCGACCATAATGGTTTAGTAGAGGCCAATCACAGGACCATTGCTGCAAATTATTTTTAAAATCAACCATTGTTTTTTTTCTTGCCGCCACATACATTATGATCAGCTTTGAACAATCTAAGCAGGTCTAAAGTCCAAAATGTTGCATACCAAGGTCTTGTATTTCCTGCGATGCAAAATTCAAAATCACATTTGGCCCTTTAGCATCGTTGACAGTTGGCGTTGTTGTCGCATCTTCTTATTGGTGTGACAATCACACAGATCCTTCAAACAAACTTTTATTTCTCGACCACACTGATACAGTATATGTAATTTGGTATCAGATAGCACAGTAGTTTTGGAAAAATAAAAAAAGGAATCTTATGGCCCCAGGATCATTTAGCTGGCTGCAAATATCAACTCTGATGTCATAAGCTGCAACAGAACCATTAATTCCTGTGTTTGCCACACAAAACCCTAAGTGACCGTATTTGACCTTGACGTAAGAAAGGTCACGGTCAACCAAATGTCATCATTTGAACAAATATGGAAGGGACCGGGTCCCCAATATTGTATATCAAGTTTCAAGGTCATCGATCTATTGGTTCCTGAGAACGGGCGATTTCAAAGGTTTTTACCATATATGGGCATGGTTGACATTTTGATCATGTGACCCAGACATTCAGAATATATGTTTGTTCTTCCACGGCTTCACATGTAATTTGGTTCCAATCGGCCTTGTAGTTTCAGAGTAGATGTCGTTTGGATTTGTTTGATGTTCAAATGAGAAAAGAGGGTAGGTACATTTATCTCCCATTTTTATGTCTTTTTCCCCACTTTTTTGATTTTCTAACTCCATTTTCAAGACGCTGAGAGACCTCTCAATAAATTCATATCATAGTTAAGTGTGAGAAAATAAGGTGCATTAAACTCCTTAAATACGTGTACTACGAATTTCAAATCCCCGACTAATATTCTATACGTTTTTGTTTGGACATACCATATTTTCCCGGGGGCTTGAAGAAATAGATGGACTGCATGATGCTTCCACGCAGAACTGAATCAGACCGCACATGAGTACTGGTAAACCCCTTAGAGGATCTAAGCCTGCCCAGGCAAAGCAGTGCAAGTCGGATAGTTCATGCTTATAAACCCTATTGGTTTCATTGGGCGACAGGGCTTGAGATGTCATTTCAACCCAATGTGGGGTAAAAGTCCCACAAAATTGGGCGCAACGTCGCTAACTCTTATCCTGCTGTTCACAACAACCCTTTTCTTTGCAAACATTGTAGATCCAGATCAGATGGCTTCTGAAACCATCTGATCTGGATCTACAATGTTTGCAAAGAAAAGGTTCAGAAGCCATCTGATCTGGATCTACAATGTTTGCAAAGAAAAGGGTTGTTGTGAACAGCTTTCAGAAGCCATCTGATCTGGATCTACAATGTTTGCAAAGAAAAGGGTTGTTGTGAACAGCAGGATAAGAGTTAGAGACGTTGCTGCCATCTGATCAGGATCTACACTGTTTGACATTTAATTTATGTATTCTTTGGAATAAATAACATCAAGTAATCTGATTGGTTCAAAGTCAGAAATGGGTGTGGCTAAACTGAGTATTCAGCAAGAGAAGGGTTAAAATGACCTATACAGTGTTGACAGGGATGGTAAACCTCAAATCAAACAAAAAAACATATTTACCCTAAATATTCGGACATCTTA
Organism: Lucinisca nassula; assembly: GCA_963580285.1. Lineage (NCBI taxonomy): Eukaryota > Metazoa > Mollusca > Bivalvia > Lucinida > Lucinidae > Lucinisca > Lucinisca nassula. The sequence goes on from OY757022.1 coordinate 21,383,929, forward strand.
ACTTCTTGCCATACTTGTTCCAAAATTTGAACAAGTATATACAATTTACTGTTGCGTCTAAGAATAGTGGGATGTGTGGCAAATGGTGTAGACCCTGATGAGATGCTAATCGGGGTCTACATTGTTTGCTCAGGCCTGTCTGTCCGAATACATAGAGTAAATACGGTAGCAAAGTTGTTCCACTTTGTAGTGTTATGGGGCTTGGAGAAATAGACTGGGCTGCATGATGCTTCCACGAAGAGCTGAAACCGACTGCATGAGTACTGGTAACTGCTTAGAGGGTCTTCTCCTGCCCAGGTAAAGCGATGCGAGTCACACTGTCCATACATATAAACCCTATTGGTTTTATTGTGCGACAGCGATTGAGATGTCATTTCTCATCTCAGTGTCGGGTGAAGGTCACACAACATTGGAAGCAATGTCTCCAAAATGATCTAAATAGTGTTGACTGGAACATTAAACATCAAATCACACAAAATAACATTAAGACTTTGTAACAAAACTCAAGATCTCATCCCATTTGTGACATACCATTATTTGTTTGTTTGTTTGATTAGAGGTTTAACATCCATGCCAACACTGAATACGTCATTTTGGAAATGTTGCTTCCAATTTTATGGGACTTTTACCCAACATAGAGATGAAATGACATCTCAAGCCCTGTTGCCCAATGAAACCAATAGAGTTTATAAGCACTGGATGGTCCGACTCGCACCGCTTTGCCTGGGCAGGCTTAGATCCTGTAAGCAGTTTACCAGTACTCGTGTGCGGCAGGTTTCAGCTCTGCGTGGAAGCATCATGCAGCCCATGTATTTCTTCAAGCCCCGATGGGCAGGGGCCATGCTACATACTAGTAACAGTTAGAACTCTTTGTAGAATACCAGTAATGAAAATAAACACATCTTTTGAATATCAGCAAGTTTGAATTTTATCATATTGCAACAAGTTTTGCAGGTTTTTGCTGCAGATTTATAGATAATCTTATCTTATTTGTTCATTTTAAGCTCAGCATGCTGGGAATTTTTTTGTCCGCAGAAGATGACATTTTGAAATATTTTTCTAATTTTCCCTTTGATATCTCATGCAAATTGTCTCCTTCTGGCTGTTTTGTAACAGTTGCATATGCAATAGAGTTGCTCCCCTTCCATTGCATTTAAAACGCTACATGTAACACACACACACACACACACACACACACACGCTTCTTTAAGTAGGAGCACAGATTAATAAACACATATCATGACAAAATGGACAGCCTTATCAGGGAAAAGTCAACATGCAACTTAATGTATGTACACAGGGCTATACTGTAGCCGAAAATTTAAATTCCATTGTAGCAACATTGTTGTAATATATGGAAAGATTTTTGTAAACAGAGCATATAGCTATTATGCCGCTTCACACGTATGATAAACGTGTTCGTCATAATAATCCCGTTAAGTGCCCATGCCCCTTTAAGGGCTCAGGATCTGTTAGAGCCCTTTGGCATGCCCAGGATAAGTGTGGTTACTGTAAAATCCTTAAAATTTGGACACCTTGAGGACTTGCTGTAATTCTCCAAAAAATTTTTACTGATCCAGCAAGGAATCCAAAAAGTGTAGACAGAATGGCAAACAGTGTACACTCTGATCAGACTGCTTTTCATTTTATTCAGACAATAGCTGAACTTTTTGCAAATAGTGTAGGCCCTGATCAGACGCCACATTCTGCCCCGTCTGATCTGGGCCTGCTCTGTTTGTCAGGGTACCCGTTTTTGGGTTTCCGATACAAAATGGGTTAAAGCAAATTAAATCGGCACAAGTCAGCAGTATGTCCCCCTTTATCAGAACCTTTTGGATGAGTCTTTAAACCGAGGTCCCGTCTCCGTATGACCTTAGCTGTCGGTGGGACGTAAAACTCAAACACTCACTCACTCACTCCCCCTTTATCACAATTAAATGACATGGCGTTTTTTTTAAAGGTTGATTGTTCATCAAAAGACCCCCCAAAAAGTTATAACCGGTAACCCTTATCTTGCTGAATATTCATTTAAGCCACACCCATTTCTGTCTATCAACCAATCAAATTACTTGATGCAATTTATTGCTACAAATTCATAAACTGAATACCAAACAGTGTAGATCCTGATCAGATGGCTTCTTCAGAAGCCATCTGATCTGGATCTACACTGTTTGCGAAGATAGGGGTTGTCGTGAACAGCAAGTTAAGGGTTAAATGCAAGTAGCTCTTTAGTGCTGATGTCCAAGTGACTTATCACTGAATTATATGAAATCCAGGTATTGGTTATTTATAGAAATAGCCATGCTATTCTTATAGATGTGAGGTCAGTGTTGCGTAAAAGGGTTATCTATAGTATATATGGACTGGTTTGTCCAGATCTGATGCCACAAATGCTGCATCTGATCAGGGTCTACACTTTTTGCTTAAAACTTCTGAATTTAGAGGTTAAAAGAAACAGTTTAACCAATAAAATGCCAATCACGACAATCGTCGTCTGTTTTGCTGTCTGCTGGTTACCTTAAAAGTATTTTTTGGAAACAGTGTGGACTCAGATCAGACTGCTCCTTTCTGATCTGGGCCCACACTGTTTGCCTGCATGCATACAAAAAATATTTTTAAAAAGTTTTCAAAAAAAAAATTCAGCAGACGACATAAGCAGACGACATTTTCAGATGTAGTTTTTCTCGGCGTCTTAAAAGTTAACCCTTATCTTGCTGTTCACGACAACCCCTGTCTTTGGAAGCAGTGTAAATCCAGATCAGATGGCTTCTGAAGAAGCCATCTGATCAGGATCTACACTGTTTGACATTCAGTTTATGAATTTGTAGGAATAAATAACATGAAGAAATCTGATTGGTTCAAAGTCAGAAATGGGTGTAGCTTAACTGAATATTCAGCAAGAGAAGGGTTAAGTCTCAGTTTAGGACTGTTTTTCTGAGCCTACATTTCAGAGATACTGCTAGCTAAGCCAGCTGATCAGAATCTTTACTGTTTTCTATTCTGCTTCTAAATCCATGATAAAATTTGGAAATATGATGCAACGTAAAAGGCGGAAAATCGGGCAGGAGTGTAGCATAATGAAATATTCAGCATGTTTAGGATAAACCCTTTTTGGTACCATATGGAATCTTCCTCCTTATATATAGCAGGAGATCATGTCAAAATATAGGGATGCCAGGTTGTGATTTCGTCAAAATTTATTTGGAAAATGACGGAACTTTTAGCAAACAGTGGAGGCCCTGATCAAAGTCGCATTCTGCGGCGTGTGATCTTGGCCTGCACTGTTGGCCAGGGTACCTGTTTTGGGGTTGGTTAATTGAAAAAGTAATAGTGCGCTCTTATTAGAGAATGTGCCATAAGTATGACAAATATGTTATTTCAGGTTGAAAGTTATGACAGAAAAAAAAAAAAATAAGTCGTCAACCTTGTATAAAAAATTTGTAAAAAAAAAATCTTCAAAAATTAAAAAAAGGAATAATAATATGGTAGATCTATAGCTATAATCTTAAATAAATTCCTGCATTCATTCTTTATCATTTTAAATAGAACATTAAATATCTTTAATTTAAAATCATCATTCACGTAGAAAGATCAATACCCTTTTACATTGACACTTGTTGAGGTCTTTAAAACTGGTACGTAACTTAATCCTTAAGTTGCCGAGAAAAACTACACCTGAAAATGTTGTCTGCTTATGTCGTCTGCTGAATCTTCTTGCAAACTTTTAAGAAATTTTTTTTTATATGGGCAAACAATGTGGACCCAGATCAGACTGCTCCTAGAGGAGAAAATAGCCTTATTTGTAAATTTATAGAATAATATGGTACTATTTTTAGGGTAAAAGTGTTACCTTGGTATAGTTTATGGAGTCGTCTATTGTCATTACTTTGCGATACTGATAAAACGATAGAACGGAACTACATTTTTGGGTGTAATGAGGTCATCATAGTAATAAGTAATATGGAGTTATTTACCTGCGATGATAATGTAGTTTAATATTTTTCTACAAAAGGGTGATAGGTATACTGTACGTGTAATAAAGTACACATTATGGATGAGAAGATATCAATACATCATTTGTCTTTCGTTACGTGCCAATTTTGAAATTCTGCTCTTTTTGGAGACTTAAAACGATGATCAAATTCAGTGGTAGCTCGTATCATCGGAATTTTAGACATTCCAAGGTAATGTGATGTTTGTTGTTTCCGTGAAAATTAAGCTTGTCGGTATTAAAAGATATTTAATATGTTTACATTGTTTCCTAAAATTGTCATTTGCATAAATATACTATTAGCCTGGGGCATTATGAAGTAAGTCGGCACAATATAATGTATTTTGTTCTTTTTTTAGCAAAATGATAAATGTCAAAGATAAAATTCATTTTTTATTTCGCTTTTTCTCTGAAGAATGCCTAGTTGTGTTGGCCACATGTATCTGTTTGCAAAATTTGCTTGAAATAGCTTGCAAACATTATTTTGAGAGGAGAGTTCCCTTTGAGTGAGTGAGTGAGTTTTAGTTTTACGTCCCACCAACAGCTAAGTTCACACGGAGACGGGACCTCGGTTTAAAGACTCGTCCGAAAGTCTGGAGAAGCCCGGGATCGATCCTGCGATCCCTGGTTTACAAGGTGAGTAGGGTAACCACTGCACCACGGAGGCTTCTAGAGTTCCCTTTGAACATTTTCCTGACCTCTAAGGACTGATTTGTATATTATTAATTATTGTAAAGATCCAAAAATTTGAAGACTGATGTTGATCACACTGTCCAATGCTGTGTTCAGTCAAGTGATAATGTGTATGGTAAAGAGTGTATCCCCAGATCAGACTGCTGATATGGAACAGTCTGATCTGGGTCTACACTATAGTGTCTTCTGAATGCAGTTTTGCTCCAGTATTTAGACTGATTATAATTCCTGCATTGGCTGATTGCAGTTCCTGCATAGTCTGATTACAGTGCAGGCTGATTATAGGTCCTGCATAGGCTGATTGCAGTTCCTACATTGGCTGATTACAGTGCAGGTTGATTATAATTCCTGCCTAGGCTATTTGCAGTTACTGCATAGGCTGATTACAGTGCAGACTGATTATAATTCCTGCATAGGCTGTTTGCTGTTCCTGCATAGTCTGATTACAGTGCAGGCTGATTAAAGTTTCTGCATACGCTGAGTGCAGTTCCTACATTGGGTGATTACAGTGCAGGCTGATTATAGTTCCTGCATAGGCTGATTACAGTGCAGGCTGATTATAATTCCTGCATAGGCTGATTGCAGTTCCTGCATAGGCTGATTACAGTGCAGGCTGATTATAGTTCCTGCATAGGCTGTTTACAGTGCAGGCTGATTATAATTCCTGCATAGGCTGATTGCAGTGCAGGCTGATTATAGTTCCTGCATAGGCTGATTGCAGTTACTGCATAGTCTGATTGCAGTGCAGGCTGATTATAGGTCCTGCATAGGCTGATTACAGTGCAGGCTGATTAAAGTTCCTGCATACACCGAGTGCAGTTCCTACATTGGGTGATTACAGTGCAGGCTGATTATAGTTCCTGCATAGGCTGTTTACAGTGCAGGCTGATTATAATTCCTGCATAGTCTGATTGCAGTGCAGGCTGATTATAGGTCCTGCATAGGCTGATTACAGTGCAGGCTGATTAAAGTTCCTGCATAGGCTTATTACAGTGCAGGCTGATTATAGTTCCTGCATAGGCTGATTGCAGTTCCTACATTGGCTGATTACAGTGCAGGCTGATTATAGTTCCTGCATAGGCTGATTACAGTGCAGGCTGATTAAAGTTCCTGCATAGGCTGATTGCAGTTCCTACATAGGCTGATTACAGTGCAGGCTGATTATAGTTCCTGCATAGGCTGATTACAGTGCAGGCTGATTAAAGTTCCTGCATAGGCTGATTACAGTGCAGGCTGATTATAATTCCTGCATAGTCTGTTTACAGTGCAGGCTGATTATAATTCCTGCATAGTCTGATTACAGTGCAGGCTGATTATAATTCCTGCATAGGCTGATTGCAGTTCCTACACTGGCTGATTACAGTGCAGGCTGATTTTAATTCCTGCATAGGCTGATTGCAGTTCCTACATTGGCTGATTACAGTGCAGGCTGATTATAGTTCCTGCATAGGCTGATTACAGTGCAGGCTGATTATAGTTCCTGCATAGGCTGATTACAGTTCCTACATTGGCTGATTACAGTGCAGGCTGATTATAGTTCCTGCATAGGCTGATTGCAGTTCTTGAATAGGCTGATTACAGTTTCTGTATAGGCTGTTTACAGTTCCTACATTGGCTGCTGATTACAACTCTTAGGTAGGCTGATTACAGTTCTTGTATAGGCTGATTACAGTTCCTGTATAGGCTCATTACAGTTCCTGTATAGGCTCATTACAGTTCCTTCATTGGCTGCTGATTACAGCTCTTAGGTAGGCTGATTACAGTTCCTGTATAGGCTGATTACAGTTCCTGTTTAGGCTGTTTACAGTTCCTGCATATGCTGTGTACAGTTCCTTCATTGGCTGCTGATTACAGCTCTTAGGTAGGCTGATTACAGTTCCTGTATAGGCTGATTACAGATCTTAGGTAGGCTGATTCCTGATTGGCTGCTGATTACATTTCTTAGGTAGGCTGATTACAGTTCCTGCACAGGTTGATTACAGTTTCTACATAGGCAGATTACAGTTATTATGTAGGCTAGTTACAGTTCTGCCATTGCCAGATTACAGTTTCACATTGGCTGATTTCAGTGCCTACATAGACTGCTTAAAGTTCTTACTAAGGCTGATTACAGTTCATCATAGGCTGATAACAATTCCTGCATAGGTTGATAACAGCTCCTGAAAAGATTGATTACAGTTCCTTCATAGGCTTTGTTTGATTACAGGTTTGACCGGCCCCGATAGCTCAGTTGGTAGAGTGTCCGCTCCGGGGAACGGGAGGTCTCGGGTTCGATCCCGGGCCGCGACATACCAAAGTCGTTAAAAATGGTACTAGTTGCTCCTCGTTTGGCACTCAGATTTACGGGGTAGAGCTAGGACTGGTCGATCCAGTGTCAGGATAATGTGACTGGGTGTGGTATCATGTAATGTGTCTGGGACATGATACTTCAGTGAGGCAGCACTATAAACGTGAGCATTGAGCTCCCTGTCGCAACCAGACACCGTCGTGATATGACTGAAAAATTGTTGAAAGCGACGTTAAACCCGAATTCACACACACACATTGATTACAGGTTTTGTTTGTTTGATTTGAGGTTTAACATCCCCGTCAGCACTTACGATCATTTTGGAGACATTGTTTCCAATTTTGTGGGACTTACCGACTTTTGAGATGAAATGACATCTCAAGCCCTATCACCCAATGAAACCAAAAGGGTATATAAGCATGGACTGTCCGGCTGATTACAGTGCCTGCATAGGCTGTTTATAGTTTCTACATAGGTTGATTACCGGTACATATCTTACTAAAGCTGATTACAGTTTCTTCATAGGCTGATTACAGTTTGTTCAGTGGTTGATAGCATTTCCTACATGGGCTTATTATCCCCACGCTTTTCAAAGAAAAAGTGGGGATATTGTAATGGTCTTCGTCGTACGTACGTCCGTCCGTCCGTCTTACCGGATAACTCCTCCTAGACGGTTATCGATAGAAACTTGAAACTTTGGGAACTGATAGATCTTTGGTCTGGGGAGTGCATGACACTTTCGGAATTTTGATCACACCCCTACAGGTGGGCCCAGGGGGTGGGGCCCGCGGGGGTCAAAAATTAAAATTTCCAGAACATGGTCGTGTAATATATCAAAGCGAACAGCATGATGAGTAGAAAACATTACAACCAAAATTTGACCCCTGGGGTCAATTTAGAGGTCACCAGAGGTCAAAAACTGATTTGACCCCTTTACCGGATAACTCCTCCTAGACCATTATAGATAGAAACTTGAAACTTTTGGAACTGATAGATCTTTGGTCTGGGGAGTGCATGACACTTTCGGAATTTTGATCACACCCCTACAGGTGGGCCCAGGGGGTGGGGCCCGCAGGGGTCAAAAATCAAAATTTCCAGAACATGGTCGTGTAATATATCAAAGCGAACGGCATGATGAGTAGAAAACATTTCAACCAAAATTTGACCCCTGGGGTCAATTTTGAGGTCACCAGAGGTCAAAAACTGATTTTGACCCCTTTACCGGATAACTCCTCCTAGACGGTTATAGATAGAAACTTGAAACTTTGGGTACTGATAGATCTTTGGTCTGGGGAGTGCATGACACTTTCGGAATTTTGATCACACCCCTACAGGTGGGCCCAGGGGGTGGGGCCCCCGGGGGTCAAAAATAAAAATTTCCAGAACATGGTCTTGTAATATATCAAAGCGAAAGGCATGATGAGTAGAAAACATTACAACCAAAATTTGACCCCTGGGGTCAATTTTGAGGTCACCAGAGGTCAAAACTGATTTTGACCCCTTTACCCCCATACATTACTGTTACTGGATAACTCCTCCTAGACCATTATAGATAGAAACTTGAAACTTACGGAACTGATAAAACTTTGGTCTGGGGAGTGCATAACACTTTCGGAATTTACATCCTACCCCTGGGAGTGGGGCCAGGGGTGGGGCACCTTGGGGATAAAAAAAATCAAAGTTTTCAGAACATGGTCGTGTAGCATATTAAATAGAATGGCATGATGAGTAGAATACATCACAATCAAAATTTTACCCCTAGGGGATGGCCCAGGGGGTGGGGCCCGCAGGGAAGCTTGGGGATATGCGATGGCTTGCCATCGACCGCGCGATTCTAGTTACAGTTTTTAGGTAGGCTGATAACAGTCCATTCATTGGCTGGTTACAGTTCCAGCATAGGCTGATTACCGTTCCTATATAGGCTTATTACAGTTCCTACCTACACTGATTACAGTTCTTACCTGGGCTGTTTACATTATGCATTGTCTGATGTTCCTACATTGGCTAATTACAGTTCCTACCTAGGCTGATTACAGTTCCTACATAGGCTGATTGCAGTTCTTACTTAGGCTGATTACAGTTCCTACATTGGCTGATAGCAGTTCCAACATGTATACGCTGATTACAGTTCCTACATAGGCTGAGTACAGTTCTTACCTAGGCAGATTACAGTTCTTACTTAGGCTGATTACAGTTCCTACATAGGCTGTTTGCAGTTCTTACTTAGGCTGATTACAGTTCTTACATTGGCTGTTAACAGTTCCTACATGCTGATTACAGTTCCTACATAGTCTGATTACAGTTATTTCTTAGGCTGATTATAGTTCTTACTTAGGGCGATTACAGTTCCTACAAAGGCTGTTTGCATCGAGTAATCTGATTGGTTCAAAGTCAGAGATGGGTGTGGCTAAAATGAATATTCAGCAAGAGAAGGGTTAACATGTCTTTTCTGATTTGGGTTACCCAAAGGGCAATGCTCATTCACCACATGTATTTGAACAGACAGGCCTGAGCAAACATTTCAAACCCAAATGTGACACCATGTCATCAGGGTCTACACTGTTTGAAGAATTGTGAGCAGTGCAGATTGGTCTGGCTGTCCCAATACTTTGAGAAAATATGGTTCATTGGTGTCAGAAGTATAAGGTTGTAAGTAAAAAGTTGTTCAAATATGCAGTTTTGTACTTGAGAGTTGTAATGAAAATACGGGATGGCTCATTGGTTTTATATGCTTCCACTGAGTGTAAAATTTATTTGAATTGCGGTTTAAATTCCTTGAAAAAAGTTCAATTCATTCATATACTATAAATATAGTACTACACAGCAGTCTTCAAAAGTATCTTGCTGACTACAGCCAGGTCAACCTCTAAATAGCAGCCATCCAGCATATAACGACTTGAGGTCACTTTGCCCCAGAGAGAAAAAGTAAAAGAAGAGATAGCAGAGGAGATTGGAAAGTTGGATAAGTTAGAAATAGGAAGAAACATCATGATAACAAGTCCGTGAAACGAAGACCCCTCTAAACCCCACTTTATAGAGAGAAAAGTGGCGTTTACGGGGGTATACATTGTCTGCCTTATTTTTGCTCAAAAACATAGATTGTGAGTACTCGTTAGAACCGTCTCATTGAGGTGGTTCTAACGAGCACTCACAATCTATGTTGAAAGCAGAAATAACAAAGATGTTATCATTTTTACCCAAAATGTATAACTTCTGACACCATGTTGGACGCCATTATTTCACACGGACATGTTTTCCTAATGAGAAGCAGAAATAACAACAGTACAGAGATTGTAGTGAATACAGTAGAACTGGGATAATTCAAACTTTCCCTTTTTCATACCGAACCATAATCTGATACTTTGTAACTCTGAGTGAGTTCGATGTAAGAACCACGGTCACTAATCTGTGATGAAAGTAAGAATGAACTGTATTTGGTTAGAGGAAAAATGACGTCAGTTTAGTGTCCACGGTTCAACCAATGAGGATAGGTTGGTTCGACCATGGTTGACTGGTTCCCAGTTTTCCCTAAAGCACTGCAGAAAACTAGAACCAGTAACTTGTCATTGATTGGTTGTTATACTGACATAGGGGGCCTGCCTCGGTAGCTCAGTCGGATGCGCCTCTGACTGGTGATCAGGACGTGAGTTTCCATACCTGCCAGGGTTGGCAAGATTGATCACGAAATCTTTTATAAGGTCATTCTCTCCCGTTGATTCAAGAAGGGCAGTTGTCAGTTTCTGGCGAAAGAATGTGCACTGTACTGGTATAAGCCTGCCCAGGAAAGGTGTGGATAGATAAACTGATCAGCTCAAAATGACAAAGTGTTGACCGGGCCATTAAACTCATATACAAACAAACTGACATGGGGATGGGGTGGTGCAATAAAACGTAACAGCAGCAAAACTAAACTAAATCTGATCGAGCTTCCTCACTATTGTTGGGGCCTAAAGTCGAAACCTTGTTAGTTAAACAACCATGTCATACCCAAACAAAATTGTACACTGTAATAATCCTAAAAATTTGGACACCTTGAGGACTTGCTGTAATTATCCTAAAATTTAAACAAATTTGTTTCAAGGTCCAGTGTGGAGTCCAAAAGGTGCAGACAGAATGGCAAACAGTGTAGACCCTGATCAGACTGCTCCTGAGGAGCAGTCTGATCTTGGTCTGCACTGTTTGCTTAGGCCTATCTGTCCCAATACTTAGGATCATTATCTGTCCCAATACTTATAGGCCTATCTGTCCCAATACTTAGGAACATTACAGTAGATTATTTTGAAAAAAATAAAAATGGCTGTTTTTTAGCTCACCTGAGCACGAAGTGCTCAATGTGAGCTTTTGGGATCGGTCTTTGTCCGTCGTCCGTCGTCCGTGCGTCCGTGCATCCGTGCGTCCGTCGTCAACTTTTGCTTTAAACAACTTCTTCTCCAAAACTGCTGGACAGATTTTGATCTAATTTCACAGGAATGCTCCTTGGGTGATCCTCTACCAAAATTGCTCAAACTTTTCTGCTCGGGTGAACAAGATGGCCGCCAGAGCTAAAAATAGAAAAACCTTTAAACGACTTCTCCTGCTTAACCAGTGGATGGATTTTGAATTTATTTCACAGGAATGTTCCTTGGATGACCTTCTACCAAAATTGCTCAAACAGTTCCGCTCGGGTGAACAAAATGGCCGCCAGAGCTAAAAATAGAAAAACCTTTAAAGGACTTCTTCTCCTTAACCAGTGGATGGATTTTGAAATCATTGCACAGGAATGTTTCTTGGGTGCCCCTCTACTAAAATTGCTCAAACCGTTCCGCTCGGGTGAACAAAATGGCCGCCAGAGCTAAAAATAGAAAAACCTTTAAAGGACTTCTTCTCCTTAATCAGTGGATGGATTTTGAAATTATTGAACAGGAATGTTCCTTGGGAGCCCCTCTACTAAAATTGCTCAAACCGTTCTGCTCGGGTGAACAAAATGGCCGCCAGAGCTAAAAATAGAAAAACCTTTAAAGGACTTCTTCTCCTTAATCAGTGGATGGATTTCGAAATTACTTCACAGGAATGTTCCTTGGGTGACCCTCTACCAAAATTGCTCAAACTGTTCCGCTCATGTGAACAAAATGGCCGCCAGAGCTAAAAATAGAAAAACCTTTAAAGGACTTCTTCTCCTTAACCAGTGGATGGATTTCGAAATTACTTCACAGGAATGTTCCTTGGGTGACCCTGTGCCAAAATTGCTCTAACCATTTTGCTCCAGTGAACAAGATGGCCGCCAGAGCTAAAAATAGAAAAACCTTTAAACGACTTCTACTCCTTAACTAGTGGATGGATTTTGAAATTACTTCACAGGAAGGTTCCTTGGGTGACCCTCTACCAAAATTGCTCAAACCGTTCCGCTCGGGTGAACAAGATGGCCGCCAGAGCTAAAAATAGAATAACGTTTAAACGGCTTTTTCTCCTTAACCAGTGGATGGATTTTGAAATTATTTCAAAGGAATGTTCCTTGTGTGACCCTCTACCAGAATTGCTCAAATCGTTCCGCTCGGGTGAACCAAATGGCCGCCAGAGCTAAAAATAGAAAAACCTTTAAACGACTTCTTCTCCTTAACCAGTGGATGGATTTTGAAATTATTGAACAGGAATGTTCCTTGGGAGCCCCTCTACTAAAATTGCTCAAACCGTTCCGCTCGGGTGAACAAAATGGCCGCCAGAGCTAAAAATAGAAAAACCTTTAAAGGACTTCTTCTCCTTAATCAGTGGATGGATTTCGAAATTAATTCACAGGAATGTTCCTTGGGTGACCCTCTACCAAAATTGCTCAAACTGTTCCGCTCGGGTGAACAAAATGGCCGCCAGAGCTAAAAATAGAAAAACCTTTAAAGGACTTCTTCTCCTTAACCAGTGGATGGATTTCGAAATTACTTCACAGGAATGTTCCTTGGGTGACCCTCTGCCAAAATTGCTCTAACCATTTCCCTCCAGTGAACAAGATGGCCGCCAGAGCTAAAAATAGAAAAACCTTTAAACGACTTCTACTCCTTAACTAGTGGATGGATTTTGAAATTACTTCACAGGAAGGTTCCTTGGGTGACCCTCTACCAAAATTGCTCAAACCGTTCCGCTCGGGTGAACAAGATGGCCACCAGAGCTAAAAATAGAATAACGTTTAAACGGCTTTTTCTCCTTAACCAGTGGATGGATTTTGAAATTATTTCAAAGGAGTGTTCCTTGTGTGACCCTCTACCAGAATTGCTCAAACCATTCCGCTCGGGTGAACAAAATGGCCACCAGAGCTAAAAATAGAAAAACCTTTAAACGACTTCTTCTCCTTAACCAGTGGATGGATTTTGAAATTATTTCACAGGAATGTTCCTTTGGTGAATCTCATCAAAAAATGCTCATACCGTTCCCCTTGGGTGAACAAAATGGCTGCCAGAGCAAAAATAGAAAAACTTTTAAACGATTTCTTCTCCTTAATCAGTGGATGAATTTTGAAATTATTTCACAGGAATGTTCGTTTGGTGTCCCTCTACCAAAATTGCTCATACTGTTCAGCTAGGGCGAACAAAATGGCCACCAGAGCTTCTCCTGCTTAACCAGTGGATGGATTATTAGCCCTGGAGCCAAAAACGGCCTGCCCCGGGGCCCACTGGTTTTACATAGGCTTATATAGGGAAAACCTTTAAAAATCTTCTTGTCTGAAACCAGAAGGCCCAGGTCTTTGATATTTGGTATGTAGCTTTGTCTAGTGGATCGCTACCAAGATTGTTCAAATTATAGCCCTGGTGCCAAAAACAGCCCCACCCCGGGGCCCACTGGTTTTACATAGGCTTATATGGAAAACCTTTAAAAATCTTCTTGTCTGAAACCAGAAGACCAAGGTCTTTGATATTTGGTATGAAGCTTCATCTAGTGGACCTCTACCAAGATTGTTCAAATTATAGCCCTGGGGCCAAAACCGGCCCCGCCCCGGGGCCCACTGGTTTTACATAGGCTTATATTGGGAAAACCTTTAAAAATCTTCTTGTCTGAAACCAGAAGGCCCAGGTCTTTGATATTTGGTAAGTAGCTTCGTCAAGTGGACCGTTACCAAGATTGTTCAAATTATAGCCCTTGGGCCAAAAAATGCCCCCGCGCCAGGGCCCACTGGTTTTACATAGGCTTTTATAGGGAAAACCTTTAACCTTTAGCATGCTGTAGGCGCATTCGTGCGCCCGTGAAAATGTAATGGCGCCACGCTGTAGGCGCAATCGTGCGCCGAAATTGACTGGTGTGCTTGGTGCGACTCATAGAAAAGGAGGAACTCTCGTTTTTCGGTGCGGTTTGGCATTTCGGTATCAAATAACATCCGGGCATCAATGAAAAAAAAAACTTGCCGTTTCGATGTTTTTGGATGGATTTTCTTCGGGTTTTCTGGGTAAGGATGCAATTTTTTTTAGGAAATCGCTACTTTTTGACGAACTTGATCTAATCGAGCCCAAAATACGCTCTGAAAGGGTGTTTTAAACGATTTTTCGACTCAGTCAGCTGAGTGACAGTAGGCTACTTTCGTTTTCCATATGCTTTGAATGGTGGAGAAATCAAGAAAAATACGTGTTTTTGCATGTTAAAAGTTGCTGAAAATGGTAGTATTTGATAAAAACAATTCAGTGGGACGGAGTATCGATAAAAAAATTAATTCAGCATGCTAAAGGTTAAAAATCTTCTCGTCTGAAACCAGAAGGCCCAGGTCTTTGATATTTGGTATGAAGCGTCATCTAGTGGACCTCTACCAAGATTGTTGAAATTATAGCCCTTGGGCCAAAAATGTCGCCGCCCAGAGACCGATTGGTTTTACATAGACTTATAAAGGGAAATTTTTAAAAATCTTCTTCTCTGAAACTGCAAGGCCCAGGTCTTTGATATTTGGTATGGAGCTTCATCTAGTGGACCTCTACCAAGTTTGTCAAAATTATAGCCCTGGGGCTACAAATGCCCCCCACCCAGGGCCCTTTGGTTTTGCAGAGACTTATATAGCCTGGTGCATAGGCTTATGTAGGGAATATCTTTATAAAAATCTTCTTTTCTGAAACAGCAAGGCCCAGGTCTTTGATATTTGGTGTGTAGCGTCATCTAGTGGACCTTTGCCAAGATTGTTCAAATTATAGCCTTTGTTTTTGTTTGGTATGAAGCTTCACCTTTAAGACCTCCCTCAACATTATGCACATTAAAGCCCTTCCGCCAATAATGGCCCTCCCTGGGGCCCACTTGTTACACTATGGATCAGGTGAGCGATCCAGGGCCATCATGGCCCTCTTGTTTCCATATAATCTAATCCCTTTAAACCATGTTATTTTCAAAACTGTATTATAATGAACAGTGTTATAAAGAGTTACGGCATACTTTTTATTGTGAATTTTATATAACTCAGTTGCAGTCGAATTTCAATGGCTGAAATACCTTTTGGACAACGAATATCTGTTTGGGCAGGGGTAGTTAGAGCCAATGAGGGTTACTGCCAGGAGTCATAATGGGGTTAATTTTGGGGCATCTTTTATCATCTCATTGAGGCAATTCTAATGAGTACACACAGCATACATTAATTTTGCAAGATAAAAGTCGAAAATCCCTTTAATTATCCCACACTACTGCTTACATAGAGGAATTCCCTATAGGGACTAAAAAACGAGTTCGACTAGGCCATGGTTTATAACGAGCCATTGGTGTTTGAGCCAATTATTAAAACTGTCAGTGACATCCTAATTTCAAAATTCACTCCCTTAGTCTTTGAATTATTGAGGTTCAGTGGAGGTGTGGTTGAGTGAGGTGAAGGTGACATGTATGTTGCCTCGCTGTGGCGTCTAACTGATATTGGCTTACAGTTGGGCAAGGCCTACACTTTCCTCTTTCTCCCGTGTTCATTCACTTTCATCTCCTCTACTGTCTATTCTGTCTCTTTTCTCCCTTTCACTGGGAGACGACACTAAATGACCCACAAGGGTTGACGTGTCATTAAACCCCAATCAATGAATACATGAAGTTAACATGACATCTATAGCATGTTCAGTTTGTCGAAAGCAGCGGACCAGTCTTGTATGTTTGTAGAAGCCTCCGTGGTGTAGTGGTTGCGCTACTCGCCTTGTAAACCAGGGGTCCAAGATCGATCCCGGGCTTCTCCAGACTTTCGGATGAGTCTTTAAATTGAGGTTCCATTTCCGTATGACCTTAGCTGTTGGTGGGATGTAAAACTACTTGTACCGTAAAATGTCTAATAGACGCCCGGGCGTTTATTAGAATCATTACCTTTCCTGAAGAGGGGGGTGGGCGTTTATTAGAGGCTACAGAAACCTGCAATTTGCATAGGATGGTCAAGAGTACTCACTTTCTTCCTAATGGCTGCCATCTTGTGTCTCAGAAAAAGACTGGTGATACAATAGCCTTGTCTTAGAATAGAATAGTAGTTACCTCCCCTTCCTTCAATAAAGCGAATGCCATTAACGTGTTTCTCATTTCATGTCAAACATGGCAAAATGCGTAAAACCTGAAGTCATTTTGTTTGACCCATTTAATTTCCAACCCTGTCACAATGTCACAAAACAGTTCCTATCAATCAACATCAGAGTAAAGTGGGCGTTTATTGGAGGCTGGTATTTTTCTGAGAATTGCCAAAAAAATCGCCATTTTTAACATCCAAATCAGGGGGTGGGCGTTTATTAGAGCATGGGCTTCTAATAGAGATTTTACGGTATTTTTGTAGAAAAAGTGTGTGGAAAATCTTTATCAGGTGCAATGATTTGGTTTTTGTTAGTTTCATTCAGGAAAAAAGAAGACATTTACCATGGATACTCTTAGTTTATCATGTTAACAAGTCTGCGTAATGAACTCTCCTGTAAACCCCAATTTATAGAGAAAACTGGGGTTTACTGGGGTATACATTATTTTTCTTATTTCTGCTCCAAGATATAATACAAATCCTAAAAATTTGGACACCTTGAAGACTTGCTGTAATTGTCTTAAAATGTTAACCCTTGTCCTGCTGAATATTCATATATGCCACACCCACTACCGCTTATCAACCAATCAGATTACTTGATGCAAATTATTGCAACAAATTCATAAACTGAATGACAAACAATGTAGATCCTGATCAGATGGCTTCTTCAGAAGCCATCTGATCTGGATCTTCATTGTTTGAAAGATAAGACATATCCGGGATCAGCAGGACAAGGGTTAACAAATTAGTTTCATGATCCAGCAAGGAGTCCAATTGTTTGTTTGATTTGACATTTAACGTCCCCATCAAAACTGCATATGTCATTTTGGAGACATTGCTTCCAATTTTGTGGAACTTTTACCCTTCATTGAGAGATGAAATGACATCTCATACCCTGTTGCCCAAAGAAACCTATAGGGTTTTATAATCATGGACGGACCGATTTGCACCGCTTTACCTGGGCAGGCTTAGATCCTCTTAGCGGTTTAACATATTCATGATCAGGTGTAATGATTTGGTTTTTGTTTTAATGGAGCATACAAAATAAATACCTAGCAGTTTCATTCAGAATATAGAGAAGACATTTACCATAGATACTCTTAGTCCATCATGTAATGAACACTCCTCTAAACCCCTTTTTATGTAGAGAAAACTGGGTTTGTCAGGGGTATACCGAGGGCTTAGCGCAAAACTATTGTGTCTGCATTTTCAAGATTTTTTAGGAGAAACAAAAAACATTCCTATTTTCTTGATATTATGGCAACACTTTACATCTTTACATATTTTGAAGGCTAAAATGTGTTTATTTGAACCAAGGCAGTTTTATACAAATCTAACACTTGATAAAAGAGACCTTAACCTTTCGTTCAGTTACAATAGTTTTGCATGCAAAAACCTAACTTTTGTATACATATTTTTGGTGCGAAACTATTGTATCTGCAGTTACAATAGTTTTGCACTTAAAATGTTAAGATTGTGATGTAAATATTGTGTAAATAATGTAGATACAATAGTTTTGCACCAATTCAGAAGAATAGAGATCCACCAATAAGGCCTTCAGAACCATGGAATTTTTACAGAAACATGTTGAAACTTAATACATAGACTCGCAGAAGACTGGCTTAATAACATCAACTCTAAATCCTGGCTGTCATTGCTATGTAGCTTTAAAAATTCTGTTATACATATATAATAACTATGCATATAACAAGTATAGCTTTTACAAAAAGCTAGGTCTACGCTTAGCACATATTAAATGTGAATGTCTAAGATATATCCCAGTCGAAAGGGGAGGAGGAGCCGACAAAAAAAAATCCCAGAAATGTGTTTTTTTGCAAATAACCGTCTTTGCATATATTTAAATTGCCAGTCTGCACCCAGGATCCTGCCGATTGAAGATTTAATAATGTCAAAGTTGCAAATGCTGTAATTTTTGTCAAAAAGTTCTTTTTTATTTTTCAAAAGGCACATGTGCAACTTAGATCAATATGCCTGTAACAAAAACTGTTGGGGAAGTTAAGTAAACAACTTTCCTACACTTTATAGAAGACTAATTGAAGATTAACCCAAAAGTTTTGCTAACGATGAGGCAAGTTTTTTAGATCGCCAGAGCTGAAGGCTCCTGAGGAGATTATAGGATAGGCAGTTGTCTATCGTGGTCGAGAGTTTGTAGATGTATATTTTGTATTAGCCCCAAATATGACAGCAAATATGGGTTTGCACAAATGTGATAGCTTATACTTGTTATGAACCGCTTTCTTCTTCTTGTGAAAAATTAAACTGGTTAAAGGTCAACCTGCATTGTGGGTTACTAATGGCTGTACTTGCATGATAAACCCAACGTCTATATTGTCTATGCCCATGGGCATAGACAATAAGTTAAAGCAATACAATCACACAAAATGGATCATTCAGAATAATAGTGGGTGACCATAATTATCCTACCATATTTAATGCCAACCTGTCTACCTAAGGCTGGGTAAGCTAGCCTAACCATAGCCTACCTTACCATACCCTACCATAAAGTAGGACCTACCCTATGGTACACAGGGCATTCTAGGTTATGGAAGGGTACCCCTCCCCACCCCACCACCATAAGTAGGAGAATGACATTACTTTACCTATCCTATTCCACACCACACTGCTTACAACTAAGCCTGCCTACCAGCTACTCTCCATTGCTCTCTCCCGCTAATTTTATAACAAAAATTAAGATGTGAATCTAGATTCTTACCATAATCATATCTTTGATATTTACTGATCAAACAAACATTCAACATGCCAGCGTTTTTTTTTTTTTTTTTTGTGTGTGTGTGTGTCTTGTTACTTTGCTATGTCATGGTTGCGAGATATGTCGTCAAACCTAGCCCAGTAAGTGATGTCACATTGACACATGCTATATTTCTGTCGGCAACCTTCACGAGCGCTGCTGTCCTACCCTACCTCCATCTGTGAATATACCCTAACTTTTTCAACAGGAAGGGTAGGCTAGCTTATCATTAACCTTTCATGCCCTAGTAACCCTACTCTACCCAACCTTACCCTACCCCTAATTATGGTAGGGCCAATCTTACCATAACATAAGGTACCATAGTGTAGGCTAGGATAGGGAAGGGTATCCTACCCGGAGGGTGACTGTTCCAACTCTAAGACCACCCTTCTTATCAGGCTAGCCTGGCCTGGCTAGGACAGCCTTGCCTACCATATCCCACCTTAAACTATCCTACCCTAAGATAGGGCCTACCAATCTGGTTAAGGTAATGGTAGGGTACTCTTCCTTATCCTATTGGCCAATGCTATGCTTTCCTAGGCTTTCCTAGGTAGGGTGGGAATAGGCTAAGCCTACCCTACCCTAGGGTTGGATACAGTCTGCCTACTTGTTAGGGTAGGTTACAATCCCTAATCACTTTGAGAGGCCCTACCCTAGGGTAGGATATGTTAAGGAAGGATATGGTAAGCTAGGCTAAGCTAGGGTTAAGTGACCCTACCCTACCGTAAGCATTGTGTTTGATAGAGTAGGTATAGTCATTCTTTGCATTAGAGTAGTGGAAGGCTACCCTTCCTTAGCCTAGCCTACACTATGGTACCTGGGGTATGTTAGTGTTGGTGTTAAAATGGCCCTACCATGGTTAGGGTAGGGTAAGGTAGGGTCCATCTATGGAAGGGGCACCCCTACAATACCCTATCAGTTAGGATAGACTAAGGGTTGGCTAGCCTGCCTTACCTTGTAGACAGGATGGTGTTTAAAAGGTAAGGGTATGGTAACCCTACTGATTAGGATAGGGTGTAAGGGACCCTAGCCTAGTTAGCCATATAAGGGTAGGTATGTAACTGTAAGATTTGGTAGAGCAGGTACTACCCTACTGTAGGGTAAGGTGGAGTATGTTCACCCTACTGGTGAGGATATAGGTAGGGTACCCTACCTTATCGTACCCTACCCTAACCTATGGACTACTCTACACTAGAGTACCACTGGGCAGGCTAGGCTATGGAAGGGTATCCTACCAGTAGCCTAACTGGGAGGATGACTATCCCTATCCCACACCACAATGCCTACCCCTTAGCATACCCTATCCCACCCAAGGGTAGGGACTACCCTACTCTTTGGTGCCATCGTGTAGGCTCAGTAATGGAAGGGTACCCAAACTAGGAGAATGACTACCTGTTAGGATAGGGTAGTGTAGCCTTACCTCAATATAAGCACTACCTTACCTAGCCTACCTTATCCTACCTTACCTATCCTACCCTAAGGTAGATTTATTTGTTTGCATTGGGGTTTAACAGCCCAATCAAGACTATTTTAGGTCATTTTTGAGCCAGTCACTTTACCTATCCACACTTTTCCTGGGCAGGCTTATACGTATTAAAGCGGCTAACCAGTAAAGTGCACATTCTTTTGCCAGAAACTGAGAAGTGCCACTCTTAAATCAGTGGAAGGGAGAGAATGACCACAGAAAAGATTTCATGATCAAACTCAGCGAAAGAATGTTGATGGCTCTGGTAAGTATTGAATCCGCGTCTTCCTGATCCCCAGTCAGACGCGCATCCGACTGAGCTACCGAGGCCAGCACCGTAAGGTAGAGCCTACCGTACATACTTTACTATACTCTGCTGGTGAGGGAAGGGTACCCTACCCTCGCCAGTAGGTCGACCATACTCCACCATACACTAACCTACAGTATGACCTACTCTACCAAATTTTACAGTTACCTACCCTAACCTAGCCTAAGGTAGGGTAGACTTGGCTAGGGTACTTTACATCCTACACTAACCAGTACTGCAACCATACTTTACCTTTTTCAATACCATCATGCCTACCCTTAGTGTATCAGACCCTACTTCAAACTAGATACCATAGTGTAGGCTAGGCTAGACAAGTCTAAGGAAGGGTACTCTACCACTACCCTAACTAGAACGACAACTGTATTTATCCCATTCCACCCTGCCTTCCAGGTAAAGTAAGGTAGACTGTTCTAGCTTAGAAATTCTTAACCCTAGCCTAACCCACCCTTGACTACCCTAGGGTAGGCCCTACCAAACTGACTAGGGAAGGGTACCCTAAAAATCAAAGATGGTTGCCAGCGGCCATGTGATCTCAAAGGAGCTATGGTACTAATTGCAACCATATTTGTCAACAAACTGGAACCAGACTTTTCTGCTTACAAAGTATGTTACAGGTCGACAGATTGGCTCGGAATTTCACTGCTTCCACGCAGAGCTGAATCCGACCCGCACACGAGTACTGGTAAACCGCTTAGAGGATCTAAGCCTGCCCAGGCAAAGCAGTGTGAGTGTTGGACCGTCCATGCGTATAAACCCTGTTGGTTTTATTGGGGGACAGGGCTTGAGATGTCATTTCATCTCAATGTTGGGTAAAAGTCCCACAAAATTGGAAGCAACGTCTCCAAAATGACCTTTACAGCGTTGACGGGGCCGTTAAACCTCAAATCAAACTATGGGAACATCCCAGGCATCTTTTTAAAAATTTGACCCGAGGCTATAATGAGCAACAGTATGCTGAAAACAGTACTATTTCAGATATTCCCCAGTAGAGCAGCAAAGTCCTCCATAATTTTAGAACAGACCTAAGTTAAATTATAAATAACCACTGTTTCATTATTTTCCTTCATTTAATTATTTGATTAGTATATTGCCATAAAATGGCAGAATTTCAAGCCAAGGATTTATTTGTTTGATTTGAGGTTTAATATCCCCGTCAAAACTGTATAGGTCAATTTGGAGACGTTGCTTCTTTTTTTTGGGGGGGGGGGGGGGGGGGGGGGGGGGGGGGGGGGGACTTTTACCAAACATTGAGATGATATGATATCTCAAGTCCTGCTGCCCAATGAAACCAATAAGGTTTATAAGCATGAACGGTCCGACTCGCACCATTTTGCCTGGGCAGGCTTAGATCCTCGGGGCGGTTTACCAGTACTTGTGTGCGTTCAGTTTCAGCTCCGCGTGAAGCATCATGCAGCCCATCTAGCCAAGGACCACAATTTCTTGAAATAAATACAGAAAACTGAAATTGTTGTATACTACAGCTTATTTATATCCATTAATTTGGCTTAAATCAGACTTTTGTAACTTTTAATGGTGCAGCCATGTGCTTTTCATTCGGTGCAAAACTATTGTATCTGCAGGCTTTGCTTGAGAAACCTGGAATTGATGGGTAATTTTTAGTGCAAAACTATTGTAACTGCAGTTACAATAGTTTTGCGCCAACTTCTAACGGCCTTCGCAGATACAATATTTTGAATACTTTTTAATAACTCCAGAACTGAATGGAACATGTACACAACTCTTTGGGGGAAGATGCAAATCAATATATGCAACCAAAATATAGCAAAAACTGAAAATGGCCAAAATGTCAGTTACAATAGTTTGCGCTCAGCCCGTGATACATTGTTTTTAGCTCACCTGTCACTTGTTGACAAGGTGAGTTTTTGCGATCACATTTTGTCCATCGTCCGTCATCTTTACGTGCATGCACCTGTGCGTGTGTGTGTGCATGTGTGCGTTCATAAGCAATTTCTTCAGATGACATCTAAACCACTGGTTAGTTGATCCTCTTTCAAAGTTGTTCAACTGGTTCCAGTTCGTTGCACATCTAGGTTACAGGAGCCAAAAATATAAATTTTTAATGGAAAACTTAAAAAATCTTCTTCTCTGAAACCACAAGGCCCAGGTCTTTGATACATTGTATTTGTTATGAAGCTTCATCTGGTGGACTTCTATCAAGGTTGTTCAAATTATAGCCTTTGGGACAAAAATAGCCTCGCCCGGGGGGCCAATGTTTTACATAGGCTTATATAGGATAAATCTTTAAAATCTTCTTGTCTAAAACCAGAAGGCCTAGATCTTTGATATTTGGTTTGAAGCTTCATCTAGTGGACCTCTACCAAGATTTTCAACAAATTATTGCCTTTGAGCCAAAAATGGCCCTGCCCAGGGGTTTAACTGGACCAACTGATGACTTAGGGGTTGTCGTATCTCTTATCATGCTGTTCACGACAACCCCTATCTTTGCAAACAGTGTAGATCCAGATCAGATGGCTTCTGAAGAAGCCATCTGATCAGGATCTACACTTTTTGGCATTTAGTTTATGAATATGTAGCAATAAATTACATCAAGTAATTTGATTGGTTGATAGACAGAAATGGGTGTGGCTTAAATGAATATTCAGCAAGAGAAGGGTTAAGCTATATTGACAACCTATCAGGTTAACAAACTTAAATTTCTTCAGTTTCTTTTATGATTTTCTGGTCCACAGGTGAGCGATACAGGGCCCTCTTGGCAATCTTGTTCTTATTTCCACTCCAAGACATAGTTTCAGAGCTCTCGGAAATGCAGGATTCTGCGTATTTTACGCCAACTTTTGCCATTGTACGCGTAAAATTCACAACCGGCGATTCTTGTGTACGCATGTTTTTATTGCGACACGCGTCCAAAATTACAGAAGCGGTAAATTCAGAAGCTAATTTAGGCCGCTTATGCAATACCAATAAAAGATCAAATGCGGTGCCGCTTTTTATGTTGAAAGCGCACGTGCCACAACCCAGTAGGCGTGACCTATATTGACAGGTATTTTTGCACCTGTCAGTGGGAGAGACGATATTGGAAAGTGGTCGGTTTGCGGCACGTGTTAAAAATGATTGTACCTGTTTAATCTCGCCGCGCTGATCCCCGTGTTATTACGGATTACAATTAATTATTTTACTAATTGATGTAATCTCATATCATCAACGGATTAGCATGAGTCGGTAAAATATCACGTTTAGTTAAACCAGGGTTACGGCAAAGACGATATAATTGACGAATTACCCATGTCATGTATTTTCGCGACTATACGATCATACTTTTTATCGCTCGGTCAAAGTGTGTTTCGACGTTTACTGGCGACAAAAATGTATGTAATTCTTCAAAATACAATCATTTTAACAATTGCAGGAAGTCAGACGTGGTTAGGATGCTTCCCCTACGTATTTGTTTTCACCAATTAAAAATAATTGAGCTACTGTCACGTACATATACGTCCGAATTTGAAAGCACAAATATAGCTAAAAAGAACGCTGCTTTTTTGATCTGGGTTTACATTATATCTGCTGTTATCCTAATACTACCTTATTTTTATGTGGCATTATTTGACTAGAAGTGTGAGAATAAATCTGAGCAACTGCATTGGGAGAGGGGGGGGGATAGACACATCAGTGAAATATTTCTAACTAGTACCCACAATCTACATATTTGGAACGAAGTTATTAAATGCATTTATCAGAAAAAAAAGAGTTTGGGAGCCATGAAAGTATACAGTTTTTCATATGGACATGCAGCCTGATAATAAGAAGTTTTTGTGACTTTGTCTATGTTCTATGCGCGATCAAGATCAGAACTCCAACTTTTTTATGTGCGAATCCAACTTTTTATCTGTGAATCCAACTTTTTACAAGGAAGGATTCCTGGAATCCTGTTTTCAAAATCCTAGTGAGAGCTCTGAGTTTGTTGGTACTCTTTAGAGCTGAGGTGGTTCTAACAAGTACTATTCACTAACTCATTAGAATGGCCTCAATGAGGCAGTTCTAACAAGTGCCTATATGTATACAGCCTATGTTCAGAGTATTGAGAAGAAAAATGTTTTGGATTTGAAAGACTAAGACTACCATAATCATTCTAAATATTGGGACAGATAGGCCTGCCTTAAATCTTAAAGTGTCAGTCATGACTGTTTCACATGACATATTAGGTGTTCTTTTTATTATTTTTTGAAAAACGTCATGTGATTCGCTAAAATGTCAAGTCTATTTGTCTCTGACAAATACGTTTGATTGATCAGGGGTATTTGATTTAACGACAGGTCAACCCTTGTGGGTCATTTTGTGTCACCTTCCAGAGAAAGCAGAAGAGATAGTAAAGGAGATAAAAGTGAGAGACAGGTCCGAAAGGAGAAAATGAATGGATCGAAGTGTAAAAACTGAAGAAATATCAACTCCCTGCTGCAAGGATAGCAGGCCTTACCTAACTATAAGCGAATATGAGTTGGATGCCGCCGTGACGCAAGATACACGACACCTTTGCCTCACCCAGCCAACCCCTCTTACAAATAAAAATATTTTGAATGCCATTTCTGTTCTTCAATTTAGCTTTGTGCTTTAAGATTAAACCTATGGTTACCATGCATGTTAACCCCTTTTGTACCAAATGGAATCTTCCTCCTTATATATGGTGGTATGAGTCCATTTCAAAATTTAGGGGTGTCAGGTTGTGTTTTCTTCAGAATTTGTTTGGAATTTAAACGGCTGAACTTTTTGTAAACAGTGTAGGTCCTGATCAGACGCCACGTTCTGGGCCTGCACTGTTTACTAGGGTACCCGTTGTGGGGTTTCCAGTACAAAATGGGGTTAAGGTAACAATACAGCCCATATTATAATATATAATAGAGGTGTATGCTAAATTTTTACATTAAGACCACCTTTGGGACTGTCCAGAAGTGGTCTTGTTAGTGGGGTGGTCTTCATAATGGATTTAAAACTTTAACCTTTAAGATGCAGAGAAAAACTACATCTGAAAATGTCGTCTGCTTTTGTCCTCTGCTGAATGTTTTTTGGAATCTTTTTGAAAATAATATTGAGTGCATGCAGGCAAACAGTAGGAGCAGTCTGATTTTTCTAGTTTTTCTTCCCAGGATCAGATGTTGCTCAGTTTGCTAAAAAATTTTTTTAAAACTCACTAAATGGACCCGTCCAAAACTGTTGTTGGAAGAAGATTCCATTTGTTATACATGCACAGCCGAACTTCAATGGCTCGAACACCTTCGGGACCTTGAAAATCTGTTCGAGACAGGGGTAGTTCGAGCCATTGGGGGGTTACTGTCAGGAGGCATAATGAGATACGTTTGGACATCTTTTAGGTGTTCTATAATGAAAATGTATGCTGTGTGTACTCATTAGAATCGCCTCATTGAGGCGATACTAATGAGTACACGCAAAATGTATGCTGTGTGTACTCATTAGAATCGCCTCATTGAGGCGATTCTAATGTGTACACACAGCATACATTTAAATTGCACGATAAAAGATTCAAATCTCATAATTATCCCCCACTGTTTCTATATAGAGGATTTCTGTAGGGACTAAAGAACGAGTTTGATGCAGTCATGGTAAACATTTGTCACCGGTATTCGAGCCATCCGAAGTTCTACTGTATATGGGTTAACCATTTAACCATGGATGTGTTTCTTTTTCTTTTTCAGGCAAGATCAGAAACAGAAGTACAATCCGAGAAAGCATGGATGGATGCAGAGAGGGTGTGGCTTGTGCACAAGGGTGGATTTGCCTCAGCCAGTCAGTTGAAAGGGGATGGCCTTGGACTACCAGAGGGGCGTGTCAAGATAAGGTTGGATCATGGTGGAGAGATTCTGGAGGTGGATGAAGACGATGTGGAGAAGGTAAGATTCTTTATTAGCAAGAGAATTAACATAGCAACGGATGTGATGGGTTTTTCTTGATAATTTAACCCATTGTATACGGAAAACCCCTAAATGGGTACTTGGGCAAACAGTGCAGGCCCAGATCAGACGCAGCAGAATGCGGCGTCTGATCAGGTCCTGCACTTTTTGCTAACAAAATTTTCCGTCAAAAATAGAATAAAAATGAAAAAATAGGCCTGCCACCCCTTATATGACAAATGGGCTTGTCCAACATATAGCAATCGAAGTGTCCACTAGTATACAACAGTTTAAGGACATTGTTGCTTATTTTTCTATATAAACCCATGTTGTGGGTATTGGAAACTACCACCTCACTGAGGCAGTTCTTATGAATGCCCACTACATAAATTGTATGGAGAATTGACAAAAATTTATCCGGCAATTATCACAAAATACCCACATCTGAAAATGGAGTTTGCAATATTAAATGAGCAAAATTTTAACGATTTGTTAACTAGCAACGTCATTTGTTCCTGGTGTGACTTTACTGATCACAAGGGCCATTTTAAGCCTCTGGGCAGAGAATCCAGAGAGATTGGTGAAAACTCAGTCCAACTTGTATTAATAGCAAGCACCTAAGGGATAATCCCCAAAATAAACGAAACTTACCTTGGTAAAG
This sequence comes from Lucinisca nassula, assembly GCA_963580285.1. NCBI lineage: Eukaryota > Metazoa > Mollusca > Bivalvia > Lucinida > Lucinidae > Lucinisca > Lucinisca nassula. The sequence continues at coordinate 21,411,466 of OY757022.1, forward strand.
GTGATGTTTGTTTCGGATTTTATGTAGTCATCAAAATACTGGAGGGATCAAATGAGATGCGCGCAGGTAACTGTCATATTCCTCAGTGCCTTCAAAGCAATAAGTGGTCTTTACAAATTAAAACTCAACTGGAAGTTCAAACTAGAATTGAACTTAACAGTAAGTTCCATAAGATTTTATATGAATTTAAAATCATGTCAATGAAATTTCTTCCTGAGGGAGGGAAATTATGGTATGGGAGGGCATTTGATCCCTCCAGTATTTTGATGACTACATAAAATCCGAAACAAACATCACCTTTACCAAGGTAAGTTTCGTTTATTTTGGGGATTTTATTACGTCATCAATACTTCCGTGCTCAAATGAGATTTCAAAGCTAATTTGAAAAGAACACTGCTTTACAGATCATACTGTTCCACATTTTAATAGAGAAACATGTGAAACAATGACATATAATAGAAACTGTAAATTACAAATTTACAATTTCAAAACTCCCTCGGCAAATGAAATCTCTTGTACCACAGGCTTGTCATAAAATTTACCAAAAGTCTTAGTATTTGACCAACCAGCTGTTTTAAGAATATGATCAATTGGCACACTATTTAATTTAGCTTTGGAAGACGCTGCTCCCCTTATACTATGAGTTTTGAATATGTCACAATTGACCCAGCTAAGAACAATACTGTTCTTAACCATCTGTTGATGGTTCCACTTGACACCGGTTTATGTGGTTTCATATAACTAATAAAGAGAGATGTCGAATCACCTCTCAAACCCTCAGTTCTAGTCAAATATTCTTTGAGTGCAAAAATTACGCACAGCCTCCTATCTGGAGGATAAGATTTCAATACCGCTGCAGGGTTATCTTTCCCTGGAAGTGAATGTTTCAATAAATCTCTGTACAACAAAATAAACGAATCTTTTGTTTTAACCATCCCTCTTAAATCAAGCAGATGAATTGACTGTGTACGACAAGCCAAAGTGAGTGATATTAACATTACTAACTTAAAAGTTAGTAGTTTCAGGGTCAACCCTTTGACAGGAGATAATGTCCGTAAATAACGTAACACAACAGCAACATCCCATAAATTTGTGTAACGTGAAGTGGTTGGTCTCTGATTATATACACCTTTCATGTATCTGATTACCACAGGGTGACTACCCACTAAAAAACCACCAAGTGTAATCCCAATAGCTGACAATGCACTGTGTGCTGTATTCAGAGCACTGTAACTTAAATTTGCTTCAAATAAATTAGTAAAAAATTCTAGAACTTCATTTAGATATGTTCTATAAAAGGGTTATCCTTTGGAAGCAAGGAATACATCACAGAAGTGAAAAATATGGAGTGTACATGTTTTCTGGGTCAGACTAGCTAGTTTCGGCAAATTAGGCCTCATCAGTGACCCTCAGATATTTTCAAAAATCCACAATGGAATCAATGATCCCAAAGGACAAGAAAATATAATCTACACTATGATGTAGGGCAGGGAGACGTTTTACCGCCACCACACATTCCCACACACCAGCTGTAGTGAAGTTAAATATGTTCTATAAAAGGGTTATCCTTTGGAAGCAAGGAATACATCACAGAAGTGAAAAATATGGAGTGTACATGTTTTCTGGGCCAGACTGGCTAGTTGTATGAAAGGCATCTTTTTGCCGCTCACAACAGAAAAGTAACCATCTTTTGATAAAGGAAGCATACTGCTTCTGGGTACTACATCTCCATGACTGCATGATGATATCAATAACTTTTCTTGAAATGTTTTGATTTTCATAGGCATTCCGGATAATCTGCATGCTATCAGTGTTAAGGTTCTGGACAATGGATGAACTTTGTTGATTCCCGGAATCCTCAGTAAAGTCACTGATTTCGGAAGTATCCTCGGATAATCTATTGCCAGATTCAACAAAGGAGCCCACCAAACTTGAGTGGTCCATAGAGGACAGACAAACAGACATTCCCCCTGGTCGTCCTTTAGCTTTCGTATGCATCTCATCACCAAACTGAAAGGGGGAAAACAATACAAATAACTGTGTGCCCAACTAACAGTAAAGGCATCCACATTTTCAGCTTCCGGATCAGATTTCCATGAAATATACCTAGGTAATTGTTTGTTGAGTCTGGATGCCATCAAATCTATATCAGGCATACCCAATATTTGTACTAATTTCATGAAAATCTGCTCATTAAGCATCCATTCAATATTGTCATTGAATTTCCTGGATAAAATGTCTGCCTCATTCAGAACCCCAGAAACATGTGCTGCTGAAATCCAGATATTTCTCTCCATACACCAAATCCAAATTTGTTTGGCCAATGAATTACATAATAATGACTTAATGCCACCCATAGCATTAATATATGACATGGCACAAACATTATCTGTTTTCAGTTGCACATGAACATTGCTTTTATTTGAACAAAAAGCTTTGAGTGCCAAAAAGATGGCTAACAATTCTAAATAGTTGATATGAAATTGGAGTTCATCTGGTTTCCATCTACCACCAATATTACAGTCTCCATTTGAAGCACCCCAACCTAATGAGGATGCATCACAGGTAATTGATAAATCTGGATTACCATGAGAAATTTGCCTTTTTTGATTTTTCAAATTATCAATCCACCAAACCAGATCTTCCTTCATATCAGAAGTAATAGGCATAATGGCATCAAAATTTCCACAGTTACCCTGCAAAGCCCGAATCTTTGCTAACTCCAAATTTCTATAAAACAACGGTCCATACTGAACAGCTGAAAAACTTGACACCATTAAGCCCAATACTCTGGCTACCTGTCTAATCTTATCTTGACATTTCAACGTAAGTTTCTTACATTCAGAAACTATTTTAAGAACTTTCTCTGCTGGTAAATACACAATCATTGCCTCTGAATCAATCCAATTACCCAAAAATATAATTTTTGTGGTTGGAACAAGAACTGACTTAGTCTCATGGATAATAAAACCCAAATTTACCATAAGATCAACAGTATCAGCAACATTGATCTTACAATCCTCAAATGTGTCAGTGACCAACAGAGAATCATAAATATACCCTGAATTGGTATGTCCTAACTGCCGCAGAGTAGCATAGACTGGTTTCATTAGTTTAGTATACAATCTCGGAGCACAGCTTATTCCAATTGGAAAGCAAGTATAGGAATATAATTTTCCTTTCCAAAGAAAACGGAGATATTTTTGTTGCTCAAAAGCAACCGTAACCATGTAATAGGCGTGCCTGACATCAATAACAGCCATAAAAGCATTCTGTTTTATTAATTGCACAGCCGTTTCAAAAGTATCCATCTTAAAATGATGGTATGATACTTTCTCATTCAGTTTTTTCAAATTGAGAATCATTCTATATTCTCCGTCTTTCTTTGGTACGACAAGAATTGGAGAAATAATTTCTCCTAGAGAATGATCAACTTCAGTGATAACATTCATTTCCAAAAGTTTAGAAATTTCATTTTCAATTACATGACATTCAAATTCTGAAAACTGACAAGTTTTCATAACATGAAAATCAGATTCATTAAAGTCTTCCTCAAACTCAATATGACAATGCTGCACAATGTCTAAAATTCTTTCATCAGAAGTAATTTTTCTCCAATTTTCAACGTAAAATTGCAATCTCCCAGCCTGAAACCTGCTTACCTTATTTACTTTTTGCTGTGCTCCGACAGCTGTTTTTTGTCGCACCTGCTTTAGCAGGAAGACATAGGCGTGCAAGTTTCCGTCCGTCCGTCCGTCCGTCCGTCCGTCCGTCCGTTCGTCCGTCCGTTCGTCCGTCCGTCCGTCAACATTTTACACTGGATGTCTTGTCATCGCAACTCCTCCTACACTTTTAGACTGATCATTTGGAAACTTTGCATGTGCTTTCGCCATGGTCTGAGGATGCGCATGTGGTTTGGACTTAATCTTCGAATCAATTTTTGTCACTTTTTCCATATTGTGAACTTAGTCATTTTTAGGTATGCGATACGTACCTCTTGTCATCGCAACTCCTCTTGCAGTTTTATACCGATCATTTTGAAACTTTGCATGTGCTTTCACCATGGTATGAGGATGTGCATGTGGTTTCGACATAATTTTCAGAATATTTTTTTCCGCTTTTTGCACATTATGAACTTAGCCATTTTTAAGCTTCATTTGATATATGATAGGTACCTCTTGTCATCGCAACTCCTCCTACAGTTTCATACCGATTATTTTGAAACTTTGCGTGTGCTTTCGCTATGGTATGAGGATGCGCATGTGGTTTGGACTTTATCTTCGGATAAATTTTTGTCACTTTTTCCACATTGTGAACTTAGTCATTTTTAACCTTCGATTGATATATGATAGGTACCTCTTGTCATCGCAACTCCTCTTGCAGTTTTATACCGATCATTTTGAAACTTTGCGTGTGCTTTCGCTATGGTATGAGGATGCGCATGTGGTTTGGACTTTATCGTCGGATCATTTTTTTTTTCACTTTTTCCACATTGTGAACTTAGTCATTTTTAACCTTCAATTGATATATGATAGGTACCTCTTGTCATCGCAACTCCTCTTGCAGTTTTATACCGATCATTTTGAAACTTTGCGTGTGCTTTTGCTATGGTATGAGGATGCGCATGTGGTTTGGACTTTATCGTCGGATCATTTTTTTTCACTTTTTCCACATTGTGAACTTAGTCATTTTTAACCTTCAATTGATATATGATAGGTACCTCTTGTCATTGCAACTCCTCTTGCAGTTTTATACCGATCATTTTGAAACTTTGCGTGTGCTTTCGCCATGGTATGAGGTTGTGCATGTGATTTCGACGTAATTCTCAGAATATTTTTTTTTCACTTTTGCACATTGTGAACTTAGCCAATTTTAAGCTTTAGTTGATATACAATAGGTACCTCTTGTCATCGCAACTTCTCTTACAGTTTTATATTGATCATTTTAAAACTTTGTGTGTGTTTTTACCTATGGTATGAGGATGTGCATGTGGTTTTGACTTTATCTTGGGATCAATTTTTATCACTTTTTCCACATTGTGAACTTAGTCAGTTTTTACCTCACATATATAGGCTATGGATTCTTCTCAAAGCCCTGTATTCATTTCTTCTGCCTTAAATAAACTTTTATTTTTTTGTGTGGGGCAGGTGGGGAGCAGGTGCGACATCAACTTCACCGAAGTTGAATTTCTGGTTTGGTTTTGAAGGAACAAAACCCATTCCACGACCTCGTGATTTGGTAATACGCCCTCTGTATACACCTCGGAATCTAGCGCCTCTACCTCTGTTGTGGTAGCCATAGCCACTTTGATTAGCACCCTTGATTTTAGTGCCAATCTTGTTAACATCCTGAATTTCTTTGACATGCTTACTAATGTCATCACCATATAACATATCAGTATATTTCTGGGAAGGAGAACACAAGTAGTGGTATTCAGGATTTAGATTTGATTTATGTAAATCCTTACGCCTGACATTAATAAGTTTATTTGCTTGACCTAAAAGCCCAAGAGCATCAGTACCTGCCTCTATTTTCGATTCGTCCAAATCATTACTACTATCAGACAGTAATTTGGTCAAAAGCACTGCTGCTTTGATCACAGACTCCTGTATCTTCTGCATATTACTGTCTATTGTATGAATTTGAGGAGATAGCAAATTCCACACAAGATTGTTAACTCTAGTCTTAACCAATGAGTCACAGTTTTCAGGCCTATGTATTTCTTTCAGGAGTTTTTGGAATTTCTCATCTGATATACCTTCACGAAATACTTTATTGACAAGTGTGGCTAAGTAAGAATTTACAGGTAAATCAACCTCGTCAACCTTATTATATTTCTTGAAAATACCCTCAAAAATATTGTGGGCTTCATTACTTTCAGAGTCATGCTCTTCGGTAAGATCAATATCACCAGACTCCTCATCTTGACAGTCATAACCCTGAATATTTGGCTCACAAGAATAGTCATACGACTGTTCATCATATTCAGACAGTTTAGATTCAATTTTTGATAACCTCTTATCTTGCAGTGTTTGGTTCTTACTGATTGAATGCAACACACTCAATAGTTCATTTTGATATTTGTCCTGGGCCGAAACTTTTTCTGCCGAAACACTGGGGCCCGAGGACGACGTCCCCGGCTTTTGTGTAGGTTTGGACAAAGAGACATTCTTATCTGGTCTTGGAGTTGCTTTTGACGTAGTTTTGTCAACGTTTTTCTCCGCTGTTTCCCCCGAAACAACATTCATACTGGTTGTTGATTTCTTTATCAAAGCCTCCGCCATGCTGTGGCCGAAAGTACGCAAAACGGCTATTGCCATAAACCAGACCAAATATTTTACGACAATGTCGTAAAAGAAAAATTGTAAATTTATAAACGAATCATTACTTCGTAATAATTCTAAATGAAATAATTTATAACTACGATTTATTCCGTAGAAATAAGGAATACGACACAGCTAAATTGGCGAACCTCGTTCACCTTGAGTGACAACACCCACGTGTTTTTTATCACTCGAGACAGGTGGAAGACACGTCCTCACACCTGTAAAGCTGATTGCACACTAAGGAATATGACAGTTACCTGCGCGCATCTCATTTGAGCACGGAAGTATTGATGACGTAATAAAATCAGATGTACCTGCTCAGGACAGGTGCTTGTGACGAGAACTGAATGCAGTCTTTTAAATTAGAGTAATATGTATGACCACAATGACAGGTTTTGCAATACTGTGTGCATAGGAGTGATGTAGAACTGAATCTTCATAAGTTGCACAGGTGAAATTTAATTAGAATATATCTACCACTTTACAAACTTCTTAGCTTTGAACAACTTGGCCACAGATGTCTAAGCTTCAAACAACTTGGCCACAGACTGTCTAAGCTTTGAACAACTTGGCCACAGACTGTCTAAGCTTTGAACAACTTGGCCACAGACTGTCTAAGCTTTGAACAGCTGAGCTACAGACTGTCTAAGCTTTGAATAACATGGCCACAGACTGTTTAAGCTTTGAACTACTTGACCACAGACTGTCTAAGCTTTGAACAACTGCACTGGGCTGCAGACAGCCAAAGCTTTGAACAACTAGGCTACAGACTGACAAAGCTTTGAACAACTGGGCTACAGACTGTCAAAGCTTTGAACAACTGGGCTACAGACTGTCTAAGCTTTGAACAACTTGGCCACAGACTGACTAAGTTTTGAACAACTGCACTGGGCTGCAGACAGCCAAAGCTTTGAACACCTGGGCTACATACTGTCAAAGCTTTGAACAACTTGGCTACAGTCTGTCAAAGCTTTGAACAACTTGGCTACAGACTATCAATGCTATGAACAGCTGGGCTATATACTCTCAAAGCTTCGATAAACTGGTCTACAGACTGTCAAAACTTTGAACAACTATGAACCTTTGAACAGATTGGCTATTTACTAGGCTGTGAGCAACTGGACAACAAATTGTAGAAGTTTTGAACAACTGGGCTACAGACTGTCCAAACTTTGAACAACTGCGCTACAGACTGTTGCAGTAGCTTTACCAAGGTAAATCCCATCTTTTACGTGGCAAGACTAGACACAGGGTTGCCTACTAGCGGTACTTGTTGCTATTCACCCACTTTGTACAAACACTCTCCTTTCTTACATAGATTTGAGACCATTTTGAAATTAAAGGGTTTCAGATTGAGCCATTTTTGAGATGCTTTTAAGAATATGTCCAAACTTTGTATTTTGCGAACACTGAAGGCCCTGATCATATCCATTTTGGGGTTTCCTGTATGAAATGGGTTGAAGCGAAATGTCTTTTTCATGGCAGTTTTATGATAAAACTTAAACAGTGTAAAATTTGGAAATGATAACGATAATAAAAAGAAAGTGTATATTAAGATATGATTAAGAAGCATTGATACACCTTCAGGGGAGGCAACTTTTAAACATATCATATTTACCCTTGGTATTCAGACACATTATCACCTTACCATACTTGCTCTAAAATTCAAACAAGTGATGTTCTGTCTTAAAGGTGCATTATAAAGCTATCTGGTAGAAATGCTTCCAAAAATAAAATACATATAGCCGGTATTTTTCTTTAAAACAATACAAATGATTGCATTTTATGCAAAAATGCGAACAGTTATGATGACAGGTACAAGAGTTTGAGAGGGATTCCCTAACTAGGTTTTGAACACTAGTTAGATCTATTTTTAGTTTGTGACAAAAATAGAATCCCCATATATGACGTTTTGCAACGTTCATTTTTGGCCTTGTTTGCTTAGGCCATGCATGAATCGGAAAAAAATATGACGCTGAATACCATGCCATAAGTAACGACACTCAGAGACGATACTGTCGCAATGTATGTGTAAAGTGACAGATTTATTTTTAGAACAGAAATTTCAAACACATGTTGAGAGCGAAGGGTAAACACGAATGAAAACGACCATTTTCACAAAGTTCTGAAGCTGTATTTGGCTCCAAAAGTGTACACATGGCTAAGGATTATGCATTGAAGATAAAAACCAGAAAAAAAAATTTTGAGACCAGGTAGCTCAATAATGCACCTTTAAAATAGCTGGATGATCTAAATGTTTACACCAAGATAGACTGCATCATCATGTAGAAGTCACATCTTGGAAAACCTGCCAGTCATGTCGATAAAGACTGCCTTTTGGGCCTGTTAAGTGTGAAAAATTCCATACTCTTAAATGCTGTATGGAAAGCCAAATTGGCTCACAGAAGTTTTGCAAAGGCAGCAATACGTAGGCTGATCTTAGGTTGATCTCTGGCTACTCGTAATGTAGAATAGGGTTTTTTTTACAGCACAGCCCATTTTTATGCTGTTGATTGTTTACTTTTGGGTGATATATCTTTTTCTTGACACTGCAAAGTTTTATATGAGGCCAATTTAATCTGTTTTAGACAGGAGACCCCATAAGGGGACATCGATTAACAGTGCAGGCCCAGATCAGACGCCGCAAAATGCGGCGTCTGATCAGGGCCTTCGCTGTTTGCAAAAAGTTCAGCTATTTTCTAAATAAAGACTAACAACGCAACACCCCTAAATTTGGATAGAGACTCCTGTTGGAAGATTCTATTGTACAAAATGGGTTAAATTATTTACATATCAAAAGCAATATTTGCATAAGATTCGATGAAAAATTGTGGACACAAAAGTAAAGGTATATATGTTTGGGCCTCTGTGACCTAGTGTTTGCTTGTTTAGTTTAGAGTTTAACGACCCATTCGATCCTATTAAGGTCATGTGGGACCAGCCAGTTTACCTAACCAGACTTTTCCTGGGCAGGCTTTTGCATAAGTGGTTGGCCAGTATAGTGCAGATTCTTAAGGGGAATGGGAACACCTGGCAGATTTTTCCACCGTTTTTCAAATGGAGCCAACTTTCGGGACTTCCTGTTTGCTTTTCTATAAGCCCTGTCCCACAGAAAGAGGGATCTACTCTTAAAGGAAAGAATTTGCTCCTCAGGACCTTATTTACAAGGTCACAGCCATGCTAAATAGGTCAAGTTTAGGCCAAATTGAGGTTGTGTGCAGTATATCTCATAAACTACTGGGTAGCTTTTAATCTTAACATTGGGACAGGATGAAGAACTGATTAGGTTTTCGTGACTTTGACCTTATTTTCAAGGTCACAGCCATGCTAAATAGGTCAAATTTAGGCCAAATATAGGTTGTGAGCAGTATATCTCATGAACTACTGGGTGGATTTTAATCAAATCTGCAGGGATATAATATTTGGTCATGATGAAGAACTGGTTAGGTTTTTGTGTCCTTGGCCTTATTTTCAAGGTCACAGTGGTGCTTTTAAATTAAGCTTGTTATGAAAGGGGTATGTGGTGGTGGGACATCTGTTTTCTCAGAAAACAAGTCTAGGGAAATAATTTTGCATATAACAGAATCTTCCATATAATGGTGCAGGTCCATTAACAACTTCAACATTTTCTGGTTAATTTCATTTGTTGCAAGTTTGCAAAAACCTCCCTTAATTCAAGAAACAGTGAAAACGCTGAAAACTAAGGTCACACATGAGAAGGTAATGTAATATAGTATTTGTAACCCTGCCCTCCCCCCCCCCCCCCCCCCCCCCCCACACACACACACACAGACACACACACACACACACACACCTACGGGGATGGGTGGGGGATAGCGGGGCTAATGTGCGGGTAGTTACCCTCTGTGTTCCCCCGCAGTGCCGGGTTAATGCAGGGGTTTTGATATTATGCAAACATACTCCAGTGGAATTAACTATTACAAACAGCGGGGCAATGGCATTCAGAAGGTCCCCGCTGTGCAGGGCTTCTAGCAGGGCTGTGAAAAGTGAAAAGTCTTTTTCCCCGCTATTCCCTGTAGGTTGGGGGCAGTGGTTACAAATGACTGGTGCATATGTGCCAAATTGTCTGGATACGTCAGTTTTTGTCTAACTCTGTTTAACCAATCAATAGGTAAGACATTTTTGTAGGGGTAATTAAACCTGAAACAAAACAAAACAACAAAAAGGATAAATAAACCTGACCACAGGTAACATAAATAGCCTCAGTACCCATGGTCAAGGTCCTTTTGCAGCCAGTGACCTCTGTGGCATTTACCGTATTTACGCTATATATTCGGGCACCTCAAAATTTGAACAAGTACAATTTACAACCTGATGTTGTCTCTTAGAATAGCTGGATTGTAGACCGTGATGATATGTTGCAGAATGTGGCATCTCATCTGGGTTTGCAATTTTCTATCCATATACCGTACATACAGCATAAAAATTTAAATAAGAATTTACTTTTTTGGTCATCACTGCAGACAAGGGGAAAACAAAATAGGATAATTTTCATATTTTACCCTTGAAACATATACTGTGGGTACTTGTAAGAATTGCCTCATTGAGTGGGTACTTGTAAGAATTGCCTCATTGAGGCAACTCTATTAGGTACCCACATTTTATGTTTCTAACAGAAAATAAGAAAAATGATCTTTTAATCCATGTCCTTTGGCACAGGCCTCCTTTGCCAAGTGGATAAAAGTGCTGACTCTTAATCATTAGGTCTCTCACAGCTGTGGGTTGGAGCCTGGCTCGGGGGATTCGAGCCTGGCTTGGCTCACATGATGCGAGATGCCACGTTCTGCAACAGAAGGTCAGGTGTTTTTTCTCCAGGTTCTCCGGATTTCGCCCACTTCTGATTAACGATCGGCTCCATATGAGTGAAATAATTTTGGAAAGGCCCCCCCAAAAAAAATAGATAAATAAATGTCCTGTTGGCCGCTGCCCATTAGGGCTTGCACACATGAGTACTGGTTAACAGCTTAGAAAGACTAAGTTTGCCCAGGCAAAGTGGTGGCTGTCAGACCGTTTGTCATGCAGATCTACATTGTTTGCTATGCAGTTTGTTAATTGATCGCGAATACATTAGATAAAAGTAATTTGATTGGTTGATAGTATAAATGGGTGTGGCTTTATTAATTTATTCAGCAGGATAAGGGTTAACTCTCCTTGACACTCCTCTTTATCTAGAGCATTGTTAGACCACATAATTTTATGGATTGTTTATTCACATTCTATATATTTTGTGGCAACCGTATTTACCCAAAATATTCGGACACCTTAGCTCCTTACCATACTTGTTCTATAATTTGAACAATTACCGGTAATTACCCGATGTTGTGCCTTTAAACCCTTTTTGTTCCAAATGGAATCTTCCTCCTTACATATAGCAGGAGTCCATTTCAAAATTTAGGGGTTACAGGTTGTGTTTTCTTCAAAATTTATTTGGAAAATAGCTGAACTTTTTGCAAATAGTGTAGGCCCTGATCAGACGCCGCATTCTGCAGCGTCTGATCTGGGCCTGCACTGTTTGCCAAGTACCCATTTTGGGGTTTCTGGTACAAAATGAGTTAAGCTAGCTGAATGGGTGGCAAACAGTGTAGATCCTGATGAGATGCCACATTCTTTGTTAGCACTGTTTGCTCAGGTCTGTCTGTCCGAATACATACGGTAAATATGTTAATATAATTATTGTTCTGTGACATACCAAACAAGCTTTTTATTTTCGTCTGAAGACATGTTTTATATACCATATATATTCTAATAAGGGCACTGTTCATAGAAATTTCATTCCAATCGCAATAATTGCAAACAGCTCAGTACCCGTTTGTTTGCCCAGTTTCTGGTACAAAATGGGTTAACCACTTGACCACAGGGCGCCGGGGCGGGAAATTTTCGAAACGTCACCAGACCTAGATCTGGTACCGAAATGTCATTTGCCAGCCTTGGTTTAAAAGACATAGAGCACTGGTCACGGTAGCTCAGTCGGATGCCTGACTGGTGATTAAGAGGACACGGGTTCTATACCTGCAGGTGTTGGCAACATTCTTTTGTGGAGATTGATCATGAAATCTTTTCTAGGATCATTCTCTCCCTTTTACTGATTCAAGAAGGGCAGTTGTCAGTTTCTGGCAAAAGAATTAACACTGTGCTGCTTAATCAGTGTAAGCCCGCCCAGGAAGTATGGCTAGGTAAACAGCTGGATAAACTAGTGTTGACTGGGCCATTTAACTCCAAAACAAATGATGAAATAGCTTTAAACAGGGGAGTCCCTGCCCATCGGGGCTTGAAGAAACAGATTATGCTGGATGGTGCTTCCGTGCAGAGCTGAAACCGACCAAACATTTGAGTACAGGTAATGTGCTTAGAAGGTCTTAAGCCTGCCCAGGAAAGTGGTGCGAGTCTGACGGTCCCTAAAACCCTAGCGGTTTCTTTTTGTGCGGAGGGGCTTGAGATGTTGTTTCATTTCTATGTCGGGGAAAATTCCCACAGAATCTGATACAATGTCTCCAAAATGACCTAAATAGTGTTGACGGGCTGCAAAAGCTGCAACTAGAATAATTGAACTGATGAATATTTTTTGCTTATAACTTGTTTGAAACATGTTGTTTCACAATCCAGCAAAGAGTCAAGAAGGTGTAAACGTAATGGCAAACAGTGTAGACCCTGATCATACTGCTCCTTCAGGAGCACCCGATCTGGGTCTGCTCTGTTTGCTTAGGCCTATCTGTTCCAATACTTAGGATCATTACAGTTATAGTGATGAAAAATAAAACTGAAAATTCTTATATAGAAAGAATTGTCATTGAATTCAAATTATGATTATACCCCTGGTATGCTATGGGCGTGTATACTTTTCATCCTGCTGTTGATCCGTCCATCTGTCCATCACGAACTTCAAAATTTTACATTTGGTTAAAGTTTTATGACAAAGTTTATAGATGCCTGTGTGTTGTAAACTCTAAGACACATTCAATTGATACTTGCTATGTTGCATACCAGTCCAAAGATTTCATTGATGCATACCCCACCCTGCTGCTTCAATAACATTGATGCCCCCACCCCTTCAGTAGCTTTGATGCCCTCACACCCTTGGTCCATTTAGAAATGTTTTGTTTGCTTTAGCTTTTACATGCATATTTCTTTATTCATATTACATACAAGGCGAAAGATATATCAGAGGGTGGCGCTGGCTGGGGGTATACGTGACCCACTGATCGCTTTCTCTAGTTTTATTTTGCAATGTATCATTTATGTCTAACACCTCAGTGCAAAGTTTGTGTTCGTACTTAATAAAGTTGTTGTGAAGTTTATCACAATTCATCATACACTCCATTAATTTTAACTTGCATACTGTGAAATTTTAAATGTGCATTTCATATATATTATGTCTATACTGCATGTACCCTATGAATACAAAATTGTAAGACAAAAACAAAAAGTGACATATGGAAAGGCACAATCAAAGAATACAGCCATCTCAGGCCACAGAAAAAAAATAAGCAAGGATTTTGTGTGTGTGAGTGGTGGGGGATGGGGGTGGGGGGGGGAGGAGGGGGATGTGAAGGTGGGTGGGTTACTGCCCTTTTAAGATCATTTTGCTTGTTTCAAGGCTGTCCTTAATCAGAGGTTGGTGAAAACTGGAGTATCCGGAGAAAAACCACCTGCCCTTCAGCGTATCATGTGATTGAGTCAACAGCGGTAAGAGACTCATTGATTGCTCTTACCCACTAGGCCATGGAAGCCTGTTACAAGAGACATGAAGGCACACTGCCTGAGGTACAATGCTCGACAATATAAGGTGAATCTTCACTGTTTATCATTCAACTGGTGAATTTATACGAATAAAGTTCATCCAGTAGTTTGATTGGTTAGTAACCAAAAATGGGTGTGATAAAACTTTTATTCAGCAAAACAAGTGTTATATAGAGAATCTTACATGAGTGTTCATGTATTATTGAATTTATTAAACGAGTTGAGGGGAATGGATAAAATGCGAGGCTTTGCTGAGCATTTTATCCCTTTTCCTCAGCTTGTTTAATAAATTCAATAATACATGAGCACGAATGCAAGATTCTATTATCTTATGACATTTAAAAGGCATTTTATTCACCAGTTTTTACAAGAATGTCAATATTACGCCATTAGTAAATGCGACCTCTTTAAGGACGTTGTACATGTCTAACTATCTAACTAATTTGTATATTTAATCCACTAGTGAATTATCAAATTAATTACATCCCGTTATTACACTCTCAGACATGATGTCATATGATAAATATTATTACTATTTTTCAGGCAAATCCACCACAGCTAGACAGAGCAGAGGACCTTGCTTTGCTGCGGTATCTCAACGAGTCTAGTGTCCTACACACATTACGACAGAGATACGGCGGCAACCTCATCCACACCTATGCTGGCCCATCACTTGTCATTGTCAATCCCATGCAGCCATTACAGATATACTCAGAAAAGGTAGGTTATTCCAGAACATACGTATGTTTCCATTATCTGTCTGCCTATCTACTGGTACTGGGATCTGTCTCATTTGACCATTACTCGTGGGTGTACAGAGTTGCAGGATAAAAGCAATCATGTTATTACTGTAGGGATCTTTTACCTGCATAGGGGTTGCTTCTCCCTGCACAGGGGGCCTCTAGTTGACGTCCCGTTCTCGAGAACGATGCACTTTCTGGCATTCATCCCTGCAAATGAAGCCAGTGGAGCATGTTCGGACACTGCAATTTTATTACGGCTGCCAGGAATCAAACATTGGACCACTGAGGTACCACATTAACTTTTTTATTACACATAGCATCTTGATCATGATCAAACACATATCAACTCGTGGAAATATTCTCGTCCTTTAACACTTAGTCTTGCCTTGCGGAACAATGATATGCTCTACTTTGCAAACCGGCCCCATGCCCATCAGGGCTTGTAACTTGCATACTGGGAAATTTACCATTACTTGCAGGTGTACTTGCAGAAATAAATGTGCTGTATGATGCTTTCATGCAGAGCTGAATCCAACTGCACACGAGTACTGGTAAACCGCTTAGAGGATCTAAGCCTGCCCAGGCAAAGCGGTGCTAGTCGGACCATCCATGCTTATAAACCCTTTTGGTTTCATTGGGCGACAGGGCTTGAGATGTCATTTCATCTCAATGTCGGTAAAAGTCCCACAAAATTGGAAGCAATGTCTCCTAAATGACCTATATAGTGTTGAAGGGGACGTTAAACATCAATTCAAACAAACAAAAATCTTGCAAACAGTGTAGATCCATCTGATCTGGATCTTCACTGTCATTCATTTGGTGAATTTGTAGGAATAAATTACATCAGGTAATTTGATTGATTGATAGTCAAAAATGGGTGTGGCAGAATTAATTTATTCAGCAGGACAAGGGTTAAGAAGTGCTCATTATGTTTGGTCTGTTCTTTTGAATGATCAGTGGAAGTTAATTTTAAGTCTGTCAGTCCTCCGCCCCCGCCCATAGGGGCTTGAAGAAATATATGGGCTGCATGATGCTTCCACGCAGAGCTGAATCCGTCCCGCACACTAGTACTGGTAAACCGCTTGGAGGATCTAAGCCTATCCAGGAGCCGCGGTGCGAGGCGGACCGTCCATGCTAACAAACCCTATTGGTTTCATTGGGCGACAGGGCTTGAGATGTCATTTCACCTCAATGTCGGGTAAAAGTCCCACGAAATTGGAAGCAACATCTCCAAAATGACCTTTACAGTGTTGACGGGGACGTTAAACCTCAAATCAAACAAACAAAACTGTCAGTCCTAGAAATAGAATCTTCACATTTTGTCTTTTGCAGTTGAAAGAAAAATATATCGTAAAACTTTGGACATTTTAACCCATTGTATACTGGTGGATTCTTCCACTGCTATTTGTTGGACAAGTCCATTTGTCAAATAAGGGGTGTCAGGCCTATTCTTTCGTTTTCTTTTTCTAATGGAAAGTTCTGTTAGCAAATAGTGCAGGCTCTGATCAGAGGCCGCATTCTGCGGCGTCCGATCTGGGCCTCACATGTTTGGTAAGGTATGCCTTTAGGGGTTTCCCGTGTGCAATGGGTTAAGGATTTGCTGTAATTCTCCTAAAGTTTTAACAAATTTGTGTTGAGTCCAAAAGGTGCAGATGGAATGGCTAGCAGTGTAGACCTGATCAGATTGCTACTACAGGAGCAATCTAATATGAGCAGTCTGCGCTCTTTGCTTTGGCCTATGTCCCAATACTTAGAAGCATTACGAGCATAGCTCCAATGAAGAATAATTTTTGGATAATTTCTGTACTTCCTTTGAAAACCAGGCCCCGAGGTTGTAAAACTTTTTTCATGCTCAACTCAGCTGAGCATGAAATTTGTGGTTTTCCTAAAATTTAAAACACTAATCAGTTGAGCGATTTGTCTTTCTCAGATAGCAGAGAATGTTATTTGTCCTGCTCACAAATTTAAAAATGCCAACAATTGTTGGCATTTTAAAATTTGTGAGCAGGACAAATTTCATGCTCAAGTGAGTTGAGCATGAAAAAAGTTTTATAACCTCGGGGCCAGGACATATTATGTTACATGGTCTGGCGTCTGTCTGTCTAATCCTCTATCCATGCATCCGTAAACTTATTCATTTCTGGATAACTCCTCCTACAGTTTCCAGCACAGGCCTCTGTAGCACAGTTGAATGCACGTCTTACTGGTGATCAGGTCGCGGGTTCGATACTGGCCAGGTCCTCAAGATTCTTTAAAGGAGATTGATCATGAAATCTTAGTCATTCTCTCCCCTCGTAAATAATTGTTCTCTGATATGCAGTAGTGCATATAGTTTTGAGATTACAGTCCATCAAATACTAAAAGAGTTATGCCTTTTTGAAACTTTTTGCAAATTTTTTGTTCTGGCCAATTCCTCTTCCAGTTTACAACTTATAAAGGTGAAATTTGTAAATGAGCCAGCACATGACAAAATCTACAACAAGCCTGTGCGACCAGCTAAGACTCAGATCAGCCTGCTCATCTGCACAGTCAGATCAGAGTCTTCATTGTGCGCTCTTAGGATAGCTAAGGGCCCAAGGCTCCTTCATGCAGCAAGAGAAGTCTCTGGTTAGACTATATTGATGCGCAGGCTGATCTAAGTCTTCGATGGGTGCACTTGTCATATTGTAGGTTTTGTCTTGCACCGGCTCAAATAGTAACACCATGATATGGAGCAAGGCATTTTGGTTTGAGAACATTATCTCATATGCCCCTTTGAAAATTACTGTATATTTATCCCCCGACCGAATAGGTTCGGGGGATATAGCGATCAGCCTGGCGTCCGTCCATCTGTCCGTCCGTCCGTCCGTCCGTCCGTAGACGCAACCTTATGATGGCCATAACTCCTATACCCTTTGAGATTCATTGATGGTTCTTGGCACAATTGTTCACAAGGCCAAGACGGCGTGTCATGCGCAAGAACCAGAACTCTGGATGCCATACTTTTTTAGTTATCTCCCCTTTTAATAAAATAGAATGACTACTTTGTGATGGCCATAACTCCAATACCCTTTGAGATATATTGATGGTACCTGGCACAGTTGTTCACAAGGCTGAGATGGCATGTCATGCACCAGAACCACAACTCTGGTTGCCATGTTTTTGGAGTTATCTCCCCTTCCAATAAAATAGTGACAACTTTGTGATGGCCATAACTCCTATACCCTTTGAGATTCATTGATGGTTCTTGGCACAATTGTTCACAAGGCCAAGACGGCGTGTCATGCGCAAGAACCAGAACTCTGGTTGCCATACTTTTTTAGTTATCTCCCCTTTTATTAAAATAGAATAACTACTTTGTGATGGCCATAACTCCAATACCCTTTGAGATATATTGATGGTACCTGGCACAGTTGTTCACAAGGCTGAGACGGCGTGTCATGCACAAGAACCACAACTCTGGTTGCTATGGTTTTGGAGTTATCTCCCCTTCCAATAAAATAGAGTGACAACCTTGTGATGGCCATAATTCCAATACCCCTTAAGATATATTGATGATACCTGGCACAGTTGTGCACAAGGCCAAGACGGTGTGTCATGTACAAGAATCACAACTCTGGGTGCCATGGTTTTTTAGTTATCTCCCCTTCCAATAATATAGAATCACTATCTTGTGATGGCCACATCTCCAACACTCTTTGAGATATATTGATGATACTTGGTACAGTTGTACATGAGGTTAAGCAGGTATGTCACGTGCAAGAACCACAACTCTGGGTGCCCTGGTTTTTTTAATTATCTCCCCTGACAATATAACCTTGTGATGGCCATAACTCCAATACCCTTTGAGATATATTGATGGTACTTGGCACAATCGTATACAACATTGAGACGGTGCTTCATGCTTAAGAACCACAACTCTGGGAGCTATGATATTTGAGTTATCTCCCCTTCCAGTATAACAGTATGACAACCTTGTGATCATCGTACCTCCAATACCCTTTGAGACATATTGGTGGTACTTGATGCAGATGTACATGAGGTTAAGCAGGTGTGTCATGCTCAAGAATTACAACTCTGGGTGCTCTGGTTTTATAGTTATCTCACCTGGCAATATAACCTTGTGATGGCCATAACTCCAACACCCTTTGAGATATATTGAAAGACTTTGGCACAATTGTATACAAGGTATAGAAGGGATGTCATGTGCAAGAACTACAACTGTTGGTGCTGTGGTATTTGAGTTATCTACCTTTCCAATATAACAGTATGACCAGCTTGTGATCACCATATCTCCAATACCTTTTCAGACATACTGATGGTACTTTGTACAGAAATACATGAGCTTAAGCAGGCATGTCATGCGCAAGAACCACATTTCTGAGTGCCCGGGTTTTTCAGTTATCTCCCCTGACAGTATAATCTTGTGATGGCCATAACTGCAATACTTTTGTTATATATTGCTGGTTTAATTCTGGTGCACTTTCTATTGGTGAACAATCTTCTGAAGGCCATATTGGCTTTTGGTCGGGGGATTTGCCATCTCTTCCGATGGCTATTTTTTTCATTTCTGACTAACTCCTTGTATAATTTACTTTGTAAAGTTTACTTTGAAACTTTGCAGCAGTCTACCATATGTAAGGACAATTATGCCTCTTTGAAAATTTCCTGTAAACATTTCATTTCCGGATAACTCCTCCTACAGTTTACATCAGATCAAGCTGAAACTTGCTTTATGGTTTGACCATGATGTGGAGCAGCATATGTATTTGCCATATCTAATTACTTGTGGTTGTATGACCCAGCTTGCGGAGCTCTAGCTCTTATTTACAATTAGCGAGGTTTTGAACAGCTGGTCTCCTCCTGGTGTTTAAAGAATTTTGGGATTATTTTTTCAGGTAATCCAGATGTTCAAAGGGTGTAAACAAGAAGATATGCCACCTCATATCTTTGCATCTGCTCAGATTGCCTTCCGGGAGATGTTGAACACTCGGCAAGACCAATCCATTGTTTTCATGGGGCGTAGCGGCAGCGGGAAGACATACAACATGCGTCATATTCTTCATTACCTCACAGCATCAACAGCGAGCGTTAATAACATTTTATCAGGTTGGTTGGTTGTAGAAACGTATTAACCTTTGTCCTGCTGAGCCTGGATATGCCTTATCTTTCAAACAATGTAGATCCAGATCAGGATCTACACTGTTTGTTATTCAGATCGTGAATTTGTTGCAGTAATTGGCATCAAGTAATCTGATTGGTTGATAATCGGTAGTGGGTGTTGCATATTGAAATATTCAGCAGGACAAGGGTTAAGGTGTAGAGCTACACCATCAGAGGACATCAGGGTAACAAGTCCATGTAATGAACACCCTTGTAAACCCCACTTTATGTAGAGAAAAGTGGAATTTATGGGGGTATATACATTTTCCTTATTTGTGCTCAGAAACATTGATAACAAAAAATAATTGATTGTTTTCATCATGTGAACATGTCCGTGAAAAGAACACCCCTCTAAATGCCACTTTATATAGAGAAAACTTGAGTTTACGGTTAGAAAAAAAAATGATGTTTACTGGGGTATACAATATTTTTCTTATTTCTGTTCCAAGTCATAGGTTGTGGGTACTCATTAGAACCGCCTTATTGAGACGGCTCTTACAAGCACCCACAACCTATGTTATAAGTAGAAATAAGAAAACTACCACGAATTTTCATAAGAAAAGTTGCCATTTTGGAGACGTAAAAAATCCAAGGATGTGTTATCATAATGTTTAATTCTTTCGGTCCTTTATTTTAATGTTTTCCACTATTAAACTCTCATTCTAACAAAACCTTGATGTTTTCATACTGGGCACCATATTGCTCGATGATAGCCCATGTGTACATTTACTTCTCATGGCATCCTCTTTGGAAAATTGGAAAATATTGCATTCAAAAATGTATTGAGTGTTCTGGAAAAGCTTTGCCATATAACAATTTTGTTAAAGTAAAATTCCTATTTTAAGACCACCTTTGGGATTGTTCAAAAATGGTCTTTAAGTCCCAAATGGGGTCTTTTATAAGGAGACACTGGGTGTATAAAATACAAAGAAAGAATAAAGGAAACCGTCTAAATAAGCTTTAAAAAGCAGATTTAGACATCATTTTAAGTGGTCTTAATAGTGGAATTTTACTGTATTTTGAGTCTTGACAGGGAACATAGGTTGGTTGGTTGGTTTAGGTTTAACAATCCCGTCAACACTGTATAGTTCATTTTGGAGACATTGCTTCAATTTTGTGGGACTTTTACTCGACATTCAGATGAAATGACATCTCAATCCCTGTCGCCCAATGAAACCAATAGGGTTTATAAGTATGGACCATCCAACTCGCACCACATTGTCTGGGCAGGCTCAGATCCTCTAAGCGGTTTACCGGTCTTTGTGTGCGGTCGGATTCAGCTCTGCATGGAAGCATCATGCAGCCCATCTATTTCTTCAAGCCCCGAGTGGCGGGGGCCAAAAGAGGAACATAGGATCACATTCTCTGCCTGAGAGTGATATTTACCCAAGTCAAATTGCGAGGGCTAATGTCACTCTCAGGCAGCGAATACAATCCCAAGTTTCCCATCAAGAATCAAAATGAATAATCATATTAACCTTTAACCTGCTGAATATTCAATTAAGTCACACTCATTTCTGACTTTGAACCAATCAGATTATTTGATGCAGCTTATTTCTACATTTTCATAAACTGAATGTCAAACTGTGTAGATCCTGATCAGATGGCTTCTTTAGAAGCCATCTGATCTGGATCTACACTGTTTGCAAAGATAGGGCTTGTCGCCTACAGCAGGGTAAAGGTTAAACAAAATGAACTTGTGAAACATAAATGCCTTTGACAGGGCTTGCCAGCAGGTCAAAATTCTCAGTCAAGGTCATTGGGACCAACATAAAGATCTTGTCAAGTCTGTGTAATGAACACCCCTTTAAACCCCACTTTATATTATGATATAGAGATAACTGGGATTTATAGGGGTATACATTATTTTTCTCATTTCTGCTCCAAGTCATAGGTTGTGGGTACTCATTAAACTGCCTGAGGAAGTTCCAACAAGATGAGGCAATTCTAACGAGCACCCACAACCTATGTTTGGACTTGAAAAAAGTATCAGGAAAATAACCATTTTAGAGGTATGAAAGAACGCCATTTGTTTGTTTGTATTGGAGTTTAACGGCCCAGTTAACACTATCTTAAGTCCTTTTTGAGCCTGTCAGTTTATCTACCCACACTTTTCCCGGCAGGCTTTTACGTAAGCAGTTAACCAGTACAGTGCACATTCTTTCGCCAGAAACTGACAACTGCCCTTCTTGAATCAGTGGAAGGGAGCGAATGACCATAGAAAAGATTTTATGATCAGTCTTCGCGAAAGAATGTTGCCGACCCCGGCAGGTATCCAACATGTATTTGTTAATACAGGAATGATAAGCACATGCCAAATGTAAGATTGTTGTATGGCAAATGGTTAAAAAGTTTTAAAATGTGTGTATACCTCTAAGGACATAAAAAGAAGCAGCAGCAGCAGCAAAAAAAAAAATCAAAGTGCCAAAGGCACTGAAATGACAGATTCTATGAGAAAATAAAAAAACTGAAAACATACAGACAACCTTTCTAAAAAGCTCTTAAAATTTAGAAAAGTAGTTCTGCAAATTCCATTGTATGATATGTTTGCAGATGTCTATACACCGGTGGTATCATGAAATGCCATTCGATGTTTCAAAGTTTGGAAAAAAACTATTTACGTTTTCAAAACCAAACATTAAAATTCAAGTTTTAACAATGCTACTGTCAATTACTAACATTTTTGTCTGGTCGGTTGTGGATACCTCCCCACAAAAGATACTCTATTTTTCACAAAGAGATCGGAGGAGAAAGGCTGGTCAGTCCAGTACATGAATTCCATTGGCTTGAAGACATTTTTGAGTAAGAACAGCACTATAAACCCGCGCGTAATCCTGCTTGATTAGATATCCCGGATTCTGAGCGCAAATGGAACCACGTGAGGCCGACGCACTTGATTGATGTAACGTCTCGCTGTTCAATTAACGTCTCAGCAATGATCTTGAATGTTCTTAATGTCGCTAGCTACATGCAATAGCTCGAGATACCATTTCGCTTAAATTCCATCCGATATGTCATGCTCTATTATGAACGCGTCGCCTCGGCATACCTTACACCTATATGTCGAAACACCCCGAAACGACAGTCGGCGTGATTCACTGAAACGCATATCACGCGAGTCGCTTGGACGCCAATATACATGTACGTATTTCATGCACCAGCGTAAGTGTTCCGTACTGTGTCGACGTCTAAATTTTGGTCACGACAGGGACGTCTAGCTCTCAAATATGCATCGCACAAGGGCGACGAACAGTGTCAGTGCTTATTAGTCGGTAGTTGAGTGTGTGTGGGTGTGAATTCGGGTTTCACGTCGCTTTCAACAATTTTTCAGTCATATTACGACGCTGTCTTGTTGCGACAGGGAGCTCAATGCTCAGTTTTATAGTGCTGCCTCACTGAAGTATCATGTCCCAGACACATTACATGATACAACACCCAGTCACATTATCCTGACACTGGTGGGACCAGACCTAGCTCTTCCCCGTAAATCTGAGCAGCTAGTACCATTTTTAACGACTTTGGTATGTCGCGGCCCGGGATCGAACCCGTGACCTCCCGTTCCCTGGAGCGGACACTCTACCAACTGGGCTGTCGTGGCCGGTAGTCGAAACCCTTTGTTTATCTACAAGTACAGTGTAGCAGATGCCGCCGGGAATATGCTTCGCATATGCCTCTGTCAGATGAATCGATCTTAACATACTGACGTCGGTCTTCCGCTACGTCGACGTCCACTAGCGTCTTCTGTTGATAGTAAGATGTCGCTCCAACAGACAAATATATCACACGTATGTGGCACCCAAAATCAGAGTCAACGCCATCCGCTTTCCGACCAGCTTCTTACTGTCCATTAGAAGCCTCCGTGGTGTAGTGTTTATGCTACTCGCCTTGTAAACCAGGGATCGCAGGATCGATCCCGGACCTCTCCAGACTTACGGATGTGTCTTTAAACCAAGGTATCGTCTCCGTATGACCTTAGCTGTTGGTGGGACGTAAAACTCAAACACTCACTCACTCTAACTGTCCAGGGTTTAATGAAAATGTTGCAATACGTTCTCACTTGATGCTTTTTGAGAACAAAATACAATTTCTTCTTTTCTAGGCACGACCTTACATCACACATCAAAAGTTTGATCCTGAACTTGTGGTTTCTATCAGTGCTGGTGTGAAGGTGGTACACAGGATCGTTGGCCCCCGCCCAGCGGGGCTTAAAGAAATAGATGGGCTGCATGATGCTTCCACGCAGAGCTGAAACCGACCCAGACACGAGTACTGGTAATCTGCTTAGAGGATCTAAGCCTGCCCAGGCAAAGCGGTGCGAGTCGGACCGTCCATGCATATAAACCATATTGGTTTCATTGGGCGGCAGGGCTTGAAATGTCATTTCATCTCAGTGTCGGGTAAAAGTACCACAAAATTGGAAGAAACGTCTCCAAAATGACCTATACAGTGTTGACGGGGACGTTAAACCTCAAATCAAACAAAACAAAACACAGGATCGTGGCCGGACTGGTAACCATACGTCACGGTTGATTGATTTAACCTTTTTAGCTTAAGGGCATGGTGCCTAAGCGTGTTGTAATCAGGCACTCGTTTGGTTTCAGAATCAAAGCACCGAAAGTGTTGGGGGATGTAGGTTGGGGTGAAAGCCCTGGACTGAGATAAAACTGTTTAACTCTGAAATTCCAAACAATAGTGAAGATTTTGATAAGAAGCGCGTCCTGCAGCGTCCGAACTTGGGTCTACACAGTTTGCCAAGCTCACCCTATGATTCCAGGATGACCTTCTTCAGTCTTATGGAATACCCTGATCTCACTGCGGCTATTTTCTGCAAGAAAAAGGTTATTCTGAGAAGTCAGTGATAGTCACGTAGACGTTAGCTCTCAGCCGCTTTTTTATTAGTAACTTCGGGTTGAATGCCAAACAATCAACCCAAACATAGCCGGGTCGTTTGTCAGTCTTGGGTGCAAGTAAGTGTTATATGTAAAATCTGCACTTGAATAAACTGTTCGATCTGGCAAACAATGTAGACTAAAATCAAACGCCACAGAACACGGTGCTGATCTTGTTCTACATTTTTTGCATGAGTTACTAATATCTTAAGTTTAAACGAATCAGTCCAAGTCCTCGTTCATGACCAGCCTGCATTTAGAGACAATCGGCATGAGTGTTGTCAGTGCTTTGATTTATTCACTGCCCTGAGTTTCTGGAGTGTACTCTTCCATCACTGAAGTTGGGCTCGTCCATTCTGCTAAATATGGCACCTAGAAATATATCACCGGACCTACACTGTTTGCACAGGTATCTGTACCATATTCCAGGGTTGAAAGGGACAGCCTCTCGCAAAGACTGATATGCACCTAGTTGTAACTGACCCAGACTTGACCTCGAATGTCGGAAAACCCATTAATATTCTGGTCTGCAGCTGACCGGCTGGGATTTAAGGATTAAATATTGACAGCACTGTTAGAAAACAGTGTAAAACCTGAACAGACGTCTGAGCAGACGCCGCATTGATCTCGCATGATGCAGCTGATTCACGTGAAATGCTGAATATATTCTCTGAAAGGTAAGATAAAATCGTCAAGTCGTCTGCTTCAAAAGTTTGTATTGCGATTATAGGATGTACAATTTTGATAACTGTGACAAACCGGACTACATTTTGGCGGACTCATATTTCTTTGGCGGTCAAAGCCGGAAGAAAGTCGTAAGAAAGCCGGAACTACTTTACAACACGCAGGATAGCTAGAAACGACAGATAGAATCTGTCATTAAAAATCAGAAAAAGTTTCTTTTCAGCATACAGAAAATAAAATGAAAAAGTTAAAGCAAACATCAAAGAATTTACAAGGGTTGGAAAACCAAACAAAGACACCTAGCAGTGGAACACTTAAATCCAGAAAATAAACAAGGCACTGTTGACCAAACAAAAATTTTAGTGAAGTTGGCCAAACCTTACTACATTTTGTTGTAAACTACCCTATTTGTCCTTATTATCGCACTGTGCACTTAAGTTTTTCAAAAAATAACTGGAAATAATTTAGTAACATATCTTCCTAACAGGGGCACAGTTGCTGAACACAACTACCCCTACCTTTGCAAACAGTGAAGAAGCCATCTGATCAGGATCTACACTGTTTGTCATGCAATTTGTGAATTGAACAAGTACTTTATATCAAGCAGTTTGATTGGTTGATGGCCAGAGATGGGTGTGGCAAATTAATTTATTCAGCAGGATAAGGGTTAAAAGAATGTTAGATGAGGACTTCCTGAGGGGCATATTTAATGATACCTATGTTCTGATTTTCTTTTTAAATGCTTATTTTGTGGGTTCTAATTTGAATTACCTTCACAAGTTTATTGCTCCCACCCATCGCAGCTTGGAAAAATTTGTTTGTTTGTGTGTATTGGAGTTTAATGGCTCAGTCAACACTATTTAAGTCATTTTTGAGCTGGTCAGTTTATCTATCCAGTCTTTTCGTGGGCAGGCTTATAAGTAAGCGGTAAACCAGTACAGCACACATTCTTTTGCGAGAAACTGACAACTGCCCTCCTTGAATCAGCGACCATAGAAAAAGTTTCATGGCCAAACTAGACAAAAGAATGTTGGCGGCTCTGGCAGGTGTCGAACCTGCGTCCTCCTGATCACCAGTTGAGCTACCGAGGCGGTAAGCTTGGAGAAGTAGATTGGGCTACATTGTGCTTTCATGCTGAGCTGAAACTGACTGCAACTTTGAATACTGGTGAACTGCTTAGAAGGTCTAAGCCTGCCCAGGAATAGTGGTGTCAGAATGTCCCTTAAACGCTAACAGTTTCTTTGGGCGATAGGAGTTGAGATTTCTTTTCAGCTCAGTGTCGGTTAGAGTCATGCAAAATCTGAAGAAAAATAATATCAGAAATGACCTTAATATTGTGAATAGGGATGTTAAACCTCAACACAAACAAACAAGCCTCAACAAGTCTTTAAAAAGCATATGTTGCTGGTACTTATTTGAATTGCCTCGACTTATCTTGTTGAGGCGCCTGGCTCAGTTGGATGCGCGTCTGACTGGTGATCAGGAGGACGCGGGTTCGACTCCCGCCGGGGTCGGCAACATTCTTTCGTGGAGATTGATCATGAAATCTTTTCTACGGTCATTCTCTCCCTTCCGCTGATTCAAGAAGGGCAGTTGTCAGTTTCTGGCGAAAGAAAGTGCACTGTAATGGTTAACCTCTTACGTATAAGCCTGCCCAGGAAAGTGTTGATAGGTAAACTGACCGGCTCAAAAATGACCTAAATAGTGTTGACTGGGCCGTAAAACTCCAATACAAACTTATCTTGTTGAGGCAATTCACATGAGTACCCACAACATATATTATAAAGACGTATATGATATTACCTGGACTGCAAGCTGTAGCCTACGAAATGGTTTGATTGTGTGCATAAAGGGGTATGTGCGGTAATAAGGTCGAAAACAGTATTTTTGTAATGCTGCAAGTTGAGATTTTAACCCAGTTGAGCCAGCGCATGGTAAAACCTACCATTAGACCTGTGTTATAAAAAAAATCAGTTCAGCCTCACATCTAGCCAGTATGACGAGAGTTTTTGGTTACCGTAATGATACTAAGTATTGGGACAGATAGGCCTAAGCAAACAGTGTAGACCCAGATCAGACTGCTCCACGGAGCAGTCTGATCAGGGTCTTCACTGTTTGCCATTCTGTCTGCACCTTTCGGACTCCTTGGTGGATTGTGAAACAAATTTGTTTAAGTTTTAGGAGAATTACAGCAAGTCCTTAAGGTCGCCAAATTTTTAGGATTTTTAAGGTATGTCTGTTTGGATAGCCAGAAGGTTTTGGTAGGTACATGCGATCAATGGAGACTCAGATTGGCCTGCACATCAGCACAGTCTGATCTCTGCACAGACTGATCTGAGTTTTTGCTGATTGCAAAAGTATGATTGTAGGTTTTGTTATGCAATGGCTGATTTTGCCGTGGGGGAGGGGTGGGGGGTAGGTATAAGGTGGGATGGGGGTGGGGAAAAATTCTGCTTTATATGCAGCAGGAGGTTTAGGAAATTTAGGGATGTCAGGTCAAGTTATTTATAGAAATTGTTTAGACAATGACTGAACTTTTTGCAAACAGTGAAGGCACTGATCAGACTCTGCATTCTGCAGCTTCTGATCTGCGCCAGCACTTTGCCAGTGTCTAATTTAGGGCTTTTCCCCATATAAAATTCGTATAAATGTTAGAGATTATCATTCAGAGGCCATGCAATAATGATTTACCTAATTGCCCTAAGTATTCAGACATATCAACTTACCATATTTGTCTGAATACAAACAGTTATTAGAATGCTGTCGATGGATGCCATTGGGGCTATGCACCAAATAACAACATATTTCAAAAGTACTTGTACATTCAAGTTCATTCAAATCAATAAACCAGAATCAATTACAGTGTAGATCCTGATCAGATGGCTTCTACATTGTTTGCAAAGGAAGGGATGAACATGATACAGAAGGATCAAGCGTTAATTGTTACAAAAAATACTGGAAAAGATGTCAAGGCCCAGTTGTACAAAGCTAACAAAAGCATTAGTTAATGTAATGTTCAGACTTTCATTATTAGGTATGGCAAATGCACTTAAGTTTTTGCTGAAAAATTAGTGAGTAGCTTTTGCACTGCAAAAGCTGCTCACATTTTTTTTCAGCAAAAACACCAGTGTATTAGATTTGTTACAAGTTTGGTAGGCTGATAATGTTTGAACAAACGGGTCCTGATTGCTGACCTTATTTTTTTCAGTTGAAAAATTGAATGCCATGACAATACTAATAGAAGCATTTGGCAACAGTCGGACAATCCTTAACACCACAGCCAGTCGATACTCACAGCTCACTACCATAGACTATGATCATTCAGGGCAGATTGTCTCAGCTTCCATACAGGTAGGTGGTGATTGGCTGGTTTTAGTCACATGACCAAAAACTTACTGTAGACTATGATTATTCAGGGCAGATTGTCTCACCATACAGGTAGGTGGTGATTGGCTAGTGTAAGTCACATGACCAAATACTTACTAGTAGTCTGATCATTCAGGGCAGATTGTCTCAGCTTCCATACAGGTAGGTGGTGATTGGCAGGTGTAAGTCACATGACAATATACTGCCAACTCACTACCATACACTGATCATAGCAGATTGTCTCAGCTTCCATACAGGTAGGCAATGATTGGCTAGTGTAAGTCACATTACCGTTTACTGTCAGCTCACTACCATTGACTATGGTCATTCACGGCAGATTGTCTCAGCTTCCATACTGGTTGGCAATGATTGGCTGGCAGTATATTGCAACGATTGACAAGAATAAGTCCCATGACAATATACTGTCAGCTTACAACCATAGACTACGATCATTCCGAGCAGATTGTCTCAGCTTCCAAACAGATTGGCAATGATTGGCTGGCAGTATATTGTCAACCATATATTGTCAGTTCAACCATAGACCATACTTGGTAGATTGTCTTGGCTTCCATACAGGTAGGCAATGATTGGCTGGTGTTAGTCACATGGCAGTTTATTGTGAGCTCAACCATAGACTATGATCATACTGGGAAGATGTCTCAGCTTCCATACAGGTAGGAGGTGATTGGCTGGTGTAAATTACATGACATAATACTGTCAGCTCACGACCTATGATCATTCAGGGCAGATTGTCTCAGCTTCCATACAAGTAGATGGTGATTGGCTGGTGTAAGTCACAGGACTTGTCAGTATGTTAACCTCAGTGCCATAAAGCTTGAACATAAATCCTTCTGTAGAGCTAGGCTGGTCCAGGTTACATGACATGTAGTTGTCCTTGTCATTACGAAAACACGCCTATACAAATACATTGTAAGCTTTACTGCCGGAAAAAGGACCATTTTAAGATGATTAATTGTGATATTTTTTCTCATTTCTGCTCAAAATATAGATTGTGAGTACTTGTTAGAACCACCGGGTTCTAACGAGTACCCACAATCTATATATTTGAGCAGAAAAAATAAAAATAATGTCTACCCATGTAAACCCCAGTTTTACTATATAAAAGTGGGGTTCAAGGGGGTCAAAATTATATAAGCATGTTTTCTTGATGTCTTCTTTATTAACCCTTATCCTGCCAAATATATTAATTAAGCCACACCCATTTCTGACTATCCACCAATTAAATTTCTTGATAATGTGTATTTGTTTGATTCACATACTCCATGACAAACAGTGTAGATCCTGATCAGATGGCTTCTCTAGGTAGGAGTTGTCATGCTCAGTGGGACAAGGATTAATGATAGCTTAATGCCTTATCTTTCAAACAATGTAGATCTAGATCAGATGGCTTCTGAAGAAGCCATCTGATCAGGATCTTCATTAATACAAAAACAACAAACAAAGAAACAAAGAAAAAACAAAAAAAAAAAAAAAAAAAAAAAAGAAAAAAAAAAAAACTAATGCAACTACAAAAAAAGAAATAAAAGAATGCATTAGATGATAAATGGAAGCATAATAACAATCAAGATCATTTTTGCAGTGGGTTTACATGGGTGCTAGCAGGCATGTCAAGTCTGAAAACCTGTTTATAGTGTGGTTTTGTTTGATTTATGGTTTAACATCCCCATCAACACTGTATAGGTCATTTTGGAGACATTGCTTCCAATTTTGTGGGACTTTTACCCGACAGTGAGATAAAATGACATCTCAAGCCCTGTCGCCCAATAAAACCAATAGGGTTTATATGCATGGACAGTCTGACTCGCACCCTTTGGCTGGGCAGGCTTAGATCCTCTAAGCGGTTTACCAGTACCCGTGTGCGGTAGGTTTCAGCTCTGTGTGGAAGCATTATGTAGCCCATCTATTTCTTCAAGCCTCGATGGGCGGGGCTGCATTTCCCTATTTATAGTTGGTTTATATGGGTGCTGTATGGGCATGTCAAGTCTGAAAATCTGTTTTTAGTGTGGTAGTTTTGTCTACATCTGAATAGCAGTTGTCTCATATATAAAATATTCTTGAAAGGATCAATAGACCCAAAATAAAATCAAAGGTCACTTAGGTGTGATTTACAGCTGGGGCCCATTATTCAAAACTAACGATGTCGTTAATTAACATATCCTTAAAACTTTGATCAGTAAATACATATAATGCATTTCGACTAATATTTTTGCTGAAAAAAATGTGAGTAGCTTTTGCTTCTGCAAAAGCTACTCACATTTTTTCAGCAAAAAATACCAGAGTATTGGGTATTTTACTTGCTAGAACACTTATCCATTTGACACTAACAAGGTCGTTGAGCTAACAATGCTTTGAACAACTGGCTCCCGGTGTACAGTCGGTAATTATCAAGTTTTATAATTTTCAGGTGTTACTATTTGAGAAAACGAGAGTTGTTCGCCGTCCAGAAGGGGAACCAACATTTCATGTGTTCTATCAACTTTTAGCTGGAGTTGACTCCAAACTAAGGTAATTGTAATTCTCTTTCCATCACGAAAACACACCTATATAATTTTTACCCCCTTGAACCCCACCTATATATAATAAAACTGGGTTTAAGAGGGGTAAACCGTATTTTTATTGTATTTCTGCTCTAAAGTATAGAGTGGGTATTAGTTAGGACCGCCTCGTACCCACAATCTATATCTTGAGCAGAAATAAGAAAAATATCACGAGTTTTCTATACTTTAGAGCAGAAATACGAAAAATACGGTTTACCCCTCTTAAACCCAGTTTTACTATATATAGGTAAATTTTAAATGCATTTGTATAGGCGTGCTTTCGTAATGTTTACCAATTTTGTTCCAAATGGAATTTTCTGCCTCGTAAAAAGCAGGAGTACATTTAAAAATTTAGGGGTGTTAGGTTGTGTTTTCTTCAACTTTTATTTGGAAAATGGCTAACTTTTTGCAAACAGTGTAGGCCCTGATCAGACGCTGCTTTTATCTTCTCTACCGTTTCTTCTGCGTCTTTCCTCCCTTTCTCCTCCCTGTTTTTTGAAAAAAAAACTTTCGAGCTATTGTCATCACTCCGGCGTCTTCGTTGTCGTCTGGCGTCGTCCTTAACCGAAAACCTTAACCTTGACCATATTTCCAAAAGTATTTGGCCTACCTTCATGACACTTCATACACATACTCACCATCACAAGAGCTACATTCCCTACAAGTTTTATAACTCTATCTTGCAATTTGATTGCTCTTGTTTGACTTAGAACTTTGGTTTTCTAAAAGAAACTGCAGACGAGCGTTGGCACCCGCATGCGGTGCTCTTGTTTGATACATCCTTAACCCATTTTGTACCAGAAACTCCAAAACGGGTACCCTGGCAAACAGTGCAGGCCCAGATCAGATGCCGCAGAATGCAGCCTCTGATCAGGGCCTCCACTGTTTGCTAAAAGTTCAGTCATTTTCCAAATAAATTTTGAAGAAAACACAACCTGTCACCCCTAAATTCTGAAATGGACTCCTGCTATATAAAGGAGGAAGATTCCATTTGGTACAAAAAGGGTTAAAAAGTATTAAATTCAGAATAATATTATAATGAACAATGATGCAAAGACTTTTATGTGTTTTTCAAGTGCTTTTAACCCATTGTATACAAGTGGAATTTTCCATTACTATATGTTGGACAAGTCCATTTGTCATATAAGGGATGGTACGTCTATTTTTTCATTTTTATTCTATTTTTAGCTCACCTGTCACGTAGTGAAAAGGTGAGCTTTTGTGATCACTTTTTGTCCGTCGTGCGTGCGTGCGTCCATAAACAATTTCAAATAAGTATATCTCTAATACCCCATAGTCAATCTTGATCAAATTTCATGAGAAGCATCATCAGGTAGGGGGAAAGGCTGCATAAGGCTTTTGGGCTGATCAGATTGGAATTCTGGTTGCCATGGCAACATATAGCTCCCATAGACTTACAATGGGAAAAAATTAAAATATCTTCTTCTCTGAAACCACAGGGCCCAGAGCTTAGATATTTAGCATGTATTAATAGCCAGTGGTCACCTACATAATTCCTGCCAATCATGCCCCTGGGGTCCAAATTGGCCACACCTGGGGGCCCCTTCGCTCCGATAGACTCATAGTGGAACAAAAAGCTTCAAATATCTTCTTCTCAGAAACCACAGAGACCAGAGCTTAGATATTTACCATGTAGCAACGGCAAGTGGTCACCTACATAATTCCTGCCAATCATGCCCCTGGGGTCCAAATTGGCGACACCCCGGGGCCCCTTAGCTCCCATAGACTCATAATGAAAAAATCTTCAAAAATCTTCTTCTCTGAAACCCGAGGGGCCAGAGCTTACATATTTAGCATGTAGCAACGGCCAGTGGTCACCTACATAATTCCTGCCAATCATGCCCCTGGGTTCCAAATTGGGGACACCCCGGGGCCCCTTTGCTCCCATAGACTCATAATGGAACAAAAAGCTTCAAAAATCTTCTTCTCGGAAACCACAGGGCCCAGAGCTTAGATATTTAGCATGTAGCAACGACAAGTGTTCACCTACATAATTCCTGACAATCATGCCCCTGGGGTCCAAACGGGCCACTCCCCAGGGCCCTTTAGCTCCTATAGACTCATAATGGAAAAAAGTTTAAAAAATCTTCTTCTCTAAAACCACAGGGCCCAGTGCTGAGGTATTTGGCATGTAGCAACGGCAAGTTGTCACCTACATAAATCCTGCCAATCATGCCCATAGGGTCCAAATGGGCCACGCCCCGGGGCCCCTTAGCTCCAATAGACTCATAATGGAAAAAAAACCTTCAAAAGTGTTCTTCTCTGAAACCACAGGGCCACGAGCTTAGATATTTAGCATGAAGCAACTGCTAGTGGTCACCTACATAAATCCTGCCAATCATGCCCTTGGGGTCCAAATGGGCCATGTCCCAGGGCCCCTTAGCTCACATAGACTCATAATGGAAAAAAAAAAAAGCTTCAAAAATCTTCTTCTCTGAAACCCGAGGGGCCAGAGCTTACATATTTAGCATGTAGCAACGGCAATTGGTCACCTACATAATTCCTGCCAATCATGCCCCTGGGTTCCAAATGGGCCACGCACCAGGGCCCCTTCGCCCCCATAGACTCATAATGGAAAAAAGGTTAAAAAATCTTCTTCTCTGAAACCACAGTGCCCAGAGCTTAGATATTTAGCAGGTAGCAACGGCAAGTGGTCACCTACATAATTCCTGCCAATCATGCCCCTGGGGTCCAAAAGGGCCACGCCCCGGGGCCCCTTAGCTCCTATAGACTCATAATGAAAAAAAAAGCTTCAAAAATCTTCTTCTCTGAAACCACAGGGCCTAGAGCTTAGATATTTAGCATGTAGCAACAGCAAGTGGTCACCTATATAAATCCTGCCAATCATGCCCCTGGGGTCAAAATGGGCCACGCCCCGGGGTCCCTTAGCTCCCATAGACTCATAATGGAAAAAAGCTTCAAAAATCTTCTTCTCTGAAACCACAGGGCCCAGAGCTTAGATATTTACCATGTAGGAATGACAAGTGGTCACCTACATAAATCCTGCCAGTCATGCCCCTGGGGTCCAAATGGGCCACACCCTGGGATCCCCTTAGCTCCCAAAGACTCATAATGGAAAAAAAACATCAACAATCTTCTTCTCTGAAACCACAGGGCCCAGAGCTTAGATATTTAGCATGTAGCAATGTCAAGTGGTCACCTACATATTTCCTGCTAATTATGCCCATGGGGTCCAAATGGGCCACGCCTGGGGGCCCCTTAGCTCCCATAGACTCATTATGGAAAAAAGCTTCAAAAATCTTCTTTTCAGAAACTGTGAAGCACAGAACTTAGATATTTAGTATCTAGCAACATAAATTAGCCAGCTACATATATCCTGCTAACCCTGCCCTGGGGTCAAAATTGGCCACGCCTGAGCTCATCATCTCCAATAGACTTATTATGTAAAAAAACTTAAAAAATCTTCTTCTATGAAACCATAAGGCCCAGAGCTTAGATTTTTAGTATGTAGCAACGTCAAGTGGCCACCTACATAAATCCTGCCAGTTATGCCCCTGGGATCCAAATTTGCACCACCCCAGGGTTCTTTAGCTTCCATAGACTTACAATTGGAGAAACTTCAAAAATCTTCTTCTCTGAAACCACAGGGCCCTTATAATAAAAAAAACAAACAAAAGAAAAAAACAACTTAAAATGGGGAAAAAGATCTTCAAAAATCTTCTTCTCTGAAACCATAAGTCCCAGAGCTTAGGTTTTTAGCATGTAGCAATGTCGAGTGGTCGCCTACATGAATCCTGCCAATCATGCCCCTGGGGTCCAAATCCTGTGGCCCCTTAACTCAACAAACTTATAATGGAAAAAAGCTTCAAACATCTTCTTTGAAACCATGAAGTACAGACCTTAGATATTTAGTATATAGCAACACAATATGGTCCCTTACATAAATCCTGCCAACCGTGCCCTTTGGGTCAAAATTGGCCAAGCCCCAGGGCTCATTAGCTTCTATAGACTTATACTGGAAAAAACTTAAAAAAATCTTTTTCTCCAAAACCATAAGGCACAGATTTTGTTTGATTTGAGGCTTTACATCCCCGACAACACTGTGTAGGTCATTTTGGAGATGTCTCTTCCAATTTTGTGGGACTTTTACCAGACATTGAGATGAAATTACATCTCAAGCCCTGTCGCCCAATGAAACCAGTAGGGTTTATAAGCATGGACACTGCTTTGCCTGAGCTTAGATAATTAGTACGTAGCAATGTCAAGTGGTCTCCTACACTAATGATTTTCTGGTACACAGGTGAGTGATATAGGGCCATTGGGTCTTCTTGTTATTTTACTTTTTACATCCCTGGTAGCCATAATTGGGACATATTGTTTTCACCCTGTCTGCTTGTTAGTTTGTTGGTTGGAAACTTTTACATTGGTCATAACTTTTGAACCAGTTCAGATAGAGCTGTTGTAACTTTTGAACCAATTCAGATAGAGCCCCCATGTTTGGCTTGTATATCCCTTGTGACAAGAGCTTCAACTCATACAACAAATTTTGACCTTTGACCTTGACCTGTGACCTATTTTAAAGAAAAAATTAACCTTAGCACAGGGACATGTTCTTGTTTCAAACACACACAGATCTTTCGTGTACATCCCTGTCATTAGCTTGCCTGCATAAAAATCCATGAAGATTTATTGCATTACCCATTGTTGCGGCATAAGCAATGGCCATGAAAGCTGTAAAATTTTATTGGTTTTACAATACAGTTTTAAGGAGCTCATATTTTCAAAGTCCTGAGACAGATTGGATTGAGAATTGGTATGATGTTGTGTTAAATACCGGCCTGACCAGGACCATAACCTTAAAGAGCCACTTACGCACGAAGCTGGTTTAGGTTTGCAGGGCCAGTGGATTAAATAATTACATATATATTTTAAATTTCAGATCTGAACTACAGCTTAACTCATTGACAGATCCAAATCTCTTCATGACTCCTCTACAAAAGGTAAGGGCATAGGTGTCTTGTAGTTTTAACCACTGACCACCAAAAACAGTGAAACTTCTATGGCTCGAACACCAATAGCTCATGATTTATCATGGCTGTTACAAACTTGTTTTCGAGTTCCTAGGAAAATTTCTAATTCCCAGAGATAGGAGAATATGTTTGGGATAATTTTCATATTTCATCTTGAAAATGAAACTGTATTCTGTGTGTACTTATTAGAATTGCCTCGACAAGGTGATTCTAATGAATACACACAGCACACTATCGAGGCGATTTTAATGAGTACACACAGCACACTGTTAGTTAAGTTAATACTAGTTTATTTTAGCTTGATTGCGATGAAAGCCTCAAAATTATTTGATTTGTTTGTTTGATTTGAGGTTTATTTTTTTTTTTGTTTGATTTGAGGTTTAACGTCCCCGTCAACACTGTTAAGGTCATTTTGGAGACATTGCTTCCAATTTTGTGGGACTTTTACCCGACATTGAGATGAAATGACATCTCAAGCCCTGTAGCCCAATGAAACCAATAGGATTTATTAGCATGGACGGTCTGCCTCGCACCGCGGTTCCTGGACAGGCTTAGATCCTCCAAGCGGTTTACCAGTACTAGTGTGCGGGCCAGATTCAGCTCTGCGTGGAATCATAATGCAGCCCATATATTTCTTCAAGCCCCTATGGGCGGGGGCGACAAAATTATTTGAATCGCTCTTGAACACTCACTCATTCCGGATGTTATCACACGCATTTCTTTACAACACATCTTTATTTTAACCCATTGTAGGCGAGAAACCCCTAAAAGGGTATCTTGGTAAACAGTGCAGGCCCAGATCAGATGCAAAACAGGGCCTCAACTATTTGCTAACTGAATTTTCCATCTAAAATAGAATAAGAACACAAAAATAGGCCTGACACTTTTGAAGACCACTTTTGAACAGTCTCAAAGGTGGTCTTAATATAGGAATTTTATTGTGCTTAGGAGCATGTGCACATTTGAAGAAGGTAAATCAGAGAATTTTAAAGGCCCTTTTTGGGTCAGTCATTTGTTAATTGACCCAGAGTTATGAAGCAAAGTAGCTTTTTGCTACTGAAGTCCACATGACTATCACTGATTTGCAGGAATTCCAGTTGACGGTTATTTATAGAAAATAGCTGTGCTATTCTTATTGCTGTGAGGTCAGGGTGCTACATCAGAGTGTTATTTATAGAATCTGGACTGGAATCATGTCTGTTTGACAAACATTATAGACACAGATCATACACCACAGAACACAGTATCTGATTAGGGTCTGTATTATTTGCTTACAGTTCAGGAATTTAAGGGTTAGACGAAACAGTCTAAGTCCCCGTTTAGGACCAGTGAGTGAGTGTTTGAGTTTTACGTCTCACTAACAGCTAAGGTCATACGGAGACAGGTCCTCGGTTTAAAGACTCATCTGAAAGTCTGGAGAAGCCCTAGATCAATCATGCGATCCCTGGTTTACAAGGCGAGTAGCACAATCTGACAGGCTTTCAAGTAGTCCTACTTTTTCCTACTTTTTCTACTTTTGGGGTCTCTTCCTACTTTGTTCCTACTTTTTCCAGAAAAACTCCTACTTCTACTTTTTTGATTTGTTCAAAATCTAAGATCCCAAAATAAATAAATAAACACATTAAGCACTTAAAATATAACATGTATCTCAAACTATCTGTAGAATGCATCTTTTTACATGACATATGTACTGATGATCCTTGACATTCATCTGCTGTTTTCAGCTGTAGCACTAATTGGAATATGTTGATGTAAAGCAAAACTGCAATGACCATCTACAGTTTTGTCTTGTTGAACATGACAAGAAATTTTGCAGTCAGTAGTGTAGTGATGTTTTAACTAAATGACCAACTGTAGCGCTGTCTTGTTGAGAATGGTAGGAATCAGCAATGCTTTGATGCCCTAACTGCTGTGACAATCTGTTCTGTCTTGTTTAGAAGACAGAAGGTGTTGTGGTTACGCTACTCGCCTTGTAAACCAGGGGTCGCAGGATCGATCCCGGGCTTCTCCAGACTTTTGGATGAGTCTTTAAACCGAGGTCCCGTCTCCGTATGACCTTAGCTGTTGGTGGGACGTAAAACTCAAAACACTCACTCACTCTGTCTTGTTTAGCATTACAGAAATTCATTGCAGCAGTCTAGTGATGCCTTAACTGCAGTGACCAGCTTTAACTCTGTTTTGTTAGCATGACAAACATTCACTTCAGCAGTGCAGTGATGCCTTAACTGCAGTAACTAGCTTGAGCTTTGTCTTGTTTAGCATGACAAAAATTCATTGCAACAATGCTTTGATGCCTCAGCTGCATTGCCCAGCTAGAGCTCTGTCTTGTTAAGCAAGGCAGGATTTCATAGCAGCAGTGGTTTGATTTCTTAACTGGAGTGATCAGCTTGAGCTATGTTTTGTTAAGCATGCGAGGAATTCATTGCAGCAGTGCTTTGAGGCCTTAACTGACCAGCAGTCCATAGCAGCAATGCTTTGATACCATGTCTTGGATGCCCTTACTAGTGCTCTGTCTTGTTTGGCATGACAGGAGTTCATTACAGCAATGCTTTGACACTTTAACTGCAGTGATCCACTAGATCTCTGTCTTTGGCACAAGAGGAATTCACTTCAGCAGTGCTGTGATGCCTTAACTTTTAGCTTGATAGAAATTTATTATAGCAGCCATGCTGTGATGCCTTAACTGTGGTTACCATCTAGAGCTATGTCTTGTTGAGCATGACAGAAATACATTGCAGTAGTGCTGTGATGACTAAAATACAGATACCTACTGGAGCTCAGTCTTGTTGAGCAAGACGGAAATTCATTGCAGCAATGCTGTGATGCCTTGACTGCAGTGATCAACTAGAGTTCTGTCTTGAGCATGAAAGGGATACACTGCAGCAGTACAGTAATGCCTTAACTGCATTTACCCACTAGAGTCTTGTTAAACATGGCACAATTTATTGCAGCACTTCTGTGGTGCCTTAACTGCGTTACCAACTAGAGCTCTGACTTTCTTAGCATGACAGAAATTCATTGCAGCAGTGCTGCTTAAATTTGCCTTGAATGCAGTGACCAACTAGCATTATTATGATAAGTATTAAAGTAATTCATTGTTGCCATGCTTTGATGTCTTTAACTGCAATGACCATATAGTTTTATCTTATTGAGCATGATAGGAATTCATTGCAGCAGTGCTGTAGTGCCTTCACTGAAGTTACTAACTAGAGTTCTGTCTTGTTGAGCATGGCAGGAATTCATTGCAGCCGTGCTGTGTTGCCTTTATTGAAGTGACCAACTAGAGTTCTGTCTTGTTGAGCATGAAAGGAATTCATTGCAGCAGTGCTGTGTTGCCGTAATTGAAGTGACCAAATAGAGCTGT
This sequence comes from Lucinisca nassula, assembly GCA_963580285.1. Taxonomy (NCBI): domain Eukaryota; kingdom Metazoa; phylum Mollusca; class Bivalvia; order Lucinida; family Lucinidae; genus Lucinisca; species Lucinisca nassula. The sequence continues at coordinate 21,451,308 of OY757022.1, forward strand.
GTCTTGTTTAGCATGACAGAAAACCATTGAAGCAGTGCTATGATGCCTTAACTGCAGTGAAAAATCTGAGATCTGTCTTATGGAGGATTACAGGAATTCAAAGCAGCAGTAATGCAATGTCTTAACTGCAGTGATCGACCGACAGGAGATCTGCATGACAGATATTCCTTGCAGCAGTGCTGTGATGACTGGAGTGACCAGCTAGAGCTCTGTCTTATTTAGCATGACAGAAATTCATTGCAGTAGTGCTGTGATGACTGGAGTGACCAGCTAGAGCTCTGTCTTATTTAGCATGACAGAAATTCCTTGCAGCAGTGCTGTGATGACTGGAGTGACCAGCTAGAGCCCTGTCTTATTTAGCATGACAGAAATTCCTTGCAGCAGTGCTGTGATGACTGGAGTGACCAGCTAGAGCTCTGTCTTATTTAGCATGACAGAAATTCCTTGCAGCAGTGCTGTGATGACTGGAGTGACCAGCTAGAGCTCTGTCTTATTTAGCATGACAGAAATTCCTTGCAGCAGTGCTGTGATGACTGGAGTGACCAGCTAGAGCTCTGTCTTGTTTAGCTTGACAGAAATTCATTGCAGTAGTGCTGTGATGACTGGAGTGACCAGCTAGAGCTCTGTCTTATTTAGCATGACAGAAATTCATTGCAGCGATGCTGTGATGACCTAAGTGACCAACTAGAGCTCTGTCTTGTTTAGCTTGACAGAAATTCATTGCAGTAGTGCTGTGATGTCTGGAGTGACCAACTAGAGCTCTCTCTTATTTAGCATGACAGAAATTCATTGCAGCAATGCTGTGATGACTGAAGTGACCAACTAGAGCTATGTCTTATTTAGCATGGCAGAAATTCATTGCAGCAATCCTGCTATTACTGAAGTGACCAAATAGAGCTCTGTCTTGTTTAGCATGACAGAAATTCATTGCAGCAATGCTGTGATGACTGAAGTGACCAACTAGAGCCCTGTCTTGTTTAGAATGACAAATTCATTGCAGCTATACTGTGATGACTGGAGTGACCAACTAGAGCTCTGTCTTGTTTAGCATGACAGAAGAAATTCATTACAGCAATGCTGTGATGACTGAAGTGCCCAACTAGAGCTCTGTCTTGTTTAGCTTGACAGAAATTCATTGCAACAATGCTGTAATGACTGAAGTGACCAACTAGAGCCCTGTCTTGTGTAGCATGACAGATATTCATTGCAGCAATACTTTAAGCCTTGACTTGAGTGAGCAACTAAAATGTTGTCTTAGTTTGCATGACAAGAATTCATTGTAGCAGTGCTGTGATGCCTTCACCTGAACATCTTGTAATTGATGCTTCTCACAAATGTAAATTTTCAAAATTCATTAATTCTTTTGAATCAATATCTAGGTACAAATATCTGCCACAGCAGCCAGTGGCAAACTCTTGACAAAAGCATTGGCTGCAGTCATGAATAACTATACTAGATGGGTTAGCAACTAACATTTTACAGGTGCCTGCTAACTGTGAGGTAAACACATTTGACTCAAATGCCATATGAAACTGCCCAAAAACTGGTAAAATGTGAGACATATGGAGGTATGTTCGTGTCCATTAGCTCCTACTTTTTATATCAGGTTCCTACTTTTTCCTACTTTTCTCCTACTTTTTAATATCTCAGGCTCCTACTTTTCTCCTACTTTTTCACCAGGAGTCACTTGAAAGCCTGCTGAATCACTACACCACGGAGGCTTCTGCCCGTTCAGGACCAGATTTCCAATCGTCCCCGCCCATCGGGGCTTGAAGAAATAGATGGGCTGCATGATGCTTCCAGAGCTGAACCGACCCGCACACTGGTAAACCGCTTAGAGGATCTAAGCCTGCCCATGCAATGCGGTGCGTGTCAGCCCATCCATGCTTATAAACCCTATTGGTTTCGTTGGGCGGCAGGGCTTGAGCTGTCATTTCATCTCATTGTCGGGAAAAGTCCCACAAAATTGAAAGAAACGTCTCCAAAATGACCTAAATAGTGTTGATGGGGACATTAAACCCTAATTCAAACAAACAAATAATTGTCCCTTACCGTAATGATCCTAAGTATTGAGACAGATAGGCCTAAGCAAACAGTGCAGACCCAGATCAGACTGCTCCAGAAGGAGCAGTCTGATCAGGGTCTACTCTGTTTGTCACTTGGTCTACATCTTTTGGACTCATTGCTGGATCATGAAACAAATTTGTTAAAAGTTTAGGAGAATTACAGCAAGTCCTCAAGGTGTTCCAATTATTACAATTTTTGCGGTACATGTATTACAGACTGAAGACAAACAGCGAGCAGTGCAATATTGGTCAAAGATTTACAATGCTATGGAGGTGGTGCAGATGTCGGAAGATGAAATCAAATCTATATGCTGTGTACTGTCAGCTATATACCACCTTGGTGTGGCCGGGGCTGTGAAAGGTAAGTGAGAGGTGAAGGTGGGTGGGAGGCAGATCGAGATGTTGGTGGTAGGGACATCTGTTTCTATGGAAACGGTTCTAATGTCAGAGGACAAGATCAAGTCTGTATGTTCTCAGCTATACTGTGAAACTTCAATATTTTAATAATTTGTACACGGATAAGTGGTTAGGGTAGGTGGGGAATGGAAAGAGGGTTTAGTCCATGGATGCATAAATGGGGATAAATAAGGATAATTAAGAGATAATTGTCCTTAATCCCATTCAGAAACCTAAATTATGGGCACTTCTTAGAATCAGAAACGTGGGCTCTTGTTAGATCAACACATTGTGGAAACTGCATCTGAAAATGTCGTCTGTCGCATCTTTTTGCAAACTTTTCAAACATATTTTTTTACATACAGGCAAACAGTGTGGACCCACATCAGACTGCTTCTAGAGAAGCAGTCTGATCTGGGTCCACACTGTTTGCAACAATAACTTTTAAAGGAACAAGCAGACAACAAAGCAGACGACAATTGTTTTGACTGCTGAGCGAAGGGTGAAAAAGGTTGTCAACTTGTCGGGTCTAACTAAAGGGGCCTGGATGGTGCATGGCTGTGCCCCTTGCTTGTCACTTCTGGGGCCAGTTGTTCAAAACTAACGATGTCGTTAGTTAATGTACCGTTAAATTTTTTATCATTGAATATTGTAAAAATATGCTAAAATTTTTGCTGAAAAAATGTGAGCAGCTTTTGCGGATGCAAAAGCTGCTCACATTTTGTCAGCAAAAATACCAAAATTTTCGATATTATGTCCCCCCACCCGAAAGAGAGGAGGACATATTGGTTTTGGTGCGGATCCTGTCGGCGTCGGCGTTGGCGTTGCCTCTTGCCTGCACTCTATCTCCTGAATGGATGGATGGATTTTGATTAAACTTACACAGATACATCATTGGGAGGGGGAAAAGTACTGATTAGATTTTGGTGACCTTGACCTAATTTTCAAGGTCACAGGACTGAAACCATTGTCAAATTTTAGACCAAAAAAGCTTGTCTGCACTCTAACTCCTGAACGAATGGAAGGATTTGGTTCATACTTGATACATTATATCAGTGGGATGGTCTTAAGAACTGATTAGCTTTTGGTGACCTTGACCTAATTTTCAAGGTCACAACGGGAGTTAGACTTTTAAAAATTGGCTTGTCTGCACTCTTTCTCCTGCACCAGTGGATGAATTTTGATCAAACTTGGTACATTATATCAGTGGGCTGGTCTTTAGAACTGATTAGATGTTGGTGACCTTGACCTAATTTTCAAGGTCACCACGGGACTTAGACTGTTGAAAATTGCCTTGTCGGCACTCTATCTCCTGAACCAGTGGGTGGATTTGGTTCAAACTAGGTACATTATATCAGTGGGCTGATCTTAAGAACTGATTAGATTTTGGTAACCTTGACCTAATTTTCAAGGTCACAGGGCTGAAATAATGAGTGTGGTGGGGGGACATCTGTTTTCGTAGAAAACAATTCTAGTTGTACTTGCTAGAACAGTTAACAATTTGACCACTAACGAGCTCGTAAAGCTAACGATGCTTTGAACAACTGACCCCTGATACTTCTGTTTGATTCCCGATGTCGGCATGTCACATGGTAGTGGTTGTCCATCCAAGGTTGACGGTCTTCTCTGGGTACTCCTGTTTCATCCACCATGAAGAACCACATCCTGCCAATATACGTGCCTTTGAGACTGCTATAAGAAGTTTGTGTTAGCCTTCAATTTAATCAAAATAAAATAAGTCATAAAAAGGTAAACACAATCGAAGTTTTGTTTGGAGTACCTTTCTGTTTTGCATGGCTTATAATGTTATGATGTCATTAATTGCCGGCCACGGTAGCTCAGTCAGATGCGCGTCTGACTGGCGATCAGGAGGACGCGGGTTCGATACCTGTCGGGGCCGGCAACATTCTTTCGTGGAGATTGATCATGAAATCTTTTCTACGGTCATTCTCTCCCTTCCGCTGATTCAAGAAGGGCAGTTGTCAGTTTATGGCGAAAGAATGTGCACTGTACTGGTTAACCGCTTACGTATAAGCCTGCCCAGGAAAGTGTGGATAAGTAAACTGACCGGCTCAAAAATGACTAGGCCGTTAAACTCCAATATAAACAAATAATGTTATGAGGTCATTAATTACAGGGAACAACAACAAAGGGCAGTTTGCTAGACCAGCAGCAGCACAAAGGGCAGCAACTATGTTGGGTATATCAGTGGAAGAGCTTGGTAGAAATATCTTCTCTTCCTCAGGAACAGCAACTCTTGGTCGAAGTGCAACTCCAAGGTATAGTTAATGAAGTTTTGCTTATTCCTTCTTATTATTAATACAGTGAAACTTCGATGACACGAACACAGATGGCTGGTTTACCACGGCTGTTTCGAAACTACAGTAGAACTTCGATGGCTTGAACACCGATGGCCCATTTACCATGGATGAGTCGAACCCATTCTTGAGCCCCTAGCGAAATCCTCTGCATAAGAAATAGTGGGGAATAATTAAGGAGATTTAAGCCTTTTATCTTGCAAATGTATGCTTTGTGTATTCATTAGAATCGCCTCGATGAGGCGATTCTAATGAGTACACACAGCATACATATTCATTATAAAACACCGAAAAGATGTCTAAAAGTATCTTGTTATGGCTCCAGGCAGTAACCTCAGTGGCTCGAACTACCCCTGTCCCGAACAGGTCCCAAAGGTGTTTGAGCCATTGAAGTTCGACTGTAGTTCTTGTATCCCAGAAAAAAAAAAATTCATAACTGCAGATATAAAATTATTTGGGATAATTGTCTTCTTTGATCTTCAAAATGTATGTTGTGTGTACTCATTAGAATTGCCTCATCGATTATGAAGAAAATTGAAAAGATGTCCATATTATGCTTCCGAGATTGACAGAGATCTGATAGTGAGCTATGAATCATTGGCTAGGATCAGCCTCAAAATTGTTAACATTTTCTATATGTTGTGTAAGAAAAAAGACAATAAATCCTTTGACAAGATGACCAGCTACCTGGAGTAAATAATTTAGACCTAGAATAGTCAGTGTTTCCCTTAAAGAGTTTCAGCAGGACTCTCATTTCAATAATAGGTCCTTGCTACATAGTGCTTTCTTTCATTTCTACTGATGAAAATTGTGACATTGTTCTTACTCAAAACATGGGTTGTAGGTGCTCATTAGAACCGCCTCTTTGAGGCGGTTCTAATGAATACCAACAACCTATGTCTGGGAGCAGAAATAATAAAAATAATGTGTATCCCCATAAACCCCAGTTTTCTCTGTATAAAGTTGTGTTTATGTTGGATTAATTTCACGAACTTGTTTACGTGATGTGCACCTTGCTCCCAGACTGCGACCCTTTTTTGGCGTGAAATCATTTTTTTTTTTTTATGGATAAAATCTGCCAAAACAGGACAGGTCATCATAACAGGCTGTAGTTTGCTTGCTGAGAAAAACTACCAGCCCCCGCCCATAGGGGCTTGAAGAAATATATGGGCTGCATGATGCTTCCACGCAGAGCTGAATCCGGCCTGCACACTAGTACTGGTAAACTGCTTAGAGGACCTAAGCCTGTCCAGGAACTGTGGTGAGAGGTGGACCGTCCATGCTAATAAACTCTATTGGTTTCATTGGGCGACAGGGCTTGAGATGTCATTTCATCTCAATGTCGGGTAATAGTCCCACAAAATTGGAAGCAACGTCTCCAAAATTACCTTTACAGTGTTGACGGGGACGTTAAACCTCAAATCGATCGATGAGAAAAACTACATCTGAAAATGTTGTCTGCTTATGTTGTCTGCTGAATTTTTTTTGGCAAACTTGTTAGAAACATTTTTGCATATAGTGTGAACCCAGATCAGACTGCTCCTAGAGGAGCAGTCTGATCTGGGTCCACACTGTTTGCAACAGTTACATTTTTAAGTGACCAGCAGATCACAAAGCAGACGACAATTGTCGTGAGCACCCACAATCTGTGTTTGGAGAATAAATAAGAAAAAAATATCACACATTTTTATCAGATCACCTTTATTGGAGATATGAAAGAATGCACATCGATGTGTCACGATATTGTTTAAAAAAATTATGAGGGTCGTCTGCTGAAATTTGTTTTATGCTTTTACCCATTTTGTACTGGAAACCCCAAAACGGGTACCCTGGCAAACAGTGCAGGCCCAGATCAGACGCCGCAGAAAGCGGCGTCTGATCAGGGCCTACACTATTTGCAAAAAATCAGCTATCTTTGAAAAAATTTAGAAGGAAACAGAACCTGACACCCCTAAATTTTGAAATGGACTCCTGCTATATATAAGAAGGAAGATTCCATTTGGTACAAAAAGGGTTAGGGGTTAAAAAGAGTTAAAAAAAAACTACATATTCATCTTTCGATTTTAGGGGTGCAAGCCCAGCCGACAAATATGGTGACGCCCACACTACAGCTATGGAAGCTCTAGAAGGGTTTGTGATCGGGCTCTACTCGGACTGTTTTAATGCTGTCGTCTCACTCATAAATAGGTAGGTAACTTAACCACAATCTCTGTATGACACTTTTGTTGGCGTCCATAGCAGATTCCATGTAAATTTAAACAACCGTGTTATATCCACACATCTGCGGCCCCCACCCATTGGGGCTTCAAGAAATAGATTGGCTTCGTGATGCTTCCATGCAGAGCTGAAACCGACAGCACACGAGTACTGGTAAACAGCTTAGAGGATCTAAGCCTGCCCTGGCAGAGTGGTGCAAGTTGGACTGTCCATGCTTAATGTAAACCCTTTTAATTTCAGAGGGCGGCAAGGCTTGAGACGTCATGTCATCTCAATGGCGGGGTAAAAGTCCCACAAAATTGGAAGCAGCTTCTCCAAAATGCCCTATACAGTGTTGATGGGGACGTTAAACCTCAAATCAATCAGAAACAGTAGTCAAGAGCTCATTGATTTTGTTAATATTTTGCATACCATATTTACCCTAAGTAACCTCAGCTCCTTACCATACTTGTTCTAACCCTTGTCCTGCTAATCCCGGATATGCCTTATCTTTGAAACAATGTAGATCCAGATCAGATGGCTTCTGACGAAGCCATCTGATCAGGATCTACATTGTTTGCCATTCAGATTATGAATTTGTTGCAATAATTTGCATCAAGTAATCTGATTGGTTGATAATCAGTGGTGGGTGTGGCATAGATAAATATTCAGCAGGACAAGGGTTAAAATTTGAATAAGAACAGTTTACTCTCCCTTGCTGTGTTTAACCCTTGTCCTGCTGAATATTCATATATGCCACACCCACTACCGATTATCAACCAATCAGATTACTTGATGCAAATTATTGCAACAAATTCATAAACTGAATGACAAACAATGTAGATCCTGATCAGATGGCTTCTTCAGAAGCCATCTGATCTGGATCTACATTGTTTCAAAGATAAGGCATATCCGGGATTAGCAGGACAAGGGTTAAAGGATCTTGATGAGTGGCAAACAGTATAGACTCTTATTAGATGGCACATTCTGTGGCATCTCATTTGGGTCAACACTTTTGCTCAAACCTGTCTGTCCAAATACATACAATAGATATACTAAGCCCTGGGTTATAAGTACCGCTTAGGGTTTGCTGGCCCCTTTGGATTAGTCTGATATGCATCTTACTGGTGATTTGTAGATTATAGGGATCACCAATGGTTTTTCATGCATTAACATTTGCCGGGTCCCCGAGCAAGATATTTGAACACTCGGCCTAGCAGCCGAGTGTGTAAATATCTTTCACGGGGACCCGGAAATTGTTATTGCAATGAAATAAACATGGATGATTGTTGCTCTTGCATAACTTAAGGATTCCAAAGGAAAGTTTTAAAGAAAATACTCAAAAGCTCCAAATAAACTCCACATAAACACTTCAAATGTGACCGGCAAATCATCATGGCGACTAGTTCAGAATGTTGTCTACAATAACGTCGTTACACACTGACCCTTAGACATCAACATAAAATTCTAAAATGGGTTTATGAAAGGAACACAATGATAATAAAGGAGCCATACATACAGTCAAACCTGTCATAGTGGTCACCTCTATTAAGCAAGCAGCCTGTCTTAAGCAAGCAGGCATCTGGTTCCCAAAAAGTAAAATGCATTGAAATTCACCTGTATTAAGCAAGCACCTGTCTTAAGCAAGCAAATTTTGATTATCCTTTAGGTGCTTGCTTAATACAGGTTGGACTGTACATGAAATTGGTTTTCAGTACATTTTTCTAACCTTCATCCCAGCAGTGCTGTCAATGCTTTGATTAACCCTTATCCTGCTGAATAATTTAATTAGCCACACCCATTTCTGACTATCAGCCAATCAGATTACATGATATAATGTGTTGTTGAAATACATTGTGTTGTTGAATGACAAACAGTGTAGATCCAGATCAGATGGCTTCCTCAGAAGCCATCTGATCTGGATCTACACTGTTTGCAAAGGTAGAGGTTGTTGTGAACAGCAGGATAAGACTTCTCCAGAAGCCATCTGATCTGGATCTATGCTGTTTGCAAAGGTAGAGGTTTCATGTGGTTTAAATAATTTTCTTTGTTTCAGGTCTCTGTCTTCTACATATCGGTCTGCAACATCAATCCAAGTTGTTGATACCCCTGGGTTTCAGAACCCAGGGACCTGTGGGCGACAGACTGGAGCTAGTTTTGAAGATCTCTGCTACAACTACACCCAGGAGAAGCTGCAGCTACTGTTCCATGACCTTGTATTCACCATGCCACAAGATCGATATAGTCAGGTTTGTAACAGGCACCCACAATCTATATTTGGACCATAAATAAGATAAAATATCCCAGTTTTTTTATCCTAAAAATCATTCTGAGAGCAATGAAAAAGTAAAATCTCATATGGGTGTATTATTTTAATGGCTACGGGCTTCTGTGGCTTAGTGGGTAAGGGTACTATTTCTTAATTATTAACCCTTGTCCTGCTGAATATTTATATATGCCACACTTACTACCGATTATCAACCAATCAGATTACTTGATGCAAATTATTGCAACAAATTCACAATCTGTATGGCAAACAATGTAGATCCTGATCAGATGGCTTCGTCAGAAGCCATCTGATCTGGATCTACATTGTTTCAAAGATAAGGCATATCCGGGCTCAGCAGGACAAGGGTTAAGTCTCTCTCTCTGCTGTGAGTTGGAGCCTTGCTCGGGTTGCATGTGAGAACAGGAGATCAGATGGTTTTTCTCTCGGTACTCTGGTTTTTCGTCCAATTCTGATGAAGTATCAGCGCAAAATAAGTGAAACAATCTTGAAAAAGGCTATAAAACTGAAAACTAATAGTCAAGTGTGTGTAAAAATCCATAATATAAAGTCAAACTTCAATAACTCAAACAGTCCTTTGACCATGAAAATTTAACCCGCTAACGGTGGTAGGGCTTCAGATGTCATTTCATCTCAATGTCTGGAAATACAAAATCACACATACAAACAAAGACATTGATGTTGTGTCTAAAAATAGCCAGATGAGTGACAAAAAATGTAGACTCTGATGAGATGCTGGGTTCTGTGGCATCTCGTCACAAAAACACACCTATATAATTTTGACCCCCTTGAACCCCACATTTATATAGTAAAACTGGGGTTTTCAGGGGTAAAACTTATTTTTTTTTTATTTTTGCTTTAAAATATAGATTGTGGGTACTGATTAGAACTGCCTTGATGAGGCGGTTCTAACGAGTACCCACAGCCTATGTTTTGAGCAGAAATAAAAAAAAAAATATCACAATTTTTCATCTTAAAGTTTTCATTTTTACGGGGGTTGAATTTACAGTTATTTGAATAGGCGTGTTTTTGTAATGTTACTGGTTTTACAGTTTGCTCAGTTCTGACCTTCGGAATACACAAGGGTAAATGCAGTATTCTTGTTTTTAGCTCACCTGAGCACGAAGTGCTCAAGGTGAGCTTTTGTGATCGGTCTTTGTCCGTCGTCCGTGCGTGCGTGCGTGCGTCCGTCGTCAACTTTTGCTTTAAACAACTTCTTCTCCAAAACTGCTGGACAGATTTTGAATTAATTTCACAGGAATATTCCTTGGGTGACCCTCTACCAAAATTGCTCAAATTGTTCCGCTCTTGTGAACAAGATGGCCGCCAGAGCTAAAAATAGAAAAACCTATAAACGACTTCTCCTCCTTAACCAGTGCAAGGATTTTGATATAATTTCACAGGAAGGTTCCTTGGGTGACCCACTACCAAAATTGCTCAAATCGTTCCGCTCAGGTGAACAAGATGGCCACCAGAGCTAAAAATAGAAAAACCTTTAAACGACTTCTTCTCCTTAACCAGTGGATGGATTTTGAAATTATTGCACAGGAATGTTCCTTGGGTGCCCCTCTACTAAAATTGCTCAAACCGTTCCACTCGGGTGAACAAAATGGCCGCCAGAGCTAAAAATAGAAAAACCTTTAAACGACTTCTTCTCCTTAACCAGTGGATGGATTTCGAAATTACTTCACAGGAAAGTTCCTTGGGTGACCCTCTAGCAAAATTGCTCAAAATGTTCCGATCGGGTGAACAAGATGGCTGCCAGAGCTAAAAATAGAATAACCTTTAAACAACTTTTTCTCCTTACCAGTGGATGGATTTTTAAATTACTTCACAGGAATGTTCCTTGGGTGACCCTCTACCAAAATTGCTCAAACCGTTCCGCTCGGGTGAACAAGATGGCTGCCAGAGCTAAAAATAGAATAACCTTTAAACGACTTTTTCTCCTTAACCAGTGGATGGATTTTGAAATTATTTCACTGGAATGTTCCTTGGGTGACCCTTTACCAAAATTGCTCAAAATGTTCCGCTCTGGTGAACAAGATGGCTGCCAGAGCTAAAAAACAGAAAAACCTTTAAACGACTTATTCTCCTTAACTAGTGGATGGATTTCGAAATTACTTCACAGGAATGTTCCTTGGGTGACCCTCTACCAAAATTGCTCAAACCGTTCCGCTCGGGTGAACAAGATGGCCACCAGAGCTAAAAATAGAATAACCTCTAAACAACTTTTTCTCCTTAACCAGTGGATGGATTTTGAAATTATTTCACTGGAATGTTCCTTGGGTGACCCTTTACCAAAATTGCTCAAACTGTTCCGCTCTGGTGAACAAGATGGCTGCCAGAGCTAAAAATAGAAAAACCTTTAAACGACTTCTTCTCCTTAACCAGTGGATGGATTTTGAAATTACTTCACAGGAATGTTCCTTGGGTGACCCTCTACCAAAATTGCTCAAACCGTTCCGCTGTGGTGAACAAGATAGGCTGCCAGAGCTAAAAATAGAAAAACCTTTAAACGACTTCTTCTCCTTAACCAGTGGATGGAGTATGAAATTATTTGACAGGAATGAGGTTTGAGGTTTTTAGCTGTGGTGGCCATCATGCTCAGTTAAGCAAAATATTTTGAGCAATTTTGTTAGAGGGTCACTCATGGAACATTCCTATAAAATTGCTTCCTTTTAGAGACAGATGGCTTTTGAAAGTTTTGGCCCCCACCCACCTTGGCTGCAAGGTGCTTCTACAGGAGTATTGGTAAACCACTTTGAAGGTCTTAGCCTGTCCAGGCAAATAAACCCTGTTGGTTTCATTGGGCGACAGGGCTTGAGATGTCATTTCATCTCAATGTCGGGTAAAAGTCCCACAAAATTGGAAGCAACGTCTCAAAAATGACCTTTACATTGTTGATGGGGACGTTAAACCTCAAATCAAACAAACAAAAATGTCCAGGCAAAGTGGTGCGAGTGGAACCATCTGTGCATTCAAACCCCATTGGTTTCATTGGGCGGCAGGGATTGAGATGTCATTTCATAAAAAATGACTTCTACATGTACTTGAACTTCTCAAAATGACTTCTGCTCCTAAACAGGCAGACTGATTTTGAATTAATTTCACAGAAATGGTCTTTGGGTCCAACCAAAATTGCTCAAACCCTCCACACCACCATATATTACCCACAATTCTGTTTGTACAATATGGATCAGGTGAGCGATCCAGGGCCATCATGGCCCTTTTGTTTTTTTGTTTTACAGGAAAATGTGGAGTGTGACTTTGAATTTGTAACAACTAGTCCAGCTGCTATGGTTTCCCTCATTGATAAACCTTCCCAGCAGTCTTTGGTAAGTTATCTCCCTTGAGGATCTAAACTAATGATTCCTATTTTACCCCACCCCTGTTTCTCCAGTTTTCCCTTCTCAGTATTGTGTTACTGCTTTTTTCATGCCACCAGATTCTGACCAGTGGGGTCCAGTTGTTTAAAATTGATGAAGTTGCTAGCTAACATTTCTTTAAAACTTTGATCATTAAATATGGCAAATATAGTAATATTTTTGCTGAAAAAAAATGTAAGTAGCTTTTGCATTTGCAAAAGCTACTCACATTTTTCCAGCAAAAATATTAAGAGTATTAGCTATTGCACTTGCTAGAACTGTTAACATTTTGACTTCTAACAAGCTTGTTAATCCAATGATGGGTTCAACAGCTGTGTCCTGGGGCCAGTTGTTCAAAACTAACATCGTTAAAACTGATCATTAAATATAGCAATTATACTAATATTTTTGCTGTAAAAATGTGAGTAGCTCTTGCATATGCAAAAGCTACTCACATGTTTTCAGCAAAAATAACAAAGTTTTATATGTTCTTGCTAGAACAGTTAACTATTTGACTATTAATGAGCTCGTTATGCTAACAATGCTTTTACAACTGGGTTTAGTTCAATTGGAAAATTCAAAAGTTGTTTTCTTCAAATGCAAAAGCTTCTCACCTTTTTTAAGCAAAAATAGTAGTATATTTGCCATATTAATTGATCAAAGTTTTAACGATATTTTTACTAACAACATCATTAGTTTTAAACAACTTGGTTCAGATTTTAAAACATTGTCATATCAGACATGAGAATGACCTTGAAAAGACTGTATAATTTGAGATCCGTGAAAAGTGATTCTAATGCACTTGCGTATGTAACGTGACGTCTAATTGGATATCGTCAAAAATTTGCGACAGTATATTCTGCGATATACTGTCGGAAACCCGACGTCATCGCGTAACGTCGCTTTTCATTGGCTGGCATTTGGTTTTACGTTGCTCACAGCGCTAGCCGTTTTGTGAAAAATAATACAGTTTTTAACAAAACAACCGTAGAAGTGCATTAGAATGGGGATAACTGTATTGCAAAATTGTGATTTGGGGAGGTAAATCGTCGGTTTTACGGTCGCAAATTACGTTTTACGGCTCCGCTGACGCGTCGCCGTAAAACGAAATTTCCGACCGTAAAACCTTCGATTTACCTCCCCAAATCACAATTTTGAAAACAGTTATCCCCTAAATGTAAGTGGCAGAGAATTTCAGATATGATATTTTAGTTTGAAGGAGGTGTTAATTTTTTTTTTCCGAGATTGTCAGAAGGGATAACTTCAGTAAGTTAAATTATAAACTGAGATACTATCATGTTGGATTTTGAAGAATTCCTCTAGAAAAGTAAACATTATTTGTTGTTTGTTGTAAAGCATATGAGAGGCACACAATTTCTTTACAGTTTCAAATTTTCTGTAGTTTATTATTGCATTGTTTTAAGATGCTGTTTTGCCTGAAATTACTCTTTGAACACTTAATAGTTCTGTTTCACAATACAGTTGATTCTTTCACACCAGACAAGAAAATCCGTGATTTTACCCTGGGATAGAAATTTATGTTCTGAGCCTGGTGTTCTGACCCCAAATCGAATATAATCGCGTGTTTGATAAATGCACTGGTTGATTACAACCTCATGCGTGGCGTCGTCGTGCGTGACGTCACAAAACATTCCTGTTGTGTCATCACAAAATGGCGGACGTGGATCACCGAAGTGACAGCAGCATTAAAATTCGCAAAAGCAATGGAAGGTATGCAAGAAAAAAAATCCAATATGGATGTGAGGGGTGGATAGAAAAATCCGTCCCTCGGGGTCACTGTCCGGCATCACTCGGCAAGCCTCGTGATGCCGGACAGTGTCCCTCGGGACGGATTTTTCAATCCACCCCTCACACCCATATAAGATTCTTATACTCTCGTTGTCTCAGACACTGTTTCTCAAACCAGTGATTAAGTAAAATAATGGGTTGGCAACAGTCTTTCATGGAGATAGATCATGAAATCTTTTTTAGGGTCATTCTCTTCCTTCCACTGATTCAAGAAGGGCAGTTGTCAGTTTCTGGCAAAATAATATGTACTGATTAATTGCTTATGTATAAGCCTGCCCAGGAACTGTTGTTAGGTAAAATGACCTCATCCCACCCCTGCCCATCCGCGCTTGAAGAAATAGATGGGCTGCATGATGCTTCCACGCAGAGTTGAATCCGACCGCACAAGTACTGGTAACTGCTTAGAGGATCTAAGCCTGCTCAGGCAAAGCGGTGAGAGGTGGACCGTCCATGCTTATAAACACTATTGGTTTCATTGGGCCACAGGGCTTGAGATGTCATTACATCACAGTGACAGGTAAAAGTCCCACAAATTGGAAGCAATGTCTCCATAATGCCCATACAGTGTTGACGGGGATGTTAAATCGCAAATCAAACAAACAAACAAAATGACCTGATAGACATGATCTAAATAGTGTTTATTGGACCAACAAACTTCAATCAAATGAACAAGCAAAGCAAAATAAAATTTATGCCATGTTTTAGTTTTCCCATAGATTTTCCTTAGATTTCAAGGCCCTTTATCTCAAAACACTGTTAACTCAACCCAGAAAGGCCAGGGCCCAGTTGTTCAAAGCATTGTTAGCTTAACAAGCTCATTAGTGGTCATATTGTTAACTGTTCTAGCAAGTTTAATATAAAAAATGTTGGTATTTTTGCTGAAAAAATGTGAGCAGCTTTTGCCAATGCAAAAGCTGCTCTCATTTTTTCAGCAAAAATATTAACATATTTGCCATAGTAAATGATCGAAGTTTTAATGATACGCTAACTAACGACATCGTTAGTTTTGAACAACTGGCCCCAGTTCTTTGGAGTTTGAGATAACAAGAGCTGACTGTATTTATTTTTGGTCATGTTTGAAGCTTTAATAGTTTTGTTTGAATTTTGCATTTAGCACAAACAAAATAATAATAATAAAAAATACAAAAAAAAATGCATAAATTATTAAAATAAAAAGAAAAGAAAAGTACAGAAGTTGAGGAAAAAAAACAGTACATTAAGTTTGGGAGGGTGGGGGGTGGTAACTCTTTAAAAAATATTTTTGCTTCCCTTGTCTCTAGGGTCTACCCCATTTAAGAGTAGTCTACACTCCTAAGGAGCAAATTCTTTCTTTTAAGAGTAGACCCCATTTTAGAGTAGTCTATACTCCTTAGGAGCAAATCCATGTCTTTGAGATTAGACCCCATTTAAGAGTAGTCTATACACCTCAGGAGCAAATTCTTTCCTTAAATAATAGACCCCATTTTAGTCTACACTAAGAGCAAATTCCTTCCTTTAATAGTAGACTCCATTTAAGAGCAGATTATACTCACCAGGAGCAAATTCTATTCTTTAAGAAAAGACCATTGGGGAAAAAGGGAGACAAAAATATTGATGAAAGAGTTGCCTCCCCTGAAGGTGTATCGATTGCCCTTAACACATTTCGATAACACACCCATGTGCATATTTCTCCAAAATGACTACTTTTCCAATGAAAATTAATGATAATCTTCTAATTTATACTCCAAACATAGGTTGAGGTGGTTCTAACGAGTACCCACAACCTATGTCATGGAGCAGAAATAAGCAAAATAATGTATATATACCCCAGTAAAGCCCAGTTTTCTCTATATAAAATGGGGTTTAGAGGGGTATTCATTTCACGGACTTGTTAACATGATGAGGTTTAATATAACCTGTCTTTAATCTAAGCTCTGTCTGTTTCTTCATTTAAACAGCTATATCAGGTATCGGGGGGGAAAAACATATACCGTAAAATCCAAACAATTGGGACACCTTGAGGCCTTGCTGTAATGCTCCTAAAATTTTAACAAATTTATTTCATGATCCAGCAAGGAGTACAAAAGATGCAGACAGAATGGCAAACAGTGTAGACCCTGATCAGGAGCAGTCTGATCTGGGTTTGCACTATTTGCTTAGGCCTGTCTGTCCCAATACTTAGGATCATTACGGTAATCAAAATTTTATTTGATTATTTTATTATTTCTACATATACTGTGCATTTTTGCAGTTTATAGACATATGTATATATATATTTCATGTATAATTTGATTATAATTAGACAAAATAATTTGATTCGATTTTTTAAAAAAATTGTTTTTTTTTGCGTAGTCGACAAGAAAACGCTAAAGCAACCCTGGGCATATTATATATATAATGTATAATTTGATTATAATTAGACCAAACAATTTGATTAGACTCGTTAAAATTTGTATTTTTCGCCTAGGCGACAAGAAAAGACGCATGGAAGCCTGGGCATATGCACAATCTCATCAGAGCCCTAGCTGTCCCGGTTAACCTCTTATACTTACAACCAGTAACTAGCAGTTTAGCAATACGACATCTGTCGTCAGTTCATGTTTGATTCTTAAGTTTAGAAAATATATGTGATTCTTAAGTTTTTCTCATATTTAAATCTTACTTTGCTTGTAACCTTATTTTCATTGAGCTTTTTTGCATGTCTTTTTTCCCCCACAAAACAGGCGTGCATTCTGGGTTTCTTGAATGCAATTAATTTAGGCGACATTAGCATTTGAATACATAGGTGTATATAGGAATAGGTAAGGAGGATAGTTGAAACATAAATTATCCTTATTTCTTGTCAGAAACATGTTGTGGGTACTTGTTAGAATCGCCTCGATGAGGCGATTCTAACAAGTACCCACAACATATGTTTTTATGGAGAAATAAAAAAAGTTATCCCAAAACTATCCTCCTTATTCTTCTTTATGTAGAGCTAATAGGGAATTTATCTGTATTCAAAATTGTCATTTGGGGAGGTAAATCAGAGGTTTGACAGTCGGAAATTTCGTTTTACACCGACAATATTTGTGACCGTAAAACCTCCGATTTACCTCCCCACATGACAATTTTCAATACAGTTATCCCCATTCTAATGCACTTAATCAGTGTTTTTTTGTTGTTAAAAATTGGACTGTTCTGCTCACAGTGGAAAGCGTTGTGAGCTGCATAAAACCAAATGTCAACCAATGAAAAGCGACGTTACATGATGACATGGGTTTCCGACAGTATATTGCAGAATATACTGTCGCAAATTTTTGATGTTATCCAATCAGACGTTTCGTTATATACGCAAGTGCATTAGTTTGTTTGATTGGAGGTTTAACGTCCCCGTCAACACTGTGTAGGTCATTTTGGAGACGTTGCTTCCAATTTTGTGGGACTTGCTCCCGACATTGAGATGAAATGACATCACAAGCCCTGTCGCCCAATGAAACATATAGGGTTAATAAGCATGGACGGTCCGACCCGCACCACTTTGCCTGGGCAGGCTAAGATACTCTTAAGCGGTTTACTAGTACTCGTGTCGGTCGGATTCAGCGATTCAGCTCTACCTGGAAGCATCATGCAGCCCATCTATTTCTTCAAGCCACAATGGGCTGGGGCTGCAAGTGCATTAAAATTCAGCTTTCTTGCTGGTATGCATGTTTTTGGTATCTTTGTCCTCTTCTATTAACTCTTCTATTCCTTTTCACTTTTTGTCTGAAAGTAGACTGAAAATGGGCCATGGAAAGGAGTCCTTGATCAGTGTGTGTTCAGCGAAGTTTCATACCAATCTATACACAAATTTATACTGTTTAGTTGAGATCGAATCAGGTCCGATACATTTTCAGCAGTATAAGGTGGATCGGTATAATCTCATCTTGTTTGCACAGCAATTATTTAGATCGAGGCAAATGAATCATTAATTTAATCCTTGTCCTGCTGAATATATTAATTTTGCCACACCCATTTCTGACTATCTGCCAATCAAATTACTTGTTATAATACATTTATTTACCTTTGCAAACCGAATGACAAACAGTTTAGATGCAGATCAGATGGCTTCTGAAGAAGCCATCTGATCTGGATCTAGACAGTTTATAAAGGTAGGGGTTGCCCCAAGCAGCAAGACAAGGATTAAAGTACCGGTTTGAATTAAGGTTTAACATCCCAATCAACAATATTCAGGTCATTTTGGAGATGTTGCTTCAAATTTTGTTGAGCTTTTGACAATGAGATCAGATGACATCCCAAGCCCTGCCGCCCAATGAAACCAATAGGGTTTATATTCATGGATGGTCTGACTGGCACCACTTTGCCTGGGCAGGTTTAAA
This sequence comes from Lucinisca nassula, assembly GCA_963580285.1. Classification (NCBI taxonomy): domain Eukaryota; kingdom Metazoa; phylum Mollusca; class Bivalvia; order Lucinida; family Lucinidae; genus Lucinisca; species Lucinisca nassula. The sequence goes on from OY757022.1 coordinate 21,470,082, forward strand.
CCTTCTAAGCAGTTTACCAGTACCCATGTGCGGTGGGTTTCAGCTCTGCATGGAATCACCATGCAGCCCAATGTATTTCTTCAAGCCCCGATGGGTGGCTGGGGTGGGTCCAAGTATGAAAGTATAACTGCATGTGCTATTTCAGGTTTAATAAGGATTTGGTTTCATTTCGTTGTATTATGTCATTGAATGTTGCATTTACTGCATACATGTGTATATTAATGCATTGATTGATCAGATTTAAAATACATGTAGATTGAATGCATATTTTATATGTATGCATGTCTTTGTACAGAGGACCTGCGTTATAACAACTGTATTTGTTCCCTATTATTGTGCTGTTATAATGAATTTGCCGTTATAAAGAATCCTAGTTAGGAGTGTGATAGGTTATAACAGGTCTTTTCCACATCATTACTCCAAAAAACAAATGTTATAGACATTTGTTAGAATCGCCTCGATGAGGCGATTCTTACAAATATCTATAACATTTGTTTCTTGGAGTATTAAATTACAAGAATCTTTCATGACTATGGATTCGATTTAGGCTCTGAATCGTCGCTCTGAATCGAGGCTAAGCTTGGGCTAAAAATTCATTCCTTTAAAATTGTAGTTATAATGAGTTCTGCCGTTTTAACGAATTGGTATAAAGAGGATTGACTGTATATCTATCATGCAGATACTGTAACTTTCTGACAATACTTTCCAAAAAGACAAGGACAGATATACAACATTATCAGGTGTTTGTTGGTTGTTATAATCTATGTCCAGTTTTTCAAAACCCAATGACGTTATTAGTTAACGTATCGTTAAATCTTAGATAATTTAATTTGGCAAATATGCTAGTATTTTTGCTGAAAAAATGTGAGCAGCTTTTGCAAATGCAAAAGCTGCTCATATTTTTCCAGCAAAAATACCAAAATTTTAGATAATGTACTTGCTAGAACAGTTAACAATATGACCATGAACTAGCTCTTTAAGCTTATAATGCTTTGAACAACTGGCCCCAGGTAGATGCTTGATCAGCTGAGTGAGCTGAAAAGAAGGACATACAGATGTTTGCAAAAAAAGTTCAACCCTTTTTGGAAGCACAGTAGAAAGGGCATATAGTGATACCCCTGTCAATCTGTCTGTGTCCGTAACCAGCCCCGATAGCTCAGTTGGTAGAGTGTCCGCTCCGGGGAACGGGAGGTCACGGGTTCTATCCCGGGCCGCGACATACCAAAGTCGTTAAGAAGGGTACTAGCTGCTCCTCACTTGGCACTCAGATTTACGGGGCAGAGCTAGGACTGGTCGACCCTGTGTCAGGATAATGTGACTGGGTGTGGTATCATGTAATGTGTCTGGGACATGATACTTCAGTGTGCCAGCACTATAAAAGTGAGCATTGAGCTCCCTGTCGCAACCAGACACCGTCGTGATATGACTGAAAAATTGTTGAAAGCGAGGTTAAACCCGAATTCACACACACACACACTGTCTGTGTCCACGTCCATGTCCGAGTCTGAAATTGTATTAGCAATTTGCATTGAAGTTTCCTTAATTGCACTACTAGGCTGGGATATACATGTCCTTTGGACACGTTTCTAATCTTAAATATTAAAAAAAAACTTAAACTAACACCCCATAATCCAAGACATTGGATTCTGGTACATGTTAGAATTGCATCAATGAGGCAGTTCTAACGAGCACCCACAAGGTTTGGTTGCAGTATAAATAAGAAAAATATCACGGAATTTCGTCAGAAAAGTAACCATTTTGAGCTGTGAAAAAATGCACTTCGTCGCATGGGTCTGTTATCGTAATGAATTGGTTAAACTAATGGGATTGCTTGCAGTTGCCACGGCCAGCTAGCTATCATGAACACAGAGATAAGTCAGAAAAACTATATCACCACCATTATCAAGATGGCTCTGAAAGTCATAGAGGTGCTGAAGGTCGTTATAAGTTCAGGGGTCATAGAGTTCATTCTGGTGACCAGAGTCCAACAGAAGGTCAAGGTCAGACAAGCCCAGTGTCTAAGATACCTGTGCCAATGAAAAGGACGCCCTTGAAGTCATGTCAGCATTTAATAATGCCATCTGGTAGTCACCACCATGACGACCACTGTGAGGTATCCATGGTGATCAGATGAAGTGCTTGGTGTGAATTTAGATGGTGAAAAGGCCTAATTCAAGTAGTACTCAGTGGAACAAATGTGGCCCCAAGGTTATAAAACCCATGCTCAGGTCAGCTGAGTATATTTTTTAAATGCCATAGCTTTATTGACATTTTAAATTTATAAACAGGACAGCTATTATTCTTCCTTGTCGATCATGAAAGAAATATTAACCCTTGTCCTTCTGAATATTTGAATCTGCCACACCTACTACCGATTATCATTCAATCAGATTACTTGATGCAAAGTATTGCAACACTTTCACAATTTGAATGACAATGTGGATCCTGATCGGATGGCTTCTAAAGAAGCCATCTGATCTGGATCTACATTGTTTGAAAGATAAGACACATCCCGGCTCAGCAGGACAAGGGTTAATTAAATACATTAACCCATATCCTGCTGAACGACAATTATTTCTACCTTTGCAAACAGTGTAGATCCAGATCAGTCATCTGGTCAGGAATATTTGTCATTCAGTTTTGTGGATTTGAATGAATACACGATTGGTTGATAGTCAGAAATGGGTGTGCCAAAATTAATTTATTCAGCAGGACAGTGGTCAATATTTTATGAGCAGAATAAATTGCCTGCTCAGTTACATAAAAATACCAACAATTTATTATGTTTTATGAGCAGTACATAGTTGCATGCTCAGTTGAACTGAGCAAGAAAATGTTTTGTAGCCTTAGGGGCCAGAATGTTAATTGTTGCCGTGACACAGTGCTAAATAATTAAACTTCGGTGGTAGATATGTCTAGATCAGAAGATTGCTCACAAAGATTGCTGTCAGAGCTGAAGAACTAATCTCTTGCACAGGAAAAATGTTTGTCTTCTAACAGAAATGAACAACAGAAAACAAATTCTGGGTGATTAACAACTGAACTATTTTCTTCCATGGCAGTAATTCAGTTGTCATGTGTGAAGTTTTGGAAGGTGGCGGGAGACAAAGTATTAATAATGACATTTATGCAAGGCCCTTCATATAAAGTTTTCATGTAAGGCTTTCCATGTGAGGCTCTTTGTGTGAGGCCAGGTCCTACTTTCCCAAAACATTGTTAGCTTAGCAACTTTATTATTGATGGAACTTTTAAACATTCTAGAAAGTATGGTATCTAACATACAACTATTTTTGCAAATTGAAATGTGAGCTACTCAAATTTTTCAGCAAAAAATATCAGTGTATTTGCTGTTATGGGTGGTCTAGGTTTCAATGTTATGTAAACTCACATTGTTTTTTTTTTTCGATTTGGGTTTTATAGTCTGTTTCAAGATAAATTTACTTATAACAAGCTGATCGCTATAAATCAAAGTTGGGTGAAAACAGAGTAACCTACTGGACTATTGATTACAGTACTTGGCATATCTCACTTGTGATTTGAGCGAGGCTTGATCCCACAATGCTGGGAGAACTAATGTTTAAGAATCACTTGGCCACAAATGCCTGTTTACACGTTTGTTATGTTGGCCTTAATAGCTCAGATCCCGGTTCAATACATGCCTGGCTAGAAACATCCTTTTGTGGAGATTTTTCATGAAATCTTTCACGTGGTCATTTTGTCCCTTCTACTGTTTCCAGAAGAGCAGTTGGCAGTTTCTAGCGAAAGAATATGCACTGTACTGGTCAACCAACCGCTTATGTATAAGACTGCCAAGAAAAGTGTGGTTGGGTAAATTGATAGGCTCGTTATGACCCAAATAGTGTTGATTTTGACATTAACTCCATTTAGGAATAGCACCGAGTATGATTTTCGAATATCGATTTAACCCATAACATGCCAATCATGACAAGTGTCTTCTGCTTTGTCGTCTGCCAGTTACTTTAAAAGTCATTTTTCAAACAGAGCAAACAGTATGGACCTAGATCAGACTGCTCCTCTAGAAACAGTATGGACCCAGATCAGACTGCTCCTTTAGGAGCAGTCTGATCTGGGTCCATACTGTTTGCCTGTATGAAAAAATATTTTTAAAAAGTTTGCAAAAAGATACAGCAGATGACATAAGCAGACAACATTTTCAGATGTAGTTGTTCCTGGTGTCTTAAGGGTTAATCCTTATCCCGATGAACACAACAACCCCTGTCTTTGCAAACACTGTAGATCCAAATCAGATGGCTTCAGAGGAGGCCATCTGATCAGGATATACACTGTTTGTCATTCAGTTTGCAAATTTGAATGAATAAATTACATCAAGTAATTTGATTGGTTGAAATGTAAATGGATGTAGGTAGATTAATTTATGCAGCGGTATAAGGGTTAACCCTTAAGGCACCTAGAAAAAGTACATCTGAAAATGTCGTCTGCTTATGTCGTCTGCTGAATCTTTTTGCAAACTTTTTAAAAATATTTTTGCATACAAGCAAACTGTGGACCCAGATCAGACTGCTCCTACAGGAGCAGTGTGATCTGGGTTCACACTGTTTGAAAAAAATTACTGTTAAGGTAACCGGCAGACGGCAATTGTCGTGATTGGCATTTTACGGGTTAAATAAGTATTTTTGGTACTATTTCCAGGCTATAAAGATTCACATTATTTTTGATAATCACAGGGTCCTCTTTTACGCACTTGATTTTGTTGATTTTTGGTGGTTGTTTTTGTAAGCACTACTTTACTTGTTTTGTTTGCATTCTCCTGATTGGTGAAAAGCTGAAAAATAGAAACTGATTATCATTGGAGCCCTACTGTTTTCCTCTTAGTAAGGGCACAGTGTGCTCACACATTTCGATCTAATCATAAAAACGGCCCTACTGTAAAAATCCTAAAAATTTGGACACCTTGAGGACTTGCTGTTATTCTGCTAAAATTGTAACAAATTTGTTTTGCTATCCAGCAAGGAGTTGAAAAAGTGCAGACGGAATGGCAAACAGTGTAGACCCTGGATCTGCACTGTTTGCTTAGGCCTTTCTGCCCCAAGGGGGTTGTATGTTATCTGCGGTCAATGTATGCCTATGCCTTGCAAACCAACTTTTTGGTGTACTTTATAAGGTCATTCCAGCACCATTGGCTCATTTGTATCCAATCTGACTGATGATCAGGAGCTCATCAATCCAGAAACATTCTTTCATAAAGATTGACCATGAAAGGCTTTCTACTGCTGGTTCCAGAAGGACTTGTCATTTATTGCTGAATAAATGTGCACTGTACAAGTAAACAGGTCGTTCTTTCCCTCCTGCTGATTCAGGAAGGGCAGTTGTCAGTTTCTGGCAAAAGAATGTGCCCTGTACTGGTTAAGCACTTACATATAAGCCTGCCCAGGAAAAGTGTGGATAGGCAAACTGACGGGCTCAAAAATAACCTAAATGGTGTTGACTGGGCCATTAAACTCCAATACAAACAAACAAACAAAACAAGTTTATAACTGCTTAGGTGTGACTGTGCCAAGGAAAAGTGTGTTTAGGTAAAATTGCCTTTTTCATATGACCTTGATAGTGATGGCTGGGCCATTAAACTCCTAAATAACCAACCAACCAACCAAGCGACCGACTGACCAACCAAACCAACCAACCAACCAACCAACCAAACAACCTAACCAACCAACCAACCAACCAACCAACCAACCAGAATTGTCTTGCAAAAGTGGCATGGCTTTGATTTGGCAGCATGCATTTCAGTGAGACCTATAGGGCTGCTAAGCTTAACCAAAGCCAAACTCTAAAGCCAGAATTTTCATAGAAAAAAAAATCTGTTGCTTCTAACTTGTCATCTTGGGCTGCTGAAATCCATAATTTCAGGATCCTATTTTGGGCAGTGCTTTTGTCCTGCTGAATAAATTAATTTGCCACACCCATTTCTGACTATCAATCAATCAAATTACTTGATGTAATCTCTTCATTCAAATTCTCAGACTGAATGCAAATAGTGTGGATCCTGATCAGATGGCTTCTGCAGAAGCCATCTGATCTGGATCTTTTTTTTTTTTTTTTTTTGGTTTGGGTTTTACGGCCCTTTCAAGATTATTTCACTCATATCGAGCCAATCGTTAATCAGAGGTGGGCGAAAACCGGAGTGCCCGGAGAAAAACCACCTGACCTTCCATTGCAGAACTTGGCGTCTCACACGTGGCCCGAGCGAGGCTCGAACCTACGGCGGTGAGAGACCTAATGACTAAGAGTCAGCGCTCTTATCCACTAGGCCATGGAGGCCCGTCCTGATCTGGATCTACACTGTTTGCAAAGATAGGGGTTGTCTGAAGAATGTTACTTTGCAAGCCATCTGATCTGGGTCTACCTTGTTTGCAAAGGTAGGGCGTAGTTCAGCAGGACAAAGGTTAACATCAAATTTCATGCTTTTGCATTGCCAGTTCATATTCTACGGGTATACTCCAGTCATCGGATGTTAGATAATAAGACATAATTATGGTAACTGGCCTATGTAATGTTGAAAAAAAAATCCTGGGGCCAGTTGTTCAAAACTAAAGCTGTCATTAGTTAACATTTTGTTCAAACTTTGTCATTTAATATGACAAATATGCTAATATGCAAAAGCTGCTCACATTTTTTCAGCAAAAATAATGAAATTTTCGATATTTTACTTGCTAGAACAGTTAACGAGTTCGTTAAGCTAACGATGCTTTGAACAACTGGGCCCTGGTCTACAGAATATGCTGGTTGACATGATATCAAGACAAAATATCTGTAACTATTTAAATCACAGAGCTAAGAGTGTAGAGATGTAACCAATGTCATGAAACCCATGTGATTCAAAAGATGTTACTGTTCAAAGCCAAGTCAACCATTTTCACCTGAAAAAGTGTTTTATGATAAAATAATTTCTGTATCTAAGTGTCAGTCATTAAAATTGAAACCTACCAGTCAAACAAACATTTTTCTTTACTGACAAATGTCAGGCCCCTGCCCATTGGGGCTTGGAGAAATAGATTGGGCTGCATGATGCTTCCATGCAGGGCTGACACCCACTGCACATGAGTACTGGTAAACTGCTTAGAGGGTCTAAGCCTGCCCCGGAAAAGTGGTCTGAGTCGGACCGTTCCTACATGATATAAACCCGTCTGGCGGCAGGGCTTCAGATGACATTTCATCTCAATGTTGGGTAAAATTCCCACAAAATTGGAAGCAACTTCTCCAAAATAATCTTAATAGTGTTGACGGGGAGGTTTAACCTCAATTCAAACAAAACTGACAGATGTCAATTGAATTTGCTTGGTTTCAGATAGAAAGAGAGAAACAGAGATGCACCCCCATACTCAATCTTGTCAAATTAAAAGTCATATAATATGGTTTGGTTGTTTGACATTTTTGATGGGTAGATGTGTGTCGAAGGGTAGACGTGTGTACTTGTATTTTGATGTGTGTATTTTTGGTACTTCCGAAGAGTTTTTTGTTGTATAGCTGTAAGTTCAGGGGACAGTTGTTCAAAACTAACAACATCGTTAGTTAATGAATCGTTAAAACTTTGATCATTTAATATGGCAAAAATACTTATAATTTTGCTGAAAAAATGAGAGCAGCTTTTGCAGATGCAAAAGCTGCTCTCATTTTTTCAGCAAAATCACACTATATTAGATATAGTACTTGCTAGAACAGTTCACAAGTTGACCCCTAACGAGCTCGTTAAGCTAACAATGCTTTGAACAATTGGGCCCTGATCTTTGTATGTTACCATAAATATTCTAAAAATATGGACACCTTTATAACTTATGTAATTCTCCTAAAATTTTAACAACCGTATTCGGGCGTGTATTACCCGCAGTTTTTTTCCCTCAAATTACAGGCCCAAGTTCAGGGTGCGGGTAATCCGCCTGAATTATTTTTGGACCATTTTATTTTTACTTTTGTCAGCTGAAAATACGATGCATCTCGTGTTATGCTCTATCCTTTTATGATTCCCGACATAAAAAAACAAACGTTTAATTGTCCATTCAATTTTACTTACACATGAGTAATATAACAATCTCCATTACTAGCAAGCCCGATTTTATAAGTATTATTCTTGAAACTCTGATTTTAAACGAAATAAACAAGCAAGTTCAATGGGAAAATCAAAGTTTCGGGCATCAAAACCGCCGCCCACAAACCACCGCTACAGTTTTTTTTTCTGCACGCGATCGGTAAGTGACGTCATCGGACCCCAGCAACCCCACATGTGTCTATTGTTTTATCTTAATGGGGCGTATCTCTCTCATAAAAAATTGTTTGGAAACGGTAAAAACGGTAAAAAAAATCTCGATAGCAAAACAGTTGTGGAAAACAGCTTTTTCCGTAAGCTCCGTGTCAATACCAACAACAGTATACAGATGTGTTAACACAAATTTTATCGCCAAGCGTCTGCTATTTTGGCGCCAAAACATAACCATTTACAAGATAGTAGATAGTCGTAGCAATTCGTCTCAGGAGCAATTAAATAATTTTCACATTGATTGCGGATTAAATTTTATGATTGGGGAATAAACGCAAATTAGAGACATAACTTGACCATATTTTCACACCTTATCGACACGCACCGCAGGGTGGCAATTATATGACAGGGATTAACAATAGTGTCATAATTGAACAGTTATAAATCATCAAACAGTTTAAATCCAAATCAGACGTCTGCGGCGTCTTTCTGAGGTGTCTGATCTGGGACTGCACTGTTTGCCGATGTCCCAAAAAAGAGACGTCTGTGGCGTCTTTCTGAGCTGTCTGATCTGGGACTGCACTGTTTGCCGATGTCCCCCAAAAAGGGCCGCGGGCATATGTGGGTTAATAAATAAATTACAATGGTGAACAGGTAAAGTTTTTTCAATATTTTAATGCAAAATACATGCTTTCTGATGATACTCTAACGCACGTGCATTTTCCCGCCTTTTGAAGACGATCTCGCGTTCCGTTGTGTGTTACAAAAACTGGCCAAATTCTTACTTTTTCTCACTTACGCATCCACAAAAATTTCAGCAAATGTTCCATGCGGGTAATACAACAGAACAACAGTTTTTCCCCAGATTTTGGCAAAAAAGGGGGGTGCGGGTAGTACGCAAATGCGGGTAATACACACCCGAATACGGAAATTTGTTTCAGGATTCAGTAAGATGACAGAATGGCAAACAGTGTAGACCCTGATCAGACTGCTCCTTCAGGAGCAGTCTGATCTGGGTCTGCATTGTTTGCTAAGGCCTATCTGTCCGAGTACTTAGAATCATTACAGTAATCATAGCTTCGAACAGGAAATGTAGTTCTCCTAAATTTAAACAAATTCATTTCACAATCCAGCAAGGTGTCCGAAAAAGCAAACAGTGTAGACCCTGATCAGACTGCTCTTTCAGGAGCAGTCTGATCTGGGTCTGCACTGTTTGCTAAGGCCTATCTGACCTAACACTTAGATTCATTACAGTGATCATAGCTTCGAACAGGAAATGTAATTCTTCTAAATTTTAACAGATTTATTTCACAATCCAGCAAGGTGTCCGAAATGGCAAATAGTGTAGACCCTGATCAGACTGCTCTTTTAAGAGCAGTCTGATCTAGGTCTGCACTGTTTGCTAAGGTCTATATGTCCTAATACTATGATCAGTACAGTAATCGTAGCTTCGAGCAAGAAATAGGTTCTGTAGAACTACCAAAGATTTGGAAGCTATGTTGTGATGTGAATGTAAATTACGAATATATTTTTTGGGACATTAACCCATTTTGTACTGGAAACCCCAAAACGGGTACCCTGGCAAACAGTGCAGGACCAGATCAGAACGCGGCGTCTGATAGGCCCTATATTGATTGCAAAAAGTTCAGCTATTTTTCCAATAGTTTTTGAAGAAAACACAACCTGCCACCCCTAAATTTTGGAATGGACTTGTGCTATATATAAGGTGGAAGATTCCATTTGGTACGCAGAGGGTTAAAATCCTTATTCTGCTGAATAATTTTATTTAGCCGCATCCATCTCTGACTATCAGCCAATCAAATTACTTGATATAATGAACTTGCTGAATTCACAAACTGTATGACAAACAATGTAGATCCTGATCAGTTGGCTTCTTCAAAAGCCATCTGGTCTGGATGAACACTGTTTGCAATGGTTGTGGATGTTGTGTTCAGCAGGATAGGGTTAACAACGCAATTAGAACTCGTGAGTAAATAATCAAAAGCACTGACATTGTTGGACAGTCCATTTTTCCTCAGTTCACGCTGGAATAATGTTCAATAATCTGGACTTCAATTGATTCAGTTAGACCCCGGTACTTAAAGTAAACAGTGTAGACCATGATCAGATGCCGCATATTGCGGTATCTGATCTGGGTCTACACTGTTTGTCAGTGTCCCATATTTGGGACCTTTGGTTTTTAACACAGCTTTGAACCTATTCAATATTGCAAACAAAATCTGTATAAAATAAGGTCCCTTATTTTCACTGTCTCTGATTATTAAACAGTGAACACAACCTCTTATTTGTGTGGGTAGTTTTACTCTATTGATCTGTGATATTCACATGGAAAACAGCAATATAGGTGCTCCAGTATTATTAACTTCAGGTCAATTGACAAAACAATCAACCCAATGACAAATGAACCAAGTTTCCTTTGGGTTTCGGTAATCTTTCTGCCATATAAGACATTGAATATTATATCCTGCAGGTACGAACTTCAACCCCAGAGTCTCGTGATGCGGAGAAGAAAGGGTTGCTATGGATACTGGATGAGGAGGCCATATTTCCTGGTGCTACGGAAGATTCCTTTATGGACAGGTTCTTTAACTATCATGGGGAACAAAAAGTCAGAAGTAAGATTTTGTTTTATTTGTGAATTTTCCAGATAACTCTAGATAGTTTTTTGTTTAGATAAACTTGACAGTAGCCTGCCTCCATAGTGTGTCGGACTGGTATTCTCGAGGTCACGGGTAAGATACCTGCCAGGGTCCGCTACATACTTTGGTTGAGATTGATCCTGAAATCTTTTCTAGCTCATTCTCTCCCTTCCACTGACTCAAGAAGGACAGTTGTCAATTTCTGCCGATGGAATGTGTACTGTTAACTGTTGTGTATAAGCCTGCCCAGGAAAAGTGTGATTAGCTAAACTGACTGGCTCAATATAACCTAAATAGTGTTGTCTGGGCCATAAAACTCTAAGCAATCAAACAAAACAAACTTGACAATCAGGAAGTTTCCCATTTTAGGGTACAGGATACATGTTAACACTTTGAGGGGAGGTAACTCTTTTAGGCATTATGTTGTCACTAAGGGTCTACTCTTAAAGGAAAGAATTTGCTCCTGTGGAGCAAATTCTTTCCTTTAAGAGTAGAGCCCTCTATCTGCAGGGTGGGCAACATTCTTTCATGGAGATTGATTGTGAAATCTTTTCTAGGGTCATTCTCTCCCCTCTGCTGATTCAAGAAGGGCAGTTGTCAGTTTCTCAGTGTGGTAAAGGTGAACTGACCGGCTGAATATGACCTAATTAGTAGGACTTGTCGATATTTGAAAATTGGTATGGCCATGGAACTGAAAGGTGTTTTCCAAGTCTCGAACCATCAATTCACATGTAATGTCAAGCCTTATTTTCTCTAAAATGTTTTTAAAAGTTAGATTGTGGTCAGTACAAGGCCTTTATCTAGCATTTGAAGGGTTTAAAGTAATCTTTTGTTGAGAAGTGAGGCAATCATTTCTTGTGAGAATTGCCTGCCTTGGAAGTGTAACAGGTTACTTTAACTCTTTGTTACAGGAGACAGCTTGTTGAGAAAAGCTTCCTCTCTTGGCAACACTTTCATACTAAACCATTTCCAAGGCACCAACCCAGTACAGTACAATGCGAGCGGCTGGTTGAAGGTGTGTCGAGAAAATCCTATCAGCAAAGTGGCAACACAGGTTTTACAAGACTCTAAGAAGTAAGTGAATGTTTGAGTGTTTATGGTGTAATGTGGGACATTCAATATAATGCAAAATCTTAGGCTGTGTCGACATATTCAGTCTTTGTCAAATTGAACTTTATCAGAATCGTTTCTCTAGTTCAGCTGGGGTGCCCACATGAATTTTCAATTTCAGACTGTTCTGTAGCTGTTCTGACAAAACAATGAATTTTGACCCAAAATTTGCTGTCCACACGTTCGAGTTTCACATTGTCCTCACAATCTCGTCAACTTTAACATTGTTCTTACAATCAGATTGTGACATTTGACAATGCCCACCCAATCTTGTCACTTCTGACATAGACCACACATCCAGTCTTGCCACTTTTGACATTGTCCCCCACATCCAGTCTTGTCACATCTGGCATTGTCTGTCCAATCAAACTTGTCACATTTAACAATGTCCACACAATCAGTCTTGTCACATTTGACAATGTCCACACAATCAATCTTGTCACATTTGACAATGTCCACACTATCAGTCTTGTCACATTTGACAATGTCCACACTATCAGTCTTGTCACATTTGACAATGTCCACACTATCAGTCTTGTCACATTTGACAATGTACATACAACAAATCTTGCCACATTTGACAATGTCCACACTATCAGTCTTGTCACATTTGACAATGTACATACAACACATCTTGTCACATTTGACAATGTCTTCACTATCAGTCTTGTCACATTTGACAATGTCCGCACTATCAGTCTTGTCACATTTGACAATGTCCACACAATCAATCTTGTCACATTTGACAATGTCCACACAATCAATCTTGTCACATTTGACAATGTCCACACTATCAGTCTTGTCACATTTCACAATGTCCACACAATCAATCTTGTCACATTTGACAATGTCCACACTATCAGTCTTGTCACATTTGACAATGTCCACACTATCAGTCTTGTCACATTTGACAATGTCCACACTATCAGACTTGTCACATTTGACAATGTACATACAACAAATCTTGCCACATTTGACAATGTCCACACTATCAGCCTTGTCACATTTGACAATGTACATACAACAAATCTTGTCACATTTGACAATGTCTACACTATCAGTCTTGTCACATTTGACAATGTCTGCACTATCAGTCTTGTCACATTTTACAATGTCCACACAATCAATCTTGTCACATTTGACAATGTTCACACAATCAATCTTGTCACATTTGACAATGTCCACACTATCAGTCTTGTCACATTTGACAATGTCCACACTATCAGTCTTGTCACATTTGACAATGTACACACAATCAATCTTGTCACATTTGACAATGTCCACACTATCAGTCTTGTCACATTTGACAATGTCCACACTATCAGTCTTGTCACATTTGACAATGTCCACACAATCAATCTTGCCATCATCATCAGCTTAACACATAAGTTGCCAATCACGACAATTGTCATCTGCAGGTTACCTTAAAAGTCATTTTTGCAAACATTGTGGATCCAGATCAAGACTGCTCCTCTAGGAGCAGTCTGATTTGGGTCCACACTGTTTGCCTGTATGCAAAAATATTTCTTAAAAGTTTGCAAGAAGATTCAGCAGACGACATAAGCAGACAACATTTTCAGATGTAGATCTTCTCGGTGCTTTAAGGGTTACTCACGCATTATAGCCCCCGCCCATCAGGGCTTGAAGAAATAGATATGCTGCATGATGCTTCCATACAGAGCTGAAACTGACCCGCACACGAGTACTGGTAAACCACTAGAGGATCTAAGCCAGCCCAGGCAATGCGGTGCCGGTCGGCCCGTCCATGCTTATAAACCCTAATGGTTTCATTGGGCGGCAGGTCTTGAGATGTAATTTCATCTCAATGTCGGGTAAAAGTCCCACAAAATTGGAAGCAATGTCTCCAAAATGACCTTTACAGTGTTGATGGGGACGTTAAACTTCAAATCAAACAAAAGCACTCACTCAGTAGTTATAAAAATACTCTTCTAGCTGGTACAATATTAAATTCAGAGGTATTTTGTGAAAATAAATATGAATAGGTTTTGCAGAGCAATAGCTACCCACACCTGTTTTCCACAAAAATGTCAATGTTTTGCCATATTGAAGGACCCTTGTCCTGCTGAATAAATAAATTTCATTTCTGACTAATAACCAATCTGAATACTTGGTATGATGTATGCATTAAAATTTGCTAACTGAATGTGGACGTTGCCCCTGTACCTGCAAGTTAATAAAAAATCCTTGATGATGATGAATGACAGTGTAGATCCTGATCAGAAGCCATCTTATCTGGATCTACATTGTTTGCAAAAATAGGATTACAGAAGCCATCTGATCTGGATCTACATTGTTTGCAAAAATAGGGTTTATCATAGTTCAGCATGACTAGGGCTCTTACACAATTATATTAAGTAGTTCCTTTATAAGCTTAGAACAACTGGGACTACCGGTTACTCAATCTTTCTTCTTCCAGATCCAATATCAAGGACCTATTTAACAGCGTAAAAGCTCCCGTTGGGGGTATGGTAAGTGGTTCCATTGTTGGCATGGAGGGATCAACGACCTTGAGACGTGTCGGCAGCATGAGACGGACATTTATGTCCGGGACTGCAGGATTGAAGAAGAGATCTATGTGTTTACAAGTGAAATTCCAAGTGGTAAGATTTAGTTTCAATCATCTATTATTTGTCAACAAATTTTACTATTGGCCTTGAGAGTGATCATGAACAGAACCACCCCAAACCTCTGTTTAATACTGTTCTTGATAACATGGTTTTGAATATAACATGGTTTAAATATGGTTCTAAAAAATATATAGATTATATAGAAAAATGACCATATTTTTGTTTGGATATAACATGTTTCTTTGGTCTCCTACAACAGTGTTAAAAAGAGGTGACAGGCCTTTGTGTCGAAGTGGGTAAGATAGAACAATGGCCTTCCTTATGATTCCCACAAGAAGCATTATAAAACGACTTTACGGCACAATCTCTTTTGGCAATTAGTTTCTTGAAAAGCTTCAGAGGTCGCGTGGCTACATGCTAGTCATGTGGTTATAAGATCAAATTCATACGAAGCATTCTAGGTGCAATTTCAAAAAAGTTGCATTGTTTCAAAAAGGGGTCAGATACTGTGTGTATATCGCAATGTATGGACGGTCGGACTCGCACCACTTTGCCTGGGCAGGCTATGACATTCTTAGCGACCTGAAATGACCTGTACATTGTTGACGGGGACGTAAAACCTCAAATCAGACAAACAAAACCAGACCAGAGCGGCCGGTTTCAGCTCTGCATGGAACCATTATGCAGCCCAATGTATTTCTCTGAAATTGTTAAATGTGACTTGTCCCTAAAGGAGAAAGATGATTTTTAGATAAGCGGAATAATGACAATAATAGATGGTTGGTGGGTGATAATCAAAGAGGGACTGGACACCTGTTTATTTTCAAGGCCATTGCAAATAACCATCTGTCAGAATAAAATCAAAACATGAAAGAGGTAACTCCAAATTAGTAGTGGGAATAAGGTCAAGGTAAATTGCCACAGCCTCAATGTGGAAACTGGGTCATGTGAAATGAATGGCCTAAATGTGTATCAGTACGTCACTTCAGTAGGTCAAGTGAGAAGAAATAAAGGGGGATAATAACCATGTTACTTTTAAATGTATTGCTGTATTGCTGTAATTGACATATATTGCTTTATTGCTGTCATTGACAGATGTTATTTTTCTGTAAATACAGTAAAACTCCTATATTAAGACCACCTTTGGAACTGTTCAAAAGTGGTCTTAAAGACCACTTTTGAACAGTCCCAAAGGTGGTCCCTAACCAGGCGACACTGAGGGCAGAAAACACAAAAAACGGTTAAGTGCACCGTGTTAATTTTAGGTGGGCTTAATAGCGGAATATTACTGAATCTTAAAAATTGGATTAGAAATGCTCACGCAAACTGTATGCTCAGGTCAGACTGCTAATTAACAGTGTTGCAGAGGATCCTCCTTATAAGGACAATATTTGTGCCCTATTATTGTGCCGTTATAAAGAATTTGCCGTTTTAAAGAATCCCAGTTAGGAGTGTGATAGGTAATAAAAGGCCTTTTCTCCATTATTACTCCAAGAAACAAATGTTATAGACATTTGTTAGAATCGCCTCGGTGAGGCGATTCTAACAAATATCTACAACATTTTGTACTTGAAGTATTAGATTACAAGAGTAAACCGCTTAGAGGATCTAAGCCTGTCCAGGAACCGCGGTGCGAGGCGGACCGGCCATGCTAATAAACCCTATTGGTTTCATTTGGCGACAGGGCTTGAGAAGTCATTTCATCCCTGGTCGGGTAAAAGTCCAACAAAATTGGAAGCAACGTCTCCAAAATGACCTTTACAGTGTTGAAAAGGACTTTAAACCTCAAATCAAACAAACAAATTAGATTACAAGACCCTTTCATGACTATGGACATCGATTTGTGCATTTCCAACCCGAGGGAAGCCCATGCTACTCGGAACCGATGCTAAGCCTTTAGCTAGGTAGTCATTCCATTCAAATTTCAAATTGTCGTAAAAACGAGTTTTGCTGTTATAATGAATGTCGGTATAAAGAGGGTTGATTGTTTATGATTAAGGAATTTTGGTGCATTTTTGTTTCCAGGATTCTATAATGGAGACTTTGAGAAAGACAAAGTGCCATTTCATCCACTGTATTCTACCTCAGGCCAACGCGGGCCTCTGTGAGCTCAGAAGCCCCGCGGAAATGACCAATGATAGACAAGAAGACATTTTAATGAATGTACCACTGGTACGCGCTCAAGTGCGAGGAAACGAGATTTTGGAGTCAGTGAGAATTCATAGACAGGGATTTCCTGATCATATTAGTTTTACGGAATTTATTCAGAGATTTGAAGGACTTGTGGCCCCAAGTGCTCAACCAACCAAGGATATGCCGGAGAAAACGGTAAGTTTCATTACAAAAACATGCCTATTCAAATGTATTGACAATTTTACCACAAAAAAAAAAAAAAAAAAAAAAAATAAAAATTTTCAGATAAAAATTATATTTTACTTATTTCTTCTCTAAACATAGTCTGTGGGCACTCGTTAGAACCGCCTCGATGAGACAGTTCTGATGAGTACCCACAATCTATGTTTTTGAGCAGAAATAGGAAAAATAATATATACATAAATCCATGTAAATGCCAGTTTTAATGTATAAACTGGGGTTTAAGGAGGGGGAGGGGGGGGGGGGGGGGGGGCAATTTAATATAGGTGTGTTTTTGTGATGTTTTTTTTTGTATCCTGTTTTATGCCAAAATATAGAAAGATAAATAAATAAATAATAAAAAAAAATTGTCAAAGACATTATACTTTAACCCAGCTTATAACCTGTTTTATAAAAAAAAATACATGTATGAAAAGAAAAAATATATAGGCCAGCCTCGGTAGCTCAGTGGGATGCTCGTCTGACTGGTGATCTTGAGGATGTTGGTTCGATACCTGCCGGGGTCGGCAACATTCTTTTGTGGAGATTGATCATGAAGTCTTTTCTACGGTCATTCTCTCCCTTCCGCTTATTCAAGAAGGACATATGTCAGTTTCTGGCGAAAGGATTTGCCCCCGCCAATCGGGGCTTGAAGAAATAGATGGGCTGCATGATGCTTCCAGGCAGAGCTGAAACCGACCCGCACAGGAGTAATGGTTAACAGCTTAGGGGATCTAAGCCTGCCCAGGCAAAGCAGCTCGGACCATCCATGCTGATAAACCCTATTGGTTTCATTGGGCGGCAGGGCTTGAGATGTCATTTCATCTCGATGTTGGGTAAAAGTCCAAAAAAAATGGAAGCAACGTCTCCAAAATGACCTTTACAGTGTTGACGGGGACGTTAAACCTCAAATCAAACAAAGACTGTACTGGTTAACTGTTTGCATATAAGCCTGTCCAGGAAAAGTGTGGAAAGCTAAACTGACCTTCTTAAAAATGAGCTAGATAGTGTTTACTGGGCTGTTAAATTAACCCTTATCCTGCTGAATGAATTAATTCAGCCATGCCCATTTCTGACTAGAAACCATTCAAATTACTGGATATAATGTATTTGTCCAATTCACAAACTGCATGACAAACAGTGTAAATCCTGATCAGAAGCCATCTGATATGGATCCACACTGTTTGCAAAGCATTAAGATAGCAGATCTGTGAGGCATAGTGCATTTTTCCTAATTTCAAAAGCGGACATTTTTTTCTGATGAAAATTTGTGACATTTTTTTTTTATTTTTTGCTGCAAATTTAGGTTGAGTGTGCTCGTTAGAACCACCCTAAACCTATGTCTTGGAGCAAAAATAAAGAAACTAATGTATACCTCGTAAACCCCATTTTATATACAGTGGGGTTTAGATTGGCATTCAGGGGATTTTCGGTCTCAGCGGGTTTATGGGTAAAGGGATAGATTTTTATGAAGAAATAAAAATAAATTAGCCTTCAGTTATCCTGCTTAATCACCTGCTTACCAATTAGGCACTCACCATTCTAAGAAAAAATATGTTACATTACGAAAACATACCTATTAATCCATTTTGTACCCCAAAACGGGTACCCTGGCAAATAGTGTAGGCCCAGATCAGATGCCGCAGATCAGAGCCTACACTGTTTGCGAAAAGTTTAGTCATTTTCCAAATAAATTTTGAAGAAAACACAACCTGACACCCTTTAATTTTGAAATGGACTCCTGGTATATATAAGGAGGAAGATTCCATTTTGTACAGAAAGGGTTAAAAGATAGTGAAAATTTTACCACCCGAAAATGAAAATTTCGGATAAAAATTCTCGCATTTTTCATAATTCTTCTCATAGATTGTCGGATCTCATTAAAACCCATTTGCGAGGCAGTTTTAATGAGTTCCCAGAATCTATCTCTTTGAGCTTAAATAAGACAAATATTATATACCCTGTAAACCCAAGTTTTACTATATGAAAGTGGGGTTTAATGGCGTTATAATTAAGTAGGTGCATAAAATTTGGAACCTTTTCTAATTATTAAACTGTTAATATTGCCCCTGCCAATCGGGGCGTATAGAAATAGATTGTGCTGCATGATGATTCCATGCAGAGCTGATACCGACAACACACAAGAACTGGTAAACCCCTTAGAAAGTCTAAGACTGCCCAGGCAAAGTGGTGCGAGTCAGCCCGTCTATGCATATAAACCCTATTGGTTTCATGGGCAGCAGGAATTGAGATGTCATTTCATCTCAATGTCAGGTAAAAGTCCCACAAAATTTGAAGCAATGCCTCCAAAATGACCTAAATAGTGTTGATGGGGATGTTAAACCTCAAATCAAACAAACAAACTGTAAATGATGTGTATTGACGTGTCCATGATCTGATCTGACTTTGTATAATTATGATATTGACCAGATCTATCAGCCCGAGGGCGTTGTTTACATTCCAATTTAATTACACAATTGTAAATAAATATTGCCTGTTTTATGTAATATGTTTCAAGTCAGTTTAAAGATCATTGGATTAACTTGGATTAGGAAGTAATTGGGAGGGGTGATGTTTGTATATGGATTGACATACTGACTGAATCGTCAAAATCACTTGACTTTGGAATATTGAAAGGTTTGTAAACTCTTATCAGGCTATTCGTGACAACCCCTATCTTTGGAAACAGTGTAGATCCAGATCAGATGGCCTCTGAAGAAGCCATCTGATCAGGATCTACACTGTTTGACATTCAGTTTATGAATTTGTAGGAATAAATTACATCAAGTGATCTGATTGGTTCGAAGTCAGAAATGAGTGTGGCTAATCTGAATATTCAGCAAGAGAAGGGTTAATTTGGATTGTGCTCAAACCATTGATGATAATAGGAAAAAAAGTATCAGGAAAAAAAGTATCAGTTTTAGGTAGGTAAAAAGTATCAGGAAAAAAAGTATCAGTTTTATCCAAATTCGTTTCTGCTGCTACAATGATATGATGATTAAGATACTTTTGTATGTTTTGAATTTTTTTTTTCAGTATTAGATTCAATTTTGTAACCTTGCTTTATAAAAAGGATGAGGTGTCACTTCATCTCAATGTCGAGTAAAAGTCCCACATATAGACGGTTCCAATGTTTTGACACGTGACCTTGTTTACTTGTCACTGCGCATGCGCAAAACTACATTTACTTTTGATAACGATCTTTCGTGGTTGGCAAAAAGCGGCTGGTTCCATATAAACACATTGTAAATAAGTTTAATATGACAGGCATATTTTAGTCGACTGTTACAGAATATCGATCGAATTACACGTTAAATGAGTAGATAAATATATTCTAGACTTCATTCCTGCAACTTCCGCATTTTTAGTCATTCGTTTTGCGCATTTTTATTACAAATAATTAAGACCATCCCGCCTCGTTACCTGCCTATGTTTAAGAGGTAATTATCATCAAAACATCCTCAAATATTCTAGAAACCAATAATAACTAGCTAAGACATATGTCTATTTTAAAAATTTAAAGGTCAATTTTGTCGTTTCGATTCCCAAGAAAATACAAGTTTACAGAAAATAACATCGCATTTACAATGGGGACAAACGGCCAAAGACATTTTTTGCCCACCACTGGTAAGTCCCGGCAAATAGTATTATTGAGTGATGACGTAGTGTTTGGATGTGTCTATTGGAAGCAACGCCTCCAAAATGACCTATATTATGTTGAAGTGGAAGTTAAACCTCTAGTCAAACAAAGACAGGTGGTGGGAGTCGGACCTCTGTGCTTATAGACCATTGGGCGGCAGGGCTTGAGATGTCATTTCATCTCTTATGTCAGGTAAAAGTACTGGTAAACCGCTCAGTGTCTAAACCATAACATGATTATGAAAGGTTCTGAAGTTTGGTACTGAATTATCAGCTCAGTCACTGCTGGCCCCTGCCCATCAGGGCTTGGAGAAATAGATTGGGCTGCATGATGCTTCCACACAGAGCTGAAACTAACCGCCTACAAGTACTGGTATCTAAGCCTACCCAGGCAAACTGGTGCCAATTGGACGGTCCATGCACACCAACGCTATTGGTTTCATTGGGCGGTTGGGATTGAGATGTCATTTCATCTCAATGTCGGGTAAAACTCCCACAAAATTGGAAACAAGGTCTCCAAGATGACCTAAATAGTGTTGATGGGGACATTAAACTTCAGATCAAACAAGAAAAAATCAACCTTTATCAGTATTTCAAGCAAACAGTGTAGATCCTGATCAGGTGCCGCATTCTGCAGCATCTTATCCGGGTCTACACAGTAGTTTGCCAATGTCCCAGTACACAAGCCCAGTCCCGATTTTACAGTTACATAGCGAAGAATTGTGCTTCTATAAGTACATCACAACCATTTATAAACGGCCCCCGCCCATTGGGGCTTGAAGAAATATATGGGCTGCATGATTCTTCCCCTCAGAGCTGAATCCGACACGCACACGAGTACTGGTAAACCGCTTAGAGGATCTAAGCCTGCCCAGGCAAAGCGGTGCGCACGAGTCGGACCGTCCATGCTTATAAACCCTATTGGTTTCATTGGGCGACAGGGCTTGAGATGTCTTTCATCTCAATGTAGGGTAAAAGTCCCACAAAATTGGAAGCAATGTCTCCAAAATGACCTTTACAGTGTTGACGGGGACGTTAAACCTCAAATCAAACAAACAGTATACATGTATTTGTGTCATTGCAGGCTGTTGTACAGATTGTGGAACATTTAGATATAGACAAACTCAACTACAGGATAGGACTAAGTAGGGTGAGTAACATTTATAAATATAAATACTCATCATAGTGCAGTTTTGGGGTTGTTTGTATATTGACCCCACAATCCTTGTTTTTGAGCACCCACAATCCACGTTTTTGAGCAAAAATAAGAAAAATGAAATATAGAGATTCCTCAGTGAAATGGAAAATGTGTTTTGAGTAGAAATAAGGAAAGATATAAAAAATTTCATCTGAAAAATGCTGGTTCAGATAATTTGAGCACATGGGTATGCTATTGTAATGCTCTGTATTATGTTTTTTTTGGCCAACTAATAGGGTTAGACTCATCACTGATAGCTCCACTTCAGGGCTGGAAAATTCCACTCATCTGCTCAACATGATGAGTAAAATTTTTTTGAGGATGTCAGCGTAAAAATTTTGTCATTTCCCTCTGAAACTTCCCAAAATCTACCTGCCTTTGCTCTGGCAGGATGAGTGAAATTATGAAGAATTTTCCAGCCCTACACATTTTTCATCCGAAAAATACTGCTATTTTTCTTATTTCTGCATTAAAACATATGTTGTGGGGCAGTGTGAAGACAATCAAGTGTGCCAACTTTGCATTTGTGACCTCAGAACAGTACAGTGCATGATGTAAATTTCAACAATTAAAATCATGACACAATATTTTTGGTGCTGTTGGTGGTGCGATTGACCAACCAGTGATCATCACTGACAAGTGGGTGTGCCCTCGATCTAGTACAGTGAACCTTTTGATTGTCAAAATATTTCAGATAATTGATTGCTGTTTAGATCTTTGATCTTTACCTAGAAAAGAAACATTTGACAATTCCAGGAATTAAATGTTGCAGCAGCTGAAACAAAATATGTAGTATGTGCAGGCTGGCTTGAGCCTTTATGGACCCACTTGATGAAATAGATGGGCTGTATGGCACACGAGTACTGGTAAACCGCTTAGAAGATCTTAGCCTGCCCAGGCAAAGCAGTGCAAGTCGGACCGTCTATGGTTATAAACCCAATGGTTTTCATTGGGCGACAGGGCTTGAGATGTCATTTCATCTCAGTGTCGGGTAAAAGTCCCATCAAATGGGAAGCAACGTCTTCAAAATGACCTATACAGTGTTGATAGGGACGTTAAACTGCAAATCAAACATACAAACAAACAAATTTATTATGATTGTTCCTGGCAAATAGGAAGTTTGCACATGATCATACATTGAGAAGGATGTGGATCTTTTATGATAATGAAGTAAAAAAAAAAATCTCTCCCTACAGGCTCATCATGTGAGTCCGTGAAATGAATACCCTCTAAACCCCACTTTGTATAGAGAAAATTGGGGTTTATGGGGTATTCATTATATTTCTTATCTCTGCTCCAAAACATAGGTTGTGGGTACTGGTTAGAACGGCCTAAATGAGGCGGTTCTAGCAAGCACCCACAACCTATGTTTGCAGTATAAATTAGAAAAATATCACTGATTTTCATCAGAAAAGTAGCCATTTTTGAGATATGAAAGATACACTGTGTTGCACGGGTGTGTTATCCTAATGTTAAGTTTGGCATTAAAAAAAGACTGCTAGGTGATACTTTCTTGTTGCATTTATTTCATTGATATATTAGAATTAGGAAGTGATGAAAAAATCGCAAATATCTTCACTTTAACAAGTTTGTGAAGTGAACATCCCTTTGAAACTCATTTAGTATAGAGAAAAGTTGGGTTTACAGGGGTATACATTATTCTTCTTATTTCTGTGTCAAGATACTCAATATTCTTCTGATTTCTCTGCCAAGTCACAGGTTCTTGATACTCAAAAAGGTGGTTCTATGGAGCTGCCACAACCAATATTTGGAATATTTAACCCAATTTGTACCGGAAACCCCAAAACGGGTACCTGGGCAAACAGTGCAGGCACAGATCAGATGCCACAGAAATACAGTGCAGGCCCATATCAGACGCCGCAGAATCTGATCAGGGCCTCCACTGTTTGCTAAAAGTTCAGTCATTTTCCAAATAAATTTTGAAGAAAACACAACATGACACCCCTAAATTTTGAAATGGACTCATGCTACTGGGTATATATTAGGAGGAAGATTCCATTTGGTACAAAAAGGGTTGACTAAGATAAAATATCCCTGTGGATGGTTGGGTGAGGCGAGGGTGTCGAGTATCTTGCGGCTGATACTGGGGTGTCCAACTGATATTGTCTTATAGTTGGGTAAACCTGAAGTTCTGGCAAATAATAGTGAATTGTGTGTATACCCCTGAATGACCGGTTTGTTACAGGCTAAAGTCAAGAAAGAAAAGGAAGAAAAATGTAAACCTCCAGTCAAACCATTCACATTTGTTCAAAAGCAACAGGTTACTTTAAGATTATCCCCGTTACTATAAATACAGTAAATTCTGCTATTAAGGGGAATGGGAACACCTAGCTGATTTTTTCGCCATTTTTCAAAGGGAGACAACTTTCTCCTGTTCGCTTTTCTATCTATCTATCTACTGATACTGCGTTGGTCACATTTGACCATTACCGCAGGTGTACATTACATACACTCCAGGTTTGGCAGGATGAAAGCCTACACAGTAATCATGTAATTACGGTAGGGATCTTTAACCTGCACAGGGTATGGTTCTCCCTGCACAGGGGGCCTCCAGTTAACGTCCCGATCCAAAGGACGGTGCACTTTATGACATTCATCCCTGCAAATGATGCCAATGGAGTGTGTTCGGACACCGAAATTTTATCCCCGCTACCGGGGATCAAACCCGGGACCTCTAGCATCAGAGGCAAGTGCACTAACCACTGAGCTATCACGCTTCTATAAGCCCTGTCCCACTGAAAAAGGGGTCTACTCTTTAAGAGTTGACGTCTACTCTTAAAGGAAAGAATTTGCTCCTTAGGAAGGAGCAAATTCTTTCCTTTAACCCTTTACCACTCAGATACGTCTTTTCCCGACTCGATCCATTACCACTCAGACCCGTATATTTACGACTTTATCGATTAACGTACAGATACGTATATCCCCGTGTGTCGCCATTTGAACAAATACGTGTTTGCCCGTGTCTCAAAATCAATCGCGTTATTTTTACCTTTTTCCTAAATATAAAAATGCCGGATGTTTATTAATGTTAAGCTTGGTCTTTTGCCAACAATATTTGCGAAAAAAACAAATATGTTTCTATACAAAGTTTTTGTGTAATTTACAACCAAACACACCAGGGGTTTCTTCTACTGAATCACGATGACCTTGCCTGACCATAATGGAAAATTACTGGGTTGAGTTACTGAATGACGCAATATTTGTGTGTCGGTCGCGCATGATTTGCATGATTTAGGTAAAGACAATTAGCGCTGTATAATCAGTTAGATTCAAGGGATTTATGGTTCAAGATAATTAGTTAATTGGGGATTATGATACCCTAGGAATGTTTATACAGCGGATGCCACCCAGAGCGTGCCGAGCTTTGAGCCGCAATAAATTACGTATCAGTACCCAAAAGTGTACCCAGGTGGTCATCGGAAGGGCAATAAAACCCACAGATGGGTAGAAGGCCTTTCATTGGTCAATAGTTTCAGCCCCTTTAATGAATATTAATTTCTAAAAAAAAAAAAAAAAAATATGCGACGTCTGATCAGGGTCTCACCTCCGACACGTTAACAGACAAACAGATGCAATTATTAAGCGGCACCTGATCAGGGTCTTCATGTTTTTGGACCTTATAATGCTTCGGCACCCGGATCAGACCCTCCACAATTATTGCCGCGACGTCTGATTCAGCTCCAACAGCCGACGGTTCATTTTATTTTATTTTCCGCGACCGAATAGGTTTGGAGGATATAGCGACCGTCCAAATGTCCGTCCGTCCGTAGACACAACAGACAGATGCAAACAATGCAGACTCGGATCAGACGCCGTACTATTATTGAACGGCATCTGATGAGGGTCAGCATGTTTGTAGAAGGCATCTGAGACGGCGCAGACCCGGACAAGACGCTGCGCAACAGTTATGCGGCGTCTGATCAGGGTCTTATCGGCGACGGTGGTGTTTTTTATCCCTAGTCTAAACAGGTTCGGAGCCTGGCGTCCGTTCATTCGCCCGTTCGTAGACACAAAATTATGAGTGACAAGACCCTGCGCAACGGCTATGCGGCATCTGATCAGGGTCTTATCGGCGACGGTGGTGTTTTTTATCCCTAGTCTGAACAGGTTCGGAGCCTGGCGTCCGTTCAAACGTCCGTCCGTAGACACAATAGACATATGAAAACAATGCAGATCCGGATCAGATGTACAATTTTTAAACGGCGTCTGATGATGGTCTACATGTATGTAGACGGTATCTGAGACGGCGCAGACCCGGACAAGACGCTGCGCAACGACGCGGCGTCTGATCAGGGTCTTATCGCCAACGGTGGTGTTTTTTTTTACCCTAGTCTGAACAGGTTCGGGGGATATAGCGATCAGCGTGGCGTCATTCGCCCAACCGTCTGTATAACAAAAGACAGAAAAGGTGCAAACAGTGCAGATTTGAATCAGACGCCATACAATTATTATACGGCGTCTGGATAGGGTCTACAAGTTTGTAGGCGGAATATACGACAGCACAGACCCAGACCAGACGCTGTACAATGATCATGCGGCGTCTGATCATGGTCTGACCGCCGCCGGTGCGTTTTATTTTTATCCCCTGACCAAATAGGTTCGGGGATATAACTATCAGCCTGGCGTCCGTCCGTCCGTCCGTCCGCAAACAAAATTATGAGTCTGGCGTCCGTTCACATGTCCGTCCGTTCGTCCGTAGACACAACAGACAGATGCAAGCAATCCAGATAAGAATCAGACCTGTACAATTATTAAACGGCGTCTGATGAGGGTCTACAGGTTTGTAGACGGCATATGGGTCGGCGCAGACCCGGACAAGACGCTACACAACGATAATGCGGCGTCTGATCAGGGACTAATTGCCGACGGTGGTGTTTTTATCCCTAGTCTGAACATGTTCGGGGGATATAGCGATCAGCCTGGTGTCATCCACTCAACCGTCTGTATAACAATAGACAGAACACAAAGGTGCAAACAGTGCAGATTTGATTCAGACGCCATACAATAATTATAAGGCGTCTGGATAGGGTCTACAGGTTTGAAGATGGCATATATGCGACGACACAGACCATGCGACGTCTGATCATGGTCTGACCGCCGCCGGTGCGTTTTATTTATTATCCCCTGACCAAATAGGTTCGGGGATATAACAATCAGCCTGGCGTCCGTCCGTCCGCAAACAAAATTGAGTCTGGCGTCCGTTCACATGTACGTCCGTCCGTAGACACAACAGACAGATGCAAGCAATGCAGATTCGAATCAGACTTTAACAATTATTAAACGGCGTCTGATGAGGGTCTACAGGTTTGTAGACGGCATATGGGTCGGCGCAGACCCGGACAAGACGCTGCACAAAGGTAATGCGGCGTCTGATCAGGGACTCATTGCCGACGGTGGTGTTTTTTATCCCTAGTCTGAACATGTTCGGGGGATATAGCGATCAGCCTGGCATCATCCATCCGTCTGTGTGTATAACTATAGACAGAACACAAAGGTGCAAACAGGGCAGTTCGGGATCAGAGCCCAGAAAATTATTATAAGGCGTCCGATCAGGGTCTACAGGATTGTAGACGGCACAGACCCAGACCAGTAGCTATCAACCTGACGTCATCCACCCGTTAGTCTGTATGACAATAGACAGAACACAAAGGTGCAAACAGTGCAGATCGGGATCAGAGCCCAGACAAATATTATAAGGCATCTGATCAGGTCTACAGGGTTGTAGACAGCACATGCGATGGCACAGACCCAGACCAGACGCTGTACAATGACCATGCGCATCAGATGTCATTGCACCTCAGTGTTGGGTAAAAGTCCCACCAAATTGGAAGCAATATCTCCAAAATGTCCTAAATAGTGTTGATGGGGATGTTATACCTCTAATCAAACAAACAAATCTTATTTATAAAATAAAAAAAACAAAAAAAATAAAGAGACGGCTCTTTGGGGTGAGCTGGCTATGGGGTGGTTGATACATTTATTTAAAAAAAAAAAAAAAAAAGGTAAAGTTGGGGATGGGGGTTCAAAAAAGGATAGATAGGCTGTAATAGTTATTTTAATATTATGCAAAAGTACTGATTTTTTCATAAACAAAACACACCCATGTGTCATAGCACATTCTTTAATTTCTCCAAAATGGCTACTTTTCCATTGAAAACTTTTATATTTACTTTCTTATTTATACTCAGAACATAGGTCGTGGGTGCCGATTGAGGCAGTTCTAACGAGAACCCACAACCTTGGTCTTGGTGCAGAAATAAGTAAATTAATGTATACCTGGTTCAGATAGATGTTCATTTCACAGACTTATGAACATGATCTTATTTCTGCATAAAAAGTATGTTATGGAAACTTGTTGGAAGACCCTCAGTGACATGCCCTAATGATTACCTACAAATACGTTTTTGTGCGGAAATAAGAAAAATAATACGTGGATACCCCCTCTTTTCTGGGGCTATGGTGGTTAAAAATACTTTCTCTGACCAACCCAAAACAGAAATTTTTGCTAAAGAAAATATTTTGCTTACTTTGACACTTCATATTTTCAAAACGCAAAGAGAAACTATAATAAATTTAGTACCATTGGAAAGAAAATTTAATTTCCTAGAAACTTTACATTTACATAAATATTGTCAAATGTACAGAAAATACTAAAATAATCATTTTTGTAACATAAGGGTGAAAATCACACAAAAATGCCAATATCTCTGTTCAGATAAGACTGTCAGGCCTATCAGCCATATATGGACTATTGGTTATTGATTTACCTATATCAGTGTTCTGTTAAGATGCTGTATTGGATAATTTTCTGAGTGGTAAAGGGTTAAGAGTTGACCCCTATTGACATGGGAGACAAAAATACTTTTGTAGGCGTTGCCTCCCCTGAAGGTGTTCCCATTCCACTTAAGACCACCTAAAATTAAGTCTAATTCTGTTTTAAAAAGCTTATTTAGTAGTTTGCAGCTGGTTTTTCTTTTAATTTTCTGCATACAGTGTCCTCTGGTCAGAGACCACCTTTGGGACTGTTCAAAAGTGGTCTTAATATAGAAATTTGACTGTATATTTCTGTTACTTTAGGAAAGGGAACATTTTAGGGCAGCAGATTATTTTGTTTAGTTGCATGGGATCAGATTAAATCGGTATCTGGTGATAATTAAAGCATTTTTGTCAGTTCGCCAATGTTCGCCAGTGTCATGGGTATTCATTTGAACGGTTCATGGGTATTCATTGGAACCGCCTCGCCGAGGCAGTTCTAATGAGAACCCACAATATTGGTTTATAGGGAGAAATAAGGAAAATCATATTGCCGTTATTACCAAATGCTCATCTTATCTGGGGGTAAAGTATGCTTTGGACCCTTTCTGTTTTATGGGATTACGATAACACACCCGTGCGACATAGTGCAGTTTTCACATCTCCAAAATGGCCACTTTCCTGATGAAAAATGCTGATATTTTCTTATTCATACTGCAAACATAGGTTGTGGGCGCTCGTTAGAACCGCCTCATTGAGGCGGTTCTAACGAGTACCCACAACCTATGTCTTGGAGCAGGAAAAAGAAAATTCTAACACAGCGCGCCTATATAGGCAATGGAAAATAACTGTGTTTTATTCTGCAACAAATCACAACTCGGAAGAGCGTGACGAGTGACGTCATTAAAATTCCCATTTTATGACGTCACTAGTCGATTTCCTTGACGTTAGACGGTGTAACGTCATTTTTAACGCATCGAAAACGTAAGGAAAGGATATAAATGCATGTGTTTCAGTCGATAATTTTAGCGGGATTTCTTCTAACAATGGCGAAAGGTTGTGAGATTTTGAAGGAAACAACAAATCACAGACAAGAGCTGATCTATTTCGATTCTAACATGCATAAAATCGTCAATAATGTTGTTGTTTCCTTCAAAATCTCACAACCTTTCGCCATTGTTAGAAGAATTCACAGTTTGTCGGTCAGTTGTAAGTAGACAAATCACGCGCGCTACGCGCTCGTGATTTATCTACTTTACAACTGACCTCCAAACTGTGATTTATTACTCAACAAATCACAGTTAGAGCTGATATATTTCTTAAATAAAGGAAATCCCCGTAAACCCCAGTTTTCTCTGACTTATGGGGTGTACATTTCATAGACTTGTTAACTCTTGTCCTGCTAATCCCGGATATGCCTTATCTTTGAAACAATGTAGATCCAGATCAGATGGCTTCTGATGAAGCCATCTGATCAGGATCTACATTGTTTGCCATTCAGATTGTGAATTTGTTGCAATAATTTGCATCAAGTAATCTGATTGGTTGATAATTGGTAGTGTGTGTGGCATATTTAAATACTCAGCAGGACAAGGGTTAATATGATGGTCACTGGGTATCAGAGCTTCCGATAAGAAGTAAAGGAGACACACGACAACCTCTTTGTAACACTATGGTTGGGGTCCAAAGCAAAAATCCTGTCTCCACTTGTTAGATTATATTGAAAAATGACCCATTTATGGTCAATTTTGTTTTCCTTGTTTGTGTTAAGGTTTTACGTCCCTGTCAACTTCATTTAAATCATTTTGGAGACTTTGCTTCCAATTTTGTGGCACTTTTACCCAACGTTGAGATGAAATGACATCTCAAGCCCTACTGCCCAAAGAAACCGCTAGGTTTAAGTAGCGGTCTGACTCACATCACTTTTCCTGGGCAGGCTTTGACCTTCTAAGTGGTTTACCAGTGCTCAAGTTTGGTCAGTTTCTGCTCTGGGTGGAAGCACCATGCAGCCAGTCTATTTCTCTGAGCCCCGATGAGCAGGGGCACTGGTCAGTTTTGTATATAATCTATATATATATTTGGGATCCATCGTTAAACCATGTTTTATCCAAAACCATGTGATAACAAACCATGTTATAAAGAGGTTTGCTGTAATGACCTAAGTATTGGGACAGACAGGCCTGAACAAACAGTGCAGACCCAGGTCAGACTGCTCCTCAACTCCTCAAGGAGCAGTCTGATCAGGGTCTACACTGTTTGCCATTCCGTCTCCAAAGTTTGGACTCCTTTCTGGATCATTGTTAAAATTTTAGGAGAATTACAGCAAGGTGACCAAATCGTTAGGATTTTTATGGTACATGTAATTAATTGTCAGTTTTCCATATGTTATTTCTTGTTAGAAACAGAAGACTTTAGACTAAAAATTGTGGGTAGGAAATTTGATGTTCAATTTTCAAAAATGACTGAATTCCTAGGGTTTTCCTGCCACCACCCTGCTCTTGGTTTAAACATTGATAGGTGCATAATTCCTAATTATACCCCAGCAAACGAAGTTTGAAGGGGGTATATAGGAGTCAGCTTGTCTTTGTCGTCGTCTGTCGTCGTTGGTCCGTTACAAAAAACTTTAACATTGCTCATAACTTCCTTATTCTTTGACCGATTTCTTTAATATTCACACACCACACACCTTGCCACTAGTACTTACGATTGATATACACAAACCTGACCTTGACCTTTACGTTGACCTTCCTCAAGGTCAAATACTTGTAAAAATTTGTCGGTACAAAAAACTTTAACATTGCACATAACTTCCTCATTCTTTGACCGATTTCTTTAATATTCACACACCACACACCTTGCTACTAGTACTTAAGATTGATATACACAAACCTGACCTTGACCTTCACGTTGACCTTCCTCAAGGTCGTTGACCTTCCTCAAGGTCAAATACTTGTAAAAATTTGTGGGTACAAAAAAACTTTAACATTGCACATAACTTCCTCATTCTTTAACTGATTTCTTTAATATTCACACACCACACACCTTGCCACTAGAACTTAGGATTGATATACACAAACCTGACTTTGACTGAGTGACACCTTGCATGTAATTGGATTTCTATGATTATCATAATATTTCCGACGTTGACCTTCCTCAAGGTCAAATACTTGTAAAATTTGTATATAAATACTTGTAAAAATTTGTTGTCGGTCCGTTCCAAAAAACTTTAACATTGCACATGTTACTATCTGACAACGGATGCGGGGGTATAATTGGCGCCCGTTAGGCGGCAGCTCTAGTTTGAAGCTATTTTGTTTGTTTGATTTGAGCTATAGCGTCCCCATCAACAAAAATTAGGTAATTTTGGAGGCCATCCAATTTTGTAGGACTTTTACCCGAAATTGAGCTGAAATGATATCTCAATCCCTGCCGCCCAATGAAACCAATAAGGTTTATACGTGGACAGTCTGACTCACACCACTTTGCTTGGACAGGCTTAGTCCTAAGCAGTTTACCAGTACTCATGATAGTCCGTTTCAGCTCTGCATGAAAGCACCATGCAGCCCAATCTATTTCTCCAAGCTGTGGTAGGCAGGAGCATAACATACCTTTTAAAAATAAAATCAGGAAATCTTCCCTAAAATTATTCACACTTGCGGATGTCTGGAGCTGATATGGAAGAATGCTTTATGGACTCAACATAAATCAGGAAATCTTCACTAAAATTATCCACACTTGCGGATATCTGGAGCTAATATGGAAGAATGCTTTAGGGACTCAACATAAATCAGGAAAATCTTTACTAAAATTATTCACACTTGCGGATGTCTGGAGCTAATATGGAAGAATGCTTTAGGGACTCAACATAAGTCAGGAAATCTTTACTAAAATTATTCACACTTGCGGATGTCTGGAGCTAATATGGAAAAATGCTTTAGGGACTCAACATAAATCAGGAAATCTTCACTAAAATTATTCACACTTGCGGATGTCTGGAGCTAATATAGAAGAATACTTTAGGGACTCAACATAAATCAGGAAATCTTCACTAAAATTATTCACACTTGCGGATGTCTGGAGCTAATATGGAAGAATGCTTTAGGGACTCAACATAAATCAGGAAATCTTCACTAAAATTATCCACACTTGCAGATGTCTGGAGCTAATATGGAAGAATGCTTTAGGGACTCAACATAAATCAGGAAATCTTCACTAAAATTATTCACACTTGCGGATGTCTGGAGCTAATATGGAAGAATACTTTAGGGACTCAACATAAATCAGGAAATCTTTACTAAAATTATTCACACTTGCGGATGTCTGGAGCTAATATGGAAGAATGCTTTATGGACTCAACATAAATCAGGAAATCTTCACTAAAATTATTCACACTTGCAGATGTCTGGAGCTTATATGGAAGAATGCTTTATGGACTCAACATAAATCAGGAAATCTTCACTAAAATTATCCACACTTGCGGATGTCTGGAGCTAATATGGAAGAATGCTTTAGGGACTCAACATAAATCAGGAAATCTTTACTAAAATTATTCACACTTGCGGATGTCTGGAGCTAATATGGAAGAATGCTTTAGGGACTCAACATAAATCAGGAAATCTTTACTAAAATTATTCACACTTGCAGATGTCTGGAGCTAAAATGGAAAAATGCTTTAGGGACTCAACATAAATCAGGAAATCTTCACTAAAATTATTCACACTTGCGGATGTCTGGAGCTAATATAGAAGAATACTTTAGGGACTCAACATAAATCAGGAAATATTCACTAAAATTATTCACACTTGCGGATGTCTGGAGCTAATATGGAAGAATGCTTTAGGGACTCAACATAAATCAGGAAATCTTCACTAAAATTATCCACACTTGCAGATGTCTGGAGCTAATATGGAAGAATGCTTTAGGGACTCAACATAAATCAGGAAAACTTCACTAAAATTATTCACACATGCGGATGTCTGGAGCTAATATGGAAGAATACTTTAGGGACTCAACATAAATCAGGAAATCTTTACTAAAATTATTCACACTTGCGGATGTCTGGAGCTAATATGGAAGAATGCTTTAGGGACTCAACATAAATCAGGAAATCTTCACTAAAATTATTCACACTTGCGGATGTCTGGAGCTAATATGGAAGAATACTTTAGGGACTCAACATAAATCAGGAAATCTTTACTAAAATTATTCACACTTGAGGACGTCTGGAGCTAATATGGAAGAATGCTTTAGGGACTCAACATAAATCAGGAAATCTTCACTAAAATTATTCACACTTGCGGATGTCTGGAGCTAATATGGAAGAATACTTTAGGGACTCAACATAAATCAGAAAATCTTTACTAAAATTATTCACACTTGCGGATGTCTGGAGCTAATATGGAAGAATGCTTTAGGGACTCAACATAAATCAGGAAATCTTTACTAAAATAATTCACACTTGCGGATGTCTGGAGCTATTATGGAAGAATACTTTAGGGACTCAACATAAATCAGGAAATCTTCACTAAAATTATTCACACTTGCGGATGTCTGGAGCTAATATGGAAGAATACTTTAGGGACTCAACATAAATCAGGAAATCTTCACTAAAATTATTCACACTTGCGAATGTCTGGAGCTAATATGGAAGAATACTTTAGGGACTCAACATAAATCAGGAAATCTTTACTAAAATTATTCACACTTGCGGATGTCTGGAGCTAATATGGGAGAATGCTTTAGGGACTCAACATAAATCAGGAAATCTTCACTAAAATTATTCACACTTGCCGATGTCTGGAGCTAATATGGAAGAATACTTTAGGGACTCAACATAAATCAGGAAATCTTTACTAAAATTATTCACACTTGCGGATGTCTGGAGCTAATATGGAAGAATGCTTTAGGGACTCAACATAAATCAGGAAATCTTCACTAAAATTATTCACACTTGCGGATGTCTGGAGCTAATATGGAAGAATACTTTAGGGACTCAACATAAATCAGGAAATCTTCACTAAAATTATTCACACTTGCGGATGTCTGGAGCAAATATGGAAGAATGCTTTAGGGACTCAACATAAATCAGGAAATCTTCACTAAAATTATTCACACTTGCGGATGTCTGGAGCTAATATGGAAGAATACTTTATGGACTCAACATAAATCAGGAAATCCTCACTAAAATTATTCACACTTGCGGATGTCTGGAGCTAATATGGAAGAATTCTCTAGGGACTCAACAGTGAGTTTTTGTTTGTTTGATTTGAGGTTTAACATCCTCTTCAGCACTTTATAGGTCATTTTGGAGACGTTGCTTCCAATTTTGTGGAACTTTTACCTGACATTGAGATGAAATGACATCTCCAGCCCTGTCGCCCAATGAAACCTGTAGGGTTTATAAGCATGGATGGTCTGACTCACACCGCTTTGCTTGGGCAGGCTTAGATCCTCTAAGCGGTTTACCAGTACTCATGCATGGTCAGTTTCAGCTCTGCTTGAAAGCACCATGCAGCCCATCTATTTCTTCAAGCCCTGATGAGCAGGGGCCAAAACAGTGAGTTTGAATTACATAAGGACAAGGTATTCCAGCGATCCATGTTCTAGTTATTGAAGATCCATTGTTTGATTTAATTCTGTAAAACTCCTAAAAATTGGGATACCTTGAGGACTTGCTTTAATTCTCCTAAACTTTTAACAAATTTGTTTCATGATCCAGCATTGAGAATGTGCAGACAGAATGGCAAACAGTGTAGACCCTGATCAGACTGCTCCTTCAGGAGCAGTCTGATCAGGGTCTACACTGTTTGCTTTGGCCCATCTATACCAATACTTAGGATCACTATGTATAGCTTGATGATTTTCAGGCCATGGCTGTGACCAAAATAAAATATTTTGCACACATAAATATAACAGAGAAATCTGAAATTAAGGGTTTTAGAAATATTTGTTCTGCTTTGTAGGGAATCATGAAATATAGATTATTAATTGGACACATGCGTCTAATTACAGTTGCTTCTTGGGACAGTATTTTTCCTGGTTCTGACTATTGATTGATGCAATACCTGTTTAATTGGATAGGTATATGAATTAAATATTTACTAGCCCTGGTATATTTTGTCACCACAGTATGTACCGATTCTGTTTACTTCTCATAAATAAGTTATTCTTGGTGTGTGAGAGAGAAATTCAGAGGATTTTGGAATCTGGCTTTAAGTAATTGATTGGGAAGTTTATTGCATTTCTCACTATTTATGTGTTAGCAACAATTCTATGTTTTTCATGTTCTGGAAGTTTTTTTTATTCAGAGCTATTTCATGACACACACCACAACACAACCTCTTTGTAGCATGATTGTTGAGGTCCAAAAAGGAACTAAATTGTTAGTTAATCAACCATATTTCATCCAAACAAAAATGTAGATTATACAGAAAAATGATTGCCGACCATTTATGGTCATTTTTATGTATAATCAGAGATGTAAAATTTCCCTCAAACTTACTCCCCCTTATCGTCTAAACTTTTCATTTAGGTGCTAAAAATGAAGAAAAAGTAAGTCAGTTTTGAAAATCTCGCCCTGCCTTAAAACTTACTGGCGTATGCGAGCGAGCAAGTGGAATTTTACACCCCTGATAATCTGCCATAGATTATCATAAAGCTTGGTTTAAGAATGGATAAAAAATATGAAAATACATAGTATGTATTTTTAGCTCACCTGTCAAGTAGTGACAAGCTGAGCTTTTGTGATCACTTTTCGTCCGTCGGCCGTGCGTGCATCAGTGCGTCCTTCCGTAAACTATTTTTCAAACGACATCTCCTCCTAAACCACTGATAGGATTTTGACCAAACTTCACAGGAATGATCCTTAGGTGGTCCCCTTTCAAAGTTGTTCAATTGGTTCTAGTCCGTTGCACATAAAGGTCACAGGAGCCAAAAATAGATTTTTTTCACAGAAAACTTAAAAAATCTTCTTCTCTGAAACCGCAAGGCCAAGGACTT
Organism: Lucinisca nassula; assembly: GCA_963580285.1. Classification (NCBI taxonomy): domain Eukaryota; kingdom Metazoa; phylum Mollusca; class Bivalvia; order Lucinida; family Lucinidae; genus Lucinisca; species Lucinisca nassula. The sequence goes on from OY757022.1 coordinate 21,506,634, forward strand.
TGATATTTGGTATGAAGCTTCATCTAGTGGGCCCCTACCAAGATTGTTCAAAGTATAGTGCTAGGGCCAAAAATGCCTCGCCCCGGGGCCCTTTGGTTTTACATAGGCTTGTATAGGGAAAATCTTTAAAAATCTTCTTCTGAAACCACAAGGCCCAGGTCTTTTATATTTGGTGTGAAATTTCATCTAGTGGACCTCTATCAAGATTATTTAAATTATAGCCCCGAGGCCAAAAATGCCCCTGCCCCGGGGCCATTTGGTTTTACATAGGCTTATGTAGGGAATATCTTTAAAAAAATCCTTCTTCTCTGAAACCGCAAGGCCCAGGTCTTTGATATTTGGTGTGTAGCTTCATCTAGTGGACCTTTGCCAAGATTGTTCAAATTATAGCCTTTTTTGATATTTGGTATGAAGCTTCACCTTTTTAGACCTCCCTCAACATTATGCTCATTATAACCCTGGGGTCAATAATGGCCCTCCCTGGGGCCCATCTGTTACTCTATGGATCAGGTGTGCAATCCAGGGCCATCATGGCCCTCTTGTCATATTTTCATCTGCCCTTAACTCATTTAGTAGCAGATACCCCAAAACGGGTAATTGGCAAACAGTGCAGGCCCAGATCAGATGCCGCAGAATGCGGTGTCTGAAGACAGCGTCTGAACGCGGCATCTGATCAGGGCCTACACTGTTTGCAAAATATTCAGCCAGTTTCCAAATAGATTTTGAAGAAAACACAACCTGACACCCCTAAATTTTGAAATGGACTCTTGCTATATATAAGGAGGAAGATTCCATTTGGTACAAAAAGGGTGAAACTGTGTTATATCAAAACGATGTTGTAAGTAACAGTGTTATAAAGAGGTTATTATCCCCACGCTTTAGAGCTTGGGGATGTTGTGAATGCCTCCGTCAGAATGTCTGTCCGTCTGTCCATCCGTTTATGCGTCAGGCTATCTCCTTCTTAACCACTGGCCGGAAAGCAACCAAATTTCGGCATGGCTTTCTGCTCCATAGTCACTGTATCAAGATCAAAATTAACCCCTTTTTGCAAACTTTTCAAAAATATTTCTTGCATACATGCAAACAGTGTTGACCCATATCAGGGTGCTCTAAAGGAGCAGTCTGATCTGGGTCCACACTTTTTGCAAAAACTAATTTTAAAGTACTTGGCAGACGACAAAGCAGATGACAGTTGTTGTGATTGGCATTTTATGGGTTAATTCTGATCCAGACTTGATGAAACTTGGTGTGCATTTTTCAGATACAGCATCATTATATCAACTACGATGTCCATGCCTCTCAAATATTTATATCTGAGACTGAAAACACAGTAAGGTTTCATTTGTAGATGAAAGTTAAATAAAATTGCAAAGAGGGATTTTCTCTGCTCAGATGTATTTGTTAACACATTGTATGCGGGAAACCCCTAAAGGGGGAACTTGGCAAACAGTGCAGGCCCAGATCAGACGCCGCAGAACACGGCGTCTGATCAGGGCCTACACTATTTGCTAACAGAATTTTCCATCAAGAACAGAATAAAAACAAAAAAATAGGCCTGACAACCCTTATTAGATCATAGTGAGCTATTGTGATCGGTCATTGTCCGTCGTCTGTCATGCGGTGTGCATCGTGCATCGTCCGTCGTCAACAAATGCTTAAAAAGACTACTACTGCTAAACCCTTGGGCCAATTTCATTTAAACTTCACAGGAATGCTGCCTGGGTAGCTCTCTACCAAAATAGCTAAAATGGTTCTGTTCTGATGAACAAGATGGCCACCAGAGCAAAAAATAGAAAAATCTTTAAACGACTACTCCTCAGATTTCCCATGGCCAATTTCATTCAAACTTCATAGGAAAGTTGCCTAGCTGATCCTCTACAAATATAGCTAAAATCATTCTGCTCCAATGAACAAGATGGCCACCAGAGCTAAAAATAAAAAAATCTTTAACAACTACTCCTCCCAAATCCCTGGGCCAATTTCATTCAAACTTCATAGGAATGATGCTTATGTGACCCTCTACCAAAATAGCTAAAATTGTTCTGCTCCGATGAACATTATGAACTCCTCCTTAACCTTTGGGCCAATTTGATTCAAACTTCACAGGAATGTTACAGAGGTGACTCCCTACCGAAATAGCTAAAATCGTTCTGCTCTGATGAACAAGATGGCAGCCAGAGCTAAAAATAGAAAAAAATCTTCAAACGACAACTCCTCCTGTACTGTTGGGCCAATTTCATTCAAACTTCATAGGAATGTTGCTTAGATGATTAAAATACTAAAATAGCTAAAACGATCCCGCTCTGATGACCAAAATTGCCACCAGAGATAAAAATAGAAAAACGTTAATTTGCTTCAAACGCAAACTCCTAAACCCTTGGGCCAATATGATCCAAACTTAACAGGAATGTTTCCCCGGTGACTCCTTACCAAAATAGCTAAAATCATTCCTCTGTGATGAACAAGATGGCCGCCAGAGGTAAACACAAAAAAAAATCTCTTCAAACGACAACTCCTCCTGTACCGTTAAGCCAATTTCATTCAAACTTATAGGAATGTTGCTTAGATGGCCCTCTACCAAAATAGCTAAATTGATCCCGCTCCGATGAACAATATGGCGCCAGAATAAAAAAATAGAAAATTATTGTAGATTTTCTTCAAATGCGAACTCTTCCTAAACCCTTGTGCCAAATCGATTCAAATTTCACAGGAATGTTACCTATGCGACACCCTACCAAAATAGCTAAGATAGTCCCGCTCTGACAAACAAGATGGCCACCACAGCTAAAAATAGAATGTACTAGAGACAGTGACATTCAGGTGAGCGAATCAGGGGCCCAGATGGACTTGTCCAACATATAGCAATGGAAGAGTCCACTAGAATACAATGGGTTAAACCATTTTATGCGGACAACCCCGAAACATGTCAATGGTAAACAGACATCATATTCTGTCGTGTTTGCTAGGGGCCTAATTTACTGTTTAAGACAGTTCAGCCATTTTCTAAATAAATTTCACTAAGTAACTGATTTTGTTTGTTTGATTTGAGGTTTAACTTCCCCATCCACACTGTAAAGGTCATTTTGGAGACGTTGCTTCCAATTTTGTGGGACTTTTACCCGACATTGAGATGAAATGACATCTCAAGCCATGTCGCCCAATGAAACCAATAGAGTTTATTAGCATGGACGGTCTACCTCGCACCGCGGTTCCTGGACAGGCTTAGATCCTCTAAGCGGTATACCAGTACTAGTGTGGGGGCCGGATTCAGCTCTGCGTGGAAGCATCATGCAGCCCATATATTTCTTCAAGCCCCTATGGGCGGGGGCCCCTAAGTAACTGAAACTGGCCCCTATTGATAAGGGAGATAGAAAAAGTTTTTGAAAGGGTTACCTCCCCTTAACCCAATTTGTACTAAATGGAATCTTCCACCTTATATATAGCACAACTCCATTTCAAAATTTAAGGGTTTTGAGGTTGTGTTTTCTTCAAAATTTATTTCGAAACTGGCTGAATATTTTGCAAACTGTAGGTCCTAATCAGACGCTGCATTCTGCAGTATCTGATCTGGGCCTGCACGGTTTGCCTATTACTGGGTACAAGGTAGGTTAAACCTTTGTCCATTTCCCTTCAAGCATTCTGTCAAGAGCTCCTATCTTTTGGATATCTTTTGATCAGCAAACTGCTGTTGAAGTTGTCATTAACCTTTACCACTCTCTAGGCGAATTCAGCAGACGACAAATTGTTGATATTTTTCTTATTTTTCCCAGAAAACAGGATTTGACATCTCATGCAAATTGTCTCCTATGGAGACAATTTGCATGAGATGTCAAATCCTGTTTTCTGGGAAAATTATAAAACTATTTCAAAATGTCGTCTGCTGCACAAAATACCCAGCATGCAGAGCGTTAAATTTTGAAGATATGTAGTTTAGTATCTATAGACTGGATTGTTGTTGAAACAAAAAGATCCATAATTTGAAAGACCCATTTATTGTGCAAAAGGACACAAAAGTAACAGCTGGGTGCTATCTGAATTTGATTATGAACCCATTCAGTACCGGAAACGCCTAAAGGGGTACCTTGGCAAACAGTGCAGGCCCAGATCAGATGCCGCAGAACACGGCATCTGATCAGGGCCTACACTGTTTGCAAAAAGTTCAGCTGTTTTCGGAATAGTTTTTGAAGAAAACACCACCTCACACCCCTAAATTTTGAAATGGACTCGTGCTATATATAAGGTGGAAGATTCCATTTGGTACAAAAAGGGTTAAGTAAGCAGTGGGACTAAAGTGGGAATTTGTAATTGTTTTGCTTCAAAGAGTTAGCGTTTTCACGACATTTTCAAATTTTCATGTCATATTTTTCGGAGAAATAAGGCAGATATTACATGTGAATCATCTGCTTGCATTCTGATCTGGGTCTTCACTGTTTGCCAGTGACGCGTTTAGTGGTTTCCCATATATACTGGGTTAACCCTTTTAGTACCAAATGGAATCTTCCTCCTTATATATAGCAGGAGTCTGTTTCAAAATTTAGGGTGTGTGAATTCGGGTTTAACGTCGCTTTCAACAATTTTTCAGTCATATCACGACGGTGTCTGGTTGCGACAGGGAGCTCAATGCTCACGTTTATAGTGCTGCCTCACTGAAGTATCATGTCCCAGACACATTACATGATACCACACCAGGGTCACATTAATCTGACACTTGATCGACCAGTCCTAGCTCTTCCCCGTAAACCTGAGTGCCAAGCGAGGAGCAGCTAGTACCATTTTTAACGACTTTGGTATGTCGCGGCCCGGGATCAAACCCCAGACCTCCCGTTCCCCGGAGCGGACACTCTACCAACTGAGCTATCGGGGCCGGTTCAAAATTTAGGGGTGTCAGGTTTTGTTTTCTTCAAAATTTATTAGGGCTAAAGTTTTTGCAAACAGTGCAGGCCCTGATCAGACGCCGTGTTCTGCGGCGTCTGATCTGGGCCTGCACTGTTTGCCAGGGAACCCGTTTTAAGGTTTCCGGTACAAAATGGGTTAAAATCTGATGTAGCATTTTAAATATTTTTGTGTTGGAATTGTTTGTGTATTTAAAGAAACCATTGCTTCTGAAATGCTGGCACCATTCGATACTAATGGATTGATAAATAGTCTTCTATGCACTTATTGTAAATTTGGATTGGGTTTTGAATAAGGACTGATAACCGTAGTTGGTGGCATAACTGTGGATAATGCAAGATAGTGGTCTTTTAGTCTTTCATAGGCTTAGTAATTTTCAGTCGTATAAAAGAGGCTTTTCTTCCTTATTCACAAATTTCTGTTCAAATGTAGTGTTACTATAGCTTAGATTGTGTGGACAAATTTTTATGTAGCTAGCTATTAAGTCACCTAAACCCTCTTGGTATGGAGATTTTAGAGAACTTGGAAAAGTTTTTGATTTGGTCAGAAAAATTCTTGCTTTGGTATGTATACATGTTCTTCTGTAAAGTTTCAATAGAAAAAAAAAAAAAAAAACAACAAAAAAAAAAAAAAAAAAAAAACACACTTTATTTGAGGGAGGGACCTCATTGTAGTGATAGTATTTGTTCGCTATTACAGTTGAACTTCCATGGCTCGAACACCTTTAGGACCACAAAACCTTTTTCGAGACAGTGGTAGTTCCTGCCAAGGAGGGTTACTATTAGTGCTATGAGGACTGTTCGAATATGAATGCAACTAAGCACATAAAAATGATTCCGTGATAGATTTCGATGAAAAATTTATTTTGTCCCCCTCAAAGTATTCCCCTTTAACAGATATACAAACTTTCAGTCTTCTGATCCAATCATTGAATGCATTTTGGTAGTCTTTTTGAGGTATACTATGAAGGCACTGGAATATTGCAGAACCGAGGTGTTTACGCTGAACAAATTTTCGACCAGAAAGGTATTTTTTCAGCTGCTGGAACAAAAGAAAAGTCACACGGGGCAAGGTCAGGGGAATACAGTGGGGGGGGTGGGGGGTGGGGGGGTGTGTGTGTGTGGGGGGGATGAGGGAGTTCAACAACCTTTTCCTGCTTCAGATAGTCTTGCACAATGAACGCCTTGTGCGATGATGCATTGTCGTGTAGCAATCTGACATTGGCCAAACCAGTTGCGGGTCTTCGTTCTTTGAAATATTTCTTCAATTTTCGAAGAACTTTATTCTTGTAAAACTTCGCATTTACAGATTTGCCTTTAGGCACAGCAACCTGAATAGCAGGGCCCTGATTTGAAAAGAATATGGCATACATTACCTTCTTGACGCTCATGGTCGGCTTTTCAATGCATGGTCTTTTGCAATACTTTGTTGCTCATATTTTGTTCTGAATCTTTCGTTTTGGCTCAAAAAAGTGAATCCATGTCTCGTCGCCTGTGACGACATTAGAGAAAGACCGTGCATTGTAATTTGGAAACTTTTTAAGCAACTTCTTGGCGCACTGAACGTGTGTCTTTTTCTGCTCATCTGTCAACAGATGGGGAATCCATCTAGCACAGATCTTTCTCATTTTCAAATCCCGTTTTAGAATTGTATGAGCTGCTCCTAATGAGATGCCAACCATACTAGCTATTTGCCTAGTGGTGTATCGTGCATCGGTAGCAACTATTTCTTTCACTCTAGCAACCATCTTAGCAGTTGTTGCTCTTTTCGGCCGACGATCATGTGGTGCATCTTCTGTTGAGCCTAGCCCACAGCTGAATTTCTTACACCAAAGAAAAACTGTCTGAAAAGACATTTCATTATGCCCATAAACCGAACATATTTCATCAAAAATGTCTTTGCACCCTAAACCAAGAATACAACGATTCTTAATGTAGGACCGTATTTCAAGGGCGTACTCTGACCTTCTTCCAACCATGTTTTGTATTAGTATACAAGAGTAGACAGTGTTTATCGAACGATATACATGGCAAAAGTCCACGGATTTTAACAGGTTTGGTATCAATGTATAGGTAAAATGTTTTTCTACACTGTGATATTTATTTCCAGGTGATTTTCCATGAGAAAACGTTCTACTTGCATTCATATTTGAACAGCCCTCGTATACCAGAAGGCATATTGGAGATAAATGTTGGATATCTTTTTGGTGTTCGGTATTATAAATGTATGTTGTGTGTACACATTAGAATCGCCTCATTGAGGCGATTCTAATGGGTACACACAGCATACATCTGCAAGATAAAGAAAAGAATTTCCCTACATTATTCCTATATTGAATTTGGAGAAATTCCCTTTGGACTCGAGAACGGGTTCAACTCATTTATGGTAAACAAGCCGTCGGGGTTCGCGACATTGAAGTTCGACTGTACATGTTTTTTCCACTATAAAGAATCCCAATAAGGAGAAAAGCTAGTCATATTTTTTTCAGCAAAAATATTACTGTATATTCCATATTAAATGATCAAAGTTCTAATGATACGTTCAGGCCTCATATTTTTTCAGGCATTTGCAGGATTTCAGGCTTTTAGAGCTTGTTGTTTTTTTCTTGATTTCAAGCTTTTAGATTTTGATTTTTGTGCCTGTTTAAAAAACTATTTAACCCTTATCCTGCTGAATAAATTTATTGACCCACATCCATTTCTGACTATAAGTTAACCATATTACTTGATATTTTCAAAAACTGCATTACAAACAGTGTAGATCCTGATCAGATGGCTTCTTCAGAATCCATCTGATCTGGATCTACATTGTTGCAAAGATATTAGTTGTGTCTTGTTCAGCAGGATAAGGATTGAAGCTGCAAATTCCGGCCTTTCAGGCATGGAAAAGTGTGGTCAGTATGAGGCTTGTACCTTAAGTGATACCATTATTAGTTTTGGGGTCGATTTTTTATCAATCAACTCAGTTATAAAGCGCAGTAGCTTTTCGAAGTTGAAGTCCATGTGACTATCACTGACTTGTCAGAAATTCAGGTAACAGTTATTTGTAAAAAAATAGCCATGCTGTCCTTATAGCCGTGAGGTCAGAGTGTTGCTTAAAAGGATTATCTATAGAATCTGGACTGGAATCATGATGGACTTAGCAAACAGTGTAGGCCGAGATCAGACGCCATGTTTTCAGATGCCGTAGAACATGGCATCTGATCTGGGTCTACACTGTTAGCTAACAATACAGACATTTAAGGGTCATATGAAACAATATGTGTCCTCGTTCAGGAAAATTTTTTCATCCTACACTCAGAGACAATTGTCCCATCAGTGCTGTTAGCGCATTGAATAGCCCCTGTCCTTCTGAGCCCGGATATGTCTTATCTTTCAAACAATGTAGATCAAGATCAGATGGCTTCTGAAGAAGCCATCTGATCTGGATCTTCATTGTTTGTCATTCAATTGATGAATTTGTTGCAATAATTTGCATCAAGTAATCTGATTGGTTGATATTCATTAGTGGGCGTGGCATATTTAAATTTTCAGCAGGACAAGGGTTAAAAACTGGGCCCCAACCATCAATTTCTCAGTATATTGTTCCTCTTTCTTTCCAGGTATTCTTCCGCGCTGGTGCTTTGAATAGACTGGAATCGTCAAGAGACGACCGCGTCACAGGCCGTATCACAGCATTCCAAGCATACTGCAGGGGATATTTAGGGAGAAAAAAGTTGGCAAAATTAAAGGTTAGTACAATTACGATAACACACCCGTGCGACATAGTGCATTTTTCACATCTCCAAAATGGCTACTTTTCTAATGAAAATCCGTGATATTTTTCTCATTTATACTGCAAACATAGGCTGTGGGTGCTCGTTAGAACCGCCTCATTGAGGCGGTTCTAACGAGTACCCACAACCTATGTCTTGGAGCAGAAATAAAAAAAATAATGTATACCCCCTTAAACCCCAGTTTTCTCTGTATAAAGTGGGGTTTAGGGGGTGTTCATTTCACGGACTTGTTCACGTTATGCAAATTTTCCATAGAAAATTTTTGTATAGAACTTTGTTAATCAACCACAATAGTATAGCATTTATACAGCCAAAACTGCCTGTAGTATACAGATGACAAACAGGGCCGATATGGAAAAAGAGGGCCAATACACGAAAAGGAGGGCTAATACATAAAAAACAGTGCCAATACGACTCCTTATTGAAGTTAATTAATAAAATTTTCACTAACCAAGTAATATACAGTAAAATTCAGCTATTAAGACCACCTAAAATTAAGACTAAATATGCTTTTAAAAGCTTATTGAGTAGGTTTCATTTATTCCATCTTTGTGTATACTACACCTGGTGTCTCCTATTGAGAGACCACCTTTTGGACTGTTTGAAAGTGACCATTTTTGAACAGTCCCAAAGGTGGTCTTAATATAGGAATTTTACTGTAGCATTGGCCCTGTTACAGGTCCTTGATCTGCTGTATTGGACCTCAGCAATATTGTCCCTGTAACAGGTTCTTGGTCTGCTGTATTGGACCTCTGTAAAAATAGGCCTACCACCCCTTATATGACAAATGGACTTGTCCAACATATATCAATGGAAGAGTCCACTAGTATACAATGGCTTAAGTTCAACACCTAATTTTGGAAATCATGGACCCATAGTATATTAGCCCGTATTGTATGCTAGTGGACTCTTTCCATTGCTATATGTTGGACAAGTCCATTTGTCATATAAGGGTTGGTAGGCCTATTTTTCATACTTATACCATTTTTGACCGAAAATTCGGTTCGCAAATAGTGCAGGCCCTGATCAGACGCCGCATTCTGCGGCATCTGATCTGGGCTTGCACTGTTTGCCTTGGTACCCCTTTAGGGGTTTCCTGCCTGCAATGGGTTAAGTTAATCTAAAATGCTTTCAATTTCTGCATTATCTCTGCTTATATCGGTGCTCATTTTCTGAAGGATTGATAATGTGTCTCAGTCACCTGCCTTAGATAACAGGATGATACAGTAAAATTCCTATATAAAGACCACCTCTGGGACTGTTCAAAAGTGGTCTTTAAGACCACTTTTGAACAGTCCCAAAGGTGGTCTCTGACCAGAGGACACTGTATGCAGAAAACACAGAAAAAGACTCACTACAACCTACTAAATAAGCTTTTTAAAGCAGAATTAGACTGAATTTTAGGTGGTCTTAATAGAGGAATTTTATAGCTTCGGATAAGGGGGAGAAATAAGAATAATTTAGGAACAATTTTCCCTTTTTCTTGTTAGAAGCATGTTGTGGGTACTTGTTAGAATCGCATCAAGGTGGTGATTCTAGCTAGTACCCACAACATATGAGCGATTCTAACAAGTACCAATTGAGGCAAGTCTAACATACCCACAACATAAGATAGCATAGGATAAGTAAAAAAGACTCAGAAGGGCTACCTAGGGAGTCAGAAATCAGTCAAATCAACCCATTTTGTACCAGGAACCTCTAAAGGGATACCTTGGCAAACAGTGCAGGCCCAGATCAGACGCCGCAGAACATGGCATCTGATCAGGGCCTCCACTGTTTGCTAAAAGTTCAGCCATTTTCCAAATAAATTTAAAAAAAATGCAACCTGAGACCCCTAAATTTTGAAATGGACTCCTGCTATATATAAGGAGGAAGATTCCATTTGGTACAACAAGGGTTAAAGGGCGAAAATCAGAATTAAATCAGTAATTTTTTGGTGATTTGAGTCAAGTGCTATAATGTTAACAGAACTCAGTTTGTACCCTAAATAATTGAGACACCATCTGTGAAAGGGGACACAACTCGAGATGGACCATTGGTGAAACACCCCGAGCCGCACATTATTATTGGTGTGAGTTTGCTACCCATAAGGCATTTGTGATGCTGCTGTTGTATTTCTTTATGCCCCCACCATGATGGAAATGGTATATGAACCAGTGCATGTCAAAATCTACAAGAAGGCTTGAGCGACCAGCGAAAACTCACATCAGGTCTTGTCATAGTGGATGGGTGCGCAGGTTGATTTGAGTCACATTAGTCTTATTGAAGGTTTTGTCATCCGCCGGCTCATATAGTGTTACCCCCTGTCCTTCCATCTCCATCTGCCTCCACGTCTGTGTCAGAAAGTTGTAGTAGTCGCCAAGGGCTCAAAACTCTTGGAGTTATGTCCCTTGGTAGGTTTTCAAATTTAGCAATTCTTGAAAATTTTCATAATAGATTTCTCAGCAACTATGAAAGCTAGAAAGCTGAAAGTAGATTAAACATAGACAATGACTGGATGTATCATGTATACCGGATTAGGGGTTAAGGGTCCATAACTCTTTGAGTTATGTCCCTTGATAAGTTTTCAAATTTTGCCATTCTTGATCTTGAAAAAATCTTCATAACAGATTTCTCAGCAACTAAAAAAGCTAGAAAGCTGAAAGTTCATATAAACATAGACAATGACGGGATGTATCATGTTTACTGAAATAGGGACCAAGGGTTCATAACTCTTGGAGTTATGTCCCTTCATAGGTTTACAAATTTTGCCATTCTTGAAAATTATTGTATCAGATTTCTCAGGAACTATGAAAGCTAGAAAGCTGAAAGTTTGTATAAAATAATAATAAAGATAGACTATGACTGGCTGTATCATGTATACAAGAATAGGGGCCAAGAGTACATAACTCATGGAGCTATGCCCCTGGGTAGGTTTTCAAAAAATTAAAATACACGTTGTTCAGTTAATATTTATGTATGTGGTCCTACCCTGATGAAATTTATACCACACTTGGTCTCTTAAGTATGGAAGGTGTTATGGCAGAACAGTGGCCAAGGGCCCATAACTCATGGAGTTATGCCATGTTGCCATGTCCTGCAGTGATGTACCTGGTAAGCATGAATTCCAAATATTTCAACACTGTGGGGCTTTCTCCTATAATAGTGCTGCAGCAGGGCTATAGTCAGATCCTCTGACAGCTCTAGTTTTCCACAGAATCTCTTACCTGTAAAATTACAGCTAAAATTCCAGTGACCATTATATTTTTGGGCCAAAAATCTCTTATCATTAACTCAGTTTGTACCAGAAACCTCAAAGCGGATAATAGGCAAACAGTGCAGGCCTAGATCAGACGTCGCAGAATGCGGCGTCTTATCAGGCCATGCAATGTTTTCAAAAAGTTCAGGCACTTCCCAAATCAGTTTTAAAGAAAACACAACCTGACACCCCTAAATTAGGAAATGTACTTGTGTTATATATAAGGTGAAAGATTCCATTCGGTACAAAATGGGTTAACACATTGCATGCTGGAAACCCCTAAAGGGGTACCTTGGTAAACAGTGCAGACCCAGATCAGATGCCGCGGAATGCGGCGTCTGATCAGGGCCTGCACTATTTACTAACAGAATTTTCCATCAAAAATTGAATAAAAACAAAAAAAATAGGCCTGTTGCCCTTTATACGACAAATAGACTTGTGCAACATATAGCAATGGAAGAGTCAACTAGTATACAATGGGTTAAGCCCCAGTAGATTTTACTTGAAGACTAGAAGGTCGTTTTGGCCCCTGACAGTTAACCCATTTTGTACCGGAAACCCCAAAACAGGTACCATGGCAAACAGTGCAGGTCCTGATCAGACGCCGCAGAACACGGCGTCTGATCAGGGCCTCCACTATTTGCAAAAATTTCTGCCATTTTCCAAATCAATTTTGAAGAAAACACAACCTGACATCCCTAAATTTTGAAATGGACTCCTTCTATATATAAGGGAGAAGCTTCCATGGTGTAGTGGTTACGCTACTCGCCTTGTAAACCAGGGGTCGCAGGATTGATCTCGGGCTTCTCCAGACTTTTGGATGAGTCTTTAAACCGAGGTCCTGTCTCCTTATGACCTTAGCTGTTGGTGGGACGTAAAACTCAAACACTCACTCACTCTATATATAAGGAGGAAGATTCCATTTGGTACAAAAAGGGTCAAGCTCCAATAGAAGATAGAAGGTAGTTTTGCCTCCTGACAGTTAATAATGATGGGGGCCGATTACAATTTCAGGACCTTGAGGATAAGAGAGCCGCTGATGAAAAGCGTCAGGTCATACAAATCATTCTTGGCATTAAAAAGTTTGAATAGGAGCTCCGGAGAAGGAGGATCGAGAAATAGGAATAATTTTGAAATATTTTTGTCAAAGTTTATCCATTATTACTACTTGCTAAAATAGCCTCGCCAAGGCAGTTCTTGCAAGTACCAGCAGCATACCATTGTTATTGCTTCTTTATACACCACAACCTCTTTATAACACTATTAATGGGATCAACAGCAGAAACCTTGTTAGTTAAACAACCGTGTTATATCCAAACAAAAAGGTATAGATTATATAGAAAAATGACCAGTTATGGTCATTTTTCTATATAATCTATACATTTTTGGGATAAAATGGTAATTTTTCTATATAATCTATACATTTTGGGGATAAAATGGTCATTTTTCTATATCTATACCTTTTTCGGATCCATCATGAAACGGTGTTATATCCAAAGCTGTGTTATAATGAACTGTGTTATACAGAGGCTGTGTTGTAGCATGTTATGGGTACTTGCTAGAATCACCTCAATGAGTCGATTTTGTCAAGCTCTCACAGCATATACCTGACTCGATAGGACCTTAATAGTGTTGACGGGAACGACACAGAAACTTCTAACAGGTGTTGCCGGCATGGTGATGTCTTAGGGGCTTGAAGAAATGTATGGGCTGCATGATGCTTCCACGCAGAGCTGAATCCGGCCCGCACACTAGTACTGGTAAACAGCTTAGAGGATCTAAGCCTGTCCAGGAACCGCAGTGCAAGGCGGACCGTCCATGCTAACAAACCCTATTGGTTTCATTGGGCAACAGGGCTTGAGATGTCATTTCATCTCAATGTCGGGTAAAAGTCCCACAAAATTGGAAGCAATGTCTCTAAAATGACCTTTACAGTGTTGACAGGGACGTTAAACCTCAAATCAAACAAATCTAACAGGTGTTGCTGGCAAGGAAAAAAAGGATATTTGTGCTTTTGTTTTTGTGGTTAAATATAGTCCTCCTTGTCCGGAACTCTTTTGAACCAAGTTGGATTAAATTTGTTGAAAATTTCAGATTTATATAATTGTCCTCTCATTTATTGTTTTAACCCTTAAGGTGCCAAGAAAACTACATCTGAAAATGTCGTCTGCTTATGTCGTCTGCTGATTTTTTTTTCAAACTTTTTAAAATTGTTTTCGCATACAAGCAAACAGTGCGGGCCCAGATCAGACTGCTCCTACAAACAGTGGGGGCCTAGATCAGACTGCTCCTACAGGAGCAGTCTGATCTGGGTCTACACTGTTTGCAAAAAATGACTTAAAGTAACCAGCAGACGGCAAAGCAGATAATAATTGTCGTGATTGGCGTCATATGGGTTAGCCCTTATCTCGCTGCATAAATTACTTTAGCCACACCCATTTACATTTCAACCAATCAAATTATTTTATGTAATTTATTCCTTCAAATTCGCAAACTGAATGACAAACAGTGTAGATCCTGGTCAGATGGCTTCTTTAGTAGATCTGATCTGGATCTACACTGGTTGCAAAGGTTGGGGTTGTTGTGTTCAGTGGGATAAGTGTTAATACAATGTCTACCTTTATCTAAGGTGTGGGGTGGGGGGGGGGGGGTTCTGTGGCTTAGTGGTTAACCACACTGACTCACAAATGTTATATCTCTTACTAGTGCGGTTCAAGCCTCACTCTGGTCACATGTGAGGCACATGTGAGTTCTGGTCAAGCCCTTTTGAATCCTTTCTCCTCCCACCACCCCAACTCCGGCTCCCCCAAAAAAGTGTTAAAATTTAATTGTTTCCTTTCTTTGACAGTCTCTTATGCAGTCAAACTTCCGGGGTTCAAACACCAAAATTTTGTTCTAATGCCACTAAAGGCTAAAGCTAGAATATAAGTATCTGATATGGGGTTCTGTTGTAGATGGGTGTTTCCAACTTGAGGGATGACCATCCTGAACAGAACCGAGAATGAACTCCCTAGGAACTAAAAAATGAGTTAGAATCAGACATTGTAAAGAGCCATTTGTGTTTTAGTCATCATTTGGGGGACAATTGTATCGAAAATTATCAATCGGGGAGGTAAATCGGAGGTTGCCTGGGTATGAACACCAGATGAAAATAAGGAAAGTCTCCTTTAACCCATAAAATTCCAATTACAACAATTGTCTTCTGCTTTGCCATCTGCCGGTTACTTTAAAAGTCACTTTTTGCAAACAGTGTGGACCGAGATCAGACTGCTTCTGTAGGAGCAGTCTGATCTGGGCCCACATTATTTGCCAGTATGCAAAAATATTTTTAAAAAGTTTGCAAAAAGATTCAGCAGATGACATAAGCAGAGGACATTTTCAGATGTTGTTTTCCTCGGCAGCATAACCCATTGTATGCGGGGGTCCCCTGAAGGTGTACCTTGGCAAACAGTGCAGACCCAGATCAGATGCCGCATAATGTGGCGTCTGATCAGGGCCTTCACTATTCGCTAACAGAATTTTCCGTCAAAAATTGAATAAAAACGAAAAAAAAAAAAGCCTGACACCCCTTATATGACAAAATGGACTTGTCCAACATATAGCAATGGAAGAGTCCACTAGTATACATTGGGTTAAGGGTTAAATATCTGTTACTATGAGTTTAACCCTTCTCCTGCTGAATATTCATTTTAGCCACACCCATCTCTGACTTTGAACCAATCAGATTACTTGATGTAATTTATTCCTACAAATTCATAAACTGAATGTCAAACAGTGTAGATCCTGATCAGATGGCTTCTTCAGAAGCCATCTGATCTGGATCTACACTGTTTCCAAAGATATTGGTTGTCGTGAACAGCATGATAAGAGTTAAGAAGAAATCCCTAGGAAACCAGAAATGAGTTTCAATCTGACATTGTTATCAGCCATTCTTGTCTGAGTTATTTAGGGATTATTGTATTGAAAATTATCATTCAAGGAGGTAGATCAGAGGTTTTACGGTCGGAAATTTCATTTTACGGCGACATGTTAGCAGAGCAGTAAAACATAATTTGCGACTGTAAAACCTCCAATTTACCTCCCCAAATGACACATTCAATACAATTATCCCCAATTCAATGCACTTATTTGGTTGTTTTGTTAAAAATTGTACTGTTTTGCACATAGTGGCCAATCTGATTAAAATCCGATCTTGCCACAGCTAGGTGTACATAGTTTAGCTCAGATCCGGTTTTAATCAGATTGACAAAGTTGCAAGCACTGTGAGCTGCGTAAAACCAATTCCAGCCAATGAAAAACGATGTTACGTAATGATGTCGGGGTTTCCGACAGTATATCCCAGAATATACTGTTGCACATTTTTCACGTTGTCCAATCAGACGTCGCATTACATACGCAAGTGCATTAGAATGATATGGGCAAGACAAAATTTTCCTGCACCACTAAAGCTAGAACAAATCATTGTCTAATGGGTATGAAAAAGTCTTTTTGTCTCTGCTTTGTCCAGATGAAGAAATTGGACTGTTCATGCAGTTCTTCAAGGTATACCATCAGGAAAACATGCCTATATAATTTTGGCCCCCCTTGAACTCCTCTTTTAGATAGTTAAACTGGGGTTTACAGGGGAAAACCATTTTTAGCTCACCTGAGCACGAAGTGCTCAAGGTGAGCTATTGTGATCGCCTTTTGTCCGGCGTCCGTCGTGCGTCGTGCGGTGTGCGTCGTGCGTCGTGCGTCGTCAACAATTCACTTAAATGACATCTCCTCCTAAACCAGTGAATGGATTTCAAAATACTTTCATAGAAATGTTCCTTGGGTGACCCTCTACCAAAATTGCTAAAATGGTTCCGCTCTGCAGAACAAAATGGCCACCAGAGCTAAAAATAGAAAAACCTTTAAACGACATCTCCTCCTAGCCCTTTGGCCCGATTTCAAAATAATTTCACTGAAATGTTCCTTGGATGACCCTCTACCGAAATTGCTAAAATGGTTCCACTCCGCTGAACAAAATGGCCGCCAGAGCTAAAAATAGAAAAACCTTTAAACGACATCTCATCCTAGCCCTTTGGCCCGATTTCAAAATAATTTCACTGAAATGTTTCTTGGATGACCCTCTACCGAAATTGCTAAAATGGTTCCGCTCCGCTGAACAAAATGGCCGCAAGAGCTAAATATAGAAAAACCTTTAAACGACATCTCCTCCTAGCCCTTTGGTCCGATTTCAAAATAATTTCACAGAAATGTTTCTTGGATGACCCTCTACCGAAATTGCTAAAATGGTTCCGCTCTGCTGAACAAAATGGCCGCCAGAGCTAAAAATAGAAAAACCTTTAAACGACATCGTCTCCTAGCCCTTTGGCTCGATTTCAAAATAATTTCACTGAAATGTTTCTTGGATGACCCTCTACCGAAATTGCTAAAATGGTTCCGCTCCGCTGAACAAAATGGCCGCAAGAGCTAAAAATAGAAAAACCTTTAAACGACATCTCCTCCTAGCCCTTTGGTCTGATTTCAAAATAATTTCACAGAAATGTTCCTTGGATGACCCTCTACCAAAATTGCTAAAATTGTTCCACTCTGCTGAAAAATTGGCCACCAGAGCTAAAAATAGAAAAACCTTTAAAAGACATCTCCTCCTAGCCCTTTGGCCCGATTTCAAAATAATTTCACTGAAATGTTCCTTGGATGACCCTTTACAGAAATTGCTAAAATGGTTCCGCTCCGCTGAACAAAATGGCCACCAGAGCTAAAAATAGAAAAACCTTTAAACGACATCTAGCCTTTTGGCCCGATTTCAAAATAATTTCACTGAAATGTTTCTTGGATGACCCTCTACCGAAATTGATATAATGGTTCTGCTCCGCTGAACAAAATGGCCACCAGAGCTAAAAATAGAAATACCTTTAAGCAACATCTCCTCCTAGCCCTTTGGCCTGATTTCATATTATAGCCTGGGCCAATAATGGCTCTCCCAGGGGCCCACTTGATACCCTATGGATCAGGTGAGCGATCCAGGGCCATCATGGCCCTCTTGTTTTTCTTATTTCTGCTCTAAAATATAGATTGTGGGTACTTGTTAGAACCACCTTGATGAGGTGGTTCTGATGTGTAGTCTTATATATAGATTGTGGGTACTAGTAGAACCGCCTCATCTTGTAGAACCGCCTAGATGAGGTTCTAACATGTACCCACAATCTATATTTTGAGTAGAAATAAAAAAAAAAAATCACAATTTTTCATCTGAAAATAGTTGTTTTTTAGTGATAAAATTTACAATGTACAGTGTATTTG
Organism: Lucinisca nassula; assembly: GCA_963580285.1. Classification (NCBI taxonomy): domain Eukaryota; kingdom Metazoa; phylum Mollusca; class Bivalvia; order Lucinida; family Lucinidae; genus Lucinisca; species Lucinisca nassula. The sequence goes on from OY757022.1 coordinate 21,524,831, forward strand.
AATAGGCATGTTTTAGTAATGCAGGCTTCAAAGCTCCAAACAAGGAGGTGTACTGAACATTATTTTGGATAATTTGTCTTATTTCACCATGAAAACATGTTGTGGGTAAATGTTAGTATTGCCTCATTGAGTACCCACAACATATTTTTCTGATAAGAATCACAGAATTCCAAGCTCCTGACAAGAAGAGACACTGAAGATAATTTCGGGATATTTTTATTTCACTAAAACATATCATTGTGGGTGCATGTTAGAATTGCCTCTGCCGGAGTGAGGTGATTCTGGCAAGTACCCACAACATATTTTTCTTATAAAAAAATCCTTTGATTGTCCTTCATACCCTGCCTTATCTTAAGGTATGCCTTTATATGTGAAATATGCATTATCTTAAGGGGAATGGGAGCACCTGACAGATTTTTCTACCATTTTTCAAAGGGAGACAACTTTCCGGACTTCCTGTTCGCTTTTCTATAACACCTGTCCCACTGAAAAAGGGGTCTACTCTTAAAGGAAAGAATTTGCTCCTTAGGAGCAAATTCTTACCTTTAAGAGTTGACACCTATTGAAATGGGAGACTCCGTGGCCTAATGGATAAGAGCGCTGACTCTTAGTCATTAGGTCTCTCACCGCCGTGGGTTCGAGCCTCGCTCGGGTCACGTGTGAGACGCCAAGTTCTGCAACGGAAGGTCAGGTGGTTTTTCTCCAGGTACTCCGGTTTTCGCCCACCTATGATTAACGATCGGCTCGATATGAGTGAAATAATCTTGAAAGGGCTGTAAAACCCAAACCAAAAAAAAAAAAAAATGGGAGTCAAAAATACTTTTGGAGGAGTTGCCTCCCCTGAAGGTGTTCCAATTCCTCTTATGTCATATAATACATTTTCCCCACAGGTTCAGCATTTAGCCATCAGTTGTATTCAGAAGAACGTCAAGAAGTTCACCCAGATCAGAGACTGGGACTGGTGGAAGCTGTACATCAAGGTGAAACCGCTGCTGAATGTCCACCGGACAGAGGAGGAGCTCCGAGACAGAGAGGTACTTCACTTTTATTATTGAGTATAGTCAAAGCTCAGAGGAGAACTCCACTTTAATAATTGAGTATGTTTATAGTTCCAGATAAGAAGTAATATGGCTAATTTGGGGATATTTTTTTTTTATTGCATCAGTTAACTGTGTGCTGTGGGTACTTTGTTAGAATCACCTCGATGAGGCGATTCTAAGTACCCACAACATATGTTTCTAATTTGAAATGAAGACAATTGTCCTTATAGTATCGCTTCAATTTTGTAATTGAGTATAGTCATATGAGTAACATGGATAATTTTAGGACAAATTACATAAATTATATGTTTTGGGAACTTGTTAGAATGAGGTGACTCTAACAAGTACCCTCCGTCCCCACCCATCCGGGCTTGAAGAAATAGATGGGCTGCATGATGCTTCCATGCAGAGCTGAAACCGAGCACACACGAGTACTGGTAAACTGCTTAGAGGATCAAAGCCTGCCCAGGCAAAGCGGTGCGAGTCGGACCATCCATGCTTATACACCCTATTGGTTTCATTGGGCGACAGGGCTTGAGATGTCATTTCATCACAATGTCAAGTAAAAGTCCCACAAAATTGGAAGCAACACCTCCAAAATGACCTAAACATTGTTGACGGGGACGTTAAACCTCAAATAAAACAAAACTAACTAACATATGTTTTTAGCTCACCTGAGCCTTTAGGCTCATAGGTGAGCTTATAGTATAGCCATGGTCCGTCGTCCGTCCGTCCGTCGTCCGTCCATCCACCATTTTCAAAGATCTTCTTCTCCTATACTGCAGGGCCAATCAAAGCCAAATTTCATATGGAGCCTCAGTGGGATGGGGGAACGAATGTTTGTTCACGGGGTCTGGATCACATGACCAAGATGGCCACCGTGCCCATATATGGTAAAAAGCCTTCAAAAATCTTCTTCTCCAGAACCATAAGGCCAGTGGCCTTGAAACTTGGCATGTAGCATATGGTACTCGGGCCCATCATGGTTTGTACAAATGGTGACCCTGGGTTGACCTTGACCTATTTTACAGTGATGTCAAATTTGTCGACTTAGGCTTTTGCATGGGGCAAAGTGAAAATAATGGATTTATAGGAAACCATTGAAGACAGTGTCACCAAAATTTGTAGATCAGGTAAAGTAACTGAATACATGAATGTATATGGATCAGAAAGGTCAAGGTCATTCATTGGCCTTGTTCGCGGGTCTGGATCACATGACCAAGATGGCCGCCATGCCCATATATTGTAAAAAGCCTTCAAAAATCTTCTTCTCAAGAACCATAAGGCCAGTGGCTTTGAAACTTGGCATGTAGCATATGGTACTCGGGCCCATTATGGTTTGAACAAATGGTGACCCTGGGTTGACCTTGACCTATTTTACAGCAATGTCAAATTTTCCGACTTAGGCTTTTGCATGGGGCAAAGTGAAAATAATGGATTTATAGGAAACCATTGAAGACAGTGTCAACAAAATTTGAAGATCAGGTAAAGTAATTGAATACATGAAGATCTATGGGTCAGAAAGGTCAAGGTCATTCATTGGCCTTAGACCAAGGTCATTCAGGATCCATATTTCAAACATTTTTTTCTCCAAAACTGCTGAGCCAATTTAAGTAAAATTTAATATGGAGCCTTTGTGAGTTGAACAAATGAAAAAATGCCAATACGGTCTAGATCACATGACCAAAATGGCCGTCACGCCCATATATAGTAAAAAGCCTTAAAAATTCTACTCCTCCAGAACCGTAAGGCCAATGGCCTTGAAACTTGGCATGTAGCATATGGTACTCAGGCCCATCATAGTTTGTACAAATGGTGACCCTGAGTTGACCTTGACCTATTTTACAGCAATGTCAAATTTGCCGACTTAGGCTTTTGCATGGGAAAAAGTGAAAATAATGGATTTTTAGGAAACCATTGAAGACACTGTCACCAAAATTAGTAGATAAGGTAAAGTAGCTGAATACATGAAGATCTATGTGTAAGAAAGGTCAAGGTCATTAATTGACCTTAGACCAAGGTCACGCAGGTTCCATATTTCAAACATTTTTTCTCAGAAACTACTGAGCCAATTGAAGTGAAATTCAATATGGAGCCTTTGGGAGTTGAACAAATGAAAAGCTGCCAATATGGTCTAGATCACATGACCAAGATGGCCACCACGCCCATATATGGTAAAAACACTTCGAAATTCTTCTTCTCAAGAACCGTAAGGCCAATGGCCTTGAAACTTGGCATGTAGCATATGGTACTCGGGCCTATCATAATTTGTTCAAATGGTGACCCTGGGTTGAACTTGACCTATTTTACAGTAATGTCAAAAATGCTGACTTAGGCTTTTGCATAGGAAAAAGTGAAAATAATGGATTTTTAGCTCACCTGAGCCTTTAGGCTCATAGGTGAGCTTATAGTATAGCCATGGTCCGTCGTCTGTCCGTCCGTCCATCGTCCGTCCGTCCGTCTGTCCGTCCGTGCATCCGCAGGAACAGATGTATACTTGTGTGTTTAAAATTATGGACACTTCCATTAAACTCAATGCGATTTATTCCGTAGACACACAAGTCATTGACTTGTGTGTCAAAAATAGCTACTTGTGTGTCTTATTTTCCAAGAAATTTCCTGGAAATTTGACACACAAGGGTACTTTGTAGGGATGATCTGTCCATCCACCATTTTCAAAGATCTTCTTCTCCTATACTGCAGGACCAATCAAAGCCAAATTTCATATGGAGCCTCAGTGGGATGGGGGAACGAAATTTTGTTCGCGGGGTCTGGATCACATGACCAAGATGGCCGCCATGCCCATATTTGGTAAAAAGCCTTCAAAAATCTTCTTCTCCAGAACCATAAGGCCAGTGGCCTTGAAACTTGGCATGTAGCATATGGTACTCAGGCCCATCATGGTTTGTACAAATGGTGACCCTGGGCTGACCTTGACCTATTTTACAGCAATGTCAAATTTGCCGACTTAGGCTTTTGCATGGGGCAAAGTGAAAATAATGGATTTATAGGAAACATACAGTATACCATTTATGTCCAATGGACAGTTCCTCATATTTTCCCTTTCTGTGAGCCAGGCACCGAGGTTATAAAACTTTTTTTCAGGCTCAACTCACTTCAGCATGAAATTTACCCTGCTCATAAGTTTTAAAATGCCAACAAATATTGAGATGGCATTTTAAAATTTATGAGCAGCGTAAATGACATTTTCTGCTGATCTAAGTAGGAAAATTGTCACCAGACAGGTGAGCGGTTCAGGTCCTCTGGTTAACAAGAAATGATGAAAATTTTCCCTCATAGGTGAGAAAAAATGGCTGCTTGTAGAGATCGTCTGCTGATTAAGGATTTCTTTAGGTTCTTTCTACCTGATTGTTAGACAACTCTCCACATATCTATTAGACTGGCTACAGTCTGAAACATCAATATGTTCCAGTGAAAAAGAATCCATATTTTACGGAATCTGGGAAGGGACATGCATTTTTAGCTCACCGTCACGTAGTGATGAGGTATGCTTTGGGATCACTTTTTGTCCGTCATCCGCCGTGCGTGCGTCCGTGCGTGTGTAAACAATTTCTTCAAACGACATCTCCTCCTAAACCACTAATCAGATTTTGACCAAACTTCACAGGAATGTTCCTAAGGTGGTCCCCTTTCAAAGTTGTTCAAATGGTTCCGGTCAGTTGCACATATAGGTCACAAGAGCCAAAAATAGATTTTTTTTCGCCAAAAACTTAAAAAATCTTCTTCTCTGAAACCGTAAGGCCCAGGTCTTTGATATTTGGTATGAAGCTTCATCTAGTGGACCCCTACCAAGATTGTTCAAATTATAGTGTGGGGGCCAAAAATGCCCCCGCCCCGGGGCCCTTTGGTTTGACATGGGCTTATATGGGGAAAATCTTTAAAAATCTTCTCTCTGAAACCACAAGGCCCAGGTCTTTGATATTTGGTATGAAGCTTCATCTAGTGGACCCCTACCAAGATTGTTCAAATTACAGTCCAACCTGTGTTAAGCAAGCACCTCAGGGATAATTAAAATGTGCTTGCTAAAGACAGGTGCTTGCTTAATACAGGTGAATTTTAATGCATTTGCCTTTTTTGGGAGCTAAATGCCCGCTTGTTTAAGAGAGGTTGCTTGCTTAATAGAGGTGGCCACTAAGACAGGTTTGACTGTATAGTGCTGGGACCAAAAGTGCTGCCGCCCTGGGGCCCTTTGGTTTTACATGGTCTTATACAGGGAAAATCTTTGTTCAAATTATAGTGCTGGGGTCAAAAATGCCCCCACCCTGGGGCCCTTTGGTTTTACATGGGCTTCTATAGGGAAAATCTTTAAAAATCTTCTTCTCTGAAACTGCAGTGATGAGGTATGCTTTGGGATCACTTTTTGTCCGTCATCCGCCGTGCGTGCGTCCGTGCGTGTGTAAACAATTTCTTCAAACGACATCTCCTCCTAAACCACTAATCAGATTTTGACCAAACTTCACAGGAATGTTCCTAAGGTGGTCCCCTTTCAAAGTTGTTCAAATGGTTCCGGTCAGTTGCACATATAGGTCACAAGAGCCAAAAATAGATTTTTTTTCGCCAAAAACTTAAAAAATCTTCTTCTCTGAAACCGTAAGGCCCAGGTCTTTGATATTTGGTATGAAGCTTCATCTAGTGGACCCCTACCAAGATTGTTCAAATTATAGTGTGGGGGCCAAAAATGCCCCCGCCCCGGGGCCCTTTGGTTTGACATGGGCTTATATGGGGAAAATCTTTAAAAATCTTCTCTCTGAAACCACAAGGCCCAGGTCTTTGATATTTGGTATGAAGCTTCATCTAGTGGACCCCTACCAAGATTGTTCAAATTACAGTCCAACCTGTGTTAAGCAAGCACCTCAGGGATAATTAAAATGTGCTTGCTAAAGACAGGTGCTTGCTTAATACAGGTGAATTTTAATGCATTTGCCTTTTTTGGGAGCTAAATGCCCGCTTGTTTAAGAGAGGTTGCTTGCTTAATAGAGGTGGCCACTAAGACAGGTTTGACTGTATAGTGCTGGGACCAAAAGTGCTGCCGCCCTGGGGCCCTTTGGTTTTACATGGTCTTATACAGGGAAAATCTTTGTTCAAATTATAGTGCTGGGGTCAAAAATGCCCCCACCCTGGGGCCCTTTGGTTTTACATGGGCTTCTATAGGGAAAATCTTTAAAAATCTTCTTCTCTGAAACTGCAAGGCCCAGGTCTTTGCTATTTGGTATAAAGCTTCATTTTGTGGACCTCTACTAAGATTGTTCAAATTATATCCCTGGGGCCAAAAATGCCCCCGCTCCAGGGCCCTTTGGTTTTACATAGACTTATATAGGGAAAATCTTGAAAAATCTTCTTCTCTGAAACCAAAAGGCCTAGGTCTTTGATATTTGGTATGAAGCTTCAGCTAGTAGACCTCTACTAAGATTGCTCAAATTATAGCCCTGAGACCAAAAATGCCCCCGCCTTGTGACCCTTTGGTTTGACATAGGCTTATATAGGGAAAATCTTTAAAAATCTTCTACTATGAAACCACAAGGCCTAGGTCTTTGATATTTGGTGTGAAATTTCATCTAGTGGACCTCTGTCAAAATTGTTCAAATTATAGCCCCCCCCCCCCCCCCTCCCCTCCGAGACCCTTTGGTTTTACATAGACTTATATAGGGAAATCTTTAAAAATCTTCTTCTCTGATACTGCGAGGCCCATGTCTTTGATATTTGGTATGGAGCTTCATCTAGTGGACCTCTACCAAGATTGTTCAAATTGTAGCCCTCTGGCCACAAATGCCCCCACCCCAGGCCTTTTGTTTTAACATAGACGTATATAGAGATAATCTTTGAAAATCTTCTTCTCTGAAACAGCAAGGCCCAGGTCTTTGATATTTGGTGTGAAGCTTCATCTAGTGGACCTCTATCCAGATTGTTTAAATTATGGCCCTGAGGCCAAAAATGCCCCTGCCCTGGGGCTATTTGGTTTTACATAGGCTTATGTAGGGAATATCTTTAAAAAAATCTTCTTCTCTGAAACCGCAAGGCCCAGGTCTTTTATATTTGGTGTGTTGCTTCATCTAGTGGACCTTTGCCAAGATTGTTCAAATTATAGCCTTTGTTGATAGTTGGTAGGAAGCTTCAGCTTTTTAGACCTCCCTCAACATTGTGCACATTATAATACTGGGGTCAATAATGGCCCTCCCCGGGGCCCATTTGTTACTCTATGGATCAGGTGAGCGATCCAGGGCCATCATGGCCCTCTTGTTAATATGTTGTGTGAATAAGATAATACATTGTGCACACAAGATATTATTTTGTGCAAACAACATAATATCTTGCACGCACAAGTTATTATCTTGTGCACACAAGATAATATCTTGATTGCACAACTTAATATATTATGTGCACAAGATATTTTCTTGTTTGCAAAGCATAGATCTTGTGCGGACAACATAACATCTTTTGTGCACAATATATCATGTTCGCACAACATAATATCTTGTTCGCACAACTTATTGTCTTGTTTGCACAACATAATATCTTGTTACCACAATTTAATCAGACACATAAGATATTATGTTGTCTGCACAAGATCTATGTTGTGCAAACAAGATAATATCTTGTGTGCACAAGATATTAAGTTGTGCGGACAAGGTATTATCTTGTGTGCACAAGATATTATCTTGTCCGCACAAGATATATTATGTTGTCTGCACAAGATAATATCTTGTGTGCACAACATATTATCTTGTTCGCACAAGAAAATATCCTGTTCTCACAAGTTCGCACAACATATTAAAAAAAATAATTCATGTCCCTTTTCTGGGTTCCGTAATATTTTCATTTTCAGTGAAATTATTTTTCTGTATATATGTAAAAAAAAAATCTATCTGTTACTAGCCATATGTTTCTTAAAACAGAGCCATCAGAATTAGACTAGTTACAAGAGTATGAAGTAGACTTGCACAAAGACATATGATTGAAGTTGTAAAAAATGGAACCAGTCTACATGTCTATGAAACCAGCCAAGTTCAGCTTAGCATCAGGAAAACACCTGTGCGACATAGTGCATTTTTCACATCCCAAAATGGCTACTTTTCTGATGAAAATTGTTGATATTTTTCTTATTCATACTTCAAACATAGGTTGTGGGTGCTCGTTAGAACCGCCTCATTGAGGTGGTTCTAACAAGTACCCACAACCTATGTCTTTAATCAGAAATAAGAAAAATAATGTATACCCTGTATTTATATTTAACCCCCAGTTTTGTCTATATAAAGTGAGGTTTATGGGGCTGTTCGTTGCATGGCTAAGCATGGCATTTTATCCTGCTTATAAAATATTAAATTGAAAATGCCAAAAAAATGTCCAGTTCAAAAAAGGTTAAAATGCCAAAAAGTGTCCAGTAAATAAAATATTAAAATGTCAAAAAATGTTCAGCTCATGTTATTGTGATATCAAAATGCCAAAAAAATGTCCAGATCATGAAACATTAAAATGCCAAAAAAGTGTCCCGCTCATAAAATATTAAATTTAAGTGTTCAGCTCATATAATATCAAAATACCAAATATAATGTCCAGATCATAAAATATTAAAAATGCAAAAAAGTTTCCCGATTACAAAATATTAAAATGCCAAAAAAAATGTTCTTCTCATAGAATATAAAAAAAATGTCAAAAAGTGTCAAGCTCATAAATGTTCAAAAATGTTGAATTGCCTACAGTCATTTGTGAACAAAGTAAATATTATTTCCATGTATTTTTTAGTCATCATGAAATAAATTTAAATGTTTGGAAGTTTAATATAATATTTATCTGAATAATAATAATAGTGATTACATTCAATATGGTGGAAAGATGAAATTGAAAAATATGTGATAGCTAGAAAGAACAATTCCGTGATAAAGGCTGTCAAAAGCAGAAACGTCGGAGATAGTGAAGAATTAATGAGAAAAATAAATGTAATAAAACTGTTTGTGTGTCAAAGATATATCATTGTTGACAATGATGATGATAATGATAATAAAATAATAATAATAAAAAAAATGATAATAATATGCACTAGTCATTTGCAATCACCAACATAGTGAGTGAAGTGACTGGGGCCTTTACTTTTGTAGTGTTCCTGCAGTAGAGGGTAGGGGATGGATGGAGGGGGTGGGGCTTGAGGTTACTTTAAAGCAAGACCTGGTTATTTGGCGTTAACATGATAGTTAGCCAGTGTTATGTTTAAACTTCAACTGTAAAGCATGGCAAAAAAAATCTACTTTTGCTGAAAAAAAAATGTAAGTAGCTTTTGCAATGCAAAAGCTACTTACATTTTTTTTTCAGCAAAAATGTCACTATATATTTCACATTACTATCAAGCAAAAGACTTTGAACTACTGGGCTTAGGACTTTTACTGTCTGGGCAGGGCTTGGTGGAGGGAAAATAATTGCCCCACCCCCACACACACCATTAATTGGTGTATTAATCATGTCTGTAAATCATTTTTATATGTTGATACTTCACCAAGATATATATTTTCATAGTGTGTCTGCATTAATTTATTGTTTATATACCTTTCACAAAGCGATAGCCATTAAGGCGGATGGATATGCCAGACTTTAGTATTTTCCACCAATTTTTGGTTGATCGTTTGTCAACATCACGAAAACACGCCTATATAATTTTGACCCTTTATTAGCTGACCGTCACGTAGTGACGAGGTGAGCTTTTGGGATCACTTTTTGTCAGTCGTCCGTGCGTGCATCCGTGCGTGCGTGCATGCATAAACAATTTCTTCAAACGACATGCATCTCCTAAACCACTGATTGGATTTTGACCAAACTTCACAGGAATGATCCTTAGGTGGTCCCCTTTCAAAGTTGTTCAAATGGTTCTGGTCCATGGCACATGTAGGTCACAGGAGCCAAAAATAGATTTTTTTCACCGAAAACTTAAAAAATCTTCTTCTCTGAAACTGCAAGTCCCAGGTCTTTGATATTTGGTATGAAGCTTCATCTAGTGGACCCCTACCAAGACTGTTCAAATTATAGTGCTGGACCCAAAAATGCCCCTGCCCCGGGTCCCTTTGGTTTTACATAGGCTTCCGGCCTCAGTGGCTCAGTCGGATACGCTTCTGACTGGTGATCAGGAGGACGCGGGTTCGACTCCCGCCGGGGTCGGCAACATTCTTTCGTGGAGATTGATCATGAAATCTTTTCTACGGTCATTCTCTCTCTTCCGCTGATTCAAGAAGGGCAGTTGTCAGTTTCTGGCGAAAGAATGTGCACTGTACTGGTTAACGGCTTACGTATAAGCCTGCCCAGGAAAGTGTTGATAGGTAAACTGACCGGCTCAAAAATGACCTAAATAGTGTTGACTGGGCCGTAAAACTCCAATACAAACAAACAATTTACATAGGCTTATATAGGGAAAATCTTTAAAAATCTTCTTCTCTCAAAACTGCAAGGCCTAGGTCTTTGCTATTTGGTATGAAGCTTCATCTAGTGGACCCCTACCAAGAATGTTCAAATTATATTGCTGGGGCCAAAAATGCCCCTGCCCTGGGCCCTTTGGTTTTGCATAGACTTATATAGGGAAAATCTTGAAAAATCTTCTTCTGAAACCACAAGGCTAGGTCTTTGATATTTGGTATGAAGCTTCAGCTAGTGGACCTCTACCAAAATTGATCAAATTATAGCCCTGAGACCAAAAATGCCCCTGCCTGGTGACCCTTTGGCTTTACATAGACTTATATGGGGAAAATCTTTAAAAATCTTCTTCTATGAAACCACAAGGCCTAGGTCTTTGATATTTGGTGTGAAATTTCATCTAGTGGAACTCTTTATCAAGATTGTTCAAATTATAGCCCTGGGGCCAAAAATGCCCCCGCCCCGAGACCCATTGGTTTTACATAGACTTATATAGGGAAATCTTTAAAAATCTTCTTCTCTGAAACTGCAAGGCCATGTCTTTGATATTTGGTATGGAGCTTCATCTAGTTGACCTCTACCAATATTGAACAAATTATAGCCCTCGGGCCACAGATGCCCCTGCCCGGGGCCCTTTGGTTTTACATAGACTTATATAGAGATAATCTTTGAAAATCTTCTTCTCTGAAACAGCAAGGCCCAGGTCTTTGTTTTTTGATGTGAAGCTTCATCTAGTGGACCTTTATCAAGATTGTTTAGATTATAGACCTGAGGCCAAAAATGCCCCCGCCCCGGGGCCATTTGGTTTTACATAGGCTTATGTAGGGAATATCTTTAAAAAAAAATCTTCTTCTCTGAAACCGCAAGGCTCAGGTCTTTGATATTTAGTGTCTACCTTCATCTAGTGGACCTTTGCCAAGATTGTTCAAATTATTGCCTTTGTTGATATTTGGTAAGAAGCTTCACCTTTTTAGACCTCCCTCAACATTATGCACATTAAAACCCTAGGGACAATAATGGCCCTCCCCGGGGCCCACTTGTTACTCTATGGATCAGGTGAGCGATCCAGGGCCATCATAGCCCTCTTGTATAGTATAACTGGGGTTTACAGGGATAAAGATAATTTTTCTTACTTCTGCTCTAAAATATAGATTGTGGGTACACGTTAGAACTGCCTCGATTGTGGGTACTTGTTAGAACTGCCTCGGGGAGGCAGTTCTAATGAGTACCCACAAACTATGTTTTGAGCAGAAATAAGAAAAATAACAGGATTTTTATCAGAAAATTTTCGTTTTTTTTTTTCGGCGGTAAAATTTACAATGTATTTGAATAGGCGTGTTTTTGTAATGCAAAGTTACAAAGCACAGTAGTTTTACATTGTTAATGTTCATGTGACTGCCACTGATTTGTACAAAATCCAGTTAACATTTATTTATAGCCATCTTTATTCTTTGCATTAAGGGTGGACCCCCTATAGATATTGTTCAGGGAGGCAAGAATATTTTTGAGAGAATTACCTCCCCTGAAGCTGTATTCATTCTGAGACCCTTTTATTTCTGGTTTATATCCCTTACAACAGGTAATCATCATTAATATGACACATTATTTAGTCAGACATGATGTTAATCATTGTTGACTTAACAGCGACATGAGGTTCTTCCTAGGGGCAATACTTAATTACTAAGACAGTTGACGGCAGTCGGGTACAAAATGTATATATTCTAAAAAACTCTGTATGGCTGGTTTAAGCCGTTTGGTCATATTAATTAGCACTTTTCTTCTGATTATGGGATTATGACTTGTGTTGAAGTATTATTTCTGCTCAAATTGACCCTGAAGATTATTGATGTTGGTTTAAACAATATTTTATTTCTACAAAATGCATATACTGTACATACAATATAATACAGGATCTGTTAACAAGACCCCTGTAAACAGAACTACCGTATTCAACCTATTTACCGCACATGCTCCTATAAGAGCACACCCAAACTTTTTCTGGAAAAAAAATACACAAGCACACACTTTACAGTAACCTCCCAACAAATTCATATTGAGTTTTGCTGCATCTTTGACCCAGGCAATCATATGTATATGTGGTGAATCCCTATGCTGAAATTCAACTCTATAAAATAATCATATCGGAAGCTTTTTGTTCGTATTTTTTTCGTATTGATGTGCACTTATTAGATAGATTTTTCACCACAATATTTTCATACAATTTTGAAAAAACTAAGCGCACGGTGCAGTAAATACATTTATCATATGACGTCGCGTCTGAGAGTGTAATAACGCCATGTAATATTTTAGATAATCCACTAGTGGATTAAATATGCAAATTAGCTACATACATCCCGTAACGTTACATGTACGACATCCTTAACGATGTCGCCTTTACTAACGGCGGAATATTGACATTTTTGTAAACAATCGTGAATAAAATGCGCTTTAAATGTCATATGATAAATAGAATCTTGCATTCGTACTCATGTATTATTGAATTTATTAAACTCGTTGAGGAAAAGGGATAAAATGCTCGGCACAGCCTCGCATTTTATCCCTTTTCCTCAACTCGTTTAATAAATTCAATAATACATGAGCACTCATGTAAGATCCTCTATGTAGGTGGAATACGGTATATATAAGGAAACTGGAAACTGGGGCTTACAGGGTATTAAGGGGAATGGGAACACCTGGCAGATTTTTTGGCCATTTTTCAAAGGGAGACAACTTTCAGGACCTACTGTTCACTTGTCACTGAAAAGGGGTCTACTCTTAAAGGAAAGAATTTGCTCTTTCCGGAGAAAGAAGGAAAACTGAAACCTGTGAAATATGTTTTTAAAAGAAAAATTAAAATTAGAAGAATTTTAGCCGAGCTTAGTCTTGGAATTTTACTGTATTTAAACATATTTAACCCTTGTCCTGCTGAATATTTATATATGCCACACCCACTATCGATTATCAACCAATCAGATTACTTGATGCAAATTATTGCAACAAATTCACAATCTGAATGGCAAACAATGTAGATCCTGATCAGATGGCTTCGTCAGAAGCCATCTGATCTGGATCTACATTGTTTCAAAGATAAGGCATATCCGGGATTAGTAGGACAAGGGTTAAAATTTGGCACCAAAATAGCTCAGATGCAACAAATCTTCCTGCCTTGGTAGCTCAGTCGGATGCGCATCTTACTGGTGATCAGAAGGTCACTGGTTCGCTGTCGGCAACATTCTCTTTTGGAGATTGATCATAAAATCTTTTCTCTGGTCACACTGTCCCATCCACTGATTTAAGAAGGACAGTTCATTACGATAACACACCCGTGCAACATAGTGCCTTTTCAGATCTCCAAAATGGCTACTTTTCTGATGAAAATCCTTGATATTTTCCTCATAAATGCTCAAAACATAGGTTGAGGGTGCTGGTTAGAACCGCCTTAGTGAGGCGGTTCTAACGAGTACCCACAACCTATGTCTTGAAAAAACATAGGTTGAGGGTGCTTGTTAGAACCGCCTCAGTGAGGCGGTTCTAACGAGTACCCACAACCTATGTCTTGAAACAGAAATAAGAAAAATAATATGTACCTCAGTAAACCCCAGTTTTCTCTATATAAAGTGGGGTTTAGGGGGTCTTCATTTCACGGACTTGGTCACGTGATGTGTCAGTTTCTGGCTTGTACTTGTCAGCTGCTTATGTATAAGCCTGCCCGGGAGGTGTGGGTAGATAAATTGACCAGCTTGATATGACCTAAATAGTGTTGACTGGGCTGTTAAGCTGTGGGCAAACAAAATTTTAAATATGACTTTGTGTTCAAAAGAAGACTTAGTCAGAAGAAATAGTCCTGATTTTAGCTGATCTTAATAGAATTTTTACCCTTATCCTGCTGAATAAATTAATTTGCCACACCTATTTCTGACTATCAACCAATCAAATTGCTTCCAATAATGTATTCATTCGAATTTGCTAACTGCATGACAATCAGTGTAGATACTGATCAGGTGGAGCACCCCTGCCCATCGGGGCCTGGAGAAATAGATTGGGCTGCACGGTGCTTCAGCGCAGAGCTGAATCCAACCAAACTTAAGTACTGGTAAACAGCTTAGGTAAAAGTACCACAAAATCAGAAGCAAAGTCTCCAAAATGACCTTAATAGTGTTGACGGGGGCGTTAAACCTCAACTCAAACAAACAAACCAAACTGATCAGATGGCTACTTCAGAAGCCATCTGATCAGGATCTACACTGTTTGCAAAGGTAGGTGTTGTGGTGTTCAGCAGGATCAGGGTAGTTATTTGGCACCAAGATAGCTGAGATGGAGAAAGTGTGTATGTTTGACAGATTTTAGCACAATATTGGCAAGGCTCTGGTGCTTGCATATGAATGAAACCAGACTACAAACAGTAGCACTGGTAGTTAATGCTATTAACATACTGTTACAGTCTTTTTGCTTCTTTGTGTTTTATCTGCCAGCACATTGCTACTCTTAAGGGGCATGGGAACACTTTCAGGGGAGGCAAATCCTGCAAAAGTATTTTTGTCTCCCGTGTCAATAGGGGTCAACTCTTAAAGGAAAGAATTTGCTCCTGAGGAGCAAATTCTTTCCTTTAAGAGTAGACCCCATTTTCAGCAAGACTGAGCTTATAGAGAAGGGAACAGGAAGTCCAGAAAGTTGTCTCTCTTTGAAAAATGGCGGAAAAATGTGCCAGTTGTTCTCATTCCCCTTAAAGAACCAGGCACAATTAAGCAGATGAGCTATTGTGTACACCCTGTGTCTGTCGAACCTGTGTCGTGCATTGTTCATTGTCAACGTTTCAATGTTGTTATCCTCTAGAGGCTACAAGTTTGCTTTAGTCTTATGAAACTAAATAAATTACCAAAATGTTTCACTTGATGATATTATGTCGGGTCAAAAACTAGGTCAGTTTTCTTTTAAACCTTGTTCACCTTCTAGAGGCCACATTCATTGAACTTGAGCAGAATGTTTTTCTTGATGGAATCTAGGTTATTTTTTATAGCCCTGCTTTGAAAAAGTGGGGGCTATATTGGATTAATTTTGCCTTGTCCTTCTGTGATTGTGTAATACTGTTATTCCATAATACTGTGATTCATGATAACTCAAAAACCGTTTGATGTATTTTGATGAAACTTCACACAAATGTAAAGCACTATGAGACGATGTGCAGAGCACATGGATCTTAACTCTGGATTGCCTACTTTTGGAGTTATTGCCCTTTGAACATTGTAAAATGGCAGCCATTATTCCGTTATTCATGATAACTCAAAAACTGTTTGAGGTATTTTCATGAAACTTCACGCAAATGTAAAAGATGATGTGCAGAGTGCATGAACCATAACTCTGGATTGCCTACTTTTGGAGTTATTGCCCTTTGAACATTGAAAAATGGCAATTGTTTTCAAATGCTTATATTTTAACAATCACTCATCACAGAGGGCTCTTATTTGGAACTTAAGTACCTGGAATGTCTTCTGACATTCAAAGAGAACAGACCCTGCCCCGGGGTGGGGCTAGGGGTCATTATCTAGAACACCTATATACTGTAATGATCCTGCTATAACACTGGGGGGGGGGGGGGGTATTTTTTGGCTTTTCTTTAGGTGATTTTTGCTTAGTCTCGGCTATAACACGCGTATAAATTCTAACAATCTGATGGGGGTTGCGCCGATGTAGAAAGTGCCGAACATTTCAGGGTGAGACACTGGTTGATCAATTTTGCTCGGTGTTTTGCGGTGTGAAATCTAATGACAATGACGACTTTTCTAAAATAAAATTTATATTAGACCGACTTCAATGATAAACAGATAGTTTTAGGTACCTAGCAAGTCCCTGAATAAATTTTCTTACCTAGAAACTGTAATCACTTATTTTTTTGTGTCTGAAATTTGAGTTTATTAACGTCACAACTTTCGCCTCATTAATATTCATGAATCCATTATCATAAACCAATGAATGGGCCTCCGTCGCCTAGTGGTTAAGAGCACTGACTCTTGATCATTAGGTCTCTCACCGCTGTGGTTCGAGCCTTGCTCGGGTTACATGGGAGACGCCAAGTTCTGCAACAGAAGGTCAGATGGTTTTTCTCCGGGCACTCCGGTTTTCGCCCACCTCTGATTAACGATGGGCTCGATATGAGTGAAATAATATTGAAAGGGCCGTAAAACCAAAACCAAAAAAAAAAAAAAAATAAATAAACCAATGAAGGAAGGAAAGTAAAATGATTGACAGTAACTAAGGGAAGCAACTACGCGTAACCGGCATTTCTACAGTTTAAAACATGTGCGTCGGCATACATTTGATTTCGAACCCAATCTCCCGGTCTTCCACCCGACGGCCTTAATCTCCTGACAAGACAATTTTACTTCAGAAATATTTTGCCGCCCGGCCATTCTAGTATTTACCGCAGTAAAATACCTATGCGGTTGACCGTCAGAAGATTTACACCTGTGTTGAACTGCTGATGCGTGTAAACATTATCGGACAGTTAATAAGGTGATTAACTCTGCAGGTGTTATTGGATAATTGGTATGTTTACATAAGAGATTAAATAGATTAAAAAAAGGGGCCATTGCTAATCAAGAGTGATATAGGAAGAGACAGAATAGCCTGTGCATCCATATTGTTTGACCGGAGATTTATTTTGCTGCATTGGACATTTATGGAAAAATATAATAACAATAATAAAAAAATGTAAGGCATCATCAACTTATTTTCTTATGCAAATGGAGTGAAACTTTTGCCTCATTAATATTTATGAACTCATTATCATAAACCAATGAAAATTCGCGCGTGCTTATTATGTTCCGGGGCACCTTCCCGGAATGTATCCATTGAAAATGCATGGGAATTAATCCAATTATGATAAAAACCTTTAGGCTTGAATCATAACTGCTCTTCACGATCTTTTGGTTTCTTTTACCGATGTTTATTATTATTACGCTCCCGCTCATCACTTCACAGACCCATAGTTACGCAACAGGTATACACATGTACTTTCCGCACGTGATTTTCCTTCCGTTTTTTGCGGAAAATTTCAAGGATGCCCGAGATCTCGGTTATAAGACGGGTGTAAAAATTAGTGGGTATTCTGGCAGTAAAAAACCCAGTCTTATAGCCGGATCATTACGGTAATACTGTGTAAAAGTTTTTGAAACGCTTATATCTCAACAATCACTCATCACAAAGCATTCATATTTACAACTTGGATACCTGCGAGTGTATTCTGAGATTCCAAAACAACACATCCCTGGGTTCATGCCTGGGGGTGGTGGGGGATGAGGTGGGGCTAGGGGTCAAATTCTATGACACCTTTGTAATTTGTTATATAGCTTTCCATTATACTAACAAGTTATAGACACAATGGGTTATACATCAGCCAACTATGTGACATTGGTTCAAGTGTAAAAGGGTGATGGTCATGGTGACCTACATTTCATGGTCCAATAATTTTGCCTTATATCTTGAAGACTTTTTGTTGGAGAAAAGTCAAAACTTGGATATTAGTGCCAGGTGACCCCATGGCTGACCTCAAAATATAGCTAGGTCATTGCGACCTACATTTCATTTTTCACTGATTTTTGCCTATTATCTTGAATGCTGTTTGATTGAGCAATATCATACCTGGATTATTAGTTCCATGTGATCGCAAAACATATCATGGTCAGTGTGACCTATATTTCATGGTTCAGTTATTTTGCCTGCTATCTTGAATACTATTTGATGGAGAAATGTCATACCTGGATTATTGTTTCCATTTGACCCGATGATTGACCTCAAAGGGTACTAGGTCAGTGTGACCTATATTCCATGGTTCAGTGATTTTGCCTATTATCTTGAATACTATTTGATGGAGAAACATCTTACCTGGATTATTTATTCCATGTGACCCCATGATTGACCTCAAAATATATCTAGGTCAGTGTGACCTATATTTCGTGGTTCAATGATTTTGCCTATTTTCTTGAATACTATTTGAACGAGAAATGTCATACCTGGGTTATTAGTTCCATGTGACCCGATGATTGACCTCTAGGTCAGTATGGCCTATATTTCATGGTTCAGTGATTTAGCCTTTTATCTTGAATACTATTTGATGCAGAAATGTTATATCTGGGACATTACTTCAGTGCAACCAGATGATTGACCTCGAAATATATGTAGGTCAGTGTGACCTATATTTCATGCTTCAGTAACTTTGCCTTATATCTTGAATACTATTTGATGCAGAAACTTCATATTCAATGTGACCCGATTAATGACACAAAAATAGATCTAGTTCAGTGTGACTTATATTTCATGATTCAGTGATTCTGCCATATACTTTGAAAACTATTTCATGGCAAAGCTTCAGACCTGAATTATAAGTTCCATGTGACCAAATGATTGACATAGAAATATATCTAAGTCAGTGTGACCTATTTTCAGGGTTCAGTGATTTTGCCTTATAATTCAGACACTATTTCATTCTGAGATGTAATATCTGGAATATATGTTCCATGTGACCTGGTGATTGACCTCAAAATATATCTATGTGAGTGTGACCTATATTTCATGGTTCAGTAATTTCACCTTACATCTTGTAGGCATGAAACGGTTGAGCTATGCTGTCATGCAACAGCTTTTGTTTCTTGAGCCCTGCTTCTCCCTCACTTAGCCCTGTCAGTGCTGGAGGGAAAAGTCACTTCTCCCTACTTTCTGGGCATAGCATGACCCTGCAGGTATGGGTCATGTCATATCAAAAACTAGGTCATTGGGTCAAATTTCTTGAAAACCTTGCTTCTGTCTCCATGAAACTTTAATAGAATAATATGTTTGAATGATACATGTATCTTGGTCAAGTTTTACTATCACAATTTTGCTTCAATCTTCAACAAACTTGACCAAGATGTTTGTCTTGATGACATTTTGGTCAAGTTAGAATATGGGTCATATCAGATCAAAAACTAGGTCAGATGTCTTTGCAACCTTGTCCCCCCTCTGGAGGCCAGAGTTTTGCTTCAACCTTCACAAATCTTTACCCGAATAATTGTCTTGACGATATACCGATGAAGTTCATACAGTTGAACTTTAATGGCTCGAACACCTTTGGGACCTCGAAAAAATGTTCGAGACAGGGGTAGTTCGAGCCACTGAGGGTTACTACCAAGAGGCATAACGAGATACTTTTAGACATCTTTTCGGTGGTCTATGATGAATATGTATGCTGTGTGTACTCATTAGAATCGCCTCATCGAGGCGATTCTAATGAGTACACACAGCATACATTTGCAAGATAAAAGACTAAAATCTCCTTAATTGTCTCCCACTATTTCTTATGTAGAGGATTTCGCTAGGGGCTCAAGAATAGGTTCGACTACTCCATGGCAAACGAGCCATCGGTGTTCGAGCCACCGAAGTTCTACTGTATAAGGGTAATGTAGGATTAAAAACTAGAACACTATCTTCTGTGCTTTAAGGTTAACCCATAAAATGCCAATCACGACAATTGTCATCTGCTTTGCCGTCTGCCGGCTACCTTAAAAGTATTTGTGCAAACCGTGTGGACCCAGATCAAACTGCTCCTGTAGGAGCAGTCTGATCTGGGCCAACACCATTTGCAGAAATATTTTTAAAAAGTTTGCAAAAAAAAAAAAAAATTCAGCAGACAACATAATTAAGCAGACGACTTTTTCAGATGTAGTTTTTCTCGGTGTCTTAAGGGTTAAAATGCATATTTCCTCAGCCTGAAAAGGAATAAGAAAAGTAAGTCCGGCTATTAAGTCTGGTGGTAAGGGGGGGGGGAGATTTATAACCCTTGTCCTGCTGAATATATTAATCTGCCACACCCACTACCGATTATTAACCAGTCAGATTACTTCATGCAAATTATTGCAACAAATTCACAATCTGAATGGCAAACAATTTAGATCCTGATCAGATGGCTTCATCAGAAGCCATCTGATCTGGATCTTCATTGTTTGGAAAATAAGGCATATACGGGCTCAGCAGGACAAGGGTTAAAATTGCATCAGTAGAAGATACTAATATTAGATGCTGATGATCATGGACATGATTACTTTTGCAATGTTTAGGATAAATACAACACCTGGTTATTGCCTCAGTGTTTCAGCCTGATGTTTGACAAATGTTGCAATTACTGGTGTCTTGCTCATCTTTGTAATATAGGTGTGATTCTTTGTCTGGTGTGCTTTGAAAATTAAAAAATAAATAAATAAATAAATAAATGAAAACAAAACAAATTGTGTGGACAGCATAATTTTCTTTTGGAATTAAAACACAGTGAAATTCCGCTATTAAGTCCACCTAAAATTAAAACAAATTATGCGTTTAAAAGCATATTTCGGTTTTAGGTACATTTATTTGTGTATTCTGCATCCAGTATGCTTTGGTTGGAGACTAACTTTTTGGACTGTTCAAAAGTGGTCTATAAGACTTTAAGACCATTTTTAAACAGTCCTGAAGGTGGTCTTAATATAGGAATTTACAGTAGAATTCCACTATTAAGACCAGCTAAACTAAGACAAATACTTTTAAAAGCATATTTAGAAGATTCAAGATACATTTTCTTTCTGTTTTCCACATTCAGTGTGCTCTTGTAGGAGACCACCTTTTGGGACTGTTCAAAAGTGGTCTTAAAGACCACTTTTGAACTTTAAGACCACTTTTGAACAGTCCCAAAAGGGGTCTTAATGTAGGAATTCTACTGTTCTCAACAACCTCTTCATAGATATAATACAGTTTTAAAATAGATCCAAAAATGTATAGATTATAAAGAAAAATGACCATAAATGGTCATTTTTCTTTATAATCTATACATTTTGTTTGGATTTAACATGGTTTGTTTAACTATCATGGCATCTGATTTGGTCCTCATAAAATAGTGACATCAAGGGGTTGTGTTGTAAAAGAAGTGACAAAAAAAAAGAAGAAAACGGGAAATTTGGAATTATTTTACCAGTTGTTTGGACAACATAATATATTCTTTTGGAATTTAAGAATTGATGAAGTGAACTAATGATACAGAAATGGAAAAGATGGAATGTGATTTATTAAAGGAATATTAACGCTTATTCTGCTGAATATATTAATTAAGCCACACCCATTTCTGACTATCCACCAATCAAATTTCTTGATATAATGTATTTGTTCAATTCATAAATTGCAAATTGTATGACAAATAGTGTAGATCCTGATCAGTACATAATTATATCAGCTTCTGCAATTTTAAAGTAACACAATCAGTCAATCAATCAAAATGATATCTGCTATTTTCAAATGACAATCAATCAGCTCATCAATCAATCAGCTCATCAATCAATCTGTAAGGGTGACAAAATAAATAAAAAAAATAAATAAATAGATGAATAAATAAAATTGATAATAAGAAAAATACACCACAATGCAGTGCTCTAGATAAGATTTTGGTACAATGAGTATTTTACCCCATGCTTTAAAACTTAATACTTAAATGCACAAATGCAATGCTTAACCAAACATAAGTGTATATTTTGTTTTCAGAGAAAAGAAAGCTTGGAATTTAATGTGAATTGTCTGGTAAGAAAGCTTGGTATTTCATGTGAATTGTCTGCCTAGCAGACAATTCACATTAAATTCCAAGCTTTCTTTTCTCTGAAAAAACAACAACAACAAAAAAAAACATATAATGCCTAAATTTGTCATCAGTGCAGGGTTAAACCAGTTCCGATCTAGTAAACTGCTTCTGCCCACAAACGTGTCATTGTGAAGAATCAGTGCTTTATGTTCAAAGATGTAAAGTTTACTGAAAATTTTACCCCATAAATCTGATTTCAATGGTGAAATCCAAAATTTCATTGAGTATTTTACTCCTAAAATTAAATTTTAATGTGATTTTCAAAAATCCAATGCTGAAATACCCTTTACTCCCTCTTATCTAGAGCTCTGACAATGTGTGTCTGACACTCTTGTTTTGGCCCAAAGCAGAAATGAATCATAATGTTATTGTAGTTAAACAGAAATATAGATTATATAGAAAAAATGACCATTTATGGTCATTTTTCTGTATAATCTATATATATTTTGGGATCCATCATTAAACCCATTGTATGCGGGGAAAACCCAAAAGGGTTCCTTGGCAAACAGTGCAGGCCCTGATCAGAAACGGCGTCTGATCAGTGCTAACAAACATTTCAGCCTAAAACAGAATAAAAATGAAAACATAGGCCTGACAATGGACTTGTCCAATATATAGCAATGGAAGAGTGAGTGAGTGAGTTTTTAGTTTTACGTCCCACCAACAGCTAAGGTCATACAGTGACGGGACCTCGGTTTAAAGACTCATCCGAAAGTCTGGAGAAGCCCGGGATCGATCCTGCGATCCCTGGTTTACAAGGCGAGTAGCGTAACCACTGCACCATGGAGGCTTCTAGCAATGGAAGAGTCGACTAGTATACAATAGAAGAGGGAAGGGAGAGGGTGACATCGTAAATTGTTTTTGTAATTTTTCTAAGATAATTGGGCTTGACATTCCATGTGAATCATCTGTCCAGATTTGTGGAGGGTGTACTGTAATGTCAAGCCCGATTTTCTCTGAAAAATATATAGGGCAGTCCCTTTAGTACTCTACTCATTATAACACAGTTTTGGTTATAACACGGCCACGGCCTCCCAAATTGTCATTTTACTCTAATTTCTACATAAAAATATCCCTTTATAACACGGTCCTGTTCTATGCATCCCAAACATAGCGTTATAAAGGGACTGCCCTGTACTATTCTGAGCAGTATTCATTCAACCTGCATTGACGATTGATTGAGAATCTCCTTTAACACAGTCTCATTATTACTGAACAATTGACGAAAAGGGCGTAAAACACCAAGATTGTCCATCCATCTATTATCTGAAAAATTTGAAAAAATTTTTTTTTGAGAAACTGGCTTCTGCAAAAGTAATGATTAACAGTTTATGGGCTAATAAATTTTAGGTCTAACAAGAAGAGAGGCATGAAATTACTTACTTAGTTACTTACTTCAGCTTTAGAACTCAATCATTACTGTAATGATCCTAAGTATTGGGACAGACAGGCCTAAGCAAACAGTGTAGACCCAGATCAGACTGCTCCCGAAGGAGCAGTCTGATCAGGGTCTACACTGTTTGCCATACCACTTTTTGGACTCCTAAATGCTAGATCGCAAAACAAACCCATTAAAATTTAGGACAATTATAGCAAGTCCTTAAGGCGTGCGAATTTTTTTTAATTTTACGGTATGTATACAGAAGCTGCTCATGAAATAGATCTGGATTGCAAAATGAGTAAACTAAATAACTTTCTGAAGTAGACATTTTTAAATAGTAAACAAAACAGTAAGCAGATGCTACAGGTAAACGGTCATTCTGATTATTTTTAAACCATTAATTTCTGTTTTTATGAGAGAGGAAAGTAAATTATTTGTAAGGCATTTATACTCTGGTTATTGAATTTTTTTTTTTTACAGGAAAACACACAAAAAATGGAAATTAGATTTAATGTTCATGTAGCACAATTAAGATTCACATGAAGTAACCAGCCTTATTTTTCTCAGAAGAAAAGGAGAAAAAAATGAAGAAAAAAAAGTACAGTCGAACTTCAATGGCTCGAACACCTTTGGGACCTCGAAAATCTGTTCGAGACAGGGGTAGTTCGAGCCCCTGAGGTGACTGCCAGGAGGCATAACGAAATACTTTTAGACATCTTTTCGGTGTTCTATAATGAAAATGAATGCTGTGTGTACTCATTAGAATCTCCTCATCCAGGCAATTCTAATGAGTACACACAGCATACATCTGCAAGATAAAAGACTAAAATCTCCTTAATCATCCCCCACTATTTCTTATGTAGAGGATTTCGCTAGGGGCTCAAGAATGGGTTCGACACATCCATGGTAAACGAGCCATCGCTGTTCGAGCCATCGAAGTTCTACTGTATATTAATTTTTCAAACATGTAATTAGCAGCAGTCTTGTTAAGTGCTTAAAGTTTTAAGAGATGGTATATGTTTATATTGAAGTTGACCTGCAGCATTAAAGAAAAAGTTAAAGATGCAGGTGATATCTAGGTTCAGTTATGAAAGAAAAATGTGATAGATGGGTCAGATGTCAAATTTGACAATTCAGATGAAGTAAATAATGAAGAGAAACATATAATTACAGAGACAAGTCCAGTTATCATGCAGTGATTGTGGGCCTGGTGACAATACCTGTATTTTCCTTAAATATTCAGACACCATAAAGGCATAAAAATACACTGAGCAAACAGTGTAGACCCAGATCAGACTGCTCCTGAAGGAGCAGTCTGATCAGGGTCTTCACTGTTTGTCACAGGTTGGTTGGTTGGTTGATTTGAGGTTTAACGTCCCCGTCAACACTGTAAAGGTCATTTTGGAGACGTTGCTTCCAATTTTGTGGGACTTTTACCCGACATTGAGATGAAAAGACATCTCAAGCCCTGGCGCCCAATGAAACCAATAGGGTTTATTAGCTGCTTCTGAAGGAGCAGTCTGATCAGGGTCTTCACTGTTTGCCACTGAGCAGAAGTCCTTGCATCCCAAATATATAGCTATAATATGCTCATTGAAAAGTGTCTGAATTTTTAGGGTAAATAAGGTATTTGCCTTGAAAGTCTTTTGTGAAAATTTTCAATATTGGAATAAAATTTTGAATTTTAGGAGAAACAAATTGTTTTGGATGTTATGTTTGTGCATGTCTGATGTATTTCTAGTGAAAAGATGAATTTGGAATATATAGTTACTCAGGGTTACTAAGTCATAGATACTGTTCACCAGAAGTTGTGTTGTGCTAATTCATACTTTTTTCTGTTTTAAGAATTTTGAAAAATCATTATACAGTAGAACTTCGATGGCTCAAACACCGATGGCTCGTTTACCATGGATGTGTCGAACCCATTCTTGAGCCCCTAGCGAAATCCTCTACATAAGACATAGTGGGGGATAATTGAAGAGAATTTAGTCTTTTATCCTGCAAATGTATGCTGTGTGTACTCATTAGAATCGCCTCGATGAGGCGATTCTAATGAGTACACACAGCATACATTTTTATTAGAGAACACCGAAAATATATCTAAAAGTATCTCGTTATGCCTGCCTCAGGGGCTCGAACTACCCCAATCTCGAACAGATTTTCGAGGTCCCAAAGGTGTTCGAGCCATTGAAGTTCGACTGTATAAGAAAAAAATGTAAACGATAATCGAAAAGTAAAATAAAGAAACTGATAAACTTGACAAAAAACTAATGAATATTAATGAGTCCAAATTTAAACAGAAATCAGTTAAGTTGTTTAGGAATATATTCATTTGAGTTGAGATACAGACTAAGCATTTTGCTATAGGAGCCCAGACTACCATAAATCCACAGTTAACCCTTATCTTGCTGAATATTCATTTAAGCCACACCCATTTCTGTCTATCAACCAATCAAATTACATGATGTAATTTATTGCTACAAATTCATAAACTGAATGCCAAACAGTGTAGATCCTGATCAGATGGCTTCTTCAGAAGCCATCTGATCTGGATCTACACTGTTGCGAAGATAGGGGTTGTCGTGAACAGCAAGATAAGGGTTAATGTTAATAGGCATTTTTATTCGAAACTCAGGCGCTCAGCCCAAAACTTAGGCGCCTTGGGCAACTGGGCGCCTGTTAGTCTATATTTTCTCTCAAACATTCCAAAATATACTGCATGCATTTTGAACGAGAAAAAATGGAAAATATGCAGGCTCCGAAATACACTGGATGCATTTAGCAAAGAAAAAGTGAGAAATTTGTGAGAGATGAAGAAGAAAGATAGGAGGAAACTGAACTGATAAGGAGACTGCAAAAAATAGAAATAAATTGAGCCGGGGCACAGCATTTCCTACAATTTACATGTGCGCCCAGCGAAGAATTAGATAGCCTGCGCATTCATATAATCCAACCAGAGACTTTTCTTGCTACATGAAGGAGCATTGTGCCCTTAGCTATCCTTATAGAGCTCAAAGAAGACTCTAATCAGACTGCACAGATGTGCAGGCTGATCTGAGTCTTCATTGGGCGCACATGTCTTATTGAAGGTTTTGTCGTGCGCTGGTTCCGTTCATTTGCAGTTTTCCTTGAATTTCTTATCGCTTGATGCTGACAAAATTTGCTCTGACATTTAAATTTGTGTTTTCTTGTGAGAAACCTGCCCACTTGGCAGACTGTGATCGGCTTATGCTTTTGCCAGACTCAGACTGGTCCAAGCTCTCTGTGCTACATTCATCTGAGTGGACTTTTCTAGACTAAAGAGAGAGCTTTTTGACAACTCTAAGTCTGGACACAAAAATAGCATATTTAGGGACATGATTACAACTTCAGGGGAGGCAACTTTCAAAACAATTTTTTATCCCCTATTAAAGGGGTCTATGCTTACAGGGAAGAATATGCTCCAAAGGAGCAAACTCTTTCCTTTAAGAGAAGACCTCCTCCTGAGCAAATTCTTCCCTTTAAGAGTAGACCTCTAAACCTCCTTTTGAGCAAATTCTTCCCTTTAAGAGTAGACCTCTAGACCTCCCCCTGAGCAAATTCTTTCCTTTAAGAGTATACCTAGACCTCCTCCTGAGCAAATTCTTTCCTTTAAGAGGAGACCTCCTCTGAAGCAAGTTCTTTCCTTTCAAGAGTAGCTGTAGACCTCCACTCGAGCAAATTCTTTCCTTTAGGAGTAGACCTGAGCAAATTATTAGGGCCCCGCACTGAAAGTGTGGGTGCCCTATAGTAATCACTCTGTCCGTCCATCTGTCTGTCTGTCCGCACCAACAAATGTATAGTTAGGTGGCTATGTAAATGGACAGAATCAATGTAAGTCTATGGGATTTATTCCGTTAGACACCGAAAATACTTCTTTTCAGTGGCTAAAAGTAGCCACTTAAGTATCAGTCCTGCCAAAAATAGCCACATAAGTATACATCCGTGAGAACGTCCGTCCGTCTGTCCGTCCACAAGTTTTTTTATCCTCCATAACTTTCTTATTCCACTGAAAGTGTGGGTGCCCCTATAGTAATCACTCTGTCCCTCCGTCTGTCTGTCTGTCTGTCTGTCTGTCCGT
Source organism: Lucinisca nassula (assembly GCA_963580285.1). NCBI lineage: Eukaryota > Metazoa > Mollusca > Bivalvia > Lucinida > Lucinidae > Lucinisca > Lucinisca nassula. The sequence goes on from OY757022.1 coordinate 21,552,391, forward strand.
CTGTCCATCCACAAATTTTTTTATCCTCCATAACTTTCTTATTCCTGGATGGATTTAAATATTACTTGGCAGAAATGTTAACCATAATGTGATGGAGTGTTGCGCGCAAGACTCAGGTCCGTACCTCAAAGGTCAAGGTCATACTTAGAGGTTAAAGGTCAAAAAAGGGTCTTTCCTGTGATCCTCCATAACTTTCTTATTCCTGGATGGATTTAAATATTACTAGGCAGAAATGTTAACCATAATGTGATGAAGTGTTGCGCGCAAGACTCAGGTCCGTACCTCAAAGGTCAAGGTCATACTTAGAGGTTAAAGGTCAAAAAAGGGTCTTTCCTGTGTCCAATTAATAACTTTGTTATTATTCCTGGATGGATTTAAATATTACTTGGCAGAAATGTTAACCATAATGTGATGAAGTGTCACACGCAAGACCCACAGCCGTACCTCAAAGGTCAAGGTCATACTTAGAGATAAAAGGTCAAAAAAGCGTCTTTTTTATTGTGTCCATTAATTATCTATAACTTTCTTATACCTGGATGGATTTAAATATTACTTAGCAGAAATATTAACCATAATGTGACAGTGTGCTGTATAGTAATGCCCTGTCTGTCCGTCCGTCCGTCCATCCGTCTGTCCATCTGCCCGTTTATCCATCAACATTTTTCATGTTTACAAACTGAAGCTGAAGTTATTGACAGTTGCCATATAGTAATACCCTTTAGTTTTTAATTCATAACTTACAAACAGTCAAATGCATCAACTTCAAACTTAAGATATATGGTCACAATATCATTACACAATTACATGGCAACCGACGTAACTCTAGCTACAATACTCTAAGAGTAATAGCCCTTTGAAAAAAAATCCAACTCCTGATGGCACTGCCGGGGCCCTAGTCAGTTTCACTGACAGTTCTAGTTTCTTTAAGAGTACACCAAAATTTGTTCCTTTAAGAGTAGAGGGAGTTAATTTACAGGAAAGGAAGTTAGCTGGCATGAAAATCCAGTTTCCTTCCTTGTAAATATGGTTGATTAATAATGTACGAGGGACAGACAGGCCTCGGCAAACAGTGCAGACCAGGATGAGATGCCGCATCTTGCGGCATCTCATCAGGTCTACACTGTTTGCCAAGAGTGGAAAAAATGAAGATAAACAAAACAAACAAAAACAAACAGGGTCTACACTGTTTGCCACTTATCCATCTATTTCAAGACACAACTTGGGAAGTAAATTGTACTTGTTCTAATTTTAGAACAAGTAACTTGTTCTAATTTTAGAACAAGTAGGGTAGGGAGTTAAGGTGTCCAAATACTTAGGGTAGATACTGTACAGTGGATGGATTCATTCCATTCAACATTTCCGTTCCTGTAACAGTTTCGTTCTGTGATTGCTTCGTAACTGATATAAACTAATAGATAGACAAATAAACTCCAATTCATTTAATAAACAAATGACAATTAGGAAGTAAAAAATAATATTAAACAAACGAAATGCAGGAAACACTTATAGGCAGGAGAGACAAAAACTGTAGCAATTAATGTTAACCCTTGTCCTGCTGAGCCTGGCTATGCCTTATTTTTCAAACAATGAAGATCCAGATCAGATGGCTTCTAAAGAAGCCATCTGATCTGGATCTACATTGTTTGTCATTCAGATTGTGTATTTGTTGCAATAATTTGCATCAAGTAATCTGATTGGTTGATAATCGGTAGTGGGTGTGGCAGATTGAAATATTCAGCAGGACAAGGGTTAATTCCGGTCAACATTTCAGCTCATGTAATAGTTTCGTTCTGTGATTGCAGTTTTCGCTTTTCGTAACTGATATAAACTAATAGATAGAAAAATAAACTCCATTTCATTAATAAACAAGTAACAATTAGGAAATGAAAAATACATATGTATTAATAATAAACAAACAAAATGCAGGAAACACTTATCAACGGCAGTAGAGACAAAAGCTGTGTCAATTAATGTTAAAGGCAATCAGTGTGATATAGAGGAGTTAAAGTATAATTGGAGAGTCCAAAGTGAGGAAGTGTATTAACTTAACAGCAGAGTAGAGATCACTACAGTGTTACACAAAAGTTTCAAGATGGGAAGTCGTGTAAAGTGCTATAGTTACGTTTTTCGTCAGAGTTCATGTGTAATTTGTCCGTCTCTTCAGCTGGAGCTTGAACAGATGAAGACCAAGGCGGAGAAACTAGAAAAAGAGAGAAATGAATACAAGCAGCAGATGGACAAGTTGGAGAATAGGGTAAGTGTGTTTTTTCCCTCTTTATAAGACTGTGCACCAGGGGCCAGTTGTTCAAAGCATCGTTAGCTTAACGAGCTTGTTAGTGATCATATTGTTTACTCTTCTAGCAACTACAATATCGTAAATTTTGGTATTTTTGCTGAAAAATGTGAGCAGCTTTTGCGTCCAAAAGCTGCTCACATTTTTTTCACAAAAAATTTCAGCATATTTGCCATATTTAATGATCAAAGTTTTAACGATATGTTAACTAACGATATCGTTAGTTTTGAACAACTGGCACCTGGTCAGGTTAACAAGACCGTATAATGAACATCCCCATAGCAACAGATAAGGTGTATATTTTGTAATAATTGAAGGATAGTTTTCCTTATTTCTCCATATAGACCTATGTTGTGGGTATTCATTAGAACCACCTCGTCGAGGCGGTTCTAATGAATACCCACAACATAGGTTTTTGTGGAGAATTGACAAAAACTATCCTTCAATTTTCACAAAATACCCACCTTATCCGTTGCTATGCACCCCTCTAAACCCCATTTAATATTTAGAAAAAAATGTTGTTTACAACCGTATACACTATTGACTCCTTATTTTGCTCGAAAGCATGAGTTGTGGGTATTCGTTGGAACTGCCTAAATGAGGCGGTTCTAATGAGCACCCACAATCTTTGTTTGAACTATAAGTAGATCTAGATCATCATCAGAACTAGATCATCATCAGAGTTTCGATTAATGTGCATGTACAGGGTCAACATCCAATAAAGAAAAATTATTAAATATGTAAAAAAAATTATCATATGAAAGATGCCGTTTTAACACAAGGAAGTGTAATCGTAATGGTCCTCAAGGTCCAATTCAACCCTTTCAACACAACAATTACCTTTTTATATGGAAGACAGAAAATTGTTGCACACAAGATACATAAGGAAATCCATTATTTTAGCTTGGCTTAGAAATTCTGTTCTTTCCCAGGTGTTCTTACCCAAAATGGAATATGCTTGCGTGTTTGATAAATGCACTGGTTGAATACAACCTCATATGTGGCGTTGTTAAGGTTGGCATCACAGCACGTCAAGTGACGTCACTAAAGTCATCACAATATTGCGGACGTGCCAACCAAATAAACCGCATTGCTCAGAAATGGACAGCCCCCCGCCCCTTGGGGCTTGGCTGCATGATGCTTCCACACAGAGCTGAAACCGACCCGCACACGAGTACTGGTTAAAGGCTTAGAAGATCTAAGCCTGCCCAGGCAAAGCGGTGCGAGTGTCAGACTGTCCATGCTTATAAACCCTTTTGGTTTCATGGGGCGGCAGGGCTTGAGACGTCATTTCATCTCAATGTCGGGTAAAAGCCCACAAAATTGGAAGCAACGTCTCCAAAATGACCTTTACAGTGTTGACAGGGAAGTTAAACCTCAAATCAAACAAACAAACAAATAAGAAGGTATGCAAGAAAAGGCATCCTATATGGGTGTGAGGGGTGGATAGAAAAATCCGTCCCTCAGGATCACTGTCAGGCATCACTCGGCAAGCCTCGTGATGCCGGACAGCACAGTGACTCTTGGGACGGATTATTCCATCCACCCCTCACACCCATGTAGGATTCTTATATTATTATCCTAATTATGCCTGCAGATTTGACACTATGATTCAAAGAACCCCTACCACAAACCAATTTTCATGGTCCCAGAAGTGTTTGAGGCAATGAAGTTTGCATGACTATCGTAATTTCTTGATATTTGTGCCTGATTCTTTCTCATCCCCAAATCTAACATGTTTAACCCTTTCAAGCACCCACCCACCCCCACCCCCCGAGTTTCTGAAGTAGACTCTACCATCTTTGAAATCGAACATGTCCATTCTTTTAAGGGGAATGGGAAAACTTGCAGATTTTTACGTCATTTTTCAAAGGGAGACAACATTCGGGACCTGTTGGCTGTTCTATAAGCCCTGTCCCACTGAAAAGGGGTCTACTCTTAGACGAAAGAATTTGCTCCACAGGAGCAAATTCTTTCCTTTAAGAGTTGACCCCTATTGACATGGAAGACAAAAATTCTTTTGCAGGAGGAGTTGCCTCCCCTGAAGGTGTACCCATTCCCCTTAAATAGGGGGTTTGGTCAAGTTCATTTACAGGGTGGCAAATAGTGCAGATCCTGATGAGACGCCTCATTATGAGCCGTCTCATCGGGATCTACACTGTTTGCATACCTGTCTGTACAGGTGTACCTGATAGAAAGGTTTGAGGGATGGATTTGTTTGTTTGATTTGAGGTTTAACGTCCCCATCAACACTGTAAAGGTCATTTTGGAGACGTATCTTCCAATTTTGTGGGATTTTTACCCGACATTGAGATGAAATGACATCTCAAGCCCTGCCACCCAATGAAACCAATTGGGTTTATAAGCATGGATGGGTCGACTCGCACCGCTTTGCCTGGGCAGGCTTAGATCCTCTAAGCGGTTTACCAGTACTCATGTGCGGGTTGGTTTCAGCTCTGCGTGGAAGCAGCATGCAGCCCATATATTTCTCCAAGCCCCTATGGGCGGGGGCCGATTGAGGGATGGAATGTTCAAAGGAAAACACATTACTTTCATTCCAAAAAGCCATTCTCTTACACTTGTGCAGGTTAAGCAATTACTGCCATATTGATTTCATAATTAACCAGTTGTAAATATCTCTTTCTTGAGTCCTGTCATAGGAAAAGGTAACTTACGTCTAGTGGTGTACCTTAGCCCTACCTGGAGTGATGTACATGTCCCTAAGTCAGTTCTACCTTGCACCCTGGCACAGGTATACGTAAGCGGTTAACCAGTACAGTGCACATTCTTTCGCCAGAAACTGACAACTGCCCTTCTTGAAACAGCAGAAGGGAGAGAATGACCGTAGAAAAGATTTCATGATCAATCCCCATGAAGACTGTTGCCCACTCCGGCAGGTATCGGACCAACGTCCTGATCACCAGTCAGATACTCGTCCGACTGAGCTACCGAGGCCGACGATTTAATCGATAAAAAATGACAGTTATAAAATTACAACAGGGCTGACTGTTGACAATATGTAAGATAATATCTCCTTTTATTGGAGTGCCCTGCCCATTGGGGCTGGTAGAAATGGTGTTTGTGCACAGAGCTCAAACCAACAGAACTTCAGTATTAGTAAACTGCTTAGAAGGTCTAAGTCTGACCAGAAAAACTGATGCAAGTAGGATTGTTCCTTAGACCTTATCAGTTTATTTGGGCAGTTAAGGCTTCAGATCATTACATCTTAATGTCGGGTATATGTCTCATAAAATCGGAAGCTGTGTCTCCAAAATGATCTAAATAGTGCTGATGGGGATGTAAAACCTGGAGTTATGCCCATTTCGTGGTAATATGGGCCCTGTCAAGCGATTTTGGTACTTATCGCCTATGCGAGCAGCGAAGGTTCAGGCGAGCCTGCGCATCCGCGCAGTCTCGCCAGAACCTTCGCTACTCGCTCATACATGCAGTGAATCAAGAGGAACCTTCAGACAGAATGCCATATCCCTGGCCCCTCTGAATGGCTGGGCATGTGCAGTTAAAATTTGTCTTGACGGAATGCTTGAAGACACAAATTGGCTTGGCGGGGCTCATATGAAACCAGATATGGGTGCTCTTCATCATATGAGCCCCGCCAAGCGAATTTGTGTCTTCGAGCATTCCGTCATGACAAATTTTAACTGCGCATGCCCAGCCATTCAGAGGGGCCAGGGATATGGCTTTCTGTCTGAAGGTTCCTCTTGATTCACTGCTGGTATGAGCGAGCAGCGATGGTTCTGGCGAGACTGCGCGGATGCGCAGGCTCGCCTGAACCTTCACTGCTCGCATAGGCGATAAGTACCAAAATCGCTTGACGGGGCCCATATTGTTTGCTATTAATGATGTGCTATTATCCAACTCCATATGATCCTAATAATATTGACTGGGCCCTTAAATGGTGATTGCCTAATAATATTGACTGGGCCCTTAAATGGTGATTGTACTGAAGGGTAAAGATATCCTTAATTCAGTTCATGTAACTTCCTGTAAAGTGGATCTCCAACCCCCCAGAGGCTTGAGATATTATCTTACATATTGTCATCAGTGAGCACTTTTGTAATCTATAATTGTCATTTTTATCAATGAAATCTGTGAAATTATTATTTTATGACTGATTAGTGTGTTTAACATTGGAATCTGTGCTCCAGGGATATTGTCCCTTTCCCATCTTGTATGCCGGCCTCGTTAACTCAGTGATATGCGTGTCTGACTGGTCATCAGGAGGTCCCCCGGATTCAATACCTGCCGGGTCAGCAACGTCCTCTGATGGATATTGAACAAGCAATCTTTTCCTTGGTCATTTAGGTTATAACTGTATTCAAAATTGTCATTTTGGGAGGAAAATCGGCAGTTTTACGGTTGGAAATTTTGTTTTACGGCCACCCGCCAGCGTACAAAGTGATTAATAGAGTCACTTATTTTCATCATTCCATGTCTGATTACCATGAAAATGAAGATTTAAGGCAATTTGAATTAAGGCTTTTGCAAGTTACTGATCCAAAATTAAAAGTATATTGAGATCCCATTATTAAGCCCAACCCCCTCCTCCACATAAATAGCCCTGAGGTTAAGGTCATATATTCTGATTGTTCCAATTCTCGGAGTTGCTGGACTAGGTCTAGGTCATAAATTCTCTGATTGTCCTGTGGTCTGTGTTCTGTCACAGGTTAGCTATGCTGCCTGGGGACAATTCTTGTCAAATATTTACAGAAAATTATCAGTGCAGACAAAAAAATTGCTTTTCCAGGTAGACTTGGAATTCTGTCCAGGTGTGTTGCAGCAGATACAAGATTAAACACCATTAATATTAAACACATGTTATCATCACTTAAAGCACTCAACAAAACCATGTAGCAGATGACATTCACTTTTCACTGATAGTCTGATCTGCATCCACTCTATTTGAAACACTTATAAGTAACCAGCAGACAACACCACATCAGACAATGTTGTCCTGTTTTAGTTGTCTGCTGCAATCTTCTTACAATATTTTTAAAAATAGTTTTGCTGCAGGCAAACAGTGCGGATCCTGACAGAGGAGCTGTCTGATCTGTGTCCACACTGTTTGCAACAATGAGTTTTAACCCACTGTATCCTAGTGGACTCTTCCATTGCTATATATTGGACAAGTCCATTTGTAATATAAGGGGTGTGAGGCCTATTTTTTCGTTTTTATTCTATTTTTGATGGAAAATTCTGTTAGCAAATAGTGCAGGCCCTGATCAGACGTCACGTTCTGCAGCGTCTGATCTGGGCCAGCACTTTGCCAATGTACCCCGTTATGGGTTTTCCCCGCGTACAATGGGTTAAAAATATCTAGCAGACGACCAAGCATATGCCAATTGTTATGATTGACAGCTTAAGGGTAAAGGTATGGTACATTGCCAGGCATAACAGAAAAGTATACAGAATTACAGAAATTATTCTGGTAATTGCCGAATCAGGTGCAGCTTAAGAAAAAAAGCTTTCCTTCCTAACCCTTAAGATACCAAGAAAAACTACATCTGAAAATGTCGTCTGCTTATGCTGTCTGCTGAATATTTTTTCAAACTTTTTAAGAATATTTTTGCATACAGGCAAACAGTGTGGGCCCAGATCAGACTGTTCCTACAGGAGCAGTCTGATCAAGGTCCCTACTGTTTGCAAAAAAAAAAATACTTTTAAGGTAACCAGCAGACGGCAAAGCAGACAACAATTGTTGTCATTGGCATTTTATCGGATAAGAGATGTTTGCTTTCTCAGTCTGAAGATTCCCAGGGTTTGTTTGTGTATGTGGTCACTTGAAGAAAGTTGGTTTCTGGCAAAAGAATGTGTACTGTACTGGTTAACCCCTGTTAGCCTGCCCGGGGAATGTAGTTAGCAAACTGATTACAGCTTGACATGATGCAGCATAATACAGTATCACACATACAGTATAATGCAGTATGATACAGGATCTGGCAGTTTCATGTATTATCATGCAGTATGATGCAACATCATACAGTATCATACACACAGTATCATGCACTATTGTACAGTATGATACATTATCATGCAGTATCATACATTATCACTAAGCATCTTGCAGCATCATACAACATCATGCAGAATCACACATCATCATGCAGCATCATACAGCATCATGCTGTATCGTGCATTATCATGCAGCATCATACATATCATTCACACAGTACAATTGTATCATGCAGTATCATACAATAGCATACAGTATCCTACATTATCACACAGCATCTTGCAACATCATACAGCGTCATGCAGTATCATGCAGAATCATACAGTATCACGCATTATTATACATTATCATGTAGTATCATGCAGTATCAAATAACAAAATGCAGTATCATACAGTATCATGCAGTTTCGTACAGAATCATATACAGTATCATGCAATAGTTAACAGAATCATTCGGTATGTTACAATATTCAGTATCATACAGTTCCATACTGTATGATTCAGTATCTTGTTGTATCTTATAATATGCAGTATCATGCATTATCCAGTATCATACAGTATCATGCAATAATGTACAGAATCATTCAGTATCTAACAATGTGGAGCATCATCCATACCATATCATGCAGTATCTTGTTGTATCTAACAATATCAGGCTGTATCATACAGTATCATGCAGTATCACACAGTATCATGCAGTATTGGCAATTGTTTGATTTCAGTTGGTTGAGGTCACAGCTGACTTGGCAGAAGAAAACAAAACTGCCACCCAGGCTACAGAGATGTTGGAGACAGAGAGTGCTGATAGAATGAGATTAGAGAAAGATCTAAAGGACATTCAGGTGAGCTGCAGCATTTTCCAGATTTCACTCAGCATTTTACACACTCAGGATATACCGTAAAAATCCTGATATACCTTAACCCTTTTTGTACCAAATGGAATCTTCCTCCTTATATATAGCAGGCGTCCATTTCAAAATTTAGGGGTGTCAGGTTGTGGTTTCATCAAAATTTACTAGGAAAATGACCAAGCTTTCTCCAAACAGTGGAGGCCCTGATCAGACGTCGCCTTCTGCGGCGTCTGATCTGGGCCGGCACTGTTTGCCAAGGTACCCCTTTAGGGGTTTCTGGTTCTGAATGGGTTAAAAATCCTGAAAATTCGGACTCCTTGAGGACTTGCTGTGATTCTTCTGAAATTTTAACAAGTTTGTTTGGTGATCCAGCAAGGAGTCCAAATAGTTGAGACGGAATAGCAAATGGTGTAGACCCTGATCAGACTGCTCCTGAAGGAAAAAATTTCCGTCTAAAACGAATTAGGGGAATGGATTTTTCTGCCATATTTCAGAGGGAGACAACTTTTGGGACTTCCTGTTGGATTTTCTTTAAACTCTGTCCCATAGAAAAAGGGGTCTACTCTTAAAGGAAAGAATTTGCTCCTTAGGAGCAAATTCTTTCCTTTCAGAGTTAACCCCTAATGACATGGGAGACAAATACTTTTGAATGAGTTGTCTCCCCTGAAGGAATATCCATTCCCTTAAACATGCAGAAACACTCACTCTTTGGGAAGTTGGGTGTTGAAGTATCAAAGATGTGATGTATCTTTTGGCAACAGCGTGGTCAGCGGATATTGACTGAAGGCACACCCAAATCCGTGGTAATTGTATCACTCTTTACATTTAGGCACTTTTGAAAGCGATTGCCATAGAATGTCATTAATTATTCATTATATCTTTTGGCCGCAAAGATTTTTGCTCAGTGGCAAACAGTTTAGGCGCTGATCCCACTGCTCTTTGTGGAGCAGTAAGGAGCAGTCTGATCTGGGTCTGCCCTGTTTTCTTTTGCATATTTTTATGACTTTTAGTTATTTGAATATTTAGGGTAAAGACAGTAACTTTATACAGCTAATGAAAATATGTACTTTTACAATCATGTAGTGACACCATCGTGACCATGGTTAAATTAGGCCAAAATTAAAACATTTTATCTTTCCTCTTACCTGACCTACCCTAAACTTTTGCTCTACCCACATTTTGTTTTCATGGTTTGGAAATGATTTTTTTTCTCCCTTTTCCAAAATCTAATTTCACCGTTTGAAAAGATAAATTAAGACTAAAGCAGCTTTTAAAAGACTATCGAGAAGGTTTCAGTTATTCTTTCCTTATGCTTTCTACACCTCATGTCTCCTATTATGAGACCACCTTTGGGACTGTTCAAAAGTGGTCTTATAGACCACTTTTGAACAGTCCCATAGGTGGTCTTAATATAGGGTTTTTTACTGTATTTTGTTAGTTTTAATGTTTTCCTTTCACAATAATCTTAATTGATCTTTATTTTCAAACGCTTAAAAGAAATGTTTCACCGACGGACCAACACTTCTCCATTTGAAAGGATGGGGGAAGGGGAAACAAAATTATTTCTAATGTTAGCTTTGGAGCTTGTTCAAGGGAGTATTCGCAATTTGTATACAGAGGATAATGAGATGCAGAATCTGGATGAAATTGACATTCTAATGAACGATTTTGATGGATTATTATAGCCCCGCTTTGAAAAAGTGGGGACTATATTGGATTTGCCTTGTCCTTCTGGGATTACATAATTCAATAATTCCGTTATTCATCATAACTCAAAAACGGTTTGAGGTATTTTCATGAAACTTCAACACAAATGTAAAACACCATAAGATGATGTGCAGAGCGCATGAACCATAACTCTGGATTGCCTACTTTTGGAGTTATTGCCCTTTGAACATTGAAAAATGCCAATTTTAACCTCGTCTGCTCCATAACGCAAAAAACGTTTGAGATATTTTCATGAACTTCACACAAATGTAAAGCCCCATGAAACGATGTGCAGAGCACGTGAACCATGACTCTGGATTGCCTTTTTACCACCTTTAATTAGAGGCTGAAAGCTTAAAACCTTTTTTTCTTGTATTTTTCTTTTCTGATAGCGCTATAGTGGGGCTATAGTCAGATCCTCTGACAGTTCTAGTTTCTTATAATTTTGTAGGGCCGATACCAGTCAATCAAGCGTAACCATGAGAAGCTTGAAATGGAGATGATGCAGGTCCGATTGTGGCAGGCGGAAACTGTCGACGGGGAGTTGGATGAAGATGATGTCGATGGTAAACATTTTTAAAAACACTTTCACCCTTCACTCTTAAGACATGAATCACAATAATTGTTGTGCCGGCCTAGGAAGCTGAGTCGGATGCGCGTGTGACTGGTGATAAGGAGGATGCGGGTTCGATACCTGCCGGGGTCGGCAACATTCTTTCATGGAGATTGATCATAAAATCTTCTCTACAATTTCTCTCTCCCTTCCGCTGTTTCAAGAAGGGCAGTTGTCAGTTTCTGGCAAAAGAATGTGCACTGTACTGGGAAAAGGTGGATTGGTAAACTGACGGGCTCAAAAATGACCTAAACAGTGTTGGCTGGGCCGTTTAACTCCAATACAATCAAACAAACAGTAATTGTTGTCTGCTTTGTTGTCTGCTGGTTACTTTAAAAGTCATTGTTCAATGTTGCAAACAGTGTGAACTCTGATCAGACTGCTCCACTCTGTTTTGCCTGTAAGCAAAAATATGTTTGAAAAGTTTGCCAGATCATCAGTGCAGCATATAACAGACAACACTTTCTGATGCATTGTTGTCTGCTAGTTGCTTTAAAAGCCAGTGTTGCAAACAGTTAGGACCCGGATCAGACTGCTCCTCAAACAGTTTGCCTGAACTTATTAGCGTCCAAAACCTTACATTTTCTAGAAAGTACAATATCAAATGTGTCTGACAGAACTTTTGAGTACTGGTAAACTGCTTAGAAGGTTTAAACATGCCCAGGAAATGTGGTGAGTAACCCTAGTGATTTCTTCGGGCAGTAGGGTTTGAGATGTTATTTTATCTCAATGTCAGGTAAAAGTCCCACAAAAATTGAAGCAATGTCACCAAAATGACCTAAATAGTATTGAGGGGGATGTTTTTGTTTGTTTGACTTGAGGTTTAATGTCCCCTTCAACACTGTATATGTCATTTTGGAGACGTTGCTTCCAATTTTGTGGGACTTTTACCCGACTTAGAGATGAAATGACATCTCAAGCCCCGTCGGCCAATGAAACCAATAGGGTGTATAAGCTTGGACGGTCTAACTCGCGCTGCTTTGCCTGGGCATGCTTAGATCCTCTAAGCAGTTTACCAGTACTCGTGTGCAGTCGGTTTCAGCTCTGTGTGAAAGCATTATGCAGCCCATCTATTTCTCCAAGCCCAATGGGCGGGGACCGATTGAGGGGGATGTAAAACCTCAACACAAACAAAACAATATATAGTACATATATATTTTTGCTGAAAAAATGTGAGACTGCTCACATTTTTCAGCAAACATAAAAAGTGAGGACACAGTTTCAGCAAAAATAAAATGTGAGCATCACACTGTTTCAGCAAAAACTATTTTTGCTGAATAGATGTGAGCAGCTTTTACAAATGCAAATTTTGCAAATGCAAAAGCTGCTCATTTTTTTCAGCAAAAATACTAAAATATTTGCCATCTGAAATGATCAAAAGTTTTAACAATATGTTAACTAACAACAATGTTAACTTTTAAACAAATGGGCCAAGGTTTCAGATTAACGGAAGAATGATTTCTGTATTTTATGCACCAGTGTATAATTGCAGGCACATCTTCGGTGACAGGGGGTATTTCTTTAATCTGTTAACCCATGTTTTCAGCTTGAAATCAACACGATATATGTTGTTGTTCAACCAGTAATTTTCCATCTGTCATTGCCCTCTCTCCATTTCAACCCTAGAAATCAACCATTCCCAAAAGAGCTTTAACCCTTAACCTGTTGAGCCTGGATATGCTATACCAACGCCAATAGAGAATTATTGTTTAGTCTGACGTCACTTGACATCACTCAAAATCATGTGATTTGATACATTAGACTTTACACTGGGAATGTAAATATATAATCTTGACCTACTATATCCATCCATAAACCTTTTGAATATTCTTATGCTCCCATATTTAAATTTCCACCTCACAAATGTAACTAATAGAATCCAATGTAGTTCATACTCTTTTGAACACAGTCTCTATGAAGGCATTTGTCAAAGGAAGTGTCTATAGTTCAGGGTCCGTCACCCTAGACTCTGAGGCTAGAGTGCCGGGTCCGTCACTTTAACCACCGAGTCTAGAGTGACGGACCCGGCACTCTAGCCATTCCTTTGTGGCCAGGCTAGAGTGCCGGTAATACCCGGTAATGAAATACTATAATCCGCCAGAGAGCATCATACTAAGGACGAATTAAAGAAAGAAAACATTTACCTCACATAATATCTAAAATTATCAACCATATTGGAGGAGATGGTACGTATACTAAGTATATAAACAACTGCAAAACCGCCACAAGGGAGAATACTTCTCATTATCATCAACAAATGCTAAAATTGGGCTGTCTAAAGAGTGCCGCTAATATATTAGTTCTTTGTTATTTCCATCATCTACCACCTAGAATCGAGATAAAACGGACATTATTTCTCTGACATGGCATGTTAGTCTGTGAACTACATGGGTGTGCAGGCTGCTCTGTGCCGCTGTTGTTCGTATATGCAATTAACCGGTTTTCTCCCGACGCAGCCCATAAATGTCTTCATGGAAAGAAAGTATGCAATAATCTTAATTTGAAATAAATTTATTATTATCATTATCATCTTAATATTATTTTTTGTACATAACGATAATTGAAACCAGTATTTGTCGCAGTTGTAAAAATAACTGTTGTGCTACAAACAACCTATTACCTGATTGAGCGGTCGAAGGACCTCAAAGACATCTTAAAGTTTAAAGATCCTATTGTCTTATATTATCACTGGCAACACATCACAGACTTCAGTATTCTCCTCAAAACAAACCAACTCCTATATGGTTGATAATTTTAGAAATTATGTCAGGTAAATGTTTTCTTTCTTTAATTAGTCCTTAGTATGATGCTCTCTGGCGGATTATAGCTTTCAAGTATTGTATTACCGGGTATTACCGGCACTCTAGCCTGGCCACATAGGAATGACTAAAGTCCGTCACTTTAGCCACCGAGACTAGAGTGATGGATCCGGCACTCTAGCCTCAGAGTCTAGGGTGACGGACCCGGCACTCTAGACACTTCCTTTGTCAAAACAATGAGACTTTCCCTTAATCACCTTCCCTGAAGGCTCAGAGCTGACTTGCAGGGGATAGGCAAGTTTTGTCCTTGGGAGTCTGTTTCAGTTAAAAGCTAGAATCCACTGAACAAATGTTGTATGATTACAGTTGATTGCAGATGGTATTTACAAAGCATTCTATCATTTTGGGTGATATTTACAAATTTGCAATTCATTGTAAGATTATAAGTGGGGATTATTAAGCATTGCATGATAACAGGTTGTAATTGCAATGTGTATGATTGTAGGTGGTATTTACCAAGTCTATAATTGCAATTTACAAAGTTTTAATTGCAGCTGGTATTTACAAAGCATTTTATGGTTGCCAGTGATATTTGTAAAGCATTTTATTATTGCATTTCCAAAGTCTTTAATTACAGGTGGTATTTATAAAGCATTTTATTAATGCAGGTGGTATTTACAAAGCATTTTATAATTGCATTTCCAAAGTCTGTAATTGCAGGTGGAATTTACAAAGCATTTTATTATTGCGGGTTGTATTTACAAAGCATTTAATAATTGCAGGTGGTATTTACAAAGAGAGGTACGAGAGAATGGTGAAAGAACTGGCTTTTACTAAGAAGAGATTACAACAACAACATGAAGAAGAACTGGATGCAGAACACACATCAAAAAAAGGGGTGGAAAAACGGGTAAGCTGCTTTACGGACTAGGGTAACATACCTGTGCAATAAAATATCATCTTTCATGGCTGATTCTAGCAAATATCTGCAATATGCTCTTAACAGTTACAAGAAAATAAGGAGGATTCTTCTTATAATGCATTAGCATTTTGTCCTTGAAAAGAATTTGCTTCTGTAGAGAATCCCAATAAGGAGTAGATTAATAGGTAAAAAAGGGCCTTTTTTCCCTTAATTACTCTAAGGAACAAATGTTGTGGACATTTGTTAGAATCGTCTTGGAACAAATGTTAAGGAACAAATTCTTTCCTTCAAGAGTTGACCAGTTTTTCTGTGGGATAGAGTTTATAGGAAAGGGAACAGGAAGTCCTGAAAGTTGTCTCCCTTTGAAAAATGGTGGAAAAATCTGATCGGTGTACACATTCCCCTTAAAAGGTCTTTTGTGAAACTAATAGCAAAATGACCTCCAATACTGGCAAAGACATAGGGCCATGCACAGTTGCTTACCCATACCCTGCACCATGATTACCCCAACCTTTGGAAACAGTGTAGATCCAGATCAGATCGCTTCTAAAGAAGCCATCTGATCAGGATCTACACTTGTTTGTCATTCAGTTTACCAGTTTGAAAGAACACATCATATCAAGTAATCTGTTTGGTTGATAGTCGGAAATGGGTGTGCCATAACTAATTTATTCAGCAGGACAAAGGTTAAGCCTAGTTTTTTTTCTGTTACAGCTTCATGAAACACTTGACGAACTTGAGGATGTGCGGCGACAGTTACTGGCTGCCAAGAAAAAGAATCAAAAACTGTTAGCTGAGATGCAGGACTCGAAGTTACATCTTGAGGAACAAATGTCGCATAATAATGACTTGGAGAGAAAACAGAGAAGGTATTTGATACTACCTCGGCATTTTCTAACATCAATATAAATAGAACCCATCGTTATTGTTCAGTGGGGTCAGAGAAATCCTAAACCGAGAGTCCAGAGGTTACTTGGGAAACTAAGCTTTGCTGAGTTTCGCATGTGACCACTGGACCCAGGGTTTGGGATTTCCTGTCTTAACTGAACAACAATGATCCCTGCTGGAGAAAAAAAAAAGGCAAAACAGCAACAATTTTAGCAAAGTTGAGAAATTTTGCCACAAAAATCTTCCTTTTGATTAATTAAAAAACAAAACAAAAAAAAAACAAAACATCCCCACACTTGAGGTTTTTATTAAGAAATAACAAAGTTATAGATGTTTGAATTGCTGTTTCACTAGCTAACATCATAAATGTAGAAAGCCAATGCTACCGTAAAAATCCTAAAAATTCAGAGACCTTGAGGACTTGCTATTATTCTCTTAAACTTTTAACAAATTTGTGTCATGATCCAGCAAGGAGTCCAAAAGGTACAAATGGAATGGCAAACAGTGCAGACCCTTTAGGAGAAGTCTGATCTGGGTCTGCACTGTTTTCTCAGGCCTGTCTGTCACAATACTTAAAATCATTGTGGTATCTGATATTTTGAAACATCATAACAGAAGAAGTCATGTTAGAACTGTTTTTAATGAGGGCCCATGTCACAGATTTTGCCACAAGCGAGCACCTACAGGGATCTTGTCTCAAAGGCTTTGGTATCTGAGAAAATTGAAGTAAATAGGGATCTTTTGCTTGTGTGAGACAACTAAAAGAGAAATTGCATTATCCCCCTTCACTGCATTGAAATCATTGTCTACAATAATTATAACTTTGACATAGAAAATTAAGTTTTTATGATCTGATCACGTTGATTAACTGAGTTTAGTGTTGAAGGTTAACTCTTGAGACCCCAAGAAAAACTACATCTGAAAATATTGTCTGCTGAATCTTCTTACAGACTTTTTAAAACTATATATATTTGCATACAGGCAAACAGTTTGGACCCTGATCAGACTGCTCCTGCAGGATCCACACTGTTTGCAACAATGACTTTTAAAGTTACAAGGAGACAAAAAAGCAGACAACAATTGTTGTGATTGATGTCTTATGGGTTAAGGTGTTAACAAATGAACTTCACTGTCCTGCAGAAAATTTTAGTGAAGGTATTTCCATACAACAACTTATTGGCACAATCTGTGAGCTTTCAAAAAACTCTTAATTAAGCCTTAAGACGCCGAGAAAAACTACATCTGAAAATGTCGTCTGCTTATGTCGTCTGTTGAATTTATTTGCAAACTTTTAAAAAAAAATTTGTATACAGGCAAACAGTGTGGGCCCAGATCAGACTGCTCCTACAGGAGCAGTCTGATCTGGGACCACACTGTTTGCAAAAATTACATTTAAGGTAACCGGCAGACGGCAAAGCAGACGTCAATAGGCGTTATTGGCATTTTATGGTTTAAATCTGTTTGGTTAATTTCATACTTATAGATCTGACACAGAATTGATGTACCGTATTCCTCCCATTTAGCGCCCCTGCTCCTATAAGCGCCCCCTCACTGTTTTTCCAAGAACAAAATAATAAGCGCCCCTTCTGCAGTCGCAGGAAATAGTATTTTGGATTACCTAAAGTAAAGATTTCAGCCTTTCAATCATCACCCTACATATCATTTAAGGTATTTCTAAACCCCCTGCTATCACAATGTCTGTGTTGACCACTTGGTACTTTGCATGTCATGATTCCACTATATTCTAATGCAAATCTACCCCATGTAATGGGTTTGAACTCTCCCTTCTGGTAAGATTTTTGTCTCTAATAAACGCCCCCGCTTTTTCCAATATTTTAAGCGCCCGGGGCGCTAAATGGGAGGAATACGGTATGCTTAACTCCATCTTTAGGTTTGACGCAGAATTGAGTAAACACCAAGAGGAGGCTCGCTCAGAGAAAACGTTGAAAGAAAAATTGCAGCGAGAACGGGATGAACTGATGTCAGAGAAATTCTCCCTGGAGAAAGAGGTTCAGAGACTGAAAGGAGATGTGGAAATCGGCAGTGAGAAGTACGAAAGACTGCAAAAGGAGTTAGGGGACACCCTGGCGCACTCTGGAGTCAAGGATGATCACGAGGTATATGCATATTAATTTCAATTAAACCACAACCTCATTATAACATGGTTAGTTATAACACTTTTATGGATATAACACGTTACACAGTTTCAAGATGGATCCCAAAAAAGTACAAATTATAAAGAAAAATGACCCTCTTACCTTGGTTAATTTGAAGTCATTCTTGAGATTCATGGGAGTTCTTATCCTAGATATAGATAAGAAACAGTTACGATTATTTTAGGAAGATTATTATTTTTCTTCGTAAACACCATTTCATATAGTTATAGGGAGGTTGGGCATCTGTTTGTGTTAGGTTTAGGGAGTTGGTAAACATATTTTTTTGTGACGCCTGCTTTAAGCACGGCACTGTATAGAAGTTTGGTTTTCTATCTATTCATTTGTTCATCAAACCATCAACATTTGATACAACCATAGCTTTCATCCTGTTCAAGCCCATTCAGGCACGATATGGCCGTCTGCTGAATTCTTGTCTTATATTTTCACTTTCATCACATGCAAGATGCTAAGTTCTGCAACAGGTTTTATCTCCTGTCCCCACCCCCTCCCCAATAAGCAAAATAATCTTGAAAGGGTGGTAAACTGCATCTACCACCACTTCCAGGATTCTTGAAGGATAGGGTTATATATTTCGTAGATGTATCGCCATAATTTGGCAAATTTAGATAGAATCATATCAAAGCATAATTAATAACTTATGATTTCAGAAATATCACAGAAGCCTCCAAAGTGTAGTGGTTAAGTAGCTCACCTTATACACTAGGGATCCTAGGTTCGATTCTGGGCTTCTCCAGACTTTCAGTTTAGTCTTTAAACCGAGGTCTGGAATCCATATGTCATAAATTGTTGGTGGTTCGTGAAACTCAAACACACAAACGAAAACACACAAACAAAATTGTCTCATGTCATTTCATATGGAAAAACTTTTTCAAATGCACGAGTGAGTGAGTGTTTGAGTTTTACGTCCCACCAACAGCTAAGGTCATACGGAGACGGGACCTCGGTTTAAAGACTCATCCGAAAGTCTGGATAAGCCCGGGATCGATCCTGCGATCCCTGGTTTACAAGGCGAGTAGCGTAACCACTACACCACGGAGGCTTCTTTCAAATGCACAAACATATCCTTAGCCTGCCTCTGTAGCTCAGTCAGATGTGCATCTGACTGGTGATCAGCAGGTTGCAGGTTTAATATCTGCTATTTCGGCAACATTCTTTCGTGGAGATTGATCATGAAATCTTTTCTGTGGTCACTCTCTCCCTTCCGCTGATTCAAGAAGGGTGGCTGTCAGTTTCTGGCAGAAGAATGTGCACTGTACTGGTTCACAGCTTGCTAATAAGCCTGTCCAGGAAAAGTGTGGACATATAAACTGAAGGCTTGATGTAACCTAAATTGTGTTGACTGGGACATTAAACTCCCAAACAAACATATCCTGAAATTTTACAGGTGGCATCCCTGAAGCGACAGAAGGCAGAGTTAGAAAGCAAAGTACTGGACCAAGAAGAGGAATTGGATGACCAAGCAGGACAGATTCAGCAACTTGAACAGGTACGTGTGGAATTGGAAATTTGATTTGGGGTATAGATGCACAAACGGGAGGCAGCTGTGATAAAAATAGCTTATCTCCCTTGTCAATCGGGGTCTTCTGTTTAACCCTTTTTGTACCAAATGGAATCTTCCTTCTTATGTATAGCAGGAGTCCATTTCAAAATTTAGGGGTGTCAGGTTGTGTTTTCTTCAAAAGTTTTTAGGAAAATGGCTGTACTTGGAAAAATTTTCTACTGTTCAAGGGAAAAATTTGCTCCTAGGGGTATACTGTTAAAAGGAAGAATATGCTCTTAGGGGTCTACAGTTAAAGGGAATAATTTGCTCCTAGGGGTCTACTATTAATCTTAAAGGGTTAGAATTTGCTTCTAGGGATGTACAGTTAAAGGGAAGAATTTGCTTCTAGGGGTCTACAGTTAAAGGGGAGAATTTGCTCCTAGGAATCTACAGTTAAAGGGTCTACTGTTTAAGAGAAGAATTTGCTCCTAGGAATCTTATGTTAAAGGGAAGAATTTG
Source organism: Lucinisca nassula (assembly GCA_963580285.1). Classification (NCBI taxonomy): domain Eukaryota; kingdom Metazoa; phylum Mollusca; class Bivalvia; order Lucinida; family Lucinidae; genus Lucinisca; species Lucinisca nassula. The sequence continues at coordinate 21,572,571 of OY757022.1, forward strand.
CTTCTAGGGGTCTACTCTTAAAAGGTTAGAATTTGCTCCTAGGAATCTACAGTTAAAAGGAAGAATTTGCTTCTAGGGATCTATAGTTAAAGGGAAGGATTTGCTCCTAGGGGTCTACCGTTCAAAGGACAAATTTGCTGTTCAAGGGAAGAATTTGCTCTTAGGGTCTACTGTTCAAGTGAAGAATTTGCTCCAAGGGGTCTACTGTTAAAGGGAAGAATTTGCTCCTAGGGGTCTACTGTTAAAGGGAAGAATTTGCTCCATGGGTCTACTGTTAAAGGGAAAGGGAAGAATTTGCTCCTAGGGGTCTACAGTTAAAGGGAAGAATTTGCTCTTAGGGATCTACAGTTAAAGGGAAGAATTTGCTCCTAGGGGTCTACTGCTCAAGGGAAGAATTTGCTCCTAGGGGTCTACTGTTCAAGGGAAGGGGTCTACTGTTCAAGGGAAGAATTTGCTCCTAGGGGTCTACTGTTAAAGGGAAAGGGAAGAATTTGCTCCTGGTGGTCTACAGTTAAAGGGAAGAATCCTAGGGGTCTACTGTTAAAGGGAAGTATTTGCTCCTAGGGTTCTACTGTTAAAGGGAAAGGGAAGAATTTGCTCCTAGGGGTCTACAGTTAAAGGGAAGAATTTGCTCCTAGGGGTCTACAATTAAAGGGAAGAATTTGCTCCTTGGGGTCTATTGTTAAAGGGAAGAATTTGCTCCTAGGGGTCTATTAATAAAGGGAAGAATTTGCTTCTCGGGGTCTATTGTTAAAGGGAAGAATTTGCTCCTAGGGGTCTATTGTTAAAGGGAAGAATTGGCTCCTAGGGGTCCTCTCTTAAAAGGAAGAATTTGCTCCTAGGGGTCTACTGTTCAAGGTAAAAATTTGCTCCTAGGGGTATACTGTTAAAAGGAAGAATATGCTCTTAGGGGTCTACAGTTAAAGGGAATAATTTGCTCCTAGGGGTCTACTATTAAAAGGAAGAATTTGCTCCTAGGGGTCTACTGTTCAAGGGAAGAATTAGCTCCTAGGGGTCTACAATTAAAGGGAAGAATTTGCTCCTTGGGGTCTATTGTTAAAGGGAAGAATTTGCTACTTGGGGTCTATTAATAAAGGGAAGAATTTGCCTCTCGGGGTCTATTGTTAAAGGGAAGAATTTGCTCCTAGGGGTCTATTGTTAAAGGGAAGAATTGGCTCCTAAGGGTCTATTGTTAAAGGGAAGAATTTGCTCCTAGGGTTCTACTGTTAAAGGGAAGAATTTGCTCCTAGGGGTCTACTGTTACAGAGAAGAATTTACTCCTAGGGGTCAAGGAGGCGATTTTAATGAGAACACCTAACATTCCTTTATTCTAAAGAAGGTCAAACTGGTATTTTTACGTCTTCTCTGTTAAACCCCTGTCACACCAGGGCTGCGTTCTCACGGCGTCCAAGAAAAATGCAGAACGCCGAGGTGCGCGCAGTACGATGGCAAACATCGCCGTAGCAACTCAGTGGCGTCGCCAGTAGACGCAATGGTATCGCATAGAACGCCAAGCGAATGCGCGCATTTTGAGCATGCTCAAAACAAACGCCGTCGCTCGGCGTTCTGATCAGAGCGCAGTGAGGTCGCCGTAAGGTTGCCATAGCAGCGCAGTAAGGTCTCCGACAACGCTACAGGAGCTCGGCAGGGGCGCACAGAGGTCTCCTACAACGCCATATAAGCTTCGCTTGTATAATTGATTAACTGATTGATTGATTTGATATTTAACGTCCCAGTCAACACTGTATTGGTCATTTTGGAGACGTTGCTTCCAATTTTGTGGGAATTTTACCCGACTCTGAGATGAAATGACATCTCAAGCCCTGTCGCCCAATGAAACCAATAGAGTTTATACGTATATGCATGTTTACACCAATAGAGTTTACACCTATCTCGCACTGCTGTGCCTGGGCAGGCTTAGATCCTCTAAGCGGTTTACCAGTACTCGTGTGAGGTCGGTTTCAGCTCTGCGTGGAAGCATCATGCAGCCCATCTATTTCTTCCAGTCCCGATGGTAGGGGGCCGCCCGCTTGTATAAACAGTGGCTAGAGTAGAGTTTGATTGTGTACTGTCCCGAAAAACCTACTTCTGAGGTGACTCGTTCCGGGTAAGGTAATGGCGGTGGACTTGATCCTGCTTGCGGTGATTGCGGTGGACTTGCTTTCGACGGCACAGGAGTACTGGTAAACCGCTTAGGGGATCTAAGCTTGCCCAGGCAAAGGGGCGCGAGTCGGACCATCCGTGCTTATTAACCCTATTAGTTTCATTGGGTGACAGAGATTGAGATGTCATTTCATCTCAATGTCGGGAAAAGTCCCACAAAATTAGAAGCAATGTCTTCAAAATGACCTATAATGTGTTGATGGGACGTTAAACCTCAAATCAAACAAAAATGTTCGACTGATGAAGATGTCTGTTTACACTTTGAGAACGTCTTCAACATGTGAGCGCCGGAAAAGCGCAGTGCACGCATTGAGAGCGCCGTAAAAGTGCAGTGCACGCATTGTAAGCGCCGTAAAAGCGCAGAGGAAGCGCCATGAGAGCGCATACAATCGCCATCAAGAACGCCGCAGGATCGCGATAGATCGCCATGTAAGCTCCGTAGCAACGTCTTGGTCGCTGTAGGGACGCCATGTTCACAAAAATATCCCATATTTCTTGCGATCTCGCGGCGTTCTGAAAAATTAAACAACGCCGTCCAATCGCAGTGAAAACGCGGCATAGTGTGACAGGGGCTTTACGCCTCATGACCTGGTGGCATGATTAACACTCAGTATGTCGAACTACCCGTATCTAGAACAAATTTTCAAGGTCCCAAAGGTGTTCGAGTTATTGAAGTTTGAATGAACAGTGAAACTTTGATGGCTCAAACACCGATGGCTAGTTCACCACGGCTGTTTCGTACTCGTTCTTGAGTCCCTAGGAAAAATGTCCATAGCTGCTGATATAAATTGTCTTATTTGATCTTGAAAACATATGTTTTGTGTACTCATTAGAATCGCCTGGATGAGGCGATTCTAATGAATACACACAACATACATTTCTTTTGAAAAAAAATTGAAAAGATGTCCGTATTATGCCTCCTAATCTGGCTCTAAGATCAACCCTGGGTAGCTCAAACTACCCCTGTCTCGAAAAAATTTTTATGGGCCCAAAGGTGTTCGAGCCATTGAAGTTAGACTGTTTGTATGTTAAACATGGTTGTTTAAATAACATGGTTTTTGCTACAGACCCAACTGTAAATTTGAAAAGAGGATGTAGTACATTGACATGTTTTTTTCTGTGGAGTGCTATGGTGCAGTAGCTACCGTAAGCATCTCATTACGCAAACAGGCCTATACAAATACATTGCCACCTTTATCGCCAAAAAAATGAACATTTTATGATGAAAATTTGTGATATTTTTCTTATTTCTGCTCAAAATATAGATTGTGGACACTCCTTAGAACCGCCTCATCGAGGCGGTTCTAACGTGTACCCACAATCTATATTTTAGAGCAGAAATAAGAAAAATAAGGTATACCCTCGGAAACCCAAGTTTTACTATATAAAAGTGGGGTTCAAGGGGGTCAAAATTATATAGGTATGTTTTCATGATGTGACTCAAGATTGTGAGGTACCGGGTTCGAGCCCCACTAATATCAAAAGTGTTGTTTGCTTGAGTAAAAGACTTCATCCACATTGCTTAGTACTGGTTTCTACCCAGGAAAAAAAAAAGAGGGCCATATTAATACTCGCGTAGTTTACTATATGTGTTACCTTCTATGAATAAAGTCGATTATTATTATTTTTAGCTCACAGTCACGTAGTGACAAGGTGAGCTTTTGGGATCACTTTTTGTCCGTCGTCCGTCGTACGTGCGTGCGTGCGTCCGTGCGTAAACAATTTCTTTAAACGACATCTCCTCCTAAACCACTGATCAGATTTTGACCAAACTTCACAGGAATGATCCTTAGGTGGTCCCCTTTCAAAGTTGTTCAAATGGTTCCGGTCCGTTGCACATCTAGGTCACAGGAGCCAAAAATAGATTTTTTTCACCAAAAACTTAAAAAATCTTCTTCTCTGAAACCACAAGGCCCATGTCTTTGATATTTGGTATGAAGCTTCATCTAGTGGACCCCTACCAAGATTGTTCAAATTATAGTGCTGGGGCCAAAAATGCCCCCGCCCTGGGGCCCTTTGGTTTTACATAGGCTTATATAGGGAAAATCTTTAAAAATCTTCTTCTCTGAAACCACAAGGCCCAGGTCTTTGATATTTGGTATGAAGCTTCATCTAGTGGACCCCTACCAAGATTGTTCAAATTATAGTGCTGGGGCCAAAAATGCCCCCGCCCTGGGGCCCTTTGCTTTTACATAGGCTTATATAGGGAAAATCTTTAAAAATCTTCTCTGAAACCACAAGGCCCAGGTCTTTGATACTTGGTATGAAGCTTCATCTAGTGGACCCCTACCAAGATTGTTCAAATTATAGTGCTGGGGCCAAAAATGTCCCCGCCCTGGGGCCCTTTGCTTTTACATAGGCTTATATAGGGAAAATCTTTAAAAATCTTCTCTGAAACCACAAGGCCCAGGTCTTTGATATTTGGTATGAAGCTTCATCTAGTGGATCCCTACCAAGATTGTTCAAATTATAGTGCTGGGGCCAAAAATGCCCCCGCTCCAGGGTCCTTTGGTTTTACATGGGCTTATATAGGGAAGAGCTTTAAAAATCTTCTTCTCTGAAACCACAAGACCCAGGACTTTGATATTTGGTATGAAGCATCATCTAGTGGACCCCTACCAAGATTGTTCAAATTTTAGTGCTGGGACAAAAAATGCCCCCGCCACGGGGCCCTTTGGTTTTACATTGGCTTATATAGGGAAAATCTTTAAAAATTTTCTTCTCTGAAACCACAAGGCCCAGGTCTTTGATATTTGGTATTAAGCTTCATCTAGTGGACCCCTACCAAGATTGTTCAAATTATAGTGCTGGGGCCAAAAATGCCCCCGCCCTGGGGCCCTTTGCTTTTATATAGGCTTATATAGGGAAAATCTTTAAAAATCTTCTTCTCTGAAACCACAAGGCCCAGGTCTTTGATATTTGGTATGAAGCTTCATCTAGTGGACCCCTACCAAGATTGTTCAAATTATAGTGCTGGGGCCAAAAATGCCCCCGCTCCAGGGTCCTTTGGTTTTACATGGGCTTATATAGGGAAGAGCTTTAAAAATCTTCTTCTCTGAAACCACAAGACCCAGGACTTTGATATTTGGTATGAAGCATCATCTAGTGGACCCCTACCAAGATTGTTCAAATTTTAGTGCTGGGACAAAAAATGCCCCCGCCACGGGGCCCTTTGGTTTTACATTGGCTTATATAGGGAAAATCTTTAAAAATCTTCTTCTCTGAAACCACAAGGCCCAGGTCTTTGATATTTGGTATGAAGCTTCATCTAGTGGACCCCTACCAAGATTGTTTAAATTATAGTGCTGGGGCCAAAAATGCCCCTGCCTGGGGCCTTTGGTTTTACATGGGCTTATATAGGGAAAATCTTTGAAAATCTTCTTTTCTGAAACCACAAGGCCCAGGACTTTGATATTGGGTATGAAGCTTCATCTAGTGGACCCCTACCAAGATTGTTCAAATTATAGCGCTGGGACTAAAAATGCCCCCGCCACCCGGCCCTTTGGTTTTACATTGGCTTATATAGGGAAAATCTTTAAAAATTTTCTTCTCTGAAACCACAAGGCCCAGGTCTTTGATATTTGGAATGAAGGTTCATCTAGTGGACCCCTACCAAGATTGTTCAAATTATAGTGCTTGGGCCAAAAATGCCCCCGCCCTGGGGCCCTTTGCTTTTACATAGGCTTATATAGGGAAAATCTTTAAAAATTTTCTTCTCTGAAACCACAAGGCCCAATACTTTGATATTTGGTATGAAGTTTCATCTAGTGGACCCCTACCAAGATTGTTCAAATTTTATTGCTGGGACAAAAAATGCCCCCGCCACGGGGCCCTTTGGTTTTACATTGGCTTATATAGGGAAAATCTTTAAAAATCTTCTTCTCTGAAACCACAAGGCCCAGGTCTTTGATATTTGGAATGAAGGTTCATCTAGTGGACCCCTACCAAGATTGTTCAAATAATAATGCTGGGGCCAAAAATGCCCCCGCCCCAGGGCCCTTTGGTTTTACATAGGCTTAATAGGGAAAATCTTTAAAAATCTTCTTCTCTGAAACCACAAGGCCCAGGTCTTTGATATTTGGTATGAAGCTTCATCTAGTGGACCCCTACCAAGATTGTTCAAATTATAGTGCTGGGACAAAAAATGCCCCCGCCACGGGGCCCTTTGGTTTTACATTGGCTTATATAGGGAAAATCTTTAAAAATCTTCTTCTCTGAAACCACAAAGCCCAGGTCTTTGATATTTGGTATGAAGCTTCATCTAGTGGACCCCTACCAAGAGTGTTCAAATTATGGTGCTGGGGCCAAAAATGCCCCCGCCCTGGGGCCCTTTGGTTTTACATAGGCTTATAGAGGCAAAATCTTAAAAAAATCTTCTTCTCTGAAACCCTCCCCCCCCACCCCCCAGGGGCCCTTTGGTTTTACATAGGCTTATATAGGGAAAATCTTCTTCTCTGAAACCACAAGGCCCAGGACTTTGATATTTGGTATGAAGCTTTATCTAGTGGACCCCTACCAAGATTGTTCAAATTATGGTGCTGGGGCCAAAAATGCCCCCGCCCTGGGGCCCTTTGGTTTTACATAGGCTTATAGAGGCAAAATATTTAAAAATCTTCTTCTCTGAAACCGCTAGGCCCAGGTCTTTGATATTTGATGTGTAGCTTCATCTAGTGGACCTTTGCCAAGATTGTTCAAATTATAGCCTTTGTTGATGTTTGGTATGAAGCTTCACCTTTAAGACCTCCCTCAATATTATGCACATTAAAGCCCTGGGGCCAATAATGGCCCTCTCTGGGGCCCACTTGTTACACTATGGATCAGGTGAGCGATCCAGGGCCATCGTGGCCCTCTTGTTATTATTGACATTCTACATTTGTTCTTTCTATAGACAAAGATCCGACTAGAAATGAATCTAGAGAAGTCTCGACAACAACATATCAAAGACACGGAGGAGAAAGACCAGGAAATGGAAGAGCTCAGATACTCAACACAGAAAAAGGTACAGTAAAACCTCCACTAATGGTCACCTCTGTTTTGCAGCCACCTCTCTTCAGCAGCCACAATAATTCCTCCCATTGCATTTTACTATATTTTACCTCTGCTGGGTAGCCACCTATCTCCTCCAGCCAGCAGCCACTTTTACCAAATCTAAACTCCCTCTCCCGCCAGAGTTAACTCAATAGCAAAAAATCGGATGTTAAAACCGGAATTTCTCTTCTGGTGTATTTATTTATTTCAAAATTTATTTTTCTCAAAATTACCATTGTGATATCTGTATTATAAGCAAGTGAAAAGAAACATAATTGATGCAGAGGTTTCAGATGACACCTCTCCATTATTTATTTTTCTTATAGTTCACCATTTTATGTCTGTCGATAACAATCCATACATTATTCCAGACATTTCCCTCTGTTGAACAGCCACCTCCCTTAAACAGCCAGGTTAGAGTTTTCCCAGAATGGCTGTTTCATGGAGGTTACACTGTACCTTGTTTCACATGCGAACAAAGGCTTAACCCTTTTTGTACCAAATGGAATCTTCCACCTTATATATAGCAGGAGCCCATTTCAAAATTTAGGGGTGTCAGGTTGTGTTTTCAGCAAAATTTATTCGGAAAATGACTGAACTTTTTGCAAACAGTGAAGGCCCTGATCAGACGTCGCATTCTGCGGCGTCTGATCTGGGCCTGCACTTTTTGCCAGGGTACCCGTTCATGGGTTTCTGGTACTCAATGGGTCAATGAAAAAAAAAAAAAACTTCAGTTAATCATAAGTTTAACAAGTTTCTGTAGTGAATATCCCACTTTTATAGAGAAAAACTGTAGTGTACAAAAACAAAACTTCAGTTGATCAAAAGTTTAACAATTTCATGTGTGGCCGCTCCCCACAGGGGCTTGGAGAAATAGATTGGGCTGTATGATGCTTCCATGTGGAGCTGAAACGGACCACACATGAGTACTGGTAAACTGTTATAAGGTAAGCCTGCCCAGGCAAAGTGTTGCGAGTCGGACCGTCCATGCATATAAACCCTGTTGGTTTCATCGGGTGGCAGGGATTGAGATGTCATTTGATCTAGATGGTTGAGTAAAAGTCCTACAAAATTGGAAGCAACATCTCCAAAATGACCTAAATAGGGTTGATGGGGATGTTGAACCTCAAATCAAACAAGTTCATTTAATGAATATCCCACATGGGTTGCGGCTGCTCATTAGAACCAAATTGATGAGACAGTTCTAACGAGCACACACAATCGGTGTTTGCAGCTGAAATAAGAATCAAAGGACTGACAACACTGGTGGGTCAATTGTTTCTGGGTGTAGGCTTGAAAAATGGTTCTGAACAGGGACTTAGACTGTTTCCTTTAACCCTTAAATTCCTGTATTGTAAGCAAACAGTGTAGACCCTGATCAGACGCGGCTTTTTGTGGCGTCTGATCTGGGTCAACACTGTTTGCCAGACCCAACAAATGATTCCAAACATCATGAAAACACACCTATATAGGTATAATCCCTTGAACCCCACTTCTATATAGTAAAACTGGGGTTTAAAGGGGTAAACCTTATTTTTCTTATTTCTGCTCTAAAATATAGATTGTGGGTACTCGTGCCCCCTGACAGTAATTGACAACAGCCAGTGGGCCAATGACTTAGTCCTCAACCAACAGTCCACCTCAAGCTGTCCCCCAAGAGATGGGGCATTAGAAAAAGGAAAGATAAAAGGAAAGAGAAGAAAAACACAATCCAAAACAACCCTGTCCTGCACCTGCTTCAGTCACAAACTTCCCTTGCCCTACTGAAACCAAAGCAGCAGAACCTCCCAGCACTGAAAGCCACACAGCACCTACCATATTTACCCTTAGTATTCGGACACCTCAACTCCTTACCATACTTGTTCCAAAATTTGAACAAGTACAATTAATTACCTGATGTTGTCAGCCCCCACCCATCGAGGCTTAAAGATGAGCGGTATGATGCTTCCACACAGAGCTGAAACCAATGGCACACGAGTACTGGTAAAGTGCTTAGAGGATCTAAGCCTGCCCAGGCAAAGGTGGATGCGAATCGGCCCATCCATGCTTATAAACCCTGAGCTTGAGATGTCATTTCATCTCATTGTCGGGTAAAAGTCCCACAAAATTGGAAGCAGCATCTCCAAAATGACCTATGCAGTGTTGACGGGGACGTTAAATTTCAAATAAAACAAACAAAGAAACTACCTGATGTTGTATCTAAAGATAGCTAGATTAATGGCAAACAGTGTAGACCCTGATGAGATGCTGCATTTTGCGGCATCTCATCTGGGTCAACATGTTTGCTCAGGCCTGTGTGTCCGAATACATATGGCAAATATGGTAACTCCGAGGATATTTTATTTGTTTACAGTTAAAAACAATGGAACAACAAATGGAAGAAGAATACGAGGAGAGAAAATTACAGGTGTCAAAAACAAGGGAGTTAGAGAAACAGTTGGAAGATCTGAAGGGACAGGCTTCACTGAGAGATAGAGGTAAGAGTTAAACTCCGTCACAAATTTATGTTGGTTTTTATGTCCCTGGTAGCAATAGCCGGGACATATCTGTTTGTTGGAAGGACAACTTCAACGTTGGCCATAACTTTTGAACTGTTTGAGATTGAGCCTTCATATTTGGCTTGTAGGTTGCTTGTGACAAGGGCTTCACCCTCATACAAAATATTATGAACTGTGACCTTGACCTTGATCTGTGACCTACTTTAAAGAAAAAATTGACCTTGGCCTGGGTACATGTTTTGTGTTTCACAAACACATCTTTCTTGTTTGTTTGGAGGTTTAACAGCCCAGTCAATACTTTTTAGGTCATATGGAGCGGATCAGTTTCCCAAACCACATTTTCCATGGGCAGGCTGATATACAGGTGGTTAACCAAATTAGTGCACATTCTTTTGACAGAAACTGCCGACTGCCCTTCTTGAATCAGTGGAAGGGAGATATTTACTGTCTAAAAGCCACAAAGCCCCATCATGAGATAACCTGTCTTCAAGATTTGTAAGACACAAACCAGTCTACTCAGCTACACAGACTAGAAAGAGTCTTGAAATTTCAGATATAGAAATGCCATAATGATCCTAAGTATTGCGGCCCCCGCCCATCAGGGCTTGAAGAAATAGATAGGCTGCATGATGCTTCCAAGCAGAGCTGAATCTGACCGCACATGAGTACTGGTAAACCGCTTAGAGGATCTAAGCCTGTCCAGGAACCGCGGTGCAAGTTGGACTGTCCATGCTTATAAACCCTTTTGGTTTCATTGGGCGTCAGGGCTTGAGATGTCATTTCATCTCAATGTCGGGTAAAAGTCCCTCAAAATTGGAAGCAACGTCTCCAAAATGACCTATACAGTGTTGACAGGGACGTTAAACCCTCAATCAAACAAAATTCTAAGTATTGGGACAGATGGGACAGATAGGCCTGAGCAAACAGTGCAGATCCAGATCAGACTGCTCTTGAAGGAGCAGTCTGATCAGGCTCTTCACTGTTTGCCATTCCTTCTGCAACCTTTGGACTTCTTACCAGAGCCGGACTCTGTAGCTGTCGGATGCAGGTCTGACTGGTGATCAGGAGGACGCGGGTTCATTATTCATTACACAGACTTACTAACATTATGTTTCTTTTCAGACACGGAAAAGAGATTACGGCGAGATCTGAGAAGAACAAAAGCTTTACTAAGAGATGCAGAAGTAGTGATGCAAAAACAGAAGTCTGCCGAGGGATCAAGAGTAACCGTGAGACAGCTGAAAAGCCAGGTCTGTGAGAGTTTTACTTCCACATATACAGTTAAATCTCTAATAGACGCCTGGGTGTTTATTAGAATCATTACCTTTCCTGAAGGGGGGTTTATTAGAGGCTATAGAAACCTGCAATTCACATATGATGGTCAAAAACACTCACTTTCTTTCTTATGGTTGCCATCTTGTTTCTCAGAAAATGACTGGTGATACAATAGCCTTGTCTTAGAATAGAATAGTAATTACCTCCCATTTCTTCACTAAAGCGAATATCATTAAGGTTTTTCTCATTTCATGGCAAAATATGTAAAACCTGAAGTCATTTTGTTTGACTTCTTTAATTTCCAATCCTGTCACAATGTCACAAAAAAGTTCCTTTCTATCAACATCGGAGTAAAGTGGGCGTTTATTGGAGGCTGGTATTTTTCTGAGAATTGTCAAAAAATTGCCATTTATAACATCCAAATCGGAGGGTGGGTGTTTATTAGAGCATGGGCTTCTAATACAGATTTTACGGTAAGCAGACTGTATTTATCCAAAATATTTGGACACTTCTGGTCCTTACCATATGTGTTCTAAACTTTTGCCCTTTTGGTACATATGTGTTCTTAACTTTTGCCATTTTGGTACCAAATGGAATCTTCCTTCCTATATATAGCAGGAGTCCATTTCAAAATTTAGGGGTGTCAGGTTGTGTTTTCTTCACAATTTATTCAGAAAAAAGCTGAACATTTTGCAAACAGTGTAGGCCCTGATCAGACGCCTCGTACTGCAGCGTCTGATCTGGGCCTGTACTGTTTGCCAAGGTACCCCTTCTGAAAGTCCTTCTCAGAGGTTAAGAAGTACTGACAGATAGATAGTTTACAGTATAGGTCATTTTGGAGATGTTGCTTCCAATTTTGTGGGACTTTTACCCGACATTGAGATGAAATGACATCAGTCCTGTCGTCCAATGAAACCAATAGGGTTAATAAGCATGGATGGTCTGACTCGCACCACTTTGCCTCGGGCTGGCTTAGATCCTCTAAGACGTTTTCCAGTACTCTTGTGTGGTCAGTTTCAGCTCTGCTTGGAAGCATCATGCATCCCATCTATTTCTTCAAGCCCCGATGGGCGGGGGCCCCCGGTACTTTTGTACCAAGCTAAACATTCAGTTTATCTTGCAACTACATTTAGATATAAAATCATTTAAAGTGACTTGGGCTCAACTTGTTCAAAGCATCTTTAGCTTAACAAACTCTTTAGTGGCCTAAACGTTAAATAATCTTGTGAGTATAATATCTAGCACAAAAAAATTTTTGCTGAAAAAATAAGAGTATTATTTGCATCTGAAAAAGCTCATTTTTTTTTCAGCAAAAATATTACCATATTTGCCACATTAGATGATCAGATGTTTAACGATATGTTAACTAATGGCAATGTTAGCTTTGAACAACTGGAACAAGGCATACGTTTCATGATATTTCCAAAGGGAGTAACTTTGTGACTCTCTGTTTGCTAGACCTTGACAGTAGCTTTTCCGAGGAGCAAATTCCTACCTTTAAGAGTAGACCACTATTGAAAAGATATTTTAGCCATTCTGAAAAAAAAGTGGTTGATTTAAAAGGAAAGACTTTGCTTCTCAGAAGCAAATTCTTACCTTTAAGGGTAGACCACTATTGAAAAGGTAAGCAAAAGTAATTTTGAAAGAGTTGCATGCCCATTAAATTTTTCCATTTAAGAAAAGACCATTATTGAAAAGATCAACAAAAAGACTTATCAGATTTGTGTGCCCATTAATCGATTTAGAACCAGAAAAAAACAAAAAGGGTACCCTGGCAAACAGTGCAGGCCCAGATCAGATGCCACAGAATGTGGTGTCTGATCAGGGCATCCACTGTTTGCTAAAAGTTCAGTCATTTTCCAAATAAATTTTGAAGAAAACACAACCTGACACCCCTAAATTTTGCAATGGACTCCTGCTATATATAAGGAGGAAGATTTCATTTGGAACAAAAAGGGTTAAGTGTACCCAATCTCCTAAGTATGTAGTTGCTAGAGAGCATAGTTTTCGTTTTCTAGCTAAGTCTGCAAGGCAGGTCATTAGATTTCTAAATTGGGTTATTTACAGGTCAACTTGAGACACAAGACACTCAGTCTGAACTCTTGCCAACTAAAATTGTTAATTTACATGAACCATTCTCAGTCTGGGCTCTTGCCAGCCAAAGTCTTTTGAACTTTTGCTTACATTTATATCTGTCCAATTTAAAATAGTTTCCAGGGAGGACAAAACATAAATAATTTAGCCCCAAATGCATAAACATTCCAGTAAATACATGTACATTTAAGTTATTTTGCGCACATACGTTAACCTTTAAAGTACTGATTGCGACTAGCAGTAGAATTTTTTTTTTAGAGAGAACAGGGCTTGACATTACATGTGAATCATCTCCCAGGAAGATGATTTGCAGTTGATTTACACCAAATACCAAGCCTGCAGATAATATACATGTAGTGTCAAGCCATTTTTCACCACGGAGGCTACAAGCTATCCATGGTCAAGTCATTGAACTTCTACTATAGATTATGTGCAGGGGTAGTTGGATGAGGCAGAGATTTCATGTAGTTTGCATCACTGGGGAGTCCAACTGATATTGGCATACAGTTTGGCAAGGGCTCCTTACCTTGCAGCTGGTAAGGGTAGATGGGGGAATGTTGTTACAGTAAACTGTTAAGACCACCTTTGGGACTGTTCAAAAGTGGTCTTAAAGACCACTTTTGAACAGTCCCAAAGGTGGTCCCTGACCAGATGACATTGCATGCACACAACACGGAGTCAGAGTAACTGCACCCTTCTTAATAAGCTTTTTAAAGCAGAATTAGTCTTAATTTTAGGTGGTCTAAATAGTGGAATTTCACTGTGTTTCTTTGGTTTCTACACTTTCGTTTATTTTCCTCTTTCTCCCTAGAAGCCTCCGTGGTGCAGTGGTTACGCTACTCGCCTTGTAAGCCAGGGATCGCAGGATTGATCCCGGGCTTCTCCAGACTTTCGGATGGGTCTTTAAACCGAGGTCCCATCTCCGTATGACCTGAGCTGTTGGTGGGACATAAAACTCAGACACTCACTCCTCTTTCTCCCCCTGTCTGTCACATTCATCTCTTCTACTGTCTTTTCTGTAACTTTTCTCCCTCTCTCTGGGAGACAACAAAAAATGACCCTCAAGGGTTTAACATGTCGTTAAACAGTAACACAAAAATCTACAATCTTCCCTGCTGCTTTATTGGTTGCCACATGTTTTTACACATTTTTCACATGCTTTGTCAAGTTTATCCGTGTGTATTTCACAGTTAGAAGATGCGGAGTATGCGTCGCAGTCAGCTATTAAAGCTAAGAAGACCATGGAACTGGAGCTGGCAGATCTTCAACAACAGATTGATGAACTCTTTAAAACTAAACAAGAGGTAATTCTACATCACGAAAACACACCTATATAATTTTGACACTCTTGAACCCCACTTTTATATAGTAAAACTGGGGTTTACCGGGGAAAACCTTACTTTTCTTATTTCTGCTCTAAAATATAGATTGTGGGTCATTTCTGCTCTAAAATATAGATTGTGGGTACTCAGTAGAACCGCCTCGATGAGGCGGTTCTAACGAGTACCCACAATCTATAGTTTGAGCAGAAATAAGAAAAATATCACAATTTTTCATCTTAAAACTTTCAATTTTCAGCGATAAAGGTTACAATGGATTTGTATAGGAGAGTTTTCGTAATGTAAGCTGCAAAGAAGGAGGAATACCAAAGATAATTTTTCCTTCTTTTTTTCTCAAGAACATATGTTCACTCAGCTGTCAACATTGCATCAACCATAGCTTTCACTATTTCTCAAAATAGAAGTGGAGGCAATGATCAGGAATCGATGCAATCAACCCACAGCTCCCATCAGAGACACCAAAGGGAAAGAAATACAAACATGAAACAACAGACCCTAATGGAACATCAATGGCGGAAAGCCAAGAGGACAGTTACTTTCCCACAAAATGGCCAATAGGCTATCCAAAATAAAATAATATAAGCGACACAAACACACAAAGACAAACCATGACAAAAATAAACCGCGACAGAAGAACTGCCTTGGAATGGTCAGCGGAAACGAATTCCACTTGGGGGCTTAAATCGATTTTATGTGGCCACAATCCTTGCCCTTACTTCTGTCGCGATTTAGACAAATAATTTGTTCAGTGGGCATGAAGGCTTCCTAACTCATCAGTGCAACATCTCCGTTAACACAAATAATCAAACAACCACAGAGATGAAACAACGGTGAGGACTCAACAGCAAGAAACCACTGAAATACTGGAGCAAAAGAAAACCAACAGTTAGACTTCTATGGGCCCAACCAGAGACAGATTCAAGTCAGATTTTATCTTCGCATGCACATATCACGATAATAAGTCTGTGAAATGAAGACCCCCTACACCCCACTTTATATAGAAAAACTGGGGTTTACAGGGGTATACATTATTTTTCTTATTTCTGCTCCAAAACATAGGTTGTGGGTACTTGTTAGAACTGCTTCAATGAGGCGGTTCTAATGGGCACACACAACCTATGTTTGCTGTATAAATAAGAAAAAATATCAGGGATTTTCACCAGAAAAGTAGCCATTTTGGAGATGTGAAAAACGCTCTGCCACACGGGTATGTTATTGTAATGACATAGCCTTTTGGTGGAATTCTTGTTCTCTAGATTTTGAATTTTCACTCCACTCTGATTTGCAGTTAGATTAATATAAGTGAAACAAATCAAGAAAAAATGCAGATCCAGACAAAAAAAATGTACCCTCAACATATTTTATAGTGATATAGGAAACATGATCTCAGATTTATCCTCAGTACAGTTTGATATATTGAGGTTTGGGTAACTTGTTATTGATGTCAGCCTTATTGATGTGGTGGCCGTAAAAAGTCTCCCTGCCCTACATCATAGTGTAGTTTATATTTTCTTGTCCTTTGGGACCATTGATTCCATTGTTGAATTTTGAGAATATTTGAGGGTCACTGATGAGGCCTAATTGGCCGAAACTAGCTAGTCTGGCCCAGAAAACATGTACACTCCATACTTTTCAGTTCTGTGGTGTATTCCTTGCTTCCAAAGGATAACCCTTTAATAGAACATATTTAGAGTCACATATGCAACAAATTCTTTCTGTTATTACAATATGATGGTGAACATGTAAATTTTTACCTCATTAACTGAAGGTCAACCACTTATAAAAAAGCCAGCTCAGGAAAAAGTGTGATTTGGCAAACTGACTGGCTCAATAGGACCTAAATAGGATTATCCAGTGGTGTTTCACTCCAAACAAGTTAACAGGAGATAATTGACTTTTGCTATCAGGTTTTGCTTCCCATAATTGACAATGCCTGTGACACGGTTGCTAGGAAAGGGTGTTTAGAAAGCAAAGTTGGTGGTTCTAAAGAGCACCCACAACCTATGTTTGGAGTAGAGATAAGGAAAACATAAAAATAAAATGTCTGAAAAATCTACAGATATGACATGATGTTAACAAGTCCGTGTAATGAATACCCCTCTAAACCCACTTTTATATAGAGAAAACTGGGGGTTTGCAGGGGTAAATGATATTTTCCTTATTTTTGCTTCGAGACATTAGTTGTGGGTACTCGTTAGAACAGCCTCGATGAGGCGGTTCTATCGAGCACCCACAACCTATGTTTGGAGTATAAATAAGAAAAATATCAAACATTTTCATCAGAAAAGCAACCATTTTGGAGATATGAAAAAATCCACTATGCCATACGGGCATGTGATCATGATGAAAAATGCCATTGAAGCACACATGTTTACTATTGTAATGGATCCCGCTTTTTAAACTTCCATTTTGTTTTGACTGGTTCCGTGTGTTCATATTTCAGTCTGAAGACAAGAATATAGTATTACTGAGAGAGAAGGGAGACATCCAGTCTCAGTTTGAGGAGAATGAAGAAGACATGGCAGACATTATGAAGAAGTACAAAGCTGTTGTTCAACAGGTAAAGACTCCAAACAACATTACCATATTTTGCTTGTAGTACACAATCATGTATACATATTTTCCCTACAAGTACACCACAGGCCCAAAATAGAAACAATGTTAGTTCAATCAAAAATGGGCTATATAGTTCGAACAATTTGACATGAGACTGACCTTTATGCAAGGAATAAATTAGTCAATGTTATCGCCTAAAACGTCCGCTTTCATAAACGTCACGTGAATTTTCGGCCTCTCGTGAAAAGTGCCCCATTTACCGACCTCTATGTATTGCATAACAATATTGTCATCTTTGGAAAACGACGAAGATAAATATATGCATTCAGTCAGATGTGAAATTATGTTAATAGAGTTCACCAGTCTCAGGTCAAAATGTTCGAACTTTAATTATAAAAAATAATGAACAGCATTAAAAAGAGGTAAAAATATATAGTGTGTGTTTCAAATTATACCCAGTTATTGGAAAAAGCAAGATAGCAGTATGTCATGCCAACATCGGCAGTATTGTCTAACTTTTTCTGTTTAGAGAAGAAAAATCAGCAGCCATCTTGTTCTGTATATGGAAATATTGCAAGTGTTGCTAAATATATTGTGCATGGTATATGTATATGTCGTAGTCCAAATAGGAATTTAGCCAGATCCGGAATCTGGCTAGGCCAAATAGGAATTCTTATTTGGCCTAACCAGCTTAGCCAGATCCAGAATCTGCCTAGCCAAATAGGAATTCTTATTTGGACTAAACAGAGTTTAGCCAGATCCGGAATCTGGCTTAACTTTTTATTAATTTAGCCAGATCTGGAATCTGCCTAGGCCAAATAAGAATTCCTATTTGGCCTAGCAAGATTCCGGTCTGGCTAAATTCCTATTTGGACTACGACATATATATGAAACTTCTTTTGAAAAATACAGTCATTCGTTTGGCAAGGCTTGCAAAATACATTCAACCCTCTGTATACCAGTATTTGTTATTATGGCAAAACTTGTTAAAACAGCATTTTGAATGGAATGACTACTTTGCTAAACGCTTAGCCTCGGTTCCGAGCGACGTGGGCTTCCTTCGGGTTAGATATGCACAAATCAAGTTCGTAGCATGAAAGGGTCTTGTAATCTAATACTCTAAGAAACAAATATAATAGATATTTATGAGAATCGCGATTTTGTTCCTTGGAGTAATACTGCGGAAAAGACCTTTAATTACCTAACATATTGCTAACAGGAATTCTTTATTTATAACGGCAAGTTCTTTATAAAGGCACAATAATAGGGAACAAATACTGTCGTTTTAACGAGAGAGTCCTCTGTACACAAGTTTTTTGTCTGATTTAATAAATGTCATAATTGGGCCCCATCAAGCGATTTTGGTGCTTATCGCCTATGCGAGCAGCGAAGGTTCAGGCCAGCCTGCGCATCCGCGCAGTCTCGCCAGAACCTTCGCTGCTCGCTCATACAAGCAGTGAATCAAGAGGAACCTCCAGACAGAAAGCCATATCCCTGGCCCCTCTGAATGGCTAGGCATGCGCAGTTAAAAGTTGTCATGACGGAATGCTCGAAGACACAAATTCGCTTGGCGGGGCTCAATTAAAACACTCATATAAGATCGTCTATTTCCTACATGTATTAAGGTCACTGTTCTGCTTTCTCTTTCAGCAATCCGTGGACCAGATCACAATGAATGACCAGTTACAAAATATCGAAGAATTGACCACAGAAAGGGACAAACTTAGGAATGAAGTAGGTGTCAACAAATTCCACCGCCATCACGTGAATGAGTCTGTGAAATTAGCACCCGCCTAAACCCCACTTTATATAGAGAAAACTGGGGTTTATGGGGGTAAACAGTATTTTTCTTATTTCTGCTCCAACACAGGTTGTGGGTACTCGTTAGCACCGCCTCAATGAGGCGGTTCTAACGAGCACCCACAACCTATATTTGCAGTATAAATAAGGAAAATATCTGATTTTCATCAGAAAAGTGGCCATTTAGGAGATGTGAAAAATGCACTGTGTCCCATGTGTGTGTCTTTTTGTTTGTTTGATTTGAGGTTTAATGTCCCTGTCAACACTGTAAAGGTCATTTTGGAGACGTTGCTTCCAATTTTGTGGGACTTTTACCCGACACTGAGATGAAATGATATCTCAATCCCTGCCACCCAATGAAACCAATAGGGTTTATAAGCATGGACGGGCCGACTCGCAGCAATTTTCCTGGGCAGGCTTAGACGTTCTAAGCGGATTTCCAGTACTCATGTGCGGTCGGTATCAGCTCTGCGTGGAAGCATTAAGCAGCCCAATCTATTTCTCCAAACCCCGATGGGCGGGGGCTTGTTGAAATGATGTAGACACTTTTCTATATAATCCATGCATTTTTGTTTTGGCCTGGTTTCTGCTTCCGACCTGAACAAGAGTGTTTTAAAGCGGCTGTGTTGTATATCTTTTCAATGTTCTATAAAATGCATATTGTATGTACTCATTAGAATCGCCTCGCCGAGGTGATTCTAATGAGTACACACAACATACAGTTTCAAGTTAAAAGATAAAAATGTCTCTTTTTTTCTCATCTAGAGCTATGGGAAGAATTCAGTAGGGACTGATCCCTTATCCCACTGAACCACGATAACCCCTACCTTTGCAAACAGTGTAGATCCTGATCAGATGGCTTCTGTAGAAGCCATCTGATCAGGATCTACACTGTTCGTCATTCAGTTTGCATATTTGAATAAATACATTACTTTTTGATTGGTTGATAGTCTGGTGTGACAAATTAATTTATTCAGCAGGATAAGGAGGGATAAGAATGGGTTTGACTTGACAACAGTAAAAAACAACAACTGTGTTTGAGTCATTGAAGTTTCAGTGTACAGTCCAACCTGTATGAAGTAAGCACCTGTTAAAGGGATAACAAAATGTGCTTGCTTAAGACAGGTGCTTGTTTAATACAGGTGGAATTGAATGTACAGTTGAACCTGTGTTAAGAAAGCATGTAAGGGATAACCAAAATGTGCTTGTTGAAGACAGGTGCTTGCTTAATACAGATAAAGTTTAATGCATTTGCATTTTTGGGGACACAAAAGCATGTTTGCTTCAAACAGGTTGCTTGCTTAATAGAGGTGGCCACTATGACAGTTTTACAGTATTTGCCTTTTTGGGGAATCAAATGTATAGTTGCTTTAAGACAGGTTGTTTGCTAAATAGAGGTGGCCGTTAAGAGGTTTTACTGTATATGTTTCTTATATGTTATTTCAGGCGAGTGATTTACGGAGCAGGGTGCAAGCTTTCGAAGAGTCAAGTGTAGATAAAATAGTAGTTAAAAGACTAGAAAATAAAATACGAGATCTAGAAGCCAAATTAGACTTAGAAATCTCTACAAAACATAGACTAGAGGTGAGTCTTTAATCTTCTCTGCCTGCTGTTCTGCTTTGAAGATCATATCCAGGGCTTTAAGACAAATATTCTATTAAATGCTGTTGCAAATTTAATACAAAGTCATTTTGAATAATGTCAAAAATTTGTAACGAGTCTGCAGTGTAATGACATACCAGTGATCAGACAGATCTGCAATGTCCAGCCACAAGACATTGTCACCATCAGGCCCAATGAGCTACTTGCACGGCTTGGCATTGAGGACCTGGACCTGATCCTGAAGGAGAGAAGGCTCGGCTGGTATGGACACGCTGAATGCTCTAGTGGTGCAGTCAAGAAAGCATGTGACATACAGGTGGTTGGAAAGTGTGGACCTGGTAGGCCAAAGATGACCTTAAAGCAGCTGCCAGAGAGGGATTGTTACGGGCCTCCATGGCCTAGTGGTTAAGAGCGCTGACTCTTGATCATTAGGTCTCTCACCTGTGTGGTTCGAGCCTCGCTCGGGTCACGTGAGACTCCCAAGTTCTGCACCGGAAGGTTAGGTGGTTTTTCTCCGGGTACTCCGGTTTTCGCCCACCTGATTAACAATCGGCTCGATATGAGTGAAATAATCTTCATTACGATAACTGATCCATGTGATATTGGGCATTTTACAAACCTCAAAAAGGTAATTTTTGTGACGAAAATTTGTGATATTTTTCTTATTTATACTCCAATCATTGGTTTTGGGTGCTTGTTAGAACCGCCTCATTGAGGCGGTTCTAACGAGTACCCGCAACCTATGTCCAGGAGCAGAAATAAGAAAAATAATTTTTACCCCCGTAAACCCCAGTTTTCTCTATATAAAGTGGGGTTTGGAGGGGGGGGGGGGGGGCTTTATTTCACAGACTTGTTCACATGAGGGAAAGGGCCGTAAAACCAAAAAAAAAAAAAAAAAAAAAAATAAGAGAGGGATTGCAGAGAGTGGAAGCTCTCAGCTATCGACCCTCATGATAGATACACCTGGAGAGCTAGTGATCTGCCGTGTACATGGGCAGCAAACCAGCTACCTGGAAGGGGGCCCACTGATGTGGATGTTGTCCCTTAATCTGCATACTAGTACAAAAATCCAGTGCTGCTGCTGCTGCTGCTGATGATGATGATGATGATGATTATGACTGTGATACACTATCAGTACTTCAACATCATCATCATGTAATTTAACTTTCAATAGCCATTTTGTGCAAAACAAATATGCACTCTACTGGTTAAAGGTTTATCAGAAGAAGTTGGATTGCTGTAAAAATCCAGAAAATTGGGACACCTTGAGGCCTTGCTGTAATGCTCCTAAAATTTTAACAAATTTGCTTCATGATCAAGCAAGGAGTCCAAAAGATGCAGAATTAATGGCAAACAGTGTAGACCCTGATCAGACTGCTCCTTCAGGAGCAGTCTGATCTGGGTCTGCACTGTTTGCTTAGGCCTGTCTGTCCCAATACTTAGGATCATTACGGTAAAGTGATGGCCTTGACATGTGTAATACTGTTGACTCTATTCAGTACCATTAAGAAAACACAACCTTGAGACATAGTGTATTATTTCATGGTTCCAAAACATACATTTTTTTGATAACTTCTTATTTCTGCATCAAACAGAGATTGTGGGTATGTGTTAGACTAAGAATCACCTCACTGAACATAGACTGTGGGTGCTCGTTAGAAATGCCTCATTGAGGCAGTTCCCTCAGTGAGGCAGTTCTAATAGGTAACAGCAATCTCAGCTTTTGAGCAAAAATAAGAAAATTTGATGTATAACTCTGTAAATCCCACTTTT
The DNA here is from genome assembly GCA_963580285.1 of Lucinisca nassula. Lineage (NCBI taxonomy): Eukaryota > Metazoa > Mollusca > Bivalvia > Lucinida > Lucinidae > Lucinisca > Lucinisca nassula. The sequence goes on from OY757022.1 coordinate 21,594,700, forward strand.
ATCTGTATAAAATGGGGTTTACAATGATAATCATTTCTAGACCTGTCTATGTTATGCTTTAAACTCAAATACAAATAAATAACGGGCATCCGTGGCCTAGTGGATAAGAGCCCTGACTCTTAATCATTAGGTCTCCTACCGCTGTGGGTTCGAGCTTCGCTCAGGCCACATGTGAGACGCCAAGTTCTGCAAAGGCAGGTCAGGAGTTTTTTCTCTGGGTACTCTGGTTTTCACCCACCTCTGATTGACGATCGACTCGATATGAGTGAAATCATCTTGAAAGGGCCATAAAATAAAAAACAAATAAACAAAATTAGAACTTTGGGGAGTTTGTAATTGTACTTTCAGGTACAGGTAAATAGAATGAAGGAACAGACAGACAGAGTATCAGATGAGAAAGAAAAGATAGAGGGTAATCGACAACAGGCAGAGGAGAAAACAAAACTTGTTCAGAGACAGTTACGAGATTTACGGGAAGAGTTTTCCGATGTTCAGAAGAAGGAATTGGAAGTAGAATCAAAATTTAAAGAGAATGTAAGTACAGTAAAACCTGTCTTAGCGGCCACCTCTATTAAGCAAGCAACCTGTCTTAAGCAGGCATGGGTTTGGTTCCCCAAAAAGGCAAATGCATTAAATTTCACCTGTCTTAAGCAAGCACCTGTCTTGAGCAAGCATATTTGGTCATCCCTTTGGTGCTTGCTTAATACAGGTTGGACTGTATTATTCAGGATTGGAATGGCGCCATTTTACAGATTACACCACAACCTCTGTATAACACTATTGTTGGCGTCCAAAACGGAAACCGTGTTAGCTAAACAACAATGTTATATCCAAACAAAAACGTATAGATTGTACAGAAAAATTACCATTACAGTGCACCTATATAGCCAATGGAAAGAAACTGTGATTTACTCTGCAATAAATCACAGAATGGAAGAGAGTGACGTAAAAAGCCGCCATTTTATGATGTCACTCTTAGTTTCTTTAATGTTAGACAGTACAACATCATTTTCTTGAATCAGGAACGTTACAAAAGGACATAGATGCAAGTGTTACATTCAATAATTTTGGCAGGATTTCTTCTGACAGTGGCGAATGGTTGAGAGAATTTGAGAAAAACAACATAATTGTCAATTTGCAATGTGTTTGAATTGAAATAGATCAGCCTTAGCAGTGAACTATTGTTTTTAAAAAATCAGTGTTTGTCGGTCATTTGCAAAGTAGATAAATCACTCGCATTTGTGATTTGATCCGCTTTACAACTGACATCCAAACTGTGATTTATTACTTAACAATCCACTGCTAGAGCTGATCTACTTCTTAATTATCATATGAGCCATGTCATGCCAAATTTTGCCATTTTCAAACAACTAAGATGCAGATCAGACTGCGCATTTGTGCAGTCTGATCAGCGTCTTTGTTAGTTTCCTGGCACACATAGTGGCATGGGGCCCTGGGGTTTTTAGTATTTGTCTTTGGCGTGTGTTTGTGATTCTGTTAAACAAACAAGCAGTTAACAGGGGGTCTTGGAGAAATAGATTGGGCTGCATGGTGCTTCCACGCAGAGCTGAAACTGAATGCACATGAGTACTGGTAAACCACTAAGAAGGTCTAAGTCTGCCAAGCAAAGTGGTGTGATTCGGACCATCCCTGCATATAAACTGTTGGTTTGTTTGGGCGGTAGGGCTTGAGATCTCATCTCAATGACAGGTGAAAGTCTCACAAAATTGGAAGCAGTGTCTCCAAAATGACCTAAATAGTGTTGATGGGGATGTAAAACCACAATTGAAACAAACAAAGTTAACATGATGCAAGAAGCATCTCCCATTATCCCATCAGGTTAACAAGGTAGTGAAATGCAGACCCCGCTAATCACCACTTTATATTGAGAAAAGTGGGGTTTACAGGCGTAATTATTAGTTCCCTTTTGTTTACTCAAACACCAAGATTGTGGGTACTCTAAGAACTGCAGCGGTGAGAGGGCTGAAGCCACAGCGTTGTTCTTTGGAAATACCTGTCCACTATATAATCAATCATTTGTGAATGACCGACTTGTATTTTTGGTAGGAATCAAAGATTAGAGATCTAGAAACAGACTATGGGCAGAACCAAGCTGATCTGAAACTAGCATTTAAAAGAATAGCCGACTTACAGGCAGCTCTTGAAGACGATATGGATAGTGATATAGACTTGTCAGATAGGTAATTTGCTCATTAGGAAAACATGGCCGTGTGAAATAATGGCGTCCAACATGGTGTCAGAAGTTACATATATTACGTAAAAATGATAATATCTTTCTTATTTCTGCTTTCAGCATAGATTGCGGGTGCTCGTTAGAACCGCCTCATTGAGGCGGTTCTAACGAGTACCCACAATCTATTGTTTGGAGCAAAAATAAGGCAGATAATGTTTACCCCCTTACACCCCACTTTTCGCTATATAAAATGGGGTTCAGAGGGGTCTTCGTTTCACGGACTTGTTATTGTGATGTACACAATTTAACGTTTTGACCACTTACGAGTTTGTTATGCTAAGGATGCTTTGAGCAACTGGGCTCTGGCTGACACCTCTAGAAAAAATAAGTATGCATTATGAAAACACACCTATACAAATACACTGTAACCTTTATTTCCCAAAAAAATGAAAATTTTAAGATGAAAAAATGTGATATTTTTCTTATTTCTGCTCAAAATAAAGATTGTGGGTACTCGTTAGAACCGCCTCATCAAGGCGGTTCTAATGAGTATCCACGATCTATATTTTAGAGCAGAAATAAGAAAATAAGGTTTACACAGTTAATTTTTTTGTGGGGGTGGGCGTGGTGGTGGTTAACGCTCTTTCAACATGGAACTGATAAAATAGCACCTTAGATTTCAGAGGTGTATAGGGAGAAAGTTTAACCCTTAACCCTTGACCTGCTGAATATTTAAATATGCCACACCCACCACTGATTATCAACCAATCAGATTTCTTGATGCAAATCATTGCAACAAATTCATGAACTGAATGACAAACAATGAAGATCCTGAAGAAGCCATCTGATCTGGATCTACATTGTTTGAAAGACGAGACATATACAGACTCAGCAGGACAAGAGTGAAAATTATTAAGTACACCCGATAAATGCAACACCATTTGGAAAGGGAGATAAGGTTGGCAAGCAGATATTTACCTATTATATTTGCACCTGGTACTTTCGAAATTGGGCCTTTCTCTATAAGGAAGGATTTTGCTATTTTGGATAGGTCCCATACAAAATGGCCAAATATTACTGTTTAAACATCATATTCCATGAGGGTATGTCTTCTCTGTTTAAATGTTATGGTCTTCTTTTTTTGATCCAAGATTTACATTACGAGAACACGCCTATATAATTTTGACCCCCTTCATACCCCACTTTATATATAGTAAAACTGGGGTTTAAGGGGGTATACATTATTTTTTCTTATTTCTGCTCAATCTATGTTTTGAGCAGAAATAAGAAAAATATCACGATTTTTCGTGTTAAAATTTCTAATTTTTGGCCAAAAATTGGCAATGTATTTGTATAGGTGTGTTTTCGAAATGATACAAAATCCAGACGATGTACTGAAATAGCTAATAGCATGTACAGCTTGATACAATAACTCATGTGTGTTCACTTTATGTATATGATTCATATTCAATTCACTGCATTTATTTGTTGTAATGTTATATCACCAATTGATGGAAGAGCACAGGAAAGTTGTTTTAATGGACTTTTGATGGCAACTTGAGCATCAACACGCACAACTTACATTGTAGTTGGGACCCAGAGCAAAATATGATTTTATCAGTAATCCTCTATATTAATTGCATTGTAACACCTTGACCTGATCAAGATATGCTATAGCTTTATCAGGTCAATCTGACATGCACTTTTATGAATCAACTGGACTACTGGAATAATTGGCAAAAATATTATTATTATAGGGAAAATTGGAAAACATACATGAAAAAATTGTCAAAGGAAAAATTAATGTCAGCTGATAGTAAATATATTGAGCGATTAGAAAAAATAATGTCAGCTGATAGTAACTATATTGAGCCATTATTGCACGCTGGAATGGTGGGATGCAGTGAGGACAAGCCACAGCTGATCATAAATTGCCAATTCATCCCATGTTTTCAGACAGACAGGCCTTAGCAAACAGTGTAGACCATGATGAGACGCCGCAAAATGCGGCGTCTCATCAGGGTCTACACTGTTTGCCACTCATCCAGCTACTTTAGACATAACATCGGGTAGTAAATTATGCTTGTTCAAATTTTAGAACAACTATGGTAAGGAGTTGAGGCGTCTGAATATTTGGTGTAAATACATTCTATCCATACATATATTATTGCTATACATTGTATTAAGGCATGTATTAAGGCAGTGTGTGCAAAATAGAAGTGGAGGCAATGATCAGGAAGCGATACAATCAACCCACAGCTCCCATCAGAGACACCAAAGGGAAAGAAACACAGACATGAAACAGCATACCCTAATGGAAACATCAATAGTGGAAAGCCAAAAGGACAGTTACTTTCCCACAAAATAGCCAATAGGCTATCCAAAATAAAAATATATGAGCGACACAAACACGCAAAGACAAACCATAACAAAAATAAACCATGCAAGTTGTTGGCAAAAACTTGTATACAATAATTAATGATTGTTTGTAATTTAAAGAAATATATTTGTAAACACCATTGCTTACTACTAAGTTAAAATAATTTATGATTATTCTTATATTTAAAGAAGTGTATATTTGTAACCACCATTGCTTACTACCAGGATTGGTGTGGTGCGTTTATCTTCCTAAATCATTTGTCATTGACCCGCTTTCTTGCAGTGAATTTGACGAGGACTCCGAATCTGACTTAGACTCATTTTTACCACGTCATAAACGGTCCCCGCTAGTTCGGAGACGGGGAAGTCTCGATAGCAGTTCAAGGTCAAGGGTGGAGTCTGCTTCTAGCGCATTAACAGATTTGACAGAAACTTCTAGTCCGAGGTTCGCAAATAGTCACGAAGCTAGTATGTATTGCTTTGCTTAACTCTTGTTTCTGATCTTTTTGAGTTCTGTTTCTTTTTCATTTATTTATTTATATATTTATTTATTTGTTTCAAGAGTTGAAAACAAACCTTTTACTGGGAGTAAAATACGTTAACAAATAAGATGCCAATGATAACAGTTGTTGTATGTTTTGTCATCTGCCGGTTACTTTAAAAGTCATTTTTGCAAATAGTGTGGACCCAGATCAGACTGCTCCTCTAGGAGCAGTCTGATCTGGGTCTACACTAATTGCCTTTATGCAATTTTTTTTTTTAAAAAAAAGTTTGCAAGAAGATTCAGCAGATGACATAAGCAGACGACATATTCAGGTGTAGTTTTTCTCTGTGTCTAAAGGGTTAAAATTCTTATATTCAGAACACCTTTGGCACAGTTCAAGTGTTCTTTAACACCACTTTTGAACAGTCCCAAAGGTGGTCTTTTCCTAGTGGGCACTGGGTGTAGGAAACGCAAAGAAAGAAAAACTGAAAGCATTTACAGTCAAACTTCAATGGCTCAAACAGATTTGGGAACACGAAAATCTTTTCGAGACAGGGGCGCTTCGAGCCACTGAGGGTTACTACCAGGAGGCATAACAGAGTTAATTTGGGGACATCTTTTCAATAGTATATAAAAAAATATATGTTGTGTTCTCATTAGAATTGCCTCGTCGAGGAGGTTTTAATGAGTACACACAGCATACATTGTCAGATGAGGCGATTCCAATGAGTACACACGGCATACATTGGCAAGGTAAAATCGAAAATCTCCTTAATTATCCTGCACTGTTGCTTATGAAGAGGCGTTTCGTAGGGACTCCAGAGAACAGGTTTGACTCAGCCATGGCATACAAGCCCTCAGTGTTCGAGCTACCGTATTCGGGCGTGTATTACCCGCAGTTTTTTTCCCTCAAATTACAGGCCCAAGTTCAGGGTGCGGGTAATCCGCCCAAATTATTTTTGGACCATTTTATTTTTACTTTTGTCAGCTGAAAATGCGATGCATCTCGTGTTATAAGTATTATTCTTAAAACTCTGATTTTAAACGAAATAAACAAGCAAGTTCAATGCAAAAATCAAAGTTTTTGGGCATCAAAACCGCCGCCCACAAACCACCGCTACAGTTGTTTTTTTTTTCTGCACGCGATCGGTAAATGACGTCATCGGACCCCAGCGACCCCACACATGTCTATTGTTTTATCTTAATGGGGCGTATCTCTCTCATAAAAAATTGTTTGGAAACGGTGAAAAAATCTCAATAGCAAAACGGTTGTGGAAAACAGCGTTTTCCGTAAGCTCCGTGTCAATACCAACAACAGCATACAGATGTGTTAACACAAATTTTCTCGCCAAGCGTCTGCTTTTTTGGCGCCAAAACATAACCATTTACTAGATAGTAGATAGTCGTAGCAACTAAGGAGCAATTAAATAATTTTCACATTGATTGCGGATTAAATTTTATGATTGGGGAATAAACGCAAATTAGAGACATAATTTGACCATATTTTCACACCTTATCGACACGCACCGCAGGGTGGCAATTATATGACAGGGATTAACAAAAGTGTCATAATTGAACCGTTATAAATCATCAAACAGTTTAAATCCAAATCAGACGTCTGCGGCGTCTTTCTGAGGTGTCTGATCTGGGACTGCACTGTTTGCCGATGTCCCAAAAAAGAGACGTCTGCGGGTCTTTCTGAGGTGTCTGATCTGGGACTGCACTAGTTGCCGATGTCCCCCAATAAGGGCTGCGGGCATATGTGGGTTAATAAATAAATTACAATGGTGAACAGGTAAAGTTTTTTTAACATTTTAATGCAAAATACATGCTTTCTGATGATACTCGCATGCACGTGCATTTTCCCGCCTTTTGAAGACGATCTCGCGTTCCGTTGTGTGTTACAAAAACTGGCCAAATTCTTACTTTTTCTCACTTACCCATCCACAAAAATTTCAGCAAATGTTCCATGTGGGTAATACAACAGAATAACAGTTTTCCCCAAGATTTTGGCAAAAAGGGGGGGGTGCGGGTAGTACGCAAATGCGGGTAATACACACCCGAATACGGTAATTTTACCTGGTCTTAATAATGGAGTTTCATTGTACTTCGTACTAAGGGATGTAATAAAAAAAAAACATGAAGAAAAGCAGTGCTTCGGGTGTTGAACTTTGCAGGCTGTCTATAAATAGTTTATATTATTGTTCCGGGAGAAAATTTTGACTCTAAGGTTGACTTACAGTTCTAGAGTGGACAAAAATGAGTACTGGATACAGAATTGGTCACTATGTTCATGGGGATGTAACTTCAAACCCCCAAACACTGAGTTATGGTTCTTGTTGTCTGCACATCATTTGATGGATGGTTTTTGTTTGTGCAAATTTAACCCTTCAACTGCTGATCAGAAACAGCAGACACATTTTCAAAGTGTTTTTTTTTTCTTATTATTTTTCAGGGAAAATAATGCTTGATATTACATGTGAAAAGTCTGCCTAGCAGACGATTCACATGTAATGTCAAGCCTTATATATAGTAAGAAAAATATTTTAAAAATCAAAAATTGTCGTCTGCTCTACAATTTGCAAGGGAGGTAGCTTTCATGACTTCCTGTTTACTTTCATGTTCTAGTAAATTGAAACACAAAAAAAAAAACGGTGTTCTCTGAAGTAAACTCCACTTGACAAGGCAGAACATTTTTATGAGTGGTTATCCATGACAGAAAAGATTGAAATTGAAATTAAGCGAATGTAATTAAGTTACCCCCACCCCCCAAACCCAACACACACACTTTTTAAAGCAGAATTTTAGTGGTACTACAACCTTGTTATAAGACGATTTTGAATATAATACAGTAAGAGAAGGGTCCCCAAAATGTATAGGTTATATAGTTAAATGACAGTTAATCTTTAAAAGGCATAGATTATGTAGAAAAATGGCCATATGTGGTATTTTTGTAGATAAGCTAAACATTTTTGTTCGGATATAACATGGATAACTATTAAACCATATATCAGTGGTGCAGTGGATAAGCTACTCACCGCACAAACCAGGAGTTGTGGGATTGATTCCGGGCTTCTCCAGACTTTCGAATCAGTCTTTAAACCGAGGTCCCGTCCCCATATAACCTTAGTTGTTGGTGGGATGTAAAACTCAAACACACACAACATGGATAACTTACACCATTTCTGCTTTGAATCTCAACAATAGTGTTGTAGGGAGTTTGTGGTGTAATACTTAGGAGAGGTCATTAATTAGTATTGATTGAGGGCCAGAATGATGTATTATAAAAATAAAAACATGTGCTCCCCCTTTAAAAGAAGTATGTATCTCGATAACTGATCTTTGACTTGATATGCTAGGCATGCTTTTCAATATTATCCCATTTTGTACCAGAAACCCAAAACGGGTACCCTGGCAAACAGTGCAGGCCCAGATCAGACGCCACAGAACGCGGCGTCTGATCAGGGCCTCCAATGTTTGCTAAAAGTTCAGTCATTTTCCAAATAAATTTCGATGAAAACACAACCGGACACCCCTAACTTTTGAAATGAACTCCTGCTATATATAAGGAGGAAGATTCCATTTGGTACAAAAAGGGTTAATTAATATTGATTGAGGGTCAGAATGATGTATAATAAAAATAAAAGCATGTGCTCCCCCTTTCAAAGAAGTCTGTATCTCGATACCTGATCTTTGACTTGATATGCTAGGCATGCTTTTCAATATTATTGATACTCAATTTTAGCCTGGTTTCCTGCTGAATAAAAACATGGTATGCATTACTGTTAATTGAACTGAACATAATGATAACACACCCGTGCGAAATAGTGCACTTTTCATAGCTCCAAAATGGCTGATTTTCTAATTAAAATCTGATGCAGAAAATTGCTATATTAAGACCACCTTTGGGACTGTCCAAAAGTGGTCTTTAAGACCACTTTTGAACAGTCCCAAAGGTGGTCTCTGACCAGAGGACAGAGTATGCAGAAAACACAAGAAAGAATAACTACAACCTATCAAATAAACTTTATAAAGCAGAATTAGTCTTAATTTTAGGTGGTCTTAATAGCGGAATTTCTCTGTATATTGTTCTTATAAATACTGCAAACATAGGTTGCGGGTGCTAGTTGAGGCAGTTCTAATGAGTACCCTCAACCTATGTCTAAGAGCAGAAATAAGAAAAATATTGTATACCCCTTTAAACCCCAGTTTTCTCTATATGAAGTGGGGTTTAGGTGGGTGTTCATTTCACGGACTTGTTCATGTGATGTTTTATGGGGGACAGGATTATTTTATATGTGACTGTTTTTTTGTGTTTCTTTTTCTGTTTAGCTCTTTATTGGTAATACAGAATGTGAATAATTAAATGGTTCTGAATAAATGGGCCAAGATTCTTTTCCGCTTCCGACTTCCTGTTCATAGTGCATCTATCATTTCATCTCAACTTTGTATACCTAATCCAGAAGATGGCAAGAAAAGCTCACCTAAAAATGTTATCTGTTCATGTCATCTGCTGAATTTTCTTGCAAACTTTTCAAACATATTTTTGCATACAGGCAAAGTGTGGACCTAAATCAGACTGCTCCTAGAGCAGCAGTCTGATCTAGGTCCACACTTTTTGAAAACAGTGTGGACCCAGATCAGACTGCTCCTTGAGGAGCAGTCTGATTTGGGTCCACACTTTTTGCAACAATGACTTTTAAAGTAACTGGCAGATAATAAAGCAGACCACAGTTGCTGTGATTGGCATATTAAGGGTTAACATAGCCATATCACATTGCAGAGACCATGTATCTCTCAAAATGGCAATTCAGGATAGGTCATGTGTCATGGCTTGTCTGTCTAACAGAATTCAGGGAGCTGCATCATGCAATATGGGTCTTCCATCACATCAGCCGTGATAAGTGAAAAGGGGTCTTCCAGAGCCGTGAAAAGAAAATATTTATTTTGCATAATTGAGGTTGCTGACAGTGTCACACACTAAGAGTTAACCTGCCTTGCTGGGGACACCAAGGCTGATTTTCAGTAGAATCTTAATGTAATCTGAGCATTCATTATGTTCTCTGCTTAAGGCGAATGATTGTTTCCATTCTTTTATGCTTAGAGATAAATTATGACTTTCCATTCTTTTATACCTAGAGATAAATTATGACTTTCCATTCTTTTATACTTAGAGATAAATTATAACTTTCCATTCTTTTATGCTTAGAGATAAATTATGACTTTCCATTCTTTTATACCCAGAGATAAATTATGACTTTCCATTCTTTTATACCCAGAGATAAATTATGACTTTCCATTCTTTTTATACCTAGAGATAAATTATGACTTTCCATTCTTTTATACCCAGAGATAAAATTATGACTTTCCATTCTTTTATACCTAGAGATAAATTATGACTTTCCATTCTTTTATACCCAGAGATAAAATTATAACTTTCCATTCTTTTATACCTAGAGATAAAATTATGACTTTCCATTCTTTTATACCTAGAGATAAATTATGACTTTCCATTCTTTTATACCCAGAGATAAATTATGACTTTCCATTCTTTTATACCTAGAGATAAATTATGACTTTCCATTCTTTTATACCTAGAGATAAATTATGACTTTCCATTCTTTTATACCTAGAGATAAATTATGACTTTCCATTCTTTTATACCTAGAGATAAATTATGACTTTCCATTCTTTTATACCTAGAGATAAATTATGACTTTCCATTCTTTTATACCTAGAGATAAATTATGACTTTCCATTCTTTTATACCTAGAGATAAATTATGACTTTCCATTCTTTTATACCTAGAGATAAATTATGACTTTCCATTCTTTTATACCTAGAGATAAATTATGACTTTCCATTCTTTTATACCTAGAGATAAATTATGACTTTCCATTCTTTTATACCTAGAGATAAATTATGACTTTCTTAAATCCCTAAATCTGTTTGCGATTCAGATATTAAGTAATGGAAATGATCAAAACTGTGTGTAGAAACATGCCTGGTGCCTCAAGGGAGGGTAATCTTACAAAACTGCATGGTGTGCAACCTCTCAATTACAGTGAAATTCCGCTATTAAGACCACCTAAAATTAAGACTAATTCTGCTTGCAGTCATTCTTTCTTAGTGTTTTCTGCATACGGTGTCCTCTTGTCAGAGACCACCTTTGGGACTGTTCAAAAGTGGTCTTGTCTGAGACCACCTTTGGGACTGTTCAAAAGTGGTTTTAAGACCACTTTTGAACAGTCCTAAAAGTGGTCTTTACTAAGTTATTTTACTGTATGTATGTAAAACATGAGATACCAAGTTTGTCTATTAATAATTATGTACAAGTTAAGCCCATTTTTCTACTGACTTGAGAAGATGACAGGCCTTATAAAAATTTTTTTGGATGTTCAAGTTGAAATGCTCAGTTGGTTTGGCCATGAAAAATTATCAAACTTAGGAAACCTGGACCTTTTCTGCAAGCTGCAGCTCGTCCAATTAATGAATTGGTAATCAGCTTACTGATGCATTTTGCATATCATTTGCTATTCTAATGCACTTACGTATGTAACGCGACGTCTGATTGGATAACGTCAAAAATTTGCGACAGTATATTCCACGATATACTGTCGGAAATCCGACGTCACCACGTAACGTCGTTTTTCATTGGCTGACATTTGGTTTTACGCAGCTCACAACGCCTGCCGCTTTGTGCAAAATAGTACAATTTTTAACAAAACAACCGAATAAGTACATTAGAATGGGGATAACTGTATTGAAAATTGTCATTTGGGGAGGTAAATCGGTGGTTTTACGGTCGCAAATTCCGTTTTACGGCTCCGCTGACGCGTCGCCGTAAAACGAAATTTCCGACCGTAAAACCACCGATTTACCTCCCCAAATGACAATTTTGAATACAGTTATCCCCTAAATATGCTAATAACAGCTGCACATTATGACAACACACCCTGCGACACAGTGCATTTTTTCACATCTCCAAAACGGCTACATTTCTGATGAAAAGCCGTGATATTTTTCTTATTTCTGCTCCAAGACATAGGTTGTGGGTGCTCATTGAGGCGGTTCTAACGAGTACCCACAACTTATGTCTTGGAGCAAAAATAAGATTTCTCCAAGACATAGGTTGTGGGTGCTCGTTAGAACTGCCTTATTGAGGCGGTTCTGACGAGTACCACAACCTATGTCTTGGAGCAGAAATAAGAAAAATAATGTTTACCCCCTTAAACCCCAGTTTTCCCTGTATTAAGTGAGGTTTAGGGGGATGTTTATTTCACGGACTTGTTCACATGATGATTTTGCATATTTCTTGCTATTTTGCAGACTAAGTGTAATTTATTATTCTTATATTGCTAACACTGTATATGTACTTAGAATATTTATATTTAAGCATACAAAGATTTTTTGCTCGGTTTTAAGTGCCCTTTCAAGATTCCACTTTTTTTGAGCTGATCTTTAATCAGAGGCCAGTTAAAACAGGGGTACTCAGAGAAAAACCACCTGACCTTGCACCCCACCCCATCAGGGCTTGGAGAAATAGATCTAGCTGAAACAGTCAAACTTTCGAGTATTGTTGGCGGCTTAGGTCTAAGCCTGCCCAGGCAGAGTGGTGTAAGTCAAACCACCCCTGAAACCCTAACAGTAGAAATCCTACAGAATGGGAAGCAACATCTCCAAAATGACCTAAATAGTGTTGACCAGAACATAAACCATAATACAAGCAAACAAAACCACCTGACCCTATGTTGCAGAACTTGACATTTCATGTGTGACCTAGCGAGGTTCAAACCCACAGCAATGAGCTAAGCCTGCCTAGGCAGAGTGTTGCAAGTCTGACCGTCCCTGCTCATAAACCATAGGGTTTTCTTTTGGCAGCAGGGCTTCAGATGTAATTTCACCTCAAAGTCTGACAAAATCCCACAAAACCACAAATGTCTCTCAAATGACTAAATTGTGTTGACAGGGATGTAAAACCTTAACACAAACAAAACCCTTTCACCCACAAGTTTCTGATAATCATATGGACAACAGCAGTGAAAGCCAGGAGTATTGTTACCTTTTGATTGATAATAGACCCCAAAATTATATTTCTTGCACACCAGACAAGGAAATCCGCAATTTTACCCTGGGATAGAAATTTATGTTCTGACCCTGGTGTTCCGACCGAAAATTGAATACAGTCGAACTTCACCTTCGGGACCTCGAAAATCTGTTCGAGACAGGGGTAGTTCGAGCCACTGAGGTTACTGTCAGGAGGCATAACGAGATACTTTTAGACATCTTTTCGGTGTTCTATAATGAAAATGTATGCTGTGTGTACTCATTAGAATTGCCTCATCGAGGCGATTCTAATGAGTACACACAGCATACATTTGCAAGATAAAGGACTAAAATATCCTTAATTATCCCTCACTATTTCTTATGTAGAGGATGTCGCCAGGGGCTCAAGAATGGGTTCGACACATCCATGGTAAACGAGCCATCGGTGTTCGATCCATCAAAGTTCTACTGTATTATCGCGTGTTTGATAAATGCACTGGTTGATTATGACCTTGTATGTGCCTCCGTTAAAGTTGACTTCACAGCAACGTCACTAAACATTCCTGCAGTGTCAACACAATATGGCGGACGTTGGTAACCGAAGTGACTGCAGCATTAAAAATGTGCTTTAAGAAATGGAAGGTATGCAAGAAAAAGAATCCAATATGGGTGTGAGGGGTGGATAGAAAAATCCGTCCCTCGGGACCACTGTCCGGCATCACTCGGCAAGCCTCGTGATGCCCGACAGTGTCCCTCGGGACAGATTTTTCCATCCACCTCTCACACCCATATAAGATTCTTATATTATCAACCTTTGGAGCTGCATCAGGGGTTTTTCCTAAGAATCAAATGTGTTGGTCCACACTCAAAATCTACTTGTCCGACTTAGTTTGAATTGGTCCACTGATTTTGGCATCTGGAGCCAATTGTTCAAAATTAATGACATAGTTAGTTTACAAAGCATGTATTTGTTTGTTTGTATTGGAGTTGAATGGCCCAGTCAACACTATTTTAGGTCATTTTTGAGCCGGTCAGTTAACCTTTCCACACTTTTCCTGGGCAGGCTTATACGCAAACGGTTAACCAATACAGTTCACATTCTTTCGCCAGAAACTGACAACTGCCCTGCTTGAATCAGCGGAAGGGAGAGAATGACCGTAGGAAAGATTTCATGATAAATCTCCACAAAAGAATGTTGCCGACCCCGACAGGTATCGAACCTGTGTCCTCCTGATCACCAATCAGACGCGCATCGGACTGAGCTACCGAGGCGAGCTTACAAATTGTTAAAATTTTATTAAATGTAGATAAATTGAATACCGAAATGGACTGCTCCACGGGACATATGGCATGGCTAGTCCTAATAGGTCCCGTTCCAAAATATCTGGTCCTGGACTTAGTGGGAATGGGAGCACCAGGCATATTTTCTGCCAGTTTTCAAAGGGAGACAATTTTTTGGGACTTTTGGTTTGCTTTTCTATAAGTCCTGCCCCACTGAAAAAGGGGGTCTACTCTTAAAGGAAAGAATTTGCTCCTCTGGAGCAAATTCTTTCCTTTAAGAGTTGACCCCCTATTGACATGGGAGACAAAAATACTTTTGATGGAGTTGCCTTCCCTGAGGGTGTATCTATTCCCCTTATGGACTCCAGTCTTATTTCCAAGTTTCAATCCATTGTGGATGAAGTCCCCGGCAATGGTGTTTGTTGCTGTTTGCACACTGACCCTAATGGTGCAGTGGTAAAGCATTGGATATGAGATCGAGGGGTACCCGGTTTGATCCCCGCAAGCGTCAAGTGTTGTTTCCTTGAGCAAGAGACCTTTATCCACGTTGCTTAGTACTGGTTTCTTCCCAGGAAGAGTACAAAAAGAAAGGCCACTTGGAAGATTAGTACTAGATACTAAATGTGTTGCCCTCTATATGTAAAGTTGATGATTGTTAACAGTATTATTATTTTCAAACTTTTATTTTGCAGGTGAGGCATGACACTAGTTAGTTACCATAGCAACAAATTGTGATGATTCAACAATCCGGGCCATGTGCAAAATTTTACCAAAGTAGACACGGAGAGGGTTGACAACGGTCCACACAAGATGGGCATTTGAATAATATGTTCTCATTTCTCAAGCAGATAAAGCTCTGAATAGTCATTAGAATTGCCTCACCGAAGCAATTCTAATGACTCCCAGAAATCTGTGGGTAGTCATCAGAATTGCCTCATTGAGGCAATTCTAACGACTACCCACAAGATTAATGTTGTCAGACAGAATTTATATGAGAAAAAAAGTGAAAACTTGTTCTCGTCAAAAGTTTTGCATGGGAAGGACTTCCTGGAGAAGACCTAGGCAAAATAGAGGGAAGAAACAATATTGGAGTTTCTGAATAAGAGAACAGTATATAATTACAAGATACTTGTACCAAAATAAGGTCTTTCATATTGGTACACCACAACCTCTTTATAACACTATTGTTGGGGGTCCAATGGAGACACCATGTGTCATATCCAGATAAAAATATATAGATTATATAGAAAAATGACCATTTATGGTCATTTTTCTGTATAATGTATAATTTTTTTTTTTCAAATATGTATAGATTACATAGAAAAATGACCTATATAATCTATATAGCTTTTTTTATCCATCTTTAAACCATCCTCTAAAGGATAGGATTTCCAAAGAGGTATTTAATGTGTACTTGTCCTGGTGGGCGGAGTGCTGGGGGTGGGGGGGGATGCAAAGAAATCGGAAAGAAGAAAGAACCAAATGTATAGTATAGGTGGTTTTGCCTTCATAAAAGACATGATATGCATTGCTTTTCATGGAAGGATGAAATTTTTAATAACTCATTTTATCATGTTCCTTAGAAATATTATATTATATTCAAAGGACTGTGTACATATCATAAATGGTCCCAAGTATTACAGGAGGAAAAGATATGTTTATAGTTTTAAGGTCTGTAGACACAGTAAGGAATAATAAATATACAAAGTTAAATATATACAAAAAAAAAAAAAAAAAAACATATCGGTATGACATAGTACTTTTTCCAGAACTTCAGAAATTATATTTTCTGGTAAAAATTTAAGGTTGGTTTCTTATTTCAGCTTCACACACAGATTATGGGGTATGCATTAAAACAGCCTCACTGAGGCGGTTCTAATGAGTACCCACAACATAGATTATGGGAACTTGTTAGAACCATCGCACTGAGGCCGTTCTAAAGAGTACCCACAATCTATCGTTTTGACCAGCAGTATACCGTTGTAAATCCCACTTTTCTCAGTATAATGTGGGTTTTCAAGGGTGTTCATTACATGGGCTTGTTACTTTATACATTCTTTAGTTGTACATGTAGTTATTTATCAGAAAATAGTTTGTAGCCTAGATCAAAAGATAAAGCTCAGAATGACAAGTCTTTTAATATCAAATATAACTACCCATCACTACAATTATAGCCTTTTCACCAGACGCAGGTCTGGGACAGTCTGACACAAAAAAAATCTAGCCAGAAATGCCACCGGCATGTCCCTTTTCCCGTGACCTCCCCAGCGTCGAGTCCTGATTGGTCGCTGATGTCACATGACCTATCAGACCAATAGGCAGACGATACAGGTCACGTGACCGTGATTTTCGCGCCGAGAAGATCATTATTTTTTCAGACTTGCTTGGGATAGGATGGTCAAACTACATTCCATGGAAGAATGAATAAACGGATAAGTGTTTTATTCTTTTTTGATTTTGCACTTACCTTGAGTTTCCACAACGTACTTAGGCTTTGTAAGCTTACTGTTTATTCCGAAATTCTTAGAGACTTTATTTCGCGTGTTTCTGCCGACATTACATGTGTAGTGGTTGTCCGCCATTTTGAATTTTCACTTGGAAGTTTTGTTTATCATGTGATCAACCGTTTTTGGTTTTTGATAAGCACCACACTTCTTTTCATGTTATGTGCCAGGGTATAGACTCGTATTATTCCTGGTAATGTTTTAATTGAAGTCGGCGTTGTGGAAACTTAAATTGCCAGAAAAGAGGACGGTTTTTGTGCGTGTTCTTTCCACTTCCGGTATCGGAAGACGTTGTATCGCTGAATAAAAATTCTCAGCATTAATTTAGTTTTGAACATGTGCAAGACCCGTCTTCGTTTAGCACTTATAAATCCCACGATGCAGATGGATAATATTCAGGTCCCTTTGTGGCCTTTCTATAGTATCTTCTAAACAGAATCCATCCAATTCGTGTGGGTCACCTTTGCCGAATCAAGATGAGCCAGTCTATGTCCCCTCCTCCCATTTGGGCCTGGGTTGACTAGGATAGGTTCGTCGACCGCCCCGTAGAGACCCTGCTCATAATTGCGGGGACTCCGGGGTGCGGGGAACCTATGCCCAAAAATTTTTTCCGAATCCATGTTACATACGAATTTTGGTACGGTTCCGATCCCGGTTTTTATCGGGTAACCTTTCCGGACCTTCGGTACTTAGTTTACCTTGGTCATATGCTTCTTTCCTCTTATTATGATAAATTTTTGTTATCATAATCTAAATTGGATTGTTTTCCCTTGTAAAACATACAGACTTGGGCATCGTTTATTGGAATACCGTGACTATTGCAAGTGAATCCGGGACGTTTCGGTACAGAGTCGTTTCGGCCTGGTTCGTTTTCGACCCGAATTTGCACCTGGATCGATTCGGCCTATTTCGGTGGGTCGGTTCGGCCTTGGGTCGATTCGGCCTTGATCGTTTTTTGGCACGGCTCCTTGAATGCTCAATTTTGATTCGGCAATTTCGCATGTTCAGTGCACGTTACACAATAAAGGGCCTAACACTGGGGAAGTTTAATTGAGCCTCGAGTGTTTTGCCCCTAGAGCTGAATCTGGGCCTAGTGAATTATCCTCTGGGGATATATCAATACTCAGAGGTTGGTCTTTTTTCGTCCTTACTAATTAGCGATTATGAGAAGGACATATTTAGAGCCTCATCACCTATTGATTCTAAAACTTTGAGCGGACCATGGCTTCCCAACGTTTTCAGAATCAAGCTTCAAGACCGGGGGCACCCGTGAAAAGAACTTGGAACATTGGTTCTAACAACAAAAAACATCAATTTTTTGTTCTTATGAAATTCCAAAATTCGACCCAGATTCAGTCTCTGTATATATGACGTCAGGGAAATTGGCATTACTTCCTGTTTCGACGCTCTAACATTGGAGCTTCTTACCAGGACTATTATTAAGTGGGTTCTCATTATGTCTGGTATTCTAATTCTACCCACTTTGCCTTCAAACAAGAGCATTCCGACCATATAGCTGCTATTCTAATGCTTTTGTTTATTTCCCGGTCATTTTTTCACATGCCATGGCTGTCTACCACCATGTTGCATGTTTGGCGCAACTCTGCTCTTGATAACTGGTTCAGTTTTTACTGAGCATAGTAAATGAAAACTTAGAGCCTCAGCGCCTCTTGATTCTAAAACTACAAGCGGACCATGTCTTCCCAACGTTTTCAGAATCAAGCTTCAAGACCGTGGGCACTCGTCTTTTTTGAAGTCTTCGGAGAGCGTATCAAGTACAGGTACCGCAACCAAGAGACGCTCTTCGACTACTTCCGATGACTTTTTAGTGCTTATCACCCTCGACTAGAAGATCTCAATCAGTCCTCGTCTACTAATAGATCATTCTCAGATCAGGGTACACGGTCCTTTCGTTCCAGAGGTCGGACTGGAACGAAATCTCCCAATAGAGGAAGACACAAGTCTAACAAATGACTTTCTTCCTTCCCCTCCTCTTCATCTTCTCCCAGTAGGAGCCGAGCTTTTTCAGTTCTATCAAGCCTTGGCTTCTTTTATTAAATATATTTTGAGTTTTATGAGTTTTGAGAAAGGGTTACTGGATTGAGTTCGTAGGAATCCTTTCTCTTTCTCACATGCAAATACTATTTCTGGTAAATAGTATCAAGAAAAGAAATCTTTTTATTGGAAGAGGAAGGGTTCTTCTCCAAAAGAAAGCCGTGTAAGTAGAAAAATTTCTCCTTTCCCCAGGCTTCTACAGGCGGATCTTTCTGGTCGAGAAGAAAATGGGAAATCGACTCATCATCGACTTCTCACATTGAACACAGATGATGCAAGTCGATCATTTCAAAATGGAAACTTCGTCCTCGATTAGTCAGGTCAATTCTCCCAAATTCGGGGACGATTTCCGTAGTTTTAAAGGACGCTTACCTTCACATCTCCATCCATAGGTCATTACGCAAATTCCTTCGTTTCACCTTGGATGGAATTTTGTGTATCAGTCCGTTGCCTTTCCTTTGTTGGATTTGTCAACGGATCAATGAAAAGAAAAGAAGAAAATGGGAAAATCGACTCATCATCGACTTCTCACACTTAACAAGATGATGCGAGTCGATCGTCTCAAAATGGAAACTTCGTCCTCGATTAGTCAGGTCAAATTTCCCAAATTCGGGGACGATTTCCGTAGTTTTAAAGGTCGCTAGCCTTCACATCTCCATCCATAGGTCATTACGCAAATACCTTTGTTTCACCTTGGATGGAATTTTTGTGTATCAGTCCGTTGCCTTTCCTTTGTTGGATTTGTCAACGGATCAATGTTTTTTCCCTGTTCACCAACTTAATGGAAATTAATTAAGCAGCTCTCATCATAGAATTAGGCCCCAATCTCGTGTAGTGTTCCGATGATGGGTTTTGTCATCATTTTTACAGATACTGTTTATCATACCTTGTCCTAACGTGTACAGGTTATTGTGAATTTAGATTTAATACACTTTATCGAGAAGTTGAAATTGACTCTACCTCAAAGATACTTCTCCAAATTTTTTTTCACGCCCCGAAAAACTTTCGATTTATGTCAGGGGTTTGTTTCCCCTTTTTAGAACTTAGTAATTGGATCCAGTTTTCCCTGGACAATCTCATCTTAGACCTTTCCAGTTTTTTTTTGCTAATATTATCACTGGAAATACCATACGGTCTATAGGAGCAATAAATTCCATTATCAAGATTGCTCTCTACGATTTATGAATCCCTCAGTATCAAATGGGGTCTCCTCTTTTAGAGACTATTCCCTATTTGTTTGTTCGCATGCCAGCCTTTCAGGTTGGTTTCCCACTTTGAACCTCAAGGATTAGTTGTTCAGGGAACGTGGGGCCTATATTAGGCGGGGCTATATATATATATATGTGTGTGTATTGTGTATGCGTATATATATGTATATATGTATATGTGTATAAACTTTCTGAAACTTCAGACAAATTTCCTTGGTTTATCAGTTCTTCATAGCTCCAAACTGAGGAACACCTTCATTATTGTTACTCCAGACAAATGAATAGTGTAGTTTTTTCTACTTATCAGGGAGTGACTCATTACTCTTCCCTGTTGGCTTTTACATGGAAGATTATAACTTGGTGTCTTCAGGAAGGTGTGTCTATCCTTGTCGGACACCTCCAGGCAGATTATGTCATTGGGATCGCCCCTATAGACCAGTTCACCATCCGTTCTCTACAGGGCGTTTTCTCAAATGGAGAGAACCTTTATTGGGCCTTTTTTAATCAAATGTCCAAACATCTGGGTTCTCCAATCAACTTCCTTTGTGTTTCAAGTTTCAGATCACCTGGAACATGCAGTTGATTTAAAATCTCTAGATTGGGGGAATCTTTTACATATGCGTTTACACCATTCAACTGAATTCCTCTAGTTCTAGGTAAAAATTCAAGCGTCCAAAAGCCGAGCCATTCTGATTACGCCTCCTATGGCCTCAGAGATCTTGGTTTTTTAGTCATTCTGAGCCTAGTCTCAAGACTTGCAACCCGTCTTCCAGTAGTTCCAGATCAAATATCTAAAAGGTGTGGGTCAAGCATTCCATTTCAATCCAGAAATGCTTTACTTACATATCCAGATGTTGTCAGGAATCAAACCAGAGGTAGACACTTTTCTGGTTTCTCTGCCGAGTGTATCTTCAAATATAGAAAGATCTCCACTCTCAAGTTTTACTCTGGAAGATGGAAGATAATTTCTAGTTGGTGTAGAAAAAGGGAAATAAATCCAGACAATTCCTCTAGGGAGGTTTTTTTACCGGATTTCTTTTTCTGTCTGTTCTCTACCCTTCAATTTCTATTTCATCTAAGAGAAGGGTACAGATCAGTAATCTCGAACATGTTAAAATTTTAGTCGGCTTCACACTTTTTCATTAAACCCTACCATCACCAGCTTATTAAAGGGGTTTTTCACTATGCCGACAGGTTTCCAGGACTTTGTATCCAAATGGAATCTTGCATGAGTATTGTGGTCTTTTCTAAACCACCTTACGATCCGGTGAATTCAGCTTCTTTTATTCATTTGATAGTCAAGCTGTATTTCATTTGACATTTGCTTCAGTTCGTAGAAGTTATAGTCATGCTTTGCCAATTACAGAGGGTTGTTTTCAGGTATGAGAAGAACAATGACTTCTTTTTCTCTTCTCATTCAACCTATTTTTGTTTCAGGCTATAAATAACCTTGTCTGAAACTATTATTTGTCCTGTCATTTCCAGGATTCGTGGATCGTAGGCTAATGTGAATTTTTTGTATACATTAGAATGTTTAAAACGTTTCGAGATTATCATGAGAATTTTTTTCTTTTCAATCAAGGGGTTTTGGATATATTTCTAACCATCCTTGATTGCAAAGTGGATTTGTAAAGTGATAAAGCTTCTACCAGTATATGCTAATTTCACTTCTGTCCTATTATCATTCAGAATACAGAATGAGGTTAGAACCTTCTACATTTTTGGCATATTGGAACTCCGTTTTTTCTTCAGAATGTTTTTTCTTACTGCGTAATGGATGTTCCAACGCTACTTTTCATCCCTTCACCTAAGGTGCTTGGTTCCCATTCGTAGTGGTACTCATTCCTTGGGTAGTTTAGTAGCTTCTCAATCTATTATGAGCAGCACTTATTTTGGGATTTTATTTTCCTTGGTTGTTTGTTAGCCTGTTTGAATAGGTATGAACCTTCTATTTTGACTCCGGTTCCTGTCCATTTATCTTCTCCACTTGTGAATTTTGGATTTGGATCCCTTGCAGTCATGGTGGATACTCTCTTACATTACCATCATTGGATGTTTTTTAAAAAGGGGTATAAACAACCAAGGTTGGAGGAGTTAGGTATGTGTAACTTTATTTTTCATCCAACCCTCCACTTGCTTTGAATTCAGGCTATAATTGTAGTGATGGGTAGTTATATTTGATATTAAAATGATATTTTTAATGTAAAATTAATTTTAATTAATAATATACCTACCCATCACTACAATGGTATGTCCCGCCTCCCAGCCCCGCCTGAAATATTTGTTTTCCTGAAAGAAATAATGATCTTCTCGGCGCGAAAATCACGGTCACGTGACCTGTATCGTCTGCCTATTGGTCTGATAGGTCATGTGACATCAGCGACCAATCAGGACTCGACGCTGGGGAGGTCACGGGAAAAGGGACATGCCGGTGGCATTTCTGGCTAGATTTTTTTTGTGTCAGACTGTCCCAGACCTGCGTCTGGTGAAAAGGCTATAATTGTAGTGATGGGTAGGTATATTATTAATTAAAATTAATTTTACATTAAAAATATCATTTTAGCTGTATACCGTGAAAATCCTAAAAATTTGGACACCTTAAGGACTTGCTCTAATTCTCCCAAAATTTTAACAAATTTGTTCCATGATCCAGCAAGGAGTCCAAAAGGTGCACATGGAATGGCAAACATTGTAGACACTGATCCTTCATCTGGGTCTGCACTGTTTGCTTAGGCCTATCTGTCCCATTACTTAGGAACATTACGGTACAGCAGCTTATCTCTGATCAGTATTAAAAGATAGCTTCAAGGTCTGTGTGGCCTAGTGTTTTAGAGTGCTGGTTCTTAAATATTACGTCTTTCACCGCTGTGGGCTTTAGCCTCAGCGAAATGGTTTTGAGCCTCAGTTGGGTCAAATGTGAGATCCCCAATTCTTCAATGGAAGGTCAGGTGTTTTTTCTCAGGGTACTGCAGTTTTCACAGGAAGGTTGGGTACACACCAGATTCACATTTGGCTCAATATAATATTATACGAAATAATCTTGAAAGGACCAGTGAATTTGTCATGCTTTCTTAAAGCAAGCATGTACACACAATACATTTTTCTGTCATTTTATGTTTATATATGGGTGGAGACACAATTGGGGGCGGGGTTTCTGTTTGCATTTAGATAAACTCAGTACTTCCAAGAAATGGGTCTGCTTGGAAAGGAAAGAATTTACTCCTCTGGAGCAAATTCTTTCCTTCAGGAGCAGACCCCTGTCGAGGAGATGATAAAAATATTTTTTGAAGAGGTGGCTCCCCTGAAGGTGTATCAGTTCCCCTTAAAACATAGTTGATTAATTAACTGGTTAACTTACCTTGACAGATCTGATATCACTGCCATTTCATAAATAAAGTCAGTATTATATTTGACTTAACAATTTCCCATAAATTTTCAAGTCTGACCTTGTTGAACATTACAAAACACACCTAGTCAAATATATCGACTATATCAAGGCATCACTATAGGCCTGGTATCTACGATATTGACTGTTAGTTTTCTTCTATCTAGCAATCTGTCTTTAATGATTTCATTGGGCGACAAGGCTTGAGATGTCATTTCATCCCCCAAAAAATGAAATTTTCAGAAAAAAAAGTTCTGATATTTCTAATATTTCTGAACAAAACAGATTGTGGATAATTTTTAATATTTCTGCACCAAACAGATTGTGGGTACTCGTTAGAACCACCATGGTGAGGCTTTTCTAATGAGTAGAATCTGTTAACAGGGGAGGTAACTCTTGAAAATATTCCTGTTTCCCTTTTCAATAGTGGTCTACTCTTGCTCCTTTGGAGCAAATTTTCTCATTCTTTTCGTTGAGAGTAGATCATCCATGGCCTAGTGAATATGAGCTCTAACTCTTAATCATTAGGCCTCTCACCGTGTTCCTGATCGCTTTGGCAACAGGAGACACCAAGTTCTGCAATGGAAGGTTGAGCAGTTTTTCTCTGGATACTCTGGTTTTTACTCACCTGATTAACGATTGGCTTGAAAAATGTGAAATAAACTTGAAAGGGCAGTAAAACCAGAACCAATAAAAAAAAAAAACCATGGCTGCCCTTTTTGTAGAGAATGACATAAAAAGTGCTAAATGGTTTCCTGGGAAACACTCTTACTATAATTTGTGTTGTAGCTAATGGTACATGTAATTGTGTGTTAACAACAAATTAGGCATGTGTGTATAGTTCGACCAAATTGACCCGAGACGGTGAACTCTATTAACAGAATTTCACGCCCGACTGAATGCATATATCTATCTTCGTCATTTTCCGAAGATGGCGATATTGTTATACAATATATAGAGGTTGGTTAATGGGTAGCTATTCACGAGAAGTATAGGCAAGCCGACGTATTAGGCGACAACATTGACTAATTTATTCCTTGCATAAAGGTCAGTCTCATGTCAAATTGTTCGAACTATAATATTAATGTTTCATGAAAATTTTAAGGCTTTTAATGGGCTGAGTTTCAGTATGGTGCTTTTAACTATGCATTTATTTCTGTGATATTTCTGTGTTTAACAAAGTATATGCGGAAAGTGCACGCCTTGGTCAATATGTGTGTTCATACATATGCCTTGCACATAAATTTTCATGTGGTTTTGTTTCTATCCACCTGTTTGGAACCATCGCTTACATCTACATGTACACTATTGGTAACGGTCTTATTTTGATGGTTTGAATTGAGGTTTTACGTCCTCATCAACACTATTTGACATTGATTTTGTGGGACTTTTTATTGCTCCAAGCCCTGATGGTTGGGGGTCGGTAAAGGTCTTTTGGTCACATCATTCAAAATATGTGTAATTTCAAAGAATGGAACGGGATAACACTATTGCTTAGATAAAAATCAAAGCCAGTGTCAGCAACAACAAATGTAAAGATTAACCATATTCAGCCTAGTAACTGCACATGCCCATTCAAAAATTTTTCTAGGCATTAGATCACAGTCCATGTCATTATCTATTTCTTTTTATCATATGACGCTGAGAGTCTAATAACACCATTTAATAAATTGGATAATCCACAAATTAGTTAGATACGCCCTGTAACGTTACATGTATGATGTCCTTGATGACTGACACTTTTGTGAAACAATTGTGAATAAAATTCGTTTTAAATGTCATATGATAAATAGAATCTTACATTTTTGCTAATGTATTATTGAATTTATAAAACTCGTTGAGGAAAAGGGATTTGTCCCTTTACTTCAACTTGTTTAATAAATTCAATAATACTTGGACACTTATGTAAGATCCTCTATATAATAGCATAAGTTTTCTGTACTCATGTGAATTGTTTCAACAATTTGAGGCAATTCAAATGAGTATCAGCAACATATGCATTTATAAACTTGTCCAGGATCTACATTTTCCAGTAATTTTGAAAAACTTTGATCGCACAGTGCAGTAATTAAGTTGAATACCATATATACAAAAATGACCATTTAGGGGCATTTTTCTATCTATTAATCTATACATTCTTTTTGCTGTGATACATTATTTTCTGAAACTGTTGCCGATGCTGGATGGCGTGGCTTAGTGTCTCTCAAACATCTGGTCTCTCACTGCTGTGCATTCGAGCCTTGGTCGAGTTACAGTCATGTGAGACACCAGCTTCTGCAACGGAAGGTTGGATGGTTTTTCTCCTCCCACCTCTGATCAACTACTGGCTCGATATTAGTGAAGTGATGTTAAAAGGGCTGTAAGACCCAAATAAATACAGAACACTGTGCTGTACACTTTAAATAATGGAAAGTTTTATGTAGAGGTTAAAGAATCCTACCGTAATTACATGATCAGATTGCAGGCTCGATACCTGCTGGGGCAGACAATGTTGAGATTAAGAAATGTAGAAAAAAGTTGATCATGAAATCTTTTCTATAGTTATTCTCTTCCGCTGATCCAAGAAGGGCAGTTGTCAGTCTCTGGCAAAAGAATATTCATTGTACTGGTTAATGGCTTGTGTATAAGCCTGACCAGGAAGTGTGGTTAGGTAAACTGACAATAAGTGTTGACTGGGTCATTAAACCCCACACAAGCCTCCTTCGAAATCAGGGAGAAACAGTGCTGACATAAACTACTGTTAAGGAGTATTTAGTTTTCAAAGCTTCTTGAATAGAGTAAAATTCCTAAAATTAAGACCACCTTTGGACCAGAGGACCCTGTATGCAGAGAATAAATGCAGCCTACTAAATAAGCCTTTTAAAGACTAATTTGACGGGGATATAAAAACTCTAAACAAATCAAACAAAAAACAGCTGGCGAATTTGTTTGGATCCCAGTAACAAGAGGCAAAAGTTTAAGGTCATAAAGGCAAAGACGGGGAACCAGTGTAGTTTCTTAGTTGATCATTGTGGCTTATGTTTAGCTGTGTTTGTTTCATTTATACTTTGTTGTATTTATTCATACTTAACATTATGAAATATTATGAAAACTTGAAAAAAAAAAAAAAAGAAACAATATCTTTTCTTGTGTTGTTTTTCAGAATATACCACAACCATAGCAGTGGTTAATGAGTTCGACTTATGATCGAGAGGTTGTGCGTTCGAATCAGGCCACCGGTATCGAGGTGTGTCCTTGGGCAAGACAGGTAATGACACTGCCCCATTTTACCCAGGGGTACCGGTAAATGGGTAGCAGTGGTGTAAAAGGCACTGCCTCTCTCTCTCTCGCGCGCGCGTGAAAAAACCTTGAATGAGTGTTCGAGAGTAATTCAATAAGGTTGAAGCTTTCATCGCAATTGAACTAAAATAAATTAGTATAAACTAATACACCACAACCACTTTATAACACTATTAATGGGGTCCAAAGCAGAAACCATGTCAAGAGTTAACAACCACGTTTTATCCAAATAAAAATGTATAGATTATATAGAAAAATGACCATTTATGGTCATTTTTCTATATAATCGACACATTTTTGGAAGCCATCTTGAAACCATGTTACAGTCATAAATGTTATAACAAAGTGTTATAATGAGGTTGCAGTGTACCATCCCCAGTGGCCCCTTTAGATAAATGTCCAAGTGGTGATCAGTAGGTGGCGAGCTCCTTACGTCACGAGTTTGATAACATGCTTCAGAGGAGATCAATCGTGAGTGCAGTAAAAATTTCTGTATTAAGACCACCTTTGCCTAAGTCCTAACAGTCCCTAAGGCTTAGGGACTGTTCAAAAGTGGTCTTTAAGACCACTTTTGAACAGTCCCAAAGGTGGTTGTAGAAAACAAAGAAAAACTGCAACCTTTTAACCCATTTTGTACCCGAAACCCCAAAACGGGTACCATGGCAAACAGTGCAGGCCCAGATCAGACGTCGCAGAATGAGGCGTATGATCAGGGCCTACACTGTTTGAAAAAAGTTCAGCTATTTTCTGAATAGGTTTTTTTAAGAAAACACAACCTGACACCCCTAAATTTTGGAATGGACACGTGCTATATATGGTACAAAAAGGGTTAAATAAGCTTTTAAAAGCAGAATTAGTCTTAATTTTTTGCTGTTTTTAACAGCAGAATTTCACTGTATTTTCTACAGTCCTTATTTTTTTTTACAATCAGTCTCACTCCCTTTGCTGATTCAAGAAAGGCAGGTGTGAGTTCTGGTGAAAGATGATGGTACTATTCTGATCAGTCATTTAGGAATAGCCTGCCCAGGAAAAGTGTGGTTAGGTTAACGACAGGCTCTAAAAGATCTTGCTTTAGGAAGAAATTTTGATTTCTTCAAATTTCCAAAAGTCTGTGACCGTGACTTGAGATCATGGGCATGGGTATTGCTGTATAAGGTAGAAGTAAAACAAAGATCAGGAATCGATACAATTAACTTACTCCACCCATCGAAGACACCAAAGGGAAAGAAAAACAAACATGAAGTGACCAGACCATAATGGAAACCTAAAAAAAGGAAGGCCATAAGAACAGTTACTTTCCCACAAAATGGCCAAATGGCCATCCAAAATTAAAAGGCACATGTGTTACACACAGTAAGTAACAAACAACAACATAAATAAACTGCCACAGAAGAACCGTCTTGGAACTGTCAGTGGAAAGAATTCCACTGGGGGCCTTAAATCGCCCCTTCATGGCCATAATCCTTGCCCTTACCTCTGTTGCGGTATATACTAATTTTGTTTAGTCCGCATGAAGGCTTCCTAACTCATCAGTTTTTTAAACCGTTTACCTATGTCAATCATCATACCAAGTATGAACCAAATCCGTCATATTGTATGAGCTCTGACGCCAATCCAACACAAATGCCCTGACTGATGCCGGTTGTTCTGCAATAGCACTTTCTTAACTTTGCCCACATTACGAAAACACCCCTATACAAATATATTGCCAATTTTTTTTGCAAAACATTAGAAATTTTAAGATGAAAAACTGTGATATTTTTATTATTTCTGCTCAAAACACAGATTGCGGGGACTCGATAAAACTGCCTCGATGAGGCGGTTCTATCGAGTACCCACAATCTATGTTTTTGAGCAGAAATAAGAAAAATAATGTATATCCCCTTAAACCCCAGTTTTACTATATAAAAGTGGGGTATGAAGAGGTCAAAATTATAATGTATACCCCTTAAACCCCAGTTTTACTATATAAAAGTGGGGTATGAAGGGGTCAAAATTATATAGACGTGTTCTCATAATGAAATGAGCTAATAAACAACAGCTATCTCCTGATTTGGAACATTTTTCTAATTTATCGCAGTTATAAACTGCTGGGCAAAGGAAGTTTGAGCGGATTGACAGGACATTTGAGCGAAAATAAATGGACAATCGAGCGAAATGAAAATAGGACAATATTTACCTGTGCCCCTTCCAATAGCCAAATCAAAGATTGCTCTGTTCAAGAACATGTCAACCTTAGCCTGTTGCCCCCTACTCACCACGGGGAGGTGGAAATAGGACTTGAGCACGATTTGTTGTTTTAGTACTAAAATCATAAAACACTGGAGAGTGTTTCAAGCACTGAAGTCTGTTAAAACGATATGTATATACCAGCGTGTTAGAGGTCTGTTCGGTACCCAAAGTCATTAACACATTGTAGCCCTGGGTTCTGACATATTCCTTTCTCTGCATATTTCTAGTACAGTTCACAGGTAAAGATTTGGTATACGGTAGGTGAACACCATTTACCTGTAAACTGTTGAATTATTTTCCGCTCGTTAGTCCACTTAAAAACCGTTCAATTGTCCACCCTGACCTTTTGATTTTTCCGCTCGATTGTCCATCGCCCAAACTGCTAGTTCATCAACAAATTTGGCTTTAATTATAGTTAGACCACTGTTGTCAGAGGATAAGTAGTGTCGTAAAAGATAATACCACCACAGGTAGGTTTGACAGGTTGTACCATTATCATACCCATCATTGGTTAGCAAGACAGACTATACCGTTAAAATTATCAGTACCGAAGCATCGTCATCTTTGACAACAGTGGGCAATGCTCAACAACTAAAACATTTGCTGATGTCACTTTCAACTTATCCTCAGACAACAGTAGGATAATAAATGGGGTTCTTTTCATTGATCCAAGACCCATCTTTCTTTTTGTCAACAATACAGGCACAGATAACACCATTTCTAAAGATTGTGGCATCAGTCGGTGGGAGTTCTTACAGCTCAATAACTCGTCATTATAAAATTTGTGATCACTGCTAATGCTGTTGCCTGTTGCATTTTTATGCCTTCGTAGTGTATTTTGCATTTTGCAAAAGCTACTCTACACATTTTTAGCAAAATATTTTTGCTGAAAATGTGTAGAGTAGCTTTTGCAAAATGCAAAAGCTGCTGACATTTTTTTTTCAGCAAAAATACCAATGTATTAGATATTAAACTTAATAGAACAGTCAACGTTTTGACCACTAACAAGCTTGCTTTTGCACATCTGGGCCAAGGGATATCACTGACATACCCCAGGGCTCAAGCTAGAGGGCGACTCAGGCGAAGAAGTCGCCCTGTTGGGGCTCACTTTGCCGACTTTGGCGATGAAAGCAAAAAGTGGTCTTTTGATCAGGGGTCACTGTATGCAGAAAACAGAAAAAAAGAATAACTGCAGTCAACCAAGTAAAGCAGAATTAGTCTTCATTTCAGGTGGTCTTAATAGCAGAATTGATTGATACCCATATAAAACACAGGTTTCTCCAAATAGGGGTTTACAGGCGAACTCATTACATTGTTGTTGTCCGACTTTAAGCCACACCCACTTCTCCCTTGACCCAGTAAACTTCTCCCTATTTTCCCAGGAGGTATAAGTCACTTCTCCCAAATTTTTTGGGCTAGCTCGGGGCCCTGATCCCCTTCTTTCTGCCCAGACAGAACAATATATGATTTTCTGTGCATCGTTTCTGGCGCTTTCTCAACCCCAGTCACATGGCGGAGAATTCCCGAAATCCTCGGGAGTTGGTGGCAACAGGGATGGAGGTAAATTGGGAATATTTATCAGAAAGGGAGGCAACTGATATTGTAATTCTTCAACTTGCCCATACACAACTATACATGATTTTCTGTGTATTGTTTCTGGCGCTTTCTCAACCCCAGTCACATGGCGGAGAATTTCTGAAATCCTCGGGAGTTGGTGGCAACAGGGATGGAGGTAAATTGGGAATATTCATCAGAAAGGGAGGCAACTGATATTGTAATTCCTCAACTTGTTCCTCCGCAGTCTCCTCTTTCTTCAGCCGTTTGGCTCGTTTTGCCAGCCATTCATCCAAAGACGGTTCTTTCTCCAGGAACTTTTGTCTCTCCTTTTCTTCTTTTGCCGCCTTGCCCCTTTCAACTGAAAAAAAAAAAACAACAGAAAATGAGCCAGCGCTTGACAAAATCTACTACAGAAGAACTTCGATGGCTCGAACAAGGATGGCTCGTTTACCATGGCTGAGTCGAACCAGTTCTTGAGTCCCTAGCGAAATCCTCTACATAAGAAATAGTGGGGGATAATTAAGGAGATTTTAGTCTTTTATCTTGCAAATGTATGCTGTGTGTACTCATTAGAATCGCCTCATCAAGGCGATTCTAATGAGTACACACAGCATACATTTTCATTATAGAACACCGGAAAAATGTCTAAAAGTATCTCGTTATGCCTCCTGACAGTAACCTCAGTGGCTCAAACTACCCTAGTCTCAAACAGATTTTCGAGGTCCCAATGGTGTTCGAGCCAATGAAGTTCGACTGTATAAGGCTTGAGCGACCAACGAGGACTCAGATCAGCCTGATCAGAGTCTTCGCTGATCGCATATACCTACTTTAGGCTTATAGTTATGCAAAGAGAGATCAGCAAAAGGTTTTGTCAAAGTGGAAGAGTGTACAGGTTGATTGGAGTCTCTGCTGGTCACACTGGTCTAATTGTAGGTTTTGTCATGCGCCGGCTCAAATGAAATTTCTTTACACTTACTGGATAAAACTACCTAACATCACACTGGTCAATACATACGCACAGGCTGCGTAGCGGTCGCATAAGCTTCGTTTTTTGGACGCATAGGCTTCGATGAAAAATGGCGGATGACAGTTCGTCAATGCAGGTAAGAAACTGTTTTTACGTTAAACTAACTGTTGTATTGCATTTCCCGATACTGACATCTGCCTTACGGACCACTTTATTAATATGCGGCTTCGTCTGTTGCAAGAAAAAGTTTGAAAAACGGAATATAGAAAAATAGACCCCAAAAGAAATTTGGCAGTCAACACAGATTCACCTGTATTTTCACTTTGATCCGGTCGCCTTATGTAACTACACGTTTTTGGCTGGTGTTCTGGCCGATAAATTGTGAATATAACGATAATGAAATCGAAAAGCTAATATGCAATTTTCGTCATATCTTTTGCGAAAAATAAAAATCTTGATATTTCGATACAACGCGCGTAGCTTCGTTACCTATTACAACGCAGAGGCTGCGAACTAAATTTGAAAGCCCTGTATTATGTAGAATAATAGCGAATGCTATTAAATTAATGTCGCGGAATCAGTCAACCAGCGTTGGTTGGTGATGCTAAAGACATTCTGTATCATTTATACCGAAAACATTTTCAGTCTCAGCTATGCAAATACATATTTAACATTTTGAGGCGAATGCACAAAATCTGTCAATTTACAATTATTAACACCACCATTCATAAATTCGGCAAGTCCTCGTCTAATCTGTTAAGTATTAAGCCAAATAATATTTGCACTGTATGAATTTTTGTCGTGTTTTTTACAAAGCACGTGGCTTGGGATATTACGACGCGCAGGTTACAGAGATGGGAAGACGCATTACGAAAACACGCCTATTATAATACCACTAAAAAAAGATAAAAATAAATACTTTCAGATAAAACATTCTGATAGTTTTAATATTTCTGCTCAAGACATAGTTTATAGGAACTTGTTACAACCGCCTGGTCCGGGCGTTTTTTTCGCGTATCCACAATCTGTATTTCTGAGAGAAATAAGGAAAACAATGTATATCCCTTTAAAGCTCAGTTTTACTATATAAAAGTTGGATTTAAGGGGGTCAGAATTATATAGGCATATTTTCGTGATTCTCCGACTTCTATTTAAATGCTTCAATCGAATACATGCAGCTCCTACAAAACTTAAGCAAAGGTTCATTAATCGCGCCTGCACTGTCTGATCCCAGTCTTCGTTTCCGATAAAATAGAAGAATCTGCTCATTAAACAGTAAACATATAAGCTAATTCTAACCTTTGTAGGATCAAAGAAGAAAAAAAGACTTTTCTTTATCTCAGATCTATTTTCAATCTCTGTCCTTACATCATATTTTTTTGCTAACCAGACTGTCTTAACAAAGCCTATCAGAATCTGAATTTCATAGTGACTTAGAATATAAATTCAGAAAAATACTTGCTTGCAATGATATCAGTAACCCATTTCGTGAAATCATTCTTCGATATAATAAGATAAGATAGATAAAAAATGTTTTTGCTTTACGGCCCTTTCATAACTCTATGACGGCTCCGGTCCAAAGATTTACTTTTTTAAGAAAGTCTGTCGGCTGGATGCTTACTTATGGATTTAAACTGCTTCCTTTAACTACAATTTAAAGCAAAAAGTGAAGACCCTGATAAGACGCTGCTTTTGGTCCTTCAATTCATGTAATGTGAGCAAACAGTGAAGACCCTGATTAGATGCCACGTCTGGACATACATTGTTTGAAAAACCCAATCCATGATCTATGGATTTCCGTATTATGCAACACGCTGACCTCTCTTCGAAGAAAAATAAACGCTGCTGTTTTCTGTATACAAGTTCCCTGGATTTCCGACCAATCAGTGATAATCACGTGGACTTAAGCACTGTAGAGCTACTTGCACTTTTTTACTTTGTGACGATTGATAAATAATCGACCCAAAAACTAGTATTTGTCTTTTCAAAAAGTAAACGGGTCATTCATATTTAGCAATTGCAAGTATGCTTTATATGCGGTAGGGTTTGAGAAGTCATTTCGTCTCAGTGTCGGGTAAAAGTCCCATAAATTCGGAAACGTCTCAAAAATGACCTGAATGATGTTGTCGGGGACGTTAACATCAACACAAACAAAAAGGTTCCACTGAGTCATGCACTGTAACATGAGAGGATTCTCTACCAATAATGAACTGACATACAACCGTTCGTTAGGGATACCAACCTAGGCCGAATTCATCTGGAGCCAAGGGCTAGCTTTGGCTACTTTGGTTGCGGTTTCATTTTCCTATATCAGTTAGGCAAATCCATAAACACCCAATCAAAAATGAAGACTGCTATCTCCATTTTAAGAGTGCTCATGAGTGCGCATGGGTGGAAAACCGGACGAATCAACCGTAAGAAAAACCTGAATTGTAAAATGGTCCCTGTTTATACTGTCTGCTGCATCTTCTTAAAGGTTTTTTTTTTCTTTATTTTTTTTTAAATAATATTTTTGCTTATAGGCAAACAGTGTGGACCAAGATCAGACTATAGACTTAGATTGGTTCAGGTAACATTTAAAGAAAGCAGCAGATGACTATGCAGACGACAATTGTTGTGATTGACATTGTAAGATAGCTATCTTCAGAGCTGCTGCTTCCCTCACTAAATTCCTGATCACAAGTTTCCCTGGACTCAAACATATAAGGCTGAATATCTAAAGTGAAGTTCCCTCAAAGAGTGGCCAGTTCTTGCTTATTTTGCTCCATTTTAAGCTTCTGTTTTAAATCTCAACATTGCTACATCTGCCTATTGAGTACACATCAAGCTTCTAGATTCCTCATTGATGACGTCAGGGCATATCTGTGGTTAATTGGAATTTTCAAGGTCAGTTCTTTAGCAGAGTAAATGGCTGGAGATTACACAGTGATAAAATCCTTATCAGACCACTTAGAAACCTGCAGTATTCAGTAGAAGAAAGGGTTTATTGATGTTTACCTATTTATTGTAACATATTATCTCTTTCCTTTCTCCTTTAACAGATTTGACGAAGACAGACTTACCAAGTTTATGAACGGTAGTGTACATTGACAGATTTTCTGCATTTATTATATTTCCTTATTTATTCTCAGAAACACAGATTGTGGATACGCGTTAGAACCGCCTGGCCCGGGCGAGCAGAAATATCAAAACTATCAGGATGTTTTATCTGAATGTTTTTATCTTTTTAGTGGTATTTTAATAGGCGTGTTTTCGTAATGCGTCTGCCCATCTCTGTAACCTGCACGTCGTAAATTCCTAGGCCACGTGCGTTGTAATAAAAACACGACAGAAATTCATACAGTGCAAATATTATTTGGCTTAATACTTAACAGATTTGGCGAAGACTTACCAAGTTTATGAACGGTAGTGTAAATAATTGTAACTTGACAGATTTTGGCATTCGAATCATAATAATGTATGTGCATAGCTGAGAATGAAAATGTGTTTGGTATAAATGATGCAGAATGTCTTTAGCATCATCAACTAACGCTGGTTGGCTCATTTCTCGATATTAATTTTATATCATTCGTTATTATACTGCATAATTCAGGGCTTTCAAATTTAGTTCGCAGCCTCTGCGTTTTAATAGGTAACGAAGCTACGTTCGTTGTATCGAAATATCATGATTTTTCTTT
Source organism: Lucinisca nassula (assembly GCA_963580285.1). Taxonomy (NCBI): domain Eukaryota; kingdom Metazoa; phylum Mollusca; class Bivalvia; order Lucinida; family Lucinidae; genus Lucinisca; species Lucinisca nassula. Next base: position 21,629,948 of record OY757022.1, read on the forward strand.
TTCGTAAAAGATGTGACGAAAGTTGCATGTTAGCTTTTCAATTTCATTTTCATTATTCACAATTTATCGGCCAGAACACCAGCCAAAAGCGTGTAGTTACATAGGGCGACCGGGCGAAAGTGAAACTACAGGTGAATCTGTGTTGAATGCCAAATTTCTTTTGGGGTCTATTTTTCTATATTCCATTTTTCAAACTTTTTCTTGCAACAGACGAAGCCGCACGTTAATAAAGTGGTCCGTAAGGCAGATGTCAGTATTTGGCAACGCTATACAACATTTAGACTGACGTAAAAACCGTTTCTTACCTGCATTAACGAACTGTCATCCGCCATTTTTCATCGAAGCCTCTGCGTCCAAAATACAAAGCCTATGCGACCGCTACGCAGCCTGTGCGTATGTATTGACCAGTGTGTAACATGATGTGAAGAAATGACATCATAATTTCTACTTTTGATAACCTAATGATGTCACTTATCTAAGAAAAAAGCCACATTATGTTAAAAGAAAAACACTGGTGGTATCTTTTGGCATAATATATTAAAGCCTGTCCAGTTAGATAAGATAATGATGCATATTTATGAAACAATATATGCAAAGCATGCCAAAATCAGGGTCATTAGCAAACAGTGAAGACCCAGGTAAGATGCATCAGAATTATCAGTGTCTTGAAGTACAAAAAGTTGTGAAAAACAAACATATACAATGAATAAAATAATCCAGACAACCATTTTATTGTAACCAAATATGCCTAAAGCTAATGGATTGAAGATTAAAAAGGTCAAAATTATGATGACATCATGTGAACAAGTCCATGAAATGAAGACCCCCTTAAACCCCAATTTACATAGAAAAAACTGGGGTTTACCAGGGGTATTCATTATTTTTCTTATTTCTGCTCCAAGACATAAGTTGTGTGTACTCGTTAGAACCAGTTCTAATGAGCACACACAACCTATGTTTGAGCATTTATAGGAAAAATATGAAGGATTTTCATCATAAAAGTAGCCATTTTGGAGATGACTTCATTACTGTCATCATGAAAACACTCCTATATAATTCTGACCCCTTGAACCCCACTTTTATATAGTAAAACTGGGGTTTACAGGGGTAAACATTATTTTTCTTATTTCTGGTCAAAATGTAGATTGTGGGTACTCGTTAGAACCACCTCGATGAGGCAGTTCTAACGTGTACCCACAATAAGAAATAAGAAAAAAATATCACATTTTTTCATCTTAAAATTTTCGTGTTTTTTTTTTGGTAGTAAAATTTACAATGTATTTGTATAGGCGTGTTTTCGTAATGGTTTATGATGGCTGAATGGACTCAATCAATCTCATATTTTCTGCAACGAACCTTCCTATGTGTATTCAAACTTTAATACTTTTACAGGAACACCTTCTAGCAAAAAAAAAAAAAAAGACAAAAGCTGTAACAGGACAGTATAGATCATCTGTTCACGCCATGTCTACCTACACATATGTTTACACATCAATATGTGAAAGGTTTTTAAAGCAATTCTTTTATATGATTTTATGACATAATCCAAACACTGAAGGGTTCTTGTAAGTGACTGCTAAGATATCAACTTAAAAGTTTGCTTAAAGTGAGTGGGACCTAATTTTTAAACCCTAGGCCCCGCCCCTGGACATGACCCTGGGGCTGACTTGGAAATGACCCTGGGGGCTGAAGGGGAATAGAAGTTAACATTTTACAGTGAAACTTTGATAACTGGAATACAGATGGTTCATTTACTATTGCTAATTCGAACTTGTTCCAATTAGCTCCAGATAGCCATATTTTTAGGAAAATAAATGGTGATGTTTTTTATTTTATCTTGAAATGTGTGTTGTGTGTACTCATTAGAGTTGACTGTAATAAGTTTACACATCACTATTTTCATAATAGTGAAAATATATCCTTAAATCATTGAAATTATTTATCATGAACTGGCATTTTGAGTAAGCCTCAGAAGTTTGAACTATCTCTTTTTTGAAAAGATTTTTGTATGCCCCAAAACATTTGATTTATTGTAGTTTGTAAATTATACAACTCCCAATATAATAGGGTTAATGTAGCCAGAGCTTGCTTTAAAAATGACTCCTAAGCCCCACCACTATAATATGATTATATTCCAAAGACGAAATGTTTGTTGGCCAGTGATAAATGAAATATGAACTGTTATGTAAAACTTTCAAGTGAGCATGATGTGGACGTGAAAGCTGATGCCGACATTTGGGTGACATCTACTGTTCTTCTGAACTTTATCACCTGCTCAGGCCTTGTCTTGGAAAAAAATAAAACATGAAGTCTTTTACCTTGCTCTCATTGATTATAGATATGGGAAGTAGTCTGTATGGCAAACAAGCCAATTAGGCCTCATCAGTAACCCTTGTTTTATTATGCCCCCAAAGGAGGGCATATAGTTTTTGCACTGTCCGTTTGTGGGTTTGTGCGTTTGTAAGTCCACACTTTTTCGGGGCATTGCTCACTTACATTGACAGCTCTTGTTTTTCCAAAACCTGGAATAGACCTGATGATCCCTAAGGAAACCAGAGGACCAATGGTCCTGAAGACGCTCACCTGACAGCAAGCATTGATTATTTTTAGCATTTGGCTGTATGACCAAGTGGTCCTTAATCACATTTATGGTGCCTAAAATTGACAATGTATTTGAATAAGCATGTCTTTGTATTGAAAAGTAGAGCATCTGGAGAAAAACCAATAAACATTCCATTGTAGACAGTGCTGTGAAAGACCTAGGTAATGATTAATTCAGCACTCTTATGCAGTAGGCCACTGTGTCAGAAGCCCATTTGGATTTAACCTTATTCTCATAGATACATTTAAATACATGTACATAATTTTTTTCTTGCCATAAAACAGATCAGTATTTTATCAGTTATGAACCTGCAAATAGTTATGTTTAAATTGACAAAGTAATCAGAAGTAATCAAAAAGTAATCATGATTACTTTGGAAAAGTAATTGTAATTGTAATCAATTACATTCACAGAAACAGTAATTGTAATCTGTAATCATGAATTTCAAAGTAATTGTAATTGTAATTGATTACATTTGAAAGTAATCGACCCCAGGTCTGTACTCAAGCCGCATTATCTGAGGTCATCACGGCGATTCGATTAAAGCAGGTATCCATATTGAAGCACACAATATATTTCAGGCATAATTTACTCTGTTGGTCAAAATTTGCCATTGAAATTGGGCACGCTATGCGTCATTGTAATGAATTCAGTGTTTATAATGGTATTCTCCATGGAGATTACAGGCGCAGATTTCTTTTGCATTAAATGACTTCTGGTTGATTTTGGTATGTTTTCGAAAGGAAAGAAAAACGCATTTTTACTCAGATTTACTTAATCTGCATACATGCGATATGCGCAGTTGCTGAGAAATGATCTGTATTATGCAATGGTTTTTAATTACAATGGAGGTAATTTTCAAACAAGTGGGGTTTTATGGCGTATAGCATCCAACTCATGCATGGTACCAGCTTTATGCTTTTGCACTCACTAGCGTTTACCTCAACTGTTTTGTGTTAGTTCCTAACAGATGTGACGTTTATTTTTAGCTCTGTATTCAGATATACAGATTTGAGTCAATGGGCTGTTACTCCTGAACGATGCAAAGTTTAGAGCCTTATTTTTTCAGGAGAAACTTAAATGTCTAAAAATGATTTGGACACAGAGCATGATTGTTTGTATTGCACCTATTCGGTATAATCGCTGACCAAAAACTGTATACTTTATTTTTTGTTCAGTATAATTAGCAGCCCTGAGCTTGTTGAAGAATCACTGTCATGCTTATCAGATTTAAGACATTTTTCTAGAATCTCAAGTGTCTGAATCTGCAAACTAGGCAGATCAAAGAATATCATTTTGATATTCTTTTTTGTCAAGTTTTGTAGAAGTGTGTTAGGCTGCTATACGACTTAATTCTTCAATATGTTTTTGTGTTCTCATAACCAGAATGATTCAGGCATACTATACCATCCCAGTTGTCATCCATAGATGTTTGCTTTAGGGATTTTGTTTTCGCTCCTGAGCAAACACTGCTGTTGTACCCAATCATATATATTTATTGAAACGAGCACAAAATTTACAGTTCACTTCCAAAGATTGTTTTTGCAGAGACGAGTATTTTGGTACAAGTTTTATGAAAATCGGTTTAGCAGTTTAGAAGTAATGACCATTTGAACATTTCACTCTTGCTATCTGTGTGACCAAAAGTGAAAAAAGTAAATGTACATTGCATTCAATAATTCATTGCATTCAATAAACGGAACATTTATTGACAATTTTTGGATGATGTAATGCACGGATATGGCTATAATTTTTTTTTTCCAATTGTGATATCATGATGTCATTAACTCAAAGCCTCGCTCTGGACTCACATTGCCAGACTTGGTGAAATATTCAAATGGTCACAACTTCTAAACCACTCGATCAATTTTCATAAAATTGTACCAAAATGTTCGTTAGCTTTAAAGGACAAACGACTTGAATTGAAGTTACGCTCAGCTTAAAATACACCTCAAAACTACATGTCCTTCCCATCTCAGGAGCTCACCCCTGGCCAATCGTTGTGTAGGGACAACTGTATGATTAGTTCAAGTAATCTAATCAATGCACACAAATTGGCACTTCTTTAAGCTTACATTGTACACTTTGATGAGATGTCACGTATCACCTGGGTCTGCACCGCTTGACTATGTCCCACTTATAAGACTTCATACTTTAACAAGGGGGTGTGATGAAAAACAACATAGAAACCTAGATTATTTTTACTGACTATTAACACAATTATAATATATGCTCATAAAAGTAACATAGCATCAACAAGATACAGTTTAACAGCAAAAGATACTTTTAGTTACATCTAAAACGTTATTTTAATACAATTTAAATAAAAATTGAAACAATCTGTAACTATACAATAAAATTCCACATCGCAATGGTCACAAAAACACATTTCAAATATAATACAATTGTCAAAAATTATTCATATTCATTTTTTTTTTCAAAAAGACTGCAAAAAAGAAATTCAGATGTTCAGAACAGTTTGAAATAATCATTATCATGGAGCAAGATACTAATTATCAAGTTTTGTGAGAAAGTGTACTCTCGAATCAGTTTCACAACTGTAACACTCTAGATTTTATGATATAGCAAACTGGCATTAGACAATTCTTACCACAAAATTCTGTCAAAATGTTGTAAATATACTGTGCAATTGGCATATCCTTCTGATTTCTCTACCTAAGATGTCTATGATTATTTTCAATGTTACAGATAATAACAATCAATGCAGAAAGCAGTTCTGTCACATTTATAATATAGTGAAGTACACACAAATATGACATAACACAGGGAATACTAAAATTTCAATGTAAAACATGGGAATTCCGTGTCACATATTCAATAAACATTTATCATTTTATAAAATGTACGTGATCATATAATGCCATTCTGAAGTATCACTGTACATCTTTTACACAGTTTCCTTCTCTCACAGGGAATACTAAAATTTCAATGTAAAACATGGGAATTCTGTGTCACATATTCAATAAACATTTATCATTTTATAAAATGTACGTGATCATATAATGCCATTCTGAAGTATCACTGTACATCTTTTACACAGTTTCCTTCTCTCACAGGGAATACTAAAATTTCAATGTAAAACATGGGAATTCTGTGTCACATATTCAATAAACATTTATCATTTTATAAAATGTACGTGATCATATAATGCCATTCTGAAGTATCACTGTACATCTTTTACACAGTTTCCTTCTCTCACAGGGAATACTAAAATTTCAATGTAAAACATGGGAATTCTGTGTCACATATTCAATAAACATTTATCATTTTCATAAAATGTACATGATCATATAATGCTATTCTGAAGTATCACTGTACATCTTTTACACAGTTTCCTTCTCTAAAAATAAATCTTAATGTATATCAAGAAAATTACAAAAGAATGCTATGTATGTTTGAAGCACCATACATGTAGTTACATAATAAACATCTGAATCTACTATAACCAAACAAGGTTTGCTTAATTCACTAAAGCATAATTACATTTATCCCTATCAACAGTAAATCATTACATAAATCAAATCCAACACACATTATAAAAGCCACTGAGTCTTAGCTTAGAATGTTTGATGACACACAAGAAAAATATACTGATTCTCTAGATGATCCCTAAAAACAAGACAAATATTTGCAAATAAGAAATAGGCAAACAAGTTTATTATTTGATCATAAGACATGTCATATACCTGCATCATTTCAGTCAACTTACTGTGATGTGGTGATTGTGATGTGGAATTTGATTGTATAAGTTCCAGATTGTTTCACTTTTCATTTTTAAGGAAGATATAATATCCTGACTATTTGCCTGCATCATTTCAGGACTTCCTGCCAGCATCATTTCTGGACTTTTTGCCTGCATCATTTCAGGACTTCCTGCCAGCATCATTTCTGGACTTCCTGCCTGCATCATTTCAGGACTTCATGCCAGCATTCTTTCTGGACTTCCTGCCTGCATCATTTCAAATATTCATGCCAGCATCATTTGTGGACTTCCTGACTGCATCATTTCTGGACTTCCTGCCAGCATCGTTTCTGGACTTTCTGCCTGTATCATTTCACTAAATCCTGTCAACATAATTTCTGGTATTCCCTTCTCTCGCATTACTTCTGGACTTCCTGCAAACACCATTTCTGTACTTTCACAGTACCCAGTAAAATAGTCTAATCTTCTAAGGCACAGTATATCAGTTTATGATCAGTCCAGTATGCCTCAATAACATCACAAAACGCTTGGCAATTTGTAAATAATAGATCCAGAGTAGATCCTGTGTCACAAGTAGGCTGTAGAACTTGCTGCACACATTCAAATACTGTCTCGACAAAGTCAACAAAGTTTGATTGGCCATCTTGACTGTGCACATTGAAGTCCCCTAAAATTACCAATTTTGCATTAAGATCCACAACTGGCCTCAAATGATTCTGAATGTCATTCTTAAATTCAAGCAAAGAGCTTTTTGGATATTTGAACAAGACTACAACCTGAAAGAGCTTTTTCTTGCTTCTGTTCAAAGTTGCCTGGATAAACTCAAAAGACTGACAGTGCTTTTTTGTCACTTTGGCAACATGCAAGTATTCTTTGACATACAAAGCAAGTCCATGGTATGGTCTGCCTGTGGTGTGATGACTGGTTTCATCTAGTCTTAAAAGGTTAAATCTTTTAAGACAAAAATGTTGATTTTCATCTCTTTTACAAAGTCTTGACTCTGCAAAACCAATGACATCAGCTGAGAGGATATTTGGTTCATATTCAATGTCCTTGAAATGCTTGTACAAGGATCTCGCATTTTTGAATGCTACTTTAATTTTACTTGGATTTATCTTGTATAGAGGGACATAGCAAAGCTCCACAGGTGCCTTAGATTGTAATCTATCCATCTCCTCTGGCACTCTTTCATCCAAGGCTAGAGCGTATTCATTAAAATCCAGAATATACAAATCTTCTAGTTTCTTCACCCTACTAAGAGCAACATAGTGAATATGAGCCACTTTCGTCTTTTTCTGTTTGGAGAGGTCTATAACCACTTTGTCAACTGTTGCTCCTTGAGCTTTCCACACTGTTTTAGCTGCTGCTGGTCTCAGAGGAAATTGAATTCTATTATATGAATTGAATTTGTACATAAACGTCCGCTCAGTATCAAATACAGGAGTCCAGTGTCTTTGGATACTGCTGTTATAATATCCTCTATTTACAAATTTTTCTCGTCTCAATCTACCAACACGTGGATCATCAAACAAAATCCAGATAATGCTAGGACGACTTGTTTGTTCTCTCATTCTATACTCAATGAACTTAACTACACCTGTTGATCCATTTGTTAATCCATCTTCAACATCCACATTTACAGTCATGACATATATCATTCCCACAGCTACTGTCAAGAGTTTCATTAACTGGCCGGAATCAGTAGGAAGTTGCTGAATAAGCTGTTCACTCCTCTGAGCAGATATATTTGGTGAAACAAAAGTGTCATGACAAGGTATCACAACTTTTTCTACTGGCATTTTGTTCAAAATTTTATCATTATGTTTATTAACACCATCATTTTCAGCAAACAAGTGAAGTGCTTCTTTTGGATAATCCTCAGAGTTCTGTTCGAAGAACCTTGTTGCCAACTTAGTTTTGTCATCTTCAGTCATTTCGTTAACTCTGAGTCGATTAAGTAACTGAGCAAACTCAAGGTCATCTTTTTGCCTCATAATATCAACTAGTTCATACATTTTGAACAAATCTTTCCATAAGTTCTGTGCTAAAGCAGATGCCCCCTCTTTCAAATCTTCAAATATTATTGTATCTCCAACTGGTGGTAACTGATACAAATCTCCAACAGCAATAACACTTAAGCCTCCAAAGACAGCTTTTGTTCCAGTCAGTTGCTGCAACCGTGTGTTTATAAAAGCTAAATGCTTGTTACCAATCATTGAAATTTCATCAATGATTACAACTTTTAAATGTCTGTACTTTATCCTGAATGTATTCAACTCATCAGCAGATAAAACATCTGACTTGTGATAATTTTTTTTTGCGGAAAGCTGTAGAAGTAGTTTGACCACTAATATTAAAAGCAGCAAAGCCCATATAGGCACAGAGTAAAATTCTAACATCATCTGGGTTTTCCCCTTCTCGCAAATTCAACAATCTGTACAAACTCTGATATAAAGCTCTGATTACAACGGATTTGCCAACCCCTGCACCACCTGTTAGAAATGCATAAATTGGCTCATCTTTACATTTAATCCAATGTACTATATGATTGAAGATTTCTCTCTGCCTTAAATTCAAACTTCTCAGAAGAGAAAGGTATTCGTCATCTGGCAACATGATACCAGTGGTTTCTGAAGGTGGCAATGAGCATGTAGACTGCAACTCTATTCCAATGCCATAGTGTCTTTGTTCAACAGCCCTATCTGGATTGAAGTACACAAAGTTTTCTGCTTCTCTAGACCCTTCTTCTACAGACTCACTGTTTTCTTGTTCTGCATTTGGTGCTATTTGATCATAGTTGCTTTCCTCAGCTTCAATCATTTGTCTTGCCAGGTCAAGATCTTCAGTATGATGTTCGTACTCACTACGCTTTGATTCAACACGAGCTTTCATAGACTTATAGCGAGCCTCATATGTGTCCAATGAGCCCAACAGATCCTTTTGTTCATTGCGCCAAGATGTAAACAGCATCAGTTGCTCTCTAAAGTAATTTTCAGGGTCCTTTTTCTTATTATACCTCACATATCTTATAACTCTGGGATTTTTTCTCCTTTTGTACTTTGTTCCATTTTTTGTTTTGAGCAACAAATCAGCATTGGGATTATCAGCACTACAATTGTTCCCATCATCAGAATCATCACTTTCATCACTAGTACTACTTTCATGTACACTGTCATCATTTCCGTCTTCAACTTTCTCTGGCAATTTATTCCCCTTTGGATAAATCACATCAACTTTAGATACATAATCAGCTAGGCAATACTTCTGAAGCTGCTTTGGCCTTTTCGCATATCGCTGAATAACATTATCTGACTCAACATCTGTTGATTCTGCAGGAAGGTCATTAAGAATAGACTTGGGTTTAAGCAAAAAGATTCTTTCTTCTGGGGTAGATGTGTTGATGAAAACAACATCCCTTGTACATTTTGTCAAAGGAATTTGTAAAACAAGGTATACAGCTTCTTGTGCACTAACTTCAACACTATTAGAAAATACATTCCCAATATGTCTAACTTGTTTCTTGAGATCAAGATTCCCTCTTCGAGCCTCTTTTGCAGCTGCATCAAGCTGTGCACTCATACCTCTTTGAGACTTGCTAATATAACCAACAATATAAGATGCACAGCCGTATGGTTCAAGAACAATCTGCATATCAAGATTTGCCTTCCATGCAAGAAGTATTTTCTTGTTATAGAAATTGATTCTCATTTCGCTAGGCGTTCGTTTCAAGAATACTTTTGCAGCTTTCAGTGAACTTCGAATGCATTTTATGTAGTCATCAAGTCCATTTTTACTACATTTTCCAAAAAATCATCAAATGAAATATCAACTTGATCTTTATATTCATTCATCACTTTCTGAAGCGCTTTGAAATCCTTTTGATATTTTTCAACATCATCTTCCAGCGGATACAATAACATTGTTTTTGGAAGTGGAGGCAATGGAAATCCAAATCTACATACTGGTTTTCCCTTTTTTCTGCAAGTTTTGGAGTGTTTGTGTGACTGTAAGTTAATCAAATTTGCTATTTCTGTGTCATTACTATCACATGTAAGATACTGATCAACAAACATTACTATTTCCTCCTCTGAATTATTTTCTAGTGTTGGTGCATTTTCTACCCAAACAAGCATGTGAATATGAGGGGAGCCACGCTGCTGAAATTCTACTCTATAAAAATAGTCTTTCACTTCGCCAATAGGCTCATAATCACACTTTAGAATTGTGTTTAAAAATTCTTGGACTCTATAATCAAAGTATCTTGAACAAGTAACTGGATCTTTCTGAACAAGTTTTGTTTTCTCCTGCCATGTTAATTCTTGTATCTCTTCCTCTGGGTAAACTTTATTGTCATTCAACTTGGAAAGCATACTTAAAAGATCTGTCCATCTAGTATCAGCTGCTGATAATGACATAAACCAAGTAGGTAAAGATAGCTGTCTTATCATGGCAAATAAGTCTTTCTTTCTCGTTTCTAGATAAGCTGGTGAATTCCTGAGTTGACGAAATATGTAATAACCTTCATCAAGATTGACTAGATTTTGCTGATAGGCTGAATCTCTAGCCTGAGCTGCTGTTATTTTTTTCCCTTTGCTTTTACATCTCCTTACTGCCAAGTTTACTTTATCGCTGATCTGTTTCATTTGTAACTTTTTATGTTTGAAAAATATGTTGGGAACAGATTGTGCAGCTCTTCTATCAATGCTCCGCAATTCCCACTTTGCAATGTCACTATAATGAACTGGTACAGACCTTTGGTCACTACTAAGTGGCCTCTGACCACAAAATATTGTTGGAAAGCACAAGTATTCTGCATCTTTATCATGATATAGGCTTAGTGGATGCTGTCCTTCTCCTGGAGCAAAAGATAACACTTGATCATATTTGTTTTCTACAGCTGCATCATCTAATAATGTATCGACATTGCCAACATTATCATCTAAATCTATCTCACTATATCTATCAGAATCACAATCTGAGTCATAGGATTTAGCATTTATTTCTGGCCAGTTAGAAATTGGTTTGTCCAGGTGCTTTGCTTGATTCTCCATGCTTGATTCTGTGTTCTTAGTCTGCTGTGTTGTTACATCCATAAATTCTCTTACTGTGTCTTCTGCACTTTCAGTAACTTCACGAAACCACTCTTCATCTTCTACTATCTCTGAATTTTTATAAAAATCACTGTTATTCACTAACCAATGTAAGGCAGTCAACACTCTTAATGGTCTGACATTTTCTTTAAAGTCCACTTTCTTGTACGACAATTTCTTTTTCAGCTGAATAGCAACAGTGAAATTTTCATCCATTGGCCTTGGGAGAGACTTTATGGTAGGCTGAATATCAACAGGCACATTTATCACATTTCCTTTCACTGAGTACTGACCTCCACGAGGTAATTCTCTTATTTGCATAAATGGTATACGCAAAGCTATCAATCTTTCCTCAAGCTGGTGAAGATTTAGTTCTGGAGGTCTTTCTGGCCATTTCATTCCATTTGCTACTGACAATCTTGGCATTTTACTTTCTCTTAATGCAGTCAAGCACGTATGACAAATCCACTCTTCATTTTTTACAGACTTAAATCCTGTAGAATAAAGTCTTTTACTCTGTGCTGGAATATTTGTTTTGTCTAATTTGTTTTCTAAACCATGTTTGGTGACAGCATGTACAAACAAATAATGGGCCAACAGCAATGGACGAATGAAAGTGTTTTATGCATTCTTCAATATTTGTAAAATTTCCCTTGAAAGATGATGTATACTTCTGGATGTTTCTTTCCATTTTTTTCTTCTGTTGCCTATCATTCTGTTGTTTATTTCTCCCAGATTCATCCGAGACTTTGACTTGCTGCCTATATGCTTTCTGCTGTTCCCTCTCATCTGCTTTATAAGCTTTATCTTGTCTGACATCACGCATATGTGCTTTCTTTTGTGCATTCTCATTTGCTTTATAAGCTTCATCTTGTCTGACATCACGCATATATCCTTTCTTTTGTGCAGTCTCATTTGCTTTATAAGCTTCATCTTGTCTGACATCACGCATATATGCTTTCTTTTGTGCTTTCTCATTTGCTTTATAAGCTTCATCTTGTCTGACATCATGCATATGTGCTTTCTTTTGTGCATTCTCATCTGCTTTATAAGCTTCATCTTGTCTGACATCACGCATATATGCTTTCTTTTGTGCATTCTCATTTTCTTTATAGGCTTCATCTTGTCTTCTCTTCCTCCTATATATTGCAAAGTACTCATTGCGTTGTTTCCTTTTCTTACTCATGTTTGATTGATTCTTAAGGTTAATTACTTCTGTATCATCATCAGAATTGTCTGTTACCAGCTTGTATTGTTTTTCCAAAACAGTTTTAGGATGATCTTGTACAAAATCACCAAATTCTTCAGCAAATGTATCGTCAAAGTCTTTGTGCAACTTCAGGCTTTCATTACCTTTAGCAAAATACTGAGCAAAGTATTTAGTTTCTGCAGCAAAACACTCTGCAAAGTGTTCAACACCACATCTTGTCCGTCTGTTTAATGCTTTTTGAATAGGTTTGGATACTCTAGTATGAGTTTCAGCATTGCCTTTATCAATGCTTTCAGTACACACTACAGTGCCCTGCGCCTTTTTGGTCTGTCTGAAATTTTGATCTTCAAAATAAGCATCAAGACCGTATTCATACTTTCTTTTTGAAGTGTGCATGGATTCATATTTTCGGATTGCAACTGGCATGAAGTCAAATTGCAAGCCCATATCTATTCTCATACTTTCATAAAAAGCATACAAAAAGCAATCAGTTCATCCAGACAGGAGAAAGCTATTAACACTGATGTACCATCTGCAGCAGAGAGGCCATTCATTCCATGTGAATGAGAATCAAAGAAGTAGTACAAGCTGTTTTTCTTGAATATAGCTGAGCATATAGCTCCTATGATTAAAAGACCAGATGATACACTAGTTAAAGCAGTTTGAATGGCACAATGAAGTGTTGGTAAACCTTGATGATTTTGTGTATCTACTAGCATTCCACTTACAATATCTTGCTTTCCCACAATAAACTTTCCAATTGCTATTTCAAAGTTATTAGGAACCTTTTCCAGAGTTAGCAATGCATGTCTAAAAGTACCTTCTGCTTTTAAATTGCATATAATTTTTTGATATAGACAATCCCCATCGTGCAGAATCCGATCTAGCATTATAGAAGTTGCTACTTCCTGACAAACTGAATATGCCAACATACATAAAGCATTTCCTGTACACTGAAATCCTCTGGACTGTCCAGAAAACCTTGCATCATTTCCGGATGTGCCTGCATCATTTCAGGACTTTTTGCCAGCATCATTTCTGGACTTTTTGCCTGCATCATTTCATGACTTCCTGACAGCATCATTTCTGGACTTTGTGCCTGCTTCATTTCAGGACTTCCTGCCAGCATCATTTCTGGACTTTGTGCCTGCATCATTTCAGGACTTCTTGCCAGCATCATTTCTGGACTTTGTGCCTGCATCATTTCAGGACTTCTTGCCAGCATCATTTCTGGACTTTGTGCCTGCATCATTTCAGGACTTCTTGCCAGCATCATTTCTGGACTTTGTGCCTGCATCATTTCAGGACTTCTTGCCAGCATCCTTTCTGGACTTTCATACTTACCTGTTTCTTGGCTTTCTCTTTTCCCCCACACCACTGTCTGACTCTCAACCTTCTTCCAGTTCTTTTTCCTCGGCATACTTATTCACCTGAAAGTAGACAAGGAAAAATAATGTGCACAGCTGCTTAGCAAAGAATCTCTTCTAACTATTTACTTCTATTCTTTCAAGACCATCCAGTTGCATTTAAGCCTCTCCTCTCTCTGTAACCAGATGTAACAGTATACCCCTACCATCCTCCATTTCCTCATCTTTGCATTATTATTCACCTGAAAGTAGATCAAAAAGGTAAAGTCAACAATTATCCTCAATGAAATTGTACGAATTCAGTGACTACAAGAACTTTTAACAAGATGAAGTTTTAAAATCTCATTGACAATAGGCAATACCTTGTCTTATTATTAGGAACAAGAATATATTATGAGATTTATTGGTAGAGATTTGAACCGCTTTTGCGATATTTTGGCCCTTTACCAAGTGAAGAGGGTAGGGCTTACCCCCTGGGGACCCTAAGCATCGAAGACCCATGTAGCTACATATATGGTTCATGGATGGGGATCTAAAAAGTTGCCAAGATATTAAGAATTTTAAACAATAAAGGGGGAGGGGCATGCCCCCCCCCAGGGTTCACAGGCCCATGTCACTGAATGCCCCTTATCATAAGGAACAAGAATATATATAGTTTATGGGTGGGAATCTTAATGATTTCAGAAATATTAAGCATTTTATGCAATAAAGGGGTCGGGGCATCCACCCTACCCGTAACCCCCACTACCCAAGGGTCCAAAGGTCTATATGTCACTGAATGCGCCTTATCATAAGGAACAAGCATAAGGGTACATGAGTGGGGATCTTAACAGTTTCCGAGAAATAAAGCATTTTGTGCTAAAAAAGGGTTGGGGCATCCCCCAGGTCCCCAGGGTCCCAAAATCCAACTCACTTAATGGGCCTCATCATAAGGAACAATAATATATATGGTTTAGTGGTGTTATTTTGAAGGGTTTGCAAAAGATGAGACATTTTGACTTTTTCCCATATAAAAGCCCATGTGACCAAACTTGACCTTGCAGTAAAGTAGGTCGAGGTCATCCTAGGGTCACCATTTTTTGCAATTTATGATGGGCCCACATCCCTGATGCCACATACCAAGTTTCATGAAATTCGGCCAAGTGGTTCTGAAGAAGAAACTTTTGAAGAGGTTTAGACTTCTTCAACGGGGGGGGGGTCATGCCCCTCCTCCCCCGGGCCGGGGCCCCACAGGTCCATGTCACTGAATGCGCTTTATCATAAGGAACAATAATATATATGGTTTATGGGTGGGGATCTTAACCGTTTCCAAGATATTAAGCATTTTTTGCAATAAAGGGTGTGGGGCATGCCACCCCGGGGACCCTCCGATACCCTGATGTCCAAAGGTCTGTGTCACTGAATGCGCCTTATCATAAGGAACAAGAATATATATGGTTTATGGGTGGGGATCTTAACCGTTTCCGAGATATTAAGCATTTTGTGCAAAGAAGGGGGTGGGGCCACAATAAACTTTCCAACTGCTATTAGAAGCCTCCGTAGTCGAGTGGTTACGCTACTCGCCTTGTAAACCAGGGGTCGCAGGTTCGATCCCGGGCTTCTCCAGACTTTCGGATGAGTCTTTAAACCGAGGTCCCGTCTCCGTATGACCTTAGCTGTTGGTGGGACGTAAAACTGAAACACTCACTCACTCACTCCAACTGCTATTTCAAAGTTATTTGGAACCTCTTCCAGAGTTAGCAATGCATGTCTAAAAGTACCTTCTGCTTTTAAATTGCATATAATTTTTTGATATAGACAATCCCCATCGTGCAGAATCCGATCTAGCATTATAGAAGTTGCTACTTCCTGACAAACTGAATATACCAACATACATAAAGCATTTCCTGTACACTGAAATCCTCTGGACTGTCCAGAAAACCTTGCATCATTTTGATGGAAACTTCCACGAATAAGTAACTGTGCATTCTGTGCGGTAAATGTTGAAACAACAGTACAATTGTCAATGCTTTCTGAAAGGATATACTTTGAATAAGCTGAGCATTTCTGTACATTTCTTGTTAGAACTGAACCATCATTTGATTGTAACTCAGAGCAATCTCGTGCTATTTGAATTGCCTGCATCATTTCAGGACTTGGTCCCGGCATCATTTCCGGATGTGCCTGCATCATTTCAGGACTTTTTGCCAGCATCATTTCTGGACTTTTTTCCTGCATCATTTCAGGACTTTCTGACAGCATCATTTCTGGGCTTTGTGCCTGCATCATTTCAGGACTTCTTGCCAGCATCATTTCTGGACTTTGTGCCTGCATCATTTCAGGACTTCTTGCCAGCATCATTTCTGGACTTTGTGCCTGCATCATTTCAGGACTTCTTGCCAGCATCATTTCTGGACTTTGTGCCTGCATCATTTCAGGACGTCTTGCTAGCATCATTTCTGGACTTTGTGCCTGCATCATTTCGGGACTTCTTGCCAGCATCATTTCTGGACTTTGTGCCTGCATCATTTCAGGACTTCTTGCCAGCATCATTTCTGGACTTTGTGCCTGCATCATTTCAGGACTTCTTGCCAGCATCCTTTCTGGACTTTCATACTTACCTGTTTCTTGGCTTTCTCTTTTCCCCCACACCACTGTCTGACTCTCAACCTTCTTCCAGTTCTTTTTCCTCGGCATATTTATTCACCTGAAAGTAGACAAGGAAAAATAATGTGCACAGCTGCTTAGCAAAGAATCTCTTCTAACTATTTACTTCTATTCTTTCAAGACCATCCAGTTGCATTTAAGCCTCTCCTCTCTCTGTAACCAGATGTAACAGTATACCCCTACCATCCTCCATTTCCTCCTCTTTGCATTATTATTCACCTGAAAGTAGATCAAAAAGGTAAAGTCAACAATTATCCTCAATGAAATTGTACGAATTCAGTGACTACAAAAACTTTTAACAAGATGAAGTTTTAAAATCTCATTGACAATAGGCAATACCTTGTCTTATTATTAGGAACAAGAATATATTATGAGATTTATTGGTAGAGATTTGAACCGCTTTTGCAATATTTTGGACCTTTAACAAGTAAAGAGGGTAGGGCTTACCCCCTGGGGACCCTAAGCATCGAAGACCCATGTAGCTACATATATGGTTCATGGATGGGGATCTAAAAAGTTGCCAAGATATTAAGAATTTTCAACAATAAAGGGGGAGGGGCATGCCCCCCCCCCCCCCAGGGTTCACAGGCCCATGTCACTGAATGCCCCTTATCATAAGGAACAAGAATATATATAGTTTATGGGTGGGAATCTTAATGATTTCAGAAATATTAAGCATTTTATGCAATAAAGGGGTCGGGGCATCCACCCTACCCGTAACCCCCACTACCCAAGGGTCCAAAGGTCTATATGTCACTGAATGCGCCTTATCATAAGGAACAAGCATAAGGGTACATGAGTGGGGATCTTAACAGTTTCCGAGAAATAAAGCATTTTGTGCTAAAAAAGGGTTGGGGCATCCCCCAGGTCCCCAGGGTCCCAAAATCCAACTCACTTAATGGGCCTCATCATAAGGAACAATAATATATATGGTTTAGTGGTGTTATTTTGAAGGGTTTGCAAAAGATGAGACATTTTGACTTTTTCCCATACAAAGCCCATGTGACCAAACTTGACCTTGCAGTAAAGTAGGTCGAGGTCATCCTAGGGTCAGCATTTTTTGCAATTTATGATGGGCCCACATCCCTGATGCCACATACCAAGTTTCATGAAATTCGGCCAAGTGGTTCTGAAGAAGAAACTTTTGAAGAGGTTTAGACTTCTTCAAGGGGGGGGGTCATGCCCCTCCTCCCCCGGGGCCCCGGGGTTCCACAGGTCCATGTCACTGAATGCGCTTTATCATAAGGAACAATAATATATATGGTTTATGGGTGGGGATCTTAACCGTTTCCAAGATATTAAGCATTTTTTGCAATAAAGGGGGTGGGGCATGCCACCCCGGGGACCCTCTGATACCCTGATGTCCAAAGGTCTGTGTCACTGAATGCGCCTTATCATAAGGAACAAGAATATATATGGTTTATGGGTGGGGATCTTAACCGTTTCCGAGATATTAAGCATTTTGTGCAAAGAAGGGGGTGGGGCATGCCCCCCCGGGGGGGCCCAGGGTCCCAAAATCCATGTCACTTAATGCGCCTCATCATAAGGAATAAGAATATATATGGTTTAGTGGCATTATTTGTAACAGTTTGCAAGATATCAGACATTTCTACTTTTTCCCATACAAATGCCCATGTTACCAAATTTAACCTTGGCGTAAAATAGGTCAAGGTCATCCCAGGGACACCATTTATGCAATTTATGATGGGCCCATGTCCCAGGTGCTACATGCCAAGTTTCATGCAAATCGGCCCAGTGGTTCCGGAGGAGAAGATTTTCGAAGGGTTTTTACCATATATGGGCATGGCGGCCATCTTGGTCATGTGACCTAGACCAAAAATGCAAACTTTCGTTCCCCCACCCCATGGAGCCTCCACATGAAATTTGACTACAATCGGCCCAGCGGTTCTGGAGGAGAAGACGTTTGAAAATGTGAACACACACACACACAAACAGAATTTTTGCCTGGCCATACTATCAGCTCACCAATGAGCCTTCGGCTCAGGTGAGCTAATAATATAAAGTGCACTATGATGAAGTACAGAGAGATTATCTATTGCAACCTGATGCCACAAACTGTGTAAGGGGGTTGCAGCCAGTTAGACCGAAACCAGTCTACTCAGCCAAATAGTATGGAACAGTATTAAGGTAAAAACTCAATTATGCAATGTGCAATTACAAAATGAATTGTTGAAACCGCACTTTGCATAATGAACCTTTCCATATCTTACTACTTTATTCGAATATGCAACATGCACATTCTAATTTGAGACCTTTGTATTTAAATATGGCATTTGGACGTCCTATTTTGCAATATTCAGTTTCGATTCTGCTGTGGTTAGACGGGGTACCAGTCATTGTGGTGACGGTAACGTTCGGTAATGTCCGTGGATTTGCCGTATTTTTTTCCGATGACAAGCGTCCGTTTGAGAAGATCGCATTCGCTTTTCCAGGGCCAAATTCAAGCCAGCAGCGATAAATTTGATCCAGCTATATAATAATTCGGATATTTACAATAATGTGTACGTTTGCATCTTTAAAATAAATTTTACAGCGGGGTTCCTTATTTATATATTTATGTGAAACAAGATTTTTATTTAAAAGTTAATACTTGTTTGACGAAGGGGAAAATACTCTATCGTTGAATATTTACTAAAATAAATTACCACGAGGGATTAGTTTGTGCCGAATCCATGGATTTGAAATGAGCATAGATTGTTAAAATTGATTAATTCATACAATTTTCATAAATCTGATCCTTCTGAGGTGTTACTTATAAAGATATTAGTTACTAATTGCAACCTCACTCAAAACTCAAATGTTTGGATATTATAGAAGTATGTATATGTCCGCTCAGGGAGTTACCGAGCGATGGTCTCCCTGTTCGCGGGCATGGATTCGGTCCCTGGGACCTTATCAGCTGACCATACGTGGAAACTGGTAAACAACAACCAGTGCCTCAATTCCCATTATTACGCTGAAGAACGTTACTTACTCATTCTCAGCCCCGACCCACAACCATAGAAACGCACCTGTGGTCACATTGACAGCTGTCGTATTCATATGTCCGTCTGTCGTCATAAGTTAGACTTGGGCATGATAGCTTTCATCCAACAGAATCACAACGCAAAAATATTAGCTGGTCGTCTGTCAGTTGGTCCGTCCGTCTGTCTACAGCCAGCAAAACCTTGCTGAGCTAGTGTCGCGACTGTCTTAACCAGCCTACTACATATTTCTTCAAGTTCTACATGTAACGATTTGGCAAATGGAGTGGCTGAATCCAAACCATTTTGTACTTACATGTATTTCCATGTATTAGGTCTACACCAAAGGTTTTTTTTTTTTCTTCTTGTTTTATTACAGTTAGACCGCGTACAGTGTACCCAGGTTTACTTGGCGGAACTTAACGACAGTATTTATTTATTTATGCACTTATTATTAAAGTGTACAGAATCTAGAAAAAAACAAGATGTGTTTGTGAAACACCGATGCCCCCGGACAGCGCCTGTGCAATATGAAAGCCCCATCACTAAATTATGTCATGGTTGAGGCCACAAGGTCACGAGGTAAAAAATTATGGTACCACTGGAAAGGTCTTGTGAGAAAGAATACACATGTGAAATATGAAAGCTCTATCACTTACCAATCAAAAGTTATGGACTATATTAAAGTTTTTAAAAAGTAGGTCAAACATCAAGGTCAAAGTCACAAGGTCAAAAATTATAGTACCACTAGAAAGGTCTTGTGACAAGGAATGCACATGTGAAATATGAAAGCCCTACCATTTACCAATCAAAAGTTATGGCCAATGTTAAAGTTTTTAAAAAGTAGGTCAAACATCAAGGTCAAGGTCATGAGGTCAAAAATTATGGTACCATTAGAAAGGTCTTGTGACAAGGAATGCACATGTGAAATATGAAAGCTCTACCATTTACCAATCAAACGTTACGGCCAATGTTAAAGTTTTTAAAAAGTAGGTCAAATGCCAAGGTCAAGGTCATGAGGTCAAAAATTATAGTACCAATAGAAAGGTCTTGTGACAAGGAATGCACATGTGAAATATGAAAGCTCTACCATTTACCAATCAAACGTTACGGCCAATGTTAAAGTTTTTAAAAAGTAGGTCAAATGCCAAGGTCAAGGTCATGAGGTCAAAAATTATAGTACCAATAGAAAGGTCTTGTGACAAGGAATGCACATGTGAAATATGAAAGCTCTATCACTTACCAATCAAAAGTTATGGCCAATGTTAAAGTTTTTAAAAAAGTAGGTCATATGCCAAGGCCAAGGTCATGAGGTCAAAAATTATAGTACCAATAGAAAGGTCTTGTGACAAGGAATGCACATGTGAAATATGAAAGCTCTATCACTTACCAATCAAAAGTTATGGCCAATGTTAAAGTTTTTAAAAATGAGGCCAAAAGTAGGTCAAATCTCAAGGTGAAGGTCACGAGGTCAAAATTTATGGTACCTCTTGAAAGGTCTTGTGACAAGGAATGCACATGTGAAGTATGAAAGCTGTATCACTTACCATTCAAAAGTTATGCCCAATGTTAAAGTTTTTGCAGACGGAGAAACGGACAAACGGACAAACAGACAAACGGACAAACAGACAAACGGACAAACAGACGGACAGACCAAAAACTATATGCCCCCCAGAATCTTAGATTCCGGGGGCATAAAAATGTTTTTGATGCATTAGATTTGTACATTTTACCGCCGAAAAATACAACAACAAAAATTGTAAGATGAAAAGTATATTTTTCTGACTGTTGCTTAAAATATACATTTTGGGTACACGTTAGAAGCGCCTCTTCGATGGGGTTCTAACGAGTACCCACAATCTATATTTTGGAGTAGAAATGAGAAAAATAATGTTTACTCCTGTAAATCCCAGTTTTACTCTATAAAAGTGGGGATCAAGTGTGTGTGTGTGTGTGTGTGTGAGGGGGGGGGGAGGGGATAAGAATTATAAAGATGTGTTTAATGGTGGGATGCTCTTGGTATGCGAGTGCGTTATTAGTTTAACGTCTCACCAGCAGCTAAGGTCATACGGAGATGGGACCTGGGTTTAAAGACTCATCCGAAATTCTGGAGAAGCCCGGGGTCGATCCTGCGATCCCTGGTTAATGAGGCGAGTAGCATAACCACAACACCACAGAGGCTTCCAGCGCTTTATATGTTACATTGTAGCAGGTGCGGATTTTCCACCTGCACTCCGGTATGAAAGATTTTGCTTCGCGTTGTGTTTTGTCAAAAAAGTGGAAACCTTTGCGTTTTGTCACTTGAAGCCAAAATCTAGTATAAAAAGTCAGATAGTTTTCTATTTTCTTATAAATTAATGAATGCATTTAACACAAACAGTTACGAACATCTATATAAACATGTGACAAAATAAAAAGGGAATCAGACCCCCGGCCTTCAGGGCTTGAAGAAATAGATGGGCTGCATGAACTGAAACCGACCCGCACACCAGTACTGGTAAACCGCTTAGAGGATCTAAGTCTACCGAGCCAAAGCGGTGCTTACAAACCCTATTGGTTTCATTGGGCGACAGGGCTTTGATATGTCATTTCATCTCAGTGTCGGGTAAAAGTCCCACAAAAGTGGAAGCAACGTCTCCAAAATGACCTATATTGTGTTGACGGTGACGTTAAAACATCAAATCAAACAACAGAGCCAAAATGCCTAGTTTTAGAAATTCCGTTGGATATGCCCTAAATCAGAAATAAATGTTAGAGGGAACGTAAGTCGTAGTTCATCTGAAAGCATTTTCACGAAAGAGAGTTGTAAATATGTTTGCTTTCAAGTGATCATAAAGGAGAAGTCTCACATAGGTCTACACGATTTGGACAGGAGCCTTTATGTGCCATACAAAATTATTATAAGTATTTACAACAAATTTATATTGTAGAGGTGCAATGGCCTGAACACATTTGCGATATATTTAGATAAAACTTGGGCACAAAACAAACCAAGCAAAGCTCATTCCTGGTCTGACATATAAAATAAAAATTTTGTGTTAACTAATGATTTTATCAGGAAGGGTGTAGTGTCCCCAAATCATCCGTTTTATGCCAAAAATATAGTTCTCTCATTTCTTTCACTCCTCCGTGTCACCAATACGCTTGCAGATTTTTTTTGGTATCTGCCGAATACAGGCGGACGTTTACGGGAACGGTACGAAAGAACGATCACAGCGCCACTGAACGAGAATAATGGGAACTAGAAGAAGCAGAAGCGGAATTTCAAGTTGCAAAATAGGACGAGAAACAGAAAGAAAACTACACAAATTCCAAAATCAGACTACAAAAATAAATATCATAATGCAGTGTTGCACAATTGTAACTGAATAAAGCATAACAGAATATCAAAATTGCATATTGCAATCTCAATGTTGCATAATTGAGTTTTTACCTAAATACTGTTCCATAAAATAGACTAGCAAATCTTGAAATTCCATATATACGCACTAGAGGTACCCCCAAGTGAAATAGTAGCCATAGTTGACAATGGTCATCATGATTTCGATGGTCTACCTTTTTTCATGGCATGTTGTCAGATAGTATGAAAAATAGAGTGTCTGTATTACATTCTTTTTCATGGTTACCATGGTTGTCGGCCCTGCCCATCGGGCTTGAAGAAAATAGATGGACTGCATGGTGCTTCCACGCAGAGCTGAAACCGACCGCACACGAGTACTGGTAAACCGCTTTGAGGATAACTGCTTAGGGGATCTAAGCTGCCCAGGCAAAGCAGTGCAAGTCCATGTTTGTAAACCTATTGATTTCATTGGGCGACATGGCTTGAGATGTCATTTCACCTCAATTTCAGGTAAAAATCCCTCAAAATTGGAAGCAACCTCTCCGAATGAGGTATACAGTGTTGGGGGGGGGGGGGGGCTGTTTAACCTCAATTCAAACAAACCAAACCCTGCTTCAGGCTGCTTGTCAGTGGTTTGAAAGAGGGTAAAAAATACAGTACGACTATGGTTGACTATGGATTATTATGGTCAATTGTCCAACTAACCATGGTCTCCCATGGTTGTCCAAAGCAGACCATGGCTGCTCGTTAGTAGAAACCAGTGTCAAGATTACTATGGTCACTGACCATGGTTGATCATGGGCAACTGTCATAAAATTTTTTACTAATCATGGTCTACCATGGCCAACATAGCATCATTGTGGACAATGGTCAAATTTAGCTCTGGTTAAATAACAGTGTATAAAATACGTCACTCTAATCCATTACAGCAAAATTTAACATAACATTTGATTTTTTTGTACCTTTGGCTTTAAGGCTTTTGGCTGTCTGTAAAAAAAAAATCCTCTCCTAGAATTGTCCATAAACTAAGTGGACCATGTCAGTAAACCCAGTGGACATTTGCCATAGACTCAGTGGACAGTCTTGACATTATTCATGGATTCAGTGGATGCTCTTGACATATTGTCAAGGGAGGTCAAAGCACAGTGGACAATGTCCATGGACACTGGCCAGTCTGTTTTAGTTCAAGTGTAAAGGTTCAGTAGCCTCCCTTGAAATTTATATCCTCCCTTGATATTTATATTTATTTATCTTTTCAAATGTATATACATTTCCCTATTAAAAAATTCTAATTATTTGAATTAATTAGTTATTCATATTTATGTAGACAAGATGCAATATCTAGCTTACCATCTATATAGGATTTTTTTATCCACACTTTGATCACCTCTTAGAGATGAGTTTCGAGAATGCTGTCAACAGAATTTCCTCAATATTGTTTAGTTCATGTCTGAGGGCTTAAAGAGCATTGAATGTCATAAAAAATTTTAGTGACAGGCATCTTGAACTGGAGCTTGGTAGGGTACCTATACATTAAGTGAATATAAAAATGTCTGCCCATGTTTTTTATGGTCCATCTCATCAACACCATGGTCAAACATTGACCATTGTCTACCATGGTGTTCATGGTCATCTGACCATCATTTTCACCTGGGACCATTGTATATGACCATGGCCATCAAATTATGTGGTTGTGGTGCCATTTTACACATCTTGGCCAACCAATGCCCCAGGTCCATAGAATACCAAGGACATGCTACTTCATGGTAAATGACCATCATTTTCACCTGGGCCAGTGTATTGTCCAATTGCACACATGCATCTATTGAATTCACCAGTGGCAGAATTGCCTCTGATAAGCCTGCAAGGTAAGCTGATAGGCTTGTCAGTGGCCCAAAGCTTGGCCATTCAACTTCATACCAAATCTGTGTAACTGAGCTTGTCATCAAATATGGAATAATGTCCTGAATAATAGAGAGAGGAGGGTTTAGTCCTCTCTTTCCACCAGATTGTGTAATACTTCTCCAATAAGGCTTCAATAAGTTTCAAATGCTTTGTAAGAATCCTTTATTGTTGGAGAACAGATGGCAGCAACTTGGCATACATACTTGTATCCATACATAGACATTTTTAATCAGGAAACTACCTCAATGTGAAAAACTGATCCTGATTTCTTTAAAACAAAAGCTCGGCCAAGGGGAAATCTTCACAAAGTCAGTGAACCATAAAATGTATTTCAAGGTGAAATGTGGATGCTTGCACCAAAGTTGCCATCCCAAGATGCAAGTTTGTACCAAGTTGAAGTTTAATTAATGATTCTCTTATAGTTCTTTGGCCCTGAACATAGGGTTAAAAGCTAGGCTTGATACAATAGCTAAGTCAGTGAACCATGGCATGAGATCAAGGTCAAATATGGATGCTTGCAATGAAGTTGCCATCATTAGAAGCAACTTTGCACTTAGTATGATCCATGAAGCTCTTATAGTTAGAACTTCAGAAATGGACTTTAACATTTGGGTGAAATTTAGGGTGGCCACAATAGTTCACAAAGTCAGTGAACTATAAAAAGTGGGTCAAGTGCAAAAAATGGATGCCTGCACTAAAGCTGCTATCCTTAGATGCTAGTTTGTACCAGGTATCATTTATGAAGTTCTAATAGTTCTTGAGAAATGGACTTGACCACATGGGCAGGGCGTCAAGTGATATTAGGAGTCAAAAATATAGGTAAGGTCCAGAAATATAGGTATCTAGCGGCCAGAAATATAGGATATTATAGGTTGCCTACACTGAAGAAAACAAGCAAGATTTGTATTTTTCCACCACCATCACCACCTACCACCTCTCTCTTTTATTAGTAATACAACATATAGAAATAGATAAGGTGGTCAGCTGGTTATAATTAAGGAAAAAATCTTTAATAAATCTCCATAAAAATCAGTCCTTAGTAGATAATTCTAATGCCCTCAATGTATGTTTTATGCAGAACTGATTGATCTACTAAAATATCATCAGATAACCACCTTATCTATTTCTTGAAACAAGAGATAACAAAACCCAATTGTGTCTGTCTAACAATTAAGGCAGAGTCAAAACTTGGGACATTCTTCCCTTTAAGCAAGAGGGCCTTGAAGGCCCTGGACTGCTCACGTGATCCATAGTGTAACAAGTAGGCCCCGTGGAGGGTCCATTTTTGGTCCCAGGGCTATAATTTGCACAATCTTGGTCAAGGTCCACTATACAAAGTAGAAGTAAAAC
The DNA here is from genome assembly GCA_963580285.1 of Lucinisca nassula. Classification (NCBI taxonomy): domain Eukaryota; kingdom Metazoa; phylum Mollusca; class Bivalvia; order Lucinida; family Lucinidae; genus Lucinisca; species Lucinisca nassula. The sequence goes on from OY757022.1 coordinate 21,656,166, forward strand.
AAAGATCAGGAATCGATACAATTAACTTACTCCACCCATCAAAGACACCAAAGGGAAAGAAACACAAACATTAAGCGACCAGACCATAATGGAAACCTAAACAAAGGAAGGTCATAAGGACAGTTACTTTCCCACAAAATGGCCATATGACCATCCAAAATAAAAAGACACAAGTGATACACACAGTAAGTAACAAACAATAACATAAATAAACCGCCACAGAAGAACCGCCTCGGAACGGTCAGTGGAAAGATTTCCACTGGGGGCTCATACCAAATATCAAAGCCTGAGCCTTCAGAAGATTTTTAAGGTTTTCCCTATATAAGCCTATGTAAAACCAGTGGGCCCTGGGGCAGAGCCAGTTTTGGCCCTAGGGCTATAATTTGAACAATCTTGGTAGAGACCCACTAGATGAAGCTTCATACCAAATATCAAAGACCTGGGCCTTCTGGTTTCAAACAAGAAGATTTTTAAAGGTTTTTTCCTTATTTTCCCCTATTTTTGTTTGCCGTGGCAATCACCCGAAAAAATTCAGACATGATTCCACATGGAGTCTTTGTGGACAGTAACAGAAATCATGGTGGAACTCTTTTTTCCTTTCTGACTCTATCAATACACGGAATTTGGTTACAGATTCCACAACGAAATGGCCAGATCATAACAGAAATTATGCATGAAGATGTTAACCAAATTTCTGTTTAAAAGTCTGGCATGAAAACAGAGCATAATCACTTTCTGAAACATAATATTTTGGTGGGAGCACTCCCTATAACACATCCAAAGGCATCAGGGATGATGACTAGCTTTGTGTGTTGCTGTACAACTTTACAAGTATAAAGCTGTTCTAAGAATTTCCAACTATATTTTGGAAGACACTGTGAGTTACTTTTAGTATTTTAGATTAAGTGTTTTAAATTGGTTAAATGCTTAGCTAGTGGGGTGTCAAAAGTTTTATGTTTGCAAACTGCAAAGATTGCACCCCACCCACATATTTATGTATGTGTTGGCAGACTGAAGTTATTAGATAACAATGAATCTTTGGAAAGCCAAGGATTCAAATTCAATAGTTACATGAAAGTTTATATGTAAGTAGAATGCAAGGTTTTTGTATGTTCTTTTCCAGCACAAGTATATTCCTTCCTTATTGTGTATAGATAAAAACTCAAAATTTTTAGTGTATGCTAAGATGATTGTGTTATGCTAATGAAACTGGACCAAATATTTAAATTAGCAGGAATCCTGCAGGAATATACAGATGGTAATACTGTCACAAGCTCAGGCAGAAATCCTGTCAATAATTTATTCAGGAATTCTGCCAATAATTCATGCAGGAATCAGGAAGGAATCCTGCCAGTAATTTATACAGGAATTCTGTCTGTTTGTTTTTTCTACATGATTCCTGCATCAATTTGCCTGCTAATTTAAATATTTCAAACGCTCTTCCACATTAATTCCCACCTTAATCCCGCCTCGAAGACAAAATTTAAGTGAAAATTCTTTGTGGAAATTCTATTTGAAAATTTTTCATACAGGTTTCATGTCAGAATCCTGTCAAAATATTTCTGCAAAAATACTGCAACTTAATTTCATACAGGCCTGTGAGAATTCACCATGGACTGAAATTCGTTGAACAACTTTGAGAGAAGACCACTCAAAGATGATTTCTGTCAAGTTTGGTCAAAATCTATTCAGGGTTTAGGAGATGTCATTTAAAGGAATTGTGGAGGGACAGACAGATGCACAGATGGGGGACGATGGCGGATGGTGACTAATCACAATAGCTCTCCTGCTAAAAAATGGCAAAACTTGTTTAATATTTGTAAAAACAAAATCAAAATGGAACATTTCAAATTTAAAAAATAGCAGAACTTCCAATAGCTAAAGCTTTCCAAAAGTTGGGCTGGACTGGGTCACTATACCTGAAAGGAATACAAAGTCCAAAAAGGAAACAGCTTATTAAGCTCAAATATTATAGAAAACATCTACTGTCAAAGAGTTTTTAGAAACTTTGTATTCCTTGCTTTATACACAAAATTCCAAATTAAAGGTATTTATAGGTATTTTGCTAAAATATAGGATTTTATAGGTTATTATAGGTAATGGCCTGAAATATAGAAAAATATAGGTAAATATAGGTAACTTGACGCCCTGCATGGGTGAAAGCCTGGGTTGACGCAATAGTTTACAGTCAGTGAACCATGAAATGTATGCCAAGGTCTAATATGAATGCTTGCATTAAAGTTGCTATCCCTACATGCAAGTTGCTACATCAGGAATGAAGCACTTATAATTATCAAGAAATGCACTTGTACATCAGGGTGAAAGTTAGGGTGGTTGCAAATGCTGTCAATGGCTTGATGAATGGATGAACAAATAGCAAATGGATGGAAAAGTTGACTCCTACATGTATATAGAGCCATACTTCAAGCAGGTGCGACAAAAAACACATAAACAAGAGGGCCCAGAGGGCCCTGGTTCGCTCACCTGATCCAATGTATAACAAGTGGGCCCCCGGGCAGGGTCAATTTTGGCCCCAGGGCTATAATTTGAACAATCTTGGTAGAGGTCCACAAGATGAAGCTTCATATCGAATATGAAAGACCTGGGCTTTCTGGTTTCAGAGAAGAAGATTTTAAAGGTTTACCCTGCATATAGAAGTCTATGTAAAACAAGATTTTCCCTATATAAGTCTATGTTAAACCAAAGGGCCAAGGAGCAGGGGCATTTTTGGCCCCAGGGCTATAATTTGAACAATCTTGGTAGAGGTCCACTAGCTGAAGCTTCATAACAAATATCAAAGACCTAAGCCTTGTGTTTCAGAGAAGATGATTTTTAAAGATTTTCCCTATATAAGCCTATGTAAAACAAAAGGGCCCTGGTGCGGAGGCATTTTTGGCCCCAGCACTATAATTTGGACAATCTTGGTAGGGGTCCACTAGATGAAGCTTCATACCGTACCAAATATCAAAGACCTGGGCCTTGCGGTTTCAGAGAAGAAGATTTTTCAAGATTTTCCCTATATAAGCCCATGTAAAACCAAAGGGCCCCCGTGCGGGGGCATTTTTAGATCCAGCACTATAATTTGAACAATCTTGGTAGGGGTCCACTAGATAAAGCTTCATACCAAATATCAAAGACCTGGGCCTTGCGGTTTCAGAAAAGATGATTTTTAAAGATTTTCCCTATATAAGCCCATGTAAAACCAAAGGGCCCCGTGTGGGGGCATTTTTAGCTCCAGCACTACAATTTGATCAATCTTGGTAGGGGTCCACTAGATGAAGCTTCATACCAAATACCAAACACCTGGGCCTTGCGGTTTCAGAGAAGAAGATTTTTCAAGATTTTCCCTATATAAGCCCATGTAAAACCAAAGGGCCCCCGTGCGGGGCATTTTTAGATCCAGCACTATAATTTGAACAATCTTGGTAGGGGTCCACTAGATGAAGCTTCATACCAAATATCAAAGACCTGGGCCATGCGGTTTCAGAGAAGAAGATTTTTAAAGATTTTCCCTATATAAGCCCATGTAAAACCAAAGGGCCCAGTGCGGGGGCATTTTTGGCCCCAGCACTATAATTTGAACAATCTTGGTAGGGGTCCACTAGATGAAGCTTCATACCAAATATCAAAGACCTGGGCCTTGCGGTTTCAGAGAAGAAGATTTTCCAAGATTTTCCCTATATAAGCCCATGTAAAACCAAAGGGCCCCCGTGCGGGGGCATTTTTAGCTCCAGCACTATAATTTGGACAATCTTGGTAGGGGTCCACTAGATAAAGCTTCATACCAAATATCAAAGACCTGGGCCTTGCGGTTTCAGAGAAGAAGATTTTTCAAGATTTTCCCTATATAAGCCCATGTAAAACCAAAGGGCCCCGTGTGGGGGCATTTTTAGCTCCAGCACTACAATTTGAACAATCTTGGTAGGGGTCCACTAGATGAAGCTTCATACCAAATATCAAAGACCTGGGCCTTGCGGTTTCAGAGAAGAAGATTTTTCAAGATTTTCCCTATATAAGCCCATGTAAAACCAAAGGGCCCCCGTGCGGGGCATTTTTAGATCCAGCACTATAATTTGAACAATCTTGGTAGGGGTCCACTAGATGAAGCTTCATACCAAATATCAAAGACCTGGGCCATGCGGTTTCAGAGAAGAAGATTTTTAAAGATTTTCCCAGTATAAGCCAATGTAAAACCAAAGGGCCCCCTTGCGGGGGCATTTTTGGCCCCAGCACTATAATTTGAACAATCTTGGTAGGGGTCCACTAGATGAAGCTTCATACCAAATATCAAAGACCTGGGCCTTGCGGTTTCAGAAAAGAAGATTTTTCAAGATTTTCCCTATATAAGCCCATGTAAAACCAAAAGGCCCCCGTGCGGGGGCATTTTTAGCTTCAGCACTATAATTTGAACAATCTTGGTAGGGGTCCACTAGATGAAGCTTCATACCAAATATCAAAGACCTGGGCCTTGTGGTTTCAGAGAAGAAGATTTTTAAAGATTTTCCCTATATAAGCCCATGTAAAACCAAAGGGCCCCCGTGCGGGGGCATTTTTGGCCCCAGCACTATAATTTGAACAATCTTGGCAGGGGTCCACTAGATGAAGCTTTATACCAAATATCAAAGACCTGGGCCTTGCGGTTTCAGAGAAGAAGATTTTTTAAGATTGCGGTGAAAAAAATCTATTTTTGGCTACTGTGACCTATATGTAGAACGGATTGGAACCATTTGAACAACTTTGAAAGGGGACCACCTAAGGATCATTCCTGTGAAGTTTGGTCAAAATACGATCAGTGGTTGAGGAGGAGATGTCGTTTGAAGAAAAGTTTACGGACGCACGCACGGACGCACGGACGCACGCACGGACGCACGACGGACGACGGACAAAAAGTGATCCCAAAAGCTCACCTTGTCACTACGTGACAGGTGAGCTAAAAACTGGACAAAATCACAGTAGGCAGCAGGATACTCTATCTTTTGTTATTTGTGACACTAGAAGTTAAGGAACAACATGAACAGTGGAACCAAAGTATAACAACACTAGGCCATTATACAAGATGGATACAGAATTTTATGATATAATGTACATGTCTGTCATATATATATGCAGGTTAGGATAAATATTCTGTGCCATTCTTAATACCTTATAACCTTATCACTAGCTGAATGTGGTAATAATATTAAGTAAAATAAAATTTCCTCTTAGAGCTTGAGTCATCACAGAGTTAGCAAATGGCAATGCAGGAACCTTATACAAGATCATCACCGTAAAGTTTCCAGTTAATCTTGTTTTGAGGGAAGAAAAAGTCTAAACTATATCAAACCTCCTGCAAAGTGATTCTAATAGGTTTTTGAAGAAATGTATGGAAGGCTTTTATGTATGGCTAACATTGACCTTGACTGTATTATCTGGAACTATGAGTTACAACCATATTGCAGACAAAAATGCATAGACATTTGATACATTTTTCCCCGCAAAAGTGTTGTAACTCGAGTTACAACCCTTTTGCGGTGAAACTATTATGCATCTGAGATACAACATTTTTGAATTTTCAAAATTCTGAAAAAAATAATTTCAATAGCACTCTGTAATTTTTACAGGTTGTGGGCCTTTAAAATCAGAATAGAATTCTGCAAAAAAGTCATTTGTGAAAAAAGTGTAGTTACCGCAGTTTTGCGGGCAGCCCTCGATATGTGAGGTAAAAAACTGACTAAGTTCACAATGTGGAAAAAGAGATAAAAATTGATCCCAAGATAAAGTGAAAACCACATGCACATCCTCATACCATAGCAAAAATACACACAAAGATTCAAAATGATCAATATCAAACTGTAAGAGGAGTTGTGATGACAAGAGGTACCTACTGTATATCAAGTGAAGCTTAAAATTGGCTAAGTTCACAATGTGCAAAAAGTGAAAAAAAAAATATTCTGAGAATTATGTCTAAACCACATGCACAACCTCATACCATGGTGAAAGCACACACAAAGTTTCAAAATGATCGGTATAAAACTGCAAGAGGAGTTGCGATGACAAGAGGTACCTATCATATACCAATTGAAGGTGTAAAATGACCACAATGTGGAAAAAGTGACAAAAAAATGATTCGACGATAAAGTCCAAACCACATGCTAATCCTCATATCATGGCGAAAGCACACGCAAAGTTTCAAAATGATCGGTATAAAACTGCAAGAGGAGTTGCGATGCAAGAGGTACCTATCATATATCAATTGAAGGTTAAAAATGACTAAGTTCACAATGTGGAAAAAGTGACAAAAATTTATCAGAAGATAAAGTCCAAACCACATGCGCATCCTCATACCATGGCAAAAACACACACAAAGTTTCAAAATAATCGGTATGAAACTGTAGGAGGCGTTGCGATGACAAGACACCCAGTGTAAAATGTTGACGGAAAGACAGACGGACAACAGGACAGACGGAAACTTGCATGCCTATGTCTTCCTGCTAAAGCAGGTTGATTGGAGTCTCTGCTAGTCCCGTCTTCTTGTAGGTTTTGTCATGCACAGGCTCAAATGAAATTCTTTACACTTACTCCAAAATGGCTACTTTACTGATGAAAATCTGTGACATTTTTCTTATTCATACTCCAAACATAGGTTGTGGGTGCTTGTTAGCACCGCCTCAAACTATGTTGAGAAATAATAATAATATTGTACTTAAATAACTAAAAAATGGCTACTTTACTGATGAAAATCTGTGACATATTCTGTGATATTTTGGAGTATTTAAAACTAGCAAACATGATTTGAAGAAATGACATCATAATTTCTACTTGTGATAACCTTATGATGTCACTTATCTAAGAAAAAAGCCACATTATGTTAAAAGAAAAACACTACCGAACAAAATACACAACAATCGCTTCATAACACTATTGTTTGGGTTCAAAGCAAAAATCACGTTATCAAGCTATATGGAAACAAAACTGACCAAATTATACAGAAAATAACCACTTATGTTCATTATTTTTTTTTACGGCCGTTTCAAGATTTTTTCACTCATACTGAGCCGATTGTTAATCAGAGGTGGGTGAAACTGGAGTACATGGAGAGAACCCCCAACACCTTCTGTTGCCGAACTTGGCGCCTCACATGTGACCCAAGCCAGGTTTGAACCACAGAAGTGAGAGACCTAATGATTAAGCGTCAGCGCTCGTACCCTCTAGGCCATGGAGGCCCGTTTTTAGAGCCATTCTATATAATCTATACATTAGTGGGTATATCCAAAACCTTGTTAGCCCATAACATGCTAATCACGACAACTGTCGTCTGCTTTGACGTCTGCCGTTACTTTAAGAAGTCATTTCTGCAAACAGTGTGGACCCAGATCAGACTGCTCCTCCAGGAGCAGTCTGATCTGGGTCCAAACTGTTTGCATGTATGCAGAAATATTTTTAAAAAAGTTTGCCAGAAGGTGCAGCAGACGACAGTAACAGATGTCATTTTCAGACGCAATTTTTTCTCAGCATCTTAAGGGTGAAAATGAAGTGTTTGTAACAGGATGTGGCATACTACTAAAATACAAGGAAAAACAACTTTATACACAGAGTGTTCATGTATTATTGAATTTATTAAACAAGTTTAGGAAAAGCAGGGATACAGACTAACAGGCTAAGTTTTGGCCTGGGCGCCTAAGTTTCAACTAAAAATGCCTATTAACTTACTGTAAAATTTGGATTTAAGGCAATCTGGGCGCCTAAAGCAAAATGCTTAGTATGTATCCCTGAAAAGGGATAAAATGTGAGGTTTTGCCGAGAATTTTATCCTTTTCCCTCAATGAGTTGTATGAATTCAATAATATATGAGCACGAATGCAAGATTCTATTTATCATAATATTATGACATTTAAAAAACATTCTATTCACGATTGTTTTACAAAAATTGTCAATACATGTATTTCGCCATTAGTAAACTTGACGTTGTTAAAGACCTATGTGTAACATTATGGAAAGTATCTAATTCACACATTTAATCCACTAAAACCTCACTGAGGCGGTTCTAACGAGTACCCACCACCTATGTTTTGGAGCAGAAATAAGAAAAATAATGTATACCCCCCTGCATACCCTAAACCCCAGTTTTTTCTATATAAAATGGGGTTTATGGGGGGCGTTATTTTCACTAACTTGTTAATGTGATAAATAAAGGACCCACAGGTTTTGGAAAGTGTGTATTGTCAGACATTGCCTGTATTGTCAGAATCTGAACCAAGGAAATCTATTTTAATTATTGATTATATAATAATATTCAAGAAGTACACATTACCTTGTTGTTCCAACTGATGACGTCTCTCAGGTGTCATATGTGAAAACTTGCACTCATCACCATAGTCACAGATTCCTAGAAATATACACTCGAATTAATTCATCATATACAGTAAAATTCCGCTATTTAGAATTTAAGACCACTTAAAATTAAGACTTATTCTGCTTTAAAAAGCTTTTTTAGAAGGGTGCAGTTATTCTTTCTTCGAATTTCCTGCACACAATGTCCTCTGGTCAGGGACCACCTTTGGAACTGTTCAAAAGTGGTCTTAAAGACCACTTTTGAACAGTCCCAAAGGTGGTCTTAATATAAGAATTTTAATGTACTAACAGGGAAGAGAAATACCATCAGGGGAGACAATTCTATCAAGAACAATTTCTTGTTACATCTGCAATGAAATATAGAGATTTCTCAGTGAAACTGAAATCAATACATGTATATAGTGTAACTGCAAACAGTGAAGATACATGTTTTGAATTTTCATTGTTTGAAAATTTGATGTATCAACGAAAAATAACATATATACCCTGCGTATTTGATGTCAATTAGTTAAACGTAAATATTCTGTGTCAGAGATTATGTCACTCACATTCCCAAGTCACCAAGACGTTGATGACGTCACTTTTAGCACCGAGGTAATATAATGAATGCATGCACCACCAGATTAGGTTAGCAACTGTGGACAATATCTGAATGTAAATTACAAGTGAAGCATTTCATAAAAAGACAATCCATGCTTTTTTCCAGGGATAACTTCCAGTTTACACTCAATATTATACCCTGTAAATCCGCTGAACACCGCTAAATTGACGTGAACTGGCCATGGAAAAAGTTTCTCTGTGGTAACAATTGACACTTCGAAATTTGCTTTAAAAATACAGTTCAAAGCATGAAAGAAACAGAAAATTTGATTTTTTTTCCATATTAGATCAATTTTTATTTCAATCATGAACAACAAATGACGTATTTTCACGTGTGCCACTCATGAAAATACGGCTTTTGGTGTTCATTCGGTGAAATAAAAACTTATCTTACACTGAAAAAACAACAACAAAAACATCCTATATGTGTCCCTTATTATCAGCATCCACTCTTAAAGGAAAGAGTTTTCTCCCAAGGAAAAAATTCTTTCCTAAGGCAGGGTTCAACATTAACTTTTTAAATAACTGGACAACTGGACAAGGTGGTCCTGTAACTCTTGGGATGCACTGGACCTGACCTGAGTTCAACTGGGCCTAGAAGAAATGATGATAACAAGTACCTACAACCTATGTTCTGAGCATTTACAGGAAAAATATCTGAGATTTTCATTAGAAAAGTAGCCATTTTCGAGATGTGAAAATGCCCTATGTAGCATGGGTGTGTACTTTGCATCTCTCTCATCACAATGGCAAATCTCCCTCTTATAATGCAAAAAATTATCACTGGTATGCACAGACTGCATGACAAACAATGTAGATCCTGATCAGATGGCTTCTGCTGGATCTATAAGTATGTGCAAAGGTAGGCATTGAAGTTTTCAGCACGATACGGGTTATAGCAGACCCCTTTTTAGAAGATGATTTTTGTTTGAATTGAGGTTTAACGTCCCCATCAACACTACTTACTGGTAGGCTATTTTGGAGCATTGCTTCCAATTTTGTGGGACTTTACCCAACACTGAGGTGAAATGACATCTCAAGCCCTGCTGCCCAATGAAACAAGAGGGCTTATATGCATTGGACGATCTGACTCTCAACTCTTTGCCTGGGCAGGCTCAGTCCTTCTAAGCGGTTTACCAGTATTCGTGTGTGGTCAGATTCAGCTCTGCCTGGAAGCACCATGTAGCCCAATCTATTTCTCCAAGCCCCAATGGACGGGGGCGATTTTAGAAGATGAGGGTGAGTGTACAGGAAAGCAGGCAGGAAGTCATAAGAATGATCTACCTTGGAAAGAATCAATTACAGAATATGCCATCTTTCATCTACAATCAACCCTCTTTATACCGACATTCGTTATAACGGCAAGACTCATTATAACAGCACTTTGAATGGAATGACTAATTAGTTAAAGGCTTAGTCTCTCTTCAGAGTGGCGTGGGCTTCCCTCTGGTTGGAAATGCACAAATCGAGTCCATTGTCAAGTAAGAATACTCCAATAAACAAATGTTATAGATATTTGTTAGAATTGCCTCACCGAGGCGATTCTAACAAATGTCTATAACATTTGTTTCTTGGAGTAATAATGGGGAAAAAGCCTTTTATTACCGATCATACTCCGAACTGGGATTCTTTATTGCGGCACATTCTTTATAACGGCACAATAATAGGGAACAAATACTGGCGTTTTAACAAGGGTATTCTGTATTTTACAAAGGGCATCCTCTCTGATAATGATTTTAATGCTTATCCTGCTGAATAAATTAATTTTGCCAGACCCATTTCTGACTTTCAACCAATCACATTATTAGGCAAACAAATGCTTTGTAGAACTGGACTGAAGGAAATAATATATGAAACATAGATCACTTTACCATTCTGAAATCGTTTACATGGAATCTTCAAGGCATCGTCGGCCAGAACTGTTGATGCATCTGTAAAGGAAAAAGATAATAAAGAGGCCCATGGACTACTATGTTCACCAGGGCTCAAGTGGGCACTGCCCACTGGCAGGCATGTTCATGTATTTTAACCCTTGTCCTGCTGAGCCCGGATATGCCTTATTTTCCAAACAATGACGATCCAGATCAGATGGCTTCTGACGAAGCCATCTGATCAGGATCTACATTGTTTGCCATTCAGATTGTGAATTTGTTGCAATAATTTGCATCAAGTAATCTGATTGGTTGATAATCGGTAGTGGGTGTGGCATATATGAATATTCAGCATGACAAGTGTTAACAAGATATGATTATAACATAGATTATAAAGTCTCCCAAATGAACCCCCATACTCAAATGAGCACCCATGCGGACTCCGTATCTGAAATATTAGGCCTTTTATGAAATAGAGGGTTGGAGCATAGACCCAATGGAGTCCTGGATGGTATCACAGAATACTTTTTATCATAAGGAACAAGAATAAACATGGTTTAGGAGTGGGGATTTGTATAATTCCTTAAATATAAGGCTTTTTAAGCAGTGGAGGGGTTGGGACAAAGGCTTGGCAGTTAATGTCATTTTTTTTCCAATTTTCCCAATTATACGTCAATGGAAACACTAAGTTGCCATACAACCAAACTAAAGAGCATAATTTCATCAAAACACAAAACCTGTTTGAGTTTTACATCTCACCAACAGCTATGGTCATGTGGAGACGGGACCTGGGTTTAAAGACTCATCCGAAAGTCTGCACAAATATGGTGAATATTTCCGTACAGTCTCATAGAGCATATGGTTTCTGAGGAGATGATTCTATTTTATGCATTTTGGTTTTCTAAAATCAAATGGTAGATAGTAGATTGCTTAAGGAACATTTCTGTGAAAGTTTTGTCAAAATATCTGCAAATGCTTGGCAGTTAATGCCATTCTTTTAACATATTTTTTTCGACAACTCTAAGTTGCCATAGCAACCAAACTAATGAGCCAAAGTTATCTTTAAAATTACCCTTGATACTCTTCCCTATCTTATGGCATGTAAACGGCCCCCGCCCATAGGGGCTTGAAGAAATATATGGGCTGCATGATGCTTCCACGCAGAGCTGAATCCAGCCCGCACATTAGTACTGGTAAACCGCTTAGAGGATCTAAGCTTGTCCAGGAACCGCGGTGCGAGGCGGACCGTCCATGCTAATAAACCCTAGTAGTTTAATTGGGCCACAGGGCTTGAGATGTCATTTCATCTCAATGTCGGGTAAAAGTCCCACAAAATTGGAAGCAACGTCTCCAAAATGACCTTTACAGTGTTGACGGGGACTTTAAACCTCAAATCAAACAAACAAAACAAAATGGCATGTAAACAGAAAGGAAGCATTTTTGTATAAATTGGGTTGGTTTGAATAATGTAAGTCCACTACCAAGAACTAGTAAGGCTAGGGTTATGATACATGGATCAGAATTTCTGAGACATTTTCGAAACAAGACCTTTACCCGGCACAGTAGCTTTTCGTTGCTTTTGTTTGTTTGATTTGAGGTTTAAAGTCCCAGTCAACACTGTAAAGGTCATTTTAGAGACATTGCTTACAATTTTATGGGACTTTTACCCGACATTGAGATGAAATGACAGCTCAAGCCCTGTCGCCCAATGAAGTCAATAGGGTTTATAAGCATGGACAAACGACTCGCACCGCTTTGCCTGGACAGGCTTAGATCCTCTAAGCTGTTTACCAGTACTCATGTGCCGGTTGGTTTCAGCTCTGTATGGAAGCATCATGCAGCCCATTTATTTCTTCAAGACCCGATGGGCGGGGGCCAAGCTTTTCGTTGCTTTGTCTGTTTGTTTGTCTGATTTGAGGTTTAACATCCCCGTCAACACTGTAAAGGTCATTTTGGAGACATTGCTTCCAATTTTGTGGGACTTTTACCCGACATTTGTGAAATGACATCTCAAGCCCTGTCGCCCAATGAAACCAATAGGGTTTATTAGCATGGACGGTCCGCCTCGCACCGCGGTTCCTGGACAGGCTTAGATCCTCTAAGCGGTTTACCAGTACTAGTGTGCAGGCCGGATTCAGCTATGCGTGGAAGCATCTTGCAGCCCATATATTTCTTCAAGCCCCAATGGGCGGGGGCGAAGCTCTTCGTTGCAGAAGTCCACATGACTATCACTGATTTGTAGGAAATGTGGGCAGTTTTTGATTTGCAGAAAGTAGCCAAACTATTCTCATCACAGTGCCAATGATACAGGAGATGATTGGTATAAGCAACCTTGCTTGTTTTCAAATCCTGTTGATCTTTCTAATACGCTTCATTATTATATTATATAGAGGATCTTACTTGAGTGGTCATGTATTATTGAATTTATTAAACAAGTTGAGGAAAAGGGATAAAATGCGAGGCTTTGCCGAGCATTTTATCCCTTTTCCTCAACGAGTTTAATAAATTCAATAATACATGAGCACGAATGCAAGATTCTATTTATCATATGACATTTAAAACGCATTTTTTACGAACGATTGTTTACAAAAATGTCAATATTCCGCGGTTAGTAAACGCGACGTCTTTAAGGATGTTGTACATGTAACGTTACGGGACGTATCTAGCTAATTTGCATATTTAATCCACTAGTGGATTATCGAAAATATTACATGGCTTTATTACACTCTCAGACGCGATGTCATATGATAAATAATTATATACATTATTATATATCTGTAACTGAAAAGAAGTAAATAAAATATTGTTTGAACTAATGATACATAACAGGGTTACCTACAGAATTATGTTTGTCAGCAAACAGTGCAGACTAAGGCTGACACGATGAATCGTATAATCGATTAATCAATCGATAAATTCCACAAAAATGATTATCATTTCTGATTTGCTTTTAATCGATTACTTGATAGGTACAATTCACTACCCAAAGTTATGCCTAAAATAGCTGGATGATGGGGCAAACAGTGCAGACCCTGATGAGACGCCGCATTCTGCTGCGTCTCATCTGGGTCTACACTGTTTGCTGAGGTATGTCTGTTCAAATATACGTATGGTAAAGTGCAACATATGGTTAAGAGCCATGCTCAGACAGAAAGCCAGACAGGTAAAATTATGACAAAAACCTTAGCGATTACTAATCCATTATGGATCGCAATGACAGGTCTGATAATCGATTATCTTTTCAGCTCCGATTAGACAGCCCTAGTGCAGACCCAGATCAGGGAAAATGGCTGAACTTCCTGCAAATAGTGTAGGCCCTGATGAGACGCTGCATTCTGAGGCATCTCATCTGGGTTTGCACTGTTTGCCACGGTACATGTACCCCCTTTGGGGTTTCCTGTACTAAATGGGTTAACATGTATGATTTGCTCAAAAATAATGAAAATAATACATGGATACTCTTCATAACCCTGGGAGCTTGACAAAATGTGCCATGGACAAAACGTCCCATGCCATTTTTGACCAGGTGGACAAAATGTCCCACATCATTTTTTCAGGGTGGACAAAACGTCCCACACGATTTTGACAGGGTGGACAAAACGTCCCTTGCTATATCGACAGGGTGGACAAAACGTCCAATATTCAATTAGAAGGTAGAGTTTAATTCTCTAAAAGAGAATAACTATACTTAATAAAAAGGAATGGTCCACTCTATCTAATAAATTACTAATGGTTGTTTGTTGAAATGATATTAGAAATGATATTAGCTCAATCATGCACAGTGTGAAAATATTTTGACTAATTGCACTTAAGACATAGAGATATATCTATGTAATTAATAACTAATTGAAATGAAATTACAGTCCAACCTGTATTAAGCAAGCACCTATGGGATATTCAAAGATTGCTTGCTTAAGACAGGTGCTTGCTCAATACAGGTGAATTTTAATGCCTTTTCCTTTTACTGGAACTGAATGCCTGGTTGCTTAAGACAGGTTGCTTGCTTAATAGAGGTGGCTACTAAGACAGGTTTGACTGTAGTTCAATCTTACAAACTGGGAAGATATTTTTTTTGTAGTGTTCATGGGAGTATATTGTCGCATACCCTACCAAATCCCTTCCTTCTCCCTAACACCACCTCAAGAATATGGGACTTTTTGTCCACCCTGTTGAAATAGCATGGGGCGTTTTGTCCACCCTGTCAAAATTGTGTGGGACGTTTTGTCCATCCAGGAAAAAATGATGTGGACGTTTTGTTCGCCCTAATAAAAAATTATATGGGACATTTTGTCCACCTGGTCAAAAATGGCATGGTACATTTTGTCCATGGGACGTTTTGTCCTACAATCCGTAACCTGTAACCCACTGTTTGTTGAACAGGATGAATCAAAGACTTAAAGAAAAACAAATCTAATACAGAATTATGCTAATTAACCCTTTTTGTACCAAATGGAATCTTCCTCCTAATATATAACAGGAGTCCAAAAATTTAGGGATGTCAACTTGTGTTTTCTTCCAATTGAATTTGGAAAATGGTTGAACTATTTGCAAACAGTGTTGGCCCTGATCAGATGCCACACTATACGGCATCTGATCTGGGCCTGCACTGTTTGCCAAATACCCATTTTAGGGTTTCCGGTACAAAATGGGTTTTCTTTGATGCTATTAAAACTGTTATTGTTCTTTCACTTGTTAACCTAATTTTCGGCTTCACTTCATCAAAATTAGTCGCATTGTGACTTTATTGTGAGATTCAATTACTAAACTACCAAAAGAAGCTGAAAATTATTGCCATAAATAAAAATTGGACTCATTTCCTATATTGTTAATAGTGCGTTCCAGTATTTCAGCTTTGTTCCGGTATTTTGGTTTCGTTTTGGTACTCAGTCATCATCATCAACGGATTTTTGATTAACGTGCAGGTACAGGGGCAACGTCCACATAAGTGGGCCCCCCTTCCAGGTAGCTGGCTTGCTGAACGCATGGCAGATCTTACACCAGATCTCCAGGCTTGTCTATCATGCGGATTGATAGCAGAGAGCTTCCATTCTCTGCAATCTCTTTCTGTTACATGTAGCTGGTTCCAGGTCATCTTGGGCCTTCTTTGCTCCCGCTTTCCACCTACCTGTATGTCACAGGCAGTCTTGACTGCACTGTTGGAGCGTTCCACATGTCCATACCAGCGAAGCCTTCTCTCTTTCAGGATGAGGTCCAGGTCCTCAATGCCAAGACGATCAAGTAACTCACTGGACCTGATGGTGACAGTGTCCTGTGGCTTGACATTGCAGATCTGTCTGATCATTGCCCTGTCATTTTGCTGTAGACGTTGGAGGTTTGGCTTTGCCAATGGCCATGTCTAACTGGCATGGAGCATTGCGCTCTGCAAGCAAGAGCTATACACACGGCCATGTGTCTTGAAAGAGAGGTGGTGGGAAGAGAGAACTGGTAGCAACTCCTTGAATTTCTTCCAGGCTGTTTTCACACGTGATGTAGTTGAAAGGTTGCAACCACCCGCTGCAGAGGGCATATCACCTAGGTAGCAAAAGGAAGCTACAACCTCCAGCTTGTCTGATCCGACTTGGACTTCTCTCTGTGGTCTGCCATCTAAGGGGCGTGCAGTTCCTTGGCACCGTGTACACCTGTAATCAGGGTCCTCTATCAAGCGTTTGAGCCCACTGCATTTCTTGTGCACCCAGAACTTGCAGCCATTACAAAAGATACTGTTGCTGCCCACTCCAGTGCGACATACAGCGCATGGGAACTGGCCTGTACTCTGCAAGAGGTCCAGACCTGTATCACAGATCATGATCTTTGTCTTTCCTGCATTCACTCTCAGCCCTTTCGCCTCCATTGCATCTTTCCAAGTTTAGAGCCTCCTGACACATTCCTCAAGGGATTCAGCTATGATGACAAGGTCATCAGCAAACAGTCCTCCCAGGGGACACCAGAGCGGAACTCGCATGACAAGGCTTCAAGCACAATGATGAAAAGCAGTGGGCTGGGAACAGAGCCTTGATGAACACCCACATTCACCTCGAATTCTTCACTGTAACCATCACCAATGCGGACACGGCACCGAGCATTAGCATACATCCCTTGGACCAGTTTCACAATCCACTCGTCCACTCCAAGTTTTCTTAGTGCCCACCAGATGACTTTCCGAGGCACTCGGTCAAATGCCTTCTTCAGGTCTACAAAAGATATGTAGAGTCTCCTGTTGGCCGCCAGATACTTATCTTGCAGCTGCCTTACAACAAAAATTGCGTCTGTTGTGCCTCTTCCTGGGACGAAGCCAAACTGGGAATCATCAATGGACACCAACTGCCTAATGAAGCCATCCACAATCCTCTCCAGGACTTTCATGACCTTTTCAGTCAGCTTGAGACCACGGTAGTTGCCTTGTTCCAATGCATCACCCTTGCCCTTGTAGAGACAGACAATGAAACTCTGTTCCCAGTCAGAGGGTACCTTGCCATCACGGATGATTGCAGCTGCAAGGCCGGGGATCATTGAGGCACCCGCATCACCTGCAGCTCTTATCATCTCCACCACTATGCCAGAGGGACCCGGTGCTTTGCCAGTCTTCATCTAAGAGATAGCCTTCTTAACCATATCAATAGTTATTGGGATGGGTGGCTCTTCCACTGGTGGTTCATCAGAGTGTGGGCTGGGTCAGTAATTATCAGAACCCGGAAACCTCTTTCTTTCTCAATATACTGCCATACAGCTGCAAGGACATTCTTAGGAGGCAGGGTTGCGCATCAAGCAAGGATCAGAGTGAAAGTTAATGTAAAATGAGAAAAGTAAAGCTAATATAGTGAGGTGGATAAAAGATGATAGGTTAAAATAGATAAGTGAAGTTAAAATCAGGTTAAAAACAACTTCCTTTAGATCTAGGGCCTTGAATGCTGTAGTCTACCAACTGCATCCTTGAATAAGTCAAGAGTTGGCAGACAGACAGACAGTATTCTGGGGTAGGTCATTCCATTGGACAATTGCAAGGGGATAAAATGAAAATTTATAAAAAATCATGAGATGTATGAATCTGTCTGAAAGTCAATGGATTGCAGAACCTAGAGTTGGAATTCATGAGTTGAATGTAATCAGGGAGTGGTACTGCCACAAGACCATGAACTATCTTGTAGAAAAAGCAAAGATGTGCATTTGCCTGTCTTTGTTCAAGGGACCACTAGCCTAATTCCTGGAACATGCCCGTTAAACTTCACCTATAACCATAATTATTAGTGCTCCATCAGGCAGTTCTACGTTAGACTTTTTCAAGCTGGAGTATTTTCCCTCTGGTATGAGGATCCTAGATTGGGGCACATACTCGGGCTTTGGGCTTAACAGTGTTTTGTAGAATCCGGGATGTTTCAGTCCCGAGTTGTTTCAGCCTGGGTTGTTTCGGCCAGAATTTATTAGACTGATTTTTTTTTTCAGCAGAGTATCTGTTGAATTTTGGAATATTTTTGTACGGCCTTTCACGCTAGCCATGTTTATGATAGCCCAATTAAAGAATTTTAAAAGTTCTATTTAAAGCCATGTTCCCAGTTAGCACCAACAGGGTAGTGTGAAATTGTCTGAAAACAACTTTACTACAATTAATGAATATAATACATTTATCATATGACGTCGCGTCTGAGAGTGTAATTACGTCATGTATATTTTCGATAATCCACTAGTGGATTAAATATGCAAATTAGCTAGATACGTCCCGTAATGTTACATGTACGACGTCCTTAACGACGTCACGTTTACTAATGGCGGAATATTGACATTTTTGTAAACAAATCGTGAATAAAATGAGTTTAAAATGTCATATGATAAATAGAATCTTGCATTCGTGCTCATGTATTATAATATTGAATTTATTAATCGAGTTGAGGAAAAGGGATAAAATGCTCGGCAAAGCCTCGCATTTTATCCCTTTTCCTCAACTTGTTTAATAAATTCAATAATACATGAGCACTCATGTAAGATCCTCTATATAAAATTGTATATTGTAACATCATGACGTTGCATTGGTGTAGATGTGACGTTGCATAACCTCATGAAATTGCACCGACGTTGATGTGACTTCTTTATCACATGCAATGCACAATAAACTAGAGCTATCACTAAAGGTGATGAATACCCCAACAAAAACTGCCTTGATAGTACATCAGCGCCATTTTGCAATTTTTTCACTTGAAAGGGGCCATAACTATGTCGAAAATTGACGAATTGTAGTGGAAATTGAACTTGACCTGTATTTTATGACGTCACATCAGTGTACCAAAAATTATAAAAATCGGTGAAGCGGTTTTTGAGTTATCGTTTGGAAACCAAGTCAACAGACAGACCGACCGACAGACCGACCGACCAACAAGCTCACTCCTATATACCCCCCCCCCCCCAATTTCATTTTTCTAACCCTTGTCCTACTGAGCCCGGATGTGCCTTATCTTTGAAACAATATAGATCCAGATCAGATGGCTTCTGAAGAAGCCATCTGATCAGGATCTTCATTGTTTGCCATCCAGTTAATGAATCTGTTGCAATAATTAGCATCAAGTAATCTGATTGGTTGATAATCAGTAGTGGGTGTGAGTTTTTGTGACATATTTAAATATTCAGCAGGACAAGGGTTAAAGATCCATTGAAATTGTTATGAGCGATAGCAAGGATAAGTGATGGGATGGTGACTCTGAGCAATATAATACATATAAAAGTGTATATTGTAACATCATGACGTTGCATTGATGTAGATGTGACGTTGCATAACCTCATGAAATTGCACGGATGTTGATGTTACTTCTTTATCACATGCAATGCACAATAAAAAAGAAGATTTTTTTAAAGATCCATTGAAATTTTATGAGCGATTGCAAGGTTAAGTGATGGGATGGTGTCTCTGAGCACCTGATATACATGGATTGTACACATTTGATTCCTTGAAACGAAACTATATCAATTATAACATATTTGGACATTTTGTATGTTAATAGAATTCACCAACGAAGTCAAAGGGCTTAAAAATGATCTCACCTCTATAATTAAAGACACCTGCATTTAATGTGTGTATTCACGCCTAATTAAGGTCATGAGCCCGCACTCAGTTAATCACCGATAGACAAAAAGAAGGGATTAGATAACTCCAACAAAACTGATTAACGGGTGATTGATTAAAGGATGATTCAATTTACTACTTAAAAAAGCCAACAACTTATAATAGTGTGAAATAAATAAATAACACCTTGTAAGTTATTATGTGTGTGTGTGTGTGTGAATTCGGGTTTAACGTCGCTTTCAACAATTTTTCAGTCATATCACGACGGTGTCTGGTTGCGACAGGGAGCTCAATGCTCACGTTTATAGTGCTGCCTCACTGAAGTATCATGTCCCAGACACATTACATGATACCACACCCAGTCACATTATCCTGACACTGGATCGACCAGTCCTAGCTCTACCCCGTAAATCTGAGTGCCAAGCGAGGAGCAGCTGGTACCATTTTTAACGACTTTGGTATGTCGCGGCCCGGGATCGAACCCAAGACCTCCCGTTCCCCGGAGCGGACACTCTACCAACTGAGCTATCGGGGCCGGTGTGTAAGTTATTGTC
Organism: Lucinisca nassula; assembly: GCA_963580285.1. NCBI lineage: Eukaryota > Metazoa > Mollusca > Bivalvia > Lucinida > Lucinidae > Lucinisca > Lucinisca nassula. Next base: position 21,676,571 of record OY757022.1, read on the forward strand.
TGCCGACGTTCAAATCTATGCAGACTCTGATTAGACTGCATGCATTTGCAGAATGATCTGAGTCTGTCCTGATGGGAAAATGACATGCAAATTTGGATCAACATACATGTAAGCATCCATTCATTAAGGCAAAGTTATCGCTTTTTAGTTACATGTATCTCTTTGTATGTCGATGTGTCTGTAGAAAGTTTGTGAAAGTCTCAAAGATTGTGATGGTTCGTGCAATCCTCAAAGATTATGATCAGACTCCATGCAAGTGCAGGCCCCCGCCCATAGGGGCTTGAAGAAATATATGGGCTGCATGATGCTTCTACGCAGAGCTGAATCCGGCCCGCACACTAGTCATTGGGCGACAGGGCTTGAGATGTCATTTCATCTCAATGTCAGGTAAAAGTCCCACAAAATTGGAAGCAACGTCTCCAAAATGACCTTTACAGTGTTGACAGGGACGTTAAACTTCAAATCAACCAACCAACCCTGCAATTGCACAATGTTCTATTTCTTCATGTGCCGCATACAGACATGCACAATTTAAGATCATGATGCGCATCCATTCTTTTTAAGTTTTTTTTTTCTTGACAGACATGTGGATGCAATCTGCAAATACTGATCATATCGCACTGATGTGCAGGCTGATAAGTATTCGCTAGTATCACAATGGCATGCTGAGTTTCAGAACAGCATGCGAAACATTCTCTGGGTAGCCCTGAGACTGCAGTCAGCTGTTGATCCATTCATAGCATCTGTTTGCTTATCAAATGATAAATCATGCAATGTGTTGAATATGTGCTGATTAATTTTTTCTTCAGAACATTAATTTTGTAATCTGTGAAAAAGCAAATTCTGCCCAAACAATTTTATATGATCAGCCTGCACCTGTCGTGATCAGAGTAATGGCTGTATAAAGGAGCCCTCTATGGCTTCTCTGTGATTCTCTGCTACAAACGAAGATAGCAATAGCACAGGCTGATCTCTGATATGCAATATTACAATGCAATACTTGAAATGATGAGAAAAAATATTGGAGCTGAAATGACCCACCAATTTCGCCAAAACGACCCATCCCCAAAATCGGGCCGAAATGACTCGGGCCGAAACTACCCAGGTTCAGAAACAACTCAGGACTGAAACGCCCCGCTACCTTTTTGTAGGCAGTCCCTATCTATCTAGGTTTACTGCAACACCCCCTAATGAGGATTACGTGTAGGTGATTGTGTGCCGTGAAGAAAAAGGTAGAATTAATAGTGAGAATAAAAGTGGAATAGTGAGATGAATAAAAACAGGTGAAAGTGTTAGTTAATAAGATGAGATTAAAATCAGGTTAAAAACAGGTCTGCTGTGTTTAGGGTAGCTGGTGGTCAAGAGACCGAACTGCCACACTGAACTGATTCAGTGTTGGCAGCATGACCAAGGAAGATGGCAAGCTGTTCCACTGCACAACACCCAAAGCGAAAAAAGAATGCTTGTAATGATCGGTTGAGGTATGGATTTGACAATACACGAAGGGATGGCGCAGGCTTTGACGGGTTGCTCTTATTGGCTGCTGGAAATACGGTGGCATTTGAACAGCAACCATGCCATGTGTGATTTTATTTTACACAGAGGCGAGCATCAGCCCTCCTCTGTTCCAGTGGCTGCCAGCAAAGTGCTTTCTGCATCTTTTAAATGCTGTTGAAAGACGAATAGTCACTCAAGGTCCAGCGAATAGCTCTCCTCTGGACCATTTCTATTTTCTGGGAATAGCTTTCAGTATAATCTTTCAGATCTTTTTGTTTTTGATGTTTCTTGGTTCAGAATCAGAACTGTTTACTGGTGTCACATCCTTTGACATCCTTCACCTGGAAATGATATCTTATTAAGCAACGCCGTATTATCACCAACGCAACGTTCTGACGTTTCATCAACGTTGCAAAGTCAAACTCAATGCATCACTTTGATGTAGGTTTGATGTAGACGGCGTTTTTGACATGTTACGTGTCGGTTGACATAGAGGTATTCAACGACAAACTGTAATTTACATTTACCTACGCTCGATAATTGCTGGTAGGCTAAGAGAGAGAGAGAGAGGGAGAGTGGGAGAGAGAGAGCAACACACACATCCCATGGCACACTCAGAGAGAGAGAGGACCGGGTTGTATGTACAATATATCATTAAGAGCAGTTTGCTAATAAAATAACACTTGGGATTTGCCCTGAAATTTCTCACCTGACAGCATATTAGTGTTTCTCCCATAATCTTACATTAGAATTGGCAGAAAGTTAAAAAGAATTCCACTGTTTTACGCTGTAATATAACACTATCTGACCCATTGCCTTGAAGCAATACGACAGTTGACGGCCAGGGCTTTTCCCGTTCTATCTATCTATCTATCTATCTACTGATACTGCGTCGGTCATATTTGACCATTACCGCAGGTGTACATTACATACACTCCAGGTTTGCAGGATGAAAGCCTACACAGTAATCATGTAATTACAGGGTAATTAATTAACCTGCACAGGGGATTCACCTTATTTGCATTATCTGCTGGTTCCTAGTCTGAAGGTTTTCAGTGCTGGAAAAACAGGTAACCAGACCCCCCTGACCTTTCAAGGTCAGGGGGGTCTGGTTACCTGTTTTTCCAATATAGACAATGTGCAAGCTGGGAACCAGCAGATAATGCAAATATGGTGAATGGTTCAACCTGCACAGGGGGCCTCCAGTTAACGTCCAGATCCGAAGGACGGTGCACTTTATGACATTCATCCCTGCAAATGATGCCAATGGAGCGTGTTCGGACACCGAAATTTTATCGCCGCTGCCGGGGCACTTACAACTTTTTCCTTCTTTCACTATACATTAGCCGGATATTTACAATATCGCTGGCAGACGCATGCGCTCTTCATGAGTAAACAAGTGACACTAATCGCCAAATATTATTTGCCGGTATCTGTCATCTGGAAGCAAGTGAAGACACACCTACTTATCGTACGTTCGTTGTCTGTAGGACTTCGGACCACCGCAGTCTCAGTGTGTTTGTGTAATAAAAAAAAACTCAAAGGTAAGTTGATGCTAAGTACAAAGAAATACTTACAAGCATCTAATTACAACAAGGGTCTTTAAGCTGCACAGGAGATGGGTTAACGTCCCGATCCGAAGGACGGTTCACTTTATGACATTCATTCCTGCAAATGATGCCAATGTAGCGTGTTCAAACACCGAAATTTTATCGCCTCTGCCGGGGATCGAGCCTGGGACCTCTAACATCAGAGACAAGTGCACTAATCACTAAGCTATCACGTTACATGTTTGTTGCTGTTTCCGTAGTATTCCTCAGCAGATTGTATCAATTTAGCCTACACGGGATCACACAGAGGTCCGCATATTGCACGAGGGTGATAGCTCAGTGGTTAGTGCACTTTCCTCTGATGCTAGAGGTCCCGGGTTCGATTCCCGGCAGCGGGGATAACATTTCGGTGTCCGAACACTCTCTTTTGGCATCATTTTCAGGGATGAATGTCATAAAGTGCACCGTCTTTTTTTTCTCCTATTACTGCTACACGCTCACATCTGAGCATTACGAGCAGGATTTCCTGGGTGATAAGCAGTACTTTTTTATTATTTTATTTGTTTTTAAGCAATGTGGATGAAGTGTCTTGCTCAAGGACACAACACTTTGGCCAGCGTGAGGACTGGAACCTCTCGATTACAAATCTGATGCTCTGCCACTGCACCAAAGCGCTCCAAGTCTTTCAGATCGGGACGTAAACTTGCCCCCCCCCCCCCCCCCTGTGCAGGGAGAACCACCCCCTGTGTAGGTTAAAGAACCCTACTGTAATTACATGATAACTGAGGTAGGCTTTCATCCTGCAAAACCGGAGTGTATGAAAATACACCGTCTGTGTCCCCTACTGGGGCTAAGGCGAAATCGGCAGAACAGAACAGTCTACGCTTAATGTCCAACCGGCAATTTTAAAACCAGTGTTTGTAAAATGTTGCCCTACGTAGACACTCGGCCCCGATGGGTAATTGGGAAATGTCCCTATTACGAAAACACGCCTATACAAATATATTGGACAAATTAACCTAGAAAAAAATATGAAAAGTTATACCAAAGAAAAAAAATAGTTTTCTTATTTCTGCTCAAAACATCGATTGAGAGTACTATAGAGTACTATAGAACCGTTTATCTAGTACCCACAATCTATGTTTTCGAGCATAAATAAGAACCTGTAAACCCCACTTTTGCTATATAAATGCTGGGATTAAGAGGTCAAGATTATATAGGCATGTTTAAGAGATTCATGGCTTGTTATAGCATTGACTACATTGCACACAACATGACTTGACTGAACTTTGCCTAAGTGTGTGCAATACCATGGTTTAAGGACTCTTCCGAAAGTCTGGAGAAGCTCGATATCGAACTCACGACCCCTCCGTTCTTGGGGGGGGGGGGGGGGGGGGGGGGGGGGGGCAAATATAACCACTACACCATGGCGGTTTTATAAGTTCCTCAGTAGGTAAAACAAGGATGGGACAGGTGGAAGGGCATTCTAGTGAATAACTGTACGGGAGAAGAATGTGAACTTGAAACAAAAATGTGCGTAAGAATTTACCTGTGAGCTAGTTGATGGTTGTATCTTGAATCCCTATTATTAGAAAGCATTCTTAAGAAGGTAGTCCTGTGTACGCGTGGAATTCATAAATAATGATAGGTCCGTTTAAACCCCTATTGGTTTCATTTGGCGTCAGGGCCCTTAGATGTATTTTCATCTCAATGTTAGGAAAAATCCAACAGTCTCCAGAATTATCTATAGTGTTGACGGGAACGTTAAACCTCAAATCAAACAAAGGTCCGTTGTTTTAACGCCGTTTTTCTATGGTTCGCCAACTTAGGTCCCTGATCGCCGCACGATAGCTGCGTCAGTAGCCTCGTGGGGCAAAGGCTACCCTGCGCTGTACGGTACATGTTTTGTATCGTTTGTTGCTGTACAAGGATACCACATTGTTGAAGCTTACTCCAACTGTTGTCGATCAAGTGCCGTGTAAGCAGTGGATTGTAGGTCATTTACATTTTACATTTTTTGTGGAAAAATTTGATGTGTTTGAATAGGCGTGTTTTCGCCATGTAGATGATGGAGGTTATTTGCAGTGTAATCGACTCGCCTTCTGAGCTATGCCTAAATATGCCTAAATATAGCCGCTTCATCTGCAAAATGCCAAACTCTGAACTTGACCTGGTCGGGTTGATCGCTTATAAAGGTACGGAAGAGTATAGGTTCAAGGACTGAGCCTTGCGGAACACCAAATGATACTGCAATTTCGTCCGATATAAAAAAAATAATGCAACGGCTCGGGAACGACAATAACAGAAGTCTTTAATCCAAGTATAAGCCAAAAAGCTAGGTAAATGATCATAAATGAGGACTTTTCCATTACTGCTACACACGTATTCGTCACAGTAGGTCTAACGTCAGAGGAGAGGTGAGGGGGTACTCTGATTTTTTTGCCAGCACCCAGTACCAACTGACCCAAAATACAGTCCATGTGAGTCCCAAACATCTCATCTCTGCAAATGATGCCAGTGGAGTATGTTCGGACATCGCAATTTCATCTCCGCTGCCGGGTAACATCCGAGTGACCACGCTTTATGTGTTGGGTTTACTCAGATAATTCATTTTATGGACTTGCTAATGACAGACTAGGCCTTGTAGTTTAATGTTTCTATATAGTAGGCCGGACTGATCGGGCTTGGTATATATAGTTCGTCTGTCATTTCTGACAATGACCATTCTTAATCACATTAATTAATGTTTCTATATAATAAATTCTGCAAATACCATAAATCATTCATTTATTTATGCTATTCCAGCCTACGTGTATGCAAAACTTTTTTCTGTATACGTATGAAAGGTAACGGTACTCCAGTACCAAACATCACCAAATCCTAATAAAGGAAGGAAAAATTCAGCTGCAGGAGAAGGAAAATGGGAAAACCTGCTTCAATGTTTACATTGGTTCTTACCAGGGTCTATAAATATTCAATTAAGATACCATAGCAAACCTTTGACCATTTTCGGCAAGTAGTTAAACACACGTAAACGGTACCGGATTTTACAGACGCATGTTGTGTAATGTGGGTGGGGTGCTTACAGAGTGCAGTTTAATCAATATTGTGGTATTTTTTCAAACATTAGCAACGGACGATTGTGATATCTGGTATGTTATTATTTTTCCTGTCATTTTAGGATCATTTTTATGTAAAATTAACTTTGAACTGTGTGAGAGGATGGCTCGACTGAAATAGAAAGTAGGTCATCGGAGGTTGAAAATGTTATTCACTTGCTTTGACTCTCGTTATTTCAATATGACTCAAGTCGAATTGTGCTCTAAGTTCATAATAAATATGTATATCATCGGTAAAAAATAAGAAAACATTTGGGAAATTTCGTTTTTGTACACAGGAGCACAATAAACAGAGACACCCTCGCCCCATAAATTTGCCGCACAAGCACTTAGGAACAGATTTAATGGCCTAATTATCAAATAAATTACCTTGAATATCTTACTAATATCTACTTGAGAGTCCCTGAAATAGATCGCTAAATAGTGCACATAGATTATTAACAACTTAATGACTCAAATTCAGCATGCGCATATCAAAGTGAATAAATCCGGAAATAAAAATCCGAGGTGTTCCGAATGCTTAATTATGCGAGAGCAAACACTGCAAAGGAAGTTGTAAGTGCGGGGATCGAACCCGGGACCTTTAGCATCAGAGGCAAGTGCACTAACCACTGAGCTATTTAAGAACCGGAAGTACGTCACGAAAAAAGCTCCCATTGTTGGATATTATACAAGTTTCCGTATTTACTAGCACACTTATACCAGATACACATGGACAGCTTTGTCACTTTTAGTAAAAGCTAATACTTGTGTACCAAAACAGCTTTTTTTTCGCTTTACCCTTAAAAGAATCATAGTGAAGTTTCCTCAGTCTCTGATGTGTTACGCCTTTAAAGTGATTTTTCCTGTTATTCGCGCTGTCAGCAAATGAACGATCGCAAAAATCACAATAATAACGTTTTCCCATATTTCGCCTGACCAAAGTTCTACCATTACATTTTATCCGGGGCAAATAGTGGTGGACACTAATGTCCGGGAATTGTCCGGGAAATGTCCGGGAATTCGCCGGGAAATGTCCGGGAAATTGGGGGTAGTGGTGCGTTATCCCTAATATTTCCACTTTGGGTGGTCAGAAATTAATGAGATTAGTATCAAATGAAATTTTTAGCTCCATTCTAAAAGATAAAAAAAGAATAATTTGATTTTATAACGTTTTAGGGGTCCATTTTTCAAGTTAATTTGTCCGGGAAATTCTCGGATTTTTTCCCGGATTTGGGGGTAGTGGTGCGTTAACCATAATATCTCGACTTTGGGTGGTCAGAAATTATTAAAATTAGTATGAAATAAAAATTTTTGCTCCGTCTCAAAAGAATATTAAAAAAATTTCATTTTCAATATTTTAGGGGTCCATTTTTTTTAAGTTAATTTGTCCGGGAAATTCCCGATTGTGTCCTGGATCAATCGGTATTTGTGCATTTTTATAATATCTCGGTTTCTGGTGATCGCTTATGGATAAAAATTGATATATGTTTAAAGTTTAAGTTCAATGATAAAATAATGTAAAAAAAATCTTTTCATACGCCTCACTGAGGCAGTTCTAATGAGTACCCACAACCTGGATTATGACCAGGATGTTGGGGGAATAGGGGGTATTGGTTCTTTTTCCTTAATATATCGACTTGTGAATACGAAAGAAAGACTGCACATCCCGTGTAAATCCTACTTTTCTCTTTATAAAGTTGGATTAACATGGGTTTCCATTACACAGCTTTCTTTGATGTCACACATGTTGCTGCTCACAAGACGGACACTGCCATTGATTTGATGATGAATTCAGACCTAAACATATTCTATAAAACCAAATTTTGCACTTACGATTTTCACAGCAAATCATGTTATCAATATACTCAGGCATTTTGCAAAATCACCAGACTGGAATTTTTACGATTTTACAAGTGAATGAATGAAGTATTTCTACTATTTCAATCCAGGTAAGCAGCACACGCCAACTTATTATGATTTAAAGCAATTAACTTAACACATTTTTAATCTCGTTAGAAAATTAATGGCCCGTAAAATCGCTCAAAGTCCGTACACCTAATTCATCGTCAGGAAGAAATGGATGCGCTTAAATTTCGTTGTTTAAGCAAACAATATAGAACCTGATCAGATGTCGCATTTTGCGGCCGAGATCAGACGCCAAGTTTTGCAGCGTCTGAGCATCATTGTCCGTCAAATCAGTCAAAGTCCGTACATCTAATTCATTGCCAGCAAGAAATGGATGCGGTTAAATTTCGTATTTGATTAAGCAAACAGTGTATACCGAGATCAGACGTCGCACTTAGCGGCCCAGATCAGACGCCAAGGTTTGCGCAGCTACTGATCATAATGGTCCGTCAAAGTCCGTACATCTAATTCATTGCTAGCAAGAAATGGATGCGGTTAAATTTCCTCGTTGTTTAAGCAAATAGTGTAGACCCAGATCAGATGTAGCATTGTGCGGCCCAGATCAGACGACACGTTTTGCAGCGTCTGATCATTTGAGTCTACACTGTTTGACTATGTCCCACAAATGGGACGCTATATAGGCATATATGGATTAAATATCTGGGTTAAATATCTGATCTGCCAATGGATCTACACTATCTGCCAATGTCCCTCAAGTGGGAGTCAAGGCATATATGGGTTAAACCTTTGATCAAGATCTACACTGTTTGCCAATGGCCCAACAATGGGGCGCTAGGCATATATGTGTTAAACCGTTGACCAAGTTCTACACTGTTTGCCGTAATTAAAGATTCTTTGAGATCTTCTCTAAATTAGTCATGTTGTGTGCACTCATTAGAAGTGCCTCAGTGAGGTGTATGAAAATATTTTTTTTTATATTCTTTTAGAACTGAACTTAAAATTTTAATATATATCAATCGTTATCAAAAAGTGATCACCACAAACAGAGATACTATGAAAATGCACCACTACCCCAACATCCAGGACACAAGCGGGAATTTCCCGGACAAATTAACTTCAGAAATGGACCCCTAAAATATTCAAAATGAAAAATATCTTTTAATATTCTTTTAGAATGGAGCTAAAAATTTTATTTGATACTAATTTTATTAATTTCTGACCACCCGAGGTTGAGATATTAGGGTTAACGCACCACTACCCCAAAATCCAGGACAAAATCCGAGAATTTCCCGGACAAATTAACTAAATAAATGGACCCCTAAAACGTTTAAAAAGTAAATTATTTTTTAATAATCTTTTAGAATGGAGCTTAAAATTTTATTTGATACTAATTTTAATAATTTCTGACCACCCGAAGTGGAGATATTAGGGATAACGCATCACTACCCCCCATTTCCCGGACATTTCCCGGCCAATTCCCGGCGATTTCCCGGACAATTCCCGGACATTAGTGTTCGCCGCAAATGGTGTTTTTATAACTCGCGGTATCGTCGGGTTGGTCGTTCCGGGTAATTTCGGCTCATAACAAAATCGGCCCATAACAAAATCGGCCCATACAAAATCAGAATCAGAATTGTTACTGGTGACACGTCAAATGACATTCATACACCAGGACCTGTGATATGGGAAGTTAGTCCCTAGCTCTAACCAAAGAGGTAAACTTAGTTACACAGTCATCAGCACCTTCAGCTGTCGAAATAATCGAATCGGGAAGGGCATTCCAATCTCTAATGGTTCGAGGGAAGAACGATTCTTTATAAATGTCGGTTCTTGCAGTAAGGGTCTGAAACGCTAATGAATGGTGATTTCTACAGTGCCTAGCAGGGGGGACAATGTCATCTGTTGGAATGCTAGCAGCAACCTTTAGACCTTTGTATAAAAGGATGAGCCTACTGTCTTTCCTCCTTTTCTTGAGAGACTCCCATTTTAATTTTCCAAATTTTCCAGTCATGCTCCCAGTTTCAAAGCAGAAATTGCCTGTTACGAATCTAGCAGCTCTATTCTGAAAATCGGCTCTCAATTTTAATGATGGCATAATTACTATGTTTGCATACAATTGGTTTGCTTGCACGTAATCTGTCAAATAGGAGTGGAGGCAATGATCAGGAATCGATACAATTAACCCACAGATCCCATTAGAGACACCAAAGGAAACAAGAGGGCCCAGAGGGCCCTGGTTCGCTCACCTGTGTGTCACTGTCTTGAGTACATTCTATTTTCAGCTCTTGTGGCCATCTTGTTCATCAGCAGAGTGATTTTAGCTTATTTGGTAGGGAGTAACCTCGGCAACATTCCTGGGAACTTTGAATCAAATTGGCCTTAGGGTTTAGGGGGAGTTTCCGTTTGAATCAAATTTACAATATTTTTCTATTACCTCCGGTGGCCATTTTGTTAATCTGAGTGGGATTGTTTTAGCCTTTTTGGTAGAGGATCATCTAAGCAAAATTGTCACAAGGAACCTACATGCTAAATATGAAGGCTGTATCTCAAATGCTTTAAAAGTTATGACAAAGTAGGTCAAAGGTCAAGGTCATGGGTCAAAAGTTTTGAATGGCTGAGAAAACCTTGTCACAAGGAACATGCATGCCAAATATGAAGCCTCTATTTCATATTGTTCAAAAGGTATGATAAAGTAGGTCACAGGTCAAGGTCACAGGTCAAATCTTTATGAGTGGGAAGCCCTTGTCAGAAGGAACCTACATGCCAAGTATGAAGGCTCTATCTCAAACGGTTTCAAAAGTTATGACAAAATAACCTACTGATCTACTTTTTGATTTGACATGACCCATATTCGAACTTAACTGAGATATTGTCCAGATGATCATTCTGAGCAAGTTATATGATGATTTGACTGAAACTGTGGCCTCTTAGAATGTTCAAAACGTTTTTCTATGATTTGACCTGCTGACCTACTTTTTGACCCGACATGACCCATATTCAAACTTGACACAGATATTGTCAAGATGATCATTCTGAGTAAGTTTGATGATGATCGGACCAAAACTTGGGCCTCTAGTGCGTTCACAGGGTTTTTCAACAATCTGACCTACTGACCTACATATTGGCCAGACATGAACAATATTCAAAATTAACCGAGATTTTGTCAAATGATCATTTTGAGCAAGTTTGATGATGATCGGACCAAAACTGTAGCCGCCAGTGTGATCAGAGGTTTTTTTCTATGATTTGACCTACTGACCTACTTTTTGACCCAACATGACCCATATTTGAACTTGACTGAGATATTGTCAAGATGATCATTCTGGGCAAGTTTGATGATGATCGGACCTAAATTGTGGCCTCTAGTGTGTTCACAAGGTTTTTCTCTGATTTGACCTACTGACCTACTTTTTGACCCTACGTGACCAATATTCGAATTTGACCGAGAAATTGTCAAGATAATCATTCTTAGCAAGTTTCATGATGATCAGCCCAGAACTGTGGCCTCTAGTGTATTCACAAGGTTTTTCTATGATTTGACCTACTTTGTTAACAGACATAACCCATATTTGAACTTGACCGAGATATTGTCAAAATGATCATTCTGGGCAAGTCTGATGATGATCGGACGAAAACTGTGGCCTCTAGTGTGTTCACATGGTTTTTCTATGATTTGACCTACTTACCTACTTTTTGACCCGACATGACCCGTATTCAAACTTGACCGAGATATTGTCAAGATGATCATTCTGGGCAAGTTTGATAATGATTGGACCAAAACTGCTGCCTCTAGTGTATTCACAAGGTTTTTCTATGATTTGACCTACTGACCTACTTTTTGACCCGGCATGACTCATATTCGAATGCGATCAAGATATTATCAAGATGATCATTCTGAGCAAGTTTGATGATGATTGGACATAAATTGTGGCCTCTAGTGTGTTCAGAAGGTTTTTCTATGATTTGACCTACTGATCTACTTTTTGACTCGACAACACCCATATTAGAACTTGACTTAGATATTGTCAAGATAATCATTCTGGGCAAGTTTGATGGTGATCAGACCAAAACTGTGGCCTCTCGTGTCTTCACATGGTTTTTTACCTGATTTGACCTACTGACCTACTTTTTGACCCGACATGACCCATATTCGAACTTGACCGAGATTTTGTGGTAGTACAAATTGTGTGCAAGTTTAGTTAAAATCAAATCATAAATGAAACATCTATCATGCAGACAAGACCAAAATAGGCAATTTTTGCCTTTTCAGGGGCCGTAACTCCATAACACATGATGGGATAAGGCTGGTTCAAGAAAGGAACCCAGATATCATGGTAGTACAAGTTGTGTGCAAGTCTGGTTAAAATCAAATCATAAATGAAACATCTATCGTGCAGACAAGACCAAAATAGGCAATTTTTGCCATTTCAGGGGCCGTAACTCCGTAACACATGATGGGATATGGCTGGTTCAAGAAAGGAACCTAGATCTCATGGTGGTACAAGTTGTGGGCAAGTCGGGTTAAAATCAAATCATAAATGAAGATGCTATCGTGCGGACAAGACCAAAATAGGCAATTTTTGCCATTTCAGGGGCTGTAACTCCGTAACACATGATGGGATATGGCTGGTTCAAGAAAGGAACCTAGATCTCATGGTGGTACAAGTTGTGTGCAAGTCTGGTTAAAATCAAATCATAAATGAAGATGCTATCGTGCGGACAAGAACAAAATAGGCAATTTTTGCCATTTCAGGGGCCGTAACTCCGTAACACATGATGGGATATGGCTGGTTCAAGAAAGGAACCTAGATCTCATGGTGGTACAAGTTGTATGCAAGTCTGGTTAAAATCAAATCATAAATGAAGATGCTATCGTGCGGACAAGACCAAAATAGGCAATTTTTGCCATTTCAGGGGCCGTAACTCCGTAACACATGATGGGATATGGCTGGTTCAAGAAAGGAAACTAGATCTCATGGTGGTTCAAGTTGTGTGCAAGTCTGGTTAAAATCAAATCATAAATGAAGATGCTATCGTGCGGACAAGACCAAAATAGGCAATTTTTGCCCTTTCAGGGGCCATAACTCTGTAACACATGATGGGATACAGCTGGTTCAAGAAAGGAAACTAGATCTCATGGTGGTACAAGTTGTGTGCAAGTCTGGTTAAAATCAAATCATAAATTAAGATGCTATCGTGCGGACAAGAAATTGTTTACGCACGGACGCACGGACGGACGCACTGACGACGGACGACGGACAAAATGTGATCACAAAAGCTCACCTTGTCACTACGTGACAGGTGAGCTAATAAAAACACAAACATGAAACAACAGACACCAATGGAAACATCAACAGCGGAAAGCCAAAAGGACAGTTACTTTCCCACAAAATGGCCAATAGGCTATCTAAAATAAAATAATATAAGCGACACAAACACCCAAAGACAACACAGTCTGTTGTCACTAATGGTACCAACCCCAGCACTATCCCGGTCTCCTCTGGTGTCCCGCAGGGCTCTGTTCTCGGACCCATACTTTTTCTCGCTTACATTAATGACCTCCCAGAGCAGGTTAGGTCAAAAGTCCGACTCTTTGCCGACGACACAGCAATGTACTTATGCATTAGCTCCTTGTCTGAAGCAAACCTCCTTCAAGAAGATCTCTGCAAATTGGAGCTAGGACATGAACTTTAACCCGACAAAATGTCAGGTTTTACATGTCAACAGGCTGAAGATTTCCATTCCCTCCAAATACTTTCTCCATAGCACTGAAGTTGAAAGTGTGTCTGCTGCAAAGTACCTTGGGGTCAACATATCTGATGACCTCAGCTGGGGAACGCACATAGACAGTATCACAAAAAAAGCAAATCAAACCCTCGGCTTCACCAATAGAAACATCAAAGTTCAAAACCAAGACCTTAAGTCCACAACATACAAAACTCCTGTCCGATCGCAATTGCAATATGCTTCCAGCATCTGGTCACCCCATACAACTACAGATATCTACAAACTCGAATCTGTCCAACGCCAAGCTGCCAGGTGGGCCACACGAGACTATAGGTACACATCAAGTGTTACAGCTATGCTTGGTAAACTCCAATGGCGTCCACTAGATCAGAGACGCATCGGCAATTGCTTTATCATGCTATACAAGGACACACATGACCTAGTTGCAATCACTGTCTCAGATTATCTCACACCAAATCGCAGAGAGTCGAAATTTATCCACCATTTGGCATACAAGCAAATCCCCACCCAGACCAACTGTTACAAGTATAGCTTTTTCCCAAGATCAGTTATACACTGGAACGCTCTCCCAACATATATGATCTTGCTACCGACCTTGGCACAGTTCTGTCATGCTGTCTACCAGGTGGTGCATGTGCCTAACGCGCTTTAGCACTTGGTACACCGGATACGTTTCTGTAGTCCTCTTATGAGGCTAAGAAGTAACGGAAGAAATAACAAAAATAAACCGCGACAGAATAACCGCCTTGGAACGGTCAGCGGAAACGAATTCCACTGGGGGACTTAAATCGATTTTACGTGGCCACAATCCTCGCCCTTACTTCCGTCGCGATTTAGACAAATAATTTGTTCAGTCCGCATGAAGGCCTCATAACTCATCAGTGCAACATCTCCGTGAAAACAAAAAATCAAACAACCATAGAGATGAAACAACGACGAGGACTCGACAGCAAGAAACCACTGAAATGCCGGAGCAAAAGAAAACCAGCTCATGCCGCATTTATTAAATAAATTTAGAAACCGACACTTGTCTGAATTTACTGTGTACCCCACGCTTTGTGGACAGTTGGACAGACATTCAAACAACTCCGATGGGACCAACCAGAGACCGAGTATCAGGCTACAACCAACGTTACATTAAATTAGATCGCTCTAATTCTCAGTAAGCCTTTACCCTGGAACCGTCATAGAATCTGAAGCCTGACCCACCGGCGAGCAATTAAAGAGGGAAGCAAAGTTGTCAACCACTGAAATGCCGGAGCAAAAGAAAACCAGCAGTTAGACTCCTGTTGTATTATGTACTTTCACTTGCTCCAAATATACTTGCCTACATCTGATTCATTCTGCTTTAACCTACTGCGCATACTCTAACTTTTACTCCCAGCATCCCAGACAAGCTCTTGTGGCATTTATTAAATAAATTTAGAAACAGACACTTGTCTTAATTTACTGTGTACCCCACGCTTTGTGGACAGTTGGACAGACATTCAAACAACTCCGATGGGACCAACCAGAGACAGAGTATCAGGCACCAACCAACGTTACATTGAATTAGATCGCTCTAATTCTCAGTAAGCCTTTACCCTGGAACCGTCATAGAATCTGAGGCCTGACCCACCGGCGTGCAATTAAAGAGGGAAGCAAAGTTGTCAACCGTAATTGGGCTAACTACCACGCATGCAGTCTGTCGTATAACATATATGTTGTACCCAATCTTTTTATATCGAAGAATGATTTTACGAAATTGGGTGCTGAAGTCATTGCGGTTATATATTTTTATGAATTTATATACTAAGTCACCATAAAATTCGGAAACATCAATAGCGGAAAGCCAAAAGGACAGTTACTTTCCCACAAAATGGTCAATTGGTTATCCAAAACAAAATAATATAAGCGATACAAACACTCATAGACAAACCATAACAAAAATAAACGGCGTCAGAAGAACCGCCTTGGAACGGTCAGTGAAACGAATTCCACAAATCGTTTTTACGTGGCCACAATCCTCGCCCTTATTTCCGTCGCGATTTAGACTTGTTCAGTCCCCACGAAGGCCTCCTAACTCCTCAGTGCAACATCTCCATGAACACAAAATATCAAACAACCACAGAGATGAAACAACAGTGAGGTCTCGACAGCTGGAAACCACTGAAATGATGGAGCAAAAAAAAAAAAAAAAAAAACAACAGTTTTACTCCGATGGGCCCAACAGTTAGA
This sequence comes from Lucinisca nassula, assembly GCA_963580285.1. NCBI lineage: Eukaryota > Metazoa > Mollusca > Bivalvia > Lucinida > Lucinidae > Lucinisca > Lucinisca nassula. The sequence goes on from OY757022.1 coordinate 21,692,550, forward strand.
CTCCGATCAGGCACCAACCAACATTTCATAGAATTAGATTCTCTCTTATTCTCAGTAAGACTTTACGCTGGAACCTTCAGAATATGAGGCCTGACCCACCGGCGTGCAATTAAAGAGGGAAGTCAAGTTGTCAACCGTGACAGGGCCAGCCAACACGCACGCAGACCGCCGCACAACACTCATGCTGCACCCAACCTTTCTATATCGGAGAATGATTTTGCGAAATTGGGTGCTGAAGTCTTTGCGGTTATATATCTTTTTGAATTTATATACATCAGACTGCCAGGGAAGATCATGTGGTTTTCTTCGATTGTTGACGTCCGCCATATTTTGATGACAGTAATGCGACTGTGAAGTGACGTCAAATCTGACGACGCCATTCGTGACGTCCTATTCAACCAGTGCACATCAAACGCGTGAAAATTAAAAAAAATTGATGTCTATCCTATCCCCGGGTAGGATAACCTGGGTAGGATAAGAATTTCTATCCCAGGGTTAAGTCCAGGATTTCCTTATCTGATAAAAAGCACTTGAAGATTCTCATTTATTATCCTATCCCCGGGTAGGATAACCTGTGTAGGATAAGAATTTCTATCCCAGGGTTAAGTCCAGGATTTCCTTATCTGATAAAAAACACGTAAAGATTCTCATTTTTTATCCTATCCCTGGGTAGGATAACCTGGATAGGATAAGAACTTCTATCCCAGGGTTAAGTTCAGGTTTTCCTTATCTAATAAAACGTACCTAAAGATTCTCATTTTTTATCCTATCCCCGGGTAGGATAACCTAGGCAGGATAAGAATTTCTATCCCAGGGTTAAGTTCAAGATTTCCTTATCTGGTGTTCAAGAACAATCATTACGCAGCCTTCTCGGTCTGTCTGAAGAGGCTCAAGGGGCATCTGTATAGCGCAAGTGAAGCCTCAGCTCAGACTGCGCGGATGCACTGGCTGATCTGAGTCTTCACTGGGCTTCATATTTGACAATTTCACAGCCTTCCTGGTCTTTCTGGAGAAACTTTTTGCCATTTGTTTATTTGTTTGATTTGAGGTTTAACGTCCCCATCAACACTGTAAAGGTCATTTTGGAGACGCTGCTTCCAATTTTGTGGGACTTCTACCCGACATTGAGATGAAATGTCATCTCAAGCCCTGCGGCCAAATGAAACCAATAGGTTTAATAAGCACGGACTCGCACCACATTGCCTGGGAAGGCTTAGATCCTCTGAGCGGTTTACCAGTAATCGTGTGCAGGTCAGTTTCAAGTCTGGGTGGAAGCATCATGCAGCCCATCTATTTCTTCAAGCCCCGATGGGCGGGGGCTGAACTTTTTGTCAAGCGACATACATGAAGCGCCCAGTGAAGACTCAGATCAGACTGCGCGGATGCGCAGGCTGATTTGAGCTTTCGCTGGGTGCGCATGTGTGATTACCCTTTTTACTTGGCGCAACTCATATTGCAAAACTTAAGATTGCTTAAAAATATATACATTCACGGAGACATTACGTAGTGGCCTTGTTTATTTCTATATATTAAATTACCCATTTACATAATTTGTATTGATTTTTGTGCACAATTTTTTGAAAATGGCTGTGTTACATTGACATTCTTTGTCGCTGACAAACAACAAGGTTAAAGAATAAAAATATGGAAACATTAAGTGACTTAAAACGTGACGTTTTGGGCTTCTATAAATGTTAATAATAATAATAATAATAATAATAATAGTCATAATAATGCTGACGATGCTGCTGCTTCTGCTGTTGCTGATGGTAATAATGATAATAAAAATATTTGCAGACGGTTCGATAAAACCTAATCTGCAGGGCAAGGTATTGGCACTTTATCTTAACAAGAAAAGAGAAAAAAAATCAAAGCGCCAAAAGGCACTGAAATGACAGATTCTGTGAAAAACCAGTGCTTCAGCTGAAGTGCACGACCCGCCGGATGCTTTTAGCTTTATGAGTGTAACCATATATGGGTATGGCGGCCATTTTGGTCATGTGACCTGGACCTAAAACGGCTCCCCCAATAAATGCGCCTTATCGTAAGGAGCAAAAATATATCCTATACTTTAGTACTGTATTCTGAATGGTTTGCAGGATAAAATGCATTCTCACTTTTCCAATACAAAAGCATATTTGTCAAAGTTTGACCTAGGCACAAATAAGGTCAAGGTCAACCCAGGGTCACCATTTTAGCAATTTATGATGGGCCTACGTCCCAGAGGCTATTTATAAAGTTTCGAGGAAATCTGCCCAGTGGTTCTGGAGAAGACTATTTTTGAAGGGTTTTTATCATATATGGCTTGGCGACCATTTTGGTCATGTGACCTGGACCCCATGAGCAAATTTTGGTTTCCCATCCCATAGAGGCCCCATATGAAATTTGACTTCAATCGGCCCAACGGTTTCCGAGGAGAAGCAGTTCGAAAATTTTCACATTTTTCGCCTCGGCGAGGCTATACTAAATGGAATGTAATACTTCGCAAGTTCATTGGTTAGATCTCATTGATATCTATCAGTATGCCAAAAATTGTTTAAATATTCCAAGCGGTTAAGTCTCTATCACCAATTTTCACAAACGGGTTACGGACGGACAGACAGACAGACCATATATGGCTTGGCGGCCATTTTGGTAATGTGACCTGGACCCCATGAGCAAATTTTGGTTTCCCCCATCCCATAGAGGCTTCATATGAAATTTGACTTCAATCGGCCCAACGGTTTCCGAGGAGAAGCAGTTCGAAAATTTTCACATTTTTCGCCTCGGCGAGGCTATACTAAATGGAATGTAATATTTCCCAAGTTCATTGGTTAGATCTCATTGATATTTTTCAGTATGACAAAAATTGTTTAAATATTCCAAGCGGTTAAGTCACTATCACCAATTTTCACAAACGGGTTACGGACGGACAGACAGACTGACAGAATGACATGGTGATTTTAGGGCACTCTTAGAAAATCAACCGACTTCAGTCGGTCGCTTTTTTGCGGGTCGTGCAATTCAGATTTACTTTCTTAAGTGATAAGGACAATGGCGCTGGAGTGCTGATTTTTAGTTTGGTTCACAAAACTGAGGTGAATCGGCTGTTAAACACTTTCATCTTCATTTTACTTGGACATTATAAATAAAACAACATGCAAATGACTACCCAGCAGGCACACGTCGCTACGGCAACGTCAAATCAACGTCGATGCAACGTCATGACATTGCACCGACGTTGATGTGACGTCACAATTACGTCATGTGCCTGCTGAGATAGTTGCCAGTTTTATGACAACACATAGCCGCAACTTTCTTGTAAAAGCTTACACTTGTTGACTGAGATGTGTTTCGCGGCTTAGTCAAGAACCTGCCTTATGTCGTGCGCAACAATAAAGGAAAACACTTTTTGTGCGATGTTTGAAGTTTTGCGGCATGTGACTAATTATTTATCACAACATTTTGCTTACATATTCAGTTATTTAGACCTATACAACAGAATTGGACAGTGATAACTGTTAGGAGTTTATTATTGCTGGCTTGCTACCGTACGGTGAAGTTTCTAGCGCCACGTACTTCGCATTTAATTAGGTCATGTAAGTGTTATGAGTCTGTACCCTTTCAGCCCTTTATAGCCAAGTACAGATACCTACATATGCAAACAGAGTAGAGCCTGGTGAGATGGCTCATAATGATACACCGCATTCGGTTCTACATGGTTTGACATGCTATTGACGACTATTGACTAGACACCCAATTTACATGTGTAGAATGGACGTGTACAAATTCAGTGACTGAAGAGTGAACTGGAGAAACTCGTGGGTTGAAGGGGTAAAATCTTAACCTGGCCTGTAACTGTTGTGTGCGGGTCAGAACCAGACAAAGCGGCTTGGCCGATAATCAAAAGTTAAATACAGCTTATTATACGGTTTATTTTCTTTATTTTTCAAAGTTTATCTATATACTTACATGGTGTGCACTGATTGTAGCTCTATACATATTATTTTGTTTTGTTTTTCTTTTCTAAAAATATACAAAGGTACTTTAATGGCGTATTGATACAAATATAATTAATCATAACCCATTTTGTACTGAATGTAATATTATCACTTATCTGACGAAGATTTCGAAATCCCGGTTAAAAATTAAGGGGCGTCAGCTAGAAATATAGGAATTAATTTAGAAAAAAAATGGGCTAACTTTCGACAACAGTGAAGCCCGCAGAGAAGGCCGTGGTTAGACGCCGCCTCCAAGATTCGCCAATGACATATTATGCGGTCGTCTGTATAAAATGGGAACTTTCCTTATGCATATTCAATTACCTTTTCCAGTTTTGTTCGTAATTTAAGAAAGATCATTTTTGTATTTTGATTACAAATGAAACAAAACATGTAATCAAAATGCGGAAATAATGCAATGAGAAATTAGTTTTGAGACAGCGAGCATGAAAAGTCAACAAACAACGGACTATTTGCGCGGAGTCATATTTCAAAAGTAGTGGAAGCCGGAAGTTCGGACGTTAAAATTGTAAACATGCAGCACGACGAAGAATGACAGAAAGAATCTGTCATTAATCATATAGCAACTTTTCATCCGAAAAAAAAATTACCTGCAGTGGGCCATGAACAATGATGCCACTTCTAGAGAAAACGTGTGCTCGATCTTACGTGCTCACCAAAACAGGGTTGGAAAAATAGAAAGAAAGAAAGAAAGAAAGACAGAAAGGAAGAAAGAAAGAAAGAAAGAAAAAAAAAAGACAAAAACAGTGCAGCATGCGTACCCTCACCACCCATCGTGTCTTGGAGAAATAGATTGGGCTACACGGTGCTTCCTCCCAGAGCTGAAACCGACTGCACATGGATACTGGTAAACCGTTTAGAGGATCTAAGCCTGCTTTGGCAAAGTGGTGCAAGTCGGACGTTCATGCATATAAACCCTTGGGTGGCAGTTTTTGAGATAGTGTCGGGTAAAAGTCCTACAAAATGGGAAGCAACATCTCCAAAATGACCTGTACAGTACTCCTGCCATCATATTGATTTATATGCGCCCAATAAATCTTCAAGTAAATGTCAGGTCTCTCACCGCTGTGGATTCGAGCCTCGCTTGGGTCATGCATCAGACTGCCAGGGAAGATCATGTGGTTTTCTTCGGGTACTCCGGTTCTCACCAACCTCTGATTAACGATTGTCTCGATATAACTCAAATAATCTTGAAAGGGTCGCTAAACTTAAGACAAACAAACCAAAGAAACCAATCAAGCGACAATAAAAATGCTTTAATGTTAAACCATATCCTTCTGGTCACGACAGCCCCTACCTTTACCGACAGTGTAGATCCAGATCAGATGCCTCTCTAATCAGGAGCTACACTGTTTGCCATTCAGTTTGCGAATTTGAATGTGTACAGTACTTCAAGCAAATTGATTGGTCGATAGTCAGAAATGGGCGTGACATATTAATTTGTTCAGCAGGATAAGGGTTAAATGATGATACTGTGCGGAGCGGATACAATTACATGGTTGAATGGTTATCCTTTCCAAGCTAGCACGAAACAGCGGGCCAACGTCCGGCCGACAACGATACGACGTTAACACGTCGTATCGCAGTCGGCCCGACATTGGCCCGACACTGGCCCGACATTGGGCCGACATTCTTTGCTGGGTGGGTTTCATTGTCAATAGGTCTACTGTGAATCACGTTAAGAAGTCCGTGTAGTAGATACTCTTATAAGGTCACTTTATAAAGGAAAAACTGGGGACTACAAGGGTATACATTCTTTTACTGTGGGTACACGTAAGAACGGTCGCAATTAAGGCCCCGCCGATCGGGTCTTGGAGAAATAGATTTGGCTGCATGAGAGCTGAAACTGACCGCACATGAGTACTGGTAAACTGCCTAGAAGGACTAAGCCTGCCCAAGCAAAAGACGCGAGTCGGACCGTCCAGTCTATATAAAACCTACTGGTTTCATTGGGCGGCAGGGCTTAAAATGTCATTTCATATCAATGTCGGGTAAAAATCACACACAATTGGAAGCAACGTCTCCAAAATTACCTTAGTAGTGTTGACGGGGACGTAAAACCTGAATTCAAATAAACACAACGGCCACAATGATGGGGTTCTAACGAGCAATATGTTAGACATGTAAAAACTGCCAGATAAGAAAGATGCGTTCCTTGGATTCAGAAACAAATTTGCATCTCAAGACCAAAGTCTTCTAGTTAAGAGAAGGCCTTTTTATTTACAAAGTCCTGAAAGTAGGCAAACACATCCTTGTTGGACAATTCTGTCATTTGCGGCTCTGAAATGGCGTTTCGTCTCCTGTTACGCCAAACATACGTTTTGGACACTCGTTAGAACTGCCTCAGTATCATGAAGCGGAAATGAATGAAAAACATGTACATGTACACCTTTTTTAATACCAAGCTTTCCTCAAATATAGCTGGGTTACCCAAGAATGTTCTTTTCAAGCCCATTACATAACTCACCCGCGCGACATAGATCATTTTTTTCACATCTCCAAAATGGCTACTTTTCTGATGAAAATCCGTAATATTTTTCTAATTTATACTGCAAACATAGGTTGTAGGTGCTCGTTAGAACCGTAAACCTACAGAAAACAATGTAGTTCATACTTCCATTCATGATTTTCAGTAACCTCAACTCTAAATCATGGATTGGGCGTTGGCGACGTCAACGCTGTTCCGCTCTTTGCAGAAAAACAGCGTGTAAATGTTTTTCAGCTTTAGGTAAGCATGTATCGTCCAGTGTTGAGGAGCAAATAATGTTAGTATAAGAAATATACTATTTTTCTGTTGTTCGTGAAAGTGTTCGGTGTTCATTTACTTTGCAGGCGACCCATTGCGTTCACACTTTCATGAACAGCAGAAAAATAAAATTAATTTCTGTACTTTCACTTGCTCCAAATATACTTGCCTACATCTGATTCATTCTGCTTTAACCTACTGCGCATACTCTAACTTTTATTCCCAGCATCCCAGACAAGCTCTTGTGGCATTTATTAAATAAATTTAGAAACAGACACTTGTCTTAATTTACTGTGTACCCCACGCTTTGTGGACAGTTGGACAGACATTCAAACAACTCCGATGGGACCAACCAGAGACAGAGTATCAGGCACCAACCAACGTTACATTGAATTAGATCGCTCTAATTCTCAGTAAGCCTTTACCGTCATAGAATCTGAGGCCTGACCCACCGGCGTGCAATTAAAGAGGGAAGCAAAGTTGTCAACCGTAATTGGGCTAACTACCACGCATGCAGTCTGTCGTATAACATATATGTTGTACCCAATCTTTTTATATCGAAGAATGATTTTACGAAATTGGGTGCTGAAGTCATTGCGGTTATATATTTTTATGAATTTATATACTAAGTCACCATAAAATTCGGAAACATCAATAGCGGAAAGCCAAAAGGACAGTTACTTTCCCACAAAATGGTCAATTGGTTATCCAAAACAAAATAATATAAGCGATACAAACACTCATAGACAAACCATAACAAAAATAAACGGCGTCAGAAGAACCGCCTTGGAACGGTCAGTGAAACGAATTCCACAAATCGTTTTTACGTGGCCACAATCCTCGCCCTTATTTCCGTCGCGATTTAGACTTGTTCAGTCCCCACGAAGGCCTCCTAACTCCTCAGTGCAACATCTCCATGAACACAAAAAATCAAACAACCACAGAGATGAAACAACAGTGAGGTCTCGACAGCTGGAAACCACTGAAATGATGGAGCAAAAAAACAAAAAAAAAAAAAACAACAGTTTTACTCCGATGGGCCCAACAGTTAGACTCCGATCAGGCACCAACCAACATTTCATAGAATTAGATTCTCTCTTATTCTCAGTAAGACTTTACGCTGGAACCTTCAGAATATGAGGCCTGAGCCACCGGCGTGCAATTAAAGAGGGAAGTCAAGTTGTCAACCGTGACAGGGCCAGCCAACACGCACGCAGACCGCCGCACAACACTCATGCTGCACCCAACCTTTCTATATCGGAGAATGATTTTGCGAAATTGGGTGCTGAAGTCTTTGCGGTTATATATCTTTTTGAATTTATATACATCAGACTGCCAGGGAAGATCATGTGGTTTTCTTCGATTGTTGACGTCCGCCATATTTTGATGACAGTAATGTGACTGTGAAGTGACGTCAAATCTGACGACGCCATTCGTGACGTCCTATTCAACCAGTGCACATCAAACGCGTGAAAATTAAAAAAAAAGTGATGTCTATCCTATCCCCGGGTAGGATAACCTGGGTAGGATAAGAATTTCTATCCCAGGGTTAAGTCCAGGATTTCCTTATCTGATAAAAAGCACTTGAAGATTCTCATTTATTATCCTATCCCCGGGTAGGATAACCTGTGTAGGATAAGAATTTCTATCCCAGGGTTAAGTCCAGGATTTCCTTATCTGATAAAAAGCACGTAAAGATTCTCATTTTTTATCCTATCCCTGGGTAGGATAACCTGGATAGGATAAGAACTTCTATCCCAGGGTTAAGTTCAGGTTTTCCTTATCTAATAAAACGTACCTAAAGATTCTCATTTTTTATCCTATCCCCGGGTAGGATAACCTAGGCAGGATAAGAATTTCTATCCCAGGGTTAAGTTCAAGATTTCCTTATCTGGTGTTCAAGAACAATCATTACGCAGCCTTCTCGGTCTGTCTGAAGAGGCTCAAGGGGCATCTGTATAGCGCAAGTGAAGCCTCAGCTCAGACTGCGCGGATGCACTGGCTGATCTGAGTCTTCACTGGGCTTCATATTTGACAATTTCACAGCCTTCCTGGTCTTTCTGGAGAAACTTTTTGCCATTTGTTTATTTGTTTGATTTGAGGTTTAACGTCCCCATCAACACTGTAAAGGTCATTTTGGAGACGCTGCTTCCAATTTTGTGGGACTTCTACCCGACATTGAGATGAAATGTCATCTCAAGCCCTGCGGCCAAATGAAACCAATAGGTTTAATAAGCACGGACTCGCACCACATTGCCTGGGCAGGCTTAGATCCTCTGAGCGGTTTACCAGTAATCGTGTGCAGGTCAGTTTCAAGTCTGGGTGGAAGCATCATGCAGCCCATCTATTTCTTCAAGCCCCGATGGGCGGGGGCTGAACTTTTTGTCAAGCGACATACATGAAGCGCCCAGTGAAGACTCAGATCAGACTGCGCGGATGCGCAGGCTGATTTGAGCTTTCGCTGGGTGCGCATGTGTGATTATCCTTTTTACTTGGCGCAACTCATATTGCAAAACTTAAGATTGCTTAAAAATATATACATTCACGGAGACATTACGTAGTGGCCTTGTTTATTTCTATATATTAAATTACCCATTTACATAATTTGTATTGATTTTTGTGCACAATTTTTTGAAAATGGCTGTGTTACATTGACATTCTTTGTCGCTGACAAACAACAAGGTTAAAGAATAAAAATATGGAAACATTAAGTGACTTAAAACGTGACGTTTTGGGCTTCTATAAATGTTAATAATAATAATAATAATAATAATAATAGTCATAATAATGCTGACGATGCTGCTGCTTCTGCTGTTGCTGATGGTAATAATGATAATAAAAATATTTGCAGACGGTTCGATAAAACCTAATCTGCAGGGCAAGGTATTGGCACTTTATCTTAACAAGAAAAGAGAAAAAAAATCATATAGCAACTTTTCATCCGAAAAAAAAAATTACCTGCAGTGGGCCATGAACAATGATGCCACTTCTAGAGAAAACGTGTGCTCGATCTTACGTGCTCACCAAAACAGGGTTGGAAAAATAGAAAGAAAGAAAGAAAGAAAGACAGAAAGGAAGAAAGAAAGAAAGAAAGAAAAAAAAGACAAAAACAGTGCAGCATGCGTACCCTCACCACCCATCGTGTCTTGGAGAAATAGATTGGGCAACACGGTGCTTCCTCCCAGAGCTGAAACCGACTGCACATGGATACTGGTAAACCGTTTAGAGGATCTAAGCCTGCTTTGGCAAAGTGGTGCAAGTCGGACGTCCATGCATATAAACCCTTGGGTGGCAGTTTTTGAGATAGTGTCGGGTAAAAGTCCTACGAAATGGGAAGCAACATCTCCAAAATGACCTGTACAGTACTCCTGCCATCATATTGATTTATATGCGCCCAATAAATCTTCAAGTAAATGTCAGGTCTCTCACCGCTGTGGATTCGAGCCTCGCTTGGGTCATGCATCAGACTGCCAGGGAAGATCATGTGGTTTTCTTCGGGTACTCCGGTTCTCACCAACCTCTGATTAACGATTGTCTCGATATAACTCAAATAATCTTGAAAGGGTCGCTAAACTTAAGACAAACAAACCAAAGAAACCAATCAAGCGACAATAAAAATGCTTTAATGTTAAACCATATCCTTCTGGTCACGACAGCCCCTACCTTTACCGACAGTGTAGATCCAGATCAGATGCCTCTCTAATCAGGAGCTACACTGTTTGCCATTCAGTTTGCGAATTTGAATGTGTACAGTACTTCAAGCAAATTGATTGGTCGATAGTCAGAAATGGGCGTGACATATTAATTTGTTCAGCAGGATAAGGGTTAAATGATGATACTGTGCGGAGCGGATACAATTACATGGTTGAATGGTTATCCTTTCCAAGCTAGCACGAAACAGCGGGCCAACGTCCGGCCGACAACGATACGACGTTAACACGTCGTATCGCAGTCGGCCCGACATTGGCCCGACACTGGCCCGACATTGGGCCGACATTCTTTGCTGGGTGGGTTTCATTGTCAATAGGTCTACTGTGAATCACGTTAAGAAGTCCGTGTAGTAGATACTCTTATAAGGTCACTTTATAAAGGAAAAACTGGGGACTACAAGGGTATACATTCTTTTACTGTGGGTACACGTAAGAACGGTCGCAATTAAGGCCCCGCCGATCGGGTCTTGGAGAAATAGATTTGGCTGCATGAGAGCTGAAACTGACCGCACATGAGTACTGGTAAACTGCCTAGAAGGACTAAGCCTGCCCAAGCAAAAGACGCGAGTCGGACCGTCCAGTCTATATAAAACCTACTGGTTTCATTGGGCGGCAGGGCTTAAAATGTCATTTCATATCAATGTCGGGTAAAATCACACACAATTGGAAGCAACGTCTCCAAAATTACCTTAGTAGTGTTGACGGGGACGCAAAACCTGAATTCAAATAAACACAACGGCCACAATGATGGGGTTCTAACGAGCAATATGTTAGACATGTAAAAACTGCCAGATAAGAAAGATGCGTTCCGTGGATTAAGAAACAAATTTGCATCTCAAGACCAAAGTCTTCTAGTTAAGAGAAGGCCTTTTTATTTACAAAGTCCTGAAAGTAGGCAAACACATCCTTGTTGGACAATTCTGTCATTTGCGGCTCTGAAATGGCGTTTCGTCTCCTGTTACGCCAAACATACGTTTTGGACACTCGTTAGAACTGCCTCAGTATCATGAAGCGGAAATGAATGAAAAACATGTACATGTACACCTTTTTTAATACCAAGCTTTCCTCAAATATAGCTGGGTTACCCAAGAATGTTCTTTTCAAGCCCATTACATAACTCACCCGCGCGACATAGATCATTTTTTTCACATCTCCAAAATGGCTACTTTTCTGATGAAAATCCGTAATATTTTTCTAATTTATACTGCAAACATAGGTTGTAGGTGCTCGTTAGAACCGTAAACCTACAGAAAACAATGTAGTTCATACTTCCATTCATGATTTTCAGTGACCTCAACTCTAAATCATGGATTGGGCGTTGGCGACGTCAACGCTGTTCCGCTCTTTGCAGAAAAACAGCGTGTAAATGTTTTTCAGCTTTAGGTAAGCATTTATCGTCCAGTGTTGAGGAGCAAATAATGTTAGTATAAGAAATATACTATTTTTCTGTTGTTCGTGAAAGTGTTCGGTGTTCATTTACTTTGCAGGCGACCCATTGCGTTCACACTTTCATGAACAGCAGAAAAATAAAATTAATTTCTTAAATTCCGAAGTGCCTTTCCCTAAAATAATCATTAGAAAGTGCCGACATTTTGTTTGTTTGATTTGAGGTTTAACGTCCCCGTCAACACTGTATAGGTCATTTTGGAGACGTTGCTTCCAATTTTGTGGGATTTTCCCCGACATTGAGATGAAATGACATCTCAAGCCCTGTCGCCCAATGAAACCAATAGGGTCTATAAGCATGGACGGTCCGACTCGCACCGCGTTGCCTTGGCAGGCTTAGATCCTCTAAGCGGTTTACCAGTACTCGTGTGCGGTCGGTTTCAGCTCTGCGTGGAAGCATCATGCAGCCCATCTATTTCTTCAAGCCCCGATGGGCAGGGGCAGAAAGTGCCGATACAGAGATTGCAAATACGATAACACACCCGTGCGACAGAGTGCGTTTTTTCACATCTCCAAAATGGTTACACTTTAGTCCCTTTAGTGCTCCAATCATTTTACTATAATTTGTATATACAAATAGCCCGTTATAACACGGTTCACTTATAACACGGTCTTGTTCTATGCATCCCAAACATAGCGTTATAAAAGGTGTATGTTTCTTATTATTACTCAACATAGGGTGTAGGTGCTCGTTAGAACCGCCTCATTCTAACGAGTACCGACAACCTATGTTTTGGAGCAGAAATAAGCAAAATAATGTATAACCCCGTAAACCCCAGTTTTTTTTCATATAAAGTGGAGTTTAGGGGGTGTTGATTTCACGGACTTGTTCACGTGCTGTAGATCTAAAATGTAATATCTTAAATATCCGAATTCCATTCATGTTTGAATTCATTTGATTAACGATCGACTCAATGTCAGGTACTGGTAAACCGTTTAGTGGATCTAAGCCTGCCCAGGCAAAGTGATGCGAGTCGGCCCGTCCATGCTTATAAACCCTATTGTTTTCATTGGGCGACAGGGCTTGAGATGTCATTTTATCTCAATGTCGGGTAAACGTCCCACAAAATTGGAAGCAACGTCTCAAAAATGATCTTTACAGTGTTGACGGGGACGTTAAGCCTCAAATCAATTTTTTTTCCAACAAACAAACAAGAAAATCTGCAAAAGTTACAAGTACAGACAGAAAATGAGTTGTATACAAAATCTGGGACGGACATCTGGACGGACGGACGGACGGACGGGTGTATATACTGACGAAGGACAGTTAAATGATATACTCGTTCGATATACATTACGATAACTCACCCGTGCGACATAGTGCATTTTCACATCTCCAAAATGGCTACTTTTCTGATGAAAATCCGTGATATTTTTCTTATTTTTACTCAAAACATAGGTTGTGGGTGCTTATTAGAACCACCTCATTGAGGCGGTTCTAACGAGTACCCACAACCTATGAACTGAAGCAGAAATAAGAACAAGAGGGCCCAATGGCCCTATATCGCTCACCTGTGTACCAGAAAATCATTAGTGTAGGAGACCACTTGACATTGCTACATACTAAATATCTAAGCTCAGGCAAAGCGGTGTCCATGCTTATAAACCCTACTGGTTTCATTGGGCGACAGGGCTTGAGATGTAATTTCATCTCAATGTCAGGTAAAAGTCCCACAAAATTGGAAGAGACATCTCCAAAATGACCTATACAGTGTTGACGGGGATGTTAAACCTCAAATCAAACAAAATCTGTGCCTTATGGTTTTGGAGAAAAAGATTTTTTTTTTTTTTAATTTTTTCCAGTATAAGTCTATAGGAGCTAATGAGCCCTGGGGCTTGGCCAATTTTGACCCAAAGGGCACGGTTGGCAGGATTTATGTAGGCGACCATTTTGTGTTGCTATATACTAAATATCTGAGGTCTGTACTTCATGGTTTCAAAGAAGATTTTTGAAGCTTTTTCCATTATAAGTTTGTTGGAGTTTAGGGGCCACAGGATTTGGACCCCAGGGGCATAATTGGCAGGATTCATGTAGGCGACCACTTGACATTGCTACATGCTAAATACCTAAGCTCTGGGACTTATGGTTTCAGAGAAGCAGATTTTTGAAGATTTTTTTCCCCACTTTAAGTTGTTGTTTTTTTTTTTTTCATTATAAGGGCCCTGTGTTTTCAGAGAAGAAGATTTTTGAAGTTTCTCCAATTGTAAGTCTATGGAAGCTAAAGAGCCCTGGGGTGGGACCAATTTGGATCCCAGGGGCATAACTGGCAGGATTTATGTAGGTGGCCACTTGACGTTGCTACATACAAAAAATCTAAGCTCTGGGCCTTATGGTTTCATAGAAGAAGATTTTTTAAGTTTTTTTTTTCCATTATAAGTCTATTGGAGGTGATGAGCTCGGGCGAGGCCAATTTGGACCCCAGGGGCATGATTGGCAGGAATTATGTAGGTGACCAATTGTCGTTGCTACATGCTAAATATCTAAACTCTGGGCCCTGTGGTTTCAGAGAAGAAGATTTTTGAAGCTTTTTTTCCATTATGAGTCTATGAGAGCTAAGGGGTCCCGGGGCGTGGCCCATTTGGACCCTAGGGGCATGATTGGCAGGATTTATGTAGGTGACCACTTGCCGTTGCTACATGCCAAATACCTAAACTCTGGGCCCTGTGGTTTCAGAGGAGAAGATATTTGAAGCTTTTTTCCATTATGAGTCAATAGGTGTTAAAGGGCCACGGGGTGTGGCCCTTTTGGACCCCAGGGGCATGATTGACAGGAATTATGTAGGTGACCACTTGCCGTTGCTACATGCTAAATATCTTAGCTCTTGGCCCTGTGGTTTCCGAGAAGAAGATTTTTGAAGCTGTTTGTTCCATTATGAGTCTATGGGAGCGAAGGGGCCCGGGACGTCGCCCATTCGGAACCCAGGGGCATGATTGGCAGGAATTATGTAGGTGACCAATGGCCGTTGCTACATGCTAAATATCTCAGCTCTGGGCCCTGTGGTTACAGAGAAGAATTTTTTTTCAGTTTTTTTTTTTCCATTTTGAGTCTATCGGAGCTAAGGGGCCCCGGGTTGTGGCCAATTTGGACCCCAGGGGCATGATTGGCAGGAATTATGTAGGTGACCACTTGCTGTTGCTACATGCCAAATATCTCAGCTCTGGGCCCTGTGGTTTCAGAGCAGAAGATTTTTGAAGCTTTTTTCCATTATGAGTCTATAGGAGCTAAAGGGCCCCTGGGCATGATTGGCAGGATTTATGTAGGTGACCACTTGCCGTTGCTTCATGCTAAATATCTAAGCTCTGGGCCCTGTGGTTTCCGAGAAGAAGATTTTTGAAGCTTTTTGTTCCATTATGAATCTATGGGAGCGAAGGGTCCCCGGGGCGTCCCCCATTTGGAACCCAGGGCATGATTGGCAGGAATTATGTAGGTGACCACTGGCCAATGCTACATACTAAATATCTAAGCTCTGGGCCCTGTGGTTTCAGAGAAGAAGATTTTTTAACCTTTTTTCCATTATGAGTCTATTGGAGCTAAGGGGCCCCGGGGTGTGGCCAATTTGGACCCCAGGGGCATGATTGGCAGGAATTATGAAGGTGACCACTTGCCGTTGCTACATGCCAAATATCTCAGCTCTTGGCCCTGTGGTTTCAGAGAAGAAGATTTTTGAAGCCTTTTTCAAATATGAGCCTATAGGAGCTAAAGGGCCCCGGGGTGTGGCCCGTTTGGATCCCAGGGACATGATTGGCAGGAATTATGTGGGTGACCACTTGCCATTGCTACATGCTAAATATCTAAGCTCTGGGCCCTGTGGTTTCCGAGAAGAAGATTTTTGAAGCTTTTTGTTCCATTATGAGTCTATGGGAGCGAAGGGGCCCGGGGCGTGGCCAATTTGGACCCCAGGGGCATGATTGGCAGGAATTATGTAGGTGACCGCTGGCCGTTAATACATGCTAAATATCTAAGCTCTGGGCCCTGTGGTTTCAGAGAAGAAGATATTTTAATTTTTTCCCATTGTAAGTCCATGGGAGCTATATATTGCCATGGCAACCAGAATTCCAATCTGATCAGCCCAAAAACCTTATGCAGCCTTTCCCCCTACCTGATGATGCTTCTCATGAAATTTGATTAAGATTGACCATGGGGTATTAGAGATATACTTATTTGAAATTGTTTACGGACGCACAGACGCACGCACGGACGCACACACGCACGACGGACGACGGACAAAAAGTGATCACAAAAGCTCACCTTGTCACTTCGTGACAGGTGAGCTAAAAATAATGTATAAACCCTAAACCCCAGTTTTCTCTATATAAAGTGGGTTGTAAGGGGGTGTTCATTTCACGGACTTGTTCACGTGATGGGAACTGTACTGTTTTCGGAACACCGAAACTGAAAGAACTTCCTAGTATTTGAACAAAGGTTAATTCTTTCTCACCAATAGTGCTTGTGCCAGCTCATGGAAAAAAGAGCACTTATCACTGAGTCAATCAGCAGTCTCAGTTAAGGCTGCGCATAAGCGCAGTCTCGTCAGAGACTTTACTGCTCGAAGACATGTAGAGGAAGTCTTGAGGTAGATCCATGAAAGAATAGCCCTATTTATTAGCTGCAAGAGTGCATTTAATTACATCAACGGGCTTTTTATTTCTTAATTTTTGTCATAATGACTCGATTCAAAACACTGATTTGTTTGTTTGTTACCGCGATACATGTTATGCACTTTGTGCATTCATTCTCTTTATGCATCTCGGCCAGAGAACATTGTAGCTGTTTTTTGCAATCATGAAAAACGATTTAGCCATTAATTTGTATGTTGGACTCATTACTGTGAGCTGTTTTGGTATGTGTACTAAGATAAATTAAATTCCATATTTTATATAGAGGATCTTACATGAGTGATCATGTAATATTGAATTTATTAAACGAGTTGATGAAAAGGGATAAAATGCGAGGCTTTGTCGAGCATTTTATCCCTTTTCCTCAACGAGTTTAATAAATTCAACAATACATGAGCACGAATGCAAGATTCTGTTTATCATATGACATTTAAAACGAATTTTATTCACGATTGTTTACAAAAATGTCAATATTTCGCCATTAGTAAACGCGACGTCGTTAAGGGCGTCGTACATGTAACGTTACGGGACGTATCTAGCTAATTTGCATATTTAATCCACTAGTGGATTATCGAAAATACTACATGGCGTTATTACACTATCAGACGCGACGTCATATGATAATTCTATTTCTTGCCTCTTTTTTTCCCCTTTTTTTAC
This sequence comes from Lucinisca nassula, assembly GCA_963580285.1. Lineage (NCBI taxonomy): Eukaryota > Metazoa > Mollusca > Bivalvia > Lucinida > Lucinidae > Lucinisca > Lucinisca nassula. The sequence continues at coordinate 21,709,730 of OY757022.1, forward strand.
AAGATGGTGAAAAGCTGATTTCTTTACGAGAAGTCGGGAAGCTTCTTTTCTTAGACTACAACATTCTAGCTAGACGTGCTGACATCACGAAAACACGCCTATATAGTTTTGATCCCCTTGAACCCCACTTTTATATAGTAAAACTGGGTTTCCGGGGGTATACCTTATTTTTCTTATTTCTGCTTTAAAATATAGATTGCGGGTACTCGTTAGAACCGTCTCAACGAGGCGGTTCAAACGAGTGCCCACAATCTATATTTGGAGCAGAAATAAGAAAAATATCACAATTTTTCATCATAAAATTTTCATTTTTTTTTGGCGATAAAGGTGGCAATGTATTTGTATAGGCGTGTTTGCGTAATGTCAAGAATTAAATTCTAATACACTTGCGTATGTAACGCAACATCTGATTGGATAACGTCAAAAATTTGCGACGGTTTATTTAGGGGTATAACTGTATTTAAAATTGCCACTTGGGTGTGTGTGGGTGGGTGGCGGGGGGGGGGGGGGGGTAAATCGGCGATTTTACGGTCAGAAATTTCGTTATACGGCGACGCGCCAGGTTATTTTGTGACCGTAAAACCGACGATTTACCTCCCTAAATGTCAATTTTCAAAACAGTTATCCCCATTTATTCGGTTGTTTTCTTAAAAACCATGCTATTTTGCTCAAAGCGGCAAGCACTGTAACCTGCATAAAACTGGGAAGCGACTGTACATCGCAGGATATACATTCACAAATTTTTGCTGTTGTCAAATCAGACGTCACATAATATTTAAAAATGAATTTTATTTTTCTGCTGTCCATGAAAGTATTAACGCAGCGGGTCGCGTGCAATGTTTCTGTAAATTTTGCTAGCGTCGTTCATTCTTTCATGAAAAGCAGAACAAAAGTTTATTTTTATATTTACATTCTTTGCCCTTCATCACTGTGCGAAAAGTGTTTATAGGGCAAACTTTTAAAGCTGAAAAACATTTACACGCTGTTTTCTACAAAGAGCGGAACAGCGTCGACGTCACCAACGCCTGTTAGACTGGCGTCACTGAAAATCATGTGACTCGATTCGTTCATGGAAGTATGAACTACATTGTTTTCTAAAGGTTTACTTTAGACTTTAGACTTTACACTGGAAATGTAAATATACGCAAGTGCTTTGGAATAATCGATATACTGTCGGAAACCCGGCGTGATTAAGATACGTCGTTTTTCATTGACGTTTGCTGTTTTGTACTAATAGAACACTATTGTAACAAATTAAACAAGTTTATCATATGACGTCGCGCCTGAGAGTGTAATAACGCCATGTAATATTTTCGATAATCCAATAGTGGATTAAATATGCAAATTAGCTAGATACGCACCCGTTACCTGTAACGACGTTGCGTTTACGTATGGCGGAATATTGACTTTTTTATGCGTTTTAAATGTCATATGATAAATAGAATCTTGCATTCGTGCTGAGTATTATTGAAATTATTAAACGCGTTGAGGAAAAGGGATAAAATGCTCGGCAAAGCCTCGCATTTTATCCCTTTTCCTCAACTCGTTTAATAAATTCAATAATACATGAACACTCGTGTAAGATCCTCTATGAATACGTGCATTATAGCTGAAAGACAATAATCGTTTTTTTCGGTGAGAAATTCAGTTTTACGGCGACGCGTAATTTCCAACCGTAAAGCCGCTTACTTTCCCCTCAAAATGAAGTCAATAGAGTTATCCCCTACATAAAGAAGAAGAAAAAGTCGACTTCAGTCAGTTTTGTTGTTTTCTACTCATTATCTGCCGGCCCCGTTGGCTCAGTCGGATGCGCGTCTGACTGGTGATCAGGAGGACGCGGGTTCGACTCCCGCCGGGGTCGGCAACATTCTTTCGTGGAGATTGATCATGAAATCTTTTCTACGGTCATTCTCTCCCTTCCGCTGATTCAAGAAGGGCAGTTGTCAGTTTCTGGCGAAAGAATGTGCACTGTACTGGTTAACCGCTTACGTATAAGCCTGCCCAGGAAAGTGTGGATAGGTAAACTGACCGGCTCAAAAATGACCTAAATAGTGTTGACTGGGCCGTTAAACTCCAATACAAACAAACAAACTCATTATCTGTCGAAAATTGTAGGCTACTGTTGAAGAAAAAATATAAATTAATCATTAATTCAGCACAAACAAAGTTACGGCATCGATACATGACAACGCACAACCGAATCATAAAAAACAAAACAAAACAACAACAACAACAAAAAAAAAAAAAAAAACTTCACGTTTTTTGTCGCACCTGCTGCTTTAGCCGGAAGACATAGGCGTGCAAGCTTCCGTCCGTTCATCTGTCCATCCGTTGTCCGTCCATCCATTCGTCGACATTTTACCCTGGATATGTTGTGAGGAGCGCCTCCTCATCCAGGCGGTTCTAACGAGCATTCGCAATCTTTGTTTGGAGTAAATATAGGTAAGAGAAATTCCACAAATCAAGTTTTCATCATGAAAATAATCTTTTTGGATATATAAAAAAATGCAATAGATACCACGGATGATCCATCCCAGCAGGCACACGTCGCTTGGGCAACGTCAGATCAACGTCGATGCAACGTCATGACGTTGCACCGACGTTGATGTGACGTTGCATAAAGGTCATGACGTTGTACCGACGTTGATGTGACGTCACAATCACGTCATAAGCTTGCTGGATACTGTTCTGTAAAAGGCAAAGTGGTGCGTCCCTTAACCCTAGCGGTTTCTTCGCGTGGTAGGGCATGAGAAGTCATTTAATCTCAATGTCAGGTAAAAGTCCTACAAAGTAGGAAGCAACATTTCTGAACAAGAGTTGTCAGACGACAACATAACTCGCCTATGGAGACCTTAGTTGGATGCGGACAAGTTATCAAAATTGAAATTCATTACGAAAACACGCCTATATAAATACATTGTAACCTTTATCGAATAAAAAATGAAAATTTTGAGGTGAAAAATTGTAATATTTTTCTTATTTCTGCTCAAAATATAGATTTAGGGTACTCGTTAGAACCGCCTCGATGAGGCGGGTCTAACGAGTACCCACAATTTATATTTTAGAGCAGAAATAAGAAAAATAAGGTTTACCCCTGCAAACCCCGGTTTTACTATATAAAAGTGAGGTTCAAGGGGGTCAAAAGTATACAGGTGTGTTTTTGTGATGTCAATTGCCAAAAAAATGACATTTTTCGTTTATAAATGCAGCAATTTAAAGAGAAACAGAATGTTCTTCTAAGAACCACTGAACAAGAAATCTTGTTTTAATTGTTTTTTTTTTTTTATTGTAAATATATTTTCAGTTTTGCAGTTTTTGCCCCAAAAGCCATTTTCGTATGTTTGCAGCATTTGAAAGAGAACCAAAAAGGATATATACCCATAAGAACAAATGAACAAGAAATCACATCATGAAAACACGCCTATATAATTTTGGCTTCCTTGAACCCCACTTTCATATAGTAAAACTGGGGTTTAAAGGGGTAAACCTTATTTTTCTTATTTCTGCTCTAAAATATAGATTGTGGGTACTCGTTAGAACCGCCTCATCGAGGCGGTTCTAACGAGTATCCAAAATCTAAAATATAGATTGTGGGTACTCGTTAGAACCGCCTCATCGAGGCGGTTCTAACGAGTATCCAAAATCTATATTTTGAGCAGAAATAAGAAAAATATCACAATTTATCATCATAAAATTTGCAATTTTTCGGCGGTAAAATAGTCAATGTATTTGCATAGGCGTGTTTTCGTAATGTGTTGTTCTTAAGACTTTGCATTTTGAAAAACGAACTTTAATTCTACAAACTTGCAAGTAATAATAACTGTTTTGTGTTTTCTCGAAGAAAGAAAATCCCCCACCATCACTAGACCCTCTGCAAGGGAAATAAGGGAGATAATACAGAGGTAATAACTTCCAAAACAAAAAAAGTGAAATTTAAGCCAAACAACTTTGGAAAATGGAGTGAAAAAGAATATTTTTTTTTTCCTGTTAATTTGATTTTAAAATAAATTTGTAAAACGTCACAATTAAGAGCTTGCTGGAAACTTTCCAAATACGGACGCAGACGCTGACGACGGACGACGGGGGTACTTTCGTAAGGCGAGCTACCGGGTAATAACCTAAATAGTGTTGACGGGGTATAAAATCTCAATACAAACATACAAACAAATAAAGGATATTTGATTTTTTTTTCAGAGAGAAAAAATATAAATTTTGGTGTTTATGATTGAAATAAAATTGAATTTTTTTTTTTTTTCAGAGAGAAAAATATTAATTTTGGTGTTTATGAGTGAAATAAACATTGATCTTACACTGAAAAATGATAATGATAATAATAATAATAATAATAATAATAATAATAATAATTATAAAAAATAAACAAATAAGAACCTGGCGTCTCACATATGACTCGAGCCAGGCTCGAACCAAATATTGCACTTTTATGAAAGGACCCCACTACTGGAAAAAATGGCCAAAAAATGGCAAAACAAATAATATTATTACTGGAAAAATTGGAAATATTACATGAAAAAAAAATATCATAGGAAAAATTACAGATAGATGATGCAAGATATCAGAACCGATTATCGCACGCACGTCGGAATGCTGGGACCATAGGGGCTTGAATCATGAAAAAAAAAAAAAAATGAATCATGAAAAAAAAGAAAAAAAAAAAAAAAATAATAATAATAATAATAATAAAAAATTCATGATTCAAGCCCCTATGGCTGGGGCGCACTGATCGTAAATTGCATATTAGGGAATTAATTGATAAAATAGAATACCAGATTCATGTCATTATCAGGCTCAGCTTCGAGAATACGAAAACACGCCTATTCAAATACAATACATTGTAAATTTTACCGCCGAAAAAATAAAAATTTTTGGACAAAAATTGTGATACTTTTATTATCTCTGCTCAAAAAAAAGATTGAGGGTGCACGTTAGAACCGCCTCATCGAGGCGGTTCTAACGAGCACCCACAATCCATGTTCTTGGAGCAGAATATAGACTGAGGGTGCACGTTAGAACCGCCTCATCGAGGCGATTCTAACGAGCACCCACAATCCATATTCTTGAGCAGAAATAAGAAAAGGTTTACCCCTGTAAACCCCAGTTGACTATATAAAAGTGTGGTTCAATTGGTCAGAATAGTATAGCTCAGTGGTTAGCGCGTTCGACTTATCATCGAGGGGTTGTGGGTTCGAATCTGGCCACCGGAGGCGAGGTGTGTCCTTGGACAAGACACGTAGTGCCACTGCCTCAATCCAACCAGGTGTAAATGGGTAGCAGTGGTGTAAAAGTCATTGTCTCTCTCTCTCGTGCACGTGATAACATCCGAAATGAGTGTTCGAGAGCGATACAAATAAGCTTGAAGCTTTCATCACAATCGAACTAAAATAAATTAGTATCGACTAAATCGCTCGGCAAGCCTCGCGATTCGAAGCCTTATCTGATAAACTTGATATCAATAGACATGAACCTGGTATTCTCTATTGATCAAATTTGCATTTAAATAATGTACGCAGTTGCAACGCTTTTAAGCCGTCGCGTGCATCAATTACGGCGCTAAAAGTGACGTCATCAACGTCTTAATGACGTGCGAACACGCGTGACATAATTTTTTGGCACACAGCATGTAACAAACATGTTTTGCTATCATGTTGATAATATGGACATAACTCAATTGGCAACAATGGACGTGCTCTGTTACGCAGACAGAAGAGTGCTAGAAACTCAGTGCCATCAAGGCCATCGGGGCTTGAAGAAATAATTTTGCTGCATGTTGCTTCCATGCAGAGCTGAAACCGACCGCACACGAGTACTTTTAGCTCTAAGACTGACCAGGCAAAGCGGTGCGAGTCGGACCGTCAATGCTTATAAACCCTTTTGGTTTCATTGGGCGACAGGGCTGGAGGTGACATTCCATCTCAATGTCGGGTAAAAGTCCCACAAAATTGGAAGCAACGTCTCCAAAATCACATATAAAGTGTTGACGGGGACGTAAAACCTCAACTCAAACAAAACAAAGCTAAAAACTCAGGGATGTCTGTTTTAAGCTCACCAGAGCCGAAGGCTCCGGGGGAGCTAATAGGATAGGCAGTTGTCCGTCTTCGTCTGCGTCGTCTGCGTCGTCTGCGTCAACATTTTCAAACGACATCTCCTCTGAAGCCACTGGGCCGATTGGGCCCAAATTTTATCTGTAGCATTCTTGGGCTGGGGGATTGAAAGTTTGTGTGTGTGTGTGTTTTTTTTATGAAAATCGGCTCATTAGTTTGGTTGCTATGGCAACTTAGAGTTTCCATTGACTTATAATTGGGAAAATTGAAAAACGGCATTTACTGCCAAGCCTCTGCAGAAATTTTGACAAAACTTTCATAGAAATATTCCTTAGGCAATCTACTATCTGCCATATGATTTTAGGCCTACTGTTGGTTTTAATTGGTTGCCATGGAAACCAAAATGCAAAAATAGAAAAAAGAACTTAAAAAATCATCTCCTCAGAAACCATATGCTCTAGGAGGCAGAGACTTAATGAAAATATTCACCATATATTTTGCCTTTACAGGTTTTGTGTTTTTTTTTTATGAAATTTGGCCTTTTAGTTTGGTTGCTATGGCAACTGAGAGTTTCCACTGACTTATAATGGGGAAAACTGAAAAAAACGGCATTTACTGCCAAGTCGTTGCAGATATTTTGACAAAACTAACATAGAAATGTTCCTTGACTAAACTTCTCTTAGCCATATGCTTTTATGTCCACCTGGGGGTCCCCTAGGTTGTGCCGGGGCCATGCCCCGCCACCTCCACTTCATAATATGCCTTATATCTCAGAAACCTAACAGATCCCCACCCCCAAAACCATATATATTCTTGTTCCTTATGATAAGACGCATTAAGTGACACCAACCTGTGGGTCCCCCGGGATGTGCCGGGGACATGCCCCACCCCCTCCACTTCATAAAATGTAATTTATCTCAGAAACAATTGAGATCCCCACCCCTAAACCATATATATTCTTGTTCCTTATGATAAGACGCATTAAGTGACACCAACCTGTGGGTCCCGCGGGATGTGCCGGGGACATGCCCCACCCACTCCACTTCATAAAATGCCATTTATCTCAGAAACCATTGAGATCCCCACCCCTAAACCATATATATTTTCATTCCTTATGATAAGTTGCATTCATTGACACCAACTTGGGGGCCCCAGGGATGTGCCGGGGCCATGCCCAACCCCCTCCACTTCATAAAAGGCCAAATATTCTAGAAACCTTACAAATTCCCACCCCTAAACCTATATATTCTTGTTCCTTATGATAAGACACATTCAGTGACACCAACCTAGGGGTCACCCGCGATGCACTCGGGCCATGCTCCACCCCTCGACTTCACAAAAGAACATATAGCTGAGAAACTGTTCTGAGCCCCACCCCTAAACCAAATATATTCTTGTTCCTTATGATAAGATGCAATCAGTGACGCCAGCATGCGGGTCTCCCGGGGCGCCATGGGCCATGCCCCAGCCCTTTACTTCATTAAAGTCCATATACCTCAGAAACCGTTCAGATCCCCACCCCTTAACCATTATATTCTTGTTCCTTATGATAAGTCGCTACTTCATGATTAGGCCATATATCTCAGAAACCATTCAAATCCCCATCCCATAATCACATATATTGTTGTTCATTGTTATTAGACACATTCAGTCATCCGGCTTGGGGGGGGGGGGGGGGGGTTCCGCAAGCAGGGGACATTTCTTTCTCTGCCACTTCATAAAAGGGCCTCATATCTCAGAAACCATTCAGATCCCCCCGTTTATGGTCTTTATGATAAGACATATTCAGTGACAACAATCTTGGGCTTTTCTGGGATCTGCCATGCCTGAATCCTTCCATTGCTTAAAAGGCCTAACATCTCAGAACCATAAATATCCCCACTGCTAAACCATACATATATATGTCTCTGTTCCTTTTGATAAGACGCATTTAGTGACACCAACCAGGGCTCCATTGGGTCCATGCTCCACCCTCTCTACTTTATAAAACACCTAATATATCAGATACAGTCCACATGGGTGCTCATTTAGGTATGGGGTTTGTTTGGGAGACTTTATAATTGGTAGATTAAAATCATATCATGTTATAATACATGGCTGCCATTGGGTAGTGTCCACCTGAGCTCTGGTTTATGAAATTTGGCACTTTGGTTTGTTTAGAAGCCTCCGTGGTGTAAAGGGTAACCCTACTCGCCTTGTAAACCAGGGATCAAAGGATAGATCCCGGGCTTCTCCACACTTTCGGATGAGTCTTTAAACCGAGGTCCGTATGAACTTAGCTGTTGGTGAGACCTAAAACTCAAACACTCACTATTTGGTTTGTTTGCTATGGCAAGTTAAGAGTTTCCATTGACTTATAATAGGGAAAAATTGAAAAATGACATTAATGCTTTTCAAGATATTTTGTCACACTTTCATAGAAATGTTCCTTTTGGCCTATTTGTTGCCACATGTGGGAAATTGTTAATTGTCATCTGTTGTCCCGCAACAATACATTCAAGCGACATCAGAATCTGATTGGGTCCAAATTTTATCTGTAGCATCCTTGGGCACTGGGCTTCCATGGTTAATTAAAAAACATTGCTGCCAGTGGGCAGTGTCTCCCTGAGATCCGGTGAGCATTGTGGCCCATGGGCCTCTTGTTTTCTATTATCAGCGTTTGTTGTGAAAGGCTATGCAGTATTTTTCTATTTTTCAGCGTTTGTTGTGAAAGGCTATGCAGTATTTTTCTATTTTCAGCGTTTGTTGTGAAAGGCTATTCAGTATTTTTCTATTTTCAGCGTTTGTTGTGAAAGGCTATGCAGTATTTTTCTATTTTTCAGCGTTTGTTGTGAAAGGCTATGCAGTATTTTTCTATTTTTCAGCGTTTGTTGTGAAAGGCTATGCAGTATTTTTCTATTTTCAGCGTTTGTTGTGAAAGGCTTTGCAGTATTTTTCTATTTTTCAGCGTTTGTTGTGAAAGGCTATGAAGTATTTTTCTATTTTTCAGCGTTTGTTGTGAAAGGTTATGAAGTATGTAACAGATATGGGTTCTTTCACACCTACTGTGAAGATGGCTATTACTGCTGCGACGACAATACCGACTGCTGGTAAGGACGCCATTGCTAAAATCCATTTCACCATAAGAGGCAATTTTCTTGTCCGGTTTGTTTGTTTGATGTGAGTGTGAGGTTTAACGTCCCCGTCAACACTGTATTGTTCATTTTGGAGACGTTGCTTCCAATTTTGAGGGACTTTTACCCGACATTGAGATGAAATCACATCTCAAGACCTGTCGCCGATTGAAACCAATAGGGTTTATAAGCATGAACGGTCCGAGTCGCACCGCTTTGCGGGATCCTCTAAGCGGTTTAACAGCACTCGTGTGCGGTCGGTTTCAGCTCTGCGTGAACGCATCATGCAGCCCATCTCTTTCTTCAAGCATCGATGGGCGGGGACGAAAGGCGATGCGCGACTGCTCAGATCAGCACTGAATGTTATATGTCCTGCTTATAAATTTCAAAACGCCAACTGAGCTGGGAATGAAAAAGGTTTTATAACCTTGGGGCCGCCAAAATTGCCATCGACAATTTGTATTTACAGTAGAACTTCGATGGCTCGAACAGCGATGGCTCGTTTACCATGGATGTGTCGAACCCATTCTTGAGCCCCTTGCGAAATCCTCTACATAAGAAATAGTGGGGGATAATTAAGGAGATTTTAGTCTTTTATCTTGCAAATGTATGTTGTGTGTACTCATTAGAATCGCCTCGATGAGGCGATTCTAATGAGTTCACACAGCATACATTTTCATTATAGAACACCGAAAAGTTGTCTAAAAGTTTCTCGTTATGCTTCCTTACAGTAACTTCAGTGGCTCGAACTACCCCTGTCTCGAACAGATTTTCGAGGTCCCAAAGGTGTTGGAGCCATTGAAGTTCGACTGTATATGCATTTAAGACTAAAGGCTGAATACAGTGTGCATCTCTTGTCTTTTAATTCTCAGAGCGTCTCGACTTCTACTTTTTACCGCATTTACACGAAGCGAGTAACATAACGTCATACTTTGCCTTGACAACGCCACAACAGACATAAGAGATGATCTGCAGGTGACAAGAAAGAAATGATTATATTGATATTAATATATCGGAAAATAAGGAGTTTATTTATTTACGAGGGCTGATTGATATGTGGTGAGCCTCGAATTGAATGATTTGAATTTGGTTAGACATATATATTGTCGTATTGTATTATTTTTCAAAATAATCCCCTTCCTTATCTATACACTTTTTCCAGCGGTGTTTAAGGGCCTCAGTGCCACTTTTCTTGGCTGTTCAGAAAGTCATCCACTGCATATATGACGTCATCACCGGACTGAAAGTGGGTGCCTGAAATAGCGCGTTCAGATTTGGAAATAGATGAAAGTCTAATGGAGCGAGATCAGGTGAGTTAGGCAGATGCTCAATCAATTTAAAGCCACAAATCGTGAAGCCATAGCAATGGCAGACTTGTGAACAGGAACATTGTCCTAATTGAACAACATACCTTTAGCGAGCTTTCCACGGCGCTTAAGTTTAATGTTTTCCCGTAATTGCGTCAGAAGTGAAGCATAGTATGTGCCATCGATTGTTTGTCCCTTTTGGAGATAATATATCAGCAGAATACCATCTGCATCCCAGAAAACCGAGGCCATAGCCTTCCCAGCTGATTGAACAGTCTTTACCTTCACTGGCGGGGTTGAGCCAGGGTGCTTCCATTGTTTCGATTGTTTTTTGGCCTCTGGAGAAAAATGATAGACACATGTTTCATCCATAGTGATAAATCTCTGAAGAATGCTCAGAAAGGTTAAGATTAGCACGCGAAAATGTGCACCTGGTGTGCTTCTGTTCAACTGTCAGAAGTGTTGGTACTCATCGGACCGAATGCTTTCTCATTGCAAGATCCACTGTCAGAATGGAATGTACTCTTTCCTGTGAAATGCCAACTGTATTGGCTATAAATCTTTCTGTGACTCATCTGACAGTCATAACGATATAATGGACTTTATTAACCATTTCTGGTGTTTCAACATTGACAGGTCTTCCAGGACGGGGGTCATCCTCAAGGCTCTGTCTGCCGCGCTTAAATTCCGCCACCTGCCTTTTAACTGTAGCACATGAAGGTGCATCTTTCCTCAGTGTTGCCACCATATCAGTATGGATATCCTTATGTATTATATATTTTATTTGCAAATATTGGATCATTGCTCATTAACCGATTTTGCTCATTTTGCGAAAGCTGCTTGTCTTGTTTACGAGTGCCACCTCGTCGATATAAACTGAGACCAGTCCTTGGGTACATGGCTTTTCGTTCTTCTTATACTGAGTCGGTCATATCTGGCCATTACCTCAGTTGATTGGGTGGCTAAATTTAGAATTTAGCTGAAAAAAAAAGAAAAGGAGAGGCACTGGATGCGTCCTTAAAACTACCCACAATCTGCATAACAGAGGTATCCTAAAACGCATACCTCTGAGTCCCAATCTTACACTGTGCGGGCCTTGAACTCTTCCGCGGACCCGGCACCCACCGCAGAGGAGGGAAGACCACCCCATTGGGGAATAGTTCCAGGAAAGAACGAGTTCTTCAGGGCATCACTATAGGACTTGTTTCTACGATATTGTGAGTCGTTTACTTTTGATGCTCCTGTTTGGGTCGACACTGTTACAGGGGTCAAGTACCTATCTTTATCAATAGACACTGAATCAGAGTGTATCCTGCAGAAGAAGGCCAAAGAGGACTGCTCACGACGGGCCTCCAGGGACGGCCACTCCAGCTCATCAAGCATGCCACCGACGCCACTTCCATTTCGCCATCACCTACAGGTCCATCGAGCAGCTGTCCTCTGCACCTTCTCCACCTGCTGAGTCTGAGTTTTAACACAGGGATGCCAAATGGGTGATGCATATTCAAGTTGAGCGAACCAATGTTTTATATGCAACATCCTTTGTCTGCCTAGGCGCTTAACAGTAACACTAAAACAGAACATCCCTGCGATACCTCCTTAAATACGAGGCTCACAACATATCAGTCAGCCCTCTTATTTTTTCATTTGGTTTTGGTTTTACGGCCCTTTCAAGATTATTTCACTTATTCCGAGCCGATCGTTAGTCAGATTTGAGTGAAAACCGAGTTACCCAGAAAAAACACCTGGGGCCAGTTGTTCAAAGCATCGTTAGCTTAACGAGCTCGTTAGTGGTCATATTGTTAACTTTTCTACCAAGCACAATATTGTAAATTTTGGTATTTTTGCTGAAAAAATGTGAGCAGCTTTTGCGTCCGCAAAAGCTGCTCACATTTTTTTCAGCAAAAATTTCAGCATTTTTGCCATATTTAATGATTAAAGTTTTAACGATACGTTAACTAACGACGTCGTTAGTTTTGAACAACTGGGCCCTGACCTACCGCTGCAGAACTTGACGGTTTCACATGTGACCCAAGCCAGGCTCGAACCCACAGCGGCGAGAGACATAATAATTAATAGTCAGCGCTCTCGGACGCAGGCCCACAATCGAACTTCAATAACTCGAATATCTTCGGGACCATGAAATTTTGTCCCATGTATTATAAACCCGATTGGTTTAATCGGGTAACAGAGCTTGAGATGTCATTTCATTTCAATGTAAGGTAAAAGTCCCACAAAATTGGAAGCAACGTCTCCAAAATGACCTTTACAGTATTGATAGGGACGTTAAACCTCAAATCAAACAAAAAACTCATCTGATTTCATTTATCTTCCTAGGACTGCCCTTGAAAGTGGTTAATGGGAAAATTAACGATTGCACTTTGATCGAACTTTTACTGTGTGTTTCCATACGCATCAATGCACCCTAAAACGCTTAATAAAGACCTTTCCGAACTGAAGGAATAATTCTTCCTGTTCAATGTTTGATTACTTTGATGTGTAATACGGAACCCGGGAAGGGACATGTTTTTTTTAATATATTGTGCGAACAAGATGTTAAGTTATGCGAACAAGATATTATCTTGTGCGTACAAGATAATATGTTGTGCGCACAACATAATTTATCTTGTGCAGACAACATATTATCTTGTGCGCACAAGACAATATCTTGTTTGCACAACTTAATATCTTGTGCGCACAAGATATTATCTTGTTCGCACAGCATATTACCTTGTTTGCACATCATAGATTTTGGGAAGTTGTGCGAACAAGATATTATCTTGTGCGGACAAGATATTATCTTGTCCGCTCATCATATAATCTTATGCGCACAAGATATTAAGTTGTGCGACCAGGATAATATCTTGTGCGCACAAGATAATTGGACGACCAAGATAATATCTTGTGGGCACAAGATATTATCTTGTGCGCACAAATATTATCTTGGTCGCATGTCTTGTGCGCACCAGATATTATCTTGGTCGCACAACTGAATATCTTGTGCGCATAAGATATTATCTTGTCCGCACAAGATAATATGTTGTGCGGACTAGATAATATCTTTTGTTTAGACAGGATAATATCTTGTTCGCACATCTTTATATCTTGTGCATACAAGATATTATCTTGTCCGCACAAGATAATATGTTGCCCGCACCAGATAATATCATGTGTGCACAAGATAATATCTTGTGCGAACAAGATGAAATCTTATGCGCACAAGATAATTTGTTGTCCAAACAGAATAATATCTTGTCCACACAAATTATACATATATACGGGTTCCGTATTAAAACGCTATATACTGAAGGAATAATTGTTTGATTACTTTTATGTGTATTCAGTGAAGTCTATTGAAAGCTTATAAAAATAATAAAGAAGGTTTTACAAATTATACTCGCGAAAACGCTATCTTTAACCCATTCTATGCGGTAAACCCCTAAATGGGGTACCTCGGCAAACAGTGCAGGCCCAGATCAGACGCCGCAGAACGCGGCGTCTGATCAGGGCCTCCACTATATGCTAACAGAATTTTCTGTTCAAAATAGATTAAAGACAAAAAATAGGTCTGACACCCCTTATATGACAAATGGACTTGTCCAAAATATAGCAGTTGAAGAGTTCACTAGTATACACTGGGTTAATTACAGTAAACCATCGATGACTCGAATACCTTTGGGACCTTGAAAAAATGTTCGAGATAGGTGCAGTTCGAACTTCTGAGCGGTAATCAGAGCACCAGGATATGAGGCGTTATATTACGAAAACACGCCTATACAAATACATTGTAAACTTTATCTCCAAAAAAGGACAATTTTTAGCTAAAATTGTGATATTTTTCTTATTTCTGCTCAAAAAATAGATTGTGGGTACTAATTGAGGCGGTCCTAACGAGTACCCACACTCTTTATTTTAGAGCAGAAATAAGAAAAATAAGGTTTACCCCTGTAAACCCCTGTTTTACTATATAAAATTGGGGTTCAAGGGGGTGAAAATTATATAGGCGTGTTTTCGTTATGATTGGGAAGAAATAAGAAAATACATCACGTTAACAAGTCCGTGAAATGAACACCCACCTGAACCCCACTTTATATAGAGAAAACTGGGGTTTAGTGGGGTATACATTATCCGCCTTATTTTTGCACAAAAACATAGATTGTGGGTACTCGTTAGAACCGCCTCATTGAGGCGGTTCTAACGAGCACCCACAATCTGTGTAAATGTGGGTACTGGTTAGAACCGTCTCATTGAGGCGGTTCTAACGAGCACCCACAATCCATGCTGAAAGCAGAAATAAGAAAGATGTTATCTTTTTTTACCTAAAAAGTATCACTTCTGACACCATGTTGGACGCCATTATTTCACACGGACATGTTTTCCTAATGTTTTTTGACCTGTAGAATAAAGAGATGTGTGTACTCATTGGGCGATTCTAATGAGTACACACAACATATCTTTTCAAGATAAAATCTGAGAAGAGTCCATAAATCGTCCCAATATAAAAAAGACACCTGAAGCTGTTAAAGGTCTCCTCTTGGGACTCTTTCTGTAGAACAAAGGAATTGCGTGTGTACTCATTAGAATCGCCTCATTGAGGCGATTCTAATGTGTACAGACAATATACTTTTCAAGATAAAATCAGAAAAAAGTCCATAAATTGTCCTGATATTTGTGTGGACATCTGGAGTTGTTGGAAGACTCCTCTTTCCTTAAAGAGGAAACCCCTTTTTAGTGCGACAGAATTTATAAACAAGAGGACCATGATGGTCCTATATCGCTCACCTGAGCTAAGAGATTAATATTTCGGTGCCCGGTCAGGGCAATTTTTGGCCTCAGGCCCATAAAATGAACTATTTTGGTAGAGGTCAACTAAATTAAGCTTAATAACAAATATCAAAGTCCTGGGTCTTCTGGTTTCAGACAAGAAGATTTCTAAAAGTTTAACTATGTAAGTATTTTTAAGAACAGTGGGCCCTGTGGTGGGGTGAATTTTGTGTCCCCCCCCCTCGCCTCCTCCCTGTGTAAGTTAATATATATATATATATATATATATATATATATATATATATATATATATATATATATATATATATATATATATATATATATATATATATATATATATATATATATATATATATATATATATAAGTTAAACATATTTTATTGCCTTTCATGATAGCATATGGGGTTGGGCCACAAGTTCTACCAACATTAGTTACGGCCCTTCCCCTACAATTTTGTACAAAAAGTGAACAATGGCCAAAATTACATAACACATACAAAATGATACAAATTAGAGAAATAATTAGAGAGAGAGAGAGAGAGAGAGAGAGAGAGAGAGAGAGAGAGAGAGAGAGAGAGAGAGAGAGAGAGAGAGAGAGAGAGAGAGAGAGCTGGATAGAAGTTGTTGTATGGTCCAGTCACGCGCTGCCGCCGTTCCAAAGTGGACATGAACACAGCCCACAGCCCATCATCTGTTAACTATATAAATGCTTGATTTATTTAAACCTTCCGCTGTCCTTGATAAATTGGTGCACTGCCTGAAAAAGAAAGACATTATCACTATCAGAAACACCTTGTTTACCGTATAACAAACTGTAAGAATTCAAGGGGTGTTGGTTACGTGTTTTCCTAAACATATCAATTCGTACCACAGCATAATTCGGACAGTCAAAGAAAAAATGTTTAGCGTCTTCAATTTCAAAGCCACATCGGCATGAAGGATCATCTGTCAAGTGGTTTCGGAAAAGGTCATGGTTTAAATTACTGCAGTTGTTCCTTATTCTTGCCTGCAATACACTAAGGTAACGATTACCTTTAAGGAAATATTCAGGGATTTTTCTTGAACCAAATAAGTGCAGTTTAAGTTTATACTGAAAGTTAGAAAATGAATCGCACCGTTTCACTTCGGGCGTTAACTCGTTCCATAAAGAAACAGAAGACGGCATGCAGGACTTACGAAAAGTTTCTGTTCGAGTATAATAATAAGAAAGATCTGAAGAATTTCTTAAGTGATAACTAGAGACTTCGCCCACCAAAGGTGGCATAAGTTGCGATAGATATTCAGGCGCCTGTCCATTCGCAACTTTGTACATGAAACATAATTTTTGATATTTTCTGCGCTCTGCTAAACTTGCCCATCCACGCTCATTATATAGGTTTATTAATGAGACTGATCTAGTTAAGCCAGTGACCACCCGGGCTGCTTCGTTCTGTAACTTTTCAAGAGCATCGCGATCTTGATTGGTACACCCATCCCAAACAATAGATGAATATTCGTGCAACGGCCTTAGATATGAAAATTACATTTGGTTAAGAGCTTGGCGACTAAATGAAAATTTCAGTCGTCTCATCATCCCTAAAACCTTGTACCCAGACTTCAAAATATTTTCGATATGCGTGTGCCACTGTCCATTACAAGATAAAGTTACCCCTAAGTGTTTATGAGAATCTACAAATTCTATATCCGTATTGTCAAAACGTAAATTTGGCATAGCATGATTTCGTCTCAGAGAGAACATGATGGCTTCTGTTTTAAGTGGATTAAAAGTTACTAGCCATTGCTTAGCCCAAAGAAGTATGACAGATAGATCATGGTTAAGGATACCGTCAATATCTTGCACACTAGATGCAGAGACGAAAAGAGAGCTATCATCTGCAAATAGCCGGGTCAAACTTAAAAGATTGTTCGTTATATCATTAACATATACGAGGAAAAACAACGGACCCAACACAGAACCTTGTGGAACTCCCGCAGACACATGCTTAACATCAGAGACAGTGGAGTTGACACGCACTTTTTGTCTGCGGTTAGACAGATAATTAGATATCCAAGTCTGGAGAGGGCCCTTGATACCATTTTGGCGAAGTTTGAATAAAAGACCTGTATGCCAAACACGGTCAAAGGCTTTAGATATATCACAAAAGACCATGCACGAGTACTGCTTTTCATCAAAAGATTGGCAAATTAGGTGGAAGATATCAACTAATTGATAAGTAGTAGAATGACCAGGTAAGAAACCAGATTGATATTTATAGATGAGGTTATTTTCATTAAGGAAGTTATATATATGCTTAAAAACAACTCTTTCCATTATTTTTCCTACTGAGCTTAGGAGTGATACGGGGCGATAATTTGTTGGCAAATTACTTTCACCCTTCTTGAAAAGAGGAATGACCAGAGAGGATTTATACTCATCTGGAAATTCACATTCTTGAAGAAAACGATTAAACATCATAGACAGAGGTACGGAAATGGCAGAAGAGACACCTTTAAGCATTCTATGACTTATCAAATCCGGTCCAGATGCCTTGTTTAGACACACAGAATCAATAATGTCTTTCACTTCTTGTACAGTTATTTCGATTCTCTCGAGGCTTTGTTCCGTTAGGGGAGTAAATGGAGGCAGTCTAACATTTGAGTCATCAATGGAGGATATTGATGCGAAATAGTCGTTTAGACAGTTTGCTTTCTCAGTATCTGATACATGATATTTAGTTTCACTAGAGGGTAAAACTGTACTCAAAGGCGGTATAGTAGTTGTGGTGTTCTTTTTCTTCGTAAACTGACGAATGAGGCGCCAAATGTCTTTTTTGTTGTTAGTGAAGGATTCGGTCAATGAAATTTCTAAATTATTAAAAAATGTTTCCTTGGCGTGTTTTTTAAGATTGTTAACTTTATTTCTAAATGTTTTGTATTTTGACCAGTGTGCCTGGTTACCTGATTTCAACGCTTTAGATTTTAAACGGTCTCGCTTTTGAGCATATTTACGGATCTCAGAATCATACCAGGGTTTATCGCTAGGTCTGATCGTTACTTCTTTACTAGGGATGCAGTCGTTGACAAGTTTTAAAAAAGTATCTTTAAATAGCAAGAAAGCGTCGTTTACCGATCCCTGCAACAAGCAACTCCAGTCGAAAGCAGTTATCAGATTATTTAATTTTTGAAAATCAGCATTTTTATAAAGCCAGACAGTACGCTTAAATGAAGACGAAAGGGAATAATTATTGACTGTAACAAGGTATGTAGCGGAGTGATCGGATATTTCACTTGGGTTTGCGATTATCCCCGAATCCAGAATTTGAAATTCATCTGAAACAATAATCGGATCTAGCAGAGCTCGATCCCGGGTTGGTTCATTGATAATATTCACTAAAGAGTTTGATATCAAAACGTTTTTAAGTCTGTAAGAATTTGTTTTAAGTAAATCATCATTAAGATCACCCAGTATGAAAATGTTTTTTGTTACTTCTAGAGCAGCCTCCAAATTAAGATCAAAAGCATGAAAGAAAGTCTCGTCTGATGTTTTGGGACTGTAAAATACTCCCAGTAAACATAGCTCATTGTTGAGCTTTGTTTCCAACCAAATGCATTCGTCCCAAAAAACTTCCAAGTCAGTCCTCCTTTAATGAATCAAATAATTAGATATATAAATCAAGATACCTTCCCCATGATTGGTTCTGTCTTTGCGATATGGGTTATAAAACTCATCTGATAACATTAAGACATCTGTTGAAACGCTAACGTCCAGATGCGTTTCAGTAAAACACAGAATGTCAAAATCTAGAAAGTTATCTTTAATATAATCCAACTTATTTCTGATGCTACGAATATTACAATGTAATATCGAAACTGAATGCTCGGTCTGAGTTGGACCCGGATTTATTTCTACATCGCCTGCCAGTAATACAAGCAGGGCAACAAAAATGGATGTTTGGTAGTTGTTTGCGCCTGTCATCCAGAATCTACTAGCAGCTCTTATGCTGAAGTTAATAGTTCGCAGAATATAACGAAGTAGAAATATAATATTTAAATGATACTTACTCGAGATCATTTGCAGACAACGGAAAGCATGTGTTTTGTTGTAGAAGTAGCCGATCGACATCCTCCATGTAATAGGACAATTACCCATATGGCAGAAGAATTAATGTTCTGTTCCTGGAGCATGCCGACTGGTCGCATCCTGAAAGACAGACTGTGCTCATGCCCACAAAGGACAAGGACCACGCCGTGACCAAACCAACAACTACAAACAAGACATGTAAAAGACAGAAGCAAAAAACAGAAGATATAAGAAGAAAATATAGAAGCATCATAAATAATCGCCAAAATGTAAAATGGGGAAAACCTCAGCTAGTTTCTAATAATAAGGAAAAGAAATGTTAACATTCGCAATATAATGAATTCAGACTACATGCGTGCGTGCGTGCGTGTGTGTATGTGCGTGTGAATTTAGCCATAGATATGTATAATGTGTTCAGACGTATAGCATACAATTCCTGGTTATACAGAGCATCATCCCAGCAGGTACATGGAACAAAAATCAATCCTCCCTATACAAAACGGAAATATCACAGAGCACAAGTTCATCTAAAAAAAAATTTGTTGTCAGACTGCATTTTATTAAGAAAAAAAAATGTGTTGTCAGACTGCATTTTATTAAGAAAAAAAAATCTTTGGAATATGACTGGACTTATTTACACCGATATGACATCATATTAACGTCATATACCAGGTGGGATGATACTTGAAAATAATACTACCATGCTTCAGCATATATTGAAATGTCCCATGTGCTGTATGGCACGTTATATCGTGACTTTTATAACTGTTGGTTAAAGGTTGACACATTGTAACCAAAAACTCGCCTGTTCTGATAGAGAGAAAAAAAATCAAGCATATATACACACATCCCGCTTCACACAGACAGTGGGAACCCGCTAAAACCACCTCAGCGAGAAGATTCTAACGAGTACCCACAATCTATGACATTGCACAAAAACAAGAAAAAGAAATATATCCCTATAAACTTCCATTCTACTCATTAAGTGGTGGTCAGTGGGGTGAAATATTATATAGGCGTGTTTTTCGGATGTTACAGGGTAGACATCTCCTATATATAAAGTTGTAACTATTAATTACGTTCGACCATCAAATTTAAAGAGAGAAACAAAATTTCATCTGCCGGAAGCAAAGCAATTCTCTCAGTGGAGGACCCCGCCCTCATCAAGAGAATATCAGACGGGATGTCATAATAGTTGTCTCCCTTGTATATGTATAAACTGTATCCATTCACATTATCGTAATCTACCGATTCATTCAGTAGTAAACCGGTTTTACATTATATCACGTGATCTATTTATATTCCAGGGGTTGGTAACTCGAAGCTCTCTTAAGGCTTACGACGACCTTAAGTATATCTTTTTTTTTTAATTTATTGTTTTTTTTTTTTTTAATTTTTTTCATTCACACAGAGACATAAAGACATTTATAACATATATTACGTGGCATATCCAGAGCATTGGCAGTCACAGAGGTGAATTGAAAAAGATGTGATGTTAAATCATCTCCCCTAAAATTCGGCTGACGGACGCCACCATCCTGAGGCCCGGAGACAGTAGACATCAAAACCAATTCTCAAAACTCGACGTTCCCGTGCCACCCGAACCCAGGATCCGAACCTCCGACAACCGGCACAGACACCGCGTTGACTCTCTGGCTACAGCCCAGAGCCAAAGTGGCGTCTTTGGAATATTTTTGATAGTTTACCATTAAAATGGAAAAACAATAACACCATTTATCCAATATTATCTTATAATAAACAGCACACGTCGGGTCCCTCAGGGGAAGCTCAATACTCTCCAATCGACCTCGTACCCAGACTACAGACGCTTGGAGTCAGGTCACCCGCCAGCGTCCCTAGCCATCCTTACACCCCGCCGTAACTGGAGCACCCCTACCAGCGCAAGACACGTCCAGCAAACATATATAAGTAAAATAAGAAAGTCAAATATAAGTGGACGTCACCCCACCGTCAGGGCCCATATCAGTATCCTTAGACCATACTTTCACTATTTCATATCGATGTCAAAACGTACAGGCCTCATACTGACCAAGCATTTCCAAGCCTGAAAGGCCCGATTTTACAGCCTTAACCCTTATCCTGTAGAACATGACAACCATTGCCTTTGCAAACAGTGTAGATCCAGATCATATGGCTTCTGAAGAAGCCATCTGATCAGGATCTACACTGTTTGTAATGCAGTTTGTAAATTGAACAAATACATCATATCAAGTAATTTGACTGGTGAACAGTCAGAAATGGGTGTGACTAAATAACTTTTTTCAGCAGGATAAGGGTTAAATAGTCATTTTAAACAGAATATAGGAAGAAAAATCAAAATCTAAAAGCCTGATATCAAGAAAAAATCAAGCTCTAAAAGCCTGAAATCCTGCACATGCCTGAAAAATATGAGGCCTGAACGTAGCAAAATAACAGGGATTGCAGCGGATGAAAAAGCAATATTATAATGTCATCTGTCAAGCAACCTCGCACCGGCCCAGCCACAGGTCCGAGGTCCACTTCATAGACCCGAGCCAGAAAGCCAGGGCCCACACAGCTGACCGCGGACCTGCGGCCGGGACAGCCCGGAATTACCTGACCATTGACTATTGATTTCCGACCTCAGTATTAATACGATGACCTCCAACAATACAGGATAGCTAGTTAATAAAAAGGGGTACATACAACCGTCCTAAACGGCACAAAATTAGCTTGGCCCAACAAGCGACAGCGAGATTGGGGCCAACCTGATGGTAAAAAGGGCGCTCCTCAATACCGCATTTAAAAGCCCCACACTCATGATCTACCCACGGCGGCACAAGCTCCAACCATAGCAATATATTAAAAGACAAACCCGGCAAAACAACAAAAGACAAACAAGAACGCCAGCACGAGACCCCAATCAAAGCGCATGCGGGCCCAACAGCCCCACCCCCGGACCCGGCATGTGCTTTTAATGCCAACGCCCTCGGTATATATTAAAATCACTGTCCTATGCAGGTGTGGAATATTTCAAGTTTGCTCCCCTACCTCACTTAGTTGCACTATTACAGTACAACATCTTAAAACGTTGAGAAGGGCAAACTCACACTCTGAGGCAATTGAGCCGGGGCACAGCACTCCCCACAACCCACACGCACGCCCGGCGAAAAAACAGACCAGCCCCACGCATCCACACAGTCCAACCAGAGACCTCTTCTGCAGCACGTTGGGGCACCGGGCCCCTTGCCATCCGCGGAGTGCACACCGAAGTCCCCGACCAGACTGCGCATACGCGCACTCCACCCAGAGTCCCCACAGGGCGCCCGTGCTTTATTGTAGGTCCCGCCGCGCGCCAGCCCAACTCCACCAGAATATGCCGCCTTAAGTGGCATCATAGTAGTATAAATGTGAGGGCAGGGAAGCAAAGAAAAAACAAAAAACAAAAACAAAAAAAAAAAAATCAGCAGACATGAAAAAAATGTGCATAAGGTCAAAAGTCGCATACCAATGGATACGTGTTTCGAACAAGTAACGTCATTCTATCCACAGATCTGGCGGGAAGATTTATTAACAGTAGGATCAATAATATTTGTTGTGTTAAACGGTACGGCGATGTAGTGAAAAGGCCAGCTCCATAACAGTACAAAACCACCTACATCACGATAACACATCCGTGTAATATAGTACATTTTTCAAACCTCAAAAAAAGGCATTTTTGGCGACAATTTTTGATATTTTTCCCATTCCCACCCCAAGCACAGGTCCTGGGCGCCCGCTAGAACCGCCTCATTGAGGCGGCCCCAACGAGTACCCACAACCCATGCTCTGCAGCAGAAATAAAGAAAATAATGTTTACCCCCGCAAACCTCAGTTTTCGCAATATAAAGTGGGGTTTAGGGGGGGTCTTTATTTCACGGGCCCGTCCACGTGATGCAGGCGAATATTGTCCGTTGTATAAAAATATTATCACAATCAGTTCAAAACCAGTACTATTTACAGGAACTATAACCAGAGTAGCACTACAGATGACACATCATAAATATTATAGAAAGTACTAACTATTGTTATTAATAATAAACACCTTATATAGTGTCCAAGATTTCTCAAAATTTTCTAACTTGCTATTTTTAACTGCATTATACCTTTCCGTCAGATAATGAATCCTGATATTTGGTACAAACTGGTTAAAAACAGGAGTACTTTCCTCCATTCTCTTTCTGTAAATAAAGAGTTTTGCTTTAAGTATTAATTGATTGATAACTAAGTCGTAATAAGTAGAGCCAAACAAAATATCGGATTCCTTCCAATCATGAGGTAAATTAATTCCTTTTGATCTTAACAAGGCATTGAATTCTGTCCAAAATGTCTGGACATGTAAACAGGTCCAGAACATGTGTGATAAAGTTTCAGATGCATTCTGACAGAAGGTACATCTTTCGTTATTCTTTATTTTCATTTTAGTTAGCAGACGATTCGTAGCTAAAATTCTATGAAAAATCCTTTCTTGAAACCATAAAAGAGTTGAGTCTTTAGTTACCTTAAATAAGAGTTTGAATAACTTTTGCCAATCCGGTACGCCTCCAAAGTCAACAATTTGTTCCCACTTTCGAACTGTTACTGGGATATTATGATTGATTAAAATATCATATACAATTCTACATCCACGGTTGTTTTGAATAATAGGATAAAGTAAAGCAGAAATAACTGGTCGATGACCGTTTGTTGGGAAGCGTTGGACAGGCAATCTTGCTAAATACGTCGAACATGCTGCAGTGATTCCTTGAAAAGTAAGGAAGTTTGTGTTGATGTTGTACCGCTCTTGAAATTCCCTTAATGAGTAAAAATTTCCATTTCGATCTAACAAATCACCAATAAAAAGTACACCACGTTCACTCCACTGTCGAAAAAAACAGCTCCTTCTTCCGACCCTGATATTGTTATTATACCATATTGGTGTACTAAGGACGTCATTCCAGGTTACAGGTTGGAATGCTATAGTGAACTTATATAAGGCTTTATACACATCTTTCCAAAATGGGTTTTGAATAGCATCAATATTATTTTTAATGAAATCACTGCCATACAAAAAAAGTTTCTCCACAAAAGGGCATAGAATGTCATGTATTTTAAAACATTTTTTCTCATCTCTAAATTTCCTTTTTAACCAGCTTATTTTAAGGGCGTCTATAAATTTCTCAATATCGATCATCCGCAAGCCACCGTTCTCATAGCCTTGAGTTATAACTGTCCTCTTAATCCTGTCTGGTCCACCCTGCCACAAGAAGTTAAAGCACATATTTTGCAATCTTTTAATCAAATCTGCTGATGGATTTGGGAGACCCAAAAATAGGTGATTCAGCTTAGGAAGCGCGATAGATTTTATTACTGCAATTTTTCCAATTGGTGTTAAAATTCTTCTTGTCCATGCTTTAAAAACTGACTCAACTTCCTCTAGTTTTGCCTCATAATTAATACCGACAACTTCTGCTAATCTGGTGGACATGCTGATCCCTAAAAGTTTAAAGTTATCTTTCTCCCAATGTAAGTTATGCTCTTCGCAAAGAATCGTTTCTGAATTTTTCATTGATCCAAACCATATAACAGACGTCTTATCAACATTAACGCCAAGGCCGGAAATTTCCGCATAGAATTTTAAAACAACAAGAGCCTGTTCAAGAGACTGTCTTGAGCCACCCAAAACAAACGATGTGTCATCTGCATACTGAGATATTACAAATTCTTTATTTCCTAATTTTATGCCCTTAATCAGATTATTATTTCTTATCATTATGGCCAAAATTTCCACACACAATAAGAACAGGTATGGAGAAATTGGATCGCCTTGTCGGCACCCTCGCTGTAAATTAAACCATTGTGATTGATGGCCATTTATTTGGACACATGATTTTGTGTTTTTATATAGGATATTTATCCACTGTTTAAAGTCTTTTCCGAAATTAAAAAAGTCCAAGACACTATCAATAAAAGTCCATGACACAGAATCAAAGGCCTTTTTGAAATCTACTAAAAGCAAAAGTCCAGGTATGTTTTCTTGCTCTGTATAAAAAAATAAGTCATATATCAGACGGATATTTTCCCCAATATATCTCCCAGCCATGAATCCTGTTTGGTCCTCATTTATCAAATGTGGTAACACCTTTTTGAGTCTATTGGCCAAACATGTAGAAGCTAGTTTGTATGTACAATTCAGCAAAGAAATAGGTCTCCAATTTTTTAGCAACTGTCTATTTTTGTTCTGTTTAGGGATGCAAGTGATAATTCCTTCTTTCTGAGTAACTGAAAGTTCCTTAACATCAAAGCTATAATTAATGGATCTTAACAGAAAAATACCAATATCCTTCCAGAAAAATTAAAAAAATTCCATCGTGAACCCATCTGAACCTGGACTCTTGTTATTTTTAGAACATTTTAAAGAAAATAGCAGTTCATCATATTGTATTTTTCCTTCCAAACGTTTTTGCATATCATTATTTAAAACAGGAACATTGTGGTTTAATTTCTCTTTAAGATTAAAAATCTTAACTGGCCTTTCGGAATAGAGGTTTTTATAAAAAGTCATGGTTTCTTGAAGAATGGCATCTTGGTCTGAGATGACCTCGCCAGAATCTGTAATAAGACTTGGCATACATTTGGAAATGAAGTTGCGATTTTCCATATTACAGAAATTTTTAGTAACTTTCTCGCCTTCATCTATCCATTTAGCTTTACTTCTTAATTTAATCCCCTCCATCTTCTTTTTCCTCATATCTTCCAGTTTCCGTTTTAATTCGGTTAATTCATCTTGGTTCAATGTAGTTTGAGCCTCTAAAGTTTTAACGTCACTTAATAATTTTTCTTCCTCCTTATTTTCCTGTTTTTTCAAGTAGGGTGAATAGGATATGGTTTTACCTCGGATCTCCATTAATAAGACCTCAAGAAAAAGGTGATCATTAATGTCTAATGACAATTCTTCATTCAATATTTCTTTAATGGGTAGGTTTATGTTTTGATCTATTGAAGCATATTGTTGTTTTACTGTCCCAATCAGGTTTTTTATTTCTGTCACATACTGTATGTCTTTCAGTAAAGAATTATTAAATTTCCAATAGGAGCGCCCCCTTTGAAACTTATTAAATTTTAGGGAGAGGAGAATTATTGAGTGGTCTGTTCGATAACCCGGTAGAATATCTGTTTCCTCCACATCAGGAAAAAGATCTTCCTGAATAAGGAAAAAATCTAGTCTAGCTCTTTTGTTACTGTTAGGCTTAGTCCATGTATACTGTAATTTATCTGCATTAAGCTCCCTCCAGATATCAGTTAGTCCACATTCGGTAATAGTATTTAAAACTTCTTGTCTTGCATTTGGATTGTTAATATTTCTGTAGTTGTGAGAATCCTTCACAGGGTTTATCACTAGGTTGAAGTCACCTGCTAAGATTACACTGTTACCATATCTATTAATATCGTTTTTAATAGTTTGGTAAAAGTCGGGAGTATCTCTATTTGGTCCATAAATGTTTATTAAAGTCAAACGTTTTTCATTTATTGATACATCAAGAATAAGTTTATTTCCATTTGGATCGCTAGCCACATTATGTAATTTAAACTCAAAATTATTATTAAACAAAATAGCTACCCCACGTGATTCTGAGCTATAGCTCGAGAAGTAACATTCGAAACCCATTTGGGACCTTACATAATTCTCATCCTTTTTAGTAAAATGTGTGTCCTGCAGAAAATAGACCGAAAATTTTTTTCGCTTTAGAAAATTTAATACATCACTCCTTTTTTCAGCGAGTTGGGCACCTCGAAGGTTAATTGAAACAAAATTTATCTTATCGGCCATACATTTTAAACAACAAATAAGAGGTAATACAATAATGAGTCGCATACACAATACTGCCAGCACCGTGACAGTTGTCCTCCCTTATGATCCACTTTATGTCCCCACCAGATCTGCTGACAAAAAGACTATATAAAACATGGACAAATTTGACGCTATACAAAAACATTCTATGTGATCAGGTCAAAGGGAGAAATCACATGATCAATTGTCAAGACAAGAAAAATAATTACAACATTTGTGGTAAGAAACCAAAACAAACAAACACAAGGAATTGCAGACGATACAAGACTACTTAATGTGTGGTAAAGGTCGCACTCGAGATATTAACATACCCAACTTATGTCTGTAGATAAATTAAAAATTATGGGTAAATGTAGGCACTACGGAGAAGACCGATATTTTCTGGAAAAAAAAAAAAAAGACGTTGTGACCCTGACCCCTAGCTCTTGACCATAATAACCCTGAGCTGAGGTCCAACATAAAATCCATCAGTAAATGATGTAGGTTCTACCGATATGTCAAGGTTTTTTTTTCCCCCCAGAAATAGCCACAGTGATCTTGATCTTGTGCCTAGGACCCTCAGTCCACGTTGCTAGAAGGCCCCCCGCGCCTATGGGCTTGAAGAAATATATGGGCCGCACGATGCATCCACGCAGAGCTGAAACCGACCCGCATACGAGTACTGGTAAGCCCCTTAGAGGATCTAAGCTTGCCATGGCAAAACGATGCGAATCGGCCTATATATGCCTATAAACCCTATTTCCGGGTGCCAAGGCCTGAAATGCCACCCCATCCCAATGCCGGGCAAAAGCCCCACAAAACCGGAAGCAACGCCTCCAAAGTGACCTTTACAGTGTTGACGGGGACGCCAAACCTCAAATCAAACAAAAACATCATTACTCGAGATACATGTATTATCCTACCGAACATTTATGTGACGCTATGTCAAAAGCCATCAATAACCTTAGGCGCAAGAGCAATGACAGAGTTGTTTTAAAAATAAAAATAACAACAGTAGCCTTGACCTTGAGTCTAGGATACTCAAGATTTTATCGTACCTAACCTAGCAAAAATCATCAATAAATGTCGGAGTTGGGCAAGCATTGTCAAGGTTTTCCTAAAAATAGCCATTCAGACCCATGAGAGTCAAGCTCAGTCAAAGTATTATCATATCCGACCACATCAGCACAGTAACCACCTTGCATCAATGTCACATGGGCCGGGTAATTATTTATCCCCAACTAGGTTTCTAACACCAGCCAGACCCATCCCCAGCCCGCGACAAAATAGAATCCCATAAGTGACGTCATGCGACGATAACCTTTGGCCTTGCTTGCCCAGGCCATGCCTGAATTATAAAAAAAAAAAAAAAAAAAAAAAAAATGACGCCGAACACCATGCCATAATTATTAACGACACTCAGAGACGACACCGTCGCCATGCATGTGTAAAGTGACAGATTTATTTTTAGAACAGAAATTCCGAACACATGTTCAGTGCGAATGGTAAACATGAATGGAAACGACCACTCTCACAAAGTTCCTAAGCCGCACCCGGCCCCAAAAGCGTACACATGACAAAGGGGTATGCATTGAAGATAAAAACCAGAAAAAAAAAAAAAATAAAAAAATAAAATAAAATAAATTGAGACCCGGTAGCCCAATAATGCACCTTCAAAAAGATAACCAGGAGTTCTGAGGCAAAAACATCACTCCTCCTAGAAGGGGAGGGAAAGAGAAAAAAAAAACAAACAAAAAACAACAAAAAAAAAAACATACACACTAACGAGTGTACAACACAATGATACTTATTTTTAACTCCTTACGTCATTTAACCTCGAAATACCAAAAATATCTTATCTCTGATTGGTCCGTTATGGGGAAATACCTGTATCGATACCTTCAGCATTTTCGATATAATCTACAGTACATGAGCAAAAGGGGAGATACTACAGAAATAATAAAAAAAAAAACAAAAAAAAAACGTAAGGTCAATACATGAACAGAACAAGAAACAGAACATACATGTTTACATTAATTTGACCCTATTTAGGGTTTATTATTCATTTATTGAATCTTAACCTGTTCTGTATCTTAACCCCCATCTTGCCGTTCACAACGACCCCCATCTTTGTAAACAGAGTAGATCCAGATCAGAAGGCTTCTCCGATCAGGATCCACACTGCTTGACATCTAGTTTATGTGTCCGCAGCAACAGCTCACGTGAGCAATCTGACTGGTTCAAAGGCAGAGATGGGAGCGACTAAACTGAATATTCAGCAAGATAAGGGTTAAACAGGCAATTGGCAAACAGCGTAGGCCCAGAACAGACACCACAAAAGGCGGCGCCCGACCAGGGCCCAACACCGCCCACAAAAAGCCCTGCATTTTCCATGTAAATTCAGACAAAGAGAAATACTGCTATATAATGAGGTGGTAGATTCTATTGAGTCCAAAGTGGGTCAAGATGGCCTATCTGGCCTTGCTGTGTATCAACGTTTTTTTTTTTTATTATTTATTTGAGAATTCACGGTCGAGAGTTCAAGGTCAAATACGGTGATGTAAAACCGGATTTTCGAGTGGGAAAAATTAATAGGCACCCATATTAACCTCTCAACATATCCACCACCCCATCTATTGCTTTTATAGATAAGTTTTGTACATGATATGTGCATTCTGCTAAAAAAAAAAAGAAATGACACAATAAAACTACAATATATTGTGGCCAAACAAAAACCCAAGAGTGGACCCAATAAGGCACTAATTTATAAGTGGTCTTTCACATGATCAATGTATGGCAGTGAGCAGTCTCCTAAGAAATAGCACACCTGTCAAAGCCTACATAATTCCACACTTACAGCCTCCCAACTCCAATCCTGCTGTTCACGACAACCCCTATCCTTGCAGACAGTGTAGAAACAGATCAGATGGCCTCCGAAGAAGCCACTTGTCCAGGGCATCACTGCCTGACATTCAATTCATGAATCCGTAGGAAATAAATTATATCAAGAAATCCAACTTATTCAAAGACAAAATTGGGTGTGGTTAAACTGAATATTCAGCAAGAGAAGGGCTGGTATATTTTCTATTTTTTTTTAGGTTTTAGTTTTACAGCCCTTTACAAAAAAAAAAAAAAAAAAAAAAATCACTTGTATCCAGCCAATCATTAATCATATGTGGGCAAAGATTGAGTACATCACTTATTGCAAATGGGTTGTGACAAGTAAAAACATGGCAGCACGCAGTCCGACTAACTCATCACGAAGACACGCCCATACCATTTTGACTCCCAGCCCCAACCTTCCCATTTCCGCCCAAAGACACAGACTGCAGTTACCTGACAGAACCGCCTCGATGAGACAGCTCTAGCGAGCATCCACAATCCATATCCCAAACAGAATAAAAAATATCACAATTCTTCACCTTGAGGGTGGTAAAACTTACTAAACGCCTGCATAGGCATGTCCTCGCAATGCAGCCTGCAATTTCATAAAGACTTGCACCCCGGCAGTTTACCAATCATTAATCATGTATGGGCAAAAAAAACTGAGCACATTATTTATTGTGCAGGGGTTGTGACAACTACATGTAACAAACATGACCGCATAAAATCCGACTAACTCATCACATGAAACAAGCCTCCCCCGAACCCTTAAGTATATCTTTATCACCTCGTAGCGATTAGTGTGAGAAACTCGAACGTACCGTAATTTATGGAGACAACTTAACCATATCGTAAAGTTACGAACAACTCAGGCATGCCTTAACCTCATCTTAACTATTGCGAAAGAAACATACATTACATAGAAGCCGGCCCCCGCCCATAGGGGCTTGAAGAAATATATGGGCTGCATGATGCTTCCACGCAGAGCTGAATCCGACCCGCACACTAGTACTGGTAAACCGCTTAGAGGATCTAAGCCTGTCCAGGAGCCGCGGTGCGAGGCGGACCGTCCATGCTAATAAACCCTATTGGTTTCATTGGGCGACAGGGCTTGAGATGTCATTTCATCTCAATGTCGGGTAAAAGTCCCACAAAATTGGAAGCAACGTCTCCAAAATGACCTATACAGTGTTGACGGGGGCGTTAAACCTCAAATCAAACAAACAAACTACATAGAAGCATGAGAAAAGAAGTTGTACATCTATCTACTTTTGCACACAGCGTTTCTTTTAGTAATGATATGCGAAACATGTATTGTATGGTATAGTATTAAGGCAGATATATGCTATATTTAGCAGAATTACCCATATAAAATACATGTAAAGATAGATCTATACCTCTCCGAAAATTTAATGTTTGATTTGAGGCTTAACGTCTCCATCAACACTGTAAAGGTCATTTTGGAGACGTTGCTTCCAATTGTGTGGGACTTTTACCCGACATTGAGATGAAATGACATCTCAAGCCCTGTCGCCCAATGAAACCAGTAGGTTTATAAGCATGGACGGACCTTCTCGCACCGCTTTGCCTGGGCAAGCTGAGATCCTCTAAGCGGTTTTCCAGTATTCGTGTGCTTGACGGTTTCAGCTCTGCGTGGAAGCATCATGCAGCCCAACTATTTCTTTAAGCCCCGATGGGCGGGGGCCGTACATCTCCGATAAACATGTATATATGTAGTACGTATTTATAATGCACAAGCTGTTTATTTGTGTGTGTAATAGTCGTGTCTGCAAAGGAAGAAAAGAAGAACCAGAAATGTGTCCAGACTACACAGATGCCCCCGCCAAGGGCCCCGCCTCACTCCGAAAATCCACGTTGCATCAAAATTTTCTACGTGTGGGACCTTTACCTTGAGGTCATGGGCAGGGTCGTTGGTATGGGCGAATGCGACTTGGGACCTGTATCTATCATCATTCAAATATGAAGCCAATCTATAAATATGAGCCCTAAAACTTTAAAAGCTTAATAAGACTATGTCTGTGACCTTGACCTTGAGGTCAGGGGTGGGGGTATATACAACTTATGACCTGTAACTATCATCATACCAAATATGAAGCAAATCTATATGGTTTGGTGAGTATGAGATCTTAATAAATTTTAAATAAAAAAATTCTTTGTCTTTGACCTTGACCTTTAGGGCACGTGCATGGGGGGGGGGGTGGGGGGGGGGGTTATTGGACCAGTATCAATCATTATACCAAATATAAACTTAATTCATCATACGATTTGGAAATATCAACTCTTAAAATATCTAATTAAAATTTTCTAAGTCTGTTACCTTGACCTTGAGGTCATGGGCTTGGCGGGGGAATCGCTGAATCACTTTGGACCTATATCTATAACCATACCAAATATGAACCAATTCCATCAAATGGTTTGGAAAATATTAGTTCTAAAATGTTCAGGGCCCAGGATTACAATGCGTACTTAAATTTTAAGTACCTACTTAAACTAAGTATTTACTTAACTGGCGTATAAAGTGAACTACAAAGAAATTCGTTCGTTTAAGTCGATACTTAAACAAAGAAAATACTTAAATATTTAAGGTAACCCAGGTAGGTACGTTAACTTCTAAGATTTGACCTTGACACATGAATGTATATATCAATAGCAGCAAACCTTAGGCCTTTTATGTTTTCTTGATATGCGAGAGGTCCCGGTTTCGAGTCCCGGTTCGCCCGTTTTTTTCCTCCCTGTGGGGCAAGTCTAATTGCCATATAGGTGCTGGGCTGTATTTCTCCCTTGATGTGTCAAAGTGTGCGACGAACAGAGCTGTGTAAAAACTTCCTTTTACATAATACTGTTTATCATATGACGCTATTGATAAGCAGTGGATAATGTCGTGTAATAAAAATCGTATGACCACACGGGTAATAACACTTTGGCGGGATTACGTAACGTCATGACGACGTCCATGTCAACCATGCATTTTCTGCGAAGCAAAGTGTCAAATTTGATGGCGATAAAATCTAATTTTTAGTGGCCATATGATAAACAGAATCTTACACTCGTGGTCACTTCATATGAATTTTATGAAACTCGCCAAAGGCTCGTTTCATAAATTTCATTTGAAATGACCACTCGTGTAAGACCCTCTATATAATACTGGTGACAGGGCAATAATTAATTGTTTGGTGCGGGAAGGTTATTATACGTGAGAGGGGATCCTAATTGACTTGTTTGATTTTGTCAGGGTAAGTGTGTGTATGGGTGTGTGTGTGTGTATGTGTGTGTGTGTGTGTGTGTGTGTGTGTGTGTGTGTGTGTGTGTGTGTGTGTGTGTGTGTGTGTGTGCGGGGGGGGGGGGTCGGCGCATTTCACTTTTGTCTGTTAGTTAAAAACTGATCCTGTGGCACATCGGGTCCATGTTCCTACGCTTATGCCCTGCTAGTTTTACGCATACACTGTTCACAACGTCCATATGTCGTCTTTATATTCATTGTCATGAAATAGTATGATGCCACGTGCATTTATGAAATGACTTGTTTTTCTGCTGTTCATGAATGTATAAACGAAAAGGGTCGCCTGCAAAGTAAATGAACTCTGAAGGGGTTCATATAAACTTTGCTAGCGACCCGCTGTCGTTCATACCTTCATGAACATCCGAAAAATATTTATTTAATTGCACGACCCGCAGAAAAAGCAACCGACTGAAGTCGGTTGATTTCTAAGAGTGCCCTAAAATCACTGTGTCATTCTGTCATTCTGTCAGTCTGTCTGTCCGTCCGTAACCCGTTTGTGAAAATTGGTGATAGTGACTTAACCGCTTGTAATATTTAAACAATTTTTGGCATACTGATAGATATCAATGAGATCTAACAAATGAACTTGCGAAATATTACATTCCATTTAGTATAGCCTCGCCGAGGCGAAAAATGTGAAAATTTTCGAACTGCTTCTCCTCGGAAACCGTTGGGCCGATTGAAGTCAAATTTCATATGGAGCCTATATGGGATGGGGGAAACCAAAATTTGCTCATGGGGTCCAGGTCACATGAC
Source organism: Lucinisca nassula (assembly GCA_963580285.1). Lineage (NCBI taxonomy): Eukaryota > Metazoa > Mollusca > Bivalvia > Lucinida > Lucinidae > Lucinisca > Lucinisca nassula. The sequence goes on from OY757022.1 coordinate 21,743,823, forward strand.
CAAAATGGCCACCGAGCCATATATGGTCTGTCTGTCTGTCCGTCCGTAACCCGTTTGTGAAAATTGGTGATAGTGACTTAACCGCTTGGGATATTTAAACAATTTTTGGCATACTGATAGATATTAATGAGATCTAGCCAATGAGATTGCGAAATATTACATTCCATTTAGTATAGCCTCGCCCAGGCGAAAAATGTGAAAATTTTCGAACCGCTTCTCCTCGGAAACCGTTGGGCCGATTGAAGACAAATTTGATATGGAGCCTCTATGGGATGGGTGAAACCAAAATTTGCTCATGGGGTCCAGGTCACATGACCAAAAATGGCCGCCAAGCCATATATGGTAAAAACCCTTCAAAAATAGTCTTCTCCAGAACCACTGGGCAGATTTCCACGAAACTTGATAAATAGCATCTGGGACGTAGGCCCATCATAAATTGCTAAAATGGTGACCCTGGGTTGACCTTGACTTTCTTTGTGCCTAGGTCAAACTTTGACACAAATGCTTTTGTTAGAATATTTAAACAAATTTTGGCATACTGATAGATATAAATGAGATCTAACCAATAAACTTGCGAAATATTACATGCCATTTAGTATAGCCTCGCCGCGGCGAAAAATGTGAAAATTTTCGAAACTGCTTCTCCTCGGAAACCCTTGGGCTGTTTGAAGTCAAATTTCATATGGAGCCTCTATGGGATGGGGGAAACCAAAATTTGCTCATGGGGTCCAGGTCACATCACCAAAATGGCCGCCAAGCCATATATGGTAAAAACCCTTCAAAAATAGTCTCCTCCAGAACCACTGGGCAGATTTCCAAGAAACTTGATAAATAGCATCTGGGACGTAGGCCTATCATAAATTGCTAAAATGGTGACCCTGGGTTGACCTTGACCTTCTTTGTGCCTAGGTCAAACTTTGACACATATGCTTTTGTATTGGAAACGATTCAGAATACAGTACTAAAGTATAAGATATATTTTTGCTCCTTACGATAAGGCGCATTTATTGGGGGAACCGTTTTAGGTCCAGGTCACATGACCAAAATGGCCGCCATACCCATATATGGTAACACTCATACAGCTAAAAGCATCCGGCGGGACTTGCACTTCAGCTGAAGCACTGGTTTACATTCTTTTTTCCTCATCACTCGGCGAAAAAATTCTTATACGGCAAACTGTTAAAGCTGAAAAACATTTACACGCTGTTTTTTCTACAAAGAGCGGAACAGCATTGGTTTACAATAGGTTTTACACCTGAAATGTAAATATTAACTATTTTGGCGTGAACAACTGTAACGTATGTCAACGATGTACATTTGTTGGGCAAATGGTCAAGGTAAAGGCAATGAAATCCTATTTAAAATCCAATTCGAAGGCCCGTTTCGTAACTTTCATATGAAAGGACCATTTGTGTAAGATTCTCGATATCAAAATTAATGAAATACAAAGAAGTTTTTTTTTTATTGATTGATTGATTGATTGATTGATTTGAGATCTAACGTCCTCCCAACACTATTTAGGTTTGATTTTGGAAGTGTTGATTCCAAATTTGTCGGACTGTTACCCGACATTGAGATGAAATGACATCTCAAGCCCTGTCGCCCAATGAAAACAACAAGATTTATATGCATGGACGGCCCGACTTGCACCACTTTGCCTTGGCAGGCTTAGACCTTCTAAGCGGTTACTGGAGGTCGCGTGTGGTCGTTGTGTACTGGTTGGGTGAGGCGAAGGTGACGTGTACCTTGCGTCACTGGGGCGTCCAGCTGATTGTGACAAGGCCTGCTTTCCTAGCAGCAGGTAATGGTAGAGTGGAATGTTGTTATTTCTTCTGTTTCTGCACATCCAATCATTTGCCTCTTCTCCCTGCCTGGAAATGCTCAATAAAAATGAGTTTGAGGCGTTCAATCTCCCTTTGTAAACTCGTGCATGTGAGTAATTAAGTGTGTTTGTGAGTGAGTGAGCGCTTTATGTCTCACCTCACTCATAAAAAGACGGGGAAATCCAAGATCGAATGTACAGTGATTTTATATTCATGTTTTGTTGTTGTTGTTTTTTTTTTGTTACTCCGACTGGAGCTACGGTTTTCTCCGTGTTTGTCTGTATGATGTTTGATCGTGTCCTTAATGACTATATCAGCTACATACATGTAATGATGACATCCGAAAATAATATCGTAGCTGGGGTAAAGTGTCGGAGTCTTCCCTGTTCTTCACCATAGCGCAGAATCTGTTTATTTTCTTAATAATCGACTCTACCAGATTGTTTTGAAAATTATCCAATACGACTAACGACATGAGAAGGGTTGAATCATGGACAGACTCCATAAAACCGATTCCGCCCCCGCCCCTCGGGGCTTGAAGAAACAGATTAGGCTGCATGGTGCTTCCAAGCAGAGCTGAAACTGACCACACATAACGTAAACACGCCTATACAAATACATTATAAATTTTGCCTCCAAAAAAGGAAATTTTTAAGATGAAAAATTGTGGTATTTTTCTTATTTCTGCTCAAAATATAGACTTCTGGTACACGTTAGGCGGTTCTAATCGGTACCCACATTCTATATTTTAGAGCGGAAATAAGTAAAAAAAAGGTCGACCCCCACCCCCAAACCCCAGTTTTACAAAATAAAAGTGGGGTTCAAGGGGTTCAGAATTATATAAGCGTATTTTCCCGATGCCTTAGTACTTGTAAACAGCTTGAACGGACTAAGCCTGCCCAGGCAAAGTGGTGTGAGTCACACCGTCCACTGTATATAAGCCTTTTGGTTTCATTGGGCGACAGGGCTTGAGGTTTCATTTCATCTCAGAGTCGGTAAACGTCCCACAAAATTGGAAGCAACGCCTCCAAAATGACCTGCATCGTGTTGACAGGGACGTTAAACCTCAATTCAAATAAGACTCCATAAAACCGAGCTTTGCATATTCAAATATTGTATGAGTTCTTGTTTCGGAAGGGACCCCTTAGAAAAAGCGTTTTGAATATGTCGTGGTGCTACTTTGTGACCAATGTTTGCCCGCACAATTAGAGATCGAGTGTGATCCTTCAATTACACAGGTTTTATAGCATATAAAACATTTTTCATTGTTTATGCAGTGAAATGGAAACTAAACCATCATATTTTCTATTGTCTCCATCCATTCGAGCAGAAGCAGAGATTTTTGACAGATCGCGGGAAATTTGTGGGCCGCCTATATCAATGTGTAATTGAAACTTACGTGCTAATCTTCGTGAAAATTTCCGTCAAAATTACAACTCCATCCGAAGTTAAATACTTAGCTAAGTAAATGAAATGGGTGGCTTTCGAATGCACTTTTTAAGCAAATACTTTACTAAGATAAGAACTCCTCCTTAAATCGTTAAGTCGACCTTAACTTAAGTAACGATTGTAATCCTGGGCCCAGGTCTACCTGTTACAAAAACCTTAACCTGAGTCTTTAACATTGAAAATTTCTAAGTCTGTGACCTTGACCTTGAGGTCACAGACATGGGTTGGGTATTGCTTAATAAAACTTTGGACCTATATCTATCATCATACAAAAGATGAACCTGTTCCATCAAATGGTTAGGAAAATATGAGTTCTAAAAGTTCAGGCTCTACCTGTTACACACCGGTCCCGATAGCTCAGTTGGTAGAGTGTCCGCTCCGGGGAACGGGAGGTCAAGGGTTCGATCCCGGGCCGCGACATCCCAAAGTCATTAAGAATGGTACTAGCTGCTCCTCGCTTGGCACTCAGATTTACGGGGTAGATCTAGGACTGGTCGACACAATATCAGGATAATGTGACTGGGTGTGGTATCATGTTATGTCTCTGGGACATGATACTTCAGTGAGGCAGCACTATAAATGTGAGCATTGAGCTCCCTGTCGCAACCAGACACCGTCGTGATATGACTGAAAAATTGTTGAAAGCGACGTTAAACCCAAATTCACACACACACTCTACCTGTTACGAAAATCTTAACCTGAGGTTACAGGATCACGTATGTACGTACGTACGTACACACACGTACAGACGGACGTACACATGTACGCACGTATGGAAAACCGAAAAACTATATGCCCCCGGCAACATGCCGATGCGGGGGCATAAAAAAGAAATAAGGTAAAAGATAGCCTGTACACTAAGTGTACTATTGACCACAATCGTCTTGTTTTTGAGAAATGTCTTCCTTTCATTAACTTCGTCTTCAAGTGTTTCTAATTTTTCCTGTGTATAGTTTGGTTTTCGTTTCTTTTTTATAATTTTTATCTCTGCCATTTTTGAAAGATATTGCACAATTTGTTTAAGACACTTTCAAGTAATTGATGCTTATATTAGCTTAGGCATGGCAAATCAGGAGGAAATGTAGAGAAAGGGTCGCCAGTTGTGTCATTGTTTCTCATCCAATAGTTTATTTAGAACCTTGCCTATTATGATGCCGCTACCAAAGCCTTTTTTGGCAGAAAAGGCTCCAACAAGGCCGCCTTGTTGTAAAACAAACCCCGGTATTATCATTTATAGTAATATATTAAGCGTTATTTTGTTTTGCTATGCCCTGGCTTACAAAAGTTTCCGAAGCGCTTTGCACGAGATTTAAAATTGCACAGGTATAGTCTTTCAAAACGCAGTGAGACGTGACTGCAGTTTTAATTTTGGACTCGTCCGTGTTTTAGGTAAGTCGCCTGTAGTGGGTACTTTTTAGAAGGTGATGACCTTTCAGGTCTCACCTTCTTATGGCAACACTCAGAGAATTCCCTTGATACCGCATCACTCCTCTGTTTCAAGAAAAATAGGTCCTCATAAATCAGTGAAGAGACGCGCCTGTATCATTTGATATGTGAAAATAATACGCAGATTGAAAAATGAAATGTGGACGCAAAATACACAAACAATGAATTTCAGTGTTAAATGTCATAAAATTGATCTAGATTTGAAATTGGTCTCGTTTCGCAGCTGACCTGGCCTAGTTATTAAGAGCGAGTTCGGTTGACTTTCTAGAGTTAACTATAGTTACACCAAAACACGCTCGTGCCGCACTGCTAGAGTTAACGTTAGTTCAATCAAGCTTGCTTTGGGAGTTGGGAGTTCTGTCTAGCAAGAACAAAAACACGACGGCAGGGGGATAATCATAGGTTAATTAAGAAATGAATGTAAACTTATTAGAAGGTGATGGTTTGCCCTCGAGTAAATAGAAAGTATAAAAATGTTTTCAAGTTGGACGTGATTTTTCCAACACGTGGCCAAAATTTCAAAAAGTTGGAAATAATCGATTTTCGGATTGCATTTAACAAACAATTTTCCACCTTCCACCGTATTCGTTGTCACTAGGCAAGGCTTCCAGCTCTCATACCAAGCTAACTCTAGCAGTCGAAATATTTCTACACGGCGCGTTTTGGAGCAAGTCAACTCTTGTTAACTGAACTCGCTCAAAATCTAGATCGCGGATTAATAATTCAGTGAATGAGTTGACAGTATGAATGGAATACTACGACTTGCTATACTACAGATAGAGCGAAGTTTTGTTTGTTTGTTTGTTTGATTTGAGTTTTAACGTCCCCCTCAGCACTGTAAAGGTCATTTTAGAGACGTTGCTTCCAATTTTGTGGGACTTTTACCCGACATTGAGATGAAAAGACTTCTCAAGCCCTGTCGCCCAATGAAACCAATAGGGTTTATTAGCATGGACGGTCCGCCTCGCACCGCGGTTCCTGGACAGGCTTAGATCCTCTAAGCGGTATACTAGTACTAGTGTGCGGGCCGGTTTCAGCTCTGCGTGGAAGCATCATGCAGCTCATATGTTTCTTCAAACCCCCATGGGCGGGGGCGGATAAAGCGAAGTTACCTTCACTGTTGCATTTGTTTGATTTGAGGTTTAAAGTCCCCGTCAACACTGTAAAGGTCATTTTGGAGACGTTGCTTCCAATTTTGTGGGACTTTTACCCGACATTGAGATGAAATGACATCTCCAGCCCTTTCGCCCAATGAAACCAATAGGGTTTATAAGCATGGACGGTCCGACTCGTGCGCATCGCTTTGCCTTGGCAGGCTTAGGTCCTCTAAGCGGTTTACCAGTACTCGTGTGCGGGTCAGATTCCGCTCTGCGTGGAAGCATCATGCAGCCATATATTTCTTCAAGCCCCGATAGGCGGGGGCCGATTCACTGTTGCATGGATACATATTTCTCTGAACCATCAGGAAAATATGACTTTAAAACTTATACTCCATAATCTTAACTTTTATAGTAATGGGTAATACATATTTATTCCGGGCGGTGGGTGCTTGATATTTTTTTTTGGGGTGGGGGGGGGGGGGGGGGGGGGGGGGGTGGGGGGGGTGGGGGGAGGGGGAGGGCCGAGGTCAGAAACTATCAGATTTTGTTTCCTCTTCTTCTGTATCTGAATATTTCCCTTTTTTACTGAGGTATTTGTTTGATTTGACGTTTAAAGTCCCCGTCAAGACTGTATAACGGCCCAGCCCACCAGGGCTTGAGGAAACAGAATGGGCTGCATGCGGTTTCCACGCAGAGCTGAAATCGAACGAACATGAGTACAGGTAGACAGCTTAAAGGTTCCGATTCTAAGCCTGCCCAGGAAAAGTAGTGCGAAGTGGACCATCCATGCAAATAAACTCTATTGGATGCATTGTGCGGCAGAGGCTGAGTTGCCATTTCATCTCAATGTCGGGTAAAAGTCGAACAAAATTGGAAGCGACGTCTCCAAAATGACCTTTAAAGTGTTGACGGGGCGTTAAACATCAAATCAAACAAATAAACAAAACTGTATAGACGTGCTTCGAATTTCGTTGGACTCTTTCCTAACATTGTGATGAAATGGCATTTAAAGCCTTGCCACACTATGAGACCAATGGACTTTCCGACTTCAAATTATAGCCCTGGGGCCAAAAATGCCCCCGCCCCGGGGCTTATGGTATCTCAGATATTTGACATTTGGTATGTAGCTTCGTCTTGTGGACCTATATCAAGATTTTCAAATTATAGTCTTTCTGCTTTGTGCCAGAATTGCACCCCCCCCACCCCGGTGCCCTTTGGTCATACATTGGGATAAATAGGGGAAACCTTAAAAACTTCTCTGAAAACACAAGGCCCAGGTCTTTCATATTTGGTGTGAAGATTCAGCTAGCAGACCTCTACCAAGATTGTTCAAATTATAGCCCTTGGGTCAAAAATGGCCCTGCCCTGGGGTCCACTGGTTTTATTTTGACTTATATATGGAAAACTTTTAAAAAGCTTCTTGTCTGAAACCAGAAGGCCCAGGTCTTTGATATTTGGTATGATGCTTCATCTGGTTGTTCTCTACTATGCTGTGTAAATTATAGCCCTGGAGTCAAAGGTTGCCCCGCCTCAGGCCCCACCGGGTTTACATAGCCATATATGGAAAACCTTTAAAATGTTCTTCTAAAAACCCCAAAGTCCAGGTCTTTGACATTTTGCTATAAGTTTCATGCGGGTGACCTCTACCAAGATTATTCAAATCAAAGCCCTGGAGTCAAAAATGGCCCTGCCTCAGGGCCCACTGGTTTCACATAGACTCAATTACTGAAAACCTTTAAATACCTTCCCGTCTGAAACCAGAAGGTCCAAGTCTTTGATATTTGGAATAAAACTTCCTCTAGTTGCCCTCATCCAAGATTGTCCAAATTATAACCCCATCGGGTCAAAACTGGGCCTGCCCGGAGCACTCTGGTTTTATATAGGATTAAGGCTGAGCCGGTTCATCTCCTTCTGCTGCACTAAGACCTGACCCTCAATGTCCACAAGGTGCCTAGACAGTGACATACAAGTCAGCTCTGTATTTTCAAAGGGAACCAATGTCACATACCCCCCCCCCCCCCCCCCCCCCAACACACACACACACATACGCCCTTTGTCACCATGTGACAGTATTAGTAAAACCGAGCCTCTTCATTTCCTTCTGTTGCACTAGGACCTGACTCTCAATGTCCTCAATTATGTCCAGATAGTTACATACAAGTTAGCTGTGTATTGTCAAAGGGAACCAATGACTCATTTGTCTAGCATTTTATGACAATTCTTGGCCCCACGCCCCCCAACCCCCGCCAGTTGTCACAGCGAGGCATTGTTAGTTAGACCATTACGATAACTCAGAATTGTGACATAGAGCATTTGCCACATCTCCAAAACGGCTAGTTTTCTGATGAAAAGCCTTGATATTTTTATATAAATGTTCAAAACAGGTTGAGGGTGCTCGTTAGAACGGCCTCAGTAAGGCGGTTCTAACGAGTACCCACAACCTATGTCTTGGAGCAGAAATAAGAAAAACAATGTATACACTCGTAAACCCCAGTTTTCTCCTTATAAAGTGGGGTTTGGGTGGGGGTGGTCATTTTTCGGACCTGTTCACGTGATTCTGACCAAATTCATCTCCATGCACTAGGACATGACCCTCAATGTCCGTAAAATGTCCAGATAGTAACATATAAGTCAGCTCTTTGGAAGGGAACTTTGAAAAGACTTCATCCTCATGCAGAAATAGAATAATTTGGAAGGAATGTTCCATGGGTAACCCTCTGACAAAGTTGCTCAAAATAGTTTCGCTCCATTGAACATACCGGCCCCGATAGCTCAGTTGGTAGAGTGTCCGCTCCGGGGAACGGGAAGTCACGGGTTCGATCCCGGGCCGCGACATACCAAAGTCGTTACAAATGGTACTAGCTGGCACTCAGATTTACTGGGTAGAGCTAGGACTGGTCGACCCAGTGTCAGGATAATGTGATTGGGTGTGGTATCATGTAATGTGTCTTCGACATGATACTTCAGTGAGGCAGCACTATAAAAGTGAGCATTGAGCGACGTTAAACCCGAATTCACACACACACACACTCCACTGAACATAAAAGCCACCAAACGAAACAATAAGACTTCTCATTACGATAAAACACCCATGCGATATAGTGCATTTTAACATCCGCAAATGGCTACTTTTCTGATGAAAATCCCTGATATTTTTCTCATCAATGATCAAAACATAGGTTGTGAGTGATCGTTAGAACCGCCTAAATGAGGCGGTTCTGCCGCCTTAATGAGGCGGTTCTAACGAGTAACCACAACCTATGTCTTTGAGAAGAAATATGAACAATTATGTATACCCCACCCCGTACCCCAGTTTTCTCTATATGAAGTGGGGTTTAGAGGGGTCTTCATTTCACGGACTTGTTCACGTGATGTACTACTAAATAGGTAGACTGATTTTGGAATAATTTCACAGGAATGTTCCTTTGGTCACTCTCAACCAAAATGGCTTAAACCATCCACTCCACTTTATATTACTTACCACTTTATCTGTACAATAAGGATCAGGTGAGCGTTCCAAGGCCATTATGACCCTCTTGTTTAATCCAGGTTTCACTGGGTCGAGAACTTGGCAAAACATAGGAACGAACAAACTTTTAAACTTGTGATCGAAGCCTCAGATAAAAACCAGCCAGTGTCCCGGAATATTGGTATAAGAAAGCCATTTGCTAGCACGTACAGAGTGTTGAGTAAATTATCTTGTTTGCTAGAGTCTATGTATGTAATTGTCTCCAGAATTATTCTCACTGACACAAGAAGGGATTCACAACATGTACCGTTCGATCCTCAATTTTGTTTTTTGACATTTCATTTGTCTGCTCCTCGCGTAACTACAATCATACAAGCCCATTGACTGATTTAGAAAATAAAAAACAACAACAACAACAACAACAAAAAAAAAAGATAATGAAATGAAATGGCCCAATGTAAAAACTAACAGTTATCTATGTCATCACCTTCTATTAGTACTTTCAGTACTTTGATTACACTGGGCGACAGTTACCGTCATATCCTTAATCTGGGGCGTCGTGTAACCAGATTGACGACCAGTCGAGACACTTTAGTAGCACGTCTTCCATCTTGGAGATCTAGGGTTCGAATCTTGGGCAGATTTTTTTTTTTTTATTATTATTATTTTTTATTTTATACTTTTCTTTAACATTTTTTCGAACCTATAAAATTGGAGCACATGAGATGTTTGTTTGTTTGTTTGATTGATTTGAGGTTTATTGTCCCCGTCAAGTTTGGAGAAGTTGCTTCCAGTTTTGTGTTGTTTTTTACCCGACACTGAGATGAAACGACATCTCAAGACCTGCCACCCAATAAAATTAAACGGGTTTAATAAGTATGGACGGTCCAACCCGCACCACTTTGCCTGGGCAGGTTCGGACTTACTAAGCGGTTTACCATTGCTCATGTGTCGACAGTTTCAGATCCGCTTGGAAGCATCGTGCAGCTCGTTCTATTTATCCAAGCCCCGATGGACGGGGCCATTACATTAGATGTATATTCATTTTATTGAAAAGATGGAAAGAGCACAAGCGAATCGTTGCAGCTCGGATTCAAGAAGTATTATCAAAAATGTTACTATGATTGAACGTACATTCATAGCCGTCAGTGAAGGCAAATGCGCTGTTGAAATGAATCTGAAAATTGAATTAGGCTTTTACGGCCCAGGCAACACTATTTAGGTCATTTTTGAGCCGGTCAGTTTACTAATCCACACATATCCCTGGCAAGCTAATACGTAAGCGGTTAACCAGTACATTGCACAATCTTTCCCCAGAAACTAACAACCGCCCTTCTTGAATCAACAGAAAGAAGGGAATAGCCATGGAAAAGATTTCATGATCAATCTCCATGGGAAATAATGTTGCTGACCCCAGCAGGTATCGAGCCCGCGTCCTATTGACCACCGGTCAGACGCGCGCGCATCCGACTGAACTGTCGAGGCCGGCATCCAACATAAAAATATAATTGTTGAAAATAAAACAAAGGAAACAAAATATAAATGATGTTAATATAAAAAATAAAGAAAATAACTTTAAACATAAAGAAGATAAAATAAAAATGAAAAATCAAATATAAAAAAATGTGCCACTGGGACTCGAACCCTCGTCTAAAAGATTTTTGGTGTGACTAGTAGTACATCGCATTAACCACTCGGCCATGACTTCTATGTAGATGATATCAAAACATTGATTTATATCTTTAAAATCACAAGAAAAAAAAAGTATCCGAAACCTGCTTCCCCTAAAAAATGGAATCGACTCGTCTCGCTTAAACTTTGAACTCTCATAGGTCGTTGATAAACTATAAATCGTAAGTGGTAAGATGGTCTTAACTTTATGGAAACGATACGACAGGTTTTCAGTTACCGGCATAACGAGACCATAAATTTTACGGTGGTCACCTTAAGTATGTCTTAAGTACATCTTAAGTTGTTATATTTACGATGGCTTCGAGTTACCAACCCCTGTTCGAGGGACCATTGATTATGTATCCGCATTTTGTTTCAAAACTAGGCCAGGTGACCGTGCCACCTAATTATCATCAGTATGCTTTTAAAAAGTTTTTACTGTCACATGAAGACAGCGGTCTCAGAGGTCAGACAGTTATACCACGAGCACACTGTTCATTGAGAGCAATGTTATCCCGGTATACCTCGCCCACATAATAGAATACAATGAAACCTCGAAAACTCGAAGTTAGATAGCTCGATTAACATGCATTTGTTCAAAACTCGATCTCAAATTCGTATAGAATTCATCATAATCCGCAAGATATCCCTATATCAGGACATTTAAGAAAAGTTTTCTAGAGTTGATCATTAAAATGCATGTAAAATGCATGTTGAAATGCATGTTGTGTGTACCCACTAGGATCGCGTCGATGAGGCTATTCTAGTCCGTACACACAAGCACCTTTCTTTTGTCATAATGTGTTAAGATATTGAAGTGATCACCTATTACACTTCATGATCTGAAACAATGTTTTAGCTCAGTAGATCGAACTGTCCGCAATCTGAATAAATTCCTTGGTCTATAGGTTCTCTGGCCTATGAAGTCCGACGACTGTTTATCAACACAGAACATGTATCTCACATGTATACACCCAAGAATAGCTCTGTGCGGCTACTTGATAAAAAACAAAACATCACTGAAATGTTCGGATTTAGTCAAACAGGTAACTTATTTCCGCCTGGCCATGTACCTCCGCAAACACAAACAATGTCGACTCGTCGCTGCAGCAACGTTGAAACAACGTTAACGTTGTTACAACGTCGCGGCAACGCAAAGTGTTCGTGAAAGTTGCATTTTCTTCACAAGATGGATAGATGGCCAGAAAAAGAAATATGCAATGCCAACTAGGAAACATCAATACAGAAAAGCTCCCATATTAAGCCCATCCATTGAGACCTTTCAAAAGTGGTCTCTAAGACCACTTTTGGACAGTCCCAAGGGTGGTCCCACTCTAAAAATTGGATGTAGATAAAAACAAAGAAAGAACAGCTAATACCTTCTCAATTAGATTTCAAATGTAGATTTAGTCATTATATTAGGTAATTCCACTACAATAATCTCCAGTTAGCATTGACCTGTAGTAAGTATTGTGAAATTGTCATAGTAAATTGATTTGTAAACGTATTCCGTAGTAGCACTGGTGAGGAACAATCTCGTGCTACATACAGTTCACCTGTGTTAATAACACTAGTTTATGGGGCACTTGAGGGCGTATATGATATGGGGTATCACTGTTTGCTAGTTACATAGATAATTTATAAACGGGTTCAGGGGTTGGTAACTCGAAGCCATCGTAAATATAACAACTTAAGATGTACTTAAGACATACTTAAGGTGAGCATCGTAAAATTTATGGTCTCGTTATGCCGGTAACTGAAAACTTGTCGTATCGTTTCATTAAAGTTACGACTATCTTACCATTTACGATTTACCTGTGTAGTTTTTTAATCTCGTACAAAGCGCTTCGGAAACTTTTGTACGCCAGTGCATAGCAAAATAAAATAACGCTTAACATCTCACTATAAATGATAATACCGGGGTTTGTTTAACAACAAGGCGGCCTTGTTGGAGCATTTTCTGCCAAAAAACGCTTGGGTAGCGGCATCATTATAGGCAAGGTTCTAAATAAACTATTGGATGAGAAACAATGACACACAACTGGCGAACCCTTCTCTACATTTCCTCCCGATTTGCCATGCCTTAGCTCATACTAAACTCCGTTCAGAAAATCTGAATCATCGATTTTTTCGTTTCTTCCTTTTAATGCTTATTTTAACCCATACATCAGTACGGGAAAGTTGTAGACCTGACCCTCCGCCGATTTCTCCAGCAAGTCGTATGCCTCAGCGACAGCCAGGAAAGGCTGTGATTATTTAGGGAAAATTGCAAAATCTAAATTTTCGTTCACAGACTAAGACATTCTGACAGGTTCGACACACCCTTTTACACCATATATAGAAGTGGCTACTGCTCTTGTAAATTACAAGGGCGTCTTTATTTTATTTGCACGATCACTTCATGGAAAATCATTAGCTGTGACACCACATCTGATATCGGTATAATTCATTTTGACCCCTGTTGACTGCACATCGCGCTAGTGGCTCCCCGTGCCTAGTGAGCTTCTATCTGGCCATTCGAATGTAAGGTATGTCGTAATTGCATATCTATTTATAAAGTGCATCATATGGATTTGAATATGTATTATTTTACCTGACAATCATCATCAAATGGACTTAGTCTGTGGTCTCATTTCTTTGTTTTGCAATTTTCTCCAAATAATCACAGCCTTTCCTGACTGTCACAGAGGCAAACGACTTGCTGGAGAAGTCGGCGGAGGGTGAGGTCTACAACTTTCCCATAGTAATGTATGGGCTAAAATGAGCATTAAAAGGAAGAAACGAAAAAATCGATGATTCAGATTTTCTGAACGGAGTTTAGCATCAATTACTTGAAAGTGTCTAAAACAAATTGTACAACAGACAAAAATATACCTTTCAAAAATGGCAGAGACAAAAATTACAAAAAAGAAACGAAAACCAAACTATACGCAGGAAGAATTAGAAACACTTGTAGACGAAGTAAATGAAAGGAAGGCAGTGTTATTTGAAAAGTTCAGTGACAGTGTTTCAAACGAAAAGAAAATCAGAGGTTGGAGAGATGTGACAACAAGAGTAAACGCTGTTGCAACAACAGAGAGGGGTACAGAAGATATAAGAAAAAAATGGTACGATTACTCAAGCAGTGTTAAAACAAAGGCGGCAAAGAAAGAAGTGAGCAGAAGAAAGACTGGTGGGGGTAGGGACAGCACCCCAGACCTTACATCACTCGAGGAGAAAGTGAATTCCATCATGGGAAAGACAGCCGTCGATGGAATAACAGGCGCGATGGATACAGAAGACACAACTGAAACAAGGACATCGACTTCTCCGCAACAAGGGGAGAGTAGCTCAACTTATGCAGACCCGAAAAGGGATCTTTCGACAGCAGCCATGTCCACACAGCAAGAGAAGCATGGCGATGTACTTAGTGCAACCATAGACGACGGCGTAAGACCATCAGGCTCTAATCAATCAACAAAACGATCCACCAAAGAAACTTCAAAAGTGCCCTTAAAGAAACGTCCTATATCAGCAGAAAAAAACAGTAGAGTATGACGATATTCTGAAACTTGAAAACGAAAAAATCCAAATAAAAAGAGAACGACTTGAGATTAAAAAACGAAGGTTGGCGGTTGATGAAATGATCCTCCATAATCAGTTGAGAATCACAGCACTTTTAGAACAGATTGTAGGTGGCAAGCACGACGATGGCGATGGCGATGTTTTCAACCCGTGAACTTTGAATCTGGTAAGAATTACTATTTGAATTGTATTCATTGTTGAGAGCCTGATAGTCATTCGCCGTAGTGTTTTGCTGCTCTATGCATTTGCATGCTTTCTTCTCTTGCCATTAGGATACCGTGTCCATACAGTGCATGCTATATTCAATATCTCCACCAAGTCGAGCTTATCAGCTAAACATTGTGATATTTGTTCTTATTTCTGCCCAAAACCTACATTGCGAGTACTCGTTAGATCCGCCTCAATGAGGCGGTTCTAACGAGTACCCACAATAAATATTTTGAACAAGATTAAGAAAACTAACGTATACTTCTGTAAACCCACTTTTCCTATTTAAAATAAGGTTTATCAGGGTGTTCATTACACGGAATTGTTAACGTGGTGGGTCTATGGAAGTAGAATTTTGTTCTACTATTATCTACAGTATCAAATGCAACCATTATTTCATGAAATGGATTACCACACGTATTTGCTCGTGTTTCAAGCTGCCTGTCTGTGACTGGCAACAAAAATGATTTAGCATAACAAACAAACAGAAACTATCGTTCCGGGAATCGAACCACGGATATATAAAATTTATATATACATAATGAGATTGTATTAAATTTTGATGAGGACAATAGACGTCGAAAGTGCTTTATACTAACTTAGCTTCGCCAAATATCTTCATCACCCCATGAATGTTAAATTCGTTATCAACGACATTCATAGGCATATACAGTAAAATTCCTATATTAAGATAACCATTGGGACTGTTCAAAAGTGGTCGTATCGACCACTTTTTAACAGTCATAAAGGTGGTCCCTGAGCAGAGGACATTGTGTGTGGGAAATTCGAAGTAAGAATGACTGCACCCTTCTAAATAAGCTTTTTAAAGCAGAATTAGTCTTATTTTTAGGTGGTCGTAATAGCGGAATTTTACTGTATATATTTGTATCGTACTTTATTAATTGACTTTCCTGTATTGATCGGAGGTCATCCGTATAAACATCAGGTCAACCAATATTAACTGAGGTCAAGTGAGGTCAAAAATCAATAATCATGATTTTTTAATTGTGTCAATTAATAAAATTGTCATTGATCAAGTAATTTCACATTGACCCAGCTACAGGTCCGATGTCAGCTGCATTAGCCCTCGGCCTTCGGCCTCGGGCCAATACGAAGTTACTTGATTAATAACATTATATTACAAACAGTCACTGCAAGAAATGCAAACGGTGACTTCGTTTTTCAGTGTGTGTTTATACAGAATCGAAAATGCTTGAAGGATTCTTAATATTATTTAATGAGTAGCAAGCACATTACATGTAAATATGTCCTTTAAATAGCGGATCTTACATGAGTAGCCATTTCATATGGTATTTAATAAACTAGTGGAATGATTTCTATCTTATGCGAATGTTGGCAAGCAAAATATTGAAATTAAAAATTCTTTGTAATTGATATCAGTGGAACACGAATGTAAGATTTGATATTTATGACGAAAAAAAAAAAAAAAAAAAACAACTTAGTGTTTATGAGTATTTTCTGATTATAACATCTTTCTTCCGGTGTAAGTAAGCAATGCGTTGTTTTATATGTTATATAAAGATGTTATTAGTCACCCAGAAGCGATGTAATTGATTTACATTCAGAAGCAGTATATCAATACATCGGAACACGTACACGATCTCATATGTCTTAAGGACTCGCCATATTTTTCATAAGTGGGTTTGGCACATGTTTTCAATTGAGGGCCTATACAACAAGAAACTAACTGAACCATGGAGAAATATAAAATGGTTGTTGCTTCGTTGTATCGTTCTACAAAACATAGGGTGTAATTTTATTTAAACTTCTAGTGCATAAAGTAACACGATTGTCGCAAAAGAACATCCGCTGAGTAAATGGAAAGGTTTTGCACATCCGTAATAGCATGAAAAGTGTCCCTTCAGAACTGACCACATTGTCCCCATTTCGTGTTGTTTTTTTCTGTTTCGTTTGTTAGGTATCGTTTTGTTTACATTTGACAGCTTACCATTTGAATGTAAACACATGGACATTTTGGTAATAACTCCCGAACGAAACGTTGAAAAGCAAAATTGACAGCCGGGCATTATCGATACTTTTCAATGCTCTTACGCAAGAACAAATCCTTTTCACTTTACTCAACGGACGGAAGTTCCGAAAACCCTTGACAATACCGTTTTATATAGTAGACGTTTAAGAACAATAACATCCTATTGTTTGCAAAGTAACGTAATAATTAAACGTTGTAAATTTCTTCATGATTCAATGCTTTTCTCATGTAGACAATCACTTAAAACAGGTACCCCAACCCACTTTCTAAATATGATGAGAACTTAACGTGGCGTAAATTGAACCATACGAACTCTCTTCATACTTGATAATTGGGTTTAACTAAGAATTAAATTTCCTCTGTAAATGAGCGGGAACACAGTAAATCCTAAGACAATGACATATGCGCCCAGCCAAGACCTATGCATCAGTGCAGTCTGATAGAGTATTCGCTGTATGCTCGAAGAAGGCTTTTATCCTCGGCAACCACGAATCGACCACTGAAATCTTTGATCAGATTATGCGGATGCTTAGGCCGATATGAGCTTTCGCTTGGCAAACATTCGGTCTTTCAGGTTTTGCTGTGCCCCGGCTCATTAATGTAATCATATAGTATCCTCAGATATGTTTAAAATTTTATTTTCAGATGTCTCGAGATTGTTTATCAGAGCAGCCGAACATTTCAACACACAAGATCTGCCATTTAAAGTTTTTGATTTGATCTGATCAAAATACACATTGCATCATTCAGTTTTGAGTTTGCTTTCAACAAGCCCGAAACGTGAGTCTTAATGTCTACCAAAATACGTTCTGATAACCCCATCACGAACAACACGTCCATTTCTGTTTGGCCCTTCGGTGTCATTGACGTTGGCGTCGTCCTCATTTTCATCGTCATCATCGTCACCGACGGCCATATCGTCTTCTGGCAACGGTACTCTAACACATAAATTATGGAGAACCCCTGTGGCAACAATAATGTTCACGCATCTCAGAGGAGTATAAGATAAGTATCCGCCTGACTTATGTAGACATCTAAAGCTCATTTTCCATAAACCGAATGTTCGTTCAATCACACAGCGCGTTTTCTTATGCGCTACGTTGTAACGTTTTTCATTATCAGTGTTGGGCTGTTGTAGTGGCGTCAGTAGCCATGGTTTTAACGGATAAGCGCTGTCGCCTAGTAGCCAACAATTAGCAATATCTCCTGACTCAAATTTTTCAGCGAGACGACATGTATTAAGGATATGAGCATCATGTGTCGATCCTGGCCATTTAACCACTAAATTCAAAAACACATTGCTAGCACTACAAACCCCTTGCACATTTATTGCATGATAGCCTTTTCGCGTTACGTACACGTGTTCATCAACAGAGCCTTGATGGGGATGAACGTCCCATCAATGACGCCAGCAACATTTGGGAATCTAGTTATCTCGTAAAACGCCTGTTTAATGTTTCTCACTGCAACTGGATTCGTAGGGAATTAGTTTAAACTTTATTTCATTCAAATATAATAACACAAAACATATAAACAAAATATCATTGGATAAGTACAATTATATCTGAAAGGGATACAGAAAAAAGTCGGTGACTTGTATGATCTGCTTCCCAGTAGTTCTTATCTAAACATAGACATACAATGATTTCGTAAGATGCTTTATGCATGAGTTATGTTGTCGCCATACATATTTTATAATTTTAAAGTTGTTTTGAATAAGATAATAATTGTACTAATAATAAAACAAAAGTTAAGGGGAAAAAAAAATAATAAAAAAATGTGCAAGTATTTTGATTTTTCCTTCATAAAATAATTTTATGCGAGTTATCACTGTATAGCGAAATACAGATACTAATTGATAGAAAGAAAGAAAGAAAGAAAAGAAAAGAAAGAAATGAAAGAAAGAAAGAAGGAAAGGAAGAGAGAAAAAATTATTGATACCACGGTATATCTAGCAATATGTGGTCGTTTTAAGCGTCATTTTGTTTAAGGTTTAGTACAATACTGGACAATAACTTGATAATACGATTCAGATAAACCGCTTGGTAAGCATAATATAACCATGAACCGTCTCAAAAATTGTATTGCTAAGCGTTGCATCACCAAATAGTAAGATATGTTTTGTGGGGTTACAATACATTAATAAGATTCAGACAAACCGCTTGGTAAGCATAATATAATCTTGAACAGTCTCGAAAATTGTAGTATTGGTTTCCTTGCTAAGCGTTGCATCGCCAAATAGTAAAATATGTTGTGTGGGGTTACAATACATTGATACATTCTCAATCATAGCAGCTCGATAGCGTGCATATTGAGGACAGTGGAAAAGATAATGATTCACATCCTCTGTTTCGCCACAATTGCAAAACTTGTTTTCAACAATATTTTTACTGAAGAGACAGTAATTTAGGCTACTACAGTTTGTTCTAAGCCTCGAGTGCAAAATTTGGCCTTTACGAGTACCAGCAAAGTAATAGCTGGGTTTAACAGTACGAGTTGATATTTTTCTTTTAAAAGAAGCGACCGACTGAGAAGAACGCACAGTGTCTTCCAAAGAGTTCCATTCGCGAACGACTGTCGGTAAGAAAGAGTTATAGTATAACTGTGATTTTGTATCAACTGTTTGATATAGGTCACTATTTCTTAAGGGGTATCTTGATATTTCACCAACAAGAGTTGGTACTAATGTACTTAGGTAAAGTGGTGCTATATTATAAATCATCTTATAAAACAAAGTTAATCTGTGCTGTTGTCGTCTCGAACTAAGCGTTTCCCATCCAGTTTCTGTATATAAATTTTGTATTGAAACAAGTTTAGTAGTTCCGGTAACTATTCTAGCAGCCTCAAGCTGATTTTTTTCGAGCTCGTCTTCTTGATACTTAGTAATGTTGCACCATACTATGTCAGCATATTCTAAAATTGGTCGTATGAAAGCTGTGTATATTGTCTGTAATGCTTTTCTGTCCAAGAGGAATTTAAGTTTTCTCATAATATGAATTCTCTGCCAAGCTTTAGAAGTCATTAATTCTATATGTTTTTGCCAATGACAATTACTTTCAAGCACTACACCTAAATGTTTATGACTATCAACTTGCTTAATATTTTGGTTTTTCATAGTTACAGGTGGGTGAAAAGGTTTATTAATTTTTCGTGTTAGTGTCATAGATTCGGTCTTATTTGGGTTAAATGATACAAGCCACTTGTCAGCCCATGCATCAATTTTGCCGAGATCATGATTAAGTCTTTCTGATGCTTCCTGTGGTGAATCCACAATGATGTACAGACTTGTATCATCGGCAAACAGACGAATTGTGGAATTAATATCGTTTACAATGTCATTTATATAAACTAAGAATAGAAGTGGTCCTAAGATGGATCCCTGAGGTACACCGGCAGTTATATCTACCCATTCAGATGAACCTCCCGGTAAGACAACTCTTTGTTTGCGGTTGCTAAGATAGTTTTGAAACCAGTTTAAGATAGAACCAAGTATACCTACAGATTGTAATTTAAGTAAAAGACCCCGGTGCCAAACACGATCAAAGGCCTTACTAATGTCACAAAAAATAGCCCTTACTTCTAAGCCGTTGTCAAGTGCCTTGCAAAACGTATTGTATATATCTACGAGTTGGTTAACTGTGGAGTCACCCGGTACGAATCCTGACTGCAGTGAGGTTATAACATCATTGTCCGTAAAAAAGTTGAAGACATGTTTGTGTACTATTTTCTCCATTGCTTTACCTAAAGTGCTCAATAATGATATAGGTCTGTAGTTTTTAACATCTGATGGATCATCCTTTTTGAATACCGGTGTGACGTTTGCCTCTTTCCATATTTGTGGTATTATATTTTTCGAAAATGATGCATTGAAGAGTTTGGATAATGGTTCTGATAATTCATTTGCACATGCCTTAAGAATATAATTGTTTAGACTGTCAGGCCCAGAAGACTTTCCTAATTTCAATGACTCTAAAATTGTTTTCACTTCATCTGGCGTAGTTTCTATTGTAGATAATTCATTCTGGTTTACTTTGTTAATATATGGTAATGCTTTCCCGTTGTCGTCTAACTGAGTTTGTGCTTTAAAGTAACAATTAAGCAAGTTTGCTTTTTCATTTTCGTCAGTAAAAATAATGTCGTCCTCTTTAAGAGGGGGAATGGATGGTTTTTCATTAGTATTTATAAATGTTTTTAAAGTTTTCCACCAATCCCTACTACTTATATTAGTATTTGTTTTAAGTTTGTCGGCTAGTTTATCAAAATAATTTTTCTTTGAAGATCTAAGCAGGCTTGTAGTATCGTTCCTTAACTTTTTGTATTTTTCCCAGTGATGTATATTACGAGTACGTTTAGCTTTATCATAGGCTCTTTTTCTTTTCCTCATCAATTTACGTAACTCATTATGCATCCAGGGAGGGTCAGACTGACGTATAGTGACATATTTATTAGGTATATATTGGCTACTAACTTGTAAAATATGATCTGTTATATTTTTCGTGTACGTGTCAATGTCATCGTTTTCAAAAGATTCCCAGTCGGTACTATTCAAGTTTTGTTTTAATCTGTCGTAATCGCCATCTTTATACTTCCATATATGTCTCTTGATGGACTTTATGTGACCCTTTCTGAAGTTAAATACTCCAAAAACAGGGCAGTGGTATCGTATATCCTGATTTAAAAATGGGTCTCCGACTCCACTTAGTATTACATTTTGTGGGTTTGAAACGATTAACAGGTCGATAATGGATGATGATCGCTCAGTAAAGTGCGTACGCTCACTAATGATCTGGTGTAAGCTGTAGTACTGGCAAATATTGTTTACTTTATTAAAAGAGATCTGCTTATTCATATCAAGGTTAAAATCACCCAGAATTATAATGTCAGAGATTCCCTTGTCCACTGCTAGGTCGATCGAATTTTCGATATTAGCCAAGATTGAATTGTCAGAATTCGGAGGTCGGTAAAATGTACCAACAAGTACTCTTTTATTATTTAACCGAAGTTCTACCCAAATACATTCTATATTTAATATTTCTAAGTCTAAACGACGTACACACGGTATGTTATTTTTGACGTAAACAGCTACCCCTCCATGACCGCCCATTCGATCTTTCCGAAACGGAGAACGGAACCCACTTAAAGCAATGTCGTTATCATTTATGTCTGTAGTAAACCATGTCTCCGTTATCGAAATTAAGTCAAAATTTGAAAGTTCGGATTCAATTTGGTCTAGTTTATGTAATGCGCTTTGTACATTATAATGGACAACCGAGAAGTTATTCTTGATAATATCAGATGTATCGTCTGGTGTAAGACTTATTTCAGATTCAGATTCAGAATCAGGGCCTGGATTTAATTCTATATCACCAGCACATAGAAGCAGTAGTCTTACAAAAACATAGTAGTCAAAAGTGTCCAGTCTGTTAATTCCCTTGAGTTTCTGGTGTCTGCTGTAGTGAATCCCCACCCTCACTCGGTAGGTAGCAATATCAACCCCAGTCATCTTTCAAGAAATATAAATTGATGCCTCTAACGAGCGGGATGGAGATGCAACACGAAACAGACAGGAAATCGTAGTGATTATTTTTCCTGTACAACAAGATATTGCTCAATACCGTGGTATAAATGATGAAAGAAAGAAGTAGAAGTAGTAGTTCGTTGCAGAATAGAACAAACATTTTAGTTGACATAGAAGTTTTTGGACTGAACATTACAATGCAAAAAGTATATCCATTTAAATACTCAAAAGTAAAATCAGATCTTACAGTGGAAAAAGAGGAACGATCGTTACTGCCGCCACCAGAGCCCCTGCTAGACTGTGGTCAAGCACCCCTCTGCTCACTAGCTTTGCTGTAATCCGTCTGCAATGTACGCTTGACCAGAGGTGAACTCAATCCACAGTGCCCACACCGGCTCCCGCGCCGCCAACAACTCCTGCTCATCCCCTCCACCGCAATCCAATTACATGATTACTCCAGTAAAATTTGAAAGAAAAAAATAATATTTTCAGCCATAAGAATTGTTCTGTTATATGCTATGTCCCAAAATAGTAAAAAGCATTTGACCAAATATGTATCAGTTTATATACACATTGTATCAAATTTATACAAAAAAAAAAAAAAAAATAAAAATAATAAAAAATACTGGTATATATGCAAAAGTTCATACTTCGAGTTTGAAACGAGCATAGTTATTTTCAGCATAACGATAACAAATTCGTGCACTTAAATAACGTTCATATTTTCTCTAGAACAAACATATTACAAGTGAAAAACTCTTAATATTTTCCTATCACCAGAACAGGAACAGATCGTAGAGGCTCGCTAGAACTGCCTCAATGAGGCGGCACCAAGCTAGCACCCACGATCCCTGTTTATGAGCAGAAACAAAGAGAATAATGTGTACTCGTTCCCAACTCTATCCTTCACTCTCCTGACTCAATATCTCCTGACTCAAATTTTTCAGCGAGACGACATGTATTAAGGATATGAGCATCATGTGTCGATCCTGGCCATTTAACCACTAAATTCAAAAACACATTGCTAGCACTACAAACCCCTTGCACATTTATTGCATGATAGCCTTTTCGCGTTACGTACACGTGTTCATCAACAGAGCCTTGATGGGGATGAACGTCCCATCAATGACGCCAGCAACATTTGGGAATCTAGTTATCTCGTAAAACGCCTGTTTAATATTTCTCACTGCAACTGGATTCGTAGGGAATTTTATGTACTGTGCAGCGCGATTTGTCAGTGCATCTGAGACGTTCTTTATGCTTCTGGATACCGTCATAGCAGAGACCCCATGAGAATCTGATATAACAGACTGGGAACATCCTGTCGCGTAAAAGCGTAGTGCTTGGGTCACCTGTAATGACACCGGCATGGCATAATTACGTCGTGTGGGCCGTTCAAGGTCCTCTCGGATTTCATCACAAATTTGAAATATTGTATTTCTATCCATCCTAAATTTTTTTAACAATTCGTCGTCTCCCATATAATCTAAGGGATTATTTCTGTCCCTGAAGATGCGAGGCGTTGTTGTTGTTGTAACAGAAGTTAAAGTGCCATAGTACCTAATAATATAAACGTACTCTTATGAAATGGAATCTATTTTTCTGCAGTTCCTGGAAGTATGAACGCAGTGGGTCGCGTGCAAAGTAAATAAACCCCGAAGGGGTTCATGTAAACTTTGCTCGCGACCCACTGTTGTTCATACTTTCATGAAAAGCAGAAAAATTAAGTTTATTTTTATATTTACATTATTTGCCCCTCATCAATGGGCGAAAGAATGTTGTAGAGCAAACTTTTAAAGCTGGAAATCATTTACACGCTGTTTTTCTACAAAGAGCGGAGCAGCGTTGACGTCACCAACGCCCGTAGGGAACAATGGTTTAGAATGACGTCACTTAACGTCACTGAAAATCTTGTGATTCGATGCGTTCATGAGCGTAAGAACGCAATTGTTTTCTAAAGGATTAGACTTTACACTGGAAATGCAATATTTTATGACGCTAGAAATAACATCTATCAAATTACAACATTTGATGTTGCCTTATTTCTGTTACAAACATAGATTTGTTTGTGCTTTTAGAACCGCCTCGGTGAGGCTGTTCTCTATTTGCACGTATCTTGTATGGATGTGCAAGCCGATGAGAATATTGATTGTTTGCATGGTTTGTCGCTGTTTTGAGATTTAAGGTCCCAGTCAACACTATATCAGTCATGTTCATCTACTGACAGCTTTTCTGCAGAGTTGTCATGCAGCCCCCAGTGGCTGCGGATCTTTGCTTTGGTGAATCGTGTATAAAGCCAAATCTTTAAATGCATAGGCTGATCTGCGGTGCCTGTACAGCAGTCCTCAGGACAGGGCGTACAATATAGAAACTTCTTCATGGTAACACACGTTTGCTTTCCCACATAACCAAGAATTTTCTCCCATTACAATATTTTATCTGTATTATACGCCCCCCCCCCCCACACACACACACCTAGTACACGTAAACCGCTTAGAGGATCTAAGCCTTCCAGGAACCGCGGTACGAGGCGGACCGCCCATGCTTATAAACCCTATTGGTTTCATTGGGCGACAGGGCTTGAGATGTCATTTCATCCCAATGTCGGGTAAATGTTCCACAGAATTGGAAGCAACGTCTCCAAAATGACCTTTACCGTGTTGATGGGGACGTTAAACCTCAAAACAAACAAACAAACGCCCCCCCCCCCTCCCCAACGTGTGAGACACAATATGGGATTATGGTTTTTAATAACATAATTCCAACGCGAGGAATCCCCTGGTCCATTGAGAAACTTTTTTGATCGCTATCATTACATGAAAACTTACTTGTGCAAGAAAAGGTGTGAAGTAGGAAGCGAGAAATAGGAAGTAGAAATAGGAAATAGGAAGTGAGCAGTCATGACCGCTATTTCTCAAAAACAAGACCCCCAACCCCCATCCCCCAACATGTGAGACACAACATGGGATCAAAACATGGTGTCTCGAGGAAGGTTTTGAATAACAGAATTCCGACGCGAGGAATCCCATGGTCCCTTGAGAAACTTTTTTGATCGCTATCATTACATGAAAACTTTCTTGAGCACGAAAAAGGTGTGAAGTAGGAAGCGAGAAATAGGAAGCAGAAATAGGATGTGAGCAGTCCGGCCCCCGCCCATAGGGGATTGAAGAAATATATGGGCTGCATGATGCTTCCACGCAGAGCTGAATCCGGCCCGCACACTAGTACTGGTAAACCGCTTTGAGGATCTAAGCCTGTCCTGGAACCGCGGTGCGAGGCGGACCGTTCATGCTAATAAACCCTATAAGTTTCATTGGGCGACAGGGTATGAGATGTCATTTCATCTCGGTATGAGATGTCATTTCATCTCAATGTCGGGTAAAAGTCCCATTAAATTGGAAACAACGTCTCCAAAATGACCTTTACGGTGTTGACGGGGACATTAAACCTCAACTCAACAATATACCAAAAATAAGACGATTGTGGTCAGTAGTAAACTTATTGTACAGGCTATACTATCTTTTACCTTATTTCTTTTTTCAATTTCTTTCTTTGTTGTCGCACAAATAAACAGCTTGTACATAATAATTACGTACTACATATATACATGTTTATCCGAGATGTATAGATCTTTGTTTACATGTATTTTATACAGGTAATTTTACTACATACAACATATATCTGTCTCTATACAATACCATACAATACAAGTATCGCATATCATTACTAAAAGAAACCCTGTGTGCCGAGAAAAAAGTAGATAGATGTTCAACTTCTTTTTTATGCTTTTATGTATTGTCTGTTTCTTTCGCAATAGTTAAGATGAGATTACGGAGTGCCTGAGTTGTTCTTAACTTTACGATATGGTTAAGTTGTCTCCATAAATTACGATACTTTCGAGTTACTCACACTAATCGCTACGAGATGATTAAGATATACTTAAGGTCGTCGTAAGCCTTAAGAGAGCTTCGAGTTACCAACCCCAGGTTTACGCGTCTTCGTCGTCCGGGTTACCATCTCCGGATCTATCTCGCTGGTTTCCATCATGGTCCGGAGTCGCTGCTGAAATGGCTGGCCTGGAGAAAACCCTGACAGGATGGCTTTCCTTGGACCATTTCACGAAAATTTTGCCATCTGCAGTCCAAAAACTATCCACTGAGCCGTTTTTTCGCATAGCTAACAGACATTTGACAATATCATGATTCTTCTTTGTCAAGTCCTCCGTCATAAAGATCCTATCTTCGTTACCCTTTAATTTGGATTTAGCTTGGTATACTGCCGCTTTCGCCTTGTACGATTTAAATTTCACAATTGTCTGTTTTCGACCAAGCGGGTGACATCGCTCAATGTCATCTGGTCCAATGGGAACCTTAAGCTTATTATTGATAATATTTAACACCGAATTTTCCCGATCCTCATCACCTGGGAGATTGAAAAAACGAACCGATGTTCGCCGTCCGTACTGCTCGAAATCATCCGTTTTCTTCTGCAGATTTATATATATATCCAATGGGCCCCGCCCCGAGGCCATATTTGGTCCCAGACCTATAATTTGAACAATCGTGGTTGAGGTTCACTAGATGACGCTTCAAACCAAATATCAAAGACCTGGGCCTTCTGGCTTCAGACAAGAAGATTTTCAAAGGTTTTCCCTATATACCTCTATATTAACCCAGTGGGCCCCATCCCTGGGCCATTTTTGGTTCTAGGGCTATAATTTGAACAATCTTGGTAGATGTCCACTAGATGACGCTTCATACCAGATATCAAAGACCTGGGCCTTCTGGTTTCAGACAAGAAGATTTTCAAAGGTTGTCCCAAAATACCTCTATGTTAACCCAGTGGGTCCCGCCCCTGGGCCATTTTTGGCTCCAGTGCTATAATTTGAACAATATTGGCAGATGTCCACTAGACGAAGCTTCATACCAAATATCAAAGACCTGGGCCTTTGGGATTCAGACAAGGAGATTTTAAAGGTTTTCCCTTTAAACCTCTATGTAAGCCCAGTGGGCCCTGCCCCGGGGCCATTTTTGGCTCCAGGGCTATAGTTTAAGCAATCTTGGTTGAGGTCCACTAGACAAAGCTTTACACCAAATATCAAAGACCTGGAACTTCTGGCTTCAGAAAAGAAGATTTTCAAAGGCTTCCCTATACCTCTATGTTAACCCAGTGGGCCCGGCCCCTGGGCCATTTTTGGCTCCAGGGCTATAATTTGAACAATCTTGGGAAAGGTCTTTATTAGACGAAGCTTCACACCAAATATCAAAGACCTGGGCCTTTTGGTTTCAGACAAGAAGATTTTTAAAGGTTTTCCCTATATAACCTATGTAAAACGAGTGGGCCCCGCCCCGGGGCCATTTTTGGCAGCAGGGCTATAATTTGAACAATTTTGGTAGAGGTTCACTAGACGAAGCTTCACACCAAATATCAAAGACCTGGGCCTTCTGGTTTCAGACAAGAATTTTTTCAAAGGTTTTCACTATACCTCTATGTTAACCCAGTGGGCCCCGCCCCTGGGTCATTTTGGGCTCCAGGGCTATAATTTGAACAATTTTGGTAGAGGTATACTAGACGAAGCTTCACACCAAATATCAAAGACCTGGGCCTTTTGGTCTCAGACAAGAAGATTTTTAAAGGTTTTCCCTATATAACCCTATGTAAAACGAGTGGGCCCCGCCCCGGGGCCATTTTTGGCCCCAGGCTATAATTTGAACAATCTTGGTAGAAGTCCACTAGACGAAGCTTCACACCAATTATCAAAGACTTGGGCCTTCCGATTTCACACAAGAAGGTTTTAAAAGGTTTTCCCTATATAACCCTATGTAAAACCAGTGGGCAGCACCCGGGGCCATTTTTGGCCCCAGGGCTATAATTTGAACAATCTTGGTAGAAGTCCACTAGACGAAGCTTCACACCAAATATCAATGGCCTGGGCCTTTTGGTTTCAGACAAAAAGATTTTTAAAGGTTTTCCCTATAAAACCCTATGTAAAACCAGTGGGCCCCGCCCCAGGGCCAGTTTTTGCCCCAGGGCTATAACATGAACATTCTTGGTAGAGGTCCACTAGATGAAGGTTCATACCAAATATCAAAGACCTGGGCCATTTGGTTTCAGACAAGAAGATTTTTAAAGGTTTTCCCTATATAACCATATGTAAAACTAGTGGGCCGCGCCCCGGGGCCATTTTTAGCCACAGGGCTATTATTTGAACAATCTTGGTAGAGTCCACTAGGCAAAGCTTCACACCAAATATCAAAGACCTGGGCCTTTTGGTTTCAGACAAGAAGATTTTTAAAGGTTTTCCCTATATAACTCTATGTAAAACCAGTGGGCCCCGCCCCGGGGCCATTTTTGGTCCCAGGACTATACTTTGAACAACCTTGGTAGAGGTCCACTAGATGAAACTTCATACCGAATATCAATGGCCTGGGCCTTCTGGTTTCATACAAGAAGATTTTTAAAGGTTTTCTCCTATTTTTACCTTTTTGTTGACATGACAACCAGAGTTCTGCATGGAATTTAAATCTTTGAACAACTTTGAGAGAGGACCACCTAAGGATTATTTCTGCCAAGTTTTGACAAAATCTGTGCAGTGGTTTAGGAGGAGATGTTTAAAGAAATTGTGAACGTACGGACGGACGGACGGACGACGACGACGACGGACGGTGACCGATCACAATAGCTGACCCTGAGCCTTTGGCTCAGGTTAGCTAAAAAGCGAAAAGGAAGTCCCGAAATTTGTATCCCTGTGAAAAATGGCGGAAAAATCTGCCAGGAGGATCCGTTCCCATTAACACATTCATTTGCAAGAAGAATAAAAAAAAAAAGATTTTTATCCAACAAAATGACCACACGATTATCCAAAAATAAAAAATAAATAAGCAGCACATTCAATAAAAGACAAACAATGATAAAAATGCGCCCCCTGGGAACGGTGAGTAAAATGTTTTGTTGGGGACTTAAGGGGAATGGGTACACCTTCAGGGGAGGCAACTCCTTCAAAAGTATTTTTGTCTCCCGTATCAATAGGGGTCAACTCTTAAAGGAAAGAATTTGCTCCTAAGGAGCAAATTCTTTCCTTTAAGAGTTGACCCCTTTTTCAGTGGGACAGGGCTTATAGAAAAGCGAACAGGAAGTCCCGAAAGTTGTTTCCCTTTGAAAAATGGCGGAAAAATATGCCAGGTGTTCCCATTCCCCTTAACTCGATTTTTCGTGACCATAATCCTCATTCTTGACCGTGCCGCAGAGCAGAAACCGACCTCACAGGAGTATAATAAACCGCTTAGAAGGTCTTAGCCTGCCCAGGCAAAGTGTGGAGAGTCGGACATTCCCTGTATATAAACCCTATTAGTTTGTTTGGGCGGTAAAGTCCCACAAAATTAGAAGCAACGTCTCCAAAATGGCCTAAATAGTGCTGAAGGGGACGTTAAACCCCAATGTCAAACATCAGTGCCTCTTATCCGAGAACATTGTTTGTTTTGTTTGATTTGAGGTTTAACGTCCCCGTCAACACTGTATAGGTCATTTTGGAGACAATTCATCCAGATTTCTGGGACCTTTACCCGACATTGAGATGAATTGACATCTCTAGCCCTGTCGCCCAATGAAATTAAAATCAAACGAATACAGAGATGAAACAGTGATGAGGACTCGGCAGCATAAAATAAATGAAACGCCGGCGTGGAGAGGGGTAGTAAAGTTACAACGTATGCAGTCTATCGTTTTACATTTATGTTGTATCATTTTATTACGCTGCAGAAGAGATTTTAGTTCAATAATCTCAAAATCAAAGCCATTGCGTTTATTATAAATTCTGCATGAAGTTTATCTGCAGTTATAATTCTAGATTTTGACATTTTAAACTGTAGGTTTTGTCCAGTGCCGATCTTCGAAATGTAAAATTAACAATTCTAACACGGCACGCCTATAGAAACTAGGGGAGAAGACCCGCCTTTTTTGTGTCGTTATTCGTACATTCTTTGACGTAAGACCGCACAATGTCATTTTCTTACAAAAGGATTTAAGGGGAATGGGAACGGCCTGGCAGTTTTGTCCGCCATTTTTTCAAAGGGAGACAACTTTCGGGACCTCCGGTTCGCTTTTCTATAAACCCCGTCACACTGAAAAATGGGTCTACTCTTAAAGGAAAGAATTTGCTCTTCTTTCCTTTAAGAGTTGACCCCTATTGACATGGTAGACAAAAATACTTTTTCAGGAGTTGCCTCCCCTGAAGGTGTGTCCATTCCCCATGAGGCATGTGTTATAGCCAAATATGTTTTCGGGATATCTCTCAATACTGGCGAAATATTGGAAGAATTTAATGGAAACAACAACATTATTGCCGAGAATCGAAATAGAACAGCTCTAACTAGAGTGTGATAGCCCCCGCCCATCGGGGCTTGAAGAAATAGAGCTGAATCCGACCGCACACGAGTACTGATAAACCACTTAGAGGATCTAAGCCTGCCCAGGCAAAGCGGTGTGAGTCGGACCGTCCATGAAAAAAAAATGGTTTCATTGGGCGACAGGGCTTGAGATGTCATTTTATCTCAATGTCGGGTAAAAGTCCAATTAAATTGGAAGCAACGTCTCCAAAATGTTAAACCTCAAATAAAAAAAAAAAAAAAAAAAAACTAGTGTAAGTATTAAAAATCACAGTTTGTCGTTTGGTTGTGAAGTAGATGAAATCACGAGCGCGCAGTTTGTCGGACAGTTTTAAGTAGACAAATCACTCGCTCTACACGCTTGTGATTTGATCTACTTTACAACTGACCTCCAAACTGTGATTTATTACTGAAGTTCTGAATAATTCGCTGCTAGAGCTGATCTATTCAATAAAAATTCTTTCTTGTTTCTATTGTAAATGGCGAAAGTACAGATGATCCTCGTTTATGGAACAGTATTTAGGTAAAAACTCAATTATGCAATGTGCAATTACAAAATGAATTGTTGAAACCGCACTTTGCATTATGAACCTTTCCATATCTTACTACTTTATTCGAATATGCATCATGCACATTCTAATTTGAGACCTTTGTATTTAAAGGCATTTATTCTTGATTATTGAGGACTATCATTTCATTACATAATATTATGTAGCCCTCAGTGCTGACTGAAGACAAGTCCTCTGTCTTCAACAGGTAAGGGGCCTCCCTGGGGAAAATCAATAATTTACTAACTGTTGACTGGAGTGTATATTATTGATATTACCCTTAAGTGCCTCAGTCAGGGGATTCAACAAGAGCTACTAATCACCCTATTAGGGACCGCCTTTGATCTGCTATAGATAGTATACCACAGGGGGCAATAAAACAATTATGAACACACGGTGTGTTTTACTGTTTCAGAATAAATGCCTTTAAATATGGCATTTGGACGTCCTATTTTGCAATATTCAGTTTCGATTCTGCTGTGGTTAGACGGGGTACCAGTCTTTGAGGTGACGGTAACGTTCGGTAATGTCCGTGGATTTGCCGTATTTTTTCCGATGACAAGCGTCCGTTTGAGAAGATCGCATTCGCTTTTCCAGGGGCAAAATTCAAGCCAGCAGCAATAAATTTTATCCGGCTATATAATAATTCGGATATTTACAATAATGTGTATAGGTCGACGAATGTTTACTGAACATTACGTCACACGGGCCGGTCCATCTGATACCGTTATCTAGGGAGGACAGTGTCATCAGTAAATGCAAACTTCTTAGATAAAAGCTGAAACCCATTCTCATGTGCAACAATAGAATACATTGTTTGAATTATAAAAGACAGAAAATGAAAATATAACAGAAATTGTCGAGAAGAACTGAAAACTTAAAAACAAATACCTTATGTAATAATTTGATGGTAGGCATCGTTTTGATTGTAAGTTTACTGTACGCTGAAATTCTCGTGAATAACAAATGGCCGAGTGGTTACAGTTACAGCTCAGTTGTTGAAGTCCTAATTGAGGTCGGGGCGAGGGGTGGAAAAGACTCTCGTACGGTGTAATTATTTTAAACCTTTTCTTTTTTCTCTCTTTTTCTTTATTATTATAAATAAAAATTAGCACATATATTTTGAGCCTTGCTACAGCTCTACATATAGTTTTGATTGTTTTTATTGTATATATTTGTTGTTTCTTTGTTCTAAGATCCCCCCCCCCCCCCCCTTCCTTTTTCTTTTTTTAATTTTAGTATGTAATTCATTATTTTCTAATTTCAGCGATTCACATTAACTTAAATTTCTTAATTTAAGAATCTCATATTTCGAAATTGCACAACAAAAGAGTTTTGATTCTGCGGCAGTCATAACGAAAACGTGCCTATATAATTTTGATCCGCTTGAACCCCACTTTTATATAATAAAACTGGGGTTTGCAGGGGTAAACCTTATTTTTCTTATTTCTGCTCAAAATATAGATTCTGGGTACACATTAGAACCGCCTAATCGAGGCGGTTCTAACGGGTACCCACAATCTATACTTTAGAGCAGAAATAAGGAAAATATTACAATTTTTCATCATAAATTTTACATTTTTACGGCGGTAAAATTTACAGTGTGCATATGCATGTTTTCGTGATGGTCGGTAGATTCATCACCCTCTCTGTACCTTCGTCACTATCATCTCTAATGTCACTGCCTGAGTCCATTTCAGCCTCAACAGCGATGCCACTTTTACAATAGTCTTGTTCAGCCCCCTGCCCATTTGGGCTGGAAGAAATGGATGGGCTCCACGATGATTTCACGCAGAGCTGAATCGACCGCGCACGAGTACTGGTAAACCGCTTAGAGGATCTACGCCTGCCCAGGCAAAGCGGAGCGAGTCGGCCCGTCCATGCTTATAATATGTTCTATAAAAGGGTTATCCTTTGGAAACAAGAAATACCCCACAGAACTGGAAAATATGAAGTGTATATGTACATGTAAACCCTATTGGTTTCATTGGGCGGCAGGGCTTAAGATGTCATTTAATCTCAATGTCAGGTAAAAGTCCGGCAAATTGGAAGCAACGTCTCAAAATGACCAATCCAGTGTTGACGGGAACGATACACCTCAAATCAAACAAAAACAATAAGTCCTGTTCAGCCTTTTCGACGTGTTTAACAAGCAGGCCATTCTTTTCCAACAATGCTTCTAATGCCTTCTTCGATCAGAGCCTTGAGATCTGTCACGTGAAGCTGAAAATTGCTTTTGCCAATATAACCTTTCAAATTTCCCCATATCATCTTTTTGGCATTCAGACCAGGGTGGTGTGGTGAAAGCCGCAGAACTGCGTGCCCGTGTCTCTTCAAAAGCTGGTCAGCTTGATAAGGAGGAGCTGGTTTATTTCGCCTGAAAAGTTCTAAAAGCTCAGGCTTGAACATTTCTTGCCGCAGGCTGCAAAAAAACTGTGTATTAAAGGAAAAAAAGAACGAAACACAAAAATGTTATTTAAAATTGGAAATTCGAACCTACGACCTTTTAAAGACTAGATCGTGAAAGTTTATGTATCTAACCAATTCCGCTATATCGTATCCTTTAACGATGTCATATATCTGAATAATATATAGCAAAGATTTTGTGAGTTAAGCGAGGGAAAAGTTGGTAACCCCTACATAACGGTTTCCGATGGAATGGTCCGTATGACGTAGTGTTCAGTAAACAGTCATCGATCTATACGTTTGCATCTTTAAAAAAAAATTTGTAAACAGCGGGGTTCCTTATTTATATATTTATGAGAAACAGGATTTTTATTTAAAAGTTAATACTTGTTTGACGAAGGGGAAAGTACTCTATCGTTGAATATTTACTAAAATAAATTACCATGTGCCGAATCCATGGATTTGAAATGAGCATAGATTGTTAAAATTGATTAATTCATACAATTTTCATAAATCTGATCCTTCTGAGGTGTTACTTATAAAGATATTAGTTACTAATTGCAACCTCACTCAAAACTCAAATGCTTGGATATTATAGAAGTATGTATATGTCCGCTCATGGAGTAACTGCGCGATGGTCTCCCTGTTCGCGGGCATGGATTCGTTCCCTGGGACCTTACCAGCTGACCGTGCGGGAAACTGGTAAACAACAACCATTGTTATTCTGATGAACATTACTTACTCATACTCAGCCCCGACCCACAACCATAGAAACGCACCTGTGTTCACAATGACAGCTGTCGTATTCATATGTCCGTCTGTCGTCATAAGTTAGACTTGGGCATGATGGCTTTCATCCAACAGAATCACAACGCAAAAAAAAGCTAGTCGTCTGTCAGTTCGTCCGTCCGTCTCTCTTCAGCCAGCAAAACCTTGCTGAGCTAGTGTCGCGACTGTCTTAACCAGCCTACTACATATTTCTTCAAGTTCTACATGTAACGATTTGGCAAATGGAGTGGCTGAATCCAAACCATTTTGTACTTACATGTATTTCCATGTATTAGGTGAATTTAGGTCTACGCCAAAGTTTTATCTTCTTCTTGTTTTATCACAGTTAGACCGCGTACAGCGTACCCAGGTTTACCTGGCGAAACTTAACGACATTATTTATTTATTTATTCACTTATTATTAAAGTGTACAGAATCTAGAAAAAAATGTTTTTGATGCATTAGATTTGTACATTTTACCGCCGAAAAATACAACAACAAAAATTGTAAGATGAAAAGTCGTGATGATATTTTTCTGACTGTTGCTTAAAATATACATTTTGGGTACACGTAGAAGCGCCTTTTCGATGCGGCTCTAACGAGTACCCACAATCTATATTTTGGAGTAGAAATGAGAAAAATAATGTTTACTCCTGTAAATCCCAGTTTTACTCTATAAAAGTGGGGATCAAGTGTGTGTGTGTGTGGGGGGGGGGGGGGGGGGGGGTCAGAATTATAAAGATGTGTTTAATGGTGGGATGCGCTTGGTGTGTGAGTGCGTTTTTAGTTTTACGTCTCAACAACAGCTAAGGTCATACGGAGATGGGACCTGGGTTTAAAGACTGATCCGAAATTCTGGAGAAGCCCGGGGTCGATCCTGCGATCCCTGGTTACTAAGGCGAGTAGCATAACCACAACACCACAGAGGCTTCCAGCGCTTGATATGTTACATTGTAGCAGGTGCGGGTTTTCCACCTGCACTCCGGTATGAAAGTATTTGCTTCGCGTTGTGTTTTGTCAAAAAGGTGGAAACCTTTGCGTTTTGTCACTTGAAGCCAAAAATCTAGAATAAAAAAGCAGATAGTTTTCTATCTTCTTATAAATTAATGAATGCATTTAACACAAACAGTTACGAACATCTATATAAACATGTGACAAAATAAACAGGGAATCAGACCCCCGGCCCTCGGGGCTTGAAGAAATAGATGGGCTGCATGAACTGAAACCGACCCGCACACCAGTACTGGTAAACCGCTTAGAGGATCTAAGTCTACCGAGCCAAAGCGGTGCTTACAAACCCTATTGGTTTCATTGGGCGACAGGGCTTTGATATGTCATTTCATCTCAGTGTCGGGTAAAAGTCCCACAAAAGTGGAAGCAAAGTCTCCAAAATGACCTATATTGTGTTGACGGTGACGTTAAAACATCAAATCAAACAAAGAACCAAAATGACTAGTTTTAGAAATTCCGTTGGATATGCCCTAAATCAGAAATAAATGTTAGAGGGAACGTAAGTCGTAGTTCATCTGAAAGCATTTTCACGAAAGATAGGTGTAGCAAGTGATCATAAAGGAGCAGTCTCACAAAGGTCTACACGATTAGGACAGGAGCCTTTCGGTGCCATACAAAATTAGTATAAGTATTTACAACAAATTTATATTTTAGAGGTGCAATGGCCTGAACACATTTGCGATATATTTAGATAAAACTTGGACACAAAACAAACCAAGCAAAGCTGATTCCTGGTCTGACATATAAAATAAAAATTATGTGTAAATGATTTTATCGGGAAGGGTGTAGTGTCCCCAAATCGTCCGTTTTATGCCAAAAATATAGTTCTCTCATTTCTTTCACTCCTCCGTGTCACCAATACGCTTGCAGATTTTTTTGGGTATCTGCCGAATACAGGCGGACGTTTACGGGAACGGTACGAAAGAACGATCACAGCGCCACTGAACGAGAATAATGGGAACTAGAAGAAGCAGAATCGGAATTTCAAGTTGCAAAATAGGACGAGAAACAGAAAGAAAACTACACAAATTCCAAAATCAGACTTAAAAAATGAATATCATAATGCAGTGTTGCACAATTGTAACTGAATAAAGCATAACACAATATCAAAATTGCATATTGCAATCTCAATGTTGCATAATTGAGTTTTTACCTAAATACTGTTCCATACTCGTTATAATGGTAGTATTTGTTCACTTAAATTGTGTCGGCCCCCGCCCATAGGGGCTTGAAGAAATATATGGGCTGCATGATGCTTCCACACAGAGCTCAGAATCCGACCCGCACACGAGTACTGGTAAACCGCTTAGAGGATCTAAACCTGTCCAGCAACCGCGGCGCGAGTCGAACCGTCCATGCTTTTAAACCCTATTGGTTTCATTGGGCGACAGGGCTTGAGATGTCATTTCATCTTAATGTCGGGTAAAAGTCCCACCCACAAAACTGGAAGCAACGTCTCCAAAATGACCCTTTACAGTGTTGACGGGGACTTTAAACCTCAAATCAAACAAACTTATATTGTGTGGTTATAAAGAATTTGCCGTTATAAAGAATCCCAGCCAGTAGTATGATATAGGCAATAAAAGGCCTTTCCTCATTATTATTCGGTGAGGCGATTCTAACAAATATCTGTAACCTTTGTTTCTTGGAGTATTCGATTACAAGAATATATCATACCTATGGACTCCTTTTGTGCCTTTCCAGCCCGAGGGAAGCTCACGCCGCTCGGAACCGAGGCTAAGCCTTTTGCTAAGAAGTCTTTCCATTGAAATTGCCGTTTTAACGCGCTTTGTCGTTTTAACGCGCTTTGCCGTTATAACGCGCTTTGCCGTTATAACGAATGTTGGTATTAAGAGGGTTGACTGTATTTGTTTCAGCTCGAATACGCTGGCTGCCGGAGTTATTGCTGGGATTGTGATTGGCTGTATCATTTTCATAGCCGTCGTGGTTTCGCTCTGTGCCGTCTGCATTTTCGGCTGTGGGAAGCACCGGGGCTCATCTGGAAATATCATTGCCCCTAACCCTGGGGCACAAAGTGAGTACATAGAGGATATACATAGAGGATATTTACTTTTTTGAGGCGAATATTCTTGGTATATATCGGATAGAAAATATTATATTTGAGCCAGCGCATGGCAAAATCTATAATAAGATATATGCGCCAAACGAAGACTCAGATCAGCCTCCGCATTCGCACAGTCTGCTCAGTCTTCGTTGTGCGCTCTAAGGATAGCTAAGGACCCAATGCTCCTCCATGCAGAAAGAAAAGTCTCTGGTTACACTATTTAGATGCGCAGGCTGATCTGGGTCTTCGATGGGCGCACGTCTTATTGTTTGTTTGGTCGCGCGCTGGCTCATTTTATATGTGACTTTGCGATGTACTGTAATTGAACAGCTGTTTATAACATGCTTTGCACTAGTGAAAATTCCTCGTATTTTCAACACAGTAGAATTAGGTTTTCAACACGTTCGATGCAATACTGGTATTTATCGAATAAAAAAGAAGAAATTTTCCTTTTATTTATATATACTGAGTCAAAAAAGTAACTATAACAACTTCCGGGTGAAACTTACAAAATATCAGATAGCTAATGATTTAAATATGGCTGTAGGCATGGAAATCGGACATTTAGCTAGAGAATGGTCAAACTTGTATTTGCCCAGACCTTTCTACCCAAGAGTTGTCTTGCAATATGTGCCTAGAACGATTTTGGAAGAAATGGGCATTGCGCATGCGCAGATAATCTCTTTTGTGTCTATAATGGAAGACGTTACCCTCTGAACATCGGATAACACTTTAATTTTACAATATTTCGTGATCTAGCATCATAAGCAAGGTTTTAATTTGTGAAATTCTCAGATTATCTCCATTGCAATTAAAAATATAGCAATTTTCGAACTGTTGTTATTCTTATACCTGCCAATCAATTTTTTACATTTTTAAATAAAAAGCCTTGTTTCCACCATCGCTGTTCATCTAGATGGTAAATAATGCAGAAAATTCATGTAGCATGTAGCACTACCGATTGCGATTTTCTATGGAGTTTCCAATGAAAGCAGCATTTGACACAACTTCTAATAATCGGAGGTCAATACGTGATCGCCTGTTTCTCGTAGCCGATGCAACTAAAGTTCCTAATCTTTTGTGAATCGACGCAAAGGGTATCTAATGAAGTGTAAAATGTATCAAATTTTTGAAATCTGGGGTAAGGTGAATTTTTTATGATGTTGAATCATAGCAATTTTCATGATTTTCTCTGCGAAAATGACATAGTGACCCCTTGGGTGTTTAGAGCAATACTTTACGATAATGGGTTTAAGTAAACAAAAACAAATGGAGCTTTTGCACAGAAAAATGTGTCCTTTTACCGAAACATAACGAATTTTGTGTTGTTTTCATCTGTAGTAACTATGGCAACAGAAGCAATTTTAGGTATAGGAACTTTTTTGACTGAGTATATATATATATGAAAAAAAAAAGTAGCTGTGCTGCAACTGTGATGATAACATAATCGTGTTATTTATCACCTTATGATAATATATAATTTCACACTGAAAATATCATTTTTTGTGTGTTTCAGATATGCATTAATTTCACTGCTCAGTATAAAATAAATGTTCCCCTTTCTTTCTTCTCTCGTTTTTTTATGGGTCTTGTTTGTTTGATAAGACGTTTAACGTCACCGTCAACACAGAATAGGTCATTTTGGAGACGTTGATTCCAATTTTGTGGGACTTTTACCCGACACCGAGATGAAATGACATCTCAAGCCCGTCCGCCCAATGATACCAATAGGGTTTATAAGCATGGACGGACCGACTCGCACCACTTTACCTGTGCTGGCCTAGATCCTCTACGCGGTTTACCAGTAATCGTGTGCGATCGGTTTCAGCTCTGCGTGGAAGCATCGTGCAGCCCATATATTTCTTCAAGCCCCAATGGGCGGGGGCCGTGTAATTTATGGGTAATAGCGTGAGGTGAAGCTGTTCTAGGTCTATTTTACTCGCCACTGAATCATCATTGACACGTTCATGTAATTGATACCCATATAATTCCATTTCTCCACCATTATGTACATTTCGAGCGATTTGATTGGTTGAAATATAAGTTGTATTCCATGAACAAGAATCTCAGGCCTAGTTCACACAGTCACAGGTAGTAATATAACGTGACGTCAAAGAGCATGTTTAAAACCCGCGCGTTACGTCATTGTATGAAGTGACGTCAACATTGTTTGTTTAAAAGATGAGAAATAATTGAAAACGTAAATGTTAGAAGAGAAATAAACGGAAGTGTTTTTTTTTTGGTCAAAGATGTCAGCTTCTAACTGAATAATCATTCCGCCGCGGCCGTTGGTAAAGTAGAAGTAAAACAAAGATCAGGAATCGATACAATTAACTTACTCCACCCATCAAAGAGATCAAAGGGAAAGAAACACAAACACCAAGCGACCAGACCATAATGGAAACCCAA
The DNA here is from genome assembly GCA_963580285.1 of Lucinisca nassula. Lineage (NCBI taxonomy): Eukaryota > Metazoa > Mollusca > Bivalvia > Lucinida > Lucinidae > Lucinisca > Lucinisca nassula. The sequence goes on from OY757022.1 coordinate 21,783,672, forward strand.
ACAAAGGAAGGCCACAAGGACAGCCCCCCCCCCACCACCCACAAAACGGCCACATGGCCATCCAAAATAAAAAGACACAAGCGACACACACAGTCAGCAACAAACAACACCACAAATAAACCGCCACAGAAGAACCGCCCCGGAACGGCCAGTGGAATGACCTCCACTGGGGGGCTCAAATCGACCCCACGCGGCCACAATCCCCGCCCCCACCCTCGCCGCGACCCAGAAAACAACCCGCTCAGTCCGCATGAAGCCCCCCCCCCCAACCCACCAGCGCAACACCCCCGTGAACACCAAAAACCAAAGAACCACAGAGGCGAGACAACGGCGAGGACTCGACAGCATCAAACAAGCAGTTGTTATACGAGGAACGAACATCGGTTAAATAATGACCTTCAAAGTTCGAAAGAATCCCAATAATTTACCATTTTGGTGGCATTTTTAATAGTTCGATGACAAAGTTGGAGTTATAAGGAATGAATTATCATTTTCGGGCTTCATGCAGTTTGTGAGTGATTCGCCGGAGACTATACATCGATTAAATCCACCAAAATGAAATTCATTACTATAATAAACCACATCCTTTACGTTTAAATGGGGCTTACTAGGATAAACATGTTTTTAACGGCCTTTTATTTTACATAAAAAACACACACACACAAAAAAACAACAAAAACAGACTGTAGGTACTCCTTGTGAAACGTTTCTGATAAGTATCCACAATCTGTATTTTGTTTGTTTGATTTGAGGTTTAACGGCTTCCTCAACATTATATAGATCAAATTGGAGACGCTACTTCCAATTTTTTAGGGACTCTTACAACATCTCAAGCCTTGCCACCCAATTAAATCTATAGGGTTAATGTGCATGGGCGGTCCGACTCGCACCATTTTGCTTGGGCAGGCTTACACCCTTTAAGCGGTTTACCAGTACTCGTATGCGGTCGGTTACAGCTCTGCGTGGAAGCACCATGCAGCCCAATCTATTTTTAGCAAAAATGTAGAAAAAAAGCACACAAAATCTGCAGAAATAAAAAATACACCCCACCTCAATACACACAATTCCTGTTGAGAAGACGCACTGTCTTTGCCGTACGAACTTAAACCGAATTCACGACTTACGACGAGAGTGGTTACATTTTTTACCACATTAATTAACCCATTTATGCCTAGCGTCCCATTTATAGGACATTGACAAACAGTGTAGACCAAGATCAGACGCCGCAGAGAACGGCATCTGATACGGGTCAACACTGACTGCTTTCTCTAATTATTACTGTCGACACAATAGATCTGAAACATATACAGTTGGAATTAACAACTCTAAACATATATAGCCCAACATATATTAGGTGGCAGCTTCTATTATCATTTGTCAGTTACCCCTTATAGTAAATGCATTGTAACACATTGACCCGATAAAGATATGCTATCTCAGGACAAATGAGTTTAATTAGGTCAGCGTGACATTGTAGTTTTATGAATAACCGGACTACTGGAAAAATGGCAAAAATGTTATTATTACGGGAAAAATTAAAAAAAAAAGATACATGTACTGGACAAAGTATGATAGGAAAAATTACGGTCAGCTGATGGTTGGTTGATATGAGGTTTAACGTCCCCGTCAACACTGTAAAGGTCATTTTTGAGACGTTGCTTCCAATTTTGTGGGACTTTTACCCGACACTGAGATGAAATGACATCTCAAGCCCTGTCGCCCAATTTAACCAATAGGATTTATTAGCATGGGTGGTCCGCCTCGCACCGCGGTTCCTGGTTTACCAGTACTAGTGTGCGGGCCAGATTCAGCTCTGTGTAGAAGCACCATGCAGCCCATATATTTCTTCAAGCCCCTTTGGGCGGGGGCCGTCGGTCAGCTGATACTTAATATATCGAAGGATTAGTTGGGGCGCACAACTGATCGTAAACTGTGTAAGTGTTTAATAAGAGTGTACAAGGGGATAAACTGATAAACAGAATACCAGATTCATGTTATTTGATACCAAGTTTATCAGGCTCGGCTTCAAGAATGCAAGTAGAATCGCTCGGCAAGCCTCGCAATTCTACAAGCGTTCTCGAAGCCTTGTCTAATAAACTTGATAACAAAAGACACGAATCTGGTATTCTCTGTATATGGGTTACATGTGCAGAATCATGGAGCATAGGGGCTTGAATCACTTTATTTGATGAAAAAAATATGGTACTATGTTAGTACATTTGTACTATGTTATAGACAATGTCTTTTCAGTATTGTGGGTTCTTTAACTCCAAAGTTTTCGAATTTCGAATGCAGCCCATCACTCCCAATTTCAATGCAGTATCATCCATAGGGGCTTGAATCACTTTATTTGATGAAAAAATATGGTACAATAAAAATATGGTACAATAATACCATATTTTTTAATCAAATATAGTGATTCAGGCACCTATGGTATCATTGTCACCTAACAAGGATGATGATAAGAATCTTATATAAGTGGGAGGCCGTCCCATTGGTCACTGTCCGGCATCACAAGACTTACCGGGTGATGCCGGACTATAATCTCCATCACGAAAACACGCCTAACTGTCCGGCACCACGAGACTTACCGGGTGATGCCGGACTATAGTCTCCATCACGAAAACACGCCTAAATAACATCGACCCCCTTGAACCCCACTTTCATATAGTAAAACTAGGGTTTACAGGGATAAACCGCCTCGATGAGGTGTTTCTAACGGGTACCTACAATCTATATTTCGAGCAGAAATAAGAAATACATCATAAGATTTTGTCTTAAAATTTGCAATTTTAAGGCTGTAAAATTTACAATGTTTTTGTATAGGCGTATTTTCGTAATGCGAGGGACGGTTTTCAACCATGTTCTCTTAATTTTCTTGCCTACCTTTCTTTCTGAGCATGAGTTTCCAAAGAAAAGTCACTTTGCCATCCGAAGCTGACATTATTGTAACGTTTAGTGACGTCAACCTTAATGAGGTCTTATTCAACCAATGCACATCAAACTGGTGAGAATACGCGTTTTTTTTTATCCTGTCCATGGTTAAGATAAATTTTCTGTCCTAGTCCCAGGATAAAATCAAGGATTTCCTTACCTGAGCCCAGTTGTTCAAAACTAACGACGTCATCAATTAACGTATCGTTCAAACGTTGATAATTGATATGAGCTAACACGCTAATATTTTTGCTGAAAAAAGGTGAGCAGCTTTTGCAAATGCAAAAGCTGCTCTCATTATTTTTCAGCAAAAATAACAGTATATTAGATATGGTACTTGCTAGAACAGTTAACAATTTGACCACTAACGAGCTCGTTAAGCTAACAATGCTTTGAACAACTGGCTTAGGTGTTTAGGAAAAATGATTCGAGCACTACAGTGAGTCATGGCAGCAGCGTTTGTTTGATTTGAGGTTTTACGTCCCCGTCAACACTGTATAGGTCATTTTGGAGACGTTGCTTCCAATTTAGTGGGACTTCTACCAGACACTGAGATGAAATGACATCTCAAGCTCTGTCGCCCAATGAAACCAAGCATGGACGGACCGACTGGCACCGCTTTGCCTGGGCAGGCTTAGATCCTCTAATCATGACAGCAGCGTACAGAGCAAATAGAGGATACCAGGTGAGTGCCTTTTGATATAAATTTTATCAAGCGAGGCTTCGAGAACATGCGTAGAATCGCGAGGCTTTCCGAACGATTCTACATGCGTTCTCAACGCCGAGCGATTTACAAGATCTTAACCCTTCTCTTGCAGAACATTCAGTTTAGCCACACCCATTTCTGACTTTGAACCAATCAGATTACTTGATGTAATTTATTCCTACAAATTCATAAACTGAATGTCAAACAGTGTAGATCCTGATCAGATTGCTTCTTCAGAAGCCATATGATCTGGATCTACACCGTTTGCAAAGATAGGGGTTGTCGTGAACAGCAAGATAAGGGTTAAGTTCGGTCGATTTCCGCTCTGCGCGGAAGCACCATATTGTCAAGTCTATTTCTTTAAGCCCCGATGGGCGGGGCGCTTTATCTGCGGGGAACGCGGATTCTTGTTGTATACCACTATATGGCGTTCAGGCGGCTCGTATAAGGTAAGCTTTTTAACCATTGTCCTGTTGAATAAATTATTATTGCCACACCCATTTCTAGCTGTCAATAAATCAAATTATTTGATATAATGTATTCGCTCAATCAAGGATTTGAATGACAAACAGTGGAGATCCTGAATGGAAATGTCATCCTGATCTGGATCTACATTATTGGTTATTCCAGTATTGTATGAATGTCATTTGACATGTCGCCAATAACAATTCTACAGCAGTACAACTGTACGGAACCCGGGAAGGGACATGATCTTTTTATTTTATAAGTTGTGCACACAACATATCTTGTCCGCACAAGACAACATAATTTATCTTGTGCGGACACCATGTTGTCTTGTGCAGACAAGATATTATCTTGTGCGCACAAAGTATTATCTGGTTGTGCGCACAAGATAATATGTTGTACGAACAAGATAATATCTTGTCTGCACAAGATAATATCTTGTTCCCACAACTTCCCAAGATCTATGTTGTGCAAACAAGATAATATGTTGTCCGAACAAGATAATATCTTGTGCAGACAAGATATTAAGTTGTGCGAACAAGATATCTTGTGCGAACAAGATATCTTGTGCGCACACGATAATATGTTGTCCGCACCAGATAAATTATGTTGTCCGCACAAGATAATATATTGTGCGAACAACATATCTTGTCCGCACTAGATAATATCTTGTTCGCACAACTTAATATCTTGTTCGCGTAACATATTTAAAAAAAATAGTTCATGTCCATTCCCGGGATCCGTACAACTGTAATATCGGTTTCTTCCTTTTCTTCAGTGCAAGTGATATCCACCGGTATTACTCAACCAGTAGCAGGGCAGCCATATGGAGCACCCGTAATCCAGACCGTTGCTTATCCACCAGCTCCAGGACCGGCTTATCCACCAGCTCCAGGACCGGCTTATCCACCAGCTCCTGGATCGGCTTATCCACAACCACCGGCCTACTCAGACCCAGCCCAGAAACAGTAGTAACATCAGTTGTGTTGATTTGCTAGTTTGTAGCTATTTTTTAACTGTTTTATTATTAATTTTAGCACAGATTACAATTCAACGTGTATATTTATTGTGAGTTGTGATGTGGTTTTACGGCCCAGTCAACAGCAAAGATCATATCGGATCGGTCAGTTACCTTCACTGTGCCCAGAAGGCTTAGACCCTCTGAGCGGTTAGCAAGTACTTAGTTTGATCCCCCAACCCCCGACAGTAACTGACAAAAGCCGGTGGGCCAACGACCAAGTCCCAATTAAAGCATCACGTGAACAAGTCCGTGAAATGAAGACCCCGCTAAACCCCACTTTATATAGAGAAAACTAGGGTCTAGGGAGGTATAAATTATCTTTATTATTTCTGCTTCAGGATATAGGTTGTGGGTACTCGTTAAATCCGCCTCAACGAGGCGGCTCTAACGAGCACCCCCAACCTATGTTTGCAGTATTTTTAAGAAAAATATCACGGATCTCAAGCCGACTCCCAAGGGATGGGACATTAGTACGGAACCCGGGATGGAACATACAATTTGTTTTTTAACCCATTTAGTACCGGAAAACCCAAAACGGGTACCAGGGCAAACAGTGCAGGCCCAGATCAGACGCCGCAAAACGCGGCGTCTGATCAGGGCCTACACTGTTTGCAAAAAGTTCAGCCAGATTCCTAATCAATTTTGAAGAAAACAACCCGACACCCTTAAATTTTGAAATGGACTCATGCTATATATAAGGAGGAAGATTCCATTTGGTACAAAACGGGTTAATATGCTGTGCGAACAAGATATTATCTGTTGTCTGCACAAGCTATTAAGTTGTGCAAACACGCTATTATCTTGTGCGCACATGATAATATAACCTGTGCGCACAAGATATTATGTTGTTCGCACAAGACAATATCTTGTGCGCACTAGGCATTATCTTGTTCGCACAACATATTAAAATAAATGGCATGTCCCTTCCAGGGTTTCGTACATTAGCAAAAGCAACGATAGGATAGAGTAGACAAACAAGAAGGTCTAGAGGGTCCTAATTCACTCACCTGAGTGTCTCTGTCTCCAGTACATTCTATAGGACTATGATTTCTCTTCATATGACTATGTTTGTGTAAAAATGTTTTGGGATGACATACTGAAGGTTTAAGAACTGTGTTTTCTTGCACACCAGACAAGGAAATCCGTGATTTTACCCTGGGATAGAAATTTATGTTCTGACCCTGGTGTTCCGACCCAGGCAACTAACATACATGCGCTTCAATTCTATTCAACTGCCGGAACTACTTGCGCACTACTTTTATTTTGTAAACAATATACATGTGCGAGCTGTCAAAACTAACCGGAGGTGTTGTGCAAGAAAAAGAATCCAATATGGGGTTCTGTTGTAGATGGGCGTTTCCAACCCTCGGGATGACCGTGCTTAGCGGAACCTCGGCGTAGCCTCGGTTCCGCTCAGCACGGTCATCCCTCGGGTTGGAAACGCTCATCTACAACAGAACCCCGTATCAGATTCTTATAATACAGGCCTTGGGAGGAATGTGATGGTGCATGGCAAATTCCGGGCCTTTCAACAAATTAGGATCATGTCAGTTGCTGTCAGTTAACCTAACCGCACTATTCATGGGCAGGCTTAGCCCTAAGTGGTTAACCAGTAATAAGTACACAAACTTTTGCCAGTAACTGACAACTTCTCTTCTTGAGTCAGCAGAAGTGGGGAGGGGAATGGTGGTAGAAAATACTGCATGATTAATTTCCATGGACGTACATGTATGTAGCAGGAGTTGGTCGAAAATCCGTACCTCTAGCTTCTCAGTCAGACGTGCTTCCGACAGTTACTACGCTAAGCAGCCCGGCTCCCCATCTATATGCCAAAGGACACATAAACGAATGTTTTGGGCCCCTAACTTTTGAGAAACTTGACAAAGCTGTGTACCAAATATCAAAGGCCATGTAATGTATATGGACCCTTGGGCGGGGGCCATTTTTGGCCGAAGGGCTATAATTTGAACAATCTTGGCACAGGTCCACTAGATGAAGCTGTGAACCAAATATCCAAAGCCTGGGCCTTCTGGTTTCATTCAAGAAGATTTTTAAAGGTATTCCCTATATAAGTCCATGTAAAACAAGTGGTCCCCTGCGTGGGGCCATTTTTTGGCCCAGGGCTGTAAGGTGAACAATACTGACAGAGGTCCACTAGACGAAGCTTTGTACAAAATATCAAAGGCATGGACATTCTAATTTCAGACAACATGTGTATTAAATGTTTTCCCTATATACGTCTATGTGAAACTAGAGGGCGAACAAGGTTTTAATGCAATTTGACATTGTGACCTACTTTTGACCCAACATGACCCATATTCAAACCATACCCAGATATCATCAATGCCAACATTATGGTAAAGTGTCATGAAGATTGAAGCAAAATTATGGCCTCTCGATGTTGAACAAGGTTTTAAAGAAAATTGATCTAGTGCCCTAGTTTTCGACCTGAAATGACCCATATTCACACTCGACCAAGACATCATCAAGGTAAACCTCTGGTAAAGTTTCATGAGTATTGAAGCAAAATTATGGTCTCTAGAGGGTGAACAAGGTTTTAATGCAATTTAACATAGTGACCAAGTTTTTGACCTGACATGACCCATATTCAAACTCTTCCCAGATATTCTCAAGGCAAACATTCTGGTTTGTTTGTTTGACTTGGGGTTTAACGGCCCCGTCAACACTGTATATGTCATTTTGGAGACGTTGCTTCCAATATTTGGGACTTTTACCCGACATTGAGATGAAATGACATCAAAAGCCCTGTCGCCAAATGAAACCAATAGGGTTTATAAGCATGGACGGTCCGTCTCGCACCGCTTTGTCTGGGCAGGCTTATTTCTCTAAGCCGTTTACCAGTACTCGTGTGCGGTCGGTTTCAGTTCTGCGTGGAAGCATCATGTAGCGCATCTATTCTTCAAGCCCCGATGGGCGGGGGCCGAAGCAAACATTCTGGTAAAGTTTCCTGAAGATTTAAGCAAATTTATGGCCTATAGAGGGTGAGCAAGGTTTCAACACAATTTGAACTAGTGATCTAGTTTTTGATCCAATATGACCCATATTCAAACGCGAATCAGACATCATCAAGGCTAACATTCTGGTAAAGTTTTGTGAAGACCCATATTCAAACGCGAATCAGACATCATCAAGGCTAACATTCTGGTAAAGTTTTGTGAAGATTGAAGCAAAATTGTGGCCCTTAGAGGGTGAAAAAGGTTTAAAGAAATATTACCTAGTGACCATGTATTTGACCTGACATGATCCATATTCGAACTTGACCTCGATACTATCAAGAAGATTGAAGCAAATTTGTGGCCTCTGGAGGGTGAACAAGGTTTAACGCAATTTTACCCATATTCGAACTTGACCACGATATTATCAAGACAAACATTCTGGTAAAGGTTCATGAAGATTGAAGCAAAATTGTGGCCTCCAGAGGGTGAGCAAGGTTTTAAAGACATTTGACGAGTGACATAGTTTTTGACCTGACATGACCCATATTCGAACTTCACCTCGTTAGCATCAAGACAAACATTCTGGTAAAGTTTCATGAAGATTAAAGCAAAATTGTGGCTTCTAGAGGGTGAACAAGGTTTTAACACAATTTGACCTAGTTACCTAGTTTTGGACCCGGCATAACCCATATTCGAACTCGACCCTGGTATAATCAAGGAACACATTCTGGTAAAGTATAATGAATAATGAAGCAAAACTTAGGCCTCTAGAGGGTGATCAAGGTTTTAAAGAAATTTGACCCAGTGACCTAGTTTTTGACCTGACATCCCCCATATTCGAACTTTACCTTGATATCATCAAGGCAAACATTCTGTTAGAGTTTCATGAAAATTGAAGAAAACTTATGGCTTATAGTTTGAAAGAAATCTGACCTAATGACCTAGTCTGTGATCTGACATGACCCATATTGAAACTTGACCTCGATATCAGCAAGACCAACATTCTGGTAAAGCTTCATGAAAATTGAAGCAGAATTGTGGCCTCCAGAAGTTGAACAATGTTTCAACGCAATTTGACCTAGTTACCTAGTTTTTTAAACGACATGATCCATATTCAAATTCGAACCAGATATCATCAAGGCAAACATTCTAATAAAGTTTCATGAAGATTGAAGCAAAACTTAGACCTCTAAAGGGTGAACAAGTTTTTGAAGAAAATTGACCTAGTGACCTAGTTTTTGAACTGACATAACCTATATTCAAGCTTGATCTTGATACCACCAAGGCAAACATTTTGGTAATGATTCATGAAGATGGGGGCAAAACTATTTCTTCTAGAGGGTGTTTTAAAGAAATTTGACCTCTGGCATAACCCATATTTGAAAATGAATTGATATCCTCAAGACAAAAATTCTGGTCAAGTTTCATGAACAATGAGGCAAAACTTTGGCTTCTAGAGGGTGAAAAATTTTAAAGAAATTTGACCTGGTGACCAAATAGTTGACATGACATGACCCATATTCAAAACTTGACCTTGATATCAAGACAAACATTCTGGCAAAGTATCCTGACGATTGAAGTAAAACGTGCCTTTAGAAGGTGAACAAGGTAAATTTTGACGACGCACGTACGGCGGACAAAAGCTCACCTTGAGCACTTCGTGCTCAGGCGAGCTAAAAATAACAACAACAACAACAACAACAACAACAACAACAAACAAACAGGCCCTCATTCCGTATAGCCTTTCAAAACGCAGTGAGACGTGACTGCACTTTTAATTTTGGACCCTTCCGTGTTTTAGGTAAGTCGCCTTTAACCCATTTAGTACCGGAAACCCCTAAAGGGGTACCTTGGCAAACAGTGCAGGCCCCGATTAAACGCCGCAGAACGCGGCGTCTGATCAGGGCCTCCACTGTTTGCTGAAAGTTCAGCCATTTTCCTAATTAATTTTGAAGAAAACACAACCTGACACCCCTAAATTTCGAAATGAACTTCTGCTTAAAATATGGAGGAAGATTCCATTTGTAACAAAAAGGGTTAGTTGATAATTTACATTGGGCGATAAAGTTTTCGTGAGATCCGTAGTGCATTGCCACAACATCTACATAATGGCATTATCAAACAAGAGTTGTCAGAAGACAACATAGCTCGCCTTTGGGGGCCTAAGATGGATGAGGGCAAGTTATCAAAAAAAAAAATTCTGTAAAAAAGCCCAACAGACTGCAGCAAATGAAAGAGAACCAAAAAGGAGCCCTAGTCATCCTGTTTTCAAGCCTTTCCACTGTAAAAAAAAAAAGATGAAAAAGAAATCTATATATAATAAAAAAATTCTACAAACTTCCAAGAAATAACAAGGCATTACAGACGATACAAATCCCCTCATGCAAGACAAATTAAAAAAAAGCCTAGCCAAGCATTTGTGTAAAAAATACATTATATTCATCAATAAATGTAGGTACTTAAGAGTGATGACAAAGTTTTTCTAAAAATTGCCACAGTGACCTTGACTTTGAGCCCCAGGCCCTGAAAATTGAACTGACTCGACATATTATCATACCCAACATTTGAATGAGTTAGCTTTAATTCCATTAATAAAAGTTTTTCTAAAAGTAGCCACAGTGACCTTGACCTTCAGCCCCTGACCCGGAAAGTCAAAGTCACTCAAGATATCATCATACCAAACATTTGTGTCAAGTTATATTAAAATCCATCAATAAATGAAGGCGCAAGAGCGATGACAAAGTTATTCTAAAAATAGCCACAGTGACCTTGACCTTCAGCCTCAGACCCTGAAATTCAAACTCGCTCGAGATATCAACAGACCCAACATTTTTGTAAAGTTTTATTAAAATCCATCCATAAATGTAGGCACTAGAGCGATCACAAAGTTTTTCTAAAAATAGCCACAGTGACCTTGACCTTCAGTCCCGCAACCTGAAAGTCAAAGTCACTCAAATTATCATCATACCCAATATTTGTGTGAAATTATATTAAAGTCCATCCATAAATAAAGGCGCAAGAGCGATGAAAAAGCTTTTCTAAAAATAGCCATAGTGACTTCGACCTTCAGCCCCAGACCCTGAAAGGCGAACCCGCTCGAGATATCATCAATACAAACGGGCTAAAAGTTATATTTGACAGTTTTTTTCGGTAGCAAACTTTCACATCGTGTGCTGTAAAAATCATTTATAGATCAAAGCACTGACAGCACTGTTGGGTCGATTGTCTTTGAGTGTGGATTTGAACATGTTTCGTTTATCCTTTAAATTCCTATACTATAAGCAAAATGTGTAGATTCTGATCAGACGCCGCACTTGGGTCGATTAATTATCAATTGACTAAAAGTTACTAACTACAGAAGCTTCCCGCCTAATATTGACCTCGTGACTATCACTGACCATGTTCAAAATCCAGGTCGAGCTATTTATAGCAGCGCTATAGTCTTTCCTTGTGACGTCAGTGCCCCATGTAGACTGGGCCGGGGAACATGGATATTGCAAACAGTGTAGACCCTGATCAGACGCCGGAGAAGAGAGCTTCATTAAATAACCGGTACGTTCATGGTGTAGATGGTCAGCGATAGTCACGTGGACAATAGCAGACGAGAAGCTTCTGTAGGTTGTTACTTTGGGTCGAATGAAAAAAAAAATCGACCCAAAAGATGGTAAACTATGCAACACGAACACCATGACTTAACAAAGCAACAACCGGACAGAAAATGCGGTATCAGAATACGTTGCGTGTTAAAAATGTATCATTTTGACAGAGCAGCAGATTGCTAGACCCTTCGTTTCATCCCATCGGTCAGACGTCGAAATTGATGGCTGGTCAGCTCTAGCCGCGCGTGTGTGTGAAGGTGGGGGAAGGGGGTCGTGGGTGTGTTCAGTGTTCTGTATTCGACGCCCAAGAATCTCCCAAATATGTTCCAGGGGCTTCTAGCTAGCCAAGCCAATGTCTCAATTCCATAACGGCGGGGTCTAGCACACATGTCCAGTGGCAAATGATTCGTTCTCAAAATGAGGCATGACTTCTGGCGCTAAACATGCAAAAATATCCAAACTCCATATTTAAACCGTGATAATGAAGCTGTGGAAAGTTGGTTATGACATCTAAGGTCTTCTTTCAACTCTGAGTTGACCATAACAAGATTCCTGTTATGGCTAATCCCTATTCAGAGTTGAAAGTCACAGCGCAGATCAAAGAGTCAGTTTCGAGCTAGTATGTAGAAATTATAGTAAGTCGAAATTTCGAGATAGTAAGTCGAAATTTCGAGTTACTAAGTCGAAATTTCGAGTTATTAAGTCGAAATTTCGAGATAATAAGTCGAAAATTCGAGATATTAAGTCGAAATTTCGAGTTACTAAGTCGAAATTTCGAGATATTAAGTCGAAATTTCGAGTTATTAAGTCGAAATTTCGAGATAATAAGTCGAAATTTCGAGTTACTAAGTCGAAATTTCGAGATATCAAGTCGAAATTTCGAGTTACTAAGTCGAAATTTCGAGATATTAAGTCGAAATTTCGAGATATTTAGTCGAAATTTCGAGTTATTAAGTCGAAATTTCGAGAAACTAAGTCGAAATTTCGAGATAATAAGTCGAAATTTCGAGTTATTAAGTCGAAATTTCGAGATAATAAGTCGAAAATTCGAGATATTTAGTCACAATTTCGAGTTATTAAGTCGAAATTTCGAGATACTAAGTCGAAATTTCGGGTTAATAAGTCGAAATTTCGAGATACTAAGTCGAAATTTCGAGATACTAAGTCGAAATTTCGAGTAACTAAGTCGAAATTTCGAGATAGTAAGTCGAAATTTCGAGATAATAAGTCGAAAATTCGAGATACTAAGTCGAAATTTCGAGATACGAGTCAAAAAAATAAAAGTTAAAGTTGCCCTAAAGCTCCTTCGTAGAAAACCGTATTAAATTGATTAAATTACAATTTTAGACAAAAAAATATGTTATTTTCAAAAAGTTCTGTTACTAATGAAGAATTTACGAAAGAGCATTAGGGCCACTTTAACTTTTATTTTTTTGACTCGTATCTCGAAATTTCGATTTAGTATCTCGAATTTTCGACTTATTATCTCGAAATTTCGACTTACTATCTCGAAATTTCGACTTAGTAACTCGAAATTTCGACTTATTAACTCGAAATTTCGACTTAGTATCTCGAAATTTCGACATAATAACTCGAAAAAATTTCGACTTAGTATCTCGAAATTTCAACATAATAACTCGAAATTTCGACTTATTAACTCGAAATTTCGACTTAGTATCTCGAAATGTCGACTTAATAACTCGAAATTTCGACTTAGTAACTCGAAATTTCGACTTAATAACTCGAAATTTCGACTGAGTATCTCGATATTTCGACTTACGAGATATTAAGTCCTATACACAGTTAATGTTAAACACCCCGTTTCATTATACCCCAGCTTTGAAAACAAGTTTACATCAAGCAGATTATGCAAATTATGTGATAACATTGTGAGACTATGGTCATTATCGGCTTACTTGTATCGTGTAAACGCCAATGACCTTTCTCAGTGTATTTTATCACATGTTCTTTCATTCTTCTTTCTCTCTATATTGGCCAATATTAATTTTATCAAATATTTCTCAAGAACTATAAAACTAGAGGCCCAAAACATATGTATCATGTAAGAGTCAGAGGGTTGTCTGTCTCATCAGGACGTCGCGCATTCAATCCCGTTTCACGGCCCCCGTCCATCGGGGCTTGAATAAATGGATAGGCTGCATAGTGCCTAGACGCAGAGCTGAAATCCGACCGCACACGAGTACTGGTAAACCGCTTAGAGGAGGTAAAGCCGTGCGAGTCGGACCGTCCATGCTTATAAACCCTATTGGTTTCATTGGGCAACAGGGCTTAAGATGTCATTTCATCTCAATGCCGGGTAAAAGTCCCACAAAATTGGAAGCAACGTCTCCAAAATGATCTTTACAGTGTTGACGGGGAGGTTAAACCTCAAATCAAACAAACAATGCGACAGGGCTTGAGAAGTCATTTCATCACAACGTTGGGTAAAAGTCCCACAAAAGTGGAAGCAACGTCTTCAAAATGACCTACACAGTCTTGACGGGGACGTTAAACCTCAAATCAAACAAACAAATTAAACCCCGTTTCAGTAAAATAAAAGCGGGCTAAAAGTCATATTTGACATTTTTTTTCGGTACCAAACTTTCTCATCGTGTGCTGTAAAAACCATGTATAGATCTAAGCACTGACAGCACTGGTGGGTCGATTGTCTTCGAGTGAGGATTTGAGCATGTTTCGTTTATCCTTTAAATTCCTATACTATAAGCAAAATGTGTAGATTCTGATCAGACGCCGCACTTTGGTCGATTAATTATCAATTGACTAAAAGTTACTAACTACAGAAGCTTCCCGCCTTCTATTGACCTCGTGACTATCACTGACCATGTTCAAAATCCAGGTCGAGCTATTTATAGCAGCGCTATAGTCTTTCCTTGTGACGTCAGTACCCCATGTAGACTGGGCCCGGGAACATGGACATTGTAAACAGTGTAGACCCTGATCAGACGCTGCAGAAGAAAGCTTCATGGAGTAGATGGTCAGCGATAGTCACGTGTACAAAAGCAGGCGAGAAGCTTCTGTAGGTTGTTACTTTGGGTCGAATGAAAAAAAATCGACCCAAAAGATGGTAAACTATGCAACACGAACACCATGACTAACTTAACAAAGCAACAACCGGACAGAAAATGCGGTATCAGAATACGTTGCGTGTTCAAGATGTATCATTTTGACAGAGCAGCAGATTCCTAGACCCTTCGTTTCTTCCCCATCGGTCAGACGTCGAAATTGATGGCTGTTCAGCTCTAGCCACGCGTGTGTGTGGTGGTGGGGGAGGGGAGGGGGGGGGGGGGGCGTGGGTGTGTTCAATGTTCTGTATTCGACGCCCAAGAATCTCCCAAATATGTTCCAGGGGATTCAAATCCGGGCTTCTAGCTAGCCAAGCCAATGTCTCAATTCCATAACGGCGGGATCTAGCACACAGGTCCAGTGGCAAATGATTCGTTCTCAAAATGAGGCATGACTTCTGGCGCTTAACATCCAAAAATATCCAAAATCCATATTTAAACGTGGTAATGAAGTTGTGGAAAGTTGGTTATGACATCTGAGGTCTTCTTTCAACTTGAGTTGACCATAACAAAATTCCTGTTATGGCTAATCCCTATTCAGAGTTGAATGCACAGCGCAGATCACAGGGTCAGTTTCGAGCTAGTATGTAGAAATTATAGTAAGTCGAAATTTCGAGTTAGTATGTCGAAATTTCGAGATAGTAAGTCGAAATTTCGAGTTATTAAGTCGAAATTTCGAGATAATAAGTCGAAAATTCGAGATATTTGGTCGAAATTTCGATATACTAAGTCGAAATTTCGAGTTACTAAGTCGAAATTTCGAGATATTAAGTCGAAATTTCGAGTTATTAAGTCGAAATTTCGAGATAATAAGTCGAAATTTCGAGTTACTAAATCGAAATTTCGAGATACTAAGTCAAAATTTTGAGATATTAAGTCGAAATTTCGAGTTATTAAGTCGAAATTTCGAGATACTAAGTAGAAATTTCGAGATAATAAGTCGAAAATTCGAGATATTAAGTCGAAAATTCGAGATATTTAGTCGAAATTTCGAGATACTAAGTCGAAATTTCGAGTTAATAAGTCGAAATTTCGAGATACTAAGTCGAAATTTCGAGTTACTAAGTCGAAATTTCGAGATAGTAAGTCGAAATTTCGAGATACTAAGTCGAAATTTCTTGATACGAGTCAAAAAAATAAAAGTTAAAGTGGCCCTAATGCTCTTTCGTAAGAATTAGATATAAAATTTGTAAAAATAAATTAACGACTTAGTTCTTCCATCGTATTCCTATTCATCTTATATAGCTTTTGGCAAAATGCTCCTGAACCTACATTCCAATGCTAATTTAAAACTTTGTAGAGTGGAAGTCGCATTCCTATTCATCTTATATATCTTTTGGCAAAATGCTCCTGAACCTACATTCCAATGCTAATTTAAAACTTATTACTTTCTCATTGATTTTTTTTATAAGTCATGACTAGGAAGAAAATTTCTCAAAGTTTACAATGATATATACAATTTTATCTCAATTAAAAACATAGGTCTTCCATTTTGATTTGAAAATAAGGAAGTCAGCTTTTCGGCACCTGAATTTTCTCTCGTGAAAATGGCTAAGTCCACGAGCGCCAGCAGGACAAGCTAGTCATGGGTAGAAAGGGCTAGGGTCGATAAGGGCCATTTTTGGCCTCATCTTCAAAATCATTCAAATTGTGCCAAATGACAAAATATTAGTTGCGATTTTGAAAAATGTAAATAGTTGTAACATTTGAAGTCTGTTGCCATGGCAACACGCGTTGAAAGAAAGACACCGTTTTCCCTAGCAAAAGATTGTGCTGCTTTCTTTTTGATTGTTAAACTGGCATATATCATAATGCTTTTTATTCAAAGATGTAGTGGTATATGCTAAACGAGGCTTTTAGTTAAGAAAAGTCATATTATCCAATAAGAATACCCGCTGGAATTATGCCCCCCCCCCCCCCACCAGAGGGGAGGGGACATATTGTTTTTGGTGCGGATCCCGTTTGCGTCGGCGTCAGCGTCGGCGTAGCCTATTTGAAGCATTATATCTCCTGAACCTATGGATGGATTTTGACAAAACTTGCATAGACACATTACTAGCATAAGAATAAACAGCCTTTAGGTCATGATGACCTTGGCCTCATTTTCAAGGTCACAGCGATCCAACAACTGTAATTTTGGGCCAAAAAATGACTTGTCTGCACTCTGTCTTATTAACAAATTGATTATTTTTCGTCAAACTTGGTACAATATATAATTACAACATTCCGCAGATATGGTTAGAAATTGGTGACCTTGACCTCATTTTCAAGGTCACAGCGACCCCAAACAACCGCTTGTCTGCACTCTATCTTATTAACGAATTGATTAATTTTAGTCAAACTTGGTACAATTTATCATTACAACATACCACAGATATGATTAGATTTTGGTGACCTTGACCTCATTTTCAAGGTCACAGCGACCCCAAAACATAATTTTTGGGTCAATTACTGCATCGAGCTCGGTGCAGTTCGTAACTGTCTGTTTGGAATTTTGTTCGGCTCTGGTGCAAACAAGAAAAACTCTATCTTGCAACTGTTAATAACATTGAAGGTCTTCTTTTTGCATTGGTCGTGGGTGTGCTTTTACGGTCCTTTCAAGATAATTTTACTGCTTTCGAGCCGATCGTCAACCAGAGGACGATAAAAACCGGAGTATCTGGAAAAAATAAACACCTGGCCTTCCTTTGCAGAACTTGGCGTCTAACATGACCCGAGTGGGACTCGAACCTACAACACAGAGAGACCTTATCAATTAAGAGACAGCTAGCACTCTTACCCAATTAGCCAATGAAGTCTGTAACAATGAACGTGCCCTAAGGTGCCCGAAAGCAGTTCTCTGTTTAAATAATCTCTGGTTTGACCGTCGTCTTGACTGGCCATGAAAAGCCCTAAGGCCTGTGTAATGAAAATGTATTTTTTCATGTTAATGTTGCTCTTTTCAGCATCTCTATTTTCAGTCACTATCTCTCTCTCTCTCTCTCTCTCTCTCTCTCTCTCTCTCTCTCTCTCTCTCTCTCTGAAATGTATTTTTCTGTTAATGTTGCTGTTTTCAGCATCACTACAATCTCCCTCTCTCTCTAAAATATTTTTTTCTGTTAATGATGCTGTTTTCAGCATCTCTACATACAGCTCTCTCTCTCAATCTCTCTCTCTCTCTCTCTCTCAAATGTTTTTATCTGTTAACGTTGCTGTTTTCAGCATCTCTACACACACACACACACACACACACACACACACACACACACACACACACACACACACACACACACACACACACACACACACACACACATTGAAGCTATACCTATGGCAATCAGACGCCGCGTTCTGATGCGTCTAGTCTGGGTCTACACTGATTGCCAAACCCAGTGCATGGCCCTTTTACACAATACTATGATCTCACAATGGAAAGAAAAGCGTGACTGTAATTTCCTACAAATCAGGCACAGTCACGTGGACATTATCAACAACGTTCGGCTAGTGTATAATAACTTTAGGTCGACTAACAAACAATCGACCCAGTCACAATGCAGGCTGAAAACAATAAGAATTGTCCATCCAAGAGAAAAAAAGTGATCCGGGTATACATAACCAAAGCATACCCACATCCCGGCCATATCCTAATTAGCCTTGGTACACCCGCTTCTCTTGAACAGAAGACTTTGGCGTATCATCTAAATTGTTTGATTTGAGGTTTCACATCTCAAGCTCTGTCACCCAATGGAAAAATTAAATTGCGAAAAATGATGTAGGCCTAACCCATCAGTGCGGTATGAGACAGATATCATTTCAGTGCATTGTGTGTTAAACTTTTTATCGTCTGAGCCTTCTAAGTAGAAATTAAAACCGTCTTTCACAAGAGCTTGCATGTACGAATAGTTTTTGTTTGTTTGATTTGAGGTTTAACGTCCCCGTCAACACTATAAAGGTCATGTTGGAGTCGTTGCTTCCAATTTTGTGGGACCTATTTCCCGACATTGAGGTGAAATGACATCTCAAGCCCTGCCGCCCAATGAAACCAATAGGGTTTATAAGCATGGACGGTCAGACTCGCACCGCATGTACGAATAGTAATAAAGAGAAAATAGCAGCCGATTAGATTCATATGCAAAATGAAACATGATTCAATGCAGAGGCGCGGGAAAAAATGAAAACCAGGTAGAGTCCTGCACCTCTTCTAGATCAGTCCACAGTTTGAAATTGATATCCATGGGATTCTATATTTTTTAAAAAAAAAAAAAAAAACACTTTCTTAACTCGTCTGTTATGGAACAACATGTATATATAACGAGCGCTGACAATTTCAAACGCGCAACCATGGTCTCTGGCACTAGTTGGGAGTTGTCAACTTGTCAGTATTATACCGTTTTGTTTGTTTGATTTGAAGTTTAACGTCCCCGTCAACACTGTAAAGGTCATTTTGGAGACGCTACTTCCAATTTTGTTGGACTTTAACCCGACATTGAGATGAAATGACATCTCAAGCCCTGCCGCCCAATGAAATCAATAGGGTTTATTAAGCATGGACGGGCCGTCTCGCACCGCTTTGCCTGTGCATGCTTAGATCCTCTTAGCGGTTTACCACTACTAGTGTGGGGGTCGGTTTAAGCTCTGCGTGGAAGCATCATGCAGCCGATAGGCCTATATTTCTTCGAATGCCATTAAAATAGGTGCATCGAAGATGGAACGTGGTAACTCAGTTGATAGTGCCCTTGCGTCTGATGTTAGAGGTCCCGGATTCGATCTCCGACAGTGGAGATAATGACATTATTTGCAGCGATGAGTCCACAAAGTGCACACTTCGTTGGATCCGTGTGTGTGTGTGTGTGTGGGGGGGGGGGGGGGTACGTTTACTGGAGGTCATAATTTAAGAAAAATAATGTTTACTCCTGCATGCAAAGACTGCCGGGACGCAACGTCGTATCGCTCTCGGTCCGACGCTGACCCGCTGTTTGATGCTGGCTTGGCCGTCCCCCGGTGCAAGTTAAAGATTTCAACTATAGTTAATAAGGCCTATGTGACGTAGCCTACATCAAATGTGGTGGCAACTCCGGTTAAATACCGTGAATTGCAAGGGAGGCTATTCATGCACAGATAACATTAGCCGAAACAAAAAGATAAAACAGTAACAAAAACAGCATATTAGAAAGACATCGATTTAATTTATTGTAACTTAAATTCATTTTGTATTTTAGTTCAATGAGTAGGTTTATAAAAGTAGATATATTCACATCTAGATCTAGAATAATGCAAATAGTAAGAGCTAGTCAGATTTATGCAGATTTATCCTTGATCTAGTTTGAAATATAATTCAATGCCGTGACAAAATATTTTAACGAAAACAAGCGAAATAAATTCTTCATTCATGTCAAAAATGTCTCAAAGGTCAATAAAATGTACGTTTCACCAAGGCTTTTGGCTGTTGTCAAAGGGTCTCTACTTGTAATTTTAACTATCGCACCACCCCTCAACCAACACCAAACATTGGTGATAAGACGAACTGGACGTTATATTTCTTTTGCGACATTTTTCATGTTGGTTGAGGGGTGGTGCGGTACTTAATTTTCCGTGGAAACATGTCAAAACAACTAAAAATTTCAGGAAAATGGCGTTTCGACCTTCCTTAGTGACGTCACCATAGCAATACGTGCGTACGATCCGGCGTTCTAACAGCATTTCTTGAAACGTTATATGGTGTTCTAATTTAACACGTATAAACCTATGTAAACATGTAATTTTGATTTTGCTGGAAAATCGAGGCCAAAAATGCACCTTATCGACCCTAGCCCTTTACTTAAGCGCAGTCTCATAATGTTTATTTATTTATTTATTTATTTGAAGATTTATCAATTAATTAATTAATTTATTCCATCTGTAGAAAGAACTCGGGATCTGCATGATAATTTGTGACGAAAAGCTGTAAAACTTAGGAAAGAAAGAAATGAATGAATGAATGAATGAATGCGTGATTTTCCTTAATTCTTGGTAATGCATGGTATCATGTCTTAAATATAAAATAAGATCGAATGACTGACTGTGAGACAGACAGGCGCACAGACGAACGGAAAGAAGAAAGGACGGATGAAAGAAGACTCTAAGTTATATATAAAGGCTGAATATAATACGTAGAAAAACTACAATTGGCTACCATTATGTAGAATTTAAATTAAAAGGCATTGAGAACAAATTATAATTAGATGTTTGGCATGATAATTAGGAGCGTGATGATGCTAGAGGCCCCCGGTTCGATCCCCGAACACGCTCCATTGGCATCATTTGCAGGGATGAATGCCAAAAAGTGCGCGGTCCTTCGGATCGGGACGTTAACTGGAGGCCCCCTGTGCCATCTCTTGTGCAGGTTAACCCATTCAGTACCAGAAACCCCTAAAGGGGTACCTTGGCAAACAGTGCAGGCCCAGATCAGACGCCACAGAATGCGGCGTCTGATCGCCACAGAATGCGGCGTCTGATCAGAGCCTACACTGTTTGCAAAAAGTTAAGCCATTTCCCGAATCAATTTTGAAGAAAACACAACCTGACACCCCTAAATTTCGAAATGGACTCCTGCCATATATAAGGTGGGAGAGTCCATTTGATACAAAAGGGGCTAACGACCCCTACCGTAATTACATGATTACTGTGTAGGCTTTCAATCCTGCAAACCTGGTATGTATGTAATGTACATCTGCGAGTGATGGTCAAATGTGACCGATCGCAGTTTTGGTAGAAAGAAAGAAAAAGAAAGAAAGACAGTTTTATTGCAATCATTTTTAGTAGGCCTTCGCAGAGTCGAACTTTGTTTGCCGCTTTGCCCGGCGGGCGGACTTATCAGATGAAGAACATCATTAAAATTTACATATTGGCTCATTAACAATTTGTTGAGCCAAAGTTGCAGACATGAATTCAAAAACTTTAACACAATGAAAGCACACCTATACAAATATATTGTAAATTTTACCGCCGAAAAAAGGAAAAATTTCAGATGAAAAATTGTGATAGTTTTCTAATTATCAAAATATAAATTGTGCGTACATAAGTACCCACAATCTATATTTTAGAGCAGAATTAAGATAAATAAGGTTAACCCATATAGCCCCCAGTTTTACTATAAAAAGTGTGTTTAAAAAGGGATAAAACTTATTTTTTCTCATTTCTTCTCTAAACTAGAACAGATTGTGGGTATTCGTTACAACCAGTTCTAACGAGTACACACAGTCTATATTTTGTGCAGAAATAAGAAAATAACCGAATTTATCATCCTAAACTTTTCTTTCTGTTTTTTTTTTCGGTGTAATCTGCAAAAGAAATTTCAGACTTTTGGGAGAAAGAAAAGGCTGAAAATCAAAACTGAAAAAAAGACAGAAAAGGCTGAAAATCAAAACTGAAAAAAAGCAGAATAACAAATGAAATAAATACTGCACACTACAAATATCAGCAATTACTAAAAGAAAATGAGAAATCTAAGGATATGACAATTTCAGAATTAACAGAAAAAATAAGACTCTTGGGATTGTAACAAAATTAAGAACACGCGAAAAACTGATTCCACTGATTAAGGACACCTTGAAAGAGAACCAATTATTCGGGTATATAAAAGTGACAATCGCGCAATAAACACAGTTTATGGTCAGGCGACCGAATATCTTAACCCATCAATGGCAAAGGAATCCATCCAGGTATAAAGTTTATAGTTGTCCATTTTCAATGTTTGGAGTGTTGAAACGATTTCTTTTCTTTGTCAGAAGTTTCACAAAAATATGTAGAATAAGCAACCAGTGTAGACCTTGATCAGACACCAATTTCTGTGGTGCATTATATCGTTTACACTGCTTGCGAATGCCTCCCAAAAGGGATGCTTGGCACATATGGGTCAAAACTTGTTAGTTAAATAAATAGCTTACAGCAAAGTCATAAAACATCAATAATAGGGATAACATACCTATGTTAGATTATAGACCATTTTGTTTCAGGATTTGCCTGATGGTAATTTGGGACGTTTTCCTAATTCTTTTCAAAAAGTATATTGTGGGCACTCGTAATCCACCAAAAACGATTTTTTTTTAAATATGAAAATCGTGATATTTTTCATATTTGTGATAAAAATATACATTGTGGGTAAGCGTTAGAACTGCCTCGGCAAGGCAGTTCTAACGAGTAGCCACAATCTGTTTTGAAGCAGAAATAAGAAAAATAATGTATACCCTGTAAACCCCAGTTTTACTATATTAATGTGGTCAAAATTGTATAGACATGATTGCGTGATGTGTGCCCATTTTAACCCTGATCCTGCAGAACACGACAGCCCCAGCATTAACAAACAGTGCATGTCCCGATTAATCTGATCAGGATCTACACTGTTTACTAGTACACATATTCGATCGGTTTTAGCTCTGCAAGCACGCTCTGTCTGGACAGGCTTAGACCCTCTAAGCGGTTTACCGGTACTCGTGCGCGGTTGGTTTCAGCTCTGCATGGAAGACTCATGCAGCCCATCTATTTCTTCAAGTCCTGATGGGTGGGGCCCAATTGTGCTGTGATTCTTCTGTTAATGATAAAGGACAAAGACTAGACAATATAGCAGTACGATCAAAGTCTACACGAATAATGAAAATACTAGGTGGTTGAATGGGCCGCTGATGATTGTTTGAATATTGAGATAATAATAACTATCATATAATAATCAATAATTGCTCTTCTTAACTTCTGACCTGAGCTTATTACACTTTTTCATGTTCGACTCATCTGAGCATGAAATTAATAGTGTTTATAAATGCTAAAGTTTTGTATGGGCTGAAGTTGTCTATCCTCCCATTACGAAAACACCCCTATTCATATATTATTGATATTTTTCAACTTTTCTGATTGATATTTTTCACACATCTACTTAAAACATAGATTGTGGGAACTCGTGAGAACTGCTTCATTGAGGCACTATACCCGTAATCTTTTTGTGCGTGTGTGTGGCGGGTTGGGGGGTGCGCAGAATAGGAAACATTATGTATACCCCTGTAAACCCAAGTTTTAATATCTAAAAGTGGGGGTTTAATGGGGTCAAAATTATAAAGGGGTGTTTTCGTAATGCTAAATAACGTTGAAATGTTGAAATTGTTGGTATCTAAACATTTAGTGGCGGGCTAAATTACATGCCCAGTTGAGTAATGCAAAAATATGTTTCAATATCACGACCTACGATTTTAGTAAATGCATGTATTTTGCGCCCTGATATGAATTAACCGAAGGCAAGGCACCCCTGATCATTAACGAACAAATTGATTATAGCAAACACACGAAGTGTGGAATTAGAGAGAAAATTCTTGAACTTTTAGCTTTCCTCGATACATCTCAACCTCATATTGTTGCAATTCAGGAAACAAAGATTGACAGTTCAATTACTACATCTGAGCTTTTCCCTGAAAATTGTCAGTACTGTGTGTACAGAAAAGATAGGAACTCTAATGGCGGTGGGGTGATGTTGCTCATTCATAGAGACATCCCTCACATGCCATTCATGGAACTTGAAAATGACACCGAATCGGTCTGGGTTAAGGTTTTTGCAAATAAAACTTCCCACTTCGTAGCAAGTTGGTATCGACCACCAAATGGTACAATCGAAAACTTCCAGTTGTTTAAAGACCAACTGGATTGCATTAAATTGCAGCATAAGGGTAAAAACCTCCCGGCTGTACATGTTCTAGGTGACCTCAACTTCAGAGACATTGCTTGGCCCGACAGGCTCAGCAAACAAGGCACAATGCTGAGTCAGTCGGAAGGACAAATATTAATTGACATTATGAACGATCATGGTCTTGAACAAATTGTTAACTTCCCAACTCGTGATAAGAACACATTGGATCTGATCCTTACGACTTTGCCAGGACAATTCGAAGACATTCATTCCCCAGATAAACTAAGTGACCACGATGTTGTCTCCGGATATTTAAAAATTCACATCCCACCAATAAAGAAACCTCGGAGGAAGGTGTACTCATATCAGAAAGGTGACTATGAAACTATGAGGAAGGATGCACTCAGATTTGCAGAGGAGAATTACTTTAATGGTCATTCAGATGCTCGGTCTGTACAGGAGAATTTTGATTTGATAACTTCTTTCATTCATACTTCGGCCGAAAATCATATCCCCTCAAAAACTAGTAGGTCTGTATCTTCTATTCCCTGGATCACTCCAGAGATAAGAAGGAAAATTCGCAGAAGGAATAAGATTCATGCAAAGGCAAAAAAGACGGGAAATGGTAAACTCCGGACAAAATTTGAAAACTTGAGACGTGAAATCAAGTTTGATATAAAAATTCAGCATGATTTGTATGTGAATAACTTGGTAGGTGATGTAAAGGCAAATCCCAGAGACTTCTACAGATATATTAATAGCCAGAAGAAAGACAGGCAAGGTATCCCGCCCCTTAATAAAAGGGGAGGGGACGGGGTTGCTGAATCAGACTCTGAAAGGGCAGAGGAACTAGTTGGTCAATTCAATGATGCGTTTAATAAAACTGAGTTCACGGAGGTTCCATTGACTGGAAGATCGGCCCCATTCATGAATAATATTGTTGTGACAGCTGCAGGAGTGATCAAATTACTTCAAGGCTTAAACCCCAGTAAGGCCTTAGGACCTGATGAGCTTCATCCTAGAGTCCTGAAGGAACTAGCAAATGAGTTGGGTCCAGTTTTTGCACACTTGTTTCAACAGTCTCTTGATACGGGTGAAATCCCCAAAGAATGGCTCTTAGCAAACATCTGCCCACTCTTTAAAAAAGGAGATAGGGCTCTTGCCCGTAATTATCGCCCTGTGTCTCTGACTTGTGTTCTGTGTAAATTACTGGAACATATAGTCTGCTCGAACATCATGGCCCACTTGGACGAACATAAACTTTTGTCAGACAGACAACATGCATTTAGGAAAAGGCACAGTGTGAAACTCAGCTAAGCACAGTTATTAATGACTGGGGAAAAATCTTGGACAAAGGGGGGCAGGTGGACACATTTATTCTGGACTTCGAACAGGCTTTTGACACCCCTCCTCATGAACTACTTAAATCTAAGTTATTTGGTTATGGAATTGGGGGAAAGACCCTCAAATGGATAGATTCCTTTCTTTGCTACAGAAAACAGCGGGTTGTTGTTAATGGTGAATCTTCGGAGTGGGCTCCAGTTTTGTCTGGAGTCCCGCAAGGGACCGTTCTTGGTCCACTTTTGTTCTCCCTGTACATCAATGATATTTCCACTGACATTGACTCAGAAATAAGACTGTTCGCAGATGACTGTGTTTGTTACCGGGAAATTAGAGATTCAGATGACTCATTGAAACTTCAGGCTGACATAGATAGATTAGGATGTTGGGCACGTAAATGGGGCATGAGA
This sequence comes from Lucinisca nassula, assembly GCA_963580285.1. Classification (NCBI taxonomy): domain Eukaryota; kingdom Metazoa; phylum Mollusca; class Bivalvia; order Lucinida; family Lucinidae; genus Lucinisca; species Lucinisca nassula. Next base: position 21,809,816 of record OY757022.1, read on the forward strand.
TTTCAGCCAGTTAAATGCAATATTATGCAGATAACTAGGAAGAGATCCAATAAAGTTGAGGCTTCTTACACCTTAGAGGGAACGGTCCTCGAGAATGTGGACTCCATTAAATACCTTGGAGTGACAATCTCACACAACTTGAGATGGTTTTTTTTTTTTTTTTTTTTTTTTTGGTTTGGGTTTTACGGCCCTTTCAAGATTATTTCACTCATATCGAGCCGATCGTTAATCAGAGGTGGGCGAAAACCGGAGTACCCGGAGAAAAACCACCTGACCTTCCGTTGCAGAACTTGGCGTCTCACACGTGGCCCGAGCGAGGCTCGAACCTACGGCGGTGAGAGACCTAATGACTAAGAGTCAGCGCTCTTATCCACTAGGCCACGGAGGCCCGTTACTTGAGATGGAATACTCATATTAGCAACATGTGTACTAAGGCAAATAGAACGCTTGGTTTCCTGAGGCGAAATCTTCATCAGTGCCCTCAGGATGTAAAAGAGGCAGCATATAGAGGTCTTGTTCGCCCAATCTTGGAATATGGTAGTTGTATCTGGGACCCCAGTGGAGTGGTCCTTAACGATGAAATTGAGAAAGTTCAGAATAGAGCTGCTAGATTTGTAACAGGCAATTACTGCTTTGAAACTGGGAGCATGACAGGAATACTTGGAAAATTAAAATGGGAGTCTCTCAAGAAAAGGAGAAAAGACAGTAGGCTAATCCTTTTATACAAAGGTCTAAAGGGTGCTGCAAGCATTCCAACAGATGACCTTGTTCCCCCAGCTAGACACTGCAGAAATCACCATTCGTTGGCGTTTCAGACCCTTAGCGCAAGAACTGACATTTATAAAGAGTCGTTCTTCCCCAGAACCATTAGAGATTGGAATGCCCTTCCCGAGTCGATTATTTCGACAGCTGAAGGTGCTGATGATTGTGTAGCTAAATTTACCTCTTTGGTTAGAGCTAGGGACTAACTTCCCACATCACAGGTCCTGGTGTATGAATGTCATTTGACGTGTCACCAGTAACAATTCTGATTCTGATTCTGAAGTGTTTGCTTTACTGTAGAGAGACTGGAACAACATACTTAGGCACCCAAATCTCGCCTGGAATCTCGTTCAGTTTCTCGCGACAATCCACCATCTTTACAGAGTTCATGAGAATTGTATTCCTATCCAAAAATTGCTTCTCAAAACCAAAAGGAGTTAAGAACTATTAAAACAGAAACACGAAATGCTTCGAAATAATTTTAAAAAGCTCTTTTCGAAGACCGATGCCTCATCAAACGCTGAAGTTTGGTCGCGGGAAAGTTTCGAAACTACGTCACGCGTTTAAATTAATTGAAACGTACCGCACTGAGCCGCAAAGGTTAGACGGTAAAACCCAGCACCGCGACTGGACCAACGGGTAACCGGAGCATTTGCCGAAGCATTTACCGGAACTTCTCGGTAGGGTGGAAAGCGCTTCTCGCCTAGCCAAGTAATTAAAACTTTTCACAAACTAACACTCAGGGGTATAAAATAAACTCCTGGGAATTGTACCTCAGGGAGATGTTTGACTTTGGGCGCTATCAGATTTGCGATGCACATAGGATAGCGTCCAGGGGCAAAGATCTCGATTTAGTCAAATTGACATTTAATAAGGAAACACCGACTTTCGAGCTAACCAGTAAAGCAGATATCACTTATCCTCTGCAACCATGCTTTTTACAGTATCTGCGCTGTCAAAAATGTAAAAAATATGGACACTCGGAAAAAAACTGCAGAAGTAAAAAAAACACATGCCCGCACTGTGCTGGGATCCATAAGCACAATGAATGCAAAACTTAAACATAATAAAAAATGCGCAAACTGCGGATTAGCCGGCCATGGAGTAGCAAACTAACTGAGTCACCAACTCAATATATGAAGATAGATAGATAGAGTGTAAATGAGTGTGTTTGCTCAAAAGGTAGTGGCTTTATTTCATATTAGGATTATAGCAAACATTTTCCTCAATTGCAAGGCACAAATCGACCAAATAAACGGTCAAATAGCCAGAGATTGGGAACAAAAAAAAGCCCAAACACAAACCACCGCGCAAGAAATCAGGAGCTCCGATGCGGCTTATACCGCACCCCCCAGTGCGGCTTATAGCACACCCCCCAGTGCGGCTTATACCGCACCCGCCAGTGCGGCTTACACTGCAACCCCCAGTGCGGCCCATACCGCACCCCATGCACACAAAACAAAGGAGACCTACACAAAAATGGAGGTCGAAACGCTAATCGCCGCGGCGATAAAAAAAGCCTCGAGCTCAATCTTGCACGAGCTCAACAAACAAAATCTGCTGAGCACCAAGGCGTCAGATGAGGTCATAGACCTCGTCGTCGAAAACGCCACCGCAAACACAATGGAAACCGACAACATGAATACGTCGGGCACCACAGGGGTACACACCGCAAATAGCGAGAACCCCCAATCACCTACAGAAGCAACTAGAGCTATCACTAAAGGTGATGAATACCCCCACAAAAACTGCCTTGATAGTACATCAGCGCATTTTGCAAACTGCCTTGATAGTACATCAGCGCATTTTGCAATTTTTTCACTTGAAAGGGGCCATAACTATGTCGAAAATTGACGAATTGTAGTGGAAATCGAACTTGACCTGTATTTTATGATGTTACATCAGTGTACCAAAAATTATAAAAATCGGTGAAGCGCTTTTTGAGTTATCGTCTGGAAACCAAGTCAACAGACCGACCGACCGACCGACCGACCGACCGACAGACAGACCGACAAGCTCACTCCTATATACCCCCCCAAATTTCATTTGTGGGGGTATAACAAAAGAAAAAGAATTAAACACCGCACCTGCACCCGCACAAAATAGGCGGAAAACAATAATCCCAAGGAGGCAACATAACAAACGCGAACCACAAGAGCTCTTAAGGAAAAACGCGGACTATAGCTCCTCCGATCCTAGACCAAGGATCAAGGGTGGACGTAAAAACTCACGCCGTTAAAACAAAAAATATATTACTGCCTAATTATGGATCCCAGCACCACTGCTAAAATCCGCGTGTTACAGTGGAACGTCCGTAGTCTGTCTGGCAAGGAGAACGGAACAAAACTCGGGGCCTTAGGCCACTATCTAGAAACTTTAGGCTACACACCGGAGGTAATAGCTATTCAAGAAACTTTCTCAAAAAAAGATAGTAAACCAACAAAACTTCCAGGATATAAAACCCCGGTCAGTTTCAGTAGGGAAAAGGGGAAACATGGGGGAGGACTAGCCACCTTTATCAAATCAGGACTAGATTCGGAAGAAATCAAATTTAGACACACAAAAAAAGAAATAGAGGTGGTGATCGTCAGACTTTTTGGACAAAATGAAAACATAGACATCGTTAACTTTTATGCACCACCCCAAACAAATGTAACGTCTGACGATTATGATGAAATTTATAAAAAAGTGGGGAAAAAATCAGTTTTCTTGGGGGATTTCAATGCCAGACATGAACTATGGGAGACAAACCACAACCCCACATACTACAAACGGCGGGGCCTAGAATTGGTCGAGTTCATAAATAGCACAGATTACGTAATCTTAAACACGGGGTGTGGCACACGACTCAACGTCGAGCGCGGAAGCACGAGCGCCATAGACTTAATACTGGTCAGCGCATCACTATGCCGATCTAGTGAGTGGCACGTGGGAGACGACACGATGGGAAGCGACCACTTCCCCATCCTGACGTCGCTCAACGTCACTCACAAATGCGTAACGCAGCGGCCTGCCCGACGTTGGGAATTAGACAAAGCAGACTGGGACCTCTTTAGGCAGCAACTTAAACACATTAACATATCCCTCGAAGGCACAAATATCGATAAAAGCAATGAGGATTTTGTTTCGGAAATAATGGCGGCATGTGAAAAATCAATACCAAAAACGCAACCAAAAAATAAGCATAAAAACACCCTGCCATGGTGGGATGAAAATTGTAGCGAGGCAGTCAAAAAGAAAAATAAAATATACTATAAATATAGGAAAAACAAAACAGCCGCACTTTTAGAAGAATATAGACGCGTAAGGGAGGAAACAAAATACCTTTTAACACAAACAAAACAACAAGCCTGGAGGGATTTTGTGTCTACTCTCACATATAAAACAAATTCTAAGAAAATTTGGGACACAATAAAAAGATTTAATGGAAAACCACTAAAACCGGTAGAAGTTTTAAAACAAGGAAACGCAAGATATCACGAAAACAATGAAAAAGCAGAAATCTTAGCACAACACTACCGGAAAGTCTGCAGTAACGAAAATTTAGACCCAAATTTTAGGCGCATTATGGAAACGCAGGACCCAATGATTGAGCAGGCCGTTCAAGACGCCGATCGCGCTGGCCAGTGCCGTGCATACAATGCGAACTTCTCCCATAGGGAGCTACAGAGCGCGCTTAATAAGAAAAAGAGCACCGCCCCCGGGGCAGACACCGTTCACTACGACATGTTAAAAAATCTACCAGAAAAGGGAAAAAATCAACTTCTCGCACTAATAAATAAATCTTGGGACGAGGGGACCCTCCCTACACAATGGAAGGAGAGCACCATCGTCCCAATATTAAAACCAGACAAGGACCCCAACGAGCCGAAATCGTATAGGCCGATTTCACTCACATCAACCATATGTAAAATCATGGAAACCATGGTAGCATCTAGATTAACAGCACACATTGAGAAAAACAACCTCTTAGCAAACGAACAATCAGGTTTTAGAAAACATAGATCTACCATTGATCAAATCACCAGACTGGAATCCGCCATCCGAAAGGCAAAACTAACGAAACACTCACTGGTAGCGATATTTTTGAATTTAGAAAAAGCTTTCGACCTACTATGGACTAGGGGGGTCCTCCTGAAACTAAACAAATTCGGAATTCAAGGAAAAATGTTAACCCGGATCAGAGACTTTTTGACTGATAGAAAAATGAACGTAAAAATAGGTAGCGAGGTGTCCGGTTTTTATGAATGCGAGAACGGTTCCCCCCAGGGGTCGGTGCTATCTCCTATCCTTTTCAACCTATTAATGAACACACTGCAGGAAACACTTAATGCATTACCACTGGAAATATCCATGTTCGTAGATGACGGCTTAGTATTGAAAACCGCGAAAAAACCGAAAAGTGCCATTCCTGCATTACAAAAAGCGTTAAATGCCATACATGATTGGGCTACAAATTGGGGCTTCAAATTGTCAACTGAAAAAACAACAGTGGTAGTTTACAATAGAAATTTTGCAGATACAAAGGGCATGCCCAGGCTGACGTATGACGGGCAAGAAATAAAGTACGCCGGTCATGCCAAATTCCTGGGCATGTACTTTGGCAGCAATCTAACATGGAGACTGCACATTGAAAACCTGGTGTCTAGTTCCCAGCGGGACCTAAATGTGCTAAGGGCGGTCTCGGGGGCAAACTTTGGAGCAGACAAGAAAACCCTGATCAAAATGTACACAGCACTCATAAGAAGCAAAATTGATTATGGCTGCCAAGCATACGCGTCTGCGGCGCCCTCACACCTGAAAAAACTAGATAGCATACAGGCCACAGCCCACCGAATCGCTACTGGGGCATACAGGGGAACGCGGAACCTGGACCTGGAGATTGAATGCAGCGTCATGCCCCTGCACCTGCGGAGGGATGAACTGCAACTCAAGTACTGGGCCCGCTCAAGCAGTCTTAGGGAAAGTCTCCCCATAAACGAAATGATCGCCGACACGCCCAATCATGTTAAAAGAGAAAGGTTAAGAGGAAAGATCCCCTATATTATCAAAGTCCCGGACCTAATTAAAAACCATGACCTCGAGCAGGTCAAAACAGCGGAACAAACATATCCGGAAGTTTTTAACTTAAGAAGCCTATGCACAAAAACAACACTAACGGGTGTCATGAAGAAAAATGAAACATCACAGAAAAAATGCAATGAGATTGCAGAATCACACATCAGTGAAAACTATAAGCAAGCGTTTAAAATTTTCACTGATGGAAGCAAAGATGCTGACAAAAAAGAAACGGGGCGTGCCTTCACAATACCAGAATTAAACTTCGACCAAAAATTCAAACTTAACCAGCACCTCACAGTCTACACTGCAGAACTTATAGCCATACAAAAAGCTTTGGAATGGATACAGGAACAAAAACCCGATAGTGTTGTTATACTAACAGACTCATTAAGATCAATACAAAGCATAAACTCTGGGAATAGCACTACAAGACCAGATATACTGCAGGACATTCATATCCTAATACACAAAATTCTAAAACAAGGTATCACCCTGAACATAGATTGGATCCCCTCCCACTGCAACGTGCAGGGGAATGAGCGCGCAGACACACTAGCCAAAGAAGCTCTGACCCGGGGAAAGGCACTTGACTACCCCCCCACCCCACAAGAAGTATACGCAATCATTAAGGCCAGCATCAAAAAGGAATGGGCGCGCATATGGCAGGGACAACACGGCTTTAGACACTCGATCTGTCAGTCCTTGACCCCGAAATTGGTACAATATAGCGACAGCCGAAAGCTCGATCGCATATATACACGACTAAGACTCGGGGTCAACGGACTAAATGCACACAACATCTTCAATAGCGAGGCCGATCCATTATGCGGGCACTGTGGCGGGGTGGAGTGTGTTCAACACTACCTCGCAGAGTGCCCCGCACACGGCCCCGCCAGAAGGGAACTAAAGGGAGAACTTACAACATTAGGATACCAAGGGGAGATAAACGCGGTTTCTCTACTCAATCTAAATTCACAGGAAATGAGGGACGCGGTCTTCAAATTTTTTGAGAAAACAAACTACCTGGACAAAATATAGGGGAAAACTAAGGGCGCAGACTAAATTTAATCGCATTGTACCGTAAAACACACCCCGTACGAGAATACATACTTTAAACCAAAATCTCTAGAGACCCGAGTTCAGAACAGTAAAAAAAAAAAAAAAAAAAATAAATAAATAAATATTCGAACCGCACCTTAGACGATACCAACCAAAAAGGGCCGTAGTGATCAAAGGGCGGCCGTCTCACAGCGAAAAGGGGAACACAGTCAACGATGGGCGCTGTGGTTGCGGCCTCGGCTTTGCACTAAGGAGTGCCTATCGGTGACAGCGATCCCTGGATCACTGTGAGAAGACCATAGCAGAACGGGGCATGGACTCACCACAAAGAAAATCCATGGCCCCGACCCACTCTCCAGAGGGGGTGTGGCAAGCGAGAAGTTAAGACAAGGTGTAGCGTTGTGGTTGCGGCCCACTGGCTTTGCACTTATGAACGCTGCACCAAAGCCCTAGCTGATCGGGAGCCACACAGCCCGAAAGAGGACCACACGAAAGCACGCCGGGACTGGGCATGGACCCACCACAAGGAAAATCCATCGCCCAGCCCCTCCTGAGGGGGTGAGGCAAACGGGAAGTCAGAACGAGACGTAGCGCTGTGGTTGCGGTCCTTGGACTTTGCACTTAGGAGCGTTGCGTCAAAAGCCTGGCTGATCGAGAGCCACACAACCCAAAGGAAAACGGCACAACAGCACACTAGCAAACAAAGCCTCTCCTTCAGTGCGAACGCATACAGAAAAGAGGGACAGAAATAAGAAACAAGACGCCTTATCACATCTTTTTCTTTCTTTTTTCGCAACTTTCGCTTTCGAATAAAGGATGTACATTATAAGGTTACCCAAACGGAATGACCTGGGGGCCCTCAAAAGGGCCTTCTGCATACCACCACGACTGAAAAACCACATCTCGCCCGGTATATCATACAGCCCTCCGTACTGCCCTTGTCGCATAACATAAAAATCACCCAAAACAGCAAATTGCGCCATGACCGTAATAAAGACAGACGGTCAAGATGGCCACATATCAATACAGACAAGGGCAATTAACTAACTAACTAGGGAATGACTTAGCGCGACCTGAAGGAAGGCTTTTAACACACACAACCACCCACGCGAAACTAAACCAACATACAACCACACTAGATAGGTAGATATAGCGATAGTTGTATGATAGGAATACAGTAGAGAGGATAGTATAGAAAAGAGAGATAAAAAACATGGAGTTAGAAGAAGAAGAAGAGTTTTCTCAAAAAGCGATTTCAAACATTTTTATTTGTGTAAATACGAAACATTAAAAACAAGATCGCATAGGAGCGCTCGACTGCGCACGTGCGCAGGCGGACGCTTGTATGCGACCTACATGATTATATAACAATTTGCACTAACCACTTTGACTAAAGAAATTGGCAAACGTTGTCTCGGGTCCCCAAACGGCTAGGCAAGAATACTTTTATTTCTACTATGATGCCTTCCTACACATAGGATGCGATAGTGATGTGCAAACATGGCGACACAAAATGACTCTCCTACGGTCCTACAGAATACAACATCCTGCGTCGAGGAGGGCATCACCTTTTCTTAACTTCAAACGAAAAAGCATGAAAGGGGATTGACCTACTTTCCACATCCTCCGCGATAGAGCTCACCCACTAACTAAAATAAATACGAATTTGGGCCCGAGACGACGGAAGCCAACACACCATGTTACTATGTTATATGTTGTATGTACAGAAAAAACAAAACACAAATATAATCTTCAAGCACAACCTTGCAGGTACAAAAATTGTCCTTCCCAGCTACTGTGGGCGGATGGGCTTGTCCCAAAAAGGACAACAACACAAACGAGATCGGCAAACGTTGTCTCGGGCCTCCAAATGGCTAAGCAGGAATACACTTTCCTCCTATGGTGCCTTCCTTCACGTAGGATGCGTTAATGATATGCAAACATGGCGACTGACCCACTTATGGTCCCGCAGAGTGCGGCATCTTGCGTCGAGGAAGGCATCACTTTTTCTTAACTTAAAACGGCAAATGCATAAAAAGGGACTGACCTAATATGCACATCCTCCGCAATAGAAGTCACTCATTAACAAAATAAATACGAGTTCAAGCCCGAGACGGCGTAGGCCGGTACTTCATGTTATTATGTTACATATTGTATGTACAGATAAACCAAAAAAAAAAAAAAAAAAAAAAAAAAACAACACAAAATATAAACCACTAGCTTAATCTTGCAGGTACAAAAACTGTCCTCCCCAGCAACATTGAGCGGGTGGGCTTGCCCTAAAACGGACAACGCCACCTTTAAGGCACAAGAAAAACAAACAAAACAGGTCCGTGGCGGGGTAAGCACATCCGCCCGCATATATACTTAAAAAATAGACCACTCAACAAGATGGGGAAACAGACCAAACAATGTAAAAATGTACATACGTTACATAAATATACAAAAATCAAATAAAAAAAAAAATAAATAAAAAAATACCAATATCAAAATTGACCCTTTCCTGCTCTGACAAGGTTCGGCATATTGACAAGCAAAAAATTATGACGTCGAGTAGAAGACAAAATGGACCGACTGCAGCGGACTTACGATAGACACGGACGGACGGGGCTGGAGCCGAGCGATGGTCTCCCCATTCACCGGCAACGTGGAATGGGGGTAGCACCGAACGGCTACGGTGTAGTGCCAGAATGGATTAGTTCCCTGGGACCCCACCAGCTGACGACCCGCGACACGGGGAAACTGTAAACAACAACAACATGTATGAGACACAATGAGCTATGATTTCTACCTTCCCAAGATTTACAAAACGATGATAAGCCCCAAATCTATAGTATAACGCTAGTGCTTCAAGGTACTTTAAAGTGTCCACGCTGCAAACTAACTGAGTCACCAACTCAATATATGAAGATAGACAGATAGGGTGTAAATGAGTGTGTTTGCTCAAAAGGCAGTGGCTTTATTTCATATTAGGATTATAGCAAACACACGAAGTGTTTGCTTTACTGTAGAGAGGCTGGAACAACATACTTAGGCACCCAAATCTCGCCTGGAATCTCGTTCAATTTCTCGCGATAATCCGCCATCTTTACAGAGTTCATGAGAATTGTATTCTTATCCAAAAATTGCTTCTCAAAACCAAAATGAGTCAAGTACCATTACAAAAGAAACACAAAAAACGTCGAAATAATTTTAAAAAGCTATTTTCGAAGACCGTTACATCAAACGCTGAAGTTTGATCGCGGGAAAGTTTCGAAACTGCGTCGCACGTTTCAATGAACTGAAACGTACCGCACTGAGCCGAAAATGATAGCGGGTTAAAACCTAGCACCGCGCTTGGAGCAACGAGTTACCGGAGCATTTACCGAAGCATTTACCGGAGATTCTCGTTAGGGTGGAAAGCGCTTCTCGTCTGGCCAAGAAAGTACAACTTTTCACAAATTATTACTCGGGAATAAAATAAAGCCCTGGAAATAGTAATATTTGGCTACCTGCGGATTTCTACCTTCGAGAGATCGTTGCATCAAACGTTGAAGTTTGGTCGCGGGAAAGTTTTGAAACTACGTCACGCACTGCCGAAAAGGTTTGCCGGTAAAATCCAGCACCGCGATTGGTCCCACGAGTTACCGGAGCATTTGCCGGAGCTTTCGGTTGGGAGGAAAGCGCTTCTCGTCCGCCCAAGCAATTAAAACTTTTCACAAACACTCAGGGGTGTAGACTAAAGCCCTGGGAAGAGTAAGAGACACAATGTGCTACCTGGCTATCTGTGCATTTCTACTTCCCAAGATTTACAAAATGATGATGAGCCCTAAAACCATAGCATAATGCTAGTGCTTCAGGATACTTTAGTGTCCATGCTGCAAACTTACTGGGTGAAAATATCTAATTTCTTCCCGTGAAGTGCACACATGACCAACACTGGAGCATCATCATACTAATGTTATGTGCATAGCGGCGGGAAGGCTCAACAATAGTTTTGGGTTTAATGACACATCAAACCTGGTGGGTCATTTGGAGTCGTCTCTCAGAGAAAGGGACTACAGAGATAGAAGAGGTAGTAGAGGAGAAGAGAGGTGTGGGAAAGAGGGAGAAAGGGGAAAATGAATAAAAGTGTACAAACAGAAGAAGTAACAATGTTCCCCCGCTGCCCCTACCTGCTGCAAGGACAGCAGGCCTTGCCCAACTGTAAGTAAATATGAGTTGGCCTCCCGTCCTCTTTGCCTCACAACAGAACATATCAAAAACTTTTAAATACAGTTTTTATGTAGTTCGGAGAAGATCCCTTTTGAAGCCCTCAGGGACCCCAGAAGTGGCAATATTCTGTGGAAGTTGGCCCTTAAGTCTGATGCCCCTGTCGACGAAGGAGAGTTGACATAAGATGTCGGTCCGTATACTCTGGGGAGCATCCCCTCCTGTTCACCGCTTTTGGGTCGGAGAACCTGCAAGCATAAATGTCCACTTAGCCCAGAGATACATGTATACCATGCCCAGCATTGACGACTTGATGCCAATGCTAATGAGTTTGCCGGCCAAGGTGCTGTATCACTTGGGAGGTAATGCCGGTTGTGTGGTAGTCATCTCTGACAAACCAAACTGCTCGCCGTTGCACCGTCTCAAGCTGCTGGATACTATATTTGGGTCCAATACTGATGGACCTAATCCAGGATAAGTCTAATCATGGTCTCTATCATCATGCTTCAACATCTTCAGACCAGTTGGTTATCTCCCTTTGAGATTGACAGTTCATGACTGTGTATCTATAACATTCAGTTGCTCCAAATCTTCGGCCAGGTTTCCTGATCATTGCCTTTACTTATATTCTCCATTTTGTTACCTGACTGTCGCACATTTAGTTGGAGTGAGAAGACTTTGCCAGTCCATATTCCATTATAGGCATTGGTATAGTCTGTCAAGATCCCTCTAAAGTGTGCAGTATCAGTCATGCTTGAGACCTCGTGATGTAAAAGGCTATCATTAGCAAAGAGGTGAACTCCAGGACTAACATTCTGTGGCAGGTCATTTATGCACGGGCAGAACAACAAAAGTCTGAGCATGACACCTTGAGGGACACCGGATACAGCTGGGGCAATCGTGGTAATCAGGCCTGTGACCAGGTATGGTTAGCCCCTGTTGATCAGGAAGCTCTAGATCTATTGTAAGTGGTTTATACAGTGAAATTCAGCTATTAAGACCACCTAAAATTAAGTCTTATCCTGCTTAAAAAAGCCTATTTAGTAAGCTACAGTTATTCTTTCATTGTAGTTTCTGCATACAGTGTCCTCTGGTCAGAGAGCCCCTTTAGAACTGTTCAAACGTGGTCTTAAAGACCACTTTTGAAGAGTCCCAAAGGTGGTCTTAATTAGGAATCTATCTATCGATCGATCAATCGATCTATCTATCTATCTATCTATCTATCTATCTATCTATCTATCTATCTATCTATCTATCTATCTATCTATCTATCTATCTATCTATCTATCTATCTCCTTACAGCATTAGGTCACACTTGACTATTACTTGCAGGTATTCATACACTTGAGATTTGCAGGACACACGCCTACTTTACGGTAATGATCTTTAACCTGCGGAGGGGATGATTCTTTCTGCTCAGGGAGTCTCCAGTTAATGTCCCGAGCCGAAGAACGGTGCAATATGTGGCATTCATCCCTAAAATGATGTTCGAATATCAAACTTTATTTCACTGCCTGGAATGGTACCGACAGTCTCTAGGATCAGAGGCAGGTGCACTAACCACTGAGCTATCAGTAAATAATCACGCTAGCACTACTGGTATTTTTGATTATCTACACCAAGATTAACTACCTAAGTCCTCCATAAGATACACTCTGATATAGTGTCTCTCTATAAAGATAAATACTCGACCCCTGTAACAGTTTCAACTCAAACAAAGGCATCAAAAGTAAATTACACACAATACCGTAGGTACCAGGCCTATAGGGACGCCCTAAAGCATCCCCTACCAGAACTATTCATCATATAGTATTCCCTCATCTGTGGTTGATGCCAAGACCGCATATGACTTCAAAGACCGGCATAGGAGTTCAAAGACCGTACAGAATAGATTTGGACTCAGAGGTATGCGTTTTAGTATACCTGTTAATCAGATTGTAAATAGTTTTAAGGAATCATCCAACGACTACCCCACACCCTCCACACACACACACTTCCCTTTTTAGCCAAATATGACAAACTCAGTATATGAAGATAGATAGGGGTGTAAATGAGTGTGTTTGCTCAAAAGGCAGTGCCTTTATTTCATATTACCCTACGCTGGACAGGTAGGAGATAGAGAGAATCCGATAACTGCGAAAGTGACTCTAAGGGAAATAACTTCATTTTTTTTTTGCCATTGGCTTATTGCGGCTTAATGCATATTTGTCTCCCATACTTATCTGACGAAGATTGTTCCAGATGACAAGTCCGTGAAATGATAACACCCTGAACCGCACTTTATATGAGATAGAGTAAACTGGGGTTCAATGAGGCGGTTCTAACTTGACTACGGGCAATATGGAGAATTATTATATACCAAGAAAATGTCCCGTTTACTTTCTACAGAAGTTACCGGTCAATATATAGAGATTATTCATTCTCCTATTTGAAATATGGGATTTATAAATCGAGTCACGATAAAGAAACGAGCGCGAAGCAAGAGTTTCTTTAACGGATTGTTTTACCTCCCGAGGTTTATAAATCCCATATTTCAAATAGGAGAAATGAATAATTTCTATATTACATGCACTTCCATAGACTTTTGGGACAGTTTGGATCTTGAATTTTGGGTTTGAAATCCCGTTCAGTTGACTGTTTACAGCTCATGTTAACGATTCAATCAGCGTAGTGTTACAGAAGCTGGGTGGAAGAGAAACTGGATGGGCGCCATTTTGAAAGCGCTTTCTTCAGTTTTGAACATAAATAGAAGGAACACAGTGTTTCAGTAATAAACAACAAAAATGTGAAATTAAATAAAGCAAAACGTACAGCCTATTCAATGGTCATATCCATGTTTTCTTTTGTTTCAGCGTTGCATCCGACTCAAACATCACGCATTCTGAACGTTTGTTGATATCTTCCCAGACACCATTGCAATGACGTCATGGATAACGTCGACGTGACAGAAACTTTCCCGCGTTTGAATATCAAGATTTCACTGCAAAGGCTATATCTTTCATCTTGTACATAAAGTAGTCCCAGCTAAAGAGATTTATTTCCCCGGCTAAGAGGAAATATTTCTTCTTAGCAAAAAGGAAAATACCAAGTTTATGTCTGGTAGGAATCATAGCATTTCTCTGTTGTGCATGTAATATTTTTCCATATTGCCCGTAGTCAAGTTCATATTGCCCGTAGATAAGCAGTCACGTTCATGTCACGGGAAAGATTTGTTGTTACGGGCTGATGGATTTAAGGTGGTTGTGGCCACATGATGATGATGAACGACGTTGATACAACGTTAGAGCTTCTGCCGTATCTCAAGGGGGTTCGGGGTTCAAGAGATGACAACTAAGTTGGGTGATTCCATGTTTATGAAGTTATCAGAACCTTCTCCCTCTCGACATCGTCATCTGAATAAATATTATAAATATCCTAAGAAATTAGGAATAACATATAGATGGTGTCCGTCAGGTGGTCGTGAGACCTACCCTCGCCAGGGACAAAGGAAGACTGACCCCGAGGTCGAGAGATCGAAATGGCAAGATACGAATATTCATGAAATAATGACAATTATGATAATTTACAAATGTTCAACAAGATAATGAAATAAAGTAAACGCATACCTGAATAAATATTATAAATATCCTAAGAAATTAGGAATAACATATAGATGGTGTCCGTCAGGTGGTCGTGAGACCTACCCTCGCCAGGGACAAAGGAAGACTGACAAAGGCTGAGGTAAGAATGTGCGCATGCGGTGTTAATCAGTGACGTGAAAAGCGCGCGAGACTTACATAAGGACACCGGAAATTGATATACGCTACTCAGGAATGCTTAATGCTTAATGAAAGATGAAATATATGAGTATATGATGTATGAAAAGCGACGATCAATAGGGGAAAATAACTGGGAATGACTAGAAAGTCCTAAGCGCAAGCGCTCCTCCAGTTTCCATAATTTCACCCTGTGACATTCTCCCCCTCTTCGGGAAATGTCGTCCCGACATTTAACTTAACAAATTACTTGAATGAGTTTAAACACAAGTTTAACTACACATTTTCATTTATTTATATAAATTTACCAGATGTATATTATGTTTAGAGATATCAATCTGGTAATAAAATAGGAGCCGAAGCTATTGCTTCCAATGTTTGTCGAGCTAGTGAAGTTAAACATATCTAACACTTTACCAGGTAAACCCTTATCAAAATGCGCTGTCATAAATGCTGCAAAGTATGCACAGCGCAAAAGATAAAACTTTATATACAGAACTTAGACAAAAAATATTTTATTGATAGCACGTAATAGGACACTCCTTACTGGTTTAGTTTCAAACGGCTAAACATTAAAACCAGGCTAAAATTGCTTATCCTAAAACACAGCCAAAATGGAAGTGTCATATAAAAATACATTATTTACGCGCTGGACTGGAGAGAGGAAATATAACAGAACTATCAAATTCTTACGAAATTATTCACCCTTCCACGAAAGCACAAGCCAGAAGCACGAACCGGCCACGGTCTGATTGGGATAGCCCCCACCTAGGTTGTAACCAACCCATGCCCAAGCAAGCGCGAAATCATGTAAAGGCGAAATTTTCAATAATACAATTTTCCTACTAGAACTTTCTCGCCAGTTTGCAGTACAGTGCACCACGTGTCAGCGGCAATCTGACAACATACAAGCTCTCCAGATACCGCGACAAGTCATGCACTGTCAACCGACTGCAACCAAGCAGAAGCTGAACTTAAGAAAACAAAACAAAGGGTCAGCAGAATTGCATTCCAGTGCGGCACGTGCCAAGAGCACTCTGACAACATACAAGCTCTCCAGAGACGCCATGACAAGCCATGCATCATCACTCGACTGCAACCCAGCAACCCGTTTAAATGAAAACTTTTTGTTTCGAAGCCTCTCTCCAGAATATATTTAGCGTAATTGTCACACGCTCCCCTCCCCCTCTGTGAAAAATGTCGTCTCGACATTTCAATTAAAAAAAATAAAACACACGCACAGGAAACCATGTCAGCTGTTAAGTTAGTTAAAAACATACGAAAATTTAAAATAACCAGTCCCCTCCTGTCTGCCACCTTGGTTTCTGTCTATGCCTTGTTGGACGTGTTTGAGGTCGCAATTCTGGTTGAGACCCCGGAGCAGGACTGAAGGGTTTCGCCAAAGGATTCAATGACGATCTCTCTGGGGGTATCACCACACTAGGGGATACCGGTGCATCCAGCATGTTCGCACTATCTGGAACTGCAGAGTCTGGTGCAGGTGAGGCTGCACTACCTGCCGCTCCACTCGGAACATTGATATCACCGGCAGTTGTACCCTCAACCGGTGACGGTTGAGAACTGCTATTTGGTGATATATCTGTATCCACGGAGCGTTGTTTGGATGCTGGAAGGGCCATGAATGGAAGAAGGAGATTCCTGTGCAGCATCCTCCGGATGCTCCTCCCATGTTCACGTTTGACAACGTACACAGGAACCTCTGTATTTGGCTGTTCAACAACCAAGTACACATCTTTCTCCCATTTATCTGCCAACTTGCATTTTCCCCTCAGTCCGACGTTGCGAATCAGCACACGGTCACCGGGCAAAAGCTGGGCATCCCGAGCTTTGAGGTCATAATTTCTCTTATGCCTTCTGCCCTGGCGACGGGCCTCCTTGGTGGCTGTTTTGTATGCAAAGTCGAGCCTCTTTTTGAGATCGGCTGCAAACTTTGTCTGGTCAGCATGCCTACCCTCTGGATTTATGCCTAGAAAAGCATCGACTGCCAATCTAGGGTGTCGCCCAAACATTAGATAGTGGGGCGAAAATCCAGTGGTCTCATGACGAGTTGAGTTGTAGGCATGAACCAAGGGCGCAACGTATGACTTCCAGTTTGACTTCTGGTCATCTTCCAAAGTACCCAACATATTGAGCAGAGTCTGGTTAAAGCGCTCGGGCATTCCATTACCAATGGGATGGTAGGGGGTAGTCCTAGACTTGTCAACGTTAGCAACGGAACACAGCTCTTTAATAACCTGGCTCTCAAAATTGCGGCCCTGGTCACTATGTAAGCGGGATGGAAATCCATAGTGACAAATGAAGTTTTCAAAGAGAACTTTAGCGGTTGTCTTGGCCGTTTGGTCCTTGGTTGGTATGGCCTGAGCATAGCGGGTGAAATGGTCTGTAATTACCAAGATGTTTTCGTAACCACCCGCTGATGTCTCAAGAGACAGAAAATCCATGCATACCAAGTCCATGGGATAAGTGGACTCTACAGTCACAAGTTTAGCTGGAGCCCGCTCTCGAGACTTTCTTCGGATGCATCTGGGACAGTTTCGGACTTTCTTTTCTATGTCACCATCCATCCCAGGCCAGTAAAACCGAGATTTTACCAGGGACATAGTGCGGTCTCTGCCTTGATGGCCGGCCTCATCATGCAGACCATTAAGTGCTATCTCCCGGAAAACCTCAGGCAATACCAGCTGGTTTACAGAGGTGCCATGTAAAGAGTGACGACGGTAAAGTACCTCGTCTTTGAAAAATAGACTGTCCCAATCCTTCAAGATTTTCTGACATTCTGTCTCCTCAAGAGCAATCTGTCTCTTGGTAGGTTTGTGTCCAGAGGCAAGAATGGTCTTCACTCTATTCAACGTGCCGTCAATGGTTTGTTCAGCACGCCAGTCAACTTGACTGAAATCTGAACCAGAGTCAGAGCCAACCTCTTCACCAGTGAGGTCAAAATGCTGAGCAACCAATACACATTCAACTGCCGGCGCCTCCTCTTTAGGGGCTAATACCGCCTGGCAGATGGCCTTAATAGCGTCATTAAACAGGACCCCTTTATCAGTAGATGGTAATCTACTGAGGGCATCGGCATCTTGGTTTTTCTTGCCGGACCTGTAATTGAGCTTGAAATTGTAACTAGACAGTGCGGCTAGCCAACGATGGCCTGTGGCATCTAGCTTAGCTGTTGTTAGAACATACGTCAATGGATTGTTGTCTGTTCTAACAGTGAATTTATTTCCATACAGGTAATCATGGTCTTTTTCACACACTGCCCATTTCAAGGCCAAAAATTCAAGTTTATGTGCAGGGTAATTGCACTCACTGGCTCTAAGACCTCTGCTAGCATAGGCTATGACACGTTCTATACCATCTTGTTCTTGGTATAGAACAGCACCTAGCCCATCACCACTAGCATCGATGTTCAAAATGAACTCTTTGCTATAGTCTGAATATGCCAAGACTGGTGGTGATGTAAGCTTTTCGATTATTGTATCGAAAGCTGTTTGTTGATCAGGCCCCCAAGACCAAGGAACTGCAGACTTAGATCGCTTGGCTTTCTTGGTTGTTGGGTGTCCTACTAACAGGTCATTGAGAGGCTTCGCAATTTTGGAGTAATTACAGACAAATCGCCTGTAATAACCCGCCAAACCGAGAAAACTACGCAATTCTTGTAGATTGGAAGGGGCAGGCCATTCTTTTAACGCTGCAATTTTGTCAGGATCTGTCTGGACACCCTTATCACTGACAATGTGGCCTAAGTACTGCACTTGGGTCTTGAAAAACTCACACTTGGAGGCTCTGAGCTTTAAGCTGTGCTGCTCAAGCTGTTTGAACACGTTTTGCAGCCTGGTGATGTGTTCATCGAATGTCTTACTGAAGATGATTATATCATCTAAGTAAATGAGACATTCCTTCAAGTGTAGGTCCCCCATACAGCGCTCCATAAGCCTCTGAAATGTGCTAGGTGCATTGGTAAGACCGAAGGCCATCCTATTACATTCAAAGAAGCCTAGGGGGCCGGCAGAGAATGCAGTCTTATGTTTATCCCCTTCTTTGATTCCAACCTGCCAGTAGCCAGACCTAAGATCAAGTTTGGAGAAATATTTCGAGCCAGACAATGTGTCAATGGTCTCTTCTATTCTTGGCAAGGCATAGTCATCCTTAATAGTCTTGTTGTTAAGTTCCCGGAAGTCAATACAAAAGCGTAGGCTATTGTCTTTTTTCCGGACAAGAACAATGTTGGAAGAAAATGGGCTTTGAGAATCTCTAATAGCCCCTGCATCCAACATTTAATTTAAATGTTGGCGTACCTCCTCAAACATTGCAGGAGGTATACGCCTGTAAGGATCCTTGAAAGGAGTAGGATCACTTAAGTTGATCTCGTGCTCCACCAGGTTGGTGAAACCAAGATCTGTAGGGCCAGTGGAAAAAATATGTTTCCATTGGCTAAGTAAATTTGAAGCCTGTGTATGCTGTTGAGGAGTTAAGTTCTCCGCTGACAAGTCTACTTTGATTTCCTCAGCATGACTATCACTAGTACTAGCCCGCTGAGAAAATGAAGTAGAAAACGGATTTACATTTTCAATAACTTTTACCTCATGTAAATCACATAATTGGCTTCTAGGTTTTATTGTAATAGGCCTGGCTGAAAGATTACATATTCTAACAGGGACTCTAGCTGTCTTTGCATTGGGCTTTACAGAAACCAAACGAGGACAAACATTAAAATCAGAAGTTAAAATATTGTTTTCTGTGACAGCATTTTCCATGGTGGAAGTATTTCTAACTAAACCCGTTAATGTTCGGGTTTCATTGGGTTTTAAAATAACTGGTGTTTTGTTGGTAGATTTAACAAACCTTGTTTGGGAATATGAAAGAGCGGAAATGCATTATTCCATGCAGACGAAATATTTGGGTCCGATGCAACACCTTCCCTGAGTGAACCAATAATATTTGTACCAACTATCAGAGGAACTTGGCCAGAGTATCTGGTAGTCGGCACAACTAGAACCGGAACAACCAAAGGAATATGTTCTACCTCAGGAATTTTTATTTCCGCTTCAATATATCCCGAATAAGGTATTTTTGAGCCACTTGCTCCACTAATATTCAAATTAAAATCAGCAATGTCTTTCAGCTCAGGCCTTGGATCCATTTGTTGATAAAAAATCATCACAAACTGTTGTGATCATGGACCCAGAGTCAATAAGGGCTAAACACGACTGACCATTAATTAAAATCTCTGATTCATTTGTTGATCCAACCATACGTGAAAATAAAGTTAGATCATTGTTGGAGCTATCAGAGTTCACAGTGGAGTCCCTATTTTGCTCCGCAATAAAGACCCCTTCTAGTTTGACGTGTTAAAACTAGAGTCAGTTTGTGTGTCAGCACTTTTGAAATTGTGCTGATCAGCCCCTTGTTGTTGAAATTGGCCTCTGCCAAACGAGTCTCCACCTCTGTGGTAAGAGCTACCTCTTCTCCTTGGAAAAGAAGAGCCCCTACCACGAGGAAAAGAACCCCGCTGGGCAGAGAACCCACGTTGAGAGAAGGAACCACGTTGGGCAGGAGGGGTAGGTGGTATACTTTGACAAGGTGAAAGAGTGGATGGGCCCGGTGAGTTAGAAGCAAGGCATGCCTCACTAAATTTCTTCTCAAGCCCATCCATCCTTTCTCTAAGCAGTTTCATCTGACTGGCAATATTGTCTAACTTCTGACCAGTAGTGTCAGAAGAAGACTGTGCCATCTGCTTTGATGGTTTGTCAACTTTGACATTTTGACTGTCACCGACAGATGTCAAAGTTGTCATCTGCTTTGTAACTGCAGATGTACTCAGATCTTGTTCCATGGATCTAATTGACTTCAGCAGGCTGTGGAAGTCTTTTTCAACTTCAAACTTAAACCTGCTGGAGTTTTTTAACAATGGGTCCTTAAGCCCATTCCAAAGTTTGGAACAAAGCATTTCATTTTTAATATGACTGTCAATAAATCTGTTTTGAGTTGCTCTCCGCAACAGATTTTCAATTCTAACACTGTAATCAGCAACTGACTCATCTGACAGTTGTGACTCCAGGTAGAATTGTTGTAATAAAACTTCACATGAAAAAACATTGCCATAGATACCCTCAAGTTTAATTAAAATATCTGTTGGTGAAGCAGTTTCACCAACTGTGAGTAAAATATCTCTGGCTTTGCCTTTGAGAGATTTTCTCACAGCTTGTAAAATAAAAGAATCAGGGTAAACGGATTCCCTTATGAGGCAGCTGAGTTCAAACTTCCAGACTTCAAAGGAAACATCCCCTTTCTGATTTTCACCAGAAAAGAATGGAAGTTGTGGAACCCGCATGCCTGCTAATAAAGAGTTATTGAGGGTACTATTAAAAGAATGTTGACCCTGTAATGTACAACTTGAGGGTGGCAATGTATTAAATGATGTACAGTATTGCTGACTTGGGAATGGTTCCTTTTTTATTTCCACAGGGGGAGGTCGTGTAACATAGTCGCCTTTTGTTGATTTTTCATTTTGATTTAAATTTTTAGTTTTTTCATGTGAAAATGTTTTACCAAATGGCAGAGGTGAAATATTTTGTTCCTCTCTCACCACTTGTTGTTTAGGGGCATTGTAATATGCTTCTCTTCTCGAGAGGTGGAAAGGAAGCTCAGGACTAAAAGTTACCCTGTGGCCCTGCTTTTGGGGATTCCTGGGCTCATCTCGGAGGGGATTGGGAGGATATATTGATGATGGCTGAACAGATGGGTCTAGCCTATCATGGGAATATGAATCCCTAAAATGAGGGTTAGGATTGTACTCCTGTTTAATTTTTAAAGGAGTATGGACAATACCTAAAGCGTCTGGTCTATGTTCAAGGTGTTCAAATTCTTTAGGGTATGGGGGTCTTGCAGGTGGGCTGGGAGAGCGTTTGCCATATAATGGACCTTGCTTTGACTCCAGGGGTCTAAGTGGGGATCCTTGGGGTAGGGCTGGGGTAGTTGGGGTCATTGGTTTGGGTGTGGGTGGGACAACTTGGTTGATTTGTTTGGGTGGGGGAGGGAAGACTGAACTCCTTTGTCTGGTTGCTGGTGGGGCAACTGGAGACATTGGGTTGGGCTGGGGTTGAATATGATACCTCCGTATGGGTGTGGGTGTGTGAACAACTTTAAATTGGGGCTGGGTGGTTAAAGCAGGCACCACAGGTGTGCTTGTAGCACCAACATACTCAAGCTTACTAGCTTGAGTTATATCTTCTTCTTCCTCTTCTACCTCTTCTTCTTCCTCTTCTTCTTCTATTTCCTCTTCATGGCGAGGAATTATGTCAAAGTGGCCTGAACGCCTTAACATCTCGACCATGAAGTCTATGTCCTTTTCAGGCCATAAAGATTTAAAATTAATGCCTTCACCTCCTTCTGCCATGATTCAACATAAACAACTGAAGAAAATTGAACAAGTCAAAAAATAAAAAAAAAATCAGAAATAATTTGTTTTTATGATGACAAAAGTTCAAAATATCAGGGTTTACCTGTATTCCATGGACATCACCATAGAAAGTCTTCGTCCAAAATGGCAGCAATGCAAAATAATTTCAAAATACCGAAAGTACATCTGGTACCCACAACATTCCATACAATATACCAATATTCTATGGATTAATGCCCTATAGTTCACTGTGTGACAAAAATGTACATTTAACACAAAAAATGCACAAAAATAATCACAGGCAGTTATAAATAGCTTTGCTAGACTATTAACACAACATTACATGGACTTGTCCACATAATAATTTGCCTGTCACAATAGGTACCACTTTTAAACTATAAAAATCCACAAAGTATTCAAAAGTGACAGGGTTCTTCACTTACATACAATAATGTAAGAATACACATAAAAAAAGAAGATCTAACTAATGTGAAAATTTTCACAACAGCAAGAAATTCTATGTACTGCAATGTATGTCACACAACTATAGAGCTGGGTACCAGAGCAAAGAGAAAACAACAATACATTCACCTAATTTGCACAAATGAATTAATTTTAAAACAACAACACTGCATTTGCACAATACATGATGATAGCATACAATCATACTTGTTTGGTGAAGACGGAAACTTGAGTAAGTGAGGCTTGCATGGGCTTGCATGAATAAGCCAACTTTTTTTTTTTTTTTTTTTTTTAATGGCGGAGACAACACGAGTACCCGAAGAAAAACACCAGACGGACTTTCATATCTGATTCAGGGGTGTGCTTTCCAAGACAATGACCATGACTAATGAATTGATGGGAACATGTACAATGATGCAAAAGAATGAATATAAAAATATGGTATAACTAGTCTTACCAGAAAGCAGTCTTCATGATCTTCTAAATGTGACACACAGCAAGATAAAGTACCAGTGCAATGAAGGTGAGGTTAGGTGTTACCTTGACTTGTGAGAAGAAGATAAATCACCAACTGAAAAATGTATGATAAGTATTAGAAAAGTAGAAAACATCTAGGATACATGTACATAAACAGCAAAATGTCACACAAAAAGCTTAAATCTCAAGTAAAGGTATGCATTTTGCCTATGAATGGCTTTCTGATGTTCACAGCATCTTTCAGAATATCTGATACACTAAAGATAATTAATGACACATAAGTCTGATCAGGGACCACACGGCATGATCGGAGTCTTCACTGTTTGAAACAAAACTCTTCGGACAGATGCCTTGAAATGGGTTTCAGAAAGACGGAACGAGAGCAGCAAACAGACAAGGACACATGGACATTGCAAAAGGTGTACACACTGTTTGCCTTTCCATTATATTGTAAAAGGGGTCCACACTGTTTGCCATAGAAAATTTTAACACAATAAATTTACAAAACCCTGAACACACTGCATCTGCTGGTCTGTTTTAACAATATTGAGAAAGAGAACTAGATCAAAACATTTGGCAGGTCTACACTGCATAAGTCATGTAAGTTAATCTACATGTACATTCAAACAAACTATACATGTAAGTGACAGAGGCAATTTTTCAGTTAAAAGAAGAAAGATAGTCACTGATCACTGTCACTGATATAATACATCTGTCTTATGTGAAGACAGAAAAGAAAGTCACTTTATTCCATGTTAAAGCAATGAAATGTCACTGAAAACTTCCAATAACAGGTAAGTCAATACACAGGCGAAAACGAAAGTAGAAAATACATGATGACCTAATTCGGTGTTACCGATACACAGACAGCTAATGCACAGAATGTATGAATAAATCAAGAAAGAAGCACTATATAAAAGTCACACTGGTACATACTATGATGTAAAGTCACAAATATAAAAGAAAAATACTTATTAAAAGTGAGTCCTGGCACACATGTTTATGAAGCGAGGTCGTGTGACGTCACAGGAAGATGTGGGTGAAAGCTGGTACTCCGTCTCCTGTCAACGATTACAGTAGAGAACCGAAAGTTGGGCGCCAGTTGTCACGGTTACGGGCTGATGGATTTAAGGTGGTTGTGGCCACATGATGATGATGAACGACGTTGATACAACGTTAGAGCTTCTCCCGTATCTCAAGGGGGTTCGGGGTTCAAGAGATGACAACTAAGTTGGGTGATTCCATGTTTATGAAGTTATCAGAACCTTCTCCCTCTCGACCTCGTCATCTGAATAAATATTATAAATATCCTAAGAAATTAGGAATAACATATAGATGGTGTCCGTCAGGTGGTCGTGAGACCTACCCTCGCCAGGGACAAAGGAAGACTGACCCCGAGGTCGAGAGATCGAAATGGCAAGATACGAATATTCATGAAATAATGACAATTATGATAATTTACAAATGTTCAACAAGATAATGAAATAAAGTAAACGCATACCTGAATAAATATTATAAATATCCTAAGAAATTAGGAATAACATATAGATGGTGTCCGTCAGGTGGTCGTGAGACCTACCCTCGCCAGGGACAAAGGAAGACTGACAAAGGCTGAGGTAAGAATGTGCGCATCCGGTGTTAATCAGTGACGTGAAAAGCGCGCGAGACTTACATAAGGACACCGGAAATTGATATACGCTACTCAGGAATGCTTAATGCTTAATGAAAGATGAAATATATGAGTATATGATGTATGAAAAGCGACGATCAATAGGGGAAAATAACTGGGAATGACTAGAAAGTCCTAAGCGCACATGCTCCTCCAGTTTCCATAATTTCACCCTGTGACAATCACATTTCGATACTAAAAATCGGCAGCCATCTTGTCGTGCGTATGGACTGAAAGAACGTAAAACAAAACGAATATAGGTTCTGACAAAGTGCATAAAGCGCATTTTATGCTTTCAAATATGACCTACTTGCAATCTCTTTAGATTTTCAATGCTTTCTTCAATGAACTCAGGAGTATTTTGAAAGAAATATAACCGACGCTTCGGAGAAAATGGCGTTCTTTGTTGGGAAACGTCAATGATTTTAATGACGTCACATCCACCAACGTTAACGTCGTCTTCACTTTGGCGCCATTGGGCGTGGTTTTTCACGTGTAGGGAGACACTTAACGATCTTCATTATTTTCCATTTTAAATGTCTTAAAGATGTATAATCTGATTTTACGTTCAGATATTTAAACCAGGCAATCCCGAATTCTAGCCGACATTTGAAATTTTGGGTATATAATAAAAAGGTTATTGACTTTATATTGTAAAATATTCGACCCTCGTTCATATGGCGAAGACGCACTCGCAAGCTCGTGCGTCCTTCGCCATATGAACTCGTGCCGAATATTTCATAATATAAAGTCAATAACCTATAAATATTGACCGGTAACTTCTGTAGAAAGTAAACGGGACATTTTCTGGGTATATAATAAGGTCTCATCTTGGTCCCTGAAAAACTCCTCCACAGCAGCTATCACCTCCTCGTCTGACCGATAATGCTACCCAGCCAAGTGCTTTTTCATGTTTGGAAACAGGAAATAGTCTGATGGAGCTAGATCAGGTGAATACGGAGGATGATCGACAAGTGTGAAGCAACAGTCATGCACAACAGCCATTGCGACAACCGATTTATGAGCAGGCGCATTGTCCTGATGGAACAAGACCCCTTTTGTCAATTTTCCGGGTCGTTTAGCCTTAATTGCTTTTCGCAATTGTTTTTGCAGATCTGCATAATACTCCCCATTAATTGTTCTGCCCTTTTGAAGGTAATCTATGAATATTATACCCTTGGCATCCCAGAACACTGATGTCATCACCTTCCCTGCAGAGGAGACGACCTTTGCCTTCTTTGGAGGGGTTGAGCCAGGGTGCTTCCATTGCATGGATCGTCTTTTGGTCTCTGGCTCAAATTGATGAACCCAACACTCATCCTGAGTGACAAAACGGTCAAGAAAACCATCTTGGTCTGTTTCAAAAATAGCCAAGTTGGCTTGTGACAGGTTCAGTCTGGTGAACTTTTGGTCAGGCGTCAAAAGCCGTGGCACCCATCTGGCGGAAACCTTCGACATTCCTAATTCACTGTGTAGAATGTTCTCTACTCGTTCACGGGAGATGCCAACAGTGTTAGCTAACTGATTCACAGTTAAACGCCTGTCATCCATCACGGCCCTGTGCACTTGGCTGATGGTTTCCTCAGTTGTTGCCGTTGTGGGTCGTCCACACCGGTTATCATCTTCAAGGCTGTCCTTGCCCATCTTAAAATTTGCTGCCCACCTTTTCACGGTTGCATACGAAGGAGCATCATCACCTAATGTTGCAACCATATCGACATGAATGTCCTTAGGAGCTAACCCCTTTTTATGGAGGCACTTGATGACACCACGATGCCAGATTTTGTCCATTTTCTCAAAAACGTGCTAGTATCAATTTTCAAAGTCTAGAATTTCTACGTTATTGCAGGTAAACTTGAACTTATTTGAGTCAAATCAAGTAATAAAGGTTTGGATTTAATGAATACAAAATTTCATGGCTGTTCGATGCCTGCTTCTTGGTCAGGCTCAGAACTTTTCAGCCTACCCTCGTATAAGCGATACACACACTCAAAGACAAGCTATAACAAAAACAAAGCACGACAGAAGAACCGCCTTTGAACGGTCAGTGAAAAGAATAGACGTTTCAGAGAACATAATCTTATGCTCCGCCTACTTGGTTACTGTTGCTACGTCCCACAAGCTTTGCAGCCAATATGGCGGAAACAAAGAAAGTCTGTGTAGAACTCGGATGAGATTTATTTAGTATTCCGGACAATATTGGCGTTTCTTAATTACCGAGACATAAAACTTTGACAAAAAGAAAAACAGCCTAACCAAAAGGCTAAGGAATTATAAAATAATTATGTGCATAATTTCAAAATATTCAGACTGGAAAGTTACCGCGAAGTGTTGGCGTTTGGTGCGGAAAACGAAAACGCACGCACGCACGCACGCACACACACACACACACATGTATTCAAAACCAAATACAGCAAAGCTCCGCCATTAAGACCACCTAGAACCATGAAACATCATGCTTTCAAAAGCACACCTTGAAGGTTCCAGGTACATGTATTTTCTTTACACCCCCTATACACCCTGTATGCTCTAGTGAAATACCACCTAAGAGACCATTCGCAAGTAGTCGTAAGACCACTTCTGTGCAGTCCATAAGGTGGTCCCAATATAGGAACTTCACTGTACAAGCACACATCCCACAACACACACACACATACCTGTGCACATTAAACACTTGTTTACTTAATTATAAGCAATGCGATGCGAGTCGGTCTATCTATCTATCTTCTGATACTGCGTCGGTCACATTTGACCATTACCGCAGGTGTATAGTACATACACTCCGTACGGTCCGTCCATGCTTATAAACCTTATTGGTTTCATTGGGCGGCAGGGCTTGAGATGTCATTTCATCTCAATGTTGGGTAAAAGTACCGCAAAATTTGAAGCAATGTCTCCAAAATTACCTTTACAGTGTCAAACAAACAAACAAACAAAACTTAATTATAATAAGCTTATGCTCCTCATTTCATTATACAATAATTCCACACCGAGGGTACAATACAATGCAACCCTTTCATGTAATCCGCATTAACTCTATATTTACTGATCCCTAATCAGACAGCCAAATGTAGACCAGCAGCCCACTCATCAACCTCTAGACCAGAGATCATGCTATGAGCATATACTACATGAGCCAACACACCCACCGCATCAGCCTGCTTAATTACTCGCTAAGACAGGAGATTTCGCGCATCTCTCTTTGAAAAGCCAGCAGACTATAGAATGGCAGTTGCAATCCGCAAAGGCCCCAGTCAGACTGCGCAAATGCGTAGGCTGATCCCAGTCCTTTTTACCCGCATAAGCCCCAACGCTGACCCCGAAGCACACCAACCATACAATATTTGTGACTGCACTGCAGTCTGAGGAGAAAAATCTGTAAATAAACATAAAAATCAAGTCGAGTACCCCGACCGGGGATTGAACCCACGAAACTCGTGTTACAAAGCGAGCGACACAACCGCCAGGCCCGGACCAACCAGACCAGTCAGTTATGCACTCTATATGGATATTTATTATGGTCGTACTACTACATTCCTCCTTTGTGTCAAATGTTTAGGAGATACTAATGTAATAATATCACATTTCCAGCTTCTTTCGACTCCGCTGCATCTGCCCCGCCCCTGGGCTAAAACGGTTATCACCGTGGCACCAGAAACCATTGTAGTAGTAGGAGGAAAAATCTGTTAAGAAAAATCCAGTCGAGTGTCCCGACCGGGGACTGAACCCACGACCTGGGGTTACAAAGCGAGTGACACAACGACCAGGCAAAAAGGCCCGGAGTAGTTAAACCGGCCACTTATGCACTCTATATGTACATGCATATACACATATACATGTTTGTTTGTTTGATTTGAGGTTTAACGTTCCCGTCAACACTGTAAAGGTAATTTTGGAGACGATGTTTCCAATTTTGTGGGACTTTTACCCGACCTTGAGATGAAATGACATCTCAAGCCCTGCCACCCAATGAAACCATCAGGGTTAATTAGCATTGACGGGCCGACTCGCACCACTTTTCCTGGGAAGGCTTAGATCTTCTAAGCGGTTTACCAGCAGTCGTGTGCGGGTCGGTTTTAGCTCTGCGTGGAAGCATCATGCAGCCCATCTATTTCTTCAAGCCCCGATTGGCGGGGGCCATCATATATTTATCTAAATACTACAACATAACAATTGTTTGACAGTCCTAATAATAAACTTCCCACACAACCCCATTACCCTGAAATGCCCTTTCCCACTACCGCGTTTCTTTGTTTGTGGGAGAAAATGGCCGTTAGTGACCAACACAGCGGCACTAAATAAAATCGATTTTTTCGATTGGATGAAACAGCGCTCTTGATTGACAGCTCGGAAACGTCTATTCCACTGGGAGGCTTAAATCGATTTTACGTGGCAACAATCCTCGCCCTTACTTCCGTCGCGATTTAGACAAATAATTTGTTCAGTCCGCATGAAGGCCTCCTAACTCATCCGTGAACACAAAAATCAATCAACCACAGAGATGAAACAGCGGTGAGGTCTCGACAGCAAGAAACCACTGAAATGGTGGAGCAAAAAACAACAAAACAAAAAACAACAACAACAAAAAAAAAAAAACAGGCCCAACAAGTGACAGAGCATCAGGCACCAACCAACATTACATAAAATTAGATTCTCTCTAATTCTCAGTAAGCCTTTACGCTGGAACCGTCAGAGAATCTGAGGCCGGAAGCCTAATGTAAGTAAACCTATAGAAAACAATGTAGCTCATACTTCCATTAACGCACCGAGTCACATGATTTTCAGTGACGTCAAGTGATGTCAGTCTAAACCATGGATTGGGCGTTGTTGACGTCAACGCTGTTCCGCTCTTTGTAGAAAAACAGCGTGTAAATAGTTTTTTTTTCAGCTTTAAATGTTTACCCTATAAGCATTTGTCACCCAGTGACGAGGAACAAATAATGTTAGTATAAGAAATAAACTTTTTTTCTGCTGTTCGTGAAAGTATGAACGAGAGCGGATCGCTAGCAAAGTTTATATAAACCACTTCGGGGTTCATTTACTTTGCAGGCGACCCACTGCGTTCACACTTTTATGAACAGCAGAAAAATAAAATTAATTTCTAAAATATTCCGAAGTGCCTTTCCCTAAAATAATCATTAGGAAGTGCCGACATTTTGTTTGTTTGATTTGAGGTTTAACGTCCCCATCAACACTGTATATGTCATTTTGGAGACGTTGCTTATAATTTTGTGGGACTTTTACCCGACACTGAGATGAAATGACATCTCAAGCCCTGTTGCCCAATGAAACCAATAGGGTCTATAAGCATGGACGGTCCGACTCGCACCGCTTTGCCTTGGCAAGCTTAGATCTTAGATCCTCTAAGCGGTTTACGAGTACTCGTGTGCGGTCGGTTTCAGCTCTGCATGAAAGCATCGTGCAGCACATCTATTTCTTCAAGCCCCGATGGGCGGGGGCAGGTAAGTGCCGACACAGAGATTGCAAATACAATAACATACCCGTGCCACAGAGTGCGTTTTTTTCACATCTCCAAAATGGTTACACTTTAGTCTCTTTAGTGCTCCACTCATTTTACTATAACTTCTATATACAAATATCCCGTTTTAACACGGTTCACTTATAACACGGTCTTGTTCTATGTATCCCAAACATAGCGTTTTAATAGACTGTTCTGTACTGTTCTGATGAAAATCCGTGTTATGTTTCTTATTAATGCGCCAAACATAGGTTGTAGGTACTCGTTAGAACCGCCTCATTGAGACGGTTCTAACGAGTACCCACAACCTATATTTTGGAGCAGAAATAAGCAAAATAATGTATAACCCCGTAAACCCCAGCTTTTTTCCATATAAAGTGGAGATTAGGGGTGTTCATTTCACGGACTTGTTCACGTGATGCAGTCTAAAATGTAATAGCTTAAATGGCCGAATTTGAATTCATTTGAATACACCTTTGATTAACTATCGACTCGATGTCAATGAACGTTCTTGTACTGGCCGTAACAACAACGTAAAGAAAGAAAGAAAGAGGGCCTGAGATGTCATTTCATCTCAATGTCGGGTAAAAGTCCCAGAAAATTGGAAGCAGCGTCTCCAAAATGACCTATACAGTGTTGACGGGGACGTTCAACCTCAAATCAAACAAACAAACAAACAAGAAAATCTGCAAAAGTTACAAATACAGACAGAAAATGAGTTGTATACAAAATCTGGGACGGACATCTAGACGCATGGACGGACTGACGGACGCATGGGTGGATATACTTACGAAGAACAGTTAAATAATATACTTGATTTCTTTCGATAGGTATCTCGAAATTTCGACTTAGTATCTCGAAATTTCGACTTAGTATCTCGAAATTTCGACTTAGTAACTTGAAATTTCGACTTATTAACTCGAAATTTCGACTTAATATCTCGAAATTTCGACATGATAACTCGAATTTTCGACTTATTAACTCGAAATTTCGACTTAGTGACTCGAAATTTCGACTTATGAACTCGAAATTTCGACTTAGTATCTCGAAATTTCGACATAAAAATCGATATTTCGACTTATTAACTCGAAATTTCGACTTATTAACTTGAAAGGTCGACTTAATAACTCGAAATTTCGACTTATTAACTCGGAATTTCGACATACTATCTCGAAATTTCGACTTAATAACTCGAAATTTTGACTTATTTACTCGAAATTTCGACTTAGTATCTCGAAATTTCGACTTAGTAACTCGAAATTTCGACATACTACATGTATCTCGAAAGTTCGACTTAATAACTCGAAATTTCGACTTAGTATCTCGAAATTTCGACTTACGAGATATTAAGTCCTATACACACAGTTAATGTTAAACACCCTCGTTTCATTATACCCCCGCTTTGAAAACAAGTTTACATCAAGCAGATTATGCAAATTATGTGATAACATTGTGAGACTAAGGTCATTATCGGCTTACTTGTACCGTGTAAACGCCAATGATCTTTCTCGGTGTATTTTTTCACATGTTCTTTCATTCTTCTTTCTCTCTATATTGGCCTATGTTAATTTTATCAAATATTTCTCAAGAACTATAAAACTAGAGGCCCAAAACATATGTATCATGTAAGAGACAGAGGGTTTTCTGTCTCATCAGGACGTCGCGCATTCAATCCCGTTTCACGGCCCCGCCCATCGGGGCTTGAAGAAATTGATGGGCTGCATGGTGCCTCAACGCAGAGCTGAAATCCGATCGCACACGAGTACTGGTAAACCGCTTAGAGGATCTAAGCCGGCCCAAGTAAAGCGGTGCGAGTCGGACCGTCCATGCTTATAAACCCTATTGGTTTTATTAGGCGACAGGGTTTGAGAAGTCATTTCATCTCAACGTTGGGTAAAAGTCCCACAAAAGTGGAAGCAACGTCTTCAAAATGACCTATACAGTGTTGACGGGGACGTTAAACCTCAAATCAAACAAACAAATTCAACCCCGTTTCAGTAAAATAAAAGCGGGCTAAAAGTCATATTTGACAGTTTTTCTTCGGTATCAAACTTTCTCATCGTGTGCTGTAAAAATCATGTATAGATCAAAGCACTGACAGCACTGGTGGGTCGATTGTCTTCCAGTGAAAAAAAATCGACCCAAAAGATGGTAAACTATGCAACACGAACACCATGACTAACTTAACAAAGCAACAACCGGACAGAAAATGAGGTATCAGAATACGTTGCGTGTTCAAGATGTATCATTTTGACAGAGCAGCAGATTCCTAGACCCTTCGTTTCATCCCATTGGTCAGACGTGGGGGTGTTCAATGTTCTGTATATGACGCCCAAGAATCTCCCACATATGTTCCAGGGGATTCAAACCGGGCTTCTAGCTAGCCAAGCCAATGTCTCAATTCCGTTACGGCGGGCTCTAGCACACAGGTCCAGTGGCAAATGATTCGTTCTCCAAATGAAGCATGACTTCTGGCGCTAAACATGCAAAAATATCCAAACTGCATATTTAAACCGTGATGTTGAGGAAAGTTGGTTATGAAAATCAACTCTGAGATGACCATAACAAGATTCCTGTTATGGCTAATCCCTATTCAGAGTTGAATGCACAGCGCAGATCACAGAGTCAGTTTCAAGTTAGTATGTCGAAATTTCGAAACAGTAAGTCGAAATTTCGAGTTACTATGTCGAAATTTCGAGATAGTAAGTCGAAATTTCGAGTTATTAAGTCGAAATTTAGAGATAGTAAGTCGAAATTTCGAGTTACTAAGTCGAAATTTCGAGATAGTATGTCGAAATTTCGAGATAGTAAGTCGAAATTTCGAGATATTAAGTCGCAATTTCGAGATACTAAGTCGAACTTTCGAGATACTAAGTCGAAATTTCGAGATACTTTGTCGAAATTTCGAGATACTAAGTCGAAATTTCGAGATACTAAGTCGAAATTTCGAGATACCTAGCAAAAGAAATAAAAGTGTACCTGGCCCTAATGCTCCATCGTAGAACTGTCTTTCTTTCGGAACACCGAAACTGAAAGAACTTCCTAGTATTTGAACAAAGGTTAATTCTTTCTTACCAATAGTGCATATTGAATTCATTTGTGGCAGCTCATGGAAAAAAGATCACTTATCACTGAGTCAATCCGCAAAGTCTCAGTTGAGGCTGCGCATAAGCTCAGTCTCGTCAGAGCTTTGCTGATCGAAGACATGCAAGGGAATTCTTTGCGTAGATCCTTGAAAGTTAACTGCACGATAGCCTTTGCATTACATAAACGGGCGTTTTTATTATTATTATTATTTTTTTGTCATAATGACTCGATTCAAAACACAGATTTGTTTGTTTGTTACCGCGATACATGTTATGCACTGTGTGCATTCATTCTCTTTATGCATCTCGGCCAGAGAACATTGTACTGTTTTTGCAATCATGAAAAACGATTTAGCCATTAATTTGTATGTTGGACTCATTACTGTGAGCTGTTTTGGTATGTGTACTAAGATAAATTAAAATCCCTATTTTATTTCTTTTTCTTGCCTTTTTCTTTTTCTTGCCTTTTTCTTTTCTTTCTTTTTATTTATTTATTTTTTATCATGATGGTGTAAAGTGTGATTTCTTTCCGAGAAGTTGGGAAGCTTCTTTTCTTACAACATTCTAGCTAGACGTGTTGATCAAGATTTAAATTCTCATTACGAAAACACGCCTATTCAAATACATTGTAAATTTTACCGCCGAAAAAAATGAAAATTTTCCGATAAAAATGTGATATTTTTCTTATTTCTGTTCAAAATATAGATTGAGGCAACATGTTAGAACCGCCTCAACGAGGCGGTTCTAACGAGTACCGACAATCTATATTTTAGAGCTGAAATAAGAAAAATAAGGCTTACCCCATGTAAACCCCAGTTTTATTGTATAAAAGTGGGGTTCAAGGTGGTCAGAATTGTGTAGGCGTGTTTTCGTGATGAATGCATATGCGTATGTAACGCGACATCTGATTGGATAACGTCAAAATTTGCGACGGTATATTTGGGGGATAACTGCTCAAAAATTGTCATTTGGGGAGGTAAATCGGCTGTTTTACGGTCGGAAATTTCGTTTTACGGCGACGCGTCAGCGGAGTCGTAAAACGGAATGTGCGACCGTAAAACCGACGATTTATCCCCCAAATGACAATTTTCAACACATTTGTCCCCATTCTTATGCATTTATTCGGCTGTTTTCTTAAAAAGCATCCTATTTTGCTCAAAGCGGCAAGCGCTGTGAGCTGCGTGAAACCGAATACCGGCCAATGGGAAGCGACTGTACATGATGACGTCGGATTTCCGACAGTATATCGCAGGTTATATCATCGCATTTTTTTCGATGTTATCCAATCAGAAGTCAAGTAGGCTAACATACGCAAATGCATTAGAATCATCGATAGACTGTCGGAAACCCGGCGTGATTAAGTAACGTCGTTTTTTCATTGGCGTTTGCCGTTTTGTACTAATAGAACACTATTGTAGCAAATTAAACAAGTGAATACGTGCATTTTAGCTGTTTACTTTCAGCCGGTTTTTCGGTCAGAAATTCAGTTTTACGACGAGGCGTAATTTCCGACCGTAAAGCCGCTGACTCTCCTCTCAAATGAAATCAATAGAGTTATCCCCTACATAAAGAAGAAGAAAATGTCGACCTGGTGTTTCTAAAACTCAGAAGTTAGGTGCCACAAAACGACTACAGGTACCCTGCCGTAATATGTCGGTGTTATGGTTTCAATGTTGATAAATACTCGTCTATTTATAAATCATAATAAACAATGGTGTTTTCCACAGGTACGTAACGGGTTATATTCTAACACAAAAACACTTAATTTTGCAGTGTCAATGTAAACAGTTGCGTACCGCAACTAGTAGAGAGGAGCGCCTAAAACGACTGGTTTTCTTTCCTGAGGGTCGCAGGTTCGATCCTCGCAGAAAACATGTTTTCATAAAGCTATTTAAAGCACGATTTATTTTTTCTTGATGTTTTTATAATAGTTTCAGAATTTACATTTTTATTATTTCTTTTTTAACTTTCAACTCTGTTTATTATTTTTGTATTATTATTATTACAATGTATCATACGATAACTGCTGTATCTTGTCGCAACATGAAGGTAAAAAAACCCTGATCAGTGTTCGTTCTGAAACACCCGTTAGCATCGATGCTCTGGCTAGATGGCTAGTAAGTGGCAAGAATAGCTCCCCGTTCCTCTTTTCTTCTTTTCAAATTTTCAAAATGTTCAATGCCATGGCTTTGCTTTCGGCATTAAGAAGCTTTTTTGAAGACATGTTCGCGGCAGGGCAACCGAGTATGAACTTAGGAATGTTCAGTAAAAATTTATATCAGCACAAAAAATGCATGCTTCACGAGAAAATCGAGGATTTTTTGCTTTTGGCGCGAAAAAAAAATGTTAAAGAAAAAACATCCCCAGCGGGATTCGAACCCGCATACTTCAGCTCTACAGGTCCATGACTTTACCACTTGGCTAGCTTCGATACAGTGCAGGTATGGTATTTTTTAGCCTGATACCATCACATTAATAGGGAGTCACCAAAAATAAAATTAGATCATCCAAAAATAACATATAATTGCGTAGATAAATTTAAAAATAACCTTTATTTACAATAATATTGACAATACCAAACTGACAACTGATGTCGGTTTTACTGTAAGCTACCATAGGTGTCAGTTCCTCTTGTTGTTGATACTCGTAACATAGATTAACAATCTCCATGCTTATAACATATCAACGTTAAGTCTAGTCCTTTCCCTGCAGCGTAGCAATGAAACTTACAAATTCATCATGTCGAGTCAATATTGCAGAAGAAAAACGTCTCTGCCTATCGGTAACGCCAATTTACATATGTTTGTATTCGACTTTTATTCATAGCGTGTCTTCTTGCATGGCTCACTTACTTACTGATGTTAAGTGGCGACATTCATCCGAACCCCGGTCCTACTCCAGCGAGTTCAGTAAGTGATATAAGTTTTTCCAGTGCAGATTCATGCGAACTTCTCGAGAATCACCTCAGTATCCTTCATCTAAACGTCCAAAGTCTTCTTCCTAAAATTGATCTGATCAGAGCCGAAGCTTTGTCATATGACATAGCTGTTTCCACGGAGAGTTGGCTCAAACCGAACTTCACCGATGATGATATATCTCTACATGAATTCCTGTCACCTTTTAGGGCGGACAGGATTGACAGACCTGGAGGTGGAGTTGTGATATATGTGCGAAATACACTCTCCTGTAATCGCCGTAAAGACTTAGAAATCAACGGACTTGAAACTGTCTGGCTAGAAATTGTAATTAGGTCTAAGAAAGTCCTGATAGCCGGTATCTACAGGCCCCCAAATAGCAATAACGAGTATTTTAACTTGCTCTTGGAAAGTATCGACCTTGCACACAAAACTAATACTCAAGACATCGTAATCACAGGCGACTTCAATTGCAACATGCTTGCTGACAGTATAACAACAAAAGGAAAGACCTGCTGCAACAGTTTAACACAACTGACTGATGAGCCAACTCACTTTACGGAACAATCAGCCTCTCTTATCGATCTTATCGTAGTTCGAAATTCAAACAACATCTTTAGTTCAGGTGTAGCGGATCCTTTCATTCCTGGCCTTGCGAGATATCACTTTATCATATGACGTCGCATCTGAGAGTGTAATAACGTCATGTATTATTTTCGATAATCCACTAGTGGATTAAATATGCAAATTAGCTAGATACGTTCCGTAACGTTACATGTACGACGTCCTTAACGACGTCGCGTTTACTAGCGGCGGAATATTGAGATTTTTTTTAAAAAAAAAATCGCGAATAAAATGCGTTTTAAAAGTCATATGATAAATAGAATCTTACATTTGTGTTCATGTAATATTGAATTTATTAAACTCGTTGAGAAAAAGGGATAAAATGCTCGGCAAAGCCTCGCATTTAATCCCTTTTCCTCAACTCGTTTAATAAATTCAATAAAACATGGCCACTCATGTAAGATTCTCTATGTCCAGTATTCGTCTTCTTAAAATTTATTCGTCTAAAGGTCAGTACTTACAAAAGAAAAAAAATGGTATTATCAGGGAGCCGATTTTGCTTTGCTAAATACCGGCAACTTTTAAGCGAGAATGACCTAGTTACTCAAATCAGGGAAAGCGATCTAGAAACCGCTGTGCAAATTATGACTGACGCTATATTTGATGCAGCCGAAAAAACCATTCCTAATAAAATTGTCACTATTCGCCCAAACGACCACCCTTGGATCACTTGTCACATCAAATTACTGATACGCAGAAGACGACGAATATACAACAAATTAAAAAAAAAAACAAAAAAAAAAAAAAACAAAAAAAACAACAACAATCAATATTTCTGGAATTGGTTTAAACAAAATTCGCAACACAGTCATCAATCTAACTCGTAAGTCGAAGCAAGACTATTCCAAAAAGCTTGAAATTATGCTTACCGATGTAACTCTGAACTTCAAATTCATCTGGAAAACATCTAAACAAATCCTAAGACTCGACAAATCCTCCCAACTTATACCTAGCCTTATCATCAACAATGAATACGCTGAAACTGATCTCCAAAAAGCAAACATGATTACTTTTCTTCCATATCTGTAGTTGACGACCATAATATGAGCCCCGCCAAGCGAATTTGTGTCTTCGAGCATTCCGTCATGACAAATTTTAACTGCGTATGCCCAGCCATTCAGAGGGACCAGGGATATGGCTTTCTGTCTGAAGGTTCCTCTTGATTCACTGCTTGTTTGAGCGAGCAGCGAAGGTTCTGGCGAGCCTTCGCGGATGCCTGAACCTTCGCTGCTCGCATAGGCGATAAGTACCAAAATCGCTTGACGGGCCCATATACTCTTACCACCCCAGGAAACCATTACACGCGAACGTTTGGAAACATTCGCTATTAGTCCTCAGACCGTCAAAGACGTCTTTAATGGCCTTGATACAACCAAAGCCTGCGGGACTGATTTCACGAGCCCTCGGCTCATGAAAGAAGGTTCAACTATTCTTGCAGAGCCTTTCTCAATCTTATATACTGCTTCTCTTCGTCTAGGTCACATTCCTTCTCCTTGGAAGGATGGAAATGTAACAGCCATGCACAAGAAAGATAACCGGTCTAAACCTTCAAATTACAGACCTTTAACCTTACTCTGTCAATCAGCCAAATCTATGGAACGATGTGTACATATACTTAAACGAGCATAAACTCTTAACCCCTTTTCAGTCTGGCTTTATTCCAGGGGACTCAACGACCTTCCAACTGCTACATACCTATTACACGTTCTGCGAAGCTGTTGACAGTGGCAAGGAAGTTCGTGTCGTCTTCTGTGATATAAGCAAGGTTTTCGATAGGGTTTGGCAAAAGGGTCTAATTCACAAACTAGGAGATGTCGGCTGTTCCGATGAAATCCTCAACTAGTTTTCTAGCTATTTATCTAGTAGACGACAAAGAATTGCCTTAAATGGTCAGACGTCCGAGTGGACAGTTGTCAAAGCTGGTGTGCCCCATATCTTGGGGCCACTATTGTTTCTCATCTATGTAAATGGCATTGTTTAAGAACTCAGTGCATCAGTTAACTAGACTCTTCGCAGAGGTTGAAAACCCGAACATAGCAGCCATCATTGTAAAACATGACTTGGACGGTATAGATACATGGGCTGTGCAGTGGCTGGTTGATTTCAACGCCGCTAACTATTTCCCAGATCTTCTCATTGAAACGCAACCCGCCCCTGCATCCTCCCCTGTATATGAACAGAACACCCGTCAACGATGCGTCTTCAAACAAGCACCTAGGTTTGACTTTAACCAATAACTACAACTGTACTGAACACATCAACAATATCACAAAAGTAGCATGGACTAGGTTAAATTTGTTACGCGCCCTGAAATTCAAAATTAACAGACAAGCCCTCGAAAAAATATATATTTCATTTATTAGACCCTTGTTGGAATACAGCGACGCAGTCTAGGACAAAGCCTCTACTGAAAGCAAAAAAACAGCTAGAAGCCGTTCACAATGAAGCTGCAAGAATCATAACAGGTGGAACAAAAATTTGGCAGCATAAAAAATCTTCTTGACGATCTCGGTAGGGAATTTCTACAAAACAGACGCGCGAAACATAAACTAATCACCTTTTACAAAATGGATAATGGCCTGACTCCTGAATATCTTCCGTCTCTCATCCCACCAACCGTTCAAAACACTACCACATATAACCTGAGAAATTCCAGCGATCTTCGAATATCCATGCCCGAACAAACTTATTCTACAATTCATTCATTCCATCAACAATCCGTGAATGGAAAGATCTGCCAGATGATATTAAGTCCGCATTATCAGTTGCTTCTTTTAAATATAGGTTAAATAAAAATATTAAGAAACCCCCGAAATATTTACAATACTGGTTCCCGAATTGGCCAGATCTTATATGGAAGACTCAGAATGGAATGCAGCTCCTTAAAAGCATATCTTTACAGGAAAAACATCGTTCCTAGCCCATCTTGTTCATGTGGGGGATTCGAAAGTGCACACCACTTCTTTTTTCAGTGTCCCAACTATGAAGCAATCAGGAGAACGTATCTATTGAATTATCTCCATACCATCAATACCTACAAAAGTCATTACGGCATAGCGGATGCATCTGTTACAGTAAATGAAGATCTATTTTCCAATGTCCAAGAGTTTATAATACACTCTAAACGTTTCACTTAATGCGCTAGAATACATATCTGGTGGCACCAACTGCAAATTCTATTCATTTTTAATCAATATGCAAGGAAAACATTTGTACGGGGTCGATCGACAGTGCTGAATGTTACACTTCATATGTTAAACAATGGACAAAGTGCTGCAAATTTATACCCAAATAACCAACATCGACTCTGTAACTGGGGTTACTGTTTCATGGGTATGCTACATATAACTCGTGTAGTGTAAACATGTCAAGAAACAGAATATATGTGACAACAACTGCGACATGTCCTTGCTTAACAGTCATCATCATCATCATCATCATCATCATCATCATCATCATACCTATACAATCTACTTCGGGCAATTGTTATTATTATTTTTATCATTATTATTATAACCTCACAAACATATCTCATCATATATCTACCACACATGTATGTAAATTTTGTCATTATTTCCATTTCAGGAGATGGTTTATATAAGCTTCTAGCTTTTTATCAAATCCTGTACCATATACTATTATGCGATGTATACATGTGAATTTATTCTAAAAAATATTGTTTAAAGCAAAAAGTCGACTTCAGTTTTGTTGTTTTCTACTCACTATCTGTCTAAAATTGTAGGCTACTTGGAACATCGTTTTTGAAGATATTATTACTGGAAAAATTGGAAAAAAATTACAAGAAGAAAATATCATAGGAAAAATTACAGATAGATGATGCAAAATATCAGGACCGATTATCGCACGCACGTCGGAATGCTGGGACCATAGGGGCTTGAATCCGGAAATGAAAAAAAAAATATATTTTTTTTTTCATTTTTTCATGATTCAAGGCCCTATGGCTGGGACATACTGATCGTAAATTGCATCTTAGGGAATAAATTGATAAAATAGAATATCAGATTCATGTCATCATCAGGCGTAGCTTCGAAAATACGAAAACACGCCTATTCAAATACCTTGTAAATTTTACCGCCGAAAAAATGAAAATTTTCGGACAAAAATTGTGATTCTTTTATTATCTCTGCTCAAAAAAAAGATTGAGGGTGCACGTTAGAACCGCCTCATCGAGGCGGTTCTAACGAGCACCCACAATCTATATTTTTGAACAGAAATAAGAAAAGCTTTACCCCTGTAAACCCCAGTTTTAATAAATACAAGTGTGGTTCAAGGGGTCAGAATTGTATAGCTCAGTGGTTAGCGCATTCGACTTATCATCGAGGGGTTGCGGGTTCGAATCTGGCCACCGAAGGCGAGGTGTGTCCTTGGGCAAGACACGTAGTGCCACTGCCCTACTCCACCCAGGTGTAAATGGGTAGCAGTGATGTAAAAGTCATTGTCTCTCTCTCGTGCGCGTGATAACATCCGAAATGAGTGTTCGAGAGCGATACAAATAAGCTTGAAGCTTTCATGGCAATCGAACTAAAATAAATTAGTATAGACTGAGTCGCTCGGCAAGCCTTGCGATTCGAAGCCTTGTCTGATAAACTTGATATCAAAAGACACGAACCTGGTATTCTCTATTGATCAAACTTGCATTTAAATAATGCCCGCAGTTGCAACGCTTTTAAGCCGTCGCGTGCATCAATTACGGCGCTAAAAGTGACGTCATCAACGTCTTAATGACGTGCCAAAATGACGTGACGTGTCTTAATGACGTGCGTGACATATTTTTTGGCACACAGCATGTAACAAACATGTTTTGCTATTCTGTTGATAATAAGGACATAACTCAATTGGCAACAATGGACGTGCTCTGTTACGCAGACAAAAGAGTGCTAGAAACTCAGTGCCATCAAGGCCATCGGGCCTTGAAGAAATATTTTGGCTGCAGTTGCTTCCATGCAGAGCTGAAACCGACCGCACACGAGAACTTATAGCTCTAAGACTGCCCAGGCAAAGCGGTGAGAGTCGGACCGTCAATGCTTATAAACCGTTTTGGTTTCATTGGGCGACAGGGCTGGAGGTGTCATTCCATCTCAATGTCGGGTAAAAGTCCCACAAAATTGGAAGCAACGTCTCCAAAATAACATATAAAGTGTTGACGGGAACGTAAAATCTCAACTCAAACAAAACAAAGCTAGAAACTCAGGGATGTCTATTTTTTTTTCTATTTTCAGCGTTTGTTGTGAAAGGCTATGCAGTATTTTTCTATTTTCAGCGTTTGTTGTGAAAGGCTATGCGGTATTTTTCTATTTTTCAGCGTTTGTTGTGAAAGGCTATGCGGTATTTTTCTATTTTTCAGCGTTTGTTGTGAAAGGTCATGAAGTATTTTTCTATTTTTCAGCGTTTGTTGTGAAAGGTCATGAAGTATGTAACAGATATGGGCTCTTTTACACCTACTGTGAAGATGGCTATTACTGCTGCGACGACAATACCGACTGCTGGTAAGAACGCCATTGCTAAAATCCATTTTACCATAAGAGACAATTTTCTTGTCCGGTTTGTTTGTTTGATGTGGGTGTGAGGTTTAAGGCCTCCGTCAACACCGTATTGCTCATTTTGGAGACGTTGCTTCCAATTTTGTGGGACTTTTACCCGACATTGAGATGAAATGACATCTCAAGACCTGTCGCCGATTGAAACCAATAGGGTTTATAAGCATGGACGGTCCGAGTCGCACCGCTTTGCCTGGGCAGGCTTAGATCCTCTAAGCGGTTTAACAGTACTCGTGTGCGGTCGGTTTCAGCTCTGCGTGGACGCATCATGCAGCCCATCTATTTCTTCAAGCCTCGATGGGCGGGGACGAAAGGAGATGCGCGACTGCTCAGATCAGCACTGACTGTTATTTGTCCTGCTTTATAAATTTCAAAATGCCAACTGAGCTGGGA
Organism: Lucinisca nassula; assembly: GCA_963580285.1. Taxonomy (NCBI): domain Eukaryota; kingdom Metazoa; phylum Mollusca; class Bivalvia; order Lucinida; family Lucinidae; genus Lucinisca; species Lucinisca nassula. The sequence continues at coordinate 21,852,727 of OY757022.1, forward strand.
ATGAATAAAGTTTTATAACCTTCGGGCCTGCAAAATTGCCATTGAAAATTTGTATTTACAGTAGAACTTCGATGGCTCGAACACCGATGGCTCGTTTACCATATATGTGTCGAACCCTTTCTTGAGCCCCTTGCGAAATCCTCTTCATAAGAAATAGTGGGGGATAATTAAGGAGATTTTAGTCTTTTATCTTGCAAATGTATGTTGTGTGTACTCATTAGAATCGCCTCGATGAGGCGATTCTAATGAGTTCACACAGCATACATTTTCATTATAGAACACCGAAAAGTTGTCTAAAAGTTTCTCGTTATGCTTCCTTATAGTAACCTCAGTGGCTCGAACTACCCCTGTCTCGAACAGATTTTCGAGGTCCCAAAGGTGTTGGAGCCATTGAAGTTCGACTGTATATGCATTTAAGACTAAAGGCTGAATACAGTGTGCATCTCTTGTCTTTTAATTCTCAGAGCGTCTCGACTTCTACTTTTTACCGCATTTACACGAAGCGAGTAACATAACTTCATACTTTGCCTTGACAACGCCACAACAGACATAAGAGATGATCTGCAGGTGACAAGAAAAATGATTATATTGATATTAATATATCGGAAAATAAGGAGTTTATTTATTTACGAGGGCTGATTGATATGTGGTGAGCCTCGAATTGAATGATTTGAATTTGGTTAGACATATATATTGTCGTATTGTATTATTTTTCAAAATAATCCCCTTCCTTATCTATACACTTTTTCCAGCGGTGTTTAAGGGCCTCAGTGCCACTTTTCTTGGCTGTTCAGAAAGTCATCCACTGCATATATGACGTCATCACCGGACTGAAAGTGGGTGCCTGAAATAGCGCGTTCAGATTTGGAAATAGATGAAAGTCTAATGGAGCGAGATCAGGTGAGTTAGGCAGATGCTCAATCAATTTAAAGCCACAAATCGTGAAGCCATAGCAATGGCAGACTTGTGAACAGGAACATTGTCCTAATTGAACAACATACCTTTAGCGAGCTTTCCACGGCGCTTAAGTTTAATGTTTTCCCGTAATTGCGTCAGAAGTGAAGCATAGTATGTGCCATCGATTGTTTGTCCCTTTTGGAGATAATATATCAGCAGAATACCATCTGCATCCCAGAAAACCGAGGCCATAGCCTTCCCAGCTGATTGAACAGTCTTTACCTTCACTGGCGGGGTTGAGCCAGGGTGCTTCCATTGTTTCGATTGTTTTTTTGCCTCTGGAGAAAAATGATAGACACATGTTTCATCCATAGTGATAAATCTCTGAAGAATGCTCAGAAAGGTTAAGATTAGCACGCGAAAATGTGCACCTGGTGTGCTTCTGTTCAACTGTCAGAAGTGTTGGTACTCATCGGACCGAATGCTTTCTCATTGCAAGATCCACTGTCAGAATGGAATGTACTCTTTCCTGTGAAATGCCAACTGTATTGGCTATAAATCTTTCTGTGACTCATCTGACAGTCATAACGATATCATGGACTTTATTAACCATTTCTGGTGTTTCAACATTGACAGGTCTTCCAGGACGGGGGTCATCCTCAAGGCTCTGTCTGCCGCGCTTAAATTCCGCCACCTGCCTTTTAACTGTAGCACATGAAGGCGCATCTTTCCTCAGTGTTGCCACCATATCATTATGGATATCCTTATGTATTATATATTTTATTTGCAAATATTGGATCATTGCTCATTCACCGATTTTGCTCATTTTGCGAAAGCTGCTTGTCTTGTTTACGAGTGCCACCTCGTCGATATAAACTGAGACCAGTCCTTGGGTACATGGCTTTTCGTTCTTCTTATACTGAGTCGGTCATATCTGGCCATTACCTCAGTTGATTGGGTGGCTAAATTTAGAATTTAGCTGAAAAAAAAAAAGAAAAGGAGAGGCACTGGATGCGTCCTTAAAACTACCCACAATCTGCATAACAGAGGTATCCTAAAACGCATACCTCTGAGTCCCAATCTTACACTGTGCGGGCCTTGAACTCTTCCGCGGACCCGGCACCCACCGCAGAGGAGGGAAGACCACTCCATTGGGGAATAGTTCCAGGAAAGAACGAGTTCTTCAGGGCATCACTATAGGACTTGTTTCTACGATATTGTGAGTCGTTTACTTTTGATGCTCCTGTTTGGGTCGACACTGTTACAGGGGTCAAGTACCTATCTTTATCAATAGACACTGAATCAGAGTGTATCCTGCAGAAGAAGGCCAAAGAGGACTGCTCACGACGGGCCTCCAGGGACGGCCACTCCAGCTCATCAAGCATGCCACCGACGCCACTTCCATTTCGCCATCGCCTACAGGTCCATCGAGCAGCTGTCCTCTGCACCTTCTCCACCTGCTGAGTCTGAGTTTTAACACAGGGATGCCAAATGGGTGATGCATATTCAAGTTGAGCGAACCAATGTTTTATATGCAACATCCTTTGTCTGCCTAGGCGCTTAACAGTAACACTAAAACAGAACATCCCTGCGATACCTCCTTAAATACGAGGCTCATAACATATCAGTCAGGCCTCTTATTTTTTCATTTGGTTTTGGTTTTACGGCCCTTTCAAGATTATTTCACTTATTCCGAGCCGATCGTTAGTCAGATTTGAGTGAAAACCGAGTTACCCAGAAAAAACACCTGGGGCCAGTTGTTCAAAGCATCGTTAGCTTAACGAGCTCGTTAGTGGTCATATTGTTAACTTTTCTACCAAGCACAATATTGTAAATTTTGGTATTTTTGCTGAAAAAATGTGAGCAGCTTTTGCGTCCGCAAAAGCTGCTCACATTTTTTTCAGCAAAAATTTCAGCATTTTTGCCATATTTAATGATTAAAGTTTTAACGATACGTTAACTAACGACGTCGTTAGTTTTGAACAACTGGGCCCTGACCTACCGCTGCAGAACTTGACGGTTTCACATGTGACCCAAGCCAGGCTCGAACCCACAGCGGCGAGAGACCTAATAATTAATAGTCAGCGCTCTCGGACGCAGGCCCACAATCGAACTTCAATAACTCGAATATCTTCGGGACCATGAAATTTTGTCCCATGTATTATAAACCCGATTGGTTTAATCGGGTAACAGAGCTTGAGATGTCATTTCATTTCAATGTCGGGTAAAAGTCCCACAAAATTGGAAGCAACGTCTCCAAAATGACCTCAAATCAAACAAAAAACTCATCTGATTTCATTTATCTTCCTAGGACTGCCCTTGAAAGTGGTTAATGGGAAAATTAACGATTGCAATTTGAGCGAACTTTTACTGTGTATTTCCATACGCATCAATGCACCCTAAAACGCTAAATAAAGACCTTTCCGAACTGAAGGAATAATTCTTCCTGTTCAATGTTTGATTACTTTGATGTGTATTATGGAACCCGGAAAGGGACATGTTTTTTTTTAATACATTGTGCGAACAAGATGTTAAGTTATGCGAACAAGATATTATCTTGTGCGTACAAGATAATATGTCGTGCGCACAACATAATGTATCTTCTGCAGACAACATATTATCTTGTGCGCACAAGACAATATCTTGTTTGCACAACTTAATATCTTGGGCGCACAAGATATTATCTTGTTCGCACAAGATATTATCTTGTTGGCACATCATAGATTTTGTGAAGTTGTGCGAACAAGATATTATCTTGTGCGGACAAGATATTATCTTGTCCGCACATCATATAATCTTGTGCGCACAAGATATTAAGTTGTGCGACCAAGATAATATCTTGTGCGCACAAGATAATTGGACGACCAAGATAATATCTTGTGTGTACAAGATATTATCTTGTGCGCACAAATATTATCTTGGTCGCACAACTTAATGTCTTGTGCGCACAAGATAATATCTTGGTCGCACAACTTAATATCTTGTGCGCACAAGATATTATCTTGTCCGCACAAGATAATATGTTGTGCGGACAAGATATTATCTTTTGTTTAGACAAGATAATATCTTGTTCGCACATCTTTATATCTTGTGCATACAAGATATTACCTTGTCCGCACAAGATAATATGTTGCCCGCACCAGATAATATCTTGTGCGAACAAGATCAAATCTTATGCGCACAAGATAATATGTTGTCCAAACATAATAATATCTTGTCCACACAAATTAGACATATATATAAAAAATTCATGTCCCTTCCCGGGTTCCGTATTAAAACGCTATATACTGAAGGAATAATTGTTTGATTACTTTTATGTGTATTCAGTGAAGTCTATTCAAAGCTTATAAAAATAATAAAGAAGGTTTTACAAATTATACTCGCGAAAACGCTATCTTTAACCCATTCTATGCGGTAAACCCCTAAAGGGGTACCTCGGCAAACAGTGCAGGCCCAGATCAAACGCCGCAGAACGCGGCTTCTGATCAGGGCCTCCACTAAATACTAACAGAATTTTCTGTTAGAAATAGTAGTATGACCCATCTTCTTTCTTATGAATGTTTTCATTGCTCTTAAAGGAACTCATGTTTGATTTTTATTTGCCTTCACTGCAGCTGGTGTTGTGTCGTGTGGCGGCCGTAAAACGTCTCCCCGTACATCAACCATAGTGCAGTTTATATTTTACTTTTGGTCCTTTGAGGTCAGCGTGAATATTCTGAGAAATCAGAAATAAATTAATGGTTTAGACTCATATTCTAGACAGGTTTTTAATTATTTGGACCCCATTTTGATTCATATCAGTCTTTAGCCTAGGATCCAAGATCCAAATTTTCCGCCAACCCTACCCAATCTTGGCCAGAAGGTTTGATGGTTTTTTATTGTAGATGTATACTAGATGTATCAAGCACAGGTGTGTGTATGTTGATTTAAGGTGGCGAAAGTCTTCAAAATGGCCACCATTCAAGATGGCCGCCAGCAAAATCGTAAAATTCATTAAAGTAACAGGATAGTTCATATATGTATTTCTCTGTCATACTTTCTGTACTAAAAATGTATTAAATGCCTCAACAGCTTATTTTCTACCTTCATGGATTAAATATATGTGTTCTTTTACATTTTTTAGCTGAAAAATATGTCTATATATGGGAGAAAATGCATTTTTCGCACATATTATGATAGATAATGCCTTTTCAAGAGCTTCAGTGCAGTAACTGAGTGAAATATTTAGTAAAGATAATTATGCCTGCTGTAATACTTCATTTGGAAACCTTGTAAAGTGAGACTGAACCAACTGTAGCCCTAAAATTAATATAAACTTGAAGTGGGTGGGGTAACAGTCATTCTCATACAACATTAAATCCTATATCTTATCGAAGAAATTCATTAAATGTCTGTAACAGTCACATATGCTGATGAGATTTCTTTTGGGCGATGAAATTGCTTTCAAATTGTTTGTTTTTTAATTGAAAAAAAAAGAAGATAAACGTTACCTGGTTACATTGCTTTGTTATATACTAATGTAAGTACTACATACTGTAAATATTCTAAAATTTGGGATACCAAAAGGTTGCTGTAATTATACTAAACGTTTAGCCAACTGATTTTACAATACCAAAATGTGTCCAAAAGAAATAGATGGAATTGCAACAAGTAAAGAAGCTGATCAGACTGCTCCTAGAGGTGCAGTCTAATCTGGGTCTGCACTGTTTGCATATGCTGATCTGTCCTAAAACATAGAATCGATAAGGTACATCTCTCACACTCCATTAATAGATCTGCTTAGACTTCCAAACAGCAATGAACATATAATTACCATTAAATCACTGAATTATTGTTATATTTCTGGATTATTATGAAGACTTTCACATCATTGAGAACTTTTCACTGTCTAACTACATCCATGGTTTTTAATCTGCTCACATCTCCATCACATATGTTTCTATGCGAATACCTTCACAGCCAGATGCTTGCCCACGACAAGAACAAGCAATATCACAACGCACATCAATCCTCTTACCTTTGAGGTACCAACCTGGGTCATGCGCTTGACACATCGTCTCATGATGGTTAACATTTCTGCCAAGAAATTTCAAAATCCATTTAAGATAACTAAAGTTATTGGCCGGACACAATCTGCCCATACAATACATACAGGATAACTTCCAAGGGAAATAATTCAAAAAGTATAAATGCAAGAGCTATAGTTCTTGCACTCTGCACGTCTTCTGTTGATTAATATTTATATGAAGTTTTGTGAAGACAGCTTGAACGGTTTTCAAGATACAGAACGGACACGATTTTGTGACAGACAGACAGACGGATGCCCGGGGGAAAAACAATATGTCTCTCCCGAAAAAATTTTTCGGGGGGAGACATAACTAGAAAAAAGAAATAAAAAACAAATAATATGACTCTATGAATAGCAAACCATTTGCCAACAGCAGAATGATTGCTATGACATAAGTAATTAGTGCATATCACAAATGAAACACGTTTTTCCATTGGCTAGAAATGCGTCACGTGCAAGTCGCTATTCTGCGATAGATACACAGCGGGCATTATCACACTTGTATTGGACCGGTCCGCTACGGAGATAACCAGAAAATTTCACGGAACGGACATTATACTTAACAGGTCTTCAATGCACTAAAAACAATAGAAACCTTAGCTTCAGGCACTATCCTGCGGCTCGGGCCATATCAACCCGGCGGTCCAGGGCCAGTCCCTTGGGCAGTCCATAAACCTTGATAGTGCCTGAAGCTAAGGTTTCTATTGTTTTTAGTGCATTGAAATTACAACCCACCGGTCTATGGGTGTTTTGTATGGTAAAATTGTGTGAGGTAAAGGTAAAGATTCTACTCCTAAATGTAAGGATTTGTTACTTTGGGAGCAATTTCTCTTTTAGAAGGATTGGATACACCTTCAGAGCAGGCAACTCTTGCAAAAGTATTGTGTCTCCCTTGCCAGTAGAGGTCAACTCTTGTAGGACAGGTTTATAGAAGAGCAAATAGGAAATCTGGAAAGTTGTCCTCCTTTGAACAAGAATTCTGCCGAAGGCTATGTCGTGCCTGTGGGGGTGCAAAGTCATCGAACCGTGACACCTTGGTCAAGGTCAAGGTTTGGGGTGTGGCACAAAAAGTTTTCAATCCCCATCCCCAAAAAAGAGCTTTGTGACACTGCCACCAGCAGATTAAAACTATTTACAAGAAGTCAACAGGGGAAGGAATCCATACCTATCCCCTGCCCAACCCTATGATATTATATTTTGGCCTGAAACCCATCAACTGTCTCAAAATAGACAGCTTCGATTGTAAGGCCATTCCAAGTTGCAATTGTCTCTTAAAACCATCCATGAAGGCATTAGGACGGTGATACTGAAAGGGATGGGATCTGGTTCTCCTTCATCCTCCAACAGCTCCAGATAGGTACCTACTCTTATCTATAAAGGTTTCTTTGAGCGACAGGGCTTCAGGTGTCATTTAATCTCAATGTCGGGTAAAAGTCACACAAAATTGGAAGCAACTTCTCCAAAATGACCTATATAGTGTTGACGGGAACGTTAAACTTCAAATCAAACAAAACAGTGACATGAAAACAAGAGAGACAACTAAAACTTCCAATGATTCAGTTGTAGTAGCTGCAGCAGTTATTGTCCACCATACCTTTTTTCAAGACTACTTTTTACTTTTTAGCAACAAAAATGTCTGGAAATTGTATTATTTTGATACACAGTATGGGCGCAAATTTGCTGTATACTCTACTTTGGAATATTTTTGAGCAATGACATTCTCACACATTGTAGTAGAATAACCTATGAACCTATTTATGCAATTTTATTTGGCTATATTACCATGGAGAATATGTATGAACGCAAATGGATTGAAGCACATAAAGAGAGGTATGTTTTTCTCAATAATTCCTGAATTTCTGAAAAAAATTCTAATAGAACATGTGAATAAGTTGAAATAAATTATGGACCAAGTAACCTTTCAAAAAACTTGACAGTTTTGCAAAATTCAATTAAACAAATTTTGAACACCACACCATTACCCCACCCACTTTTTGTACATTGGCATCCCCTTAAAAGTGAAAGTACATCTGCTGAGATAAAACGTTATCAGGAGTGCTTTATCATGCCTTAGCATTTGCTAATTGGGTCTAAATTACATAAACAGATTATATGCAGAGTTCCATAAGAATATTTTGTACGAATTTCAAAGCTTACCATTTTAGGAATTATTCAGCTGACAAACATTGATCCAGCATCCACTACACACAGGTACTTGATTGTGAGGAACACATGTATGGTGGCACAGTTGAACAGTACAGAATGTCATAAAGTGATAAAAAATAATAAAATGTATTTGAGTACGCATTGTAAATAAAATATAGCAACATTCTACATTTGGGTGTAAATGCAACAGAAGAAGACGTTTTTCGGCATTCTATTGTTTATACAACAGAATCAATGTAAATACTACATCATATCCGGTGCCATTAATTAACAATGTCATTTGATAAACAGAAAAGGAAACATTATTTTGACTTCAATGGGCCAATATCTACTTCATATGATTACTGCATGTGGAGTTACTAACATTTCTATCATCACAGTCTGACAAATTATAAAACATCGCAGATTTATTTGTTTTAGACCAACTACAACTGCAACTGCACCATTTTTGCAGCGCAAAAGTGGGTATGTTTCTATAAAAAATAGTATACAACTGCCTTTTGGCCTTTAATATACACAAATGACTGTTTCTACATTAGTTTTTTATGATTGTTTTGCATTTAAGTGCAGAAACTAATGTTTATTCCATAATAACTATAGAATTCAATTTTATGGCGGCCATTTTGAATGGCGGCCATTTTGAAAACTTTCGCCAGCCAAATTTGTCATACACACACCTGATCTGTATTCTACTAGCATTCATCTTTCAAAAACACACAACAAACCTTCTGGCCAAGATTGGGTAGGGTAAATCAAAATTTTGAACAGTACTGTAAAATGGATCCTAGGCTACTTTGAATCGACTGCCTATTCGAAATTCGCAAAATTGCAGTATGTTTCCTCTAGCTTTCTTTGCCGGATCATTACAGGGTAACTGATGAGGCTTTATTAGCCGAAACTACGTAGTATGACCCATCTTCTTTCTTATGAATGTTTTCATTGCTCTTAAAGGAACTCATGTTTGATTTTTATTTGCCTTCACTGCAGCTGGTGTTGTGCCGTGTGGCGGCCGTAAAACGTCTCCCCGTACATCAACCATAGTGCAGTTTATATTTTACTTTTGGTCCTTTGAGGTCAGCGTGAATATTCTGAGAAATCAGAAATAAATTAATGGTTTAGACTCATATTCTAGACAGGTTTTTAATTATTTGGACCCCATTTTGATTTATATCAGTCTTGGAATCGACTGCCTATTCGAAATTCGCAAAATTGCGGTATGTTTCCTCTAGCTTTCTTTGCCGGATCATTACAGGGTCACTGATGAGGCTTTATTAGCCGAAACTACGTAGTATGACCCATCTTCTTTCTTACGAATGTTTTCATTGCTCTTAAAGGAACTCATTTTTGATTTTTATTTACATTACGAAAACACGGCGCGCCCCCGCCCATCGGGGCCTGGAGAAATAGATTTGGCTGCGCGGTGCTTTCGCGCAGAGCTGAAAGTACTGGTAAACAGTTTAGGTCTGAGCCTGCCCAGGAAAAGTGATGCGAGTCGGACCGCTCCTAAAACCAAAGCGGTTTCTATGGGCGGTAGGGCTTGAGATGTCATTTCATCTCAATGTCGGGTAAAAGTCCCAAAAAATCGGAAGCAACGTCTCCAAAATGACCTTAATAGTGTCATTCCATGCAATTCAAATCAACTCAACCAATCAATCAATATGTAAACACGCCCATGCAAATACATTGTAAACTTGACCGCCGAAAAAAGGACAATTTTAAGCTGAAAAATTATGATATTTTTCTTATTTCTGCTCAAAATATAGATTGTGAGTACACGTTAGAACCGCCTCAACGAGTACCCACAATCTGTATTTTAGAGCAGAAATAAGAAAATAAGCTTTACCCGTGTAAACCCGGTTGACTATAAAATTGGGTTCAAGGGGGTCAAAATTATATAGGCGTGTTTCGTGATGATAGGGAAGAAATAAGAAAATCTTTTTTGACCTGTAGAATGAAGAGATGCTGTGTGTACTCATTGGGACGATTCTAATGAGTACACACAACATACCTTTTCAAGTAAAATAAAAAAGTCCATAAATCGACCTGATATATATGGAAATTTGAAGATATTAAAAGACTCCTCTTGGGACTCTTTCTGTAGAATAAAGATTCTAATGTGTACACACAATATACTTTTTTTCAAGATAAAATCAGGAAAAAGCCCATAAATTGTCCTGATATGTGTGTGGACATCTGGAGTTGTTGGGAGGCTCCTCTTAGGACTCCTATAGAATAAACGAATGTTGTGTGTACTCATTAGTGAGGCGATTCTAATTAGTACACGCAACATCACACTGGTCAATACATTCGTACAGGCTGCGTAGCGGTCGCATAGGCTTCGTAATTTGGACGCATAGGCTTCGATGAAAAATGGCGGATGTGAGTTCGTCAATGCAGGTAAGAAACTGTTTTTACGTTAATCTAACTGTTGTATTGCATTGTCCGATACTGACATCTGCCTTACGGACCACTTTATTAATGTGCGGCTTCGTCTGTTGCAAGAAAAAGCTTGAAAAACGGAATATAGAAAAATAGACCCCAAAAAAATTTGGCAGTCAACACAGATTCACCTGTATTTTCACTTTGGTCCGGTCGCCCTATGTAACTACACATTTTTGGCTGGTGTTCTGGCCGATAAATTGTGAATAACGATTATGTAATCGAAAAGCTAATATGCAACTTTCGTCATATCTTTTGCGAAAAATAAAAATCTTGATATTTCGATACAACGCGCGTAGCTTCGTTACCTATTACAACGCAGAGGCTGCGAACTAAATTTGAAAGCCCTGTATTATGTAGAATAATAACGAATGATATTAAATTAATGTCGAGGAATCAGTCAATCAGCGTTAGTTGGTGATGCTAAAGACATTCTGTATCATTTATACCGAAAACATTTCCAGTCTCAGCTATGCAAATACATGTACAACATTTTGATTCGAATGCACAAAATCTGTCAATTTACAATTATTTACACCACCGTTCATAAACTCGGCAAGTCCTCGTCAAATGTGTTAAGTATTAAGCCAAATAATATTTGCACTGCATGAAATTCTGTCGTGTGCTTTTTTTTTTTTTTTTTTTTTTTACAAAGCACGTGGCTTCGCAGGTTACAGAGAAGGGAAGACGCATTACGAAAACACGCCTATTAAAATGCCACTTAAAAAGATAAAACACTTTCAGATAAAACATTCTGATAGTTTTAATATTTCTGCTCAAGACATAGTGTGTGCGAACTTGTTACAACCGCCCTGACCAGGCGGTTTAACGCGTATCCACAATCTGTGTTTCAGAGAAGAATAGGAAAACAATGTATATCCCTTTAAAGCTCAGTTTTACTATATAAAAATTGGATTTAAGGTGGTCAGAATTATATAGGCATGTTTTCGTGATTCATCGACTTCTACTTAAATACTTCAATCGAATACCTGCAGCTCCTAAAAAACTTCAGCAAAGGTTCATTAATCGCGCCTGCACTGTCTGATCCGAGTCTTCGTTTCCGATAAGAGAAGCATTTGCTCATTAAACAGTAAACATACAAGCTAATTCTAGCCTTTGTAGGATCAAAGAAGAAAAAAAAAAGACTTTTCTTTATCTCAGATCTATTTTCAATCTCTGTCCTGGCATCATAATTTTTTGCTAACCAGACTGTCTTCTGCAACATAGCCTATCAGAATCTGAATTTCATAGTGACTTAGAATATAAGTCCAGAAAAATACTTGCTTGCAATGATTTCAGTAACCCATTTCGTGAAATCATTCTTCGATATAATAATATAACAGGTTAGAAAAAAAATGTTTTTGCTTTACGGCTATGACGGCTCCGGCCTAAAGCTTTACTTTTCTAAGAAAGTCTGTCGGCTGGATGCAGACTTATGGATTTAAACTGCTTCCTTTAACCCTTAAATTACAATTTAAAGCAAAACGTGAAGACCCTGATAAGACGCTGCGTTTGGCCCTTCAATTAATGTAATATGAGCAAACAGTGTAGACCTGATTAGACGCCGCGCTCTGCGGCATTTGATCTGGGCATACACTGTTTTAAAAGCCCAATCCATGATCTATGGATAACCGTATTACGCAACACGCTGACCTCTCTTCAATAAAATTAAACGCTGCTGTTTTCTATATACAAGTTCCATGAATTTCCGACAAATCAGTGGCAATCACGTGGACTTAAGAACTTTAGAGCTACTTGCACTTTTTTTACTTTGCGTCGATTGATAAATAATCGACCAAAAAACTAGTATTTGCCTTTTCAAAAAGTAAACGGATCATTAATATTTAGCAATTGCAAGGATGCTTTAAATGTGATAGGGTTTGAGATATCATTTCGACTCAGTGTCGGGTAAAAGTCCCATAAATTCGGAAACAATGTCTCAAAATGACCTGAATGATGTTGTCGGGGACGTTAACCTCAACACAAACAAAAAGGTTCCACTGAGTCATGTGCTGTTACATGAGAGAATTCTCTACCAATATTGACATACAACCGTTCGTTAGGGATACCAACCTAGGCCGAATTCATCTGGATCCAATGGCTAGCTTTGGCTACTTTGGTTGCTGTTTTATTTTCCTAAATCACGCCTACGGCAAGGACAAAAGTTAGGCAAACCATAAAAATCCAATTAAAAATGAAGACTGCCACCTCCATTTTAAGAGTGCTCATGAGTGGGCATGCGTGGAAAACCGGACGAATCAACCGTAAGAAAAGCTGAATTGTAAAATGGCCCCTGTTTACACTGTCTGCTGCGTCTTCTTAAAGTTTTTCTTTTAAATAATATTTTCGCTTACAGGCAAACAATGTGGACCAAGATCAGACTGCTCCTAGAGAGGAAGTCTTAGATCGGTCCAGGTGACATTTAAAGAAAGCAGCAGATGACTAAGCAGATAGCTATCTTCAGAGCTGCTGCTTCTCTCACTAAATTCCTGATCACAAGTTTTAAATGGACTCAAACACATAAGGCTGAATATCTAAATTGATGTCCCCTTAAAGAGTGGCCAGTTTTTGCTTATTTTGCTCCATTTTAAGCTTGTTTTAAACCTCAACATTGCTACATCTGCCTATTCAGTACACACAAGCTTCTAGATTTCCCATGGATGACGTCAGGGCATATCTGTGGTTAATTGGAATTTTTAAGGTCAGTTCAGTAGCAGAGTAAATGGCTGGAGATTACACAGTGATAAAATCTTTATCAGACCTCTTAAAACCTGCATTATTCAGTAGCAGTAAGGGTTTATTGGTGGTTATCTATTTATTGTAACAGATTATCGCTTTCCTGTCTCCTTTAACAGTTTTGACGAAGACAGACTTACCAAGTTTTGAACGGTAGTGTTCATAATTGTACTTTGACAGATTTTCTGCATTACTTATTTCCTTATTTCTTCACAGAACACACAGATTGTGGATGCGCGTTAGAACCGCCTGGCCCGGGCGATTGTAACAAATACAATACACTATGTTTCGAGCAGAAATGTCAAAACTATCAGGATGTTTTTTTCTGAAAGTTTTTATCTTTTTAGTGGTATTTTAATAGGCGTGTTTTCGTAATGCGGCTTCCCATCTCTGTAACCTGCGAGTCGAAAAATTCCGAAGCCACGTGCGTTGTTATAAAACCACGACAGAAGTTCATACAGTGCAAATATTATTTGGCTAAATACTTAACAGATTTGACGAAGACTTACCAAGTTTATGAACGGTAGTGTAAATAATTGTAACTTGACAGATTTTGGCATTCGAATCATAATGCTGTATTTGCATAGCTGAGAATGAAAATGTGTTCGGTATAAATAATACAGAATGTCTTTAGCATCACCAACTAACGCTGGTTGACTGATTTCTCGACATTAATTCAATATCATTCGCTATTATTCTACAAAATTCAGGGCTTTCGAATTTAGTTCGCAGCCTCTGCGTTGTAATAGGTAACGAAGCTACGTTCGTTGTATCGAAATATCAAGATTTTTCTTTTTCGCAAAAGATTTAACGAAATGTGCATATTAGCTTTTTGATTTTATTATCATTGTTCACAATTTATCGGCCAGAACACCAGCCAAAAACGTGTAGTTACATAGGGCGACCGGGCCAAAGTGAAAGTACAGGTGAATCTGTGTTGAATGCCAAATTTCTTTTGGGGTCTATTTTTCTATATTCCGTTGTTCAAACCTTTTCTTGCAACAGACGAAGCCGCACATTAATAAAGTGGTCCGTAAGGCAGATGTCAGTATTGGGCAACGCTATACAACATTTAGATGAACGTAAAAACAGTTTCTTACCTGCATTGACGAACTGACAGCCGCCATTTTTCATCGAAGCCTATGCGTCCAAAATACGAAGCCTATGCGACCGCTACGTAGCCTGTACGTATGTATTGACCAGTGTGAACATATCTTTTCAAGATAAAATCAGAAAAAAGTACATACATTTTTCTGAAAAATATGGACATCTGAAGTTGTTTGAAGACTCCCATTGGTACTAATTTAGAATATAGGAATGCTGTGTGTACTCATTAGAATCGCCTAATTATTCCCGCAAATAGCGTAAATTTCAAGATGAGCTCAGTACGCTCTGTGCTTTCCCATCTGCTAAAACTTTCTATGTAACTCCGGAAATGGTTAATAGGTCCACCGTGACGAAAGAAAGGTCATTCGTTAAACGGTTTAATTTCTACATTATAAGATAACAGTGTAGACTGATTAGCAAACTTCATCTATGACTGATTCGTCTCACCAAATGCGTATAAAACTCGAGCTCGTTTGTTCCCACAAGTACGGATTCATCCATAAATGCCAATCGTCCCATTATGGGACACGCCCCCGCCCATCGGGGCTTGAAGAAATATATGGGCTGCATGATGCTTCCACGCAGAGCTGAAACCGACCTGCACACTTTAAGAAGATGTAAGCCTGCCCAGGCAAAGCGATGCGAGTCGGCCCGTCCATGCTTATAAACCCTATTGGTTTCATTGAGTGGCAGGGCTTGAGATGTCATTTCATTTCAATGTCGGGTAAAAGTCCAACAAAATTGAAAGCAACGTCTCCAAAATGACCTTTACAGTGTTGACGGGGACGTTAAACCTCAAATCAAACAAAAACATTATGGGACATTCGGAAACACTGAAGACCCAGATCAAAGGTCACATAATGCAGCGTCTGGTCGGTGTCTTCAATGTTTGCTTAAGGTACGTAAAGGTTACATTAGACCTCCCCAAAGCGGATGGAGTCGGTCAGTACATGGCTGTTAGCCCAGTTTTATCGGACGCTGATTTTCACAGAAATAACCCTCACTTGGAATTCGTGCAAACTGTATTTAACCCTTTCAACCCTGGCGACCGGTGCAAACCTTATAGTTCCAATGGACTGGACAAAAAACCTTTCTTTAAGCCGTGAATAATTACACCCAATATCAAAGCTAGAAGAGTCTTGCTCAGAAACTCAAGGGTGAAAGAGTAAAATCTCAAATGTAGGTCATAGATAACTGTGGAAAGCGCGTAGGAAAATAGTTCAGGATATTGTTTTCTCTTCAGCGCCAATTTATTTGTTAAAATTTATACTCATGTTAAATGCTTATGTTATCAAGTACTTCGAGCTTTTCCGAAGATCCAAGCTCATCCCAGTACTAACATGTTTGGGCGTAAGGATTGTTTTTATTAAGTGAACGAAGAAGCGGAAGCGGTGGGTTTGTCAAGTTCCCTACCAGGCTTTCGTAATTTCCGGATATAGAATTGCGTCGATATAGAAACTTGATTTTACAAAACAACTTTCAAAAACGAAGTTTGTTTGTTTGATTTGAGGTTTAACGTCCCCGTCAACACTGTAAAGGTCATTTTGGAGACGTTGCTTCCAATTTTGTGGGACTTTTACCCGACATTGAGATGAAATGACATCTCAAGCACCGTCGCCCAATGAAACCTATAGGGTATATTAGCATGGACGGTCCGCCTCGCACCGCGGTTCCTGGACAGGCTTAGATCCTCTAAGCGGTTTACCAGTACTAGTGTGCGGGCCGGATTCAGCTCTGCGTGGATCAAAAACGAAGTGAATGCAAGGATCAGAAATCGTTACAATTACCCCACACCTTCAATCCAAGACACCAAAGGGGAAGGGGGCAAAAACACTAAGCAACGACACCGTAATAAAGGGGAATGGATACACCTTCAGGGGCGGCAACTCCAGCACAAGTATTTATGTATCCCATGTCAATAGGGTTCAACTCTTAAAGGTCAGAATTTGCTCCTGAGAAGCAAATTCTTTCCTTTAAGAGTAGACCCCTTTTTTGTGCGACAGAATTTATAAAAAAAAAAACGAATAGGAAGTCCCGAAATTTGTATCCCTTTGAAAAATGGCGGAAAAATCTGCCAGGAGGATCCCTTCCCCTCAACACATTGCAAGAAAAAAAAAACGGATTTTTTTTTCCCAACAAAATGGCCACACGATTATCCAAAAATATAAAAAAAATAAATAAGCAGCACATTCAATAAAAGACAAACAATCATAATAATGCGCCGCCTTGGAACGGTAAGTAAAATGTTTTGCTAGGGGCTTAAAGGCATTTGTTTTTGTTTATTGAGGACTATCATTTCATTATGTAGCTCTCAGTGTTGATTGAAGAGAAATCCTCTGTCTTCAACAGGTAAGGGGCCTCCAAGGAAAAATAAATAGTTTACTAACTGTTGACTAGAAGTGTACATTATTGATTTTCCCATTAAGAGCTACTAATCACCCTATTAAGTGCCGCCTTTGGTCTGTTATAGACAGTATATCACAAAGGGCCAATAAAACAATTATGAACACACGGTGTGTGCTACTTTTACAAGAATAAATGCCTTTAAATCGATTTTTCTTGGCCACAATCCTCGCCCTTGACTCTGCTGTGGTTAATACAATTAATTTTTCAGTTCGCGTGAAGTGTTTCTACCTCATCAGTCAGGGCACCCGCCCATCGGGGCTTAGAGAAATAGATAGTTGTTTTTTTTTTTTTTGGGGGGGGGGGGGATTTTTCAAAGGATTCAAATTTCGGAACTTCCTGTTCGCTTTTCTAAAAATTCTGTCCCACTAAAAAGGGGGTCTACTCTTAAAAGAAAGAATTTGCTCCTCAGGAGCAAATTCTTTCCTTTATGAGTTGCTTCAACGAAGAGCTGAACCGACCGCACATGAGTATGGTGAACCGCTTAGAAGGTCGGAGCCTGCCCAGGGAAAGTGGTGAGAGTCGGACTGTACCTGCATACAAACCCTATTGGTTTGTTTGGGCGGTAAAGTCCCACAAAATTAGAAGCAACGTCTCCAAAATGGTCTAAATAGTGCCTAAGGGAACGTTAAACCCCAAATTCAAACATCAGTGCATCTTATCCGAGAACATTGTTTGTTTTGTTTGATTTGAGGTTTAACGTCCCCGTCAACACTGTATAAGTCATTTTGGAGACGTTTCATCCAGATTTGTGGGACTTTTACCCGACATTGAGATGAAATGACATCTCTAGCCCTGTCGCCCAATGAAATTAAAATCAAACGAATACAGAGATGAAACATTGATGAGGACTCGGCAGCATAAAATAAATGAAACGCCGGCGTGGAGAGGGGTAGTAAAGTTACAACGTATGCAGTCTATCGTTTTACATTTATGTTGTATCATTTTATTACGCTGCAGAATAGATTTTAGTTCAATAATCTCGAAATCAAAGCCATTGCGTTTAATATAAATTCTGCATGAAGTTTGTCTGCAGTTATAATTCTAGATTTTGACAAGATTTTCTTTATTTTTAATTTTAAAATGTAGGTTTTGTCCAGCGCCGATCTTCGAAATGTAAAATTAACAATTCTAACACGGCACGCCTATAGAAACTAGGGGAGAAGACCCGCCTTTTTTGTGACGTTATTCGTACATTCTTTGACGTAAGACCGCACAATGTCATTTTCTTACAAAAGGATTTAAGGGGAATGGGAACGGCCTGGCAGTTTTGTCCGCCATTTTTTCAAAGGGAGACAACTTTCGGGACCTCCGGTTCGCTTTTCTATTACCCCGTCACACTGAAAAATGGGTCTACTCTTAAAGGAAAGAAATTCTTTCCTTTAAGAGTTGACCCCTATTGACATGGTAGACAAAAATACTTTTTCAGGAGTTGTCTCCCCTGAAGGTGTGTCCATTCCCCATGAGGCATGTGTTATAGCCAAATATCTTTTCGGGATATCTCTCAATACTGGCGAAATATTGGAAGAATTTAATGGAAACAACAACATTATTGCCGAGAATCGAAATAGAACAGCTCTAACTAGAGTGTGATAGCCCCCGCCCATCGGGGCTTGAAGAAATAGAGCTGAATCCGACCGCACACGAGTACTGATAAACCACTTAGAGGATCTAAGCCTGCCCAGGCAAAGCGGTGTGAGTCGGACCGTCCATAAAAAAAAAAATGGTTTCATTGGGCGACAGGGCTTGAGATGTCATTTTATCTCAATGTCGGGTAAAAGTCCAATTAAATTGGAAGCAACGTCTCCAAAATGTTAAACCTCAAATAATAAAAAAAAAAAAAAAAAAAAAAAAAAAAAAACTAGTGTAAGTATTAAAAATCACAGTTTGTCGTTTGGTTGTGAAGTAGATGAAATCACGAGCGCGCAGTTTGTCGGACAGTTTTAAGTAGACAAATCACTCGCTCTACACGCTCGTGATTTGATCTACTTTACAACTGACCTCCAAACTGTGATTTATTACTGAAGTTCTGAATAATTCGCTGCTAGAGCTGATCTATTTAATAAAAATTCTTTCTTGTTTCTATTGTAAATGGCGAAAGTACAGATGATCCTCGTTTATGGAACAGTATTAAGGTAAAAACTCAATTATGCAATGTGCAATTACAAAATGAATTGTTGAAACCGCACTTTGCATTATGAACCTTTCCATATCTTACTACTTTATTCGAATATGCAACATGCACATTCTAATTTGAGACCTTTGTATTTAAATATGGCATTTGGACGTCCTATTTTGCAATATTCAGTTTCGATTCTGCTGTGGTTAGACGGGGTACCAGTCATTGAGGTGACGGTAACGTTCGGTAATGTCCGTGGATTTGCCGTATTTTTTCCGATGACAAGCGTCCGTTTGAGAAGATCGCATTCGCTTTTCCAGGGGCAAAATTCAAGCCAGCAGCAATAAATTTTATCCGGCTATATAATAATTCGGATATTTACAATAATGTGTACGTTTGCATCTTTAAAAAAAAAATTTGTAAACAGCGGGGTTCCTTATTTATATATTTATGAGAAACGGGATTTTTATTTAAAAGTTAATACTTGTTTGACGAAGGGGAAAGTACTCTATCGTTGAATATTTACTAAAATAAATTACCATGTGCCGAATCCATGGATTTGAAATGAGCATAGATTGTTAAAATTGATTAATTCATACAATTTTCATAAATCTGATCCTTCTGAGGTGTTACTTATAAAGATATTAGTTACTAATTGCAACCTCACTCAAAACTCAAATGCTTGGATATTATAGAAGTATGTATATGTCCGATCAGGGAGTAACTGCGCGATGGTCTCCCTGTTCGCGGGCATAGATTCGTTCCCTGGAACCTTACCAGCTGACCGTGTTATTCTGATGAACATTACTTACTCATACTCAGCCCCGACCCACAACCATAGAAACGCACCTGTGTTCACAATGACAGCTGTCGTATTCATATGTCCGTCTGTCGTCATAATTAAGACTTGGGCATGATGGCTTTCATCCAACAGAATCACAACGCAAAAAAAAGCTAGTCGTCTGTCAGTTCGTCCGTCCGTCTCTCTTCAGCCAGCAAAACCTTGCTGAGCTAGTGTCGCGACTGTCTTAACCAGCCTACTACATATTTCTTCAAGTTCTACATGTAACGATTTGGCAAATGGAGTGGCTGAATCCAAACCATTTTGTACTTACATGTATTTCCATGTATTAGGTCTACGCCAAAGTTTTATCTTCTTCTTGTTTTATCACAGTTAGACCGCGTACAGCGTACCCAGGTTTACCTGGCGAAACTTAACGACATTATTTATTTATTTATTCACTTATTGTTAAAGTGTACAGAATCTAGAAAAAATGTTTTTGATGCATTAGATTTGTACATTTTACCGCCGAAAAATACAACAACAAAAATTGTAAGATGAAAAGTCGTGATGATATTTTTCTGACTGTTGCTTAAAATGTACATTTTGGGTACACGTAGAAGCGCCTTTTCGATGCGGCTCTAACGAGTACCCACAATCTATATTTTGGAGTAGAAATGAGAAAAATAATGTTTACTCCTGTAAATCCCAGTTTTACTCAATAAAAGTGGGGATCAAGTGTGTGTGTGTGTGTGTGGGGGGGGGGGGGGGGGTCAGAATTATAAAGATGTGTTTAATGGTGGGATGCGCTTGGTGTGTGAGTGCGTTTTTAGTTTTACGTCCCAACAACAGCTAAGGTCATACGGAGATGGGACCTGGGTTTAAAGACTGATCCGAAATTCTGGAGAAGCCCGGGGTCGATCCTGCGATCCCTGGTTACTAAGGCGAGTAGCATAACCACAACACCACAGAGGCTTCCAGCGCTTGATATGTTACATTGTAGCAGGTGCGGGTTTTCCACCTGCACTCCGGTATGAAAGTATTTGCTTCGCGTTGTGTTTTGTCAAAAAGGTGGAAACCTTTGCGTTTTGTCACTTGAAGCCAAAAATCTAGAATAAAAAGTCAGATAGTTTTCTATCTTCTTATAAATTAATGAATGCATTTAACACAAACAGTTACGAACATCTATATAAACATGTGACAAAATAAACAGGGAATCAGACCCCCGGCCCTCGGGGCTTGAAGAAATAGATGGGCTGCATGAACTGAAACCGACCCGCACACCAGTACTGGTAAACCGCTTAGAGGATCTAAGTCTACCGAGCCAAAGCGGTGCTTACAAACCCTATTGGTTTCATTGGGCGACAGGGCTTTGATATGTCATTTCATCTCAGTGTCGGGTAAAAGTCCCACAAAAGTGGAAGCAAAGTCTCCAAAATGACCTATATTGTGTTGACGGTGACGTTAAAACATCAAATCAAACAACAGAACCAAAATGACTAGTTTTAGAAATTCCGTTGGATATGCCCTAAATCAGAAATAAATGTTAGGGGGAACGTAAGTCGTAGTTCATCTGAAAGCATTTTCACGAAAGAGAGTTGTAGCTATGTTTGCTTTCAAGTGATCATAAAGGAGCAGTCTCACAAAGGTCTACACGATTAGGACAGGAGCCTTTCTGTGCCATACAAAATTAGTATAAGTATTTACAACAAATTTATATTTTAGAGGTGCAATGGCCTGAACACATTTGCGATATATTTAGATAAAACTTGGACACAAAACAAACCAAGCAAAGCTGATTCCTGGTCTGACATATAAAATAAAAATTATGTGTAAATGATTTTATCGGGAAGGGTGTAGTGTCCCCAAATCGTCCGTTTTATGCCAAAAATATAGTTCTCTCATTTCTTTCACTCCTCCGTGTCACCAATACCAATGAATACGCTTGCAGATTTTTTTTGGTATCTGCCGAATACAGGCGGACGTTTACGGGAACGGTACGAAAGAACGATCACAGCGCCACTGAACGAGAATAATGGGAACTAGAAGAAGCAGAATCGGAATTTCAAGTTGCAAAATAGGACGAGAAACAGAAAGAAAACTACACAAATTCCAAAATCAGACTACAAAAATGAATATCATAATGCAGTGTTGCACAATTGTAACTGAATAAAGCATAACACAATATCAAAATTGCATATTGCAATCTCAATGTTGCATAATTGAGTTTTTACCTAAATACTGTTCCATACTCGTTATAATGGTAGTATTTGTTCACTTAAATTGTGTCGGCCCCCGCCCATAGGGGCTTGAAGAAATATATGGGCTGCATGATGCTTCCACACAGAGCTCAGAATCCGACCCGCACACGAGTACTGGTAAACCGCTTAGAGGATCTAAACCTGTCCAGCAACCGCGGCGCGAGTCGAACCGTCCATGCTTTTAAACCCTATTGGTTTCATTGGGCGACAGGGCTTGAGATGTCATTTCATCTTAATGTCGGGTAAAAGTCCCACCCACAAAACTGGAAGCAACGTCTCCAAAATGACCCTTTACAGTGTTGACGGGGACTTTAAACCTCAAATCAAACAAACTTATATTGTGTGGTTATAAAGAATTTGCCGTTATAAAGAATCCCAGCCAGTAGTATGATATAGGCAATAAAAGGCCTTTCCTCATTATTATTCGGTGAGGCGATTCTAACAAATATCTATAACCTTTGTTTCTTGGAGTATTCGATTACAAGAATATATCATGCCTATGGACTCCTTTTGTGCCTTTCTAGCCCGAGGGAAGCTCACCCGCTCGGAACCGAGGCTAAGCCTTTTGCTAAGAAGTCTTTCCATTGAAATTGCCGTTTTAACGCGCTTTGCCGTTATAACGCGCTTTGCCGTTATAACGAATGTTGGTATTAAGAGGGTTGATTGTATTCGTTTCAGCTCGAATACGCTGGCTGCCGGAGTTATTGCTGGAATTGTGATTGGCTGCATCATTTTCATAGCCGTCGTGGTTTCACTCTGTGCCGTCTGCGTTTTCGGCTGTGGGAAGCACCGGGGCTCATCTGGAAATATCATTGCCCCTAACCCTGGGGCACAAAGTGAGTACATAGAGGATATACATAGAGGATATTTACTTTTTTGAGGCGAATATTCTTGGTATATATCGGATAGAAAATATTATATTTGAGCCAGCGCATGGCAAAATCTATAATAAGATATATGCGCCAAACGAAGACTCAGATCAGCCTCCGCATTCGCGCAGTCTGATCAGTCTTCGTTGTGCGCTCTAAGGATAGCTAAGGACCCAATGCTCCTCCATGCAGAAAGAAAAGTCTCTGGTTAGACTATTTAGATGCGCAGGCTGATCTGGGTCTTCGATGGGCGCACGTCTTATTGTTGGTTTGGTCGTGCGCTGGCTCTTTTATATGTGACTTTGCGATGTACTGTAATTGAACGGCTGTTTATAACATGCTTTGCACTAATAAAATTCCATGTATTTTCAACACTGTAGAATTAGGTTTTCAACACGTTCGATGCAATACGGGTATTTATCTAATAAAAAAGAAAAAAAAATCCTTATATTTATTTTTTTTTTTTTTCAAAAAAAAAAAAAAAAAAAAAAAAGAACCAAAAAAGTAGCTGTGCTGCAACTGTGATGATAACATAATCGTGTTATTTATCACCTTATGATAATATATAATTTCACACTGTGAAAATATCAATTTTTGTGTGTTTCAGATATGCATTAATTTCACTGCTCAGTATAAAATAAATCTTCTCTCGTCTGTTTTATTTCAGTCGTAATTTATGGGTCTTGTTTGTTTGATCTGAGGTTTAACGTCACCGTCAACACTGAATAGGTCATTTTGGAGACGTTGATTCCAATTTTGTGGGACTTTTACCCGACACCGAGATGAAATGACATCTCAAGCCCGTCCGCCCAATGATACCAATAGGGTTTATAAGCATGGACGGACCGACTCGCACGACTTTACCTGTGCAGGCCTAGATCCTCTATGCGGTTTACCAGTAATCGTGTGCGATCGGTTTCAGCTCTGCGTGGAAGCATCATGCAGCCCATATATTTCTTCAAGCCCCGATGGGCGGAGGCCGTGTAATTTATGGGTAGTAGCGTGAGGTGACGCTGTTCTAGGTCTATTTTACTCGCCACTGAATCATCATTCTAATGCACTTGCGTATGTAACGTGACGTCTGATTGGATAACGTCACAAATTTTCGACAGTATATTCTGCGATATACTGTCGGAAACCCGACGTCATCATGTAACGTCGCTTTCCATTGGCTGGTATTTGGTTTTACGCAGCTGACAGCGCTTGCCACTTTGAGCAAAATAGCACACTTTTTTTAAGAAAACAACCGAATAAATGCATTAGAATGGGGATAACTGTATTGAAAATTGTCATTTGGGGAGGTAAATCGTCGGTTTTACGGTCGCAAATTCCGTTTTACGGCTCCGCTGACGCGTCGCCGTAAAACGAAATTTCCAACCGTAAAACCTCCGATTTACCTCCCCAAATGACAATTTTCAATACAGTTATCCCCTAATTGACACGTTCATGTAATTGATACCCATATAATTCCATTTCTCCATCATTATGTACATTTCGAGCGATTTGATTGGTTGAAATATAAGTTTTATTCCATGAACAATAATATCAGGCCTAGTTCACACAGTCACAGGTAGTAATATAACGTGACGTCAAAGAGCATGTTTAAAACCCGCGTGTTACGTCATTGTGTGAAGTGACGTCAACATTGTTTGTTTAAAAGATGGGAAATAATTGAAAACGAAAATGTTAGAAGAGAAATAAACGGAAGTTTTTTGGGGGTCAAAGATGTCAGCTTCTAACTGAATAATCATTCCGCCGCGGCCGTTTTTAAGTTCGAAAGAATCCCAATAATTTACCATGTTGGTGGCATTTTTAATATTTCGATGACAAAGTTGGAATTACAACCGTGAACACAAATCCGTGCAAACTTTGATGAGCTTCATTTCATTTTGATCTGATGTTTCATTCAATATTTCCTGACATCCTGTCAGTCAGCTGCAAGACGGGAATAAATTCAAAACACAAAGGGTTGTATATTTCATTGTAGACACTGCACTGTCCAATCAGAAAACATCTCGAATGTCAATCAGATCTAAAAATGGAAAAAGTGCTTGCCACAATAAGACCAATCAATGTATATTGCTTGATCCAGTTTTAGACTACTTTGATAGATGACATTTGTTTGTCAAACTTGATGCAAAGGGATTCATTGAAAGGTACTTCATCAGAGTTTGTACGCTTTTGTGTCCACACGTGTATAAGGAATGAGTTATCATTTTCGGGCTTCATGCAGTTTGTGAGTGATTCGCAGGATACTATACATTGATCAAAAAAAACATGTTTTTAACGGCCTTTTTATTTTACAAAATAAAAGCATAAAAAAAAAAAAAAAAAAACAGACTGTAGGTACTCCTTGTGAAACGGTTCTGATAAGTATCCACAATCTGTATTTTGTTTGTTTGATTTGAGGTTTAACGGCTTCCTAAACATTATATAGATCGAATTGGAGACGCTGCTTCCAATTTTGTGGGACTCTTACGACATCTCAAGCCTTGCCACCAATTAAATCAATAGGGTTTATTTGCATGGGCGGTCCGACTCGCACCATTTTGCTTGGGCAGGCTTACACCCTTTAAGCGGTTTACCAGTACTCGTATGCGGCCGGTTTCAGCTCTGCGTGGAAGCACCATGCAGCCCAATCTATTTCTCCAAGCCCCGATAGGCAGGGGCCCACAATCTGTATTTTAGCAAAAATGTAGAAAAAAAGCACAAAAATCTGCACAAATAAAAAATACACCCCACCCCAACACACACAATTCCTGTTGAGAAGACGCAGTCTTTTCCGTAAAAACTTGAACCGAAATCACGACGAGAGTGGTTACATTTTTTACCACATTAATTAACCCATTTATGCCTAGCGTCCCATTTATAGGACATTGGCAAACAGTGTAGACCAAGATCAGACGCCGCAGAGAACGGAATCTGATATGGGTCAACACTGACTGCTTACTGTAATTATTACTGTCGACACAATAGATCTGAAACATATACAGTTGGAAATGAACAACTCTAAACATATATAGCCGAACATATATTAGGTGGCAGCTTCTTTTATCATTTGTCAGCACATTGACCCGATAAAGATATGCTGTCTCAGGACAAATGAGCTTAATTAGGTCAACGTGACATTGTACTTTTATGAATGACCGGACTACTGGAAAAATGGCAAAATTTTATTATTACGGGAAAAATTGAAAAAAAAAAAAATGATACATGTACTGGACAAAATATGATAGGAAAAATTACGGTCAGCTGATAATAAATATATCGAAGGATAAGTTGGGACGCACAACTGATCGTAAATTGTGTAAGTGTGTAATAAGAGTGTACAAGGGGATAAACTGATAAACAGAATACCAGATTCATGTTATTTGATACTAAATTTATCAGGCTCGGCTTCAAGAATGCATGAAGAATCGTTCGGCAAGCCTCGCAATTCTGCAAGCGTTCTCGAAGCCTTGTCTTATAAACTTGATATCAAAAGACACGAATCTGGTATTCTCTGTATATGGGTTAACATGTGCAAAATCATGGAGCATATCAACCCCACCCCGCGACAACAACTTTCGCAAAATATTGAGAAAATGTGATCATATGATAGAAAAACAAGATGTGTTTGTGAAACACCGATGCCCCCGGACAGCGCCTGTGCAATATGAAAGCCCCATCACTAAATTATGTCATGGTTGAGGCCACAAGGTCACGAGGTAAAAAATTATGGTACCACTGGAAAGGTCTTGTGAGAAAGAATACACATGTGAAATATGAAAGCTCTATCACTTACCAATCAAAAGTTATGGACTATATTAAAGTTTTTAAAAAGTAGGTCAAACATCAAGGTCAAAGTCACAAGGTCAAAAATTATAGTACCACTAGAAAGGTCTTGTGACAAGGAATGCACATGTGAAATATGAAAGCCCTACCATTTACCAATCAAAAGTTATGGCCAATGTTAAAGTTTTTAAAAAGTAGGTCAAACATCAAGGTCAAGGTCATGAGGTCAAAAATTATGGTACCATTAGAAAGGTCTTGTGACAAGGAATGCACATGTGAAATATGAAAGCTCTACCATTTACCAATCAAACGTTACGGCCAATGTTAAAGTTTTTAAAAAGTAGGTCAAATGCCAAGGTCAAGGTCATGAGGTCAAAAATTATAGTACCATTAGAAAGGTCTTGTGACAAGGAATGCACATGTGAAATATGAAAGCTCTACCATTTACCAATCAAACGTTACGGCCAATGTTAAAGTTTTTAAAAAGTAGGTCAAATGCCAAGGTCAAGGTCATGAGGTCAAAAATTATAGTACCAATAGAAAGGTCTTGTGACAAGGAATGCACATGTGAAATATGAAAGCTCTATCACTTACCAATCAAAAGTTATGGCCAATGTTAAAGTTTTTAAAAAAGTAGGTCATATGCCAAGGTCAAGGTCATGAGGTCAAAAATTATAGTACCAATAGAAAGGTCTTGTGACAAGGAATGCACATGTGAAATATGAAAGCTCTATCACTTACCAATCAAAAGTTATGGCCAATGTTAAAGTTTTTAAAAATGAGGCCAAAAGTAGGTCAAATCTCAAGGTGAAGGTCACGAGGTCAAAATTTATGGTACCTCTTGAAAGGTCTTGTGACAAGGAATGCACATGTGAAGTATGAAAGCTGTATCACTTACCATTCAAAAGTTATGCCCAATGTTAAAGTTTTTGCAGACGGAGAAACGGACAAACGGACAAACAGACAAACAGACAAACGGACAAACAGACAAACAGACAAACGGACAAACAGACAAACAGACGGACAGACCAAAAACTATATGCCCCCCAGAATCTTAGATTCCGGGGGCATAAAAATTGCATATCCATTTATGGTCTTTTCATGTAGTCGGTATTGTGGGTTCTTTAACTCCAAAGTTTTCGAATTTCGAATGCAGCCCATCGCCCACAATTTCAATGCAGTGTCATCGACGGGGGCTTGAATCATTTTATTTGATGAAAAAATATGGTACTATAGTACCATATTTTTCATCAAATAAAGTGATTCAGGCGCCTATGATATCATCGTCACCTAACAAAGATTATAAGAATCTTATAAAAGTTTGAGGCCGTCCCATTGGTCACTGTCCGGCATCACGAGACTTACTGGGTGATGCCGGACTATAATCTCCATCACGAAAACACGCCTAACTGTCCGGCACCACGAGACTTACTGGGTGATGCCGGACTATAATCACCATCACGAAAACACGCCTAACTGTCCGGCATCACGAGACTTACTGGGTGATGCCGGACTATAATCACCATCAGGAAAACACGCCTAACTGTCCGGCACCACGAGACTTACCGGGTAATGCCGGACTATAATCACCATCACGAAAACACGCCTAACTGTCCGGCATCACGAGACTTACTGGGTGATGCTTGACTATAATCACCATCACGAAAACACGCCTAACTGTCCGGCATCACGAGACTTACTGGGTGATGCTTGACTATAATCACCATCACGAAAACACGCCTAAATAACATTGACCCCCTTGAACCCCACTTTTATATAGTAAAACTAGGGGTAAACCCTATTTTTCTTATTTCTGCTCAAAATATAGATTGTGGGTACTCGTTAGAACCGCCTCGATGAGGCGGTTCTAACGGGTACCCACAATCTATATTTCGAACAGAAATAAGAAAAA
This sequence comes from Lucinisca nassula, assembly GCA_963580285.1. Lineage (NCBI taxonomy): Eukaryota > Metazoa > Mollusca > Bivalvia > Lucinida > Lucinidae > Lucinisca > Lucinisca nassula. Next base: position 21,881,259 of record OY757022.1, read on the forward strand.
TATAATACGTTTTTGTCTTAAAATTTGAAATTTTTCGGCTGTAAAATTTACAATGTATTTGTATAGGCGTGTTTTCGTTATGCGAGGGACGGTTTTCTACCATGTTCTTTTAATTTTCTTGCCTACATTTTTTTCTGAGCATGAGTTTCAAAAGAAAAAGTCACTTTGCCTGCCGAAGCGGACATTATTGTAACGTTTAGTGACGTCAACCGTAATGAGGTCATATTCAACCAATGCATGTCAAACTGGTGAGAATACGCGTTTTTTTATCATGTCCATTGTTAAGATAAATTTTCTGTCCTAGTCCCAGGATAAAATCAAGGATTTCTTCTTTGAGCCCAGTTGTTCAAAACTAACGACGTCATCAGTTAACGTATCGTTGAAATTTTGATCATTTATATGAGTAAATATGCTAATATTTTGCTGAAAAAAAAAATGTGAGCAGCTTTTGCAAATGCAAAAGCTGCTCTCATTTTTTTCAGCAAAAAAAGCAGTATATTAGATATGGTACTTGCTAGAACAGTTAACAATTTGACCACTAACGAGCTCGTTAAGCTAACAATGCTTTGAACAACTGGCTTAGGTGTTTAGGAAAAATGATTCGAGCACTACAGTGAGTCATGGCAGCAGCGTTTGTTTGATTTGAGGTTTTACGTCCCCGTCAACACTGTATAGGTCATTTTGGAGACGTTGCTTCCAATTTAGTGGGACTTCTACCAGACACTGAGATGAAATGACATCTCAAGCCCTGTCGCCCAATGAAACCAAACATGGACGGACCGACTCGCACCGCTTTGCCTGGGCAGGCTTAGATCCTCTAATCATGACAGCAGCGTACAGAGCAAATAGAGGATACCAGGTGAGTGTCTTTTGATATAAATTTAATCAAGCGAGGCTTCGAGAACATGCGTAGAATCGCGAGGCTTTCCGAACGATTCTACATGCGTTCTCAACGCCGAGCGATTTACAAGATCTTAACCCTTCTCTTGCAGAACATTCAGTTTAGCCACACCCATTTCTGACTTTGAATCAATCAGATTACTTGATGTAATTTATTCCTACAAATTCATAAACTGAATGTCAAACAGTGTAGATCCTGATCAGATTGCTTCTTCAGAAGCCATATGATCTGGATCTACACCGTTTGCAAAGATAGGGGTTGTCGTGAACAGCAAGATAAGGGTTAAGTTCGGTCGATTTCCGCTCTGCGCGGAAGCACCATATTGTCAAGTCTATTTCTTTAAGCCCCGATGGGCGGGGCGCTTTATCTGCGGGGAACGCGGATTCTTGTTGTAAACCACTATATGGCGTTCAGGCGGCTCGTATAAGGTAAGCTTTTTAACCATTGTCCTGTTGAATAAATTAATATTGCCACACCCATTTCTAGCTGTCAATTAATCAAATTATTTGATATAATGTATTTGCTCAATCAAGGATTTGAATGACAAACAGTGGAGATCCTGAATGGAAATGTCATCCTGATCTGGATCTACACTATTGGTTATTCCTGTAGTGTATGAATGTCATTTGACATGTCGCCAATAAAAATTCTACAGCAGTACAACTGTACGGAACCCGGGAAGGGAAATGATCTTTTTATTTTATAAGTTGTGCACACAACATATCTTGTCCGCACAAGACAACATAATTTATCTTGTGCGGACACCATGTTATCTTGTGCAGACAAGATATTATTTTGTGCGCACAAAGTATTATCTGGTCTGCGCACAAGATAATATGTTGTACGAACAAGATAATATCTTGTCTGCACAAGATAATATCTTGTTCCCACAACTTCCCAAGATCTATGTTGTGCAAACAAGATAATATGTTGTCCGAACAAGATAATATCTTGTGCAGACAAGATATTAAGTTGTGCGAACAAGATATTATCTTGTGCGCACACGATAATATGTTGTCCGCACAAGATAAATTGTTGTCCGCACAAGATTTATCTTGTGCGAACAACATATCTTGTCCGCACTAGATAATATCTTGTTCGCACAACTTAATATCTTGTTCGCGTAACATATTTAAAAAAAATAATTCATGTCCATTCCCGGGATCCGTACAACTGTAATATCGGTTTCTTCCTTTTCTTCAGTGCAAGTGATATTCACCGGTATTACTCAACCAGTAGCAGGGCAGTCATATGGAGCACCCATAATCCAGACCGCTGCTTATCCACCAGCTCCAGGACCGGCTTATCCACCAGCTCCTGGATCGGCTTATCCACAACCACCGGCCTATTCAGACCCAGCCCAGAAACAGTAGTAACATCAGTTGTGTTGATTTGCTAGTTTTGACGCTTGTAGCTATTTTTTAACTGTTTTATTATTAATTTTAGCACAGATTACAATTCAACGTGTATATTTATTGTGAGTTGTGATGTGGTTTTACGGCCCAGTCAACAGCAAAGATCATATCGGACCGGTCAGTTACCGTCACTGTGCCTAGAAGGCTTAGACCCTCTGAGCGGTTAGCAAGTTCTTAGTGTGATCCCCAACCCCCGACAGTAACTGACAACAGCCGGTGGGCCAACGACCAAGTCCCAAAGCATCGCGTGAACAAGTCCGTGAAATGAAGACCCCGCTAAACCCCACTTTATATAGAGAAAACTGGGGTCTACGGAGGTATAAATTATCTTTATTATTTCTGCTCCAGGATATAGGTTGTGGGTACTCGTTAGATCCGCCTCAACGAGGCGGCTCTAACGAGCACCCCCAACCTATGTTTGCAGTATTTATAAGAAAAATATCACGGATTTTCATCAGAAAAGTTGCCATTTTGGAGATCTGAAAAATGCACTATGTCCAACGGGTGTGTTATCGTAATGGCTACAGACCATCTCAAGCCGACTCCCAAGGGATTGGACATTAGTACGGAACCCTGGATGGGACATACAATTTGTTTTTTAACCCATTTAGTACCGGAAAACCCAAAACGGGTACCAGGGCAAACAGTGCAGGCCCAGATCAGACGCCGCAAAACGCGGCGTCTGATCAGGGCCTACACTGTTTGCAAAAAGTTCAGCCAGATTCCTAATCAATTTTGAAGAAAACCACCCGACACCCTTAAATTTTCAAATGGACTCATGCTATATATAAGGAGGAAGATTCCATTTGGTACAAAACGGGTTAATATGCTGTGCGAACAAGATATTATCTGTTGTCTGCACAAGCTATTAAGTTGTGCAAACACGCTATTATCTTGTGCGCACATGATAATATAACCCGTGCGCACAAGATATTATGTTGTTCGCACAAGACAATATCTTGTGCGCACTAGGCATTATCTTGTTCGCACAACATATTAAAATAAATGGCATGTCCCTTCCAGGGTTCCGTACATTAGCAAAAGCAACGATAGGATAGAGTAGACAAACAAGAAGGTCTAGAGGGTCCTAATTCACTCACCTGAGTGTCTCTGTCTCCAGTACATTCTATAGGACTATGATTTCTCTTCATATGACTATGTTTGTATAAAAATGTTTTGGGATGACATACTGAAGGTTTAAGAACTGTGTTTTCTTGCACACCAGACAAGGAAATCCGTGATTTTACCCTGGGATAGAAATTTATGTTCTGACCCTGGTGTTCCGACCCAGGCAACTAACATAAATGCGCTTCAATTCTATTCAACTGCCGGAACTACTTGCGCACTACTTTTATTTTGTAAACAATATACATGTGCGAGCTGTCAAAACTAACCGGAGGTGTTGTGCAAGAAAAAGAATCCAATATGGGGTTCTGTTGTAGATGGGCGTTTCCAACCCTCGGGATAACCGTGCTGAGCGGAACTGCGGCGTAGCCTCGGGATAACCGTGCTGAGCGGAACCGAGGCGTAGCCTCGGTTCCGCTCAGCACGGTCATCCCTCGGGTTGGAAACGCTCATCTACAACAGAACCCCGTATCAGATTCTTATAATACAGGCCTTGGGAGGAATGTGATGGTGCATGGCAAATTCCGGGCCTTTCAACAAATTAGGATCATGTCAGTTGCTGTCAGTTAACATAACCGCACTATTCCTGGGCAGGCTGAGACCTAAGTGGTTAACCAGTAATAAGTACACATACTTTTGCCAGTAACTGACAACTTCTCTTCTTGAATCAGCAGAAGTGGGGAGGGAAATGGTGGTAGAAAATACTCCATGATTAATTTCCATGGAAGTACATGTATGTAGCAGGAGTTGGTCGAAAATCGGTAACCTCTAGCTTCTCAGTCAGACGTGCTTCCGACAGTTACTACGCTAAGCAGCCCGGCTCCCCATCTATATGCCAAAGGACACAGAAACGAATGTTTTGGGCCCCTAAGTTTTGAGAAACTTGACAAAGCTGTGTACCAAATATCAAAGGCCATGTAATGTATGTGGACCCTTGGGCGGGGGCCATTTTTGGCCGAAGGGCTATAATTTGAACAATCTTGGCACAGGTCCACTAGATGAAGCTGTGAACCAAATATCAAAAGCCTGGGCCTTCTGGTTTCATTCAAGAAGATTTTTAAAGGTATTCCCCATATAAGTCCATGTAAAACAAGTGGTCCCCTGTGTGGGGCCATTTTTGGCCCAGGGCTGTAATTTGAACAATACTGACAGAGGTCCACTAGACGAAGCTTTGTACAAAATATCAAAGGCATGTACATTCTGGTTTCAGACAACAAGTGTATTAAATGTTTTCCCTATATACGTCTATGTGAAACTAGAGGGTGAACAAGGTTCTAATGCAATTTGACATTGTGACCTACTTTTGACCCAACATGACCCATATTCAAACCATACCCCGATATCATCAATGCCAACATTATGGTAAAGTGTCATGGAGATTGAAGCAAAATTATGGCCTCTCGATGTTGAACAAGGTTTTAAAGAAAATTGATCTAGTGCCCTAGTTTTCGACCTGAAATGACCCATATTCACACTCGACCAAGACCTCATCAAGGTAAACCTCTGGTAAAGTTTCATGAGTATTGAAGCAAAAGTATGGTCTCTAGAGGGTGAACAAGGTTTTAATGCAATTTAACATAGTGACCAAGTTTTTGACCTGACATGACCCATATTCAAACTCTTCCCAGATATTTTCAAGGCAAACATTCTGGTTTGTTTGTTTGACTTGGGGTTTAACGGCCCCGTCAACACTGTATATGTCATTTTGGAGACGTTGCTTCCAATATTTGGGACTTTTACCCGACATTGAGATGAAATGACATCAAAAGCCCTGTCGCCAAATGAAACCAATAGGGTTTATAAGCATGGACGGTCCGTCTCGCACCGCTTTGTCTGGGCAGGCTTAATTCTCTAAGCCGTTTACCAGTACTCGTGTGCGGTCGGTTTCAGTTCTGCGTGGAAGCATCATGCAGCGCATCTATTCTTCAAGCCCCGATGGGCGGGGGCCGAAGCAAACATTCTGGTAAAGTTTCCTGAAGATTTAAGCAAATTTACGGCCTATAGAGGGTGAGCAAGGTTTCAACACAATTTGAACTAGTGATCTAGTTTTTGATTCAATATGACCCATATTCAAACGCGAATCAGACATCATCAAGGCTAACATTCTGGTAAAGTTTTGTGAAGACCCATATTCAAACGCGAATCAGACATCATCAAGGCTAACATTCTGGTAAAGTTTTGTGAAGATTGAAGCAAAACTGTGGCCCTTAGAGGGTGAAAAAGGTTTAAAGAAATATTACCTAGTGACCATGTATTTGACCTGACATGACCCATATTCGAACTTGACCTCGATACTATCAAGAAGATTGAAGCAAATTTGTGGCCTCTGGAGGGTGAACCCCAATTTTACCCATATTCGAACTTGACCACGATATTATCAAGACAAACATTCTGGTAAAGGTTCATGAAGATTGAAGCAAAATTGTGGCCTCCAGAGGATGAGCAAGGTTTTAAAGACATTTGACGAGTGACATAGTTTTTGACCTGACATGACCCATATTCGAACTTCACCTCGATAGCATCAAGACAAACATTCTGGTAAAGTTTCATGAAGATTAAAGCAAAATTGTGGCTTCTAGAGGGTGAACAAGGTTTTAACACAATTTGATCTAGTTACCTAGTTTTGGACCCAGCATAACCCATATTCGAACTCGACCCTGGTATAATCAAGGAACACATTCTGGTAAAGTATAATGAATAATGAAGCAAAACTTAGGCCTCTAGAGGGTGATCAAGGTTTTAAAGAAATTTGACCCAGTGACCTAGTTTTTGACCTGACATCCCCCATATTCGAACTTTACCTTGATATCATCAAGGCAAACATTCTGTTAGAGTTTCATTAAAATTGAAGCAAACTTATGGCTTATAGTTTGAAAGAAATCTGACCTAATGACCTAGTCTGTAATCTGACATGACCCATATTAAAACTTGACCTCGATATCAGCAAGACCAACATTCTGGTAAAGCTTCATGAAAATTGAAGCAGAAATGTGGCCTCCAGAAGTTGAACAATGTTTTAACGCAATTTGACCTAGTTACCTAGTTTTTTAACCGACATGATCCATATTCAAATTCGAACCAGATATCATCAAGGCAAACATTCTGATAAAGTTTCATGAAGATTGAAGCAAAACTTAGGCCTCTAAAGGGTGAACAAGTTTTTGAAGAAAATTGACCTAGTGACCTAGTTTTTGAACTGACATAACCTATATTCAAGCTTGATCTTGATACCACCAAGGCAGACATTTTGGTAAAGATTCATGAAGATGGGGGCAAAACTATTTCTTCTAGAGGGTGTTTTAAAGAAATTTGACCTCTGGCATAACCCATATTTGAAAATGAATTGATATCCTCAAGGCAAAAATTCTGGTCAAGTTTCATGAACAATGAGGCAAAACTTTGGCTTCTAGAGGGTGAAAAATTTTAAAGAAATTTGACCTGGTGACCAAATAGTTGACATGACATGACCCATATTCAAAACTTGACCTTGATATCAAGACAAACATTCTGGCAAAGTATCATGACGATTGAAGTAAAACTTGCCTTTAGAAGGTGAACAAGGTAAATTTTGACGACGCACGTACGGCGGACAAAAGCTCACCTTGAGCACTTCGTGCTCAGGCGAGCTAAAAATAACAACAACAACAACAACAACAACAACAAACAAACAGGCCCTCATTCCGTATAGCCTTTCAAAACGCATTGAGACGTGACTGCACTTTTAATTTTGGACCCTTCCGTGTTTTAGGTAAGTCGCCTTTAACCCATTTAGTACCGGAAACCCCTAAAGGGGTACCTTGGCAAACAGTGCAGGCCCAGATTAAACGCCGCAGAACGCAGCGTCTGATCAGGGCCTCCACTGTTTGCTGAAAGTTCAGCCATTTTCCTAATTAATTTTGAAGAAAACACAACCTGACACCCCTAAATTTCGAAATGAACTTCTGCTTAGAATATGGAGGAAGATTCCATTTGGTACAAAAAGGGTTAGTTGATAATTTACATTGGGCGATAAAGTTTTCGTGAGATCCGTAGTGCATTGCCACAACATCTACATAATGGCATTATCAAACAAGAGTTGTCAGAAGACAACATAGCTCGCCTTTGGGGGCCTAAGATGGATGAGGGCAAGTTATCAAAAAAAATTTCTCTGTAAAAAAGCCCAACAGACTGCAGCAAATGAAAGAGAACCAAAAAGGAGCCCTAATCATCCTGTTTTCAAGCCTTTCCACTGTAAAAAAAAGATGAAAAAGAAATCTATATATAATAAAAAAATTCTACAAACTTCCAAGTAATAACAAGGCATTACAGACGATACAAATCCCCTCATGCAAGACAAATTAAAAAAAGCCTAGCCAAGCATTTGTGTAAAAATACATTATATCCATCAATAAATGTAGGTACTTAAGAGTGATGACAAAGTTTTTCTAAAAATTGCCACAGTGACCTTGACTTTGAGCCCCAGGCCCTGAAAATTGAACTGACTCGAGATATTATCATACCCAACATTTGAATGAAGTTATTTTTAATTCCATTAATAAATGTGGGCACTAGAGCAATGATTAAGTTTTTCTAAAAATAGCCACAGTGACCTTGACCTTCAGCCCCTGACCCGGAAAGTCAAAGTCACTCAAGATATCATCATACCAAACATTTGTGTCAAGTTATATTAAAATCCATCAATAAATGAAGGCGCAAGAGCGATGACAAAGTTTTTCTAAAAATAGCCACAGTGACCTTGACCTTCAGCCTCAGACCTTGAAATTCGAACTCGCTCGAGATATCATCAGACCCAACATTTTTGTAAAGTTTTATTAAAATCCATCCATAAATGTAGGCACTAGAGCGATCACAAAGTTTTTCTAAAAATAGCCCCAGTGACCTTGACCTTCAGCCCCGGAACCTGAAAGTCAAAGTCACTCAAATTATCATCATACCCAATATTTGTGTGAAGTTATATTAAAGTCCATCCATAAATAAAGGCGCAAGAGCGATGAAAAAGATTTTCTAAAAATAGCCATAGTGACTTCGACCTTCAGCCCCAGACCCTGAAAGTAGAACCCGCTCGAGATATCATCATACCCAGCATTTGTGTGAAGTTATATTAAAATCCATCCATAAATGTAGGCACTAGAGCGATCACAAAGTTTTTTCGAAAAATAGCCACAGTGACCTTGACCTTCAGCCCCAGACTGAAAGTCGAACTTGCTAGAGATATCATCATACCCAACATTTGTGTGAAGTTATATTAAAATCCATCAATAAATTAAGGTGCAAGAGCGATGACAATGTTTTTCTAAAAATAGCCACAGTGACCTTGACCCCGTGACCATGAAAGTAGTGACCTTGACCTTAAGCTCCGGACCCTGAAAGTCAAAGTCACTCGAGATATCATTATACCCAACATTTGAGTGGAGTTACATTAAAATCCATCAATAAATGAAGGCACTAGAGCGATCACAAAGTTTTTTCTAAAAATAGCCAGTGACCTTGACCTTGAGCCCCAGACCCGCTATGTTTAAAAAAAAAAAAAGAAGAAAAAGAAACGAAGAAAAAAAAAAAAAAAAAACGTGCCTTCCCCTGGATTTGAACTCACGCAGCTTGCAGGTAAACTTTGACACTGGGAAATAAGGGAGGTAATACAGAGGAAAATATTAACTTCTCAAAAAGTCCAATTTAAGCCCAAAAACCTGAAAAATGAAGTACAATGATAATGTTAAATATTGTTTTTTACCGATTGTTAATTATATATTCAAAATAAACTTGTAAAACATCACATATAAGAGCTTGCAGGTAAATGTTTACCAAATGCGGACGCCGACGCTGACGCTGAAGCTGACGCCGACGCTGACGCCGGACGCCCGGGGGTATGGCAATAGCTCCCCCATACTTTCGTAAGGCGAGCTAAAAATGAAGTACAATGATAATGTTACATAGGGAACAATCCTCGTAGTTTCACAAAAATATCCGATATCGATTTGCGACAGACGCCGCAGACTTACCTGTAAACATCACCACAAAAATTATATAGAAATTAATAGGAAAACCGTATTAAATTGATTAAATTACAATTTTAGAGTACTGCGACAAAAAATTATAAGTTATTTTCAAAAATTTCTGTTATTAATGAGTAATTAGATATAAAATTTGTAAAAATAAATTAACGACTTAGTTCTTCCATTTTACTTTGAATGGTGGAAGTCGTATTCCTATTCATCTTATATATCCTTTGGCAAAATGCTCCTGAACCTACAATCCAATGCTAGTTTAAAACTTATTACTTTCTCATTGATTTTTTTTATAAGTCATGACTAGGAAGAAAATTTCTCAAAGTTTGCAATGATATATACAATTTTATACCCAATTAAAACATAGTTCTTCCATTTTGATTTGAAAATAAGGAAGTCAGCTTTTCGGCACCTGCATTTTCTCTCGTGAAAATGGCTAAGTCCACGAGCGCCAGCAGGACAAGATAGTCATGGGTAGAAATTTACTTTAGCACAGTCTCATAATGTTTATTTATTTATTTATTTATCAATTAATTAATTAATTCCATCTGTAGAAAGAACTCGGGATCTGCATGATAATATGTGACGAAAAGCTGTAAAACTTAGGAAATGAATGAATGAATGAATGAATGCGTGATTTTCCTTAATTCTTGGTAAAGCATGGTATCATGTCTTAAATATAAAATAAGATCGAATGACTGACTGTGAGACAGACAGGCGCACAGACGAACGGAAAGAAGAAAGGACGGATGAAAGAAGACTCTAAGTTATTTATAAAGGCTGAATATAATACGTAGAAAAACTACAAATGGCTACCATTATGTAGAATTTAAATTAAAAAGCATTGAGAACAAGATGTGTTTGTGAAACACGAACATGTCCCCGGACATGGTCATTTTTTATTAAAAGTTGCCCACAGTTCAAGATTTTTGTTTGTGTGGGAAGCTCTTGACACAAGAAACTTACATGCCAAATATGAAAGCTCTATCTTAAACGGTTCAAAAGTTATGAACAATAATATTTTTTCTTTAAAGTAAGTCAAGGTCACAGGTCAAAAAATGAATGTAAAGCTCTTGTCATAAGGAACCTACATGCCAAATATCAAGGCTCTATCTTAAAAGGTTCAAAAGTTATGAACAATTTTATTTTTTCTTTTAAGTAGGTCAAAGGTCAAAGTCATGGTCCAAACATTTTGCATGAATGAAAAGCTCTAATCACAGGGAACCTACATGCCAAATAGGAAAGCTCTATCCCAAACGGTTCGAAAGTTATGACCAAAAATGTTTATTTTTTTAAGTAGGTCAAAGGTCAAGGTCAAGGTCACAGGTCAAAATTTTTGCATGAATGTAAAGCGTTTGTCACAAGGAACCTACATGCTAAATATGAAGGCTGTATCTCATACGGTTCAAAAGTTATGACCAATGTTAACTTTTTCTTTCATGTAGGTCAAAGATCAAGGTCACAGGTCAAAAAATTTTGTGTGAATGTAAAGCTCTTGTCAAAAGGAACCTACATGCAAAATATGAAGGCTCTATCTCAAACCGTTCAAAAGTTATGACCAAAATGTTATTTTTTATTTCAAGTAGGTCAAAGGTCAAGGTCACAGGTCATTTTTTTGCATGAATGTGAAGTTCTTGTCACAAGGAACATTCAGGCTAAATATGAAAGCTCTATCTCAAACGGTTCAAAAGTTATGGCCAAAATGTTATTTTTTATTTTAAGTAGGTCAAAGGTCAAGGTCAAGGTCACAGGTCAAAATATTTTGCATGAATGTAAAGCTTTTGTCACAAGGAACATACATGCTAAATATGAAGGCTGTATCTCAAGTGGTTCAAAAGTTATGACCAATGTTATGTTTTTCTTTTAAGTAGGTAAAAGGTCAAGGTCAAGGTCACAGGTCAATTTTTTTGCATGAATGTGAAGGTCTTGTCACAAGGAACCTTCAGGCCAAATATGAAAGCTCTATCTCAAACGGTTAAACTGTAATCGCCAAAATGTTATTCTTTTTTATTTTAAGTAGGTCAAAGGTCAATGTCAAGGTCACAGGTAAAAATGTTTTGCATGAATGTAAAGCTTTTGTCACAAGGAACCTACATGCTAAATATGAAGGCTGTATCTAAAGTGGTTCAAAAGTTATGACCAATAATATTTTTTTCTTTTAAGAAGGTCAAAGGTCAAGGTCACTGGTCAAAATTTTTTGCATGAATGTGAAGGTCTTGTCACAAGGAACATTCAGGCCAAATATGGAAGCTCTATCTCAAACGGTTCAAAAGTTATTGCCAAAATGTTATTTTGTTTATTTTAAGTAGGTCAAAGGTCAAGGTCAAGGTCACAGGTCAAAATTTCTTGCATGAATGTAAAGCTTTTGTCACAAGGAACATACATGCTAAATATGAAGGCTGTATCTCAAGTGGTTCAAAAGTTATGGCCAATGTTATTTTTTTCTTTTAAGTAGGTCAAAGGTCAAGGTCAAGGTCACACGTCAATTTTTTTTGCATGAATGTGAAGGTCTTGTCACAAGGAACCTTCAGGCCAAATATGAAAGCTCTATCTCAAACGGTTCAAAAGTTATGGCCAAAATGTTATTTTTTTATTTTAAGAAGGTCAAAGGTCAAGGTCACTGGTCAAAATTTTTTGCATGAATGTGAAGGTCTTGTCACAAGGAACATTCAGGCCAAATATGGAAGCTCTATCTCAAACGGTTCAAAAGTTATGGCCAAAATGTTATTTTTTTATTTTAAGTAGGTAAAAGGTCAAGGTCAAGGACACAGGTCAAAATTTTTTGCATGAATGTAAAGCTTTTGTCACAAGGAACATACATGCTAAATATGAAGGCTGTATCTCAAGTGGTTCAAAAGTTATGACCAATGTTATTTTTTTCTTTTAAGTAGGTAAAAGGTCAAGGTCAAGGTCACAGGTCAATTTTTTTTGCATAAATGTGAAGGTCTTGTCACAAGGAACCTTCAGGCCAAATATGAAAGCTCTATCTCAAACGGTTCAAAAGTTATGGCCAACGTTAAAGTTGTCCACGTACAAACCAACCAACAAACAAACAAACAAACAGACAGGGCAAAAACAATATGTCCCCGCTATCGCTACCGGGGACATAAGATAGCGGGGACATAAAAAATTATAATTCGATGTTGGGCGTGATAATTAGGAGCGTGATAGCCCAGTGGTTAGTGCTCTTGCCTCTGATGCTAGAGGCCCCCGGTTCGATCCCCGGAAGCGTGGGTATTTCGGTGTCCGAACACGCTCCATTGGCATCATTTGCAGGGATGAATGAAAAAAAGGGCGCCGTCCTTCGGATCGGGACGTTAACTGGAGGCCCCCTGTGCCATCTATTGTGCAGGTTAACCCATTCAGTACCAGAAACCCCCTAAAGGGGTACCTTGGCAAACAGTGCAGGCCCAGATCAGACACCACAGAATGCGGCGTCTGATCAGAGCCTACACTTTTTGCAAAAAGTTGAGCCATTTCCCGAATCAATTTTGAAGAAAACACAACCTGACACCCCTAAATTTCGAAATGGAATCCTGTCATATATAAGGTGGACGATTCCATTTGGTACAAAAGGGGTTAACGACCCCTACCGTAACTAGAGCTGTCAGTGAAACTGACTAGGGCCCCGGCAGCGCTATCAGAAATTTTGACGACAGACAGACGGACGGACAGGCAGACAGACAGACGGACGGACAGAGTGATTACTATAGGGCACCCACACTTTCAGTGCGGGGCCCTTATAAGAAAGTTATGGAGGAATAAAAAAAAATGTGGATGGACAGACGGACGGACAGACAGACAGACAGAGTGATTACTATAGGGCACCCACACTTTCAGTGCGGAACACAGGAAAGACCCTTTTTTGACCTTTAACCTCTAAGTATGACCTTGACCTTTGAGGTTTTTTGTTTGTTTGATTTGAGGTTTAACGTCCCCGTCAACACTGTAAAGGTCATTTTGGAGACGTTGCTTCCAATTTTGTGGGACTTTTACCCGACATTGAGATGAAATGACATCTCAAGCCCTGCCGCCCAATGAAACCAATAGGGTTTATAAGCATGGACGGTCCGCCTCGCACCGCGGTTCCTGGACAGGCTTAGATCCTCTAAGCGGTTTACCAGTACTAGTGTGCGGGCCAGATTCAGCTCTGCGTGGAAGCATCATGCAGCCCATATATTTCTTCAAGCCCCTATTGACCTTTGAGGTACCGCGTGTGACACTTCGTCACATTATGGTTAACATTTCTGCCAAGTAATATTTAAATCCATCCAGGAATAATAACAAAGTTATTGGACACAGGAAAGACCCTTTTTTGACCTTTTACCTTTAAGTATGACCTTGACCTTTGAGGTACGGACCTGAGTCTTGCGCGCAACACTCCATCACATTATGGTTAACATTTCTGCCAAGTAATATTTAAATCCATCCAGGAATAAGGAAAGTTATGGAGGATAAAAAAATTTGTGGACGGACAGACGGACAGACAGACAGACAGACAGATTACTATAGGGCACCCACACTTTCAGCGCGGGGCCCTAATTACAGGATTACTGTGTAGGCTTTCAATCCTGCAAACCTGGTGTGTATGTAATGCACACCTGCGAGTTATGGTCAAAAGTGACCTATTGCAGTTTTGGTAGAAAGAAAGAAAAAGAAAGAAAGACAGTTTTATTGCAGGTGGCACTACAGTAAAACAAATCCCCTTACTCACAATGTAAATTGGGGCATATTCCATGTTCTACCACATTTCAGCAGGTCTAATGCTTCCACTATGAGGCATATAATATGACAGGCTGACCATTTACCTTCCAGAAGCAGCTAAAAAATATGGGTGCTATGCGGCATATTTTGGCCTTTTTGGCAGCCAGTGTCAACCAACCCATACCGCAGCCAATAAATCAAGGCATTTCCAGTGGCCAGTCATCACAATTTTCTGGTTCAATTTAAATCAGCTGCATTTTACAATAGCAAATACCTACTAATATTTCTTCTAATAAACAATAATACTTCTCAGAAAAATAATGACTTAGCACCAAATCCAATCAGAAGCAGCAGAATATTCAATTCTGTACTGAAAGCTCTCCCCAAAGCAAGATTTACTGTAGTGCAACCTGCAATCATTTTAAGTAGGCCTTTGCAGAGCCGAACTTTGTTTTGCCGCTTTTCCCGGCGGGCGGACTTATCACATGAAGAACATCATTAATTGACATATTGGCTCATTAACAATTTGTTGACCCAAAGTTGCAGACATGAATTCAAAAACTTTAACATAATGAAAACACACCTATACAAATACATTGTAAATTTTTACCGCCGAAAAAAAGAAAAAATTTCAGATGAAAAATTGTGATATTTTTCTAATTTTCAAAATATAAATTGTGCGTACATGAGTACCCACAAACTTTAATTTAGAGCAGAATTAAGAAAAATAAGGTTACCCCTATAAACCCCAGTTTTACTATAAAAAGGTGGGTTTTAAAAGGGGTAAAACTTGTTTTATCTCATTTCTTCTCTAAACTAGAACAGATTGTGGGTACTCCTTACAACCAGTTCTAACGAGTAACCGGCCCCCGCCCATAGGAGCTTGAAGAAATATATGGGCTTCATGATGCATCCACACAGAGCTGAATCCAGCCTGCACACGAGTACTGGTAAACCGCTTAGAGGATCATAGCCTGTCCAGGAACCGCGGTGCGAGGCGGACCGTCCTTGCTAATAAACCCTATTGGTTTCATTGAGCGACAGGGCTTGAGATGTCATTTCATCTCAATGTCGGGTAAAAGTCCCACAAAATTGGAAACAACGTCTCCAAAATGACCTTTACAGTGTTGACGGGGACGTTAAACCTCAAATCAAACAAAACTAACGAGTAACAATTGGCTCATTAATAATTTGTTGACCCAAAGTTGCAGACATGAATTCAAAAACTTTAACATAATGAAAACACACCTATACAATGTAAATTTTACCGCCGAAAAAAAGGGAAAATTTAAGATGAAAAATTGTGATATTTTTCTAATTTTCAAACTATAAATTGTGCGTACATGAGTACCCACAATCTATATTTTAGAGCAGAATTAAGAAAAATAAGGTTACCCCTATAAACCCCAGTTTTACTATAAAAAGTGGGTTTAAAAAGGGGTAAAACTTATTTTTTTCTCATTTCTTCTCTAAATTAGAACAGATTGTGGGTACTCGTTACAACCAGTTCTAACGAGTATACACAGTCTATATTTTGAGCAGAAATAAGAAAATAACCTAAATCATCCTAAACTTTTCGTGTTTTTTTTTTCGGTGTTATCTGCAAAAGAAATTTCAGACTTTTGGGAGAAAGAAAAGGCTGATCATCAAAACTTAAAAAAAAGAAAGAAAAGGCTGAAAATCAAAACTGAAAAAAAAAAAATAAATAAAAAGAAAGAAAAGGCTGAAAATCAAAACTGAAAAAAAAGCAGAATAACAAATGAAATAAATACTGCACACCACAAATATCAGCAATTACTAAAAGAAAATGAGAAATCTAAGGATCTGACAATTTCCGAATTAAAAGAAAAAATAAGACTCTTCGGATTGTAACAAAATTAAGAATACGAGAAAAATTGATTCCACACCTTGAAAGAGACCAATAATTCGGGTATATAAAAGTGACAATCCCGCAATAAACACAGTTTATGGTCAGGCGACCGAATATCTTAACCCATCAATGGCAAAGGAATCCATCCAGGTTTAAAGTTTATAGTGGTCCATTTCCAATGTTTGGAGTGTTAAAAGGATTTCTTTTCTTTGTCAAAAGTTCCACAAAAATATGTATAATAAACAACCAGTGTAGACCTTGATCAGACACCAATTTCTGTGGTGCATTATATGGTTTACACTGCTTGCGAATGCCTCCCAAAAGGGACGCTTGGCATATATGGGTCAAAATTTGTTAGTTAAATAGCTTACAGCAAATAAGACAGTAGACGACTCAGTCATAAAATATCACTAATAGGGATAACATACTTATGTTAGATTATAGACCATTTTTCAGGATTTGCCTGAAGGTAATTTGGGACGTTTTCCTAGTTCTTTTCAAAAAGTATATTGTGGGCACTCGTAATCCACCAAAAACGATTCTTTTTTTTCAGATAAAAATCGTGATATTTTTCATATTTGTGATCAAAATATACATTGTGGGTAAGCGTTAGAACTGCCTCGGCAAGGCAGTTCTAACGAGTACCCACAATCTGTTTTGAAGCAGAAATAAGAAAAATAATGTATACCCTGTAAACTCCAGTTTTACTATATAAAATTGGGGTTTATTGGGGTCAAAATTATATAGGCATGATTGCGTGACGTGTGCCGATTTTAACCCTGATCCTGCAGAACACGACAGCCCCAACATTTACAAACAGTGTATGTCCCGATTAATCTGATCAGGATCTACACTGTTTACTAGTACACATAATCGATCGGTTTTAGCTCTGCAAGCACGCTCTGTCTGGACAGGCTTAGACCCTCTAAACGCTTTACCGGTACTCGTGTGCGGTTGGTTTCAGCTCTGCATGGAAGACTCATGCAGCTCATCTATTTCTTCAAGTCCTGATGGGCGGGGCCCAATTGTGCTGTGATTCTTCTCTAAAATGATAAAGGAATACGTGCAGACACAGACTAGACAATATAGCAGTCCGATCAAAGTCTACACGAATGATGAAAATACTAGGTGGTTGAATCGGCCGCTGATGATTGTTTGAATAGTGAGATAATAATAATTATCATATAATAATTATTAATTGCTCTTCTTAACTTCTGACGTGAGCTTATGACACTTTTTCATGTTCGACTCATCTGAGCATGAAATTAATAGTGTTTATAAATGCTAAAAGTTTTGTATGGGCTGAAGTTGTCTATTCTCCCATTACGAAAACACCCCTATTCATATATAATTGATATTTTTCAACTTTTCTGATAAAAGATTCTGATATTTTTCACACATCTACTTAAAACATAGATTGTGGGAACTCGTTAGAACTGCTTCATTGAGGCAGTTCCAATGAGTACTATACCCGTAATCTTTTGTATGTGTGTGTGTGTGTGTGTGTGTGGCGGGGATGGGGGTGCGCAGAATAAGAAAAATAATGTATACCCCTGTAAACCCAAGTTTTACTATCTAAAAGTGGGGTTTAATGGGGTCAAAATTACAAAGGGGTGTTTTCGTAATGCTAAATTATGTTGAAATGTTGGAATTGTTGGTACCTTAACATTTAGTAGCAGGATAAATTACATGCCCAGTTGAGTAATGCAAAAAATATGTTTTAATATCACGACTCACGATTTGAGTAAATGCATGTATTTTGCGCCCTGATATGAATTTGGTCACTAAATTAAACCGATTTAAGGCAAGGCACCCCTGAACATTAACGAACAAATAATCAGTTGGTGATTATAGGATTATATCCTACGCTGGACAGTTAGGAGATAGAGAGAATCCGATAACTGCGAAAGTGACTCTAAGGGAAATAACTTCATTTTTTGGCCAGCGGCCCATTCCGGCTTAATGCAGATTTGTCTCTCATACTTATCTGACGAAGATTGTTCCAGATGAATATTGTTTTTTACCAATCGTTAATTATATATTCAAAATAAACTTGTAAAATATCACATATAAGACTTGCAGGTAAACTTTAACCAAATGCGGACGCCGACGCTGACGCTGACGCCGACGCTGACGCTGACGCCGACGCTAACGCCGAACGCCCGGGCGTATGGCAATAGCTCCCCTTTACTTTCGTAAGGCGAGCTAAAAACGTATGTATAGTTCAAAAATCCTGTGAAAAAAAAAAGATATCCGAAACCTGCTTCCCCTAAAACATGGAATAGGCTCGTCACGCTTGAACGTTGAACTCTGAACTATACCTGTTGCAAGCACCACAGGGCGTTGCCCAACTGAAGCCAAACACTGACCAGACCTCCTAATGCAAAAAGGTTATTTGTCATTTGCATTACGCAAACACGCCTATACAAATACATTGCCACCTTTATCGCCGAAAAAAAAGAAGAAAATTTTATGATGAAAAATTGTGATATTTTTCTTATTTCTGCTCCAAATATAGATTGTTGGCACTCGTAAGAACCGCCTCATCGAGGCGGTTCTCACGATTACCCACAATCTATATTTTAGAGCAGAAATAAGAAAAATAAGGTATACCCCCGGAAACCCCAGTTTTACTTTATAAAAGTGGGGTTCAAGGGGGTCAAAATTATATAGGCGTATTTTCGTGAAGCTTCCTTTATTTTTAACCGTGATACCAGAGTAATGGCATTCTTCACGTGATTAATCGGAGACAGAGTACCATTTTGATGCGGCAATCTTATCGGACTGCGCGGTGCAATGATGCGTTATTTCTAACGGACTTCCCTTTGTAACAGTTAACCTTATAGTATGAAGTCAAAAGGGCTATGGTCTAAAGTGCTTTTCCGATCTCATGCTACCTTAAGTCCTGTGTTATATCATGGTGCCAGCCAAATGAATCCTGAAATTAAAAGGAGCTATGAATCAGAATTAGAATTTTCTGTTTCTTTTAAGGGGAATCGGAACAACTGGCAGATTTTCCCGCCATTTTTCATAGGGAGACAACTTTAATAATAATAATAATAATCGACTTTATTTATAGAGGTAACACACGAGTATTAGTACTAATCTTCCATGCGACCCTCTTTTTTCCACATTTTCCTGCGTACCAAATCAGTGCTAAGCAATATGGATAAAGTGTCTTACCTAAGGACATAACGGTTGACGCGCGCTGGGATCGAGCTGGCTACCTATTACTCTTGAAGGATAGAATTTGCTCCTCAGGAGCAAATTCTTTCCTTTAAGAACTGACCCCTATTGACATGGGAGACAAAAATACTTTTGAAGGCGTTGACTCCCCTGAAGGTGTACAAATTCCCCTTAAATTAAATGAGCCAGTGCATGACAAAACCTACAATAAGACATGTGAGCCCTGCGAAGACTAAGATCAGCATGCGCATCCGCAGAGTCTGATCAGAGTTTTCGCTGTGCGCTCTAAGGATAACTAAGGGCCCATTGCTCCTTCATGCAGCAAGAGAAGTCTCTGATTAGACTATATGGATGCACAGGCTAGTCTGATTCTTCGCTAGGCGCACATGTCTTATTGTAGGTTTTGTCGTGCGCTTGTTCAAATTGTAGTTTTCTGACGCTTTTTAAGCATATGATATAAACAGATCATTATCATCGCCAACACAAGTGATAACACTAGACTACATGTAAAAGTTCTATAGAAAAGTTATCGGGGCTTGAAGAAATAAATGGGCTGCATGATGCTTCCACGCAGAGCTGAATCCGACCGCACGCAAGTATTGGAAAACCGCATAGAGGATCTAAGCCTGCCAAGGTAAAGCGGTGCGAGTTCAAATTATAGGGATGGGGCCAAAATGCCCCCACCCCCGCCCGGGGCCCTTTGGTTTTACATGGGCTTATATAGAAAAAATATTTAAAAAACTTTTTCTCTGAAACCGCAAGGCCCAGGTCTTTGCTATTTGGTGTGAAGCATCATCTAATGGACCCCTACCAAGACTGTTCAAATTATAGTGCTGGGGCCAAAAATGGCCCCGCCCCGGGCCCTTTGATTTTACATGGGCTTATATAGGGAAAATCTTTAAAAATCTTCTCTGAAACCGCAAGGCCCAAGTCTTTGCTATTTTGTATGAAACTTCATCTAGTGGACCCCTACTAAGATTGTTCAAGTTAAAGTGCCGGGGTTCAAAATGCCCCCGCCCCGGGGCCCTTTGGTTTTACATGGGGTTATATAGGGAAAATCTTAAAAAAATCTTCTAAAACCACAAGGCGAAGGTCTTTGCTATTTGGTTTGAAGCTTCATCTTGTGGACCTCTACCAAGATTGTTCAAATTATAGCCCTGAGGCCGAAAATGCCCCCGCTCTGGGGCCCTTGGTTTTTAAGTAGACTTATTTAGGTAAAATCTTGAAAAAAAATCTTCTCTGAAACCGCAAGGCCCAGCAGTTTGCTATTTTGTATTAAGCTTCATCTAGTGGACCCCTACCAAGATTTTCAAATTATAGTGCTTGGGCCAAAAATGCCCCTGCCCCGGGTCCCTTTGGTTTGACCTAGGCTTATATAGGGAAATTTTTTAGAAATGTTCTCTGAAACTGCAAAGCCTAGGTCTTTGATATTTGGTTTGAAGCTTTATCTTGTGGACCTCTACCAAAATTGTTCAAATTATAACCCTGAGGCCAAAAATGCCCCCGCCTCGGGACCCTTGGGTTTAACATAGACTTATATAGGGAACATCTTTAAAAATCGTCTTCTGTGAAACCACAAGGCCTAGGTCTTTGTTATTTGGTGTGAAATTTCATCTAGTGGACCTCTTCCAAGATTGTTCAAATTATAGCCCTGGGGCAAAAATGACCCCGCCCCGAGACCCTTTGGTTTTACATTGACTTATACAGGAAAATCTTTCAAAATCCTCTTCTCTGAAACTGCAAGGCCCATCTCTTTGATACTTGGTATGGAGCTTCATCTAGTGGACCTCTACCAAGATTGTTCAAATTATAGCCCCGAGGCCAAAAAATGTCACTGCCCCGGGGCCAATTGGTTTTACATAGGCTTATTTAGGGACTCACTTGTTATTTTCTGGATAAGGGGAGCCATCCAGGGCCATTATGGCTCTCTTGTTTTTTTTTTTTTTTTGTTTTTTGTTTTTTTACATCAATTCATTTTCAGCAGAGTTATAGTCCTTTAATGTTTAAAAAAATGATTGCTCAAAGTGACATTTTGAATTGTACTGTGTTGGTAGTGGTGGGGGTGGGGTGTGGCGTGGTGGAGCGGTATTTTAGTCACTTCAAGCCGAGCATTAAATAAGAGTTATAACTATAATATAAGAGATTAAGATTCCCATGAGTTATCAACCAATCTGTTTAATTGTTTCAGAGTGTTGTTCAATCACTATCCACTTTATTCATTTTTGTACAAATGATTTTTTAGAGAGAATTTTTTTTTGTTAATTTTAAATTAAAAATCCCTGACCATAGTATTGATTGATTGTTGAAATGGACATAGTAATAACCATGCCCGTGACTAGGCAGTGCCTAATTTCATAATTTATTTATGCATGTATTTATTTATTCATTTATCTGACTCAAGGTACGGAGTGGCCAATGTTGGGTTCGAAATGACCAAAAAAGTTTTGTACACAAAAGAAGTGGGTACGAAATGATCAAACCGGGTACGAATTGTCTAAAGTAGGTACGAAATGACCAAACTGAAAAGAAAAACGGGTACGAAATGACCAAAATGGTACGAAATGACTTGAGTACGAAATCGTGACCGGTTACCATGGAGATCAATTTAAGATATCTATACGATCTATAAAATAAAGGTTTGTTGTGTGTACTCATAAGAATCGCCTTACTAGGCGATTCTAATGAGTACACATATCATACCTTATGTTGTGTGTACTCATTACAATCATCACACACCATGCCCTCTCAAAATAAAAACTAGAAATGGTGTTTGTAAAACACAATGCCTCCAATCATATGCTTGCCCCTAAATGCCCAATTTTCCAAGGGCCATAACAAAAACACATGTGTGTGCATGCATGTATTTGTGTGTGTTCAGACATAAATGTGTGAGTGCATGCATGCATGAGTGTGCGTGAATGCACGTATGCATGTATACATGCATGCATGAGTGCATGTGTGCAAGCGTGTGTGTTTGTGTGTGTGCTTGCGTGTGTGTGCATTTATGCATTAGTGTGTGCATGCACGCATGAGTATTGCATGCACATCCATGTATGTATGTAAGTTGCATGCATCATGCATGTATGCAGGAGTGTATGTATGCATTTATGTGGGCTTGCATGCACGCATGTGTGAGTGATTGCATTTATGTATAAGTGTGTGTGCATGTGTGTGTGCGCCCTGCATGTGTACATGCATGTATGAGTGTGTGTGTGTGCATGCATGCATATGTGCATATATGCGTGCATGTGTGTTTGTCTGTGCTTGCATGCATGCGTGCGTGGGTGTGTGCATGTATGCATGCATGATTAGTACATGTATGTATATGAGTTACATGCATGAATTTATGTGTGCATGCATGTGTGCTCGCATGCACGCATGTGCGAGTGATTGCATTTATGTATAAGTGTGTGGACATGCATGTATGAGTGCATGCACATGCATGTAAGTGCATGCATGTATGAGTGTGTGTGTATGCATGCACTTGTGCATGTAAGTGTGCATGTATGTGTGCATTCATGTCTGCATGCAAGTGTGCATGCATAGCTGCATGGGTGAGTGAGTGAGTTTTACGTCCCACCAACAGCTAAGGTCATACGGAGACGGGACCTCGGTTTAAAGACTCATCCGAAGTCTGGAGAAGCCCGGGATCGATCCTGCCACCCCTGGTTTACAAGGCGAGTAGCGTAACTACTACACCACTGAGGCTTCTACATAGCTGCATGAGTGAGTGTGTATGTGTGCTTGCATGCATGCATGCGTGAGTGTGTGTATTTATATATTCGTATATATGCATGCATGCATGTGCATGCTTGCATGAGTGCATGCATGCATGAATGCATGTGTGTGTGCATGTGTGTGTATGTGTTTGCGTGTACATGCATGCATGAGTGTGTGTGCATGCATGTGTGCTTGCGTGCATGCTTGAGTGTGTGCATTTATGCACTAGTGTGTGTACATGCATGTATGAGTGTGCATGTATGCATTCATGCATGTTAGAGTGCAATCACACGTGTGTGCAAGCGTGCCTGCATGAGTGTGTGTGCATGCATGCATGTGTGTGTACATGTATGTGTGCTTGCATGTCTGCATGTGTGAGCGATTGTATGTATGCATACATAAGTGTGTGTGCATGCATGAGGGCATGTACATGCATGTGTATGCAAGTATGTGTATGAGCATGCAAGCATGTTTGTGCATGGATGTGTTTGAGTGCGCATGCATGTGTGAGGACATGCATACATGTGTTCATGCATGCCTGCATGAGTGTGTGCATGCATGCATAGGTGTATTATGTGTGCATGCATGCATGCATGCATGCTGACATGTATGCATGCAAGAGTGTGTGTGCACGAATTTGTGTAAGTTCATGCATGAATGAGTGTGAGTGTGTGTGCATGTATGCATGTGTACATTTATGCATGAGTGCATGTTTTGCATGCATGCATACACGCGTATGTCTGCATGCATGCATGCGTGTGTGTACATGCATGCATGTGTGTTTGTGTAAGTGCTTGTATATATGTCGATTTGAGGTTTAACGTCCCCGTCAACACTGTAAAGATCATTTTGGAGACGTTGCTTCAAATTTTGTGGGACTTTTACCCGACCTTGAGATGAAATGACATCTCAAGCCCTGTCGCCCAATGAAACCAATAGGGTTTATTAGCATGGACGGTCCGCCTCGCACAGCTGTTCCTGGGCAGGCTTAGATCCTCTAAGCGGTAAACCAGTACTAGTGTGCGGGCCGGATTCAGCTCTGCGTGGAAGCATCATGCAGCCCATATATTTCTTCAAGCCCCTATGGGCGGGGGCAGTTTGTATGTGTGTGTGAGTGTATGTGTGTGGAGGACAAATGCAATATGATATTTTTAATGTAAAATTAATTTTAATTAATAATATACCTACCCATCACTACAATTATAGCCTTTTCACCAGACGCAGGTCTGGGTCAGTCTGACCAAAAAAATCTAGCCAGAAATGCCACCGGCATGTCCCTTTCCCGTGACCTCCCTAGTGTCGAGTCCTGATTGGTCGCTGATGTCACATGACCTATCAGACCAATAGGCAGACAATACAGGTCACGTGACCGCGGTTTTCGCGCCGGGAGGTCATTATTTCTTTCAGGAAAACAAATATTTCAGGCGGGACTGGGCGGCGGGACATGCCATTGTAGTGATGGGTAGGTATATTATTAATTAAAATTAATTTTACATTAAAAATATCATTTTAATATCAAATATAACTACCCATCACTACAATTATAGCCTGAATTCAAAGCAAGTGGAGGGTTGGATGAAAATTAAAGTTATATATACCTAACTCCTCTGACCTTGGTTGTTTATACCCCTTTTAAAACCATCCAATGATGGTAACGTAAGGGAGTATCATCCATGACTGCAAGGGATCCAAATCCAAAATTCACATAAGTGGAGAAGATAAATGGAAAGGAACCGGAGTCAAAATAGAAGGTTCACACCTATTCAAACAGGCTAACAAACAACCAAGGAAAACAAAATCCAAAAATAAGTGCTGCTCATAATAGATTGAGAAGCTACTAAACTACCCAAGGAATGAGTACCACTACGAATGGGAACCAAGCTCCTTAGGTGAAGGGATGAAAAGTAGAGTTGGAACGTCCATACGCAGTAAGAAAAACATTCTGAAGAAAAAAAAAGGAGTTCCAATATGCCCAAAATGTAGAAGGTTATAACCTCATACTGTATTCTGGAATGATAATAGGGCAGAAGTGAAATAAGCATATAGAAGCTTTATCACTTTACAAATCCACTTTGCAATCAAGGATGGAGAAATATATCCAAAACTCCTTGATTGGGAAGAAAAAATTCTCATGATAATCTCGAAACGCTTTAAACGTTCTGATGTACACAAAAAATTCTCATTAGCCTACGATCCACGAATCCTGGAAATGACAGGACAAATAATAGTTTCAGACAAGGTGATTTATAGCCTGAAACAAAAATAGGTTGAGTGAGAAGAGAAAAGGAAGTCATTGTTCTTCTCATACCTGAAAACAACCCTCTGCAATTGGTAAAGCATGACTATAACTTCTACGAACTGAAGCAAATGTCAAATGAAATACAGCCTGACTATCAAATGAACAAAAGAAGCTGAATTCACCGGATCGTAAGGTGGCTTAGAAAAGACCACAACACTCATGCAAGATTCCATTTGGATTCAAAGTCCTGGAAACCTGTCGGCATAGTGAAAACCCCTTTAATAAGCTGGTGATGGTAGGGTTTAATGAAATGTGTGAAGCCGACTAAAATTTTAACGTGTTTGAGATTACTGATCTGTACCCTTCCTTAGATGAAATAGAAAAAGAAGGGTAGAGAACAGACAGAAAAAGAAAATCAGTAAAAAACCTCCATAGAGGGATTGTCTGGATTTATTTCCCTTTTTCTACACCAACTAGAAAATACCTTCCATCTTCCAGAGTAAAACTTGAGAGTGGAGCTCTTTCTATATTTGAAGATACACTCGGCAGAGAAACCAGAAAAGTGTCTACCTCTGGTTTGATTCCTGACATCTGGATGTGTAGGTAAAGCATTTCTGGATTGAAATTGAATGCTTGACCCACACATTTTAGATACTAGATCTGAAACTACTGGAAGACGGGTTAAAAGTCTTGAGACTAGGCTCAGAATGACTAAAAACCAAGATCTCTGAGGCCATAGAGGCGTAATCAGAATGGCTCGGCTTTTTGGACGCTTGAATTTTTACCTAGAACTAGAGGAATTCAGTTGAATGGTGTAAACGCATATGTAAATGATTCCCCCAATCTAGAGATTTTAAATCAACTGCACGTTCCAGGTGATCTGAAACTGGAGACACAATGGAAGTTGATTGGACAACCGAGTTGTTTGGACGTTTGATTAAAAAAAGGCCAAATAAAGGTTCTCTCAATTTGAGAAAACGCCCTGTAGAGAACGGATAGTGAACTGGTCTATAGGGGCGATCCCAATGACATAATCTTCCCTGGAGGTGTCCGACAAGGATAGACATACCTTCCTGAAGACACCAAGTCAGAATCTTCCATGCAAAAGCCAACAGGGAAGAGTCACTCCCTGTTACGGAGAAAAAACTACACTTTGGTCATTTGTCTGGAGTAACAATTAATGAAGCTGTTCCTCAGTTTGGAGCTATGAAGAACTGATAAACCAAGGAAATTTGTCTGAAGTTTCAGAATGATTATATATATATATATATATATATATATATATATATACAGCTATGAGGTGGTATATGGGTACTCTGTCCGTGAGGTGTTTTATGGGACATCGCCTTTCTAATAGGCCTAACAAAATGAAATTTTGTATTCGGGAGTAGTTTGATGCACAGATTGTAAATATAAAAAGATTTTATTGCTTAACCTTTAAACATAGAAAAACTGTATATAGCACTGTGGGATACCGTCACTATGGGACATTTCATATATAATATCCCATTAACTTTCCAAAAACAAAATCTATATATAAGCACTGTGGGATACCGTCACTGTGGGACATTTCATATAATATCCCATAAATCTTCCATTAACAAAAATTATATATAAGCACTCTGGGATACTGTTTCATGTAACATCCCATAAACATTGTAGATACCGTCATTGTCAGCCATTGTCATATAAATTCCCATAACCTTCCACCAAAAAATGTTTAAAAGCACAATGGGATCCCGTCGCTGTGGGGCATTTCAACATAATATAGCAGAGCTTCCTAGCAATTATTTTTTTTACAATCTTTCACACATTATCTGGCTAAGCAGAAAAAACCAGAAGTAAAACTGTGTCCATATTGTTTTGTTTGTTTGTATTAAGAGTTTAACTGTCCAGTCAACACTATTTAGGTCATTGTTGAGCAAGTCAGTTTTCCTATCCAAACTTGTGCTGGGACGGCTTATACGAAATCTGTTTACCAGTACAGTGCACAATATTTCACCAGAAACTGACAACTGCCCTTCTTGAAACAGTGAAAGGGAGAGAATCGTCGAAGAAAAGATTTCATGATCAATCTCCATGAAATAATATTGCCGACCGCGACAGGTATCGAACCCGAGTCCACCTGATCACCAGGCAAACGTGCATCTGACTAAGCTACCGAGGCCGGCTGTGCCCAAACTGTTGTCCATAAAACACAATTGGGTGTATGTTACAAGGTTGAAGAATTCCATTTACACGCCCGTTTTGGTCACAGTAATGCAGCATTTATACTCTATGTGTTGATATTGGTGTACCTGCCAGTCCTAAATTTAATTAATGCATCCAGTATACATGTTCCTTATACAAGGTTGAACATTTTAGACAAAAACGTACATGATTGACCACGTGAGAAACAGCTACTGTTTTCATCTTGACTATCTTACAATTTGAGGGAAAAGTGAACAAATTAACTGCTAGGATGTCCTTTTTAGTGAATAAAATGACCTTCAGAGTTCGGTTTATTTTCAATGACCATGTTATTTTTTTTTCTGCACAGAAAATTACCTTTTGATCTTTCCACGATGGCCTTTTAATCGTTCACCCGAGTCATTTAAAGCAATACGACCTGATGACTTAGTCTTTAACCCGATTAACCCATAATTCCAACTTAACCCATATTCTAACTTAAATTCTGTCTTTTCAGGACAAACACTCTGATTAAGATTTAAGACATCTTAATCCAATATTCAGGTGGAGATTCATTAAGACTGAAGCAAAAGAATGTGCACTCTACTGGTTAACCGCTTACGTATATGCCTGACAAGAAAAATTGTGGATAAAAAAACTGACCGGCTCAAAAATTACTTAAATAGTGATGACTGGGCCGTTACATAAGCTGAACGTTTGTTTTGTTTGTTTGATTTGTGGTTTAACGTCTCCTCAACACTGTGTAGATCATTTTGGAGGTGTTGCTTCCAATTTGGTGGGACTTTTACCTGACACCGAGATGAAATGACATCTCAAGCCCTGCCACCCAATGAAACCAACAGGGCTTATAGACATGGGCGGCCCGACTAGCACTGCTTTGCCTGGGCAGGTTTAGATCCTGTAAGTGGTTTACCAAAGTTTTGCCTGGGCAGGCTTAGATCCTGTAAGTGGTTTACCAGTACTTGGGTAAACCACTTACAGGATCTAAGCCTGCCCAGGCAAAGCAGTGCTAGTCGGCCGCCCATCTTTATAAGCCATATTGGTTTCATTGGGTGGCAGGGCTTGAGATGTCATTTCATCTCAGTCTCGGGTAAAAGACCCGCCAAACTGGAAGCAACACCTCCAAAATAACCTACACAGTGTTGAGGAGACGTCAAACCACAAATCAAACAAACGTTCAGCTTAAGTTTCATGAAGATTGAAGCCAAACTGTGGCCTCTACGGTGCACACAAGGTTTTAAATATGACCTAGTGACCTAGATTTTCACCTCACAAGACCAATATTCAAAATTGATCCAGATATCAAGTCAAACACTCTCGTGAAGTTTCAAGATTGAAGAAAAACTGCAGTTTCTAAGGTACACACAATTGTTTAACGAAATTTGACCCAGCAATCTCATTTTTGATCCGACATGACCCATATTCGAACTTGACTGAGAAATCTCAAGACAAACATTCAGGTGAAGTTTCATGAAGATTGAAACAAAACTGCGGTTTCTAGGGTGCACAGGTTTTAACAAACTTTGACCTAGTGACCTAGTTTTTGATCCAACATGACCTATATTCGTACTTGACTGAGATATCATCAAGACAAACAAATTGGTAAAGTTTCATAAAGACAAGATTAAAACTGTGGCCTCTAGAGGTTGCACAAAGTAAATGTTGACAACTTACGACGCACGACTGACGCACAGCTCACTTAGGATGATCACAATAGCTCTCCTTGTGCACTTTGTGCTCAAGTGAGCTAAAAACACTTTTTAAACAGCATGTCTATCTTTTTTATATTCCAAACTGTAGAGAACAACCAAAATATAAATAAAGGGTTATCCAATACACCACAGAACTGAAAAGCATGGAGTCTACATGTTTTCTGTGCCTGACTGGCTAGTTTTGGCCAATTAGGCCTCATCAGTGACCCTCAAGTATTTTCAAAACTCCACAATGGAATAAATGATCCAGAAAGACAAGAAAATATAAACTGCACTATGATGAAGGGCAGGAAGACATTTTACGGCCACCACACATTCCCTTAACATCAGCTGTCGTGAATTTCTTTAAAAGGGTTATCCTTTCGAAGCAAGGAATACACCACAGAACTGAAAAGTATGGAGTGCACATGTTTTCTGGGTCAGACTAGCTAGTTTCGGCCAATTAGGCCTCATTAGTGACCCTCAAATATTTTCAAAATTCCACAATGGAATCAATGATCACAAAGGACAAGAAAATATAAACTATTCTATGATGAAGGGCAGGGAGACTTTTAACTGCCATGAAACATTCCCTTCACATCAGCTGTTGTGACTTAAAGTATGTTCTATAAAAGAGTTATCCTTTGGAAGTAAGGAATACACCTAAGAAAAGTATGCTATTTTCAGGGAGATATGTTACTTTTATAGTTTTATTCAGATTTTTGTATTAACTACAAATCACTACCATAAAACATTTAACATAACAGGTCCAAGTCCATAACCTTGACCTTAAGGTCACAGGCAAGAGTGGGGTTATTGCTGAACGAAAATTTGTCCTATCACTAGCATCATTCCAGATCCATCATATGAGATATTAAAACTTATAATACAAATGTTGATATAAAATTTCTAAGTCCATGACCTTGCATTTGAGGTAGGTAATTGCTGATCATACCAGTTATAAACCAAATCCATCAAACATTTTGGAATATGTGAGCTGTTTGAAAATTTAAGGCAAAACTTTAACACTTAAGGTATAAGTCCATGACCTCGACCTTAAGTTCATTGGCATGGATGGGGGTTTGGTTAAATATAAATTTGGACCCAAATCTGTCATCATAGAAAAAATAAACCAAATCCATAATATGGTCGGGTGAAAATTTCAATGTAAAACTTTCAAATAAAAGTAACATCAATAAACATCAATAGTTCAGTCAGTGACCTTGACATTAGGGATAGATTCAACTAAAATGTTGATATAAAATTTCTAAGTCCATGACCTTGCATTTGAGGTAGGGTATTGCTGATCATACCAATTATAAACCAAATCCATCAAACAGTTTTGAATATGTGAGCTGTTTGAAAATTTAAGGCAAAACTTTAACACTTAAGGTACAAGTCCATGACCTCGACCTTAAGTTCATTGGCATGGATGGGGGTTTGGTTAAATATAAATTTGGACCCAAATCTGACATCATAGAAAAAATAAACCAAATCCATAATATGGTCGGGTGAAAATTTCAATGTAAAACTTTAAAACTAGAGCTGCCGCCTAACGGGCGCCAATTATACCCCCGCATGCGTTGTCAGATAGTAACTCCAATATCAATCTTAAGTACTAGTAGCAAGGTGTGTGGTGTGTGAATATTAAAGAAATCGGTCAAAGAATGAGGAAGTTATGTGCAATGTTAAAGTTTTTTGTAACGGACCGACGACGACGACAAATTTTTACAAGTATTTGACCTTGAGGAAGGTCAACGTAAAGGTCAAGGTCAGGTTTGTGTATATCAATCTTAAGTACTAGTGGCAAGGTGTGTGTTGTGTGAATATTAAAGAAATCGGTCAAAGAATAAGGAAGTTATGAGCAATGTTAAAGTTTTTTTGTAACGGACCGACGACGACAGACGACAAGCTGACTCCTATATACCCCCTTCAAACTTCGTTTGCGGGGGTATAATAAAAGTAAAATCAATAAACATTAATAGTTCAGTCAGTGACCTTGACATTAGGGCTAGACTCAACTTGAAAGGGATTGTTGTATCATGGCGTGTGGTGCTCTAATGACCTAACAAGTTCATGGGATAGACAAGCTTAAATGGAGGAATATGTATGTCCTATGGAAATTAGCTTCTAGAAGAGAATCACTCTGGCTGGTATAAGTGATTACTCTACAGAGGTAAGGATTCCACTGAAAGTCCTGTATGTATTTCTATGGTTGCAAGACAGAGAATTTTCCTTCCACAACAGTCCCAAAGATCTAGATCCATCTTATTAGAAGGATATAGATCTTAAGGATTGTTTTGGAAGAGAATAATCCGTTTTATAACAGAATTACACAAGACTGACATATATCTGCAGTCATTTTGGGCGAGTTTAGCAGTCTTATAACCAAATAATTATAGGCCCCCGCCCATAGGGGCTTGAAGAAATATATGGGCTGCATGATGCTTCAACGCAGAGCTGAATCCGGCCCGCAAACCGGATTGCTCACTGGGTTACAGGCAAGAGTTCCGCTTGACATGAGTTTTCGTTCATATCTAAACATGTCTTCATTGCACTAGACCCTTCATTATCATGTTGGAACGGATGCAAGACCTTATAAAAATCATCAAACCTGCATGTACAGAAGTGCAATTGCCTTAGCTTGAATCTGAGTAAGGTCTTCAAGGGGCAGCCCCTATGTGCTTATAGCGTCCGGTTACCGTAAAAACCAGTTCAGTCAGTCAGGTCTTCAAAACAATAAACAACCATTTACTAATAAAGTTTGTTTTTATTTTCATCATTTAAATTGCACATAATGTAAATTTCCTAAAAACACCCCCCTCCCTTCCACTCCCCCAACATCGGGGCTTGAAGAAACAGATGGGCTGCATGATGCTTCCATGCACAGCTGAAACCGACGCACAAGAGTACTGGTAAACCACTTAGAGGATCTAAGGCTGCCCAGGCAAAGCGGTTGGAGTCTGACCATCCATGCTTATTAAACCCTATTGACCCTATTGGGCGCCAGGGCTTGAGATGTCATTTCATCTCAATGTTAGGTAGAAGTCCAACAAAGATTGAAATCAACATATACAAATGATGTATACAGTGTTGATAGGGACATTAAACCTGAGATCAAACAAACAAAGCTGATTGTGTTTCGTTTCACTGACCGTTCCAAGGCGGTTCTTCTGTCGCGGTTTAATTTTGTTATAGTTTGTCTGAGTATCTTGGGTGTTTGTGTGGCTTATGTTATTTATTTTGGATAGCCATTTGGCCATTTTGTGGGATAGTGACTGTCCTTTTGGCTTTCTGTTCTGCTGATGTTTCTATTAGGGTCTGATGTTTCATGTTTGTGTTTCTTTCCCTTGGTGTCTCTGACGGGAGCTGTGGGTTGATTGTATCGATTCCTGCTCATTGCCTCCACTTCTATTTTCTACATTTTGTTCAGCAGAGCAGAACCATTTTAGCAGTTTGGGTGGAGGGTCACCCAAGGATATTCCTGTGAAACTATTTTAAAATTGGCATTGTGGTTTTGGAGATGCCATTTGAAGTAATTGTTGATAAACAGACGGAGGGCCGGACATTTCGACAGGGACGGACAGAAGACAGAAAAAAGGCAATCATAGTAACACACCTTGAGCACTTAGTGCTTATATGAGCTAACAATTGGCTCCCATAGGAGAACATTTTTCATTATGAGTCAGAGTAGGCCCTTTTGCAAGAGCTGTTTTGCTTTGACAAATGGTGAAAAATGAGATGCATCACACACCTTAAATATTGATAGTGAAAACAACCTAAAGCTGTCAGAGGATCTTATTATAGCCCCACTGCAGCACAATTAGGCAGTGTTGAAATATTTTCAATTCCAGCTTTATACCAGAAAACATCACTGAAGAGCTCGAGCATGGTACATGGCAACATAAAAACTTTTCAAGGGCTTTTACTCCATAATTTCTGGGCCATTAGACCTAATTACGGTATACACAATTCATCAAACCACTGTTCATATGTGTACCAGGTTTCAACTTTGTGTAACCCTTACAGTTCTTGAGAATAGGTAAAAGCTTCATCAAAAAGGACAACAAACGTAAAAAGTTAAGCAAAATGTACTTCAAATAGTTGAAAACCTACTAAGGGACAAAACTCCAGGAGTGATGGACCATTGATTCTTATTCCAGCTTTCATAGTTCCTGTCAAGAAAATTTTCAAGAATAGCAAAATTTGAGAAATTACATAAATAGGTAACTCCATGGGTCATGGGCCCTTGGCAACTGTTCTGCCATTACAACTTTCTTATTTAAGAGACCAAGTGTGGTAAAAGTTTCATTGAGGCAGGACCACAAAGATAAAAAGGTATCAAACAAAATGTATTTTATTTTTCTGGAACCTATTGAGGGATATAACTCCAAGTGTCGCAGGCCCTTGGTCCCTATTAAGGTACAAAGGAAACAGCTAGTTAATGTCTGTTTATACAAACTTTCAGCATTCATATTTCCTGAGATATCTTATTAGAAAACTAGACAAAAGTGCCCAGTGGGGCACGTATACCCCCGGCCAGTGCCATCACCTCAGCTGAAACAAGAACTACAAAGGGAAATAACTCTAAAAGGCCTGACCCCTTGGCCCTTATTTTCTTTCCCACAATACAACTAGTCATACTGATCATGTGTGCAAAATTTCAAGTTTCTATGTGAAGCAGTTCCTGAGATATCTTTGACACAAAATAATTGTTTACGGACAGACAGACAGACGGAAAAGACAAAAACTATATACCCCCATTGCATACTTCGTATGCCGGGGGTATCAAAATTCAAGAATGGCAAACTTTGAGAACCTATCAAGGGATATAACTCAATGAGTTATGGACCTTTAAGCCCTACCCTTATATACTCAAAACATTCAATCATTGTTCATGTTTATACAAACTTTCAGCTTTCTAGCTTTAATAGTTCCTGAGGTATCTGTCACAAAAGTTCTTGTGAAAGGCACTATTGGAAAACCTAACATAGGACATAACTCAAAACACAAACGTTATGTTTTGTTTGTTTGATTTGAGGTTTAACGTCCCAGTCAACACTGTAAAGGTCATTTTTGAGACGTTGCTTCCAATTTTGTGGGACTTTTACCCGACATTGAGATGAAATGACATCTCAAGCCCTGTAGCCCAATGAAACCAATAGGGTTTATTAGCATGGACGGTCCGCCTCGCACCGCGGTTCCTGGAAGGCTTAGATCCTCTAAGCAGTTTACCAGTACTAGTGTGTGGGCTGGATTCGGCTCTGCGTGGAAGCATCATGCAGCCCATATATTTCTTCTAGCCCCTATGGGGTTCGGGCCGACAAACTTTGTCTAAGGGGCCCCGGGGTGTGGCTTATTTGGACCCCAGGGGCATGATTGGCCGGATTTTTGTAGGTGACCACTTGACATTGTTACAAGCTAAATATCCAACCTCTGGGTCCTGTGGTTTCAGAGAAGAGGATTTTAATATTTCCCATTGTAAGTCTGTGGGAGCTTTATGTTGCCATGGCAACAAGAATTCCAATCGGATCAGCCCAAAAACCTCATGCAGCCTTTCCCCATACCTGATGATGCTTCTTATGAAATTTCATCAATATTGGCTATGGGGTATTAGAGATATACCTACTTGAAATTGTTTGCTGACGCACGGACGCACGCACGACGGACGAAATGTGAGCACAAAAGCTCACCTTGTCACTATCGAACCGAAACAAAATTCAGGAAGTACGTACTACAGATGGACAGAAAGATGAATGAGCAAGCAGAAACACAAACTGCCAAAATGAAAACATAATACCCTGCCACTAATGAGAGGCAGCATATAAAAACTTGGGTATAAAACTTTAAAGTGACACCCTTGCCATGGTGACAAAAATAGCTCCCTATATTTTTATAGACAAGCTTATATGCAAAAACAGGTTCATATAA
Organism: Lucinisca nassula; assembly: GCA_963580285.1. NCBI lineage: Eukaryota > Metazoa > Mollusca > Bivalvia > Lucinida > Lucinidae > Lucinisca > Lucinisca nassula. The sequence continues at coordinate 21,916,236 of OY757022.1, forward strand.
CTTGAAATGTGACTACAGGACACAGATGTCCCCGCCTGAGTGAGTGGGTGTTTGAGTTTTACATCTCACTAACAGCTAAGGTCATATGGAGACGGGACCTCGGTTTAAAGACTCATCCAAAAGTCTGGAGAAGCCCGGGATCCATCCTGTGACCCCTGATTTACAATGCGAGTAGTAGAACCACTGCACCAAGGGGGCTTCTATGTCCCCGCCTGAAAATATGTTGATGTTAGTAGTTGACCTTTGACTGATGTCTGACCTTGACCTTACAGGTACCGACCTGGGTCTCGCGTGCAACAAATTGTCTCAAGATGGTTAACATTCCTGCCAAGTAATTTCCAAGTCCATCAAGGAACAACAAAGGTATTGAGCAGACACAACAGACACATTTCTTTACCTTTGACCTCTAAGTATGACCTTGATTTTGGAGGCACCAACCTGGGTCTTGCGCATGATACATCAACTCAGGATGATTAATATTTCTACCAAGTAATTTCCGAATCTATTCAGAATAACCAGACACAAGAAAAAGACATTTTCTTTACATTTGACTGCTAAGTATGACCTTGACCATAAAGGTACCAACCTGGATATTGTACATGACATATCCTCTCATGAAGGTTAACCATTCTGCCGAGTAATTTCAAAAATCCATCCAGAAATAAGGAAGTAATTGACCGTGTTTAAGTTTCTGACCCTTTTATTAACCTTTGACCTCTAATAAAACCTTGACATGGAGGTGTGGACCTGGGTTTTGTGCGAGATAGATAGTCTCATGCTGGTTAACATTTCTGCCAAGCAATTTCAATATCCATCCAGAAATAAGAAAGTTATTGATCATGTTTAAGTTTCGGACCCAAATTTTACCTTTGACCTCTAAATACAACCTTGACCTTGGAGGTACATACCTGGATTTTGGAGGCAATACATTGTCTCATGATTTTAACATATTGACCAAGCAATTTCCAAAGCCATCTGGTAATAAGGAAGTTATTGGCCATGTTTAAGTTTCGCATAACCAAAAACACACCTATATAATTTTTACCCCCTTGAACCCCTCTTTTATATAGTAAAACTGGGGTTTACAGGGGTAATCAATTTTCTTATTTCTGCTCTAAAACATATATTGAGGGTACTCATTAGAACCGCCTATAGAGGCAGTTCTAATGAGTGCCCAAAACATACATTGTGGGTACTCGTTAGAATCACCTTGAAGAGGTGGTTCTAATGAGTACCCACAATCTATGTTTTGAGCAGAAATAAGAACAAGAGCTGTCTCATGACAGCATAGCTTGTTAGCAACAAATTACAAAGATGTCAAAGATTTTGACCCCTAGCTGCACCCCATCCCCACTCCCAGGCATGAACCCAAGGGTGTGTTGTCTTGGAATCTCAGAAGACACTCCCAGGTACCCAAGTTGTAAATATTAATGCTTTGTGAGGAGTGGCTGTTGAGATATAAGCATTTCAAAAACTTTTAACAGTTTTACAGAAGTGTTCTAGATTTTGACCCCTAGCCCCACTGCGGGGCATGAACCCAGGGGTCTGTTCTCTTTGAACATCAGAAGACACTCCCAGTACTTTAGTTCCAAATATGAGTGGTCTGTGATGAGTGACTGTTGAGATATAAGCATTTGAAAAACTTTTAACGCAGTGTGATGGGAACGCACACACAAACGTGCATGCCGAGGTGACAACAATAGCTCTCCATGTACTTCATACTGGCAAGCTAAAACTAGCACAATTTTTCATCTTAAAATTTTCTTTTTTCTGTGGTAAAATTTACACTGTATTTGTATTGGCAGGTTTTCGTGATGGGATCAACATTTTGACCTTTAACCTTTTATACGACCTTGACCTTGGATGTACTGTCCTGGTAATTTCAAAATCGATCCAGAAATAAGCAAGTTATTGACCCTGTTTAAGTTTTGGACGGACAAAGGAATGGACAGACAAAAACGGACAGGGGCAACACTATATGTCCTTCCACCATTTTTTGAATGGTGGGGGAATAAAAAAAAGGTTTGCTACAGGAGCAAACTTCAACAATGACAAATTTTTATAGAAAAATTAATACAGATGAAAATAGCTGAATTTGAAAACAACATAGAGCCTGAAATGGCGGTTCATAATGAGTTGCCCCATCTAGATCTGAACTGTTTGCCCTCTAGTCTTTGAATTTTCAATAGGATATTGCTTTGATGAAACGTTGTTTTAATGTTGCAGAAGCAGATTTTGTTATCAACTTTTTGTGCTTGAAGGGTTGAACTCTCAAGAGTATGTCAAGGTTTCGTTTCTAAGACAGGTATGGTAGTTGTCAGCCCCTTTCTCTGTCTGTCTTGGAGTTGGATTCTCTGGTTACCAGCCAACAGCTGCCAGTGTCATAGTTCTCCATGAAAACCTATAAAAAATGTTAAATGTATTATTAATGAGTATGGATATACCTTTATGTACCGGCCCCGATAGCTTAGTTGGTAGAGTGTCCGCTCCCGGGAACAGGAGGTCACGGGTTCGATCCCGGGCCGCGATATACCAAAGCTGTTAGAAATGGTACTAGCTGCTCCTCGCTTGGCACTCAGATTTACGGGGTAGAGCTAGGCCTGGTCGACCCAGTGTCAGGATAATGTGACTGGGTGTGGTATCATGTAATGTGTCTGGGACATGATACTTCAGTGAAGCAGCACTATAAAAGTGAGCACTGAGCTCCCTGTCGCAACCAGACACCGTCGTGATATGACTGAAAAATTTTTGAAAGAACGTTAAACACGAATTCACACACACACATATACCTTCATGTTATTTTGCTTCTAAATGTAAATGCGACACAAGTTTTGAGATTTCCTGTTTGCCATCCTAACAAAGAAATGCTTCCAAATGGTGGCAACACTTAATTAAATAAAAAAATAGCCATCGGAAGAGATGGCAAATCCCCCGACCAAAAGCCAACATGGCCTTCAGAAGATTGCTCACCAATAGAAAGTGCACCAGAATTAAACCAGCAATATATAACAAAAGTATTGCAGTTATGGCCATCACAAGATTATACTGTCAGGGGAGATGACTAAAAAACCAGGGCACTCAGAAATGTGGTTCTTGGGCATGAAATGCCTGCTTAAGCTCATGTATTTCTGTACAAAGTACCATCAATATGTCTCAAAAGGTATTGGAGATATGGTGATCACAAGCTGGTGCTACTGTTATCTTGGAAGGGTAGATTACTCAATAACCACAGCCCAAACAGTTGTGGTTCTTGCACATGACATTCCTTCTATACCTTGTATACAATTGTGCCGAGTTCCTTCAATATATCTCAAAGGGTGTTGGTTATGGCCATCACAAGGTTATATTGCCAGTGGAGATAACTAAAAAACCAGAGCACCCAGAATTGTAATTCTTGAGCATGGCACACCTGCTTAACCTCATGTACATATGCATCAAGTACCACCAATATGTCTCAAAGGGTATTTGAGGTACGATGATCACAAGGTTGTCATACTGTTATATTGGAAGGGGAGATAACTCAAATATCATAGCACCCAGAGTTTTGGTTCTTAGGCATGAAGCGTTGTCTCAACGTTGTATACAATTGTGCCAAGTTACATCAATATATCTCAAAGGGTATTGGAGTTATGGCCATCACAAGGTTATATTGTCAGGGGAGATAATTAAAAAACTAGGGCACCCAGAGTTGTGTTTCTTGCACGTGACACACCTGCTTAACCTCACGTACAACTGTACCAAGTATCATCAATATATCTCAAAGAGTGTTGGAGATGTGGCCATCACAAGGTAGTGATTCTATATTATTGGAAGGGGAGATAACTAAAAAACCATGGCACCCAGAGTTGTGGTTCTTGTGCATGACACACCATCTCAGCCTTGTGAACAACTGTGCCAGGTATCATCAATATATCTTAAAGGGTATTGGAATTATGGCCATCACAAGGTTGTCACTCTATTTTATTGGAAGGGGAGATAACTAAAAACGTATAACATCCAGAGTTCTGGTTCTTGCGCATGACACGCCGTCTCAGCCTTGTGAACAATTGTGCCACAAATCATCAATGAATCTCAAAGGTTATAGGAGTTATGGCCATCACAAGGTTGTCACCCTATTTTATTGGAAGGGGAGATAACTCCAAAACCATGGCAACCAGAGTTGTGGTTCTTGTGCATGACACGCCGTCTCAGCCTTGTGAACAACTGTGCCAGGTACCATCAATATATCTCCAAGGGTACTGGAGTTATGGCCATCACAAAGTAGTCATTCTATTTTATTAAAAGGGGAGATAACTAAAAAAGTATGGCATCCAGAGTTCTGGTCCTTGCGCATGACACGCCGTCTCGGCCTTGTGAACAATTGTGCCAAGAACCATCAATGAATCTCAAAGGGTATAGGAGTTATGGCCATCACAAGGTTGCGTCTACGGACGGACGGACGGACGGACGGACGCCAGGCTGATCGCTATATCCCCCGAACCTATTCGGTCGGGGGATAAAAAACTTGCTCCCTTAAAGACTTAAGAGGCCTCAAGGGAACATGGTCTTTTAGAACAAATGCCAATGTAATGGGAGGCAAATTCTTGATAACATTAATCATCCCTGAAAGTACTCTCATTTATATCCATGTTCTTTGCATGCATGCATACATGCATGCATTTAGAAATCCTGAGTTTAACCAAGTTGTTTTTTAAATACAGTACTAAAGTAGTTCTCACTGAAAATAAGGGAAATTCTTTTTGACAATATCTAACTCACTATCACAAAGTTCATGGAAAACAACTCTCTCACCCCTGTAGGAATTCTTTCTACTTGTAGCCTAATAGTGAATATATACTGAGACAGACATAAATGAGCAAACAGTGCAGTCCCAGATCCTTAGAACAGTCTTATTAGAGGTTACACTATCTGTCATTTGATCCCCATCTTTTGGCAAATACCTGGATTATAAAACCACACTCTTCCATTTCCAAGACAATAATCATAATTAATAGTTATTATTGTATGTGTCCAAGTCTTAAGAATTTTTAAGAAAGTATAGAACTTTCTCAGCCCCCGCCTATCGGGGCTTGAAGAAATAGATGGGCTGCATGATGCCTCCACGCAGAGCTGAAACCGCCCCACACATGAGTACTGGTAAACAGCTTAAAGTCGGACCGTCCATGCTTATAAACCCTATTGGTTTCATTGGGTGGCAGGGCTTGAGATGTCATTTCATCTCAATGTCATGTCAAAGTCCTATAAAATTGGAAGCAACGTCTCCAAAATGACCTTTACAGTGTTGACGGGGAAGTTAAACCGCAAATCAAACAAACAAAATAGAACTTTCTGTATTTGTTCTTGACTATTTAAAGACTTACTAAAAGACTTGATCACAGACAGATGTGCATTCAAGGTGCAGATCAGTGTTCCTTCATGGTGCACTTCCTCACTTATGTGGTAGGTCGAATTTTGAGCCACTGGACTGTCGGGCACTGAAATGTTGATATCATATTATGGGTTATGTTCAAATGAAAGACTGAATTCGTTAATTGCCCTCATTATTGGGATGTATGGATGACTTGTTATTTTACATTCTTTTCAACAGTATTTTCGTCATACCAAGACGATCATAGGCTGATAATGAAATGTTGTGTGCAATGGAATCCAGTTGACGTTTAAGAAGATTTTGCATCAAGTGGGGTGAACTCAGGACTGCTAGATCAGTAGGCCAGCACTTAACCCACTGAGCTACCATGGTTCTGCCTCGACACTGGGAAGCTTTAATCCATTACTTCAACTTCCATTGTGGAAGTTTGAAAATACTTGAGGGTCACTGATGAGGCCTAATTGGCCGAAACTAGCTTGTCTGGCCCAGAAAACATGCACACTTCATATTTTCCAGTTCTGTGGTGTACCCCTTGCTTCCAAAGGATAACCCTTTTATAGAACATATTTAACTTCACTACAGTTGATGTCTGGGAATGTGTGGTCGCAGTAAACAGTCTTCCTGTCCTAAATCATAGTGTAATTTGTATTTTCTTGTCCTTTGGGATCATTGATGCCATTGTGCAAAGTTTGATAATACTTTAGGGACAATGATGAGGCCTAATTGGCTGAAACTAGCTAGTCTGGCCCAGAAAACATGCAAACTTCATATTTTTCAGTTCTGCGGTGTATTCCCTGCTTCCAAAGGATAACCCTATTATAGAACATATTTAACGTCACTGCAGCTGATGTCTAAGAATGTGTGGCGGCTGTAAAAAAGTCTCCCTGCCCTACATTATAGTGTAATTTGTATTTTCTTATACTTTATGATCATTGATTTCATTGTGGAAATTTGAAAATACTTGAGGGTCACTGATGATTGGCCAAAACTAGGTAGTCTAGCCCAGAAAACATGCACACTTCATATTCTCTAGTTCTGTGGTGTATTCCTTGCTTCCAAAGCATAACCCTTTTATAAAACGTATTTAACTTTTCCTTCAGAATTCACTTTAATAGAATGCTTCTAGAGAAATAGTCTCAACTAGTAAAGGAGCATGATTCAGATTCAGAGTCAAGCACACTTTGTCTTGATATGTGGATTCATTATAGTTTATACAGTCAATTATGGATGTCTCAAAAACAAAGTACAGCTCAAACTACTGATTTCACAAGTACATTTTCTGGTCCATTTGAGATAACGGTAGTATAAGAGTACAGTTGAACTGTAATGACTAGAGGCCCAAGTGGGCCAGAATCACTCATCTGGGTGAGGATGATCATATATATTACATTGTACCTTGGTTGCCATCTTGTCTTATCAGATCACATTGCTTTAATTTAAAATTTATCAGTTCTGAATCTGCATGCTGCCTTGATGCTTCTTATTAAGTTGCCAGCCTCGGTAGCTCAATTTGATGCGCGTCTGACTGGTGATCAGGAGGATGCAGGTTCGATTCCTGCCGGGGTCGGCAACATTCTTTCGTGGAGATTGATCATGAAATCTTTTATACGGCCATTTTCCCCCTTCCGCTGATTCAAGAAGGGCAGTTGTCAGTTTCTGGCAAAAGAATGTGCACTGTACTGGTTAACCGCTTACATATAAGCCTATCCAGGAAAGTGTGGATAGGTAAACTGACCGGCTCAAAAATGACCTAAAACAGTGTTGACTGGGCTGTTAAACTCCAAACCAACAACAACTTCTAATTAAGTTTCTGAACAGCTAAGTCTGATTTAGGATTTATGAAGAGATGATGTTGGTGCAGAGTGGGGGTGTATAGTTTGTAAGGGCAGAGCTATCGTTTGCAGCTGCTTTTGGCAGTAGATTTGGTTTGAAGGTTTTCAAAATGGCCTCCTTGCAGGCCATCCTGCATATCACAACAAAACAATTTTAGCAATTGTAGATTTCCATGTCACCCTGATGCCTCTCATTAAGTTCAATCCAACTTCTGACTTATAGTTTAGGAGATGTTATTTGAATAGTAAGGTAAATAATAAGGTTCTATCTGGTACACATACCTTTACCAGAGTCTTTAACATAAACAAATTCTAAGTCACTGACCTTGACCTTGAGGTCATGAGCATGGGTGGGAGTACTGCTGAATATAAATTTGGACCTATATCTGTCGTCATACCAAATATGAACCAAATCCAACTCATGGGTTGGAAAATATGAGTTCATGTTCTATCTGGCCTTAACCTGAGTTTAACATGACTTGTCAGCCCACACATATCGGGGCTTGAAGAAATAGATGGGCTGCATGATGCTTCCACGCAGAGCTAAAACTGGCCTGCACACGAGTACTGGTAAACCGCTTAGAGGAACTAAGCCTGCCCAGGCAAAGCCATGCGAGTCGGCCCATCCATGCTTATTAATCCTGTTGGTTTCATTGGGCGGCTACCGTGTGAAATGTGTAATGCAATCGTTATTTTTTCCACCTTAATTCGCCTATCAGAGTACACCAGGCTCCGTTTCTTCATCGGTGGCATCTGACGGGCAACCAGACCTGGTTTCGCCTTCTAAAGACACTCTATCGTGTTATCTTAGAGGATCTAAGCCTGTCCAGGTCAGACCTTCCATGGTTATAAACCCTATTCGTTTCATTGGGCGGTAGGGCTTGAGATGCCATTTCATCTTAAAGTCTGGTCAAAGTCCCACAAAATTGGAAGCAACGTCTCCAAAATGACCTTTACAGTGTTGACTGCGATGTTAAACTTCAAATCAAACAAACAAACAAACATGATTTGTGTGTAAGTATGTACACATACTAGTACAGATGGAGGTTCGAATGCACAGAAAACTATATCCTCCAGGCATCATCCTATGCGGGTGAGTAATAATAAAGAGTCTATCTACCAGATAAAATTGGTTGGGTCCCTAAATGTGTCTTATCACATGGAATAAGAATATATATGGTTTATGAATGTGGATCTGAATGGTTTCTGAGATATAAGGCCCTTTATGAAGTGGAGTGGGTGGGGCATGGCCCGGGCACAAATTGGGGGACCCTGCCATTTTTTATTATTCCCCATTATAAGTCTATGGAAATCACCCGGTAAACAACAAAGAGCAAGTCTAAAAATAGAATGCCGTGTTCCATAAGATTTAACAGCTTGTGAAACTTACTTAACAAGGTAAAAGCTGGTATCATACATTGCCGACAAAAGGCACCTATGGCCGTCAGCCAGGCTGTTGACGAGAGTCCCCTATGGCAGTGAAGGGCTTAACAATACATACTCTTAGGTAGCTGATGGCCTATTCACAAATCAGATTTCCTGCAATGCCATCTATTTGCAGCAGCAAATTGTTTTCCTTAGTGCTTGTCATTTGTTTGCCAATCAGAAGATACATTGCTATGTAAGGTTGTCCCACAACTTAAATGTAAAAAAAAAAACAAGAGGCCCATGGGCCACTATGCTCACCAGAGCTCAGGTGGGCACTGCCCAATGATAGCCATTTATTTTAATCTACCTATTATAAAGTCTCCCAAATGAACCCCTATATCCAAATGAGCATCCATCTGGACTCAGTATCTAAAACATTAGGCCTTTTATTAAGTAGAGGGTGTAGGGCAGGGACCCAATGGAGCTCTGGCTGGAATCACTAAACGCGTATTATCATAAGGAATAAGAATATATATGGTGTAGCAGTGGGGATCTGTATACCGGAGTTATAAGGCTTCTTAAGCGGTGGAGGTGTTTCCAAGATATTGGGTCTTTAATGAAATGAAGGGGTGGGGCACGACTCCGGCACATCCTGGGGGACCCCCAGGTTAGTGTCAATGAATGCGTCATATCATAAGAAACAAAAATATATAAGGTTTTGGGGCGGGGATCTGAATGGTTTCTGATATAGATGGCCTTTCGTGAAGTGGAGGGGTGGGGCAAGGCCCTGGTGCAACCAGGAAGACCTCCAAATTGGTGTCAATGAATGAGTCTCTTCATAAGGAACAAGAATATATAGGGTTTAGGTGTGGGGATCTGTAAGGTTTCCAAAATATTGGGCCTTTAATGAAATGGAGGGGGTGAGGCATGACCCCCGCACAACCCGGGGACCCCCAGGTTGGTGTCACTGAAAGCGTCTTATCATAAGGAACAAGAATATATATGGTTTTGGGGTGGGGATCTAAATGGTTTCTGAGATATATGGCCTTTTGTGAAGAAGAAGTGGTGGTTCAAGGCCCAGGCACACCCCGGGAGACCCCCAAGTTGGTGTCAGTGAATGTATAGTTTCATAAGGAACAAGAATATATATGGTTTAGGGGTGGGGATCTGTAAGGTTTCCAAGATATTGAGCCTTTTATGGAATGGAGGGGGTGGGGCATGACCCCGGTACGTACCGGGGGACTCCCAGGTTGGGGTCACTGAATGCATCTTATCATTAGGAACAAGAATATATATGGTTTAGGGGTGGGGATCTGTAAGGTTTCCAAGATATTGGGCCTTTTATGGAATGGAGGGGGTGGGGCATGACCCCAGCACATACCGGCGGACCCCCAGGTTGGTGTCACTGAATGCATCTTATCATAAGGAACAAGAATATGTATGGTTTTGGGGTGGGGATCTGGATGGTTTCTGAGTTATATGGCCTTTTATGAAGTGGAGGGGGTAGGGCATGGTCCCGGCTTAACCTGGAGGACCCCCATGTTGGCATTAAAGCATATGGCTGAGAGACATTTACAAAAGGAACATTTCTATAAAAGTTTTGTCAAAATATCTGCAATGACTTGGCAGTAAATGCCAGTAAATGCCATTTTTCAGTTTTCCCCATTATAAGTCTATGGAAAATCTAAGCTGCCATAGCAACCAAACTGAAGAGTCAAATTTTATAAAAAAAATACAAAATCTGGTGAATATTTCCAAAAACTCTCAGCCTTATAGAGCATTCGGTTTCTGAGGAGATGATTTTTGAAGTATTTTTTTTTCTATTTTTTTTATTTTGGTTTCCATGGCAACCAATACAAACGAGCAGTAGGCCTAAAATCATACGGCAGATAGTAGATTGCCTAAGGAACATTTTTATGTAAGTTTTGTCAAAATATCTGCAGAGGCTTGGCAGTAAATGCCATTTTTCAATTATTCCCATTATAAGTCTATGGAAACTACAAGTTGCCATAGCAACCAAACTAATGAGACGATTTTGATAAAAAACACAAACTTTCAATCCCCCATCCCAAGGATGCTACAGATAAAATTTGAGCCCAATCGGCCCAGTGGCTTCAGAGGAGATGTCCTTTGAAAATGTTGACGTCATAGGACAGACGACGACGACGACGGACAACTGCCTATCCTATAAGCTCCCCCGGAGCCTTCGGCTCTGGTGAGCTAAAAAAAACACTGAGTGATTAAATACTGAACACAACTCTAACAATTGACCTTAAGTTACTAAAGGACAAATCTGTATTAATGCTGTTGTTCATGTAACTAATGGTTATAAATAGAAAATAGTCAGACTACTTTTATCGATGGTACCTGTTATGTCGGGCCCCGCCCATCAGGTTGAAGATATAGATAGGCTGCACGATGCTTCCACGCAGAGCTTAAACCGACCCGCACACAAGTACTGGTAAAGCGCTTAGAGGATCTAAGCCTGCCCAGGCAAAGTGGTGCGAGTCGGCCCGTCCATGCTTATAAACCCTATTGGTTTCATTGAGCAGCAGGGCTTGAGATGTCATTTCATCTCAATGTCGGGTAAAGTCCCACAAAATTGGAAGCAACGTCTCCAAAATGACCTTTACATTGTTTACCCGGACGTTAAACCTTATATCAAACAAACAAAAAACCTGTTATGTCAGAGAGTTGTGTTAGAGAGCTATCTATGGAATCTGGTTGGGTTTGCCAAACACTGAATACACAGATCAGGTGTCGGGGAATGCGGTTTCCGCTCAGCCGGCTGCTCAGGACCACACTATTTGTTTAAAGAATCTGGTTAGCAATTAAAACCTCCCAGTGAAAGTATATCAGCTAAAATCAGTCCAATATTTTAACTCACAGCAGGTTTATCTGTATGTTCCGCTGGAACTCAATGAGATAGCAGCCTTTGACATCATACATGTTAACTTCTATGCAAGCATGTATATTAGTTCATTGTTTAACCTACCATTTATGCCATATTTTTGTGTTTAACCCATGTCTTGCTGAACCAGGATATACTCCGCCTTTCTAAACAGTGTGGATCCAGATAGAAGCCATCTGCTAAGGATCTACACTGTGTGTGATTCTGTTTGACAGTTTGAATGAATACATTAAATATCAAGTACATGAATGCATTAATGCATCACAATAACAAATCAGAAGCAAAGGCAGTGATCTGTAGAATGAACACCCTTTTAAACCCCACTTTACATAGGTAAAAGTCGGAAGAGTAGGTGATGTCATTATTTTAATTTATTAGCAACATCTTTTTATTGGAATAGTTCTTTATTTTCTTATTGTGATTTTTTTCCTGTGACCTTTTTCTGTGACTATTTCCGTGACTTTTTTCTGCGCGCCGAAAGTACAGAGAGACAAAGTGAACATAATATATAATCTTGGCTTGCGAAGATGAGTAAATTCTTACTTTATTCCCTGATCAAATCCATTTTTAATGGCAGATTCAATCTGTCATTTCTAGCTATCCTGCGTGTTGTAAAGTAGTTCCGGCTTTCTTACGACTTTCTTCCGGCTTTGACCGCCAAAGAAATATGAGTCCTCACAAACTGTAGTCCGGTTTGGCGCAGTTATCAAAATTGTACATCCTTTAATCGCAATACAAACTTTTGAAGCAAACGACTTGACGATTTTATCTTACCTTCAAGAGAATAGATTCAGCATTTCATATGAATCAGCTGCATCATGCGAGACTGTATACCCAGATCAAAGGGGCGTCTGCTTGGACGTCTGCTCAGGTTTTACACTGTTTTCTAACAGTGCTGTCAATATTTAATCCTTATAGACCAGCCGGTCAGCTGCAGACCAGAATATTAATGGATTTTCCGACATTCGAGGTCAAATCTAGGTCAGTAACAACTAGGTGTATATCAGACTTTGCGAGAAAGGCTGTCCCTTTCAACCCTGGAATATGGTACAGATACCTATGCAAACAGTGTAGGTCCTGTGATATAATTATAAGTGCCATATTTAGCAGAATGGATGAGCCCAACTTCAGTGATGGAAGAGTACACTCCAGAAACTCAAGGCAGTGAATAAATCAAAGCACTGACACCAATCATGCCGATTGTCTCTAAATGCAGGCTGGTCATGAACGTGGACTTGGACTGATCCGTTTAAACTTAAGATGTTAGGAACTGATGCAAAAATGTAGAACAAGATCAGCACCGTGTTCTGTGGCATTTGATCTTAGTCTTCATTGTTTGCCAGATTGAACATTTGATTCAAGTGCAGTGTACCCAACACTGACAAACGACCCGGCTATGTTTGGGTTGTTTGTTTGGCATTCGACCCAAAGTTACTAATAAGAAAAGCGATTCAGAGCTAACGTCTACTGACTATCTCGGAATAACCTTTTTCTTGCAGAAAACAGCCGCAGTGAGATCAGGGTATTCCATAAGACTGAAGAGGGTCATCCTGAAATCGTAGGGTGAGCTTGGCAAACAGTGTAGACCAAGTTCAAACGCTGCAGAATGCGCTTCTTATCAAAATCTTCACTATTTGTTTGGAATTGCAGAGTTAAATTAAACAGTTTAAATCTCAGCCCAGGACTTTTACCCCAAACTGAATCCCACCAACACTTTCGGTGCTATGATTCTGAAACCAAACGATTGCATGATTACAATACGCTTATGCGCCATGCCCTTAAGCTAAAAAGGTTAAATAAATCAACCGTGACGTATGGTTACCAGCCTGGCCACGATCCTGTGTTTTGTTTTGTTTGATTTGAGGTTTAACGTCCCCGTCAACACTGTATAGGTCATTTTGGAGACGTTGCTTCCAATTTTAGGGACTTTTACCCGACACTGAGATGAAATGACATCTCAAGCCCTGCCCCCAATGAAACCAATAGGGTTTATATGCATGGAGGCTTTGCACCGCTTTGCCTGGGCAGGCTTAGATCGTCTAAGCAGATTACCAGTACTCGTGTGCGGGTCGGTTTCAGCTCTGCGTGGAAGCATCATGCAGCCCATCTATTTCTTTAAGCCCCGATGAGCGGGGGCCAACGATCCTGTGTATCACCTTCACACCAGCGCTGATAGAAACCACATGTTCAGGATCAAACTTTTGGTCGTGCCTAGAAAAGAAATTGTATTTTGTTCTCAAAAAGCATCACGTGAGAATGTATTGCAACATTTTTCATTAAACCCTGGACAGTTAGAGTGAGTGAGTGAGTGTTTGTGTTTTACGTCCCACCAACAGCTAAGGTCATACGGAGACGATACCTCGGTTTAAAGACTCATACGAAAGCCTGGAGAAGTTCGGGTTCGATCTTGCGATCCCTGGTTTACAAGGCGAGTAGCATAACCACTACATCACGGAGGCTTCTAATGGACAGTTAGATGCTGGACGTAAAGCGGATGGCGTTGACTCTGATTTTGGGCGCCACATGTGTGTTATCTAAATGCCTGTTGGAGTGACATCTTACTATCAACAGACGCTAAACGTCGACGTAGCGGAAGACCGACGTCATCCGACAGACACATATGCGAAGCAGATTTCCGCCGGCATATGCTACACTGTAGATAAACAAAGGGTTTCAACTACCGACAAATAAGCACTGACACTGAACGTCGCCCTTATGCGATGCACTTTTGAGAGCTAGACGTCCCTGTCGTGACCAAAATTAATATGTCGACACAGTACGGAACACTTACGCTGGTGCCTGAAATACGTACATGTATATTGGCGTCTAAGCGACTCGCGTGATATGCATTTCAGTGACACATCGCACTTCAGCGTGAATCACGCCGATTGTCGTTTCGGGATGTTTCGACATATGTGTAAGGTATGCCAAGGCGACGTGTGCGTAATAGAGCATGTTATATCGGATGGAATAAGCGAAATTGTATGTCGAGCTATTGCATGTAGCTAGCGACATTAAGAACATTTAAGATCATGGCTGAGACATTAACTGAACAACGAGACGTTACATCAATCAAATGCGTCGGCCTCGCGTTGCTCCATTTATTTGTTTAAGCTCAAAATCCAGGATATCTAATCCAGCAGGATTGCGGGCGGGATTATAGTGCTGTTCTTATTCAAAAATGTCTTCAAGCCAATGGAATTCATGTACTGGACTGACCAGCCCTTCTCCTCCGATCTCTTTCCCATAGAGTATCTTTTTGGGGGAGGTATCCACCACCGACCAGACAAAAATGTTACTTATTGACAGTAGCATTGTTAAAACTTGAATTTTAATGTTTGGTTTTGAAAATGTAAATAGTTTCTTTCCAAAATTTGAAACATCGAATGGCATTTCATAATACCATCGGTGTATAGACATCTGCAAACATATCATACAATGGAATTTGCAGAACTACTTTTCTTAATTTTAAGATCTTTTAGAAAGGCTGTCTGTAAGTTTTCACAGTGTGTTGATTTTGTCATAGAATCTGTCATTTCAGTGCCTTTGGCGCTTTGATTAACATACTAACCTCCTGTGATGCCCACTGGAATCGGCTCTATCAGCTTGTTAGTGCAGAGCAATTAGGGCTGAAACACTGCATCTCCTTTGTGTTGCCCACATCAAATTGGTATTCTTCTACAAGAGTTTGGCATCTTGAACCATTGTTACTTTACCCTTGAAGAAAAATATTAAATCTCTTGCTTTCTCCTAGAGTTCTTGCAAACTTGTGTATTTCCTAGTCTATTATTCAATTTTAAGTGTATAAGGTACTGATGCAATTTTCCAGGTAACAAATTTATGAAAACTGGTAAGTAACATGAAAATAAAACAATGTTCAGTACTTTCTCTTAACTTTGTCCTTTGGCAAAGAAAAACTTTTTATTGTTATTCAGTTACTTAATACTTCATACATAATGTCCAAAAATCGAATGAGGATAAGTTTGTTATTAGTAAGTAAAGTTATGATGTCATCAATTTCTATTAAATCTAGAATGGTTGTCTGGGGACAACTTGTCAAGCCCACTGTTTGCTTAAATGACCTATAGGCATGTGAAGAACTGATTCACTCAATTATTATACAAACACCACTCAAACAAAACCATGCTTAGACAGCAATTTCTTTTTTGTAATATTTATGAACCAAAAATTTCAATTAACAATATTTACTCTTGAGTCAATGATCATTTTATTGTCTGACCTTCAAGTGTGAACTTGACTTCAACTTACCTGAGCATATGTTTCAAATGAACAACCGTGCCAAATTGTTTTTAAATCCATGCATAAATGTAGAAGTTATGGCTCGACAAGCTCAATTTACGACCATTTTATCAGTTGACCTTCAGGTGACCTTGACCTATAACCTACATGAACAAATGTTTCTAAAAAGTAAACAACTGTGCAGTCCGGCTCACAAGGTACTGAAAGTGTGCAAATATTCCACAGCGACCTTTCCAGTGCTATCTTGGTTTCAATCATTACTAACATATGCCAGATCCCCGAAACCCTGAATCTTGCAGTAAAATAAATAAACTTTCATTTGGACTGAGAGAGCTGTTTATACTTGCTTTGTACTGAATTTACACAGTACATTTACTTAATCGTGCAGGTAGTTCTAACTTGCTTGTTGATACTTTTAAGTTGCTGATTTTTTTTTTTTTTTTTGGGGGGGGGGGGGGGGGGGGGGTTGTTAGAAGGAGTTGTTTGGTTTTAGCATTTTTGAAAAATACCTAACATCATGAAAACACGCCTATATAATGTTGACCCCCTAGACCCCACTTTTATATAGTAAAACGGGGGTTTACAGGGGTAAGCCTTATTTTTCTTATTTCTGCTCTAAAATACAGATTGTGGGTACTCGTTAGAATCGCCTCAAAGATGCGGTTCTAACGAGTACTCACAATCTATATTTTATGCAGAAATAAGAAAAATATTACACTTTTACCTCTTAAGATGTTCATTTTTTCGGCAGTAAATTTTACAATGCATTTGTATAGGCGTGTTTTGGTAAAGAAATGCACCCAATAAAAGACTGTGCATGGTAAGCATCAGTAGCCAAGGACCCTTTTATAATGTTAGTCACTTATATGCTCCTGATAATGTGAGGTATTTTCAATTAATTAACCTTTTTGTACCAAATGGACACTTCCTTCTTATATATAGCAGGAGCTCATTTCAAAATTTAGGGATGTCAGGTTTCTTCAAAATTTATTTGGAAAATGTCTGAACTTTTTGCAAACAGTGTAGGCCCTGATCAGACACAGCGTTCTGTGGCATCTGATCTGGGCCTGTACTGTTTGCCAAAATACCAATTTTAGGTCAGTGTCATCCAAAGGTCTTCATTTGAACACACTTGGTAGGGCCCAAGTTCCCGATGCCTTATAACAAGTTTCAAGGTCATCCGCCATTTGGTCATCCGCCATTTGAGAAGAAGAATTTTAAAGGATGTTATTATATATTGGCATGGCAGCCATGTTGGTCATAAGACCCAGTCCTTACAAACAATCTTTGTTCCTCATTCCCTTAGAGGTTCCAACTGACCAAGAAGTTTCAGAGGAGATGTCGTTTGAAAATGCTGACGCCGACGCATACGTGGACGCCAAAGACGGACCACTGCCTATACAATAAGTTCCCTGGAGCCTTTTGGCTCTGGTGAGCTAAAAACCTGGAAACTTAAACAGACTATAAAGCATTTAAGTCAGCCTGGAAAGCTGTACCGGCCTTCGAGGCCTAGCGGAGAAGCACACCGACTCTTAATCATTAGGTCTCTCATCGATGTTGTTCGAGCCTAGCTAGGGTCACATGTGAGACGCCAAGTTTTGCAACGGAAGGTGTTTTTTCTCCGGGTACTCCAGTTTCCGCTCACCTCTGATTAACGATGGCTCGATATAAATGAAATAATCTTGAAAAGACTGTAAAACCACAAAATATTATATACAGTGAAATTCCGCTATGAAGACCACCAAAATTTAAGACAAATTCTGCTTTAAAAGGCTTATTTTGAAGGCTGCACTTAATCTTTCTTTGTGTTTTCTGCCCACAGTATCCTCTGGTCAGAGACCACCTTTGGGACTGTTCAAAGGTGGTCTTACTACAGGAATTTTACTGTATAAATAAAAACTTGGAAAGCTATTACATCTACATGGAAATATGAAATTCAAAGGTTGGAGATGGGGTGCATTGGTAAGAGCCCTGACCCTGAATCATTATTGTGGTTTGAGTGTAGCGCATTGTTCATACTTGACAATGCAAAGTTCTGTCTGCAGATGTGTCAGGTAGCTTTTCATCCACATGAAAGATTGTATCCGCTCAAAATGATTGAATGAACTTGAAAGGGCTTTAATTTCCAAAATAAGAAGTACTTTATAGTGTTTTTATTTGACCTGAAAACAAGCATTTGATCCTTTTCTCTTGTATCGGCTCAAACACTAAAGGCATTATAGCAGTATGCCAATATATAAGGACAAAAAAGTAAAATACATTGGCTGTTACAAAAATATATTTTGAATAAATTCTATGAATTTCTTTACATGTTTTATTCCTGTCTTTATCACACAGTGGCAATTACAATCATGCTTTGCTGCAGAGCTGATAATGGTCCTCTAAGGTAGTATATATCAATAGTTGTAGAGCATAAAATTTTTCAAAGATATGAGAAAGTGAAACTATTAATGTACAGTTATAATAACACCCCTGAATGATGATGAGGTCAAATGAATTCAGGAGCTTTCTGAACCTTGTGAGCCGGACTGTGTGCCAGATTATTTTGAAATCCATGCAAAATGTAGAGGTTCTGGCCTGGTCAAGCTAAATTTTAAATGAAAATTTTATCAGCTGACCTTCAGTGTGACCTTGGCCTTCATCAACCCTGAAGAAATGTTTCAAATGAACATGTGTGCCAAATTATTTTTAAATCCAAGCATAAATGTAGAAGTTATGGCCTAGACAAGCTCAACTAATTACCATTATATAATCTGACTCATAACTGTGACCTTGACCTTCAGCCTACCTGATTAAATGTTTTAAATGGCACTGCTACTTCTCAAGGAGAACAACTGTGCCAAATTATTTTGAATTCCATACACAAATGTAGATGTTATGGCCGGGACAAACTCTAAATATTATTTCATTATTCATATTAAACAATCATTTTATTATTTGACCTTCAACTGTGGCCTTAACCTTCAACCTGCTGATTAAATGTTTCAAACGGCTCTGCTACTCCTCAAGGAGAACAACTGTGACAAATAATTTGGAAATCCATGCATGAATGTACAACTTATGGCCTGGACATGCTCAAATTATTATTTATTTTACCATTTACAGCCATTTCATCATTTGAACTTCAAATGTGACCTTGAGGTTCAACCTACACGTACCTGAACAAATGTTTCAAATGGCACTGCTCTGAGTGAGTCAGACTGTCCAGTGCATATAGGCCTTCTGGTTTCATTGAGCAGAAGGGCTCGAGATGTCATTTCATCTAAATGTTGGAAAAAAGTCCCAACATCTCCAAAATGACCTAAAGACAAAAGTGTTAACGGGGATGTTAAAACTCAATTCAAACAAACAAACAAACATATGGCACTGTTACACCTCAAGGAGAACAACTGCTCCAAATTATTTTGAAATCCATTCATGAATGCAGAAGCTATTGTCCACAAGCTCCATTTATGACCATTTATCCTTTGACCTTCAAGTTAAGACCTTGACCTACAACCTACCTAAATAAATGTTTCAAATGGCACTTCTACTCATCGAGGAGAACAAAACCCAAACTATAACTGACTATAGCGCTTTTTTATGATCAAGAATATGATATACGAGAAGCACTTTTTTATGATCAAGAATATGATATGAAAAATAATCAATCATACTTACATCAAATAGCAACAGTGATAATGAAGGAACAGCAGCAAACTGTATAAGGAGTTGCATTGACAATACACACTTTAATAAATATTGCAAATATTGCCAAGAGTTCTATATAAAGTGACACAAATTATTATGACATCTCGCCTCATAACTTGCTTTACATTTGTGTAAAGGTTTGTGAAAATATCGGAAACGGTTTCTTAGTTATGGAAACAAATTATTACTGTACTGAGTTTATTCCAAGTTCAAAGGGCAATAACTCCAAAAGTAAGCAAACCAGAGTAACGGTTCTTCTGCTCTGCACCTCGACTCATCGCTCTTTACATTTGCTTTACAGATGCGTGAAAATATCTGAAATATTTTCAGAGTTATGGAACGGACACAAATTTTAATATTACTGTACTGGGTTTATTCGTTGTGCCATTTTTCAATGTTCAAAGGGCAATAATTCCTAAAGTAGGCAATCCAGAGTTATGGTTCATGCACTATGCAAATCATCTCATAGTGCTTTACATTTGTGTGAAGTTTCATGAAAATACCTCAAAAGGTTTTTGATGACAAGGTTAAAATTGCCATTTTTCAATGTTCAAAGGGCAATAACTCCAAAAGTTATGGTTCATGCGCTCTGCACGTTGTCTCAAAGTGCTTTACATTTGTGTAAAGTTTCATGAAAATACCTCAAACGGTTTTTGAGTTAACATGAATAACAGCATTACAGTTGGCATTTTTCAATGTTCAAAGGACAATAACTCCAAAAGTAGGCAATCCGGAGTTATGCATCCAAAGGATAACCCTTTTATAGAACATATTATGGTTTTACACTCTGCACATCGTCTTATAGCGCTTTACATTTGTGTGAAGTTTCATGAAAATACCTCGAACGGTTTTTGATGACATGGTTAAAATTGCCATTTTTCACTGTTCAAAGGGCAATAACTCCAAAAGTAGGCAATCCAGAGTTATGTTTCATGCACTCTGCACATCGTCTCATAGTGCTTTACATTAGTGTGAAGTTTCATGAAAATACCTCAAATGGTTTTTGAGTTATGATGAATAACGGAATTACTGAATCAAAGAAGGACAAGGCAAATCCAATATAGCCCCCACTTTTTTAAAGCAGGGCTATAATTATTTTGAAATCCATACATTATGTAGAAAATCCAGACAGACACACAATTCATGCACAATGCACACATGCACATACACCAAACTCAAACTGTAAAAACTATGTCTTGCTCATCACAAGCAGACTCGACAAAAGTGTGAACTTTTATGGCAATAAAATCTTACTACAAATAGTCATATATGACAACTGCATATTTCTCTTGAAGTAACTTCATTTGAAATTTATGAAACTTTCCAAAGGTTTTGTCTCTTAAATTTCGTATGAAATGCCCACTCATGTAAGATCCTTCTTTTTTTCAGAACAGAAGTACAGGTACATAAACACCGTTCAAGCACATCAGAGTTGTGCATGGCATTAGGGTCTGTACCAATTGTCAGTCAGCCATCAGTTGAATTACCTATTGTGTTTAAATACTGGAACACTATAATCCATTATTTTTTATTTGGAATAAATTGAAAATTAAGGGTTCTAGGTGTCCCAATGGTATGTTATGCTACAGTACCTCTTCTATTTCCGTTGAAAGGCCAGCAAGCAACGGTTCAACTGTCATCTGCAGTCAGCAATGCTTCTTGTCTGACTTGGCAACACAGATTCTGTCAGAAGTCTCACTAACTGTCTCTAGGTAGCTCATAACTGGTCCAGAGTTCTAAAATAATTCAATACATGTATACAGTGTTATGCACATAGCGATACTTTGCATTTCTAGCAACTATGATCTGCTATGATCTAACATACTAAACTGATGGTTCTAGAGCAGAAAATAATTGCAACACCTACAGGGTTTTCATTAAGAGGCGGTAGGATGCCAAAATGACCGCCTCAATTTATTTTCTGGTCATGTCAAATGTTTTGTTTTGTTTTTTTAATTTAAGTCTTAAGAAATTTTAGAAATTTGCCGCCTCAAACTGGTGAATGGCCTCTTAAGAAAAATCTGATGGAAAACCCTGCACACAGGCTCACCAGAGTCCAGTTCCAAATTACCACCGCTTGTTTTTTGGACTGGCATGGTGATTCATGCATGTTAGATTTAAAGTTACCCAATTTGTTGACATTTTCATACAAACCATGAACTATCAATTTCACAAACCATGAATGCTAGTTGCTACAAATCAAATTTGAGCCCAACTAGGCCAGTGGCTTTAATTTAAGTTTGAAGGAGGTGTTATTTGAAATATTTCATAGACAACAAACAATGATGGACAACTGAGTCTCGTATAAGCTTTCCTAAAGCCTTTGGCTCTGGTGAGTAAGAAGCATAAAAACTGTACGATGAACAATTTTTTTAACCCATTTTGGGGGGGCAACCCCTAAATGGGTACCTCGGCAAACAGTGCAGGCCCAGATCAGATGCCGCAGAACACGGCCGCAGAACACGGCATCTGATCAGCGCCTCAATATTAGCTAACAGAATTTTTCATAGAAAATAGAATAAGGACAAAAATAGAAAATGTGTCAATACGACACAGATGCCCCTCCCTAGGGGCCCGCTTCAACCTGAAAAAATCATGTTGCGATAACAGCTGTCATTGGACAGCATAACTCATCTGGAAATGTGTGCTTTAGGTCATTGGCATAGGTGGGCAGGTATTGCCGATTCAGCCTTTGAAAAATATTCATGAGCAATTAAAACTTTAACATAAAAAAATTTCTAAGTCCGTGACCTTGACCTTCAAGTCATGGGGCAAGGGCAGGGTAATGGCTGAAAGACACTTTTAACCTGTATCTACCATCATTCCAAATATGAAGCAAATCCATTATATGGTTGGAAAAGAATGAGCTCTAAAAATCTTTAACATCAAAAATTTTTGAGTCTGTGACCTTGACCTTGATATCAGGGGGCTTTCGTATGGCTGAATAAAACTTTGGACCAGTAGCTATCACCATACCAAATATGAAGCAAATCCATTTAATATGGTTTGGAAAATATGAGCTCTTAACGTACTTAAAATTTAACAAGAAATTCAGTGAAACCGAAGGATGCTTCCCGAAGATGTGCAGTAGGATGTGTGTGTGTGTGTGTGAATTCGGGTTTAACGTCGCTTTCAACAATTTTTCAGTCATATCACGACGGTGTCTGGTTGCGACAGGGAGCTCAATGCTCACTTTTATAGTGCTGCCTCACTGAAGTATCATGTCCTAGACACATTACATGATACCACACCCAGTCACATTATCCTGACACTGGGTCTACCAGACTACCAGTCCTAGCTCTACCCCGTAAAACTGAGTGCCAAGCGAGGAGCAGCTAGTACCATTCTTAACAACTTTGGTATGTCGCGGCCCGGGATTGAACCCGTGACCTCCCCTTCCCCGGAGCAGACACTCTACCAACTGAGCTATCGGGGCCGGTATCTTTCATTGTATAAAGTTTCACTTACTTCCTTTCTGTATGCTCCGGGCAAGCTTTTAATTAGGGAAGTAACACCATAAATACTGGTGACCGGGTTATGGTTCTTGTATTCTCTGATTCCCCTCATCGCCCTCTATCAGTATATCAAGTTTCACTTAAATACCTTTAATACTTTAAGAGATAAAGAGTATTACGGACGGACGGGCGGTCGGACAGACAGACAAAGCGGCGAGCATAAAAATTTCTATGTCTATGACCTTGACCTTGAGGTCATGTGCATAAATTGTAGGTAGGGTATTGCTGTATGTCATGTTGGACCTGTATCTATTATAATACCAAGTATAAACCCAATCCATCATATGAACTCTTAAAAAAATAATGTTAAAGATTTCTAAGTCTGTGACCTTGACCTTGAAGTCATAGGCATGGGTGGGAGTATTAATGACTAAAATTTCGGACCTGTATCTATTAGCAAACCAAATATGAACCAAATGAATCATAAAAGTTTGCCGGCCTCAGTGAGATGCGCGTCTTACTGGTGATCAGATGGACGCGGGTTCGACTCCCGCAGGGGTCGGCAACATTCTTTCGTGGAGATTGATCATGAAATCTTTTCTACGGTCATTCTCTCCCTTCCGCTGATTCAAGAAAGGCAGTTGTCAGTTTCTGGCGAAAGAATGTGCACTGTACTGGTTAACCGCTTACGTATAAGCCTGCTCAGGAAAGTGTTGATAGGTAAATTGACCGGCTCAAAAATGACATAAATAGTTTTAACTCCAATACAAACAAACAAAACATCATAAAAGTTTAGGTTCTCCCTGGTACAAATACCTTTACCCGAGTCTAAACATAAAAAAAAATTCAAAGTCTGTGACCTTGACCTTGAGGTCATGGGTTTGGGTGGGGGTTATTGCTGAATAAAACATTGGACCTATAATCTATCATCATATCAAATATGAACCAAATTCATCACATGGTGTGGAAAATATGAGCTCAAGTTTTACCTAGTACAAATACCTTAACCTGTGTCTTAAACATTTAAAATTTCTAAGTCTGTGACCTTGACATTGAGGTCATGTGTATGGCTGGAGGTACATGTAGTGCTGAATAAAACGTTGGACCTATATCTATCATCATACTAAATATGAACCAAGTCCATCGCATGGTTTGGAAAATATGTCTTCAAAATTCAGGCTCTACCTGGTACAAAAACCTTAACCTGAGTCTAACAAGAGTACGTACGTACACACTTTCGTACAGAAGGATGTATATTCGGACGCACGCATGCATGTACCCATGAACCCACGTACGGAAAACCGAAAAACTACATGTAATGATGTATATGCCCCCAACATCATCCGATGCGGGGAGCATAAAAAACTATATATGCACCCGGTATCTTCTGATGTTGGGGCATAAAAACAGGCATATCACCCAGTATATGACAAGTAGACTTGTCCCAGATATAGCAATCAAAGAGTCCATTAGTAAACAATGGGATAAAGTCTTAGCCTAGTGAGCTCTGACTCTTAATCATTAGGTCTTTCACTGTTGTGGTTCTAGCCTCACTTGAGTCATATGTGAGACACAAATTTAGGTTCTGCATCAGGTCAGGTGGTTTTTCTTTGGATCCTCCGGTTGTTGCCCACTCTGTGGCCTAGTGGATAAGAGTGCTGACTCTTAATCATTAGTTTAGTCTCACCGAGCCTGGCTCGGGTCACAGACGAGATGCCAAGTTCTGCAATGGAATGTCAGGTGGATTTTCTCTGGGTTGTCCTGTTTTCGCCCAACTCTGATTAACGATTGGCTTCATATAAGTAGTGAAATAATCTTAAGAGGGCTGTAAAACCAAAGCCAAAAAAAAGGTTTAGCCTTATAGAGCAATATGATTTCTAAAGAGATTATTTAAGTATATTTTCCATTTATTTTTGTGGCAATATTCGCCCATTCTCCATCTTATCACATGGGAAAAGTTTTAACAGGAATCCTAAATAGCTCTGTTAAGTAGAGGAACGATAGAGTGAAAGTGGACAAAATACTTTCCACTTTAGCTATTCTGTTATACAAATCTCTAGACATTTGGTGTTTGATAGTGTAGGCTCTGATGAAACAGGATGAAAGCAAGGGGTTTGTTTGTTTGTAGTGGAGTTTAACGGCCCAGTCAACACTATTTAGGTCATTTTTGAGCCGGTCAGTTTACCTATCCACACTTTCCTGGGCAGGCTTATACGTAAGCTGTTAACCAGTACAGTGCACATTCTTTCGCCAGAAACTGACAACTGCTCTTCTTGAATCAGCGGAAGGGAGAGAATGACCGTAGAAAAGATTTCATGATCAATCTCCACGAAAGAATGTTGCCGACCCCGGCGTGAGTCGAACCCGTGTCCTCCTGATCACCAGTCAGACGCGCATCCGACTGAGCCAACAAGGCCGGCAAAGCAAGGGTTGTTTAAAGCTTAGTTATGATCTGGGTCCTGCCCTCTGGGCTTTGTCTGAGGAAGGTGGGTGCAGTTACATGTAGGAGCAGACCAAAAGAGATAAAATCTAAAAAAAAGAACCATCCTGGAAACCATCAACAATGTGTATAGTATTTCATTCAATCCCTATTTCCAAAACTAGATTGGTTGCCCAGGGACAACTTGTCAAGCCCGCTGTCTGCTTTAGAACCTATAGACATGTGAAGAACTGATTCACTCATTTATTAGACAGAAGAGGAGCCCCGGTAACTCAGTGGGTTAAGCCCGGGCCTACTCATCTAATGGTCCAGAGTTTGATCCACACTCCAGGCAAAATCTTCTAAACTGTAAACGGAGTTCCACTGGACACAGCCTTTCACTATCAATCTCCCATCATCATGATATGACTGTTGAAAAGGACATAAAATCACGAGTCATCCATCCATCTATTATACAGAAGCCATGCAAACAACATCATGCTTACAGACAGCAAACTTTTTTAATATTTATGAGCCAAAAATTTCAATTTACACAAGCAAATGACCATTTTATTGCCTGACCTTCATGTGTGACCTTGACCTTCTACTTACCTGAACAAACGTTTAAAATAAACAATTTTGCCAGATTATTTTGAAATCCATGCATTAAATTAATGTAGAAGTTCTGACCATTTGATCAACTGAATTTCAAGTGTGACCTTGACCATCAACATATATGTACTTGAACAAATTATACTTGTCAAGGAGAACAACTGTGCACAATTACATGTATTTTGAAATAAATCTATGAATAAATGTAGCTCAGTTATGGCCCGGACACAAGCTCAATTTATGACTCTTTTATTATTTGACCTTCAAGTGTGACCTTGACATTCAACCTACCAAAACAGATGTTTCAAATGGCATTCTAATCCTCAAGGAAAGCAAATGCACCAAACTATTTTGAAATCCATGCATAAATGTAGAAGTTATGACCTGAAAACCTCAGTTCATGACCATTTCATCATTTGTGACCTTGACCTTCAACCTACATGTACCCGCTCAACTGTTTCAAATGGCACTGCCAGTATACTCCTCAAGGAAAACAACTGTGCCATTTTTTTAAATCCATGAATAAACAAGAGGCCCATGGGCCACTACGCTCACCAGAGCTCAGGGGAGGCACTGGCCTCTGGTAGTCATGTATTTTAACAAGAATATACAGGGGTGTAAAATTCCACTCGCCCGCTCGCATTTGCGAGTAAGTTTTGAGGCAGGGCGAGTAAGGTTTTCAAAACTGACCTTACTTTTTCTTCATTTTTAGCACCTAAATCAACAGTTAAGACGATAAGGGCGAGTAAGTTTGAGGGAAATTTTACACCTCTGATATATATGGTTATGGGGTGGGGACCTATAAGGTTTCCGAGATATCAGGACTTTTATGAAGTGAAGGGGGTATGGCAAGGCCCAGACGCATCCCTTGGCCCCCAGGTTGTTGTCAATGAATGCGTCTTATCATAAGGAACAAGAATATATATGGTTTAGGGGTGGGGATCTGAATGGTTTCTGAGATATATGGCCTTTTATGAAGTCGAGGGGGTGGGGCAGGGCCACAGTTAAGGCTGGCACGATTAAGCAGATAATTTATTAATTGATCAATAAATTCCACAAGAATGATTATCAGTACTGATTTGTTTGTAATCTATTATTTGATAAGTACAATTTACTACTCAAAGCTGTGCCTAAAATCGCTGGATCAGTGGCAAACAGTGCAGGCCCTGATGAGAGGCCGCATTTTGCGGCGTCTCATCTGGGTCTACACTGTTTGTCCAGGCCTGTCTGTTCAAATATATTCTTATGGTAAAATACAACATATGCTGAGAGTCGTGCTCAGACAAAGCCAGACAGGTAAAATTATGATCAAATCTTCAGTGAAAACTAATCGATTATCGATCACAATGTAAGGACTGATAATCAATTGTCTTTTCAGCTCCGATTAGCCAGCCATAGCCACAGTGCATCCCAAGTGAAAACCCAGCTTGGTGTCACTAAATGTGTCTTATCATAAGGAATAAGAATATATATTTTACGTACTCCTCTGACATTAGTGTTAAAACTGAGTACTGTCCCTTGTCCGAGGCTCATGACCAGCTTTCTCGGCAGGGCCTAAACTGCTTTTATCAATACGAGGGACTACCGCATGACGTATAGCATGTACTGCTCACCAAAGTGATATAAGCATTGCATGCACAAGCAGGGAACCAGTCCATTTAAGTACATATCTATTTTTAGCTTATTTGGATGCCCAAATATGTATGTATGCAGAAATCTTTTAAGATCGCTAGACCATTACTTTCATAATCAATTTTTAAAAACTCATAAGCTGTGCATGTAAGTGCTATTAAACTAGATACAAGAATACCAAGCTTGTCACGGCAAATAATGGGCTCTGATATACATGTGACTTCACACTTTGGTTATCTCGTACTATGGATAGCTCGGACTTTTTATCCGGTCCCGTAAGGTTCGAGATATCGAGCGTCGACTGTATACCTATATGTAAACACAGTGAGCTCCGGCCCCTGGGCCATTTTTGGCACTAGGGCTATAGTTTGAACAATCTTGGTAGAAGACTACTACAGGGATTTTGTTTGGGGCCGGACATCGGTCATAGTCCTTAAAAAAATTATGATTGTCAAAAAGATTTCAGGCCAGTCTGGACAAAATGTCCTGAAATGATTTTGGACTCTTCTTTATATCAATATTGTTTGTAAGAATCAATATTGTTATACAAGAGGGCCATGATGGCCCTGGATCGCTCACCTGATCCATAGAGTAACAAGTGGGCCCTGGGGAGGGCCATTATTGACCCCAGGGTAATAATGTGCATAATGTTGAGGGAGGTCTAAAAAGGTGAAGATTGATACCAAATATCAACAAAGGCTATAATTTGAACAATCTTGGCAAAGGTCCACTAGATGAAGCTACACACCAAACATTAAAGAACCGGGCCTTGCAGTTTCAGAGAAGAAGATTTTCAAAGATAATCTCTATATAAACCTATGTAAAATGTAAAACCAAAGGGCCCGGGGGGTGTGGGGGGGATGGCATTTGTGGCCTCAGGGCTATCATTTAAACAATCTTGCTTGGGGCCCGCTAGATGAAGCTCCATACCAAATATCAAAGACATGGGCCTTGCAGTTTCAGAGAAGAAGATTTTTAAAAATTTCCCTATATAGTCTATGTAAAACCAAAGGGTCTCGGGCGGGGGCATTTTTGGACCATGAGCTATAATTTGAACACCAAATATCAAAGACCTAAGCCTTGTGGTTTCATAGAAGAAGATTTTGGAAGATTTTCCCTATATAAGTCTATGTAAAACCAAAGGGCCACGAGGCGGGGGCATTTTTGGTCTCAGGGCTATAATTGGAACAATCTTGGTAGAGAACCACTAGCTGAAGCTTCATACCAAATATCAAAGAGCTAAGCCTTGTGGTTTCAGAGAAGATTTTTCAAGATTTTCCCTATATAAGTCTATGCAAAACCACAGGGCCCCGGAGCGGGGACATTTTTGGACCTAGGGCTATAATTTGAACAATCTTGGTAGAGGTCCACTAGAAGATGCTTCATACAAAATGGCAAAGACCTGGACCTTGCAGTTTCAGAGAAGAAGATTTTTAAAGATATTCCCTATATAAGCCCATGTAAAACCAAAGGGCCCCGGGCCGGGGGGGTTTTTGGCCCCAGCACTATAATTTGAACAATCTTGGTAGGGGTCCACTAGATGACGCTTCATACCAAATATCAAAGACCTGGGCCTTGTTGTTTCAGAGAAGAAGATTTTTTATGTTTTCGGTAAAAAAATCTATTTTTGGCTCCTGTGACCTATATGTGCAATGGACCGGAACCATTTGAACAAATTTGAAAGGGGACCACCTAAGGATCATTCCTGTGAGTGAGTGAGTATTTGAGTTTTACGTCCCACCAACAGCTAAGGTCATGCGGAGACGGGACCTCGGTTTAAAGACTCATCCGAAAGTCTGGAGAAGCCCGGGATCGATCCTGCGATCCCTGGTTTACAAGGCGAGTAGCGTAACCAAGGGCTATAATTTGAACAATCTTGGTAGAGGTCCATTAGATGAGGATCATTCTTAATATCAAAGTCCTGGGCCTTGCGGTTTCAGAGAAGAAGATTTTTAAAGATTCTGCTTATATAAGCCTATGTAAAACCAAAGGGCACCGGGGCGGGAGCATTTTTCGCCCCAGCACTATAATTTGAACAATCTTGGTAGGGGTCCACTAGATGAAGCGTCATACCAAATATCAAAGACCTGGGCCTTGTGGTTTCAGAGAAGAAGATTTTTAAAGATTTTCCCTATATAAGCCAATGTAAAACCAAAGGGCCCCATGGCGGGGGCATTTTTTGTCCCAGCACTATAATTTGAACAATCTTGGTAGGGGTCCACTAGATGAAACTTCATACCAAATATCAAAGTCCTGGGCCTTGTGGTTTCAGAGAAGATTTTTAAAGATTTTCCCTATATAAGCCAATGTAAAACCAAAGGGCCCAGTGGCGGGGGCATTTTTTGTCCCAGCACTATAATTTGAAAAATCTTGGTAGGGGTCCACTAGATGAAGCTTCATACCAAATATCAAAGTCCTGGGCCTTGTGGTTTCAGAGAAGGAGATTTTTAAAGATTTTCCCTATATAAGCCTGTGTAAAACCAAAGGGCCCCGGGGCGGGGGCATTTTTCGCCCCAGCACTATAATTTGAACAATCTTGGTAGGGGTCCACTAGATGAAGCTTCATACCAAATATCAAAGACCTGGGCCTTGTGGTTTCAGAGAAGAAGATTTTTAAAGATTTTCCCTATATAAGCCAATGTAAAACCAAAGGGCCCCATGGCGGGGGCATTTTTTGTCCCAGCACTATAATTTGGTGGGGGTCCACTAGATGACGCTTCATACCAAATGCCTTGTGGTTTCAGAGAAGAAGATTTTTAAAGATTTTCCCTATATAAGCCAATGTAAAACCAAAGGGCCCCGTGGCGGGGGCATTTTTTGTCCCAGCACTATAATTTGAACAATCTTGGTAGGGGTCCACTAGATGAAACTTCATACCAAATATCAAAGTCCTGGGCCTTGTGGTTTCAGAGAAGAAGATTTTTAAAGATTCTTCCCTATATAAGCCTATGTAAAACCAAAGGGTCCTGGGGCGGGGACATTTTTCGACCCAGCACTATAATTTGAACAATCTTGGTAGGGGTCCACTAGATGAAGCTTCATACCAAATATCAAAGACCTGGGCCTTGTGGTTTCAGAGAAGAAGATTTTTTAAGTTTTTGGTGAAAAAAATCTTTTTTTGGCTCCTGTGACCTAGATGTGCAACGGACTGGAACCATTTGAACAACTTTGAAAGGGGACCACCTAAGGATCATTCCTGTGAAGTTTGGTCAAAATCTGATCAGTGGTTTAGAAGGAGATGTCGTTTAAAGAAATTGTTTACGCACGGATGCACACACGCACGCACGCACGACCGACGACGGACAAAAAAGTGATCCCAAAAGCTCACCTCGTCACTACGTGACGGTGAGCTAAAAAGTGGTAACATTGACTATTTTAGTGTAAGAAAATTTCATCTTTTCAAACTTGTCCAAATGAAATTCAGTATGTCCGATAAATTTTGAGCTGTCTGGACAATTTGTCTGAACCGCATTTTGGGCCAGCAGAATCCCTGTACTAGCTTCAGGACAAATATCAAAGACCTGGGCCTTCTGGTTTCAGACAAGATGATTTTTAAAGGTTTTCCCTATGTAACTCAAATATCGAATACCACTGGGCCATCTGGTTTCAGTCAAGAAGATCTTTTAGATTTATAAACATTTTGTCTATATTAGGCTATGTAAACCCATTGGGCCCCACTAGCGGTCCACTAGACATATATTTAAGCTTCACACCAAATATCAAAGACCTCCAGGGCCTTATTGTTTCAAACAAGAAGATATTTAAAGGTTTTCCCTAAATACTTCTATGTTAACGCAGTTGGCCCTGCCTCGGGCCATTTTTGGCCCCAGTGCTATAATTCGAACAATCTGGGTAGAGGTCCACTAGAAGAAGCTTCATGCCAAATATGAAATACCTCATCCTGGGCCTTCTGGTTTCATAAGAAGATCTTTTAAAGTTTTCTCTGATTTTCCCCTATTTGTGGTCATGGCAACCAGAATTCTGCATGGAATATTGAATACTTTGAACAAATTTGAGAGGATCACCCAAGGATTATTTCTGCAGAGTTTTGTCAAAATCTAGTTTAGGAGGCGATCATGTTGTTTAAAGAAATTGTGAATGGACGGACACTTGGATGGACGATCACAACGATGGGCAGTGACCAATCACAATAGCTCCCCCTCTTTGCAGTGGTTTGAGCCTTGCTCAGGTCACATGTGAGATGCTAAGTTCTGCAATGGAAGGTCAGAGGGTTTTTCTCCAGATACTCAAGTTTTCACCCAATTCTGATAGGGCTGCAACGATATAGTTACCTCACGATACAATACATATTGCGATATTTGTGTCACGATACGATACATATTGCGATACACTTTCCGGCATGAAAAAGAAACTTTAAGCAAAGAAATTCCTTAAAATCAGCTTTAAGCAATACTTATAAATTTAATTCTTTTGTAGAAATTAACTGTAATATACATGAACAATGGAAACAAGAGGGCCATGATGGCCCTGGATTGCTCACCTGATCCATAGAATAACAAATGGGCCCCAGGGCAGGGTCATTATTGACCCCAGGGCTATAATGTGCATAATGTTGAGGGAGGTCTAAAAAGGAGAAGCTTCATACCAAATATCAACAAAGACTATAATTAACAATCTTGGCAAAGGCCCTTTAGATGAAGCTATACACCAAATATCAAAGCCCTGGGCCTTGCGGTATTAGAGAAGATGATGTTTTTAAAGATATTCCCTACATAAGCCTATGTAAAACCAAATGCCCCCCGGGCTGGGCCATTTTAGGCCTTCATACACCAAATATCAAAGCCCTGGGCCTTGCGGTATTAGAGAAGATGATGTTTTTAAAGATATTCCCTACATAAGCCTATGTAAAACCAAATGGCCCCCGGGCTGGGCCATTTTAGGCCTCAGGGCTATAACTTGGACAATCTTCTGAGAAAAAGATTTTCAAAGATTATAAAAGTCTATGTAAAACCAAAGGGCCCTCGGGTGGGGGCATTTGTGGCCCAAGGGCTATAATTTGAACAATCTTGGTAAAGGTCCACTAGATAAAGCTCCATACCAAATATCAAAAGCCTTGCAGTCTCAGAGAAGAAGATTTTTAAAGATTTCCCCTATATAAGTCTATGTAAAACCAAAGGGCCCCGAGGTGGGGGCATATTTGGTCTCAGGGTTTTAATTTGAACAATCTTGGTAAAGGTCAACTAGATGTAGCTTCACACCAAATATCAAAGACCTAGTAGGCCTTGTGGTTTCAGAGAAGATGATTTTTAAAGATTTCCTTTATAAGTCTATGTAAAACCTAAGGGTCTCGGGGTGGGGCATTTGTGGCCCCAGGGCTATAATTTGAACAATCTTGATAGAGATCCACTAGATGAAATTTCACACCAAATATCAAAGACCTACGCCTTGTGGTTTTACAGAAGAAGATTGTTTTTAAGATTTTCACTATATAAGTCTATTTAAAACCAGGGGGCCAGAGGCGGGGACATATTTGGTCTCAGGGCTATAATTTGAACAATCTTGGTAAAGGTCGACTAGATGTAGCTTCACACCAAATATCAAAGACCTAGGCCTTGTGGTTTCAGAGAAGATGATTTTTAAAGATTTCCCTTTATAAGTCTATGTAAAAGCAAAGGGCCCCTGAGAGGGGGCATTTTTGGCACCAGCACTATAATTTGGACAATCTTGGTAGGGATCCACTAGATGAAGAGTCATACCAAATTTCAAAGACCTGGGCCTTGCGGTTTCAGAGAAGAAGATTTTTAAATATTTTCCCAATATAAGTCTATGTAAAACCAAAGGGCCTGAGGCGAGGCATATTTGTTCTCAGGCTATAATTTGAACAATCTTGGTAAAGGTCCACTAGATGTAGCTTCACACCAAATATCAAAGACCTAGGCCTTGTGGTTTCAGAGAAGATGATTTTTAAAGATTTCCCTTTATAAGTCTATGTAAAACTAAAGGGCCCTTGAGCGGGGGCATTTTTGCCCCAGCACTACAATTTGAACAATCTTGGTAGGGGTCCACTAGATGAAGCTTCATACCAAATATCAAAGACGCCTTGTGGTTTCAGAAGAAGATTTTTTAAAGATTTTCCCTATATAAGCCGATGTAAAGCAAAAGGGTCCCGGGGCTGGGGCATTTTTGGCCCAGGACTATAATTTGAACAATCTTGGTAGGGGTCCACTAGATGAAGCTTCATACCAAATATCAAAGACCTGGGCCTTGCAGTTTCAGAGAAGAAGATTTTTAAAGGTTGTCCCTATATTATCCTTTGTAAAACCAAAGGGCCCGGGGGCTGGGGCATTTGTGGCCCCAGCACTATAATTTGAACAATCTTGGTAGGGGTCCACCAGATGCAGCTTCATACCAAATATCAAAGACCTGGGCCTTGCGGTTTCAGAGAAGAAGATTTTTAAAGATTTTCCCTATATAAGCCCATGTAAAAAACAAAGGGCCCTGGGGCAGGGACATTTTTGGCCGCAGCACTATAATTTGAACAATCGTGGCAGGGGTCCACTAGATGAAGCTTCATACCAAATATCAAAGACCTGGGCCTTGTGGTTTCGGAGAAGAAAATTTTTTAAGTTTCCGGTGAAAAAAATCTATTTTTGGCTCCTGTGACCTAATGTAGATGTGCAATGGACAGGAACCATTTGAACAACTTTGAAAGGGGACAACCTAAGGATCATTCTTGTGAAATTTGGTCAAAATCTGATCAATGGTTTAGGAAGAGATGTCACTTGAAGAAGAAGTTTACGCACGCACGCAGGGACGGACACACGGACGGACGCACGACGGACGAAAAGTGATCCCAAAAGCTCACCCCGTCACTATGTGACAGGTGAGCTGATAAAAGTGAAAATAGAAACTTATTTTTAAGTCACAAATTTAAGCAAAACCAGCAAAAGTTTTCACCTCATCTCCATCAAATTACTATGTTTGCTGTATTGTAATCGTACTATCGTCAAACTGCTTCACGATATGCGTATCGTCAGCAGATATTGCAATATTTACCAAACAACTCAGTGAAAACTCTGATTAATGATCAGCTTGATATGAGTGAAACAATCTTGAAAGGACTGTAAAACCAAACAAAAAAAAAAATAACATGTGAGTACCAAAAAAACCCATTCGTTTAGGACTAAGCCTGCCCAGGCAAAGTGGTGCGAGTCAGACCCTCCAATGGGTAATTCCTTCTTGGTTTCATGATGCCACTGGGCTAGAGATGTAATTTCATCTCAGTGTCGGGTAAAAGTCTCACAAAATTGGAAGTAACGTCTCCAAAATAACCGAAATAGTGTCAATGGGAAAGCTTAACATTTATTCAAACAAAACAAACATAGACAGATAGATGGCAGTGGCTAGCCGTCCGGTACTGGACGACCAGTCTTAGAATGAGTCTGCCCGTCGAAGACTGGACGACCAGTCAAGGAGCCTGCTCTTCCGGTACCAGAGGGCTAGCCAACCCATGTAGGAATGGCTCGCCGTCCGGTAGTGAATTTATGTCTCTCATATAATTACATAGGGTATGCAGTGAAATTGCATTCCAAATTATATTACCCCTTTATGATGTAAT
Source organism: Lucinisca nassula (assembly GCA_963580285.1). Classification (NCBI taxonomy): domain Eukaryota; kingdom Metazoa; phylum Mollusca; class Bivalvia; order Lucinida; family Lucinidae; genus Lucinisca; species Lucinisca nassula. The sequence continues at coordinate 21,951,362 of OY757022.1, forward strand.
GAAAATATTTTCTAATTTACTCTAACTCTATTCTTATCACCTACCAGTTTGTCGACATTTTTTTTTTTCACTTAATTTCTGTCAAGGACATAACTATAATTGACCCTGATGCAGTAGTTTGTTGTACAAAAGCTTTGTCCAGGCACGGTGTCACAGTTGAAATTATTATTATGGCGAGGTCTGCTGACAGCCGGCTGGCACCAGACTTTTAGGTCTAGTGCCAGCCGGCTGTCACCAGACCTAAAAGTCTGCTGACAGCCAGCAATAATATTTCTTCAATACTAACTACATTTTCATATTCTTATCTTCACCATATGTCTGGAATCTGGATCCAATTATAGAACTAGAAATGTATAAAGTTTGATTAAAATTCATCAATTGGGCATGAGCTTGGGTGCAGAAAACCAATTTTTGGCTGAAAATCAAGTTTTCTGGAGCATATGACCTTAAAAGTTAGGACAAGGTCACCAGTCTAATTAAATTTTTTGTTGCTGGTATATTGAAAAGTTGGACCACAATCCATTGATTTGTTCATGAGATAGGGTGCAGTCAAACCATTTTTTGTCCAAAGTTGACAGTTTTTAGGGGCCTGTGCCTTTTAAAACCAAAATATGACTGATTTACCCCTCCTAGTGAACCATGTAAGATTGGTCCCAAATCCACAATCCATCCATAGGTTCAGTGCCTAAATCAGGATATGCCAAGCCGCTGTCGCTGATGCAAACAGGATCTGCACCTAAAACAACATATCCTTCTCCCCTGTTATTTTTTTTAGCTCACCAGAGCCGAAGCTTATGGGATAGGCAGTTGTCTGTCATCGTCTTATGTCAACACTTTTAAATGACAACTCCTCTGAAGCCACTGGGCCCATTCAGCCCAAACTTAATCTGTAGCATCCCCGGGCTGGGGATTGAAAGTTAGTGTGTTTTTTTTATGAAAATGGGCTCATTAGTTTGGTTGCTGTGGCAACTTGGAGTTTCTATGGGGAAAATAGAAAAATGGCATTTACTGCCAAGCCTTTGACAAAAAATTTATAGCAATGTTCCTTCAGTAAATTTCTTTCAGCCATATACTTTTATGCCAACCTGGGGGTCCCCCAGGGTGTGCCGAGACCATGTCCCAGCCCCTCCATTACATAAAAGGCCATGTATCTTGGAAACCATTCAGATCCCAACCCCAAATCATATATATTCTTGTTCTTTGTGATAAGACACACTCAGTGACACCAACCTGGGGATCCCTGGTTGTGCTGGGGCCATGCCCCACCCCCTCCACTTAGTTAATCCAATATCTCAGAAACCGTTCAAATCTGCACCCCTAAACCATATATATTCTAGTTCCTTATAAGACACATTCAGTGATACCAACCTAGGGGTCTCCCAGGGTGTGCCTGAGTGCCATGTCCCGACCCTCCACTTCAAAAAAGGCGAAATATCTGAGAAACTGTTCAGATTACCCCATCCCTAAACCACATTAAATTTTTTCCTTATGATAAGACGCATTCAGTGATACCAACATGTGGGCCCAGGGGGTGTTCTGGGTCCGCCGGCCCACCCCTCCACTTCATAAAAAGCCATATATTTCAGAAACCACCAAGATCCCCGCCCCTAAACCGTATATTTTCTTATTCCTTATGGTAAGACTCATTCAGTCACACCAACCTGAGGGTCTCTTTGTGCTGCAGCAATGTGCTGGGGGCATGCCCTGCCCCTCCACTTCATTAAATGCCATATATCATAGAAGACAGTCAGATCCCAGACCCATAATCATATGCATTCTTATTCCTTATAATTAGACATATTAAATCACACCAACTTGTGGGGTCCTCTCCCCTCCATTTCACAAAAGGGCCTCATATCTCAAAAACTGTTCAAATCCCCACCCTCAAACCATATATATTCTTGGTCCTTATGATAAAACACATTCAGAGACAACACAATCTAGAGCTTTTCTGGTGTCCAGCGGGGCCATGCCCCTACCCCTCCGATGCCGAAAAGGCCTTGTATCTCAAGAATCTCACAGATCCCCACCCTTAATCCATATATATTCTTGTTCCTTTTGATATGGGATACCAACCATGGCTTCATTGGGTCCATGCCCCATCCCCGCCACTTCATAAAATAACAAATATTTCAGATACAGTGTCGACATGGGTGCTCCGGATTGTGGGGGTATGTTTGGGAGACTTTAAAATCGGTATATTAAAATCATATGTTAAAATATATTGCTGCCAGTGGACAGTGACCACCTGAGATCTGGTGAGCAAAGTGGCCTATGGACCTCTTGTTTTTGTTTTGGTTTATGGCCCTTTCAAGATTTTCACTTATTTTGAGCTGGTTGCTAATCAGAGGTGGGCAAAAACCAGAGTTCCTGGATAAAAACCACATTACCGTCCCTTGCAGAACCTCCTAATGATTAACAGTTGGTGCTTTTAACCACTAGGCCATGAAGTCTATTTGTTGGGGGACATAATTATGCTCATACTTGATAGTCATAACAAAGCATTGGTTCTACCTACACTGACATTATATTCTGGGATGTCTTAGAAGCTAGACTAATTATACCCCTGGCATATGAAGTATGCTATGGGGTATATAGTTTTAGCCTGTCATTCGACCATTTGTCTGTCCATCCGTCCATGTGTCAATCTGTCCGTCCATCGGGTAACATTTTGGTTAAAGTTTTTGTTTTGTTTGAGTTGCGATTTTACATCCCCATCAACAGGGATTTTCCTAGTGCAACTTTGGGGCCGGTAATCGGCCCCTATTTTTCCCAATTTAGAGACAGATATTCCCAAATTTTATGACAACTTTCCCAATTTCTGATGTTGTGCTACATTTCATGAAAAATTGAACCAAAATTGACAAAGTTACAGCTGAATTAAATTCCCAACTATAAATATTAGCGAGCTGTTTTTCCCAAACCCAGTGGCCCCTGGACCCTGATTCTGAAGGGTAGGAAAATCCCTGATCAACAGTATTAAGGTAATTTTGGAGACATTGCTTCCAATTTTGTGGGACTTTTACCCGACATTCAGAGATGAAATGATATCTCAAGCCCTACCACCCATAAAATCCGTTAAGGTTTAAGGAGCCGTCCGACTCGCATCACTTCCTGGGCAGACTTATATAGACCTAAGCTGTTTACCAGTATTCAAGTTCGATCAGTTTCAGCTTTGCGGGGAAGCAGCGTGCAGCCCAATCTATTTCTCCAGGCCCTGATGGGGGGTGGTGGGGGGGTGCTTGGTTAAAGTTTTGCGTCAAAGTTTCTAAGAGATTTTATCTTCTGAACCCTTTGATAGATATAGTTGATACTTTAACTTACATTGCAGTTACATACTGGTCTCAAAATTTCTTTGATGCATGTCCCGCCCCCACAGTGACCTTGAGGTCAAGGTCACAGCCTCAGAAATTTTACATTTGGTTAAAGTTTTAAGACAAAGTTTATAGGTTTGTGTATGTGCTAAACGCTAAGACAAACTCAGTTGATACTTGCATCAATGTTGCATACCACTCCAAAGATTTTGTGGTGTATGTCCCTCCCCCCACCCACAGTGACCTTGACCTCAAGGTAACAGAAATTTTACATTTGGTTAAAGTTATATGACAAAGTTTATACATGTAGATGCCTGTATTTTCTAAACTCTAAGACAAATTCAATTGATACTTGCATTGATGTTGCATACCAGTCCAAAGATTTCATTGATGTATACCCCACCCTGCTGCTTCAGTAACATGGATGCCCCCCACCCTTCAGTAACTTTGATGCCCTCACTCCATTGGTCCATTTAGAAATTTTATGTTTGGTTTAGCTTTTACAAGCACATTTGTAGATTCTTACATGTATAGCTTCTTGACTTCTTTATTCATAAAACATAAAGCTTGAAAGATATATCAAAGGGTGGCGCTGACTGGGGGTATGCGTGACTCTAGTTTTTAAGCACTCATATTTTCCAAACCATTTGATGGATTGGGTCCATATTTGGAATGTGTTTGTTTGAATTGAGGTTTAACATCCATGTCAACACTTATTTAGGTCATTTTGGAGACATTGCTTCCAATTTTGTGGGACTTTTACCTGACATTGAGATGAAATGACATCTCAAGCCCTGCCGCCCAATGAAACCAAAAGGCTTATATGCATTGGACAGTCTGACTCATTCCACTTTACCTTGGCAGGCTTAGTCCTTCGAAGCGGTTTACCAGTACTCATGTGTGGTCAGTTTCAGCTCTGCGTGGAAGCACTATGCAGCCCAATTTATTTCTCCAAGCCCCGATGGGCGGGTACAGGTCCATATTTGGAACGATCATAGTTATTTTTATAAAGTTTAATCAGCTATACACCCCACCACCACACAAACACCTATGCCAATAACCTCACAGACACTATTCCAGGCGAGATATGCTGTCTGATGACAACTGTTGTTACATGACTTTTTTGGAGTGAGGTGAGCCCCTAGATGGGGGCATCTGTGTCGTATTGACACATTTCTAGTTCTGTCTGTGCTGTTCAAACCCAGATGAAGCGTGTGCCCACCACTCTTCTCAAGTTTGTACATGTAAGTTCTGCTGATGGTATGCCTAGAAATAACCTTATGATAAATTTATGATTTAGAACTAAGCTGCAATAATACCAGCATTGTTACACAAAGTTTGAACAAAAATACAAGTCCCCATTAGAAATTATTGCATCCTTCACTGTTCAACAAAGTTCTGTAAGCGGTATGGTAGCTCATGAAACAGGATAAGTTATATAGTTAAAAAGAATATGCTTATTATTGAGTAAATATTATAGCCGGCTGTCAGCAGACTTTTAGGTCTGGTGACAGCCGGCTGTCACTAGACCTAAAAGTCTGGTGCCAGCCGGCTGTCAGCAGACACTTCCTATTAATTATTATTTTATTCTTTAATTGTCAATGTTATTATTTCTATCTGTATATCATAATTTTCATTATTAAAATCTGAAAATGTATGTGCGATGTTGACCTTGTTATTAAATAGTGATAGATCATTCAACATGTTCAAATTAAATTTGTTGTCAAGCATATTTATTTAACCAATCAGTTCAACAGATACAAAGAAATATTAATTGGGGGAAATTATCTTGTTAGCAGGGCACACATATAGGGAATGACTCTTTCAATGTATCCGAAACATGATGAGACGAGCAGTTACCGTAATGATCCTATGTATTGGGAGAGATAGGCTTCAGCAAACAATGCAGTCCCAGATCAGACTGCTTCTGACACAGGGCCTACACTGTTTGCTATTCCATCTGCACCTTTTGGACTCATTGCTGGATTGCAATTTAACAAATTAATTTGTTAAAATCTTAGGAGTACAACTGCAAGTCATCAAGATCCGTATTGTTTTTAGGATTTTTCATCATCATCAACGGATTTTTGATTAACGTGCAGGTACAGGGGCAACGTCCACATAAGTGGCCCCCTCTGCACGCTGGCAGATCTTACACCAGATCTCCAGGCCTGTCTATAATAAGGATCGATAGCAGGGAGCTTCCATTCTCTTCAATCTCTTTCTGTCAGCTGCTTCCAGGTCATCTTGGGCCTTCCAGGCTGCCGCTTTCCACCTACCTGTATGTCACAGGCAGTCTTGACTGCACCGTTGGAGCGTTCCACATGTCCATACCAGTGGAGCCTTCTCTCTTTCAGGATGAGGTCCAGGTCCTCAATGCCAAGACACTCAAGTAACTCACTGGACCTGATGGTGACAGTGTCCTGTGGCTTAAATTGACATTGCAGATCTGTCTGATCATAATGCCCTGTCATTCCGCTGGAGACGTTGGAGGTTTTTAAAGCACTCAATTGCAATTAGTTTTTTTTTGCGATGCTTTAAATGGCCCGTTAATCAATCACCCGTGAATCACTTTTGATGGAGTTAGCTAATCCCCTTATTTTAATTTATAAGTGATCAACTATGTGGCGTTAACATAACAGTTTGAAAACACATGTTAAATGCGAGCTTCCTTAATTAGTAGCCTTTTGAGTTTGTCGGGAAATAGCGGTTCTGTAAATTTACAAACAAAATAAATAAATAATAAAAAAAAATAATAAAAAAACAAATATGTTAAGACTGATATGCTTTAAAATTTGATTAAATGTCGGCAACCAATGTATATAAGGTGCTCCAAGACACCACCTCATCACTTAATGACTTATCTTTGAAATCGCTTTTAACGATTGTTGAAGTAAATTTCAAAATGACTGAATTGTCCATCTCATGTGACAAGGAAGTAAATAGCCGACGCCAGGCCGTTACGTGTGACGTATGTGACGGGTGGCAGCATTGCTTTTGTGGAACAGGTATTTTAATCATTATTTAATATAATTTTTATTTATTCATTTTTTGGATTCTTTATTTATGTGTACTCATGTGCGATCGGTTTCAACCCTGCATGGAAGCATCATGCAGCCCAATCTATTCTCCAGGCCCTGATGGGCGAGGGTGATTTGTTTGTTTGATTTGAGGTTTACCGTCCCCGTCAACACTGTATATAGGTCATTTTGGAGACATTGCTTCCAATTTTGCGATAAATGCATGTTTGTTTGTGATTTTGCCTGTTGATTCTAGTGGTTATCAAATTCAATCATTGTTGAAAGAAAAGTATAGGAGGTTTTAGGAATTCCGTTTATGACGTCATTCTTGCGCATGCGCAAAGTACTGGCCGTCAGTTGAAACGGCCATCGCTATTCAAATGTATTGGCGGAACTTAAAATGCTAACAATATTCAGTCATTTTGAGGGAAAATATACCCGTTTTCACTGAAATAATGCCTCCAGAAGGAAAGAATGATATTTTACTTTCATTACCGAAATTCATTTATCCTAAATCCGTTTTTAATTGACGAAAATCCTTTCGTGAATTCATGACCAATGTCAATGGCTTGAGATACCGTTATTCGCAAAGTTTTTGCGTAACTTTCCTTTTATTCGCTATCTATCTATCTATCTATCTATCTATCTATCTATCTATCTATCTATCTATCTATCTCTCTCTCTCTCTCTCGATCCATCCATCCATCCATCCATCCATTAATCTATCTATCTATCTATCTGTCTATCTGTCTATCTGTCTATATCTATCTATATGTGCAATTTAAATGTCCATACTTACAGTCGAAATAAACTAATAAGTGGACAGGCGGAGGGGCGTTGAGTCACTGTTGGTTCGACGTCATGCCGTCGACACCCACTCCAACTCACTTCACTGTCACATGACCGTTGGCATGAGAGAGAGAGAGAGAGTGGGGGGGGGGGGGGGGGGTTGACTGACAAACTGACAGTAGACAGACAGACGACACACAGACCGACTGACTAACAGATGAACGGACGGACTGTTAGACAGACAAATAAACATACTGAGTCGAAAAAAAAAAAAACAACCAATGAGTGGACTTTTTTTTTTTTTTTTTTTTTTTTTTTGGTTTGGGTTTTACGGCCCTTTCAAGATTATTTCACTCATATCGAGCCGATCGTTAATCAGAGGTGGGCGAAAACCGGAGTACCCGGAGAAAAACCACCTGACCTTCCGTTGCAGAACTTGGCGTCTCACACGTGGCCCGAGCGAGGCTCGAACCTACGGCGGTGAGAGACCTAATGACTAAGAGTCAGCGCTCTTATCCACTAGGCCACGGAGGCCCGTATGAGTGGACTTACAGACGGGCGTCGAATCAACGTTGTCTCGAGGTCATGCCGTCGACAACCCCTCCAACTCACTTCAATGGCACGTGACCGTTGAGATGGTTTGACAGATCCCTGTATCCGAGAAGCCCATAACCCTTTTGTACCAAATGAAATCTTCCTCCTTATATATGACAGGAGTCATTTCAAAATTTAGGGGTGTCAGGTTGTGTTTTCTTCAAAAGTTATTTGGAAAATGGCCGGACTTTTTGCAAACAGTGTAGACCCTGATCAGACGCCGCGTTCTGCGGCGTCTGATCTGGGCCTGCACTGTTTGTCACTTACTCCTTTTGGGGTTTCCGGTACCAAATGGGTTAATGTAGACCTAAGTGCTGGGCAGGTTGAACCAATCTACAAATCTACCAGATTTTACTGTAAAATCTTGCACTTGCGCAGGAGTGTTTAACATTCTTATGCTCTGAAAGGGTGGTCTACGTTTGTTTTGAATTTAATGTTCCAATCCCACTGAGTCTTGATGGGTCCGAGCATTTGTCAAATGATATTTTATTAAGCAAGTGACGTTTCATCGACGTTGCAATGTCAAATTCAATGCATCGCTTTGAAGTTGGTTTGATGTAGACACGACGTTGATGACACGCTACATGTCGGTTGACGTAGCGTCATTTAACGACAAACTGTAATTTACATTTGCCTGCGCTCGCTAATTGTTGGGAGAGAGAGAGAGAGAGAGAGAGAGATCGTATGTACAATATATCATTTTCGCAATGCGAAATTTCACATCTGGCAGCATATCGGTTTTTCTCCCCTTATCTTACATTAGAATTCCCAAAAAGTTTTAAAAAATTCCACTGTTTTAGGCTGTAATTAACACTTTATCTGTCCCACTGCCTTTGAAGCAATACGACAGATGACGGCCAGGGCTTTTCCCGGTCTATACTTTCTCACTCTCAGACCTGTTCGCCGCACTCAATGTACAGAGTAAGATTGAAAACAAAGACGTGACACGGCTGTTCATATCACACAGGCATAAAAAACACTCTGCAAATGCATTTTCTATGTCTATGAGGTTGTAATTTTGTTATTGTGCTTTTCAATAAAAAAGAAACTTACTGCGTTTCCCCTGCGGGTAAGTTCGGCCGTAAGTTCCGCCATTTTACTTGCCCATAATGCATCATCAGGTTCCGGGTCATTTCGGCCCATAACAAAATCGGCCCATGTCAAAATCGGCCCATGACAAAATCGGCCCATAGCAATTTCGGCCCATAAATGATTAAAAGTAGAAGTAAAACAAAGATCAGGAATTGATACAATTAACTTACTCCACCCATAAAAGACACCAAAGGGAAAGAAATACAAACATTAAGCGACCAGACCATAATGGAAACCTAAACAAAGGAAGGCCATAAGGACAGTTACTTTCCCACAAAATGGCCATATGGCCATCCAAAATTAAAAGACACAAGTGATACACACAGTAAGTAACAAACAACAACATAAATAAAAGTCTGATATAGGGGTCATTTATCAGCCAAAATTAAAAAAGAAATGAACGATAAAGTAAATTTATGATAAAATACATGTATATACAACTTATTTTTACCGCTTTTTTAACCGCTCGGCATCTGTATCATTATTTTCAATAATTACCTCCCTCAGATGTGAGTCTTCTCGCAATGCAAACTTTGTAATGGAAGATAAGAAATAAAAATAATATAAAAGAGGGTGTGTTTATTTCACAAAAAAAAATGTATATTTATGAACTTGGAAATACTAGTTCTGGGGTCATTGCTTATTTGTTTATATTGTTGGCACATGTCAGTATGCAAAATTATTAATAATCACTTTAGGTTGTTGCCTTTATCGACACGTGCCTTAAAGCAACAAACAGAACGATTATCACTTTACTCAAACCTCAGTCATTATTGGGGCACGTGCCAATCATCCATAAGTCAATGTATCCTAATGCGTGTCTTTAATTCTTTCTTTGTTTCTTGCTTTCGGTTTCGTTTTATGGATGTTATTGGACAGGGGCGCATCGACAGCTATATGTGGGCCTAGCACCGGGGCCCAACGAAAGACTCACTGTATCAGCATGTGCATCATTAAGTAGCCAAAGCTACCTCATGCCTCCAGCGATCATGACCAAACTGTGCGGCTGAACCAGTCGAGCTGTGTATGCTGGGCTCGTGAAGTAGCCAAAGCTCACTCAAGCTTCCAGCGACCATGACCATACTGTGCGGCTGAGCCAGCTGGTCTGTCTATACTGGACGAATTGTAGAAACTGCTGGGCCATTGCTTACTCATTTAATTTGTGTTTCAATCGGCATAATGTTCAAACGTTCAAACGGACCCAGCAAATGTTAATGCACGAAAACCTATGCGTGATTCCTGTAATAAAATTGAAGGTTTTCTGCTAAAAACTAATTAGTGTGCCTCTTATTCATAGCATATTCCATTACGTAAATGGAAGTGTTGAAAAGCAGAAATAAGAAATACAATGTACATGTACCAATTTCATAAGCCCAGTGTGACTGTGAACAATGCTTGATGTCAGTTTTCTGACCATTGCCTGTAGTGAAAACAATCAAATATCATATACCTTTAAGCATTTTCAGAATTCTTAAGAGTGCATTTTCTGTCTACTTCTTAACCTCCGAGGAGGACTTTCAGAAGGGGTTCCAGTATACCAAGTACTGAAGGGGGTTAGTTGAAATAAAAGATAAGTATAGCAGGTGAAATGAGTTTGTACAGTGCTAGGCGAGTGTTAGTATAGTTAAAAGTAAAAAAAACAGAGATCAATGACTAGGGGGACGCATGTCACACCCGACACACAGCATCACTAAACTCTGCCAGGGTGGGGAGCAAGACTATTTGGCGGGGTGGAGCATTCCAACTCGGACCCATCATGGGTCCGAGATTCCAATGAAAAATGGTTTTGGGAAGGAATTAAAATTTGTAGTAGTTTGTAGGGCTCGTGGTGAGTCGGTATGCAAAAGGGTGGTTTTGACTGATATGTGGATATGTGGATTTTCTTTCTTATATATCCATTACGAAAACACACCCGTGTGACATAGTGCATTCTTTTATTTTCTCCAAAATGACTACTTTTCCTACACAAAAAAGTGATATTCGTTTTATATATACTCTGAGCATGCGGTAGCGGTTCTATCGAGTACCCACAACATTTGTCTTGGGTCAGAAATAATTTGCATAATAACATATACCCCTTAAAGCCTCGTAATTTCCCTATATAAATTGGGGTTAAGGGCGGTATTATGTTCTCGGACTTATTAACACGATTTGATTTTTTTTATCATTAGAGGAAAGAATATTTATTTCTCAAACTGAACATATTTTTCTTTTTATCCCATTTTCGACTTACATGCTACTGATTTAATTTGCCGTGCAAGCAAATCAGTCATATGCAAACATAATAATTATACCATCATTAAAATTGTGGATCGAAATTGCTATGGGCCGATTTTGTATGGGCCGATTTTGTTATGGGCCGATTTTGTCATGGGCCGATTTTGTTATGGGCCGAAATGTCCAGGGACCCATCATCCATGTAGAAACCTAACGCTTTGTGGGTCATTTGTAGAACAGACAGAAGAGAAAAAAATAACGGTGTCAAGTTGGTTATTCTAAAAATAGCAACGACACTGTGGGATATTGGGCTGTTCCACACTATGGGACATTTTCTCAAATAAGTATTTTCTCATGATTTACGACTGGTTTCCAGGCATTTTTTGGACATGGTTTGTGGGACATATACAAATGTCCCATAAACCGTCCCGGATGCCCACAGTGCGGGTGTATATCAGACTAAATGACCCATACACCATGTCTAAGAAAACTATACACACACACACACACATATATATATATATATATATATATATATATATATATATATATATATATATATATATATATATATATATATATATCCCCGCCTAATCTAGGCTCCACGTTCCCTGAACAACTAATCCCTGAGGTTCGAAGTGGGAAACCAACCTGAAAGGCTGGCATGCGAAAAAGCAATTGTCCAGGGAAACTGGATCCAATTACGAAGTTTCTAAAAGGGTTAACAAACCCCCGACATAAATCAAAAGTTTTTAGGACGTGAAAAAATGGAGAAGAATCTTTGAGATAGAATCAATTTCAACTTCTCGATAAAGTGGATGAAATCTAAATTCACAATAACCTGTACACGTTAGGAAAAGGTATGATAAACAGTATCTGGAAAGATGATGACAAAACCCATCATCGGAACACTACACGAGATTGAGGCCTAATTCCTTGATGAGAGCTGCTTAATTTCTATTAAGTTGGTGAACAGGGAAAACATGGATCCGTTGACAATTCCAAAAAAGGAAAAACAACGGACTGATACACAAAATTCCATCCACGGTGAAACGAAGGTATTTGCGTAATGACCTGTGGATGGAGATGTGAAGGTAAGCGTCTTTTAAAACTACGGAAATCGTCCACGAATTTGGGAAAATTGACCTGACTAATCGAGGACGAAGTTTCCATTTTGAAATGATCGACTCGCATCATCTTGTTAAGTGTGAGAAGTCGATGATGAGTCGATTTTCCCATTTTCTTCTCGACCAGAAAGATCCGCCTGTAAAAGCCTGGGGAAAGGAGAACTTTTTCTACTTATACGGCTTTCTTTTGGAGAAGAACCCTTTCCTCTTCCAATAAAAATTTCTTTTCTTGATACTATTTACCGGAAATAGTATTTGCATGTGAGAAAGAGAAAGGATTCCTAACAAACGCAATCCAGTAACCCTTTCTCAAAACGCATAAAACCCAAAATATATTTGGTAACAGATGCCACGGCTTGATAGAACTGAAATAGCTCGGCTCCTACTGGGAGAAGATGAAGAGGAAGGGAAGGAAGAAAGTCATTTGTTAGACTTAGGTCTTCCTCTGTTGGGAGGTTTCGTTCCAGTCCGACCTCTGGAACGAAAGGACCGTGTACCCCGATCCGAGAATGATCTATTAGTAGATGGGAACTGATTGAGATCTTCTAGTCGAGGGTGATAAGCACTTAAAAAGTCATCGGAAGTAGTCGAAGAGCGTCTATTGGTTACGGTACCTGAACTTGATACGCTCTCCGAAGACTTAAAAAAAGACGAGAGCCCACGGTCTTGAAGCTTGATTCTGAAAACGTTGGGAAGACATGATCCGGCTATAGTTTTAGAATCAAGAGGCGCGGAGGCTCTAAGTTTTCATTTACTATGCTTAGTAAAAACTGAACAAGTTATCAAGAGCAGAGTTGCGCCAAACATGCAATATGGTGGTAGACAGAGCAAGTGCTAATCTCCCATAACCATGGCATGTAAAAATGACCGGGAAATAAACAAAAGCATTAGAATAGCAGCTCTATGGTCGGAATGCTCTTGTTTGAAGGCAGAGTGGGTAGAACTAGAATACCAGACATAATGAGAACCCACTTAACAACTGTCCTGGTAAGAGGCTCCAATGTTAAAGCGTCGAAACAGGAAGTAATGCCAATTTCCCTGACGTCATATATACAGAGACTGAATCTGGGTCGAATTTAGGAATTTCATAAGATCAAAAAATTGATGCTTTTTGTTGTTAGAACCAATGTTCAAAGATAACAACTGAAAAGAGGGTTGTTTCCTTAGAATCTTTAATTAACTAATCAAAATACTTAGATCTAAATATGTCCTCATAATCGCTAATTAATAAGGACGAAAGAAGACCAACCTCTGAGTATTGATATATCCCCAGAGGACAAAGCTCTAGGCCCAGATTCAGCTCTAGGGGCAAAACACTTGAGGCTCAATTAAACTTCCCCAGTGTTTGACCCTTAATTGTGTATAGTGCACTGAACATGCGAAATTGCCGAATCAAAATTGAGCATTCAAGGAGCCGTGAGATGGCAATGGCCGTCTTACAAACATAGCAGAAAGCGTAATATTGTCCCGCCCTCGATGACTTCAGTACGGGTCACAGATTGAGTAATCTGCGATGAATTTATGCATCACTCTACACTCGGAATGGAAAAAATGCTATCCAATAAAATAGGACCGAACAACGACCCAGGCCGAATCGACCCATGGCCGAAACGACCCATCGAAATAGGCCGAAACGACCCAGGTCCAAATTCGGGCCGAAACGACCCAGGCCGAAACGACCCGGCCGAAACGACTCAGGACCGAAACGTCCCAGATTCTCTTGCAATAGTTACGGTCTTCCAATAAACAATGCCCAAATCAGTATGTTTTACAAGGGAAAACAATCCAATTTACTACCGGTGTATAGGAAAACACAAGTTCCGTTACTTTTATCAGGAACCGTTTTAGCCGGAATTTTGATGTCCGGAATCGTAAAGTGGAAATCAGACCTGAAAATTGGTAAGATTCCGCAAAAATCAGAATGGTGGTCATATCTACCATATAAATCACCCCGAGGAATAAAAAGCCTTAACGGGAGAAAATTAATGATTATGATAACAAAAATTTACCATAATAAGAGGAAAGAAGCATATGACCAAGGTAAACTAAGTACCGAAGGTCCGGAAAGGTTACCCGATAAAAACCGGGATCCGAGCCGTACCAAAATTCGTATGTAACATGGATTCGGCAAAAAAATTTGGGCATAGGTTCCCCGCACCCCGGAGTCCCCGCAATTATGAGCAGGGTCTCTACGGGGTGGTCGACGAACCTATCCTAGTCAACCCAGGCCCAAATAGGAGGTGGGGACAGACTGGCTCATCTTAATTCGGCAATGGTGACCCACACGAATTGGATGGATTCTGTTTAGAAGATACTATAGAAAGGCCGCAAAGGGACCTGAATATTATCCATCTGCATCGTGGGATTTATAAGTGCTAGACGAAGACGGGTTTTGCACATGTTCAAAACTAAAATAATGCTGAGAATTTCTATACAGCAATACAACGTCTTCCGATACCGGAAGTGGAAGGAACACGCACAAAATCCGTCCTCTTTTCTGGCAATTTAAGTTTCCACAACGCCGACTTCTATTAGAACATTACCAGGAATAATACGAGCGTATACCCTGGCACATAACGTAAAAAGAAGTGTGATGCTCATCAAAAACCAAAAACGGTTGACTACATGATAAACAAAACTTCCAAGTGAAAATTCAAAATGGCGGACAACCAATACACATGTAATGTCGGCAGAAACACACGAAATAAAGTCCCTAAGAATTTCGGAATAAACAATAAGCTTAAAAAGCCTAAGTACGTTGTGGAAACTCAAGGTAAGTGCAAAATCAAAAAAGAATAAAACACTTATCCGTTTATCCATTCTTCCATGGAATGTAGTTTTGTCACGATCCGACCTCATGTGAGTCTGAAAAAATAATGCCCTCCCGGCGCGAAAACCGCGGTCACGTGACCTGTATCGTCTGCCTATTGGTCTGATAGGTCATGTGACATCAGCGACCAATCAGGACTCGACACTAGGGAGGTCACGGGAAAAGTGACATGCCGGTGGCATTTCTGGCTAGATTTTTTTTTGTCAGACTGACCCAGACCTGCGTCTGGTGAAAAGGCTATAATTGTAGTGATGGGTAGTTATATTTGATATTGAAATTCTCACCCACTAACAACTTTGTTGTGCGAGGGGCATAATAACTGTTTTTTGTGTTTTTGAAGAAAAAAAAAAAAAAAAAAAAAAGAAATTCTGTCCACCACCGGGGTTGGAACTCACGCCCCTCAGATTATTATTTTTTTGGGGTTGGGTTTTACGGCCCTTTCAAGACTATTTCACTCATATCGAGCCGATCGTTAATCAGAGGTGGGCGAAAACCGGAGTACCCGGAGAAAAACCACCTGACCTTCCGTTGCAGAACTTGGCGTCTCACACGTGGCCCGAGCGAGGCTCGAACCTACGGCGGTGAGAGACCTAATGACTAAGAGTCAGCGCTCTTATCCACTAGGCCACGGAGGCCCGTTACGCCCCTCAGATTAATTGTCCACAAACTGATTTGTAGTCCAGCACTCTATCCGCTACACTGGCACACGGCTCATGAGATCTGCTTCTCACAATGTACTAAGTTCACAATAGTGACAGAGGGTCATAACTTCTGAAGTATTTTTCCGAATTTAGTCAAAAGTTCATCAGGTCATCTACTCATCACCACAAATCTATTCACAAACTTTCAAGGCTCTGGCTCTTATAGTTTTTGAGATATTTTGCTGACAAGATTTTATAAAAAATTATTCAAAGGGCAAGGACTCTTGAAAGGGGCACAATCCGGATGAGAAAAACAAGAGAACCATGATGGTCCTGTATCGCTCACCTGAGTCTATTCATCACCTTGTTTTTGATCCCTCATGACTCATATTCAAACATATTCAAGATTTTATAAAGGCAATCATTCTTGGCAAGTTTCATGAAGCTTGGTCCAAAAATGCAGTCTCAAGTATGTTTTGACCAATTCTGTTTGTTTGATTTGAGGTTTATACTATTTAGGTCATTTTGGAGACGTTGCTTCCAATTTTGTGGGACTTTTTCCCGATATTGAGATGAAAGGCCCGCCCCTTCATGTCTGACAGCATTTATATTTCTGCAGCCTGAAGGTTGATTTCAACCATTTCTAATCTGTAGCATGCTTATGGTGGGAAAATTATGAAATAAAAGTAGGTCGAGTGATGACTAAGCTTTTTTCTAAAAATTGCCAAACGAACTTTGACCATGATCCAAACACGTTGAAAATCTGAATTGCTTGAGATACTGTATTATCATACAGAATATTTGTTTAAAGTTATAATAACCCCTAAAAGGCGGGAAAACCCTGAAGGGGTAGCCTGGCAAACAGCATAGGCCCAGATCAGACGTCACAGAACATGGCATCTGATCAGGGTCTGCACTGTTTGCTAACAGCATTTTCTGTCAAATAAAATACCCATCCTGACCAAGGTATTACAAAAAGAGGACAATTCTGAACAAGTTTGATGATTATTGGACTAAAACTGTGGCCTCTAGAGTGTTAACAAGGTTTTTCTATGATTTAACCTACTGGCCTACTTTTTTACCCAACATGACCCATATTCGAATTTGACCTAGATATTGTCAAGATGATCATTCTGAGCAAGTTTGATGATAGACTAAAATTGCAGTCTCAAGAGTGTAAACAAGTTTTTTTCTATGATTTGACCTACTTTTGACCCCACATGACCCATATTCGAATCTGACCTAAATATTGTAAAGATGATCATTCTGAGCAAGTTTGATTATGATTTGACCAAATCTGTAGCCTCTAGAGTGTTAACAATGTTTTTCTATGATTTGACCTACTGACCTACTTTTTTACCCGACATGACACATATTCGAACTTGACCGAGATATTGTCAGGATGATCATTCTGAGCAAGTTTGAGGATGATTAGACCAAAACTGTGGCCTCTAGAGTGCTAACAAGGGTTTCCTGTGGTTTGACCTACTGGCCTACTTTTTGACCCAACATGACCCATATTAAAACTTGACCAAGATATCACGATAATCATCCTGAGCAAGTTAGAGGATGATTGGACCAAACTTGTGGCGTCTAGAGTGTTAACAAGGTTTTCCTTTGATTTGACCTGGTGACCTACTTTTTGACCCGACATGACCCATATTTAAAATTTACAGACATATTGTCATGATGATCATTCTGGCCAAGTTTGATGATGATTGGATCAAAACTGTGGCCTCTAGAGTGTTAACAAGAAAAAATTACGCACGCACGACGAACGACGCACGACGAACGACGACGCCGGACATCTCACAGTCACAAAAGCTCACCATGACCTTCGGTAAGGTGAGCTAAAAAAACATCGCCTAATTTTCCATGAGGAATCCATAAATGAAATATTAAAACCCTAGCATACACGGTTCTCAAGTTATGATATGTTTCACAAAGCATATATAGCTACAATGTAAAAATACCCACTGAAAAAGACAAAGGGCCATAACTCATTAAGTTTTCTTCGAAATTTAGTCAAAAGCTAATCAGGTCATGTACTCATCACAACCAATTTCTTCATTAACTTTCAAGGCTTTAGCTCTTATAGATTGAGATATTTTGCTGACAAGATTTTATAAAAAAAAATTTCAAAGGGCAATAACTCTTGAAAGGGGTATAATCCGGATGAGAACAAAAATAAGCTTGCCTAATTTTTCATGAGGAATCCATATATAAAATTTCAAAACCCTAACATACACGGTTCTTAAGTTATGCTGTGCATCAAAAGCGTCACGGACGGACGATCGTAGCAGAATCAATATGCCCCTCCAACTTCCTCGAAGTTGGGGACAAAAAATAACCCATCTAGATGTTATCCTAAATATATGTTTATCTGGAACTTTGGAAAAAATTCTTTGGACTTCAGAACGAGTTCCAATTAGCCATGCGTCACGAAAACACGCCTATATAATTTTGACCCCCATGAACCCCACTTGTATAAAGTAAAACTGGGGTTTACAGGGGTAAACCTTATTTTTCTTATTTCTGCTCTACTGTATAGATTGTGGGTATTCGTTAGAACCGCCTCGATGAGGCGGTTCTAATGAATAACCTGAATCTATATTTTGAGCAGAAATAAGAAAAATATCACATTTTTTTTCATCTTAAAATTTTCCTTTTTTCGGCGGTAGAGTTTACAATTTATCAGTTACCCCCTATATATATATTACATTGTAACGCATTGAACTGATAAACGCGCTTTGCCGTTATAACGAATGTTGGTATTAAGAGGGTTGACTGTATTCGTTTCAGCTCGAATACGCTGGCTGCCGGAGTTATTGCTGGAATTGTGATTGGCTGTATCATTTTCATAGCCGTCGTGGTTTCACTCTGTGCCGTCTGCATTTTCGGCTGTGGGAAGCACCGGGGCTCATCTGGAAATATCATTGCCCCTAACCCTGGGACACAAAGTGAGTACATAAGAGGATATACATAGAGGATATTTACTTTTTTGAGGCGAATATTCTTGGTATATATCGGATAGAAAATATTATATTTGAGCCAGCGCATGGCAAAATCTATAATAAGATATATGCGCCAAACGAAGACTCAGATCAGCCTACGCATTCGCGCAGTCTGATCAGTCTTCGTTGTGCGCTCTCAGGATAGCTAAGGACCCAATGCTCCTCCATGCAGAAAGAAAAGTCTCTGGTTAGTCTATTTAGATGCGCAGGATGATCTGGGTCTTCGATGGGCGCACGTCTTATTGTTGGTTTGGTCGTGCGCTGGCTCATTTTATATGTGACTTTGCGATGTACTGTAATTGAACAGCTGTTTATAACATGCTTTGCACTAGTGAAAATTCCTCGTAGTTTCAACACAGTAGAATTAGGCTTTCAACACGTTCGATGCAATACTGGTATTTATCGAATAAATAAGAAGAAATTTTCCTTATATTTATTATTTTTTTTTTCAAAAAAAAAAAAAAAAAAAAAAAAAAGAAACAAAAAAGTAGCTGTGCTGCAACTGTGATGAGAACATAATCGTGTTATTTATCACCTTATGATAATATATAATTCCACACTGTGAAAATATCATTTTTTGTGTGTTTCAGATATGCATTAATTTCACTGCTCAGTATGAAATAAATGTTCCCCTTTCTTTCTTCTCTCGTCTGTTTTTTTATGGGTCTTGTTTGTTTGATATGAGGTTTAACGTCACCGTCAACACTGAATAGGTCATTTTGGAGACGTTGATTCCAATTTTGTGGGACTTTTACCCGACAGCGAGATGAAATGACATCTCAAGCCCGTCCGCCCAATGATACCAATAGGGTTTATAAGCATGGACGGACCGACTCGCACCACTTTACCTGGGCAGGCCTAGATCCTCTACGCGGTTTACCAGTAATCGTGTGCGATCGGTTTCAGCTCTGCGTGGAAGCATCATGCAGCCCATATATTTCTTCAAGCCCCGATGGGCGGGGGCCGTGTAATTTATGGGTAGTAGCGTGAGGTGAAGCTGTTCTAGGTCTATTTTACTCGCCACTGAATCATCATTGACACGTTCATGTAATTGATACCCATATAATTCCATTTCTCCATCATTATGTACATTTCGAGCGATTTGATTGGTTGAAATATAAGTTTTATTCCATGAACAAGAATCTCAGGCCTAGTTCACGCAGTCACAGGTAGTAATATAACGTGACGTCAAAGAGCATGTTTAAAACCCGCGCGTTACGTCATTGTATGAAGTGACGTCAACATTGTTTGTTTAAAAGATGGGAAATAATTGAAAACGTATATGTTAGAAGAGAAATAAACGGAAGTTTTTTTTTTGGTCAAAGATGTCAGCTTCTAACTGAATAATCATTCCGCCGCGGCAGTTTTTAAGTTCGAAAGAATCCCAATAATTTACCATGTTGGTGGCATTTTTAATATTTCAATAACAAAGTTGGAATTACAACCGTGAACACAAATCCGTGCAAACTTTGATGAGCTTCATTTCATTTTGATCTGATGTTTCATTCAATATTTCCTGACATCCTGTCAGTCAGCTGCAAGACGGGAATAAATTCAAAACACAAAGGGTTGTATATTTCATTGTAGACACTGCACTGTCCAATCAGAAAACATCTCGAATGTCAATCAGATCTAAAAATGGAAAAAGTGCCTGCCAAAATAAGACCAATCAATGTATACTGCTTGATCCAGTTTTAGACTACTTTGATGGATGACATTTGCTTGTCAAACTTGATGCAAAGGGATTCACTGAAAGGTACTTCATCAGACTTTGAACGCTTTTGTGTCCACAGGTATAAGGAATGAGTTATCATTTTTGGGCTTCATGCAGTTTGTGAGTGAGTCGCCGGAGACTATACATCGATTAAATGCACAAAAATGAAATTCATTTCTATAATAAACCACATCCTTTACGTTTAAATGGGGCTTACTAGGATAAACATGTTTTAACGGCCTTTTATTTTACATAAACAACAACAACAACAACAAAAAAAAAAAAAAAAAAACAGACTGCGGATACTCCTTGTGAAACGGTTCTGATAAGTATACACAATCTGTATTTTGTTTGTTTGATTTGAGGTTTAACGGCTTCCTCAACATTATATAGATCAAATTGGAGACGCTGCTTCCAATTTTGTGGGACTCTTACGACATCTCAAGCCTTGCCACCCAATTAAATCAATAGGGTTAATATGCATGGGCGGTCCGACTCGCACCATTTTGCTTGGGCAGGCTTACACCCTTTAGGCAGTTTACCAGTACTCGTATGCGGTCTGTTTCAGCTCTGCGTGGAAGCACCATGCAGCCCAATCTATTACTCCAAGCCCCGATAGGAAGGGGCCCACCATCTGTATTTTAGCGAAAATGTAGAAAAAAGCACAAAAATCTGCACCAATAAAAATACACCCCCACCCCAACACACACAATTCCTGTTGAGAAGACGCACTGTCTTTGCCGTACGAACTTGAACCGAATTCACGACGAGAGTGGTTACATTTTTTACCACATTAATTAACCCTTTTACGCCTAGCGTCCCATTTATAGGACATTGGCAAACAGTGTAGACCAAGAGAGCGGCTTCTGATGCGGGTCAACACTGACTGCTTTCTATAATTATTACTGTCGACACAATAGATCTGAAACATATGCAGTTGGAAATGAACAACTCTAAACATATATAGCCAAACATAGATTAGGTGGCAGCTTCTATTATCATTTGTCAGTTACCCCTTATAGTAATCGCATTGTAACACATTGACCCGATAAAGATATGCTTTCTCAGGACAAATGAGCTTTATCAGGTCAACGTGACATTGTACTTTTATGAAGATCGGACTACTGGGAAAATAGCAAAACTATTATTACGGGAAAAATTGAAAAAAGAAACATGTACTTGACAAAATATGATAGGAAAAATTACGGTCAGCTGATACTAAATATATCGAAGGATTAGTTGGGACGCACAACTGATCGTAAATTGTGTAAGTGTGTAATAAGAGTGTACAAGGGGATAAACTGATAAACAGAATACCAGATTCATGTTATTTGATACCAAGTTTATCAGGCTCGGCTTCAAAAATGCATGTAAAATCGCTCGGCAAGCCTCGCAATTCTACAAGCGTTCTCGAAGCCTTGTCTTATAAACTTGATATCAAAAGACACGAATCTGGTATTCTCTGTATATGGGTTAACATGTGAAAAATCATGGAGCATATCAACCCCACCCCGCGACAAGGAAACTTGCGCAAAATATTGAGAAAATGTGATCATATGATAGTAAAAAAATCGCATATCCATTTATGGTCTTTTCATGTAGTCGGTATTGTGGGTTATTTAACTCCAAAGTTTTCGAATTTCGAATGCAGCCCATCGCCCACAATTTCAATGCAGTATCATCGACGGGGGCTTGAATCACTTTATTAAATGAAAAAATATGGTACTATAGTACCATATTTTTCATCAAAGTGATTCAGGCGCCTATGATATCATCGTCACCTAACAAGGATGATAAGAATCTTATATAAGTTTGAGGCCGTCCCATTGGTCACTGTCCGGCATCACGAGACTTACTGGGTGATGCCGGAATATAATCACCATCACGAAAACACGCCTAACTGTCCGGCACCACGAGACTTACTGGGTGATGCCGGAATATAATCACCATCACGAAAACACGCCTAACTGTCCGGCCGGAAGCCCCCGCCCATAGGGGCTTGAAGAAATATATGGGCTGCATGATGCTTCCACGCAGAGCTGAATCCGGCCCGCACACTAGTACTGGTAAACCGCTTAGAGGATCTAAGCCTGTCCAGGAACCGCGGTGCGAGGCGGACCGTCCATGCTAATAAACCCTATTGGTTTCATTGGGCGACAGGGCTTGAGATGTCATTTCATCTCAATGTCGGGTAAAAGTCCCACAAAATTGGAAGCAACGTCTCCAAAATGACCTTTACAGTGTTGACGGGGACGTTAAACCTCAAATCAAACAAACAAACAAACTAACTGTCCGGCATCACGAGACTTACTGGGTGATGCCGGACTATAATCACCATTACGAAAACACGCCTAACTGTCCGGCACCACGAGACTTACCGGGTGATGCCGGACTATAATCACCATCACGAAAACATGCCTAACTGTCCGGCATCACGAGACTTACTGGGTGATGCCGGAATATAATCACCATCACGAAAACACGCTTAACTGTCCGGCACCACGAGACTTACCGGTAATGCCGGACTATAATCTCGAGGGACGGTTTTCTACCATGTTCTGTTAATTTTCTTGCATACCTTTCTTTCTGAGCATGAACTAAAAACAAAATATGTTACTTTGACTGCCGAAGCTGACATTATTGTAACGTTTAGTGACGTCAACCATAATGAGGTCATTCAAACAATGCATATCAAACTGGTGAGAATACGCGTTTTCTTTTATTCTGTCCATGGGTAAGATAACCCGGATAAGGTAAACGTTCTGTCCCGGAATAAAATCAAGGATTTCCTTAACTGGGCCCAGTTGTTCAAAACTTACGACGTCATCAGTTAACGTATCGTTCAAACTTTGTTCATTTATATGAGCAAATATGCTAATATTTTTGCTGAAAAAAATGTGATCAGCTTTTGCAAATGCAAAAGCTGCTCTCATTTTTTTCAGCAAAAATAACAGTATATTAGATATGGTACTTGCTAGAACAGTTAACAATTTGACCACTAACGAGCTCGTTAAGCTAACAATGCTTTGAACTACTGGCTTAGGTGTTTAGGAAAAATGAATCGAGCACTACATTGAGTCATGACAGCAGCGTTTGTTTGATTTGAGGTTTTACGTCCCCGTCAACACTGTATAGGTCATTTTGGAGACGTTGCTTCCAATTTTGTGGGACTTCTACCCGCCACTGAGATGAAATGACATCTCAAGCCCTGTCGCCCAATGAAGCCAAGCATGGACGGACTGACTCGCACCGCTTTGCCTGGGCAGGCTTAGATCCTCTAAGCATGACAGCAGCGTACAGAGCAAATAGAGGATACCAGGTGAGTGTCTTTTGATATAAAGTTTATCAAGCGAGGCCTAGAGAACACGCGTAGAATCGCGAGGCTTTCCGAACGATTCTACATGCGTTCTCAACGCAGAGCGATTTACCAGATCTTAAGTTCGGTCGGTTTCCGCTCTACGCGGAAGAACCATATTGTCCAGTCTGTTTAAGCCCCGATGGGCGGGGCGCTTTATCTGCGGGGAACGCGGATTCTTGTTGTATACCACTATATGGCGTTCAGGCGGCTCGTATAAGGTAAGCTTTTTAACCATTGTCCTGTTGAATAAATTAATATTGCCACACCCATTTCTAGCTGTCAACTAATCAAATTATTTGATATAATGTATTCGCTCAATCAATGATTTGAATGACAAACAGTGGAGATCCTGAATGGACATGTCATCCTGATCTGGATCTACACTATTGGTTATTCCAGTAGTGAATGAATGTCATTTGACATGTCGCCAATAACAATCCTACAGCAGTACAACTGTACGGAACCCGGGAAGGGACATGATTTTTTTATTTTATAAGTTGTGCACACAACATATCTTGTCCGCACAAGATATTATCTTGTGCGGACACCATGTTATCTTGTGCAGACAATATATTATCTTGTGCGCACAAAGTATTATCTTGTCCGCACAAGATAATATCTTGTGCGCACAAGATAATATGTTGTACGAACAAGATAATATCTTGTCTGCACAAGATAATATCTTGTTCCCACAACTTCCCAAGATCTATTTTGTGCAAACAAGATAATATGTTGTGCGCACAAGATAATATCTTGTGCAGACAAGATATTAAGTTGTGCGAACAAGATATTATCTTGTGCGCACAAGATAATATGTTGTCCGCACAAGATAAATTATGTTGTCTGCACAAGATAATATCTTGTGCGAACAACATATTATCTTGTCCGCACTAGATAATATCTTGTTCGCACAACTTAATATCTTGTTCGCGTAACATATTTAAAAAAAAAAAAAAAATCATGTCCATTTCCGGGTTCCGTACAACTGTAATATCGGTTTCTTCCTCTTCTTCAGTGCAAGTGATATCCACCGGTATTACTCAACCAGTAGCAGGGCAGCCATATGGAGCACCCGTAATCCAGACCGCTGCTTATCCACCAGCTCCAGGACCGGCTTATCCACCAGCTCCTGGATCGGCTTATCCACAACCACCGGCCTATTCAGACCCAGCCCAGAAACAGTAGTAACATCAGTTGTGATGATTTGCTAGTTTTGACGCTTGTAGCTATTTTTAACTGTTTTATTATTAATTTTAGCACAGATTACAATTCAACGTGTATATTTATTGTGAGTTGTGATGTGGTTTTACGGCCCAGTCAACAGCAAAGATCATATCGGACCGGTCAGTTACCTTCACTGTGCCTGGAAGGCTTAGACCCTCTGAGCGGTTAGCAAGTACTTAGTGTGATCCCCCAACCCCCGACAGTAACTGACAACAGCCGGTGGGCCAACGACTAAGTCCCAAAGCATCACGTGAACAAGTCCGTGAAATGAAGACCCCGCTAAACCCCACTTTATATAGAGAAAACTGGGGTTTACGGAGGTATAAATTATCTTTATTATTTCTGCTCCAGGATATAGCTTGTGGTTACTCGTTAAATCCGCCTCAACGAGGCGGCTCTAACGAGCACCCCCAACCTATGTTTGCAGTATTTATAAGAAAAATATCACGGATTTTCATCAGAAAAGTTGCCATTTTGGAGATCTGAAAAATGCACTGTGTCCAACGGGTGTGTTATCGTAATGGCTACAGACCAACTCAAGCCGACTCCCAAGGGATTGGACATTAGTACGGAACCCGGGATGTGGCATACAATTTGTTTTTTAACCCATTTAGTACCGGAAAACCCAAAACGGGTACCAGGGCAAACAGTGCAGGCCCAGAACAGACGCCGCAAAACGCGGCGTCTGATCAGGGCCTATACTGTTTGCAAAAAGTTCAGCCAGATTCCTAATCAATTTTGAAGAAAACCACACGACACCCTTAAATTTTCAAATGAACTCATGCTATATATAAGGAGGAAGATTCCATTTGGTACAAAACGGGTTAATATGCTGTGCGAACAAGATATTATCTGTTGTCTGCACAAGCTATTAAGTTGTGCAAACACGCTATTATCTTGTGCGCACATGATAATATAACCTGTGCGCACAAGATATTATGTTGTTCGCACAACATATTAAAATAAATGGCATGTCCCTTCCAGGGTTCCGTGCATTAGCAAACGGAACGATAGGATAGAGTAGACAAACAAGAAGGTCTAGAGGGTCCTAATTCACTCACCTGAGTGTCCCTGTCTCCAGTACATTCTATAGGACTATGATTTCTCTTCATATGACTATGTTTGTATAAAAATGTTTTGGGATGACATACTGAAGGTTTAAGAACTGTGTTTTCTTGCACACCAGACAAGGAAATCCGTGATTTTACCCTTGGATAGAAATTTATGTTCTGACCCTGGTGTTCTGACCCAGGCAACTGACATAAATGCGCTCCAGTTCTATTCAACTGCCGGAACTACTTGCGCACTACTTTTATTTTGTAAACAATATACATGTGCGAGCTGTCAAAACTAACCGGAGGTGTTGTGCAAGAAAAAGAATCCAATATGGGGCTCTGTTGTATATGGGCGTTTCCAACCCTCGGGATGACCGTGCTGAGCGGAACCTCGGCGTAGCCTCGGTTCCGCTCAGCACGGTCATCCCTCGGGTTGGAAACGCTCATCTACAACAGAACCCCGTATCAGATTCTTATAATATAGGCCTTGGGAGGAATGTGATGGTGCATGGCAAATTCCGGGCCTTTCAACAAATTGGGATCATGTCAGCTGCTGTCAGTTAACCTAACCGCACTATTCCTGGGCAGGCTTAGACCTAAGTGGTTAACCAGTAATAAGTACACATACTTTTGCCAGTAACTGACAACTTCTCTTCTTGAATCAGCAGAAGTGGGGAGGGGAATGGTGGTAGAAAATACTCAATGATTAATTTCCATGGAAGTACATGTATGTAGCAGGAGTTGGTCGAAAATCCGTAACCTCTAGCTTCTCAGTCAGACGTGCTTCCGACAGTTACTACGCTAAGCAGCCCGGCTCCCCATCTATATGCCAAAGGACACAGAAACGAATGTTTTGGGCCCCTAAGTTTTGAGAAACTAGACAAAGCTGTGCACCAAATATCAAAGGCCATGTAATGTATGTGGGCCCTTGGCGGGGACCATTTTTGGCCGAAGGGCTATAATTTGAACAATCTTGGCACAGGTCCACTAGATGAAGCTGTGAACCAAATCTCAAAAGCCTGGACCTTCTGGTTTCATTCAAGAAGATTTTTAAAGGTATTCCCTGTATAAGTCCATGTAAAACAAGTGGTCCCCTGCGTGGGGCCATTTTTGGCCCAGGGCTGTGAGTTGAACAATACTGACAAAGGTCCACTAGACGAAGCTTTGTACAAAATATCAAAGGCATGGACATTCTGGTTTCAGACAACAAGCGTATTAAATGTTGTCCCTATATACGTCTATGTAAAACTAGAGGGTGAACAAGGTTTTAATGCAATTTGACATTGTGACCTACTTTTGACCCAACATGACCCATATTCAAACCATACCCAGATATCATCAATGCCAACATTATGATAAAGTGTCATGGAGATTGAAGCAAAATTATGGCCTCTCGAGGTTGAACAAGGTTTTAAAGAAAATTGATCTAGTGCCCTAGTTTTCGACCTCACATGACCCATAGTCACACTCGACCCAGATATCAAGGCAAACCTCGGGAAAGTTTCATGAGTTTTGAAGCAAAATTATGGATGGATGATGGATGGATGGATATTTTGTTTAAAGACGCTCAACCCTAATAGGGCATATAGCGTCTAAAAATAATTAGATATTAGATATAAAATTGTTATGGAAGTTTAAAAGTTAAAATATTAATGATTACAGTTTGTTAAAAAGTCCGATTTCTTTAAGAAAATTGATTAATTGATAAGATGGTATGTCATTAAAAAGATATTTCATTGTTGTAACATTAAAATATTTTGAGCGTATATGATGAAATTCTACACATGAAATGAGAAAGTGTTTAACTGTAAACGGTTCGTTACAAGATATACAGAAAGGTGCTTGTTCGTTTTTTAATATGTATGAATGAGTGAGTCGTGTGTGTCCAATACGGCATCTTGTGAGTTTAGTCTGGTCTTTCCTGTTATAATTCGAAAAAGTACATTTGGTATGAAAATTTGGTTGAATTTTATTTAATTTATTATTTGTTTCTTTTCCCCAAATTGATTGGCATTTATTTTTTATATATAGGTTTATGTTCGATTTTAAATCTGAAGAAGGAATTTTTAAATTGGTAATAGTTAACGATAATGCTGATTTGGCTTCCAAATCAGCTAACTCATTACCACGGATATTTACATGACTGGGAAGCCAGCAGAATATGATCTCCTTTGAGACGGAAAGATAGTGATATTTTCTTAAAATTTGTTGAATCAAGGGGTTTCTGTGCTGTTGATCTTTCAGAGCTTTTAGTACAGAAAGGGAATCGGAATAAATGATGAAATGTCTTTCAGGTTGATCTCGAATGTGATAGAGTGCGATATCAATTGCTTTTGCTTCAGCGGTAAAAATAGAGCTATTATCGGGTAGTCTAATGCTATCAGTGAAATTCGGACTAATGGCAGAACAAACAACTCTCTCATCTTGTTTCGAACCGTCAGTGTAAATGGAAATGTGTTGTTTAAAATGTGATTTTATTTCTAAAAATTCATTTTTAAAAATATGTGAATCAACTTCAGATTTCTTATTTTTATGTAAATCTAATACTATCTTTGGATTAGTTAATGTCCATGGTTCTTTCGATGGAAATGAAAATGATAGAATATTTTGGACATTAATATTGGCTTCTTTAAGTAAAGGTCGTATTCTTAGGCCAAGAGGTTTAATTGCGGAGGGTTTATTTTCGTAAAATCTTTCATAATTAGGGTTAAAAACACATTCATATGCTGAATTGCGTGGATTTGCAGCTAATTTGGTAGCATATTGAAGAGACAATTTTTCTCTTCTAACATAAAGTGATGGTTCATTTGATTCAGCATAAAGACTTTCAATAGGTGAAGTGCGAAATGCACCTAGTGCTAGACGTAAACCTTGATGATGTATAGTATCCAAAGATTTTAAATAAGATTTCCTAGCAGATCCATAGACTATGGAACCATAGTCCAATTTGGAACGAATTAAAGATCTATAAAAATTTAAAAGAACAGTGCGATCTCCTCCCCAGTCGGAACTGGACAGGACTTTAAGAATATCAAGAGCTTTTAAACATTTAGCTTTCAAAGCTTTGGTATGAGGAATAAAAGACAATTTGCTATCAAATAAAAGACCCAAAAACTTCGCCTCAGTGACGACTGGAATTGGACTGCCGTATATTGTTAAAACTGGATCTAAATGCAACTTTCGAATTTGGCAGAAATGAACACACTGAGTTTTTGTTTTAGAAAATTTAAAACCATTTTCTGTTGCCCAAGTTTTTTTCAATGGTTTCCATATTTTTTGAACGATAAAAAATTCCAAAATCGTCAACAAAAAGCGAACAATCTGGGTCTTTTACACATTTAACTATATTATTACGTTTTATGCTGAACAAGGTTGGTGATAAAATACTACCTTGTGGTACACCTTGTTCTTGATCAAATGTGTCCGATAATGTATTTCCTATGCGAACATTAAATGTTCGATCGGACAAAAAATTTTGAACAAAAAGTGGCAATCGGCCTTTAAGGCCCAAGTTGTGTAAATCTTTCATGATGCCATATTTCCAAGTCGTATCATAGGCCTTTTCTAGGTCAAAGAATACAGCTACGACATGTTCTTTTTTGATAAAGGCATCACGTATAAATGATTCTAAGCGAATCAAATGATCATTAGTAGAGCTGTTTTTTCTAAAACCAGCTTGAAATTTAGTGATAAGCTGGTTTGATTCTAAGAACCAAATCAGCCTATCATTAATCATTCTCTCCATTGTTTTACATAAGCAACTTGTCAAAGCAATAGGTCTGTAATTAGTGGCTTCAGTATGATCTTTATTAGGTTTCGGAATAGGAATAATGGTAGCTTTTCTCCAGTTTTCAGGGAATTTTCCAGTGATCCAAATATCATTCAGAATATTTAATAATGTTTCCAATGCCTTGTTGGGTAAATGTTTTAATATTTGATAGTGTATGTCGTCAGGACCAACAGCAGTATCATGAGATTTATGGAGAGCATCTAATAATTCTTTAGTAGTGAAAGGTAAATTATATTTTTCATGATTTAATGAGGAAAAATTTAAATTCTTTTTCTCTCGTTCTTGTTTAATATTTTGGAAATTTTTTGAATAATTTAAGCTAGAGGAGTTTTTCTGAAAATTTTCCCCCAAGGCATTGGAAATGTCTTTAGCCGTTGAACACATATATCCGTTCGATTTGATATGGACATGTTTATTTGATTTGTTTTTGCCACTAATTTTTCGAATCATGTCCCATATTTTCTTAGTTGGTGTTCTGGTATTCAGTTTGGAGACGTATTGCTGCCAAGATGCTTTTTTGGCCGATTTTATTGTTTTGCGAGCTTTAGCTCGCATGTGTTTGGCATGGATAAGATTTTCTTTTGTTGGTTGTTTATTGAATTTTCGTAATGTAGATTTTCTTTTATTGATTGAAGTTTTAACTTCATCATTAAACCAAGGTCTGTTTCTTTTTGAAAAAGTCGAGGATTTAGGAATACATTTTTCAGCAATATCAATCAATTCATCAGTAAAATCTTGTATATCACTTGCAGTTTTAAAAAGTTCAGGGTCGAGTTTTTCGTTACATAATTGATTAAAATTTTCCCAATTTGCTTTACTCAAATTCCATCTGGGGTGACGATCCTCATGGGTCGATGCAATTTCTTCAATTACTATCGGAAAATGATCGCTCCCATGGAGATCGTCCACAACAGACCAATCAAAATCTAGATAAATATTTGGAGAGCAAATTGAAAGATCTAAAGCAAAATAATTTCTTGTGGGAGAATGAAGATATGTTGGTTGTTTATCGTTAAATAAACATAAATCATTTTCAGCAATAAAATTTTCTATGATTTCTCCTTTGTCATTTGTATCCGAGCAACCCGATAATTTGCTGTGACT
The DNA here is from genome assembly GCA_963580285.1 of Lucinisca nassula. Lineage (NCBI taxonomy): Eukaryota > Metazoa > Mollusca > Bivalvia > Lucinida > Lucinidae > Lucinisca > Lucinisca nassula. The sequence goes on from OY757022.1 coordinate 21,982,245, forward strand.
ATTAAAATCTCCTAATAATATATAAGGACTAGGTAATTGATTAGTTAAATTTTCTAATTCTTGGTTAGAAAAATTATAGTGTGGTGGAAGGTAGACAGAACAAATCGTTATGGATTTGGATAAAGTGACGTTTACAGCAACAGCTTGTAAATTAGTGATTACATCTATTTTCCTATGAGGAACGTCAGATTTTACCAGGATTGATGTACCTCCTGATGCCTTCTGATTATCCGTTGTGATATGATTGTACATACTGTAACCTTTGAAATTAATATTATCTGTAGTTTTCAAAAAAGTTTCTTGGAGACAAATGATATTAGGAGAAAAAAGAGTAGTTAAAATTAGAAGTTCGTTAAAATTGGCTTTCAGTCCTCGACAATTCCATTGAATTATTGACTTCTTATCCATGGTTGAATGGAGAGAAGATTAAAACAAGGAATTTAATCCTTTATCTTTTATTAGGCTTTGAGAACGTGGAGGGATCAACGTCCAACTCCATGTCCTCAAGGGCGACGTACTGATTAGCCAGTTTTACTGGATCAGCCGACGCCCCTTTACTGTTCGGGTTTGATCCTTTATGCTTTTCTTTGCCGTTCTTTTCTTTTTGATCCGCTGTCCCTGACGTGGATCGGGAGTGAGATCTGCTCGAATGTTTGCTGTTAGGTTGTGAACTGGTCTGTGAAGTTTGTCTAGATTCTGTTCTTGAATGATGAGTAGATGTAGGCTGTGACGATGTAGTAGGTTGTGATGTGGGTTTTGGTTTAACAGTAGAGGTAATTACTTTAGAATGGGGTTTAATTTCAAAATCCTTTTCATTAAATTGTGTGGATGTTTCTTTTGTTTCAGGTTTACTGGCAAGGGATTGGACAACTTTGGCGAATGTGTTTTCTGGTTTGTTTTGTTGTATTTTCTTTGCTTCCAAATAGGTGACGTTTTGTGTAACTTTGATTTTCATGATTTCTTTTTCTGTTTTCCAAACTTCACAGACATTGGATTTAGATAAATGATCTTTTCCGCAGTTCACACATTTTGGAGAATTCTTGCAGTTGATAGTGTGATGGTCGGTACCACCACACTTCTCACAAACAGATCCGTCAGGGACAGTGCAATCGTTTTCATGGTGTCCAAACCTCTGACAATTGAAACATCGCAGAGGATTGGGCACGTATATGTCAACCGGTATTATCCTGTAGAAAATTTTTAGTGATTTCGGTAAAGAAGTGGTACTAAATGTAAGAAGAAGTGTGTTCGTGTCAATCAGATTTCCGTCTTTTTTAATTTTAAAACGCTTACAGGCCGTTACTCCTTGATCTTTAAGATATTCTATAATGCTGGCTTCAGATTCCTGTTTTAACATTCTGTCACGGATAATTCCCTTACAAGAGTTTAAAGTTTTATGTTCCGTGACAGATACATTGATTTTGAAAAAATTATTGATTTTAAGTAGATTTTCCGTTTGAGTTTTCCTGTTAGTTTCAACCAAAAGAGTTCCATTTTTTAATTTTTTAACGTTTTTTGGAGTACCAATGATAGATTCTATTTGCTTTTCGATCACAAACGGTGAAAGGGTAGTAATGGCCTTTTCTTCCTTACTCGAAATCACAAAAAATCTAGCAAAATTTTCGTTGGCTTTGAAATTGAAAGTTGCCGGTTCCGGGTCGTCATCAGATAGATCTAAAAATGCTCTTTTCCTAGTGTTGGATCCCATGGTGATAATTTATGATTCGATAGCTATGCGCCCCACCCTCCTTGGAGCCCTACAAGGGGACGTTTAATGGAAATGGATCTCCTATTTCCAACGCCAAGGCTACATTGCTATTATACTCGATGACAGGACCAGAGCCCTTCCGCTCCACTTCTGCTTTATGATTCCCAACTATGCACCCAGATTTCAATGAAAAAATGAGGAACAGTTGGGACCCATCCCCACCCATATTCTCTCCCTCACAGAAGTTTCTGCTGGATTTCCCCAGTACAAGCCCACCGATTAATCCATCAGCCGCCGCCCATCAAATAACACTCAAAGATAGAGGAATAAGAAAAAATTACACCCGGTTTGTACCATAAAGATACGTAAGAAAGATAGAAGGAAGTAAAGAACAAGCTGTGCGATTCTAGAGCTTGACACGACTGAGCCGATTGATTCAGGCCGGATCTAGCCCAAACCCCTCGTCCATCTGAAATATGGGCCAAAATGATGTGTTGAAAAGCTGAAGATCCCTGGGCTTTTCTCAAAAATCAGGATCCCTTCTTCCAGCGTACGAGACGCCACTCACGGCAAACAAGTGGCTCCTGTTTCAACAAGGAATTTCATCCCCATTCACTACAGAAGGAAAGTGACCTGCATATTTTATTCCCTACAGGCAAGGGAGGCCGAAAACGTTTGCTTAAATAAAAGCTTGGCTCTGAAAACAGGAGATCCTTTGCTAAATATGAGATCCACGATTATGGTAAGAAATTATTGAGGTGATAAGTTTCAGAGAGAACAAAGTATTTTATAAAACTAATGAAGAATAAAGTTGTGTTAGATGATGACGAACACTTCAGAACTTAGTGATAAGTATCCGATTCTGATAACCTTGATGTAACATAAAATACTTTTGGGGTAACATGAAATGACAAGTTACTTATTTAATAACGTATTTAAAATGCACCTTTCATTGATGTGCAGAGTGAAGGAGCATGAAAAAGTGACACATACACAGTACAAACATATACGGATGAGATTTTCTTCTTTGCGGTGCGCGACCCACCAGCAATGATGATACACGTACAAATGCAGCGTGGTAGTAACATGAGATAGGAAAGGTTTAAAAGGATAGATCTCGCGTAGTGAATTGTAAAAAAATTGGTAAGATGCATTTGAATAAATTGAATTACAAAATAATACCGGTCGAACGGACGATTGTTCTGTATGTTGGAGGCTTTTACCTAACTGCCACAGAACCTGAAGGCAGCCACCTATTTCGAGGCACCGGGTGGTCTCGGCAATGGGACTGTTTTCGGTGGGGTCTTACCACTCTGCCACACTCCCGAAGGCAGCCGCCATATTTCTACCCCCCCCCCCCGGGCAGGCGCGGGGCCGCAAAATTATGGTCTCTAGAGGGTGAACAAGGTTTTAATGCAATTTTACATAGTGACCTAGTTTTTGACCTGACATGACCCATATTCAAACTCTTCCCAGATATTTTCAAGGTAAACATTCTGGTTTGTTTGTTTGACTTGGGGTTTAACGGCCCCGTCAACACTGTATATGTCATTTTGGAGACGTTGCTTCCAATATTTGGGACTTTTACCCGACATTGAGATGAAATATCATCTAAAGCCCTGTCGCCAAATGAAACCCAACAGGGTTTATAAGCATGGGCGGTCCGTCTCGCACCACTTTGTCTGGGCAGGCTTAATTCTCTAAGCGGTTTACCAGTACTCGTGTGCGGTCGGTTTCAGTTCTGCGTGGAATATCATGCAGCGCATCTATTCTTCAAGCCCCGATGGGCGGGGGCCGAAGCAAACATTCTGGTAAAGTTTCCTGAAGATTTAAGCAAATTTACGGCCTATAGAGGGTGAGCAAGGTTTCAACACAATTTGAACTAGTGATCTAGTTTTTGATCCAATATGACCCATATTCAAACGCGAATCAGACATCATCAAGGCTAACATTTTGATAAAGTTTTGTGAAGACCCATATTCAAACGCGAATCAGACATCATCAAGGCTAACATTCTGAAAAAGTTTTGTGAAGACCCATATTCAAACGCGAATCAGACATCATCAAGGCTAACATTCTGGTAAAGTTTTGTGAATATTGAAGCAAAACTGTGGCCCTTAGAGGGTGAAAAAGGTTTAAAGAAATATTACCTAGTGACCATGTATTTGACCTGACATGACCCATATTCGAACTTGACCTCGATACTATCAAGAAGATTGAAGCAAATTTGTGGCCTCTGGAGGGTGAACAAGGTTTAACGCAATTTCACCCATATTCGAACTTGACCTCGATACTATCAAGAAGATTAAAGCAAAATTGTGGCCTCTAGAGGGTGAACAAGGTTTTAACACAATTTGACGTAGTTACCTAGTTTTGGACCCGGCATAACCCATATTCGAACTCGACCCTGGTATGATCAAGGAACACATTCTGGTAAAGTTTAATGAAGAATGAAGCAAAACTTAGGCCTCTAGAGGGTGATCAAGGTTCTAAAGAAATTTGACCCAGTCACACAGTTTTTAACCTGACATCCCCCATATTCGAACTTTACCTTGATGTCATCAAGGCAAACATTCTGTTAAAGTTTCATGAAAATTGAAGCAAACTTATGGCTTATAGTTTGAAAGAAACCTGACCTAATGACCTAGTTTGTGATCTGACATGACCCATATTAAAACTTGACCACGATATCAGCAAGACCAACATTCTGGTAAAGCTTCATGAAGATTGAAGCAGAATTGTGGCCTCCACAGGTTGAACGATGTTTTAACGCAATTTGACCTAGTTACCTAGTTTTTGAACCGACATGATCCATATTCAAATTCGAACCAGATATCATCAAGGCAAACATTCTGATAAAGTTTCATGAAGATTGAAGCAAAACTTAGACCTCTAAAGGGTGAACAAGTTTTTGAAGAAAATTGACCTAGTGACCTAGTTTTTGAACTGACATAACCTATATTCAAGCTTGATCTTGATATCACCAAGGCAGACATTTTGGTAAAGATTCATGAAGATGGAAGCAAAATTATTTCTTCTAGAGGGTGTTTTAAAGAAATTTGACCTCTGGCATAACCCATATTTGAAAATGAATTGATATCCTCAAGACAAAAATTCTGGTCAAGTTTCATGAACAATGAGGCAAAACTTTGGCTTCTAGAGGGTGAAAAATTTTAAAGAAATTTGACCTGGTGACCAAATGTTTGACATGACATGATCCATATTCAAAACTTGATATCAAGACAAACATTCTGGCAAAATATCATGACGATTGAAGTAAAACTTGCCTTTAGAATGTGAACAAGGTAAATTTTGAACGACGGACAAAAGCTCACCTTGAGCACTTCGTGCTCAGGCGAGCTAAAAATAACAACAGCAACAAACAAACAAACAAACAAACATGCCCTCATTCCGTATAGCATTTCAAAACGCAGTGAGACGTGACTGCACTTTTAATTTTAGACCCTTCCCTGTTTTAGGTAAGTCGCCTTTAACCCATTTAGTACCGGAAACCCCTAAAGGGGTACCTTGGCAAACAGTGCAGGCCCAGATTAGACGCCGCAGAACGCGGCGTCTGATCAGGGCCTCCACTGTTTGCTAAAAGTTCAGCCCTTTTCCTAATCCTAATTAATTTTGAAGAAAACACAACCTGACACCCCTAAATTTCGAAATGAACTTCTGCTTAAAATAAGGAGGAAGATTCCATTTGGTACAAAAAGGGTTAGTTGATAATTTACATTGGGTGATAAAGTTTTCGTGAGCTCCGTAGTGCATTGCCACAACATCTACATAATGGCATTATCAAACAAGAGTTGTCAGAAGACAACATAGCTCGCCTTTGGGGGCCTAAGATGGATGAGGGCAAGTTATCAAAATTTTTTCTTCTGTAAAAAAGCCCAACAGACTGCAGCAAATGAAAGAGAACAAAACAGGAGCCCTAATCATCCTGTTTTCAAGCCTTTCCACTGTAAAAAAAAAGATGAAAAAGAAATCTATATTTAATAAAATAAATTCTACAAACTTCCAAGAAATAACAAGGCATTACAGACGATACAAATCCACTCCTGCAAGACAAATTAAAAAAAGCCTAGCCAAGCATTTGTGTAAAAATACATTATATCCATCAATAAATGTAGGTACTTATGAGTGATGACGAAGTGTTTCTAAAAATTGCCACAGTGACCTTGACTTTGAGCCCCAGGCCCTGAATATTGAACTGACTCGAGATATTATCATACCCAACATTTGAATGAAGTTATATTTAATTCCATTAATAAATGTGGGCACTAGAGCAATGATTAAGTTTTCTAAAAATAGCCACAGTGACCTTGACCTTCAGCCCCTGACCTGGAAAGTCAAAGTCACTCAAGATATCATCATACCAAACATTTGTGTCGAGTTATATTAAAATCCATCAATAAATGAAGGCACAAGAGCGAAGACAGAGTTTTTCTAAAAATAGCCACAGTGACCTTGACCTTCAGCCCCAGACCCTGAAAGTCAAACTCGCTCGAGAAATCATCATACCCAACATTTGTGTAAAGTTATATTAAAATGCATCCATAAATGTAGGCACTAGAGTGATCACAAAGTTTTTCTTAAAATAGCCACAGTGACCTTGACCTTCAGCCTCAGACCCTGAAATTCGAACTCGCTCGAGATATCATCATACCCAACATTTTTGTAAAGTTATATTAAAATCCATCCATAAATGTAGGCACTAGAGCGATCACAAAGTTTTTCTAAAAATAGCCACAGTGACCTTGGCCTTCAGCCCCGGAACCTGAAAGTCAAAGTCACTCAAAATATCATCATACCCAATATTTGTGTGAAGCTATATTAAAGTCCATCCATAAATAAAGACGCAAGAGCGATGAATAAGATTTTCTAAAAATAGCCATAGTGACTTTGACCTTCAGCCCCAGACCCTGAAAGTCGAACCCGTCGAGATATTATCATACCCAACATTTGTGTGAAGTTATATTAAAATCCATCCATAAATGTAGGCACTAGAGCGATCACAATGTTTTTTTTCGAAAAATAGCCACAGTGACCTTGACCTTCAGCCCCAGACCCTTAAAGTCGAACTTGCTAGAGATATTATCCTACCCAACATTTGTGTGAAGTTATATTAAAATCCATCAATAAATTAAGGTGCAAGACCGATGACAATGTTTGTCTAAAAATAGCCACAGTGACCTTGACCCCGTGACCATGAAAGTAGTGACCTTGACCTTAAGCTCCGGACCCTGAAAGTCAAAGTCACTCGAGATATTATTATACCCAACATTTGAGTGGAGTTATATCAAATCCATCAATAAATGAAGGCGCTAGAGCGATGACAATGTTTTTCTAAAAATAGCCACAGTGACCTTGACCTTGAGCCCCAGACCCGCTATGTTAAAAAAAAAAAAAAAAAGAAAGAAAAAGAAACGTAAAAACAACAACAACAAAAAAAAAAAAAAACAAAAAAAAAAAAAAAAAACATGCCTTCCCCTGGATTTGAACTCACGCAGCTTGTAGGTAAACTTTAACACAGGGAAATAAGGGAGGTAATACAGAGGAAAATATTAACTTCTCAAAAAGTCCAATTGAAGCCAAAAAACCTGAAAAATGAAGTACAAAGATAATGTTAAATATTGTTTTTTACCAATTGTTAATTATATATTCAAAAGAAACTTGTAAAACATCACATATAAGAGCTTGCACGTTAACTTTAACCAAATGCGGACGCCGACGCTGACGCCGGACGCCCGGGGGTATGGCAATAGCTCCCCCTTACTTTCGTAAGGCGAGCTAAAAATGAAGTACAATGATAATGTTAAATATTGTTTTTTACCAATTGTTAATTATATATTCAAAATAAACTTGTAAAACATCACATATAAGAACTTGCAGGTAAACTTTAACCAAATGCGGACGCCGACGCTGACGCTTACGCTGACGCCGACGCCGGACGCCCGGGGGTATGGCAAAAGCTCCCCCCTTACTTTCGTAAGGCAAGCTAAAAACGTATGTATAGTTCAAAAATCCTATGAAAAAAAAGATATCCGAAACCTGCTTCCCCTAAAACATGGAATAGGCTTGTCACGCTTGAACGTTGAACTCTGTACTATAACTGTTGCAAGCACAACAGGCCGTTGCCCTTCTGAAGCCAAACACTGGCCAGACCTCCTAATGCAAAAAGGCTATTTGTCACTTGCTTCCTTATTTTTAACCGTGATACCAGAGTAATGGCGTTCTCCACGTGATTAATCGGAGACAGAGTACCATTTTGATGCGGCAATCTTATCGGACTGCGCGGTGCAATGATGCGTTATTTCTAACGGACTTCCCTATGTAACAGTTAACCTTATAGTATGAAGTCAAAAGGGCTATGGTCTAAAGTGCTTTTCCGATCTCATGCTACCTTAAGTCCTGTGTTATATCCTGGTGCCAGCCAAATGAATCCTGAAATTAAAAGGAGCTATGAATCAGAATTAGAATTTTCTGTTTCTTTTAAGGGGAATCGGAATAACTGACAGATTTTCCCGCCATTTTTCAAAGGGAGACAACTTTAATAATAATAATAATAATAATAATAATAATAATAATCGACTTTATTTATAGAGGTAACACACGAGTACTAGTACTAATCTTCCATGCGACCCTCTTTTTTCCCATTTTCCTGCGTACCAAATCAGTGCTAAGCAATATGGATAAAGTGTCTTACCTAAGGACATAACGGTTGGCGCGCGCTGAGATCGAGCTGGCTACCTATTACTCTTAAAGGATAGAATTTGCTCCTCAGGAGCAATTTTTTTCCTTTAAGAATTGACCCCTATTGACATGGGAGACAAAAATACTTTTGAAGGCGTTGACTCCCCTGAAGGTGTTTCCATTCCCCTTAAATTAAATGAGCCAGTGCATGACAAAACATACAATAAGACATGTGCGCCCAGCGAAGACTCAGATCAGCCTGCGAATCCGCACAGTCTGATCAGAGTTTTCGCTGTGCACTCTAAGGATAACTAAGGGCCCATTGCTCCTTCATGCAGCAAGAGAAGTCTCTGATTAGACTATATGGATGCACAGGCTGATCTGATTCTTCGCTGGGCGCACATGTCTTATTGTAGGTTTTGTCGTGCGCTAGTTCAAATTTTAGTTTTCTTACGCTTTTTAAGCATATGATATAAACAGATCATAATCATCGCCAACACAAGTAGTCCGGCAGAATAGAAGCATATTTTATGTGAACCTGGATTTGAATAGCATAGAAAATGTGTTGATGTTTTTTGAATGTTGAAACCATGAGCATTCAAAATCTGACTGATGACACCTTGTCATCCTTGGGCATTTCGAGAAATTCAAGATGGCGTCCAAGATGGCTTCCAAAATGGTATATATCTATACAATCTGCTATTTTCTTGTATTTTACTAACTTAAATGGCTAGAAACAAAGCAAAAAAAAAAAATGATTGTGTAACGGCAAACATTTACTGTAATTCATACATGAGGATTACCGAATGTATGGAGCCAAAGATGACTGCCACCTTCATAAAATATCTCAAACTATTACAATCCTAATACTGATATGTTTTGCAAAGCTGAAAACAGATTCAATGTGAATTTGTATAAGCAGGATTTGAGAAACGAGGTCTTGTAGGGATTTCTAGGCATTTATATTTAAGATGGAATACAAGAGATGGGTGCCAGGATGGCCAAAACATAATGTATGTAACAACCTTATTGCTGCTGTTGTTTCTTCATATGCTGAGACACTGGATGTTCGCTGAATACATGATGAAATTTTGGCCATGTATTTCAAGTAAATAACAACATTCTAGTATAAATAAAATAAATAAATAAATAAATAAATAAATAAATAAAAAATAAACAAGGACACAACGCCTTCCTATTGTAGCAGTATTAATTTTAAACTTGTCACAATATCTTTGAAGAGATTGTATGATTTTTTTCATCATCTAACTGGCATAACTGAAACCAACCGAACACTTGATACTGGTAATACCGCTTTGAAGGTCTAAGCCGGCCCAGCTAAAGTTGTGCGAGTCAACAACAAAACTTCACTTTTGTTCAGCAGACGCAAGGTCTTAGGATGTCATTTCATTTCACAGCCGGGTAAAAGTCCCAAGGAAGAGAAGCAACGTCTCTATAATGACCTAAACATGTGTCGACGGGGACGTAAAACCTCCATCAAAACAAAACATCATCATCTAAATTCGTTTTTTCTTCTATTTCAGATAGAAAATACTGAATGCATGAAATGGAAGAGTGTTACATTTCAAAGATATACAAGTGCAGTTGTCCTGAATCAAGTGACTATGCTACAGTTGGCCCCCTAAGTATCATCATCATCCTCAACGGGTTTTTGATTAACATGCAGGTACAGGGGCAACGTCCACATAAGTGGGCCCCCTTCCAGGTAGCTGGCTTGCTGCACGCATGGCAGATCTTACACCAGATCTCCAGGCTTGTCTATCATGAGGATCGATAGCAGAGAGCTTCCATTCTCTGCAATCTCTTTCTGTTAGCTGCTTCCAGGTCATCTTGGGCCTTCCTGGCCCCCGCTTTCCACCTACCTGTATGTCATAGGCAGTCTTGACTGCACCGTTGGAGCGTTCCACATGTCCATACCAGCGAAGCCTTCTCTCTTTCAGGATGAGGTCCATGTCCTCAATCCCAAGACGCTCAAGTAACTCACTAGACCTGATGGTGACAGTGTCCTGTGGCTTGACATTGCAGATCTGTCTGATCATTGCCCTGTCATTTCGCTGTAGACGTTGGAGGTTTGGCTTTGTCAATGGCCATGTCTCACTGGCATGGAGCATTGCGCTCCGCACACAAGAGCTATACACACGACCATGTGTCTTGAACGAGAGGTGGCGGGAAGAGAGAACTGGTAGCAACTCCTTGAATTTCTTCCAGGCTGTTTTCACACGTGATGTAGTTGAAAAGTCTCAACCACCCGCTGCAGAGAGCATATCACCTAGGTAGCAAAAGGAAGCTACAACCTCCAGCTTGTCGGATCCGACTTGGACTTCCCTTTTTGTCTGCCATCCAAGGGGCGTGCAGTTCCTTGGCACCGTGTACACCTGTAATCAGGGTCCTCTATCAAGCGTTTGAGCCCACTGCATTTCTTGTGCACCCAGAACTTGCAGCCATTACAAAAGATACTGTTGCTGCCCACTCCAGTGCGACATACAGCGCATGGGAACTGGCCTGTACTCTGCAAGAGGTCCAGACCTGTACCACAGATCATGATCTTTGTCTTTCCTCCATTCACTCTCAGCCCTTTCGCCTCCATTGGGACTTTCCAAGTTAAAAGCCTCCTGACACATTCCTCAAGGGATTCAGCTATGATGACAAGGTCATCAGCATACAGATCCTCCCAGGGGACTCCAGAGCGGAACTCGCATGACAAGGCTTCAAGCACAATGATGAAAAGTAGTGGGCTGAGAACAGAGCCTTGATGAACACCCACCTTCACCTAGAATTCTTCACTGTAACCATCACCAACGCGGACACGGCTCCGAGTATTAGCATACATCCCTTGGACCAGTTTCACAATCCACTCGTCCACTCCAAGTTTTCTTAGTGCCCACCAGATGACTTTCAGAGGCACTCGGTCAAATGCGTTAAAACATTGATACTGATTTATCATTGGAACAACAGACTATTAAAAACTGTAGCAAGAAGTTTCGGAGACAATTTACATCAAGACCTACAGGAATGCTTTGATAATGATAGAGAATATTCCATTCGTACACACAGGACATGCGTTTCAACATACACTTCAAAGCAACAGGTTGAAAGGTTTCTTAAGCGGAAAGGTACCATACTGAAACTACAGGTCTTTCTGTTTCCCCAAGAAAGAGGCGGCGATCAAGTATGCCAGATTTTGATTTTCAAAAGCACTGTTTGTTTTGTGGGGAAACATGTATAGTACTGGAAACAAGGATCCAAAACATCCAGCAAGCTGGCATAAGGCATATTCGTGTAGGACAGTTGGTGATTATGAACATACAGATTTCAAACAACAGATTCTTAAAGTGTGCCAAACTCGTGGTGATAAGTGGGCTGAAGAAATTCGTGTTCGGGTACATGGAGCTGTAAGTGACTTGCATGCTGTCGATGCTAGGTACCATGATGACTGCAAGTTAAACTTTATGTCTCCTCAAAAAGTCTGAGAGGCAGCTACTAGTGCTACAAAATCAGCTGAAAAACATTGATACTGATTTGTCATTGGAACAAGTAATTAGCACCATGTTAGAAAATCAGGGCTGTGTGTGGAACTGAATAGATTTGTTCCAAACTTATAAAGCACAGGTGATATGCTGACACGCAGACAACTTGCAGTCATCATGGTACCTAGCATCGACAGCATGCAAGTCACTTACAGCTACATGTACCCGAACACGAATTACTTCAGCCCACTTATCACCACGAGTTTGGCACACTTTAAGAATCTGTTGCTTGAAATCTGTATGTTCGTAATCACCAACTGTCCTACACAAATATGCCTACGCCAGTGTGCTGGATGTTTGGGAGCCTTGTTTACAGTACATGTTTCCCCACAAAACAAACAATGATTTTGAAAATCAAAATCTGGCATACTTGATCACCGCCTCTTTCTTGGTGAAACAGAAAGACCTGTAGTTTCAGTATATTTCCGTTTAAGAAACCTTTCAACCTGTTGCTTTGAAGTGTATGTTGAAACACCTGTCCTGTGTGTACGAATGGAATATTCTCTATCAATGCATTCCTGTAGGGCTTGATGTAAATTGTCTTCGTACTTCTTGCTAAAGTTTATAATAGTCTGTATACTTTGGGGGCCAGCTGTAGAATAGTCACTTTATTCAGGACACCTGCACTTGTCTATCTTTGAAAAGTAACACTCCTCCATTTCATGCCTTCAGTATTTTCTATCTGAAATGGAAGAAAAAAGAATTTTGATGATGATTTTTTGTTTTGATGGAGGTTTTACGTCCCCATCAGCACATGTTTATGTCATTTTGGAGACGTTGCTTCTCTTTCTTGGGCCTTTTACCCAACTGTGAGATGAAATGATATCCCAAGCCCTTCTGTTTGCTGTAACAAAAGTGAAGTTTTGTTGTTGGACAGTCCGACACACACAACTTTAGCTGGGCCGGCTTAGACCTTCAAAGCGGTATTACCAGTATCAAGTTTTCGGTTGGTTTCAGTTATGCCAGTTAGATGATGAAAAAATCATACAATCTCTTCAAAGACATTGTGACAAGTTTAAAAATAATACTGCTACAGTAGGAAGGCGTTGTGTCCTTGTTTATTGTTTTTTTTTTTACTAGAATGTTGTTATTTACTTGAAATACATGCCCAAAATTTTATCATGTATTCAGCCAACATTCAGTGCCTCAGCATTAAAAGAAACAACAGCAGCAATAAGGTTGTTGCATACATTATGTTTTGGCAGCTTTGCAAGACATATCAGTATTAGGACTGTAATAGTTTGATATATTTTATGAAGATGGCAGCCATCTTGGGCACCATACATTCGGTAACCCCGGCCCCCGCCCATTGGGGCTTGAAGAAATAGATGGGCTCCATGATGCTTCCACGCAGAGCTGAAACCGACTGCACACGAGTACTGGTAAACCGCTTAGCGGATCTAAGTCTGCCCAGGCAAAGCGGTGAGAGTCGGTCCCTCCATGTTTATAAACCCTATTGGTTTCATTGGGCAGCAGGGCTGAGATATTTCATCTCTATGTCAGGTAAACGTCCCACAAAACTGGAAGCAACGTCTCCAAAATGACCTATACAGTGTTGACGGGGACGTTAAACCTCAAACAAACAAACAAACATTCGGTAACCCTCATTGTAGTTAAACAATCTTTTTTTGCTTTGTTTCTAGCCATTTAAGTTAGTAAAATACAAGAAAATAGCAGATTGTATAGATATATGCTATTTAGGAAGCCATCTTGGACGCTATCTTGAATTTCTCAAAATGCCCAAGGATGACAAGGTGTCATCAGTCAGATTTTGAATGCTCATGGTCTCAACATTAAAAAAACATCAAAACATTTTCTATGCTATTCAAATCCAGGTTCAGCTATGGATCTGCCGGACTAAAGTGATAACACTAGACTACACGTAAAAGTTCTATAGAAAAGTTATCGGGGCTTGAAGAAATAAATGGGCTGAATGAGCAGAATCCGACCGCACGCGGGTATTGGTAAACCGCATAGAGGATCTAAGCCTGACCAGACAAAGCGGTGCGAGTTCAAATTATAGGGCTGGGGCCAAAATGCCCCCCCCCCGGGGCCCTTTGGTTTTACATGGGCTTATATAGGGAAAATATTTAAAAACTTTTTTCTCTGAAACCGCAAGGCCCAGGTCTTTGCTATTTGTGTGAAGCATCATCTAATGGACCCCTACCAAGACTGTTCAAATTATAGTGCTGGGGCCAAAAATGGCCCCGCCCCGGGGCCCTTTGATTTGCATGGGCTTATATAGGGAAAATCTTTAAAAATCTTCTCTGAAACCGCAAGGCCCAAGTCTTTGCTATTTTGTATGAAACTTCATCTAGTGGACCCCTACTAAGATTGTTCAAGTTATAGTGATGGGGTTCAAAATGCCCCCGCCCCAGGGCCTTTTGGTTTTACATTGGCTTATATAGGGAAAATCTTTAAAAATCTTCTGAAACCGCAAGGCGAAGGTCTTTGCTATTTGGTTTGAAGCTTCATCTTGTCGACTTCTACCAAGATTGTTCAAATTATAGCCCTGAGGCCGAAAATGTCCCCGCTCTGGGGCCCTTGGTTTTTACATAGACTTTATATAGGGAAAATCTTGAAAAAAATTTCTTCTCTGAAACCCCAAGGCACAAGTCTTTCATACTTGGTATGAAGCTTCATCTAGTGGACCCCTACCAAGATTTTCAAATTATAGTGCTAGGGCCAAAAATGCCCCTGCCCCGGACCCTTTGGTTTGACATAGGATTATATAGGGAAAATCTTTAAAAATGTTCTCTGAAACTGCAAAGCCCAGGTCTTTGATATTTGGTTTGAAGCTTCATCTTGTTGACCTCTACCAAGATTGGTCAAATTATAGCCCTGAGGCCCAAAATACCCCCGCCTCGGGGCCCTCGGGTTTTATATAGACTTATATAGGGAACATCTTTAAAAAACTTCTTCTGTGAAACCACAAGGCCTTTGTTATTCGGTGTGAAATTTCATCTAGTTGACATCTACCAAGATTGTTCAAATTATAGCCCTGGGGCAAAAATGCCCCCGCCCCGAGACCCTTTGGTTTTACATAGACTTATATAGGAAAATCTTTAAAAATCTTCTTCTCTGAAACTGCAAGGCCCATGTCTTTGATATTTGGTATGGAGCTTCATCTAGTGGACCTCTACCAAGATTGTTCAAATTATAGCCCTCGGGGTAAAAGTGCCCCCGCCCCGGGCCCTATGGTTTTACATAGACTTATATAGAGATAATCTTTGAAAATCTTCTTCTCTGAAACAGCAACGTCCAGGTCTTTGATATTTGGTGTGAAGCTTCATCTAGTGGAACCTCTATCAAGATTGTTTAAATTATAGCCCCGAGGCCAAAAATGTCCCTGCCCCGGGGCCAATTGGTTTTACATAGGCTTATTTAGGGACTCACTTGTTACTATTTGGATAAGGGGAGCGATCCAGGGCCATCATGGCCCTCTTGTTTTTTTTTTGTTTTTGTTGTTTTTTTTTGTTTTTGTTTACATCAATTCATTTTCAGCAGAGTTATAGCCCTTTAATGTTTAAAGAAATTGATTGCTCAAATTGATATTTTGAATTGTACTGTGTTGGTGGTGGGGGTGGGGGAGGGGGTGGAGCGGTATTTTAGTAACTTTAAGCCGAGCATTAAATAAGAATTATAACTATAATATAAGAGATTAAGATTCCCATGAGTTATCAACCAATCTGTTTAATTGTTTCAGAGTGGTGTTCAATTACTATCCACTTTATTCATTTTTGTACAAATGATTTTTTAGAGATATTTTTATTTGTTAATTTTAAATTGAAAATCCCTGACCATAGTGTTGATTGACTGCTGAAATGGACATAGTAATAACCATGTCCGTGACTAGGCAGTGCCTAATTTGATAATTTATTTATGTATGTATTTATTTTTTCATTTATCTGACCCAAGGTACGGAGTGGCCAATGTTGGGTACGAAATGACCAAAAACGTTATGTACATAAAAGAAGTGGGTACGAAATGATCAAACCGGGTACGAATTGTCTAAAGTGGGTACGAAATGACCAAACTGAAAAGAAAAACGGGTACGAAATTACCAAAATGGTACGAAATGACTTGCGTAGGAAATCGTGACCGGTTACCCAGGAGATCACTTTAAGATATCTATATGATCTATAAAATAAAGGTATGTTGTGTGTACTCATAAGAATCGCCTCACAGAGGCGTTTCTAATGAGTACAAATAACATACCTTATGTTGTGTGTACTCATTAGAATGGGTACACACACCATACCCTCTCAAAATAAAATAAACTAGAAATGGTGTTTGTCAAACAAAATGCCCCCAATCATATGCTTGCCCCTAAATACCCAATTTTCCAAGGGTCATAACAAAATACATGTGTGTGCATGTATTTGTGTGTGTTCAGACATAAATGTGTGAGTGCATGCATGCATGAGTGTGCGTGAATGCACGTATGCATGTATACATGCATGCATGAGTGCATGTGTGCATGCGTATGTGCTTGCATGCATGCATGCGTGAGTGTGTGTGCATTTATGCATAAGTGTGTGCATGCATGCATGATTAGTGCATGCACATCCATGTATGTATGTGAGTTGCATGCATCATGCATGTATGTATGAGTGTATGGGTGCATGCATGTGTGCTTGCATGCACGCATGTGTGAGTGATTGCATTTATGTATAAGTGTGTGTGCATGCAAGTGTGTGTGTGCCTGCATGTGTACATGCATGTATGAGTGTGTGTGTTCATGCATGCATGTGTGCATATATGCGTGCATGAGTGTTTGTGTGTGCTTGCATGCATGCGTGCGTGGGTGTGTGCATTAATGCATAAGTAAGTACATGTATGCATGAGTAGTACATGTATGTATACGAGTTACATGCATGAGTTTATGTGTGCGTGAATGTGTGCTTTCATGCACGCATGTGCGAGTGATTGCATTTATGTTTAAGTGTGTGGACATGCATGCATGAGTGCATGCACATGCATGTAAGTGAATGCATGTATGAGTGTGTGTGTATGCATGCACGTGTGCATGTATGTGTGCATGTATGTGTGCATGCATGTCTGCATGCAGGTATGCATGCATAGCTGCATTAGTGTGTGTGCATGTGTGCTTGCATGCATGCATGCATGCGTGAGTGTGTGTATGTATGTATTCGTATATTTGCATGCTTGCATGAGTGCATGCATGCATGAATGCATGTGTGTGTGCATGTGTATGTGTTTGTGTGTACATGCATGCATGAGTGTGTGTGCATGCATGTGTGCTTGCGTGCATGCTTGAGTGTGTGCATTTATGCACTAGTGTGTGTACATGCATGTATTAGTGTGCATGTATGCATGCATGCATGTTAGAGTGCAATCATACATGTGTGCATGCGTGCATGCATGTGTATGTACATGTATGTGTGCTTGCATGCCTGCTATGTGAGCGATTGTATTTATGCATACATAAGTGTGTGTGCATGCATGATGGCATGTATATGCATGTGCATGTAAGTATATGTATGAGCATGCAAGCATGAATGCATGCAAGCATGTTTGTGCATGGATGTGTTTGAGTGCTCATGCAAGCATACATGTGAGGACATGCATACATGTGTTCATGCATGCCTGCATGAATGTGTGCATGCATGCATGCGTGTGCATGCAAGCATGCGTGTATGTGTGTGTGCATGCATGCAGGAGTGCATGCACACATGTATGCATGCAAGAGTGTGTGTGCATGAATTTGTGTAAGTTCATGCATGAATGAGTGTGGGTGTGTGTGCATGTATGAATGTGCACATTTATGCATTAGTGCATATTTTGTATGCATGCATACACGCGTATGTCTGCATGCATGCATGAGTGTGTGTGTACATGCATGCATGTGTGTTTGTGTAGGTGCTTGTATATATGTAGGTTTGTTTGAGGTTTAACGTCCCCGTCAACACTGTAAAGGTCATTTTGGAGACGTTGCTTCCAATATTGTGGGACTTTTACCCGACCCTGTGATGAAATGACATCTCAAGCCCTGTCGCCCAATGAAACCAATAGGGTTTATTAGCATGTTCCAGGACAGGCGGTTCCAGGACAGGCTTAGATCCTCTAAGCGGTTTACCAGTACTAGAGTGCGGGCCGGATTCATCTCTGCGTGGAAGCATCATGCAGCCCATATATTTCTTCAAGCCCCTATGGGCGGGGGCTGTGTGTGTGTGTGTGTGTGTGTATGTGTGTGCAGGACAAATGCAATATTCCGACCCACTAACAACTTTGTTGTGCGAGAGGCATAATAACTGTTTTTGTGTGTGTATGAAGAAAAAAAAAAAGAAATGAAAAAAAAAATCTGTCCACCACCGGGGTTGGAACTCACGCCCCTCAGATTCATTGTCCACAAACTGATTTGTAGTCCAGCACTCTATCCACTACAGTGGCACACGGCTCATCAGATCTGCTTTTCACAATGTACGAAGTTCACAATAGTGACAAAGGGTCATAACTCGTGAATTATTTTTCCGAATTTAGTCAAAAGTTAATCAGGGCCCAGGATTACAATCGTGTCTTAAGTTAAGGTCGACTTAACGATTTAAGGAGGAATTCTTATCTTAGTAAAGTATTTCCTTAAAAAGTGCACTCGAAAGCCACCTATTTCATTTACTTAGGTAAGTATTTAACTTCGGATGAAGTCGTAATTTTGACGGAAATTTTCACGAAGATTAGCACGTAAGTTTCAATTACACATTGATGTAGGCGGCCCACAACTTTCCCGCGATCTGTCAAAAATCTCTTCTTCCGTTTGGTTGAATGGAGACAATAGAAAATATGATGGTTTAGTTTCCATTTCACAGCATAAACCAGCATAAATCATGAAAAATATTTTATATACTATAAAACCTGTGTAATTGAAGGATCACACTCGATCTCGATTTGTACTGGCAAACATAGACGGTATTCGACTGGTAGGTTTCGTGAAATTTCCGTGAAATTCCACGTAGGAGTGTGGTGCCTAGTTGTAATAGCTGATCACATGGTCCAATCAAATATTTTATTTGTGTATAGCTCATAAGCGACCGTGGTGCACGAAAGGTTCGACTTTTCCTTCGAATAGAATCGTGCTCCACGATCTTTTATGTATTTGAAAAATAACTCATATTATATAATAATAATATATAAATAATATTTGATTGGACCATGTGATCGGCTATTACAAGAAAGACACCACACTCCTGCGTGGAATTTCACGGAAATTTCACGAAACTTCCCAGTCGAATATGGCCATTGGTCACAAAGTAGACCACGACATTTTCAAAACGCTGTTTCTATGGGGTCCCTTCAGAAACAAGAACTCATACAATATTTGAATATGCAAAGCTCAGTTTTATGGAGTCTAATTTGAATTGAGGTTTAACGTCCCTATCAACACTATGCAGGTCATTTTGGAGACGTTGCTTCCAATTTTGAGAGACTTTTATTCGTCTCTGAGATGAAATGAAACCTCAAGCCCTGTCGCTCAATGAAACCAAAAGGCTTATATGCAGTGGACGGTGCGACTCACATCACTGCCTGGACAGGCTTAGTCCTTCTAAGCTGTTTAAAAGTACTAGGGCATCAGGAAAATACACTTATATAATTCTGACCCCCTTGAACCCAACTTTTATTTTGTAAAACTCGGGTTTAAAGGGGGGGGGTGGGTCGACCTGTTTTTAGCTCACCTGAGCACGAAGTGCTCAAGGTGAGCTTTTGGGATCGGTCTTTGTCCGTCGTCCGTGGGTCCGTCGTCAACTTTTGCTTTAAACAACTTCTCCAAAACTGCTGGACAGATTTTGATCTAATTTCACAGGAATGCTCCTTGGGTGATCCTCTACCAAAATTGCTCAAACTGTTCCGCTCGGGTGAACAAGATGGCCACCAGAGCTAAAAATAGAAAAACCTTTAAACAACTTCTCCTGCTTAACCAGTGGATGGATTTTGAAATTATTTCACAGGAATATTCCTTGGGTGACCTTCTACCAAAATTGCTCAAACCGTTCCGCTCGGGTGAACAAAATGGCCGCCAGAGCTAAAAATAGAAAAAACCTTTAAACGACTTCTCCTTAACCAGTGGATGGATTTTGAAATTATTGCACAGGAATGTTCCTTGGGTGACCCTCTACTAAAATTGCTCAAATTATTCCGCTCGGGTGAACAAAATGGCCGCCAGAGCTAAAAATAGAAAAACCTTTAAAGGACTTCTTCTCCTTAACCAATGGATGGATTTCAAATTACTTCACAGGAATGTTCCTTGGTTGACCCTCTACCAAAATTGCTCAAACCGTTCCGCTCGGGTGAACAAGATGGCCGCCAGAGCTAAAAATAGAAAAACATTTAAACGACTTCTCCTTAACTAGTGGATGGATTTTGAAATTACTTCACAGGAATGTTCCTTGGGTGACCCTCTACCAAAATTGCTCAAACCGTTCCGCTTGAGTGAACAAGATGGCCGCCAGAGCTAAAAATAGAAAAACCTTTAAACGACTTCTTAACTAGTGGATGGATTTTGAAATTACTTCATAGGAATGTTCCTTGGGTGACCCTCTACCAAAATTGCTCAAACCGTTCCGCTCGGGTGAACAAGATGGCCGCCAGAGCTAAAAATAGAAAAACCTTTAAACGACTTCTTCTCCTTAACCAGTGGATGGATTTTTAAATTATTTCACTGGAATGTTCCTTAGGTGACCCTCTACAAAAATTGCTCAAACTGTTCCGCTCGGGTGAACAAAATGGCCGCCAGAGCTAAAAATAGAAAAAATTTAAAGGACTTCTCCTTAACCAACGGCTGGATTTCGAAATTACTTCACAGGAATGTTCCTTGGGTGACCCTCTACCAAATTTGCTCAAACCGTTCCGGTCGGGTGAACAAAATGGCCACCGGAGATAAAAATAGAAAAAACCTTAAAAGGACTTCATCTCCTTAACTAGTGGATGGATTTTTAAATTACTTCACAGGAATGTTCCTTGGGTGACCCTCTACCAAAATTGCTCAAACCGTTCCGCTCGGGTGCACAAGATGGCCACCAGAGCTAAAAATAGAAAAACCTTTAAACGACTTCTCAACTAGTGGATGGATTTTGAGATTACTTCAAAGGAATGTTCCTTTGGTGAACCTCTCCCAAGATTGCTCAAACCGTTCCGCTCGGGTGAACAAAATGGCCGCCAGAGCTAAAAATAGAAAAACCTTTAAAGGACTTCTTCTCCTTAACCAATGGCTGGATTTCGAAATTACTTCACAGGAATGTTCCTTTGGTGAAACTCTACCAAAATTGCTAAAACCATTCCGCTCGGGTGAACAAAATGGCCGCCAGAGCTAAAAATAGAAAAACCTTTAAAGGACTTCTCCTTAACCAATGGATAGATTTCGAAATTACTTCACAGGAATGTTCCTTGGGTGACCCTCTACCAAACTTGCTCAAACCATTCTGCTTGGGTGAACAAGATGGCCGCCAGAGCTAAAAATAGAAAAACCTTTAAAGGACTTCTTAACTAGTGGACGGATTTTGAAATTACTTCACAGAAATATTGCTTGGGTGACCCTTTACTAAAATTGCTCAAACCGTTACACTCCGGTGAACAAGATGGCCATCAGAGCTAAAAATAGAAAAACCTTTAAACAACTTCTTCTCCTTAACTAGTGGATGGATTTTGAAATTATTTCACAGGAATGTCCGTTTGGTGACCCTCTACCAAAATTGCCCGTACTGTTCCGCTCGGGTGAACAAAATGGCCACCAGAGCTTCTCCTGCTTAACTAGTGGATGGATTGATAGCCCTGGGGCCAAAAACGGCCCTGTCCCGGGGCCCACTGGTTTTACATAGGCTTATATAGGGAAAACCTTTAAAAATCTTCTTGTCTGAAACCAGAAGGCCCAGGTCTTTGATATTTGGTATGTAACTTTGTTTAGTGGACCGCTACCAAGATTGTTCAAATTATAGCCCTGGTGCCAAAAACAGCCCCACCCCCGGGGCCCACTGGTTTTACATAGGCTTATATATGGAAAACCTTTAAAAATTTTCTTGTCTGAAACCAGAAGGCCCAGGTCTTTGATATTTGGTATGAAGCTTCATCTAGTGGACCTCTACCAAGCTTGTTCAAATTATAGCCCTGGGGCCAAAACCGGCCCTGCCCTGGGGCCCATTGGTTTTACATAGGCTTATATATGGAAAACCTTTAAAAATCTTCTTGTCTGAAACCAGAAGGCCCAGGTCTTTGATATTTGGTAAGTAGCTTCGTCAAGTAGACCGCTACCAAGATTGTTCAAATTATAGCCCTGGGGCCAAAAACGCCCCCCGCGCCAGGGCCCACTGGTTTTACATAGGCTTTTATAGGGAAAACCTTTAAAAATCTTCTCGTCTGAAACCAGAAGGCCCAGGTCTTTGATATTTGGTATGAAGCGTCATCTAGTGGACCTCTACCAAGATTGTTCAAATTATAGCCTTTGTTGATGTTTGGTATGAAGCTTCACCTTTAAGACCTCCCTCAACATTATGCACATTAAAGCCCTTGGGCCAATAATGGCCCTCCCTGGGGCCAACTTGTTACACTATGGATCAGGTGAGCGATCCAGGGCCATCATGGCCCTCTCGTGTTTTTTCATTATTTCCGCTCTAAAATATAGAATGTGGGTAACCGTTAGAACCGCCGCCTCATCGCGGCGGTTCTAACGTGTACCAACAATCTAGATTTTGAGCAGGAATAAGAAAAATACCACAATTTTTCATCTTAAAAATTTCCCTTTTTTTTTGAGGTAAAATTTATAATGTATTTGTATAGGCGTGTTTACGTAATGTGTGGTCAGTTTCAGTTCTGCATGGAAGCACCATGCAGCCCAATCTGTTTCTTCAAGCTCCGAGGGGCGGGGGCGGAATCGGTTTTATGGAGTCTGTCCATGATTCAACCCTTCTCATGCCGTTAGTCGTATTGAATAATATTCAAACCAATCTGGTAGAGTCGATAATTCAGAAAACAATCAGCTGGACGCCCAAGGGACGCAAGATACACGTCACCTTTGCCCCACCCAACCAGTACACGACGACCACACGCGACCTCCAGTAAACCACTTAAAAGATCTAAGCCTGCCCAGGCAAAGTGGTGCAAGTCGGGCCGTCCATGCATGTTTGTTTGTTTGTGGTTTAACGTCCCCGTCAACACTGTAAAGGTCATTTTGGAGACGTTGCTTTCAATTTTGTGGGACTTTTACCCGACATTGAGATTAAATGACATCTCAAGCCCTGTCGCCCAATGAAACCAATAGGGTTTATTAGCATGGACAGTCCGCCTCGCACCGCGGTTCCTGGACAGGCTTAGATCCTCTAAGCGGTTTACCAGTACTAGTGTGCGGGCCGGATTCAGCTCTGCGTGGAAGCATCATGCAGACCATATATTTCTTCAAGCCCCTATGGGCGAGGGCCGTCCGTCCATGCATATAAATCCCGTCCATGCATATAAATATTGTTGGTTTCGTTGGGCGACAGGGCTTGAGATGTAATTTCATCTCAATGTCGGGTAAAAGTGCGACAATCAATCAAAAAAAAAAAAAAAAAAAAAACTTTGTATTTCATTAATTTTGATATTGAGAATCTTACACAAATGGTCCTTTCATATGAAAGTTACGAAACGGGCCTTCGAATTGGATTTTAAATAGGATTTTATTGCCTTTACCTTGACGATTTGCCAAACAAGTGTACATCGTTGACATACGTTACAGTTGTTCACGCCAAAATAGTTAATATTCACATTTCAAGTGTAAAGCCTATTTTAAACCTATACGCATGTTCATACGTCCATGAACGCATCGAATCGCATGATTTTCAATGACGGCAAGTGTCGCCAGTCTACACCCTAAATCATCGTTCTCTATGATCTCATTGGGCATTGACGACGATAATGCTGTTCCGCTCTTTGTAGAAAAAACAGCGTGTAAATGTTTTTCAGCTTTAACAGTTTGCCTTATAAGCATTCTTTCGCCGAGTGATGAGGAAAAAAGAATGTAAATATAAGAAATATTTTTTTCAGATGTTCATGAAGGTATGAACGACAGCGGGGGGGGGGGGGGGGTCGCTAGCAAAGTTTATATGAACCCCTTTAGAGTTCATTTACTTTGCACGCTACCCTGCCCGTTTATACTTTCATGAACAGCAGAAAAACAAGTCATTTCTTAAATGCACGTGGCGTCATACTATTTCATGATAAAGACGGCATATGAACGTTGTGAACATTGTATGCGTAAATCTAGCAGGGCATAAGCGTAGGAACATGGACCCGATGTGCCACAGGATCAGTTTTTAAAAAACAGACAAAAGTGATATTCGCCGACCCCCCCCCCCCCCCCCCCACACACACACACACACCGCCACACACACACATACACACACCTACCCTGACAAAAACAACCAAGTCGTTTAGGACCTCCTCTCACTTGTAAGAACCTTCCTGCACCAAACAATTAATTATTGCCCTGTCACCAGTATTATATAAAGGGTCTTACACGAGTGGTCGTTTCTGTTTATCATATGACCACTTGAAATTAGATTTTATCGCTTTCAAATTTGACACTTTTCTTCACAGAAAATGCATGGTTGACATGGACGTCGTCATGACGTTACGTAATCCCGCCAAAGTGTTATTACACGTGTGTTCATATGATTTTTATTACACGGCGTTATTGACTGCTTATCAATAACGTCATATGATAAACAGTATTATGTAAAAGGGAGTTTTTACACAGCTCTATTCATCGCACACTTTGACACATAAAGGGAAAAATACATCCCAGTACCTCATTGCGCCTAGAAGCCTCCGTGGTGTAGTGGTTACGCTACTCGCCTTGTAAACCAGGGGTCGCAGGATCGATCCCGGGCTTCTCCAGACTTTCGGATTAGTCTTTAAACCGAAGTCCCGTCTCCATATGACCTTAGCTGTTGGTGGTACGTAAAAATCAATCACTCACTCACCTCATTGCGCCACATGGAGGAAGAAAAAAATGGCACGACCGGGATTCGAACCCAGGGCCTCTCGCATATCAAGAAAACACTGCCGTTTGAGCTACCGAGCATCACTGGTGTTTTCGAGCAAATAAAAGCCCTAAGCTTTGCCGTTATTGAGATATACATTCATGTGTCAAGGTCAAATCTTAAAAGTTAAGGTACCTAACTGGGTTACCTTAAATATTTAAGTATTTTCTTTGGTTAATTATCGACTTAAAAGAATTTCTTTGTAGTTCACTTTATACGACAGTTAAGTAAATACTTAGTTTAAGTAGGTACTTAAAATTTAAGTACGCATTGTAATCCTGGGCCCAGGTCATCTACTCATCACCACCAGTCTATTTACAAACTTTCAAGGCTCTAGCTCTTATAGTTTTTGAGATATTTTGCTGACAAGATTTTATCAAAAAATATTTCAAAGGGCAAGGATTCTTGAAAGGGGCACAATCCGGATGAGAAAAACAAGAGGAGCATGATGGTCCTGTATCGCTCACCTGAGTCTATTCATCACCTTGTTTTTGATCCCACATGACTCATATTCAAACATATTCAAGATCGGCAAGTTTCATGAAGCTTGAACCAAAAATGCAGTCTCAAGTATGTTTTGACCAATTCTGTTTGTTTTATTTGAGGGTCATTTTGGAGACGTTGCTTCCAATTTTCTGGGACATTGAGATGAAAGGCCCGCCCCTTCATGTCTGACAGCATTTATATTTCTGCAGCCTGAAGGTTGATTTCAACCATTTCTAATCTGTAGCATGCTTATAGTGGGGAAATTATGAAATAAAAGTAGGTCGAGTGATGACAATGTTTTTTCTAAAAATAGCCAAAAGAACTTTGACCATGATCCAAACACCCTGAAAATCTGAATTGCTTGAGATACTGTATTATCATACAGAATATTTGTTTAAAGTTATGATTACCCCTAAAAGGCGGGAAAACCCTGAAGGGGTAGCCTGGCAAAGAGCATAGGCCCAGATCAGATGTCGCAAAACATGGCATCTGATCAGGGTCTGCACTGTTTTCTAACAGCATTTTCTGTCAAATAAAATACCCCTCCTGACCAAGGTATTACAAAAAGAGGAAAATTCTGAGCAAGTTTGATGATGATTGGACTAAAACTGTGGCCTCTAGAGTGTTAACAAGGTTTTTCTATGATTTAACCTACTGACCTACTTTTTTACCCCTCATGACCCATATTCGAATTTGACCTAGATATTGTCAAGATGATCATTCTGAGCAAGTTTGATGACAATTAGACTAAAATTTCAGTCTCTAGAGTGTAAACAAGGTTTTTCTATTATTTGACCTACTTTTGACCCCACATGACCCATATTCGAATTTGACCTAGATATTGTTGAGATGATCATTCTGAGCAAGTCTGATGATGATTTGACCTACTGACCTACTTTTTGACCCGACATGACACATATTCGAACTTGACCGAGATATTGTCAGGATGATCATTTTGAGCAAGTTTGAGGATGATTGGACCAAAACTGAGGCCTCTAGAGTGTTAACAAGGTTTTTCTATGATTTGACATACTGACCTATTTTTTGGCCGACTTGACCCATAATCGATCTTGACCGAGATATTGTCAGGATGATCATTCTGAACATGTTTGGGGATGGTTGGACCAAAACTGTGGCCTCTAGAGTGCTAACAAGGTTTTTCTGTGGTTTGACCTACCGACTTACTTTTTGACCCGAAATGACCCATATTCGAACTTGACCCAGATATTGTCAGACTGATCATTCTGAGCAAGTTTGAGGATGACTGGATCAAAACTGTGGCCTCTAGAGTGTTAACAAGGTTTTTCTATGATCCGACCTACTGACCTACTTTTTGACCTGAAATGGCCCATATTCAAACTTGGACGAGATATTGTCAGGATGAACATTCTGACCAAGTTTGAGGAAGATTGGACCAAAAATGTGGCCTCTAGAGTGCTAACAAGGGTTTTCTGTGGTTTGACCTACTGACCTACTTTTCGACCCGACATGACCCATGTTCGAACTTGACCGAGATATTGTCAGGATGATCATTCTGAGCAAGTTTGAGAATGATTGGACCAAAACTGTGGCCTCTAGAGTGCTAACAAGGGTTTCCTGTGGTTTGACCTACTGATCTACTTTTTGACCCGACATGACCCATATTCGAGCTTGAACAAGATATTATCTAGATAATCATCCTGAGCAAGTTTGAGGACGATTGGACCAAACTTGTGGCCTCTTGAGTGTTAACAAGGTTTTCCTTTGATTTGACTTGGTGACCTCTTTTTGACCCGACATGACCCATATTCGAACTTGACCGACATATTGTCATGATGATCATTCTGGCAAAGTCTGATGATGATTGGATCAAAACTGTGGCCTCTAGAGTGTTAACAAGAAAAATTTACACACGCACGACGAACGACGCACGACGACGCCGGACATCTCAGTCACAAAAGCTCACCATGACCTTCGGTCAGGGGAGCTAAAAAAATATCCCCTAATTTTCCATGAGGAATCCATAAATGAAATTTCAAAACCCTAGCATACACGGTTCTCAAGTTATGCTATGCTTCACAAAGCATATAGAGCTACAATATAAAACTACCAATTGAAAAAGACAAAGGGCCATAACTCATTACGTATTCTTCGAAATTTAGTCAAAAGTTAATCAGGTCATGTACTCGTCACAACCAATCTATTCATTAACTTTCAAGGCTGTATCTCTTATAGTTTTTGAGATATTTTGCTGTCAAGATTTTATAAAAAAAAATCAAAGGGCGATAACTCTTGAAAGGGGCATAATCCGGATGAGAACGAAAATACGCTTCCCTAATTTTTCATGAGGAATCCATATATAAAATTTTAAAACCCTAACATACACGGTTCTTAAGTTATGCTATGCATCAAAAGCGTCACGGACGGCCGAACGGACGAACGAAGCAGAATCAATATGCCCCTCCAACTTCCTCAAAGTTGGGGACATAAAAATAACCCATCTAGATGTTATCCTAA
Source organism: Lucinisca nassula (assembly GCA_963580285.1). NCBI lineage: Eukaryota > Metazoa > Mollusca > Bivalvia > Lucinida > Lucinidae > Lucinisca > Lucinisca nassula. The sequence goes on from OY757022.1 coordinate 22,010,207, forward strand.
ATACCGACCAGCTAGCGGTAATGACCCATTTTTTCGTTTCGCGGAGAAACTGCCTAACGCGAAATCGGCTATTTTCTCCGCAAAACAGCGACCAAAGGTAAAAAGAGCGAGAAATTTCTCGCTGAAATTTCTCCCGGTTTCGCGGAGAAAATTCTCGGAGATTCTCGGCGAAAATTTGACCGATTGCTTTCATTGAAAATGAAATTACCCGCGTTTCGCGGAGAAAAAAACACAACTGGGCTTACGTGAAATTTTCGGCTCATTATTATTTCTTCGTTTGTTTGGCGTTGTTTTTGTAAACGAAGGCAATGGTAGTCATTGTTAAATCATAATCAAATATTCTTTCATGTTACACAATTTCATTTTCGTAAGTTATTTCTCCTTTGTATAATTCCTTTTTAAAAGTCTCATGACAAATTTTATTCACAGCACGAAAATACGCCTATTTATTTGTTGCCCGTTTAAACCCCACTTTTAACTAGGGTTTACAGGGGTATATATTATTTATCTAATTTCTGCTCACACAGATTGTGGGTACTTGTTAGAACCGCCTCGCCGAGTCGTTTTAATGTGTACCCAAAATCTTGAGCAGAAATATGAAAAAATGCCAGAATTTTTATCCGAAAATTTTCCGTTTTAGTGGTAAAATTTTACAATATATTTGAATAGGAGAGTTTTCATAATGAGTCGTACATGTAGGTTATTAACACCGTAATGATGTGTGACATTTACCAAAAGCTCCGCTTGATGAACTAGATGGGCTGTATGATGCTTCCACGAAAAGCTGAAACCGACCCGCGTGCGAGTACTGGTAGACTGCTTACAGGATCTAAGCCTGCCCAGGCAAAGTGGTGCGAGTCGGACCGTCCATACTTATAAACCCTATTGGTTTCATGGGGTGGCAGGGCATGAGATGTCATTTCATCTCAATGTCGGGTAAAAGTCCCACAAAATTCGAAGCGACGTCTCCAAAATGTTTGTTTGTTTGTTTGATTTGAGGTTTAACGTCCCCGTCAACACTGTAAAGGTCATTTTGGAGATGTTGCTTCCAATTTTGTGGGACTTTTACCCGGCATTGAGATGAAATGACATCTCAAGCCCTGTCGCCCAATGAAACCAATAGGGTTTATTAGCATGGACGGTCCGCCTCACACCGCAGTTCCTGGACAGGCTTAGATCCTCTAAGCGGTTTACCAGTACTAGTGTGCAGGCCAGATTCAGCTCTGCGTGGAAGCATCATGCAGCCCATATATTTCTCCAAGCCCCTATGGGCGGGAGCCGGTCTCCAAAATGACCTTTACAATGTTGACGGGGACGTAAAAGCTCAAACAAACAAAACCAAAAGCTCAGATTCTCCTAATTTATTTATGATTACAAACTGTCAAATTGGTACAGCAAGCGGTGCGTTGAATGCAAAGTTAGTGACCAGATAAAGAGGAACACGTGAATTCCACCGCAGGCTATGTCTATGTCGTAGACGAACGGACGAAAAACCAGACACCTATATCGCGCCATGCTTCATGCAGGCGCGTGAAAAAGGACATGCTACTTTGCATTCGCACGCATTTTTTGCGCTACCAAGTCTCCTTCCCCGACCCCTCACCCACCCCTAACTAATAAATACGCTTTAAGGATGTCCGTTATCCTCGGGGTGTTTACGGCACTTTCAAGATTATTTCACTCATTTCGAATGGACCGCTAATCAGAGTTGAGCTAAAACCGGAGTAAGACCACCTTCTGTTGCAGATCTTGGCGTCTCATATGTGGCCCAAGCGAGGTGCAAACCACAGCGGAGAGACCTAATGACCCGATGATTAACCCTTTTTGTACCAAATGGAATCTTCCTCCTTATATATACAGGAGTCCATCTTGAAACATAGGGGTGTCAGGTTGTTTTTTTTTCTTAAAAATTTAGTTCGGGAAATGGCTTAAAGTTTTGCAAACAGTGTAGGCCCTGATCAGACGCCGCGTTCTGTGAAGTCTGATCTGGGCCTGCACTGTTTGTCAAGGTACCGCTTTATGGGTTTCTGGTACTGAACGGGTTAAGAGTCAGCGCTCTTACCCACTGGGACACGGGGGCCAGTTACCTTCGGGATGTACAGTAGACTTAACAAGATACCCAGGTTGCATGTCTGTACAAACTTCGCTGATTATCTTGGAGAATTTTGTTGTTCTGCTCCAAGTTAGAGATCAGACTTAACTATTCAGAACTTATTTATATGCAGCCTTGGAATGCTTGCCGCGCAATTTCCCCATATTAACCCTTTTTGTACCAAATGGAATCTTCCTCCGTATATATAGCATGAGTCCATTTCAAAATTTAGGGGTTTCAGGTTGTGTTTTCTTCACAATGTATTAGGAAAATGGCCGAACGTTTTGCAAACAGTGTAGGCCCTGATCAGACGCCGCGTTCTGCGGCGTCTGATCTGCGCCTGCACTGTTTGCCACGGTATCCGTTTAGGGGTTTCCAGTCTGAAATGGGTTAATGTATGAGCAAAATTGAATTGTAAAGGCAAGAAACACAAGCGGGCCTCCGTGGCCTACTCTTAAACATTAGATCTCTAACTCGGGCTACATGTGAGCTTAAGTGTAAACATCAGTGATGTTTAATTACTCGCAGTGTAAGAAAAAGATCAACCAATATGTAGAGTGAGATCAGCGCCCACACATACATGTACAAGCAGGATCCCCGTTTTTATATACATTGAGTTTGATTTTTCTAAAATATTTTCTTGAGAAAAAAATAAAGTACTCCCAATATGGTGAACCGATAGAAAATCAACAGTTTTCAATTTATAAAGCGTTTACACAACAGTAAAAAAAGGAACACAGAAAACATTCATCATGTTCATACTGCGTTGTAGAGTGCATAAGATGCAAATCATTATGATTCCAACCGGATCAAAATCATACTTTAAGATCGCTAGAGTTGTCGATCTTTGTACAAAGAACATGCATTTCGTTATATGCTTCAAACTGTGTGTACCAAATTTTAATGCACGAAAAAAATACATGCACATGAACAAATATACATGTAGGTATAGGCAGATTTCGCGGAGAAACACCGTGAACGTCTTCACCTGTACTAATTGGCTTTCTCCGAGAAAAAGCGATGTTCGCGGAGAAATTTCGCGGCGTTTCGCGGAGAAATTAACCGCTTTGAAACGCGAAATTTTTTTCTTCTCGGAGAAATTTATCGCTTGTTCTCCGAGAAAAAAAGCCTATTATGGCGGAGAAAAAACAAATATGGGTTATTACCAGTAGCTGGTCTGTATATGGATATCTGGAACTTTGGAAAAATTCTCTCAAGGGACTTCAGAACGAGTTCAAATTAGCCATGCATCACGAAAACACGCCTATATAATTTTGACCCCCATGAACCCCACTTGTATATAGTAAAACTGGGGTTTACAGGGGTAATTTTTCTTATTTCTGCTCTACTGTATAGATTGTGGGCATTCGTTAGAACCGCCTCGTTGAGGCGGTTCTAACGAATAACCATAATCTATATTTTGAGCAGAAATAAGAAAAATATCACATTTTTTTCATCTTAAAATTTTCCTTTTTTCGGCGGTAGAGTTTACAATGTATTTATATAGGCGTGTTTTCGTAATGGTAAACGAACTAATCGTGTTTGAGATATCGGGGTTTCACAGTATTTGACTTTTGTCTCTACCAATTAAACGACCTTCCTATTATGTCAAAGAACTTATTGTTTCTCGGTTTGAAATATTCAGTTAAATTTGAGACAGCTTCTGGAGGAATAGTCACTGCCTTCCTGCCTCTATTACCTGTATAGCATGCCATGCCTGTGGACGTAAGATTCGACCTAATGCAGAAAAACCCCTTTTCTTTATTTAAAACAAACATCTCTGGTGTTATGAAGTGATCTAGGCCTAGAAAATCTTCAACTTTTCTCAAAACTGATACAGGATTATATTTCAGTTCACTGCTTTCAATAACTAGAATCTGGCTAAGATTGAAATATTTTAGCCACTGTTCCATGCTTCTGTCATACACTGATAATTCTTTTGCATTTAGAGTAGCCCTACGTTTGTTGTTGTTTACCAGAGTGGGAAATTGGAGCTGCCGAAGAGGTTTATGGAAGGTTAAACCGGAAACTAATCGAGAAATAGGCTCTCTCACTAGCAGAATCAGTTTTATGCTTTCATTAAACGCTTGTATTCTTTCGGGAACAATTTTTGTGTGAAAATACAATGCATGTTTTATAACAGTGATTTGATTCGAGTAACTACAAGGCATGTGCTGTTTTAACCATTCAAGACCTTTCATTTCAGGATTACGAAAGTACTCGATATCATAAAAGTTGTTCGATCTGTAAATTTGAATATGGGGATGCAAGTGCATGAAATCTATTAACTCGCGTGTGCCACATTTTCGCACTCCTATTATTATACACGATGGCAGCCTCCTCCTACAGCTTTCATTCGCCGGTTTAATAAAATTCTTAGAGTGAATAGCATCTATGGAATCACGGACCATTTGTTCTATGGGAAGGCGGTTTTTCTTTTTTAGATGAAGCATATAAGCGCTCGTAGAACTCCCATTTTCGTTCGTTATTGTTGATGATCTTTTGAGGTAGAAATTTGGTAGCTTTGCAAACATCAACGAACTGCCTGAAAGAAAGCATGTAAGCGTATATTGTTGATGCAGAATAATTGAGCCAGCGCACGACAAAACCAACAATAAGACATGTGCGCCCAGCGAAGAATCAGATCAGCCTGCGTATCAATGTAGTCTAACGAGAGACTTCTCTTGCTGCATGAAGGAGCATTGGACCCTTAGCTATCCTTTGAGCGCACAGCGAAGACTGATCAGGCAGCGCGGATGCGCAGGCTGATCTGAGTCTTCGCTGGGCGCACAGGTCTTATTGTAGATTTTGACGTGCGCTGGCTCAGTTACACGGGTGTGAGGGGTGGATAGAAAAATCCGTCCCGAGGGTCACTGTCCGGTATCACGAGGCTTGCCGACTGATGCTGGACAGTGATCCCGAGGGGCGGACTTTTCTATCCACCCTTCACACTCATGCAGGATTCTTATTCTTGTATACCTTCAATTTCTGAGCGTAGATTGTTTAAAACTGCAGTCCATTCGGTTGCCGACGACCGCCATATTGTGTTGACACTAATGTCAAGGAAACGCGCCGTGTCGTCAACCTTAACGACGGTGCTTGTGAGGTCGTATCCAAACAGTGCATTTATCAAACACGCGAGAATATTCCATTTACCCTGCCACTGGTTTAGAACAGAATTTATATCCCAAGCTTAAAATATTGATTTCCTTATCTTTTGTGCAAGAAGATCCTTTGTTCTATACAAAAGTGTTGATATGTTTTTCTTATTTTCCCACGAAAACATAAGTTGTGGTACGAGTACTCATTAGCAGCGCATCGCAGAGGCGCTTCTAATGAATATTCGCAACATACGTGTTTATGGAGATATAAAAAAATATGCCTGATACCCACATTTATCTAAACCTATGCATGCATTTATTCATTTAACTATGTTCTGTGTATTAACCATTATCCTGCTCAGCCCGCATATGTCTTGTGTTCCAAACAATGAAGATCTAGATCAGCTACATTGTTTGCCATTCAGATTGTGAATTTGTAGCAATAATTTGCATCAAGTAATCTGATTGGTTGATAATCAGTAGTGGGTGTGGCATGTATAAATATTCTGCATGTCAAGGGTTAAAAGTTCAAAAGCCCATTACCTTAGTACTTGTTTAAAATCAGTAAAAGGATATCAGTGGTTGTTCGGTATTACATTCCTGAGGGGATGATGTGAAAATTGCCCATTACGAAAATACAATGTAACCTTTATCGCCCCAAAAAATGAAAATTTTAAAATGAAAAATTGTTATATTTTTCTTATTTTTGCTCAAAATACAGATTGTGGGTACTCGTTAGAACCGCCTAATTGCAAGACCCTTACTGCAAGAACGGACATTTATAAAGAATCTTTCTTCCCAGGAACCATTAGAGATTGGAATGCCTTCCCGATTCGATTATTTCGACGGCTGAAGGTGCTGAGGCTTGTGTAGCTAAGTTTACCTCTTTGATTAGAGCTAGGGACTAACTTCTCATATCACAGTTCATGTGGTTCAACTAAGAAAATACATATACCCGCTCATCACGTGAAAAAGTCCGTGAAATAAAGACCCCCTAAACTCCACATTATACAGAGAAAACTGGGGTTTACGGGGTATACATTATTTTTCTTATTGCTGCTCCGAGACGTAAGTTGTGGGTACTCGTTAGAACCGCCTCATTGAGGCGGCGGTTCTAACGAGCACCCAAAACCTATGTTTGGCGTATAAATAAGAAAATTATCACAATTTTCATCATAAAATTACCTTTTTTTGAGGTATGGAAAAATGTACTATACCACACGGAAGTGTAATCGTAATGTTAGGTGTTTTCAGAAGTTCTGAATTTCTGTTTCACCAGCTAACGCCGGTTTGTGAACAGTCGCGTGTGAGCTGTCCTGTTTTCTCATTAAAACGTCCATAACCTTATTAAAACTGTTTAAAATCAGTGGATATCAGTAGTTTTGTCTATAAAATAAACTAGAAATGTTTTCAGAGGAAAATAATTTCTTGCAAACCAGATAAGGATAACCTTGGTTTTAGGGTGGGATAGAAATTCTGTTCTGACCTTAGTGTTCTTACCCAGGAAGAGTGCAAAAATCGAATATTCTCACGTGGTTGATATGCACTGGTTGCAACCACACATGTGCCTTAGTTAAGGTTGACGTCACGGCATGTTACATAACGTCACTAAACGCCGCGGTGGTGTCATCTCAATATGGCGAATGTCGGCACCGAAAGTGACTGTAGTATTGGAATCCATTCTCAGAAATGGAAGGTATGCAAGAAAAAAATTCTACACGGGAGTGGGGGGTGGATAGAAAAATCCGTCCCTCGGGATCACTGGCCGGCATCACTCAGCAAGTCTCTTGATGCCGGAAAGTGACCCTCGGGACGGATATTTCCATCCACCCAACACACCCATGTAGGATTATTTTTGTTGCGCAGAAAATACATAGGCCTAACTCGGGTTCACTGTCCGGCATCACTCGGCAAGCCTCGTGATCCCGGACAGTGGCTCTCGGGACGGATAATTCCATCAACCCCTCACGCCCATGTAAGATTCTTAAGAGTCCTACCACCATGCATATAATTTAAACGACCATTTTACCTTGAAAACTAGGTTTAGGGATGCAAACAAGCCATTTTTGGACATAAATTAACACTTTTCAGGAGCCTGTGACCTTGAGGATGAACGAAATCCAATAAAAATCTTTGGAAGATTGCAATCTCTATTGTACCAAGTTTGACCAACATTCATCAATTCTTAAATGAGACACGGTGCAGACAAGTCATTACTTGCCCAAAATTGACAATTTTCTGGAGCCTGTGATCTTGAAAATAAGGCCAATGTCACCAACATCTAGTCAATTCTTTGGTAGATTGCCAAGCTATATATTGCACCAAATTTGACCGATATTCATAAATTCGTTCATGAGATATGGTAAAGACAAGCCAAAATGAACCGTTTGGGGGGGGGGGGGGGGGTGGAGGTAGGGTGGGGGGTGGGGGTTGTGCCTTTGAAAGTAAGGTCAAGGTCACCAAAATCTAATCAAATCTTTGGTAGGTTGCAACGATATATTGTACCAAGTTTGACTCGTTCATGAGAACGGTGCATGCATGCCAAAACTGACAGTTTTCTTTTAGCGGGGGAGGTGGAGGGAGGAGCTGTGTCCTTGAACTTAAGGTTACGGTCACCACTTTGGTAAGTTGCAATAATATATTGTACCAAGTTCGCCCAAATTTCAATGGTAAGTTCATGCAGACATGCAATTTCTGAGTCAAAATTGAGTTTTGTGGGCTTGTGCCCTCGAAAATAAGGTCCAATTCACCAACATCTACTCAAATCTTTGCTAGGTTGCAATATATGTACCAAGTAAACAATTCGTTCATGTGATTGGGTGTAGACAAATCATTTCTGACCAAAATGACAAATAAGGGGTGGGATGGGGGAGGGGATGCTGTGCCCTAGAAAATAAGGTCAATGTCACCAAAATCTAATCAAATCTCCTGTAGGTTGCAATGATATATTGTACAGTGTGATCAAATTTCATCATTTCGATCACGGGAGAGGGTGCAGACAAGCCGAAATTGACATGTTTTATTTATTTATTTTTTTTTTGGGGGGGGGGGGGGTAGGTGAGGTGGGGGGTTGTGCCCTTGAAAATTAGGTAAAGGTCACCAAAATAAAAACTGAATCTGTGGTAGGTTGCGTATCAAGATTTCATGAGATAGTGTGCAGACAAGCCATTTTTGCCAATGACTATTGAGGGTGGGGGGGGGGGGTGCGACCTTGAAGTAAGGTCAAGGCCATCAAAACCTAATGGCTGTTTTCCTTCATCCGAGTGGTGTAACAATGCAAGTTTGGTCAGAATCAGGAGATATAGTGTTTCAAATAAGCTACGCCGACACCGACGCCAACGCTAACACAAATGGGATCTGCTCCAAAAACAATATGCACCCCCTCACTCTTGGTGGGGGACAAAAATAAATATTACATTCTTGAGATGGTGATAGTGAAAAATGTCACCATTTGGAATATTTATTCCGGCCCGCTCACGGTCGGCCGGATATACGATAGGAATTTCGCAAAGAAATAGCAAAGAAATCCAAAACGTTCCAATTGGCAAAAGGAGCTGTTTCTTGGCTCAGTCTCTTTCAAAACCTGTTGCTGTTGAAAACCTGTCACTTTTGAAACTCGGGTAGTTATTGGCTATGTTAATCTCGGCCAATCAATTATGCTTTTTCTAAGTAGTTTAGGCTTATATATGTGGTTCTGTTTACATCACGATGGTTAAAACTGAAGACGTTACCAGGTTACAACGGATATAGCTAAACAGCGAAAGGAAGCTTCCTTTCGCAAAAGGAAGATTCCTTTCGGGAAAGGAAGATTTTCCCACGAAAGGAAGATATTTATGAGGCCTATGGTGGTATTTTATGCATATGAGGATACTTATGAAACATTTAGGTGGATATTGGATACTTTTGCAAAAAATATAATAAATAATTAATAATAGACAGAATCAGAATTGTTACTTGTGATACGTCAAATGGCATTCATACACCAGACACACGGGCTCAATCTGTAACAACAAGAGGGCCATGATGGCCCTGGATCGCTCACCTGATCCATAGGGTATCAAGTGGGCCCCTGGGAGAGCCATTATTGGCACCGGGCTATAATATGATTAATCTTGGTAGTGGTCTAAAAGGTGAAGCTTCATACCAAATATCAAAGAACGGAGACTTCTGGTTTCAGACAAGATTTTTAAAGGTTTTCCTAATATAAGTCTACATAAACCTTGGGGTCCCCGGAGCGGGCCATTTTTGCCACCAGGGCTATAATTTGAACCATCTTGGTAGAAATCCACAAGACGAAGCTTCATACCAAATATCAAAGACCTTTGCCTTCTGATATCAGACAAGAAGATTTTCAAAGGTTTCATTGCCTTGACTTCTATTTCCTAGGGTATAATTTGAACAATTTAGATGAAGCTTCACCCCAAATATCAAAGACCTGGGCCTTGCGGTTTCAGAGTAGAAGATTTTTTTTTTAAATTTCCCTATATAAGTCAATGTAAAAACGAAAGGCCCCGAGGCGGGGGCATTTTTGACTCAAGGGCTATGATTTGAACAGTCTTGGTAGAAGTCCACTAGATGAAGCTACACACCAAATTTCAAACAACTGCGCCATCATGTTTTGGGGAAGATTTTTAAAGATTTTCCCTGTATAAGCCCATGTAAAACCAAAGGGCCTGCAGGTGGGGGCATTTTTCGCCCTAGGCCTATAATTTGAACAATCTTGATAGAGGTCCACTAGATGAAGCCTCACACCAAATATCAAAGACTTGGGACTTGCGGTTTCAGAGAAGAAGATTTTTAAAGATTTTCCCTGTATAAGTCTATGTAAAACCAAAGGCCCCCGGGGTGGAGGCATTTTTGGCCCCAGGGCTATAATTTGAACAATCTTGGTAGAGGTCCACTAGATGAAGCTTCATACCAAATATTAAAGACCTTGGCCTTGTGGTTTCACAGAAGAAGGTTTTAAATAGTTTTCCTATATAAGCCTATGTAAAACCAAAGGGCCCCGGGGCAGGGGCATTTTGGCCCTAGGGCTATAATTTGAACAATCTTGATAGAGGTCCACTAGATGAAGCTTCACACCAAATATCAAAGACTTGAGCCTTGCGGTTTCAGAGAAGAAGATTTTTAAAGATTTTCCCTATATCAGCCTATGTAAAACCAAAGGCCCCCGGGGCGGGGGCATTTTTGGCCCAAGGGCTATAGTTTGAAAAATCTTGGTAGAGGTCCACTAGCTGAAGCTTCATACCAAATATCAAAGACCTGGGCCTTGTGGTTTCAGAGAAGAAGATTTTTAAAGATTTACCCTATATAAGCCTATGTAAAACCAAAGGCCCTCGGGGCAGTGTTATTTTTGGCCCCAGGGCTATAATTTGAACAATCTTGATAGAGGTCCCCTAGATGAAGCTTCATACCAAATATCAAAGACTTGGGCCTTGCGGTTTCAGAGAAGAAGATTTTTAAAGATATTCCCTATAAGCCTATGTAAAACCAAAGGGCCCCGAGGCGGGGGCATTTTTGGCCCCATGGCCTCTCTAATTCGTTAAGCATGTAACAGATGCTAATTTATTCCGCCATCACCAATATCCATACACCGAGACTGTGATATTGGAAGGTGATCCCAATCTCTCGCCAAAGAGATTAACTTAGTTACACTATTCTCAGAACCTTCAGTAGTGGAAATGATTGAATGGGGAAGGGAATTCCAATCTCTAATAGTCTGAGGTAAGAAATATTCTTTGTAAATATAAGTTCTGAAACGTCAGTTAATTGTGATTTCTACAGCGCCCAGCTAGGTGGGGGTGGGGACAAGGTCATCTGTTGAAATGCTCGCAGCACCCTTTAGACCTTTGTATAACAGTATGCGCCTATTGTCTCTTCTACTTTTCTTGAGAGAATCCCACCTTAATCTTACTAGTATTAGTCATACTCCCAGTTTCGAAGCAGTAATTGCTTATCTAGTAACTCTATTTTGAACTCGGGCCTACTCCGAAGATTCACCATTCTAACACAGCGCGCCTATATAGGCAATGGAAAACAACTGTGTTTTATTTTACAACAAATCACGGCTAGGAAGAGCGTGACAAATGACGTCATTAAAAACTGCCAATTGATGACTTCACTAGTCGATTTCCTTGACGTTAGTCGGTGTAACGTCATTTTCTCGCATCGAAAACGTTAGAAAAGGATGTAAATGCATGTGTTTCAGTCGTTAATTTTAGCGGGATTTCTTCTAACAATGGGGAAAAGTTGTGAGATTTTTAAGGAAACAACAACATTATTGCCGATTTTCAGCGTGTTAGAATCGAAATAGATCAGCTCTAGTCTGTGATTTATTGAGTAATAAATCACAGTTTGTCGGTAAGTTGTAAGTAGACAAATCACGCGCGCTACGCGCTCGTGATTTGTCTACTTTACAACTGACCTCCAAACTGTGATTTATTACTCAACAAATCACAGTTAGAGCTGATCTATTTCTTAATTAGCAACAACTGGCTGTTTTCTATAGCAAAGAAAGGCATAACGATAACACGCATTTTTGACATCTTCAAAATGGCTACTTTCTGACGAAGATTCATGATTTTTTTCTTATTTATACCGAAAACATAGGTTGTGTGTGCTCGTTAGAACCGCCTCACAACCTATGTCTTGGTACAGAAATAAGATAAATAATGTATACCTCCTTAAACCCCAGTTTTCTCTGTATAAAGTGGGGTTTAGAGGGGTGTTCATTTCACGGACTTGTTCACGTGATGGAATGTATCTATTTGAGAGTCTTCCCCCTAATGCCGTAGCCAAATAATTTTGATTTCAGGTGCTCATGAGGGAGTGGTGTCAAAAGCCTCCGCAAAGTCCAGAATAAATGTATACATCTGTGTGTCTATTGAGCCGGGGTTTGTATCACATTCCAAACAACTAGGACATTAGTATTTCTCAGGCTTACTGTGGCTTTTGCATTCAGGCAGACAAAGGATAATGGATACGAAACTCTGGTTCTCCTTCACCTAATGTATAGCTAACATCCTAGTCTACCTATACCATCTTGAAGTTCCACAGAGTCCTCTGTATCTCTAATTTACCGGTAGAAAACACAGTCGTCTTATTTCTGAGTCAATGTCAGCGGTAATATCACTAATGTGCAGGGAGAATAACAGTGGACCAAGAACAGTCCCTTGTGAGACCCCAGACAAAACTAGCGCCCACTCCGGAGATTCACCATTGGCAAGGACTCGCTGTTTTCTTTAGCAAAGAAAGTAATGCATGTATTTGAGAGTCTTTCCCCTAATGCCGTAGCCAAATTATTGGATTCCATGTGCTCATGAGGGGGTGGTGTCAAAATAGATGTGGAGGTAATGATCAGGAATCGATACAATCAACCCACAACTCCCATCAGAGATACCAAAGGGAAAGAAATACAAACATGAAACAACACACCCCAATGGAAACATCAATAGCGGAAAGCCAAAATGACAGTTACTGTCCCACAAAATGGCCAATAGGCTATCCAAAATAGAATAATATAAGCGACACAAACACACAATGAAAAACCATAAAAAAAACCGCAACAGGAGAACCGCCTTGGAACGGTCAACGGAAACGAATTCCACTGGCGGGCTTAAATCGATTTTACATGGCCACAATCCTCACCCCTTACTTCCATCGCGATTTAGACAAATAATTTGTTCAGTCCGCATGAAGGCCTCCAAACATCAGACAAACAATAACAACAAGAGGCCCATGGGCCACAATGCCTTCTCTTCCAAAAGCCTTCTCAAAGTCCGGAATAAATGTGTCCACCTGCGTGTCCATTGAGCCGGGGTTAGTATCACATTCACAACAACTAGGACAATAGTATTTCTTAGACTTAATGTGGCTGTTGCATCCATGAAGACACATGATAACGCATACGAAACACTGGTTCTCCCTCGGCTAAAGTATATATTGACGGTTGGGCTTCCCAATGTTATTTCAGATTTAACAGGTTGAGAAGGTCAAGAAGACAACAGTCAAGCTTGTCGGCAATGGTGATGCCAAACATGCGGATTTAATCTGACCTTGCTTTTGCTTGTGTGTGTGTGTGTGTGTGTGTGTGTGTGTGTGTGTGTGTGTGTGAATTCGGGTTTAACGTCGCTTTCAACAATTTTTCAGTCATATCACGACGGTGTCTGGTTGCGACAGGGAGCTCATTGCTCACTTTTATAGTGCTGCCTCTCTGAAGTATCATGTCCCAGACACATTACATGATACCACACCCAGTCACATTATCCTGACACTGGGTCGACCAGTCCTAGCTCTACCCCGTTAGTCTGAGTGCCAAGCGAGGAGCAGCTAGTACCACTTTTAACGACTTTGGTACGTCGCGGCCCGGGATCGAACCCGGGATCGAACCCGTGACCTCCCGTTCCCCGGAGCGGACACTCTGTCAACTGAGCTCTCGGGGCCGGTACTTTTGCTTGTGAAGTGAATATTTTGAGAGGTGCTGTGACAACCTCGTTGGATATTTAGCCACATTGAACTTCATCTATCTATCTTTTGTTCTTTCTTTATTTCTTCGTATACTGCCTACGCCAAAAGGGCATTTTCGGCAGGTGTACATTACATTTACTCCAGATTTGCAGGATGAAAGCCTACACTGTAATCATGTTACTACGGTAGGGATCTTTTACCTGCGCAGGGGAAGGTTCTCTCTGCACAGGGTACCTCCAGTTAACGTCGCGATCCGAAGGACGGTGCACTTTGACATTCATCTGTCAGCCTATCCAGGTTATCTTGTAGAATGAGGCAGTCATAAAAATATATAGGACGCAGTCGTCAGCAACAACGGATAGATTACTTGATAGAAACATGGAGATCATCAATGGAACACCAAGTAAACGACCGGTTCAAGAACCCACCCTTCAGGTACACCTGACAAAACAGGGAATGATACTTTAAATACCTTATGCTTGGCCATTTAGCACACGTTCATTGTTGCGAGCGCAGAGAGAATGATGCGCTTATCCACCATTGAATGGATCATCATATCATGTAGAAGTCTTATTGATACAAATTTCCTTTCTCCTGCCGACAGGTAGCGACTTAGGTCCCTCGTGCCGTTTTATCTTCTGGTAACGCCTGCTATTGACTCGATGTTCATGTTTAAAATGTCAAAGGTAAGGACGGCGGAAAGAAATCGATGGCAACATACCGGTTATATATTCTTTCACACACCTTGCCAGGAAAAAAAGGTAAAAAAACATCGTGGCCCAGGTGGCAGCTGTAAAGTTTACTTGGGGTAATTCGATGTCCTATAGCACAAGTATTAGCTTTTACAAAACGCTTAGCACAAATTCGTTTGTGTATTTATAGGATTGCATAGTCAAATAACAAAGCTGTTCATGAGTATGCTTTATTAGTGCGCTAGTAAATATGGAAACTTGTATTTTGTTTGATTTGAGGTTTAACGTCCCCGTCAACACTGTTAAGGTCATTTTGGAGACGTTGCTTCCAATTCTGTGGGACTTTTACCCGACACTGAGATGAAATGACATCTCAAGCCCTGTCGCCCAATGAAACCAATAATGTTTATTAGCATGGACGGTCCGCCTCGTACCGCGGTTCCTGGACAGGCTTAGATCCTCTAAGCGGTTTACCAGTACTAGTGTGCGGGCCGGATTCAGCTCTGCTAGGAAGCATCGTGTAGCCCGGAAACTTGTATAATAGCCAAAGATTCCAAAAGTTGATTCCAGTTTCATATATAAACTAAACTAGCAATCTTGCACTATTACAACCAGGAAACGAAAAACAGTTGAACAGATACATCTGCTTTCACATTAACCTTTTTCCAAGTCAGCCAGCAAACATTTTTTTTACAAAAGTGAAAACAAGCGTGGTAGCTCAGTGGTTAGTACACTTGCCTATGATGCTACAGGCCCCCGCTTCGTTTCCCGGCAGCGGTAAGAAAATTGCGGTGTCCGAACATGGTCCACTGGCATCATTTGCAAGGATGAATGCCACAAAGAACATGGATCGGAACATTAACTGGCGCCCCTGTGCAGTAAGACCCATCCCGTGTGCAGGTTAAACAAGTTGGCTTCCTTCTAAAAAGGAATCCAATACGTGGGCTGGCAATTTTTCTAAACTTTGGGTTGTGGATTATTTTTAAAACACATAAGAAAATCAATTCACCAGCAATTTATTTGTAGAAAAAATATATAAATAAAAACAATATGGAAACTATTTGTTGTCTAAAGTATTTTAATTGTCTGCAATTAAAAGAAAAGCAAAGTTTTTAGAATAGCTTATTGGTACTCTTTTTAAACAATAATAATCACATTGTTACAATATCAATACTAAAGCATGATTCGTTGAGAGATGTACAGTCATATACAATTTAAAATGGAAGTTGCTTCTAGATAATTCTTTAATCTGAATGACTTATTACATGCTAAAGTGTATTTTGGTTGGATTTTATTGTTACAGACTAGATTTTGTCTTTAAACAAAAGCGTCTTTTGGCTAGATTTAAAATAATGTAAGTCCTTACTAATACTAGATCTGTCACGAAAAATGATTCACTTGAAGGATAGGATTCTCGCGAAGATTAATATAAAAAATAGCCACCATTTTTTTTTTCTAATTTATGAAAAAAAAAAAAAAAAAAAAACCCACAAGCAAATGGCAGGAATATCTGCACATTATAAAATGCTACAATTTGCTTAAGTCTCATGAAAACATTTCTGTCGTTTAAACCTTCATGTATTTGAAAGTGTTTCAAATTAAACTTAACTGCTCTGTACCGTTCAGTCAATTATGTGACTTATTTAATGCATTGTTTGAGAGCTGTTTCAAAGTCTGACTTCGGCTAAACTAATGTAAATGTTTATTTTACGTCAATTTTCCTATGCGGTTGAATAATCTCAATGTATTAGTAGCATTAGTGCCCACGAATTCCCAAAGTTTTATTGCCCATTGGTGAATGAACATGTATCCAGCTTCAATCTCCATTTGTCTATTTCATTATATATGTAGAACGGCGTCTCGGGTTATAAGTCTTAGTTACATGTTTTTACCTAAAGTTTTACACACAGTTACATGTTTTATTTACCCAAAGAAGGAGACAGCTCCAGACTTCTATTTTAAAAACGGACGATTGTAGTGGATGGCTGATCACGTGATTTGTCCGAGCGCTACTGTAGGTCAATGAATATACATCACAGAATTGTAAAGCTGTCTGATGGATTCTCTTCGTTTATTTATAGAAAATTACTCTGCAACACCGACAGGGATAAGAATCCGAATACCTACATGAATCTTCTTTCACCTAATATGTAAAGCATTGTAATAAATGCAGCTTATAATAAAGGAATGAAATTTTACCGCATTCTGCTTTTTCTAACCGGTAAAAAGTTTATTCCTTGACATTCCCATCACGTTACAAAGTCAAAGTAATATACAACCCTGCAAACATTACTTTATTGAGAGAAAATGTGGAGTGTGCAAGGGGTATTATTCCTCAAAACATTATGATACTACACCCGTGCGACACAGTGCATTCTTTCACATCTCCAAAATGGCTTCTTTTCTGATGAAAATCCTTGATATGTTTTTCTTATTTATACTGCAAACATGGGTTGTGGGCACTCGTTGGGACCACCTCTGCTAGGCGATTCTTACCCACAACCTATGTCTTGGAGCAGAAATAAGAAAATAATGAGTACCCCAAATAACCCCAGTTTTCTCTATATAAAGTGGGGTTGAGGGAGTGTTCATTTCATGGACTTTTCATTTTTGTTATAGTGCGTACATTACACTAACACCCTTGCCGTGAGCACTGCTGTTTAGTAGAAGAGAAAGCAATGATTTCTATGATAAAAAGTGGGTATTGCAGATATAAAGATTAGTATTGTAACTCTGCTAAAAAGACAGTTTAGAATGGCTTCA
This sequence comes from Lucinisca nassula, assembly GCA_963580285.1. Taxonomy (NCBI): domain Eukaryota; kingdom Metazoa; phylum Mollusca; class Bivalvia; order Lucinida; family Lucinidae; genus Lucinisca; species Lucinisca nassula. Next base: position 22,027,321 of record OY757022.1, read on the forward strand.
CTGAGGCGGTTCTAGCGAACCTCCAAGGATCGAGAATAAGGAAAAGAAGACGAATTCTAAAACATGCCACTCTTACTTTTTTATCGCGTGTATGTTAATTTAACATAGTTTTAAACCTGTATTAGAAATGTAAAGATTCAACACCTGTTTTGGGGTCGATTGTTTTACTAAAAGGCAAATCCAAAAATAATGCTGTTGCCCGCGTGACAATCACTGATTTGGGGAAACCAATATAATCATAATAAATAGAAAGCGTTGCGCTATTTTTGTCGTTGTTACATGTAAGTCAGAGCTATCTATATAGTCTGGTCAGGAATCGTGTGCTGGGTTTCTCAAACACTGAATACCCAGATCAGAATGTGGCGCGGAATATGGCGTCTGCTCAGCCGGCTGCTCAGGACTACACTGTTTGCTTAAATACTGGCATTTAAGGGTCAAACTAAATAGGTCAGGCCAAAGCCAGGCTGCCTACGTCATGAAAGGAAAACAGAAACAGTATCTTAATATAGCCCGCGGTCTCTCGCGACGACTTTCGGAAAATACTATTAAAAAAAAACTGTTAGAAAGAAATGGACGTTTGCACATATGTATGCTAAGCCGAACAAAAAAAAAAAGACAATATAACGTTACTTTTCGCTCTTCTGCTTATAACATATCTTAGAACCTAGGAATATTTTAGAGCAAAACTTTTAAAGTTGGTATCGTTATTAGACATACATCATATACCCAGAAAGGAAAGACAGTACACCGCGTCTGATCAGGGTCAGCACTGTTCGCCATACATACAGCAATATTTTCATTTAGAACATGATTCAGGTCCGTACACAAACTCTTTAAAACGTGGAGCGGGTGCGAATTCCGGGTAATTTGCAGAATGTGAAATACTGCATGAATTTGAGATAATTTTCAAAATTAGGAGGGGTGGGTGGGGGTTGTCACTCCTGCGTACTGGCCTGCATTAACAGGTAGAATGAAGAAATTACTTTGTTTAAAAACATTGCACTGAAATCACTGTTATTCAGTAGCTGGGATGCAGTGGTGGGACTGAGCGAGAAAAAGCGAGAGAGGAGAAACTATGACAGTGTGGATCCTGATCAGCAGAAGCATTCGATGGATCTACACTGTTTGCAAAGGAGAAGTTGGATAAAATGTTATATTACATGCATAACAGAGAAATAGACATAATCTTGGTATTTTCCTTTTTGATGAGAAGAAATATTTCCTCTTAGCCGGAGAAATAAATCTCTTTAGCTGGAACTACTTTATGTGCAAGATACAAGATACCGCTTTTGTCAGTGAACACCGTTATATTCAAACGCGGGAATGTATCAGTCACGTCGACGTCATTCATGACGTCATTGCAATGGTGTCTGGGAAGATATCAACAGACGCTCAGAATGCGTGACGTTTGAGTTGGATGCAACTCTTAAACAAAAGAAAACATGGACATGACCATTGAATAGGCTGTACGTTTTGCTTTACTTAATCTCACATTTTACTCGTTTTATCACTGAAACACTTTGTTTCTTCTATGTATGTTTAAAACTGTAGAAAGCGCTTTCAAAATGGCGGCCATCCAGTTTTTCTTCCACCCAGCTTCTGTAACACTACGCTGATTGAACCGTTAACATGAGCTGTAAACAGTCAACGGATCGGAAATTCAGACCCAAAATTCAAGATCCATTCGGTCCTTAAAGTCTATGGAAGCGCATGAAATATACAGATTATTCATTTCTCCTATTTGAAATGTGGGATTAATAAACATCGGAGGTAAAAAATCCGTTTTTTTTTATGGGATTGTTCTACCTCCCTCGGTATTTCAAATAGGAGATATACATGTACCTGTAATAACTTTTCCAGCACATATCAGTGCATATGAGGCTAAGCATTATCAATGAAATATTATAAATCTGTTGAGATGATTGGATATAAGCGTATACAGAAGGGAAATAAACACATTAACAAATATGATAAGTTAATAATTTGGAAAATCTTGAAGGAAAATGCTTCCAGTACAACACCAAGAACGTCATTTATTTTATTATTTTTTTTTCTCTGAATACTTTTCTTATAATGAAGCGATTTAACGAGTACCCACAATCTACGTTATAAAGCAGTGCTTCTGTTGGTTGTTTTTGTCCGCGTGACTATCGCTGGCTATTAACAAAACCCAGGCAGCAGTGTTCAGTCTTCTCCCTGTGCCATCAGAGTGCTGTGTAAAACGTTAAATCTAGACTGGGCTCATGTAAGGGGTATTGACTTATCAATCGACACAAAGAAAATCTGGACTGGGCTCTTGTACAAGGTATTCGCTAATACAGAAACTTCACGCCTGCTGTTTATTGTCGCTGACAATTAACAAAATCAAGGGACTGGTTGTTTATAGCACCTAAGAGGTCAGAGCGCAGTGTAAAAAGTAAATTCTGGGCTGTGCTCGTGCAGGGGGGGGGGGGGGGGTGGTGGTGTGGGGGGGGGGGCTTTGGTAAATAGTGTATACCTGATCAGATGCCACATAACGCGGTGTCTGATCAGGTCTACTCCTACTCTGCTTGCTTAAAATACTGGAATTTAATGTTTCAACGAACAGATCAATTCTCAGTTCAGGATATATTTTCCCAACCCACACTCAGAGACGATCGACCCACCGGTACTCACAGTGCTTTGACTTAATATTTCCCCAACTAAGCTGTTACTGTTACGCAAACAATCCTGCAAATCAACCCAATAAATCTTAAACAATTATGTAGACAGAACTCTACATGGAAATGTGCCTAGCTACATAAAGTGCTTAGTTCAGTCCTAATTAGTTTCTTTGTGTGTTCTTACGTTAGAAAGTCTTGCAAGCTAATGTGATTTTTAGGGCCATAAAAGAGCTGAAACCCACCCGCACACGAGTACTGGTAAACAGCTTAGAGAATCTAAGCCTGCCCAGGCAATGCGGTGCGAGTCGGCCCATCCATGCTAATAAACTCTATTGGTGTCATTGGACGACAGGTATTGAGATGAAGGTAAAAGTCCCACAAATTGGAAGCAACATCTCCAAGTTAGAATCGCCTCGACGAGGCAGTTTTAACAAATACATACCGATCTACTCAATTCTATAGCAATAGTAAGGAAGTTGCATTCACCCTTGCGAAACCTTGCATTTTTGAAAAGCCCCATGAATAAATTCAACGTATGCACTGATCTAATATTTTCAGGTTATCAACCCCAAAACGTCAAAGGAAATGAATACCCCCATTTGCCTAGCTTTCCATAAAAGGCACAAAGAAATATTGAACTTATTTTGCGAAAAGTAGATGACAGAAATCAGCCTGCGCATATGCACAGTCTGGTCAGGGTGTTTGCTGCTTTTGCCAAAATACATGCAGCGAGCAGATGACAATTCTTCCGACTGACAGTGAAGCGCTTGGCATTAATGGGTTATTTACAGTTCAATGTTTATAAACACATTCAAAAGAAGATAAATTCCATTAATTTCAGAAAATTTCTGTAATTATTAGCGTAAAAATGCTTGCTTAATATACTCACCTTATTGTTCTTATCAATATTACCTTATTAGATGAACATATATTACATTTTAAATAGTTTTAAAAGAAATTAATGCATAAAAACTCTAATGAGCCTGAGCTCTAATTTCGTCTGCATCCACAGTACTGGGGTAATGAAAGCGAGGCTGAAATAAGATATTTTACAGCATGTTTTAAAGATAGATTGCAGATTTACTCAGCTGGTCTCTACTAATGAGATAACGACGAGGGAACCAATCTATTGATCCACTTGAAGCAAACGCTTGATTGCGTGGCTGAGAAGCGTCTTGCAAACCTTGATGCTGTTCTATAGACATTTTCCAATCTCGTCCATATTCTTACCTGCGTGGGCGCAAAAATCCCTATCGTAATAACAAGATAACAGTATTATCCTTGTGCGTCCCCAGCTGGAGTATGCTTCAGCCATATGGGACCCCATACAAATAGGAACACCCATAAGGTTGAAATAGCCCCGTTACGTGCAGCTTGATGGACCATGAATGACTATGCCAGAAAAAAAAAACTAACGTCGCTTCATTATTACACAAGCTGGACTGGCAACCCATTGAAGAAAGACTTTCAGTGGCACGTCTTTGTCTTTTCTACAAGATAGTGAACGGCCTTGTGGCAGAGTCCCTTCTTGATTATGTCCAGACTCGTACTCGTAGGATTTCAAAGTACTGTCATTCTTCGACATTTCGTCAAATTTATACTGACAAATATATATAAGTATTCCTTCTTATCACTGAAAAAGACAAGACAATGAATTTTCTAATTCTATCGTAGCCTATGACATGAAAGTAGAATTGTGCAATCAGATGAATGAACTTTTATAAATTCGAAAGGTTATGGTCTTATGGTCTAGATCTTTGTCCTGAATAATACCGATTTATTTATTTTATTTTCGCCGCTTCTGAAACTATTGGGCTGAATGAACGAAATTACACATGGAGCCCCCGGGATTAGAAACTGAAAGTTGTTCATAAGATCTGGGTCTCATGATCAAGACGGTCACCATGCCCATACCCGTAAAAAGTAACAAATCTTCTTTTAGAAAGCTTGAAGCTTGGTATGCTGCATTGGGAGACTGTGGTCCTATCGGATTTATTAACTTATTTTACCTTGCCTAATTCTACGTCAAGATCAACTGTATTTGAATGGAAAAGGGCAAAACAGTGTATTTTCCCCGAAGTTACTTTTTAAAAAAACAACAACATCAAGACACGCAGTTTCATTTTCACTTCATTGCAGCTAGTATTAAGTGTCGTGTGGCAGCGATCGAACGTTTCCAAGTGCTTCATCATAGTATAGATTATATTTCTATTTAAATGAAATCACTGAGCCAATTTTGATGTCTTTAAAAATATATGAAATACTGCTCAAATAATTATCTTAGAGCGTAAGCAGTCCTACGACGTAAACTGGTGCTTTTTTAAGAGTCTTTATAAAATCTGTGTATATTACTTCCCCGTTACTAAAGGCATTTTTTACAACAAATCAGATTTAGTCTCACCTAATTAATGTTACCACCCGATTCATAAATGTGCCAAGAATTATTTTGGATTTGTTTGCTATTCAACAGTTAACGAACCATACAAAATGTTCCATGAAAAAAAATGAAGAAAAAGTTGAAATATTCATTCACAGCTGTTACGTTTATTGATAAAACATGGTAATCGAATGCTTGGCGGGCCGTTTCAGCTTTTTTAAAAGCTATCCTTGTATCAACCTCGGCTGCTCCGCGCTTGATATTCGCCATATTCGATATTAATCATACCCAACCTTTATGTGAAGTTATATTAAAATCAATTGATAAATATACGCCCTTGAGCAATGACCAAGGTATTTTTTTAAACATAGGCACAACGACTTTGACCTTGCCACTACACCACCGACACCCCACCAGCACCAGAAACGTCAAACTTGCTCAATATATCATTCTGAACATTTGTATGAAGTTAGATTACAAGCTATTAATAAATGTAGGCACTAAAGCTATAATGAAATTTTCTAAAATAGCCCAAAAGACCTTTAACCTGAGCACATTTAACCCTTATCTTGCTGTTTACGACAACCCCTATCTTTGCAAACAGTGTAAATCCAGATCAGATGGCTTCTGAATCTGATCAGGATCTACACTGTTTGGCATTCAGTTTATGAATTTGTAGCACTAAATTACATCAAGTAATTTGATTGGTTGATAGACAGAAATGAGTGTAGCTTAAATGAATATTCAGCAAGATAAGGGTTAAATTGTTAAAGCTGAAAGCAAAACTAGAAGTACACGCAAACAATATTCATTTACAGGTCATTAAAATATTTACTTAAAACATGTTTCTTCAACCATTTATACTACCACAGATATTATCATAAGCAACATTTGTTATGGCACACTGACTCATCAACAAATGTAGCCCATACAGCCATGACAAAGTTATTCTGAAAATAGCCAGTGACCGTGACCTCTACCTAAGGACCCTGAAAGACAAACCTGATCAAGATACTATCATACCCAACATTTGTGTGAAGTTATATTAAAATCTATCAATAAATATAGGTGCTAGAGTGATGACAAAGTTTTTCTAAAAATAGCCAGTGACCTTGACGTTAAGGTCATGACCTTGAAAGTTTACCTCGCTTGAGATATTATCATATGCAACATTTGTGTGAATTTACATAAAATTCCGTCAATAAATGTAGGCCCTGGAGCGATGACAAAGTTTTTCTAAAAATAGCCCTTGAGGTCATGACCTTGATAGTCAAACTTGCTGGAGATATTATCATAAGCAACATTTGTGTGAAGATATATTAAAATCTGCCAATAAATGTAGGCGCTAGAGCGATGAAAAAGTTTTTCTTAAGATAGCCACAGTGACCTTGACCTTGAGTTCATGACTGAAAGTCGAACTCACTCGAGACATTTAAAGCAGTATCTATCACCATTTCAAGTCTCAAGTAAATTCATTTGAAGGCAGCCAAGTAATGATCTTAAATCTTCAGTGCAAAAACATAACAGTCCTTTGTCTGTAACCTTGACCCAAAGGTCACAGTCATGTATGACGATGCTGCAGATAAAAACTTTTGACTAGTACCTATCACCAGCCCAAGTATGGACTAAATCTATCAAAAGGTAAATAAGTAATGAGCTCCTAAAAACTTTAACACAAAAACTTTAACATAAGAATTCTAAGTCAGTGGCCTTGATCCCAAGGTTATGGTCATGTGCGCTCATGCTACTGCTAAAAAATTTAGAAAAGTGTCTATAACCACACCGAGTATAAACTAAATCCATCCAAAGATAAAGAAGTAATGAGCTCCTAAAACTTGAACACAAAAACTTTAACATTAAAATTCTAAGTTTGTGACCTTGACGTCGTGGGTGCTGATACTGCAGATAAAAGCTATAGTCCAGTATCTATCACAATACCAAATACGAACGTAATCCATGTTCACATAAAGACAGTTATGAGCAACTTAAAAACTATAACGCAAAAACTTTAACATTTGTTGACGCCGACGCCGGGGGTAGTAGAAAAGCTTACCGAAACTTCGTTCCGGTGAGCTTATAACCAAAAACGTCGTATCAAGACAAAGGTCAATAAATGACCTTAACCTTTGATATTTATAAAAAATCTTTCAACTGATTGCACAATTCTACTTTCATGTCGTAGGCTACGATAGAATAAGAAAATTCATTGTTTTGCCCTTTTTCAGTGAAAAGAAGGTATACTTATGTGTATCCTTGACGAAATGTTGTAAAATGGCAGTACTTTCAAATCCTATGAGTACGGGGCTGAATATAGTCAGGAAGGGGCTCAGCCACAAGGCTATCTTGTAGAAAAGACAAAGACGTGCCACTGGACGTCTTTCTTCAAGGAGTTGCCAGTCCAACATGTACAAAAATGAAGCTACAGTAGAACTTCGATGGCTCGAACACCGATGGCTCGTTTACCATGGATGAGTCGAACCCATTCTTGAGCCCCTAGCGAAATCCTCTACATAAGAACTAGTGGGGGATAGAGATTTTAGTCTTTTAATGTACAAATGTATGCTGTGCGTATTCATTAGAATCGCCTCGATGAGGCGATTCTAATGAGTACACACAGCATACATATTCTTTATGGAACACCGAAAAGATGTCTAAAAGTATCTCGTTATGCCTCCTAGCAGTAACCATCGGTGGCTCGAACTCCCCCTGTCTCGAACAGATTTTCGAGGTTCCAAAGGTGTAATCTTATAATTATGGTAGGGATCTGTTAACCTGCACAGGGGATGGTTCTTCCTGCATAGAGGCGGGGTGGGGTGGGGTGGGGCGCCAGTTAACGTCCCCGATCCGAAAGATGGTGCACTATGTGGCATTCATCCTGTGAAACGATGCCAATGGAGCATGTACGGACAAAGCAGTTTTATTACCGCTGCCGGGAGTCGAACCGGGGTGGGGGTGCCTGTAACATCATAGGCTAGTGTACTAGCCACTGAGCTACCACGCTTGTTATTGAACCGAAAAAGAAACGCAACTCCAAATATAAATGCGAGTATTTGCAGAAATAATCATGTTTGCCAAAAATCGATTTAATGACGCAATAATATAATCATTCCTGAATGTAACTACCATAGAGAGTTCAATTTCCAGTGAGAATGTTTGGAACACAAATCCGTTTTGTCATAGAGGTAGTCATTTTTCACAAGTCCAAAACATAAGCACTTAATAGCGAGTATGTCCTCCGTTTGCATTCAGTCCTCCATGCACACGCCTGGTCATGGACAGGATTCAACGACTGATCTCTGCCCGGGGAATAGCATTCCACTCCTGTATGAGCGCGAGACGCAAGGTTTGACGCGTTGTTGGCGGCTGGGGGGCGGTTACGTGCGCGCCTATCCAAGACGTCCCACAAATGTTCTATAGGAGAGAGATCTGGAGTATACGGAGGCCAGTGCATCACGTCAACGTTGTTTTGCTGAAGAAACGCCATGCTGAGCATTGCTACATGCACCCGAGCGTTATCCTTTTGAAACCCGTACATATGGAACAACTACAGGTCGTAAAACGACGTCAACGTAACGCTGAGCCGTCAAAGATCCATCAATGTATACCATGGGCGTTCTCTGACCATAAGATATGCCAGCCCACACCATATACCACCGCCTCCATAACGATCACGGTCAACCAAACAATTGTCACGATAACGCTCTCCGTCACGCCTTTACACACGTTGACGGCCGTCAGCTCTGTACAACAAGTACCTGGACTCGTCAGAAAACATTACGTTACGCCACTGACGAAGGGGAAACAGGTTTGGCCTATGTTGTGTAAGCCACGCCATTCTAACCTGACGTCGTCGTGGTGTTAATGGCATACCAACGTACGGACGAGGACGTAAGCCAAACTCTCGAAGGCGATTCCTGACAGTATCTGCACTTATTCGATTGTTTTGCGTTCCTGGTGTCATCTGAGACGTCTCGACGGCTGTACGAAACCGATTACGAAGGTGGGTTAGAAGGATGTATCGGTCCTGTCGACGTGTCGTGACGCGTGAACGTCCACTTCTGGACCTGTCATTTGTCGTTCCCGTTCGACTTAGACGCTGGTACAAGCGAGTTATCGTCGATTTACTCACTTGGAAGTTCCTGGCGATGACAGCCTGAGACGCCCCACGTAGAAGCATTTGGACCGCTAGGTTATGTTGATCTTGCGTCAAACGTACCATATTCGGTAGAGAAATTTTACCGGACTTTTGAAACCTAACCTCCAGTTAACACAATATGCCAATATGATGAGGTTACTGTATACATTTAATGTACTGCGCGAGGAAATGTTGAAAACAACGATTTGCCAAGTGGAGCGTTAAACTGTACAGATATCGCCCAAATGTTTTCTGCATAAGAAAGTTTAAAAAGTATGAAAGTAAATCGCAAAATGATTTTTCAGTCAACCTGATGGTTGCATGAAAATCTTTTGGGTTAAAAAGTTGCATTTCTTTTTCGGTTCAGTATATATGGAACTGGAATCAACTTTTTGAATCTTTGGCTATTGTGCAAGTTTCCATATTTTCTGGCACCCTAATACAGATTACTCATAAACAGCTTTGTTATTTGACTTTGCAATCCTATGACTACACAAATTAATATGTGCTAAGCGTTTTGTAAAAGCTAATACTTATGCTATAGGATGATCCATCGAATTACCCCAAGTAAATTTTACAGCTGCCACCTGGGCCACGATGTTTTTTGACCTTTTGTGTGAAAGAATGTATTATGTTCCCTTTCGATATACAATCGAATCTGTTTATTTTCTTACCGCTGTCCCTACCTTTGACGTTTCAAACACGAACATCTAGTCAACGGTAGGATTTTGTTTGTTTGATTTGAAGTTTTACGTCCCCATCAACACTGTAAAGGTCATTTTGGAGACGTTTCTTCCAATTTTGTGGAGTTTTTACCCGACATCGAGATGAAATGACATCTCAAGCCCTGCCGCCGAATGAAACCAATAGGGTTTATAAGCATAGACGGGCCGACTCGCACCGCATTGCCTGGGCAGGCTTAGATCCTCTAAGCGGTTTACCAGTACTCGTGTGCGGGTCGGTTTCAGCTCTGCATGGAAGCATCATGCAACCCATCAATTTCTTCAAGCCCATATGGGCGTGGGCTGAACCCTCTCGATAGGAGAAAGGAACTTTGTATCTATAAAACTTGTACAGGATAGGATGTTCCACTCAAAGGTGGATTAGCAAATCGTTCTCTCGGCACTCGCGACAAGTAACTTGTGCTAAATGGCAAAGCGTATGCTACTTAAAGTCGCATTCCCTGTTTTGTCTGGTGTACCTCACAGGGTCGGTAATTGTACCGGTTCATTAATGATATCCATGATTCTATGATTCTATCAGGTCATCTAATCTGTCGTTGCTGAAGACTGCGTCTGACTGTCTCATTCTACCAGATAACCTGGATAGGCTGGCAGATGAATGCCACTAAGCGCACCGTCCTTCGGATCGGGGCGTTATCTGCGCCCCGCCCCACCCCATCCCCTGTGCAGGAGGAACCATCCCTTGTACAGGTAAAAGATCCCTATCGTAATAACATGATTACTGTGTAGGCTTTCATCCTGCAAATCTGGAGTGTATGTAATGTACACTTGTCGAAAATGCCATTTAGGACAAAGGTAGTTTACGGAGAAAGAAAGAAAGAAAGTTGAAATTCAGTGCGGCTAAATATCCAACGAGGTTGTCACGGCTTCTCTCAAACTGCTCACTTCACAAGCAAATGCAAGGCCAGATTAAATCCGTCAATATTTTGGCATCACCATTGCTGACAATCTTGATTGCTGTCTTCTTGACATTCTCAACCTGTTGAATCTGAAATAACATTGGGATGCCAAAACCGCCGATACATACCTTTGCTGAGGGAGAACCAGTATTTCGTATACATTATCCTTTGTCTGCCTGTTTGCAAAAACCACATTAAGTCTAAGAAATACTATTGTCCTAGTTGTTTTGAATGTGATACAAACCCCGGCGCAATGGACTCACAGGTTGACACATTTTTTCTGGACTTTGAGAAGGTTTTTGACACCACTCCCTCATGCGCACCTGAAATCAAAATATTTGGCTACGGCATTAGGGGGAAGACTCTCAAATAGATACAATCCTTTCTTTGCCATAGAAAACAGCGAGGTGTTTTTAATGTTGAATCTTTGGAGTGGGTGCCAGTTTGTCTGTGGTCTCAAGGGCTGTTCTTGTTCCACTGTTATTCTCCCTACACAATAGTGATATTTCTATTGCCATTGACTCAGAAATAAGACAACTGTGTTTGCTGTCTTGAATTTAGAGATACAGAGAATCAGTGAAACTTCAGGATGCTATAGATAGACACGGAGGTTGGTCACGAAAATGTGGCATGTGATTTCAGTCCGTTACAGATGACTAGGAAGAGAGCCAATAAAATTGAGGCTTCTTACACCTTGGAGGAAATGGCCCTCGGGAATACGGATTCCATTAAATACCTTGGTCTGATAGTCACACACGATTTGAGATTTTTTTTGGTTTGGGTTTTACGGCCCTTTCAAGATTATTTCACTCATATCGAGCCGATCGTTAATCAGAGGTGGGCGAAAACCGGAGTACTCGGAGAAAACCCCCCTGACCTTCCGTTGCAGAACTTGGCGTCTCACATGTGACCCGAGCGAGGCTCGAACCACAGCGGTGAAAGACCTAATGATCAAGAGTCAGCATTCTTAACCACTAGGCCACGGAGGCCCGTACACGATTTGAGATTGAATACACACATTACCAGCATATATACTAAGGCAAATAGATTGATTTCCTGAGGCGAATTCTTTCTCAGTGTCCGGATTATGTAAAAGAGGCAGCATAATAATGCATCACGTGAACATGTCCGTGAAATGAAGACCCCCTAAACCCCACTTCATACAGAGAAACTCGGGTTTAAGGGGGTATACATTTTATTTTCTTATTTCTGCTCCAAGACATAGGTTGTGGGTACTCGTTGGAACCGCCTCACTGAGGCGGTTCTAACGAGCACCCTCAAGCTATGTTTTGAACATTTATAACAAGAATATCAAGGATTTTTATCAGAAAAGTAGCCATTTTGGAGATATGAAAAATGCACCATGTCGCACGGGTGAGTTATAGTAATGCTTGCTCGCAAAATCTTAGAATACGGCAGTTGTATCTGGGAGGCAATGCAGAAATTGAAAAAGTTCAAAATAGAGTTACTAGATAACATAGAGGATCTTGCATGAGTGTTCATGTATATTTGAATTTATTAAACGAGTTGAGGAAAAGGGATAAAATGCGAGGCTCTGCCGAGCATTTTATCCCTTTTCCTCAACGAGTTTAATGAATTCAATAATACATGAGCACGAATGCAAGATTCTTTTTATCATATGACATTTAAAACGCATTTGATTCACGATTGTTGACAAAAATATCAATATTCCGCTGTTAGCAAACGCGACGTCGTTAAGGACGTCGTACATGTAACGTTACGGGACGTATCATGCTAATTTGCATATTTAATCCACTAGTGGATTATCGAAAATATTACATGGCGTTATTACACTCTCAGACGAGACGTCATATGATAAAACCAATTAATGCTTCGAAACTGGGAGTGCGACTGGAATACTAGGAAAACTGGGAGACTCTCAAGAAAAGGAGAAGAGACAGTAGGTTCATACTGTTATACAAAGGTTTAAAGGGTGCTGCCAGCATTCCAACAGATGACCGTGTTCCCCCTGCTGGGGGCTGTAGAAATCACCATTCACTGGCGTTTCAGACCCCTACTGCCAGAACTGACATTTACAAAGAATCTTTCATACCTCAGACCATTAGAGATTGGAATTCCCGTCCAGATTCAATCATTTCCACAGCTGAAGGTGCTGTGGATAGTGTAGCTATGTTTATCTCTTTGGTGAGAGATTGGGACCAACTTCCCATATCACAGGCCCTGGTGTATGATTGTTGGTAATGGCGGAACAAAATAGCATCTGTGACATGCTTAACGAATTGGATTGGCCATCCCTGGTGGCCTGCTATGAACAGTTCTCCTCAGAATCAGAATCAGAATTGTTACTGGTGACACGTCAAATGACATTCATACACCAGGACCTGTGATGTGGGAAGTTAGTCCCTAGCTCTAACCAAAGAGGTAAATTTAGCTACACAATCATCAGCACCTTCAGCTGTCGAAATAATCGAATCGGGAAGGGCATTCCAATCTCTAATGGTTCTGGGGAAGAACGACTCTTTATAAATGTCAGTTCTTGCGCTAAGGGTCTGAAACGCCAACGAATGGTGATTTCTACAGTATCTAGCTGGGGGAACAAGGTCATCTGTTGGAATGCTGGCAGCACCCTTTAGACCTTTGTATAAAAGGATTAGCCTACTGTCTTTTCTCCTTTTCTTGAGAGACTCCCATTTTAATTTTCCAAGTATTCCAGTCATGCTCCCAGTTTCAAAGCAGTAATTGCCTGTTACAAATCTAGCAGCTCTATTCTGAACTTTCTCAATTTCATCGTTAAGGACCACTCCACTGGGGTCCCAGATACAACTACCATATTCCAAGATTGGGCGAACAAGACCTTTATATGCTGCCTCTTTTACATCCTGAGGGCACTGATGAAGATTTCGCCTCAGGAAACCAAGCGTTCTATTTGCCTTAGTACACATGTTGCTAATATGAGTATTCCATCTCAAGTTGTGTGAGATTGTCACTCCAAGGTATTTAATGGAGTCCACATTCTCGAGGACCGTTCCCTCTAAGGTGTAAGAAGCCTCAACTTTATTAGATCTCTTCCTAGTTATCTGCATAATATTGCATTTAACTGGCTGAAATCTCATGCCCCATTTACGTGCCCAACATCCTAATCTATCTATGTCAGCCTGAAGTTTCAATGAGTCATCTGTATCTCTAATTTCCCGGTAACAAACACAGTCATCTGCGAACAGTCTTATTTCTGAGTCAATGTCAGTGGAAATATCATTGATGTACAGGGAGAACAAAAGTGGACCAAGAACGGTCCCTTGCGGGACTCCAGACAAAACTGGAGCCCACTCCGAAGATTCACCATTAACAACAACCCGCTGTTTTCTGTAGCAAAGAAAGGAATCTATCCATTTTAGGGTCTTTCCCCCAATTCCATAACCAAATAACTTAGATTTAAGTAGTTCATGAGGAGGGGTGTCAAAAGCCTTCTCGAAGTCCAGAATAAATGTGTCCACCTGTCCCCCTTTGTCCAAGATTTTTGCCCAGTCATTAATAACTGTGCTTAGCTGAGTTTCACAACTGTGCCTTTTCCTAAATGCATGTTGTCTGTCTGACAAAAGTTTATGTTCGTCCAAGTGGGCCATGATGTTTGAGCAGACTATATGTTCCAGCAATTTACACAGAACACAAGTCAGAGACACAGGGCGATAATTGCGGGCAAGAGCCCTATCTCCTTTTTTGAAGAGTGGACAAATGTTTGCTAAGAGCCATTCTTTGGGGATTTCACCCGTATCAAGAGACTGTTGAAACAAGTGTGCGAAAACTGGACCCAACTCATTTGCTAGTTCCTTTAGGACTCTGGGATGAAGCTCATCAGGTCCTAAGGCCTTACTGGGGTTTAAGCCTTGAAGTAATTTGATCACTCCTGCAGCTGTCACAACAATATTATTCATGAATGGGGCCGATCTTCCAGTTAATGGGACCTCCGTGAACTCAGTTTTATTAAATGCATCATTGAATTGACCAACTAGTTCCTCTGCCCTTTCAGAGTCTGATTCAGCAACCCCGTCCCCTCCTCTTTTATTAAGGGGCGGAATACCTTGCCTGTCTTTCTTCTGGCTATTAATATATCTGTAGAAGTCTCTGGGATTTGCCTTTACATCACCTACCAAGTTATTCACATACAAATCATGCTGATTTTTTATATCAGTCTTGATTTCACGTCTCAAGTTTTCAAATTTTGTCCGGAGTTTACCACTTCCCGTCTTTTTTGCCTTTGCATGAATCTTGTTCCTTCTGCGAATTTTCCTTCTTATCTCTGGAGTGATCCAGGGAATAGAAGATACAGCCCTACTAGTTTTTGAGGGGATATGATTTTCGGCCGAAGTATGAATGAAAGAAGTTATCAAATCAAAATTCTCCTGTACAGACCGAGCATCTGAATGACCATTAAAGTAATTCTCCTTTGCAAATCTGAGTGCATCCTTCCTCATAGTTTCATAGTCACCTTTCTGATATGAGTACACTTTCCTCCGAGGTTTCTTTATTGGTGGGATGTGAATTTTTAAATATCCGGAGACAACATCGTGGTCACTTAGTTTATCTGGGGAATGAATGTCTTCGAATTGTCCTGGCAAAGTCGTAAGGATCAGATCCAATGTGTTCTTATCACGAGTGGGGAAGTTAACAATTTGTTCAAGGCCATGATCGTTCATAATGTCAATTAATATTTGTCCTTCCGACTGACTCAGCATTGTGCCTTGTTTGCTGAGCCTGTCGGGCCAAGCAATGTCTCTGAAGTTGAGGTCACCTAGAACATGTACAGCCGGGAGTTTTTTACCCTTATGCTGCGATTTAATGCAATCCAGTTGGTCTTTAAACAACTGGAAGTTTTCGATTGTACCATTTGGTGGTCGATACCAACTTGCTACGAAGTGGGAAGTTTTATTTGCAAAAACCTTAACCCAGACCGATTCGGTGTCATTCTCAAGTTCCATGAAAGGCATGTGAGGGATGTCTCTATGAATGAGCAACATCACCCCACCGCCATGAGAGTTCCTATCTTTTCTGTACACACAGTACTCACAAGTTTCAGGGAAAAGCTCAGATGTAGTAATTGAACTGTCAATCTTTGTTTCCTGAATAGCAACAATATGAGGTTGAGATGTATCGAGGAAAGCTAAAAGTTCAAGAATTTTCCCTCTAATTCCATTTATGTTTATACTGCAAAGTTTCAAACCTTTCACAAAATTTGACTTAGTTTCATCAGCAGTCGAAGATTTGCCTCTCTTATCCTCTGACAGAGGTTCAAACCTGTTTGGCTTACTCAGTTCTACATATTCATCAAAGAAGGAGTCTGAAAAGTTACAGACCTCACATTTTGGACATATCCAGTGGCAGCTTGAATTTACCAAAGTGCCATATTCTGCATCTGAAATGAAGGAACAGTCAGTGTGTATCCACATTTCACATTGATCACACTGAACGGCTTTGTGGCCATTAAGGACAGCACCACTGCAAAGACCACAGTCAGCTTTGCAGTCTTTGCAATACCAAGTTCCAGCTCTAGATTCAATTTCTAACAATTGACTGTTATCCAAATCAGAACATGAGGAGTGAAAGCGCTTGTTACAGTCCTCACATTCTATCCATTTCTCGGAACCTTTGCAATATTTTTTGCAGAGTCCGCAGCGAAACCTTGGGCCGGGGTTAGTTGAAACTCCTGAAACATTCTTTAAAACATAATTCCTGATACATTGTCTCAACCTGTTTAAGATACCTGAACCCGTTTTATTTGTTTATGCTAAGGTTTTAAGTCCCCATTTACGCTATTAAGGCCATTTTGAAGACGTTCCTTCCGATTTTGTGAGACTGTTACCCGACATTGAGTCAAGCCATATCGCCAAAAGAATCTGCTATGACTTTGCCCCTGTAGAGTAAAAGATGCACTAGTATTAAACAAAACACTGTTCTTTAGGTGTTTGTACGTGTACCAACCAGTCCTTTACAGGGGTGCCCTGTAGAATGTTTCTCCGCAGAACTGTTCTTTCTTGTGATTACCTTCCTTCCTTGGTAGATGCCAAGACTGCAAAGGAGTTAAAAGACCGTATGATGTAGATTTGTGTAAGCATACCTCTGCTAAATAATTGTTTATTCGAAATAGTTTAAAGGATTCATCCAGTAATTTTAGCTAAAATGTAAGTGTAGCCACCCACTTAACCGACGAAATGGTGAGAGACCGACTCAAGACAGGACAGGATAGGAAAACTAACGAACCTTACCGCCTATTGATAAACCCAAACTGCAGTTATATTAAGAAACAAGTTCTCAGGGCGTGTATGTAAAACATGTTTCTTATAAAACATCATATCTTCTCCATCATCATCATGAAAGGAAATATAACTGTCTTAATTGCATGAAAGAGACATCATTATAGACACCATAATGACCTCTATTTTTCAAGTCTTGTGTTAGTCGTCTCAATATTGACGTAAGTCTGCAAGATATGCAAAACAAAACTGTTGTGAAGTGTACATGCTTTTCTGGGTAAGTTAAACAAGACCAACCGCTTCTGAGACACCCGAACAGACTGAGAACCTGATTGTTTCACGTGCGTTACGGTGTTGTAACCTGGTAAGGTCTACAGTTTTAACCATCGTGATTGCTACAGAACCTCCGCTAGGTGGCTGCAGATATTGGCCTAAACTATTTAGAAAGAGCATAATTGATTGGCCGAGCTTAGCATAGCCAATGGCTACCCGAGTTTAAAAAAAGTGACAGGTTTTCAGCAGCAACAGAAATGAAAGACTGAGCAAGGAAACAACTTTTGCCAATTGGAACGTTTTGAGCTTCTTCGCTATTTCTTTGCGAAATTCCTATCGTATATCCGGCCGCCCGTGAGCGGACCGCAACAATTAATTTGCATCCGAGTAGTTATGGAATAATAATTAATACCTCCGACGAGAGGGAGCAATCAATATTGTAAGCGACACGTCGTACTTACCTAATGCACATTCTTATAAAATTGCACGAAGATATTCCCAACGGTTACTGTGTTGCGGTGCATACAAGAACAAGAGCTCCGCAAGCGGGACAATATACATGTACATGTGCGATCGGTTTCAACTCTGCATGGAAGCACAATACAGTCCAATCTATTTCTCCAAGTCCCGTTTGGCGGGGTTCCGTACAATCTGGTTAACAAGTCCGTGCAATAAACACCCTTTTTAACCCCACCTTATCCAGAAAAAGTGAGGTTTACGGGGGTATTCGTTATTTCGCATATTTTTGCTCCAAGACATAGGTTGTGGATACTCGTTAGAACCGCCTCGAGGAGGCGGTTCTAACAAGTACCCGCAACCTTTGTTTTGAGAATCAATAAGAAAAAAAAATCGCACATTTTCATCAGAAAAAGTGACCATTTGGAGATATGAGAAATGCCCTATGTCACACGGATATGTTATCAAAATACAGACTGAGACTTTGTGCGCATGCTCAAAAATCCCTTTTCGTTTGTTGCCATCACGTAAACAAGTCCGTGAAATAAAGACCCCCTAAATCCGACTTTATATAGAAAAAGCTGGGGTTTACGGGCGTAAACATTATTTTCCTTATTTCTGTTCCAAGACATAGATTGAGGGTACTCATTAGAACCGCCACAATGAGGGGGTTCTAACGAGCACCCAAAACCTATGTTTGGTATATAAATAAGAAAAATATCACAGATTTGCATCAGAAAAAATACCGTTTTTTTTTTGAGGTTTGAAAAATGCATTATATCATACGGATGTATTATCGTAATGCCACCCACTCTGCAGTTCTCATTTAAGTGTTACCTTTATTTCCAGTAAGGATATCTGCACCTGCATGGACATCTGCGCCAAACTTCATAAAGCCGCTCGTCAGTTCGATTCTGTACCAGACCAGTGAGGTAATACCAGTCGAAAGGAGAACAATATATGTGTACCATTTATAATTCAACATAGCTCTTGATTTCTGAAAATGAAAAACCATTAATGAGCCAGCGCATGACAAAACCTACAATAAGACAATTGCGCCAATCGAAGACTCAGATCAGCCTGCGCATCCGTATAATTTAACCAGAGACTTCTCCTGCTGCATGAAGAAGCATTGGGCCCTTAGCTATCCTTAGTGCGCACAACGAAGACCCTGATCAGACTGCGCGGATGCGCAGGCTGATCCGAGTCTTCGTTGGGCGCACATATCTTATTGTAGGTTTTTTCATGCGCTGGCTCAGGTGATAACAATCGAAACGAGAACAATAGATGTGTACCATTTATAATTCAACATCGTTCTTGATTTCTGAAAATGAAAAACAAGACATTAGAGCATGTTTAAACTCTAGAACAAAAGATCATTTTATTCTAATAAAAACATACAAAGATATGACTCAAAGTGCCATATCAAGTGACTTGTGATTGCACTGTACTATTCCGGAAAGGAAGATGCAATGATATCTGTTATTTCAAGCCGTTCTTTCGTAATTCACTTAGTCTTATAAATCAGACTCACTAAGTCTTATAAACCAGAATTGTAAGATTGTGTCCTCACTAAATCTTACATGTATAAATCAGAATTGAAAGATTGTGTCCTCACTAAGTCTTATTAACCAGAATTGTAAGATTGTGTCCACTAAGTCTTATAAACCAGAATTGAAAAAATGTGTCCTCACTTAGACTTATAAACCAGAATAGTAAGATTGTGTCCACTAAGTCTTATAAACCAGAATTGTAAACCAGAATTGTAAGATTGTGTCCACCAAGTCTTATAAACCAGAATTGTAAGGTTGTGTCCACTAAGTCTTATAAACCAGAATTGTAAGATTGTGTCCTCCCTTAGTCTTATAAACCAGAATTGCAAGATTGTGTCCTCGCCATCACGTGAACAAGTCCGTGAAATAAAGACCCCTCTAAACCCCACTTTATATAGAGAAAACTGGGGTTTACGGAGGTAAACATTATGTTCCTTATTTCTGTTCCAAAACATAGGTTGTGGGTACTCGTTAGAACCGCCTTACTCGTTAGAACCGCCTCATTGTTCTAACGAGCACCCACAACCTACGTTTGCATATAAATAAGATAAATATCACAGATTTTCATCAGAAAAGTAGCCATTTTGGAGAAATGAAAAATGCACTATGTTGCACGTGTGTGTTATCGTAATGTTAAATCTTATAAACCAGATTTATAAGATCGTGTCCTCATTAAGTCTTATAAACCACATTTATAAGATTGTGTCCTCATTAAGTCTTATAAACCAGATTTTTAAGACTGTGTCCTCAGTAACATTGTGGGTACAACCTTAACAAAATAAACTGGTATGCAAGGTCATCAAAGAGCACCAACTATTTACCCTCCTTTTCAACATCAAGAACATCGCAAATCAATTAACGGGAATGGAACACCGGACACTTTTTCTGCCATTTTTCAAAGGGAGGCAACTTTCGGATCTCCCTGTTCGCTCTTCTATAAGCCCTGTACCACTAAATGGGGTCTACTCTTAAAGGAAAGAATTTTGATTCTCAGAAAGAATTTGCCCGACAGGAGCAAATTCTCTCCTTTAAGTGTTGATCCCTATTTACATGAGAGACAAAAATACGTTTGCAGAAGTTGCCTCCCCTGAAGGTGTATCCATTCCCTCTTAATGCCATGGTTTTGCATTGTCATTATTATTCATATTATTGACATACTACTAATACTCCTTTTTAGAAGCCTCCGTCGTGTAGTGATTACACTACTCGCCGCCTTGTAAACCATGGATCGCAGGATCGATCAAGAACTTCTCCAGACTTTCGGATGAGTCTTTAAAAAGAGGTCCCGTCTCCGTACGACCTTAGCTATTGGTGGGACGTAAAACTCTAACACACTCACTCACTCACTACTGCTACTTAATAATAATAATTATTATTATTATTATTATTATTATTATTATTATTATTATTATTATTATCCAATAAAAGTGTTGGCTTTTATTTATTAAATTCATTTCCGTCACTTAAGCTTCAGGAGAGGCAACTCCTGAAAAAGTATTTTTGTTTCCCATGTCAATAGGGGTCAACTCTTAAAGGAAAAAATTTGCGCCTCATTCAGTGGAACGGTGCTAATAGAAAAGCTAACAGGAAGTCCAAAAGTTGCCTCCCTTACAAAAAATTGCGGAACAATCGGCCAGGTGTTCCCATTCCCCTGAATAACACTTTAGTAAATCCGTTGTTAGGTCAAGAAAGGCCAGCTTTACATCTGAATCCACAACCTACATTTGATATCAGAAACATGTCATTTTATTTCAGTTTTAAAGCCCTTTCAAGATTATTTCACTTAAAAAATCAAATGTTGGCAAAAACAGGATATCCGAAGAAAAAACACGTTCATCCGCTGCAGAACTTTGCGTTTCATACACTCAAGCCAACAGCGGTGACAAACCTAATGTTTAAGGGTCAGCTTTTTTAACCACAGGGCCACTGAGGCCCTTCAAAAAGTCATTTTTTTCAGTCAAGACAGTATTATTATGGATGTTTTTGTTGTGACGAATGGCAAATATATCATCACGAAAACATGCCTATATAATTTTGACCTCCTCGAACGCCACTTTATATAGTAAAACTGGGCTTTGCAGGGGTAAACCTTATTTTTCTTATTTCTGCTCTAAAATATAGATTAAATCAAAAACTAACTTGATCAACATGTGCTATTAATCATAAGAGTTATGTCCCTTTATTACAGAAAACGTTTTTTTTAGTTTTGGTCAGACTTTCCTGAAACTTACTTCCGTAAGGCTGGTTATAAAAAATGGGACGAGTTTAAAACTTGCTAGGTCGGCCTATAAGTCCCAACTTGTGTTCTCTTTGTTGCTAAAGGTGCCTATTTTTGCCTTACCATTAGCTTTGATCATATCATACTGAAGCTTGCAGATAAGATGGACATGGTCTGAACCTTAAAGAGGAAACTCGCTAGATCGAAGTGTTTGAGTGTAAAATGCCATTGCTTGCTGAATTAGCATGTTATCTTTATTATCCATCTTGTGATCAGTATAACTTCATTTAGTTTTGAATTGTTCTTTATCATATGACGTCGCGTCTTAGAGTGTAATAACGCCATGTAATATTTTCGATAATCCACTAGTGGATTTAATATGCAAATTAGCTAGATACGTTCCGTAACGTTACATGTACGACGTCCTAACGACGTCGCGTTTACTAACGGCGGAATATTGATATTTTTGTAAACAAACGAGAATTAAATGCGATTGAAATGTCATATGATAAATAGAATCTTGCATTCGTGCTCATGTATTATTGAATTTATTAAACTCGGTGAGGAAAAGGGGTAAAATGCTCGGCAAAGCCTCGCATTTTATCCCTTTTCCTCAACTCGTTTAATATGAACACTCATGTAAGATCCTCTATTTATAAAACTTGTAGAGAAGGTGGACAGTGACAGAGGGGTGTTGCAAACTGGTCAAAGCATGGTTTTCGGTCATCTGTTTGTCTGCCAGCCCACCACTTCATTCCTCAATTAGCACCTTTACTTGTCATATCTCTGCATGCTGATCTCAACATGTTGTATGCCACCAGTGCATAGATTGATGGACCACATTACGATAACACACCCGTGCGATAAAAGTGCAATTGTTACATCTCCAAAATGACTACTTTTCTGAAGAAAATCTGTGATATTTTTCTTATTTATACTGCAAACATTGGTTGTGGGTACTCGTTAGAACCGCCTCATTGAGGCGGTTCTAACGAATACCCACAACCTATGTCTTGGAGCAGAAATAAGAAAAATATTGTTTACCCCCGTAAACCCCAGTTTTCTCTATATACAGTGGGGTGTAAGGGGGTGTTCATTTCACGGACTTGTTCACGTGATGAGTCCATCTTTTCACACTTTGTAATGATGGTCCTTGACTTCTAAAAGGCCTTTAGGGGTAACCCTTCTTCAGTAACCCTTGGTCGGATATTCCTGTATGTCAAGAGGACATGGATTGTGCTTTAAAAGTTTGCTTTTAGTTAAAGTTTGAAAAATACATTTAGTCTTACACAGAGTTGTGTCCCTTGTTTGCTAAAGCTGCCTATAATTTATCTGTTTGCCGCATGGCTACACCGGATTTAAGGGGAATGGGAAACCTGGCAGATTTTTTCCACCATTTTTCAAAAGGAGACAACTTTTGAAACTTCCTGTTGACTTTCCTACAACCTCTGTCCCATGGAAAAAGTGATCAACTTTTTAAGAGTGGACCCCTATTGAAATGGGAGACAAAACTACTTTTGTATGAGTTGCCTCCCCTGAAGGTGTACCAATTTACCTGAATATGGGTTTTCTTAAACTTGCACGTAACGGATATGTTAAGGGTTATGTCATCCATATTAGAGAGTGTTGAGTTGAGTTTTTTGCGTCTCACCAACAACTAAGGTTATACGAAGACGGGACCTCAGTTTAAAGACTCATCCGAAAGTCTGGAGAAGCCCGGGATCGATCCTGCGACCCCTGGTTTACAAGGCGAGTAGCATAACCACTACATCACGGAGGCTTATTCCATATTAGCGAATGTTATAGACACTGACATTGAGCTACTTTTAAGCACAGGTTGAAATTAAGGACTGCCATGTGCCTTTTTAATTATTTCTACTCAAAATATAAATTATTGGTGCTCGTTCTAACGGGTACCTTTAAGCTATGTCTCGGGGAAGCAATGAGAAGACAACGTGGCTCGCCTTTGGGGGCCTAAGTTGAATGGGGACAATTAAGTTATCAACAAGAGCTCCGCAAGCGGGGCATTATAGGCCCGAGGCAATTTGTAAGATGACGCATATATATATATATATATTGACTGTTGCAAAAAGTTTGGATTTGTGGAATGTAACCAAGGAGCAATATTTGCTCCATATATTCTTACTTGGCACTATAAATAGCCCTCAATGGCTCGAACTACCCGTCTCCAACAAATTGTCGTGGTGGGTAATATTTGGTGGACCATAACCTCAAAATAATAGAGGCATAACTCTGGTAATAAGTGGTTGACTGTATCCTTTAAATGATATGCTCTGCTCCACATCTTAGTCTAAAGTATACGTAAAGTTTCAGCTTCATCAGCTGTAAAATGTGCGAGGCATTATCCGGAAACATAATATGTTTAGAAAAGTATATGAATGGGGAATAACTCTGGCAATATTTGGCAGACTGTAACGTCAAAATAATATGCACTGTTCCACATCATGGTCTTACTATATGTAAAGTTTCAGCTTCATCAGATGTAAAATGTAAGAGGAGTTATACAGCAATTGAATGTTTAGGAAAATCTGTGAAAGGGGTATAACTCTGGTAATATTTGGCAGACCGTAACCTCAAATTAATATCCACTGTTCCATATCATGGTCTTACTGTATGTAAAGTTTCAACATCATCGGATCTAAAATGTAGGAGTTATACGGAAACAAAATGTTAACAGAATTTTTCAAAGGGGCTTAACTCTTATTTGGTGAACCATAACCTCAAAACAATACGAGCTGCCCAACATCATGGTCTAATTATTTTTATCATATGACGTCGCGTCTGAGAATGTAATAACGCCATGTATTTTTTTTTTTTTTTTTTGGTTTGGGTTTTACGGCCCTTTCAAGATTATTTCACTCATATCGAGCCGATCGTTAATCATAGGTGGGCGAAAACCGGAGTACCCGGAGAAAAACCACCTGACCTTCCGTTGCAGAACTTGGCGTCTCACACGTGACCCGAGCGAGGCTCGAACCCACGGCGGTGAGAGACCTAATGACTAAGAGTCAGCGCTCTTATCCATTAGGCCACGGAGGCCCGTCACGCCATGTATTATTTTCGATAATCCACTAGTGGATTAAATATGCAAATAAGCTAGATACGTCCCGTAACGTTACATGTACGACGTCCTTAACGACGTCGCGTTTACTTATGGCGGAATATTGACATTTTTGTAAACAGTCGTGAATAAAATGCGTTTTAAATGTCATATGATAAATAGAATCTTGCATTCGTGCTCGTGTATTATTGAATTTATTAAACTCGTTGAGGAAAAGGGATAAAATGCTCGGCAAAGCCTCGCATTTTATCCATTTTCCTCAACTCGTTTAATAAATTCAATAATACATTATTTGTTTGTTTGATTTGAGGTTTAACGTCCCCGTCAACACTGTAAAGGTCATTTTGGAGACGTTGCTTCCAATTTTGTGGGAGTTTTAACCGACATTGAGATGAAATGACATCTCAAGCCCTGTCGCCCGATGAAACCAATAGGGTTTATTAGCATGGACGGTCCGCCTCGCACCGCGGTTCCTGGACAGGCTTAGATCCTCTTAGCGGTTTACCAGTACTAGTGTGCTGGCTGGATTCAGCTCTGCGTGGAAGCATCATGCAGCCCATATATTTCTTCAAGCCCCTATGGGCGGGGGCATAAAATAATACATGAACACTCATGTAAGATCCTCTATATAAAGTTTCAGCTAAATCGGATGTAAAATGGAGGCGGAGTCATCCGGAAACGAAAAGTTTACAAAAAATTTCAAAGTGACCTAACTCTATAAGTATTTGGTGGACCAGACCCTCGAAACAATATGCGCTGCCCCACAGCATGGTCTAACTATGGATGAAGTTTCAGCTTGATCGGATGTAAACTGTAGGAGGAGTTATCCGGAAACGAAAAGTTTACAAGAAATTTCAAAAGGACATAACTCTTAATATTTGGTGGACCGTAACCTCGAAACAACATGCGCTGCCCCACATCATGAACTAACTATGTATGAAGTTTTAGCTTGATCGGATGTAAACTGTAGGAGGAGTTATTCAGAAACGAAAGTTTACAGACGTACGAACAGACGGACGGACACCGGGGGTGCATAACATAATACGACCGTTTTTCAAACGGGCGTATAAAAATGTATTTTTTCTTCTGTAAAACAGCTCAACAGCCTGCAGCAATTAAAAGAGAACCAGATAGTAACCATAAGATTGTGTTTGATTTAAGATTTAACGTCCCCGACTACACTGTAAAGGTCATTTCGGAGACGTTGCTTCCTAGTTTGTGGGTCTTTTACCCGACATTGAGATGAACTGACATCACAAGCCCAATTAAACCAATAGGGTTTATAAGCATGGACGGACCCACTCGCACCGGTTTTCCTGGGCGAGCTTAGATCCTCTAAGCGGTTTACCAGTGCTCGTATGCGGGTCGGTTTCAGCTCTGCGTGGAAGCATCATGCAGCCCATATATTTCTTCAAGCCCCGATGGGCGGGGGCCGATTACCCATAAGAACCACTGGAGAAGAAATTTTGTTACAAGTAGGGCTGGCTAATCGAAGCTGAAAAGATAATCGATTATCGGTCCTGTCATTGCGATCTATAATCGATTAGTAATCGCTAAGATTTTTGACATTATTTTACACGTCTGGCTTGCTGTCTGGGCATGACTCTTACCATATGTTGCACTTTACCATATGTATATTTGAACAGACAGGCCTGAGCAAACAGTGTAGACCCAGATGAGACGCCGCATAATGCGGCGTCTCACCAGGGTCTGCACTGTTTGCCACTTATCCAGCTATTTTAGGCATAACTTAGGGTAGTAAAATGTACCTATCAAGTAATCGATTAAAAGCAAATCAGAAATGATAATCATTTTTGTGGAATTTATCGATTGATTAATCGATTATACGATTAATCTTGGCAGCCTTAGTTACAAGTGTTTTTGTTTGAAAAAAGTCCAATTTTGCAGCCCCACACCCGCTCGAGATATGATCATACCAACCATTTGTGTGAAGTTCTATTAAATCCATAAAGAGATGTAGGCACTAGAGCGATGACAAAGTTTTTCTGAATATAACCACAGTGACATTGACCTTGCGCCCTAGACCCTGAAAGTTATGTTAAATTATTTTAAACTCCATCAATAAATTTAGACGCTAGAGCAATGACAAGTTTTTCTTAAAAAAAAAAAGGCCCCAGTGACCTTGACCTTGCGCCCGAGACCCTGACAGTTGAACTCAGTCGGGATATCACCATACCCAACATTTATGTGAAATTATTTTAAACTCCATCAATAAATTTAGACACGAGAGCAATGACAAAGGTTTTCTTATAATAGCCACAGTGACCTTGATCTTGAGCTCCTGACCATGAAAGTCAAAGTTACTTGAAGTATCACCA
This sequence comes from Lucinisca nassula, assembly GCA_963580285.1. NCBI lineage: Eukaryota > Metazoa > Mollusca > Bivalvia > Lucinida > Lucinidae > Lucinisca > Lucinisca nassula. The sequence continues at coordinate 22,054,268 of OY757022.1, forward strand.
TACCCAACATTTTAGTGAGGTTATATTTAAATCCATCATGAAATATACGCACTAGAGTGATGACAAAGTTTTTTCTAAAAATAGCCACAGTCACCTTGACCTTGAGCCCCGGACCCAGAAAATCCAACTCACTCGAGATATCATAATACCAAACATTTGTGTGAAGTTATATTAAAATCCATTAATAAATGTAGGGACTAGAGCGGTGACAATGTTTTTCTAAAAATAGCCACAGTGACTTTGACCTTGAGCCCCAGATTGAAGGTAAGTCTGTTGAGCAGCTGTGGTGCGAATTCAAGGAGGCTCTTAATGGGGGTATCAACAAATTTATTCCATCAAGATTTGTTGGTAGTAAGAAGCACTTGCCCTGGATTACCCAATCTATTAAAAGGGAAATACGTAAAAGAGACCACTTATTCCAAAAATTCAAAATGTCAAAAAGTCCGAAAGATAGAAGAGCCTTCTTGAATAGCAAACACGGCGTAAAACAGAAAATAAAGGCAGCACACAACAAATACCTAGAAGACATCCTTGGATTGAATGACCCGACAGCTGATGAGTCCAGTAAGTCAGCATTTTCTAGGAAAAAGTTGTTCAGCTTTTTAAAGAGCTCGAAAACAGACGCACAGGGTATACCTATCTTGAAAAAAGGTGAGTCAACCTACACACAGAATGTTGACCAGGCAAATGTACTAAACGCACAGTTCCATTCTGCATTTTCAGCTAGATCAGCACTTAATATACTGCCTGATGTCATAAGGTGCAGGTTTCCAGTAATGCCAGAGATAGAGATTTCTGTGAACGGAGTTGCCAAACTCCTATCAAACCTAAATTCTGCAAAGGCAGCTGGTCCGGATGCAATCAGGCCTATAGTATTGAAGGAACTCAGTCAGGTTATAGCACCAGTGATTACTGCTATTTTCCAGAAGTCTCTGGATACAGGTATGGTCCCTTCAGACTGGAAAAAAGCCCAAGTCTGTCCTCTCTTTAAGAAAGGTAGCAAACAGGACCCTGCTAATTACCGTCCGATATCACTTACATGTATTTTGTGCAAGACTATGGAGCATATCATTGCTTCTAGTCTCACAAAACATTTCAAACAGAATGACATTTTATATGACCTTCAGCATGGCTTTCGAGAACGAAGGTCATGCGAAACCCAGCTTGTACAGTTGATTGACGACCTTGCACGAAACATGACAGAAGGTAAACAGACAGACCTTATATTGCTAGATTTTAGCAAAGCTTTTGATAAGGTCAACCACCTCAAACTATTATATAAATTGCAGGTACATGGCGTGCAGGGCAGGACACTTGGATGGATTGACTCTTTCCTTTTAGGCAGGAGCCAGACAGTTGTCCTCAATGGGGAGAGCTCGGATGAACTTCCTGTCCTTTCGGGAGTTCCCCAGGGGTCAGTTCTGGGTCCTATCCTGTTTTTACTGTATATAAACGACCTGCCGGAAAACTTACAGTCACAGGTTCGTTTGTTTGCAGACGACACTGCAGTATACTTGGCAGTGCAGGGCCCGGGGGACTCGAAAAAACTTCAGGATGATTTGAATCTGCTTCAAGAATGGGAGAAAGAGTGGGATATGGAGTTTAATCCATCCAAGTGTCAGGTCTTGCATATAACCAGATCTCGTAGTCCTACCAGGTATAACTACACCATGCATGGTCAGACCCTTGATTCTGTTGAGAATGCCCGGTATTTAGGTGTCGACATATCCTCGGATCTGAGCTTCGGTCACCATATCAACAGAATTACCACTAATGCACAAAAAAATCTTGGTTTCTTGAAAAGGAATATAAAAACTACCCATTCTGGAATTCGTGAGGCGGCTTATAAAACTATTGTTCTACCCCAGCTTGAGTACGCCTCTACTTCTTGGAGTCCACACACAAAAAAAGACATTCACAAAGTTGAGATGGTGCAGAGAAGGTCGATTCGTTGGATATGTCACTCGTACTCCTATTATGACAGTGTTAGTCGTATGCAGTCAAACTTAGGCCTCAGGTCACTGGAACAGAGGAGAGCCGATTCGAATGTCATACTGCTATACAAGATAGTCCACGGCATCGTTGCCATTCCACTTCCAGCGTACTTTGAGCAACTTACCAGACAGACACGACATAGCCATCCCTATGCCTTCCGCCAGATACACACTACTGCTAACTATTACAAGTATTCATTTTTTCCATTGTCTATAGTTTACTGGAATAGTCTCCCATCCGAGGTTGTCATGCTGCCTACACTTGACCAGTTCAGTGTGGCAGTTCGGTCCCTGGACCATCGGCTGCCATAACACAACAATAAAGCTGTTTTTAACCTGTTTTTAAATTCTGCACTTTTCTTTTAACACTGTCACCTTTCACTTTTCTTTTTCTGTCCTTGCATCGGATTTTAAGTCGCAATCAACCTGCACATAATCCTCGCGAGGGGGTGCTGCAGTATGGAAAGATAGATAGATAGCCCCAGGCCCTGAAAGTCGAACTCGCTGTTTTTTTTTTTCAAGTTTTTTTTTTTTTTTAATTCCTCCCCCGAGATTTGAATTCACGACCTCTTGATTCAGAGTTCAAAGCCTTATCAATTGCACCACAGAGCTTACAGGTAAATTTTAACCCTTATCTTGCTGTTCACGACAACCCTATCTTTGAAAACAGTGTAGATCCAGATCAGATGCTTTCTGAAGAAGCTATCTGATCAGGATCTACACTGTTTGGCATTCAGTTTATGAATTTGTAGCAATAAATTACATTAAGTAATTTGATTGGTTGATAGACAGAAATGGGTGTGGCTTAGATGAATATTCAGCAAGATAAGGGTTAACACAGGGAAATAAGGGATGCAGATGTAATACAGAAGAATATAAGAATCTTATATGGGTGTGAGGGGTGAATAGAAAAATCCGTCCCGAGGGTCACTGTCCGGCATCACGAGGCTTGCCGAGTGATGCCGGACAGCGATCCCGAGGGACGGATTTTTCTTTCCACCCCTTACACCCATATTGGATTCTTTTTCTTGCATACCTTCCATTTCTATTGCGAATTTTTAATGCTGCTGTCACTTCGGTTAGCGACGTCCGCCATTTTGTGATGACACAACAGGAATGTTTAGTGACGTCACGCATGACGACGCCGCACATGAGGTTGTAATCAACCAGTGCATTTATCAAACACGCGGTTATATTCGATTTGGGGTCGGAACACCAGGGTCAGAACATAAATTTCTATCCCAGGGTAAAATCACGGATTTCCTTGTCTGGTGTGCAAGAACATATTAAACTTCTCACAGGTCAGGTGGTTTTTCTCCGGGTACTCCGGTTTTCGCCCACCTCTGATTAACGATCGGCTCGATATGAGTGAAATAATCTTGAAAGGGCCGTAAAACCCAAACCAAAAAAAAAAAAAAAAAAAACTTCTCACAAAGCCCGGTTATAGGCATTACGAAAACACACCTATACAAATACATTGTTAACTTTACCGCCGAAAAATGTAAAATTTCAGATGAAAAATTTTGATATTTTTCTTATTTCTGCTCAAAATATAGATTGTGGATACTCGTTAGAACCGCCTCAATAGAGCAGAAATAAGAAAAATAAGGTTTACCCCTGAAAACCCCAGTTTTACTATATAAAAGTGGGCTTCAAGGGGGTCAAAAATATATAGGCGTGTTTTCATGGTGAAATATTAACTTCTCACAAAGTCCGGTTATAGTAAAAAAAAATAAAAAAATTGGGAAATATTGAATTTTACCACTAGTTAATTTCATTTGAAAATCAATTTGTAAAACATCACAATTATAGGGACATGATTTTTTTATTATTATGTTGTGCGAACAAGATAAAATCTTGAGCGGACAAGATATTATCTTGTTTGGACAACATATTATCTTGTGCGGACAAGATATAATCTTGTTCGCACAAGATATTATCTTGTGCGGACAACATAATATCTTGTTAGCCTACATATCTTGTGCGCACAAGATATTAAATTGTGCAAACGAGATATCTTGTCCGCACAAGATAATATCTTGTCCGCAAAACATAGATCTTGTGCGGACAAGATATTATCTTGCTCACACAACTTAATATCTTGTGTGCACAAGCTATTATCTGGTCTGCACAAGATAATATCTTGTGCGCACAAGATAATATGTTGTGCAAACAAGATAATATCTTGTCCGCACAAGATATCTTGTTCGCACAACTTCCCAAGATCTATGTTGTGCAATGGTTAACTTTAATCACCACCCCCAACACAAAAAATACAATGAAATAAAAAAAGAAAATAATTAATATAATTCATGAAGTTATATTTCAATGATTCAATACAGCCCCGCCCAAAGGGGCTTGAAGAAATATATGGGCTGCATGATGCTTCCACGCAGAACTGAAACCGACCCGCACACGAGTACTGGTTAACCGCTTAAAGGTTCATAAGCCTGCCCAGGCAAAGCGGTGGGAGTCGGCACGTCCATGCTTATAAATCCGAATCCGAATATGTTGTGCGAACAAGATATTATATTGTGTGCACAAGATATTAAGTTGTACAAAGAAGATATCTTGTGCGCACAAGATAATATGTTGTCCGTACAACATAAATTATGATGTCCGCACAAGATAATATCTTGTCCGCACAACATATCTTGTTCGCACAAGATATTATCTTGTGCGTACAACATATCTTGTTCGCACAACATATTAAAGAACTAGAAATGCGTCCATAGGACACGGATGCCCCCGCCTGAAAATATGTCTGTTCGTATTCATCGATAGAAAGTTATTGACCGTGTTTAAGTTTTGGACCCTTTTTTCACGTTTGACCTCTAAGTTTGACCTTGACCTTGGAGGTAAGGACCTTGGTTTTGTGTGAGGCAGATTGTCTCATGATGGCCAACATTTCTGCCAAATAATTTCAAAATCCATCCAGAGATAAGAAAGTTATTGACCGACCATTTTTTTTACCTTGGACCTCTAACTATGACCTTGACCTTGGAGGTATGGATCTGGGTTTGCACGTGACACATCGTCTCATGATGGTTAATATTTCTTCAAAGTAATTTTAAAATCCATCTAGAAATAAGTAAGTTATTGACTGTGTTTAAGTTTCGGACCTTTTTTTTTACCTTTGACCTCTAAGTATGACCTTGACCTTGGAGGTACGGATCTGGGTTTGCACGTGACACATCGTCTCATGAAGGTCAACACTTCCTCAAAGTAATTTCAAAATCCATCCAGAAATAAGTAAGTTATTGACTGCTTTTAAGTTTCGGACCCTTTTTTTTGGCCTTTGACCTTTAAGTATGACCTTGGCCTTGGAGGTACCAACCTGGATTTTGCACATGACACATCGTCTCATGATGGTTAACATTTCTACAAAGTAATTTCAAAATCCATCCAGAATTAAGAAAGTTATTGACTGCGTTTAAGTTTCGGACCCGTTTTTTGACCTTTAACCTCTAAGTATGACCTTGACCTTGGAGGTACGGACCTGGGTTTTGCACGTGACACGTCGTCTCATGATGGTTAACATTTCTGCCGAGTAATTTTAAAATCCATCAAGAAATAGGGAAGTTATTGACTGCGTTTAGGTTTCGGACGCACGGACACACGGACGCACGGACACACGGACGCACGGACGGACGGACGGACAGGGGCAACGCTATATGCCCTTTCCACCATTCTTCGAATGGCGGGGGCATAAAAATCATGTCCCTTCCCGGGTTCCGTACAATTAAGAGCTTGCAGGTAAACGTTAACCAAATGCTGATATCAACGCCGAATGGTGACGGTGTTGCCGGCACCGGACGCCCCGTGGGTATAGCAATAGCACCCACATAGTTTCGTAAGGCGAGCTAAAAATACCCATGTAAATCCCAGTCTTCTCTGTATAAAGTGGTGAATAGGGTATTTAATTATGCGGACCTTTTAACGTGAAAAGATGTGATCGGACTGTTGCTTCGCCTAACTGTATTTCTGATGCTACACCCCGTCAAGTCTATTTAGGTCATTTTGGAAACGTTTTGTGGGACTTTTACCCGAGAGTGAGATGAAATGAAAACTCAAGCCCTATCTACCAAGCAAACCAATAGGATTTACATGCAGGGCGGTCCGACTCGCACCACTTAGCCTTGGTAGGCTTATCCCTTTTTCAATACATTAGACCTACTAAGCGGTTTACCAGTACTCATTTGCAGTCGGTTTCAGCTCTGGTTGGAGCACCAAGCAGCTCAATATATTTCTCAAAATCCCGATGGACGGAGGCCAACACCTGACTGTACAAACTGGTAAATACTCAGATCGCATGCCCGGATGAACTATAAGAAAACTGGGTGTATTTGCTTGGGAATAACCAATACATTTTCTACCATTATGGACCATTAAAATCGGGGCTAGAAACTTTGAACCCTTTTTCAAGGTCCCCACAGAATATGCAATATTATGGTTGATCAGAACGTTGACGTATTTCTAGAAAAATAACCTATTAGGGAGTAATCATAAAAGTATTTTGTTGTTTACAGAAAAATAAAATGAAAATTCATTTTGTCAGAAAAAAATACCTTTTAAAATGATCTATTTTTGAACATCTAAATCTCCATTGTCATCCTTCAGAAACATATTTTTACGTCAACATATAGTATAGTCCGTCTTTTCCAGCAACATCGAGAACTTTTTTTTTTATACCCGCTTTTTCGAAGAAAAATCGGTTATATTGTTTTCGTACCAGAGTTGAGTGGTCGTCCGTCCGTCAGTCCGTCACGTTTCTTGTAAATGGATCTCCTCTGCAACCACTCAAGTTACACTTTGAAACTTTGCATGTTGATAGTACATGGTATGTAGATGGCAGCGGGCTACATTTTTGTGACCTTGACCCCAATATGGCCCCAAGGTCAAAGGTTAAAAAGTTTGACTTTGCAATATCTTTAGTGTCATTCATAGAAAACGCCGGTATTTGCGTTGGTATACCATCGACTGCGCGATCTAGTTTTTTTTTTTCTTTTATTTTTTTTGTTTTAATAAAAAGCTTACTTGGTATGATGTAATGAATAGTTCAAATCACAAATTGCATGAAAAGACAGTGCAGATCCTTGCCAGAATTCTTCTTCAGAATCCATCTTATCTGGATCTAGACTGTTTGCCATTACGATTACGCGCCCATGCGACAAAGTGCATGTTTTACTTCTCAAAAATGACTACTTTTCTGACGAAACTTCGTAATATTTTTCTTATTTATACTCCCAACATAGATTGTGGGTGCTCGTTAGAACCGCCTCATTGAGGCGGTTCTAACGAGTACCCACAGCCTATGTCTTCGAGCAGAATACGAAAAATAATGTTTACCCCCGTAAACATTTTGTCTGTATAAAGTGGGGTTTAGGGGGGTGTTTATTTGAAGGACTTGTTTACGTGGTGGCAAAGGCAGGGAACGGATAAGGGTTCATAGGCCGACCTAGCCGGTTTTCAAAATCATCCCAGCTTTTATCCCAAGTCTACTTACATGTAAGTTCCAGGAAGTTTCAACTAAAACTGAAGTTCATTTGTTGATGGCAAGGTCAAAAATAGTCATTTTCAGCATCGAAAGGGAAATAACTTGATGACTATTAGGCCGATCTTTTACAAACTCATCAGACCGTATATCCAGCCTACTCATTTGTAAATTTCGGGAACATCCAAGCACATGTACAACTCAAAGAATTATGCTGATGACAATGTCGAAAACGTGGCATTTTTAAGTAAATCAAGAGGCCATAACTCTGCTCGCACAACCTCGCTAGTTTTCAAATTTATTCGAGTGTTTATACTCAGCCTACTTACTAATATATATCAGTTTCAGGAAGAGCTGATCAAAGCTAAAAGAGTTATGCTAATGACAAGTTTGAAGACAGGCATATTTTAGCAATCAAGGGAGGAGGGAGGGCGTAATTAAAGCCATCATTAATAAGTCGACATTGCCAGGTTTCGAATCAATCAAAGCTTTTTATCCCCAATCTACTTATACATAAGTTTCAGCAAAAAATCCAATCAAAACAAATCATATGTTCATATGCAGATGGCCAGGTCAAAATAAAGTCGACCTTCGATGGCTCGAACACCTTTGGGACCTCGAAAATCTGTTCAAGACGGGTAGTTCGAGCCACTGAGGGTTACTGCTTGGAGGCATAACGAGATACTTTTAGACATCTTTTCGTTGTTCCATAATGAATATGTATGAGCATACATTTGTAAGATAAAAGACTAAAATCCCCTTAATTATCCCCACTAGTTCTTATGTAGAGGATTTCGCTAGGGGCTCAAGAATGGGTTCGACTCATCCATGGTAAACGAGCCATCGGTGTTCGAGCCATCGAAGTTCTACTGTAGTCATTTTCAGCAATCAATGGGACATAACTCTACGACTTAAAAAACAATTTGTCAGTTTTTAAACCCATACGAGCTTTTATTCCCAGCCTACTTATATGCAAGTTTCAAAAAGATCCGATCCAAACATACCTACACCATTTCTCACTCATTAACCACTCATCAGTCTCTTCTAAGGTCTCGAATCGTCAAGATCAGCTCTCAGCATGTGTGTCTCGGTGAAAGAATATAGAGGATCTTACACGAGTGTAAGATTCTGTTTATCATATGACCACTATAAAGTGGATTTTATCGCCTTTAAATTTGACAATTTTTCCACAAAAATGCATGACGTTACTTATCCCAACAAAGTGTTACTACACGTGTGGTCATACGATTTCTATTACACGACGTTATCCACTGCTTATCAACAGCGTCATATGATAAATCGACTTCCAGAGCCACTTGCGGTTTTCTTGGTACCATGTCGATTGCATGGGATGCCTGAAGTGACCACAGGCCTTCAGCACCAGTGCGTGACTGTCCGCCCTCGCTGGGATTTTAACACTCCTGCTCCAGCCAGATTCAAAAAGACAGTCAAGAACCAACAACCAAGACTACAACAAGCAGCGCCTCCAGCTGTCAAGACAGTCTCCACAACCACTGCGTCCATCACCAGAGAACAGAGGCCGCAGACAACAGCCAGCGCCCATGATACAGAAACCAACGCTCCCACCAAAGCCGTCATCGCCAGTACCAATTCATCCCCAGCCCGAGGAAAGTCCACAGCCAGCGACCACCGCCCCATCACCCACAGAGAGATCATCCCCGCCTAAAGCACAACGAGGCTCGTCACCTGCCCAGCCCTCTAGAAGAGGAAGAATCTGGTCTCTGAAGAAATAGACTTCGAGAAACTGCCACCCAACCCACAACAACCATGGCATGAGAAATACCACCTGGGCAGAGCCTGGGTGGCAGCCACCTTCGACTCCCCCTCCACCATCCTAGAATTGCACCGCCCGAAAAGACCTAACGAAACGATCAACGTGGACCTTGCCGTATATGCCTTCAAGACAGCAGATACACAAGCCATCCTAAAGGATCCACCCGAAAGTACTTCGACGAGCACAACTACAACTCCCTTGAAAATGCACCGAAGAGCCCCCCCCCCCCCCCCCCCCCCCCGACTTCGCCAATTTTCAAACTCATAAAAGTTTTATCCCCAGGCAACTAATATGTAAGTTTCAGAAAGATCCGATCAAAACTGAAGGCACTATGTTCCCAACTGTCCCTCAATGGGACCTTGTGATTGCCATAGCAACCAGTGTTTATTCAATTTTCATCACGAAAACACGCCTATACAATTTTGACCCCCTTGAACCCCACTTTTATATAGTAAAACTGGGGTTTCCGGGGGGGGGGGTATACCTTATTTTTCTTATTTCTGCTTTAAAATATAGAAATAAGACAAATATCACAATTTTTCATCATAAATTTTTCATTTTTACGGCGATTAAGGCGGCAATGTATTTGAGCAGGTGTGTTTGCTAATGTCATCAATACCCTACCATAGGCATGACAGAGAGCTACCTGCAAGCTTCGGAGAAATATGTTGTCGAAGTTGGGGACGGACGCACGGATGGATCATCCTAAAAGCACTCCTGAAGCCCTCGGCCCAGGTTAACTAAACATATCGCAAAATCACCAATTTTTGAAAAAAAAAAAAATAAATAAATAAAAAATAAAAAAAACTAGAAATGGTGTTTGTAAAACACAATGCCCCCAACCTTTGCTTGACCTTAGCTGGCAAAATATTCAACAAATATTGTTAAAGACTCAAAAACATACAACAAGAATTCCCCCGAAGGCTATGTCGCGCCTGTGGGGGCGCAAAGTCACCAAACCATGACATCTAGGTCAAGGTCAAACATGGATGCCTGCATAAAAATTTCACTCCTAGTTGCAAGCATGTACCAAGTAACTCTTAAAAACAGACTCTTACATCAGGGTCAAAGTTAGGGTTGTCACACTATTTTACAAAGTCAGTGAACCATAAAATGTAGGTCAAGGTCAGAAATGGATACTTGCATTGAAGTTTCAATTCCTAAATGCAAGCTTGTACCAAATACAATTAATGAAGCTCTAATAGATCTTGAGAAATGGACTCTTACATTAGATAGAAAGTCAGGGTGGTCGCAATAATTCACGAAGTCAGTGAACCATGAAATATGGGTAAAAGTCAAATATGGATGCTTGCGTTGCAGTTGGAATTCCTAGATGCAAGTTTGTACCAATTATAATTTAAAAAGCTTTAATAGTTTTCGAGAAATGGTGAAAGTCAGGGTGGTCGCAATAATTCACGAAGTCAGTGAACCATGAAATATACCGTATTCGCCCTAATTACCGCACCGTGCGCTTAGTTTTTTTCAAAATCGTGTAAAAAATCGCAGTGAAAAGTCTACCTAATTAGCGCACACTTGATGCGAAAACAATAGCTTCCGAGATGATGCATACTGATAATTAATGGGAGGGAAAAGGATACTAAAGCATTGCCTTCACTGTTGAAGAAATAACGGTAAGTTTTTATAGAGTTACTGTGAGAGCTTCCATGGGGAGATTACCGTAAAGTGTGCGCTTATGCATTTCCTTTTCAAAAATAGCTTTGGTGTGCGCTTATAGGAGCATATGCGGTTATTAGGGCGAATACGGTAGGTCAATGTCAGATATGGATGCTTGTGTTGAAGTTGCAATGCCTGGATGCAAGTTTGTACCAAGAATGATTAATGAAGCTCTAATAGTTCTCAAGATATGGACTTGCTGACAAGAATTTATTAAAAAAAAACAAGGCATCGCATGCGATACAAATCCCCTCGCACAAGACAACTTCGTGTGTGGAAAACACTGAAATGGCAAAAGTCCACCTTTCTTGAGATATTATCATATGCAACATTTGTGTAAAGTTTGTTTAAAAATCCATCCATAAATGTAGGTTCTAGAGTGATGACAATATTTCTCTAAAAATAGTCATAGGGACCTTGACTTGAGGCCATTGCCGCGAAGTAGATCTTGCTCAAGATATTATCATAAGCATCTTTTGTGTGAAGTTAGATTAAAATCATAAATGTAGGCGGTAGAGCAATGACAAAGTTTTTATAAAAATAGCCATAGTGACCTTGACCTTGAGGTCATGACCAAGCAACTCGAGATATTACCATAAGAAACATTTGTGTGAAGTTCTATTAACATCCATCAATAAATGTAGGCACTAGAGCGATGACAAAGATTTTCTAAAAATAGCCCAAGTGGCCTTGACCTTGAAAGTCGAAATAGTTCGAGATATTGTCATAAGGAACATTTGTGTGAAATTATGCTGAAATCGGTGAAGAAATGTAAGCGCTAGAGCCATGTCAAAGTTTTTCTAAAAATAGCCACAGTGACCTTGACCTTGAAAGTCAAACTCACTCGAGGTATTATCATAAGGAACATTTGTGTGAAGTTATATTGAAATCAGTGAAGAAATGTAGTCGCTAGGGCGATGACAGTTTTTTAAAAAAATAGCCACAGTGACCTTGACCTTGAAAGTTGAAATCGCTCGAGATATTGTCTTAAGGAACATTTGTGTGAAATTATATTGAAATTGGTGAAGAAATGTAAGCGCTAGAGTATTGACAAAGTTTTTCTAAAAATAGTCACAGTGACCTTGACCTTGAAAATGGAACTCGCTACAGATATTGTCATAAGGAACATTTGTGTGAATCGATTTTGAAATTGGTGAAAAAATGTAAGCACTAGAGCAATGAAAAAGGTTTTCTAAAAATAGCCACAGTGACCTTGACCTTGAAAGTCGAACGCTTTTGAGGTATTGTCATCAGGATCATTTGTGTCAAGTTATATTAAAATCGGTGAAGAAATGTAGGCGCTGGAGCGATAGCAAAGTTTTTCTAAAAATAGCCATTGTGACCTTGACCTTGAAAGTTGAAATGGCTTGAGATATTGTCATAAGGAACATTTGTGTGAAGCTATATTGAAATCGGTGAAGAAATGTAAGCGCTAGAGCATTGACAAAGTTTTTCTAAAAATAGCCACAGTGACCTTGACCTTGAAAGTGGAACTCGCTAGAGATATTGTCATAAGGAACATTTGTGTGAAGTTATATTGAAATCGGTGAAGAAATGTAGGCGCTAGAGCGATGACAATTTTTTTCTAAAAATAGCTACAGTGACCTTGACCTTGAGGTCATGACCCTGAAAGTCGAACACACTTGAGATATTGTCATAAGGAACATTTGTGTGAAGTTATATTGAGATCAGTGAAGAAATGTAGGCGCTAGAGCAATGACAAAGTTTTTCTAAATATAGCCACAGTGACCTTGACCTTGAGGTCATGACCTTGAAAGTCGACCTCGCTCAAGATATTGTCATAAGGCACATTCGTTTGAAGTTATATTGAAATCAGTGAAGAAATGTAGGCGCTAGAGTGATGACAAAGTTTTTCTTAAAATAGCCACAGTGACCTTGACCTTGAGGTCATGACCTTGAAAGTCGAACTCGCTGAGATATTGTCATAAAAAACATTTGTGTGAAGTTATATTGAAATTTGTGAAGAAATGTAGGCGCAAGAGCGATGACAAAGTTTTTCTAAAAATAGCCACAGTGACCTTGACCTTGAGGTCATGACTTTGAAGTTTTACTCGCTCGAGATTTTTTTATAAGGAACATCAGTGTGAAGTTATATTGAAATTGGTGAAGAAATGTAGGCACTAGAGCGATGACAAAGTTTTTCTAGAAATAGCCACAGTGACCTTGACCTTGAGGTCATGACCTTGAAAGTCGAACTCGCTGAGATATTGTCATAAGAAACATTTGTGTGAAGTTACATTGAAATTGGTGAAGAAATGAAGGCGCTAGAGCGATGACAAAGTTTTTCTAAAAATAGCCACAGTGACCTTGACCTTGAGGTCATGACCTTGAAAGTCAAACTCGCTCGAGTTTTTTTTCATAAGGAACATTTGTGTGAAGTTATATTGAAATTTGTGAAGAAATGTAGGCGCAAGAGCGATGACAAAGTTTTTCTAAAAATAGCCACAGTGACCTTGACCTTGAGGTCATGACCTTGAAAGTCGAACTCGCTCGAGTTTTTTTCATAAGGAACATTTGTGTGAAGTTATATTGAAATTGGTGAAGAAATGTAGGCGCTAGAACGATGACAAAGTTTTTCACAAATTACCAAAATGACAAAGGGCCATAACTCACAAAGTATTTTTCGGAATTTTGTCATAAGTTAATCAGTTCATCTACTCATCACCACCAATCTATTCACCAACTTTCATGGCTCTAGCTCCAATTATTTTATGAGATATCTTGCTGACAAGATTTTATTAAAAAAATTTCAAAGGACAATAACTCTTTAAAGGGGCATAATCCGGACGAGAAAAAAAATATGCGTCATCTAATTTTCCATGAGGAATCCATATATGAAATTTTAAAACCCTAGCATACACGGTTCTAAAGATATGCTATGCATCACTTTTAGCATACATTACAATGGGCACAAATTACCAAATTGACAAAGGGCCATAACTCACAAAGTATTTTTCGGAATTTCGTCAAAAGTTAATCAGTTCATCTACTCATCACCACCAATATATTTACCAACTTTCAAGGCTCTAGCTCCAATAGTTTTTGAAAAATCTTGCTGACAAAATTTTATAAAAAAAAATCAAAGGGCAATAACTCTTTAAAGGGGCATAATCCGGACGAGAAAAAAAATACGCGTCAGCTAATTTTCCATGAGGAATCCATATATGAAATTTCAAAACCCTAGAATACACGGTTCTAAAGTTATGCTATGAATCACTTTTAGCATACATTACAATGGGCACAAATTACCAAAATGACAAAGGGCCATAACTCACAAAGTATTTTTCAGAATTTTGTCAAAAGTTAATCAGTTCATCTACTCATCACCACCAATCTATTCACCAACTTTCAAGGCTCTAGCTCCAATAGTTTTTGAGATATCTTGCTGACAAGATTTTATTAAAAAAATTTCAAAGGGCAATAACTCTTAAAAGGGGCATAATCCGGACGAGAAAAAAAATATGCATCAGCTAATTTTCCATCAGAAATCCATATATGAAATTTCAAAACCCTAGCATACAAGGTTCTAAAGATATGCTTTGCATCACTTTTAGCATACTTTACAATGGGCACAAATTACCAAAATGACAAAGGGCCATAACTCACAAAGTATTTTTCGGAATTTCGTCAAAAGTTAATCAGTTCATCTACTTATCACCACCAATATATTCACCAACTTTCAAGGCTCTAGCTCCAACAATTTTTGAGATATCTTGCTGACAAAATTTTATTAAAAAAATTTCAAAGGGCAATAACTCTTAAAAGGGGCATAATCCGGACAAGAAAAAAAATACGCGTCAGCTAATTTTCCATGAGGAATCCATATATGAAATTTCAAAACCCCAGCATACACGGTTCTAAAGTTATGCTATGCATCACTTTTAGCATACATTACAATGGGCACAAATTACCAAAATGACAAAGGGCCATAACTCACAAAGTATTTTTCAGAATTTTGTCAAAAGTTAATCAGTTCATCTACTCATCACCACCAATATAATCACCAACTTTCAAGGCTCTAGCTCCAATAGTTTTTTAGATATCTTGCTGACAAGATTTTATTAAAAAATTTCAAAGGGCAATAACTCTTGAAGGGGGCATAATCCGGACTAGAAAAAATACGCGTCAGCTAATTTTCCATGAGGAATCCATATATGAAATTTCAAAACCCTAGCATACACGATTCTTTAGTTATGCTATGCATCAAAAGCGTAACGGACGGACGAACGGACGAACAGACGAACGGACGAACGAGGCAGAAGCAATATGCCCCTCCAACTTTTTCAAAGTTGGGGGCATAATAAATAAATCCATTCCATGTCTCAAACATTGGAAGGCCATATTGGAAAGCCATGAAAAATGTAGAGTGCAGTGTCCATATAACCCTGATGAAGAGGGGAGACCCTCGAAAATTTGGTAAAGAGTTGAAGTAAAACAAGTGGTTGGTTATTATTATTCCCTTATGGAAAAAATCTACATTTGAATAAAATAACCTTTTTTATATATATGAAAGCGTGCACTTTGTCGCATAGTGGTGTCACCACATGTATTTACCTGTACACTGACACTGTGCACGTGCTACTTCATGTAACCCACACGGCGAGGTTTGATTGGATTTGGTTTGATTTGAGGTTTAACGTCCCCGTCAACACTGTAAAGGTCATTTTGGAGACGTTGCTTCCAATTTTGTGGGACTTTTACCCGGCATTGAGATGAAATGACATCTCAAGCCCTGTCGCCCAATGAAACCAATAGGGTTTATTAGCATGGACGGTCCGCCTCGCACCGCGGTTCCTGGACAGGCTTAGATCCTCTAAGTGGTTTACCAGTACTAGTGTGCGGGCCGGATTCAGCTCTGCGTGGAAGCATCATGCAGTCCATATATTTCTTCAAGCCCCTATGGGCGGGGCTTTGGTTTGATTGGAACACACGCGGTATATTCAGCTGCAATTAGATATTCACCATATTTGCATTAATTGCTGGCTCCCAGCTTGCTTATTGTCAATATTGGAAAAACAGGTAACCAGACCCCCCTGACCTTGAAAGGACAGGGGGGTCTGGTTACCTGCTTTTCCAACACTGACACCCTTCAGACTAGGAACCAACAGATAATGCAAATAAGGTGAATTACATTACCGTACGCTCCTGCCCATCCGGGCTTGGTGAAATAAACTGATGGTGCTGAAACCCACCGAACCTGAGAACTGGTAAAACGCTTAGAATGCGAGTCGACCGCTCCTTACCCCTTTCTATGGGCAGCGGGGCTTGAGAGGTTATTGCACTTGCCTCTGATGCTAGAGGTCCCGGGTTCGATCCCCGGCAGCGGCGATAAAATTTCGGTGTCCGAACACGCTCCAGTGGCATCATTTGCAGGGATGAATGTCATAAAGTACACCGTCCTTCGGATCGGGACGTTAACTGGAGGCCCCCTGTGCAGGGAGAACCATCCCCTGTGAAGGTTAAAGATCCCTACCGTAATTACATGATTACTGTGTAGGCTTTCAGAGTGTATGTGATATACACCTGCGGTAATGGTCAAATGTGACCGACGCAGTATCAGAAGATAGATAAGATAGATAGATAGATAATGTCAGACAGTCCTACAAAATCGAAAGCAAAGTCTCAAAAATGGACTAATAGTGTTGATGGGGACGTAAAACCTAAACTCAAACAAACAAAACTTACATAGCCGTCCTTCGTTAGTAAACACCACACTCCTTCGAACTGAAGTGGGATCCACCTGCACCAGCTTTCAAAACGCAACGATGCATGTACGCACTTCTCACTATGGACTCGACCGTAATTTAGGTAAGTCGCCTTCAAATTAGTGAGCGATAATCATATGGGGCGCCGTTTTACTATTTAATCCGTATTTATTCACCGTATATATTTGTATTAGGGGTAGCCCCTATGTGCCCATGGCGCCCGGTTACCTTAAAAACAACCGTCAGTCATATTTGTATTATTTGCTGGCTCTAAGAGCTTGCACATTGTCAATATTGGAAAAACAGGTAACCAGACCCCCCTGACCTTTCAAGGTCAGGGGGGGGGTCTGGTTACCTATTTTTAGCTCACCGTCACGTAGTGACGAGGTGAGCTTTTGGGAACACTTTTTGTCCGTCGTCCGTCGTCAATCCGTCCGTGCGTAAACAATTTCTTCAAACGACATCTCCTCCTAAACCACTGATCGGATTTTGACCAAACTTCATAGGAATGATCCTTAGGTGGTCCCCTTTCAAAGTTGTCCAAATGGTTCCGGTCCGTTGCACATCTTGATCACAGGAGCCAAAAATAGATTTTTTTTCACCGAAAACTTAAAAAATCTTCTCCTCTGAAACCACAAGGCCCAGGTCTTTGATATTTGGTATGAAGCTTCATATAGTGGACCCTACCAAGATTGTTCAAACTATAGTGCTGGGGCCAAAAATGCCCCCGTCCCAGGGCCCTTTGGTTTTACATGGGCTTATATAGGGAAAATCTTGAAAAATCTTCTTCTCTGAAACCGCAAGGCCCAGGTCTTTGATATTTGGTATGAAGCTTCATCTAGTGGACCTCTACCAAGATTGTTCAAATTATAGTGCTTGGGCCAAAAATGCCCCCGCCCCAGTGCCCTTTGGTTTTACATGGGCTTATATCGGGAAAATCTTAAAAAATCTTCTTCTCTGAAACTGCAAGGCCTAGGTCTTTGATATTTGGTAAGAAGCTTCATCTAGTGGACCCCTACCAAGATTGATCGAATTATAGTGTTGGGGCCAAAAATGCCCCCGCCCCAGGGCCCTTTGGTTTTATATGGGCTTATATAGGGAAAATTTTTAAAAATCTTCTTCTCTGAAACCACAAGACCCAGGTTTTTGCTATTTGGAATGAAGCTTCATCTAGTGGACCCATACCAAGATTGTTCAAATTATAGTACTTGGGCCAAAAATTGCCCCCGCCCCGGGGCCCTTTGGTTTTACATAGGCTTATATAGGGAAAATCTTTAAAAATCTTCTTCTCTGAAACCACAAGGCCTAGGTCTTTGATATTTGGTATGAAGCTTCATCTTGTGGACCCCTACCAAGATTGTTCAAATTATAGCCAAAGGGCCAAAAATGCCCCTGCTCCAGGGCCCTTTGTTTTTACATAGGCTTATATAGGGAACATATTTAAAAATCTTCTTCTCTGAAACCACAAGGCCCAGGTCTTTGATATTTGGTATGAAGCTTCATCTTGTGGACCCCTACCAAGATTGTTCGAATTAAAGCCCTGGGGCCAAAATTGCCCCTGCTCCAGGGCCCTATGTTTTTACATAGACTTCTATTGGGAAAATCTTGAAAAATCTTCTTCTCTGAAACCACAAGGCCTAGGTCTTTGATATTTGGTATGAAGCTTCATCTAGTGGACCTTTACAAAGATTGTTCAAATTATAGCCCTGAGACCAAAAATAGCCCCGCCCCGGGGCCCTTTGGTTTTACATAGACTTATATAGGGAAAATCTTTAAAAATTTTCTTCTGTGAAACCACAAGGCCTAGGTTTTTTGATATTAGGTGTGAAATTTCATCTAGTGGACCTCTATCAAGAGTCTTCAAATTATAGCCCTGGGGCCAAAAATGCCCCCGCCACGAGATCCTTTAATTTTACTAGACTTATATAGGGAAATATTTAAAAATCTTCTTCTCTGAAACTGCAAGGCCCATGTCTTTGATATTTTGGTATGGCGCTTCATCTAGTGGACCTCTACCAAAATTGTTCAAATTATAGCCCTCGGACCACAAATGCCCCCACCCCGGGGCCCTTTGGTTTTACATAGACTTATATAGAGATAATCTTTGAAAAATCTTCTTCTCTGAAACAGCAAGGCCCACGTCTTGAATATTTGGTGTGAAGCTTCATCGAGTGGATCTCTATCAAGATTGTTTAAATTATAACCTTAAGCCCAAAAATACCCCCGCCCCGGGGACATTTGGTTTTACATAGGCTTATGTAGGGAATATCTTTAAAAATCTTCTTCTCTAAAACTGCAAGGCCCATGTCTTTGATATTTTGGTATGGCGCTTCATCTAGTGGACCTTTACCAAAATTGTTCAAATTATAGGTCTTGTACCACAAATGCCCCCACCCCGGGGCCCTTATAGAGATAATCTTTGAAAAATCTTCTTCTCTGAAACAGCAAGGCCCACGTCTTGAATATTTGGTGTGAAGCTTCATCTAGTGGATCATTATCAAGATTGTTTAAATTATAGCCCTGAGCCCAAAAAATACCCCCGCCCCGGGGACATTTGGTTTTACATAGGCTTATGTAGGAAATATCTTTACAAAAAATCTTCTCTGAAACTGCAAGGCCCAGGTCTTTGATATTTGGTGTGTAGCTTCATCTAGTGGACCTTTGCCAAGATTGTTCAAATTATAGCCTTTGTTTATATTTGGTATGAACCTTCACCTTTTTTAGACCTCCCACAACATTATGCACATTATAGCCCTGGTGTCAATAATGGCCCTCCCCGGGGCCAACTTATTACTCTATGGATCAGGTGAGCGATCCAGGGCCATCATGGCACTCTTGTTCCAACACTGATAACCTTCAGTAGAACCAGCAGATAATGCAAATAAGGTGAATAGATATCCATAAATCGAATTATGGATATCCAAAATTCGATTTATGGATATCCATAAATCAGACGAATAATGGATATCCATTATTCCCCTAATTTATGGATATCCACGAATTATACATAATTCGATTTATGGATAAGCAAAATTCGAGTTATGGATATCCATAATTCGAATTATGGATATCCATAATTCGATTTAAGGATATCCATTATTCCTCTGATTCATAATTCGAATTATGGATATCCATAAATCACCACCAAAGCTTTTGGTTTAATTATTTCTCCCTAAGACACGTGATGGTTTATTGTAAAAATCGTAAAAATCTTCAAGGTCTTTATCATCGCTGAAGATGATGGCCAGTCAAAATGGATATCCATAGTTCGATTTATGGATATCCATTATTCCTCTGATTCATAATTCGAATTATGGATATCCATCATTCAGATCGATTTATGGATATCCATAAATCACCACCAAAGCTTTTGGTTTAATGATTTCTCCCTAAGACACGTGATGGTTTATTGTAAAAATCGTAAAAATCTTCAAGGTCTTTATCATCGCTGAAGATGATGGCCAGTCAAAGGGCCCTCTCTGCCGTGCAGTCTTTTAAGCCCGTAAGGCTTCCAAAGCAACGGACGCCATATGCTGAACGCGCGCCATGTGTGCAGTTAAATATCGGACCAGTCGTAAGATCTTGAAATTCCGACCAACGCATTCCGTCCCTCTGGAATCACCTCTATGAGGACTGCGCACCTTAGGATACTGAAATATCATGATCCAAACAGGCAATCCGTGCATGTTTTCTGGAGAAAAATGCACATGGTCGATATTTTATAGTGTTAACATATATCCTTATAAAACACTACTTGAGGTTTATGGAGTACCAGGCAGACTCAGATATATCTCCTGGCCTGCACTCATTGGGGCTTGGAGAAATAGATTTGGCTGCGCCGGCCTCGGTACCTCAGTCGGATGCGCATCTGACTGGTGATCAGGAGAACGCGGGTTCGATACCTGCCGGGGTCGGCGACTTTCATTCGTGGAGATTGATCATGAAATATTTTCTACGGTCATTCTCTCCCTTCCGCTGATTCAAGAAGGGCAGTTGTCAGTTTCTGGCGAAAAAATGTGCACTGTACTTGTTAACCGCTTACGTATAGGCCTGCCAAGGAAAAGTGTAGATAGGTAAACTGACCGGCTCAATATGACCAAAATAGTGTTGACTGGGCCGTTAAACCCCAACACAAACAAACAAACAAAGGTTTGACTGCATGAGCTGAGAGTACTGAGAAACCGTTTAGAAGGTCTAAGCCTGTCCAAACAAAGTCGTACGTGTCAATGGGCGACAGTGACTGAGATGTCATTTCATCTCAATGAAGGCTTAATGCCCATCATAATAGGAAGCAACGTCTCAAAAATGAAATAGTACTGAAGGGAACGTTAAAGCTCAAATCAAACAACACATATCTCTCCCACACCATGCTTCCACGCAGGGCTGAATCCGACTCGCACATGAGTACTGGTAAACCGTTCAGAGGATCAACGCCTGCCTAGGCAAAGCGGTGCGTACAAGTCGGACCGTCCATGCTTATAAACCCTATTGGTTTCATTGGGCGACAGGGCTTGAGATGTCATTTCATCTCAGTGTCGGGTAAAAGTCTCACAAAATTGGAAGCAACGTCTCCAAAATGACCTTTACAGTGTTGACGGGGACGTTAAACCTCAAATTAAACAAACAAACTCCCACACCATAGGCCACCACTAAGCCTACCCTACATTACCTCCAGCTCCATCCCGGCTTTTATTACAACCTTACGGGAAAAGTGGATTGTTTTTTTCCAAAGGGAGCAGTCATTATTCATTAGGTTTATTTGCAGAGGAGAATAATGGATATCCATAATTCGATTCATGGATATCCTTAAATCAGCCGAATAATGGATATCCATAATTCGAATAAAGGATATCCATAATTCGATTTATGGATATCCATATTTCGATCTAAATTAATGGTATCCATAAATCGATTTATGGATCTCCATAATTTGATTATTGGTTATCAATAATTTGATTAATGGATATCCATATATCAGCCGAATAATGAATATCCATGATTCGATTTATGGATATCACTAAATCGAATAATGGCTATCCATTATTCGATTTATGGATATCATTAATTCAGTTCGGTTTATGGATATCCATAATTCGAATTATGGATATCCATAATTTGAATTATGGATATCCATAATTTGAATTATGGATACCCATGAATAATTATGGATATCCATGAATAATAATGGATATCCATAAATCGAATTATGGATATCCATAATTCGAATTATGAATATTCATAAATAATTATGGATATCCATAAATACGGATTAAATAGTAAAACGGAGCCCCATATAATCACGCTCAAATTTGTTACCACATGAACGAGATTTTTTTGTTTGTTTGATTTCAGGTTTAATGTCCCCGTCAACACTGTATAGGTCATTTTGGAGACACATCCAATTTTGTTGGACTTTTACCCGACATTGAGATGAAATGATATCTCAAGCTCTGTCGGTCAATGAAACCAATAGGGTTTATAAGCATGAACGATTCGACTCGCACGGCTTTGCAAGGCCAGGCTTAGATCCTCTAAGCGGTTTACCAGTACTCGGGTGCAGCCCGGTTTCAGCTCTGCGTGGTAGCATCATGCAGTCCATCTATTTCTTCAAGCCCCGGTGGGCGGGGGCTACATGAACGAGATGAGACGGCCTATATACATGTAATAGCCGTTCATAAACACCATTTTGGTGTCCATCCCGACCAAAAGGCTAAAAATGAAATATGCCTCCTCAAAAACTCGGGTGGGGCGTGGGGGTGGGGGGAGGGGGGGCGAAAGGGTTCAACAGGCCCGAGACTTTGTATCATTTGTATCGACCAAAAAGTTACTAACCACAGAAGCTTTTTCTATTATCCACGAGACTATAAGAATCTGATATGGGGTTCTGTTGTAGATGAGCGTTTCCAACCCGAGGGATGACCGTGCTGAGCGGAACTAAGGCTACGCCGAGGTTCCGCTCAGCACGGTCATCCCGAGGGTTGGAAACGCCCATCTACAACAGAACCCCATATTGGATTCTTTTTCTTGCACAACACCTCCGGTTAGTTTTGACAGCTCGCACATTTATATTGTTTACAAAATAAAAGTAGTGCGGAAGTAGTTCCGGCAGTTGAATAGAATTGAAGCGCATTTATGTTAGTTGCCTGGGTCGGAACACCAGGGCCAGAACATAAATTTCTATCCCAGGGTAAAATCACGGATTTCCTTGTCTGGTGTGCAAGAAATGTATTTCCGTCTGTTGATCAAGTACCACGGATAATTCGCACTCATTCTCCATGGAGATCATCAAGATTTCTTCCAAAAGCTCAAGGTATCCATATATTTAGAATAATATTTGGAATTTCTCCATGGCTTTATCTTGAAAAGGTATGTTATGTGTACTCATTAGAATCGCCTCAATGAGGCGATTCTAATGAGTACACACAACATACCTTTATTTTATAGAATATATCGCAAAGATAATCTCGAGTGATCCAAATTATACCGCAAGACCTGGCACCGAGGTTGTAACGGCCCCCGCCCCTCGGGGCTCGAAGAAATAGATGGGCTGCACGATGCTTCCACGCAGAGCTGAGACTAACCTCACACGGGTACTGGTAAACCGCTTAGAGGAACTTAGCCTGCCCAGGCAAAGGGGTGCGACTCAGGCCGTCCATGCTTATAAACCCTATTGGTTTCATTGGGCGATAGGGCTTGAGATGTCATTTCATCTCAATGTCAGGTAAAAGTCCGACAAATTTGGAACCAACGTCTCTGAAATGACCTATACAGTGTTGACGGGGACGTTAAACCACAAATCAAACAAACAAACAAAAACCGAGGTTATAAAACTTTTTTCATGCTCAACATACTTCAGCATGAAAATCCTGCTCATAAATTTTAAAATGCCAACAAATGTTGGCATTTTGACATTTATGAGCAGGATAAATGACATTCTCTGCTGACTGAGCAGGAACAGTGCCTGATTTTTTGTATTTTAATAGTTAAGAGCATTACAAAGTTTATGCTCAGCTCAGTTGAGCATGAACAAAGTTTTATAATCTCAGGGATTGGCTCTATAATGAAACCCCAGTAATTCGAACTATCCACATCCCGAACAAAATTTTCATCGTTCCAAAGGTGTTCGAGTTATTGGTGTACGACTGTATTTTCGTCTCTTGACTAGGCACCTCAGCTTCGACACTTGTAAGTCCGGTACAGTGATCCACTTTTTGCTTTTGTCAAGTCTTTATTTACAACTAGAATACTGTCGATGGCGCGCCATCGCAAATCCCCACGCTTTCTACAGAGGGGCCAAGTACTGAAAACCCTCCCCCTGGGCCCTTTTTGACCCCAGGGTCAAAATATTACCTGTATTATATTCTACTAATCATGCCCTTCAATTTGATATGCCACATGACTATGTCCCAAAAAACTTAAATTTTGACCCTTTGACCCCTCCCCAAGGGCCCCAATCTGACCCCAGGGTCAAAATTTTACTTGTTTTGTTTTCTACTAATCACCCCCTTCAATTTGATAGTCCATATGACTATATTCGGTAAAATTTGAATTTTGACCCCCTAACCCCCCAAGTCCGACCCCTTGGGCATGACCCAGGGGTCGTAGTCAAAATCCCGTTCAGAATGTGTTTCATATATCATTAACCATTACTTATGCAAAGTTTGGTTTCAAAATCTATAAAATTGACTTTGAAATTGACTTTATTTGATATTGGGGGCGGGGCCAAAATAAATGTGATGTTGCACGCCCTCATCATGTAAGGAAGCTGTGTACCAAATTTGGTTACTATCCGACCAGTGGTTAAGGAGGGGATAGCGTGACGGACAGACGGGCGGAGGCGTTCACAATATCCCCGAACGTTTTTTTTTAAGCGATGGGATAATAAAGGGGATGGGTCGGTTGGTTGAGGAGAAGATGTCACGTATCTTAAGTCACCAGGGCGTCTTACTGATTGAATTTATATTCGTTTGTAATGTTTTATTGTGTGTAAGGTTTCTTGGCGGGTTATATGCGGCATTTAAAGATTTACAAACGTGCGAAAGTAATGAGGTCCACGTGAAAATATTTGTTGTAAGCTGATTAAAAAAATGTATTGTCATTCGAGTCAGGGTTTACGACGCGTATTCCAACCCATCCACCCAAAACATAGCATAATGTGCTGCTTGACAGAATCACATTTTTATTTGAGCCCCACCAAGCGAATTTGGGTCTTCGAGCATTCCGTCATGACAAATTGTAACTGCGCATGCCCAGCCATTCAAAGGGGTAA
Organism: Lucinisca nassula; assembly: GCA_963580285.1. Lineage (NCBI taxonomy): Eukaryota > Metazoa > Mollusca > Bivalvia > Lucinida > Lucinidae > Lucinisca > Lucinisca nassula. The sequence goes on from OY757022.1 coordinate 22,079,220, forward strand.
GGAATATGGCTTTCTGTCTGAAGGTTCCTCTTGATTCACTGCTTGTATGAGCGAGCAGAGAAGGTTCTGGCGAGACTGCGCGGATGCGCAGGCTCGCCTGAACCTTCGCTGCTTGCATAGGCGATAAGTACCAAAATCGCTTGACGGGGCCCATTTGTTAAGTTGAAAAGCTACAATAGTATTAATAATCTGTGATTACAAGAGAAATACAGGCTTCTGCTTTGTAGAATGCATGTTGAAAGCATGGCCGTGTGTTCTAACTTATACGCAGCGTTGCAAACAATGTTTGCAGTGAAAAGACACTTTGTCTGAAGAATGTTTCAGTTCTTCTCAGATTTGTTAAAGGTCATTAATGTCTTCACATAATGGTTCTGTGACTACAGTGTGTAGTGTGGGCGTTTTTTACGTTCAATGTCGACTAACGAGATGTCCTGTCTATGGCGTTCTGCGAACAGAAACTTTTCTATGTGCATATTTATCTGTACGCATTGATCAGTAAACCACTGGCATCACCTATAAATGTGTTATCTTTTATGTTCTGTATAAATGGTACAAATTGGTTTAATCGTGTAACCCCGGTGCAAAGGCGTACAGAGAATGGGCTGATATTTCATTACAATAGAATATAAATGATGTATGTTCGTTTGAGACGAAGGCAAATTAGAACATAAATTTTCTTATCTCTGCTCTTGAGCAGAAATAAGAAAAACTATCACAATCTTTCATCTTAGAATGTTCGTTTTTTAGGTGGTAAAGTTTACAATGTATAGTCGGGGATTTGAAATTCGTAGCAACCGTATTTAAGGAGTTTAATGCACCTTATTTTCTCACACTTAACTATGATATGAATTTATTTGAAGGTCTCTCAGCATCTTGAAAATGGAGTTAGAAAATCAAAAAAGTGGGGAAACATACATAAAAAGGGGAGATAAATGTTCCCACCCTCTTTTCTCATTTAAGCATCCATAGAAATCCAAACAACATTTCCTCTGAAACTACAAGGCCAAATGGAACCAAAGTACATGTGAAGCCGCCATGGGATGGAAGAACAAACATATAATATTATTCTGAATGTCTGGGTCACATGAGCAAAATACCCACCATGCCCATATATGGTAAAAAACCTTTGAAAATCGCCTTCTAAGGAACCAATCGACCCATGACCTTGAAACTTGGTAACTAATATTGAGGACCGAGGCCCAATCAGATTTGTTCAAATGAAGACATTTCGTTGACCTTAATCTTTCTTACGTCAAGGTCACATTCGGTCACTTAGGATTTTATTTGGAAAAGACCGGATTTTCTGGCTCTGTTGCAGCTTATGACATCATAGTTGATATTTGCAGTCAGCTTAATGATCCTGGGGCAATAAGATTAAATATTTATTTTAATTTTTCTAAAACTACTGGGCTAACTGATACCAAATTACATATACTGCATTAGTGTGGTCGAGAAATCAAAGTTTGTTAGAGGGAGATTTGTGATCGCCACACAAATATATGACCGAAAGTGATTTTAAATGCTGTGTCTCAAGAAATACAAGACCTTGGTATGCAGCATTTTGGACTCTAGCCCTGCTAAGATTGTTCAAAGCTGACCATAATGTGTGCGACGGCAAAAAAAAAAAAAAAAAAACAAAAAAAAAACAACAATTAAAATGGTTGATTTCAAAATAATTTGGCAGCAATGGTCCTGATTATGATCTGTTAAAATAAACGGCCGCCAAAGGGTGTTGGGGTGGGGGTTATGCCCACTTGAGCTCTGGTGAGCGTAGTTTCTCATCGGCCGATTGTTAATAATTTTACGTTTATTAAAAGTAGCGTAAGCTTGATAACATGATATAGTATTTGGCGGAACGACTTTACTTAAATGTTTTAGAGGTTTACTGTTTTGGTTTTTACCATTTATTTGCTGCAGAAAAATACTCTACTAAATTTAAATATCAGCATCTAATTCTCCAACTGCGGATTTGATATACGCCAGCTTATTTGCTGATTGAATGACTCTGGTTTTGGTCGTTCTTTTGGCAAACATGCGCAAATTGAGGTCACCAACTTACATGAAGATGCAGAAAAGGTCAGTCGAGAGTCTGTGTTGAACACGATGTTCCCATTCTTCTTGACAAAGGTTTAGTGACGAAGCTTGATTTACGTAGGAATCGTAACATTTACAATGCCAAACATCGTCCCTGTTCATTGTTCAATATGCCTGACATATTAGGTTTCAACCTCAAGTCGGCCCCCGCCCATAGGGGCTTGAAGAAATATATGGGCTGCATGATGCTTCCACGCAGAGCTGAATCCGGCCCGCACACTAGTACTGGTAAACCGCTTAGAGGCCGACCGTCCATGCTAATAAACCCTATTGGTTTCATTGGGCGACAGGACTTGAGATGTCATTTCATCTCAATGTCGGGTAAAAGTCCCACAAAATTGGAAGCAACGTCTCCAAAATGACCTTTACAGTGTTGACGGGGACGTTAAACCTGAAACCAAACCAAACAAACAAAATCGACATCAAGTAAATTAACCCGCCCGCCTAGTCCTTTCATATGTACGAACGCATTTCGCCAGAACGCCTGAAAGTAGGTGTCTGATGGTCTGACTCTGGTAGGATTAACCGGAGCCTAACTGTTTGGTTTCCTTTGCTGCAGCGTTTTAGTTATTTCATGCTGTCGAGTCCTCGTCGTTGTTTCATCTCTTTATTCGTTTGATTTTCAATTCTCGGAGATGTTGCATTGATGAGCTAAAACTCATCATGCAGAGTGAACAACTTATCTGTTTTAACCAAGACAATCAAGGGCGAGTATTGTGGCCACCTAAAATCAGTTTAAGTGTCCCCCCACCCCCGTAAAAGTTCTTACTGACCCCGTTCCAAGGCGGCCCTTTTTTTGTGGTTTATTATTTTCATAGTTAGTCCTTTAGATGTACGTATTGCTGATGCCCTTTTATGTTGGATAGCCGTTTGGCAATGTAGGGAGATAAATATCTTTCTGGCTTTCAATTCGTGACATTTTCATTTTGGTGTTTTGAATGGGAGGTGCGAGATATTTTGTATAGACTCCTGATCATTGCCAATACTCTGTTTTTCAAACGTGATGACTCATGATGGCTTGTCATAGAAGGCCTTTTTGGCCAATCTGTATGGAACAATTGGGGTGGTTGGGTGAAGCAAAGGTGACGTGTACCTTGCGTCAATAGGGCATCCAACTGATTTTGGCTTACAACTGGACAAGACCTGCTGTTCTGGCAGCAGGTAAGGGTAAAGGGGGGAATACTGATATTTCTTCTGTTTCTGATTTACTTTTTTTCCCTTTATCCTCTGTCCCTCACTTTCATCTGCTCAACTATCCCTTCTATCGTTTTTCTCCCTTTCTCTGGGGCGAGGACACAAAATGACCAACAAGGGTTGGCGTGCCTTTAAACCAAAACAATCAATATATGGGACAAATATCAGTAAAAGGATGTAGGAAAAAAGGCGATGAAGACCAGATTAATCAGTGTGTGACAAGCGACACAGAATTATTAAGAGCTAATGGTGAATAGAGAGACAATGCTCTCAAAGGCAGGTTGCCCAACGAAATGGTAGAAAGTAAGTTTAGGTGACATCTTTAGGTGCACGTTTACAGGTTATACCACAACTCTGGGAGGAGGGAAGATAGAAGAATGTTTAAGGGGTGGCTTTAAGTTACCCTAAAGCTCAGGTACTATTTATTTTAAGTCGTGCAACTTAACATAAAATAAGTTACCCAGTAAGATTTCAATAGAGACCTTGTAGTTGTCAGTTACATTTACGTGTTTAAAATATAAAAATGCCGATGTTACTTGGGAAGCTTCAGCACAAACCGAAAACTTTGGATAATGATTCTTGAAATATACAATGTATTCATTTAATGTTGATTGATTCAAGTCACAGTTTAGAGAATCACTTGATTGTTCACCCGCAGATAAATATGCTTGGTGATGTATATTCCCCTCATTAAATATAAACCTGAAGGAAATGGCCATCAGTAACTTTTCAAAAATATATCTATTGGTCCCTGTTATGATACAACTATGGCCAGCCAGTAAAATAATTTAGTTTATCATATATTTAGTATAAAATACTTAGTTTTTGAATATACGATTCGAACGTGACACCAATGCACGTATCACGCTTGCACGTGCTGCCTGATCGCATGGGCTTTATCATACCCCAAAAATCCATATCACAACCCTTTATCGCACCCCTAAGCCTGTACCTCTGACGTCACCCTATTCGGAACACGCGGTGTTCTTTCTTTTGCGGCATTTCGCATTTGTTGTTAGGACGCCATTTGCAATTTGCAATATTTTCGTCTGTTCGAACTGTTTGGCAAAAAAAAAAAAAAAAAATACAAAAACATGGCACGGCGCAGCGAATACGAGAGGAAAATGGGCGAAAGAACGATGCAGGGGACTGCTGACAGACTGTTGGATCTGGATGATATTATCGAGCAAAGAAATTCTAGTGATTGCGGTAAACAATGGAAACGTCAATGCAGCGACGAACTTTGGTATTAGGCAAATGCAATTAATGCAATTTATTTTGAACATTTTTTTAAAAGTGAAATGTATGATAAAAAGATTATGATATGGCATTTTTCATATCATACCCCATATCAGCCCTCGACCCATATCAGCCCTCGGGCCTTCGGCCCTCGGGCTGGTATGGGAGTCTCGGACTGATATGGGGTATGATATGAAAAATGCCATATGATAATCTCTATTTATGTTTGTTTTAATATCGAATTTTATCTCGATCTGTGATACAACAGGAAAAAGCGGAAAAGGGGCCATAGGTATCGGAGTCCCTTGTTCATGCCCGGATTGAAACAGAGTCATCAAATTTCACATGCACGTGCAAAAATAACCGTCCTGCATACTGACGGAAAAAATTGTTTCAAAAAGTACTCAAAATCTTTAAGCGTGAAAATAGTGTAAAATTTAGCAAATTTGTGGGGTCAAATTTCAATGGTCAAAATTTTTGGTAACACCGGATGTTGTCACGTCATATCATGAATTTTGGTGACTTCGAGTACTGACATTTTTTTGGCTGATGCAATAGATCAATACTCATTTGTAAGTGCAAGCTACACATAACTAAACTTAATCCAACTATACCATCCGCATGGGGGTGGGTTTAAACTCATAGAATGTTCAACCTCTTTTCCCCACCAGATTTGCTAAATAATCACATGCCATATAGGTTTGGCTCCTATCTCAATGAAACGGCACAAATAAAGCGTGAGAATTTTGGGTGCATTAAACTTTTCGAAATCTGGTCTCAAATCCCGGACTAGTATTTGTATAGGCGTGTTTTGGTAATGATTGGCAAATTGGGCATAAGCCATTACATGTCGCACACACCTTACATACATAGTAAGTGGGCCCTCGCCCATCGGGGCTTGAAGAAATATATGGGCTGCATGATGCTTCCACGCAGAGCTGAAACCGACCCGCACACGAATAATGGTAAACCGCTTAGAGAATCTAAGCCTGCCCAGGCACAGCGGTGCGAGTCGGACCGTACATGCTTATAAATCCTATTGGTTTCATTGGGCGGCAGGGCTTGAGATGTCATTTCATGTCAATGTCGGGTAAAAGTCCCACAAAATTGGAAGCAACGTTTCCATAATAACCTTTTTAGTGTTGACGGGGATGTTAAACCTCAAATCCAACAAAAACAAAAATACATAATAAGTGCACTAACTATTAATTAAATGGATACATAGAGCTTATCATATGGCATTTTTCATATCATACCCCATATCAGCCCTCGGCCCTCGGGCTGATATGGGAGTCTCGGGCTGATATGGGGTATGCCATATCATAATCCATTTATCATACATTTCACAGTCTGTCAGCAATCTCCTGCATCGTTCTTTCGCCAATTTTCCTCTCGTATTCGCTGCGCCGTGCCATGTTTTTTTTTTTCGCCAAACAGTTCGAACAGACGAAAATATTACAAATTGCAAATGGCGTCCTGAACAACAAATGCGAAATGTCGCAAAAGGAAGAACACCGCGTGTTCCGAATAGGGTGACGTCAGAGGTATGATAAAGGCTGAGTGGTGCGATAAAGGGTTGTGATATGGATTTTTGGGGTATGACAAAGCCTATGCGATATGGCAGCACGTGCAAGCGTGATACGTGTATTGTTGTCACGTTCGTATCGCATATTCAAAAACTAAGCATTTTATACTAAATGTATGATAATTAAAATTATTCTTAGCTTATTCATGACGATAACAAGCCCGTGTAAAAATACCTTTGTAAACCCAAATTGGTAATGAGAAAACTGGGGTTTACAGGGGAACACATTATTTTTTATATTTCGCCTCCGAGACATAGAGTGTGGGTACTCGTTAGAACCGTCTCATTGAGGCGGTTCTAGCGAGCAACTACAAACTATGTCAAGAGTAAGAATAAGAAAAATATCGCAAAATTTCATCAGAAAAATGACCGGTTTGGAGAGATGAAAGAGTACATAACGTCACACGGATGTGTCGTCACTCGGATGTGTTATCGTAATGCGTGATACATATGAGCCAGCGCTCGACAAAACCTACAATAAGACACATGTGCCCATCGAAGACTCAGATCTGCCGGCGCATCCATATAGTCTAACCAGATACTTCTCTTGCTGCATGGAGGAGTATTGGGTCCTTAGCTATCCTTATAGCGCACAACGAAGACTCTGATCAGACTGCGCGGATGCGCAGGCTGATCTGAGTCTTCGTTGGGCGCACATGTCTTATTGTAGGTTTTGTCATGCGCTGGCTCATATTTAAGTACAGCTTGGGCCATGCATATTGGATCGAGAAAGGGGTAGTCCGAGCCTCGGAGGGTTACTGAGGGTTAATTAGAACACAACATTGCTAAATTGCAATTATTTTTCATCTTCTATATAGAGGATCTTACACGAGTATTCATGTATTATTGAATTTATTAAACGAGTTGAGGAAGAGGGATGACATGCGAGGCTTTGTAGCATTTTATCCCTTTTCCTCAACGAATTTAATAAATTCAATAATACATGAACACGAATGCATGATTCTGTTTATCATATGACATTTGGAACGTATTTAATTCACGATTGTGTCACAAAAATGTTAATATTCCGCCATTAGTAAACGCAACGCCGTTAAAAGCGTCATACATGTAACGTTATGGAGCGTATCTAATTGATTTGCATATTTAATGCACTAGTGGATTACCGAATTTGTTACACGACGTTATTACATTCTCAGTCGCGACGTCATATGATAAATAAAATTAAACAATGGTGTATGTTTTCATCAAAATCACCTGAATAAGGCGACTCAAATTAATACGCACAGCAGAATCGCTTCATTGATGATCGAAGATTCTGATACACTGGCATATATTACGCGACGTTTGATTGAATAACGTCAAAATTTTGCGATGGTATATTCTGCGATATACTATCTGAAATCCGATGTCATCCTGTAACGTCACTTTTCATTGGCTGGTATTTGGTTTAACGCAGCTCCCTATGTGTGGACATAGAGAGCACTTTTGAAAAAAAAAGAAAAAAAAAAGAACAACAACAAAAAACAAGTGATCAAGTGCATTAGAATGGAAATAACTGTATTTAAAATTGTCATTTGGGGAGGTAAATCATCGGTTTTACGGTCGCAAAATAGAAGTGAAAGAATAGATACAATTAACCAACAGTTTCCATCAGAGATACCGAAGGGAAAGACAGGCCAGCGTGAAATGACTGGGCCCTAGTGGAAACATCAATAGCGGAAAGGACAGTTACTTTCCCACCAAATGACTGATTGGCTGTCCCAAACAAAAACTAGAGCTGTCAGTGAAACTGACTAGGGCCCCGGCAGTGCCATCAGAGGAGCTGGATTTTTCTCTCAAAGGGCCATAACTCTTACAGTATTGTAGCTAGAGTTACATAACTTGCCATGTGATTGTGTAATGATATTGTGACCGTATAGCTAAAGTTTGAAGTTGAAACATTTGACGGTTTGTAAGTTATAAATAAAACAAGAGGACCATGATGGTCCTCTATTGCTCACCTGTGTACCAGAAAATCATTAGTGCTGTTTAGAAAAAAAAAAAAAAAAAAGAAACTGTGAAGAAAGGCAAGACATGTTTGTTTACCTGATTGATATATATCAGTACACAGTTTCCAGCCTGTGCACATGGGGAAATTTCTTCATAAGTAAGGGTAGGGATCAAATTCAGTGTCTAAATACTGTTTGGCAATTATGAAAGCAATATCTTGAATTCAGTGTATTGTTTTTGTGTCATTGTGGAGAAATATGAATTAATTCATGGTCACATGACCTGGCTATCAAGGAATGTAACTGAAAATACGAAACTACTGCTATACGAATTTATCGCTACACTTTCTGTTTAAAATAGCTGTCTGATTTCATTTGGATATTGCTAAAAAAGTAAACGGCTGGCAGGGGTCAATTTCTAGCCCCCTTTCATTTTTGGGAGGTGTACAATAGAGCTGAATGCTGACAATTGTCCTTGCAAATGCAGTGTGCTGCCAGGGCTCCCTTGAAAACAGCAAAAAATGGTAAAAATGTAGCAGAAGTGGGTGGGGTAGGATTTGTTTACATAGCCATCACATAGTGTACAAGCTATATAAACCAGCTTCAAATTATTCTGTGGCAAGTCACAATGCAGCGATAACACAAAAGAGAAGGGTTGCAAAGTGTACTATTTGTTACGGCTCAAAAAACTTCGTCCGCTGCGCGTCCGAGTCTCGCCGACAGCTTGGAATAGTGGTTTGCTACCAAAGCGAAGCAAAAGTAGCAAAATCTAAATTTAGAGCTGCAGGCAACGGGTGAAAGCGAATAAAGTTCCCTCCCTAACACTAGTTCGCATGTGATTGATCAGAACGTGAAAATTTCTTTGTGCCGAATTTTGAGTTGCTGCTTTATTCCATGCGAGAAATAGAGAATACCAGGTGAGTGCCTTTTGATATCAAGTTTATCAGGCAAGGCTTCGAGATTGTAGAATCGCGAGGCTTGCCGAGCGATTCTACATGCGTTCTCGAAGCCGAGCCTGATAAATTTGATATCAAAAGACACTCACCTGGTATTCTATTTATCAGTTTACCCACTTGAACACTCTTTGAATAGCAATTTACTATCAGTTATCGATGGTCCTCAGTGCGTCCGAACATTCCGCAGGTCGATATATTTTGCATCAGTTGACCATATTTTTTCCTATCATATTATTCTCAATTAATATTTCCATTTTGTCCAGTAATAATAACATTTTTGCCATTTTTTCTAGTAGCCCGGTTCATTCATAAAAGTGCAATGTCACGTTGACCTGATAAAGCTCACTTGTCCTGAGATAGCTTATCTTTATCAGGTCAATGTGTTGCAATGCAATTAATATAGAGGGTAACTGATAAAAAACATGTTTTCTGCAAGTGACAGATATAGGCGGATTATTGTTGCAAAGCATTGTATATTTCATAATAAGCAGGTGAAAAACTGCATTTGCGAAAAAGATACACTTGGTAAAATGAGGTAACCCCCCCACACCTCCCCCCTACCCCCCCCCTATCCACCCCCCCCCCCAAAAAAAAAAAAAAAAAAAATGGGTCGAAGTTCCCACCTTGTCTCTAATATAGTACCATATTATATATTTATTTATTTTTTTTTTTTTCATCAAATAAAGTGATTCAAGGCCCTATGTTTATATGCATAGCTTATAGGTTTATCACCACCCTCTGACAACATCGTCAGGGAGTTGACTCTTTAGCTCAGTAGTTAGAGCACTGGACTCTCTTCCGAGCGGCCCGAGTAGGCAGGGATTTTATTTCAGGCTGTGCTTCTTTCCTGTTACGGCTTTCATGTCGAAAAAATGACTGATATAAATTTTATTTATCACTGTCTGGGGCTTCTTTTTTCTTCAAATCTAATTCTGTCTGGGACTTCTTTTTTCTTCAAATCTAATTCTGTGGTCAGTTTATATTTCCATTTTAAGATTATTGATGACTAATCAACTGTGATAAAATTGATGCTTAGCCAGTTCACACGTCACAAGGACGTTAATGACGTCATTTTTGACGTTGACATCGCGTATTTTGTCACGCGACGCTTGATCAGTCTGCAACTTTTATGGGAAACTACTCTCAATTTTTACAGTAAACATACATAAAAGTAGCAGAGTGACAACTTCACAACTTATGACTGTAATCGTGTAGTTTTTATTCCCATTACGAAAACATGCCTATACTAACACATTGTAAATTTTACCGCCGAAAAATAATAAAAAAATCAGATGAAAAAGTGTGATATTTTTCTTATATCTGTTCCAAGACATAGATTGTGGGTACACGTTAGAACCGCCTCATTGAGGCGGTTCTAACGAGTACCCACAATCTATATTTTAGAGCAGAAATAAGAAGAATAAGGTTTACCCTTGTAAGACCCAGTTTTAATATATAAAGGTGTGGTTCAAGGGGGTCAAAATTATATAGGCGTGTTCTCGTGATGTTTTAGAAACAACTAAGAGACATTTTACAGTTTTAACGGTTTTATTAGGCAATGCACAACCATAAAATCAAACCAACTGTGTTTACCTCTATCAATTAGACATCTATTAAAAGACTTGATCGGAAACCCCAGTATTTATAATCACCACAAAAAGCTAACGAAATGCCTCTTTCATATTCCATCATTTTTGTTATCATATCCATTGCTGATTTCACTCCCTGTCACGGTTTTGATGTCAATATTTAAAATGCAGTTTCATAGAGGATCTTACATGAGTGCTCATATATTATTGAATTTATTAAACGCGGTCGGGAAAAGTAATAAAATGCGACGCTTCGCCGAGCATTTTATCTCACATCACGTGAACAAGTCCGTGAAATAAAGACCCCCCTAAACCCCACTTTATATAGAGAAAACTGGGGTTTACGGGGGTAAACATTATTTTCCTTATTACTGCTCCAAGACAAAGGTTTTGGTAACGCGTTAGAACCGCCTCAATGAGGCGGTTCTAACGAGTACCCAAAACCTATGTTTGGTGTATAAATAAGAAAATTAGGACGAATTTTCATCAGAAAAATAGCCATTTTGGAGATGTGAAAAAATGCACTTTGTCGCACGGGTGTGTTATCGTAATGTTTCATCAACGAGTTGAATAAATTCAATAATACATGAGCACGAATACAAGATGGCATTTAAAACGCATTTAACTCACGATTGTTTTACAAAAATGTCAATATTCCGCCATTAGTAAACGCGAACGTGTAACGTTACGGAGCGTATCTAACTAATCCACTAGTGGATTATCGAATTTATTACATAGAGGATCCTACACGAGTGGTCATTTCATATGAGTGTAAGATTATGTTTATCATATGACCACTTTAAATTGGATTTCATCGCCTTTAAATTTGACCAATATTCCACAAAAAATGCATTGCTGACATGGACGTCGTCATGACGTTACTTAATCCCGCCAAAGTGTTATTACACTTGTGGTCATGCGATTTTTATTACACGACGTTATCCACTGCTTATCAACGACGTCATATGATAAATGGCGTTATTACACTCTCAGAAGCGACGTCATATGATAAATGATATTCTAGGTTCAATAGTTCTTTATCAGACTTTTCTAAAAATCTATTGTTATCACTGTCTTCTATCGCTCTGTCTAGGTCCAGAAGTCGGGTTGACATTGCTTCAAGTGATTTTTTCTGCGGCCATTTTGAAACTTATGGAGTACGGCATTAACGTTCTATTGCTATAGTAACAGAGTGGAGCAGTGCCAATATGGAAAGGCAGTGCCAAAAATCCATATTATATGGATTTTTGGTCCCGTCACGTGACTGTGCCATCAAAATAGCGAAAAAATGAGCCTGTATTGAAAGATTCTATTGTAATTTTCCTATAGTAGGTATGTAATAAGTGGCGTTATTACACTCTCAGACGCGACGTCATATGATAAATCATATTCTAGGTTCTGAAGTTCTTTCTCAGGGTTATGTAGCTGGTGCTATGTCGCAATTAAAGAATTTATATCAAATATCAATATGGTTTAATTCCAGTGCCAACATAAAAATGTAAATTACTTTAAATTAAAGGTCAGCAGTTTCATAGAGAAAATATTTTTAACTTAATCAAATGATGCTGTTTTATAATGTGTCAATGTAACTCTTTCACTCAATCTTCCAACCCTTCAATATCACTTCAACAACAACATAAGTAAGTAAGGAAGGAATGAAGTACTTTATGAATAGCGGTTTAACCCTTTCTAGAGCACACTTTCTAGAACATAGGCCTATAAACCTTTCTAGAACATACTTAACGTCACTGCAGCTGGTGTCTGGGAATGTGTGGCGGCCGTAAAAGGCCCCCCTGCCCTATATCATAGTGTAGTTTATATTTTCTTGTCCTTTGGGATCATTGATTCCATGTGTGGAATTATGAAAATTTTTGAGGGTCACTGATGAGACCTAATTGGTCAAAACTAGCTAGTCTGGCCCAGAAAACATGTACGCTCTATATTTTCCAGTTCTGTGGTGTATTCCTTGCTTCTTAAGGATAACCCTTTCTAGAACTTACTACATTTAGCACATACATATAATTATACATACATATAAGACCGGGGCTAGTTGGTCCGAAAATTGCATTTTTTCAAATGCTGACATAAATATGAATTAGCTTATAATACTTTTACATTATGCAACTAGTATATTCAATTCTCCACCTTATTGCATAGTTTCACGTCCGAAAAATGACAGATTCTGACAAATATTGCCGTTTTCCAAGACGAGGTAAAACGCACCAACTTACCCCACTTTCGGGGTAAGTTGGTCCGAGCCGCGGGGTAAGTTGGACCGACTGGGATTCAACGAGAAAATCAGGAAGTAATGATGGGTCGATAAATGCCACTTTTGACAAAAGATCTGAGAAATTACGTGGCTTCAATAACAATGCAGTAGACTGCATGCCAGGCTATAATCTTAACACAAATTCCTCAGATGATCAGCCAACTGTGCATTTTTAGTTATTTTTCTTAAAAACTGCCTATTTGATTGGCAAAACTCATTTAAAAGCCTTACTGCAGAGTAGACCGGGGCTAGTTTGTCCTAACATTATGATTTGTCTTCAACAGCTGGGGCCAGTATCTATTTCTCAGAACCATTTTGGTACTATGTAACTTGTTGAAAAACTTACTGCTGTTTTTCATTCAGAAAATGCCAGGTTCTGATAAATACAAATGCTTTTTTCGACGGACCAACTTACCCCGTCACGAATGGACCTACTTACCCTGACCCTAGCACCTGGTAGATCTTCACAAATGACAGGAACACCATATACATGTACACTCATTTGTGTACCTTAGAAAATGAGCTTTCGAGAAAAGTATAACATTTGCATGTTATTTGTAACACAAAGAAAAGACAAACAAATGATTCCAAGCGTGATAAAGTAACTTTTGTGGTACAAAATTATTTTTTGTTCTCTAAATTTTTTACGCCTTTTTTATCGCCATCTAACTTTCTTCAGAAAGTATGTCACGATCAAGGATTCCATTGAGCCAAATCATTTTGCTATGACCCTTCTCAGTTCAGAGAAATTGCGCTCGGACCAACTTGCCTCACGGACCAACTAGCCCCGGTCTCCCTTAATGGTTAATATTCCATGAGGCCCTCGATATTTACATATATTAAATGTATATACAAACACACAAACGAACAAAGTAACTGACATATTATAATTATGACAGACCATCAGTTCTAACACAGCGCGCCTATATAGGCAATGGAAAATTACTGTGTTTTATTCTGCAACAAATCACGTCAAGGAAGAGCGTGACGAGTGGCGTCATTAAAAGCTGACAATGTATGACGTCACTAGTCGATTTCCTTGACGTTAGACGGTGTAACGTCAATTTCTAGCATCAAAAACGTTAGAATAGTAGAAAAATGCCTGTACTTCAGTCGATAATTTTAGCGGGATTTTTTTCTAACAATGGCGACAAGTTGTGAGTTTTGAAGGAAACAACGGCAGCATTATCGCGGATTTTCAACCTGTTACGAGTAGAATCGAAATAGATGCGCTCTAGTTTGTGATTTGTTGAGTAATAAATCACAGTTTGTCGGTCAGTTGTAAGTAGACAAATCACGCTACGCGCTCGAGACTTGTCTACTTTACAACTGACCTCCAAACTGTGATTTATTACTCAACAAATCACAGTTAGAGCTGATCTATTTGTTAATTACAACCATAATTATGGTTTTAGGTTAGGATTTGTATATGATATATAAGAAAAATGAGCAATTCCTGGTAACATTTGTTTGGAGTGGATCAATGTAGAATCTTACCGAAACGAATGTAAGAAATCTAATGAACCATTCATTGTGTGATCAAGGAACAATTTTTCATGCATTATATTTGGAAGTAAGACGGATTTGAAGACTGACTCTATCTCAAACACACATATCAAACTTTACATACCACTTAACAATATTTCAGTCATATCGAGGCTATAAGAATGTCGCTAAGTTGCACACCTCCCTTGGTTTAAGTAAATAAATCAATTAAGATAACCGCCCCCGCCCATAGGGGCTTGAAGAAATATATGGGCTGCATGATGCTTCGACGCAGAGCTGAATCTGACCCGCAAACTAGTACTGGTAAGCCGCTTAGAGGATCTAAGCCTGTCCAGGAACCGCGTTGCGAGGCGGACCGTCCATGCTAATAAACCCTATTGGTTTCATTGGGCGACAGGGCTTGAGATGTCATTTCATCTCAATGTCGGGTAAAAGTCCCACAAAATTGGAAGCAACGTCTCCAAAATGACCTTTACAGTGTTGACGGGGACGTTAAACCTCAAATCAAACAAACAAAACAATTAAGATAAACTAAAACTTGATTATTTTACTTCATAAACACATCTCCTGAACATTTCTTTTGAAGGGAAGGGGAGGCAACTCTTGCCAAAGTGTTTTTGTCTCTCATGTCAATAGGGGTCAACTCTTTATGGAAAGAATTTGCTCCTGAGGAGCAAATTCTTTCCTTTAAGAGTAGACCTCTTTTCCTGAGGGATAGAGTTTATAGGAAAGCGAACAAGAAGTCCCAAAAGTTGTCACCCTTTGAAAAATGGAGGAAATTTCTTCCAGGTGTATCCCGGCCCTTTCCCCTTAATTAACAAAATTATGAACATGTATCAACATATTTCAAAAGTAACATATCATTAAGCAATGATGACCATAATTCCTCAAGTAGACCAAAATAAACATGATCAAGATTCACCCATAATTGTGCTAGAAAATAAAGTTTGCATCCAATATTATACCAAATAAACCCGTCGGACACCACTAAGTTGACGCGAAACGACCAGGAACAAAGTTAATTTTGCTTCGAGGGTTAGTGAAGCGATAAGTGAAGCTAAACATTGCCGTTTTGAAGCATTGAAGAAACGGAAATGTATTTTTTTTTTTCAGTGTAAGATCAAATTTAGTTTCACTCAATAATATCAAAACTGATATTTTTAATCGTGGCTACGCCACTAGTGAAAATTCTAGTTTTGGTGTTCCTTCAATGAAATAAAATTTTATCTTACACTGAAAAAAAAATAAAATATCCTCTATTAAATGTCAAGAGGACGTAGGTTTCTGGGTCTACCCTGTGTCTGCAAAGATAGGGAGTGCCGTGGTAAGCAGGGCAAGGATTTATATATCCTTAAAATACACTTGTAAACATAGCTCCCGACCATCGGGGCTTGAAGAAATAAATGGGCTGCATGATGCTACCACGCAGAACTGAAACCGACCCGCACACGAGTACTGGTAAACCGCTTAGAGGATCTAAGCCTGCCCAGGCAATGCGGTGCGAATCGGTCCGTCCAAGCTTATAACCCCTATTGGTTTCATTGAGCGGCAGGGCTTGAGATGTCATTACATCTCAATGTCGGGTAAAAGTCCCACAAAATTGGAAGCAACATCTCCAAAATGCCCTTTACAGTGTTGACGGGGACGTTAAACCTCAAATCAAACGAAACAAAATAGCCAGTGCATAGGTTGTGGGTACTCGTAAGAACCGCCTCCCTGAGGCGGTTCTAACGAGCACCCACAACCTAAGTTTGCAGTAAAAATAAGAAAAATGTCACGGATTTTCATCAGAAAAATAGCCGTTTTGGAGATGTGAAAAAAAAATATGCACTATGTTGCACAGGCGTGTTATCGTAATGACTTTTCTTTGTTTGTTTGATTTGAGGGTTAACGTCCCCGTCAACACTGTAAAGGTCATTTTGGAGACGTTGCTTTCAATTTTGTGGGACTTTTAGCCGACATTGAGATGGAATGACATATCAAGGCCTGTCGCCCAATGAAACCAATAGGGTTTATAAGCATGGACGGGCCGACTCGCACCGCTTTGCTTGGACAGGCTTAGATCCTCTAAACTTTTTACCAGTACTCGTGTGCGGGTCGGTTTCAGCTCTGCGTGGAAGCATCATGAAGCCCGTCTATTTCCTCAAGCCTCGATTGGTGGGGGCGGAACATGAGTACTGGTGAACCGTTTAGAAGGTCTAAACCTGCCCAGAAAAAGTGTTGCTTGTCGAACCATCCCTTTAACCTTAGCGGTTTCTTTGAGCGCTAGGGCTTGAGATGTCATTTCATCTCAATGCCAGGTTTAGTCCATAAAAATCGGAAACAATGTCTCAAAATAACCTAAACAGTGTTGAGGGGTACGTTGAATCTCGCCCTGAATCTGATAAGAAACAATGTCTAATATCGTTTTAAATCAAACTGTTGCTGTCGCTATTTTATATGGTGATCTGAGATCATATCTTTTGTCTGATCAATGCAGAATAAAAGAGACACCTGGTGCCAAGATCTACTTCAAATAAGGCAGACCCGGTGTACAGATCTACTAAAAAGATACAAACATGTTTATTCAGATAAAGAATTTATGCTGGTTTTCAAGATTCTAAAATTTCTGTTCAGGCAAAAGATCGAACACGGATGCCGCTAGGGCAACGTCAAATCAACGTCGGCGCAACGTCATGACGTTGCGCCGACGTTGATGTGACGTTGCATAAACGCCAGGACGTTGCACCAACGTTGATGTGACGTCACAATTACGTCATGTGCCTGCTGGGATAGCACTATTTCGAAATAGTTCTTGAGTCCATAGGAAAAACCCCAAATATATTTGGGATTTTTTTCTTATTTATCTGAAAATGTACGTCGTTTGTACCCATTAGAATCGCCTCGACGAGGCGATTCTAATGAGTACACACGACATAACTTTATTTTAAAGAAAACTGAAAAGGCATCCTTGTTTTTGTTTTGTTTGATTTGAGGTTTAACGTCCCGCCAACACTTTATATGTTATTTTGGAGACGTCGCTTCCAATTTTGTGGGACTTTTTACCCGCACTGAGATTTAATGACATCTCAAGCCCTGTCGCCCAATGAAACCAATAGGGTTTATAAACATGGACGGTCCGACTCGCACCGCTTTGCCTGGGCAGGCTTAGATCCTCTAATCGGTTTACCAGTTCTCGTGTGCGATGGGTTTCAGCTCTTCGTGGAAGCATCATGCAGCCCATCTATTTCTTCAAGCCCCGATGGGTGGGGGCCGAAGGGAACCTTGTTATACCTCTTGGTCAGGTACTATGATTACCCATGAATTGCTCGAATTTCTGTATTAAACAATTTTCATGGTCCCAAAGGTGTTTGATTCTTTGAAGTTCGACTGTAGTGACGTTGCGTTCTGTCTCTCCGTCTGTCCGCTTTGATATCATGGCCCCGCCCATCAGGGCTTGGAGAAATAGATTGGGCTGCATGATGCTGAAAGTGGCCGCATATGAGTATTTGTAAACCGCATAGAAGGACTAAACCTGTCCAGGCAAAGTGGTGAGGGTCTGACCGTCCAGTGCATAAATAAGCGCGATTGGTTTCATTGGGCGAAATGCTAAAAACTGTAAAAATGTACATGTACTAAAGAAAACGCAAAATTACTTTGGGAAAATGTAAATACGACACTGGGTAGAGTCGGAAATTGAAAATGGTAGCGTCAGTGTTTTATTTTTATTTTTTATCATATGACGTCGCGTCTGAGAGTGTAATAACGCCATGTATTATTTTCGATAATCCACTAGTGGATTAAATATGCAAATTAGCTAGATACGTCCCGTAACGTTACATGTACGACGTCCTTAACGACGTCGCGTTTTCTAACGGCAGAATATTGACATTTTTGTAACCAATCGTGAATAAAAAGCGTTTTAAATGTCATATGATAAATAGAATCTTGCATTCGTGCTCATGTATTATTGAATTTATTAAACTCGTTGAGGAAAAGGGATAAAATGCTCGGCAGAGCCTCGCATTCTATCCTTTTTCCTCAACTCGTTTAATAAATTCAATAATACATGAGCACTCATGTAAGATCCTCTAAGTCAACAATTTATTAAACTCGTTGAGGAAAAGGGATAAAATGCTCGGCAGAGCCTCCCATTCTATCCCTTTTCCTCAACTCGTTTAATAAATTCAATAATACATGAGCACTCATGTAAGATCCTCTCTATTTTGTTCTTTTACTAGTCGGGGTCTGAGGTACTAAAAACGCAATATTACTTTGGGAAAATGTAAATACGACACTGGGTAGAGTCGGAAATTGAAAGTGGTAGCGTCAGTGCATCACGCTAACAAGTCCGTGAAATGAACACCCCCTTACATCCCACTTTATATAGAGAAAACATGGGTTTAGGGGGGTATACATTATTTTCCTTATTTCTGCTCATAGACATAGGTTGTTGTTACTCGTTAGAACCGCCTCAATGAGGCGGTTCTAACGAGCACCCACAACCTATGTTTGAAGTAAAAATAACCAAAATATCACAGATTTTCATCAGGAAAGTAGCCATTTTGGAGATGTGAAAAAATGCACTATGTCGCACGAGTATGTTATCGTAATGGTTTTATTTTTTTTATTTTGTTCTTTTACTAGTCGGGGGTCTGAAGTAGGGTCTGTCGGGTTACCGGAAACACTGTTATTTTTGTTTTGTTACGCCTTAACCCTTGTCCTGCTGAATATTCATATATGCCACACCCACTACCGATTTTCAACCAATCAGATTACATGATGTAATTTATTCCTACAAATTCATAAATTGAATGTCAAACAGTGTAGATCCTGATCAGATGGCTTCTTCAGAAGCCATCTGATCTGGATCTACACTGTTTCCAAAGATAGGGGTTGTCGTGAACAGCAAGATAAGGGTTAAGAAAACACGCCTACACAAATGCATTGTAAACTTTACCGCTGAAAACAACAACAACAACAAAAAAAAAAAAAAACAAAAAAAAAAACGAAAATTTTACGATGAAAAATTGTGAAATTTATCCTATTGCTGTTCAAAATATAGATTGTGGCTACTTGTAACGAGTACCCACAATCTATATTTTAAAGCAGAAGTAAGAAAAATAAGGTTTATCCCTGTAAACCCCAGTTTTACTATATAAAAGTGGGCTTCAAGTAAGACAAAATTATATAGACGTGTTTTCGTGGTGAATAGGCATTCAGTCATTCTCCCTTTATACGGACATTCTATATAGCTACCAAAACTCACTATTTTTTTTTTGTTTTTTGTTTGATTTGAGGTTTAACGTCCCCGTCAACACTGTAAAGGTCATTTTGGAGACGTAACTTCCAATTTGAGGGACTTTTACCCGACATTGAGATGAAATGACATCTCAATGTCTCCGTGGATGATGCTCTCAAACTATCAACATTATAGAAACTAATAATGGCCCATACATGTAACTAATGTCGGTGTTGTACTGCACGAGGCATGTCTGCTTATAGATCATCCGCAAACAAGAGTGTGCACTGGTCCACGCACCTGAGCAGTCTGATGGGTACTCCTTATCGTCATGTCCAGGCCCAGCGGTAGTGCGGGTCTTTTTCAGTGCTCGACTCGGCCTGTTATGATATTGGTGATGCTTATAACTTTCATAATACCCACATGCCTTTTTTGACAAATCAGCGTGTTATATGTCCTGCTTATGAATTTAAAAAGCCAAATTGTTGATATGTTTGAATTTGCCGGAGTGAATTGGGCGAGGTGGCGGTCTTGGGGCCAGTGAGCCTGGACTATAGTGTCTTCAATGGAACTGCTTTTCTTTTTCTTTCCCTTATTTGCGAATGGTCGAAACTGCTACCGACGCTTCGACTCATTAAATGCATGTAATTCTGATCTGACATATCCCAGCAGGCCGACGACGCAATTGTGACATCGGATGTAACAGGATGTAACGTCATGTTATGGTTGCAACGTCACATCAACGTCGGTGCATCGTCAGGACGTTACAACGACGTTTGTTTGACGTTGCCCCTTCGATATCGCAAGACCGGGTCACTTTATTGTTGTGCCTGTTGGCACGAACTTCTGTACCATATGTTTAGCTCTCGGAAGATGGGTTGACAGTGACGTAAAAGAGTAAACCACCACAGGTAGGTTTGGCAGGTTGTGCCGTTGTTGCTGAAGTAACCATCATTGGCTAGCAAGACAGATTTTACCGTTATAATTATCATTATTGAAGCGTCGTCGCCTTTTCGCAAGGGTGGACAATCCTCAACAACAACAACAAAAAAAAAAAAAAACTCGCTGACGTCACTCTCAGGTAGCAGTACACAGTTTCCAGCCTGTGCACATGGGGAAATTTCTTCATAAGTAAGAGTAGGGATCAAATTCAGTGTCTAAATACTGTTTGGCAATTATGAAAGCAATATCTTGAATTCAGTGTATTGTTTTTGTGTCATTGTGGAGAAATATGAATTAATTCATGGTCACATGACCTGGATTTCAAGGGATGTAACTGAAAATACGAAACTACTGCTATACGAATTTATCGCTACACTTTCTGTTTAAAATAGCTGTCAGACTTCATTTGGATATTGCTAAAAAAGTAAACGGCTGGCAGGGGTCAATTTCTAGCCCCCTTTCATTTTTGGTAGGTGTACAATAGAGCTGAATGCTGACAATTGTCCTTGCAAATGCAGTGTGCTGCCAGGGCTTCCTTGAAAACAGCAGAAAATGGTAAAAAAAAGCAGCAGAAGTGGGTGGGGTAGGATTTGTTTACATAGCCACTACATTGGCTGTACAGTGTACAAGCTATAGAAACCAGCTTCAAATTATTCTGTGGCAAGTCACAATGCAGTGATAACACAAAAGAGAAGGGTTGCAAAGTGTACTATTTGTTACGGCTCAAAAAACTTCGTCCGCTGCGTGTCCGAGTCTCGCCGACAGCTTGGAATAGTGGTTTGCTACCATTAACCAATATGTCAAATTTCAAAGTGCCATTTAGGACAATCTTTTTTATCTACTCCTTTACCAGAATCAATATTTAGACAAAAACACCATTGTTTCTGATGAAATTGGGTCATAAAACTGAAATTTGTATGTAAGCCTACAGGTAGGGTCTGAGGCAAGGGAGACAACTCCAAAATCAGAATTTTAGTCTAGATGTTTGTTAATCATTTTGGTGCTGTCAAAGCTTATTCAATCTTAAATTAAAGGTGATTAAACCCATTTTGACCAATATTTTGGGCATTTCGTGTACAAACGATAGATTTTAAATGATTAATTTTCTCTCATTTTCAGCTTGGAAAGCCGTAATACTGAAATAGTGTTGATTAGTCGCAAAGCACCGTATTCCATGCTGTCAGCGAGACTTTGATGCGCAGCGGACAAGGTTTTTTGAGCCGTAACAAATAGTTACAGGTAACCAACTGTTGTTAACCTAGTTTAAACAGGAAATCCCAAACTAAGGCACTGTCAAATAGTGCACGCCCACATCAGTCGTCGGCCTAAATTGGTGCGTATGATGAGGGCCCTCACTGTTTGCAAGAAAGAGTCATTTTTTATAATAAATTACTATAAACAACCCAACGCGTAAAATAATTGTGTCTTGTTTTTTGTTTTTGTTTGGTTTTCTTGCACGGGGGGGGGATTTACTGCCCTTTCGAGATTATTTCACTGATATCGAGCTGATTTGGCATCATAGGTGGCAAAACTGGAGTATCCGGAGAAAAACACCCTGACCTCCAGTTGCAGAACTTGGTGTATCACATCGTGTGACCCGAGGCAGGCTCCCCACCACAACCTTGACAGAACTAATGATTAAGAGTCAGCTCTCTATCCAATAGGCCACAGAGGCCCGTAATTGTGTCTTGTATGCTGGGGTATCCACAGCTTCTCTCAGCTGAGATTGACTGCTAGCAGCTGTGTTGTGAGCTAATAATGACAATTATTACTGTTTTTCTTTGATTCCACAATTAAACTTATCATAATAAGGTGGAATTACTACCAATTTGACACTTTTGAGAAAAGTCATATTTGTCTTAAAGGTAGCAGTACACAGTTTCCAGCCTGTGCACATGGGGAAATTTCTTCATAAGTAAGAGTAGGGATCAAATTCAGTGTCTAAATACTGTTTGGCAATTATGAAAGCAATATCTTGAATTCAGTGTATTGTTTTTGTGTCATTGTGGAGAAATATGAATTAATTCATGGTCACATGACCTGGATTTCAAGGGATGTAACTGAAAATACGAAACTACTGCTATACGAATTTATCGCTACACTTTCTGTTTAAAATAGCTGTCAGACTTCATTTGGATATTGATAAAAAAGTAAACGGCTGGCAGGGGTCAATTTCTAGCCCCCTTTCATTTTTGGTAGGTGTACAATAGAGCTGAATGCTGACAATTGTCCTTGCAAATGCAGTGTGCTGCCAGGGCTTCCTTGAAAACAGCAGAAAATGGTAAAAAAAAGCAGCAGAAGTGGGTGGGGTAGGATTTGTTTACATAGCCACTACATTGGCTGTACAGTGTACAAGCTATAGAAACCAGCTTCAAATTATTCTGTGGCAAGTCACAATGCAGTGATAACACAAAAGAGAAGGGTTGCAAAGTGTACTATTTGTTACGGCTCAAAAAACTTCGTCCGCTGCGTGTCCGAGTCTCGCCGACAGCTTGGAATAGTGGTTTGCTACCATTAACCAATATGTCAAATTTCAAAGTGCCATTTAGGACAATCTTTTTTATCTACTCCTTTACCAGAATCAATATTTAGACAAAAACACCATTGTTTCTGATGAAATTGGGTCATAAAACTGAAATTTGTATGTAAGCCTACAGGTAGGGTCTGAGGCAAGGGAGACAACTCCAAAATCAGAATTTTAGTCTAGATGTTTGTTAATCATTCTGGTGCTGTCAAAGCTTATTCAATCTTAAATTAAAGGTGATTAAACCCATTTTGACCAATATTTTGGGCATTTCGTGTACAAACGATAGATTTTAAATGATTAATTTTCTCTCATTTTCAGCTTGGAAAGCCGTAATACTGAAATAGTGTTGATTAGTCGCAAAGCACCGTATTCCATGCTGTCAGCGAGACTTTGATGCGCAGCGGACAAGGTTTTTTGAGCCGTAACAAATAGTTACAGGTAACCAACTGTTGTTAACCTAGTTTAAACAGGAAATCCCAAACTAAGGCACTGTCAAATAGTGCACGCCCACATCAGTCGTCGGCCTAAATTGGTGCGTATGATGAGGGCCCTCACTGTTTGCAAGAAAGAGTCATTTTTTATAATAAATTACTATAAACAACCCAACGCGTAAAATAATTGTGTCTTGTTTTTTGTTTTTGTTTGGTTTTCTTGCACGGGGGGGGGATTTACTGCCCTTTCGAGATTATTTCACTGATATCGAGCTGATTTGGCATCATAGGTGGCAAAACTGGAGTATCCGGAGAAAAACACCCTGACCTCCAGTTGCAGAACTTGGTGTATCACATCGTGTGACCCGAGGCAGGCTCCCCACCACAACCTTGACAGAACTAATGATTAAGAGTCAGCTCTCTATCCAATAGGCCACAGAGGCCCGTAATTGTGTCTTGTATGCTGGGGTATCCACAGCTTCTCTCAGCTGAGATTGACTGCTAGCAGCTGTGTTGTGAGCTAATAATGACAATTATTACTGTTTTTCTTTGATTCCACAATTAAACTTATCATAATAAGGTGGAATTACTACCAATTTGACACTTTTGAGAAAAGTCATATTTGTCTTAAAGGTAGCAGTACACAGTTTCCAGCCTGTGCACATGGGGAAATTTCTTCATAAGTAAGATTAGGGATCAAATTCAGTGTCTAAATACTGTTTGGCAATTATGAAAGCAATATCTTGAATTCAGTGTATTGTTTTTGTGTCATTGTGGAGAAATATGAATTAATTCATGGTCACATGACCTGGATTTCAAGGGATGTAACTGAAAATACGAAACTACTGCTATACGAATTTATCGCTACACTTTCTGTTTAAAATAGCTGTCAGACTTCATTTGGATATTGCTAAAAAAGTAAACGGCTGGCAGGGGTCAATTTCTAGCCCCCTTTCATTTTTGGTAGGTGTACAATAGAGCTGAATGCTGACAATTGTCCTTGCAAATGCAGTGTGCTGCCAGGGCTTCCTTGAAAACAGCAGAAAATGGTAAAAAAAAGCAGCAGAAGTGGGTGGGGTAGGATTTGTTTACATAGCCACTACATTGGCTGTACAGTGTACAAGCTATAGAAACCAGCTTCAAATTATTCTGTGGCAAGTCACAATGCAGTGATAACACAAAAGAGAAGGGTTGCAAAGTGTACTATTTGTTACGGCTCAAAAAACTTCGTCCGCTGCGTGTCCGAGTCTCGCCGACAGCTTGGAATAGTGGTTTGCTACCTCAACTTATCGTTCGAGGACTGTAGTATTCTTGATTTACGATATCTTTTTTTTCCCCTAATTCAAGGGAAGTAAATCGTATATGCTTGTTCCTGCAGCATGGAAACTCGCCTATATACATTTGACACCAAAACTCTAAATTTATGTAGCAAAACTGGGGTTTGCAGGATTAACCCCTCCCCTGTTACTGCCGACACAAGTATGGATTGTGGGTGCCCGTTGAGACGGTTGAAGCGTGTACCCGCGATCTGTATTGTTCTTTTTATACATATAATACATTGGGCTATGTTTTTTTTTTTTTTTTTTTTTTTTTTAGCCCGAATTATTGATTTGTTCAGTGGTGGAGTTTGAAACAATTTGAGTAGGCATGTTCTCGTGATGTTTTTACCCGCCTACTGTTACTGTTAGTTTTATGCATGCTGCTGATACCTTGTCCATTGATGATGCTGTTCGGCATGCGGCGGTACATTGGAAAGTACAGTGGACTCTCGTTATCTCAAACTTTGATATCTCAAGCTACTGCTGAGGTCGAAATGAATTTTTGGCACTATTATTCTAATTTAAACTTAAGCTTTTTTGCTTCTAAACCATTGCTACCTTAAGCCAAAAATTTCCAGTCCCTTTGTGTTTGAGATGACGAGGGTCGACTTAAGTATCTAGTCTTCTACAAGAGTGTCATTTTTGGACTTGTGTATTGGCACTTTGGTCAACTATAATGCGAATCAGAAACTTTAAAGCTGTCTCCTATTCATAACATATGTATCCCATTTCCCTTATGGAAACCTGTTTGTTACAAATGCTTTATTTATATGTACATTTACTATTGTATCTCCTTAATGCTTGTATTCTCCTCCACGGGGATTCCATTCCTAAATATCGAACCTTCTGCCTCTGTAATGTGACAGTCATGCCCGGTCCTATACGTGTGTCCTTAAAGCAATTCAGATTTCTTGTCGATTGTATAACATAATGAACATAGATATTACTGAATATAGGATGCATATAGGTCTGCATTATTGTCATCACATGAAAATCAAAGGTCTATCCCGGTTCACAGACTTTGAATTTATAACATTCCTATCGCTATTGCTAATTAGTTGTGGGGATGTTGAAACTAACCCGGGCCCGAACTCAGATGAGTCAATAACATCTGATAACTCATCGACATCTCTAAACGACACTGTTCTAAGCGAAAAATTCTCTATTGTGCACTATAATGTTCAAAGTCTAACAAACAAAAAGGATATTATATTCTCTGAACTTTGCAATTTTAGTATCATTGGTATCACTGAGACTTGGCTTGATCCTCGAACTCCAGATGAAGACATTGCCCTTGACGGCTACGTCACGTATCGACGTGACCGTATTGGTGACAACCATGGGGGTGTATGCGTCTATGTACGCGACAATTTATTTTCCAAACGCAGACAAGATCTTGAATTCCTTGACTTAGAATGTGTCTGGGTAGAAATTTGTATTAATAATAGAAAATTATTAATTGGAACTTTCTATAGACCACCAAACTCATCACATGCAACATTTCAGGCAATCGAAGATTCTATAGGGCTAGCCACAGACACAAACCCCCATGAATTACTGGTTATGGGAGATTTTAATATAGACATGGCCGACAACAGAAGTAGTAGGAAAATTTCTGATCTCTGTCAAGAAAACGGTCTGGACCAACTAATCACTGGCTACACTCATTTTACGGAAACTTCACAATCCACTATTGACCTTATTTTGTCTAACAACAGCAAAGACATCTTAATCTGTGGGGTGGGAGAACCTTTCCTTAACCAAAACATTCGCTATCACTGTCCTGTATTCTGTGTCCTCAACTTTGATAAACAAAAAACTCATGTATTCAAAAGACATATTTGGCTATTTGATCAAGGTGACTATCAGTCGCTCTCTGATGTCATGCGAAATACAAATTGGGATAATTTTTAAGACCCAAACATCAACAAATATGTTAAAAATTTAACTGATCACCTAACCCAATGTTCGTCTAAGTATATTCCTAATAAAATAGTAAGTGTAAGACCATCCGATCCAAATTGGTTGACAACTAATATAAAAAGACTCATTCGGAAAAGGAAACGTTACTACAGCAGATACAAGAAAACACAATCCATCACTAATTTTGAAGCCTATAAACAAATTCGCAATCACGTTAACAACGAAATAAGAAATTCAAAACAAAAAATGAATGAAAAACTGGCTGATAAACTAAACAATGGTTCACTAGGTCCAAAAGACTGGTGGAAAACACTTAAACATGTAATAAAACCAACACGAACAAGCAATATCCCTCCCTTAAACACACAAGGAAATATATATTCTGATGAAATGGACAAAGCGGAAGTGTTAAATACTTTCTTCTCCTCACAAACTATTATAGACGAAACTAATGCACACTTGCCTGAAAGCAATCCAAATAACATTCAAAATGAAACCCTCCATTCTGTTCACCTGTCACCGTCGGAAGTTGAAACCTGTCTGAAGTCCCTTCAGACTGGCAAAGCTGTAGGACCCGATGCGATTAACAACAGACTCCTGAAAGAACTATCTAATTCAATTTCTATCCCTCTTTGTGATCTCTTCAACTTTTCGCTATCATCAGGACAATTTCCTGAGTCATGGAAACTAGCGAACATCACTCCAATTCACAAGAAAAACGAACCTTCTGACCCAGCTAACTACCGCCCTATATCTCTCTTAAGTGCAGTGGGAAAAGTTCTTGAGAAACTTGTTCATAAATATATTTTCAACTTTTTTCGGGACAACGGAGTTATCACATCACTTCAATCTGGTTTTGTACCAGGCGATTCTACTGTTAACCAACTTATTGATATATACAACTCTTTCTGCAAAGCTCTTGACGTAGGCAAAGAAGTAAGAGCCGTCTTTTGTGATGTAAGCAAAGCCTTCGATCGTGTATGGCATAAAGGACTTCTTCACAAGTTGAATAGCGTTGGCATAACTGGTTCTCTTCTCTCATGGTTTAACAGTTACTTAAGCGATAGATTACAAAGAGTCGTTCTTCCTGGGACCACGTCCAGTTGGCAACCAATTAAAGCTGGTGTCCCACAAGGCTCTATCCTTGGTCCTCTCTTGTTTTTAGTATACATTAATGATATTGTTGAAGATATCCATTGCACGATACGTCTGTTTGCAGACGACACGAGTCTTTACATAATTGTTGAAAACCCGGTTGAAGCTGCTCACCTGTTAAATGATGATCTAGAAAGGATACAGCAATGGGCAAAAAAGTGGCTAGTCAGCTTCAACCCTACAAAGTCTGAATCTCTCTTGCTCTCTCGTAAAATCAATAAACCTTACCACCCACCAATTTTCATGGACACTCAAGAAATATCTGAGGTCAGTACTCATAAACACCTAGGCCTTATTTTTTCTAGTGATTGCACGTGGCATGAACACCTAGCCGAAATCAAATCAAAAGCATGGAATCGGATTAATATCATGCGTAAACTAAAATTTCTACTTGATAGAAAATCACTTCAGACTATTTATTGTTCGTTCATTAGACCTCTTCTAGAATATGCCGACGTGGTATGGGACAATTGCACCCAGTATGAAGCATATGAACTTGAAAAAATACAGATTGAGGCAGCACGTATAGTTACTGGGGCAACCAGACTGGTTTCTCTAAATCTTCTTTACTCTGAAACTGGATGGGATACGTTGGCCTCACGAAGAAATAAACATAAAATTGCTATGCTTTACAAAATGTATCATGGCATTTCTCCAGCATATCTATCTTCACTCTTACCAGCTACAGTGGGTGAAAATGTTTCGTATAGCCTTCGTAATTCTACCAACATTCAAACTATTCACAGTCACTCACAGCTCTACTTTAATTCATTTCTTCCAAGTGCGATAAGAACTTGGAACTCTCTGTCTGAGGAGATCAGAAACAGCTCCAGTTTAGCATCACTTAAACGTCAACTCAATACTAACTTAATCCCTACGCCTCGTCATTTCAACGCAGGGAAACGTCTCGGACAAATTTATCACAGCCGGCTTAGAACCAAATGCAGCTCCTTAAACGAACACCTCTTCTCAAGAAACATTGTCCCAAGTGCTTTATGTGTATGTGGTCTCGTCGAAGACACCGAACATTTTCTTCTTCACTGTCCACGATATGCGAACTTTAGAGAAGAAATGTTAAGATCAGTTTATCAGTTTTGTCAACCAACTCTCGATACTCTACTTTATGGTGACCAAACACTAAATTACAACGAGAACAAACAAATCGTCCTCCTTGTCCATAACTTTATTTTAAAAACTAAAAGATTCCAAACCAACCATAATTAGGCGATGAATGCACGTATCATTTCCTACTGTATTAGACACACTTTCACTTCTCTTTTTTTTTTCCTTTTTTGATGTTAGTCCGAGAACAGAGTGTGGGGCTAGAATATGTCTTTTTTAAATCTACGGCAAGTTCACTTGTCTAACCAGGCTCTTTTCTGTGATAATCTCCCGAACCGGTAATTCTCCAACAAATACACCTAAATATTTTGGTTTGTTACTCTTATTTTGTTTTTAGAGAACTACCTCGCAAAGTTAACCATACGACCTTAACCTAAGTTATATCCAACCTTCAGAACGACAAACCTATACGTTCCGCCTTTGAAGAAATAGTTTTATTGGTACTTGATAAAACACCTTTGATTTGAATGTCTCAGACCTTTTACATGAGAGCGGCAGAAGCTGTATTGTTTTTTCTTTGTTATTTTTTACTAGTATGTAAAAATGCTACAAAATAGCTTTGAACATAGTCGCTAATTCTGTACTTACAATAGTTACTGTTTTGCATCGACAATTATATAGATTTAATTCAATGGTATTATCGCAAATGTTTAGGGAAACAGATTCAAATAAGTCTCTGACTTTCTTCTGAATCCCTTTTTGTATGATTTCAGTCATATTTGCTTTGTATTGTACTTGTAGAATACGAATAAAATATGTTTAAACCAAATGACATCTCAAGCCCTGTCGCCCAATGAAACCAATAGGGTTTATAAGCATGGACGGGCCGACTCGTACCGCTTTGCCTGGGCAGACTTAGATCCTCTAAGCGGTTTACCAGTACTCGTGTGCGGGTCGGTTTCAGCTCTGCGTGGAAGCATCATGCAGCCCATATATTTCTTCAAGCCCCGATGGGCGGGGGCCGACCCAAAACCCACTATAACAACACGTTTAATAGAACTAATCAACTTGAGCGTTGCATTACGATGACACATCCGTGTGATATAGTGCATTTTTTTCATACCTCAAAAATGGTAATTTTGTAATGAAAATTTGTATTATTTTTCTTATTTATGCTCCAAACATAGGTTTTGGGTGCTCGTTAGAACCGCCTCGATGAGGCGATTCTTACGAGTACCCACAACCTATGTCTTCGCGTAGAAATAAGGAAAATGATGTTAACCCCCGTAAACCCCAGTTTTCTCTTT
Organism: Lucinisca nassula; assembly: GCA_963580285.1. Classification (NCBI taxonomy): domain Eukaryota; kingdom Metazoa; phylum Mollusca; class Bivalvia; order Lucinida; family Lucinidae; genus Lucinisca; species Lucinisca nassula. The sequence goes on from OY757022.1 coordinate 22,109,488, forward strand.
ATAAAGTGGGGTCTTTATTTCACGGACTTGTTCATGTGATTGTGTGTGCGTGCATCCGTGCTTGCACCTTTGCATTCATCCGTTACTCTCAGTTTTAAGATTGGTTTGTATTGGGGTTTAACGGCCCAGTCAACACTATTTTAGGTCATTTTTGAGCCGGTCAGTTTACCTATCCACACTCTCCTGGGCAGGCTTATTCGAAAGCGGTTAACCAGTACAGTGAACATTCTTTCGCCAGAAACTGACAACTGCCCTTCTTGAATCAGCGGAAGGGAGAGAATGAACGTAGAAAAGATTTCATGATCAATCTCCGCGAAAGAATGTTGCCGACCCCGGCAGGTATCGAACCCGTGTCCTCCTGATCACCAGTCAGACGCGCATCCGACTGAGCTACCGGCATACTCTTTTTGATACAGAAAATAACATAACGCCTGAATCGTGCTGACCGCACGGTTATTCAACAGTCAAAAGCCGCAAAACACAGCATCTGATTATTTGTTTGTTTGATTTGAGGTTTAACGACCCCGTCAACACCGTAAAGGTCATTCCCAGACGTTGCTTCCAATTTTGTGGGACTTTTACCCGACATAGAGGCGGAAAGACATCTCAAGCCCTGCCGCCCAGTTAAACTAATAGGGTTTATATATATACATGGACGGTCCAACTCGCATCCCTTTCCCGTGCATGCTTAGAACCACTAAACAGTTTACCAGTACTCACAAGCGGTTGGTTTCAGCTCTGTGTGGAAGCATCATGCAGCCCATCTATTTCTTCAAGCCCCAATGGGCGGGGGCGATCAGCATCTGATTAGGTTATTTTTGTTCTTTTTTTAAGGATAAAACGAAACAGTTTAACTCTTATCATGCTGTTCACGACAATCTTTGGAAACAGTGTAGATCCAGATCAGATGGCTTCTGAAGAAGCCATCTGATCAGGATCTACACTGTTTGGCATTCAGTTTATGAATTTGTAGCAATGAATTACATCAAGTAATTTGATTAGTTGAAAGACAGAAATGGGTGTGGCTTAAATGAATATTCATCAAGATAAGGTCTTAGGGACTATTTTCCCAGTCTTCTACAGAGAACTGACCCATTAGTGCTCTCAGTGCCTTGAAGATTATAAGAATCTTATATGGGTGTGAGGGGTGGATGGAAAAATCCGTCCCGAGGGACACTGTCCGGCATCACGAGGCTTGCCGAGTGATGCCGGACAGTGATCCCGAGGGACGGATTTTTCTATCCATCCCTCATATCCATATTGGATTCTTTTTCTTGCATACCTTCCATTTCTTATCGCGGAATTTCAATGCTGCAGTCGATTCAGTTACCAACGTCCGCCATATTGTGTTGACACTGCCGGAATTTAAAGTGACGTCACGGATCGTGCATGACGTCAACCTTAACGACGGCGCACACAAGGTCGTAATCAACCAGTGCATTTATCAAACACGCGATTATATTCGATTTGGGGTCGGGACACCAGGGCCAGAACATAAATTTCTATCCCAGGGTAAAATCTCGGATTTCCTTGTCTGGTGTGCAAGAATATCCTTTTCGTTTTTATGTCCCCCAAAGCCACCCCCAACATACCGGAGGTGAGGGAGGCATATTGTTTTCGGTGCTGATCCCGTTTGCGTCGGCGTTGGCATCGGTGTTGGCGTCGGCATAGCCTGTTTGAAGCACTATATCTCATGAATAAGTGGATGATGCTGATCAAACTTTCAGTCGGATGTATACGCGTGTGACTGGTGATCAAGAGGACGCGGGTTCGATACCTGCCGGGGTCGGAAACATTCTTTCCTGGAGACTGATCATGAAATCTTTTCTTCGGCCATTCTCTCCCTTCCGCTGATTCAAGAAGGGCAGTTGTCAGCTTCTGGCGAAAGAACGTGCTCTGTACTGGTTAACCGCTTACGTATAAGCCTGCCAAGGAAACGTGTGGATAGGTAAACTGACTGGCTCAAAAATGACCTAAATACTGTGGCTGGGCCGTTAAACACCAACACAAACAAACAAACCTGACCAAACGTGCATGGTTACATCACTAGGATGGGCGAAAAAGTCATTAGGTTATGATGACCTTGACCTCATTTTCAAGGGCGCAGACAAACAGTAATTTTGGGCCATAAATGACTTGTCTGCACTCTATCTCATGAACAAATTGATAAAGGCACAATATATCAATTCAATATTCCATAAATTTGATTATATTCTAGTGACCTTGACCTCATTCCCAAGGACACAGGCCCTCAATGACTATGAATTTTGAATTGTCTGTACCCTATAGATATTTTTCTATTGAACATATAGATGGAATTTAGTAGAACTTGCTACAATATATCATTGCAACCTACCAAAGATTTGACTTGATTGCATATTCTCCCCAAAATGGTGAATTTTGGCTTATATGCGCCCTATGTCATGGATGAATCTGATCAAACTTGGTACAATATATCTTTGCAACCTATCGAAAACTTGGTTAGATTTTGGTGACCTTGACCTTATTTCCAATGGCTCAAAACCTAAAACACTAAATTTTGGCTTCCTGATTCATGATACGCTCCCGCTTGCGACAAACTTTACAGCGCACACGCATTTGATTCGCATTTGTATCGCGTGTGATTCGCACTCGCGATTCACGCGTTTCGGTCGCAAATGACATTTTAGCCAATCAATTGCTTTTATGAATAACGCGATATTGCGCATAAATCGCGATTTTTGATCAGTCAATCAAGATACCTGAGTGTCGAAAACACAGACAGTGCACATTCACCGACTGCTTCGCGTTTCAAAAGCAACCAGTCAATACTGCGTAACTATTTTGCACTTACCGTTCTTTTAATTTCCTTTTTTATTTCTTCAAGTTTTCCTTTTTTTCAGATTTTTGTTCAGCTTGAACACAACATATCTGATTTTTTCCGAACAAATATGGACTAGTCAGTTATCCATTTACATTTGCCAGGGGGTAAAGGGTAAATTAGAGGTATTGCATAGTGATTGAAGTTGACTATCAAATGCAGGATGTTTATTGACCCAAAATTTAATGACACCCAGGTGCAACTTGGGGCTATTAAGATAGCTGTTTAAAACAACACCTCATTATCGTCAGGTATTCAAGATATCCGAAATAATTCATGTTCATTCACTCACAGAAGCGGCCCATTTTTTTAAAATTAATTATTGTTGTAATTTTCATTTTTTTTTGTTTGTTTAATTTACCATTTTTTTACCAAATGGAATCTTCCACCTTAAATATCAGTCCATTTCAAATTTATGCGAATCTGGTTGTGATGTCTTCGAAATATATTTGGAAAATGCCCGAACCCTTTGCATATAATGTAGGCCCTGATCAGACGCCTACTTTTGCTACTGATCTGGGTCTGCACTTTTTTCGCCATTTGGCGCCAAATGGTATTTTCCACCAGTTTAATTTCAACGTTTTGTTTTCTTTAAAATATATAATTAGGAAAATGTCTGAAATATTTTGCAAACAAAGTAGGTCCTGATCAGACGCCTACTTTGCTAGGTCTGATCTGGATCTGCAATTTTTACCATTTGGTGCCAAATGGGATCTTCCACCGTCTTCAAAATTTATTTTGAAAATTTTCCTGAGCCTTTTGGAAACAATGTAAGTCCTGATCAGGCCCCTAGTTCCGTTGCGTATGATCTTGGTCTGCACTTTTTGTTAATTTGCGCCAAATGGCATCTTCCACCTTGTAAATAGAATGAGTCTTTTCAAAATTTATGAGTGAGTGAGAGAGTGAGTGAGTGAGTGAGTGCTTGAGTTTTACGTCCCACCAACAGCTAAGGTAGAATGTAGGAAAGAAAGAATCAGGAAAAAAAGTATCAGGAAAAAAAGTATCGGAAAAAAGTATCAGGAAAAAAGTATCAGTTTCATGTAAAAAGGATAGTATAAATATATAGAATTAAGATTTTAATGCACTTGCCATCCTAAGGTAAATTTTAGTGTATCTGATACATGTAGCATCTCAGATCATGCTGTGGCACTCTTACCAGACATTGAGATGAAATGAAATCTTAAGCCCCGCCACCCAATGAAACCAAATAGTGTTCATGAGCATGGAGGTCCGACTTGTACACTTAAGTTTGTTTAATTGGGGGTTTTAACATGTCCGTGTACGTTATATAGGTCATTTTTGAGACGTTGCTTCCAATTTGTGGGACTTTTACCAGACATTGAGATGAAATGTCATCTCAAGCCCTGCCGCCAAGGGAAACCAAATAGGGTTTATGAGCATGGAGGTCCGACTTGCACACTTTATAGTTTGTTTAGCTGGAGAGTTAACATCCCCCTCTACACTATTTAGGTCATTTTGGAGACGTTGCTTCCAACTGTGGGAATTTTACCAGACAATGAGATGAGGTGACCTTTTATAAAGCAAAGAGTTACAGAGATAGGTTGCAAAATTGATTGTTAAAATGAAAACAAATCAAAACATACAAAAGTATCCTAATCATAATATCAATGTAATATCAAAAGCGAATATGGATAAAACTGATACTTTTTTTTTCCTGATACTTTTATCCTACCCAAAACTGATACTTTTTTCCGATACTTTCTTTCCTGATACTTTCATTCCGATTACCGCTAAGGTCATAAGAGACGGGACCTCATTTTAAATAAAAGAATAGATGTGGGGGCAATGATCAGGAATTGATACACTTAACCCACAGCTCCCATCAGAGACACTAAAGGGAAAGAAACACAAACATGAAACAACAAACCCTAATGGAAACATCAAAAGCGGAAAGCCAAAAGGACAGTTACTTTCCCACAAAATGGCCAATAGTCTATCCAAAATAAATAATATAAGCGACACAAACACCCAAAGACAAACCATAACAAAAATAAACCGCGACAGAAGAAGCGCCTTGGAACGGTCAGCGGAAACGAATTCAACTGGGGGGCTTAAATCGACTTTACGTGGCCACAATGCTCGCCCTTACTTCCGTCGTGATTTAGACAAATGATTTGTTCAGTCCGCATGAAGGCCTCCTAACTCATCAGTGCAACATCTCCGTGAACACAAATAATCAAACAAACACAGAGATGAAACAACGGTGAGGAACTCGACAGCAAGAAACCACTGAAATGCTGGAGCTAAAGAAAACCAACAGTTAGACTCCGATGGGCCCGACCAGAGACAGAGCATCAGGCACCGACCAACATTACATTGAATTAGATCTCTCTTATTCTCAATAAGCCTTCACAGAAACTGAGGCCTGACCCACCGGCGTGCAATTAAAGAGCGAAGCAAAGTTGTCAACTTTGATTGCGTTAACTACCATGCATGCAGTCTGTCGTATAACATTTATGAACCCAATCTTTTTGTATCGAAGAATGATTTTACGAAATTGGGTGCTGAAGTCATTGCGATTATATATTTTTCCGAATTTATATACTAAGTCACCATAAAATTCGGGTTCCGATAGACCTTGTTGCAGAAGAGATTCAAGTCCAGTATTGAATTTTGAAATTAAATCAGAATGACGTCTATAAAATGTTGAAAAGGCTTTGCTTGGTTTATTGTACCAATAACCCTGATTAAGAAGTATAGCCGTTAACAATTTATTACGAGTGTTGAAGTCAGATACATGATTACACACTCTGGCAAATCGAATTAATTGCGAAATATAAACGCCATAGGATGGCGCACTAGGAACATCACCAACCAAAAAAGGAAAATGTACAATCTCAAAATCAAAATCATCGCGTTTATCATAAATTTTGCATGAAACAAACCCGTCTACAATAGATAGATGTAAATCCAAAAAACGGGGCTTCGGTATCAGAAGAATTTGCCTTATTTAACTGAAGTTCTGGTGGGTAAATTTGACTGATCAATCCATCGAAAAAGGTATTATCAATATTTAATTAATCATCCAAATATATAGAAGTGGAGCTATAACCTTCAATGATTTCAGACTGGTTTTCAGCAGAAAGGGACAACATGAGGTCTCTCTCATAACAAAACAAAAACAGATCAGCCACAAGTGGTGCGCAATTAGTACCCTTAGCAATACCCTCAACTTGTCTAAATAACTTAGTACCAAATCTTATGTAAATTTTGTCAAATAGAAAGGTGAGGGCTTCACACACTTTCTGACATGACCATAAAGTATAATTTTTATGCTCTTCAGAAGTGAAAAAAGCATTTTTTACATTACATGCAAGATAGAGGGAGTCTTCCCTATGATATATGTCCATTCAATTAAATCATTAAGTTTTTCTTTTACAAGATTATGAGGAAGTGTGGTGTAAAGTGTGGAAAAATCATAAGTAGACAGACTCCCCCGAAAGTCTGGAAAAGCCCGGGATCGATCATGTGATCCCTGGCTTAGAAGGCGAGTAGCGTAACCACTACATCACTGAGGCTTCTCAAAATTTACGAGTGTGAGGTTGTCTTTTCATAAAAATTTCCGCAATAATTCATGTTCTGTCATTCACAGAAACGGCCCATTTTTTAATTATTTATTTTTGTAATTTTCTTCTAATTTGTTTAATTAACCCATTTTAATTTTACCAAATGGAATCTTCCACCTTATACATAACATAAGTTCATTTCAAAATTTAGGAGAATCAGGTTATGTTTTCTTCGAAATCTATTTGGGAAATGCCTGAACATTTTGCATATAATCTAGGCCCTGATCAGACGCCTTCTTCTGATGCGTCTGATCTGTGTCTTTTTTTTGTATTTTACCATTTTGTGCCAAAAGGAATCTTCCACATTGTAAACAGAACATGTCCATTTCAAAATTGCAAATAATATAAATCTTGATCGGACGTCTACTTCTGCTGGGTCTGAACTGGATATACACTATTTGCCAATTGATGCCACATTGGGTCTTCCACATTCAATAGCACAAGACCATTTCAAAATAAAAGAGTGCAAGTTTTTGTTTTCTGTAAAATTTAATTTGGAAGTGTCTGAACATTTTGGAAACAATGCAGGCCCTGATCAGACGCCCTAGTTCTGTTGCGTTTGGTCTGGGTCTGCATGTTTTGCCAACTGGCGCCAAATGGAATATTCCACCTCGTAAATAGCACAAGACCATTTCAAAGTTTAAGAGTGTGAGCTTGTGTTTTCTTCAGAATTTATTTTGAAAATGTCTGAACTTTCGGAAACAATGTAGGCCCTGATCAGACGCCTAGTTTTTTGCGTCTGAACTGGGTCTACACTGTTTGCCATTTGGCGCCAAACTCTATGATCATGTATTGATTTGTTTGTTTATTTATTAATTTTTGTTTTCTCCAAACGGAGATTGTGGGTACATCATTACGAAAATACGACTATATAAATCTATTGAAGTTTTACCACCCAAACTGAACATTTTCCGCCAGAAATATTGATGATTTTAACATTTCTGCACAAAAAATAGGTTGTGGGTACTCGTTAGAGCCGACTCGGCGAGGCGGTCTAACGAGTACCCATAATCTATATTTGGCGCGGAAATAAGAATACCCCACCCCCTTAAACCTCAGTTTCATTAAGAAAACTCGCCTGTACAAATACATTGTAAACTCTAACGCCGATAAAACGAAAATTTCAATATAAAATAATGATATGTTTCTTATTTCTGCTCAAAATATATATTAAGGGTAGACGTTAGAACCGCCTCAACGTTGAGGCGATTCTAACGAGTACCCACAATCTATATTTTAGAGCAGAAATAATAAAAATAACGTTTTCCCATGGAAACTCAGTTTTTCCATATGAAAGTGGGGTTCAAGGGGGTCAAAATTATAAAGGGGTGTTTTCGTGATGTTACAATATAAAATTGGGATTTAGCGGTGTCAGAATTATATAGGTGTGCTTTCGAGATGTGTTAGAAACACTTATACACCCGTGACAAGGCGGTTCTGATGAGCACCCACAAACAAGTAAATAGATTTGACTTGTCACCCAGAAACACTCTCTTGGTCCTCTACCTGTTTGACATTCCTCAGAATACCCCGACTGTTTATTATCTCTAAACTACCACCATTAATGCATGAACGAATTAAGAAATAAAAATAGAAAATAAGGGTCAGAGGATTTTGGTTGGCCCGTGTTCTCTCGCACTCATGCGTTTTATCGTCACTTACCTGTTTTATTCTTATTATGCCCCCAACTTTAAAAAAGTTGGGGGGCATATTGCTTCTGGCTTGTCCGTCCGTTCGTCCGTTAGTCCGTTAGTCCGTTCGTACGTCACGCTTTCTTGTGCATAGCATATCTTTAGAACCGTGTATGCTAGTGTTTTGAAATTTCATATATGGGTTCCTCATGAAAAAATAGTTGACCCGTATTTTTTTTCTTGTCCAAATTATCTCCCCTTCTTGAATTATTTCCCCTTTAATTAAATAACATAGAATTCTCGTTAGCAAGATATCTCAAAAAGTATTTGAGCTACAGCCTTGATATTTGGTATAGTGATTATGACTAAGAAGGAGATTACCTGATTAAATTTTCAACCAATTCTATAAAATTTTGTTAGAGTTATGGCCCTTTGTAATTTTTTGCCACTCAATTGTGTTGCTTTCTGGTGCATAGCATATCTTTAGAACCGTGTATGCTAGTGTTTTGAAATTTCATATATGGGTTCCTCATGAAAAAATAGTTGACCCGTATTTTTTTTCTTGTCCAAATTATCTCCCCTTCTTGAATTATTTCCCCTTTAATTAAATAACATAGAATTCTCGTTAGCAAGATATCTCAAAAAGTATTTGAGCTACAGCCTTGATATTTGGTATAGTGATTGGGACTAAGGAGGAGACTACCTGATTAAATTTTCAACCAATTCGATAAATTTTTGTTAGAGTTATGGCCCTTTGTAATTTTTTGCTACTCAATTGTGTTGCTTTCTGGTGCATAGCATATCTTCAGAACCGTGTATGCTAGTGTTTTGAAATTTCATATATGAGTTCCTCATGAAAAAATAGTTGACCCGTATTTTTTTTCTTGTCCAAATTATCTCCCCTTCTTGAATTATTTCCCCTTTAATTAAAAAACATAGAATTCTCGTTAAGAGTTTCATTGATGATACTTGGAACTAGGAGTGAAATTTTTATGCAGGCATCCATGTTTGACCTTGACCTAGATTTCATGGTTTGGTGACTTTGCGCCTCCACAGGCGCGACATAGCCTTCGGGGGAATTCTTGTTGTATGTTTTTGAGTCTTTAACAATATTTGTTGAATATTTTGCCATCTAAGGACAAGCAAAGGTTGGGGGCATTGTGTTTTACAAACACCATTTCTAGTTGGTTGAAATTCTCTCGCACAGAAACGCGTATCGAGTTTACCTAACGCGTTTTGAACAATCACTTTCATTGGCTGATATTAAACACGTTGCAATCGCGTTAGAACGCGATGAACCGCGTATTGAAACGCGAAAATTTTACACGCACGCAAGTTCTTCTCGGGCGTACCTGTAGTATTAATCTTACCATATATTTTATCATGACTCTCTGTTGAGCTAGAAAGCCTCCCTGTGGATCCTTTTGTTATTGTTATTTTGTTTGATACTGTACTGGAACTGAGTGCGATGGTTGAAATTTCATAAACTCCGGAGTTGAACCTACCCCCACCCCCAGTAGTTTTACTAGTAACCGACCCAAGACGGTCGTTCTTTTGCGGTGTCTCATTTGTTATTTTGTGTGCCTCCGTGTCACGTTCTATAGGTGACTTGAGACGATTGTGGCCTTTCCTGTGTGACATTTTCTTAGGTCTGCGCCCTATCTCATGAAGGAATGGATGAAACTTGGTCAAATCTTGAACAATAGTGCGTGTGCGTGTGTGTGTGTGGGGGGGGGGGGGGGTCGGGAGTGTGGGGGGGGGCAGTTTTTTTCTCTGCTTTTCTTTTTCTTCTACTGAAGTAATTGAGAGGTTCACGAGACGAAGTATCCTATTTTCATTTCAAAATTGACCAGTTTAAATCTTATTTAAAAAACATAAAATTATAATCGAAATTAAGACAAGAGGCCCATGGGCCACTACGCTCACCAGAGTCATGTGGTTTATACCATATACAGGCAAGGTGCCCATCTTGGTCATATGACAACAATACCACAAATAATGTTTAATTGCCTCACCCGCATTGAGGCTTTTCATGTAATTTGGTTTCAATCAGCACAGCTCTTTTACTGGAGAAGAAGATAAAAATACTGAATCTGAGCCATCCAAAACACATGTCAGTAATGTCCTTGACCTTTGGAATTAATAAACTTCCATTTAGCTAACTGCAAATATCATTTTTGATGTCACAGCCTGCCAGGCAATCAGAAATATCCACTACTTTGCCATTTTTCCATACAAATGTCTAAGTGACCAAATTTGACCTTGACTTAAAGCAGGTCAAGGTCAACCAAAGGTCATCATTTGAACAAACTTGGTAGGGACAGAGCCCCTGATGCTGCATACCAAGTTTCAAGATCATCGTTCTTGAGAAGAAGATTTTTAAAGGTTTTTACCGTATATGGGCATGGCGGCCCATATTGGTCATGTGACCAAGTCCTCGTTCCCTCATTTCATAGAGGCTCCACATGTAATTTGGTTTCAATTGGCCAAGAAGTTTAGGTGGAGAAGAAAATAAACAAAAAACTGAATCTGAGGCGTCCGGAACAAAGATCGGACCTTTGGAACCGATAAACTTCCGTGCAGCTGATTGTAAATACCATTTCTGATGCCACTAGCTAATATACAATCAGTAAAATCCACTGGTTTGCCAATTACCATACAAATGCCTAAGTTACCAAATTCGACCTTGACGTAAAACAGGTCAAGGTCAACTAAAGGTCATCATTTGAACAAACTTGGTAGGGCCAGAGTCCCTGATGCTGCATACCAAGTTTCAAGATCATCAGCCGTTCGGTTCTTGAGAAGAAGATTTTTAAAGGTTTTTACGATATATGGGCATGGCGGTCATATTGGTCATGTGACCCAGTCCTCACAAACAAACTTAAGTGAAGAAGAAAATAAAAATACTCAATCTGAGCCGTCCTGGACAAAGGTCGGTAAATGACCTTGACCTTTGTCAATACAATTTCTGATACCACTAGCTAATATACAACCAGAAAAATCTACTGTTTTGCCATTTTTGCATACGGGCATGGCGGTCATATTGGTCATGTGACCCAGTCCTCACGAACAAACTTTCGTTCCCTCATTCCATAGAGGCTCCACATGTAATTTAGTTTCAATTGGCCAAGCAGATTAAGTGAAGAAGAAGATAAAAATACTGAATCTGAGCCGTCCTGGACAAAGGTCGGTAAATGACCTTGACCTTTGGAACTGATAAATTTCCATCCAGCTGATTGTAAACACCATTTTTGATGCCACTGGCTAATATACAATCAGAAAAATCCACTGTTTTGCCATTTTTTCATTAAAATGTCTAAGTGACCAAATTTGACCTTGACGTAAAACAGGTTATGGTCAATCAACGGTCAGCATTTGAACAAACTTGGTAGAGCTAGAGTCCCCGATGCCGCATACCAGGTTTTAAGGTCATCGGCAATTTGGTTCCTGAAAAGAAGATTTTTAAAGGTTTTTACCATATATGGTCATGTGACCCAGTCCTTACGAACAAACTTTCGTTCCCCCTTCCCATAGAGGTTCCACATGTAATTTGATTTCAAACTACCCAGCAGTTTAAGTTGAGAAGATGAAATTACTGAATTTGAGCCTTCCAGGACAAGGTCAGTAAATGACCTTGACCTTTGGCATTGATAAACTTCCATTCAGCTGATTACAAATATCATTTCTGATGCCACAGGTTACTATGCAATCAGAAAAATAAACTGTTTTGCACTTTTTTCCATACGAAGGTCTAAGTGACCAAATTTGACCTTGACGTAAAACAGGCCATGGTCAACCAAAGGTCATCATTTGAATAAACTTGGTAGGGCCCGAGTCCCCGATGCTGCATACCAAGTTTCAAGGTCTGTCGCCGTTTGGTTCCTGAGAAGAAAATTTTTAAAGGTTTTTACCATATTTGGACATGGCGGCCATATTGGTCATGTGACCCAGTCCTCACAAACAAACTTTAGTGAAGAAGAAAATAAAAATACTGAATCTGAGCCGTCCTGGACAAAGGTCGGTAAATGACCTTGACCTTTGTCAATACAATTTCTGATACCACTAGCTAATATACAATCAGGAAAAATCTACTGTTTTGCCATTTTTCCATACGGGCATGGCGGTCATATTGGTCATGTGACCCAGTCCTCACGAACAAACTTTCGTTCCCTCATTCCATAGAGGTTCCACATGTAATTTAGTTTCAATTGGCCAAGCAGATTAAGTGAAGAAGAAGATAAAAATACTGAATCTGAGCCGTCCTGGACAAAGGTCGGTAAATGACATTGACCCATGGAACTGATAAATTTCCATCCAGCTGATTGTAAATACCATTTTTGATGCCACTGGCTAATATACAATCAGAAAAATCCACTGTTTTGCCATTTTTTTCATTAAAATGTCTAAGTGACCAAATTTGACCTTGACGTAAAGCAGGTTATGGTCAATCGACGGTCAGCATTTGAACAAACTTGGTAGAGCCAGAGTCCCCGATGCCGCATACCAGGTTTTAAGGTCATCGGCAATTTGGTTCCTGAAAAGAAGATTTTTAAAGGTTTTTACCATATATGGTCATGTGACCCAGTCCTTACGAACAAACTTTCGTTCTCCCTTCCCATAGAGGCTCCACATGTAATTAGATTTCAAACTACCCAGCAGTATAAGTTGAGAAGATGAAATTACTGAATTTGAGCCTTCCAGGACAATGTCAGTAAGTGACCTTGACCTTTGGAATTGATAAACTTCCATTCAGCTGATTACAAATATCATTTCTGATGCCACAGGTTACTATGCAATCAGAAAAATAAACTGTTTTGCCCTTTTTTCCATACGAAGGTCTAAGTGACCAAATTTGAACTTGACGTAAAACAGGCCATGGTCAACCAAAGGTCATCATTTGAATAAACTTGGTAGGGCCCGAGTCCCCGATGCTGCATACCAAGTTTCAAGGTCTGCCGCCGTTTGGTTCCTGAGAAGAAAATTTTTAAAGGTTTTTACCATATTTGGACATGGCGGCCATGTTGGTCATGTGACCAAGATCCCATGAACAAACTGTTTCCCCCAACCCATAGAGAACCCACATGTAGTTTGGTTTCAATTGGTCCAGCAGTTTCTGAGGAGAAGTCATTTGAAAATGTTGACGCTGACGCGGACGCGGACGGCGGACGGCGGATCACTGCCTATACTATAAGCTCACCCGGACCCTTCGGCTCTGGTGAGCTAATAAAAGATTGAATTTTCATAACTTTCAATCACATTTTCGCTATCTAGCCTAGTATTTTTTAAATCATGTCTTAGATTCATTTGCCCTATTAATTTCTATACAATTTGTCGCGTGCTTTAAATCGGACACAGGTAAAAGGCGGATTACAATTGTCCCATATGCTTAGCTGTTGATGAGACGTAAAATCCAAACACTCACTCACTCTAGCTCAAATACTTTTTCAGATATCTTCCTAATGCGATTTCTGTTATTTAATTGAAGGGAAATAACACAAATAGGGGAGATGATTCGGATAAGAAAAAATATGGGTCAACTATGTTGTCATGAGCAATCCATTAATGGCATTTCAAAACATTAGCATACATGGTTCTCAAGTTGTGTTATGCACAAGAAAGCGTGACGTACGAACGGACGAATGAGCAAACGGACGAAGAGACGAACGGACAAACAGACAAGCCAGAAGCAATATAGTATCCAACTTTGGAAAAGTTGGGGGCATAATACCTGTATTATCTATCTGCTTATATTTCGGAACGATTGTCCCTGCTCATCGGGTGTGCCCCATTTTTTCACTCCTATAATTATACAAGATGACAGCCTCTTCATAAAGCGTTCATTCGCCGGTTTGATCAAATTTTTAGAGTGAATAACATCGATGGAATCACGGAGAGTTTGTTCAATAGGAGTTCGGTCAGCATTTGAACAAACTTGGTAGAGCCAGAGTCCCCGATGCCGCATACCAGGTTTTAAGGTCATCGGCAATTTGGTTCCTGAGAAGAAGATTTTTAAAGGTTTTTATCATATATGGTCATGTGACCCAGTCCTTACGAACAAACTTTCGTTCTTCCTTCCCATAGAGGCTCCACATGTAATTTGATTTCAAACTACCCAGCAGTTTAAGTTGAGAAGAAGATAAAATTACTGAATCTGAGCCTTCCAGGACAAGGTCAGTAAATGACCTTGACCTTTGGAATTGATAAACTTCCATTCAGCTGATTACAAATATCATTTCTGATGCCACAGGTTACTATGCAATCAGAAAAATAAACTGTTTTGCCCTTTTTTCCATACGAAGGTCTAAGTGACCAAATTTGACCTTGACGTAAAAGAGGCCATGGTCAACCAAAGGTCATCATTTGAATAAACTTGTTAGGGCCCGAGTCCCCGATGCTGCATACCAAGTTTCAAGGTCTGTTGCCGTTTGGTTCCTGAGAAGAAAATTTTTAAAGGTTTTTACCATATTTGGACATGGCGGCCATGTTGGTCATGTGACAAAGATCCCATGAACAAACTTTTTCCCCCAACCCATAGAGAACCCACATGTAGTTAGGTTTCAATTGGCCCAGCAGTTTCTGAGGAGAAGTCATTTGAAAATGTTGACGCTGACGCGGACGCGGACGACGGACGGCGGATCACTGCCAATACTATAAGCTCCCCCGGAGCCTTCGGCTCTGGTGAGCTAATAAAAGATTGAATTTTCATAACTTTCAATCACATTTTCGCTATCTAGCCTAGTATTTTTAAATCATGTCTTAGATTCATTTGCCCTATTAATTTATATACAATTTGTCGCGCGCTTTAAATCGAACACAGGTAAAAGGCGGATTACAATTGTCCCATATGCTTAGCTGTTGGTGAGACGTAAAATCCAAACACTCACTCACTCTAGCTCAAATACTTTTTCAGATATCTTCCTAATGCGATTTCTGTTATTTAATTGAAGGGAAATAACACAAATAGGGGAGATGATTCGGATAAGAAAAAATATGGGTCAACTATGTTGTCATGAGCAATCCATAAATGGCATTTCAAAACATTAGCATACATGGTTCTCAAGTTGTGTTATGCACAAGAAAGCGTGACGTACGAACGGACGAATGAACAAACGGACGAAGAGACGAACGGACAAACAGACAAGCCAGAAGCAATATAGTTGGGGGCATAATAACTGTATTATCTATCTGCTTATATTTCGGAACGATTGTCCCCGCTCATGGGGGCTTGGAAAAATAGATTGGCTCCATGATGCTTCTACGCAGAGCTGAAACCGACCGCATACGAGTAAATCGCTTAGAAAGTCTTAGCCTGCCAAAAGGCAAAGTGGTGCGAGTCGGCCCGTCCATGCATAAAAGCCCTATTGGTTTCATTGGGCGGCAGGGAAAGATCTCATTTCATCTCAATGTCGGGTAAAATTGGAAGCAACGTCTCCAAAATTACCTAAAAAGTGTTGATGGGGACGTTAAACCTCAATTCTAACACAGTGCGCCTATAAAGGCAATGGAAAATAACTGTGTTTTATTCTACAACAAATCACGGCAATGAAGAGCGTGACGTGTGACGTCATTAAAAACTGCAAAGTTATGACGTCACTAGTCGATTTCCTTGACGTTGGACGGTGTAGCGTCATTTTCTCGCATCGAAAACGTTAGAATAGGATATAATTGCATGTGTTTCAGTCGATAATTTTAGCGGGATTTATTTTAACAATGGCGAAAGGTTGTGAGATTTTGAAGGAAACAACAGCATTATTGCCGAGTTTCAGCGTGTTAGAATCGAATTAGATCAGCTCTAGCTTGTGGTTTGTTAGGTAATAAATCACAGTTTGTCGGTCAGTTGTAAGTAGACAAATCACGCGCGCTACGCACTCGTGATTTGATCTACTTTACAACTGACCTCAAAACTGTGATTTATTAAGCAACAAATCACAGCTAGAGCTGATCTATTTCTTAAATCAAACATACAAACGGAACGAACGTACTTGGCACAGGCAAAAATCCCATAAACTTACTAACCATTACGCAAACACGCCTGTACAAATACATTGCCACCTTTATCGCCGAAAAAAATGAAAATTAAACATGAAAAATTGTGATATTTTTCTTATTTCTGCTGAAATATAGATTGTGAACACTCGTTAGAACCGCCTCATCGAGGCGGTTCTAACGAGTACCCACAATCTATAATTTAGAGCAGAAATAAGAAAAATAAGGTATACCCCCGGAAACCCCAGTTTTACTATATAAAAATGGGGTTCAAGGGGGTCAAAATTATATAGGCGTGTTTTCGTGATGAATACGGTTAAATTTTGCTGCTACCAATTAAAAGATCTCCCTATCAAGTCAAAGAACCTTTGATTTCTTGGCTTGAAATATTCAGTTAATTTTGAGACAGTTTCTGGAGGAAGAGTCACTGCGTTCCTGCCTCTATTACCTGTATAGCATGCCATGCCTGTGGACGTAAGATTCGACCTAATGCAGAAAAAACCCTTTTCTTTATTTAAAACAAACATCTCTGGTGTTATGAAGTGATCTAGGCCTAGAAAATCTTCAACCTTTCTCATAACTGATGCAGGATTATATTTCAGTTCACTGCTTTCAATAACGAGAATCTGGCTAAGACTGAAATATTTTAGCCACAGTTCCATGCTTCTGTCATACACTGACAATTTTATTTCCCTTAGATTTGTCCTCAGTGTCTTGTTGTCATATTCGAGGATCGCCAATAGATCATGCAGATTAATTTGGTTGAACGTTAAATCGGATACCAGTCGAGAAATAGGCTCCCTCACTAGCAGGATCAACTTAACGCTTTCATCAAACTGTTGAATTCTTTCAGGGACGAGTTCCGTGTGAAAATACATAGCATGTTTCATAACAGTCATCTGATTCGAGTAACTGCAAGGCATTTGTTCTTTTAACCATGCTAGACCCTTCATTTTGGGTTCAAGGAAGTATTTCATTTCATACACGCCAGTATTCGCTAAATAAATTTGAATAAGGGGATGCAGGTGCATAAAATCGATTAACTCGCGTGTGCCACATTTTTTCACTCCTATAATTATACAAGATGGCAGCCTCTTCATACAGCGTTCATTCGCCGGTTTGATCAAATTTTTAGAGTGAATAACATCGATGGAATCACGGAGTGTTTGTTCAATAGGAGTTCGTTCTGGTCTACCGCTCTGCAGAAGGTAAATGCTCGGTAGACTTGCATTTTCGTTGCCTATGGTTGACATTGATGCCTTCAAGTAGAAGTCTGTTAATTTTGTAACCTCCGTCGTAGTACCTGAAAGTAAATATGCCTGAAATATACCGTCTACGCAAAATATAGAGGACTTTATACGAAGGGTCGTTTCAAATGAAATTTATTAAACGAGCCTCTGGCGACATTCATAACATTCATAGCCTATATAAACCTGAACCCCTTGAACCCACTTTTATACAGTAAAACTGGGGTTTACAGGGGTAAAACTTATTTTTCTTATTTCTGCTCTAAAACATAGATTGTGGGTACTCGTTAGAACCGCCTCGATGAGGGTACCAACAATCTATATTTTGAACAGAAATATATCACAATTTTTCATTTTCGATTTTCGGCGGTAAGATTTGCAATGTATTTGTAAAGGCGTGTTTTCGTAATGTGAAATTTTCCCGATTATACGATTCTGTTTGTCATTACTTTACAAAAACATACCAAAACAAGTACATTGTAAATTTTACCACCGAAAAATCGAATTTTTTTAAGATAAAAAATTATGATATTTTTCTTACTTCTGCTCAAACTATAGATTGCGGGTACACGTTGGAACCGCCTCATCGAGACGGTTCTAACGAGTACCGTCAATCTATAGTTTAGAGCAGAAATAAGGAAAATAAGGACCTCAGTTTTACCATATAAAAGTGGGGTTCAAGGGGGCCAAAATTATAAAGGTGTGTTTCGTGATGAGGATGTTATTGCCGAAGTATTTCATTAGAAAACATAGACGGCGCAATGACGTTACGCCCCAGTAACTGTGTGTTATTATATACCCAGAAAATGTCCCGTTTACTTTGTACAGAAGTTACCGGTCAATATTTTTCCATATTGCCCGTAGTCAAGTTCATATTGCCCGTAGATAAGCAGTCTCGCTCTCAATAAAACTACTTGCAATTCTATGTAATTCAAGATGAAACATCGTCATTTGACGTGTCACCAGTATTAATTCTGATTCTGAAAGAACGCAAAACAAAACGAATATAGGTTCTGACAAAGTGCATAAAGCGCATTTTATGCTGTCCAATATAACCTACATGAAATCTGTTTAAATTTTCAATACTTTCTTCTAAGAAATCAGGAGCATTTTGAAAGAAATATAACCGACGCTTTGGAAAAAATGGCGTCCTGCTTTGGGAAACGTCTATGTTTTTAATGACGTCACATCCATCAACGTTAACGTCGTCTTCGCTTTGGCGCCATTGGTGTGGTTTTCAACGTGTAGGGAGACACTTAACGACCTTCATTGGTATCCATTACAAACCACTTAAAATATATAATCTGATTTTACGTTCAGATTTCTATTCCAGGCAATGCTGAATTCTAGTAGACAGTTCAAGTTTTGGGTACATAATAAAATGGTTATTGACTTTATATTGTGAAATATTCGGCACTCGTCCATATGGTGAAGACGCACTCGCCATATGAACTCGTGCCGAATATTTCACAATATAAAGTCAATAACCTATAATTACTGCTCTAGTGGTCAGAGAGGAATTTACACGAGTGTTAAACTATAAATGTATTTGTATTTACATTTTCAGTGTAAAGTCTAATGTAAATCTAAAGAAAACTATGTAGTTCACACTTCCATGAACGCATCGAGTCACATGATTTTCAGTGACGTCAAATGACGTTAGTCTAAATCATAGTTCTCTACGGGCGTTGGTGACGTCAACGCTGTTCCTCTCTTTCCACTCTATGGACATTTCATAGGGAAGATTTCTTCTATATTGTATGTAATGTAAGAAATGCTTTTTTCACTTCTGAAGAGCATAAAAATTATACTTTATGGTCATGTCAGAAAGTGTGTGAAGCTCTCATCTTTCTAATTGACAATATTTACATAAGATTTGGTACTAAGTTATTTAGACAAGCGCTCACCTGAATGTCACTGTCTCTAGTACATTCTATTTTTAGCTCTGGTGGCCATCTAACGATCTTAGCTTTTTTGGTAGGGTGTCACCTAGGCAACATTCCTTTGAAGTTTGAATCAAATTTACCCAAGGGTTTAGGAAGACTTCGCATCTGAAGCAAATTTACAATGTTTTTCTATTTTTAGCTCTGGCGGCCATATTGTTCATCGGAGCGAGACCATTTTAGCTATTTTGGTAGAGAGTCATCTAAGCAACATTCCTATTAAGTTTGAATGTAATTGGTCCAAGGATACAGGAGGAGTTGTCGTTTGAAGATTTTTTCTTCTATTTTTAGCCCTGGTGGCCATCTTGTTTATCAGAGTGGAATGATTTTAACTATTTTGGTAGGAAGTCGCCTGAGCAACATTCCTGTGAAGTTTGTAGCAAATTTACAATGTTTTTCTATTTTTAGCTCTGGTGGCCATTTTGTTAATTGGAGCGGGATCATTTTAGCTAACATAGTAGAGGGTCAACGACATAATATTCCTGTGAAGTTTGAATCAAATTGGCCCAAGGGGAAAGGTGGAATTGTCGTTTGAAGAATTTTCTAATTTTAGCTCTGGTGGCCATCTTGTTAGTCAGAGCGGAACAATTTTAGCTATTTTGGTAGGGAGTCAACGACATAATATTCCTGCGAAGTTTGAATCAAATTGGCCCAAGGGGTAAGGAGTTGTCGTTTGAAGATTTTTTCTATTTTTAGCTCTGGCGGCCATCTTGTTCGCCGTGTTGAACGATTTTAGCTATTTTGGTAGGGAGTCACCTAACCAACATTCCTGTGAAGTTTGAATCCAATTGGCCCAAAGGTTGAGGAGGAGTTCGCGCTTTGACGTAAATTTACAATGTTTTTTTCTCTTTTTAGCTATGGCGGCCATTTCGCTCATCAGAGCGAAAACCTTTTAGCAATTTTGGAAGTGGGTAATATAAGCAGCATTCCTTTGAAGTTTGAATGAAATTGGCCCAAGGGTAAAGGAGGAGTAGTAGTTTGAAGAATTTCTCTATTTTTAGCTCTGGCGGCCATCTTGTTAGTCAGAGCGGAATGAGTTTAGCTATTTCTTTAGGGAGTCACCTACATAACATTCCTGTGAAGTTTGAATCAAATTGGCCCAAGGGTTAAGGAGGAGTTCGTGTTTGAAGCAAATTTACAATGCTTTTCTATTTTTAGCTATGGTGGCCATTTTGCTCATCAGAGCATAACCTTTTTTAGCTTATTTTGGTAGGTGGTCACCTAAGCAACATTCCTATGAAGTTTGAATAAAATTGGCCCAAGGGTACAGGAGGAGTTGTCGTTTAAAGATTTTTTTCTATTTTTAGGTCTGGCGGCCATCTTGTTTGTCAGAGCATAACGATATAAATATTTTGATAGGGAGTCATTTGGGCAACATTCCTGTGAGGTTTGAATCAAATTGGCCCAAGGGTTGAAGAGGAGTTTGTGTTTGAAGCAAATTTACGGTGTATTTCTATTTTTAGCTATGGTGGCCATTTTGCTCATCAGAGCAATACCGTTTTGGCTATTTTAGTAGAGGGCCACCATAAGCAACATTCCTATGAAGTTTGAATTAATTTGGCCCAAGGGTACAGGAGGATTTGTCTTTTAAAGAATTTTCTATTTTTAGCTCTGGCGGCCATTTTGTTCACCGGAGCGGAAACGTTTTAGCTATTTTGGTAGAGAGTCACCTAAGCAACATTCCTGTAAAGTTGAATGAAATTGGTATTAAGGTACAGGAGAAGTTGTTGTTTAAAGATTTTTCTATTTTTAGCTTTGGCGGCCATCTTGTTCAGCGGAGCGGAACAATTTTAGCAATTTTTGTAGAGGGTCACCTCAGCAATATTTCTAAGAAGTTTTATTGAAATTGGCTCAAGGGTTAAGGAGGAGTTAGCATTTAAAGCAAATCGTTGACGCCGCACGACACACGACGCACGACGGACATTGACCGATCACAATAGCTCAACATGAGCATTTCGTGCTCAGGTGAGCTAACAAGTTGTGGGTATTCCGAAGGGTACTAAATGCGCACCACTTGTGACTGATCTGTTTTTGTTTTGTTATGAGAGAGACTTCATGATGTCCCTTTCTGCTGAAAACCAGTCTGAAATCATTGAAGCTTTTAGCTCCACTTCTAGAGATTTGGATGGTTTATTAAATAATATATATAATACCTATTTCGATGGTTTGATCAGTCAAATTAACCTCCCCCCCCCCAAGAACTTCTGTTAAATAAGGCAAATTCTTCTGATACTGAGGCCCCGTTTTTGGATTTACATCTATCTATTGTAGATGTGTTTGTTTCGTGCAAAATTTAAACGCGATGATTTTGATTTTGAGATTGTAAATTTTCCTTTTTTGGATGGTGATGTTCCTCTTGCGCCATCCTATAGCGTTTATATTTCGCAATTAATTAGATTTGCCAGAGTTTGTAGTTATGTAACTGATTTCAACACTCGTAATAAATTGTTAAAGGCTAAACTTCTTAATCAGGGTTATCGGTACCATAAACTACGCAAAGCCTTTTCAAAATTTAATAGACGTCATTCTGATTTTATTTCAAAATTCAATATTGGACTTAAATCTCTTCTGCAACAAGGTCGGAACCCGAATTTTATGGTGACTTAGTATATAAATTCAGAAAAATATATAACCGCAATGACTTCAGCACCCAACCAGTGCTTCAGCTGAAGTGCACGACCCTCCGGATGCTTTTAGCTTTATGAGTGTTACCATCTATTGGTATGGCGGCCATTTTGGTCATGTAACCTGGACCTTAAACGGTTCCCCCAATAAATGCGCCTTATCGTAAGGAGCAAAAATATATCTTATACTTTAGTACTGTATTCTGAATCGTTTGCAGGATAAAATGCATTCTCACTTTTCCACTACAAAAGCATATGTGTCAAAGTTTGACCTAGGCACAAAGAAGGTCAAGGTCAACCCATCGGCTGATAGGTTAGATTGGTTAGATCTCATTGACATCTATCAGTATCCCCATTTTAGCAATTTATGATGGGCCTACGTCCCAGATGCTATTTATCAAAATTCGTGGAAATCTGCCCAGTGGTTCTGGAGAAGACTATTTTTCAAGGGTCTTTACCATATATGGCTTGGCGGCCATTTTGGTCATATGACCTGGACCCCATGAGCAAATTTTGGTTTTACCCATCTCATAGAGGCTCCATATGAAATTTGGCTTTAATCGGCCCAACGGTTTCCGAGGAGAAGCAGTTCGAAAATTTTCACATTTTTCGCCTCGGCGAGGCTATACTAAATGGAATGTAATATTTCTCAAGTTCATTGGTTAGATCTCATTGATATCAATCAGTATGTCAAAAATTGTTTAAATATTCCAAGCGGTTAAGTCACTATCACCAATTTTCACAAACGGGTTACGGACGGACAGACAGACAGACCATATATGGCTTGGCGGCCATTTTGGTCATGTGACCTGGACCCCATTAGCAAATTTTGGTTTCCCCCATCCCATAGAGGCTCCATATGAAATTTGACTTCAATCGGCCCAACGGTTTCCGAGGAGAAACAGTTCGAAAATTTTCAAATTTTTCGCCTCGGCGAGGCTATACTAAATGGAATGTAATATTTCGCAAGTACATTGGTTAGATCTTATTGATATCTATCAGTATGCCAAAAATTGTTTAAATATTCCAAGCGGTTAAGTCACTATCACCAATTTTCACAAACGAGTTACGGACAGACAGACTGACAGACTGACAGAATGACAGAATGACACGTTGATTTTAGGGCACTCTTAGAAATCAACCGACTTCAGTCGGTCGCTTTTTCTGCGGGTCGTGCAATTTCGTAAAATTATTCTTCGATAAAAAATGATTGGGTACAGCATAAATGGTGCCTGATACTCTGTCTCTGGTCGGGCCCATCGGAGTCTAACTGTTGGTTTTCTTTTGCTCCAGCATTTCAGTGGTTTCTTGCTGTCGAGGTCTCACCGTTGTTTCATCTCTGTGGTTGTTTGGTTATTTGTGTTCACGGAGATGTTGCACTGATGAGTTAGGAGGCCTTCATTCGGACTGAAAACAATACTATTGATTGCAGAAAGATTTAGCAATTGAACTGACCCAAAACTGCACTTCAGCTGTCGTTTTTTGTCACGTAGGCAAGTTATTTTTGGATGGAAAGTTAGAGCGTAATTATAGCCTATTTCAAAATCCCACGGCTGCGAAGGTTGATTTCGCATTTCCTATTTGTTGGTCATAAGCGCCGAACGGCTCCGAATGAATATCAGTTTTTGAATTGAGTTTTTCACGTCCTCGTCAGGACTATTTAGGTCCTTTTGGAGACGTTGCTTCCAATTTTGTTGGACTTTTACCCGATACCGAGATGAAATATCAAAGGGAGCGTGGTAGCTCAGTAGTACACTAGCCTAGAATGTGCGCGAAGGCGTTTGGCAGTATACAGAGAAAGACAAAAAAAAAAAAAAAAAAAAAAGAAAAGAAAGAAACGACATCTCAAGCCGTGCAACCCAATGAAAACCAACTGGGTTAATATGCATGGATGGTCCGACTCGTATTACTTTGCCTGAGTGGGTTTCGACATCCTAAGCGGTTTACCAGTACGCATGTGCGGTCCGTTTGAGCTCCGTGTGAAAGCACCATGCAGTCCAGTCAATTTCTCCTAACCCCGATGAGCGGGGTCCGAACGAACATGAGCATCAAAAGCTCTGACAATATCGGCATTATACGCAGGCTATAATCAGACATGGACCTTTCAAGCACCAACAACTTTATTGGTCGATTGTTTGTCAATCGACCCAAAGGTGCTAAGCATAAAAAAACGTTTCAGTGCTGAAGTACATGTAACTATCACTGATGTGCATGAAACCCATATACATTGTAACTTATTTATAGAAAATAGTAGCGTTAATTTTATCGCAGTAGGTTATCTATCGAATCTGGACTGAAACCATGGGTCGGGCCTGACAAATGTCGTAGACCCGACTCAGACGCCACAGAACGCAACGTCTTATCAGGATCTGGACTCTTTGCTCGCAGTACAGGAATTAAAACGCAGCGTCTGATCAGGGTCTACACATTTTGCTTAAAAACTTGAATTTAAGGGTTATACAAAACATTTTAAGTCCAGGACTATTTTCCCAGCCTACACTCAGAGACAATCGACTCACCGGTAGTCAATGCTTTGATTTTTCAACATGTTGATTAAGTACCATTCCGAAAAAAGTTTTGAGATTAATTTTGTCATACACTGTTGCCTGGCCCCCGCCCATCGGGCTTTGAAGGAATATATGGGCTGCATGATGCTTCCACGCAGAGCTGAAACCGACCCGCACACGAGTAATGGTAAACCGCTTAGAGGATCTAAGTATGCCCAGGCAAAGCGGTGCGAGTCGGCCCGTCCATGCTTATAAACCCTTATAAACCCTATTGATTTCATTGGGCAGCAGAGCTTGAGATGTCATTTCATCTCAATGACGGGTAAAAGTCCCACAAAAATTGTAAGCAACGTCTCCAAAATGACCTTTACAGTGTTGACGGGGACTTTAAACCTCAAATCACGCATCCGGTTGAAAGAGCCATAAAGACCGAAGTTGAAAATCTTAGGAAGTGTTCTAATGACTCTCTCTCTCTCTCTCTCTCTCTCTCTCTCTCTCTCTCTCTCTCTCTCTCTCTCTCTCTCTCTCTCTCTCTCTCTCTCTCTCTCTCTCTTTCAGTCGATGGCTTTGCCACATAGTCCTCTGTCGAGACAAGACAATGTACGATTGAGCACTCTGTGTCTTGCTAAAAGAGTGAGTGAGTGTTTGAGTTCAACATCTCACCAACAGCTAAGGTCATACGGAGACGGGGCTTCGGTTTCGTAAAGACTGATCCGAAAGTCTGGGAAAGCCCGGGAGGCGAGTAGTATAACCATTAACCACTCCAGCACGGAGGCTTCTGCCTTGCTATTAAGAAGACGGTATGTATGACGGATAGCATAATTAGTCTCAGACGCTATCTTTTGTTCGACAAATTACTGTCATGGCATTGAGCGTAGAGGAAAATCAGATTCTCCATCACTGACACCGAGTTTTTGACGATCTGGATTGATTAAACCATAAGTAGTCCTAAGTCAATTGTTTGGTCCAAGCAAGCTGAATGCTTCAGGTACCTTAACCAGAAGTATGGCTAGCTAGTTCACGCTCACATTCTGACCATTTCAGGGAAGACGAAGACTTAGAGGTGGCTTTCTTGAATTCCCACATTCTGTTATTGTTAGGAGCAAATATGAGGCAAATTGCTGCCTTTGTTAAATTGCCTAGTAGTTACACAGTTTCATTGACCATTTCGAGATCATAACATGATAATCTTTATGACCTACGTTTCATCTTGCAACAACATATCAATCATGATTATGCGTTAAAAGGTCATTCAAAAACATGTCGGAGCACTTGAAATTCTTAGTTCTAATTTACATATGGCGGGTACTACCCTCTAATCAGAATACTGGTCAGTTGCTAACTTAAATTGGTTTCTGACATTTTGTTAACAAATCACAGGCTTAGTTTACATATAGCGGGTGTTTCAATCTATCCGCCGTACCCATGAGCCCATATAAAAGTGTCGTTTGGGCCTCTACACGGGCACAAGCGCGGAATATTCTTTAAATCACAACTCGCTATACATCTTTTATTAGTGATGGCATCTTCAATGGTCCCAGAAGATCTCGTTGACATTAAGGTCCACACGGATTTGAGTGGGGACACCCGTTGCTCCTTTATTGAAGCGTCAATAGGTAATTCATACAGAATTTTGCAACTTATTGCAAGATCTCGTTGACATTAAGGTCCACACGGAGTTCAGTGGGGACACCCGTTGCTCCTTAATTGAAGCGTCAATAGGGAATTTATACAGAGTTTTGCAACCTATTGCAAGAGGAAATACCTCGTTTAAGTAAGTTTCAGGTTCTGAGAGTTTCTTTCCTGGATTTGGGAAATGAGTACTTACAACGTAACTATCACAAATTTGTGAGACTAGCAACTAAACCTTGTGGGAGCACTGATTCATTCAGATTTTTTATCAAAGTAACGGGTGGTACCTCGACAATTCCTGCCAAGGTAGGTCTTTCTTTATTACTTAAAACCAAGTACAAGAGATGCAAAAAGGAATACTCTCTGTCTCAGGATTATACGTAAGCGGTTAACCAGTGCAGTGCTTTCGCCCAAAACTGACAACTGCTGTTCTTGAATCAGCGGAATAAATGACCGTAGAAAAGATTCCATGACAATCTCCACGACACCGGCAGGTATCGAAACCGCGTCGTCCTGATCGCCAGTCAGGCGCACATCCGACTGAGCTACCGACGCCGGCCGTTAGGTGTTGGCTACTTGATCATGAGTGTAACTTTACCGAATTTAGTGCGAAAGATGTGCATTCGTATGTGATGCTAGACCCAAAATTATGAAAAGCAAAATAGATGGAAGGCTTAATAAGAACGTGTGAGCTAAAACATCTATTTGGACCAAATTCCGCTAAAATGCATGTCACATTTTTAACCATTTCCTCTTGGATATTTTTGTTCTGCTTTTACGGACCTTTTAAAATCATTTCAAATATCGGGGCGGTCCTTAATCAGAGTCGGGCGAAAACGGGAGTACTCGGAGAATAAAACACCTGACCTTCCGTTACAGAACTTGGCGTTTCACATGTGATCCGAAGGGGTTCGAATCATAGCGGTTAGAGACCCAAAGATTAAGAGTTGGCGCCCTTACCCAACAAGCCAGGAAGGCCCGGTTAATCACTTGGGCATAGTGTCATTGTTTATATCTGCTATCCAGCACAGTCTGAAGATGTAACTCGGTTTACCGCAGTCATAATAGCATAATTTGTCTTTAACTACTGCTCGAAGTTCGCTTGTGTGAAGAGGTTTTTTGATGTACTGGAAACACAATTCCACAGGGTTTAATGTGGCGTGAAGCAGGCGTGAACACGTATTCAATTCATGCTTGCTCCAACATTACAACCATAATCTGTCCGGCTTGGAAAAGTCCCACAACATTGGAAGCCACGTCTCCGAAATGACCTACACAGTGTTTACGGGGATGTTAAAAATAAAAAAAAAAAAGGCGTATAGATAACACAGTATATCTATTCTAACCTGGTCCTCTGGATTTAAACACATTTTTTCATTATTGTCTAATGAATGCCCGGCCTCGTGAAAAAATTCCAAAAACCGCATCTGTATTACTGGCCGCACCCACAATATTTGCGGGGGGGGGGGGAGGGGGCACCGGGCTGAATGAAATAGATGGGCTGCATGATGCTTCCACGCAGAGCTGAAACCGACCGCATACGTTTTCTAGAACAGCTAAGAGGATCTAAGCCTGCCCAGGCAAGGTGATGCGAGTTGGACCGTCCATGCATTTACACCCTCTTTGTTTCATTAGGCGGCAGGTCTTGAGATGTCATTCCATCTCAATGTCAGGTAAAAGTCGCACAAAAATGGAAGCAACGTCTCAGAATGACCTATATGGTGTTAACGGGGACGATTAACCGCAAATCAAACAATATTTGCAAATGAAATACCGTATACTGCAGTAAACGAATTGAGTTTTCTGCCCGAGAAATTCAACGACAAATTCTCCCTTTCGCGTATGTCCATAATACTTGGTGACAACAACCGACAGTCCGCCCCACCAATCGGGGCTTTGAGAAAATAAAATGGGCTCTATGATGCTCCAACGCAGAGCTGAAACTGGCCACACATGAGTACTGGTACACCGCTTAGAAGGACTAAGCCTGCCCAGGCCAGACCCCCCAATGCATGTAAGCCTTTGGCTTCATTTGGGCGACAGGCCTTGAGTTGTCATTTCATCTCAGTGTCGTGTAAAAGTCTCACATAATTGGAAGCAACGTCCCCAAAATGACATAAATAATGTTGACGGGGGACGTTAAACCTCAAATCAATCAATCAATCAACAAGTTGGAGTTGAAATCCAGTTTCGTCAAAATAAGGGCTGATGTTATGGAGAACGTCAATGAAAACTTGCGTGAAACGAAACGGACTATAGATAATCATCGGTGACGCTCTTGCACAAAACTACTTCTGATTGGTTAATATGCTTGAACAGTGTGACGCAGTTATAAACAACCTGTGATTACGCGAGCCCAATAGATTGACAGTTGTACGCCTGTTTTGCTAAATCTTTTTGAAATCGATAATATTTGTCTAAATCGCGACGGACGTAAGGGCGAGGATTGTGGCCACGTAAAATCGATTTAAGCCCCCCAGTGGAATTTGTTTCCGCTGACCGTTCCAAGGCGGTTCTTCTGTAACAGTTGCTGTTAATTTTTATTATGGGTTGTCTTTGGGTGTTTGTGTCGCTTATATATTTTTTATTTTGGATAGCCTATTGGCCATTTTTTGGGAAAGTAACTGTCCTTTTGACTTTCCGCTATTGATGTTTCCATTAGGGTCTATTGTTTCATGTCTTTGTTTCTTTCCCTTTGGTGTCTCTGATGGGAGCGATGGGTTGATTGTATCGATTCCTGATCATTGCCACCACTTTTATTTTAAATGTTTTTCAGCTTTAAAGTTTGACCTATAAGCATTTTTTCGCCCAGTGATGAAGGGCAAATAATGTAAATTTAAAAAAGGGGACCAAGATGGCCCTATATCGCTCACCTGAGCTAACAGATTCAAAGTTTCAGGAAGTGCCAACCTTTACTTAAGTGATTATTGGAGGACAAGGTGATGACACGGTCAGCAATTTCTGCAATCAAGTAGAATGTAACTCTTTGATAAATAGGCTGACCTCATCGGGTTTCAAACTCATTTAAGCTTTAATCCCGGACTTGCTTATATGTAACTTTCAAAAGGATCCGATATAGACTGAAGGGGCTATGGTGATGACAAGGTAAAAAAAAGGCAATTAATTGCTGCAATCAAAGGGACGTAACTCTATGATAAATAGGCAAACCTCACCAGTTTTCAAACTCCTCTGAGCTTTTCTGCCTGACTTACTTGTTTGTAAGTTTCATGAAGATCACATCAAAACTGAAGGGGCAGCAATAAAGAACAAGGTCGAAAATAAGCATTTTCAGCCAAGCAGGGGACATAACTCCATGATTAATTGACTGGCATTGCTAGTAAGTATGTTTCAAGATGATCCAATAAAACTGAAGGAGCTACGGTGATGGCAAGGTCAAAAATATGCATTTTCTGTTATCGAGGGGGACATAACTCAATGAAATATAGGCTGACCTCACCATTTTTTTTAACTCAGCCGAGGTGTTATCCCTTATTTACTTACATATAAGTTTCAAGACGATCCGATGAAAACTGAAGGGGATTATAGTGATGAAAAGGTCAAAAATAGGCATTTACAGCAGTAAAGGAGACGTAATTCTGCGATAGATAAGCCAACCTCGTCAGTTTTCGAAGTCATCCCAGCTTTTATCACTAACTTACTTGTTTGTAAGTTTCAAGAAGATCTGATCAAAACTGAAGGGGCTACGGTGATGACAAGGTCAAAACTAAGCAATTTCAGCAAAGTAGGGGACATAATTCCATGACTAATCAACCGACATCGCTAATTTTCACACTTGTCCAAGCTTTTAATCCCAACTTATTTGTATGTATGTTTCAGGAAGATCCGATCAAAACTGAAGGGGCTACGGTGATTACAAGATAAAAAATAAGGATATTCTATAATCAAGGGGGGGGGGATAACTCTCTGAAATATAGACCGACCTCACCAATTTTTGAACACAGCCAAGGTTTAATCCCTTATTTACTAACATGTAAGTTACAAAAAATTACAAAAAGAACGATGAAATCTGAAGGGGCTATGGTGATGACAAGGTCAAAAATAGGCATTTTCAGCAATAAAGGGGGCATAACTCTATAATATATAAGCCAACCTCGTCAGTTTTTTTAATTAATCCAAGCTTTTATCCCTGACTTACTTGTTGGTAAGTTTGAAGAAGATCCGGTCAAAACTGAAGGGGCTACGGTGATGACAAGATAAAAAAAAGCATTTTCAGCAAAGGAGGGGACATAACTCCGTCAGTAATCGATCGACATCGCTAGTTTTCGAACTCATCCGAGCTTTTAACCCTGAAGTTCTTGTACTTAAGTTTCAGGGAGATCCAATCAAAACAGAAGTGGCTACATTGATGACAAGGTCAAAAATCGGCATTTTCAACAATAAAAGGGATGTAGCCCTGTGATAAATGGGCCGACTTGGCCTGTTTTCGAACTCATCCAAGTTTTTGTCCCCAGCCACCTTGCCAGCTTACATATAAGTTTCAGAAGGATCTGATCAAAATTGAAGGGGCTACATTGATGACAATGTCAAAAATCGGCATTTTCAGCAATCATAGGGACGTAACTCTATTATAAATGGGCCGACTGGGTCGGTTTTCGAAATCATCCGAGTTTTTATCCCCAGCCAACTTACATATAAGTTTCAGAAAAATCTGATCAAAACTGAAGGGGCTAGTGATAACAAGGTCAACAAGAGGGCACAGAGGGCCCTGATTCGCTCTCCTGAGTGTCACTGTCTCTAATACATTCTATTTTCGGCTCTGGTGGCCATCTTGTTCATCAGAGTGGAACAATTTTAGCTATTTTGGTAGGGAGTCACCTAGACAACATTCCTGTGAAGTTTGAATCAAACTGACCCAAGGGTTTAAGAAGTGTTCGCGTTAAAAGATTTTTCTATATTTAGCTCTGGCGGCCATCTTGTTCATCGGAGCGGAACGATTTTAGCTATTTTGGTAGGATGCCACCAAGGTATTCATATTGTTGACGACGCACGACGGACGACGGACATTCACTGATCACAATAACTCACCATGAGCACTTCGTGCTCAGGTAAGCTAAAATCGGCATTTTCAGAAATCAAAGGGGCGTTACCCTTTGAAAAAGGGCCAGTTTTCGAACGCATCTGAGTTTTTATCCCCAGCCATCTATCATAGAAGTTTCAGAAAGATCCGATCAAAACTGAAGAAGCTACAGTGATGACAAGGGAAAAATCGGCATTTCAGGAATCAAAGGGACGTAACTCGATGATAAATAGGCCGACTCTGCCGGTTTTCGAACTCATCCTAGTTTTTATCCACAGCCATCTTATATAGAAGTTTCAGCAAGAGCCGATAAAAACTGAAGGGGCTACGTGATGACAATGTCAAAAATCGGCATTTTCAGCATTCAAAAAGACGTAACTCTATGATAGATGAGCCGACTTGACCGGTTTTCGAACTCGTCCGAGTTTTTTTTCTCAGCCACCTTACATAGAAGTTTCAGAAACATACGACCAAAACTGAAGGGCTACGGTGATGACAAGGTCAATAATCGGCATTTTCAGCAATCAAAGGGAAGTAACTCTATGATAATGGGTCGACTTGGCCGGTTTTCGAACTGATCGAAGTTTTTATCCCCAGCCACCTTACATATAAGTTTCAGAAAGATCCGATCAAAACTGAAGGGGGCAAGGTGATGACAAGGTAAAAATCGGCATTTTCAGTTATCAAAGGGGCGTAACTCTATGATAAGTAGTTTAGGTCGTAGTACCAAAGCGTTAATCCAAAATCATTAGTCCATAGACAAAATGGCAAATATCAATGTTCAGATCAACAGACATGGACTCCAGAAGAGTGTAATCAGGCGTCCGCAGATAGTAAGCATTACTTGGTAAGCAAGCTTCGCCTACCATGCCCATCGACCCGAACGAAGAAAAGTAGTAAATGCCGAGAAGGGTATGTCCGAGATTTTGGAAGTCTTCCTATGGCTTTCCATTGGCAAACATATCAGAAATAATTCTGGAAATGGCCACATTGTACGGATCAACAAGATCATGGTGCCTCCCATAGAACTTCTTTAGTGTTGATACCAAGTTGGTTTTTTGATATCCCTTGCATAGCAACCTGGTAGTGAGCACCCTCCCACGTTCCATAACAAATGGGCCGACTTGGCGGGTTTTCGAACTCATCCGAGTTTTTATCCCCATCCACCTTGCATATAAGTTTCAGAAAGATACGATGAAAACTGAAGGGGCTACGGTGATGGCAAGGTCAAAAACCGGCAATTCAGCATTCAAAGAGACGTAACTCTATAATAAATGAGCCGACTTGGCGGGTTTTCGAACTCATCCGAGTTTTTATCCCCAACCCAATTCGTTCAAGGCAGCAGCGATTTCATCTCTACACTTATTGAAATCAATTTTAGAAGGAAAAAGATATTTCGGTCCTTTAGAAATTATACTTCGTATCCTAGAATCAGGCAAAATTTTTAATTCGACAGTAATAATATGACCAGCAGCAGAATAGCAATACGCTGAACTTTTACTATCACAGGTATCAGGAGTGTTAGAGTCAATATCAAGATCAGAAACAAGTTTATTGAAATTTAAAAATGATAGAATGTAATAGGTTTCAGTGTTTCAGTATTTTGAAAATAAGCAGGAATAGATGAAATAACCGAACTGTCCCTGAAGATACTAGGTAAATCTAAAAAATACAAACCCTTATTAATGAAGGATATTTTGAAGTAATGACGTTTGTGATTAATTTCAGAATCGATGAACGGTTGAAGAGCATGCTGAGTATAACCTCTAGATAAAAGAGCAGCATCGCATAACTGATTAAAACTATCGTCCAATTTATTCGCTCGGTGTCCAGAAAACGCAATACAGAAAGGGTAATGAACTTAGAAATGCAAGCATTGGGGTGCGTCCATGATTCAATAAAATGATGGACAGTCACTTCAGCCTGGTATTGTTTCTTTTAATCGCACGTAATTTACGTTTATAATTGCCATTTTTCTGGTGCCGTGCGATCTAGTTTTACGCGATCTAGTTTTACGCTTTCGAGGGTCCAGAAGCGAGAAAATATCCAAAATCGGGCATTTTAGATATATTACCCTCATGATAAATGTTTTCATTAAAGCCCAATGGAAAAAATATATGTAATAATTTAAAATCGTCTTAATTCAGTTTCATGCCGTTTAATAATTTAATCTAATCTTAAAGCCTGACTTACATGTAACAATACGATAACATACCCGTGCGACATAGTGCATTTTTCAAATCTCCAAAATGGCTACTTTTCTGATGAAAACATGTGATATTTTTGTTAATTTTACTTCAAACATAGGTTGTGGGTGCCCTTTAGAACCGCCTCATTGAGGCGGTTCTAACGGGTACCCACAACCTATGTCTTGGAGTAGAAATAAGAAAAATAAAGTGTATCCCCGTAAACCGCTGTTTCCCCTATATAAAGTGGGGTTTAGGGGGTGTTTATTTCACGGACGTGTTCACGTGATGAGAGAAATATTCACAAACAGTTGCCCGATCAGCACTCTCAGTGCTTTGATTACTTAAGGTAGGAAGGTGTGAAATAATGACCCCCTCTAAACCCCACTTTATATACAGAAAACTGAGGTTTACAGGGAGTAAACATTATTTTCCATAATTCTGCTCCAAGACATAGGTTGTGGATACTCGTTAGAACCGCCTCAATGAGGCGGTTCTAACGAGCAGCCAAAACCTATGTTTGGAGTATAAATAAAAAAGAATATCACACATTTTTATCAGAAAAAAATGATTTTTTGAGGTTTGAAAATGTACTATATCGCACGGATGTGTTATCGTAGTGGTAGATTTGGGTATTGATCATATTTATGCTGAGCGTGGCTAATATACATGCGGAAACGCTGCGGTAACGCGTTACCTTTATTTCCAATAGTGACATCTTCATCAAGGTATTTTTTCATAACACTCTTCGGCACTCTAAAATGGTAACAGATCAGAAAGATAACACCAACAGAAACGAGAACGATGCATCTTCGCAGCCTTTGTTTTAACATGTTGTTGAGGTTCTGAAATAAAAAATAGCAAGTGTTTAAATCTAGAGGACAAAACAAAATTCATACGCACACAAAAAAAGAAGAGCGCTTAACCCAGAAAAGCCACAACAAGTCCGTGGAATAAATACCACTATAACCTCGCGTTATACAGAGAAACCTGGGGTTTACAGGGGTATACATATTTTTTCTTATTTCTGCTTCAAGAAATAGGTTGCGGGCAATCGATAGAACGGCCTCATCGACGTGGTTCTAACGCGCACACAAAATCTATATTTGGAGTATAAATAAGAAAAAATATCACATATTTTCAGCAGAAAAATTGAACGTTTTGAAGAATTACAATAGTGTACTATATCATACGGATGTATTATCGCAATTTGAAAATATTTATGAAAGAAAGAAAAAATGAAGAATGAATATACGGAACTCGGGAAGGGACATGTTTTTTTATTTTTATTATGTTGTGCGAACAAGATAATATCTTGAGTGAACAACATATTATCTTGTGCGCACAAGATATTAAGTTTAACGAACAAGATATTATCTTGTTCGCACAAGATATTATCTTGTTCGCACAACTTAATACCTTGTCAGCACAAGATAATATGTTGTGCAAACAAGATAATCTTCGCACAACTTAATACCTTGTCCGCACAAGATAATATGTTGTGCGAACAAAATTATATCTTGTCCGCACAAGATAATATGTTGTGCGAACAAGATAATCTTCGCATAACTTAATACCTTGTCCACACAAGATAATATGTTGTGCAAACAAGATAATATCTTGTCCGCACAAGATAATATGTTGTTCGAACAAGATAATATCTTGTCTGCACAAGATAATATCTTGTTAGCACAACTTCCCAAGATATATGTTGTGCAAACAAGATAATATATTGTGCGAACAAGACAATATCTTGTCCACACAAGATATTAAGTTGTGCAAACAAGATATTATCTTGTCCGCACAAGATAAAATGTTATCCGCACAACATAAATTATGTTGTCCGCACTAGATAATATCTTGTCCGCTCAACATATTATCTTTTGGGCACAAAATAATATCTTGTCCGCACAACATATTTTCTTGTGGGCACAAGATAATATCTTGTTTGTAAAACTTAATATCTTGTTCGCACAACATATAAAAAAAAAATTATGTCCCTTCCCGGGTTCCGTAGGAATGCTATAGCAATGAATTTCTTTTTTTGTGGATCCACACACACAAAAAAGGATTCCTAATAATTCCAACGATGTCACGAGTCATCGAAATCATCACAAAAACAGACCTATATAATTTTGACCCCCTTATAAACCACTTTTTATATAGTAAAACTTTGGTTTATATTCAATTCACTTATTTCTTACGAAAATATGTATTATAAGCAATCGTTAGAACCGCCTCGCTGACCTAACGAGTACCTTCAATCTATAATCTGAGCAGAATTAAGAAAATTATTTAGAAATTTTTATCTAAAAATTTTCATTTGTTTGGTGGCTAAATTTTCAATATATTTGTATAGGTATATTTTTTTATCATATGAGTTCGCGTCTGAGCGTGTAATTACGCCACGTATTATTTTCGATAATCCACTAGGGATTATCGAATATGCAAATTAGTTAGATACGTCCCGTAACGTTATATGTACGACGTCCTTAACGACGTCAGGTTTACTAATGGCGTAATAATGATATTTTTGTAAACCATTGTGAATAAAATGCGTTTTAATGTCATATGATGAATAGAATCTTGCATTCGTGCTCATGTATTATTGAATTTATTAAACTCGTTGAGGAAAAGGGAAACAAATGCTCGGCAAAGCTTCGCAATTTATCCCTTTCCCTCAACTCGTTTAATAAATTCAATAATACATGAACACTCATGTAAAATCCTCTTTATAATGTATTAGAAGTGCCACTAAAATTGTATTTTTTAGGAATTATTTCGAAAGCTAAGAATGAGCTTACCAACGACCATGGCGGAATGATTATTCAATTACATCACGTGAACAATTTCGTGAAATGAACACCCCCTTAAACCCCACTTTATATAGAGAAAACTGGGGTTTACGGGGGTTAACATTATTTTTCTTATTTCTGCTCCAAGACATATGTTGTGGGTACTCTTTAGAACCGCCTCATTGAGGCGGTTCTAACGAGCACTCACAACCTATGTGTGCGGTTTAAATAAGAAAAATATCTCGGATTTTAGCAGAAAAGAAGCCATTTTGGAGACGTTAATATTGCACTATGTTGCACGGGTGTGTTACCGTAACGGAAGCTGCCATCTCTGAAAGCATCCCAAGCGAAACGAAAAAAAAAATATTTCACTTCCAACAGTTACGTTTTCAATAGCCCCCCCCCCTTCCTTAATCGAATGCGGTTGACATTGCATCACGTGAACAAGTCCGTGAAATGAACACCCCCCTAAACCCCACTTTATATAGAAAAAACTGGGGTTTACGGGGGTAAACATTATTTTTCTTATTTCTGCTCCAAGACATAGGTTGTGGGTACTCTTTAGAACCGCCTCATTGAGGCGGTTCTAACGAGCACTCACAACCTATGTTTGCGGTTTAAATAAGAAAAATATCTCGGATTTTTAGCAGAAAAGTAGCCATTTTGGAGACGTTAATATTGCACTATGTTGCACGGGTGTGTTACCGTAATGGAAGCTGCCATCTCTGAAAGCATCCCAAGCGAAACGAAAAAAAAAAAATCACTTCCAACAGTTACGTTTTCAATAGTCCCCCCCCCCCACACTTCCTCAATCGAACGCGGTTGACACTGTTTCATAAGAGAATGACGTAACGCATGGGTTCTAAACGCGCTCTTTGACGTCACATTATATTACTTCCTGTCGCTGTGTGAAATAGCTCTGGATTCTTGCTCATGGAATTTATCGAAGTACAGTCGAACTTCAATGGCTCGAACAGCTTTGGGACCTCGAAAATCTTTTCGAGACAGGGGTAGTTCGAGCCATTGAGGATTACTGCCAGATACTTTTAAACATCGTTTCGGTGTTCTATAGTGAAAATGTATGCTGTGTGTACTCATTAGAATCGCCTCATCGAGGCGATTCTAATGAGTACACACAGCATACATTTGCAAGATAAAAGACTAAATTCACCTTAATTATCCCCCACTATTTCTTATGTAGAGGATTTCGCTAGGGGCTCAATAATAGGTTCGACTCATGCATGTTAAACGAGCCATCGATGTTCGAGCCATCGAAGTTCTACTGTATAAGCATTTTATTTCAACCAATCAAATCGTTTAATTAAAAAAAAAAAGATGCATATACATAAAATGATGTAGAATTGGAATAATAACAAAAGTTGTCAACAGACAGCACAGCTTGCCCATCTGGAAGCTTATAAGTAAAATGTACAATTGAACATGGCATTAACAGTTAATACATGGTTAGTGTCTTTAATAATAAAATATAATCGGTGAGCCTTAGACAGTTTTTTAGGGGCGAGCTTTAGCATGCATTTAGTTTATACCGCAATTCAAAAATCAAGGGGTTTTGTAATAGTTCAGCAAATTTAAGCAAAACAAGACAGCAGACAGTGTGGCATGTTAAACGACATTCAGTGCCATGGCGCGCACAAGTAGTATAACGTGACGTCAACGAGTGCAAAGTTTCTGACGTCACCGCGCACCAGAGACGTAGGAAACAACATGGGCGCTCGAATAAAAGTTTCTGGGCGCTTTACATTCTGTATGAAATCTGCAAATAAGTAGTTTATTTTAGCTTTAGAAATTATTTTCGAGGTTGAGACTCAACTGCAGTAGCAGTACGCAGTTATTCCAATGGGCCATTCAAACAGGAAAGGCCGAGGAGGTAAGAATTTAGCTGAAATTTCTGAAAATCTGTTCAAAATATTGCAAAGATTTTAAGTTGCGTTGTTTTCCCATGTATAACAAGTTGCATGTTATTGTTTACACTTGTAAATTAGTGACCTGAGAAGAAGGTCCGGTCTATAAACGGTCACTAGACGTATTATAGGTCAGTAGAAGGTATTATAGGTCACTACCGATTATAGCATACAGTTATTCGACCCCCTTTATTAGGTTACTAGAATGCCTGATTGCGGTATAAATATCAAGTAATTACCAACTATGTCTGAGCAGTAAACTTAAAGACACAGTTTTCGATTACATAACATCCTAATGACCGTTTATTAAAGAATCCAGCATTGCGATAAAATACACTTGGGGTATTCAGGCTGTCATACAGGTAGGGGACCAAGAGAGGGTAATAAATTATGTAGGGATATGACTTTGACACTTGACATCTATTCATTTACAACTAAGTCCTTATTTTGATTTGCATGGAAGAAACAACAGCACTTTTTTCCGATTTTATATTTAGTAGCCTTTATTTATAATCATTACAGAAAATGCCAATTCAAATATATTGGTAAATTTTTTTTTCCATCAAAAATGATTTTTTTTGTTTCAGATAAAATCTTGATAACTTTATTATTTCTGCTCTAAACATATATTGTGGGTACTCATTAGAACCACCTCAGCGAAGCGGCCCAGACGAGTACCATCAATTTGTTTTTACAGTGTGACTGCTCGTTAGAACTGCTTCCATGAGTTGGTTCTAACGAGGACACACAATATCTGTTTTTTTTTTTTAGTAAAAAGGAACATTCCATAAACCCCACTTTCTATCGAGAAAATGGGGGTTAAGGGGTATACATTAATTTCCTTATTTCTGCCCCAAGTCATAGGTTGCGGTTGCCCGTTAGAATCGTCTCAATGAGTCATAGATTGCGGGTACTCGTTTGAACCGCCGAAATGAGGCGGTTCTAACGAGCACCCACAACCTATGTTTACATTATAAATAAGAAAATAAATTTAATTGTGTTTGTTCTTTTAGTTTTAAACTTGAAAAGGTGAAAAAATAAAATCTTAAAATATTTCTTTTTTTCCCCTCTCTTTCCTGATATGATTGTGTCTAAAACAAAGAACATTTTATAGTTCCATCTTGATTGAAACTATAAAATGCTAATGTTTTAGACATTATATGATTTGTGTGTCACATACTTTCAACCAAAATAAAATAAATAAATAAATAAATAAAGGTAAATTGATTGATTAAATTTTGAGGTTAATCAATTCATTTACCTTGTTTGTTTACTTGTACAGGAAACAATGGATATCTGTGTTTTTCTTTACTTTATTTTAAAATAAAAAAGAATTAATTTAAACAATATTTTGTCAGTAAATTATACTATCACTCAAGTACCCTTATTGAGCCCCCTATTAAACAAGAAATCTGCTCATAATCACCTCATAATCACTTAGATAAGATAAGCCTTTGATGTGCACTATGGTCCGAAGGAAATGTCTATTGGAGATCATTAGACAGGCCACCCCTTTTATATAAGGAAAAAAAAATGTGTCTTTAAAGGCATTTATGCTTAGACAGTAGGATACACCGTGTGGTCATAATTGTTTTATTGCCCCCTGTGATATACTGGCTATAGCAGATCAAAGGCGGTCTTTAATAGGTTGATTAGTAGCTCCTGTTGAAACCCCATGACTGAGGCACTAAAGAGGAAAATCAATATGGAACACTGAAGTTAACAGTTAGTCAATTATTGATTTTCCCCAAGAAGGCCCCTTACCTGTTGCAGACAGAGGACTTCTCTTTAGTCTGCACTGAGAGATACATAATATTATGTAATGAAATGACAGGCCTTAATAATCAAGAATAAATGCCTTTAAGGTTAGACTACTCCTTGGGATAGTGGTCATCTTTAATTGATTCTTTCTAAACCTTAACACGGCACTATCCTATGATGTTATACATCAAATTGAAGCTAAGAAACTGAAATTTAATATAAGCTATTTTATATAATGTGAAATAAGGTTGTATCGATGTTATTAAATGTACAATAATGCCGTTTTTTTAAATCATCACGAAAACACGCCCATATAATTTTGACCCCCTCCAACCCCACTAGGGTTTACAGGGGTAAACCTTTTTTTTCTTATTTATGCTCAGAAATATAGATTGTGGGTACTCGTTAGAACCGCCTAACTGAGGCGGTTCTAACAATATAAATTGTGGGTACTCGTGAGAACCGCCTCACTGAGGCGGTTCTAACATGTACCCGCAATCTATATTTTGAGCAGAAATGAGAAAAATGTCACACTTTTTCATCTTCAAATTCGTATTTTTGGGTGGTAAAATTTACAATGTATTTGTATAGGCGTGTTTTCGTAATGTTTGGATTCATTTTTTTACTATTTGCTTTAAAAATGGCCATTTTCCTTAGATAGTCATCACAAGTACATGCTCTACATAGAGGATCTTACATGAGTGTTCATGTATTATTGAATTTATTAAACGAGTTGAGGAAAAGGGATAAAATGCGAGGCTTTGCCGAGCATTTTATCCCTTTTCCTCAACGAGTTTAATAAATTCAATAATACATGAGCACGAATGCAAGATTCTATTTATCATATGACATTTAAAGCGCATTTTATTCACGATTGTTTACAAAAATATCAATGTTCCGCCATTATTAAACACGACGTCGTTAAGGACGTCGTACATGTAACGTTACGGGACGTATCTACCTAATTTGCATATTTAATCCACTAGTGGATTATCGAAAATATTACATGGCGTTATAACACTCTCAGACGCGACGTCATCTGATAAAATAATGTATCACAGATTTTTTCTAACCTTGCTTAAAAGAAAGATTTTGCAATTTTTATTTTCTGGAACGAAATTAATTGGTCATTCTTAACAAAAGTTTAATTTTATCGCAAATGGAATGAGATATCAAAATTCTGTGATACATTTGTCAAGATGTGTCTTTGAAGAACATTTGCAGCAACTATTATGCAATTTGGGCTATAATTGAAGAAATCGAATCAATTTGAAGACATGCACCCACACAGAATTTTCATTTTTTCAGGAAAGCTGAAAAACGTCTGCGTCCATTATAAATAATTAAAAAAGGATTGGCTGGGCCGATACAGCAGCCCTTCGCCAAATTTACCAATCAGCGTTCACAAAAATTCATTGCGTGCTTTTATTAATTAAATATGTAGTTTGCTTAAAATTTTCATTTTTTTTTTACTCATAGACATTCATCAACTGCCGACAGGTATATGATTGACCATGATGCTAAATGAGTGCACAATGGTTTCACACCTTTTTACAGACATATTAAACCAAGGGCGTTTTATGTCAATTAACCAAGGCTGTGTCCAGTCGTTGATATGCAATATCTACTTTGTTCTAACAATTAAATGGCCTCATTACGAAAACACACCTATAGAAATACATTGTAAATTTTACCACCGAAAAATGAAAATTTTCAGCTGAAAAATTGTGATAGTTTTCTTATTTCTGCTCAAAATATAGATTTTTGACACTCGTTAGAACCGCATCGATGAGGCGGTTCTAACGAGTACCCACAATCTATATTTTAGAGCAGAAATATGAAAAATAAGGTTTACCCCTGTAAACCCCAGTTTTACTATATAAAAGTGGGGTTCAATGGGGTATAAATTAGACAGACGTGTTTTCGTGATGTCAGCATGCTAGTTTGAAACAAAAACAAATCTCTGAGAGTAACAGTTAATTTTGGATTTCTTAAAATTGCAAGCTGATTAAAAACAAGAGAGGAAGTCAGAATTTTGACATAAGATGTGCAATAGAAAAGGATTTAGAAAATGTGAATTGTGGAAAATGCAGAAAATATTGATATCATGGTGAAGGGTATCCTTAATATAAAAACTGATAACACCATGCATTACGAAAACACGCCTATACAAATACATTGCCAATTTTATGGGCCAAAATTAGAAATTTTAAGATGACAAATTGTGATATTCTTCTTATTTCTGCTAAAAACATAGATTGCGGGGACTCGATAGAACCTCCTCGACGAGGCGGTTCTATCGAGTACCCACAATCTATATTTTAGAGCAGAAATAATCAAAATAAGGTATACCCCCGGAAACCCCATTTTTACTTTATAAAATTGGGTTCAATGGAGTATAAATTATATAGGCGTGTTTTAATATAAAAACTGATGAAACCATGCATTACGAAAACACGCCTATACAAATACACTGCCAATTTTCTGGGCCAAAAAATTAGAAATTTGAAGATGAAAAATTGTGATATTTTTCTTATTTCTGCTCAAAACATAGATTGCGGGACTCGATAGAACCGCCTCGACGAGGGTTCAATGGGGTATAAATTATATAGGCGTGTTTTCGTGATGTAAGCATGCTAATTTGCAACAACAAAAATCTCTGAGAGTAACTGTTAATTTTGGATTTCTTAAAATTGCATTCTGATTAAAAAAAGAGAGGAAGTTAGAATTTTGACATAAGATGTGCAATAGAAAAAGGATTTAGAAAATGTGAATTGTGGAAAATGCAAAAAATTTTAAAATCATGGTGAAGTGTATCCTCAATATAAAAACTGATAAAAACCATGCATTACGAAAACACGCCTTTACAAATACATTGCCAATTTTCTGGGCCAAAATTAGAAATTTTAAGATGACAAATTGTGATATTTTTCTTATTTCTGCTCAAAACATAGATTGCGGGGACTCGATAGAACCGCCTCCACGAGGCGGTTCTATCGAGTACCCACAATCTATATTTTAGAGCAGAAATAATCAAAATAAGGTATAACCCCTGAAACCCCATTTTTACTATATAAAAATTGGGTTCAATGGGGTATAAATGATATAGGCGTGTTTTCGTGATGTAAGCATGCTAATTTGAAACAAATCTTACGACCTGAAAGCCGTAACAAAGGAAAGATGCATAGCCTGAAAAAATTCCCGCCTATGGTGGGATTCGAACCCGGGCCGCTCGGGTGACAGTCCACTGCTCTTACCCCTGAGCCAAAGAGTCGACTCCCTGACGCAGTTGTCAGAGAGTGGTTATAAACCTAGAAGCTATGCATATGATCTACCAAGGTAGATAATGGAAGGGAGGTAACACACCCCCTCTTCAAGGAAGTCATCATTTATGATGACGTGAAGGATACCAACTTCGGCACAAGCCAATTCTGGCATTTCGGACGAGCCCCCATCTTACGACCTGAGAGCCGTAACAAAGGAAAGATGCATAGCCTGAAAAAATCCCCGCCTATGGTGGGATTCGAACCCGGGCCGCTCGGGTGACAGTCCACTGCTCTTACCCCTGAGCCAAAGAGTCGACTCCCTGACGCAGTTGTCAGAGAGTGGTTATAAACCTAGAAGCTATGCATATGATCTACCAAGGTAGATAATGGAAGGGAGGTAACACAAAAAACAAATCTCTGAGAGTAACAGATTGCAAGCTGATTAAAAAAAGAGAGGAAGTCAGAATTTTGACAAAAGATGTGCAATAGAAAAAGGATTTAGAAAATGTGGATTGTGTAAAATGCAAATAATTTTGATATCATGGTGAAGTCTATCCTTAATATAAAAACTGGTAAAACCATGCATTACGAAAACACGCCTTTACAAATACATTGCCAATTTTCTGGGCCAAAATTAGAAATTTTAAGATGACAAATTGTGATAT
The DNA here is from genome assembly GCA_963580285.1 of Lucinisca nassula. Classification (NCBI taxonomy): domain Eukaryota; kingdom Metazoa; phylum Mollusca; class Bivalvia; order Lucinida; family Lucinidae; genus Lucinisca; species Lucinisca nassula. Next base: position 22,153,138 of record OY757022.1, read on the forward strand.
TCTTCTTATTTATGTTAAAAACATAGATTGCGGGGACTCGATAGAACCGCCTCGACGAGGCGGTTCTATCGAGTACCCACAATCTATATTTTAGAGCAAAAATAATCATAATAAGGTATAACCCCCGGAAACCCAAGTTTTACTATATAAAAGTTGGGTTCAATGGGGTATAAATTATATAGGCGTGTTTTCGTGATGTAAGCATGCTAATTTGAAACAAAAACAAATCTCTGAGAGTAACTGTTAATTTTGGATTTCTTAAAATTGCAAGCTTATTAAAAAAAAGAGAGGAAGTAAATTTTGATATCGACGAGGCGGTTCTATCGAGTACCCACAATCTATGTTTTTGAGCAGAATAAGAAAAATAATGTATACCCCCTTAAACCCCAGTTTTAATTTGCGTGTTCTCGTAATGAAACAGAAATGAAGAAAACGTTGTTAGAATGGCTGTTAATCTAAACACTTGCTTATGTATACTTTATAATGGTATACCCACCTACACACAGTACCCCTGACTCATGGTGAGAAAATGTCTACGTTCAATCTTCAATTCTTCTACCAAATGGTTAAAGAGTCATTGAACAAAAGAAAACTTTAACAAGTCCGAGGTCTTCACCTCAAGGTCACTGACGTGTGTGTGGGAGGAAGAGGGGTGGGGTGGGGGGGGGGTCTGGTACTGTGCGAAAGTTTAGACCAATATGTAACATCACTCTAAGAAGAAATTGAATTCATCAAGTGGTTTTGGAGATACAGAACATTCGAAAACTTTTACCATTCGCTTCAACATAAAATTTCTGTGTCCATGGCCTTGACCTCAAGGTACTGAGGGGGGACGGGCTGGTACTATGAGAAACTTTAGACCAATATGTAATATCAACACAAGAATAATCTAAATCCATCAAGCGGTTTTAGAGATATAGAGCAATAGAAAACTTTAATAAACAACTTCAACAAAAAATTTCTAAGTCCGTTACCTTGACCTCAAGGTTACTGAGGGGGTTGGGGCTGGTACTGTGCGAAACTTTAGACCAATATGTAACATCAGTCTAAGAGGTACTAAATCCATCAAGTGGGTTTAGAGATATAGAGCAATAGAACACTTTAATAAACAACTTCGACAAAAAAATTCTAAGCCCGTTTACTTTACCTCAAGGTCACTGAGGGGGTTGGGGCTGGTACTGTGCGAAACTTTAGACCAATATGCAGCATCACTCTAAGAGGTACTAAATCCATCAAGTGGTTTTAGAGATAAAGAGTAATAGAAATCTTTAACCAAAAACCTTTAACTTTGTGTGACGTACACGGATACGTATACGCCGACGCCGACGCCCGCGTGACTGCAATAGCTATTGCTGAACTTTTGTACCGGCGAGCTAAGAAGCATAAATTCGATCAGCATATTTACAAACCCACAAACAATTGCGAAATCGCATTGACGGTATCGCTTTATGACGGTAAGATGGCGGCCTTACTCCGAAGTTTAACCATTTCATGCTGAACCCGAATGATCGAAAGCAGTATAGATCCAGATCAGCTGGTCAGGATCTATATTGTTTTCCGTCCTGCTTCTGAATCCATGGATAACCCTTATCTTGCTGAATATTCATTTAAGCCACACCCATTTCTGTCTATCAACCAATTAAATTACTTGATGTAATTTATTGCTACAAATTCATAAACTGAATGCCAAACAGTGTAGATCCTGATCAGATGGCTTCTTCAGAAGCCATCTGATCTGGATCTACACTGTTTGCAAAGATAGGGGTTGTCGTGAACAGCAAGATAAGGGTTAAATTGAAATCATGCAACACAAATTGCTGAAATTTGAGGGGTGTAGTAAACGGTCTCGGGACATTTGCCCCCTATGAAAAAATGCATTGATGGACATTTGCCCCCCCCCCCCCGTTGAAAATGTGACCCGGACATATGCCCCCAGAGCTTATTTTTGGTATGGACATCTGCAACACCCCCCCCGTGCTTATTTTGCAGGTGGACATTTCCCCCCACCCCATACTTATTTCAAAACAAAATATAGAAATTATTGTAAGAAATTAATTATTAATGATGTACCTGTTCAATAAAAATTATTTCTAGGCTTCACTAAGTCCCTTATATTTTATCTACTTCACAAAATCATGCTTATGTCATTAGAAATGTTTATATTGGCAGCATAAGCACTGACAGTAATCATGGTAATGTTGGTGATTTTTTTTTTATTTTCCATATTTTTGTTAATAACATTGTTAGAAACGGGCCTCCGTGGCCTAGTGGATAAGAGCGCTGACTCTTAGTCATTAGGTCTCTCACCGCCGTAAGTTCGAGCCTCGCTCGGGCCACGTGTGAGACGCCAAGTTCTGCAAAGGAAGGTCAGGTGGTTTTTCTCCGGGTACTCCGGTTTTCGCCCACCTCTGTTTAACGATCGGCTCGATATGAGTGAAATAATCTTGAAAGGGCCGTAAAACCCAACCCCCCCCCAAAAAAAAAACAAAAAAAAAAACATTGTTAGAACTACCTCATTGAGGAGTACCCACAACCTGTGACATGTATATTTTGTGCAAAATAAGTAAAATAATGTATACTATTGAAAATCCCATTCTATCCATTGCGGCAGCACATCTGTGTGCTATAATGGCACCTCTAAAATCTGTGGAACTAGCATTTTTCATCTTTTAATTCTAGTACATGTACTACTAAAGCATAGCTGGAGTCATATTCTTCACTGATATAAGTATAAATGAATTAACAGATTTTTTCTTCTTGGTTTTCGGCCAGGGTGAATCTGGAGGGCAATTGTCCCTTTCTGAAGTAAGCACTGCGGAGCAAATGTCCATACTAAAATAAGCAGTGGGGGGCAAATGTCCTGGTTGTATTTTCAACTGGGGGCAAATGTCTTTTAATACACTCTTTCATTGGCGGGCAAATGTCCTGGGGGGCAAATGTCCCGGAATCGTAGTAAACTGATATATTCGGCATGACAAGGGTTAAAACATTCAAAACTCGCCCTTAATTACGATATGCTTTAATTAAAACAATAAACAGAGAATACCAGGTGAGTGTCTTTTGATATAAAGTTTATCAGGCAAGGCTTTGAGAACGCTTGTAGAATCGCGAGGCTTGTCGAGCGATTCTACATGCGTTCTCGAAGCCGAGCCTGATAAACTTGATATCAAATTACACGAATCTGGTATTCTATTTATCAGTTTATCCCCTTGTATACTCTTAAATTAGCAATTTACGGTCAGTTATTGGTGGTCCTCAGTGCGTCCAAGCATTCAAGTGGTCGATATATTTAGTATCAGCTGACCATGTTTTTCCTATGCTATTTTTTCAAGTAATATTGCTATTTTTCCCAGTTACAATAACATTTTTTGTCATTTACCAGTAGTCCAGTTCATTCAAAAAAGTGCAATGTCACCGTTGACGTGATAAAGCTCACTTGTCCTGAGATAGCACATCTTTATCGTGTCAATGCGTTACAATGCAATATATACAGGAGTTAACTGATAAAATGTAGATTCAGGTCTTGTTATGAGCACCATTAAAACAGAAAAACACAGAGAGAGAGAGAGAGAGAGAGAGAGAGAGAGAGAGAGAGAGAGAGAGAGAGAGAGAGAGAGAGATGAAGTGTGAAATCATAAATAATAAAAACACAGTGTATAAACAAAAAGAGGCCCAATGAGCCTAAACTGTTCACCTGATAAACTAAAGTCCTAACAACTCACACACTTGACTGTTAATCGTGAAAACGGAATCATTTGATGCCATCTGATTGATTATGCTACCCACCAAGGTAATTCAACATATAAACTTGACTGTCCGTTTTTCAAATGGATGCATCTTATCATAATGAAAAATGATATACATGGTTTAAAGGTGGTAATCAGAATGGTTTCTGAGATATAAAAGTAGAAGTGAAGGCAATGCTAAGGAATCAATACAGTTAACCCACGACTCCCATCAATGACACCAAAAGGAATCAAACACAGACATGAAATAACTAGACCCTAATGGAACCACAATAGTAGAAAGCCAAAAGGACAGTTACTTTCCACAAAATGGCCAATTGGCTATCCAAAACAGAAAGATATAAGTGATACACACTCAAAGACAAACCATAACAAAAATTAACTGCGACAGAAGAACCGTCTTGGAACGGCCAGTGACAAGAATCTCATTGGGGGCCGGGGGGGGGGGGTCGGGGGCTTAAATCGATTTTACGCGGCCGCAACCCTCGCCCTTACTTCCGTCGCGATTTAGACAATTAATTTGTTCAGTCCGCATAAAGGCCTGATCAGTGCAACATTTCCGAGAACACACAAATCAAACAACCACAGTGAGAACTCGACAGCAAGAAACCACTGAAATGCTGGAGCAAAAGTAAAGCAACAGTTAGACTCCGATGGGTCCGCCTTTTATGAAGTGAAAGGGGTGAGGCGTATCCCCTGGAGCAGAAATTACTAGCCTGTGCAACTGAATGTGTCTTACCATAAGAAACAACAATATATATTGTTTAGTGGTTGGGTTCTGAATATTTGCTATAATATTAAAAATAGAAGTGAAGGCAATGATCAGGAACCGACACAATTAACCCATAGCTCCCATCAGAGACATCAAAGGAAAAAAAATGAAACAACAAACCCTAATGGAAACATCCATAGCGTAAAGCCAAAAGGACAGTCACTTTCCCACAAATGGCCAATGGGCTAGCCAAAACCAAATACTATAAGCGAAACAAACATTCAAAGACAAACCTTAACAAAATAAAACACCAGTGCGACATATCCGTGAACACACAAAGTCAAACAACCACAGAGATGAAACAACGGTGAGGACTCGACAGCAAAAACCACTGAAATGCCGGAGCAAAAGAAAACCAACAGTTAGACTCCGATGGGCCTGACCAGAAATAGAGCACCAGACACCAACCAACATTGCATTGAATTAGATCTCTCTAATTCTCAGTAAGCCTTTACGCTGGAACTGGCTTAGAATCTGAGGCCTGGCCCACCGGCGTGAAATTAGGGAGAGAAACCTTACATAAACTGGAGGCGGATGGGACATAGTGTCAGGAGACCCTAGGTTGGTGTGAATAGATGTGCAATATGGAACAATAATATATATATGGCTAAGGGGTGGGCATCGAATCGATTTGGGAGATATCAGGTTTTTATGAAGTCCAGGAATGGAGCATGACTCATGAGTCGAGAGCCTTATGGTTTAAGACGTTTTTTTTCCGATATAAGTCGGTGGAAGCTAATGAGCCTCTGGGCGTGACCAATTAGGACCATAAGGACATGGTTGGCGATTTTATGTAGGGGAGCACTAAACATTGCTAAATGGGCCCCGTCAAGCGATTTTGGTACTTATCGCCTATGCGAGCAGCGAAGGTTCAGGCGAGCCTGCGCATCCGCGCAGTCTCGCCAGAACCTTCGCTGCTCGCTCATACAAGCAGTGAATCAGGAGACAGAAAGCCATATCCCTGGCCCCTCTGAAAAGCTGGGCATGCGCAGTTAAAATTTGTCATGACGGAATGCTCGAAGACACAAATTCGCTTGACGAGGCTCAAATACTTATTGTGGAAGCCGCTTGGCTTGGGCCTCATTCTTTCAGAGAAGAAATCTTTTAAAGTTTGACCCATTATAAGTCTCTGGGACCTAATGAACCCCAGGGTCTGGCCAGTTTGGAACCCAGGGGTATGGTTGGCAGGATGTATGTAGTGGACCACTTAAATTTGTACATCTTAAATATCTAAGCTCTGGGCTTTATGGTTTCAGAGCAGAAGATTGTTGAAGTTTTTTCCAGTATAAGTCTATGGGAGCAAATGAACACCAGGGTGAGGCCAATTTCAATCTTTGGGGCATGGTTGGCAGGATTTATGTAGTTGCGCACATTACTATGCTGCGTACTTAGTATCTGAGCTCTAGGCCTTATGGTTTCAGAGTAGACGATTTTTTTTATTCTTTATTTTTCTCCCATAAAGATCTATGGGAACCTATAAGCCCCGAGGCGTGGCCAGTTTTGACCCCAGTGCACGGTGGGTTTATGTAGGTGACCAATTGACGTTGCTTCATATTAAGTATCTAAGCTCTGAGCCTTATGGTTTGAGATAAAAAGAGTTTTGAAGTTTTTCCCATTATAAGTCTATTGGAGATAATGGGCCCCGGGGCGTGGCCAATTTTGACACTAGGGTAATAGTTGGCAGGATACAATGTAGGTGACCAGTTACATACTAAATCACTAAGCTCTGGGTCTTATGGTTTCAGAGATGTTTTTGTGACTCGAGCTTTTGATAACTTAACTTTTGAATGTCACTAATCTTATTCTTCAACACGTTCACACATTAACTGTAACACGACTTGCTTACATGATCTATTAATAGAACTATGTATTTATCTTGCAGTTTAGTACTGGAAAAAGGATTTGTATGTCACATTTTATTGACAACAATTAAACGTTTGTCCATAGATATTTTGTGAAAAAAGTTGGTTCTGATTATTTTGAATACTTAAAATATCATTTGACGGAAATTATAAGGGTACGTAAGGAACATAGTGGACTGAGTACCACTGGCGTTTTAATATGGGAAGTTGTGTTTCAAACATCGGAGTCTTACTGTTGGTTTTCTTTTGCTCCAGCATTTCAGTGGTTTCTTGCTGTCGAGTCCTCACCGTTGTCTCACCTCTGTGGTTCTTTGATTTTTGTGTTCACGGAGATGTTGCACTGATGAGTTAGGAGGCCTTCATGCGGACTGAACAAATTATTTGTGTAAATCGCGACGGAAGTAAGGGCGAGGATTGTGGCCACGTAAAATCGATTTAAGCCCCCCAGTGGAAACATTCCACTGACCGTTCCAAGGCGGCTCCTCTGTGGCGATTTATTTATGTTGTTGTTTGTTACTTACTGTGTGTATCACTTGTGTCTTTTGGTTTTGGATGGCCATATGGCCATTTTGTGGGAAAGTTACTGTCCTTATGGCCTTCCTTTGTTTAGGTTTCCATTATGGTCTGGTCGCTTAAAGTTTTTATTTCTTTCCCTTTGGTGTCTTTTATGGGTGGAGTAAGTTAATTGTATCAATTCCTGATCTTTGTTTTACTTCTACTTTGCCAACATGTACATTGTGCGGTGCCCTGACTTTGGATAGAAGCAATACAATATGCTAACTTAAAAGATGCAGCACTTAGTCACAAAGATATATATATATATATATATGCCCACAATATATTGTTTTATTATTATTATGTTTTAATAATATTTTTAGTTATTTGTATCAAATGAAGATTATAACACATACTTAGAAGAGACTTAAATCAATTTGCTATTCACCCATAATTATGCTGTGTAAATGGCATTTCTCTTACGATACAATTGCAGGTAAATTGCGGGTTGAAATGTAAACCCCATTTTTCTTATTATAAAATCGGATTTACAGGGGCATTACATGAGCATGTAACGTGATGAAAATAAAGTTGAATACAACTAGCCCGCCTTGTTTTTTGGAATGTATATAAACAATACAAATACCAATAATAATAATAATAATAATAATAATATTAATATTTATGATACTACTAAACTAATACTGCTACAACAACTACTAAAATTTAAGAATGAAACGATGATCATAATAATTAATTTGTTACTACTTTTTCCACAACTGCTACTATTATTGGGCCGCCACGGATCGCGGCTTGAAGAAATAGATTGGGCTGCATGATGCTTCCACGCAGAGCTGAAACTAACCGCACATGAGTACAGGTAAACTGCTTATGTGGTCTTAGCCTGCCCAGGCAAAGGTATGTGATATAAACACTTTTGGTTTGTTTTGGAGGCAGGGCTTGAGATGCCATTTCATCTCAATGGCGGGTAAAAGTCTCACAAATTGGAACCAACGTCTCCAACGTGACCTTAATAATGTTGTCGAGAACATACAATCTTAATACAAAATACAAATTACTACATCTGATGATAATACTTTTAATAACAATGGTACAATGCATTCACAATCGAGTCACTGGATGTGGCACTTGTGCCACATCTTTTCTTGTTCGATTTGTTTTTCATTACAAGTCAATGGGAGCTAATAAGCCCCGTGGATTGGCCAATTTGAACCCTATGGGCATGGTTGGCAGTATTTATGTAGTTGACCACTTAACTTTGCTACAAACTAAATCTCTAAGCTCTGGGCCAAATGGTTTCAGAGAGGAAGACTATTGTTTTGAAGTTTTTCCAATTATAAGTCTATGGGAGCTAATGAGACCCGGGGCGTGGCCAATTTGGACCCAGGGCGTGATTTGCAGGATTTATATAGGTTGCCACTTAACGTAGCTACATTCTAACTATCAAAGCTCTTGGTCTTATGGTTTCAGAGAAGAAGATATTGGAAGTTTCTCCCATAATAACTCTATGGGAGATAATGAGCCCCGAGGCGTGGCCAATTTGGACCACACGGGCATGACTCGCAGGGTTTATGTATGTCATCACTTAACGTTGCTACATTCGAAATATCTAAGCTCTGGGTCATATGGAGAAGATTTTCCATTATAACTCTATCCTAAGGCTGGCCGATTTGAACCAAAGGGGATAGCTGGCAGGATTGATGTAAGTGTTCACATAAAGTTGCTACATTGTAAATATCTAAGCTCCGGTTTCAGAGAAGAATATTTTGAAGTTTTCCAATCATAATTTTATGGCAACTAATGAGCCCTTGGTCCTGGCCAATTAGGACCCCAGGGGGCATGAGTCGTAGGATATTTTCTGATTCTAGGAAACGAAAAATAATTTCTAAAGGACCGAAATATATATTTCTTTCTAAAATTGATTTCAATAAGTGGTTATCGGTCGTGTAAACGAGAGTATGTTGAGCATAAAGTTCCCAAAGATTGGCCACTTAGCATTCTGAAACTAGTAAACAAACGCATTTCTTTCTACTCTCAAAATACGAATTATTTAAGAAATAGATCAGCTCTAACTGTGAGCGCGCGTGATTTGTCTACTTACAACTGACCGACAAACTGTGATTTATTACTCAACAAATCACAAACTAGAGCTGATCTATTTCGATTCTAACAGGCAATAATGTTGTTGTTTCCTTCAAAATCTCACAACTGTTCGCCATTGTTAGAAGAAATCCCGCTTACATTATCGACTGAAACACATGCATTTATATCCTATTCTAACGCTTTCGATGCGAAAAAATGACGTTACACCGTCTAACGTCAAGGAAATCGACAAGTGACGTCATAAATTTGCAGTTTTTATAACCCTTTTATAGAACATATTTGACTTCACTACAGCTGGTGTGTGGGACTGTTTGGCGGCGGTAAAACGTCTCCCTGCCCTACATCATAGTGTAGATTATATTTTCTTGTCCTTTGGGATCATTGATTCCATTGTGGAATTTTGAAAATATCTGAGGGTCACTGATGAGGCCTAATTGGCCGAAACTAGCTAGTCTGGCCCAGAAAACATGTACACTCCATATTTTTCACTTCTATGGTGTATTCCTTGCTTCCAAAGGATAACCCTTTTATAGAACATATTTAATGACGTCACTCGTCACGCTCTCCCTTGCTGTGATTTGTTGTAGAATAAAACACAGTTGTTTTCCATTGCCTAATTAGGCGCGCTGTGTTAGAATACCTCCTAAACCTAAGACGTCTTTACGTCCACTTAAACTAGGTATTCAAGAATTTCATAAGAAGTTTGTTTTGGCTCCAGCAGATAAGGCCGCTAACAATGTTGTCGTTGTTTGACGGCTCCACTGTATTAACACTCTTCAGCAAGAACCTGGTGGTACTAAGGCCTATGAACTGCAGCCTTTGGCTGAAGAGGGGGCTTTAGTTGATAACAACATTTGTCATCCAGCCACCAAGTTTGCTGTATGTGTTACAGAAGACCAAGACAAGTTTCCTATGTTATTTTGGTTACCTAAGCTTCATAAAAGACCATACAAAGCACGTTTTATTGCAAATTCAAGCTCTTGTACCACCACTGAACTCTCCAATTTATCAACTTCCTGTTTTACTGTCATCAAAAGCATGTGACTAAATATTGCGACAAACCAATGAAGTTTTAAATAAATTGAAATCCAGACGTTTTCGTGCTTCAAATATGTCTACCTATGATTTTCTCACCCTTTACACTACACTTCCTCATAATTTTATAAAATAAAATCTTAATGATTTAATTGAATGAACATTTCATAGGGAAGACACCTTTATCTTGCATGTAATCTTAGAAATGCATTTTGCACTTCTGAAGAAATTATACTTTATGGTCATATCAGTAAGTGTGTGAAGCTCTCACCTTTCTACTCGACACTATTTACATAAGATTTGGTACTAAGTTATTTACACAAGTTGTGGGTATTCCGATGGGTACTATTGCACACCCCTTGTGGCTGATCTGTTTTTGTTTTGTTATGAGAGAGCCTTCATGCTGTCCCTTTCTGCTGAAAACCAATCTGAAGTCATTGAAGCGTTTAGCTCGACTTCTAGATATTTGGATGATTTATTAAATATTGGCAATACCTATTTCGATGGGTTGATCTGTCGAATTTACCCCCCCCCCCCCGCCCCGAACTTCAGTTAAATAAAACAAATTGTTCTGATACCGAGGCTCCGGTTTTGGATTTAAATCTATCTATTGTAGATGGGTTTGTGTCTTGCATCATTTATGATAAACGCTATGATTTTGATTTTAGATTGTAAATTTTCCTTTCTTAGATGATGATGTTCCTCGAGCGGCATCCTACGGCGTTTATAATTCGCAATTAATTCGATTTGCCGGAGTGTCTAGTCATTGTAACTGACTCGTAATAAATTGTTAACTGTTAAACTTCTTAATCATGGTTATCCGTACCATAAACTACGCAAAATAGAAGTGAAGACAATGATCAGGAATCGATACAACACACAGCACACAACACCACAGCTCCCATTAGATACACCAAAGGGAACGAATAACAAATATGAAACAACAGACCCTAATGGAAACATCAATAGCGGAAAGTCAAAAGGACAGATACTTTCCCACAAAACGGCTAATTTGGCTATCCAAAACAAAATAATCTAAGCGATACAAACACTCAAAGACACACCATAACAAAAATAATCCGCGACAGAAGTACGGGTCGAGGAATGTGGCCACGTAAAATCGATTTTAGCTCCTCCCGTCCCAACCCAAAGTTGAATTCGTTCCACCGACCGTTACCGTTCCGAGGCGGTTCTTCTATCGTGGTTTATTTTTGTTATGGCGTGTCGTTGAGTGTGTGTATCGCTAATATAATTTTGCTTTGGATAGCCAATAGGTCATTTTATGGGAAAGTAACTGTCCTTTTGGCTGCCCGCTAGTGATGTTTCCATTAGGGTCTAATTGGCTCATGTTTGTGTTTATTTCCCTTGGTGTCTCTGATGGGAGCTTCGAGTTAAATGTATCGATTCCTGATCATTGCCTCCACTTCTATTTTTAATGTAGGCGACCACTAAGTATGCTTCATACAAATATTTAAGTTCTAGGCCTTGTTGTTTCAGAGCAGAATTTTTTTTAGCTTTACCCATTATATGTAAATGGGAGATAATAAGCCCTGGGGCATGCTTGATTCGGACCCCAGGGGCATGATTGGCAAGATTTATGTAGGTGATCGCTTGACGTTGCTTCACATCAAAATATCTAAGCGCTGGGACTTGTGGATTCAGAATAAAGGATTTTTGAAGATTTTTTCCCATTATAAGTTTATGGGAGCTAATAAGCCGCGGGCATGGCCAATTTGGACCCCAGGGGCATACCTGGCATGGTGTATGTACGTGACTACCTCACGTTGCCTCATACTAAATGTTTAAGATCTCGGCCATATAGTTTCAGAGAAGTAGATTTTCCCCATTATAAGTGTATAGGAGCTAATGAGCCCCGAGGCGCGACCAATTCGGACCCCAGGTCATGGTAGGCAAGATTTTTGTAGGTGACCACTTGGTGCTGCTTCACTTTAAATATCTAAGCTCTGGGCCTTGTGGTTTCAGAGAAGAGATTTTGTAGCATTTTTCCCATTATAAATCTATGGGCGGATATGGCCAATTTGAACCTTAAGGGCATGGTTGACAGGATTTATGTAGGTGATCACTTGACGTTCCTTCATATTAAATAGCTAAGCTTTGGACCTTGTGGTTTCAGAGAAGGAGATGTTAAACGTTTTTCCCGTTGGTTTTATTTTTTTTCTATTGTATAACACAAACATCAATGACAAACACGTACATATTGAGAACAAAGCTACACTAGTTATAGTATCATACAAATGGGATCCAGAAGAAAGTCAAATGACTTATTTGAATCTGTATCCCTGAGTTACAATCATATTGCTGAGCTAATTTACTAAATTTCCCGTTGCAAGTCTAACGGAGCTAATGAGCTCTGGAGCATGGCCAATTTGAACCACAGGGGCATGTCTTGCAGGATTTATGTTGTAGTTAGCCACTTAATGTTACTTCATAATAAATATTCAAGCTCTAGTACTTGTGGTTTCAGATAGGAAGATTTTTTAAATATTTTACCATAATAAGTCTGTGGGAGCTAACGATACCGGAGCTTGTCGAATTTGGACGCCAGGGGCATGGATTAATATAAGCGACCACTCGACGTTGCTTCGAACAAAACATTTAAGCTCTTTGCCTTGTGGTTTAAGTGAAGAAGATTTTTGATGTTTTCCCATTATAAGTCTATGGGAGCTAATGAGTCCCGGTATGTGGCAAATTTCAAGCCCTGATTCCTGATCATGGGCTCCACTTCTATTTTTTAATGTAGGCGGCGACTAAGTATGCTTCATACAAATATTTAAGTATTAGGCCTTGTGGTTTCAGAGAAGCTTTTCCCATTATATGTAAATGGGAGATAATGAGCCCTGGGGCATGACTGAATCGGACCCCAGGGGCATGGTTTGCAGGATTTGTGTAGGTGATCACTTGATGTTGCTTCATACTAAATATTTATCTCCGGGCCTTATAGTTTAAGAGAAGAGTATGTTTTATTTTATTTTTCCATTATAAGTCTATGGGAGCTAATGAGCCAAATAGCGTTGCCAATTATGACCCCAGGAGCATGATTTGCTGGATTTTTGTTAGTAGTTGACTACTTAATGTTGCTTCACACTTATTATACAAGTACTTAGACCTGTGGTTTCCGTGAAGAAGATTTTTGACATTTGTCCCAGTGTATGTTTATGTGATCTAATAAGCCCAGGGCCGTAGCAAATTTAGACCCTAGGGGCATGATTGACAGGTTTATGTAGGCGACCACTTCATTAAGTTTCATTCTAAATATCTAAGCTCTGGGCAATGGAGTTTAGAAAAAGAAGATTTTTTAAAAAGTTTTTTTTTTAATACTAAGTTTTCGGGAGATAATGAGCTCCGGGGTATGGCCAACCAGTTTGCACCCTGGGGGCAAAGTTTGCAGGAATTTTGAATATGACCACATAATGTTCCTTCATGCTAAATATCTAAGATAGAAGTTAAGGCAATGATCAAGAATCGATACAACTAACCCACAACTCCCATCAGAGATACCAAGGGATAAAAACACAAACAGGAAACAACTAGACCCTAATGGAAACAACACCAGCGGAAAGCCAAATGACAGTTACTTTCCCACAAAATAGCCAATTGGCTATCCAAAGCAAAACAACACAAGCGTCACACACACTCAAAGACAAGCCATAAATAAATAAACCACGACAGAAGAACCGCCTTGGAACGGTCAGTGAAACGAATTCCACTGGGGGGGGGGGGGGGGGGGCTTAAATAGATTTTACGTGGCCACAATCCTCGCCCTAACTTCCGTCGCGATTTCTACAAATAATTCGTTCAATTCGCAAGAAGGCATCCTAATTTATCTGTGCAATATCTCCCTGAACACAAAAATCAAACAACCACGGAAATGAAACAACGGCGAGGACTCGATAGCAAGAAACCACTGAAATGTTGGAGCAAAAGAAGACCAACAGTTAGATGCCGATTGGCCCAACTAGAGACAGAGCATCAGGCACCAACCAACATTACATAACATTAGAAACTAATTCTCAGTAAGCCTTTACGCTGGAACCGTCATAGAATATGAGGTCTGACCCACCGGCCTGCAATTAAAGAGGGAAGCAAAGTTGTCAGCCGTGATTGGGTTAACTACCATGCATGCAGTCCGTCGTATATTATTTATGTTGTACCCTATGTTTTTATACCGAAGAATGATTTTACGAAATGGGGTGCGAAAGTCATTGCATTTGTGTATTTTTTCTAAATTTATATACTAAGTCACCATAGGATTCGGGTTCCGGTAGACCTTGTTGCAGAAGAACTATAAGTCCAACACTGAATTTTGAAATTAAATCGGAATGACGTCTATACAATTTTGAAAAGGCTTTGCATTTTTATGGCTAAGCTCTGTGCCTTATTATTTAAGAGAAGAAAATTTTAAAGCTTTTTCAATTATAAGTCTGTGGGAGCTAATGAGCCCCCTCGCGTGGCCAATGTGGACCCCAGGAGCATGACTTGCAGGATTTGTGTTGGTGACTACTTAACGTTGCTTCATACCTAATATCTAGACACTGGACCTGGTGATATGGAGAAGACGTTGATTTTTATTTTTTCCCATTGTAGGACAATGGGAGCTAATTAATGAGTCCCGGGGCATGGCCAATTTGGACTCCAGGGGCATGATGGGTAGGATTATGTAGGTGGCCACTTGACGGTGCTACACATGAAATGTCTAAGCTCCGAGCCTTATGGTTTCAGAGAAGAAGAATGTTGAAGTTTTCTTTTCCATTATAAGTGTAGGAGAGCTGATGAGCCTCGGGGCGTGTCCAATTTGACCTTCAGTGGCATGGTTGACAGGATTTTTGTAGTTGACCACTTAGCGTTGTTGCAAACTAAATATCTAAACTCTAGGACTCATAGTTACAGAGAAGAAATTTTTTGAAAAGTTTCCATTATAAGTTTATGGGAGATATATGATGCCATGGCAACAAGAGTTCAAATGCGATCAGCCCAAGCATTCTTATACAGCCTCTCCCCAACCTGATAATGCTAATGTTGGTCGGTACCCGATGCTCTATCTCTGGTTGGGCTCACCGGAGTCTTACTGTTGGTTTTCTTTGCTCCAGTAGTTCAGCTGTTTCTTGCTGTCGAGTCGTCTCAGTTGTTTTATCTTTGTGGTTGTTTCATTTTTACGTTCTCGGAGATGTTGCACTGATGAACTGGGAAAATAGAAGTGGAGGCAATGATCAGGAATCGATAAATCAACCCACAGCTCCCATAAGAGACACCAAAGGGAAAGAAACACAAACATGAAAAAACATACCCTGATTGTAACATCAATTGCGAAAAAGCCAAAAGGACAGTTACTTTCCGACAAAATGGCCAATAGGCTATCCAAAATAAAATAATATAAGTGACACAAACACCCAAAGACAAACCATAGCAAAATTAAACCGCGACAGAAGAACCGCCTTGGAACGGTCAGCGGAAACTAATTCCACTGAGGTGCTTAAATCGATTTTATGTGGTCACAATCCTCGCCCTTACTTCCGTCGGGAATAAGACAAATAATTTGTTCCGTCCGCATGAAGGCCTCCTAACTCATCAGTGCAACATCTCCGAACGCTTCATGTGGACTGAACAGATTATTTGTCGTAATCGCGACGGAAGTAAGGCGAGAATTGCGGCCGCATAAAATCGATTTAAGTCCCCTCAGTTAACTTCTTTTCACTGGCCGTTCCAGGCAGTTCTTGGCCTTTTTGGGGGAAAGTAACTGTCCTTTTGGATTTCCGCTACTGATGTTTCCATTAGAGTCCGGTTATTTCATTTTTTCCCTGTGGTGTTCCTGATTGTAGGTGTAGGTTAATGATATCGATTTCTGATCATTGCTTCACTTCTATTTTTCACATCATTACGCAAACACGTCTATACAAATACATTGCCACCTTTATCGCCGAAAAAATGAAAATTTTATGATGAAAATTTGTGATATTTTTCTTATTTCTGCTCAAAATATAGATTGTGGGCACTCGTTAGAACCGCCTCATCGAGGCGGTTCTAACGAGTACCCACAATCTATATTTTAGAACAGAAATGAGAAAAATAAGGTATACCCCCGGAAACCCCAGTTTTACTATATAAAGTGAGGTACAAGGGGGTCAAAGTTATATAGGCGTGTTTTCGTGATGTGATCATTGCTTTCACTTCTATTTTTCACATAAAACTTGATCAAGACTGGCCTTGGGTAACAGAGATATACTAGTTTGAAATTGTGGACGGACGACGGACGCCGAAGCATTGGCATACTATAAGCTCACCAATGAACCTTCGGCTCAGGTGAACTAATAAAGAGCCCCCAGCGTGGCCAATTTGGCTCCTAGGGCCCTCGTTGTTAGAATTTATGTAGGTGCCAACATATTGTTGCTACAAACTACATCTCTAAGCCCTGAGCCAAATAGTTTCAGAGAAAAAGGTTTTTTTTAGTTTTTCCCATTATAACATTATGGGAGCTAATGAGCCCCGGAGCGTTGCCAACTTAGACCATAGGGGCATTGTAGGCATGATTTATGTAGGTGACCAATAAACATTGTTACATACTAAATATCTAAGCTCTGTGCCTTAAGAAGAAGGATTTTTTATGTTTCCCCATAATAAGTCTAGGGGAGCTAAAGCCCCCCCCCCCGGGGGGCGGGACCAACTTGGACCTCAGGGGCATGATTGGCAAGATTTATGCAGGTGACATAACGTTGCTTCATACTAAATATCTAAACATTTGTGCTTGTGGATTCAGGGAAGAAGATTTTTTTTAAATTTTTCCCATTATAAGTTAATGGGAGCTAATGAGCACCGGGCCGGGGCCAATTTGGACCCCAGGGACATTGTTGGCAGGATTTATGTAGGTGACGACTCTGCAATATCTAAACTCTGTGCCTTATGGTTTCAGAGGAGAAGTTTTAAGTGTTTCCCATTGTAAGTGTATGGGCGGGGCGGGTCCATTTTGAATTTATGTATGTGACCACTTGACGTCGCTTCAAACTAAATATCTAAGCTCAGAGCCTTTTGGTTTCAGAGAAGAAGATTTTTGAAGTTTTATTTCCTATTGTAAGTCTACAGGAGCTAATGAGCCAAGGGCGTTTCCAAATTGGATCGTAAGGAATGGTTGACAGGATTAATGTAGGTGACCACTTGACGTTACTTCATACAAAATATCTAAGCACTGGGCCTTGTGGTTTCAGAGAAGAAGAGTCTTGGAGTTTGTCTCATTGTAAGTCAATGGGTGTTAATGAGCCCCGGGGCTTGGCCAGTTTGAATCCCAGGGACATGGCTTGCGGGATGTATGTACATGTAAGTGACCATTTAACGTTGCTTCATATTAAATATCTAAGCTCTTGACCTTGTGGTTTCAGAGAAGATTTTTAAGTGTTTCCCATTGTAAATCTATGGGAGCTAATGAGCCCTGGGGCGTGCCAATTCGGACCCAAGGGGCATCGTTGAAAAGAGTCTTGAGTTTGCTTCAGACTAGACATCTAAGCTCTTGGCCAGTTGGTCGCAGAAAAGAAGATTTTGTTTTAAATGTTTCCTATTATAAATCTGTGGGAGCTATTGAGCCCCGTTGCGTGGCCATTTTAATCCTAAGGGCATCTTTGAAAGGCTTTATGTAGGTGACAACTTGACGTTGCTTCATACTCAATATCTAAGCTCTGGACCTTGTGGTTTCAGAGAAGAAGAGGTTTGAAGTGTTTTCCCATTATAAGTCAATGGAAGATAATTGGCCCCGGGGCGTGGCTAACTTGGACCCCTGTGTGGGGCACGATTCGCAGGATTAATGTAGGCGACCAATTTACATTGCTTCATACAAAATATTTAAGTACTGGGCCTTGTGGTGTCCGGGAAGAAGATTTTGAAGTTATCCCATTATAAGTCTATGGGAGCTAATGAGCCTCGAGGTGTGGCCAATTTGGATGCCAGGGACATGATTTGCTGGATATATGTAGGTGACCTCTTTACGTTGCTTCACATTTAAGCTCTTGGCCTTGTTGTTTCAGAGAAGAATAGTTTTGAAGTTTTTCCCACTGTAAGTCTATGGGAGCTCATGAGCCCCGGGCAGGATTTGTGTAGGTGACCATTTGACGTTGCTACACAATAAATATATAATCTCTGTGCCTTATGGTTTCAGAGAAGAAAAATTTTGAAGTTTGTTTTTCATTATAAGTCTATAGGAGCTAATAGTTAGATACGGTGCATTGCCAGTTTGATCCTCAGTGTCATGATTGACAGAATGTAAATAGGGGACCACTTGACGTTGCTTAATACTAAATATCTAAGCTCCCGACCTTTCGGTTTCAGAGGAGAAGCTTTACGAAGTTTTTTTTTCAATTATACGTCTATGGGAGCTATATGTTGCCATGGTAACAGAATTCAAGTCCGAACTGCCCAAAACTCTTATGCAGCCTTTTCCCCGACCTAATAATACTTCTCATTAAATTTGACCAAGATTGGCCGTGGGGTACCAGAGATATACTTTTCTTTTTGAAAAATGTGCACGGACGACGACCGCCGGACCCCGGACGCCGGAGCATTGTCATTATAATACCTCATATAGGCTCAGATGAGCTAATGAAGCGTCTGATGTGTGTTGGTAATATTCAGATTTGTGTGATATTGAAGATATGAGCCTAGTGGATAAGAGCGCTGACTCTTAGTCATTAGGTCTCTCACCGCCGTAGGTTCGAGCCTCATTCGGGCCACGTGTGAGACGCCAAGTTCTGCAACGGAAGGTCAGGTGGTTTTTCTCCGGGTACTCCGGTTTTCGCCCACCTATGATTAACGATCGGCTCGATATGAGTGAAATAATCTTGAAAGGGCCGTAAAACCAAAACCAAAAAAAAAATAAAAAAAAATGAAGATATGCGGTGACACTCCTGTAAGAACTCCAGCACGCACGCATGCACCCACTCACGCGCAGAGAGAGAGAGAGATAGAGAGAGAGAGAGAGAGAGAGAGAGAGAGAGAGAGAGAGAGAGAGGTATAAACAATGAATCATATCATGTGTAGATAATATTAAGGCCAGGTCCTGTAACCACATAGCTGGTGTAAAATTTTGGATTAACCGTGTCATCGCCAACTTGTGTGATACTGCATAAGATTTTTCCATAGGCTACACGGCAAAACACGGGACTTTGACACTCTCCCAGATGTGCCTCGAAAGTGCATGACCAAAGCGATATCCCGTATCAAGATCAGCAACGAGCGGTATCTGTCTCACCATATGTTACCGATCTCGATTTCCCGCTGTTAATTCTTGAAAACACCTTGGATATGTTTTTTGTCACAAAGTGAAATTACGGAAGTTGGAGGAGTGCTTGCTCTTAGCACTTTGCAGTCGTTTTCAGTAATTTCCCCATTCACAGTCATTTTGACGGAACCCGGGAAGGGACATGATTTTTTATTTTTATTATGTTGTGCGAACAAGATAATATCTTGAGCGGACAAGATATTATCTTTTTCGGACAACATATTATCTTGTGCGGACAAGATATTATCTTGTACGGACAAGATATTATCTTGTTCGCACAAGATATTATCTTGTGCGGACAACATTATATCTTGTTCACACAACATATCTTGTGCGCACAAGATATTAAGTTGTGCAAACAAGATATTATCTTGTCCGCACAGGATAAAATCTTGTCCGCAAAAGAAAATGTCTTATGCGCATAAGATAATATCTTGTTCGCACAAGATATTATCTTGTGGGCACAACTTAATATCTTGTCCGCACAAGATAAAATGTTGTGCAAACAAGATAATATCTTGAGCGGACAAGATATTATCTTGTTCGGACAACATATTATCTTGTGCGGACAAGATATTATCTTGTGCGGACAAGATATTATCTTGTTAGCACAAGATATTATCTTGTGCGGACAACATAATATCTTGTTCGCACAACATATTATCTTGTGCGCACAAGATATTAAGTTGTGCAAACAAGATATTATCTTGTCCGCACAGGATAAAATCTTGTCCGCACAAGATACTGTCTTATGCGCATAAGATAATATCTTGTTCGCACAAGATATTATCTTGTGGGCACAACTTAATATCGTGTCCGCACAAGATAAAATGTTGTGCGAACAAGATAATATTTTGTCAGCACAAGATAATATCTTGTTCGCACAACTTCCCAAGATCTATATTGTGCAAACAAGATAATATGTTGTGCGAACAAGATAATATATTGTCCGCACAAGATATTTTAAAGTTGTGCAAACAAGATATTATCTTGTCCGCACAACATAAATTATGTTGTCCGCACAAGAAAATATCTTTTCCGCACAAGAAAATATCTTTTCCGCACAACATGTTAAAAAAAATATGTCCCTTCCCGGGGTTCGTACATTTTTCAAATTTTACATTTCATCTATCATTAAGCATTGAGCATTTCATCAGTAGCGAATAACGGCCCCCGCCCACCGGGACTTGAAGAAATAGATGGGCTGCATGATGCTTCCGCGCAGAGCTGAAACCGACCCGCACACGAGTACTGGTAACCCGCTTAGAGGATCTAAGCCTGCCCAGGCAAACCAGTGCGAGGCGGACCGTTCATGCTTATAAACCCTATTGGTTTCATTGGGCGGCAGGGCTTGAGATGTCATTTCATCTCAAGGTCGGGTAAAAGTCCCACAAAATTGGAAGCAACGTCTCCAAAATGACCTTTACAGTGTTAGCGGGGACGTTAAACATTAAATCAAACAAACAAACAAATCAGTAGCGCATATCAACTTCCGCTCTCTGTCCTTATGTAAGCTTCGGGCGCGTTACACCTGACTAATTATGCATGCGCACACATACGGTTTATTGCAATTTCAAGCTCTTGTACCACCACTGAACTCAATACGAAAACAAACCTATACAAATACATTGTAAATTTAACCACCGAACAAAAGACACTTTTGTGATATTTTTCTTATTTCTGTTCAAAATATAGATTGTGGGTACTCGTTCATCGGCGGTTCTAACGACTACCCACAATCTATATTTTAGAGCAGAAATAATTAAAATTATGTATACCCATGTAAACCCCAGTTTTACTATATAAAAGAGGGATTCAAGGGGATCAAATTATGTAGGCGTGTTTTCGTGATGTTTCCAAATTATTAACTTAAGGTCAAGAATACGTAAATGGGCTCACCCATATTTTTTTTTTAAATTTTGCATGCGAGTACGTCTCAACATTCTGCACCGGTACAATCAATGAAAATGTTATGTTACCATGTTCGTTTAGGGGCCATGACCGCACAAAAACCAAAATCGTTTGTACAGAAAGCAATTGGAATCCGACGAAAATTAACTAATTTTCAAACTTTTTGGTCAATAGAAAATAAACTGGCTCATAGATGTTTGCTAAAAATTGATATGTTGTTTCATATTTATTGTTGATTAGAATGAGATGAAAAAAGTCCTTGACTTCCAGGTTAGTTTATGAGCTATAGCAGCGTAAAGAAGTATAGGGTATTTATAAATTACGCGCATTTTGACGTAATTTGTAAACGACTTTTCAGAAGTGCGCAGTCAACTTTTCTTTCAGCTGTAGCGTAATTTAAAGAGCGACCAGAACAAAATTTACAAATCATCATGCATTAGCAAATATGTCAACAGCCCCTTTAGACGCCAGTTGAGGCATTTTTCCGTATGTAAACTCGAAGAAAATATCTTTACGTGTATACAGTTCAACAAACCTCGATTCTGTGTGCCTGTGAGAGAGGCTTGGTAAAATGTTTTCTACGTATGCATACAATAATAGTTTGAGCAAAAATAATGAAAACACTCGTTAGACCACTGCATACCTGACTTCCCCTAGTAATAGGTAGCGTCTCTTGACTTTTACATTTAATTCGGTGGATTTGATCAAGTTAAACGACCCGCGTATTTGGAACACAATTATTTGGGCCCCGTCAAGCGATTTTGGTACTTATGGCCTATGCGAGCAGTGAATCAAGAGGAACCTTCAGACAGAAAGCCATATCCCTGGCCCCTCTGAATGGCTGGGCATGCGCAGTTAAAATTTGTCATGACGGAATGCTCGAAGACACAAATTCGCTTGGTGGGGCTCATTTGGTACAGTGAAGACTATGAATTGACAGTAGGAGTATGCAAATTGATCTCAGTTGTCACTAAATGTACTATTTTAAAGGACGGGTTACAGTTTAGCCATATTTGTGCCTACGATGGATCTGGATGAAACTTACATGCAATATTGTCCAACATATGCGCGTTCATATGACAACAATTTTTAATTAACCATGACATGTGCAGTCATATGACTTCCGTTTTTCTACAAGTGGGGTAATTGTCAGTATTTTGTGATCTGCCAAAGTAATATGACATTTTTTAACAATTAACCGCATTAAAGCGTGCTAATCTACATGTCCATATCATAATCTATGTTTCCTGTATCACGTGAAACAATATTATGTACAGTATGTGCATAAGATATGTATATTGTGTTGAAGTTATATGTATTTAGTATAATGTGTTAGAAGTGCTTAATAATACGGAATGTATTTTCGATTCTGAAATATATATTTAAAATGTTGGCAGAAAGACAACAACAGTACAACATATTATTACAACAAACATCAGATTTGATTGGATTTTGGTGACCTTGACCTCATTTTTCAAGGTCACAGCAACCCAAAAACAGATATTTTTAGGCCATAAATGGCTTGTCTGTACTCTATTTCAATAACGAATGGATTAATTTTAATCAAACTTGGAACAATATATCATTACAAAATACCGGAAATTTGATTAGCAATATATCATTACAAAATACCGGAAATTTGATTAGATTTTGGTGACCTTGACATTTTTTTCAAGGTCACAGCCCCCCCCCCCCATAAACAGTCAATTTTGGGCCAACAATGGCTTGTCTGCACTCTGTCTCATTAAAGAATGTCCAATGTTCGTCAAACTTGGTACAATATATCAATATAACATGGGGTGAGATTTTGGTGATCTTGACCTTTTTCAAGGTCACAGGCCCTCAAAGACAATCAATTTTTGGCCAAAAATGGCTTGTCTGCACCATATCTCATTAATAAATTGCTTAATTTTAGTCAAACTTAGTACAATATAACATTACAAGATGGCGCAGATTTGATTATATTTTGTCGACCTTGACCTTTTTTCAAGATCACAGGCTTCCAAAACAGACGATTTGGGGACAATTAATGCATGACTGCACAATTTCTCATAAACTAATTGATTTATTGCATTCAAACATGGTATAATATACCATTACAACATACCGCAGATTTGATTAGATTTTGGTGACCTTGACTTTGACCCCCCCCCCCAAAAAAAAAAAAAAAAAAAAAAAAAAAAGTCTATTTGTTGCCAAAAATGGCTAAGGATAACCCTTTCTACAACTTATTTACGTCACTACAGCTGGTTTCTCGAAATGTGTGGCGGACGTAAAAAGTCTCCCTGCCCTACATCATAGTGTTGTTTACATGTTCTTGTCCTTTTGGGATCATTGATTCCATTGTTGAATTTTGAAAAAATTTTAGGGTCACTGATGAAGCCCAATTGGCCAAAACTAGCTAGTGTGACCCAGAAAACATGTACACTCCATATTTTGCAGTTTTGTTGTGTATTCCTTGCTTCCAAAGGATAACCCTTTCTGCAACTTATTGTCTGCACTCTAAGGCCATTGTCTCCCGAAACCTGTTCTTTTAGGGCTAATAATGGCATATCTGTAACCTATATCATTTATAATAACAATTTATGAATGTTGGTCAAAATCGGTACAATATTTAATTACAGTATACCAAATTTGACTGGTGATCTGAGCTTTTTAATGACTGTTTGTTTTTTAAGGTCATAGGCTCCCACAAAAACTGTCAGCTTTTGACCAAAAATGGCTGGTTTGCAGCTTACATTTTGTTGACGTTAATCTAGTTATTGAAGTCAAATGGGTGTTTAAGATACATTTATGGTGAGGGGACATTGTTTCCGCTGAAAACATTTTCATTTATACCAGCATTCAGGGTACGTCTGCAGAGAAAATGAAATGTTACATACCCTGTTAACAATATAAGACAGAAACTGGTAATGGAAGGTAAACATGAATGTATGTCATATTTCGACTCCCGCCGGGGTCGGCAACATTCTTTCGTGGAGATTGATCAGGAAATCTTTTCTACGGTCATTCTCTCCCTTCCGCTGATTCAAGAAGGGCAGTTGTCAGTTCTGGCGAAAGAATGTGCACTGTACTGGTTAACTGCTTACGTAAAAGCCTGCCCAGGAAAGTGTTGATAGGTAAACTGACCGGCTCAAAAATGACCTAAATAGTGTTGACTGGGCCGTAAAACTCCAAAACAAACAGACAAATGTATGTCATACAAGTAACATGCACAGCAAGTGACAGCAGTTACATGATAGTCCTTTAATTCATCAGTGAAAAGCATTTCCGTTTGCCCAGCAAGGAATGATGGTCGTGCTCATACAGATGGCCAGCCGCTGTCCTTCTGTATATGTAGACAATATTAACTTTTTCCTGTGCGAGTATGCACAGTACTTTGATTACATTGATTTTCTCACTTTATTTTATTGATAAAAGTTTATTTATCAACATCCTCCACATCGTTAACCGCCGAAACATCAGCATTTTTGAAAGCATTATTGTTTTGAAATAAAGTGGTGTGTAGTTTTCTCTGGTTAACAATGTGGACGACCATGCAATTTTCCTTTGAACACCTCAGGGGTCTTCACTTTTTCCATAGGCGCAATGTTACACATGACCAGTAGTGCATGTATTCAACCGGAAATTTTGTTACGAAAACGCATGCGGACGAAAAAGTAAATATTTGTCCAACAAACCAGAGATATTTGGTCACCATATGAGTGTATTTTGATCAGTTTTTGTTGATTTCAAGAATTAGCTCTTTCAGTAGGCACTTTGCAATAGAAAACTGTAACCCGTCCTTTTCTAATTACGAAAACAAGCCTATACAAATAATTTTACCGCCGAAAAAAGAAAATTTCAAGATGAAAAATTGTGATATGTTTCTTATTTCTGCTCAAAATATAGATTGTGGATAGTCGTTAGAACCGCCTCATCATGGCTGTTCTAACGAGTGCCCACAATATATAGATTTTAGAGCAGAAATAAGAAAAATAAGGTATACCCCTGTAAACCCTAGTTTTACTTTACTACACTATGCTTCCCTCTTTAAGGGGAATGGGAACACCTGGCATATTTTTCCGCCATTTTTCAAAGGGAGACAACTTTCGGGACTTCCTGTTCGCCTTTCTATAAGCCCTGTCCCACTGAAAAAGGGGTCAACTCTTAAAGGAAAGAATTTGCTCCTCTGGAGCAAATTCTTTCCTTTAAGAGTTGACCCCTATTGACATGGGAGACAAAAATACTTTTGCAGGAGTTACCTCCCCTGAAGGTGTTCCCATTCCCCTTAATTGCAGGCCGGTGGGTCAGGCCTCGGATTCTATGACGGTTCCAGCGTAAAGGCTTACTGAGAATGAGAGAGAATCTAATTCTATGTAATGTTGGTTGGTGCCTGATGCTCTGTCTCTGGTCGGGCCCATCGGAGTCTAAATGTTGGTTTTCTTTTCTCCAGCATTTCAGTGTTTTTTTGCTTTTTGCTGTCAAGTCCTCGCCGTTATTTCATCTCTGTGGTTGTTTGATTTTTTGTGTTCACGGAGATGTTGCACTGATGAGTTAGGAGGCCTTAATGCGGATTGAACAAATTATTTTGCCTAAATCACGACGGAAGTAAGGGCGAGGATTGTGGCCACGTAAAATCGATTAAGCACACCCCCCCCCCCCCCCCACCACCCAGTTGAATTCGTTTCACTGACCGTTCCGAGGCGTTTCTTCTGTCGGGGTTTAGTTTTTGTCATATATGGTGTGTCTTTGAGTGTTTGTATCGCTTATATTATTTTGTTTAGGATAGCCAATTGGCCACTTAGTGGGAAAGTAACTATCCTTTTGGCTTTCCGCTATTGATGTTTCCAGTGGGGTCTTTTGTTTTCGTGATGTCATGACTAGTTACTTTTATCTAGGCTAATTTATTTGAAAGGTTGGAGTAAATGGCTTGAGGTTCTGAATTTTGCATTGTTATACGGCACATAAAGAAAAATAAATAAATAAGTAAATAAATACATAAATATAAATAAATAACTGCATCATTTTTCACAACAGAGACAGAACATTTTTATTATTTAACCGACATGGCAATGGAGAATGAGGTTGTCAATGAGGGCGTTTGTTTGGTATCCAATGACGTTGGCGGTACAATTTTGCGGCGACGTCATTTACGTATTCTTGACCTTAATGTTTACTGCCGTCAAAAACATGTGATTAAATATTGCGTCAGTCTTTGAAAGATCAGGGAGAAATCTGGTTTGGTCTATAAAAATCTATTCTTGCATAAATACCTATGCGCATGGCTGTTTGAAGCGATTGTCAAATGGCCAAAACCATGATTCGCGTGCTGTTTGAACATGAATTTTGAGCTTTTGATATCACAAGACGGGCCTTGCTTTGTTTACGTTACGTTGAGCGACGTAACGTTATCGCCCTGAACGTAGCGTTTTAGGGTTCTATGATGACGTAACTGCATGACAACGTCATTGTAAACAACATTCTGAACTGGCCGCCATTTTGGTTTATCTGTCGCATTTGAAGAGTTTATATGGAAATTATATGGAGCTTTTGGACGTTTTCGTCAAAATTTGATGTCGGATTCGTAAGTTATGCAAGAACAACAATCATCCATGGTTATTTCATTGCATTAACATTTGCCGGATCCCTCGGAAGACATTTGAACATGAGGCCTAGCCCGCCTCATGTTCAAACAGCTTCCTCGGGATCCGGCAAATGTTAATGCATGAAAACCATCGCTGATCCCTATAATGAAGTTTTAAATAAATTGAAATCGATACGTTTCGTGCTTCACAATAGAAGTTTTTGTTTGATTTGAGGTTTAACGTCCCCGTCAACACTATAAAGGTCATTTTGGAGACGTTGCTTCCAATTTTGTGGGACTTTTACCCGACATTGAGATGAAATGACATCTCAAGCCCTGTCGCCCAATGAAACCAATAGGGCTTATTAGCATGGACGGTCCGCCTCGCACCGCGGTTCCTGGACAGGCTTAGATCCTCTAAGCGGTTTACCAGTACTAGTGTGCGGGCCGGATTCAGCTCTGCGTGGAAGCATCATGCAGCCTATATATTTCTTCAAGCCCCTATGGGCGGGGGCGATCACAATAGAAGTAAAAGCAATGATCAGGAATCGATACAATTAACCCACAGCTCCCATCAGAGACATCAAAGGGAAAGAAACACAAACATGAAATGAAAACATCAATAGCGGAAAGCCAAAAGGACAGTTACTTTCTCACAAAATGGCCAATTGGCTATCCAAAGCAAAATAATATAAGTGATACACACACTCAAAGACAAGCCATAACAAACATAAACCACGAGAGAAGAACCGCCTTGGAACGGTCAGTGAAACGAATTCCACTTGGTGAGGGTGGGGGGTGTGGGTGGGGGGAGGGGCTTCAATCGATTTAGGTGGCTACACTCCTCGCCCTTACATCCGTCGTGATTTAGACAAATAATTTTTTTTTCAGTCCGCACGAAGGCCTCATAATTTTTATGCTCTTCAGAAGTGAAGAGAATTCTGTCTACTTATGATTTATGATTTTTCCACCCTTTACACTACACTTCCTCATAACGTATAAAAGAAAAACTTAATGATTTAATTGAATGGACAGTTCATGGGGAAGACTCACTCAATCTTGCATGTAATGTATGAAATGCTTTTTTCAGTAGGGCGGCATCTAAGGCCGTTGCTATGATTCTATTCGCAATCTGCTTCCGCCGGTTGGGACTATATTTTGTCAAAAAATATAAGGAAGAAAATCACAAGAACTTCCGGTAATTTATAGGCCATTACATTTTGTTACGAGATGTAGATTGGAGAAAAATGAAGGACAGTTAATGAGAATAATCTTTTCTGAGGTCTATAGGAAAGGATAGAGAGTGTGAAGGCTTAAACCGACTTAGCAGACGCCGCGAAACAACGGCCCCTCAATTTATTGACGTCCAAGTACTTTGATACACATGTTAGGAAAAATGGCACAAAAAAATGCTCCCCTCCAGATTAAGATTAATTTTCGCACATTTGTCAAGGACATATCAGTCCGTCTTACGGACTGAGTGGGAGTTGTCGCGAGCGTGTTACATTTAGAAAATCCTTGTTCAACTGAGAGCCAATTCTGCTTGGGTTTACGAAGATTACGCATGCGCGTTTCGATATCTTATCAAGTCATTTTTGTCTCGCATGCTTCAGGATTACGGGGGGGGGGGGGGGGCATTGTTTAATATACTTTCAAGTCTGATGAGTTGAATTATTTTGGTAATCTAACCATACTAGAGAGAGAGAGAGAGAGAGAGAGAGAGAGAGACCCAGCCAGCAGAGCACGTCGGACCAACGTCTAGCCGACAGCGATACAACATGTCTGTCCGGGCCCGACGTTGGCCCACTATTTTGTGCTAGTAAGAGAGAGAGAGAGAGAGAGAGAGGAGAGAGAGAGAGAGAGAGAGAGAGAGAGAGAGAGAGAGAGAGAGAGAGAGAGAGAGAGAGAGAGAGAGAGAAATCAAAATGGAAGTTTACAGATACGCGTAAGGAATGCACCATGAACCGAAAGAAATGACGAGAGAGAGAGAGAGAGAGAGAGAGAGAGAGAGAGAGAGAGAGAGAGAGAGAGAGAGAGAGAGAGAGAGAGAGAGAGAGAGACCAATCTGTCAGTTAAAAAAATCAGTAGTATTCGGACTTTGATTTAATCGATCAGATTTACTGACGTCATTAAATATGACGTAATTTAATATAATTTCGTCACACCAAACTGTCTACAAAGCTGTGTCATGCTCGTGTAAATATACTGTACATTGACATATATTGTTGATGTAAATTATAAATAAACATGGTTGAAAGGTGAATTGTTCAGTGAAGAAGATGAGTATGGTACCACAAGACTTTTATTCCACTCGCTTTTCATTCGTTGTTTGCGAATACAGGGGAATTCTGTGAGTTTCACTTAAAACTTTTAGCCAAACCTGCCATTTTGGAGAGAAAAAATGCTTTTGTACACGCGTTTCGACCGGAAGTGGGTAGAAAAAAATGGCACAAAAAATGCTCCCTCGCCGATTTTAGCACAAATTTCAAGGTAACCAGAATAATGTATGCCGGAATTGATGATATAGGTGAGCATTATCGCGAGGAATATTATAATAGTCTTTTTTTGGTTTTTTCCGATGGTACCGACATGGTTGAAAATTCGCCATTTTCAAACCCTTGGTCTGCCCCACACAAAAATGCTAATTCAGGTTTTAGTCTTTATATTGAATACAGCATTATTTTATATATATCGCTTTTATCTTTGTCAAAGCTAATAAATAAACGGCAATCACGTAATTTGATGCCAAAATAGTTAGTCGAATGGGAGCATCAAAATCGGAAGTAGTCCCATCGAATCGACGCACGAGAATTTTGTTTTTAAATCTACCTACGCTGGCCACTCTGATGCCCTACTGTTTCACTTCCGAAGAGCATAAACATTATACTTTATGGTCATGTCAGCAACTGTGTGAAAGCTCTCCACCCTTCTACTTTGACAATATTTACACAAGATTTGGTACTAAGCTATTTAGACATATTGTGGGTATTCCTATTGGTAAGAATTGCGCACCCCCTTGTGGTTGATCGGTTCTTGTTTTGTTATGAAAGCGACTTCAGGATGTCGCTTTCCGTTGAAAACCACTCTGAACAGATTGAAGTGGAATCCGTGGCACTGACCGTTCCAATGCGGTTCTTCTGTCGCGTTTCTTTTTTTTTTTTTTTGTTATGGCTTGTCTTTGAGTGTGCGTATCGCTTATATTATTTTAGTTTTGGATAGCCAATTGACCATTTTGTGGTAAAGTAACTGTCCTTTTGGCTTTCCGCTATTGATGTTTCCATTATTGTCTTGTGTTTCTTTCCATTTGTTGTTTCTGATGGGAGCTATGGGTAAATTGTATCGATTCCTGATCACTGTCTTCACGTCTATTTTGTTTCCTGCAAAATTATGATAAACGCATTGATTTTGATTTTGAGATTGTAAATTTTCCTTTCTTTGATGGAGATGTTCCTGGTGCGGCATCCTATGGCGTTTAATTTCGCAATTAATTTGATTTGTCAGAGTGTCATGTCATGTAACTGACTTCAACACTTGTAATACATTGTTAACTGCTAAACTTTTTAATCAGGATTATCAGTTATTTAGAGACGTCATTCCGATTTAATTTCAATATTCTATGTTAGAGTTAATCTCTTCTACAAGGTCTATCGGAGTCCGAATTTTATAGTGACTTAGTATATAAATTCAGAAAAATATACATGGTAGAGTCTTGTCATCTCACTATGGCGACAGGGCTTGAGATGTTATTTCATCTCAATGTCGGGTAAAAGTCCCACAAAATTGGAAGCAACGTCTCCAAAATGACCTTTACAGTGTTGACGGGGACGTTAAACCTCAAATCAAACAAACAACTTGTCATCTCACACTCTGATATCTCAAGCAATGGCATAAGTCGAACAAAATTCTGTGCACTGTTATGTTAGTTTTGCTGTAGCTGTATATGTTTTTCAGCTCGTTATATCTCAAACTACTGTGATCTCAAACCAAATATTCAAATCCCTTGGAGTTTAAGGTAGCGGGAATCGATTGTACTTGCAAAGATGCCGACCCCGACCATCGGGGCCTGAAGAAATAGATGGGTTGCATGATGCTTCCACGCAGAGCTGAAACTGACAGCATGTGAGTACTGGTAATACCACTTAGAGGATCTAAGCCTGCCCAGGCAAAGCGGTGCGAGTCGGACCGTACATGCTTATAAATCCTATTGGTTTCATTGGGCGACAGGGTTTGAGATGTTATTTCATCTCAGTGTCGGGTAAAAGTCCCACAAAATTGGAAGCAACGCCTCCAAAATGACCTAAATAGTGTTGACGGGGACGTTAAACCTCAAATCAAACAAACAAAACTTGCAATGACTTCAGCAAACAATGTCGTTAAATCATTCTTCCATTTAAAAAGATTGGGTACAACATAAATGGTGTGTGTGTGTGTGTGTGTGTGTGTGAATTCGGGTTTAACGTCGCTTTCAGCAATTTGTCAGTCATAACACGACGGTGTCTGGTTGCGACAGGGAGATCAATGCTCACCTTTATAGTGCTGCCTCACTGAAGTATCATGTCCCAGACACATTACATGATACCACACCCAGTCACATTATCCTGACACTGGATCGACCAGTCCTAGCTCTACCCCGTAAATCTGAGTGCCACGTGAGGAGCAGCTAGTACCATTCTTAACGACTTTGGTATGTCGCGGCCCGGGATCGAACCCGTGGCCTCCCGTTCCTCGGAGCGGACACTCTACCAACTGAGCTATCGGGGCCGGTAAACATAAATGGTATACGATAGACTGTTTGCATGGTAGTTAACCCTATCAAGGTTGATAACTTTGCTTACCACTTTAATTGCACGCCGGAGGGTCAGGCCTCATATTATATGACGGTTCCAGCGTAAATGTTACGAAAACACGCCTATACAAATATATTGAAAACTTAACCGCCGAGATAACGGAAATTTTAAGATGACAAATTGTGATATTTTTCTTATTTCTGCTCAAAATATAGATTGTGGGTACTAGTTAGAACCACCTAATCATTACGCAAACACGCCTATACAAATACATTGCCACCTTTATCGCAGAAAAAAATGAAAATTTTATGATGAAAAATTGTGATATTTTTCTTATTTCTGCTCAAAATATAGATTGTGGGCACTCGTTAGAACCGCCTCGATGCTCAAAATATAGATTGTGGGCACTCGTTAGAACCGCCTCATCGAGGCGGTTCTAACGAGTACCCACAATCTATATTTTAGAGCAGAAATGAGAAAAATAAGGTACACCCCTGGAAACCCCAGTTTTACTATATAAAAGTGGGGTCAAATGGGGTCAAAATTATATAGGCGTGTTTTCCTGATGATCGGGGCGGTTTTAACGAGTACCCACAATCTATATTTTAAAGCAGAAATAAGAACAATAAGGTCTACCCCTGTAAACTCCAGTATTATTATTTAGTGGGGTTCAAGGGGGTCAAAATTATAGAGGCGTGTTTTCGTGATGTGTTTACTGAGAATTACAGAGAATTCAATTTTAAGTTTTGTTGATTGGTGCTCTGTTTTTCGTTTGCTCCAGCATTTCTTGCTGTCGAGTCCTCACCGTTGTCTCATCTCTGTGGTTCTTTGATTTTTGTGTTCTCGGAGATATTGCACTGATGAGTTAGGAGTCTTTCATGTGGACTGAAAAAAATATTTGTCTAAATCGCGACGGAAGTAAGGGTGTGGATTGCGGCCGCGTAAAATCGATTTAAGCCCCACCCCATCCCCAGTGAAAATCGTTTCACTGTCCGTTCCAAGGCGGTTCTTCTGTCGCGGTTTGTTTTAGTTATGGTTTGTCTTTGAGTATGTGCATCGCTAGACTTTTTTGTGTTGGATAGTCAATTGGATATTTCGTGGTAATTTGGCTTTCCGTAATTGATGTTTCCATTAGGGTCTAGTTATTTCATGTTTGTGTTTCTTTCCCTTAGGTGTCTCTGATGGGAGCTGTGGGTTAATTGTATTGATTCCTGATCATTGCCTTCACTTCTATTTTGAACATATGTTTATTCATTATAAGATATATGTTTGGAGAGGGGAATTAAAAATCATTATGTTTTTAGCTTTAAAAAGACTAAAATACTTGCTTTTACTATATAAAAGTGGGGTTCAAGGGGGTCAAAGTTATATAGGCGCGTTTTCGTGAAGACAGAGCTAAAATATAGAATGTGAAATGTTTTTCTAAGGTATGCTTGCTAGTTTCGGTCAATTAGACCTCATCAGTGACCCTCAAATATTTTCAAAATTACACGTTGGAATCATGTATCCCAAAGGTCATGAAAATATTAATTATACTATGATGAAGGGCAGGGAGTCTTTCATATTCCCTTAACATAAGCGATATGTTGTTTTCATTTTGTATATTGCCGAAGTAAATACACTTGATAATGGGGTGTGTAGGATGTAATCTGTGACAGCAGTTTAAGGGTCATGCCACTGATTATTTAAAACAGAAGTGTAGACATTGATCATGAAACGATACAATTATCTTACTACTTCCATCCATGACACCAAAGAGAAAAAGCAATGGAAACGCAGTTAAAACATCACATGTAGAGAGCAAACGGGGCAGTTTCTGTCCCAAAAAATGATCCAAAATAAAATATATTACCTGCACGATGTCAATAACAAATCACAATATCTCGTTGGAACGACCAGAAAACTATAGCTGGGAACTTAAATCGGCTTTACTTGGCCACATATCGATCAAATTACTTGTGAAAACCACAGCAAATCTAAGCGCGAGAGTTTTGCTCATGTATATAGAGGATCTTACATGAGCGTTCATGTATTATTGAATTTATTAAACGAGTTGAGGAAAAGGACTAAAATGCGAGGCTTTCGGCAAAGCCTGGCATTTTATCCCTTTTCCTCACCTCGTTTAATAAATTCAATAATACATGAACACTCATGTGTTGAATTTATTAAACTCGTTGAAGAAAAGGGATAAAATGCTCGGCTTATCCCTTTTCCTCAACGAGTTTAATAAAATAAATAATACATGAGCACAAATACAAGATTCTATCGATTTCGGCCAAAAATAAAAATCTAATATGATCGTTCCATTGCGGCGCTTCTGTTATGGTTTATTATTAATTGATTATCCTGGTTTACACATGGTCAACCAATATTCAAAGATCATAAATCATGTTTTTAATTGCGTCAATTAATAAAATTGTCATTAATCAAATAATTTCGTATTGGCCCAGTTACAGGTCCTCGGTCAGCTGTATTGGCCTCGTTTTTATGTATGTACTGGTACAGAGGAACATCGACATAATAACAGTATTTGTCCCCTCTTATTGTGCCTTTATAAAGAAATTGCCGTTATAAGGAATCCCGGTGAGGGGTAGGATCGGTAATAAAAGGCCTTTCAAGCTTTTGCTGAAGAGTGTTAACATAATGGAGTCGTCCAACAATGACCACATTGTTAGCGCCCTTGTCTGCTGCGCCCTTGTCTGTTGGAGCCAAAACAAACTATTACAAATTATTTGTCTAAATCGCGAATGAAGTAAGGGCGAGGATTGTGGCCACGTAAAATCGATTTAAGCCCCCCAGTGGAAATCTTCCACTGACCGTTCCAAGGCGGCTCTTCCGTGGCGATTTATTTATGTTGTTGTTTGTTACTTACTGTGTGTATCACTTGTGTCTTTTAATTTTGGATGGCCATATGGCCATTTTGTGGGAAAGTAACTGTCCATATGGCCTTCCTTTGTTTAGGTTTCCATTATGGTCTGGTCGCTTAATGTTTGTATTTCTTTCCCTTTGGTGTCTTTTATGGATGGAGTAAGTTAATTGTATCAATTCCTGATCTTTGTTTTACTTCTACTTATTATGATATTCTTGAATACCTACGAGAAGGTGACGTAAAGACGTTTTAGGTTTAGGAGGTAATCCGTTCGTATTTTGAGAGTAGAAAGAAATGCGTTTGTTCACTAGCTTCAAAATGCTTAGTTTTCATTCTTTGAGAGTTTCATGCTCAACATACTCTCGTTTACACCATCGACTACAAAATTCATTCAAGGCAGCAGCGATTTCTTCTCTGCACTTATTGAAATCAATTTTAGAAGGAAATAGATATATCGGTCCTTTAGAAATTATATTTCGTATCCTAGAATTAGAAATGATTTTTTTTTAAAAAATTCAAGTAATAATATGACCAGCACATGATAGCAATACTTAATATTTTTGCAATCTCAGGTATCAGGAGTGTTAATGTCAATATCAAGATCAGAAACAAGTTAAAAATGATAGATCTAACAGGTTGATTGTATTTATAGAAAATTATGGGTGTTTTAGTATTTTGAAAGTAAGCAAGAATGGATAAAATCACCGAATACCCAAGAAGATACTAGGTAACTCTATAAAATCCAGATCATCATTGATGAAGGATAATTTGAGGTAATGACGTTTGTGATTAATTTCAGAATCGATGAAAGGATGAAGAGCACACTGAGTATAACATGGTTAAAAGCGCAACATCGTAAATTACCTGATTAGAACTATCGTAGAATTTATTTGCCTCGGTATCCAAAATACGTATTCTAATGCACTTACCTATGTAACGCGACGTCTGATTGGATAACGTCAAAAATTTGCGACAGTATATTCCACGATATACTGTCGGAAATCCGACGTCAACACGTAACGTCGTTTTTCATTGGCTGACATTTGGTTTTACGCAGCTCACTGCGCTTGCCGCCTTGTGCAAAATAGTACAAATTTTAGCTTAACAACCGAAAAAGTGCATTAGAATAGGGATAATTGTATTGAAAATTGTCATTTGGGGAGGTAAATCGTCGGTTTTACGGTCGCAAATTACGTTTTACGGCTCCGCTTACGCGTCGCCGTAAAACGAAATTTCCGACCGTAAAACCACCGATTTACCTCCCCAAATGACAATTTTCAGTACAGTTATCCCCTAAATATGGGGAACGAAATAAGAAGTGCAAGCATTTAGTGGCGTCCAGGATTCAATAATATTATGGACAGTCACTCAGCCTGGTATTGTTTCTCTTAAAAACACATGATTTACGTCTATAATTGCCATTTTTCTGGTGCCGTGCGATCGCGTTTTACGCTTTCGACAGTCCAGAAGCGAGAAAATATCAAAATCGGGCATTTTAGAAATATTACCATCACGATAAATGCTGTCATTAAAGCCCAATGAAAAATGTGTCTGTAATAATTTAATCCATTTTAATTCAGTTTCATATCGTTTAATAATTTGACACCTATCTTTAGATGTTAACTACAGAAAAGCGCCTACCGTTTACAGATGAAGAAACGGCAAATGCAGTGCATAAATTCGAACAGCACCTGCATCTCTTAGCATTGCACTTAGAAATACTAGGATACATTCCACTTCTTTTGAACGGATCCGTATATTTTCGAAGGATGGGCGTTTTGATAAGAGATAATCTAACTCTAAGATTATTTTTAAACATATTAGTATTGCCTGCTCCACTGAAATTAACGGAAGCGGCAGAAAACAAATTTATAGGTCGGACCAATACCGACGGCAACATAGCTCTAAAGTTATTAATAGAATGGTGAATCGAAGCAGAATATAACATAAGGGGAAATTAAGTAAGTGTACATTTATTTGTGATACCCGTGTGGGTGTAAAAGTGGCGATACCGTCAAATCTAAATCGATATTCATACTGGGCATTAACCCTTGTCCTGCTGAGCCCGTATATGCCTTATTTTCCAAACAATGAAGATCCAGTTAAGATGGCTTCTGACGAAGCCATCTGATCAGGATCTACATGTACATTGTTTGCCATTCAGATTGTGAATGTTGCAATAATTTGCATGAAGTAATCTGACTGGTTAATAATCGGTAGTAGGTGTGGCAGATTAAACTATTCAGCAGGACAAGGGTTAAGTTAAACAGTATACGAAAGAACTGAAGATAAATCCTTCATATTCACCCCGCCCATCGGGGCTTGGAGAAATAGATGGGCTGCACGGTGCATCCACGCAGAGCTGTAACCGACCGAACTTGAATACTGGTAAACCGCTTAGGTCTAAGCCTGCCCAGAAAAAGTGATGCGAGTCGGACCGCTCCTTAAGTCCTAGCGGTTTCTATGGGTGGTAGGGCTTGAGAAGTCATTTAGTTCAGTGTCGGGTAAAAGTCCCACAAAATTGGAAGCAACGTCTCCAAAATGACCTAAATAGTGTTGACGGGGACGTAAAACATCAACTCAAACAAAACAAATCCTTCATTAGAAGGATTCTATAAAAAAACAGCTATGCCTGCAAAAAGCCCTTAGGTATCAAACAAGCAATTGTTATACAACGAGGTACGAAGACCTAATAAGGACCTCCAACAGGTATCTTTATACCGTTTAATCATTAACCGCTTGACGCTTATGACCCACAAAGAGGGTTGACGCGTCGATAAACACGAAATCATCATCATCAATAACCAACAGGTATCTTAAGGAATGGTGAAAAGCAATTGTAAATGCCATCCCCGAGGATTGGAAAAATAAGAGAAT
Organism: Lucinisca nassula; assembly: GCA_963580285.1. Classification (NCBI taxonomy): domain Eukaryota; kingdom Metazoa; phylum Mollusca; class Bivalvia; order Lucinida; family Lucinidae; genus Lucinisca; species Lucinisca nassula. Next base: position 22,190,459 of record OY757022.1, read on the forward strand.
TAAAGGGGTGTTTAGCTTTTAATTCCATTACAGCATTCGACTAAAATATTGCAATAACAATTTTAGTCATCAAGATAATACGCCTATATTAATGCGGTCCCCTTAAACCCCACTTTTATATAGTAAAACTGGGGTTTGCAAGGGTAAACATTATTTTTCTTATGTCTGCTCGAAATATAGATTTTTGGTATAACAAAACAGCGAGGCGGTTCTAACGAGTATCCACAGTCTGTGTTTTTAGCAGAAGTAAGAAAAATATTGAATTTTGCATCTGAAAAGTTTCATTTTTCAGAAGTAAAATTTACAATGTATTTGTATAGGCAGGTAATGTGAAAAACAAACAACACCGTCCTATCGCAATGACATGGGTAATGTTTTTATGTTTTTTAAATATATGCTAAATAAGAAATTATCAATTTTATGTCAAAGAATGCTATATACATTTACTACATTAAAAAAAGAAGTGAAAGCAATGAACAAGACTCGATACAATTAACTCACAGCTCCAATAAGAGACACTAAAGGGAAAGAAACACAAGCATGAAACAACTAGACTCTAATGGAAACATCAATAAATAGCGGAAAGCAAAAGGACAGTTATTTTCCCCCAAAATGGCCAAAATGGCTATACAAAACAGATAGATATAGCGATTCACACATTCAAAGACCAACTGTAACAAAAAATAAACCGCGACAGAAGAACCGTCTTGGAACTGTGAGTGAAACGAATTCCACTTGGGTGGGTGGAGTGGGGGCCTCAATCGCAATTATCGCCCTTACTTCAGCCAAAAAGTAATAAAACGAATTTGACCACGCGGATTTCACTATAATATTCTGTAATCAGTATCATTTTCACCCAAACATATCTTTATCATTTCAAGAAGTTTGATTCAATGCTGGCTGGTTTAAATACTTGTTTATTTAGCATTTAACGCTTTTAGAAATTGAGGCGTACTAGACTGTTTTTAAACCTGCAGTTTTGGGTTCTAATAGCAGGTTACCACTGACTTCAATATTTTAGGCTCCATGGGTGAATCTTTAGCATTTCAAGTAGTGTTTTTAACCACTGAAACATGCGGAGCACTGATACTTTATCATTTGGTCTCTAATCGCTGTAAGTTCGAGCATTGCTCTTGTCACATATAAGACGCCAAGCCCTGCAACGGCAGGTCAGATGTTTTTTTTTCTCCGGGAACTGCGGTTTTCGCCCACCTCTGATTAATATCACAATTTTTCATCTGAAAATTCTCGTTTTTCGGCGGTTAAATTTACAATGTATTTGTATAGGCATGTAATGGTACTACAATAGAACTTCAATGACTCGAACATCAATGGATCGTTTAGCATGGTCGAGTCAAACAGAAGGTCAGTTTTATGTCTTTTGACATCAAGTTTATCAGGCGAGACTTTCAGACTCATTTTTGATTTTTATTTGTAGAATCGCGAAGCTTGCACTCGTTCTCGAAGCCGAGCCTTATATTATAAACTTGATGTCAAATGACACGGATCTGGTATTCTATTTATCAGTTTATCATATGACGTTGTTGATAAGCAGTGTGTAACATCTTGTAATAAAAATCGTTTGAAATCACACGTGTAATAACAATTTGGCGAATCAAGTAACGTCATGAGAACGTCCAAGTCAACCATACAATTTTTGTTGAAAAAAATGTCAGATTAAAAGGCAATGAAATCCAATTTTGAATGGTCTTCTGATAAACACACTCTTATACTCGTGGTCATTTCATATGAAATTTATGAAACTCGGCGTAGGCTCGTTTCATAAATATCATATGAAATGACCTCTCGTGTAAGAAACAGAAGCTTACGCTCGTGGTCATTTCATATGAAATTTATGAAACTCGCCGTAGGCTCGTTTCATAAATACCATATGAAATGATCACTCGTGTAATATCCTCTATTTATCGCCGTGTACACTTCTTGAATATGCAATTTACCGTTATCCAATGAAATAACGTCTGTGTTTAGGCTCATGATTAATGGTTACCGATTATTTGGCGTCTTTCTCGCCTGTGATAGTAGACGACGGAAACCAGTATCTCCCCGGAAACAAGCTCATTTGCATACAATTGTTGACCGATATGACGCCATTTTTTTTCAAGCTGTCAGCTGGCCAGAGGCGTATATTAACGAATGCCTTAGGTATCAGAAGAATTTTGGTAAGAACAACAATGCAGTAAATTCACATTTAGTTGGAATTTCAAAGACAACTATATTTTTATATAAATATTTGCGTATTTCTTACGTTACAGTTGGCCGAGCACTGAGGCTGAAACTGAAAGTACAAAAAAGCTAAAGTACAAAAGACCTGATTAACTGTTTGACATTGCAGTCAAGATTCCTACAAAGTACAAAGTAATCATGTACTAGTAGTTCCCGCAGGGTCTTTAACCTGCACAGGTTCCGGGTTTAATATTCCTACAAAGTACAAAGTAATCATGTATTAGTAATTCCCGCAGGGATCTTAAACCTGCCCAGTTTCCGGGTTCAAGTCCCACGCCAGAAATCTTTCTTTCTACTTATACTGCGATCGGAGGTGCACATTACATACACTCTAGGTTGCAGGGCTGAAAGCCTACAGTAATCATGTAATTACAGTAGGGGTCTTTAACCTGCACAGGAGATGACTCTTACTGCACAGGGGGCCTCCAGTTAACGTCTAGATCCGAACGACTGTGCACTTTTTGGTGTTCAGCCAATGGAGAGTGTTCGGCCACCGAAATAATCACCGCCTCTGGGGATCGAACGAGGGGCCTCTAGCATTAGAGGTAAGTGCAATAACCACTGAGCCATCGACAATTCTTGAGCAAAACACTCAGCGTTATACTGCCCTATCTTTGTTTGTTTGATTTGAGCTCTAACGTCCCCGTCAACACTGGATAGGTCATGTATAACGTCATTCGGAGACATTGCTTCCAATTTTGTGGGACTTTTACCCGACACTGAGATGGACTGACTTCTCAAGCCCCTTGCCCAATGAAACCAATAGGGTTGATAAGCATGGACGGCCTGACTCGCACTGCTTTGCCTTGACAGGCTTAGATCCTCTAAGTGGTTTACCAGTACTCATGTGCGGTCGGATTTCAGCTCTGCATGGAAGTATCATCATGCAGCCCATCTATTTCTTCAAACACGGATGGCCGGGGGCCGCTACCCTGTCTGTCAACTGGCCCTCGTGGCCAAGTGGATAAGAGACTGTTAATCATAAGGTCTCTCATGGTTGAGTGCTTGGGTCACATGTGAGATGCAGTGTTCTGTAACGGAAGGTCAGGTGGTTTCTCTCCAGCCTTAATCAGCCTATCATTCTGACCGTCAGAGAGGGCAAGGCCATGGGGCATGTAACGGCGATGTGAATGAAATTCACGTCCAGACCCTGATACCGCTCGCTGGGCCGATCCGCTGACTGCACCGCTGGCCGCCGCGAGACCGAGCGTCCCGAGAATCTTTGGAGCCAGCCGCGCGATTGCGAAGCTGACGAGCGAACACCCCTGACGGGTTCCTGGGAGGTATACACCAGCCCCCTCCATCTCTTTGGCCATAACATTTGCCAAGGCCTCAACCAGTAAATCATCCTCCGACATCTTTGTATATTTACTTCGTCTATTATACAAAAATACTTTTTTTTTCGTCTAATTTCTCAAGCAATTATATCCATTCGTACATTAACGGCTTCTAGGCGGAGGAAACGCTCCGAAAGGACGAGGCAGTAAACGTTGTAGCGGGCGGCAACCGCACCGACTTCGAGTTGCACTGATGAGTTAGGAGGCCTTCATGCGGACTGAACAAATTATTTGTCTAAATCGCGACGGAAGTAAGGGCGAGGATTGTGGCCACGTAAAATCGATTTAAGCCCCCAGTGGAAACCATTCCACTGACCGTTCCAAGGCGGTTCTTCTGTGGCGGTTCATTTATGGTGTTGTTTGTTACTTACTGTGTGTATCACTTGTGTCTTTTTATTTTGGATGGCCATATGGCCATTTTGTGGGAAAGTAACTGTCCTTATGGCCTTCCTTTGTTTAGGTTTCCATTATGGTCTGGTCGCTTAATGTTTGTGTTTCTTTCCCTTTGGTGTCTTTGATGGGTGGAGTAAGTTAATTGTATCGATTCCTGATCTTTGTTTTACTTCTACTTCGAGGGTGCAACGGATCTCTATATCTGCTGGTGCGTTTTTCAACCCCATTCTTCCGCTCTGAGACGTCGATGTGGTAAATAGGATAAAGGGCTGAGAAATCTCCAACCCCAACCTGGCTGCCTGTGTTTGGGTCTGCAAATTTCCCAGCGGCGTCCTGGAACATCATATAGACCCGAGAGAGCTGTCGAGAGGCTTCCCGGTAGTCGACTTCCAGTTCCTGGTCGGGGTACTGATGGGCGTTGTTGATCCGTACGTGGATACGGCGCAGATAGGCATTGTCGAAGACGTGAATCGTCTGTTCCTAGTCTGCATCACGCCCCGCAGCTTGGAAGGCGATAAAGACGTGGGTGGGCAACCCTTCGCTCGAATTCGTCGCGACACGCCAGGTTGCTGAGGTCTCTGCGCTGTCGAAGGTGGGTCGGTAGACTCGCCCCTGTTCGAAGTAGAGTTGTCGAGTGTAGCCAGCGACTAGTTTCGCCTCGAGGTCCGTCTGCACTGCGAGAGATGGCTCGATCATCGGGACCCATAGGGAGAGGTGTTTGATCTGGAAAAGGCCGGGGTTGACCCCATCAGCCCGGTGGATGGTGTTTGCGGCAGCGGCGCGGGTGAGACGTAGGCCGAATTTTACACCCAGGAAAGCACTGTCGACATCACGGACGAAACCGCAGATTACGGCGAGGGGGAGCATCATTGTCACATTCTTCACGCCGGCGCAGAGTATACGTCGGGCCACGAAGCCTTGGTTGTATGTGACCCGACGACTGAATGCGAAGTGTTGCCGGAACAAACCACCTGTTACTTCGGCGTCGTTTCCGATACCGGCTGCTGGGAGCAACGTGGCATTAGTTGAGAACTCTTGGTGGTCGGGTGCCCCAGTCCCCGTATCTTTATAGAAACAGGCATTCGAGGCTGTGGCCAGCTGGAGGATGGTGCTGACGACGGGGGTAAACTGCTGCAGCTCTTCGACTATCCGATCATTCGCCTGGAGTTGGGCCGTCTCGAAGAGAGACCAACCACCATTCGCGAGTGCAAGGGCTTCGGCAGTATCATAGTCGGTACCGTCTTCTTTCACAACACGGCCGCGGACCTCGAGAATGGCTCTGTGAAACCAGAGAAGCTGGTCACTATCTTTTGTCGCGATCGTGGCACGCTGCTTGTTGTAGTCCTGATCCCTAATATAGACCTCAACAAACTGATGCCGCTGCATCGAGCGGTCGACGGTCGGCTCCTCGAAGAGGCGGAGGGCGGGTGATGTTATAACATCAGTCATTGTACTATACTATTTGAAATAGTATATGTCTATATTATATTTAATAATGGACGTATTTCATTCCAGATCCGGCAATTATTAGCTCACCTGAGCCGAAGGCTCATGTGAGGTATTAGTATACCACGAGCCGGCGTCCGTCGTCCGTCGTCCGTCGTCCACACTTTCAACGAAGTATATCTCTGGAACCAGTGGGCCGGCCTTGATCAAATTTCATATGAACCATCATCAGGTAGGGGGAAAGGCTGTATTAGGTTTTCGTGCAGATCGGATGAGAACTCTGGTTGCCACAGCAACAAAGAGCTCCCATAGGCTTAACATAGGAAAATGCTTGTCATCACTCTAGCTCCGTCAATTTTTTTCTGATCGACTTCATTTTTGCAGATAACGAGGACAGGCATTAAATCTCGAACGTTCGATTTTGGGCTGAATCGGATAATTCACTCAGGAGTTACGTGCCCTTGAGCGTTGAAAAAATTGCCTATTGACTTAACATGGGGAGAATGTTGTCATCACCGTAGCTGCTTCAATTATTTTCAGATTGGCTTTATTCTTGCAGATAATCAGCACAGCCATGAAATCTTGGTCAAGTTCGATAACTGGTAGAATCGGATCATTCACTTAGGAGTTACCTGCCCTTGTGTGTTTTTGCATTAGGGTTAATCGGAATTTCAAAAATGTATATCTTAAAGACTACTTGGCCAACTTTGATCAAATTTCATGTGTCGCATTATTGGGCAAGTGGAAAGGCTTCATTAGGTTTTCAGGCAGATCTGAGTGGAACTCTGGTTGCCATGGCAACATCTAGCTCCCATAGACTTCACATAGGAAAAAGCTTGTCATCACTCTAGCTCCGTCAATTTTTTTTCTGATCGACTTCATTCTTGCAGATAACCAGTACAGGCATAAAATCTCGGTCAAGTTCGATTTTGGGCCGAATCAGATAATTCACTCAAGAGTTACGTCCCCTTGAGCGCCCGAAAAATTGCCTATCGACTTAACATGGGGAAAATGTTGTCATCACTGTAGCTGCTTCAATTTTGTTCGGATTGGCTTCATTCTTACAGATAACCAGCACAGCCATGAAATCTCGGTCAAGTTCGATAATTGGCAGAATCGGATCATACACTAAGGAGTTACCTGCCCTTGTGCATTTTTGCATAAGGGTTAATGTGAATTTCAAAAATGTATATATTGAAGACTACTTGGCCGACTTTGATCAAATTTCATGTGTAACATTATTGGGCAAGTGGAAAGACTCTGGTTACCATGGCAACATATAGCTCCCATAGACTTAACATAGGAAAAAGCTTGTCATCACTCTAGCTCCGTCAATTTTTTTCTGATCGACTTCATTCTTCGAATTTTATGGTGACTTAGCATATAAATTCAGAAAAATATATAACCGCAATGACTTCAGCACCCAATTTCGTAAAATCATTCTTCGATATAAAAAGATTGGGTACAACATGGATATTATACGACAGACTGCATGCATGGTAGTTAACCCAATCATGGTTGGCAACTTTGCTTCCCTCTTTAATTGCACGCCGGTGGGTCAGGCCTCAGATTCTATGACGGCTCAAACGTAAAGGCTTATTGAAAATTAGAGAGATAATGTCGGTTGGTGCCTGATGCTCTGTCTCTGGTCGGGCTCATCGGAGTCTAACTGTTGGTTTTCTTTTGCTCCAGCATTTCAGTGGTTTCTTGCTGTCGAGTCCTCACCGTTGTCTCACCTCTGTGGTTCTTTGATTTTTGTGTTCACGGAGATGTTGCACTGATGAGTTAGGAGGCCTTCATGCGGACTGAACAAATTATTTGTCTAAATCGCGACGGAAGTAAGGGCGAGGATTGTGGCCACGTAAAATCGATTTAAGCCCCCCAGTGGAAATCTTCCACTGACCGTTCCAAGGCGGCTCTTCTGTGGCGATTTATTTATGTTGTTTTTTGTTACTTACTGTGTGTATCACTTGTGTCTTTTGATTTTGGATGGCCACATGGCCATTTTGTGGGAAAGTAACTGTCCTTATGGCCTTCCTTTGTTTAGGTTTCCATTATGGTCTGGTCGCTTAATGTTTGTATTTCTTTCCCTTTGGTGTCTTTTATGGGTGGAGTAAGTTAATTGTTTCAATTCCTGATCTTTGTTTTACTACATCTTTGCAGATAATAAGGACAGGCATAAAATCCCGGTTATGTTCGATTTTGGGCCGAATCGGAATATTGACCTCGGAGTTACGTGACCTTGAGCGACAAAAAATTTGCCCATAGACTTAACATAGGGAAAATGTTGTGACTACGATAGCGACTTGAATTTTTTTCAGATCAGCTTCAAACTTGCAGGTAACGAGGACAGACAAAAAATCTCGGTCAAGTTCGATTTTGGGCCGAATCGGATTATTTGCCTTGGAGTTACCTGCCCTTGAGCATAAAAAAATACGTTGTGACCACGATAGCAACTTTATTTTTATTCAGATCAGCTTCAAACTTGCAGGTAACGTGGACAGGCATAAAATCTCAGTTAAGTTCGAATCGGAATATTGACCTCGGAGTTACATGACCTTGAGCGACAAAAAATTTGCCCATAGACTTTACAAAGGGAATATGTTGTGACTACGATAGCGACTTGAATTTTTTTCAGATCAGCTTCAAACTTGCAGGTAACGAGGACAGACATAAAATTTCGGTTAAGTTCGATTTTGGGCCGAATCGGATTATTTGCCTTGGAGTTACCTGCCCTTGAGCATAAAAAAAATACGTTGTGACCACGATAGCAACTTTATTTTTATTCATAACAGCCTTAAACTTGCAGGTAACGAGGACAGACATAAAATCTCGGTTAAGTTCAATTTTGGGCCGAATCGGAATATTGACCTCGGAGTTACGTGACCTTGAGCGACAAAAAAATTGCCCATAGACTTAATTAGGGAAAATGTTGCGACTACGATAGCGACTTGAATTTTTTTTAGATCAGCTTCAAACTTGCAGGTAACGAGGACAGACATAAAATCTCGGTTAAGTTCGATTTTGGGCCGAATCGGAATATTTGCCTTGGAGTTACCTGCCCTTGAGCATAAAAAAATACGTTGTGACCACGATAGCAACTTTATTTTTATTCATATCAGCTTTAAACTTGCAGGTAACGAGGACAGGCATAAAACCTCGGTTTAGTTCGATTTTGGGCCGAATCGGAATATTGACCTCGGAGTTACGTGACCTTGAGAGACAAAAAAATTTGCCCATAGACTTAACGTAGGGAAAATGTTGTGACAGAAATAGCGACTTGAATTTTTAGCTCACCTGAGCCAAAGGCTCCAGTGAGCTGATAGTATACCAAGGCTCCGGAGTCCGTCGTCTGTCGTCCGTCCATCCGTCGTCCACACTTTCAATGAAGCATATCTCAGAAGGCAGTCGACCAATCTTGTTTAAATTTTATGTGTAGCACCATTGGGCAAGGGGAAAGGCTGCATTAGGTTTTGGAGCTAGTCTGGTTCATTTGTTCCTTCATTCTTCTTTCTCTCCATATATAGATAATAGACCAATGTTAAATTTTTAATAAAAGATTTCTCAGGAACTATAAAAGCTAGAAGCATCAAATTTGGTATTCAATAGAATAATGATGACTTATTTTGTGTAAGAGACATTGGGCTTTCTCAGCTTATTTGTTCATCTGTTCTTTCATTCTTCTTTCTCTCCATTTTGACTAATGTTAAATTTTCGTCAAAGATTTCTCAGGAACTATAGAAGCTAGAAGTCTCAAACTTGGAATGCAATGCAATAATGATGACTTATATCCTATAAGGGTCAATGGGCTGGATTCTATTAGCAGATTTAGTAGTCAAGTCTGTGAATTGTTAAAACTTAAGTTCCTCAGGTGAGCGGTTTAGGCTCATTGAGCCTCTTGTATTACTCAATAGGCCGAGATTCTTGGTGTTGATCTTTTTCTTCGCAAGGACTTTTGCGCGTTGGATGAGACTAGCACGAGCCTCGGGGCTCCCCACGAGGGAGTCGATCTGCGCACGGGCCTCATTCGAGAGTTTTGTTTATTCGGCTCCAGCATGCATCTTTGCAGCTTGGAAGGCAGTCTTCCCACTGCTGGAGAGGGCTGGAGTTCCCTGAGCCTTAGCCTTTGGGGCGGCCCCCTTTATATTTCCACTCGCGAGGTCTGGGGTAATCTCATAGATTTTATCCGGTGAGAACTGAGTCTTCACCGCCTCAAAAGCCGCATCCCTTCCTTGTCGGACCACGTCAGAAGTGGCGCTGTTTGATCTTCGGCGTGAGAGCTCCTGCCTTTGCACCGAGAACCGCAGCGGCTGGCCGACCTGCAGTGAAGATGGCATCTTTCGCTTTCGAACCGAGCTTCCAAAGATTGCCGACGAGAGACCCCCCGACGATCTTTCGTCGGACGAGGCCGTGTCCGAGTGTTCCTTGTTTCACAAACATGGTATATACTGTTTATATATTATTATTAACTAATTCATCTGCGCGACTCTCATAAACGGAGGTAATAAGTAACCCTCTCTCCTTTAAGGTCAACCTCATCACCCGACTGGTCTGTGACCCGCATCTGGACTCGGGAGATCACGCTAGCGCGATTGACTGGTAGATTCACCAACTGGTCGGGACGCACCTCGAGGAGGTATCCTGGTGGGGCATTGGGGACAAAGGATGAGATTAAATCACTGGCTTTCCCGTTGAGGTTGCTTTCGCTGACAAGGTTGCAGCGAAAGAGGAGTTGTTGGATTTTTGTGATGTTCACCGGGTTTGGGCTGGCGAATGTGTATGCAAACGGTGTTTGTGGGTCATATGTCTCCTCATTGAAATCGAGGATCGAGGCGATAGAATTTGGAACTCCGAAATGAATCGCTAGACTTTTACGGAGGGTCATCTCACTTTTCAGAGTGCTGTTGTTTGGGGCCAGCTCGAAAGGGATATTATAAACATTATTTACTCACTACATATCATCAAAAACGACCCCCTACACCGTAAGAGCTGCCCGGATTGCCGAGGCGATGTCGCCGACGTTGTAGGCACTCGGCGTGATCTGGATATCCGTGCGTGAGACAGCCGGCTGGCCATCATTAGCAGGTATCTCAAAGTCCAGAGAGTTGTTTTTTTCTTTGACGTTATGCCAACTGTTCCATAAGGTTGCGTCGACTAGGGCGATCTCATACTGCTAAGCAGGATCGAGCAGGATTGATGGTTGAAACTCGATGAAAAAGTTTTGATCGGTGTCGGTGCTGGAGCTGGAAGAATTCGAGTCGAAGACGAAGATCGTTTCCATTTTTACTATATATTTACTTTGTAAATAATTTACATTGTAAATAGTAATTGCATATAGCGGTGCCAAATCTATCGAAAATTCTTCTTACTGCTCTCCCCTTCAGCCAACAAGGTAGTCAACAACTCGGACACCTCATTCTTTAGCTCGAAGCTATTATTCCCCGCATCGATACTACCACAACAGAGGGTCAGACGGTCTACCAATTCACCAGGGCTTTTATAGAAGCGGACCCCCGACCCGGTGAATAATTTAGTCGGTGTTTTCTTTCTCTCTTGTATCAAGTTTGAGAGTCTTTCTTGTTTCTTTTTGGCCAACTCCCTGGTTCCTGGACTGACACCTTTCCGAGACGCCCAACCTAGGGCCCGCGACATACGAGTCATCCGCCAGGAGAAGATCCCCTCCGAAACAACAAAACAAAATGCCGCCATGGTTAATAAGTGGATTGAGTCGTTTGAGGAGGATGGGAGATCCCTCCTAAACCACAAAACAAAATGCCGCCATAGTTGATTAGTGGACTGAGTCGTTTGAGGAGGATGGGAGATCCCTCCGAAACAACAAAACAAAATGCCGCCATAGTTGATAAGTGGATTGAGTCGTTTAAGGAGAATGGGAGATTCCTCCGAAACAACAAAACAAAATGCCGCCATAGTTGTTAAGTTGATTGAGTCGTTTGAGGAGGATGGGATATCCCTCCGAAACAACAAAACAAAATGACGCCATAGTTGATAAGTGGATTGAGTCGTTTGAGGAGGCTTGGAGATCCCTCCGAAACAACAAAACCAAATGCCGCCATAGTTGATAAGTGGATTGAGTCGTTTGAGGAGGATGGGAAATTCCTCCAAAACAACAAAACAAAAAGCCGCCATAGTTGATTAGTTGATTGAGTCGTTTGAGGAGGATGGAAGATCCCTCCGAAACAACAAAACAAAATGCCGCCATAGTTGATAAGTGGATTGAGTCGTTTGAGGAGGATGGGAGATCCCTCCGAAACAACAAAACAAAATGCCTCAAGTTGATAAGGGGATTGAGTCGTTTGAGGAGGATGGGAATCTCCCGTGAGGCATTTTGTTTTGTTGTTTCGGAGGGGATCTTCTCCTGCAGGAGTATCATCGTCTGCTGATTTTCAGCAATCGCCCTCTGACCTTCCCGCAATTCTTGGATCTGGGCATCCTGTCGGATGTTGACCGCATCCCGAACATTTCTTAGTTCGTCTTTCAATCCAGCAGTTGTCTCCGCTTACACAGGTTCGAGAGCCCGCTCAAAAAAATTCTCCTTGATGTTGGCGGGTGAGCTTGTGAGCAACCTGGCGATCTTTGAGAGTGGCCCTGTTCTCCAAGAATTGGGCGACAAGGGCCTCCCTATCTTTCAATTTTTCGAGTTTTGTGAACATAGTTGACTATTTAGAAATAAATATATACGTGTAATATATTTACTCGTACAGAGGTGGACTATCTTTTGGAAGAACCAAAGGACCATCAAACCTCTTCCTTCCTGTATCTGAGAGGAGTGATTGGTCCAGCGGTGTTGTGGATAACGAAGTAAGAGTAAGGCTCGGTTGTGGCCTCTCAGTATGCGGCTGCGACTTGTTCCTTGGTGATGGGGGCATAGTTATGGTCGGATCCAATCTCACGAATGTCGCGATTGTCGAGACAAGGCATGAAAACGAGGCACCCGGCGTTTCGACGGATGTATTTTGGCACGTCGTAGTAGCTCTGGGCGAGGAATATTGTCGTGACTCCCCGGTGGCGGCCAGCGGAGAAGTATTCCTTGAACGGACCGAGTTGGTTATCCAGCAGTGGGACGTATGTCGTCAAAGATGTCTGTGCGGGCGCTGCCTTCAACGACTGGCAGCATCGCTACTGGTACCACTTCATCCGGTTCGCATTAGGTAAAATTGTTGTTGTTGTTGACGCCGTCAACATCAACACCGAGGTTCTCGTAAAACTCCTGTAGGAGTTGGTACATACCTTGCTCGGGAGTCGTCGTGTAGATTGTCAGCCTCGAAGAATTAAGCCACCGCATCACCATAATCACGAGGAGATTCGTCTTTCCCGAGTTTGTCGGGCCAATAATCAGATAGTGACTGTCTGGGACCAACCAGTGATGGGGCTTCTTCCCCTGCCCCTTTTTCGAGGATTCATAGTTAAAGATTGTCATTATGTATACTTCGTATATTCTATAATTACAAAAGTAAGTATTTACTATATACATAGCAATGCCGGTTTCATTATTTGGTGTGGGTGCGAACGTGGTTGAGAGAGGCCCGCGGGGACCTCAGGGTATACAAGGCCCGCAAGGTATACAAGGTGAGCAGGGCCTGCAAGGCATACAAGGTGAACAGGGCCTTCAAGGTGAGCAGGGTGTACAAGGTGAGCAGGGTATACAAGGTGAGCAGGGCCCGTCAGGGACGATGCAGACCAACCTCGATATGGGGGGCTACAGAATCGTAAACCTCGGGGGCCCGCAGGAAAACGAAGACGCAGCCACCAATCAGGTAGCCATCCTGGGGACAACATTCGCCCTCCTAGAGGCTACGGGAACGATCCCCGCACAATCTAACACCAATCATATCTTAGTCAAATTCAATGGAGATATGAAGTTGGCCAACGGGAAGATCATTCTCCTTAACCTTATCCATCGGATAGTTCTTTCTTAGGAGCCATTATGAAGAAGACGTAGTGAAATATGCATTGTATTTCTTTAGATAGACCAAACAGTTCCTCTAAGAATACATCCGCTTGTTGTTGGATAAACTGCTCCTCTAGGAATGATTCTACTTTTCAGCTCACCAGAGCCGAAGGCTCCGGGGGAGCTTATAGGATAGGCAGTTGTCCGTCGTCTGCGTCTGCGTCGTCTGCGTCTTGAAACGACTTGCAAACGACATCTCCTCTGAAACCACTGGGCCGATTGGGCCCAAATTTCATCTGTAGTATCCTTGGGCTAGGGGATTGATTTTTTTTTATGAAAATCGACTATTTAGTTTGGTTGCTATGGCAACTTAGACTTTCCAAGGACTTATGGGGAAAATTAAAAAAATGACATTTTCTGCCAAGTCATTGCAGATGTTTTGACAAAACTTTCATAGAAATGTTTCTTAGGCAATCTACTATCTGCCATATGAATTTAGGCCTACTGCTCATTTCTATTGGTTGCCATGGAAACCAAAATAAAAAAATAGAAAACAAAAATAAAAAATAATCCCCTTTACAAACCGAATGCTCTATTAGGCTGAGAGTTTTTGGAAATATTCACCATATTTGCCTTTACAGGTTTTGTGTTTTTTAATTAAATTTGGCTCTTTAGTTTGGTTGCTAAGGCAACTTAGATTTTCCATAGACTTACAATGGGGAAAATTGAAAAATGGCACTTGCTGCCAGTTATTGCAGATATTTTGACAAAACTTTTATAGAAATGTTCCTTGAGTAAATGTCTCTCAGCCATATGCTTTAATGCCAACATGGGGGTCCCCCAGGTTAAGCCTGGGCCATGCCCCACCCCCTCAACTTCATAAAAGGCCATATAACTCGGAAACCATCCAGATCCCCACCCCTAAACCATATATATTCTTGTTCCTTATGATAAGATGCATTCAGTGACACCAACCTAAGGGTTCCCGGTACGTGCAGGGGTCATGCCCCACCCCCTCCATTCCATAAAAAGCCCAATATCTTGGAAACCTTACAGATCCCCACCCCTAAACCAAATATATTCTTGTTCCTTATGAAAATATACACTCACTGACACCAACTGTGGGGGGGGGGGGGTGGGGGTGGGTCTCCCGGGATGCGCCTGGGCCTTGCCCCACCCCTTCTTCTTCACAAAAGGTCATATATCTCAGAAACCATTTAGATCCTCACCCCAAAACCATATATATTCTTGTTCCTTATGATAAGACGCATTCAGTGACACAAACCTGGGGCCCCCGGGTTTTGCCGGAATCATGCCCCACCCCCTCCATTTCATAAAAGGCCCAATATCTTGGAAACCTTACAGATCCCCACCCCTAAACCCTATATGTTCTTGTTCCTTATGAAGAGACTCATCCATTGACACCAATTTGGGGATCTTCCTGGTTGCGTCGCGGCCTTGCCCCACCTGCCCCACTTCACAAAAGGCCATCTATCTCAGAAACAATTTAGATCCCCACCCCAAACCATATATATTCTTGACTTTATGGTAAGACGCATTCAGTGACGCCAACCTGGGGGTCCCCCGGGTTGTGCCAGAGTCATGCCCCACCCCCTCCATTTCATAAAAGGTCCAATATCTCGGAAACCTTACAGATCCCCACCCCTAAACCCAATATATTCTTGTTCCGTATGAAGAGACTCATTCATTGACACCAACTTGGGGGTCTTCCTGGGTGCATCGGAGCCTGCCCCCTCCCCCCTCCACCTCACAAAAGGCCATCTATCTCAGAAACCATTCAGATCCCCGCCCCAAAACCATATATATTCTTGTTTCTTATGAGTAGACGCATTCATTGACACTAACCTGGGGTCCCCCAGGATGTGCCGGAGTCGTGCCCCACCCCTTCATTTCATTAAACACCCAATATCTTGGAAACCATACAGATCCCAACCTCTAACCATATATATTGTTGTTCCTGATGATAAGACACATTCATTGACGTCAACCTGGAGGTCTTCCCGGTCAAGCCAGGGCCTTGCCCCACTCCACCACTTCACAAAAGGCTATATATCTCAGAAACTGTTCAGAGCCCGACCCGTAAACCATATATAATTATCTACTTTGAGATAAGACACATTCAAATAACACTAGCTTTGGAGTCATCCGGACTGCCTGGGTCATGCCCCACTGCTTTACTTCATTAAAAGCCATATATCTCAGAAATCATTCCGATCCCCACCCATAAGCTATAATATTCTTGTTCCTTATGATAAGACTCATTCAGTCACACCAACCTGGGGGTCACTTTGTGCTAGGGCAATGCGCCCCACCCCTCCACTTTAAAAGGCCATATATTTCAGAAACTATTCAAATCCCCACCTCGAAATCATATATGTTCTTGTTCCTTATCAATAGCACACCCACTTGGGGGTCACAGGGGCCATTCCTCTCCTCTCCACGTCATAGAAGGGCCTCATATATCAGAAACCATTCAGATTACCACCCATAAACCATATATATATATTATTATAGGGACAACAATCTTGGGCTTTCCTGGGATCAACAGGACATGCCCCGACCCCTCCGTCGCTTAAGAGGACTTATAACTCCGGTATACAGATCCCCACTGCTACACCATATTATGATAAGATGCATTTAGTGATACCAACCAGGGCTCCATTGGGTACATGCCCTACACCCTCTACTTAATAAAAGGCCTAATGGTTTAGATACTGAGTCCATGGATGCTCATTTGGATATAGGGGTTCATTTGGGAGACTTTATATTTGGTAAATTAAAATGATATCATGTTAAAATACATGACTGTCATTGGGCAGTGCCCACCTGAGCTCTGGTGAGCACAGTGGCCAATGGGCCTCTTGTTGTTCGATATGACCGTAAGCTTGTGTGTCCGACCCATTTTTCGTGATCCAGCGTTTAGAATCGAAGGACGATAGCGACACCTTGTTGAGATGCTGCCCGTAGATGTGATGACACTCTGACCTAAGAACATCCATACCATGGCGAAAGGTTCGCTTCTCAAAGAGAGCCTCTTTGAACAGCTCATGCCTGATGCGCTTCTTAACAGTTACTTTTCTCACTCCTTTAGCCTTCTTAATATTTTTTCCAGATTTTTGGAGGATGGAATACATCTTAGGTCGTAGACCTATATACTCAGAGATTAATTGCCCGGCGCACTCGTCCTTCATCTTTCTGAGAACCTTCTTGTTCTCTGTGCTGTGCAGCGGGTGGTCTTTCGGAAAATCGGACGCGGCGTAGAGACGTTGGTGTTTGGCCATGTCCTTGTATACATCCTCTGTCTTGATTTCCAGGTGGAGGCTGTCAGTGTTTGTATAGAACAACTGACAGCGTTCTCCGTACTGTCTCTGGGGCCGGTTGTAATAGAAATCGTACATCAAGAACTTTGAAAGATCAAGAATGCTCATACCTACATAAATCGGTCGATTGAGCACCAGACTGCTTCGATGCATCTGGACTGCTGCAAGATCATCGTCGAAGATATTGGCTCCGGCAAAGGCTGGGCTGGCGATGAGACGCCTGAGTTTATCTTCCTCGTTGGCGCGGACCAGCTTGACGTCGACACGCCTGTGGAGGTACTCCATAGTCTTGCCGAAGACTGAATTGTTCATGAGTTTGTAGAGATCCTTTTCAAAGTCACTGGTGGCCTTCTTCCGGAGCTAAGTATTCATCCGGATGTAGGGATCCATCCATGGGCTCTGCTGGAACCGGAATCTTGGTCAGACACATACCCGGAGACATGTATAGCTGGAGATTCCGATAGTGAAGCGAGTAACGGTCTTTGTTGCGAAGGTTGGGTATCAACTTCTCAACCTCTGAAGGTGTTCTGCCTAAAACTCCATCGAGAAGTTCGCGTTGGTACTCCGACATCCACTCCTTCTTGACCACTAGGCGCTCTGGTGCTAGCGGATAGGTGTTGTGTGCCTTGTGTAGCTCTGCTGGATATTTCATATCTACCTCTAGGATATAACCCTCTGGACTGTCTGCGGGTTGTTCTGCAGTAGTTTCTGTGAGTTATTCTGGCTCTTTAACCCAATGAAAATCTGTTCTGGGAAGAGCTTGACTCATAGCCCAACCACAAAGATTGTTCGCGTCTAGGTATAGGATGTGACTATTAGGTTTTTCTGGGTCATAATCCTCAACCTGTGGATTGTTGGCCTTGGCATATCGCTTTGAGACCATTGAGATACCCCCACGCATCCCCTTCTCGATGAATAGATGTTGATCGTATTCCGTGAGTAATTCGAGCTTCACTCCTGTCTTCTTGAGAAGGGCATCCAATCCGGCAAAGGCTGGGCTGGCGATGAGACGCCTGAGTTTATCTTCCTCGTTGGCGCGGACCAGCTTGACGTCGACACGCCTGTGGAAGTTCTCCATAGTCTTGCCGACGACTGAATTGTTCATGAGTTTGTAGAGATCCTTTTCAAAGTCACTGGTGGCCTTCTTCCGGAGCTAAGTATTCATCCGGATGTAGGGATCCATCCATGGGCTCTGCTGGAACCGGAATCTTGGTCAGACACATACCCAGAGACATGTATAGCTGGAGATTCCGATAGTGAAGCGAGTAACGGTCTTTGTGGTGAAGGTTGGGTATCAACTTCTCAACCTCTGAAGGTGTTCTGCCTAAAACTCCATCGAGAAGTTCGCGTTGGTACTCCGACATCCACTCCTTCTTGACCACTAGGCGCTCTAGTGCTAGCGGATAGGTGGTGTGTGCCTTGTGTAGTTCTGCTGGATATTTCATATCTACCTCTAGGATATAACCCTCTGGACTGTCTGCGGGTTGTTCTGCAATGGTTTCTGCGAGTTATTCTGGCTCTTTAACCCAATGAAAATCTGTTCTATGAAGAGCTTGACTCATAGCCCAACCACAAAGATTGTTCGCGTCTAGGTATAGGATGTGACTATTAGGTTTTTCTGGGTCATAATCCTCAACCTGTGGATTGTTGGCCTTGGCATATCGCTTTGAGACCATTGAGATACCCCACGCATCCCCTTCTCGATGAATAGATGTTGATCGTAATCCGTGAGTATTTCGAGCTTCACTCCTGTCTTCTTGAGAAGGGCATCCCATGAAAGACTCGGGCTGGTGTAGTAGTTACTCGGTCTAAACCATACTGTCTCAAGCATGTCTTTCGAAATCCTCAAAGATATCAGCCAGCAGGAGAACATCTGTGCGATTATATAGGTCGTGGTAGTCCCCTAGGGTCTTAAATCCATACACCTCCCATTCTCTCTGCGCGTGTGCGTAGTCATTGTCGCTGATGTGCTCGTATGCGAGCTTGCTGTAGAAAACCTCTTTAAGTTTGGTCTCAACGAAGTGATCCCAGAATCTATATACTCATATGGGTAGATGCCCTTTCGAGTCAGTAACTCAAACCTCTGCTGGTCTGGCTCGTACTGGGATCTTGAAAGCTTCTGGCTGGTTTGCCGCCACCAGCTTGTCAAGGGAAGCTAGTAGGAACTGGGCGCTGTCGATAAAGCGAAGCTGTCCGAGAGAGAGAAGGAAATGTATTTTTCTGTGTTGTTGGGGATGCAGGAAACTACAGCTGGTTTTGTGAGACTGTGTGGCGGCGGTATTACGTCTCCCTGCCCTACATCATAGTGGTGATTATATTTTCTTGTCCTTTGGGATCATTGATTCCATTGTGGAATTTTGAAAATATCTGAGGGTCACTGATGAGGCCTAATTGGCCGAAACTAGCTAGTCTGGCCCAGAAAACATGTACACTCCATATTTTTCAGTTCTGTGGTGTATTCCTTGCTTCCAAAGGATAACCCTTTTATAGAACATATTTTCCTCTAACCTTTGAGATGGCTTGCATGAGTAGGTGAGAATCATACCCTCTGAGGTTGTGGAAGACAACTGGAATCGCAGTGTTTTTGGACATAGGATACAGGCTTTGTGGGCCGGCCCTCGATATTTACCCGTGATACGACAGTGGTCGGGGATAGGATCGCCGTTTAACGGTTTTTCACATATATAACAGTTCGCTTTGCGAACGACGGCCTTGTGGTATGCCCTCTATTCTTATCGTGTTAATGTTTTGGTTTTGGCTAGGACGTCCATAACCTCACGTTCTTCATTTTGGAGTGAATTTAATAAGAAGTGTTCTTCTGCATTTGGGCCGCGATACTCGACAGGCGGCTTTGTTGTTCCATCAGACCGCACCACGATATAGCAATAGCTGCAAGCCTCGTGTTGTTGTGTTCGTTGGGTGTTGCTTTTTGTAGGAACACGTTTGGGGCCCTCGATCGTAGTGGTAAGAGCCGCAAAGTCTGCATAGATGACGTATGGGATTGGTTGTTGCTTGCGGTGGTTTTGGAAGGTGAGTTTGTTCTCACCATCTTCTGGCATCTCCACCCGGACAGCCGTCTGGCTAATGCCTTCACAGTCAAGCTTATGGGCCTCCAGCACGTCTTCTCTCGTGTAGCCATTTAGACAGCGCTCACAGAAATGCTTGCGCTCACGGTGCTTGCTTTGGCCGTAGAGGAAGCGGTTGAGGTTCTTGATTCAGGTGTAGTGGTAGTGATTTTCTTCCGTGATCAGCAGCATATTAATCCTTTTTATCTTTTGTGGTTGTTTGCTAAGATGAAGGATAGTAATGCCCTTGTCTCAGCCAAAGACATTAATGGCTAGGTTGTTCTGCCGCTCCACTTTATGGATTTGAGAGATAGGCGTAGGACTATCAATCCCATCTAAATTCAGACCATCATTAGTAGGATACCAACTTAGTCTTTGTGGATTGAGTGGTGGTGGCTGTTTTGCCAGAGCCGCTCGTAGCGACCATCGAAGGCAGTGGTTATCACTGTTCTTCACGTTGATCACATAGAGGATATTTGATTTTTTCAGTGTAAGATCGAATTTTATTTCATCGAATGAACACCAAAACTGTTATATTCACGAGTGGCGTAGCCACGAGTGAAAATAACAGTTTTGGTGTTCATGAGTGAAATAAAATTTGATCTTGCACTGAAAAAATCAAATTTTCTGTTTCTTACATGCTTCAAAAGGCAATATTTAGCGTCTTTAATGGTGTCGCTCACATTCGGAGAAAATTATCTTTGTTCCTGTTCGTTTCGCGTCAATTTAGTGGTGTCCATCGTGTTTAGTGGGTATACTATTGGGTGTAAACTAAAAGTTTGCACCTGAGAAATGGCCTGGGATGGTATTATTATGAATGATTAATGAAATAATTGAGAGAGTAGTTTTCCAAAGAAGTTGCTGGCAAGTCTAACGTCGCGCGACAAAAGACGTGACGTCAGCTTCATAAATGACGTCAGTAACGCCCCCGTCACACATGAACGGGCTATGCGTCAATTAAAACACGTTTCAGTATTGTTCAGTTATCTGACAAAGATAAAATTGAAATTAGAGTTAGATTTGAAGAAAAAAGTAGTCCCAAACAGTGAAAAATAAAAAATCGTATTTTCACTGTTTGAATCAATATCGATTTATATTTCACTGATAAATCTCTATCATTCATTGAAAAGCATGTAAGAAAGCCTTCTTATAACTTACAGCTGCTGGGAGTAGGATGTAGGACCCACCTCGAAGAGGTTGATATCTGGCAATGTCAAGCCACAGAGTTTTTACTTCTTCTACAATCCAGCCAGACCCTCTCTGTGTCCACTTTTCGAGTGTTTCTTGGATCTGTGGGAAGGATAATTTTAAACATTCGGAATCTCACAAGCCTGAAGAAGGGCCTCCTGTTTGTGGCGCAGCAAGGGGAGTTACATACTCCACACTACCACCCGGGCTGTCCTTCCGAAGCTGCACTTTAAGAGCCAGCTGAAACTTAACACCACTTAGAGCCCGGATCTCTTCCTCTAGTTTATTTGTGATTTGGGATCTCACAGTCTCGAGGAAAGTCATATGATCTGGAGAGGGAGCATCCATCTGCCAACCCCTCAAGAAATCACCAATAACCCATGGGGTTGGAATGAAAATCAACGGTGTAAATAAACCTTGTAACTCATTCTGGTCTGTTAGGGTTCTTTGTATTCGAGGGATTTGATCGAATTCAGTTTCTATGGCTTTTATCTTTCGAATCCTATCGACTTTCTTCTTACGTGGTGGAGGAATAGGTCTATCTTTTTCTGGCTGTATAGGTTTAGACAAATACCGTTTGATAGACTCCGGGATAGGCTCATCTAAGATGTTTTGACTAAACAGTTCTATCAGTAATTGCTCTATTAATTGCGCCATTATTCTTTTTGGTTTACTTATATATAACCTATTCTCTAGTAGAAAGTTTATCAAAATATATGCATTAAAAATCACTATTCTCGATATATAGATCATAGTAAGCGAAGCCGATAAAATCTGCGTCATCCGCAGCTATCCTTCCGAGGGTTGCGTCATTGGGGTCATTCCGTAGGGTAAGCCTTGCCAATCTTGTCGATCTGGGTGGGGCTAGATAAATAACGATATACCTCTTCTTCTCTTCCTTGGGTATGCGACTTAGACCGTCTCTCTACATCACAACTACATCAGGTCCTTCGAATTCATCCTTTGTTAGACCATTGTGCCAGTCTCGGAAGATTGTGTGCACTAGAAACTCTCCGGATTCGACCATATCTTCGAAATGTTTTTGGGTTTTGAAGTGTAATCTACACCATCAATCTCGCCGCTACTGGGAGGTCTGGTTGCACAGCTGACGCCGGGCCTAAAACCCTTGGAAACCAGCCCCTTTTCTCAGAAAATCCTTACCAGCTGCAGCCCCACCCACAAGGATGACCCTCATTATTAATATTATAGTATATACATATCTCTTAAACTAGTTGCATCCGTGTGGGCGGAGCCCATCCTTAGGGGGTGGGTGGGCTCCACATTTTTTGTTGTTATTAATCACAATAAAGCCTACGACGTGTATGTCTTTGTTTTTATCAAATGTGTGTGCCAGAACCCCGATTATATATACTACTAACGGTGAAATATACAAAGTGGGAAAGATTTGTTTTCTTGGGGAACATTTTTATTTCTGAAACAATAAACCCTAAGGTACATTTTGGCACCCATGAAATTTTGATCTGGGGGATGCATGCGTTTTGAAAACACGGCTATCTAAATACATTGTAAACTCAACGGCCGAAAAAACGAAAATTTTCATATGAAAAATTTTGATATTTTTCTTATTTCTGCTCAAAATATAGATTGTTGGTACTCGTTAGAACTGCCTCATTGAGGCGGTTCTAACGAGTACCATAATCTTTATTTTAGAGCAGATATGGGAAAATAAGGTATACCCCTGTAAACCCAAGTTTTACAATATAAAGTGGGGTTCAAAAGGGGTGGGTCAAAATTATATGGGCGTGCTTTCGTGATGGGAACCAAACTGGCCGCCGGTCTATTGTAGACCCTGGGCAAATTTAATAGACTATACTTGACAAGTGATGTTCACAATATCAAGAATGTTCTTTAAGAAAAATGCAAGGAATTAAGACCATTGAATTTTTTAATAGTGTGACCGGTCTATGCCCAGATTTTGTATTAACAGTCTCCCTTATACGCCTCAACTGTTATTTAAGGGGAATGGGAACACCTTCAGGGGAGGCAACTCCTGCAAAAGTATTTTCGTCTCTCATGTCAATAGGGGTCAACTCTTAAAGGAAAGAATTTGCTCCTGGAGAGCAAATTCTTTCCTTTAAGAGTTAATCTCTTTCTCAGTAGGACAGGGCTTATAGAAAAGCGAACAGGACGTCCCGAAAGTCGTCTCCCTTTGAAAAAATGGCGGAAAAATATGCCCGGTGTTCCCCTTCCCCTTAAAATATGTTTTTATTTTCCAAGAATAGAATGCGTCTTACTGGTGATCACTCCGTTATTATGGGGGTGGGGGTCAACTTCTTAATGAAACCGTTGGGGATATAAAGCCGCAGAAGCAGCCTGCTTGAAGCGTTGTATATGCTGATTATTAACCATTATCATCACGTGAACAAGTCTGTGAAATGAAGACCCCCTATACCCCACTTTATATAGAGAAAACTGGGGTTTGCGGGGGTATACATTATTTTTCCTTTTTTTGCTCCAAGACATAAGTTGTGGGTAATCGTTAGAACCGCCTCAATGAGGCGGTTCTTACGAGCACCCACAATCTATGTTTGCAGTATTTAATAGAAAAATATCACGGATTTTCATCAGAAAATTAGCCATTTGGAGATGTGAAAAAATGCACTATGTTTCACGGGTGTGTTATCGTAAAGGATAACACATGGCGTTTTTGATACATCCTAAACCATATGTTTTCAGTTGAAAATTTACCATAGACCAAAACATAGATTGTGAGTGTTCGTTAATGAGGCGGTTCTAACAAGAACCCACAGGCTTCATTACGAAAATACACCCTTAACCTTTATCGCCGAAAAAAAGAGAAAATTTACAGATGAAAATTGTGATATTTTTCTTATTTTTGCTCAAAATATAGATTGTTGGTACTCGTTAGAACCGCCTCAATGAGGCGGTTCTAACGAGTACCCACAATCTATATTTTAGAGCAAATATTTTTGCTCAAAATATAGATTTTGAGGCGGTTCTAACGAGTACCCACAATGAGGCGGTTCTAACGAGTACCCACAATCTATATTTTAGAGCAAAATAAGAAAACTTAGGTTTACCCCTGTAAACCCCAGTTTTACTATATGAAAGTGAGGTTCAAGGGGGTCAAAATTTATTTAGGCGTGTTTTCGTGATGTGCTGTCTTAACATAACTTTTGAATGCTCGTTGCAACCCACACAATGAGACATTTCTAATGAGTACTCGAGTACCGACAAATTATGTGTTAAGCAAGAATAAGGAAAATAATGTATAACACTGTAAAAAGTTCTATGAAAGGCTTTTCCTTACACAACACCCCCGCCCGGGCCAGACCAGCCTGCTTCGGCCAACAAGGCCCCACAAGCGACCCTCATATATTTTGAAATTCCACAACGGCATTAGTGATAAAAAGGACAAAAATATAAACCTCCCTATGATGAAGGGCAGGGAGACATTTTACGGCAGCCACACATTCTGTTAACACCAGCTGTAAACCCTACTTTTCTCTATTCCAAGTGGGATATACAATGTTATTAATTCAAGAGTCTTAATAACGTGTTGTAATACACGCCGTCTTCGAGAATATTTACAAATTGTTGGCTTTTCTTATTAACAAATAATAATAATAATAATAATAATAATAATAATTATAATAATAATAATAATGATAAGTACTGACCTCTAAAACGTCGTACACTCAGCTCGTCCTATAATAGCACAATAATGTTACAATGACCAGAACGTATATATTTGATTGATCCTTCTAGCACTTTATCTTGGTATTGTTAATAACTCAATAATAACCACTAGACTGGTGTTATTTCTTTTTAACATTTAATTAACATACCAGTTATCGCGGTACGACGAGCGCGACTGGATACAACGAGCGCCGTTGGAATTTAGATGGCGGAAAAAAGAGCGGGAACAGGTTTTCCTTTATTTTGACCGAAATATTTCGAGTTGCGTTTCCTGGCGGCTATAAGCGGGAAGAGGGCTTTTTTTTTTGTTTTTTATCCACATTTCAAGAATCAGAGAAGCGAGCGTGAAGCTGCGAAACAAGGCCACACTAGAAAGAAAAACAAACATTACTTTTAGGGTCCATAACTAAAATATTGCACGAACACGTTCATTTTAGGTTTTCAGGTCTCTAGGTATCGAAGTAAGTATGCTATTTCTGATATATCATGAAAGCTCAGTTGAGAAGTGGAATAATGTGGATTTTCGCTTTCGGGTTATCTTATAACAACTTACTACGGAACATGTGGTATGATCGGATACATTAAACACGGGGCTGGTGGTACTGCAAAGACGGGTGTGAAAAATACAAAGGACGGGTCTCCCTAAGGGTTTTTTTTTGGCCTCCTAACGATTTTGTTTATTTCTGGCTTATTGTAAGCATACATATGCCTAATTATTTGGAACATATGTGGTTTTGGTATTTAAGCAGTTTTTTCTGAGTTACAGGCTCTTTAAAGTGGGTGGGGTAACTCCACACAGTTTGCTGTCGAGTCCTCACCGTTGTCTCACCTCTGTGGTTCTTTGATTTCTGTGTTCACGGAGATGTTGCACTGATGAGTTAGGAGGCCTTCATGCGGACTGAACAAATTATTTGTCTAAATCGCGACGGAAGTAAGGGCGAGGATTGTGGCCTCGTAAAATCGATTTAAGCCCCCCAGTGGAAATCTTCCACTGCCCGTTCCAAGGCGGCACTTCTGTGGCGATTTATTTATGTTGTTGTTTGTTACTTACTGTGTCTATCACTTGTGTCTTTTAATTTTGGATGGCCATATGGCCATTTTGTGGGAAAGTAACTCTCCGTATGGCCTTCCTTTGTTTAGGTTTCCATTATGGTCTGGTCGCTTAATGTTTGTATTTCTTTCCCTTTGGTGTCTTTTATGGATGGAGTAAGTTAGTTGTATCAATTCCTGATCTTTGTTTTACTTCTACTTGACATGTATTTTGTGTCTCATTTAAAGGTAGAAAAATAGTACCATACATGACACGTTATTAGATAAAATGACAGGGGAAGGTCTAACTCTGTTTTGTCCCAAATTTATTCACCAAAATTCACTTTTTGGGGGAAAATATGATTTAAGGAACCTTGGGTCATTTTTTAGATTTTTTAACAGTAAAGTTCTTTTTTTTTCTTATATCTTCGGTATACATTAACCTATAGTGGTGAAACTCCTACCATGCAAGCATACTGATTAGGCAATATAACTCAAATGATCATTTGAGATGTTGACCTATATTTCACGGTTGAATGAACATTCTTATTTCATGTTTATAGGTTAGAGTATTGTTTCCATCAGTTCAAGAGTTTAGATAATTCTGGCATTTGGATAAACAGGCGATGAGTTTAAACATATTCAAATCAGACGAAAAAAAAAAAACCAATAGAAATGTGTCCAAAGTACACAGATGCCCCCGCCTGTTTGACTTTGCCACAATAGCTGCATGACCCCTGGGAGACACACTAGCATCAGATATATATGTTCAGGATGGGTATCTCAATATTTTATTAGATTTGTGGATTTTGATGGTATGAAATTGTCAGGGCAGGGGGCTGGGGCATTATTGTGTGTGTCATTGAATGCATCTGACCATAAACAACATCAAATAAAAAAGGTTGGAAACTGAACAGTTTCTGAGATACATATTTTGTTTTATATTTTCTCTGGTCCAATCAAATAGCCCCACCCCAGACAGAATCAGTGACCATAAACATGCTAAACAGTTATGAGCTGCAGGAGAAATGCAGACATAAATGTGCACCTAAACGTGAACCTGGTTATGAACGTAATAATGTGTGACATAGTACGCACATACGAACATAACATCACATCAAAAAAATATATATGCCTTACTCACGTCATCCTTTGGCATGCAGAGATATAAGAAAGGTCTGCTTAAATATCTTTAATAATCCCACTTCAAGAGCACATCTAAAAGAATGTGGTACACCTACGTGAAGACACAGGCATATACTTTTGAAAATGGTTGTTCACAACTGTATTCTGACATGCTTTGCGCATACCGAATCAATTTATTCTACAGAAGAATAGCTTTCATCGTCACCTGAACTTGAGCTGTTGCCTTTTTTTGAACAGCATCTGTTACACTGTTCATATACTGTGACTTCAACAATTTTTTTACTGACTTTGGCTGATGGCCTTAAAACCGAGGTTCTTTAACACAGAAGCGATATGGACACAGCAATCAAATACCTCGTCACCATTTTTTTCATTTGCACTGCCACCCTATTATGGACGCTAGTCCAGGGCCTTCCTTAATCCTTAGATTGTATTCCCTGTCCCCCTCTCTATCTCTGTATTTCAGGTATTAGACAAGGAGACCCTTTATCTGCTTATATGTTTCCACTATTCATTAAAGACGTTACCTTACTTTGAAGATACATCTAATGATAATGCTGCTGTTGTACTTAACATGATACAATGAATGATGCTGCAATATAGGAAAACATTCTGGGCAATTGAATTGTTAGCTTGACTAACAAACTGACTGATCTATGATTATTTACAGGAACAGTAATATTGAGAGTAATGTTTAGTTCTCTCATTCTCTCTTTCTCTTTAGAATAATAATAATAATAATAATGATAATAATAATAATAATAATAATAATAAAAAGAATACAATAAGTAGAAGAAGAACATTTTGTTCACAGTTATAGTGTACTCCAGGTGTTCTGCAAGGTAAGGTGGGTGGTTGAGTCTGCCAATGGCCGAATCAAAAAATGGAAGGCACTTTCAAATGTAATGCCAAACTCCCACATACCTTGCATTGGTGACTACGTCATAATCGTATGTTCTTTGTTAAATGCATTTAGGCCTGTTCTTGTTAAGAATTCTGAATCTGATGAGATTCTTGCAAAACGTATGCTACACCTTGCCAAGTTACCAAAAAAACTTAAAGACAAGGTAGGGAAAAAGGGTTGGGACAGTCGTGCAAAGGCTCCATGGAAAGCTACTGATGATGCCAACCTCGAAGACTTCCCACAATTAACGGAAGCAGAGCTGAGAGACATGACCATGGGCATATACCAATTAAAACAGGCCCATTCGTATACAGACGAACACACTACTGAAGCCGGGCAGTATGAGATAATGATTGACAAGGAGGAGGATGGAATTTTGAAAGACCAAATAAAATTAAGGTAGTTGTCTGCTGTGCCCATATCGCTTCCGTGTTGTGGTATCTAGGTTTTTACCGCCATCAGCCGAAGTCAGAGCGAGAACAGTCATTCAAGTCACAGTATATGAACAGTCTTACAGATGCTGCACAAAAAGACTGGGACAGCTCAAGTTCAGGTGACGATGAAAGCGATTCTTCAATAGATTAACTTGATTCAATAATGAAATATGTTGATTTTTTAGATTCCAACCTTTTTTATTTGCTGTTGTTTATGGTTAGACACATTCAATGACATACATCTTGAGACCCACACAATCCTGCCCCAGCCGCCTGCCCTGGCAAGTTCATATCATCAACATCCAAAATATTGAGATACCCACCCACGAACATATATATCTGATGTTAATAAATATTCAATGACACATACATGTACAATGTGTCCCCAGGGATCATGCAGGCATATTACATGTAGCTAAGTCAAAAAGGCGGGGGCATCTGGCTACTTTTTTTTACACATTTCTATTGTTTTTTCGTTTTATTTAAATATGTTTAAACCAATCGCCTGTTTATCCAAATGCCAGAATTATCTAAACTCTTGAACTGATGGAAACAAAAATCTAACCCATTAACATGAAATAAGAATGTTCTTTCAACCGTGAAATATAGGTCAACATCTCAAATGATAATTTGAGTTATATTACCTAATCAGTATGATTGCATGGTAAGAGTTTCACCACTATAGGTTAATGTATACCGAAGATATAAGAAAAAAAAAAGAACTTTACTGTTAAAAAATCTCAAAAATGACCCAAGGTTCCTTAAACCATATTTTCCCCCAAAAAAGTGAATTTTGGTGAATAAACTTGTGACAAAACATAGAGTTAGACCTTCCCCTGTCATTTTATGTAATAACGTGTCATGTATGGTACTATTTTTCTACCTTTAGATGAGACACAAAATACATGTCAAAACTGTGTGGAGTTACCCCACCTACTTTAAAGAGCCTGTAACTCAGAAAAAAACTGCTTAAATACCAAAACCACATATGTTCCAAATAATTAGGCATATGTATGCTTACAATAAGCCAGAAATAAACAAAATCGTTAGGAGGCCAAAACCCCCCCTTAGGGAGACCCGTCCTTTTGGTGTTTTCCCCTTCCTTCGGTTTAAACAGTATTTATATGAAGTAGATATCAAAATACAGACACATATAAGACATGGTAAATAGGATCTGACTTTATCATATGACGTCGCGTCTGAGAGTGTAATAATGTCATGTAATATTTTCGATAATCCACTAGTGGATCATCAGTAAATATGCAAAATAGTTAGATACGCCCCGTAACGTTACATGTACGACGTCCTTAACAACGTCGCGTTTACTAATGGCGAAATGGTGACATTGTAAATAAAACACGTTTAAAATGTCATATGATAAATAGAATCTTGCACTAGTGCTCATGTATTATTGAATTTATTAAACTCGCTGAGGAAAAGGGATAAAATGCTCGGCAAAGCCTCGCATTTATCCCTTATCCTCAACTCGTTTAATAAATTCAATAATTCATGAACACTCATGTAAGATCCTCTATGTAAGCTACGGAGCTTATAGTGTCATCTCCCAAGCACATAAATATACAGCATAACGGAATGGACTGACTGAAAATAAATACAAATAAATATACATTAACGAACAAACGAACAAGTAAGAGAGAGAGAGAGAGAGAGAGAGAGAGAGAGAGAGAGAGAGAGAGAGAGAGAGAGAGAGAGAGAGAGAGAGAGAGAGAGACTGATTACATGTATCTGCATATGATTGAGGTAACACAATTATGAATGTTTTGGGACTGTTTATCAGCCCGAATCTGTAAGTTTTAAACAAATCTTCCAGACGTGACAATAAACTTTTCCACTGCAAAAATAGAGCTTCGTTTTGGTGGGGTGATAAGGTTGTTTTTCCATACAAAATATCATTGGCCGTGTAACGTTGTAGGTTGGGTGGTAGGTACCTTGTACTTGCAACGGTGTAGTTGGCACAAGTAAATAAGAAGTACTTTGTGTTTTCGATTTCTCCGCATCGACAAGAAGGACTAGGGACTATAGATCTGATTTTAGTGAGCTACATCCCATTCTAAGTCGGGCATGCAAGATCTGTCCTATGCGTGGGCCGGCGTTGTAGTATTTCGGGGGTGATTGTAAGTTCTATTTGGTAAGGTTTTAAAAATTGTCAAAGACTATGCTTCTTTCATTTAAGTCGGCAGATTATTCCAGGCTCGAATAGTGGACGGAAAAATTAAACAAGAAAGAGATTAGTATAGGCTCTGTAGTTCTGGAAATGGTCGGAGTTTCTAAGGCTCCTGAACTGTTGGAGGCATAAGATCTACAAGGTAATTATGGGTAAGGCTACCACGATTAATCGTATAATCGATTAATCGATCGATAAATTCCTTAAAAATGATTATCATTTCTGATTTGCTTTTAATCGATTACATGATAGGTACAGTTTACTACCCAAAGTTATGCCTAAAATAGCTGGATGAGTGGCAAACAGTGCAGACCCTGATGAGACGCCGCATTCTGCGGCGTCTCATCTGGGCCTACACTGTTTGCTCAGGCCTGTCTGTTCAAATATACATACGGTAAAGTGCAACATATGGTAAGAGTCATGCTCAGACAGAAAGCCAGACAGGTAAAATTATTACAAAAACCTTAGCGATTACTAACCGATTATCGATCGCAATGATAGGACTGATAATCGATTATCTTTTCAACACCGATTAGCCAGCCCTATTTATGGGTAAGACCAAGCAGGATTTTGTACAGTGTTATACGTTTACGCCTGCTTTGGAGAGAATCCCACCCAAGCTCGGAGTAAAGTCTGTAAAAGCTACAAAGTTTTGTTCTGCCGGTATAGCAGTCGCAGACAAGACTGACTCGGCCGAGCTATCGTTTGCACCTGCCTTTGGAATGTTTTAGTAACAAAATGGTAAACCAAGTCGCCCGATTATGTGAATTCAACTGTAAAAGAAACAAAGTTGTTGCATATATGGCCATTTGGTTCGCTTGCAGAAAGCACGCGAAAGGCACTCTACCGAATCTTCTGGTGGACTCAGCGAATTTGGCATATAATGACAACACCTGAATAGCCCCGCCTAGGCAATCTTATCTGCGACTACTATTCCAAGTCCCCCAAGGTGCCTCACGATTAAGATATCAAACAAACAGGTGATTCCGGTCATTGCCATTGGAACCGTTGGTCAGGAAACTCAACTGGTGTATCATGGAAGCGAAAATAGTGAAATTATTGGAGAAATATAGGGATAACGATGATCCAAAGTTGAAAGAAATGGACGGTAAATGCCTGTCTACCTATTCGAAGGAGGAGTTGATGGGCGAGTTGAAAAAACGGGGTATAGATGGATCGGTGTTGTGCAGAATAGGGGGCATAAACCCCCTCCCGGAGTTTCTGTGTAGGCTGGTGCATTATGCGGTGGAAATGGACGCGGAGAATCCTACCGCGAGTCCGAGTGCTGGATAAATATATAAGTTGTAGCCAATAAATAAATAGTTCGTGTGAAAACATAAGCGTAGTTTGCTGTTAATACCCCAAAATGCTCCCAAGGACGGTTAAGTTCCTTTTTTCATCCATACCTTACTTATGAGTGAAAAGCTTGGCGGAACTTGGAATATATAACTATTCCAAGTCCCCCAAGGTGCCTCACGATTACGATATCAAACAAACAGGTGATTCTGGTCATTGCCATTGGAACCGTTGGTCAGGACAAGGATGTTGGGCATACGAAGGAAGCATCTAAGTAAGGCGGGTAGGGGAAGTTTAGTTAGGTATTTTTCCCACCCGCACCCTGTTCCGTTTTGTCTTTTCCTCATTATTCAAAGGAATCCGGTTTGGTTCCTTTTTTCATCCATACCTTACTTATGAGTGAAAAGCTTGGCGGAACTTGAAATATATAACTATAACTATTCTGGCTGCTTCAACATGTATTCCATTAAGATTTTGTTTTTGTTTTTGGAAGGACAGCTATCCCATACGATGTCACTATATTCCAGTAGGGGAAAAACAAAGGCATAGTACATTTAGTTTTCAAGCGTTTTTCTGCTGATTCTAAATTTCAAGATCCTCAGAAGTTTTAAGCGTATGGTTGCGTTCTTACAAATATTGTTTACATGATCTGTCCAGTTGCAAATGTTTGAGAAGGTGAGGCCTAGATGCATGTGGATGGAGGTTTCTAAACAGGGGAGGTTGAGGAACAGGATTTCGTTTTCTAGACATTGTCATTGTATTCTTAGCGTTGAATTCGACAAGCCCGTCTGCGGCCCAAATGGATATGGTTTGTAGGTCGGCATTGAGAAGCCGTGCAGCTTGATCGGGACGTTCACCAATGATATACATACTGGTGTCGTCGGCAAAGAGACGAATGCAGCAGCCAATACATTTTACGATGTCATTTATGTATGGAAGAAATAAAAGTGGGCCTAATATCGACCCTTGGGGTACCCAAGCTTCAACGTCTACCATGACTGATTATTCACCGAATCGCCTTTGATAAAATCAGATTGAAACGGGGTTGTTAGCTTTTGCGAGGCAACATAGTTGTATAGGTGCTTGAGGATGCAGCGCTCCACTGTTTTGCCTACAAGACTTAAGAGAGATATAGGTCTATAGTTACCCGGTAGTGACGTTTCTTCTTTTTTGTGAATCGGGGTAAGATTGGCATCTTTCCAGGACTTTGGAAAAATAACCTGGGCAAGTGATCTATTGAACAATATCACATGACGTCGCGTCTGAGAGTGTAATAACGCCATGTATTATTTTCGATAATCCACTAGTGGATTAAATATGCAAATTAGCTTGATACGTCCCGTAACGTTACATATATGACGTCCTTAACGACGTCGCGTTTATGAACGGCGGAATATTGACATTTTTGTCAACAATCGTGAATAAAATGCGTTTTAAATGTCATATGATAAATAGAATCTTGCATTCGTGCTCATGTATTATTGAATTTATTAAACTCGTTGAGGAAAAAGGGATAAAATGCTCGGCAAAGCCTCGCATTTTATCCCTTTTCCTCAACTCGTTTAATAAATTCAATAATACATGAACACTCATTTAAGATCCTCTATATATAGCATACGGCTGTGCTAATATTTCAGCGCCTTCTCGTAAAAGTCGAGGGCTGGTCAGGTCTGGTTGCCGGCCACGGTAGCTCAGTCGGATGCGCTTCTGACTGGTGATCAGGAGGACGCGAGCTCGATACCTGCCGGGGTCAGCACTATTCTTTCGCGGAGATTGGTCATGAATTTTTTTCTACGGTCATTCGCTACCTTCCGCTGATTCAAGAAGGGTAGTTGTGAGTTTCTGGTGAGAATGTGCACCGTACGTATAAGCCTACCCAGGAAAAGTGTAGATAGGTAAACTGATCAGGTTTGGTCCTCACGCTTTGTTAACATTAAGGCGTTCAGTACGTCGAGTACATCCAGGACTGAAAATGTAATGGATTTTAGTCATGTTGGGCAGGTTCAATATTTGGCAGGGGTTTGCTCGTATCATCAACCTTGGTCTGGTCCTCTTCCTTTGAAGTTGCAAAGAAGACCGGCACGCATCCTTTTATTTGCAAATTACAGCGCCAACTGAGTCGCCCCGGTCAATCGGGGCTTGAAGAAATAGATGGGCTGCATGATGCTTCCACGCAGAGCTGAAACCGACCCGCACACGAGTACTGGTAAACCGCTTAGAGGATCCATGCCTGCCCAGGCAATGCGGTTCGAGTCGGCCCGTCCATGCTTATAAACCCTATTGGTTTCATTGGGTGGCAGTTATGTCATCTCAATGTCTGGTAAAAGTCCCTCAAAATTGAAAGCAACGTCTCCAAAATGACATTTACAGTGTTGACGGGGACGTTAAACCTCAAATAAAACAAAACAAAACTGAGCAAGCATACCGCATAGAGGTTCGATATCAACGAGAACGTTACGAAAACACGCCTATATAAATACATTTTAACCTTTTGCTGCCGAAAAAAAAAAAAAACATTAAGATGAAAAAATTGTGATATTTTTCTTATTTCTGCTCAAAATATAGATTGTGAGTACTCAATAGAACCGCCTCACCGAGGCGGTTCTAACGAGTACCCACAATCAATATTTCAGAGCAGAAATAAGAAAAATAAGGTTTACCCCTGTGAACCCCAGTTTTACTATATAAAAAGGGGGTTCAAGGGGGTCAAAATCATATAGGCGTGTTTTCGTGGAGAATCACAAGAAGTTGCAAAATGACTTGTTAGTAAAGTAGGGCATTAGCATAGTATGGTCCGCTCAAAGAACATCCAGAAGTGAAACATTGCCCTACAGACATTCCACGATTTAATGAATAATTATCATCAAATCTGATAAGAACGGAAACGTTTACTTCAGTAAAGCGTGTATGTGTGTACTTTTGCGCAAAAAATAAGAACTTAAGGCCGTGCGAGGTCTTTGGTCGGGCCCCTCGGAGTCTAACTGTTGGTTTTCTTCTGCTCCAGCAATTCCGTTGTTGCATGCTGTCGAGTCCTCAACCTTGTTTCATCTCTGTAGTTTTTTTGATTTATATGTTCTCGGAGATGTTACACTGATGAGTTAGGAAGCCTTCATGCGGACTAAACAAAATTAGTGTATACCGCGACAGAGGTATGGCGAGGATTATTGCCATGTGAAATCGATTAAAGCCCCCCAGTGGAATTCTTTCCGCTGACCATTCCAAGGCGGTTCTTCTGTGGCGGTTTATTTATGTTGTTGTTTGTTACTTACTGTGTGTATCACTTGTGCCTTTTTATTTTGGATGGCCATTTGGCCATTTTGTGGAAAAGTAACTGTCCTTATGGCCTACCTTTGTTTAGGTTTCCATTATGGTCTGGTCGCTTCATGTTTGTGTTTCTTTCCCTTTGGTGTCTTTGATGGGTGGAGTAAGTTAATTGTATCGATTCCTGAACTTTGTTTTACTTCTGCTTTTAACAAACCACAAAAATGGATATTGCTCGAAATTAACAAATCCTTTTTCTGTTATGAAACTTGTCAATTAAACAATGCAGTTTGCAATATTCTGTCCTGCAGCACATTTCGCTAAAAATTGGGTGTGTGATTGGGGGATGTCATAGCATCCATACGCGTCGTAAACTCTAACTCAAATGACATCCTTTCTTTTCTAAATCACCTTTTAACAAATATTCATCAGTATTAGAAGTAGATCCACAGGAAAAGACACAATCAAAGATTACAGCCTACAAATGGCACCAAACATATTTCGGTTTAGGTACACCAACATTTAAGGTCATATGGAGGCGGAACCTCGGTTTATAGACTCACCCGAAAGTCTGAAGAAGCCCGAAATCTAACCAACGACCCCTTGTTTATGAGGGGAGTAGCTTAACCACTACACCACGGAGGTTTCTTAATTATTGCTTTCGTACATATGTGGAAATTTTAATGCTGTAAATAACCCATCAAGTAACCTCGTATGCAATAGAACATTACAATCGAATATAAATTCTGTCATTTTCCTACCGAAGATATTCATTTGACGTCATCTTTTTAAACTGCGTCCATTGTACCAAGTCGCGTTCGTTGTACTGCAATAACCAGTGTGATTAAGCAACACAGAATATAGGCAATGCAATACGATAGCAAACTGTGATGTGAATATTTGAGCCCCGCCAAGCGAATTTGTGTCTTCGAGCATTCCGTCATGACAGATTTTATAACTGCGTATGCCAAACCATTCAGAGGGGCCAGGGATATGGATTTCTGTCTGAAGGTTCCTCTTGATTAACTGCCTGTATGAGCGAGAAGCGAAGGTTCTGGTGAGACTGCGCGGATGCGCAGGCTCGCCTGAACCTTCGCTGCTCGCATAGGTGATAAGTACCAAAATCGCTTGACGGGGCCCATTTGGTTTCTGTGAGACTGATGAGAGTATCTGCTTTTCTATGTTATTCATATGCGTCCCTTATAAAATAGATTAAGGGTTCTCAGGGACTTCAGAATTCTGGGCCCAATTTTTCAGAGCATGGTTGGCTTGAAAAGCTCGTTAGTGGCAAACATGTTTACTGGTCCAGTACCGCCTCCGCCGATCATGGATTGAAGAAATAGATGGGCTGCATGAAGCTTCCACGCAGAGCTGAAACCGCCCCGCACACGATTACTGGTAAACTGCTTAGATGATCTCATCACTACCTATTTGGTTTCATTCTTTCCCAGAACTATTTTTCATTGGAATGCTCTGCCCCGCCAAATAGTTATGCCCCCCCCCCCCACCCTGACACAGTTTAGGGATGCTGTGTGCCGGGTGGTGCATGTGTCCCTCTAGTCACTGGCCTCTGTTTTTACTTTTAACTATACTAACACTCTCCTCGCACTGTACAAAATCGGCCCCCGCCCATAGGGGCTTAAAGAAGTATATGGGCTGCATGATGCTTCCACGCAGAGCTGAATCCGGCCCGCACACTAGTACTGGTAAACCGCTTAGAGGATCTAAGCCTGTTCAGGAACCGCGTTTCGAGGTGGACCGTCCATGCTTATAAACCCTATTGGTTTCATTGGGCGACAGGGCTTGAGATGTCATTTCATCTCAATGTCGGGTAAAAGTCCCACAAAATTGGAAGCAACGTCTCCAAAATGACCTTTACAGTGTTGACGGGGACGTTAAACCTCAAATCAAACAAAACAAACTGTACAAACTCATTTCACCTGCTATACTTATCTTTTTCAATTACCCCCCTTCAGTACTTTATACTGGAACCCCTTCTGAAAGTCCTCCTCGGAGGTTAAAAAGTATTGAGAGATAGATATAGTAAATACATGGTTAGTGTCTTTAATAATAAAATATAATCGGTGAGCCTTAGACAATTTTATAGGGGCGAGCTTTAGCGAGCCCCTATACAATTGTCGGGGCGAACCGATTATATTTTATAATTTAAGACACTAATCATGTACAGTCGAACTTCAATGGCTCGAACACCTTTGGGACCTCGAAAATCTGTTCGAGAGAGGGGTAGTTCGAGCCACTGATGATTTCTGCCAGAAGGCATAACGTGATACTTTTAAACATCCTTTCGGTGTTCTATAATGAAAATGTATGCTGTGTGTACTCATTAGAATCGCCTCATCGTGGCGATTCTAATGAGTACGCACAGCATATATTTGCAAGATGAAAGACTAAAATCTCCTTAGTTATCCCTCACTATTTGTTATGTAGAGGATTCCGCTAGGGACTCAAGAGCGGGTTCGACTCATCCATGGTAAACGAGCCATCGATGTTCGAGCCACCGAAGTTCTACTGTATTTAGTTTATACCGCAATTCATAACAAACAAGGGGTTTTGCAATACGTAAGGAAATTTAAGCAAAAAAAAAAAAAAAAGACAACAGACAGTGTGTCATTTTCTTACAGAAGATATTCATTTGACGTCATCTTTTTAACTGCGTCCATTGTACCCAGTCGCGTTCGTTGTACTGCAATAACCAGTGTGATTAAGCAACACAGAATATAGGCAATTCAATACAATAATAAACTGTGATATTAATATGTGGTATATGTGAGGCATTTATTCAATACTGGTGGAGTATCTGCTTTTGTATTCATTACGAAAACACGCCCATACAAATGCATTGTAAACATTACCGCCGAAAAAACGAAAATTTTCAGATGAAAAATTGTGATATTTTTCTTATTTCTGCTCAAAATATAGATTGTGGGTACACGTTAGAACCGCCTCTTCGAGGCGGTTCAAACGAGTACCTACAATCTATATTTTATAGCAGAAATGAGAAAAATAGAATTTATCCCCGAAAACCCTAGTTTTACTACATGTATATAAAAATGGGTTCAAGGGGGGTGGGGGGATCAAAATTATATAGGCGTGTTTCGTGATGATATGTTATTAATATGCATCCCTTATAAAATAGATTAAGGGCTCTCACGGCTTCAGAATTCTGGGCCAAATTTTTCAGAGCATGATTGGCTTGAACAGCTCGTTAGTGCCAAAAATGTTTACTGGTCCAGTACAGCCCCACCCCCCACCCCCGCCGATCGGGGCTTGAAGAAATAGATGGGCTGCATGATGCTCCCTCGCAGAGGTGAAACCGACCGCACATGAGTACTGATAGACTGCTTAGAGGATCTCATCACTACCCCTACAAACTACTCCTTTTCATTCTATCGCAGAACTATTTTTCATTGGAATGCTCTACCCTGCCAAATAGTTATGCTCCCCACCCTGACACAGTTTAGTGATGCTGTGTGCCGGATGATGCATGTGCCGCCCTAGTCACTGGCCTCTGTTTTTACTTTTAACTATACGAACACTCTCCTCGCACTGTACAAACTCATTTCACCTGCTATACTTATCTTTTATTTCAATTAACCCCCTTCAGTACTTGGTATACTGGAACAGATAGATAGATAGATAGATAGATAGATAGATAGATAGATAGATAGATAGATAGATAGATAGATAGATAGATAGAGATAGATAGATAGATAGATAGATAGATAGATAGATAGAGATAGATAGATAGATATATAGATAGATAGATAGATAGATAGATAGATAGATAGATAGATAGATAGATAGATAGATAGATAGATAGAGATAGATAGATAGATAGATAGATAGATAGATAGATAGATAGATAGATAGAGATAGATAGATAGATAGATAGATAGATAGATAGATAGATAGATAGATAGATAGATAGATAGATAGATAGAAAGAGATAGATAGATATATAGATAGATAGATAGATAGATAGATAGATAGATAGATAGATAGATAGAGATAGATAGATATATAGATAGATAGATAGATAGATAGATAGATAGATAGATAGATAGATAGATAGATAGATAGATAGATAGATAGATAGATAGGATCTAAGCCTGCCCAGGCATAGCGGTTTGAGTCGGACCGTCCATGCTTATAAACCCTATTGGTTTCAGTGGGCGACAGGGCTAGAGATGTCATTTCATTTCAGTGTCGGGTAAAAGTCCCACAAAATGGGAAGCAACGTCTCCAAAATGAACCATACAGTGTAGTGACGGGGACGTTAAACCTTAAATCAAACAAAAACTTCTAACTGACCACATACTTTTAATCGATTTTCTTAGAAACACAAACACACACACAAACACACGCGCACGCACGCACGCACGCACACACACACACACACACACACACACACACACACACACACACACACACACACACACACACACACACACACACACACACACACACACACACACACACACACACACACACACTCGTGCAGTTGTTTACATCATCTGCAAACAGGCAAATGCATCAGTGAACTTAAACATTAAAAGTTTCATTACTCGTACGTCCAGAGTATCTCGATAATCACAGGTATTCCAATGATAAAAATTTTCAGAACCTATAATTTTGTCACAATTTATGAAACTCACTTTGATGCATGTTTTCATGCGGCAAACCACCTTATTATTAAAATGTATGGCGAAAGAAACGGATGATTGCTGAAATCAAATGATTAACAGTCATACTCCTTGAATTTATCTACGGTCGCTATGTATCAAAATGTTGAAACGTACCCCACCACATAATGCACATTCTTTCTAATTGTGAAAATGGGGGTAACCGTATTAAACGGTGCCGCCTGAGTGCCATGAACTGAAATGTGCTTAACCTTTAGCGGAATGAATTACTGACATATTGAGGCGCTTCTAACAAGCATCCACACCACCCCCGCCCATAGGGGCTTTAAGAAATATATGGGCTGCACGATGCTTCCACGCAGAGCTGAATCAGGCCCACACACTAGTACTGGTAAACCGCTTAGAGGATCTAAGCCTGTCCAGGAACCGCGATGCGAGGCGGACCGTCCATGCTAATAAACCCTATTGGTTTCATTGGGCGACAGGGCTTGAGATGTCATTTCATCTCAATGTCGGGTAGAAGTCCCACAAAATTGGAAGCAACGTCTCCAAAATGACCTTTGCAGTGTTGACGGGGGCGTTAAACTTCAAATCAAACAAACAAACAAACAAGCATCCACAATCTATGTTTTGAGTATTGATATCAAGAAAAATATCCCAAATTTTCGTCGGAAAAAATACCGTTTTAAAGAAATGGCAGAGTACACTTTGCCACACATGTGTGTTATCGTTATGCTTTTCACCATGATACTGCAATTGCAATATGATAACACACCCTCGCGCCATAGTGCATCATTTTTTTTTCATATCCCCAAAATGGCTACTAATCTGATGAAAATCCATGATATTTTTCTTATGAATGCTCAAAACATAGGTTGTTGGTGCTCGTTAGAACGAGTACCCACAACCTATGTCTTTGTACAGAAATAAGAAAAATAATGTTTACCCCCTTAACCTCCAGTTTCCTGTATATGAAGTGGGGTTTAGGGGGTCCTCACTTCACCGACTTGTTCACGTTATAAAAAACGTTGTTATTAAAGACGCCATCGCCGCGTTATCGCCTATGTAAATATGTAAAACTGTATTTACTTGTTTCTGGAATGTCTATTTATTTGATACTTTTCAGTGAAATCAATGCCTCGGTGAGGCGGCTCTAACGTGTACCAACAATCTACATTTTGAGCAGAAATTTGAACAATCATCGAGGCGGTTCTAACGAGTACCGACAATCTATATTTTGAGCAGAAATATGAAAAATTAATCTTTGGTGGTAAAATTTTACAATGTATTTGAATAGACGTATTTTGTAATGGGCAATTAATTTAATGTTCAATGAAGTATCAACAACATCGAGTAATGAGCAAAGTTTTCCCGTGATCCGAGTTGTTCACACTGCAATGAATGTTAAATAAATTACATTTTCATTCATTATAGTCTTTCAAAACGCAGTGAGACGTAAATGCACTTTTAATTTTGGACTGGTCCGCGTTTTAGGTAAATCGCCTTCTGTTTGGGCTTTTATAGTGGGCGGTATAGTTTTACTGAGGATCGTACTACATCATATTAACCACTTGGCCACGAATTCCACATAATGGCATTATAAAAAAAACTTATTTATAATTGTAAAATCCTGTGAAAAAAGAAATCCGAGACCTGCTTCCCCTATAACATGGAATAGTCTTATCAAGCTTGAACATTGAACTCTCAAAGGTCGTTGATAAATACTTAACACCGTCTTCGGCATTCCGATAACACATCCGTGTGCTAAGATGGCGCCTTATCTCATCACGTGAACAAGCCCGTGAAATGAAGACCCCCCTAAACCCCACTTTATATAGAGAAAACTGGGGTTTACGGGGGTATTCATTATTTTTCTTATTTCTGCTCCAAGACATAGGTTGTGGGTACTCGTTAGAACCGCCTCAATGAGGCGGTTCTAACGAGCACCCACAACCTATGTTTGCAGTATTTATAAGAAAAATATCACGGATTTTCCTGAGAAAAGTAGCCATTTTGGAGATGTGAAAAATGCACTATGTTGTACGGGTGAGTTATCGTAATGTTATCTCTAGAACTAACATTTTCCACATGAATATGCTTGATATGTGAAGTCCAAATATAAAATGTGAGTGCTGGTTAGAATTGAGGCGGTTCTACCGGGTACCCAAAACCTATAGTCCCCTGGTCATATGATAAACAGAATCTTACACTCATGGTCATTTCATATGAAGTTTATGAAACTCGCCGAAGGCTCGTGTAAGATCCTCTATATTTTATTCATTCAATAGTCTGAACTGTAATTTCCCTCTTGGTTGCTTTAGCGTAATATTTGAGATTTGTCATCAGGAAGACCCTTGTTATTTTAAAATGGAAGTGAGGGCAAAGACCAGGAATCGATACAATTAACCCATAGCTCCCATCAGAGACATCAAAGGGAAAGGAACACAAACATGAAATAACAAGACCCTCATGGAAACACCAATATTGGGAAACCATAAAGGACAGCCACTTTCCCACAAAATGGCCTATTGGCTATCCAAAACAAAAACAATACAGGCGATACACACACTCATAGACAAACCACAACAAAAATAAACCGCCAAAGAAGAACCGACCTGGAACGGTCAGTAAAACGAATTGCACTGGGGTTGGGGGCTCGAATTTACGTGGCCGCAACGCTCGCCCTTAGTTCTGTCGCGGTTTAGACAAATACAGCATGAAACAACTAAATGAGCCCTGCCAAGCGAATTTGGGTCTTCGAGCATTCCGTCATGACAAATTTTAACTGCGCATGCCCAGCCATTCAGATGGGCTAGGGATATGGTTTTCTGTCTGAAGGTTCCTCTTGATTCACTACTTGTACGAGCGAGCAGCGAAGGTTCTGGTGAGACTGCGCGGATGCGCAGGCTCGCCTGAACCTTCGCTGCTCGCATAGGCGATAAGTACCAAAATTGCTTGACGGGGCCCGAATTATAAACCAACAGACGGACTCCGGACTCTGTGAACAAGAGCAATCGGCTATCCAAAGCAAACAAGACATCCGCGAAACAAACATGCAATCGAAATATAACAATATTATTGTTTTTCAGATGAAGCATGTCGAACTCAGTGTGACATGACAAAGAACGCATAGCATTTTAAAATTCTAAAGCTGTGAAGGATTTCCAGACTACATAAACGTTTTGTCTGATGACACATGTTTTTATTGAAATGTGTTAGCTTTAGCTCCCCCGTACCCCTCAACCAAAGTCTCCGGAAGAGCTTATAAGATGGAAGGCCTCCGTCGTCCGTCCGTCAACCATTTTCAAATGTCTTCTCTAAAACGACTGGGCCAATTTCATATACAGCCAACTGACAATAGGGAAAAGAAGGTTTCTACTGGAACCCGAATTTAATGCTGACTTAGTATATAAATTCAGAAAAAATATATAATTAAAATGACTTCAGCACCCAATTTCATGGAGTCGTTTTTCGATATAAAAAGATTAGGGTACAACATAAATGTTATACGACAGACTGCATGCAGTTAACCTAATTACGTGTGACAACATTGCTTCCCTCTTTAGCTGCACTCCGGTGGGTCAGGCGTCAGATTCTATGACGGTTCAAGCGTAAAGGCTTACTTAGAATGAGAGATTTTCTGTCGCGGTTCATTTTTGTTATGGTTTGTCTTTTGGATGTGTATGTCGCTTGTATTATTTTGTTTTGTATAGCCAATGAAAGTAACTGTCCTTTTGGCTTTCCGCTATTGATGTTTCCATTGGGGTCTAGTTATTTCATGTCTGTGTTTCTTTCACTTTGATGTCACTGATGTGAGCTGGGGGTTTATTGTATCGAATCCTGATCATTGCCTTTACTTCTATTTTGTTCGAATGGTCCAGGTCACACGAAATTGGTCGCCATGCCCAAATATGGTAGAAACATTAAAAATCTTCTTCTCCAGAACCACTAAAACGATCGTCTTGAAACTTCGAGTGACTGAGTACTACCAAGTTTACAAAATTGATGACGCAAGGTTGACCTGACCTACTATACGCCAAGGTCAGATTTGGTTCCACAGGCTTTTCAGTCGATAAAAAGGTAAAACAATGCATCTTTCGAAAAATATTGTACTCTTTGACATGAAAATTAGAACAAAATGAATGTCTATGAATCCTTAAGGTAACGGTCATTTGGTGACCTTGTTTTAGGTCGCTTGGATTGCAGCTACAGTGACATTTCAAAATGTAACCTGAAACCTCTGGGCCAATTTCAGTTTCATATCATATGCAACCTTCTGACATTAGGAAACGATAATTTGTTCAAATGGTCTAGGTCACATGACTAAGATGGCGGCCAGATGTGATAAAAAACCTTAGAAAATTTTCTTCTCCAGAACCACTAGGGGCACACGGCTTGAAACATGGTATGTAACAT
This sequence comes from Lucinisca nassula, assembly GCA_963580285.1. NCBI lineage: Eukaryota > Metazoa > Mollusca > Bivalvia > Lucinida > Lucinidae > Lucinisca > Lucinisca nassula. The sequence goes on from OY757022.1 coordinate 22,234,398, forward strand.
TGAGTGACTAAGTACTACCAAGTTTGCAAAACTGATGACCCTATGCTGACCTTGATCTATTTTACGCAAAGGTCAATTTTTGTTCATTTGACGTTCAAAGGGAAAAGGTAAAACAAAGCATTTTTCGAAAACTATTGTGGTACAAGACATGAGAATAGGTACAATATAAATGTCTATGAATACAAAAGGTCAAGGTCATTCGTGACCTTGACCCAAGGTCACTTGGATTGCAGGTCCATTGACAATTCAAAATACATGTACATTTTCTCCGAAAACACTAGTCAAATTTCAGTTAAATTGCACATGCAGCCTTCTGACAGTCGGGGAACGAAAGATTGTTTGAATGGTCCAGGTCATATGAACAAAATAGCTGCCATACCCAAAGATAGTAGAAACCTTAAAAAAATCTTCTTCTCCAAAACACTGTGCTAACTGTGTTGAATAAAATGATGAAGCATCGGGCGACGGAGCACAACGAAATTTGCAAAAATGATGACATAGCTTGACCTTGACCTATTTTACGGCAAGGTCAAATTCAGTTCCTTAGGCGTTTTATTTGGAGAAAGGTAAAACAATGTTTTTTTTCGAACAAAGTTGTGGTCTATCACATTTGAGTAGGTAAAAACGAATGTCTATGCATGGTAAATGTCAATTTCATTCAGCGACCTTGGCCCAAAGTCGTTTGGATTGCGGGTCCATTGATATTTAAAAGCACATTTTCTCTAAAGCAACTGGACCAATTTCAATTAAATTTCACATTCAAACGCCTGACAATGTGGAACAAAATTTTGATGAAATGCTATAGGTCACATTACCAAGATGGCCGCCATGCCCAAATATGGTAAAATATCTTCTTTTCCAGAACCACTGGGCCAAACGCCTTGAAAATTGGTACATGCATCACGTGAACAAGTCCGTGAAATAAACACCCCCCTAATCCCCACTTTAAATAGAGAAAACTGGGGTTAAAGGGGGTTTACATTATTTTTCTTATTTTTGCTCCAAGACATAGGTTGTGGATACTCGTTAGAACCGCCTCATTGAGGCGGTTCTAACGAGCACCCACAACCTATGTTTGAAGTATTTATAAGAAAAATATCACGGATTTTCATCAGAAAAGTAGCCATTTTGGAGATGTGAAAATGCACTTTGTCACACGGGAATGTTATCGTAATGTATACTGCATTGGCTGACGGAGTACTAATGATAACCAGACAGACAGACAGACAGACAGAAACTTAATTCACTTAAGCCATCATTGTGGCCTACAAGGACTTACAATGAACTTATACTTAATGGTAACAAGGTTGGAAAACAGTCACCAATATATGGGCCCCGCCAAGCGATTTTGGTACTTATCGCCTATGCGAGCTGCGAAGGTTCAGGCGAGCCTGCGCTTCCGCGCAGTCTCGCCAGAACCTTCGCTGCTCGCTCATACAAGCAGTGAATCAAGAGGAACCTTCAGACAAAAAGCCATATCCCTGGCCCCTCTGAATGGCTGGGCATGCGCAGTTAAAATTTGTCATGACGGAATGCTCGAAGACCCAAATTCGCTTGGCGGGGCTCATATAAGACATGTATATGTTTTTCCCAGTTATCAAGCTTCATCATTTGCCCATTTTACTGAAGGACGTTCAATTTAACTTTCTATACAAAACACCCAGAATCAAGTGGACAGTCATTGTTTTTAAATCGCACTTTAGAAAGCGGAGATAAATAGGTTGACTTTGACTTCTTTAACGGCAAGTTCAAAAGTGGTTCCTTAGTCTTTTCAACGGCCACCGCCCATCGGGGCTTGGAGAAACATATGGGCTGCATGATGCTTCCACGCAGACCTGAAAGCGACCCGCACACAAGTACTGGCAAATCGCGTAGAGGATCTAAGCCAGCCCATACAATGCGGTGCGAGTCGGACCATCCATGCTTATAAACCCTTTTGGTTTCATTGATGTCAATTCATCTCAATGTCGCGTAAAAGTCACACAAAATCGGAAGCGACGACTCCAAAATGACCTTTACAGTGTTGATGGGGACGTTAAACCTCAAATCAAACAAACAAATTAGTCTTTTCAATGGAGAGAAGTTAGAACAATGCATTTTTCTAAAACATGTGTTGTCTTTGACCTGAGGGTAGGTACAAAATAAATGTCTATGAACACCAATGTTCAAGGACATTCGAAGAAGTTGGTCCAAGGTCATTTGGAAGGCATGTCCATCAACATTTAAAAGGGTTTTTTCTCTTTAACAGCTGGTTCAATTTCATTTAATTCCAAATGCAAATTCATGGCATTTAAGGAATAAAACCCTGATTAGATTCACATGACCAAGACGGCCCCAGTGCAAAAATATAGTAAAATAGAAGTAAAGGCAATAATCAGGAATCGATAAACTTAACCTACAGCTCCCATCAGAGACACCGAAGGGAATGAAACACAAACATGAAATAACTAGACCCTAATGGAAACACCAATAGCGGAAAACCAAAAGGACAGTCACTTTCCCACCAGTTTTGGTTAAATTTTAGCTGCAGCTTCCTGACAATTGCAATACGAAAGTTTATTTGAATGGTTCAGATAACAATAAAAAGATGGCTGACATGCTGAAATATGGTGAAAACCAATAAAAATTTTTTCTAGAAGTGCTTAGCCAATTTTCTGGCAACTTTTAATTTATTGTTTCAATATGAAGTAACTGAGTACTACCAGCTTTGTTGAAATAATGACTCTAGTTAAACGTAACAAATTTTACGGCAATGTCAAATAAATGAGCCAGCGCATGACAAAACCTACAATAAGACATGTGCGCCCATCGAAGACTCAGACCAGCCTAGCCACAGACTTCTCTTGCTGCCTGGAGGAACATTGGGCCCTTAGCTATCCTTAGAGCGCACAACGAAGACTCTGATCAGACTGCGCGGATGCGCAGGCTGATCTGAGTCTTCGTTTTGCGCACATGTCTTATTCTAGGTTTTGTCATGCGCTGGCTCATTTAGTCCCTTTAGCTTTTGAAAGGGAAACTGGTAAAACAATGCAATGTTTCGAAAACTATTGTGCTTCATGACATGAGAGTAGGAAATTCAATGTCAAAGGTCAAGATGTTTCGATGGCCTTCGCCCCAGGCCACTTGGATTGCAGATGCATAACAATTGCAAATGACATTTTCTCTAATGTTGCAGAGTCAACTTCAGTTAAATTTTATCTGCAGCTACCTGAAAATTGCAATACGAAAGTTTATTCGAATGGTTCAGATCACATTAACAAGAGGGCCATGATGGCCCTGAATCGCTCACCTGATCCATAGAGTAACAAGTGGGCCTCGGGAAGGGCCATTATTGACCATAGGGTTATAATGTGCATAATGTTGAGGGAGGTCTAAAAAGGTGAAGATTCATACCACATATCAACAAAGGCTATAATTTGAACAATCTTGGCAAAGGTCCACTAGATGAAGCTACACACCAAATATCAAAGACCTTGCCCTTGCTGTTTCAGAGAAGAAGATTTTTTTAAAGATATTCCCTATATAAGCCTATGTAAAACCAAAGGGCCCCGGGGCGGGGGCATTTTTGGCCCAAGCACTACATAAGCCTAAGTAAAACCAAATGGCCCCAGGGCGGGTCATTTTTGGCCTCAGGGCTATAATTTAAACAATCTTGATAGAGGTCCACTGGATGAAGCTTCACACCAAATATCAAAGACCTGGGCCTTGCTGTTTCAGGGAAGAAGATTTTCAAAGATTATCTCTATATAAGTCTATGTAAAACCAAAGGGCCCCGGGGCGGGGACATTTGTGGCCTTAGGGCTATAATTTGAACAATCTTGGACGAAGACCACTAGATGAAGCTTCATACCAAATATCAAAGACCTTGGCCTTGCAGATTCAGAGAAGAAGATTTTTAAAGATTTCCCTTTATAAGTCTATGGAAAATCAAAGGGTCTCGGGCGGCAACATTTTTGGCCCCAGGGCTATTATTTGCACAATCTTGATAGAGGTCCACTAGATGAAAGTTCACACCAAATATCAAAGACCTAGGCCTTGTGGTTTCAGAGAAGAATATTTTTAAAGATTTTCCGATATAAGCTTATGTAAAACCAAAGGACCTCGGGGCAGGGGCATTTTTGGCCCCAGCACTATAATTTGAATAATCTTGGTAGGGGTCCACTAGATGAAGCTTCATACCAAATAGCAAAGACCTGGGCCTTGCAGTTTCAGAGAAGAAGATTTTTAAAGATTTTCCCTATATAAGCCCATTTAAATCCAAACGGCCCCGGGGCGGCGGCATTTTTGGCCCCAGCACTATAATTTGAACAATCTTGGTAGGGGTCCACTAGATGAAGCTTCACACCAAATATCAAAGACCTGGGCCTTGCTGTTTCAGAGAAGAAGATTTTTAAAGATTTTCCCTATATAAGCCCATGTAAAACCAAAGGGCCCCGGGGCGGGGGCATTTTTGGCCCCAGCACTTTATTTTGAACAATCTTGGTAGGGGTCTACTAGATGAAGCTTCATACCAAATATCAAAGACTTGGGCCTTGCGGTTTCAGAGCAGAAGATTTTTTAAGTTTTCGGTGAAAAAAATCTATTATTGGCTCCTGTGACCTATATGTGCAACGGACCGGAACCATTTGAACAACTTTGAAAGGGGACCACCTAAGGATCATTCCTGTGAAGTTTGGGCAAAATCCGATCAGTGGTTTAGGAGGAGATGTCGTTTGAAGAAATTGTTTACGCACAGATGACAGACAAAAAGTGATCCTAATATAAAACACAAGAGGGCCATGATGGCCCTGGATCGCTCACCTGATCTATAGAGTAACAAGTGGGCCTCGGAGAGGGCCATTATTGGCCCCAGAGTTATAATGTGCATAATGTTGAGGGAGGTCTAAAAAGGTGAAGCTTCATACCAAATATCAACAAAGGCTATAATTTGAACAACTGGCAAAGGTCCACTAGATGAATCTACACACCAAATATCAAAGACCTTGGCCTTGCAGTTTCAGAGAAGAAGATTTTTTTTAAAGATATTCCCTATATAAGCCTATGTACATGTAAAACCAAAGGGCCCCGGGGCAGAGGCATTTTTGGCCCCAGCACAACATAAGCCTATGTAAAAACCAAATGGCCCCGGGGCGGGGGCATTTTTGGCCTCAGGGCTATAATTTGAACAACCTTGATAGAGGTCCACTAGATGAAGCTTCACACCAAATATCAGAGACCTGGGCATTGCTGTTTCAGAGAAGAAGATTTTCAAAGATTATCTCTATATAAGTCCATGTAAAACCAAAGGGCCCCGGCGCGGGGGGCATTTGTGGCCCGAGGGCTATAATTTGAACAATCTTGGTAGATGTCCACTAGATGAAATTTCACACCAAATATCAAAGACTTAGGCCTTGTGGTTTCAGAGAAGAAGATTTTTCAAGATTTTCCCAATACAAGTCTATGTAAAACCAAGCCCCCGGGTACGGGAGCATTTTTGGCCCCAGGGCTATAATTTGAACAATCTTGGTAGAGGTCCACAAGATGAAGCTTCATACCAAATATCAAAGACCTGGGTCTTGCAGTTTCAGAGAAGATTTTTAAAGATTTTCCCTATACCAGTCTATGTAAAACCAAGGCCCCCGGGTGCGGGAGCATTTTTGGCCCCAGGGCTATAATTTGAACAATCTTGGTAGAGGTCCACAAGATGAAGCTTCATACCAAATATCAAAGACCTTGGCCTTGCAGTTTCAGAGAAGAAGATTTTTAAAGATTTTCCCTATATAAGGCCATGTAAAACCAAAGGGCCCCAATGCGGGGGCATTTGTGAAATTCTTGGTAGGGGTCTTCTAGATGAAGCTTCATACCAAATATCAATGCGGTTTCAGAAGAAGATTTTTAAAGATTTTCCCTATATAAGCCAATGTAAAACCAAAGGACCCCGGGGCGGGGGCATTTTTTGCCCAAGCACTATAATTTGAACAATCTTGGTAGGGGTCCACTAGATGAAGCTTCATACCAAATATCAAAGACCAGGGCTTTGCCGTTTCAGAGAAGAAGATTTTTAAAGATTTTCCCTATATAAGCCCATGCAAAACTAAAGGGCCCCCCGGGGGGGGGGGGCATTTTTAGCCCCAGCACTATAATTTGAACAATCTTGGTAGGGGTCCACTAGATGAAGCTTCATACCAAAAATCAAAGACATGGGCCATGCAGTTTCAGAGAAGAAGATTTTTTAAGTTTTCGGTGAAAAAATCTATTTTTGGCTCCTGTGACCTATATGTGCAGCGGACCGGAACCATTTGAACAACTTTGAAAGGAGACCACCTAAGGATCATTCCTGTGAAGTTTGGTCAAAATCCGATCAGTGGTTTAGGAGGAGATGTCGTTTGAAGAAAAAGTTTACGGACGCACGCACGCACGCACGCACTGACGACGGACGAAAAGTGATCACAAAAGCTCACCTTGTCATTGCGTGACAGGTGAGCTAAAAAGATTGCTGACATGCCGAAATATGGTAAAATCCCGTTTTTTTTTCTCCAGAACCTTTGGGCCAATTGCCTTGAAACTTAGTGTGTAGCTTTAGGTGACAGCGTACAACCAAATGTATTCCAAAGATAGATGACCATAGGTTGACCTTGACCTATATTTGGACAAAGCCAAACTTGTTCCCTAGGCTTTTGAACTGGAAAGAGGTTAAAACTGCATTTCCTGAAAACCGTTGTGATCATGAAATGAGAGACGGCACTGCATGAATGTCTGTGAATGCTATTAAATGTCAAGGTCTTTCGGCGACCTTGACCCCGGGTGTCCAGCAACGTTTCAAAGTACATGTTCTCTGTAACTGCTGGGCCAGTTTCAATTAAATTTTATATGAAGCTGCCTTGGCAATAGGTAAAGGAATATTTTTTTCAAATGGTCCAGGTCACCTGACCAAAATGGCTGTCAAGGCCATACCTAATACAAACCTTAAAAAAAGAATCTTCTTCTCCAGAACCGCTGTGCCGATTTCTTGAAGCTCCGTATGTAGCTTTGGGTGACTGAGTACTATAACATTTTAAAAATAACGACCCCAGGTTGACCTTGACCTTTTTATCAGAACCAAACATCATAGTCACTCAGATGAGGTAAAAAGGGACCCAATAATTAAGGCTGGCACAATTAATCGGAAAAACGATAAATCAATCGATATATTTCTCACAAAGGATTATCATTATTGACTTGCTTGTAATCGATTATTTGATAAGTCCAATTTACTACCAAAAGTTGCGCCTAAAATAGCTGGACGAGTGGCAAACTCCGATGAGACGCCGCGTTCTGTGGCGTCTCATCTGGGCTACACTGTTTGCTCAGGCCAGTCTGTTCAAATATACATATGTTATGTACAACGTATGGTAAGAGCCATGCTCAGACAGAAATCCAACAGGTAAAATTATGACAAAATCTTAAGTGTATACTAATCGATTACCGATTACAATGACAGGAATGATAATCGATTATCTCTTCAGCTCCGATTAGCCAGCCCTACCAATAAACTCAGGTCTCAGGATAGTGATGGTATGGTCCTCTTATTATTTTTAAACTTTAGGATGTCTTTTTTATTAGCTTTTTCGAGTATATCAATTCAGACACACGGCAACTTTGTACATAATACCAAAGATTGACGAAACGTATTCAATGTCCATTTTTATCCGCCGACCGAATAGGTTCAGGGCATCAGCCGCGCGTCCGTCAGTATGTAGATAAACTCTGTGATGATAATAACGCCAATACCCTTTGAGATATATTAATGGTATTTAATAAGTTGGCATGTAATGCACAAGAACCACAACTCTGGGTGCCAATGAATTTGAGTTATCTCCACTGTAAATGCCTTGTGATTACCTTGTAAGCGCCATAACTCCAATACCTTTTGAGATATATTTATGGTACTTGGTAGAACTTAGTAGAACAGTACATGAGTTTGAGTTATCTCCCATGATAATATACCATTGTGATAGCCGTTATTCTTGCACACCAGACAAGGAAATCCGCGATTTTACCCTGGGATAGAAATTTATATTCTAACCCTGGTGTTCCGACCCCAAATCGAATATAATCGCGTGTTTAAATGCACTGGTTGATTACGAACTTGTGTGCGCCGTCGTTGACGTCATGCACGAGCCGTGACGTCACTATATATTCCTGCAGTGTCAACACAATATGGCGGACGTTGGATACCGAAGTGACTGCAGCATTGAAATTCCGCGCTAGAAATGGAAGGTATGCAAGAAAAAGAATCCAATATGGATGTGAGGGGTGGATAGAAAAATCCGTCCCTCGGGATTACTGTCCGGCATCACTCGGCAAGCCTCGTGATGCCGGACAGTGACCCTCGGAACGGAATTTTCCATCCACCCCTCACACCCATATAAGATTCTTATATTCCAACACTCTTTGAGATACCTTGATGGTACTCGGTGCAGTTGTACGTGAGCTTAAGAAAGAATCATAATATGGGTTCCATGGTGTTTAAGTTATATCCATTGACAATATAACCTTTTCTTACATGCTTTTCAATGAAATATAGAGATTTCTCAGTGAAATCGAAAACGATATTGTCATTGTTTCAAACAGTGGCTGATATCAATTTTATTTTTCACTGTTTGGGACTACTTTTTTTTCTCGAAATCTAATGCTGTGGTCAGTTTTTCCATTGTCAGATGAGTGAAAGTTAATGAACTGTATAAGAATTGACGCTAAACCCGTTCACACGTATCGAGGACGTTAATGACGTCATTTTCGACGCTGACGTCACATATTTTGTCGCGCGACGTTAGATCTGTCCGCAGCTTCTTTGGGAAACTAATTTCTCAATTAGTTCAGTAACCATTCATAGAAATTCCATCCCAGGCTATTTCTCAGGTGAAACTTCTGGTTTGCACACAAAATTATACCCAGTAATTATGTTGGGCGCTAAATTGACGCGAAACGACCAGGAACAAAGTTAGTTTTCTCTCAGGGTGAGTGACGCGATTAGTGAAGCTAAATATTGCGATTTTTGAAGCATGTAAGAAACAGAAAATTTGATTTTTTTAGTGAAAGGTCATATTTTATTTCACTCATGAACACCTAAACTGGTATTTTCACTCGTGGCTACGCCACTCGTGAAAATACTGGCTTTGGTGAAATAATATAAGAATCTTATATGGATGTGAGGGGTGGATTGAAAAATCCGTCCCGAGGGACACTGTCCGGCATCACGAGGCTTGCCGAGTGATGCCGGACAGTGATCCCGAGGGACGGATTTTTCTATCCACCCCTCACACCCATATTGGATTCTTTTTCTTGCAGACCTTCCATTTCTATTGCGAATTTTTAATGCTGATGTCACTTCGGTTACCGACAACCGCCATTTTGTGATGACAAAACAGGAATGTTTAGTGACGTCAAGCATGACGACGCATGAGGTTGTAATCAACCAGTGCATTTATCAAACACGCGATTATATTCGATTTGGGGTCGGAGCACCAGGGTCAGAACATAAATTTCTATCCCAGGGTAAAATCACGGATTTCCTTGTCTTGTGTGCAAGAAAATTCGATCTAACACTGAAAAAATCAAATATCCTCTATGTGATCGTACAACTCCAACGACTTTCAAATCTATTGATGGTTCTTTCTTAAATTAAGCCCCCGCCCATAGGGGCTTGAACAAATATATGGGCTGCATGATGCTTCAACGCAGAGCTGAATCCGGCCGGCACAATAGTATTGGTAAACCGCTTAGAGGATCTAAACCTGTCCAGGAACCGCGGTGCGAGGTGGACCGTCCATGCTAATAAACCCTATTGGTTTCATTGGGCGACAGGGACAGGGCTTGAGATGTCATTTCATCTCAATGTCGGGTAAAAGTCCCACAAAATTGGAAACAACGTCTCAAAAATGACCTGTTCAGTGTTGACGGGGACGTTAAACCTCAAATCAAACAAATCTTTCTTAAATTGTACACGAGAAACCACTATTTTAGGTGTCCTGATGGATTCGTTAACTCCTCTCACGGAATAACCTTTTATCACAATTTATCAGTTACCCTCTATATTAAATGCATTGTAGCATACTGACCAGATAAAGATATGCTATCTCAGGACAAGTGAGCTTTATCCGGTCAACGTGACGTTGCAGTTTTATCAACAGTAGCGAATCTCAGAGGCCGGCGTAGGTAGATTTAAAAACATTTGTCTCGTGCCAAAATTCGATGGGACTATATTTCAAAGATGAAAATGCCTGTCGAGTCTGAATTTCATGCTTTTGACACAGCCTGTTTGATAAAATTCACCTTTGAAAAATAGACAGATATGAAACTTTGTGCGCATTTCTTTCCGACGAAATACAGAACACGATTCTCAGCAAAAAGTGTGTATAAAAATGCGGTAAACTTGAGAAAATCTGGGTCGTTTCAGTGGGTTCAGAAAAGACAAAAATTAATATATTTAGCGATAAACTGGAAATTTTTCGCCGTAATCATTAAATCGGAAATTGAATAATCTGCAACTGAGTTAAATTTCAGGAAAATCTATGTCTGGCCATTTTTTTTATTCCAAAAAAAAACTGAACTACTTCCGGTCGTTGAACAGGAACAAAAGCCATCCAACATGGCTGTAAACACAGGAAAATAATGAGACGAAAGGACTAACCCTGAAGTATTTCCCCAGCTACCCATTTGTTTATCCCGCCTGCAGTTCATCAGGTTTCAACGGCAAATCTGAACTCCCATACACACACGATTTTTAATTTATTTTTCCATTTGTGTCAAAAATAGCCTCGAAGAGCCTGCCAATATTCGCATCTCCCATGCCACAATATAATAGGTATATTGCCAACAACAACAACAAAAACATGTGACGTATACATTTGTACTGACGTCATATACGAAAAACCAATACTACCTTATAATACCCATCTAATAATCAAGGTCAACTAACAATATAGACTAACAATGTAGACAGAATGAGCACCTTACCCTGTTAATTGCCATTTCACGCGCAGCCTCAGTTTGAACTAGTCCCATCCACCTCGAAACATTTCCATCACGTTTGCTCGACGATGCTTTATTTTAGTTGTCACTACTGCTCAATCATGAGAGAGAGAGAGAGAGAGAGAGAGAGAGAGAGAGAGAGAGAGAGAGAGAGAGAGAGAGAGAGAATCATTTGACTGCACTCTGACGTAAATAAAGTGCAATAAAAAGATAAAAATCTAAGCGATCGGTTTTGCACCATCCGCTCAACCGGGCCAACGTCGGGCCCACAGCGATACGACGTCTTAACGCTGGGCTAACTTTAATACGTCGTATCGCTGTCGGTCCGACGTTGGTCCGCTGTTGTGTGCTAGCCGGGCACTCTCCGCAAGAAAGAGATACCTGGGTCTAAAATTGGAACCACAAAAGTCGCGCGCTGGAGGATGCTCCTAGAAACCGACCGAAAGTGGATAATTTATTTTCATTCGCAGCAGCAAGTTTTTTGTGTTTTTTTTTTTTTTCATCCCTTTTAGTTTTTTTTTTTTTTTTGTTCGTGATGGAGTAATTTATCAGGCTTTGTCACAAAGTCCGATACAGTTTTTTTTTTATAGAAATTATATCTACAAACAAGCTGTAGCGCAATGGCCCCCCTCCCCCCCACCCCCCCCCCCCCTTCTCCTTTTCAGGCAGGTAATCTTTGGAAGACGGCAGCCGCCTCACCTTGAAATTCACATTTAGTGGATAATGAATGTCATGTCATAATAAAACCCCCGTCTGAGTTTTGTTTGTTTGATTTGAGGTTTAACGTCTCCGTCAACACTGTAAAGGTCATTTTGGAGACGTTGCTTCCAATTTTGTGGGACTTTTACCCGACATTGAGATGAAATGACATCTCAAGCCCTGTCGCCCTTGGAAACCAATAGGGTTTATTAGCATGGACGGTCCACCTCGCACCGCGGTTCCTGGACAGGCTTAGATCCTCTATGAGGTTTACCAGTACTAGTGTGCGGACCGGATTCAGCTCTGCGTGGAAGCATCATGCAGCCCATATATTTCTTCCAAGCCCCTATGGGCGGGGGCCGTCCCGTCTGAGTATATGCTGAGAAAAAAGTCCGTATTTGTTTACCGTCCCCGTCAACACTGCATGTATATATAGGTCATTTTAGAGACGTTGCTTCCAGTTTTATGGGACTTTTACCCGACATTAAGATGAAATGTGCAAGCTTAGATCCTCCCAGCGGTTTACCAGTACTCCTGTGCGGTCGGTTTCAGCTCTGCATGGAAGCATCATGCAGCCCATGTATTTCTTCTAGCCCCAATGGGCGGGGTCGGGCTTTTACTCAGCTGTTAAAAACCTAAGGTTTCTACAGAGTATACTGTTCACACATACGAATGCACAAACAGTGTAGATCCAGATAAGATGCCGCAAAAATAAGTCATCTCACCCATAATGATTGCCTTTCTGTTACTGATTTACATTGACCAAAAACCCGATGGGTGAGTACTATCACTAAAACAGACCCATATAATTTTGACACCCTTTAAACGCCACTTTTAAGTGTAGTAAAACTGGGGTTTACAGGGGTATATTTAGCCACCGCACACCGGCGCTTTCAAAAATAGATTGGGCTGCACAATGCTTCCACACAGAGCTGAAACCGACCACACACAAGCACTGTTAAACTGCTTAGAAAGTCTCGGCCTGCCCAGGCAAAGTGGTGCGAGTCGGCCCGTGCAAGCATATAAACACGCAACGTCGATGCAACAGCATGATGTTGCATCGACGTTTAAAAGTCATTTGCCCGGGGAGGGGGGAGGGGGACTGCTTTACTTACCGACAAAAATAAAGAATTCCAGAGACAGTTAGTTTAGTTGTGGTCTAACAACCAAGGTTCATAACGTATTTTGACGAAATACGCCTTCTATAAGCGTTTAAATTTTAATATACTTTTCTTCGCAGCCATGTATTTTAAAAATTTGTGAGTGCAAGCGTTGCGACTATAGGTCAAATATTGACCCAACTTCTGACGTCAACATTTCCAATACTGTGTTTACTATAGTGTAGATACTCAGCTGAAATATAGAATAATGTATAACAAACATTTTAGGAAAATTTGAACCAAAATTTTTTCTGACCATTTTTTTATTCCAAAATAACTGACCGGTACTGTTTGACCAGAAGTTTGTTTAAAAATATGGGTTACCTAATAAACGAAGCTTCGAAAACGTTCCATTTCAGTGACAACCATAACTGAAGTAATGAAACGTTTTAGGAAGTTAGTCCGGTCAAACTGTCTTGGGACCTAGACAAAATTGCAACACAAAAGTCTTTTTTAGTTTTGACCACCTCTGATATATGTTAATAACATATAAAAAGTAGGACGGAATCGGAGAATATGAAATTTGATTTTTTCCTTCATTTATATTTATGGGTGATTTTATCACTGTGAACTATTATAACTGGAGTTGTAAGCTTGTATAGCTTACACTTTAGCTATGAAATGGATTCTATTGCATATATGTTGATATTAAAACTATCATGTTATGTTCCATCTATTAAGTCTATGTTTAGTATGGAAAGGAATGTGTTACAAGCCAATGCTTTTAAATATTCGTGTTGGTTTACCCCACCCACTAACGCAATTTTCATTTTGCTTCGTTTCTTGGGCAGTTTTAGTGTCAGTGTTTTCACTGTGAAGAGATTATTATAGGTCCTTTAAACCAAATTTGTCTCTTTCAGTATAAACATATTTTATTGCAACTAATACATAAACATGTGTACAATGGGGTTGGGTCACAAGTTCTCTCAACATTAGTTACGACCCTTCCCCTACAAAATGACATCAATAAATTATAGTCACGTGAAAATGATATGAACGAACAAATAAATAAATAAATAAATAATGTGCGCCTTCTCGGGTGAGCATGGAGTGATTGGGATCTACTAGAACACTAATCAGAAAATTGTTTTATGCTTTTAATGTAACTCCTGACAGCTCTAAAAGGTGTAGAAGTATAACTTTCGAGGGATATGCGATCATCTCCAAATAAAATCAGGTTGATACTCAAAGGGTGAAACTCGCGCATTTCATGGAGAAATCTCAACCGTTCGTTTTCATATTTAGAGCATCGAAGGAAATAGTGCTCTGCGTTTTCTCTTTCTTGGTTACAGGTACAAAGTGGATTCATTGTTAAATAGTTAATATACAAATCAAATGATGAGTTACTACAATTGTTTCTAATTCTAGAATGCATAACTGACAAATATATGTCACCATTAATATAGTGAGGCGATACTCTTTGAACATCTAGATCCTGTCTGATATTTAAAATGAATTTCAGGAGGGGCTGCTGCGTAAGTTTTCGTCCAGAGAATTCCACAACGTTATTTCTGACGGAATAAAAGATTTCCTAAATAGTTCGGTACGACAAAACGGTTGAGTAATATGACGGAATACAAGATTTCCTAAATAGTTCGGTACGACAAAACGGTTGAGTAATATTATTCTGATTTCTCAGGCGATAATTGGTGGTTTCCCTTATAACAGGATGGGATTAAATCAGTTATGTAGCTTGGAACCAATGCATTCGTTCATCTGTACATGAAATTCATTTTTTGTTGTTTATGTCTATCTGCTAATGATAGCCAGTCACATTCCCTGTACAAATTATCCAAAGAAACCGATCTCGTGAGACCAGTTACTATTCTAGCAGCCTCATTTTGAAGCATTTCGAGAGCATTTGAGTCTTGGAGAGAACATCCAAACCATACGACTGAAGAATACTCAAGAATAGGTAGTACATATAAAATATCTTTTTGGTTTAGTGCAACTCTAGTGAGCATAAATTTTAATTATTTCATTATACCTACAATCTTTGCAGCACTTGTTAATATGTTTTGAATGCGCTCATCCCACTGTCTGTTTTTACTTAAAGTCAATCCAAGATGTTTATGAAATTCTAATTTCCGAGGCTTTTTCGATATTTGCATTAAAATTATTAAAGAAATTACTATTTGCTGTGGTTGGACTTTAAAATAAACCTATCAATAAGCTATCTTGATTCACATCGACTTCTGTCCAAATTGACTCTTCACAAAATATTTCTAAATTAAGTCTACGTCGGTGCCTGAGGCTAGAACTTATATACAAGATCAACCCATCTCCATACATATTCCTGTCTTTCCTGTACGCACAGGTCACTAAAATAATTTGAAATAGTAAGTAGTTCAGAGGATACGTTGGCATCGAGATGCGTCTCAGATAAGCATAAGATATTAAAATCCGAAAGATGATCTTGAATATAGGCAATTTTATTTCGTATGCTCCTAATATTTAGATGAAGGATAGATAACGAGTGCTCATTGTCTGGACCTGGATTGCTCTCGACATCTCCAGCTTCTAATAGTAGAAGGAACAAAACTAGAGAAAAGTGTACATTACATAACGAGAGATTTAAACAGCTGCAGACACACGTAACTGGCGTATTAAAGCTTTGTCAGAAGCATCCACCAAAAACTCAGTAACCTATATCTAATCATGAAGGTCTGATAGCTGCCAATAGTGCAACAATGAAATAGGACTATGGAAACATATGCACCTGCAGAAAACTGGGGTTGGGCAGTAAAGGTGACACATTTCTGGCGTACACACAGACAAACCACCAGCATCTGAGAGGCTGCTCAAGGTTGTCAGGTGTAAATGTAAGGCCGATTGCAAAACTCTTCTGTGCACTTGTCGCAAGCATGACCTTACATGCTCCCAAATGTGTGGAGTATGCAAGTGAACTAGCTGTCTGAATTCCATTCAGATGGATAATGCAGATGACACTGAAGACAGTGATTAGAATCAAGCTTTAGCAGAACAGTGTATTGAAGGAAAAGATCTACATCATGTCTGTATTGTGATTTGACATAAAGGGTCTAGTAAGATGAACATTCATGTAGCAAAAGCAACAATGTGGTATGTGCACCCACTAAAGCATGACATCTCCCCAGGCATCTGGCCAGTCTTACCACAGTCTTAGATGTGCACTAAATGGGTAGCTGAGGATCATAGCTTACTTCAAGTGTACACGGATTTTGTTTGATTTTAGGTTTAACGTCCCCGTCAACACTGTAAATGTCATTTTGGAGACGTTGCTTCCAATTTTGTGGGACTTTTACCAAACATTGAGATGAATTGACATCATAAGCCCTGCCGCTAAATGAAACTAGGGTTTAGGTCACTGATGAGGCCTAATTGGCCGAAACGAGCTAGTCTGGCCCAGAAAACATGTACACTTCATATTATCCAGTTCTGTGGTGTATTCCTTGCTTCCAAAGGATAACTCTTTTATAGAACATATTTATAAGCATGGACGGGCCGACTCGCACTGCTTTGCCTGGTCAGGCTTAGATCCTCTAAGCGGTTTACCAGTACTCGTTTGCGGGTCGGTTTCAGCTCTGCGTGGAAGCATCATGCAGCCCATATATTTCTTCAAGCCCCGATGAGCGGGGACCATCAAGTGTACACTAAAGGCTGTTTAGACCAGATGGATGACCAGGCTTAGATTAGTCCAATTAGCTTTTGATTGCATGATGTAAAACCCACCACTGGGTTATATGTATGTGAATTATGCACATAAGTATAAGGATAAGAACCTTGAGATTATCATTTTGGTGATCTAATTATGACATCAGTCCAATTTTAGTGGTATATGATTTCAGCGAGTAAAGAAACATTGATCATGACTGTTCGTTTTTGTTGTACCTTGGAATTTCCAAACATTTGCTACTATTTGTATCGGTAGAGAAATGTATTCTGTGTTGTTTCTTGGTGTTCATATCCTTTAAGTTTCAATGCAGTAGTCTTGCTGGTTTGTGGTTTGCATTTGATAAGTAATATCATCATTAGTCGATATAAATTGTTTAGAGTTCAGTCACAAGGGCAAAAAAGTGGGTGGGGTAATTTTACCCCTGTTTTATCCATATAGGTCATTATGTAATTAATAAAAAACTTGTTTAACCATTTTATATGAAAAAGTTTTCATTCTGGTGTGGAAAGATGAGATTTGAAGAAATAAAACTCAACGATACCTTGTCAGATAGCAAACTATTGAATTTAAACACCAAATTGCTTGCCAAACCTAGGTGCTTTCAAAATGCTAAAAAAAAAAAAAAAAACAAATTTCATATCGTCCGATTCCGTCCTACTTTTGATATGTCTTTAAGGGAAGGTACTCCAGTACAAAAATGCTAAAAACATTTGTGTTGCAATTTTGCTTGGGTCTAGGCCAAATATCGCTAGTTTGCCTGAACTAAGTGTTGATGTTTTCATTTGTGCTTTTGAATGCAAATTTTATCATTTCTGACGACTGTATGCTTATGTTAAAATAACCGGAAGTAGCTTCCGATTTCACAATTATTTTTTGCTATAAAAATAATCCCTTTCGCGGAAGCTTACAAAAAATTTAAATCTTGACGACGGCCCTAGCAACTCTCCTACTGCAATGAAACGGGCTACTAGAAAAATGGCAAGCATGTTATTATTACTGGACAAAATGGAAAACATTACTTGAAAAAAATATGATAGGAAAAAATATGGTCAGCTGATACAAAATATATCGGCCTGCGGAATGTTCGGACGCACTAAGGACCATCGATAACTGATCGTTAATGGCTATTTAAAGAGTGTAAAAGGGGGTAAACGGTAGCTTTGCACTAAATACGGGAGGTACTGGATTTTATCACATTGGGACAGAGCTTTTAGTTGCAGTCTAAATACCAGACAGGCTTCCATTGGATAAATATCCCATGTTTCATTTCAATGTGAGAAAAGGATAGTTATAAGGAAATAAAATGATGTGTTTTTATAATTATATCTGCAAGCTCAAAGAAATTGTTGCTGATTTTATATTGTCACCTCTCCTTTAAAAAACGGCTTGTATTCACTGCGAATCTGCATGTAAACAAACATGGCGGACCATAACTTGAAAAGGAGACGGGCAACATGTGGATTTTTTCTCATCAACTTGTTGAGCTAGGATGGCTCTATTAATGAGTAAGGTTTGAAAAGTTTTGTATGTGTAGTTTTTGTGGGAGCATGTAAAAGGTTACTATTGTCGCCTATGGAAAATATTTAGTTGTAAGCTCCCTATACCAAAAGTTGAAAAATTAGTCCCACACTCCAGTTTTCAGCCATTACATCATATTTTCACACATTGGTTGGTACTATCCAATTCTGTATCATTAAATGGATATTCTATTCCTGGCATGTGGTTTGCCACAGAAACTGTAAAAAAGTGTAAGGTTAGTGGTAATTAAGTCTAACTGGGTGTATTGGATCAGTTTTTGCTTCCGATCTGTGCATTTTTTTGGGGGGTGGGGGGGTGTACTTTAAAGCCATGTTAATCAATTGTTATTTGGTTTGTATAACCGGATACACAAGAGAAAGAATCTACTCCATCTGGGATTTAACAGTAAGGTTACATGGTTTATGGCCTTAGTCTCTAGCCAAAGCAAAACTTCAAAATTGTCTCTGCTGCAATATCGCGATAAGTTTTCTCATCTATTATTGGTTCTAATTGGTTAGATCATGTTAAAGGATCTGGACAGATATGTATCCACTGTTTCACATGGTATTAAGGCATTTATAGTCATTTTCATTTCAATGTGAGAAAAGGATAGTTATAAGGAAATAAAATGATGTGTGGTTTTTAATTATATCTGCAAGCTCAAAGAAATTGTTGCTGATTTTATATTGTCACCTCTCCTTTAAAAAGCCGGCTTGTATTCACTGCGAATCTGCATGTAAACAAACATGGCGGACCATAACTTGAAAAGGAGACGGGCAACATGTGGATTTTTTCTCATCAACTTGTTGAGCTAGGATGGCTCTATAAATGAGTAAGGTTTGAAATGTTTTGTATGTGTAGTTTTTGTGGCAGCATGTAAAAGGTTACTATTGTCGCCTATGGAAAATATTTAGTGGTTAGCTCCCAAACTGATAAATATAATACCAGACTCGCGTCATTTGATATCGGGTTTATCAAGCTCTGCTTCGAGAACTTATGTAGAATCGCTCGGCAAGCCTCGCGATTCTACAAGCGTTCTCGGAGCATTACCTGATAAACTTGATAACAAAATACACTCACCTGGTATTCTCTATAACTCCAACACCTTCGAGAAATATTGATGGTGCTTTGAACAACCGTACACCAGGCTGAGAAAGCATGTAATGTGCTAGAGCCACAATTCTGGATGCCACGGTATTTATCCCTAATATAAATTTTGTTTTCAAGTTAAAATTTTATGAGAAATTTAAACTTTCATGAGATGTTTATACGGTAGAATGGTTCCCGGACTTTCTCGGATTAATCCACATGAAAACGCATGGGTCTACCGATCCACGTGACTAACTACGTAGACGCATAAACTACCTCAGTCCTATGCGGCGATAAAGTGCTTGTCACTGAAGAATCTGAGGCGAGGCGGGAAGGGAAACCTTATGTAAGTATAAATTTCTCATATTTAAACTTGAAAACAAGTTTTATAATTTTATTTCCGAATTTATATTTACACGAGGAGTAAATACGGTAGGAGATTTCCAAGCAGTGCTTGGGACTTTGATTATATTCTCTTCTTCAGAAATGTACCGTATACTAAAACCGCCCACAAGGTGTTTGTTTGTTTGTAATGGAGTTTACTGGCCTAGTCAACACTATTTTAGGTCAATATTTAGCCGGCCAGTTTACCTATCCACACTATTCCTGGGCAGCCTTATACGTAAGCGGTTCACAAGTACAGAGCATATTCTTTCGCCAGAAACTGACAACTGCCCTTCTTGAATCAGCGGAAGGGAGAGAATGACAGTAGAAAAGATTTCATGATCAATCTCTACGAAAGAATGTTGCCGACCCCGGCTGGTATCGAACCCGCGTCATCCTGATCACCAGTCAGACACGAATCCGACTGAGCTACCGAGGCTGGCCCCACAAATTGTACATTACAATTCATTACATCAAAAAAACTTCCATTTATGGCGGTATGGGTGATTTAGATTTGCCTCATATCTTCCGGGATAGTTCGGTGATTTCATCCATTCCTACTTATTTTTAAAATATTGAAACACCCATTTCTTGTTATAAATAAAAAAACCTGATAGCTCTAACATTTTTATTTCAATAAACTTGTTTCAGGTCTTGATATTGATACTAGGATACAAAATATACTTTCTTAAGGATCGAAATACCGATTACCTGCTACTATTGATTTCAGTAAGTGTAGGGAAGAAATCGTTGTTGTCTTGAATGAATTTGGTAATCGCGATGGTTTCTAGAGTATGTTGAGCATAAAGTCCTTAAGGAATGGAAACTTTGAAACTAATGAACAAACGATTTTTTTCTAGTCTCAAAATACTTACTTATTTCCTCTTATAGCGAAATAAAAGTAAAGACAATGATCAGGAATGGATAACATCAACCCACAGATCCCATCAGTGACACCAAAGGGAAATAAACACAAACATGAAATAACTAGACCCTAATGGAAACATCAATAGCAGAAAGCCAAAATGACAGTTACTTTCTCACAAAATGGCAAAATGGCTATCCAAAACAAAATAATATAAGCGATACACACACTCAGAGACAAACCATAACAAAAATAAACCGCAACAGAAATACCGCACTGGAACGGTCAGTGAAACGAATTCCACTGGGTGGCTTAAATCGACTTTACGCAGCTGAATTCCTCGCCCTTTATTCCGTCGCGATTTTGACAAATAGTTTGTTCAGTCCCCATGAAGGCCTTCTACGTCTCATTAAACTAGATATTCAAGAATTTCATAAGAAGTATGTTTTAGCTCAGGCAGACAAGGCTGCTAACAATGTCGTCGTTGTTTGACGGCTTCACTATGTAACACTCTTCAGCAAGGGCTTGGTGGTACTAAGGCCAATGACCTACAGCCTTTGGCTGAAGAGAGATATGTAGTTAACAATCACATCTGTCATTCAGCCACCAAGTTTGTTGTATGTGCTACAGAAGGCCAAGACAAGCTTCCTACGTTATATTAGTTACCTAGTCTTCATAAAAGACATACGAAACACGGTTTATTGCAAATTCAAGCGCTTGTTCAACCATTGAACTTTCTAAATTAACTTCATGCCTTACTAACCTACTACATTAGCCTTTACTTATTGAACAAAAAATATTTGGTACACATATTATTTAGAATGATATTATTTAGAATGATACTGTAAGGATAATTATAATAAAACTATCCAGCTGTTATAATATTTGAAAAAATAAATCATTAACCCTATCAGATAAACACCTCATTTTATTCTCTACCATGGACAGCAGCTGTGGATACACATCTAAAAAAAAAACTCCGTTCAGAAAATCTGAATCATCGATTTTTTCGTTTCTTGCTGTTAATACTCATTTTAGCCCATACATCACTATGGGAAAGTTTTAGACCTGACCCTCCGCCGATTTCTCCAGCAAGTCGCATGCCTCTGCGACAGTCAGGCAAGGCTCTGATTAAATGGAGAAAATTACAAAATCGAAATTTCCTTTCATAGACTAAGACATTTTGACAGGTTCGGCACACCCATTTAAACCATATATAGAAGGGGTTACTACTCTTGTAAATTACAAGGGCGTATATGGTTTATTTGCACGATCACTTCATGGAAAATCATTAACTGTGACACCACGTCTGATATCGGTATAATTTTTTTGACCACTGTTGACAGTGTGTGTGTGTGTGTGTGTGTGTGTGTGTGTGTGTGTGTGTGTGTGTGTGTGTGTGTGTGTGTGTGTGTGTGTGTGTGAATTCGGGTTTAACGTCGCTTTCAACAATTTTTCAGTCATATCACGACGGTGTCTGGTTGCGACAGGGAGCTCAATGCTCACTTTTATAGTGCTGCCTCACTGAAGTGTCATGTCCCAGACACTTTGCATGATACCACAACCAGACACATTATCCTGACACTGGGTCGACCAGTCCTAGCTCTACCCCGTAAATCTGAGTGCCAAGCGAGGAGCAGCTAGTACCATTTTTAACGACTTTGGTATGTCGCGGCCCGGGATCGAACCCGTGACCTCCCGTTCCCCGAAGCGGACACTCTTACAACTGAGCTATCGGGGCCGGTACCACTGTTGACAGTACATCGCATTTTTATCCCCCGCCGCGAAGCGGGACGTCTGTCCGTCTGTCTGTCCGTCAGTCAGTCCATCTGTCCATCTGTCAGTCCGTAACACTTTCTTGTCCGCTCCATATCTCCTGAACCCTTTAATAGATTTTCATTAAACTTTGGTCAATTATTCGTCTCAATAAGCTGATGTGCAGAACCTATAAATGAACCATGCCGACTCAAGGTCAAGGTCACAGTTGAAGGTCACGAGTTTGAAATTTGGAATTTTGTGTCCGTTCCATATCTCCTTTACCCTTGAAATGATTTTCATTAAATTTTGGTCAAATATTCTTTTCAGTGAGCTGGTGCACAGAACCCAAAAATGAACCATACTGACTCAAGGTCAAGGTCACATCTGAAGGTCAAGGGTTTGAAACTTTGAATTTTGTGTCCGCTCCATATCGCCTTTAACCCTGCAAGGATACTCTTCAAACTTTGGTCAATTATCGCACCCCCCCGCCCCCATCTCAGTGAGCTGATGTGCAGAACCCATCAATGAACCCTGCCGACTCAAGGTCAAGGTCACATTGGAATGTCACAAGTTTAAAACTTAGAATTTTGTGTCTGTTCCGTATCTCATTTACCTCTGGAAGGATTTCCATTAAACTTTTGTAAAATATACCCCCTCTGTGCGTTGATGTGCAGAACCCATTAATAAACCTTTGCCAACTCAAGTTCAAGGTCACAAGGCTGAACACTCATACAAAGTGCGGCGGGGATTTGGCTGGCGCTCAGACTGCTTTCTTGTATAATTTAAACTTATAGGACTGCTACAACTGGCGTATGTATCAAGAAACATATGTATACACAAGTACAACTTTCTTCTCAGATTCAAAGTACAATGCCTTCTCTCTCTTATACGCACGAAGGTGAGCGAAACAGTGAAAATTAATTTGTTACGACAGTGAATGCTAGCACTGTTTAAGTTATGCCTTATGGTCAACAGTTAATGCCTCGTCGGGCCGGCCAGTTACAAGTACTTATGTGAGATCGCACCCCACCCCAGCCTGATAACAACCGGGGTCTCAACGGCCGAGTCTAGAAGAGCCGTTCACCTTTAGCCGTCTTCCGAGAAAGGGTCCATCAAAAGATGGAAAGATGGGATAGAGAAAAAGAGGAAACTAGAATTGCGTCCATAGAACCCGGATGCCCCGCCATATGACATTGGACACAGAAATGAGTGTTATGTATAGTCTGTGTGAGGAAAACATTTATGACCTTACCTTTGAGCTACGGACCTGAGTTTTATGTATGCCACATCATCTGATAATGATTAACATTTTGGCCAGGTGATTCTAAAATCCATGCAGGAATACGAAAATTATTTACAGGACTCACAACAGACCCTCCTCTAAAGATGACTTTGGCCTTGGTGGCATCCACCTGGCTCTAGCAAGCCACAAATCTTCTGAGGATGGTTAACAAAAACAAAAGTTACTGACTGGACACGGAAAAGGCTTTTTATTGACATTTGACCTCTAAGCATGACTTTGACCGGGTACCGACATAAGTCTTGCGCGCGACACATCGTCTTCTGATGGTTTTACATTTCTGCCATGTAATTTTAAAAATGATAATAAAAAGTTATTGATCGGACATGATAAAACACCTTTTTTACCTTTGACTTCTAAGTAGGACGATGACTTTGGAGGTACCGACTTGGGCCATTCGTGTGACACATCGTCTTATGATTGTCATTAACGTTATTTGGAAATCCATCCCGGCTTAAGAATTTTTTTTTCCGGACACGAAAACAATCCCTTTTTAACCTCTGACCTCTAAGAATGACCCCTACCTTGAAGGAACCGTCCTGGGCCTTGTGCGCGACACATCGTCTCGTTGCGGTTAATATTTCCTCCAAGTAATTTCCAAATCCATCAAAAATAAAAACGCTATTTCTCGAATGCGATACATACATACATACATACATACATACATACATACATACATACATACATACATACATACATACATACATACATACATACATACATACATACATACATACATACATACATACATATATGCAGCATCCATCCATTTTATCATCCTCATCCCCATCCATCCACCCATGTCATACCGACACAATCTCCCACGTAACCTCTGTGTTATTAAGTTTTGGATAAGTCTATGATCTTCATTTGAAAACGAAACTATGCAGAGTCATAGCCTTTAATGCTGCATACCAAGTGCCAATACCGCTGACAGTTTGATTCCAGACAAGATGAGTTCCAAAGTGTTTGGCCATACATGAGCGTAGCGGCCATCGTGGTCATTTCACCCGAATGACGGGAACAAACATCCGTTCCCCCATCCACTAGAGGTCCCGTCTGAACTTGTCTTCCAGTTGAATTTTAAAATGACTGACCTATAGACAGGCGGCCAAAAGGACAAAGAAAACGTATAAAGAAGAATGACCTTGCTAGAGGCTCCCTGTTCCTAGTGAGCCTCTGTCTAGCCATTCGAATGTAAAGTGTGTCGTAATTGCTTATCTATTTATATAGTGTGTCACATGTATTTGAATATGTATTATTTCACCTGACAATCATCGTCAATTGGACTTAGTCTGTGGTCTCATTTCTTTGTTTTGCAATTTTCTCTAAATAATCACATCCTTTCCTGACTGTCGAAGAGGCATGTGGCTTGCTGGAGAAGTTGGCGGAGGGTCAGATCTAAAACTTTCCCATAGTGATGTATGGGTTAAAATGAGTATTAAAAGGAAGAAACGAAAAAATCGATGATTCAGATTTTCTGAACGGAGTTTTTTTTTTTTTTTAATCACGGTCATGGTTATTAATGTATTGTCACGTACCACGGGCGTAGATCACAGGACAGAAACAGAATATCATATGTCGTTACATTCTGATAACGTTGGATGTCGTTCACCACCGTTGTAGTGCATAATTAAAGTTAAATTTAGGACGTAGATCACAGGATAGAGACGGAATATCCTATATTGTGACATTCCGATAACGTCGTTTGTAGTTCTATAAGAGTTGGTTACTATTTACCATAGGCGTAGATTACAAGATGGAATATAAGAATCTTATATGGGTGTGAGGGGTGGATTGAAAAATCCGTCCCGAGGGACACTGTCCGGCATCACGAGGCTTGCCGAGTGATGCCGGACAGTGATCCCGAGGGACGGATTTTTCTATCCAACCCTCACAGCCATATAGGATTCTTTTTCTTGCATATGTTCCATTTCTATTGCGAATTTTTAATGCTGCTGTCACTTCGGTTACCGACGTCCGCCCTTTTGTGATGACACAACAGGAATGTTTAGTGACGTCACGCATGACGACGCCGCGCATGAGGTTGTAATCAACCAGTGCATTTGTCAAACACGCGATTATATTCGATTTTGGGTCGGAACTCCAGGGTCAGAACATAAATTTCTATCCCAGGGTAAAATCACGGATTTCCTTGTCTGGTGTGCAAGAAATATGGTTCTACAGCTACTGCCCATTAGATATTGTCCTCATAATCCAGCTCCATATCCGACGGGTCAGGCTCAAGGGTTAGACAATGATCCATTTTCCATTGCAGCAAGGGGACCCCGCTCAGATAAGAAGGGGCTCGGTTTGAGCCTGGAGACGCTCCATGTCTCTCAACCTACGCCTTGCGTGGTCCACCGCCTGCAAATCACTCTCTTATTTTAGGCTCCAAAATGACCTTTACAGTGTTGACGGGGACGTTAAACCTCAAATCAAACAAACAAATGACTCTTCAGATGCCTATTCGCATCCGAGCGCCTATATAACTTTGACATTCTTGAACCCCACTTTTACATAGAAAGACTGTGGTTTACAGGGGTAAACCTTGTTTTTTCTTATTTCTGCTCTAAAATATAGATTGTGGGTACTCGTTAGAACCGCCTGGTTCTAACGAGTACCCACAATCTATTGTCGAGGCGGTTCTAACGAGTACCCACAATCTATATTTTAGAGCACTCGAGATTGTGGGTACTCGTTAGAACCGCCTCGACGAGGCGGTTCTAACGAGTACCCACAATTTATATTTTAGAGCACTCGTTAGAACCGCCTCGACGAGGCGGTTCTAACGAGTGCCAACAATCTATATTTTAGAGCAGAACTAGTCGAGGCGGTTCTAACGAGTACTCACAATCTATATTTTCCTGCATAAATAAGAAAAATATCATAATTTTTCATCTTAAAATTTCATTTTTTTAGGTAAAATTTACAATGTATTGGTATAGGCGTGTTTTCGTAATGTATGTCTTTTTTCATGAACTGTTATAAACTCATTTGAAACAAATGACTTATAATATTAAAAGAAACATAGTACAACGATATCTTCTCGGTATTTTTATTTGTGTGACTAAAAGGCAAAAACAATTTTATTTTATACATAGCAGTGAAATCAATGCATATCTGAAACAAATAAAAGAGATATTTTCACAAATATAATTGATATTTTCACAGTGTGAAAATAACATGACCGTGTCATCTTCACAGTAGCAGCCCGCACTACTTTTCTCGCAAAACTTCATATGTAATCTATAAAACAATTCTGTAAAATACCTTGAAAAAGCATTTTTTGATGCTGTATTAAAAATGCGATCTGTTTATGGTCTGCAACTGACAGTTGTGACGTCATAGCCAAGTCAAAAATGTGATCCGATTGATCAATTACAGTAAGTGTCCTGAAATAGTATCAAATAAAAAGAAAATTTACTTTTTTTCGATAAATATCAAAACGGTAACATTTCGTGTGTTGAAAACATCAGAATTTTCAACACACTCGATGAAATATGTTTGGTATTCATCTAAAATAAGTAAATATCCTCTATTTATCAATAATTGAGCCCCGCCAAGCGAATTTGTGTCTTCGAACATTCCGTCATGTCAAATTTTAACTGCGCATGCCCAGCCATTCAGAGGGGCCAGGGATATGGCTTTCTGTCTGAAGGTTCCTCTTGATTCACTGCTTGTATGAGCGGGCAGCGAAGGTTCTGGCGAGACTGCGCGGATGCGCAGGCTCGCCTGAACCTTCGCTGCTCGCAGAGGCGATAAGTACCAAAATCGCTTGACGTGGCCCATATGACGTCGCGTCTGAGAGTCTAATAACGCCATGTAATAAATTCGATAATCCACTAGTGGATTAAATATGCAAGTTAGTTAGATACGCCCCGTAACGTTACATATTCGGTGTGCTTAACGACGCCGCGTTTGCTAATGGCGGGATATTGACATTTTTGTAAACAAATCGTGAATAAAATGAGTTTTAAATGTCATATGATAAATAGAATCTTGCATTCGTGCAAATGGTAATTGACTTAATCAAACTCGTTGAGGACAAGGGACAAAGTGCTCGGCAAAGCCTCGCTTTTTATCTTTTTTCCTCAACTCGTTTAATAAATTCAATAATACATGAACACTCATGTAAGATCCTCTATATACATCTTCTTAGTGGGCACATTGGCTGTGTACTTCCAAAGTCAGGGCACAGAAAAATGTAAAAGTTCATTACGATAACACATCCGTGTGATATAGTGCATTTTTCAAACTAATTTCCTAGGCTAATGGTCTAAAGGTACTTTTCTGTTGAAAATTTGTGATATTATCCTTATTTCTGCTCCAGACATAGGTTTTGAGTACTCGGTAGAACCGCCTCATTGAGGCGGTTCTAACGAGTACCCACAACCTATGTCTTGGAGCAGAAATAAGGAAAATAATGTTAACCCCCGTAAATCCCAGTTTTCTCTACATAAAGTGGAGTTTAGTGGGAGAGGGGTGGGGTCTTTATTTCAAAGACTTGTTCGCGGGATGTTGCAGGTTATTTAACAAAAATGTTCCTTGGGTGACCCGCTACCAAAATTGTCAAAATGATTTGTTTGTTCCGCTGAACAAATGGCCGCAAGAAATAAGAAAATAAAAAATACTACTACTATACTACTACTATACTACAACTACTAATCAAAGTACTGAAACTACTGAGGAAAATTGATTTATGAGGAAAAATTATTATATAACAATGTTAGTCGTAGAGCAAGCAGTTATCTAGATATTTTGTTGCTAACTTCCCATACGGCCCCCGCCCATATTGGCTTGAAGAAATATATGGGCTGCATGATGCTTCCACGCAGAGCTGAATCCGGCCCGCACACTAGTACTGGTAAACCGCTTAGAGGATCTAAGCCTGTCCAGGAACCGAGGTGCGAGGCGGACCGTCCATGCTAATAAACCCTATTGGTTTCATTGGGCGACAGGGCTTGAGACGTCATTTCATCTCAATGTCGGGTAAAAGTCCCACAAAATTGGAAGCAACGTCTCCAAAAAGACCTTTATAGTGTTGACGGGGACGTTAAACCACAAATCAAACAAACAAACAAAACTAACTTCCCATATCACAGGTCCTGGTGTTGAATGTCATTTGACGTGTCACCAGTATCAATTCTGATTCTGATTTGACAAGGTCCCAGAGGGTTAAAAAATTCGACAAAGAAAAAAAATGATTCATCGATTGTTTTGAGTTAAACGACAGGTCAACCCTAGTGGATCATTTTTGTCGCCTCCAAGAGAAAGGGGGAAAAGAGATAAAAGAGACGGTAGAGGAAATTTTTTTTTTTTACTTTTTGGTTTTGGTTTTACGGCCCTTCCAAGATTATTTCACTCATATCGAGCCGATCTTTAATCAGAGGTGGGCGAAAACCGGAGTACCCGGAGAAAAACCACCTGACCTTCCGTTACAGAACTTGGCGTCTCACTAGTAGAGGAGATGATTTGTTTGTTTGTTTGTTTGATTTGAGGTTTAACGTCCCCTTCGACACTGTAAAGGTCATTTTGGAGACGTTGCTTCCAATTTTGTGGCACTTTTACCCGACATTGAGAGGAAATGACATCTCAAGCCCTGCCACCCAATGAAACCGATAGGGTTTATAAGCATGGACGGGCCGACTCGCACCACTTTGCCTGGGCAGGCTTACATCCTCTAAGCAGTTTACCAGTACGCGTGTGCGGGTCGGTTTCAGCTCTGCGTAGAAGCATCATGCAGCCCATATATTTCTTCAAGCCCCGATGGGCGGGGGCGTTGAGGAGATGAAAGTGAGGGACAGAGGACAAAGAGAAAAATGAATGGAAGTGTAGAAACAGAAGAAATAACACCCCCAACCCACCAGCACACACACACTACCGTTACCTGCTGCAAGGACAGCAGGTGTTGCCCAACTGTAAGTCAATATTAGCTGGACTCACCAGTGACAAAAGATTGCCTCACTCAACTACCCCACGAAGAAAAAACGGAAGAAAGAAAGATAAAAGTGTCTGCCAATTTCTTCGTGGTCAAACCATACATTTCTAAATTAGCTCAGTACCCGCTAATAATCTTACAGCGGGCACATTGTGTCTTTGCAACGTCGCATCAACGTCGCAGTGATACGACGATGCACATACGTTGTGCAGCCGCTTGGAGCTATGTTCCTTCGGGCGTTGGGACATAAAAAGGAGAATAACTTTCCAAAAAAAAAAGGTCTTTTTTAAACCATTTGATTTAGACATTATAACCCTGACCAGACGCCGCGTTTACCCAAGGCGAATTAAAATATGTTTATTCCAACCTGTATGGAGTCCTAAAAACGTTAACCCATTAATGCCAATTGTTCCAATACTGGGACATTATAGATTAGAGGCCACAGAATGTTGATCGGTGTAAGCCCCCGCCCATAGGGGCTTGAAGAAATATATGGGCTGCATGATGCTTCCACGCAGAGATGAATCCGGCCCGCACACTAGTACTGGTAAACCGCTTAGAGGATCTAAGCCTGTCCAGGAACCGCGGTGCGAGGCGGACCGTCCATGCTAATAAACCCTATTGGTTTCATTGGGCGACAGGGCTTGAGTTGTCATTTTATCTCAATGTCGGGTAAAAGTCCCACAAAATTGGAAGCAACGTCTCCAAAATGACCTTTACAGTGTTGACGGGGACGTTAAACCTCAAATCAAACAAAAACAAACAATGTTGATCGGTGTCTTCACTATTTGCTAAAGTACGGAACACAGCTTGCAACACGTGTTTTGTAATTAGAGCTCTCGAAAGCAGGCGAATTGTAGGTCAGTAAAGGGTTGTTTAGTTGGTCACTGATAAGCTAACCCTTTTAACCCTGTAGACCGGTGCAGCTGCCGAGGTAGAAATACACTCTATCTATGCAAACCTTGCATATCCTGATAAGACGGCACGTAGCTAGAATGTCTCGCCAGAATCTACATGCACACCGTTTGTTTTCATGTCAGTGAACTAATCAAAAATCCCTTTCTATAAGAATTTATTTGAAGCGAGAAGAGTCCTGTTTAGAAACCCAGGAATGAAAGAGTAAAACATAAATATCATCGGAAAGCGCGTAGGAAAATAGTCCCAGAGTACTGTTTTCTTTTCAGAATTCGTCTTTCTGTGCAAATTTATATTCAATCCGTAAAAAACTGAACTATTTTGAAAGACGTTCCATGCCTGCAAAATAAATTTTCAAGAGTTTCTTTGGACTATTTTATGCAGCGAACGAACAGCGGAAGTGGAGTAACCGGTACCGGTAGTCGAAATATAATGACATAGAAACTTGATTTTAAAAATCAACTTTCAATAATAATAATAACAAGTTGGCTTCTTTAAAAAGAATCCAAAGGAAAGGTCTGCTGCTTTGTAGTCAGCAGAATGAACAGAGCATTATCACTAATTATAATAATAATAATAATAATAATAATAATAATAATAATAATAATAATAATAATAAACGTGCGTAATGTGTGTCTTTTGCAAACATGACCAACCATTAACAATTCGCTTTAGACCTTTAAATCAAGAATGATCAAATACTACTGTCATTTGGTGAATCGCTTTTATTTTTCAATAGCAGTGATACTTAAAACTAAAATTAGAAATTCTAAAGTTGTGTAATTCGCATTTCCAGTCTTAAAACTTCGTTTTAGCTGAAACCTCAAAATAAATCAGTGGTAGAAATGGCCACCATACCAATAGCTGCCATACTTCTTGCCAGCGAAAGGAAAATAAAACTAGAGATAATGACCAAGGGGTCATGGATATCATCGGCAGATGCAAATTAGTATTGCAGAGCACATTTTTTAAGTTTATGACCTTGATCTCAATCAAAGTTCAAAGTGTGCGATCTTGGCAGCAGAAGTCAAATCAGTTTTACTGTACTTTGTCAGCTGTCAAGTAATACCACATATCAAATTCCAATAACATAAAAGATACATAAACATGTAACATGAATATCATGCAAAGTTTTGTGACTGTTACCTTTACCTTCTGTGTCAGCTGCAGCAGCAGTCACATGACTGTAACTATAGATTATCTGCTGTAAATTATAACATATCCTACAAAACTCCAATGCAATAAACACGATGAATGGCAAAAGTTTACAATGACCATTCAAATTCTGCGACCATGACTTTCTGTCAGCAGCATCTGCAGCGGCCACATAACTGGAACAATACTGTATACGTATCTATTTAAAAGTAATACCCGTTTGGCATTATAAGTTCACACTGCAAAGTTAAAGGGAAAAAAATCTGGAAGTTACCAATATGGCTATATCCTAATTAGTGGCGCTTGACCCAGGAATGTTACTGACCCATGTTTAAGGCAAAGCCAAAGAAACACAATATACCAAATAAAATGTGTTGGACAAGCGAATAGCAAGATATTAGAATTAAAACAAAACTTTGAAGTTAAAGTGTTGATGGACGACCACGCGTTCTCACGAAACAGTCAATATGTGATTTTTAGTAGACGGGACAGATTGTTGTGTGTCACTTTTTGTGTGACAGCCACTTAAAAAGCTATTTGTTCTCATGAAATGGGTATTAAATTGATAGAATGTATGACGGAAAAACTGCAAGTGACTGTGCCGCAATAATTCTATAGAAACCAGTTAATTATAATTTCGTGGGCTCAGACAGACAGAAGGACAAATAGGCGGCAGTAAAAACAGCCACAGGACGAAAACTACATTCCGCTCAACATTCTTCTCATGCCGGGGGAAATTATCGAAATATTCCTAGCGGTTTGAAAGTTATATGTTCATTATCAGCTGGTGAAAAATTTGCCTCGGCGAGGCTATTTATATAAAAAATATTGCATTATACAAATTGGTTAGGTCTTGCCAATATAAATCTCCATGGAAAATTATTGAAATATACCTTGCGGATAATATCTAAAATCAGTTTGTTATTATTTTACACAGGAGAGGCTATCAATATCAAGAAGTTTGGCATTAAATAATAGATATTGTCAATATATATATATATAACTGCACAAACTGATCAAAATATTCCTTGCGGTTTGAAAGTTATAACGTCTATGTCAAATAGTGAAATGTTTGCCTCGGCGAGGCCAATTATAAAGAAATCAGGCATTAGACAAACTCATTTGTTTGATCTTGTCAATCTATCTGCATGCCAAAACTTAACAAAATAATCCTAGTTGTATGAAAGTCGGTTAGTGACACTTATGCTTGGGCCAGGCTTCCTGTGAAGAAATCAGGCATTATGATTAGGCCTAATTGGTCACTGATGAGGCCTAATTGGCCGAAACAGCTAGTCTGGCCCAGAAAACATGTACACGCCATATTTTTTTCAGTTCTGCGGTGTATTCCTTGCTTCCAAAGGATAACCCTTTCTAGAACATATTAGACGGTCCTGTCAATATACATCTGCTTGCCAAAACTTATCAAAATAAACGTTATATACCTCCAATCAGTTTATGAATAGTTTGCCTTGGCAATGCCATTTATATAAAGAAACCAGGCATTAAACTATATTGTTGACTAGGTCTTATCAATGTATATATGCTTGCCGAAAATTTTTATAATATCTCTAACGATTTGAAATTTATACGTCAGTGCCAGGTAGTGAAATATTGCCTCGGTGAGGCTATTTATAAAGAAATAAAGCATTAGACAATCTCACTGGTAAGGTCTTGTAAATATTTATCTGCATTCAGTTTCTGAAAATGTTGCCTCGGCCAGGTCAAAAAATCTGGCATTAGACTGCTGGTGTCGCTGTTGATGTTGTCTTGGAGCTGCCTTCTTGGTTCTGTCTGGGGCTGGACTGCGCGGATCCTAACGACAAGCGACATTGACACTCTGGTGCTGAAGGCCTGTGGTCACCTCAGGAATCCCATGAAGTCAGCATGACTTTAAGAAAGCCACAAGTGGCTATGGAAGTACATTTTCATAATCCAGATATGTTGTGATATCGATCTGGACTGCTCAAGAGCTGAACAGAGAATAATGATGATGATGCCACTGCGACGTTCGTTCGTTCGTTCAAGCTAGGGCATTTTACGTCAGCCATGGTCGAGCGGACAGAACTCCATAGCTCCACAGCGAGACGTAAGTTATGTGCTTCTGGGCTGCGAATCGCGACAGTTTGTCCAACAATAGTTAATCGCGTTGGACTGCCTGTGCCCTACCGAGTAAAGTGAAGCACTGCCAGTTTTTAAAATTTTGAATGCCAGTCTAAATTGAGCCCAAACTGTAGAGTAATCAGTGATAAATCGGCTGCAGATCGCGATTTCTCTACTGTGCTCGAGAGCAGAAAGTAGGTCAACGGTGCTCTCTTTTGGGGCCGCGCGATTTTGGCCATCGGACTTAAGCTGCAAATGAAGAAATCCTCTGCAAGTTTCCATACAGAAACGCTCGGCTAGTGGTCCAGGAAGAAGACTTGTCGCAAGAATAGAAGTGGAGGCGATGATCAGGAATCGATACAATTCACAGCTCCAAGTCTTATTCCCAACCAGCAGGCAGGATGAGTTCGTAATGATCCAGATGTTGGTACAAGCCCTCAGCATCTCCTACCGGTTTGGCAATGCAGAAGTGCTGCTTGTAGAACCACCAAGCTCCTGGGAGGAACTCATCGATCCGCGCATCCGATGACCTCGACTCGTACAAAATGCCGTTTTCTAAATGTGACTGTGGCCTAACTTGTACACGTACGTGCAACACACTATACCGTGCCTAGGCGCCCTCGTTAACTTAAAGAGCATTTAACAACAACTTAAGTCTGCCTGAGCAATCATATTTATTTACACGCACAGTACTTGTTACTTTTAATTATGAGTAGTGGTTTTCCATTACTGGATATCAGTATGTTACATGTAACTGCAGTGAAGTTGGGATTATTTACAGGGATTACATTAGTTTTCTTATTTTTTTTTTTTTTTTTTTGTTATAAAACGTAGGTCGTGTAACTCGTTTGAACGACGCTATCAAGGAACAATATATATATATATATATATATATATATATATATATATATATATATATATATATATATATATATATATATATATATATATATATATATATATATATATATGTACATGTATATTGGATCCGTGCCACCCATAAGAAAGATACGTTATTCCCAGCGGGCACATGACGTCTAGGCAACGTCGTACCAACGTCAATACAACGTCAATGCAACGTCATGTCGGTAAAACTGATTATACTGACACAGAAACTGTAGTTACTTTCAGCCCCAGCAATTAATTCGCTTAGGCTGATAAAACGCCTTTTTCTCGTTGGAGAAGAGGCGGCCGATTACTTTCTTTTCCGTTGCATTCTTACTGTGTATCAAATATTTGTTTTGCTCTTCCTGTTGGTGCCGTTGGTAACATGTTTTCTGTGATGTCGCCCTTTCTGGCCATCTTCATTAGTATTTCGCTTTTTCTCAGTTCAAATATATTGCAAAATCAGCGAGATGCATACGAAAAGGACGTTTCCAGACGGTTTAACAATTTCCGGAAGCTGGAATAAGGATACATTCAACTAAAGATATGTTGTGCCGCTTGCTAGCGTAGGGCAAGCTTTTTGTGAAACCTCATACTTGTAAATGGTGTAACTTTCATTTATGGTCATTTCGCCAAATAGACACACTAGATAGAAAAAATGAAGTATCCTGGCATATTTTTGACTGGTTCACATTGTTTCTTCACGTCGAATATGATTGCAATTAGCAAATCGTAGCGAGAAGTCTGTACTGGAGCGAAATGCTTCAAATTTCACATAAACACTGTGGAAAGGTCCGGACCTTTCCAATAAAAATCATTAAACGATATCTCTTCCTAGCCTAATGGTCCGATTTTAAAATAATTTCACAGAAATAATCAATCCTTGGGTGACCATTTACCAGCTTGAATTCCAAGAAAGTTTTACTCCGCTGAACAAAATGGTCACCAGGGCCAAAATTAGAAATACCTTTAAACGACTTCTCCTCCTCGTAGATAAATAATCCGATTTCAAAATATTTTCAAAGCAATACAGTAAAATTCCTATACTAAGACCACCTTTATGACTGTTCAAAGTGGTCTTTAAGACAACTTTTGAACAGTCCCAAAGTTGGTCTCCTACAAGAGCACACTGGATGTGGAAACACAAAGAAAATTACCTTAAATCTTCTAAATATGCTTATAAAAGCAAAATGTGTCTTAAGTTTATGGTTGTCTTAATAGCGGAATTCTACTGTATTCCTTTGGTGACCCGTAAATGGTCCTGCTGCACTGACATAGCTAAAAATAGAAAACATCCTGCTTGGTCATTGGCCAAATGTCAATCCAATTCACAGAAATGTTTCTCTTATACTTATTTTCTCTTGTACTGATTAAATGGTTTGGCTGAGCTAATGTCCTGTTCCATTGAAATATTCCATGCACCGCACCCTTTTGCGGCCCCCGCCCATCGGGGCTTGAAGAATTAGATAGGCTGCATGCTTGATGCTTCCACCCAGAGCTGAAACCGACCGCACGCGAGTACTGGTAAACCACTTGGAGGATCTAAGCCTGCCCAGGCAAAGCGGTGCGAGTCGGCCCGTCCGTGCTAATAACCCTGTTGGTTTCATTGGGCGGCAGGGCTTGAGATGTCATTTCATCTCAAGGTCGAGTAAAAGTCCCACAAAATTGGAAGCAACGTCTCCAAAATGACCTTTACAGTGTTGACGGGGACGTTAAACCACAAATCAAACAAAACAAGTACCGCACCCTTCCCCTTCAGAGGATCAATCATGGTACACAAGGGAGAGTAGTAGAACTGGTTGACCTCAAAAGAATTTTCTTTGTTGCTTCCCTTGTGACCGTCTCTTATGCAACACTCTTTCTGAATCGACTTCAACTCTGAGAAGCTACTTGTGCTTATTTACTTCGGGTCGATTGATAATTGAGCCCCGCCAAGCGAATTTGTGTCTTCGAGCATTCCGTCATGACAAATTTTAACTGCGCATGTCCAGCCATTCAGAGGGGCCAGGGATATGGCTTTCTGTCTGAAGGTTCCTCTTGATTCACTGGTTGTATGAGCGAGCAGCGAAGGTTCTGGCGAGACTGCGCGGATGCGCAGGCTCGCCTGAACCTTCGCTGCTCGCATAGGCGATAAGTACCAAAATCGCTTGACGGGGCCCAAATGATAAAACCGTAACTATAAATATTAGGAGCTTCTAAATAGATATAACTGTAATGGTGATTGCTAAAATTGCTAAAATGGGTTAGCTCCACTGAAACAAAATGTCCACCAGACTGCAGAGCTAAAATAGAAACAAAACTTCAAAGACCATCTTCTCCTAGGCCAATGGCTCAATTTTTAAATAACTTCACAAAAATGTTCCTTGGTTGACCCTCTACCAAAAGTGCTAAAGTGGTTCTGCTCCACTGTACAAAATGGCAGTCAGAGCTAAATATAGAAAACCCTATTAACAACCATTTCATTACATCATAACTCAGGTGAGCGATTTAGGTCCATAATGGACCTCTTGTTTAGTTGTTTTCTTTCAATGTCATTTCCTCATTTAAAAGGCGTAATATTAGTTTCTGTTTTGGCATATGGTACACCTCCAAAAAAAAATGATTCGACGTTGTCGTAACAATATGTTGCAACTAATTACGTGTGCCGCGCTGATCCAAAATGACGGGAAAGATTATAAGAACCTTATAAAAATATGGGTGAGAGGGGAAGATGGAAACATCCGTCCCAAGGGTCAGGATTCTTTTTCTTGCATACCTTCCATGCTGCAGTCCTTTCGGTTACCGATGTCCGCCATATTGTGATGACACAACAGGAATGTTTTGTGACGTCAAGTATATTGTGATGACACAACAGGAATGTTTTGTTAGGTCAAGTATATTGTGATGACACAACAGGAATGTTTTGTGACGTCACGTAACAACATTAACGACGGTGCATACGAGGTCGTATTCAACGAGTGCATTTTATCAAACACGCGAGAATATTCGATTTTTGGCAAGAACGCAAGGGTTAGAACAGAATTTCTATCCCAAGCTCAACTATGGATTTCCCATCTGGTGTGCAAGAATACCTTACATGGGTGTGAGAGTGGATGGAAAAATCGTTCCGAGGGTAACTGTACGGCCTCACGAGGCTTGCCGAGTGATGCTGGACAGTGATCCCGAAGGACGGATTTTTCTATCCACCCCTCACACCCATGTAGGATTCTTTTTCTTGCATACCTTCCATTTCTGAGCGTGGGTATTTAATACTGCAGTCACTTCTGTTGCCGACGGCCGCCATATTGTTATGACACTACAGTGATGTTTAGTGAAGTCACGTAACGTGGTATCAACCTTAGCGACCGCGCATATGAGGTCGTATTCAACCAATGCATTTATCAAACCCGCGAGAATATTCAATTTTGGGTAAGAACACCAGGGTTAGAATAGAATTTCTATCGCAAGCTAAATCCAAGGCGCACCTTATCTTGTGTGCAAGGAAAAAAAAAGTTTTTTTTTTTTTTTTTTTTTTTTTTCAGTTTATCTCCATAACAAAGGCGTTGACGCCATATTTTTATTCGCTTTTTCAGTTCTGATTCTTACGACCTTGGTGCTGTCAATATATTAATAACTTATTATCGACTTGTTTTCTTTTTATTTTACAAAAACTGTAATTTTTCCCCATTTTTAAAAAAATGCGTGAAATTAATTTTGCATAAAAATAGAACCATAACTGACACCGAAAACAATTGTTCTACAAAGAAATTACTTGTTATTGCAAGAATGTTTCGCTGAAAAACTGGAATAAGCATACTGAATTCTACAATTTGTGAAAATGTAGGATTTGGCATATAGGCGGCGCTTCGATATGTCGGAACTTCGGTGACTGAGATATGAAAGACGCCATTATCGTAACTTTATTTTCTTCCTTTAACAATCCCTGTGAGGTCAGCAGTAACAGTTGCAAGCATGGTGTCATCTTCTGCAGTGTGGGTGCCGTGCTGCTGGTTGTCATTCTGTTGGAGACATATGACGTAATTGTGGCGTCACATTCACATCCACACAACGTCATGGCGTTTATGCAACATTCCATCTACGTCGGTGCAACTGTTACGAGATGGAATAGGAAACCTCTCTGGTGCTTATGCACATCTAAATTATTTTAGTAGATATATGGTAGGGCGGTGCGAGTGAAATATTTTAGGTGAAATATGGTACGCAAACTGTGCGGCTCCATGAACAAGTCATGCACATATCATACGATGTATGCATGAGTGGTTTATAGAGAGCTGTTTTTACAATACAGGGGGCCGCTAAAAGGCCGAGTCCTATAGAATTTGCCTAAAAATCGCCAACCGCCAAATTGTGCCATATATGATTTTTATTCCCGTCACGTGTTGTGTGGGTGTTCGTTTTGACAGGAGTCATGTCATTGATTATAGGGTCGTTTCATCAATTTTTCATATGGGAAATATACTATTTGAACGCAAATCCATTATCTACTCGATTTTTGCTATCTGGCTTTGTTTGTGGCCGGTATCTCCACCTCGCCACGAATTGAGCAAGGTAATATGAGTAGGCATGATTTTCCGGTAGTATTCATAGATATATAAACCCTGAAAAAAGCGGACACTTTAGCAGCAGGTCAAGTTGTAAGAGTGAACACAACATTGTGACGGGGAAATAGAAAGTATATTGAAAGGTATGTTAAATCTATGTTTAGTATTATTTTTGTATGAACATGCTTGTAGGTTTTGGAGGGGTTTACTTCTAGTATACCCCAACTTTCTGAAGCCTATTCTGAATTCACTGTTGTGGCCTGTAGTGATTAGGCTACTAGCTTTGCCAGCTAGACGTCGCAGAATTGATCCCAGGCTTCTCCAGTAGTAGAATGAGTCTTTCTAAGTGAGGTCCTGTCTCATGCTGACCCTAGATGTTGGTGAGACGTAAAGTTTGGACACCCGCTCATTCTGGATTCATTTAGGCTTTTAGACCCCTTTTGTAGAATGTAATTAATAAACGCCGGGTCACTTGTTTGATCCATGACTTTTGACTAGCTGTGGTTAGAAAACCGTGGTTCCGTCCCAATATGATATTAGGTGTAGAGGGGACGTAAACTTAAGACGGGTTTAACCATATCTTCATCATCAGGGCAAACTCTTACAAGAGCCTGTTGGGTTTATCCGTGATGATGAACCGTAATGAATTTTATTTTACAAGCATGTTCACGTTGATTAGAAATAATTTTGTTCAAGAAGAATTACGAGTTCATTTTGTAATGATGCCGTTTTTGTCTGATAACTCAGTTTGTGCATGTATGTACATATAAAGAACGTGATGATGATAAGTGGGAGTATTTGGTCGCCACACGTCATAACGGCCTGAGCGGCGGGGATGACGTCAGCTGCGTCATCGGCGTCGCGAGGACGGTTGTGACGGGGTGCCTACCAAATAGAGAGAATTTACGGCAAACAGTGTTGGCCCTTATGAGACACTAACAAATGTTGTGGATTATAGATGAAAATCTTCTGTTGTAGTTTCTATCTGTTATTAATGTATTGAATTTGTGAATAGCTATATTTGTGAGCCGTGTCGCGGAGAAGGATATGAAATAGAGATTGTTATGTTTCCTGTAATTGGCAGCTGACCAGGTAGCGCAAAGGCGTGGTCTGTTCAATTGCCTCTTACTTGTGATAATGTAGTGAGCACAAATTTGATGAGTATTATGCTCAGTAGTAGTGAGCATTAATTGATTTCTGTAGTGCTCAGTAAGGAAACACGAACTTTGAGTATTATTGTGTCAAGCGCTGGGTGCTGATAAATTGATGCACAGTCAAGTTGAGTTCTGCTGTACGGTTATTTGTCGCATGCACTAATCAGCCTGTATGTCTGGTCGGCGCATGCGCAATAACGGTATATGCATGAACATATTCTCACTTCTCCGGGAGGGAAATCATGATATAGCATGTATGTTTTGTGACTCGTTTCTAGTCCCGTTATCGTAATTTGCAGGCACAACAATGTGTGACCTGCTGCTCCCTGCTTCATAGCAGCAGGTACTGGTACGACGCTAGGCGTTAGGGTCCAGCAAGGGCGGACAGACCGCCGTAATCAGCGCCTACCAGGGTAGAAGCAGAATCTAAATCATTGTTCG
Organism: Lucinisca nassula; assembly: GCA_963580285.1. Classification (NCBI taxonomy): domain Eukaryota; kingdom Metazoa; phylum Mollusca; class Bivalvia; order Lucinida; family Lucinidae; genus Lucinisca; species Lucinisca nassula. The sequence goes on from OY757022.1 coordinate 22,274,950, forward strand.
TTGTAAACAAATGTGAGACCATGGAAGAGGTCAACTTACCTGCAGGTTATTTGGACGATCGCTAAACCCCTGATCGGCAAACGTGATCGCTAAACCTAGGATTATCAACTATGTTGATAGACTAGTTCTGCTAGTTCGCGAGAGGAAGTTTCACGCGAGTGGGGGATTCACCCTAAGTTATAAACTGGCCAGTCGCTTTGTGTTGTTTCTTTTTTTTTGTTTTTGTTGTTGTTTTTGTTGTTTGCTTCTGTAGGTATTCACGTCACCCGTTCCGAGCACAGAACAGTGTTTTGCCTTCGGAGCGGACGTCGTGAGTTGGCTACAGAAGCAACAAATTGTGATGTTTTGTGTTAGTAAGTGTTGTATGTAGATACTGTAAATAATTCATGTCATTTATTTAACATCTTTCTTGTGCCTTACCCCACAGCTGCCCGTACACCTGTCAGAGATCACGCTCGGTTGTCTTGTCAGCATGGGGGTTTGCGGGACGCCGTAAACCCACATGTAACATTTGGTGTCAGTGAAGTGAGGATTTGATCTCTGGCTGGTGTTCCCGGCTGTGGAACAGCACATTGATACTCTGAATCATCAACTTTAAAAAAAAAAAAAAAAATGCATTGACAGCCACATTTAGAAATTAACTTTAATCTTCCTTCCTGCGTTGATGAAGTGCGAAACCCATGTATTCAACTGAATGGATACTGACAAGTCGATAATTTCTGAGCAGGAAGGCAAGGCAAACCCCACTTTTTCTTGGTAACGAAAAATTTAAGTAGACCCCACTTAATTGTGTTACCTGACATTCTACTAAGTTAAATTGGAGCTACTAATTGATCTTACCCACACATGGTTCTGACGTAGTGACGTTAACAATTTACTGACGTTGACATAACGGTAGCGTTAATATTTACGCTGTGGCTTGAGGTTAGGTATGACGTAATAGAAACATTAATGGTGACTTGTTATGATCGGAGTTCTGTAATGTGATGAAAATTCGGATTGTAGCATTTTACTGTAAACGTCGTCAGTTTATGACGTCATATTAGACTACCAGTACGCAGCGTCATACTTTGCTGAAAGCATTTGACATTTCAAATCGCGTGTGCTTTAATAACTAACGTTTTAGTTAGATTAACGCGTATAACACATATCTTAACGTTTTAGTTAAGCCCATTCAATCATCACTGATCATAACTGATCAGTTATGATCAGTTTATAGTGGTTTTGATAGTAACGTGAGATTTACGTTATCAATAATGGAGCGTTTAATGCAAATGGGAAAGGACTTAGGTTATGAGGGGAAGGAGTTACAAGGTTTTGTTAAGGAGCAGCAAGACATTGCGCGGGCAGAAAGGCAAGAGCAAAGGGATTTAGAAGGGTTAAGGTCTGAAGAAAAGGAAAAGGAAAGGGCAGAAAAAGAAAAGGAAAGGGTACATGAACTAGCTAAGTTAGAGGAAAAGGAAAAGGAAAGGGCTGAAAAAGAAAAGGAAAGGGCACATGAACTAGCTATGTTGAATGTTAATAAGGAACTTGAAATGGCACGCATTAAGACTGAAAGGGAGGCAAAAGAGATTAGTGAGGCCCATTTAGAACAAATAAAACATGGGTTTGAGCTACAGCACCAAGAATTAAGGAATCAGTTAGAAATGCAGAGAGCGAAGCTCGAGCTAGAATTTGAAAAGCAAAAAGCTGAGAAGGTGGCGCATGCCCGGGATCCTAAGTTACCTTATTTTGAAGAGGGTAAAGATAAAATGGATAGTTATTTATCTAGGTTTGAGAAATATGCTACGGCTAATAAATGGGATAAGAGTGTTTGGGCCGCGTATTTAAGTGCATTGCTCAAAGGGTGCGCACTTGATGTATATGACCGGTTGTCAAATGAGGATGCGGCGGATTATGAAAAGTTAAAGGACGCTTTATTAAAGAATTTTGACATGACAGAGCGCGGATTTAGGAAACAGTTTCGTTATAGTAGGCCCGAGAAATCAGAAACGTTCATACAGTTCAGTAGTAGACTGAGAAGTTATTTAGAAAAATGGCTTAATATGGCAAAGATAGAAAAATCTTTTCCGGCTGTCTGTGATTTCATGGCAAGGGATCAGTTCCTGGAGTCATGTAATAGAGAACTGTATGTACATCTGAAGCCAAAACAGTTTGGTAATTTAGATGAAATGGCTAGGGGGGGGGGGCAGATTTGTTTGCAGAAGCGCGCGGGGGCGTATATAGTTGCATTAATAAGGGGCAACGCGATAATAGAGGCGCAGCGCAGGGGAAACAGGACAAAGTTGACTCGAACAAACCGAGTGGTAGACCGGATATCAAGTGTAGCATATGCGGTAAGGGGCATTTAACAATTAAATGTTTTAAGAACCCCGACAGGAAACAATTGTATAGCGCAGAGGTAGGAGCAACTGGAGTTGGGGATAGCGGTGTTAAGGAAAATTCTAACACGCGCGTAGAGGCTCAAGGTTCTCAGGTTAAGAATGAGAATACGCAGAATGTAGGTCGTGGTTATACACGTGGTCGTGGTAATTTTAGAGGGTCTTTTCGCGGACGCGGTAAAAATAATAGCACACCACGTGGTGCAGCACACCAAGTTAGTTTTTGTCAGACGGAAGTAACTAGGAAAGGTGATGAGATTGGAAGTATTTTTGAAAATAAGGTTGGTGATCCTTTGATTTCGGATAGGGAGGAGTGTAGTAAGGAAACTAGGGAAGGTGTCTGTTACTTCTTAAAGGCAAGGTTACCGACGGCACAAGGATTGGTTAATAATAAAAAGGTGGTTGTATTAAGAGATACTGGGTGTACAGGCTGTGTCGTTCGGAGAAGTTTGGTTTCGGATAGTCAGTTAATAGGGAAGGAATCAAATGTTACGTTGATTGATGAATCCACACAAAGGTATCCTTTGGCAATAATTGACATTGATTGTCCTTTTTTCACTGGGAAAACTGAAGCTTTGTGTATGGATGATACGTTGTACGATTTGGTTATCGGTAACATTGATGGATCAAAACTTCCTGATATGTCTCATTTCTCAGCTGCGGCTGTAACTAGGTCTCAAACTAGGCAGGATGAGAAGCCTTACAGAAAACTTAAGGTTCCCGATCAGATCATTAACGATAACAAGGAGGCTTTCAAGCAAGCTCAGGTTGATGATCCAACTTTGGAAAACATCAGGAAAAGGGTTGTATCTGGGAACAAGACTCTGAGTCGTGGTTTAACCGAGGTGAAACTAGGTTTATTGAGAAAAAAGGTTTGGCATATAGGGAGTTCACCAAGGGTAACAAAGTCTCTTTCCAACTTGTGGTCCCTCAAAGTTTTCGAGGAAAGGTGTTGAAACTGGCTCATGAAACGCTTATGTCTGGACATATGGGTATTAGGAAGACATTGGATAGAGTTGTAACTGAGTTTTACTGGCCCTTCAGAAAGGTCGGGTCACTAAAGTACCTATAGGTAAAATGCCATTGATTGATACGCCATTTAAGAGGGTGGCAGTGGACATAGTTGGTCCAATTGAGCCTCGATCTGATAGGAAATCTCGGTATATTTTAACCATGATAGATTATGCGACAAGGTATCCAGAGGCGATAGCTTTACCGAGTATTGAGACGGAACGTATCGCGGAAGCGCTTATTGAAATGTTTAGTAGGGTTGGCATTCCTGATGAAATGTTGACTGATTGTGGATCACAGTTTACTGCTGAGGTAATGAAGGAAGTCAGCAGACTTCTTTCTCTTCAACAGTTAACGTGTAGTCCGAGACACCCAATTTGCAACGGACTGATAGAGCGTTTCCACGCTACGTTAAAGCAGATGTTACGTCGCATGTGTGCTGAACGTCCAAAAGATTGGGATAAATATCTTCCAGCTTTATTATTTGCGGTAAGGGAAGTCCCACAAGAGTCTTTAGGATACTCCCCTTTTGAGTTGTTATATGGACGTAACGTCAGAGGTCCAATGGCAATATTAAGAGAATTATGGGCTGAAGAGGTACGCGATGAGCAAGTTCTTTCGACGTATCAATACGTTATTGAGCTTAGGGAACGGTTAGAGCAGACATGCAAATTAGCGCGTGATAATTTAAAGAAGGTTCAGATTAAGCAGAAAGCTTATTATGATAAAGGCGCGAGGTCGCGTAAATTTGACGTCGGCGACAAAGTACTTTTGTTGCTACCGACAGACAGTAATAAATTATTGCTTCAATGGAAAGGTCCTTATGAAGTGGTTGAGGTAGTGAACAGAATGGATTATAAGATTGACGTCAATGGAAATGTTAACACATATCACGCTAACATACTGAAGCAATATGTGGAACGTCAAAATGTGACGTCACATTGCTTGCTTTCTGTAGAGTCCACTCCGTCAACTGAAAATGATGACGTTGACGAATTCTCATTGGAAGATTGCGCTTTTCCTACTGCAAAGCAACCAGAGACGTTTAAGGACGTCAATATTTCAGAAATGTTAACGCAGGATCAGCGTAAAGAAATACAGACGTTGATAAAAGAATACCCGGACGTACTGTCCAGTGTACCAGGACGAACTGACCAAATAGAACACGACATAAAGTTGCTGACGACGGAACCAGTGAGGTCAAAAGGTTATGCCATACCATATAAAGTACGGGATGTAATGGAAAAGGAAATTCAAGATATGTTAGATTTAGGAGTTATTGAGCCATCAATATCTCCATACTCATCCCCTGTAGTACTTGTCCCTAAAAAAGATGGTTCGGTGCGGTTCTGCATTGACTTCCGTAAACTTAATAAGGTGACGGAGTTCGATGCAGAACCAATGCCAAATATGGAGGAGGTTATAAATAGAATGTCGGGGCACAAATACTTTAGCAAATTAGATTTGTCAAAAGGTTATTGGCAGGTAAAAATGACGTCTAAGGCAAAACCCCTAACTGCGTTCGAAACCCCCAAAGGCTTGTTTCAATTCAAAACTATGCCCTTCGGTTTGGTAAACTCAGGAGCAACATTTTGCAGGTTGATGAGAAAGATTCTGTCCGAACTTTCTAACGTTGATAGCTTCGTCGATGATATGTGGATCTTTACCGAAACTTGGAAAGACCACTTGACGTCATTACGTGAAGTTTTGGATAGACTTAGGACAGCCAAGTTGACGGCAAAACCTTCCAAGTGTATGATTGGGTATAGCAGTATCGAATGTCTTGGTCACAGTGTAGCTGCTCAGTCAGTTAGACCGCAAGAAGACAAGATACAAGCTATAAAGGATGCTCCTCGACCTTCTACTAAGAGACAAATAAAGTCATTTCTTGGGTTGGCTGGTTTCTACCGCCGTTTCATTCCAAATTTCTCATCTATCGCTTCCCCTTTGACAGATTTAACTAAGAAAAGTAGACCAAACAAGATCACAGACTGGCAGGACCATCATGAAAAGGCTTTTCAGACCCTGAAGAATAGACTCACGTCTAGTCCTATTCTTCGTCTTCCTATCTTTCATGATGGGAATCCGTTCATACTCCGGACGGACGCTTCTGATGTTGGTATAGGAGCCGTTTTGCTCCAAGAATTTGAAGGGGAAGGACGACTTCCCATTGCTTATGCCAGCAAGAAACTTTTGCCTCGTGAGAAAAACTATTCTGTAATAGAGAAGGAATGTTTGGCTATTATCTGGGGTGTTGAGAAATATCGCAAGTATCTTTACGGAGTAGAATTCCTGCTTGAGACAGACCACAAGCCCTTGTCTTATATGCAAACAGCAAAAGTTCTCAATCCTCGAATTATGCGTTGGGCAATGAAACTACAGCCGTATAGATTTCGGATTGTTGCAATTCGGGGCCAAGAAAATTTGGGGGCAGACTACCTTAGTAGGTAATTCTTCGCACGGTTGTTGTGTAAATAGCTGTCTTGTTTAGATAGGTTCATCCTATTCCATCTCTATTCACCAAGAAAAAACATTTCTGATTGTTTTTTCTCCAAAAGGGGAAACCTTTGTTACGAGATGGAATAGGAAACCTCTCTGGTGCTTATGCACATCTAAATTATTTTAGTAGATATATGGTAGGGCGGTGCGAGTGAAATATTTTAGGTGAAATATGGTACGCAAACTGTGCGGCTCCATGAACAAGTCATGCACATATCATACGATGTATGCATGAGTGGTTTATAGAGAGCTGTTTTTACAATACAGGGGGCCGCTAAAAGGCCGAGTCCTATAGAATTTGCCTAAAAATCGCCAACCGCCAAATTGTGCCATATATGATTTTTATTCCCGTCACGTGTTGTGTGGGTGTTCGTTTTGACAGGAGTCATGTCATTGATTATAGGGTCGTTTCATCAATTTTTCATATGGGAAATATACTATTTGAACGCAAATCCATTATCTACTCGATTTTTGCTATCTGGCTTTGTTTGTGGCCGGTATCTCCACCTCGCCACGAATTGAGCAAGGTAATATGAGTAGGCATGATTTTCCGGTAGTATTCATAGATATATAAACCCTGAAAAAAGCGGACACTTTAGCAGCAGGTCAAGTTGTAAGAGTGAACACAACATTGTGACGGGGAAATAGAAAGTATATTGAAAGGTATGTAAAATCTATGTTTAGTATTATTTTTGTATGAACATGCTTGTAGGTTTTGGAGGGGTTTACTTCTAGTATACCCCAACTTTCTGAAGCCTATTCTGAATTCACTGTTGTGGCCTGTAGTGATTAGGCTACTAGCTTTGCCAGCTAGACGTCGCAGAATTGATCCCAGGCTTCTCCAGTAGTAGAATGAGTCTTTCTAAGTGAGGTCCTGTCTCATGCTGACCCTAGATGTTGGTGAGACGTAAAGTTTGGACACCCGCTCATTCTGGATTCATTTAGGCTTTTAGACCCCTTTTGTAGAATGTAATTAATAAACGCCGGGTCACTTGTTTGATCCATGACTTTTGACTAGCTGTGGTTAGAAAACCGTGGTTCCGTCCCAATATGATATTAGGTGTAGAGGGGACGTAAACTTAAGACGGGTTTAACCATATCTTCATCATCAGGGCAAACTCTTACAAGAGCCTGTTGGGTTTATCCGTGATGATGAACCGTAATGAATTTTATTTTACAAGCATGTTCACGTTGATTAGAAATAATTTTGTTCAAGAAGAATTACGAGTTCATTTTGTAATGATGCCGTTTTTATCTGATAACTCAGTTTGTGCATGTATGTACATATAAAGAACGTGATGATGATAAGTGGGAGTATTTGGTCGCCACACGTCATAACGGCCTGAGCGGCGGGGATGACGTCAGCTGCGTCATCGGCGTCGCGAGGACGGTTGTGACGGGGTGCCTACCAAATAGAGAGAATTTACGGCAAACAGTGTTGGCCCTTATGAGACACTAACAAATGTTGTGGATTATAGATGAAAATCTTCTGTTGTAGTTTCTATCTGTTATTAATGTATTGAATTTGTGAATAGCTATATTTGTGAGCCGTGTCGCGGAGAAGGATATGAAATAGAGATTGTTATGTTTCCAGTAATTGGCAGCTGACCAGGTAGCGCAAAGGCGTGGTCTGTTCAATTGCCTCTTACTTGTGATAATGTAGTGAGCACAAATTTGATGAGTATTATGCTCAGTAGTAGTGAGCATTAATTGATTTCTGTAGTGCTCAGTAAGGAAACATGAACTTTGAGTATTATTGTGTCAAGCGCTGGGTGCTGATAATTTGATGCACAGTCAAGTTGAGTTCTGCTGTACGGTTATTTGTCGCATGCACTAATCAGCCTGTATGTCTGGTCGGCGCATGCGCAATAACGGTATATGCATGAACATATTCTCACTTCTCCGGGAGGGGGATCATGATATAGCATGTATGTTTTGTGACTCGTTTCTAGTCCCGTTATCGTAATTTGCAGGCACAACAATGTGTGACCTGCTGCTCCCTGCTTCATAGCAGCAGGTACTGGTGCGACGCTAGGCGTTAGGGTCCAGCAAGGGCGGACAGACCGCCGTAATCAGCGCCTACCAGGGTAGAAGCAGAATCTAAATCATTGTTCGTTGTAAACAAATGTGAGACCATGGAAGAGGTCAACTTACCTGCAGGTTATTTGGACGATCGCTAAATCCCTGATCGGCAAACGTGATCGCTAAACCTAGGATTATCAACTATGTTGATAGACTAGTTCTGCTAGTTCGCGAGAGGAAGTTTCACGCGAGTGGGGGATTCACCCTAAGTTATAAACTGGCCAGTCGCGTCTTGTGTTGTTTCTTTTTTTTGTTTTTGTTGTTGTTTTTGTTGTTTGCTTCTGTAGGTATTCACGTCACCCGTTCCGAGCACAGAACAGTGTTTTGCCTTCGGAGCGGACGTCGTGAGTTGGCTACAGAAGCAACAAATTGTGATGTTTTGTGTTAGTAAGTGTTGTATGTAGATACTGTAAATAATTCATGTCATTTATTTAACATCTTTCTTGTGCCTTACCCCACAGCTGCCCGTACACCTGCCAGAGATCACGCTCGGTTGTCTTGTCAGCATGGGGGTTTGCGGGACGCCGTAAACCCACATGTAACATTTGGTGTCAGTGAAGTGAGGATTTGATCTCTGGCTGGTGTTCCCGGCTGTGGAACAGCACATTGATACTCTGAATCATCAACTTTAAAAAAAAAAAAAAAAAAATGCATTGACAGCCACATTTAGAAATTAACTTTAATCTTCCTTCCTGCGTTGATGAAGTGCGAAACCCATGTATTCAACTGAATGGATACTGACAAGTCGATAATTTCTGAGCAGGAAGGCAAGGCAAACCCCACTTTTTCTTGGTAACGAAAAATTTAAGTAGACCCCACTTAATTGTGTTACCTGACATTCTACTAAGTTAAATTGGAGCTACTAATTGATCTTACCCACACATGGTTCTGACGTAGTGACGTTAACAATTTACTGACGTTGACATAACGGTAGCGTTAATATTTACGCTGTGGCTTGAGGTTAGGTATGACGTAATAGAAACATTAATGGTGACTTGTTATGATCGGAGTTTTGTAATGTGATGAAACTTCGGATTGTAGCATTTTACTGTAAACGTCGTCAGTTTATGACGTCATATTAGACTACCAGTACGCAGCGTCATACTTTGCTGAAAGCATTTGACATTTCAAATCGCGTGTGCTTTAATAACTAACGTTTTAGTTAGATTAACGCGTATAACACATATCTTAACGTTTTAGTTAAGCCCATTCAATCATCACTGATCATAACTGATCAGTTTATAGTGGTTTTGATAGTAACGTGAGATTTACGTTATCAATAATGGAGCGTTTAATGCAAATGGGAAAGGACTTAGGTTATGAGGGGAAGGAGTTACAAGGTTTTGTTAAGGAGCAGCAAGATATTGAGCGGGCAGAAAGGCAAGAGCAAAGGGATTTAGAAGGGTTAAGGTCTGGAGAAAAGGAAAAGGAAAGGGCAGAAAAAGAAAATGAAAGGGTACATGAACTAGCTAAGTTAGAGGAAAAGGAAAAGGAAAGGGCTGAAAAAGAAAAGGAAAGGGCACATGAACTAGCTATGTTGAATGTTAATAAGGAACTTGAAATGGCACGCATTAAGACTGAAAGGGAGGCAAAAGAGATTAGTGAGGCCCATTTAGAACAAATAAAACATGGGTTTGAGCTACAGCACCAAGAATTAAGGAATCAGTTAGAAATGCAGAGAGCGAAGCTCGAGCTAGAATTTGAAAAGCAAAAAGCTGAGAAGGTGGCGCATGCCCGGGATCCTAAGTTACCTTATTTTGAAGAGGGTAAAGATAAAATGGAGAGTTATTTATCTAGGTTTGAGAAATATGCTACGGCTAATAAATGGGATAAGAGTGTTTGGACCGCGTATTTAAGTGCATTGCTCAAAGGGCGCGCACTTGATGTATATGACCGGTTGTCAAATGAGGATGCGGCGGATTATGAAAAGTTAAAGGACGCTTTATTAAAGAATTTTGACATGACAGAGCGCGGATTTAGGAAAAAGTTTCGTTATAGTAGGCCCGAGAAATCAGAAACGTTCATACAGTTCAGTAGTAGACTGAGAAGTTATTTAGAAAAATGGCTTAATATGGCAAAGATAGAAAAATCTTTTGCGGCTGTCTGTGATTTCATGGCAAGGGATCAGTTCCTGGAGTCATGTAATAGAGAACTGTATGTACATCTGAAGCCAAAACAGCTTGGTAATTTAGATGAAATGGCTAGGGGGGCAGATTTGTTTGCAGAAGCGCGCGGGGGCGTATATAGTTGCATTAATAAGGGGCAACGCGATAATAGAGGCGCAGCGCAGGGGAAACAGTACAAAGTTGACTCGAACAAACCGAGTGGTAGACCGGATATCAAGTGTAGCATATGCGGTAAGGGGCATTTAACAATTAAATGTTTTAAGAACCCCGACAGGAAACAATTGTATAGCGCAGAGGTAGGAGCAACTGGAGTTGGGGATAGCGGTGTTAAGGAAAATTCTAACACGCGCGTAGAGGCTCAAGGTTCTCAGGTTAAGAATGAGAATACGCAGAATGTAGGTCGTGGTTATACACGTGGTCGTGGTAATTTTAGAGGGTCTTTTCGCGGACGCGGTAAAAATAATAGCACACCACGTGGTGCAGCACACCAAGTTAGTTTTTGTCAGACGGAAGTAACTAGGAAAGGTGATGAGATTGGAAGTATTTTTGAAAATAAGGTTGGTGATCCTTTGATTTCGGATAGGGAGGAGTGTAGTAAGGAAACTAGGGAAGGTGTCTGTTACTTCTTAAAGGCAAGGTTACCGACGGCACAAGGATTGGTTAATAATAAAAAGGTGGTTGTATTAAGAGATACTGGGTGTACAGGCTGTGTCGTTCGGAGAAGTTTGGTTTCGGATAGTCAGTTAATAGGGAAGGAATCAAATGTTACGTTGATTGATGAATCCACACAAAGGTATCCTTTGGCAATAATTGACATTGATTGTCCTTTTTTCACTGGGAAAACTGAAGCTTTGTGTATGGATGATACGTTGTACGATTTGGTTATCGGTAACATTGATGGATCAAAACTTCCTGATATGTCTCATTTCTCAGCTGCGGCTGTAACTAGGTCTCAAACTAGGCAGGATGAGAAGCCTTACAGAAAACTTAAGGTTCCCGATCAGATCATTAACGATAACAAGGAGGCTTTCAAGCAAGCTCAGGTTGATGATCCAACTTTGGAAAACATAAGTAAAAGGGTTGTATCTGGGAACAAGACTCTGAGTCGTGGTTTAAACCGAGGTGAAACTAGGTTTATTGAGAAAAAAGGTTCGGCATATAGGGAGTTCACCAAGGGTAACAAAGTCTCTTTCCAACTTGTGGTCCCTCAAAGTTTCCGAGGAAAGGTGTTGAAACTGGCTCATGAAACGCTTATGTCTGGACATATGGGTATTAGGAAGACATTGGATAGAGTTGTAACTGAGTTTTACTGGCCCTTCAGAAAGGTCGGGTCACTAAAGTACCTATAGGAAAAATGCCATTGATTGATACGCCATTTAAGAGGGTGGCAGTGGACATAGTTGGTCCAATTGAGCCTCGATCTGATAGGAAATCTCGGTATATTTTAACCATGATAGATTATGCGACAAGGTATCCAGAGGCGATAGCTTTACCGAGTATTGAGACGGAACGTATCGCGGAAGCGCTTATTGAAATGTTTAGTAGGGTTGGCATTCCTGATGAAATGTTGACTGATTGTGGATCACAGTTTACTGCTGAGGTAATGAAGGAAGTCAGCAGACTTCTTTCTCTTCAACAGTTAACGTGTAGTCCGAGACACCCAATTTGCAACGGACTGATAGAGCGTTTCCACGCTACGTTAAAGCAGATGTTACGTCGCATGTGTGCTGAACGTCCAAAAGATTGGGATAAATATCTTCCAGCTTTATTATTTGCGGTAAGGGAAGTCCCACAAGAGTCTTTAGGATACTCCCCTTTTGAGTTGTTATATGGATGTAACGTCAGAGGTCCAATGGCAATATTAAGAGAATTATGGGCTGAAGAGGTACGCGATGAGCAAGTTCTTTCGACGTATCAATACGTTATTGAGCTTAGGGAACGGTTAGAGCAGACATGCAAATTAGCGCGTGATAATTTAAAGAAGGTTCAGATTAAGCAGAAAGCTTATTATGATAAAGGCGCGAGGTCGCGTAAATTTGACGTCGGCGACAAAGTACTTTTGTTGCTACCGACAGACAGTAATAAATTATTGCTTCAATGGAAAGGTCCTTATGAAGTGGTTGAGGTAGTGAACAGAATGGATTATAAGATTGACGTCAATGGAAATGTTAACACATATCACGCTAACATACTGAAGCAATATGTGGAACGTCAAAATGTGACGTCACATTGCTTGCTTTCTGTAGAGTCCACTCCGTCAACTGAAAATGATGACGTTGACGAATTCTCATTGGAAGATTGCGCTTTTCCTACTGCAAAGCAACCAGAGACGTTTAAGGACGTCAATATTTCAGAAATGTTAACGCAGGATCAGCGTAAAGAAATAGAGACGTTGATAAAAGAATACCCGGACGTACTGTCCAGTGTACCAGGACGAACTGACCAAATAGAACACGACATAAAGTTGCTGACGACGGAACCAGTGAGGTCAAAAGGTTATGCCATACCATATAAAGTACGGGATGTAATGGAAAAGGAAATTCAAGATATGTTAGATTTAGGAGTTATTGAGCCATCAATATCTCCATACTCATCCCCTGTAGTACTTGTCCCTAAAAAAGATGGTTCGGTGCGGTTCTGCATTGACTTCCGTAAACTTAATAAGGTGACGGAGTTCGATGCAGAACCAATGCCAAATATGGAGGAGGTTATAAATAGAATGTCGGGGCACAAATACTTTAGCAAATTAGATTTGTCAAAAGGTTATTGGCAGGTAAAAATGACGTCTAAGGCAAAACCCCTAACTGCGTTCGAAACCCCCAAAGGCTTGTTTCAATTCAAAACTATGCCCTTCGGTTTGGTAAACTCAGGAGCAACATTTTGCAGGTTGATGAGAAAGATTCTGTCCGAACTTTCTAACGTTGATAGCTTCGTCGATGATATGTGGATCTTTACCGAAACTTGGAAAGACCACTTGACGTCATTACGTGAAGTTTTGGATAGACTTAGGACAGCCAAGTTGACGGCAAAACCTTCCAAGTGTATGATTGGGTATAGGAGTATCGAATGTCTTGGTCACAGTGTAGCTGCTCAGTCAGTTAGACCGCAAGAAGACAAGATACAAGCTATAAAGGATGCTCCTCGACCTTCTACTAAGAGACAAATAAAGTCATTTCTTGGGTTGGCTGGTTTCTACCGCCGTTTCATTCCAAATTTCTCATCTATCGCTTCCCCTTTGACAGATTTAACTAAGAAAAGTAGACCAAACAAGATCACAGACTGGCAGGACCATCATGAAAAGGCTTTTCAGACCCTGAAGAATAGACTCACGTCTAGTCCTATTCTTCGTCTTCCTATCTTTCATGATGGGAATCCGTTCATACTCCGGACGGACGCTTCTGATGTTGGTATAGGAGCCGTTTTGCTCCAAGAATTTGAAGGGGAAGGACGACTTCCCATTGCTTATGCCAGCAAGAAACTTTTGCCTCGTGAGAAAAACTATTCTGTAATAGAGAAGGAATGTTTGGCTATTATCTGGGGTGTTGAGAAATATCGCAAGTATCTTTACGGAGTAGAATTCCTGCTTGAGACAGACCACAAGCCCTTGTCTTATATGCAAACAGCAAAAGTTCTCAATCCTCGAATTATGCGTTGGGCAATGAAACTACAGCCGTATAGATTTCGGATTGTTGCAATTCGGGGCCAAGAAAATTTGGGGGCAGACTACCTTAGTAGGTAATTCTTCGCACGGTTGTTGTGTAAATAGCTGTCTTGTTTAGATAGGTTCATCCTATTCCATCTCTATACACCAAGAAAAACATTTCTGATTGTTTTTTCTCCAAAAGGGGAAACCTTTGTTACGAGATGGAATAGGAAACCTCTCTGGTGCTTATGCACATCTAAATTATTTTAGTAGATATATGGTAGGGCGGTGCGAGTGAAATATTTTAGGTGAAATATGGTACGCAAACTGTGCGGCTCCATGAACAAGTCATGCACATATCATACGATGTATGCATGAGTGGTTTATAGAGAGCTGTTTTTACAATACAGGGGGCCGCTAAAAGGCCGAGTCCTATAGAATTTGCCTAAAAATCGCCAACCGCCAAATTGTGCCATATATGATTTTTATTCCCGTCACGTGTTGTGTGGGTGTTCGTTTTGACAGGAGTCATGTCATTGATTATAGGGTCGTTTCATCAATTTTTCATATGGGAAATATACTATTTGAACGCAAATCCATTATCTACTCGATTTTTGCTATCTGGCTTTGTTTGTGGCCGGTATCTCCACCTCGCCACGAATTGAGCAAGGTAATATGAGTAGGCATGATTTTCCGGTAGTATTCATAGATATATAAACCCTGAAAAAAGCGGACACTTTAGCAGCAGGTCAAGTTGTAAGAGTGAACACAACATTGTGACGGGGAAATAGAAAGTATATTGAAAGGTATGTTAAATCTATGTTTAGTATTATTTTTGTATGAACATGCTTGTAGGTTTTGGAGGGGTTTACTTCTAGTATACCCCAACTTTCTGAAGCCTATTCTGAATTCACTGTTGTGGCCTGTAGTGATTAGGCTACTAGCTTTGCCAGCTAGACGTCGCAGAATTGATCCCAGGCTTCTCCAGTAGTAGAATGAGTCTTTCTAAGTGAGGTCCTGTCTCATGCTGACCCTAGATGTTGGTGAGACGTAAAGTTTGGACACCCGCTCATTCTGGATTCATTTAGGCTTTTAGACCCCTTTTGTAGAATGTAATTAATAAACGCCGGGTCACTTGTTTGATCCATGACTTTTGACTAGCTGTGGTTAGAAAACCGTGGTTCCGTCCCAATATGATATTAGGTGTAGAGGGGACATAAACTTAAGACGGGTTTAACCATATCTTCATCATCAGGGCAAACTCTTACAAGAGCCTGTTGGGTTTATCCGTGATGATGAACCGTAATGAATTTTATTTTACAAGCATGTTCACGTTGATTAGAAATAATTTTGTTCAAGAAGAATTACGAGTTCATTTTGTAATGATGCCGTTTTTGTCTGATAACTCAGTTTGTGCATGTATGTACATATAAAGAACGTGATGATGATAAGTGGGAGTATTTGGTCGCCACACGTCATAACGGCCTGAGCGGCGGGGATGACGTCAGCTGCGTCATCGGCGTCGCGAGGACGGTTGTGACGGGGTGCCTACCAAATAGAGAGAATTTACGGCAAACAGTGTTGGCCCTTATGAGACACTAACAAATGTTGTGGATTATAGATGAAAATCTTCTGTTGTAGTTTCTATCTGTTATTAATGTATTGAATTTGTGAATAGCTATATTTGCGAGCCGTGTCGCGGAGAAGGATATGAAATAGAGATTGTTATGTTTCCTGTAATTGGCAGCTGACCAGGTAGCGCAAAGGCGTGGTCTGTTCAATTGCCTCTTACTTGTGATAATGTAGTGAGCACAAATTTGATGAGTATTATGCTCAGTAGTAGTGAGCATTAATTGATTTCTGTAGTGCTCAGTAAGGAAACATGAACTTTGAGTATTATTGTGTCAAGCGCTGGGTGCTGATAATTTGATGCACAGTCAAGTTGAGTTCTGCTGTACGGTTATTTGTCGCATGCACTAATCAGCCTGTATGTCTGGTCGGCGCATGCGCAATAACGGTATATGCATGAACATATTCTCACTTCTCCGGGAGGGGGATCATGATATAGCATGTATGTTTTGTGACTCGTTTCTAGTCCCGTTATCGTAATTTGCAGGCACAACAATGTGTGACCTGCTGCTCCCTGCTTCATAGCAGCAGGTACTGGTGCGACGCTAGGCGTTAGGGTCCAGCAAGGGCGGACAGACCGCCGTAATCAGCGCCTACCAGGGTAGAAGCAGAATCTAAATCATTGTTCGTTGTAAACAAATGTGAGACCATGGAAGAGGTCAACTTACCTGCAGGTTATTTGGACGATCGCTAAACCCCTGATCGGCAAACGTGATCGCTAAACCTAGGATTATCAACTATGTTGATAGACTAGTTCTGCTAGTTCGCGAGAGGAAGTTTCACGCGAGTGGGGGATTCACCCTAAGTTATAAACTGGCCAGTCGCGTCTTGTGTTGTTTCTTTTTTTTTGTTTTTGTTGTTGTTTTTGTTGTTTGCTTCTGTAGGTATTCACGTCACCCGTTCCGAGCACAGAACAGTGTTTTGCCTTCGGAGCGGACGTCGTGAGTTGGCTACAGAAGCAACAAATTGTGATGTTTTGTGTTAGTAAGTGTTGTATGTAGATACTGTAAATAATTCATGTCATTTATTTAACATCTTTCTTGTGCCTTACCCCACAGCTGCCCGTACACCTGTCAGAGATCACGCTCGGTTGTCTTGTCAGCATGGGGGTTTGCGGGACGCCGTAAACCCACATGTAACATTTGGTGTCAGTGAAGTGAGGATTTGATCTCTGGCTGGTGTTCCCGGCTGTGGAACAGCACATTGATACTCTGAATCATCAACTTAAAAAAAAAAAAAAAAAAAAAAAATGCATTGACAGCCACATTTAGAAATTAACTTTAATCTTCCTTCCTGCGTTGTTGAAGTGCGAAACCCATGTATTCAACTGAATGGATACTGACAAGTCGATAATTTCTGAGCAGGAAGGCAAGGCAAACCCCACTTTTTCTTGGTAACGAAAAATTTAAGTAGACCCCACTTAATTGTGTTACCTGACATTCTACTAAGTTAAATTGGAGCTACTAATTGATCTTACCCACACATGGTTCTGACGTAGTGACGTTAACAATTTACTGACGTTGACAAAACGGTAGCGTTAATATTTACGCTGTGGCTTGAGGTTAGGTATGACGTAATAGAAACATTAATGGTGACTTGTTATGATCGGAGTTTTGTAATGTGATGAAACTTCGGATTGTAGCATTTTACTGTAAACGTCGTCAGTTTATGACGTCATATTAGACTACCAGTACGCAGCGTCATACTTTGCTGAAAACATTTGACATTTCAAATCGCGTGTGCTTTAATAACTAACGTTTTAGTTAGATTAACGCGTATAACACATATCTTAACGTTTTAGTTAAGCCCATTCAATCATCACTGATCATAACTGATCAGTTTATAGTGGTTTTGATAGTAACGTGAGATTTACGTTATCAATAATGGAGCGTTTAATGCAAATGGGAAAGGACTTAGGTTATGAGGGGAAGGAGTTACAAGGTTTTGTTAAGGAGCAGCAAGATATTGAGCGGGCAGAAAGGCAAGAGCAAAGGGATTTAGAAGGGTTAAGGTCTGAAGAAAAGGAAAGGGAAAGGGCAGAAAAAGAAAAGGAAAGGGTACATGAACTAGCTAAGTTAGAGGAAAAGGAAAAGGAAAGGACTGAAAAAGAAAAGGAAAGGGCACATGAACTAGCTATGTTGAATGTTAATAAGGAACTTGAAATGGCACGCATTAAGACTGAAAGGGAGGCAAAAGAGATTAGTGAGGCCCATTTAGAACAAATAAAACATGGGTTTGAGCTACAGCACCAAGAATTAAGGAATCAGTTAGAAATGCAGAGAGCGAAGCTCGAGCTAGAATTTGAAAAGCAAAACGCTGAGAAGGTGGCGCATGCCCGGGATCCTAAGTTACCTTATTTTGAAGAGGGTAAAGATAAAATGGATAGTTATTTATCTAGGTTTGAGAAATATGCTACGGCTAATAAATGGGATAAGAGTGTTTGGGCCGCGTATTTAAGTGCATTGCTCAAAGGGCGCGCACTTGATGTATATGACCGGTTGTCAAATGAGGATGCGGCGGATTATGAAAAGTTAAAGGACGCTTTATTAAAGAATTTTGACATGACAGAGCGCGGATTTAGGAAACAGTTTCGTTATAGTAGGCCCGAGAAATCAGAAACGTTCATACAGTTCAGTAGTAGACTGAGAAGTTATTTAGAAAAATGGCTTAATATGGCAAAGATAGAAAAATCTTTTCCGGCTGTCTGTGATTTCATGGCAAGGGATCAGTTCCTGGAGTCATGTAATAGAGAACTGTATGTACATCTGAAGCCAAAACAGTTTGGTAATTTAGATTAAATGGCTAGGGGGGGGGGGCAGATTTGTTTGCAGAAGCGCGCGGGGGCGTATATAGTTGCATTAATAAGGGGCAACGCGATAATAGAGGCGCAGCGCAGGGGAAACAGGACAAAGTTGACTCGAACAAACCGAGTGGTAGACCGGATATCAAGTGTAGCATATGCGGTAAGGGGCATTTAACAATTAAATGTTTTAAGAACCCCGACAGGAAACAATTGTATAGCGCAGAGGTAGGAGCAACTGGAGTTGGGGATAGCGGTGTTAAGGAAAATTCTAACACGCGCGTAGAGGCTCAAGGTTCTCAGGTTAAGAATGAGAATACGCAGAATGTAGGTCGTGGTTATACACGTGGTCGTGGTAATTTTAGAGGGTCTTTTCGCGGACGCGGTAAAAATAATAGCACACCACGTGGTGCAACACACCAAGTTAGTTTTTGTCAGACGGAAGTAACTAGGAAAGGTGATGAGATTGGAAGTATTTTTGAAAATAAGGTTGGTGATCCTTTGATTTCGGATAGGGAGGAGTGTAGTAAGGAAACTAGGGAAGGTGTCTGTTACTTCTTAAAGGCAAGGTTACCGACGGCACAAGGATTGGTTAATAATAAAAAGGTGGTTGTATTAAGAGATACTGGGTGTACAGGCTGTGTCGTTCGGAGAAGTTTGGTTTCGGATAGTCAGTTAATAGGGAAGGAATCAAATGTTACGTTGATTGATGAATCCACACAAAGGTATCCTTTGGCAATAATTGACATTGATTGTCCTTTTTTCACTGGGAAAACTGAAGCTTTGTGTATGGATGATACGTTGTACGATTTGGTTATCGGTAACATTGATGGATCAAAACTTCCTGATATGTCTCATTTCTCAGCTGCGGCTGTAACTAGGTCTCAAACTAGGCAGGATGAGAAGCCTTACAGAAAACTTAAGGTTCCCGATCAGATCATTAACGATAACAAGGAGGCTTTCAAGCAAGCTCAGGTTGATGATCCAACTTTGGAAAACATCAGGAAAAGGGTTGTATCTGGGAACAAGACTCTGAGTCGTGGTTTAAACCGAGGTGAAACTAGGTTTATTGAGAAAAAAGGTTTGGCATATAGGGAGTTCACCAAGGGTAACAAAGTCTCTTTCCAACTTGTGGTCCCTCAAAGTTTCCGAGGAAAGGTGTTGAAACTGGCTCATGAAACGCTTATGTCTGGACATATGGGTATTAGGAAGACATTGGATAGAGTTGTAACTGAGTTTTACTGGCCCTTCAGAAAGGTCGGGTCACTAAAGTACCTATAGGAAAAATGCCATTGATTGATACGCCATTTAAGAGGGTGGCAGTGGAATAGTTGGTCCAATTGAGCCTCGATCTGATAGGAAATCTCGGTATATTTTAACCATGATAGATTATGCGACAAGGTATCCAGAGGCGATAGCTTTACCGAGTATTGAGACGGAACGTATCGCGGAAGCGCTTATTGAAATGTTTAGTAGGGTTGGCATTCCTGATGAAATGTTGACTGATTGTGGATCACAGTTTACTGCTGAGGTAATGAAGGAAGTCAGCAGACTTCTTTCTCTTCAACAGTTAACGTGTAGTCCGAGACACCCAATTTGCAACGGACTGATAGAGCGTTTCCACGCTACGTTAAAGCAGATGTTACGTCGCATGTGTGCTGAACGTCCAAAAGATTGGGATAAATATCTTCCAGCTTTATTATTTGCGGTAAGGGAAGTCCCACAAGAGTCTTTAGGATACTCCCCTTTTGAGTTGTTATATGGACGTAACGTCAGAGGTCCAATGGCAATATTAAGAGAATTATGGGCTGAAGAGGTACGCGATGAGCAAGTTCTTTCGACGTATCAATACGTTATTGAGCTTAGGGAACGGTTAGAGCAGACATGCAAATTAGCGCGTGATAATTTAAAGAAGGTTCAGATTAAGCAGAAAGCTTATTATGATAAAGGCGCGAGGTCGCGTAAATTTGACGTCGGCGACAAAGTACTTTTGTTGCTACCGACAGACAGTAATAAATTATTGCTTCAATGGAAAGGTCCTTATGAAGTGGTTGAGGTAGTGAACAGAATGGATTATAAGATTGACGTCAATGGAAATGTTAACACATATCACGCTAACATACTGAAGCAATATGTGGAACGTCAAAATGTGACGTCACATTGCTTGCTTTCTGTAGAGTCCACTCCGTCAACTGAAAATGATGACGTTGACGAATTCTCATTGGAAGATTGCGCTTTTCCTACTGCAAAGCAACCAGAGACGTTTAAGGACGTCAATATTTCAGAAATGTTAACGCAGGATCAGCGTAAAGAAATACAGACGTTGATAAAAGAATACCCGGACGTACTGTCCAGTGTACCAGGACGAACTGACCAAATAGAACACGACATAAAGTTGCTGACGACGGAACCAGTGAGGTCAAAAGGTTATGCCATACCATATAAAGTACGGGATGTAATGGAAAAGGAAATTCAAGATATGTTAGATTTAGGAGTTATTGAGCCATCAATATCTCCATACTCATCCCCTGTAGTACTTGTCCCTAAAAAAGATGGTTCGGTGCGGTTCTGCATTGACTTCCGTAAACTTAATAAGGTGACGGAGTTCGATGCAGAACCAATGCCAAATATGGAGGAGGTTATAAATAGAATGTCGGGGCACAAATACTTTAGCAAATTAGATTTGTCAAAAGGTTATTGGCAGGTAAAAATGACGTCTAAGGCAAAACCCCTAACTGCGTTCGAAACCCCCAAAGGCTTGTTTCAATTCAAAACTATGCCCTTCGGTTTGGTAAACTCAGGAGCAACATTTTGCAGGTTGATGAGAAAGATTCTGTCCGAACTTTCTAACGTTGATAGCTTCGTCGATGATATGTGGATCTTTACCGAAACTTGGAAAGACCACTTGACGTCATTACGTGAAGTTTTGGATAGACTTAGGACAGCCAAGTTGACGGCAAAACCTTCCAAGTGTATGATTGGGTATAGCAGTATCGAATGTCTTGGTCACAGTGTAGCTGCTCAGTCAGTTAGACCGCAAGAAGACAAGATACAAGCTATAAAGGATGCTCCTCGACCTTCTACTAAGAGACAAATAAAGTCATTTCTTGGGTTGGCTGGTTTCTACCGCCGTTTCATTCCAAATTTCTCATCTATCGCTTCCCCTTTGACAGATTTAACTAAGAAAAGTAGACCAAACAAGATCACAGACTGGCAGGACCATCATGAAAAGGCTTTTCAGACCCTGAAGAATAGACTCACGTCTAGTCCTATTCTTCTTCTTCCTATCTTTCATGATGGGAATCCGTTCATACTCCGGACGGACGCTTCTGATGTTGGTATAGGAGCCGTTTTGCTCCAAGAATTTGAAGGGGAAGGACGACTTCCCATTGCTTATGACAGCAAGAAACTTTTGCCTCGTGAGAAAAACTATTCTGTAATAGAGAAGGAATGTTTGGCTATTATCTGGGGTGTTGAGAAAGATCGCAAGTATGTTTACGGAGTAGAATTCCTGCTTGAGACAGACCACAAGCCCTTGTCTTATATGCAAACAGCAAAAGTTCTCAATCCTCGAATTATGCGTTGGGCAATGAAACTACAGCCGTATAGATTTCGGATTGTTGCAATTCGGGGCCAAGAAAATTTGGGGGCAGACTACCTTAGTAGGTAATTCTTCGCACGGTTGTTGTGTAAATAGCTGTCTTGTTTAGATAGGTTCATCCTATTCCATCTCTATACACCAAGAAAAAACATTTCTGATTGTTTTTTCTCCAAAAGGGGAAACCTTTGTTACGAGATGGAATAGGAAACCTCTCTGGTGCTTATGCACATCTAAATTATTTTAGTAGATATATGGTAGGGCGGTGCGAGTGAAATATTTTAGGTGAAATATGGTACGCAAACTGTGCGGCTCCATGAACAAGTCATGCACATATCATACGATGTATGCATGAGTGGTTTATAGAGAGCTGTTTTTACAATACAGGGGGCCGCTAAAAGGCCGAGTCCTATAGAATTTGCCTAAAAATCGCCAACCGCCAAATTGTGCCATATATGATTTTTATTCCCGTCACGTGTTGTGTGGGTGTTCGTTTTGACAGGAGTCATGTCATTGATTATAGGGTCGTTTCATCAATTTTTCATATGGGAAATATACTATTTGAACGCAAATCCATTATCTACTCGATTTTTGCTATCTGGCTTTGTTTGTGGCCGGTATCTCCACCTCGCCACGAATTGAGCAAGGTAATATGAGTAGGCATGATTTTCCGGTAGTATTCATAGATATATAAACCCTGAAAAAAGCGGACACTTTAGCAGCAGGTCAAGTTGTAAGAGTGAACACAACATTGTGACGGGGAAATAGAAAGTATATTGAAAGGTATGTTAAATCTATGTTTAGTATTATTTTTGTATGAACATGCTTGTAGGTTTTGGAGGGGTTTACTTCTAGTATACCCCAACTTTCTGAAGCCTATTCTGAATTCACTGTTGTGGCCTGTAGTGATTAGGCTACTAGCTTTGCCAGCTAGACGTCGCAGAATTGATCCCAGGCTTCTCCAGTAGTAGAATGAGTCTTTCTAAGTGAGGTCCTGTCTCATGCTGACCCTAGATGTTGGTGAGACGTAAAGTTTGGACACCCGCTCATTCTGGATTCATTTAGGCTTTTAGACCCCTTTTGTAGAATGTAATTAATAAACGCCGGGTCACTTGTTTGATCCATGACTTTTGACTAGCTGTGGTTAGAAAACCGTGGTTCCGTCCCAATATGATATTAGGTGTAGAGGGGACGTAAACTTAAGACGGGTTTAACCATATCTTCATCATCAGGGCAAACTCTTACAAGAGCCTGTTGGGTTGTCCGTGATGATGAACCGTAATGAATTTTATTTTACAAGCATGTTCACGTTGATTAGAAATAATTTTGTTCAAGAAGAATTACGAGTTCATTTTGTAATGATGCCGTTTTTGTCTGATAACTCAGTTTGTGCATGTATGTACATATAAAGAACGTGATGATGATAAGTGGGAGTATTTGGTCGCCACACGTCATAACGGCCTGAGCGGCGGGGATGACGTCAGCTGCGTCATCGGGGTCGCGAGGACGGTTGTGACGGGGTGCCTACCAAATAGAGAGAATTTACGGCAAACAGTGTTGGCCCTTATGAGACACTAACAAATGTTGTGGATTATAGATGAAAATCTTCTGTTGTAGTTTCTATCTGTTATTAATGTATTGAATTTGTGAATAGCTATATTTGTGAGCCGTGTCGCGGAGAAGGATATGAAATAGAGATTGTTATGTTTCCTGTAATTGGCAGCTGACCAGGTAGCGCAAAGGCGTGCTCTGTTCAATTGCCTCTTACTTGTGATAATGTAGTGAGCACAAATTTGATGAGTATTATGCTCAGTAGTAGTGAGCATTAATTGATTTCTGTAGTGCTCAGTAAGGAAACATGAACTTTGAGTATTATTGTGTCAAGCGCTGGGTGCTGATAATTTGATGCACAGTCAAGTTGAGTTCTGCTGTACGGTTATTTGTCGCATGCACTAATCAGCCTGTATGTCTGGTCGGCGCATGCGCAATAACGGTATATGCATGAACATATTCTCACTTCTCCGGGAGGGGGATCATGATATAGCATGTATGTTTTGTGACTCGTTTCTAGTCCCGTTATCGTAATTTGCAGGCACAACAATGTGTGACCTGCTGCTCCCTGCTTCATAGCAGCAGGTACTGGTGCGACGCTAGGCGTTAGGGTCCAGCAAGGGCGGACAGACCGCCGTAATCAGCGCCTACCAGGGTAGAAGCAGAATCTAAATCATTGTTCGTTGTAAACAAATGTGAGACCATGGAAGAGGTCAACTTACCTGCAGGTTATTTGGACGATCGCTAAATCCCTGATCGGCAAACGTGATCGCTAAACCTAGGATTATCAACTATGTTGATAGACTAGTTCTGCTAGTTCGCGAGAGGAAGTTTCACGCGAGTGGGGGATTCACCCTAAGTTATAAACTGGCCAGTCGCGTCTTGTGTTGTTTCTTTTTTTTTGTTTTTGTTGTTGTTTTTGTTGTTTGCTTCTGTAGGTATTCACGTCACCCGTTCCGAGCACAGAACAGTGTTTTGCCTTCGGAGCGGACGTCGTGAGTTGGCTACATAAGCAACAAATTGTGATGTTTTGTGTTAGTAAGTGTTGTATGTAGATACTGTAAATAATTCATGTCATTTATTTAACATTTTTCTTGTGCCTTACCCCACAGCTGCCCGTACACCTGTCAGAGATCACGCTCGGTTGTCTTGTCAGCATGGGGGTTTGCGGGACGCCGTAAACCCACATGTAACAGCAACGCCATGACGTTTATGCAACGTCACATCTACGTCGATGCAACGTCATGACGTGATGTTATTCTGCTGTTGTCATATGATGTCGCGTTTGAGAGTGTAATAACGCCATGTATTATTTTCGATAATCCACTAGTGGATTAAATATGCAAATTAGCTAGATACGTCCCGTAACGTTAAATGTACGACGTCCTTTATGACGTCGCGTTTACTAACCGCGGAATATTGACATTTTTGTAAACACTCGTGAATAACATGCGTTTTAGATGTCATATGATAAATAGAATCTTGCATTCGTGCTCATGTATTATTGAATTTATTAAACTCGTTGAGGAAAAAGGAAAAAATGCTCGGCAAAGCCTCGCATTTTATCCCTTTTCCTCAACTCGTTTAATAAATTCAATAATACATGAACACTCATGTAAGATCCTCTATGAACATGTAATAAACAAAAAAAAAAAAAATCTTTTTCATATTTGTCAGTATGTTATTCTGCTGGAACATGTAATAAACAACAAAAAAAAAAATCTACAAAAGATATCCCTCGATAGTTTTTATTTTTTTTATGCCCCCGCCGTTCGAAGAATGGTGGAAAGGGCATATAGTGTTGCCCCTGTCCGTCTGTCCATTCGTTCGTCCGTCCATGCATCCGAAACTTAAACGCAGTCAATAACTTTCTTATTTCTGAATGGATTTTAAAATTGTTTTGCATAAATGTTAACCATCATGAGACGATAAGTTACGCGTAAATCGCAGGTCCGTACCTCTCAGGTCAAGGTCATACTTAGAGGTCAAAGGTGAAAGAAGGGGCCCGAAACTTAAACGCAGTCAATAACTGTCTTATTTCTGAATAGATTTAGAATTTACTTGACAGAAATATCCATCATTATGAGACAATGTGTAAAACATAAAACCAAGGTCCATACCTCCAAAGTTAAAGGTGGCCCCCGCCCATAGGGGCTTGAAGAAATATATAGGCTGCATGATGCTTCCACGCAGAGCTGAATCCTGCCCGCACACTAGTACTGGTAAACCGCTAAGAGGATCTAAGCATGTCCAGGAATCGCGGCGCGAGCGGACCGTCCATGCTAATGCCTATTGGTTTCATTGGGCGACAGGGCTTGAGATGTCATTTCATCTCAACGTCGGGTAAAAGTCCCACAAAATTGGAAGCAACGTCTCCAAAATAACTTTACAGTGTTGACGGAGACGTTAAACCTCAAATCAACCAACCAACCAAAGTTAAAGGTCGTACTTAGAGGTCAAAGGTATTTTTTTTTTCATGTTGTTCTTTTTTATACTTTTTGTTCAGCTTTCAATTTTAAACATTTTACTTGTTTTGGGTTGTTACTTTTTATTTTGTATTTTGCCCTCTATAAGCATTTTTCATCACAAAATGTTTGTAAAGCTTGTAAAAGCGTCAATTACTTTACTGAAGTAAAATGAAACATGTATTGTTTTTTTTTTTTTTACAAAAAATGGCGTTACAAAATATACCCGACAACAAACTCAAACTAAACAGGTAAAAGTAATTAGGTATCAACCAATTCATACAAAATATGAGTTTTATCAAAGAAAATTTGATCCTTTAAAAAAGCATTCATTGTGGTGGTAAGGAGCACCACATAAAAGTATATCACTTCGCTTTTTTACATAATTTACATTGCACATATATACAGCAGCAGTATAATAAATATTAAGTATAAAGATATATTTGATGCTTAATGAGGTAAAATATAAAATAACACTACATATGTGAATACGCTGTCCAAATACCAAACACTTTTACAATTCATATACTAAATTCACACCAATGTATCAACAATTACATTTACACAACATCGTAATAAAGATTACAAATGTTTCTTTATAGTTTGACGTTTATTTTAAATTCCATTTTATACACCTGCTTTGATTTTAGCTTTATCTAAGTTACTCAGTAATTGCACAAAAACAACATAAATCCATAATTAAAGTTACATACCATCTCAAATCAAAATAGAAATAAAATATTTTTTATAGACTGCCTTTTAAATTCATTGCCTTTTTATATACATGTGAATTAGTTATCTTAGTAGCTCAATAATTTCAAAAATATAATTCTATAACTATATTTACAAGAACCTCAACTCAGATATGAAGGAAATATATTTCTTTATTTTTTGCCTTTTATAGTCATTGCTCTTTATACACGAACTTCTATTGACATGGGAAGCAAGAATGCTTTTGGAGGAATTGCTCTTTGTAGCTCAAATGATGCAAAGCTATACGTCTGTTGGATTACTATAGGCTTTTCGTCAAATTTACAATACACAAAAATCTGTTTGAGATACCAATATATTTTAGATCTATTTGCAATCCTGGTTCGTAAAACAATGACCGCGAGAAAGTGAAACTATTAAATGAGATATTAAAAAAAAAAAAAAAAAAAAAAAAAAAAACAGTTTTGTGTTAGAACTTCATTTCGAAAGGGGTATTGATTGCATCGGTATTTTGATAGAAAGACATCGAATCCAATATCAACTAAGCAACTTGGAAACCGGATTACAGAAATTGTACATAACCATAGTATTGTTTTATATGAATAGATACCGGAAACTAGTTGCCATGAAGTTTTAATGAAAACGAATTGAGTGAGTGAGTGAGTGAGTGAGTAATCAGTAAGTTCCTGGATCTTAATTCAATAACCTGAAGCATAATTTTATTTAGAGAGGGTTGCTTGTTTAGTTAGACAAATCTTCCATGATACCCTCCATTAATCATACAATATCAACAACTATCAACTAACAAACTATGGGTATAAGCAAATGAAACGTATGCATAACAAAAATGACAGTGGTAAATCATTTATAAATATAAAAACATAGCAATGTTCCTAAAATAGATCCCTGTGGACTCCGCATTTTATAATACCGCTTTCTCACGTTTTATTGTTTACAGAATTTACATTAAATTGGTCATTTGGTAAAAACATACACTGCACAAACTTTTCTATGTCAGTGGTTTTTATTACGAATCTGTATCCGACTCTTTTCGAACGAATTCATTTTTAGCCAGTCGTGTCAAATTGAAAGCCGCTTAAAGTCTCTATTTTGCATGGGATAAAAAAAACTGCTTTATGACGTTGACGGACGGATGTACCACTGTATACGTACGCAATTATAGGACGGCCATTTTAATGTTTACGGAATTTTTCGCAAAAATATGTTAACATGCCCTACCCAAATGGCAGCCATATTGGAAAAAAAATCTTACTGCTTTTGGCGATAATGTGATTTTAGAATAGTTAACAATTCTGTATGGGGGAATTATCTTGTTTATTCATCTCATATACAAATGAGACTAAAGACAACTTTAATTTTTTCTTGTTATGTAGAGTACACAATTTTGATTGCATCAGGCTAAAACATATGTCATCAAAATTATAAGGGAATATGGTTAATGAATAGAACGGACATATTTCAACCCCTGAACGCTGTTTTTGTTTCAATCTGTTAACGCATAATTGAGATAATATCGGGTTTTTTGAGACTCATACACTATTATTGCATTTACGGACTACCATACTTTATTATCTATGGCGACGTTATGCAATTCAGAGAAGTTGTCCATACAGTGGTTTCATATCCAGCATAGATTCAACTTCAAAGGTCAATCCTCAAAAACTGTACTTCTTTCCAGGTAACTATTTTCGAAAAACATTCTCTGGGCCCCTGCCTAATACCCTTTGAGACATATTGATGGTACTTCATACAGAAATACATGAGCTTAAGCAGGCATGTCATGCGCAAGAACCACAATTCTGAGTGCCCTGGTTTTTTAGTTTTCTCCCCTGACAGTATAATCAGTGATGGCCATAACTGCAATACTTTTGTGATATATTGCTTGTTTAATTCTGGTGCACTATCTATTGGTAAACAATCTTCTGAAGGCCATATTGGCTTTTGGTCGGGGGATTTGCCTCTCTTCCGATGGCTGTTTTTTCCAGTTGAAATATAGATTGTTGGTGCTTGTTGGCACACAATCTATGTTTGAAAAAATTTAGGAAAATAATGACTACCCACGTAAACCCCACTTTTCTACATATAAAGTGGGTTCTGTCGGCCTAGAGTTTTCAGCGCACGGACTTGCTAACCTGATGAATCGAAACACAGCCTTCTTTGTGTATTATAGTTAGGGGATAACTGTACTATAAATTGTCATTTGGGGAGGTAAATCGGAGGTTTAACGGTCGGAAATTTCGTTTTACGGCGACGCGTTAGCGGAGCCGTAAAACGTAATTTGCGACCGTAAAACCGACGATTTACCTCCCCAAATGACAATTTTCAATACAGTTATCCCCATTCTAATGCACTTTTTCGGTTGTTAAGTTAAAAAGTGTACTATTTTGCACAAGGCGACAAGCCCTGTGAGCTGCGTAAAACCAAATGTCAGCCAATGAAAAACGACGTTACGTGGTGACGTCGAATTTCCGACAGTATATCGTGCAATATACTGTCGCAAATTTTTGACGTTATCCAATCAAACGTCGCGTTACATACACAAGTGCATTAGAATCGAACTTAAATGCCTCGAACACCTTTGGAATCATCATCACAAAAACACGCCTATGTAATTTTGAACCCCTTGAACCCCACTTTTATATAGCAAAACCGGGGTTTACAGGGGTAAACCTTATTTTCTTATTTGTGCTCTAAAATATAGATTGTGGGTATTCGTTAGAACCGCCTCGATGAGACCGCCTTGACATATATTGACAACACCTGGGGCCAGTTTCATCAATAAACATCGTACGATTAATCTTAAATTGCTCGTACGCACTTTTTAAAGAACTGCGTACGTCAGTTTCATCAAAACATCGCAAAGTGTTCGTACGAGCTAAATTTGCGTTTCACTAAAATAAGTCGTAATTTTGAATATGCTCTTAAACAGGGACACTATTGTCACATGCGTGATCACTTGCCGTCTTGAAATAGCCGTGTTTAAAGTAGATAACACGTTTTAAAATTATTGTTCCAGTGGGCCTAGATGTGTATTCAGTACAAACAATATTGAATCAACGTTGATTTCAAGTTGTTTCAAACTTGTGTTTCCATTTCTTTATCGTAAGATATTGATACTAATTATCTGGCTCCCCTTCCCACTTTACCACTGGCAAGTTGGTCAGTTTTGTGGACGTTGTGACGTTAGACTAGCGTTGATATGGACCTTTTACAAGCACGTTTGTCAGTTAATGCGGGGTGTGGGATGGGGGTGGGGGGTCTCTTCCACGAGTGCACGTGTATTGTCGAGTTTATAATATTAGTTGAGGAAAGGGATAACATGTGAACTTCGTTGAGCATTTTCTAACCTTTTCTCGCTCAATTTAATAAATTACTAATGCAGGAGCATGAATACAAGATTCAATTTATCGTATGAACTTAAAACACAGTTTATGGACGATTTTAACACAAAACGTCAATACATGACGTTGTTTAATTATAACTTCAAGCCATTAAGGATACCGCATATAACGGTATGTGACGTAGCCTCTGTAAATGTCGTATTTACATGTAAAGTATGTCTTGTTTTTTTTGTGTTTTTTTTTTTTTTTTTTGGTTTGGGTTTTACGGCACTTTAATAATAATAATAATAATAAGATTATTTCACTCATATCGAGCCAATCGTTAATCAGAGGTGGGCGAAAACTGGAGTACCCGGAGAAAAACCACCTGACCTTCCGTTGCAGAACTTGACATCTCACATCTCTCAGCGGTGAGAGACCTAATGATCAAGAGTCAGCGCTCTTAACCACTAGGCCACGGAGGCCCGTTGTATATCTTGTTTGTTTGTTTGTTTGATTTGAGATTTAACGTTCCCGTCAACACTGTAAAGGTCATTTTGGAGACGTTGTTTCAAATTTTGTGGGACTTTTACCCGACATTGAGATGAAATGACATCTCAAGCCCTGTCGCCCAATGAAACCAATAGGGTCTATTAGCATGGACGGTCCGCCCCGCACCGCGGTTCCTGGACAGGCTTAAATCCTCTAAGCGGTTTACCAGTACTAGTGTGCGGGCCGGATTCAGCTTCTGCGTGGAAGCATCATGTAGCCCGTATATTTCTTTAAGCCCCTATGGGCGGGGGCCGATGTCAGTTTTCAGCTCCGGTTTGTTGTTGACAATGGTCTGTAGCAAGTATTTATGCATTGATTGTTCCAGCACACTATATACAATCGCCTGCAAAATTATACGCATACGAAACGACATTTCGCAAGACTATGACCTTTCCTCCTCCCCCGCCAGCGGCCTCATGTATGTACGTCCTTCCGTATGGGGTGTACGTACGTGATCCTGCATCATCAGGCTAAGGCATTGTACCAGTGAGAGCCTAAACTTTTAAAAGCTCATATTTTCCAAACCATATGATGGAATTGTGATAATAGGTATGGGTCAAATCAGTTCAATCAGCAATACACTGGCCCTTACCTATGGCCTCTATGTCAAGTCATGGACTCAGAAAACGTTAAATATTGAAATTATTTAAGAACTCATATTTGTAAAATCATATACATGTAATGGGTTTGGTTCATATTTGGTTAGATGATAGATATACGTCTAAAGTTTTATTCTGCATACCCGGGCCCATGTCCATGGCCATGACCTCAATGTCAAGGTCACGAACTCAACGTTTTTAATAAGAGCTCAAATTTCTCAAACCATATAATGGATTTAGGTCGTATTTGGTATGATGAAAGATACAGGTGGTTTCTCTGGCTAATCCGTTAAATTTTTGCCCACATCTGATTAATGATCGGCTCGAAATAAAAGAAATATTCTTGAAAGGGCCGTAAAACCAAAACTCAACGTCAATGTCACAGACTTAGTAATTTAAATTTTATGGATTTGGTTCATATTTGGTATGATGATACAAACATTTTCCAAGATTTAAACGCAATTACCGCCATCTACGCCGATGTCCTTTAGGACAGTTTTCCTGGACCAATTCCTTATTTTTTTAATTTTTGCAACATGCTTTATTTTCTTGGTGAGGATGGTTCCTGGGCGTGGGCATATCTGACGTATTAACAATTCTAGTATTATGTGTCGATTTGAGGTTCTATGAGTCGTCAGCTTAATCAAGTCGCAGATTGTGGGTAATCGTTAGAACTAACTGAACGCGTCCGTTCTTTTGTTTGTTTGTATTGAGGTTTCAAGTCCCCGACAATCGTTGGTACATGTATTTAGGTCATTTTGGAGATGCTGCTTCTGATTTTGTGTTTTTTTTTTACCAAACCATCACGCTAACAAGTCCGTGAAATGAACACCCCCTTACACCCCACTTTATATAGAGAAAACTGGGGTTTACGGGGGTATACATTATTTTCATTATTTCTGCTCATAGACATAGGTTGTGGGTACTCGTTAGAACCGCCTCAATGAGGCGGTTATAACGAGCACCCACAACATATGTTTGAAGTAAAAATAACAAAAATATCACAGATTTTCATCTGAAAAGTAGCCATTTTGGAGATATGAAAAAATGCACTATGCCGCACGGGTGTGTTATCGTAATGGTTGAGATGAAATGACATCTTATACCCTACCGATCAAAGAATCCGCTAGGGTTTAAAGCGCGGTCTAACTCGCACCACTTTTCTTGGGCAGGCTTTTGCATTCTAAGCGGTTAACGAGTAATCGAGTTTGGTCGGTTTCAGCTCTGCGCAGAAGTGCTATTTCTCCAAGCCCCGATGGGCGAAAGCTAGCGTCGGTTCTAGGTTACATCATGAAATATAAAGTGTGGGTACTCGTAAGTACAACCACAGCGAGGCGCTTCAAACGAGTACCCTCAATATCTATTTTAACCCATTTCCACTTTGGAACTTTGTGAATCTTGCTGGTTTTCACATTGTTGCCTAGGACAGCAACTTCATATAACCATTATGTCATAAAAATGGTCTGCTTTACATCGAACTCGGCAGATTGGTTCACTGGGCAGCAACCTTTCAACTGGAACCTTTTAAGGCTAAATCATTGTTGCCATGGTAACGAGGGAGCATCTGAGAATTGTCAGAAAGTGTGATTTCATATGGTTTTTTTACCGAATCTTAATCTTCACACTGCTGTCAAGGCAACAATTAAGGGGTTTTGCACTTGTCATTCTTACTGTCTGCAGCATGTTTTGCCAGCGTCAATTTCGAGGCACTTTTGACCACAGACACACTCAGATTTCATTTCAGCGGCCGGCTGGGCCATACCCCAACAATTGTTTTCGGCGGTGAAGGGGGTGACAGCTCCCACCCTTCAAACCCCCATACGGTATATTTTTAGTGGGAGCCGCGCGACAAAACAGGTCATTTTTGAGACAACTAATCCTAATGCAAACATAGCTGTCCAGGGGTGGGGAATGCAGATTTTAGGTGGTTCTGGAGCTCACAAGTGTGTGTGTGTGGGGGGGGGGGGGGGTAGGAAGACGTATCTGAGTGGGAAAGAGTTAAATGGAATCATGAAAAAGCTTAATTTTACTCTAAAATGCATTAATTGCATATAAAATATAATATTTTATAATCAAATGATGAAAAAACATGATTTTGATAAGTTTCTATTTTACTGATTAAAAACACACCGCAAACCCATACTAAAGTTTATACAAAGGGGTCAGTTTAGAGGCGTCTTCAATGCATGGGCTTGTATAAGTAATGGGCGCGATAGGTAAGCGAAATGGTATGGTATGCAGCATACTTTTAATAACGTAACTACAGAGATACATGTAAGCGTAGGTTTCTTTAACATATGCCGCCCGTTATCTTTTTTTCAGCTATGACTGTGACATTTCCAAAGTTTAAATCGAAAATTTCAATGTGCGATGTCTAAATTTTCATCTCAGAATTACGACAAAATGTGCGAACATCGCAGATCTCGAGCATTTGATGCAACAGGATTTCTGTCGTAAGAACTTCGTACGATCTTTCTAAGACGAAAATACGTCGCAAATGCTTTGATGAAACTGGCCCCTGAATAGCTCCGCCTAGTCAATCTTATCTGCGACTACTTTTTTTATTCCAACGATCTATATTTGAGCAGAAATAAGAAAATATCACAAGTTTTTATCTTAAAATATTCGTTTTTTGGCGGATAAATTCACCATGTATTTGTATAGGCGTGTCTTCGTATGGCTGGAGCCCACATGACATTCTAGAGTTGGCATTTCAGTAGAATTTGGGAATACTAATAATACAGTGGAACTTCAATGGCTCGAACACCTTTGGGCCCTCGAAGTTCTGTTCGAGACGGGGGTAGTTCGAGCCACCAAGGGTTACTGTCAGGAGGCATAACGAGATACTTTTTGACATCTTTTCGGTGTTCTATAATGAAAATGTATGCTGTGTGTACTCATTAGAATCGCCTCATCGAGGCGATTCTAATGAGTACACACAGCATATATTTGCAAGATAAAATACTAAAATCTGCTAAATTATCCCCCGCTTTTTTCTTATGTAGAGGATTTCCTCGGGGCTCAAGAATGAGTTCGACTCAGCCATGGTAAACGAGTCATCAGTGTTCGAGCCATCGAAGTTCTACTGTAATTTGAATAAACAAGACCGTCCATCCTTATAAACCCTATTGATTGGGATTGAGATGCCATCCGGTAAAAGTCCCACAAAATTGGAAGCAACGTTAACGCTCACGAGTACTGGTAAACCGCTTAGAGGATCTAAGCCTACCCAGGCAAAGCAGTGCGAGTCGGACCATCCATGCTTATAAACCCTATTGGTTTCATTGGGCGACAGGGCTTGAGGTGTCATTTCATCTCAATGTCGGGTAAAAGTCCCACAAAATTGGAAGCAACATCTCCAAAATGACCTATACAGTGTTGACGGGGACGTTAAACCTATAATAATTATAAAATAACAGTAGTATTAGTTATACATGTAGTAAGCGTGTAAACGTTATCAACGCTTTTATTATCAAAATTATTATGAGTAGAAGTAATTGTAGTAGTAGTAGTAGTAGTAGTAGTAGTAGTAGTAGTAGTAGTAGTAGTAGTAGTATAGTTCGAGCAAATTGACCTGAGACTGGTGAACTCTATTTAGAGAATTTCACACCCGACTGAATGCTTGTATTTATCTTCGTCGTCTCCCGAAGATTGCGATATTGTTATTCAATACATAGAGGTCGGTGAATGGGTCGCAATTCACGAGATGCCGAAATTGCACGAGAAGTTTATGAAAGCCGACGTATTAGGCGATAACATTGACTAATTTATTCATTGCATAAAGGTTAGTCTCAGGTCAAATTGTTCGGACTATAGTAGTAGTAGATTTGTTGGATTTTCCAATTTTGTGGGACTTTTACCCGGCATTGATATGAAATGACATCTCAAGCCCTGTCGCCCAATGAAACCAATAGGGTTTATAAGCATGGATGGGCCGACTCGCACCGGTTTGCCTGGGTAGGCTTAGATCCTCTAAGCTGTTTACCAGTACTCGTGTGTGGGTCGGTTTCAGCTCTGCGCGGAAGCATCATGCAGCCCATATATTTCTTCAAGCCCCGATGGGCAGGGGCCGCTGGTGCTCGTTAGAACCGTTGATTACACACAATCAATGTTCAAGAAAAAGCCCCGATGGGCAGGGGCCGCTGGTGCTCGTTAGAACCGCTGATTACACACAATCATTGTTTAAGAAAATTTACGAAAATAATGAATACCCATGTAAACCCCACTTTTCTTTATATAAAGTGGGTTCTGTCGGCCTGAAGTGTTCAGTGAACGGCCTTGCTAACCTGGTGAATAGTCAAAAGCCTTCTTTGTGTATTATAGTCGAACTTTAATGGCTCGAACACCCTTAGAACCATCATCACGAAAACACACCTATATAATTTTGACCCCCTTGAACCCCACTTTTATGAGTAAATATTAGTTTTCTTATTGCTGCTCTAAAATATAGATTGTGGGTACTCGTTAAGTAGAAGTAAAACAAAGATCGGGAATTGATACAATTAACTTACTCCATCCAGAAAAGACACCAAAGGGAAAGAAATACAAACATTAAGCGACCAGACCATAATGGAAGCCTAAACAAAGGAAGGCCATAAGGACAGTTACTTTCCTACAAAATGGCCATATGGCCATCCAAAACCAAAAGACACAAGTGATACACACAGTAAGTAACACACAACAACATAAATAAATCGCCACAGAAGAGCCGCCTTGGATGGGTCAGTGGAAGATTTCCACTCGGGGGCTTAAATCGATTTTACGTGGCCACAATCCTCGCCCTTACTTCCGTCGCGATTTAGACAAATAATTTGTTCAGTCCGCATGAAGGCCTCCTAACTCATCAGTGCAGTCTTGTGATATCAAAGGCCCAAAATCCATTTGAACATGGTTTTTACTGTTTGAGCACGGCTTTTGATCCATTTGACAATGGCTTGAAACAGCCATGCGTATAGGTATTTATGCAATAAAATTGGTTCGAGACAGGGGTAGTTTGAGCCACTGGGTATTATTCATGACGCTAAGTCCGGAGGCAACATAGGATGACTTCGGCCTGAAAAACATTACGAAAACACGCCTATACAAATACATTGTAAATTTTACCGCCAAAAATCGAAACTTTAAAGATGAAAAATCGCAATATTTTTCTTATTTGTGCTAAGTATAGAGATTGTGGGTACTTGTTAGAATCGCCTCATCAAGGCGGTTCTAACGAGTACCCATAATCTATATTTTTGAGCAGTTTAGCAGAAATAAGAAAAATAAGATTTACTACCATAAACCCCAGTTTTAGGATAAAAGTGGGGTTCAAGGTAGGCAAAATATATAGGCGTATTTTCTGATGAAGAAGAAGGAAGAATATACTGCGTCAAAAATGTTGACTGTGTGTGGCATATGCTTAATCTTCTTGCAAACTCTTCAAACATTTTTGCTTATAGACAAACAGTGTGGAAAGGAGAAGTAAAACAAAGATCAGGAATCGATACAATTAACTTACTCAACCCATCAAAGACACCAAAGGGAAAGAAACACAAACATGAAGCGACCAGACTATAATGGAAACCTAAACAAAGGAAGGCCATAAGGACAGTTACTTTCCCACAAAATGGCCAAATTGCCATCCAAAATAAAAAGACACAAGAGCATGATACACATAGTAAGTAACAAACAACAATATAAATAAACCGCCACAGAAGACCCGCCTTGGAACGGTCAGTCGAAAGAATTCCACTGGGGGGGCTTAAATCGATTTTACATGGCCATAATCCTCGCCCTTACCACTGTCGCGGTATACACTAATTTTGTTTAGTCCGCATGAAGGCTTCCGAACTCATCAGTGTAACATCTCCGAGAACATACAAATAAAAAAACTACAGAGATGAAACAAGGTTGAGGACTCGACAGCTTACAACAACAATTGCTGGAGCAAAAGAAAACCAACGGTTAGACTCCGAAGGGCCCGACCAAAGACGGAGCATCAGGCGCCAACCAACATAAAGAATACTAAAATGAAATAAAATTCCATTTATGTTTTTACGCTGGAACCGTCATATAATCTTAAGCCCGACCCACCGGTGTGCAATCAAAGAGGGAAGCAAAGTTGCCAACCGTGACTGGGTTAACTACCATGCATGCAGTCTGTTTTATAACATTTATGTTGTACCCTAAAGGAACAGTCTGATCAAGGTCAGTACTGTTTGCGACAATGACTTTAAAAATAGCCGGCAGATAAAAAGCAGATGACATTTGTTATGACTGGTATTTGAATGGGGATAAGATGTTTTTCGATATTCTACAAGATGAATTCGTATGAACTCTGAACGTCCGTAAAGAGTGCCTTAACAGTGAAATCAGTGCATATCTGAAACAAATAAAAATGATATTGTGAAAATATATATATATGATATGTTCACACTGTGCAAAAAATATTCGTGATGTTTTCACACTGTGAAAAATAACATGACCATGCTATTTTCTACGATGGAGTATAAGGGTCAGGTACACTTTTATTTCTTTTAATAGGTATCTCGAAACTTCGACTTGGTATCTCGAAATTTCGACTTTGTAACTCGAAATGTCGACCTAATAACTCGAAATTTCGACTGAGTATCTCGAATTTTCGATTTTCTACATGTATCTCGAAATTTCGACTCAGTAACTCGAAATTTCGACTTAATATCTCGAAATTTCGAACTAGTAACTCGAAATTTCGACACAAAACCTCGAAATTTCGACTTAATAACTCGAAATTTCGACCTAGACTCTCGTAATTTCGACATAATAACTCGAAATTTCGACTTAGTATCTCGACATTTCGACATAATATCTCCAAGCTGACTCTGTGATCTGCGATGCGCATTCAATCCTGAATTGGGACTAGCTATAACAGGAATCTTGTTATGGTCAACTCAGAGTTGAAAGAAGACCTCAGATCGCATAACCAATTTCATTATCACGGTTTAAATACGGTGCTTCGATATTTTTGCATGTTTAGCGCCATAAGTCATGCTTCATTTCGAGAACGAACCATTTGCCACTAGACCTGTGTGCTAGACCCGCCGTTACGGAACTGAGACATGCGCTTGGCAAGATAGAAGCCCGGATTTGAATCCTATACCGATATCATTTTAACGCAGTCTACAAGTGAACTAAATCCATAAAACAAGCCTAATCCTTTGTTGCAGTTATTTCCCCGTTGACCGTACCGGCCCCGATAGCTCAGTTGGTAAAGTGTCCGCTCCGGGGAACGGGAGGTCACGGGTTCGATCCCGGGTCGCGACATATCAAAGTCGTTAAAAATGGTACTGGCTGCTCTTCGCTTGGCACTCAGATTTACGGGGTAGAGCTAGGACTGGTCGACCCAGTGTCAGAATAATGTGACTGGGTGTGGTATCATGTAATGTGTCTGGGACATGATACTTCAGTGAGGCAGCACTATAAAAGTGAGCATTGAGCTCCCTGTCGCAACCAGACACCGTCGTGATATGACTGAAAAATTGTTGAAAGCGACGTTAAACCCGAATTCACACACACACACACACACACACACACACACACACACACACCCCGTTGACCGCTGACCGTTCATTGATAAGAATCGTATGGAAGCCGATAGGGGACATTTTGACTTGTGACTTTTGAACTTGTGACTTATGACTTGCGACGTCGGAGTTGCATGCCTAATTTTTGCGACTTATGACTTTTGACTTTCGACAAATCTGACGCAGTGGAAGACGGCGGTCAACGACGGTGTCGATCCAGCGATTTTGCTGCTCCTGTATTATATTGTTTGATGAATGCCATTAAGAAGACTTGTTTATGTTTTTACTCTGTTTTTGTTATCTTTTTATGACTTATGACTTGCGACTTATAACTTTGACTTGTGATTTATGACTTGTGACTTATCACTTTCGACTTATGACTTGTTGACTTTTGGTGCAAACCCGAAAAATATCGGGTAGCGGACAACGGCACCGACAACTCCGGTGTATATTGTTTAGAAATGCCACTTCGTGTATTATCAACTCTGTTTTAGTGACAATTTACTACCGCCTGTGTTGTTATGCCATATTACTTTAGATTCGCGCCAAGAAATTGTCTTAAGTTGCAAGTCAAAACTCAAAAGTCATAAGTGACAAGTCATAAGTCGAAAGTCACAATTCGAAAGTGAAAAGTCATAAGTGACAAGTCAAAACTCATAAGTCAAAATTCATAAGTGACAAGTCATAAGTCTTAAAAATTCACAAAATCAGAGTAAATAACCTACCATATGATCTTTTCAGTGGCATTTTTCAAACAATATAAAACAGAAGGAGAAAAATCGCTTGCCTCACCGGAATCTTAGCCGTTGCTTGAGGTATGTCAAAAGTCACAAGTAAAAAGTCATAAGTCGCAAGTCGGTAGTCACCAGTCGTTAGTCACAAGTCAAAATGTCCCCTATCGGCTTCCATAGAATCGGGACAAGTGGTCTCGCTTACCTGTATTATGAGAAGCATTCGGATTTACCTGCATATTTCTGAACGAGAATCTCCCCGTTTGGTGAGATTTGAGTGTTTTTGTAGTCATACACTTACATGTAGGATATAACATATCGATGCGAAATATTGCTATATTTCATGGCTATATTTAGGAATAGCATTTATCAGATGCTAATTTGTTAAATATATTATATTGCTCAAAACGTAGATTGCGGATGCTCAATGAGGCGGTTCTAACGAGTACCCACAAACTATATTTTTGAGCAGACATAAAAAAAAAATGTATACCCCTGTAAGTTACTGCAATTATTTCATTATGTACATGGTGATTTTATCTGGATAGTCCTGTTCTCGCTCTCTAAAGATGAGCGTTGTGCTCGATATAAGTGAAATATTCTTAAATTGGTAAGGTCACCCAGCTCAAAAATATCTTTTTAAACAATATGTTGAGAAAGCCAAGTTTTCCTTACGGAGGAAGACGTGATAGTTTTTCTCCGGGCACTCCGGTTTTCGCCTACCTTTGATGAACGATCGGCTCTATGTATGTGAAATATTGTTGAAAAGCCGTAAAACCCAATTAAAAGAAATGCTTATGTTTTTTGTAATTTAAAATATATAATCAGTTCTACTACAGTGGCACGTATAATTAGCCTGTGGGTGAGAGAGAGAGAGAGAGAGAGAGAGAGAGAGAGAGAGAGAGAGAGAGAGAGAGAGAGAGAGAGATAGAGAGAGAGAGAGAGAGAGACAGACAGAGACAGAGAGAGAACAAAACGAATGCTGGATATGTATCTTTATTTCATAACATATGACATTCCATTCAAATACAAAATCGAAATTTCGAGTTATTATGTCGAAATTCGAGATAGTAAGTCGTAAATTCGAGTTATTATGTGGCAATTTCGAGCCACTAAGTTGAAATTCCGAGATATTAAGTCGAAATTTCGAGTTAATAAGTCGAAATTTCGAGATAGTAAGTCGAAATTTCGAGTTAATGTCGAAATTACGAGTTAATGTCGAAATTTCGAGTTAATAAGTCGCAATTTCGAGTCAATAAGCGAAATTTCGAGATACTAAGTCAAAATTGCGAGTTAATAAGTCGAAATTTCGAGTTATTAAGTCGAAATTTTGAGATACTAAGTCGAAATTTCGAGATACCTATCAAAAGACAAAAAGCATACCTGACCCTAATGCTCTTCCGTAATTTTCACAACAGTAGTTGGTTTGTTTTTCGAGTAAAATAAAAAGAATTTTTTTTTTTTTTTTTTTTGTTCAATATAAACAAATAGTTCATCGAATGTGTTGAAAACATATTTCATCGAGTGTGTTGAAAACACCAGAAAGTTTCACGAGTGCGAGGCATGTCACGAACATATCAGCTGTTCAGTTAGAGTACATCGCCAAAATATCGTATACTCACCGGAAATAGAAACTATACACTCATTTTTGAGTTGCCACTGGCAAAACATTTTAATGAAATTTGAATTACAATTATATAAATTATCATCAGTGGCATGTCTGATTTATCGAATAAAATGTTGAATGATAGCTACGATTTAACGGGTAAAGCCACGGACTCAAAGCAAGGGTCCAAATCTTGCTGTTCAAGTTTCCATTAGGTCAAACATTTTGTGTCGCGAATGTGATTCCCATTTTTACCAGTTATTTCGTATCATTCAACGTTGGGAATATTGTTTACAAAATGAAAATTTTCACAATGGTTGAAATGTTATCGACGTTTAAATATTGGACAAAACCACCGGAAGTGGGCGAAAAGTATGGCACTTCTGATTGCGTTTTTTTTTTTTTTTTTTTTTTTAATCAATATTTAGACACAGCTGAAGATGCTTAAACGAGTGAAGGCACTTTTGGTTCGATTTTTGGCTTGAAACATTATTTTGAATATTTCGCTGAAAAAAAGCCGTTTTTGAGATTTCAATAAAATGTTTGTTTCTCGATAAATTTGAGATGTTATGTTATTTTTTTATTCCTTTCTTATCACTTGTTACCTATACGAAAAAATGTTGAGGTCAAAATTTGATTACAAACAGATTTTGTGAAAAATGCACTTTTTACATTTTTTTCCAAAAACTTTTATTTTGAACACCAGATTTTCTTAAAATTGTTACAGGAATAATGTCTATAGTTAGTCAAATCCTTAATCAGTAATATTTAACTGAATTATCCACTTATTTTGTCAGGTGAGACAATTTAAAAGTGTATTGTTTCTATTTCCGTTGAGTATATAAAATAAAAGGAAAATATATTAATTAATTAATTTATTTATTTCCTTTTTTCCATTAAATATCAAAAATATTTCATCGAGTGTGTTCAAAACATCAGACTTTTCATGAGTGCGAAGCAGCACTCGTGAAAATTGAAATATTTTCAACACACTCGATGAAATATTTTTGGTATTCATCTAAAAAAGCAAATAGCCTCTATATATAAATTCTCATGTTTTCAACACACTCGATGAAATATTTTTGGAATTCATCTCAAAAATGTAAAGTTCCTCTATAACTTGAGCTAACATCACGAAAACACGCCTATATAATTTTGACCCCCTTGAATCCCACTTTTATATAGTAAAACTGGGGTTAACAGGGGTAAATCTGGTTTTCTTCTTTCTGCTCTAAAATATAGATTGTGGGTACTCGTTAGAACCGCCTCGATGAGGCGGTTCTAACGAGTACCCGTAATCTATATTTTGAGCAGAAATAAGAAAAATATCACATTTTTTTTAGCTTAAAATTTTCCCTTTTTCGGCGGTTAAGTTTACAATGTATTTGTATA
The DNA here is from genome assembly GCA_963580285.1 of Lucinisca nassula. Classification (NCBI taxonomy): domain Eukaryota; kingdom Metazoa; phylum Mollusca; class Bivalvia; order Lucinida; family Lucinidae; genus Lucinisca; species Lucinisca nassula. The sequence goes on from OY757022.1 coordinate 22,317,208, forward strand.
GGCGTGTTTTCGTAATGGAATTCTCTGGGGGTCATCAAGAACCAGTTTGAATAAGACATGGTGACAGAGCCATCCATATTCGATTTCTTGTAGATTATTTATTACTCATCACGTGAACAGGTCCGTAAAATGAACACCCCCTAAACTCCATTTTATACAGAGAAAACTGGGGTTTACGGGGTTAATATTAATTACGTTTCTTATTTCTGTTCCAAGACATAGGTTGTGGGTACTCGTTAGAACCGCCTCATTGAGGCGGTTCTAACATGCACCCACAAACTATGTTTGAAGTGAAAATAACACAAAAAAATGACATATTTTCTTCAGGAAAGTAGCCCTTTTCGAGATGTGAAAAATGCACTATGTCGCACGGCTGTGTTATCGTAATGTATTTTACTTGAACGCATGGCATGATTAAATCATGGTGAATGATTGTCTTGTTGGCTTGAATGAATGAATGAACTGGGGTTTAAGGTAACCGGGCACTAAAAGCACGTTGGGGCTACCCCTAGACCATATTCAGGATTAGTTTTCCCACTTTCAACAAGGCTTTTGCGAGGAGTTGTACACTAATTCCGATGGACTCCTCTCGCCTCAGATACGGTGCAATGGAGGTGAAAGTGGTCTGTAAGTTACATTGTTGTTTTTTTTACTGAGCCTCCAAAAGAATGGGGGCTGTCAATCGCGGCTATGGAACATAGTCAATTCCGACCTGCAAATTGTGTTCCATAGCCAGTGCCCGTCTGGTCGTGGTAAGGGAGGAAGGCAAGAAGGCTTAGTTTTAGTGCTTCTGGGCTGAGAATCGCGACAGTGGTCAGTGGAATACGAATCGTGCTGATCTGCCAGTGCCCTCCCCTAAGTAAAATAGAAGCACTGTTTGAAATTTGAACACAAGGTTGGAAATAGGCATGAAGCAACAGAGGAATCAGTGCCAATTTCGGCTGCATATCACGATTTCTCTGTCTCACCCGAGAGCAAACTAGGTCATGTTGCTCTCTCTTAGGGCCGCGCCATTGGCATGAAGTAGCCTTGCAGTATCCATGGAAAACAGGGTTTACGGACCTGCAGCCCTAAGTTTCACGATCGGTCAGTGGTCCTAGCAATCTAGGACGGGTGGGTCCGCCATATCTGAAGCCCTTCCCCAATCGCCTTGTCGATGAAATCTTTGAGGAGTTTCCTGGTACGCTTCTTGTTGAGTGGTGTGCCCTCGGCCGTCTGTTCGAGCATGCTGTATCCGGGTTCATCGTGATACTTGGAGGTGGGTCATTTGAAGACCATCACGAAAACACGCCTATATAATTTTGACCCCCTCGAACCCCACTTTTATATAGTGAAACTGGGATTTACAGGGCTAAACCTTATTTTTCTTATTTCTGCATTAGAATATAGAGTGTGGATACTCGTTAGAACCGCCTCGATGAGGCGGTTCTAACGAGTACCCACACTTATCGAGGCGGTTCTAACGAGTACCCACACTCTATATTTTGAGCAGAAATAAGAAAAATATCACAATTTTTCATCTTAAAATTTTCATTTTTTCGGCGATAAAGGTTACACTGTATTGGTATAAGCGTGTTTTCGTAATGCTGCCCATGTTAACTAGTCGTCATGCGTCATCGCATAGGCTGGTAGGTCGACGTTCAGAGTTTCCCCTTGTCGCTGGAGTCTGTTAAGCTCTATAGTATACTCCGGCCGGTGACCGTCAGCCAGGCTCTAACTAACAGGTATTTGTCGAACCACGGCTTGTCGCTGGTCGAACGCAGCTTCTGGAAGTCTCCCTCCTTGAGTTTCGGGAGTGTCTCTGAGGATGAGCAGCGTTGTTGCTTGGGTGGTGGTGATCCGTCTGACGGCGAAGGCTCGGTGGCGCTTGTTGACTGTGCTGTCTGTGCTGGCTCTGTGTCTTCGGTGCTGGCGGTGGTTCTGGCGTGGTGATGGCTGGTCTCTAGTACGTAATCGTGGTCAGCGGCTGTACTGGTAGGGCGGGCTGACTGGCGGATCTGTTTGGTGGGCTGATGAGGTTGTCTTGCATCGTGATGCTGGTTCATTGGGCCTGGCTGGAGCCGGATTACTCAGGTCCCAGTGGATGGTGACAGTGACGTTCTGGTGCTGAAGTCCTGTGGTGACCTCAGGCACCCAATGAAGTCGGCATGAATTCATGGCGATAGACATGCTGAGAAAACGATGTGAACTGTTCGAGTTGAATCAAGAATCCTTGATCGCATTGTTTGTTTGTTGGTTTGATTTGAAGTTTAACGTTCCCGTTAACATTATAAAGGTCATTTTGGAGATGTTGCTTCCAATTTTGTGGGACTTTTTACCCGACATCGAGATGAAATGACATCGCAAGCCCTGCCGCCCAATGAAACCAATAGGGTTTATAAGCATGGACGGGCCGACTCGCACCGCATTGCCTGGACAGGCATAGATCCTGTAATCGTTTTACCAGTACTCGTGTACGGGTCGGTTTCAGCTCTGCGTGGAAGCATTATGCAGCCCATCTATTTTTTCCAGCCCCGATGGGCTGGGGCTAAATTATATTTGCATCAAATATCACGCGGGCATGAGGATACGCTGCACGTGACCAGGAGTGTTTTGATATTGGCTTTCCAGGATTAGATTTCTGTTCGTCTAATTACCAAACGAATCAGTACAGCATTACGAGAACACGCCTATATAAGTTTGACCCCCTCATACCCCACTTTTATATAGTAAAACTGGGGTTTAAGGGGGTATACATTATTTTTCTTATTTCTGCTCAAAAACATAGATTGTTGGTACTCGATAGAACCGCCTCGTCGAGGCGGTTCTATCGAGTCCCCACAATCTATGTTTTGAGCAGAAATAAGAAAATTATAACAATTTGTCATCTGTATTTTTTTTTTTTTTTTTTTTTTTTTTCGGCGGTAAAATTTACACTGTATTTGTGTAGGCGTGTTTTCGTAATGTTTCCTTCGAGTAGTCATGCTGAAAGGTCTGAAATAAGCAGCCTTGTAAATTTCTCTATATTGAAAGGAAATAACAAAACAAAAAAAAAAAAGAACATTTTTTTCCGTAATTGGGATAAAATCAGAAATAAGCAATACGATAACACACGCGTGCATTTTTTTCAATTCTCCAAAACGGCTACTTTTCTGATGAAAATCCGTGATATTTTTCTTATTTAAACTGCAAACATAGGTTGTGGATGCTCATTAGAACGGCCTCAAAGAGCCGTTTCTAACCAGTACAAACAACCTTTGTCTTGGAGCAGAAATATGAAAAATAATGTATGCCCCCTAAACTCCAGTTTTCTTTATATAATGTGGGGTTCAGTGGGGGGGGGGGGGGTCATCGCGTGATGTGGGTACGTGTGAGGCGGTTCTAACGAGCACACATAATCTATCATAAAAGCCTCGCATTTTATCCCTTTTCCTCAACCCGTTTAATAAATTCAATAATACATGGATACTCATGTAAGATCCTCTATGTCTTATATGGGTTAATAACACAAAGAATTACATATACCGTATTCGCTCTAATTACCGCACCATGCCCTTAGTTTTTTCAAAATCGTGTAAAAAAAATCATGGTGAAAAAGCTACCTAATTAGCGCACACTTAATACGAAAAAAATAGCTTCAGAGATGATGCATACTGATATTTAACAGGATGGAAAAGGATACTTAAGCATTGCCATCACTGTTGAAGAAATAATGGTAAGTTTTTTTTTTTTATAGATTTACTGTGACAGCTTCAAGGGGAGGTTACTGTAAAGTGTGCGCTTAGGCATTTCCTTTTCATAAATAGCTTTGGTGTGCGCTTATAGGAGCATGTGAGGTAATTAGGACGAATACGGTATTTACGACCTACACCGCGTACTTTTTATCCATTTTGTACTAAATGAAAGCACCAACCGGGTATCAGACTGGAACGAGTCCATTTCTACATATAGGGATGTCTGGTTGTGGCTTCTTCAAAATTTCTTTAAACATGCAGTGTACGCCCTAATGAATTTCCGCGTTCTGTGGTATCTGATCCGGACCTGCATTGTTTGCCAGTTGCCAGTTTTGGGATTTCCGGTGCAAAATGAGCTGTAAAATGGGCTAAGTGTACTGATCTATAAAAAGACGCTGAATGGCGTATTAGTCTTACATTGTTTTTATTCACGTGTTTTATATTGAGAATCCATCAGACAAATTCCTGTCACGGTAAATGTATTGGATAAATCTATCAAATATTCAATCTACAATATTTATTTCCATCGGCTGTTTCATTTTATGAGAAACTGTTGAAACTGTTTCGAATATGGGGCTATATTTTCTCACGGTGTCTCTTGGTGGTGATTAGGTCATATGCATCAATGCTAAAAGTAGTGCCAAAATCACTATTTTCAATACTATGGGGCTATCGCCCAACAAACTGTTATTGGAGGAGCCCGAGAAGAATGCACCACATTATTGGTAGGGCTGGCTAATCGGAGCTGAAAAGATAATCGATTATCATTTCTGTCATTGTGATCGATAATCGATTAGTAATCGTAATTTGTCATAATTGTACCTGTCTGGGCATGTCTCTTACCATATGTTGTACTTTACTATATGTATATTTGAACTGACAGGCCTGAGCAAACAGTGTAGACCCAGATGAGACGCCGCAGAATGCGGCGTCTCATCAGGGTCTGCACTGTTTGCCACTCATCCAACTATTTTAGGTATAACCTTGGTTAGTACATTGCACCTGTCAAGTAATCGATTACAAGCAAATCAGAAATGATAATCATTTTTCTGGGATTTATCGATCGATTAATCGAATATACGATTAATCTTTTCAGCCTTGATTATTGGGCATATAATCCTAACGATACACGGACAACAAACGGCTCTAACGAGTACCCATAATCTATAATTTTGAGGAAAAATAATATATCATACCCAGCGGTAAGCCCCACTTATCCCAATATAAAATAGGGTTTACAGGAGTATTTATTATACGTACTCGCTAACATCATGAAACTAGACCAACAGCGGCCCCCGCCCATCGGGGCTTGAAGAAATAGATGGTCTGCATGATGCTTCCACGCAGAGCTGAAACCGACCCGCACACGAGTACTGGTAAACCGCTTTTAGGATCTAAGCCTCCCCAGGCAAAGCGGTGCGAGTCGGACCGCCCATGCATATAAACCCTATTGGTTTCATTAGGCGACAGGGCTATAGATGTCATTTCATCTCAGTGTCGGGTAAAAGTCCCATAAAACTGGAAGCAACGTCTCCAAAATGACCTATAATCAAACAAACCAACAAAATCCAACACCAAAACAAGAGACAGTACCTTTTACGCATCATCATCACGTGACCAAGTACAAGTCCGTGCAATGAACTCCTACTAAACCCCACTTTATATAGAGATAACTGGGGTTTACGGGGTATACATTGTTTTTCTTATTTCTGCTCCAAGACATAGGCTGTGGGTACTCGTTAGAACCGCCTCATTGAGGCGGTTCTAACGAGCACCCACAACCTATCTTTGCTGTATAAATAAGAAAAATATCATGGATTTTCATCGAATTCACTGTGTCGCACTGGCGTGTTATCGTAATGAAAATAGACCAATACCAAAACAAGAGACAGCACCTTTAACGCATGATTTTGTTCAGATGGATTGTTATGGAAAATTGTTGCATGTTTTACATTGTTTTACTCTATTCTCATTTAAAATGCATGTTGTGTTTGCTCATTAAATTTACCTCACCGAGGCGATTCTAATGAGTAATAACAAAGAATGCACGAGACGATTCTAACGATTAAATATCAGAATAAAGAATTAGTATTGCTTGACCCAATTAGTACCAGAAAACGTAAAACGGGTACCAGGGCAAACTGTGCAGGCCCAGATCAGACGCCGCGTTCTGCGGCGTCTGATCAGGGCCTACACTGTTTGCGAAAAGTTAAGCCATGCATTTTCCAAATAAATTTTGAAGAAAACACAACCTAACACCCCTAAATTTTGAAATGGACTCCTGCAAGTGATGCTATATAAGGAGGAAGATTCCATTTGGTACAAAAACGCCGGGTTAAATACTGAAGATGTCTGGTCCGCCAGTATTGATTACGATGGTAATAATCTGCGATTTAGATGACTATTTAATCATAAATCTTTGTCATATTTAGTCGTCATAATTTTAACTCACTTCAAACTGGATTCTATGTGGTTACACGACGGATAAGATTGATAAAGTAACGATGTAAGTCTTAAGGATCTGTGGAAAAAAACGGTAGGTCTTGTTTTTGCTGTTTATTTAAATCCCCGCGGCCCCGCTCATCGGGACATGAAAACATAGATGGGGTGCACGAAGCGGCCGCACACGAGTACTGGTAAACCGCTTAGAGGGTCTATACTTGACAAGGCAAAGCGGTGCGAGTCGGGCCGTCCATGCTTATAGACCCTACGGGAAGTCATCTCATTTCAATGTCGGGTAAAAGTCCCACAAAATTGGAAGCAACGTCTCCAAAATAACCTATAAATTGTTGATGGGGACATTCAACCTCTAATCAAACAAAAATTTAAATCCCCACCCAATGTTTACAAGGCTTTTATCAAGTTATCCAGTCAGTTTAAGGGATACTGGTTTAAACCCATTTTTATAGAGAGAAAATTGTAAACATTATTTTGCTTATTTTGCGTAAAATATATTTTGTGGGTACTCGTCAGATCGCCTAACTAAGATACACTTTCATCATAAGTCATGAAAGAAATCATAAAGTCACTATCCAGCAGGCTCACGTCGCTAGGGCAAAGTCAAATCAACGTAGGCGCAACGTCATGACGTTGCGCCGACGTTGATGTGACGTTGCATATACGTCATGACGTTTGTATCGACGTTGATGTGACGTCACAATTACGGCATGTGCCTGCTCGGCTATACATGTGTTGCATGTATTTAACCCATATATAACAATGAAATCTTCCACCTAGTGAGTCTGGAGTGGTCCTTTTCCAATTATAGGGATGTCAGGTTTGTTTTTGTTTTTGGCAAATTTTACAAAAATGAATGTTCTTTAAGCAAACAGTGTAGAGCCAGATAAGACGCCGCGTTCTGTGGCGTCTGATCTGAGTCTGCACTGTTTGCCAACGTCCCAGAAATGGGCCGCTATGCGTATATGGGGTAAATGTAATGAACACCCACTGCATGCTTTGTAAACCGCGCTTTATATTAAGCAAAATATGTTGACAGATGATGATGATGATGATGATGATTTCGTGTTAAACGACGCGTCAACCCTCTTTGTGGGTCATAAGCTTCAATCGGTTATTGATCAAAACTATGTAGAATTATGTAGAATTAAAAGTTAAAAAGCCGGCCTCAGTGGCTCAGTCGGATGCGCGTCTGACTGGTGATCAGGAGGACGCGGGTTCGACTCCCGCCGGGGTCGGCAACATTCTTTCGTGGAGGTTAATCATGAAATCTTTTCTACGGTCATTCTCTCCCTTCCGCTGATTCAAGAAGGGCATTTGTCAGTTTCTGGCGAAAGAATGTGCACTGTACTGGTTAACCGCTTACGTAGAAGCCTGCCCAGGAAAGTGTTATTAGGTAAACGTATACCGGCTCAAAAATGACCTAAATAGTGTTGACTGGGCCGTAAAACTCCAATACAAACAAACAAACAAAATTAAAAGTTAAAAAAAGTCAGAATGATAATGTTTAAAAATCTGAAACAAAATTAAATCTTATGAAAAAGTCCAATTTCTTTTAAGAATTAGATAAAATTATCAACATGACTGTACATCTTGAAACAATTGTTGCAAAGTGTCAGCTTTGAAGTGTAAGTTACGGGACGGGGAAAAGTCTAAAATATGTTGACAGAGGTGGGCGTTGTCATATTTGTTCTGTTTTCCAAACATTGTTTTTTTCCATATATCTGTTTCAAAATTGACCTACAATTTTTTGACAGCCTGAAGACCCACAAGTTCATCACGAAATCACGCCTATATAATTCTGAACCCCTTGAACCCCACTTTTATAAAGTGAAACTTGGGTTTTACAGGGATACACGTTATTTTTGTTATTTCTGCTCTGAAACTTAGATTGTGTGTAATCGTTAGAAGCGCCTTGGTGAAGCGAAATATGATCATTGAAAACTAATAAATGAAAATAGACAAAACATGATTGCGAACGCCATGCGAAGTGCAAAGATAGACAAAACTAATTAATAAATGTTGGGCGAACCTAACACATTGAAGAAGAATACGTGCAAAAATAACGTCAACCACAAGAGTATTAGACCTTATTTCGCGCGTTAGCTGTTTTTTTTCCCCGATGGCTCTGTCCTTGCAGTAGACTAATTTAGTTTGGTGAGATGTGGAATTTTATTCATAATGGTAACTTTAAGTGCATCATATGAATAAACCAGTGCTTCAGCTGAAGTGCACGACCCGCCGGATGCTTTTATCTTTATGAGTGTTACCATATATGGGTATGGCGGCCATTTTGTTCATGTGACCTGGACCTCAAACGGTTCCCCCAATAAATGTGCCTTATCGTAAGGAGCAAAAATATATCCTATACTTTAGTACTGTATTCTGAATCGTTTGCAGGATAAAATGCATTCTCAATTTTCCAATACAAAAGCATATGTGTCAAAGTTTGACCTACGCACAAAGAAGGTCAAGGTCAACCCAGGGTCACCATTTTAGCAATTTATGATGGGCCTACGTCCCAGATGTTATTTATAAAGTTTCGTGGAAATCTGCCCAACTAGTTCTGGAGAAGACTATTTTTGAAGGGTTTTTACCATTTATGGCTTGGCGGCCATTTTGGTCATGTGACCTGGACCCCATGAGCAAATTTTGGTTTCCCCCATCCCATAGAGGCTCCATATGAAATTTGACTTCAATCGGCCCAACGGTTTCCGAGGAGAAGCAGTTCGAAAATTTTCACATTTTTCGCCTCGGCGAGGCTATACTAAATGGAATGTAATATTTCGCAAGTTCATTGGTTAGATCTCATTGATATCTATCAGTATGCCAAAAATTGTTTAAATATTCCAAGCGGTTAAGTCACTATCACCAATTTTCACAAACGGGTTACGGACGGACAGACAGACTGACAGACTGACAGAATGACAGAATGACACTGTGATTTTAGGGCACTCTTAGAAAATCAACCGACTTCAGTCGGTCGGTTTTTCTGCGGGTCGTGCAATATACTCTTTGTCTTAGTATACTTCTCATCAGTTATTTGAGTCAGTATTAAATAACATCTGGTGGGTTTGGCATGGTATCATAGGCAAAACTAACATGTATTACTGTTGCAGGAATTGTCAAACTTTCTGTTGCTTGAAAAAATAAACTGGCCATATGAATAAATTTCTTCCTATTTAAATAAGATAATTAAGGTTCGTGGTTTAGTAATAGATATAGAACAGTGTCACGAGATATTTGCAGATATACTTCGAGGGGCTTGCCCCGAGAAGTATATCTGCAAATATCGAGTGACAGTTCTGGGTCGATATCTCTGCTGGTGGATGATTCGTTCGTCCCCGAGGGTATCATCAGCTCAGTATCAGTTCCTTAGTGCTGAGGTTGATACTGCGGTGTTGACGTCAGTGCTCAAGTACTGATTTAAATAGCTATATTATATCTTTAATTTTTGCAGCATAAAATTCTAATTGGTCTAAAACTAAGACTGACTTGTCAGGTGAGACATGTATCTTAGCGGATTTGGTTTACACTTTTTGTTATATTTTAAATTTTGCAAGTCTCGCTACTTTGGACATCTCCTTCCTGATACCCGGGACTTCCGTGGAGTGGGAGTCATGTTTGCTGATGTTGGCTCGGTGGGGGACGCCTATAAGTCCGCGGGTAGGCTCTCTTGCCTGATGCCTCCAGCTGACCTGTCTCATAGGCTACGTCGGTCGGTGTGTGCTCGGAGAGGGATGTGCTGTGTTTGCCGGGTCTTGTCCATCATCCGTTTCGGTTTCAAAACTTTGGGGTTGAGACACACTGATGAAGATTAAATATTAGAAAGGCCTCTGTGTCACTAAATTAGACTGACTGACAGTTGTTTTTAAGGTAACCGGGTGCCATGGGCACATAGGGGCTACCCCACACTAAATTAGGTATAGTTACGCCTTAATTATATCTGTTTTGTATCATGGCCAACCAATCAGTTTAAACCGGTTTTAATTGAGCATGCAATAGTCGCCCAATGGTGTTTCTCTTTCTGAATTGGAGCCTGCCTTTAGTGGGCTGCTAATGAAGAGTGGCAGCCATGTTGAAATTATAATCTAGAGAACAATTATATGCTTGACCTGTAGGTCACACATCTTACAATTTTAATCTCTAAGCACTGAATCCCATTCAGCATTATTTTAGGTCACAAGGAACAAATACAGCGCATTAACAATGAACCAAACTGACAAGACCGGGGATCAGCCTGTGCAGACACAGTCCATGCTTTCTAAAATCACAAGCAAGACTGAATTCATACATCTTTCTGATGTACTGGATGTACATTTTAATTATTCACATTTTTATTCTGAAAAAGAAACCAAACACAGTGTGCATACACTGAGAAATAAAACACCTTTTTTTATCTATAACAAAGGAAAAAAGACAGGACCGTATTCTATTTTCTCCTGGTTGACACATATACAGTAGAACTTCGATCGCTCGAACATCGATGGCTCGTTTACTATGGCTGAGTCGAACCCTTTCTTAAGCCCCTTGGGAAATCCTCTTTATAAGAAATAGCGGGGAATAATTTAGGAGATTTTAGTCTTTTATTTTGTTAATGTATGCTGTGTGTACTCATTAGAATCGTCTCGATGAGGCGATTCTAATGAGTACACACACATATGCCCCCGCCCATAGGGGCTTGAAGAAATATATTGGCTGCATGATGCTTCCACGCAGAGCTGAATCCGGCCCGCACACTAGTACTGGTAAACCGTTTAGAGGATCTAAGCCTGTCCAGGAACCGCGGTGCGAGTCGGACCGTCCATGCTAATAAACCCTATTGGTTTCATTGGGCAACAGGGCTTGAGATGTCATTTCATCTCAATGTCGGGTAAAAGTCCCACAAAGTTGGAAGCGACGTCTCCAAAATGACCTTTACAGTGTTGACGGGGACGTTAAACCTCAAATCAAAAAAACATGAGTACACACAGCATACATTTGCATTATATAACACAAGAAAAATGTCCAAAAGCAACTTATTATTCCTCCTAACAGTAGCCCTCAGTGGCTCGAACTACCCCTGTCTCGAACAGATTTTCAAGGTCCCAAAGGTGTTCGAGCCATTAAAGTTCGACTATACATGATACTTAGTATACTATCATCAAAACTAGAATGTGCCATTCAAAGGAATACCCACAACATTTTAACATGAAATACTGAAAAAAAATGCTATCCCCCATGACTGCTGCTTGTCATTAGCTCCTAACGATGAATTGCCCGTATCCTCAGTGATCTTGGTTCTCTTTGTTTAAATCAAAAAAATTTCACCCATTATCTGATTTGACATATTCGTGTTATATTGTAGTTAGTTATTCAACACTTGCAGTCATAGTTAACCAAAGTTAACCCCCGCCCATAGGGGCTTGAAGAAATATATGGGCTGCATGATGCTTCTACGCAGAGCTGAAACCGACCCGCACACTAGTACTGGTTAACCGCTTAGAGGATCTAAACCTGTCCAGGAACCGCGGTGCGAGGTGGAACGTCCATGCTTATAAACCCTATTGGTTTCATTGGGCGACAGAGCTTGAGATGTCATTTCATCTCAAAATCGGGTAAAACTCCCACAAAATTGGAAGTAACGTCTCCAAAATGACCTTTACAGTGTTGACGGGGACGTTGAACCTCAAATCAAACGAAAACAAAGTTAACCAACTGGCTTAAGCTCCGCCTACCACACTTAGTCTTCAAAAATCAAGTTATTGAATATAAGAATCTTATATGGGTGTGAGGGGTGGATGGAAAAATCCGTCCCTCGGGATCACTGTCCGGCATCACTCGGCTTAGCCTTCCAGGAACCGCGGTGCGAGGTGGACCGTCCATGCTTATAAACCCTATTGGTTTCATTGGGCGACAGGGCTTGAGATGTCATTTCATCTAAATATCGGGTAAAACTCCCACAAAATTGGAAGCAACGTCTCCAAAATGACCTTTACAGTGTTGACGGGGACGTTAAACTTCAATTCAAACAAAAAACAGTTAACCAACTGGCCTAAGCTCCGCCTACCACACTTAGTCTTCAAAAATCAAGTTATTGCATATAAGAATCTTATATGGGTGTAAGGGGTGGATGGAAAAATCCGTCCCGAGGGACACTGTCCGGCATCACGAGGCTTGCTGAATGATGCCGGACAATGATCCCGAGGGACAGATTTTTCTATCCACCCCTCACACCCATATAGGATTCTTTTTCTTGCATTCCTTCCATTTTTAGCGCGGATTTTTAATGCTGCAGTAACTTCGGTTACCAACGTCCGCCATATTGTGATGACACTACAGGAATGTTTAGTGACGTCCCGTAACGTGCATGACGTCAACCTTAACGACGACACATACGAGGTTGTAATCAACCAGTGCATTTATCAAACACGCGATTATAATCGATTTTAGGTCGGAACACCAGGGTCAGAACATAAATTTCTATCCCAGGGTAAAATCACGGATTTTCTTGTCTGGCATGCAAGAATATCAGAATCTTATATTGGTGTGAGGGTTGGATTGAAAAATCCGTCCCGAGGGACACTGTCCGGCATCACGAGGCTTGCCGAGTGATGCTGGACAGTGATCCCGAGGGACGGATTTTTCTATCCACCCCTCACACCCATATTGGATTCTTTTTCTTGCATACCTTCCATTTCTATTGCGAATTTTTAATGATGCTGTCACTTCGGTTACCGACGTCCGACATTTTGTGATGACCCAACAGGAATGTTTCGTGACGTCACGCATGACGACGCCGCGCATGAGGTTGTAATCAACCAGTGCATTTATCAAACACGCCATTATGTTCGATTTGGGGTCGGAACACCAGGGTCAGAACAAAAATTTTCATACCAGGGTAAAATCCCGGATTTCCTTGTCTGGTGTGCAAGAAAATAGCCTCTAGACAACTTCAAAGGATAAAAAGTAGGCCATGATACAAGTATTGTTATAGTTCGTTTTTTTTTCATGTGTGTATTGCTATAAGTCTTTCAAAACGCAGTGAGACGTGACTGCACTTTTAATTTTGGACTAGTCTGTGTTTTAGGTAAGTCGCCTTCAGATATGCTTTTACTGAGATTCGTGCTGCATCATACCAACCACTTGGCCACGACTTCTACATAATGGCATAATCAAAAAACTTATTTATGATTTTAAAATCCTGTTGAAATCCGAAACCTACTTCCCCAACAACATGGAATAGTCTTGTCACGCTTGAACGTTGAACTCTTAAAGGTCGTTGATAAATTATAATATCTTATTATTTTGGATAGCCGTTTGTACGGAACCCTGGAAGGGACATGCATTTTTAGCTCACCTGACCGAAGATCCTGGTGAGGTTTTTGTGACTGTGAGATGTCCCGCGTCGTCGTTCGTCGTGCGTGTGCGTGCGTAAACTTTTCTTGTTATCACTCTAGAGGCCACAGTTTTGATCCAATCATCGTCAAACATGGTCAGAATAATCATCCTGACAATATCTCGGTCAAGTTCCAATATGGGTCATGTCGGGTCAAAAAGTAGGTCACCAGGTCAAATCAAAGGAAAACCTTGTTAACACTCTAGAGGCCACAATTTTGGTCCAATCATTCTCAAACTTGCTCAGGATGATCATCCTGACAATATCTTGGTCGTGTTAGAATATGGGTCATGTGGGGTCAGAAAGTAGGTCAGTAGGTGAAACCATAGAAAAACCTTGTTAACACTAGAGGCCACAGTTTTGGTCCAATCATCTTCAATCTTGCCCAGAATGATCATCCTGACAATATCTTGGTCAGGTTCGAATATGGATCATGTTGGGTCAAAAAGTAGGTCAGTTGGGCAAATCATAGAAAAAAAACTTGTTAACACTCTAGTGGCCACAGATATGGTCCAATCATCCTCAAACTTGCTCAGAATGATCATCCTGACAGGATCTCGGTCAAGTTCGAATATGGGTCATGTCGGTTCAAAAAGTAGGTCACCAGGTCTAATCAATTGAAAACCTTGTAAGCACTCTAGAGGTCCCAGTTTTGGTAAAGTCATACTCAAACTTGCCCAGAATGATCATCCTGACAATATCTAGGTCAAGTTCGAATATGGGTCATGTGGGGTCAAAAAGTAGGTCAGTAAGTAAAACCATAGAAAAAACCTTGTTAACACTATAGAGGCCACAGTTTTGGTCCATTCATCCTCAAGCTTGCTCAGAATAATCATCCTGACAATATCTCGGTTAAGTTCGAATATGTGTCATGTCAGGTCAAAAAGCAAGTCAGTGCACCAAATCATAGAAAAACCTAGTTAACACTCTAAGAGGCCACAGTTTTGGTACGATGTGATCAAACTTGCTCAGAATGATCATTTGACACTATCTCGGTTAATTTCGAATATGGGTCATGTCTGGTCAATAAGTAGGTCAGTATGTCAGATCATAGAAAAACCTTGTGAACACACTAGAGGTCCCAGTTTTGGTCCGATCATCGTCAAACTTGCTCAGAATGATCATCTTGACAATATCTGGGTCAAGTTTGAATTTGGGTGATGTCGGGTCAAAAAGTACGTCAGCAGGTCAAATCATAGAAAAACGTTGTGAACACCCTAAGAGTCCACATTTTCAGTCCAATCATCATAAAACTCGCTCAGAATGATCATCTGTACAATATCTCAGTTAAGTTCGAATATGGGTCGTGGCAAATCAAAAGGTAGATCAGTAGGTTATTTTGTCATAACTTTTGAACCGTTTGAAATAGAGCTTCAATATTTGACATGTAGGTTCCTTGTGACAAGGGCTTCAAGTTTAAAATAAAAATTTATTTGTATGAAAATTTATTTGACCTCTGACCTTTACCTGTGATCTACTTTATCATAACTTTTGAACATTATGAGACAGATCCTTCATATTTGGCATGTATGTTACTTGTGACAAGGTTTTCCCAACCATTCAAAAACTTTGACCCATCACCTTGACCTTTGACCTACTTTGTCATACCTGTTGAAGCTTTTGAGATACAGCCTTCATATTTGGCATGTAAGTTCCTTGCCACAAGGGCTTCCTATTCATACATAAAATGATATGTGACCTTACCCTTGACATTTGACATGCTTTATAATAACTTTTGAACCATTTGAGATAGTGCCTTCATATTTTGCATGTCTTCCCACCCAATCAAAAATTTTGTCTTATGACCTTGACCTTTGACCTACTTTGTATAATTTTTGAAGCATTTGAGATAGAGTCTTCTTATTTAGCATGTAGTTCCCTTGTGACAAGGGCTTCCTAACCATTCAAAAATGATTTGTGACCTTGTCATGTGACCTACTTTATCATAACTTTTGAACCATTTGAGGTAGAGCCTTCATATTTGACATGTATGTTCCTTGTGGCAAGGACTTTCCACCCATACAAAAATTTTGTCCTGTGACGTGACCTTTGACCTTCTTTCTCATAACTTTTGAACCATTTAAGATTGAGCCTTCATATTTGGCATGTAGGTACCTTTTGACAGAGGCTTCCCATCCATGCAAATGTGAAACCCAAGGGCTCCACTCATTGTAGAGCAAATGTTAAGCAGCAACCTGTTAGTCAACTAATCATTTCAAAGATTTATGGTAATGACCCTGTCGTAGCAGACAGTTTTCCTTGCAAAAATCTATGATATCACCAGTTGCTTCCCATGGCCGTACTGACTACTGAGGCTGAATTCCAAGATAGTTTGCAGTACAGTCCTGTGGAATGGGCCACCAAAATAAAAAGGGGCAAGGATCTAATGGTTGGGAAAAAGGGGACTCTGTTTTGTTGCCTAGGGTCATGCCAGGTATTTGACCTTATTTTTCCTAAAAATGTGCTTGTGGAACATTTCATTTTATTTCTATTTTAAAGTTTTATCCTTGCACTGACACTTACTCATACTGTTTAATGGTTTCAAGATAAACAAGGTCAATCATTTAATCTATTTGACATCTCAGCTAAACTGTAATATTTTTACTTTGAATTTGAAACTTTCTAACTTTGGTAGGCCGGCTGTCATCATTGTTTTGGCTGGTAACTGCCAGGATGTAGATTGTTGTACTTGTTGCTTGGAGACTGTGCTAAACATAACTCTGTCAGCTTCTCTTGGATGTAAATCAATACTGGAATCACCTATAGATCTCAAACTTTGATGCTCAAACTTATATTTCAAACTTAATTCTGAACCAAATTTTGTGCCTTTTGGAGGAAATTGAAGGTTAATTATCATAGATTTTATTTGTTTTAAAGATGGAACAAACCTCTTTCAGAAAAGCCATGTTTTATTAACTTAAAATGTATAGGGGTGACTTTCCAAGCCTCCATTTTGTTTTCTCCCTCATAAAGTTTGAGTGTGGGATTTGTTGGAGAAGTTAACTTATGTGGGAAAAGAGGGAGATGGGGGAATGTGGGACTGTAGGACTATATAAAGAATCCCAAAGAGTTCTCTGGGACTTCGACCATTTTGATTTCTTTGGGTTAGGTTGGATTTTAAGGTGTTTTAGAATTTTTGGGTTATTCTTAAAGGAAAAAAAAAGTTTTTAATTTCAATATTAGTTTGGGGAAGACATTTTAAATCAGTTCAGCTTAACTCTAAGGCATTTAGGATAATTTTTGGTGGAATAGATATTTTTTTCTGATTTATTTCTCTTGTAATTTGGGATATACAAGTATATCTATGTATGCAAGCTCTGGAGGTTTAACGGTGAAGGCATAAAGAGAGAGTCCACATTTGCAAAGAAACTGTGAATAAAATAACTGTTGTATGTAACAAGTTGTACTTGGCCTGCTTGGAAGCATTGTTCTCTTTAATCAGAGCCACACAGTAGCACCCTAAAGATGCATTTCCCAACCATATAAATCAGAATTACATTCCTTATTCTATTTTTGTAATCCGGTTAAGTTTCAAATAAATAAAAAACACAGCATTGTTGAAGTTAATTTGAATCTTTGTGATCTTTTCTTACCCTAACACTTAAAGAATAAGCTTATATTAAGTTAGTGGCCTTAATCTTTGGTTGGCGAAGTCCTGTTTAGTTCCCATGTAGCTGTACATGAGGGGCTTTTAGTGTGATCACTGTCCGTAGTCCGTCGTCCGTCCATTACCGTTTATTTGAGAATAAATATAGACAGCAGCCAGTTTGGTGGAGCTAGGGTAAAAGGGGCCTCCATCATTCAGGCTGTTGACATAATATTACTGCCCACGATTAGTCTGCTGTTGACTGTAACCACGCTACCAGTAACTAACAGTCATCCATCATTCTGGTGGTCGACAGTCAGAGGTGAGTCTACCGTCGAGAATCAGTCGGAAACTGAAGGTAATAAAATCAGAAATCCTTCTTAGACCCTCGGCACGTTACACACAATTTTTGACCTGTGACCTTGGCCTATGGCCGTTTTTGTCATAACTTTTGAACCATTTTGGGTATAGCCTTCATGTTTGGCATGTATGTTCCTTGTGACAAGGTCTTCCCACTCATGCAAAAAAAACTTTGACCTGCGGCCTTGACCTTGATATGTGACCTACTTAATCATAACTTTGGAAACATTTTAGATAGAGCCATCATATTTGGCATGTATATTCTTTGTGACAATGATTTCACATCCTTACAAGGAGTTTGACCTGTGACCTTGACCTTTGACCTACTTTATCATAATTTTTGAAACATTTGTGATAGAAACTTCACATTTGGTATGTTTTTTTTTCCTTCTGACAAGGCACCCTACTATATTACCTACCATTTCATTTCTACAGTGTGGATCAGATGAGCGATCCAGGGCCATCATGGTCCACTTGTTTTAATATGTTGTGCACAAAATATTATCTTGTGCGGACAACATTATATCTTGTGCGCACAACATATTAAAAAAATACATGTCCCTTCTCGGGTTCCGTACGTTTGGCCATTTTGTTTGAAAATAACTGTGCCTGCAAGGTTGTCATTACAGTGATGTTAATTTCTGGCACACCAGACAAGGAAATCCTTGATTTTACCCTGGGATAGAAATCTATGTGCTGTCCCTGGTGTTCGGACCCAAAATCGAATACAATCGCGTGTTTGATAAATGCACTGGTTGATTACGACCTCGTATGCGCCGTCGTTAAGGTTGACATCACAGCACGTTACGTGACGTCACTAAACAGTCATGCAGTGTCAACACAATATGGCTGACGTTGGTAACCGAAGTGACTGCAGCATTAAAATCCGCGCTAAGAAATGGAAGGCATGCAAGAAAAAGAATCCAATATGGGTGTGAGGGGTGGATAGAAAAATCCGTCCTTCGGGATCACTGTCCGGCATCACTCGGCAAGCCTCGTGATGCCGGACAGTGTCCCTCGGGACGGATTTTTCCATCCACCCCTCACACCCATATAAGATTCTTATATTATGTTCATGTTCTTTTTCTTTTGATGTCTTGGAACGGGCCTCCGTGGCCTAGTGGTTAAGAGCGCTGACTCTTGCTCATTAGGTCTCTCACCGCTGTGGTTCGAGCCTCGCTCGGGTCATATGTGAGACGCCAAGTTCTGCAACGGAAGGTCAGGTGGTTTTTCTCCGGGTACTCCGGTTTTCGCCCACCTCTGACTAACGATCGGTTCGATATGAGGTAAATAATCTCAAAAGGGCCGTAAAACCAAAACTAAAAAGAAAAAAAAAATGTCTTGGATGGAAGCCGGTGTGAGGTAATTGTGTCGATTCCTGATCCTTGCATTCGCTTCTATCATCAAGTACTTTAGGTCACCAGAGCCGAAGGCTCAGGCTAAGCTTAAAGGACAGACAGATGTCCGTCGTCGTCTGTCGCCGTCCGTCGTCCGACAACACTTTCAAACGACATCTCCTCTAAAGCCGCTGGGCCGATTGGGCCCAAATTTCATCTGATACATCCTTGGGCTGAGGAATTGAAAGTTTGCGTTTTCTTATGAAATTTGGCTCATTGGTTTGGCTGCTATGGCGACTTAGAGTTTTCACAGACTTAAAATGGGGAAAATAAAAATGGCATTAACTGCCAAGCCAGGCCCCCGCCCATCGGGGCTTGAAGAAATAGATGGGCTGTATGATGCTTCCACGCAGAGTTGAAACCGAACGCACACGATTACTGGTAAACTGCTTAGAGGATCTAAGCGTGCCCAGGCAAAGCGGTCCATGCTTATAAACCATATTGGTTTCATTGGGCGACAGGGCTTGAGATATCATTCAATCTCAATGTCGGGTAAAAATCCCACACAATTGGAAGCAACGTTTCCAAAATGACCTATACAGTGTTGACGGGGACATTTAACCTCAAATCAACCAACCAGCCAAACCATACGCTCTAGGAAAATATTCACCATATTTGCCCTAACACGTTAATTCGGCCCTTTAGTTTGGTTGCTATAGAAACTCTGTTTCCATTTACTTATAATGGGGGAAATTGGAAAATGGCATTTACTGCCAAGCGTTCTCAGATAATTTGACAAAACTTTCATAGAAGTGTTCCTTAAGCTGTCTTCTATCTGCCATGTTAGGCATACTGCTCAGTTTTATTGGTTAGCTTGGAAACCAAAATGAAAAAAAAGCAACAAAAAACAAAGAAATAAAATACTTAAAAAATCATTTACAGCCAAGCTTTTGCAGATATTTTTAAACTTAAATAGAAATATTCTTTAGGCAATCATCTATCTACCATATGATTTTAGGCCAGCTGCTCATTGAAACCAAAATGCCCCCCACCCCACTAATATAGGAAAAAATATGATTTAAAAATCATCTTCTCAGAAACTATATGCTCTGTAACGCTAAGACTTTTTCGAAATATTCACCATATTTGCCTTAACAGGTATTTGCCTAAACAGGTTTTGTGTTTTTACAAATTCGGCTCTTCAGTTTGGTTGCTATGGCAACTTAGAGCTTCCAAAGACTTGTAAAGGGGAAAATTGAAAATTTGCATTTACTGCCAAGCCTTATCAGACATTTTGACAAAACTTCAATAGAAATATTTTTTAAGTTATCTTCTATCTGCCATATGATTTTAGGCCTACTGCTCATTTTTATTGGTTGCCATTGGAAATCAAAATTAGAAAAGAACAAATTGAAAAAAAAAAAAAAAAAACATTTCCTCAGAAACCATATGCTCTATGAGGCTAAGATTTTATAGACACATTCACCACATTTGCCTTTACAGCCTGTAAAGAATACCCAGGAGGACGGTTGTAATAACCGAAACTAGTCAGGATTAAATCTAAGAAACAAGAGGCCCATGAGCCACTATGCTCACCAGAGCTCATGGGGCATTGTTCGCTGGCAGCCATGTATTATAACAAACCATGGAAGGCCTGAGCCCAATGGCGCTACAGATAGCAACCCAGTAAGCATTCTACATAAATCTACAGCGGGCCGTTAGCGGCCCGTCAGGGTAGCTGACGGGCCGCTAACGGCCCGCTGTAGATTTATGTAGAATGCTAGCAGGGAATTGGACCCAATCAGCCTAGTTGTTTTAGAGGTCTGACGTCGCTTGAATGTGTTGTTGCAAGACAACAGATGACAGTTGACAATCAACCAATAAGTCTAAATTAATGTGGCAGATAGAATATTGTTTAAGGAACATTTCTGTGAAAGTTTCACAAAATATCTTGAAAGGCGTAAATGTCATGTTTCAATTTTCCCCATTATAAGTCTATGGAAACACTTAACTTACCATAGAAACCAGACTAAAGAGCCAAATTTCATTAAAACATAAACAAAAAACAACGACCCGGTCAACGCTATTTAGGTCACTTTGGTGACGCTGCTTCCGAATTTGTGTGACTTTTACCCGACATTCAGATTAAATGACATCTCAAGCCCTACCACCCAAAGAAACCACGTGGGTTTAAGGACCCGGACTTAAACCTGAGTGGTTTACCAGTACTCAAGTTCGGTCAGTTTCCCCATTAAAAGTCTATGGAAACACTCGAGGAGAAGAACTCTATAAGTAATTTACGCGTTCGATCGTTCTTATCCTATATTGCTTGTATGTCAAATTTGTAACCATGTTATTTGATGAATTTTGTAATAAATATGTTTAAACCAAGTTCGGTCGGTTTCAGCTCTGCGCGGAAGCATCATGCAGCCCAATCTATTTCTCCAAGCCCTGATGGGCGGGGGCGCTCGATATACCACAGGCTTGTCGTCGCAGACTTGTTTTCTTCGCTACTCCCCGACAACAGATTTCAACAGCATTTAACCCGATGGGTAATTAATATCATGTTTCACGCAAATCAGTTGATACTTTGGTTGCCATGGCATTCGGGGATCAGCAAAACATCTCCATTTAAGCTTAATCTCCTTTTTATGTTTAAGCTTATTTCACAGTCAAATGACTTGTAACATAGATCATTTCGGTACATTGTACAAGCTACTTGTTGTTCACTTACATGTACATGGATATTGGGGTCCGGCCTCGGGAGCTTTGCTTGAATTGAGGTTTAACGACCCCGTCCACAGTACTTAGGTCATTTTGGAGACGTTGCTTCCTATTTTGTGGGACTTTTGTCCGACATTGAGATGAAATGATATCTCAAGCCCTACCAATCAACGAAACCAATAGGATTTATATGCAAGGACCGTCCGAGTCGCACCACTTTTCCTGGGCAGGCTTAGACATTCTAAGCGATTTACCAGTACTCTCAGCTCTAGTGGAAGCATCATGCAGCCCAATCTATTTCACCAAGACCCGATGCTATGGGGGAGGGGGGGGGGGCTAGGCCTCGGAGCTCAGTCGGATGTGCGTCTGACTTGTGATCGGGAGGTCACGGATTCGATACCTTCCAGTTCGGCAACAGTATTTCGTGGAGATTGATCATGAAATCTCTAATCTCTTTGCCTTCCGCTGATTCAAGACGGACAGTTGTCAGTTTCTGGCGAAAGAATGTGAACTGTAATGCTTAAGTCTGCCCAAGTAAAATCTGATACAATCGTTCTTTGTCGATATCCAAGATGGAAAATTGATGATATCCATCAGGGTGACACGGAGATTCACAGTTGCTAAAACTGTTTTGTTCCGATCTCCAAGAAGGTCGCTATGGCAGCCATCTTGGAATTCTTAAAACGACATCTCCTCCTGAACCGAAAGTAGGATCATTACGAAAACACGCCTATATAAATACATTGTAAATTTTACCTCCGAAAAAAAATAAATTTTTAGATGAAAAAATGTGATATTTTTCTTATTCTCTTCAAAATATAGATTATGGGTACTTGTTAGAACCGCCTCATCGAGGCGTTTCTAACGAGTACCCACGATCTATATTTTAGAGTAGAAATAAGAAAAATAATGTTTACCCCTGTAAACTCCAGTTTTTTCTATACAAAAGTGGGGTTCGAGGGGGTCAGAATTATATAGGCGTATTTTCATGATGGGGATGAGCTGAAACTTGATGGGAGTGGTGATTCAGAATTGCTAAAATTGTTCCGTTCCGATGCACATAATGGCCGCCATTTCGAAACATTTTAAACGACGTCTATTCCCAAACCGAAAGTCAGACTGAGCTTAAACTGGATGGCAAACGGAGATTCAGAACTGCTGAAACTATTCCGTTCCGATTTCCAAGATGGCCGCCAGAAATTCTTTAAACGACATCTTCCTCCGAACCGAAGGTCAGACTGTGCTGAAACTGGGTGAGAGGCGTCAAGATAACATGGAATTTCAGAATTACGAAAAACGTTCCGTTCCGATAATCAAGATGGCCGCCACGGGAGCCATATTGAAATCTATAAATCGACATTTCCTCCTGAACTGAAAGTCGGACTGACCTTAAAATTGAACGAAGGCATCGTAGCGACATATTGAGATTCAGAAGTACAGTAGAACTTCGATGGCTCGAACACCGATGGCTCGTTTACCATGGATGTGTCGAACCCATTATTGAGCCCCTAGCGAAATCCTCTACATCAGACATAGTGGGGGATAATTAAGGAGAATTTAGTCTTTTATCTTGCTAATGTATGCTGTGTGTACTCATTAGAATCGCCTCGATGAGGCGATTCTAATGAGTACACACAGCATACATATTCATTATAGAACACCAAAAAGATGTCTTAAAGTATCTCGTTATGCCTCCTGACAGTAACCTCAATGGCTCGAACTACCTCTGTCTCGAACAGACTTACCAGGTCCCTAAGGTGTTCG
This sequence comes from Lucinisca nassula, assembly GCA_963580285.1. Lineage (NCBI taxonomy): Eukaryota > Metazoa > Mollusca > Bivalvia > Lucinida > Lucinidae > Lucinisca > Lucinisca nassula. The sequence continues at coordinate 22,340,527 of OY757022.1, forward strand.
AGCCATTAAAGTACGGCTGTAATTACTAAAACTGTTTCGTTCAGAAATCCAAGATGGTCGGCATGGCGTGCATCTTGATACTCTTCAAACGAACCTCCCGAAGCGAAAGTCAGGTTGAGCCAAAAACATTATTTTATCTTAAAAATCTTATTTTATCTTGAAAATGTATGTTGTGTGTACTCATTACTTGTCATTTGTCTTATTAGAAATCGTGATTCCCATGAGTTCACACGACAATTCTTTCTGTATCCAAAACATTACGAAAACATGCCTACAAATACATTGTAAATTTTGTCACTAAAAAAACCAAAAAAAAAAAAAATGTGATATTTTTCTTTTGTTCAAAATATAGATTGTGGTTACACATTAGAACCGCCTCGTCGATGCGGTTCTAACGAGTACCCACAATCTATATCTTAAAACAGAAAAAAAAATAAGGTTTACCCCTGTAAACCACAGTTTTACTCTATAAATGTGGGGTTCAAGGCGGGGTGGCGGGGATATATTAAAACAGAAATAAAAACAATACGGTTTACCCCTGTAAACCACAGTTTTACTATATAAATGTGGGGTTCAAGGCGGGGGTATGTATTAAAACAGAAATAAAAACAATAAGGTTTACCCCTGTTTACCACAGTTTTACTATATAAATGTGGTGTTGAAGGGGTCAGAATTGAGTGAGTGAGTGTTTCAGTTTTACGTCCCACCAACAGCTAAGGTCATACGGAGACGGGACCTCGGTTTAAAGACTCATCCGAAAGTCTGGAGAAGCCCGGGATCGAACCTGCGACCCCTGGTTTACTAGGCGAGTAGCGTAACCACTCGACCACGGGGGCTTCTGGGGTCAGAATTACATAGGCGGGTGTTCGTGGTGATAATCGTTAATAGCCACTGTTGTGCCCACTGTTTTGACGCTGAGACATATGGATTATTCAACTTAATGTGTTTAGAGTGATCCATTTTTGAATATAGTGGTGCCAGGTTAGATTTGTTTATGGTAAGTTTTGCAAAAATATAAAATTTTAAGCAAACAGTATAGACCCAGATCAAACGCCGCATGCTGTGGCGTCTGATCTAAGTCTACACTGTTTGCCAGTGTCCCAAAAATGTGAAGCTAGGCATATATGGGTTAATCCTTTGTGGATCCGCGTTCAGGCCCATGCTCCCAGCCAAACCTCAGTGACAATCGATCCATCAGTGCTGTCCGAGTTTTGATTATTAATAATAATAGTGTTCTCTTTTTTTCAGGTGAGATTGTACAAATCATCGTAATATATTGATTCCACAACAGAACCGCATAGACTGCAGCCATGAAATGACAAACACTGTTGACAATTACACCCTTTTCTTGTTGTTCTCAGTGATAAACACTACTAAACGGAATTTTACTCCATGGAAAAAGGCAGTAATGAAAATCAGTAGAACGGAAATACAAAAACGAAAAGAACACAAAAAGTTGTATAGCAACAACAAATATTCAGTGAAAGACAAGACAGGGATTTTTGTATTATTGCAATGGAACATATCACAATCTTAGAATGGAAATGTGGAAAACTAAATTCCTAAAGGCGAATAACTTTTGGAAATGGCGTGATGTAAAGATAATTGATATGGTTGTTGAAGTACTATGAATTTGGAATATTAATATTGGAAATTTTTAACAGCTGTTATTTGATATTAAGCGGTTGTCGTGACCAGATGTGCAAGTCCGATAGTTTTGTCGCGCTTATGTAAGCATTTGTGTGCACAGGAAGATGTAAGTTGTGAATACTTGATACATAAAACTCTTGTCATGTAATACAAAAGTGGATATTCTTTTAACATAAATATTCATTGGTTCCAAATTCAGTTCCTAGCAGGTGCTCTTCGTCACGAAAACACGCCTATTTAGTATTGAACCCCCCCCCCCCTTGAACCCCACTTTTATATAGTAAAATTGAGGTTCACAGGGTTAACCTTATTTTTCTTATTTCTGCTCTAAAATATAGATTGTTGGTACTCGTTAGAACCGCCTCGATGAGGCGGTTCTAACGAGTATACACAATCTATATTTTGAGCAGAACTAAGAAAAATATCACAAATTTTCATCTTAAAAAATTCATTTTTTCGGCGATAAAGGTTACAATGTATTTGTATAGGCGTGTTTTCGTAATGTTGAAAACTCATCACTACTAAAGTTCTTTATATTTCAGTTCGTTGCCTAGAAGAGATATTGAAATATTCGCATTCGAGTACTGAGCAAAATCTCAGCTGCCATTAGACCTGCTAAAGTGAAATACAACAATTAGTAAAAGAACATTACTAGTTAGTGACGTTTTTTTTCCTTGCAAACAGTTTATTCGTGGCAGTTTATTCGTGGAAAAATCAGGGTGCAAAGCACCGGAGCATTCGAAAAATGTGATCGCATATAAATAACTTGTTGATTGACACTTCGTTAAAAATTCCTTGATTGGCCTGAAAATGTTTTTCTCGAAACCTTTGAATGGGATTACCCTGGAGAATGAAACGACGACTCCTGTGTCAGGAAACTGGAGTGTCCCTTTGTCGGTTGTTGTGCTATCAATGACATATGTTGGATTTAATCTTATCACGAGTATGTCAACAAACTGTCTGCTTATTCTCATAATCAACTATTCACCAAGCCTCAAAACGCCAGCAAATAGTCATCTAATCAATATTTGTGCAAATAACCTGGTACTTTGCTTATGCATGGTTACATCAATTGTTTCCATGTTTGCATTGATTAACACAGATGGTGAAATTAACATTTTAACAGGTTTTCATGTATTTCTTATCACAAATTGTTTTCTGCAGTATTTAGGAACATTTGCTTCAATTGGACACTATCGGTCTCGAATCATTCGGTCACCCTCTATGTCTATGCGATTAAGGCGGCAGATCATCGCTCGTAGTCTCACAAGCTCCTGGGCCGTGTCTCTCGTCATCAGTTTGACGGTATGTCTCTGCCATATTGAAGATGACATGTTTGCATGTCTCACACTCAATCCTTTTAAAAGAACATTCTTTTTATGCTCAGAGGATTTTGAAATTCCTGTGAAGCGCTTGCCCGTGATGAGCTTATATGTGTTGGTGTTTTTCGTCATTCTTGTTATTACCATGAGTGCTTACATACGAGTTTTCAAAGCTCTGAGCCAAGGCGGGCCATTTGGAAGAAATCGAATTCTGCCTGTCTCGAGATCATTTAGCATACCGTCGGAACCTGGAGACGTACAAACACAAATTGCCTGCATATACACAGAAACTGGTCACGTGAACGGAACTGATAGACACTCGTATGCTGTGAGCGGGAAAAAGACAAGAGATTCAGAACACGTGGTTCATTTTCAGAAACATGACCATATAAATATTTTATCTTTTGAAGATATATTAGCGCTTGAGAACCCAATTCTGGCCACAAAAATGCGCAGACAGATTCTTCAAAAGCGCCCTCTGTGTTTGACACAAAGCAACACGAGCAACGCGTCGGTAAAATCAAAAGCGCCTGAATTTACAGACATTTCTGCCGGTGCTGACTTGCAAAGGTATCAAAGTCGCAAGAATAAGTCTGCTTTAAAACACAATTTCCTCAAACGTGATAGAGCCGGCTTCAAAAGCGCAACCAAAAACAGCATCGTCATGTTGACGTCATTTCTCGTCTGCTCAATGCCAATGTTCGTCTGCTTATTTCCAAATGTATTATTTCATGCCAAACAAAGCCATCGTGTTCTTTTGCTCATGTTTACGGAGCTGGCATTCTATTTGAATGCTCCGCTGTACTCTTTATGGTATTTGACACACAACAGTAGGGTTAGAAAGTGTTTAAATCGGGTCTTGGAGTCAGTTTTGTTGAAGCTCAATTTTCGGAGGTAAATGTTTGTTTGTTTGTTTGTTTGGTTTCAGGTTTAACGTCCCCGTCAACACTGTAAAGGTCATTTTAGAGACATTGCTTCCAATTTTGTGGGATTTTTACCCGACATTGAGATGAAATGACTTCTCAAGCCCTGTCGCCCAGTGAAACCAATAGGGTTTATAAGCATGGACGGGCCTACTCGCACCATTTTCTTGGGCAATCTTAGATCCTCTAAGCGGTTTTCCAGTACTCGTGTGCGGGTCGGTTTCAGATCTGAGTAGAAGCATCATGCAGCCCATATATTTCTTCAGGCCCCGATGGGCGAGGGCCGCGGAGGTAAATGTATGAAGGCCTGCAATGCATCAGAAAAAAATGCCCATTCCGAAGTAATGGAATCCATCATGGCGTTATGACCATCACTTAAACACGTCCATATAATGAACACCCCTCTAAACCACACTTTTTAAAGAGAGGTATTCTAAAATATAGATTGTGGGTACTCGTTGGAACCGTCTTTATGGGGCGGTTCTATCGAGCACCCACAATCTATATTTTGAGCAGAAATAAGAAAAAATATCACAATTTTTTATCTTAAAATTTCGTTTTTTTTTTCGGCAGTATAGTTTACAATGCAGAAATAAGGAAAAAATCTATTTTTTTTTTTATCCGAAAAATGCTAGCTCTAGCACATATAGACGTCATTTTAGCGCACGGATGCACTTTTTAGGTCAAAGCATTATGATATGTTTTCTTACACATGCAACTTGTTCGAGTGCTTTAGAGCCGCCTCCTTAAGAACAGGAATAAGACAAAACATGTAATGAATACCCTCTCTCTAATAACGTTTGGTTTGCAAAATTGTTTTTTTTAACAGCAAAACTACACTGAAACTTCGATAACTCGAATACGGATAATTCGTATAATATGGCTAATTCGAACTCACCATTGGGCCCCTAGTGAGTGCGTGTGTTTGAGTTTTACGTCCAACCAACAGCGAAGGTCATACGGAGACGGGACATCGGTTTCAAAACTCTTCCGAAAGTCTGGAAAAGCCCGGGATTGACCCTGCGACCCCTGGTTTACAAGGCGAGTAGCGTAACCACTACAGCATTGAGGCTTCTATTTGGGCCCCTAGAGTAATGTTCCTATAGCTCCAGATATACATGTGTTTAGGTTTAATTATGGAGATTTGTTTGATTTTCTCTTGAAAAGGTATGTTTTGTGAACTCATTAGAATCGCCTCATTGAGGCGATTCTAATGAGTACACAAAACATACATTTATTTATAAAAGGTCGAAACTATATCTAAGGTCATCCCTTTTATGCCTCGTGGTCCCATGTATCAGTAACACTCAATATTTCGAACTACCCCTATCTCGAACAAAATTGGATGTTCCAAAATGTGTTCGAGTTATTGAAGTTCAACTGTACTTGAAACAAGATTTTTTGTCCAGTGGTTACTATGGTTACTTTATGATTCTCTTTACTTGCTGCAGTCTGTTTAGCTCTTTTATAAAAGAAAGGTTTTGGCAAAAACTGCAAAATAACCTGTCCTCGTCCAATTTATGCCCCATAGGCGACCTACATGTATGTTGTCTTCTGACAACTCTTGTTTTTTGTTATCGCTGAGTCGAACCCGTACTTGTTCTCCATAAGTCCAGTTAAGCCATAAAATACCAGTCAGGACAAGTGTCGTCTGCTTTGCCGTCTGTAGGTTACCTTAAATGTATTTTTTTTTTGCGAACAGTGTGGTCCCAGATCAGGCTTCTCCTGTATGAGCAGTCTGATCTGGGCCCGCACTATTTGCCTGTATGCAAAACTATTTTTAAAAAGTTTGCAAGAAGATTCGGCAGACGACAAAAGCAGACGACATTTTCAGATGTTGTTTTTCTCCGCAGCTTAAGGTTTAATAACTTATTGGGGATGATTTAGGGATAGTTGTTTCTTTGTTTTGTGTGAATTAGGGTTTAACGTCCCCGTCAACACTATTTAGGTCATTTTGGAGACGTTGATTTTCTTATTAAAATTAGAAATGTGTGTACTCGCCTCGATGGATTTGTTTGTTTGATTTGCGGTTTAACGTCCCCGTCAACACTGTATAGGTCATTTTGGAGACGTTGCTTCCAATTTTGTGGGACTTTTACCCGACATTGAGATGAAATGACATCTCAAGCCCTGCCGCCAATTGAAACCAAAAAAAAAAAAAAAAAAAAAAAAAAAAACAATAGGGTTTACAAGCATGGACTCGCACCGTTTTGTCTGGTCGCCTCGATGGAGCGATTCTAATTATTATACACAGCATTAAATGTACGTTGTGTGTACTCATTAGATGCGACCCATCGGGGCTGGGCTGCATGGTGCTTCTACGCAGAGCTGAAACTGACCTCTCATGAGTACTGGTAAACCGCTAAGAAGGCCTAACGTGGTGCGAGTAGGACCGTCCAGTGCATATAAGCCCTTTTGGGATCATTGGGCGGCAGGGCTTGAGATGTCATTTCATATCACTGTCGGGTAAAAGTCCCACGAAATTGGGAACAACGTCTCCAAAATGACATATTCAATGCTGACGGGGACGTTAAACCTCAAATCAACCAAACAAATCCATCGAGGCGAGTACACACAACATACATTTCTTATTTTAATAAGAAAAATCAACGTCCCCAAAATGACCTAAATAGTGTTGACGGGGGCGTTAAACCCTTATTCAAACAAAACAAAGAATCAACTATCCCTAAATCATCCCCAATTGGGAGCAAAGTCTCCAAAATGAACCAAAAGTGTTGACGGGGACGTTAAACCTCAACTCAAACACTTATACACAACATAAATGTATGTTGTGTGTACTCATTAGAATCGCCTCGATGAGGCGATTCTAATGAGTATACACAACAAACCGTTATTTTGTATAAGATCAAAAAGATATAGCTAAGTTTTTAGAAGCCTCCGTGGTGCAGTGATTACGCTACTCACCTTGTAAACCAGGGATCGCAGGATCGATCCCGGGCTTCTCCAGACTTTCGGATGAGTCTTTAAACCGAGGTCCCGTCTCCGTATGACCTTAGCTGTTGGTGGGACGTAAAACTAAAAAACTCACTCACTCATAGCTAAGTTATTTCCATAATGTTTTCTAGCCCGACGCCATAATTAGCTCTCAGTGACCGCATCTATCCATAGCTCGAGCATTTTTTCTTTGCATTACGAAAACACCCCTATTCAAATATATTGAAAAAAAAATGTCATCAAAAAAAAAAAAAAAAAAAAAATGAAAATTTTCTGATGAAAAATTATGATTCTCTCATACATCTGTTCCATGTGCTCAAAACATGGATTGTGGGAACTCGTTAGAACCGCTTCGCCGACAATCTGTGGTTTTGAGCAGAAATAAGAAAAATGATGTATACACCTGTAAACCCCAGTTTTACTGTATAAAAATGGGGTTTGACGGGGGGGGGGGGGGGGGTCAAAATTATTTAGGCGTGTTTTCATGATGGTTCCAAAGGTGCTAGAGTCAATGTAGTTAAATTATACTTTTGATTATTGATATTAAATATTTTGTGTAAAAAAATCTGTATACTATATCTCAGTGTTATTTTGTGTTTTAATGTTCTTGCTTATAAAATTAAAATTCCAATTTTCCATCATTAAATACATTTCGAGCAATTTGATTGGTTGAAATAAAGAATATATACGTCGATAAATTAAATGAGCGAGAATCTCACACAGCGACAAGCAGTTATATGACGTGACGTCAAAGAACACTTTTAGAACCCGCGTGTTAACTGAGGTAATGGTCAAAAGTGACCGACTCCATATAAAAAGATATAAGAAGATAGATATTCTAACATAGCGCGCCTATATAGGCAATGGAAAACAACTGTGTTTGATTTAAGAAATAATCTCCACGTACCGTGTGTTATCGTGATTAACACACGGTGTTGGAGGGCAGATTGCGAAATATTAATTCACGACGACGAAGCCGGAGTGAATTAATATTCGCATCTGCCCGACAACACCGTGTGTTAATCACGATAACACACCGGGTGCGTGGAAATTATTTCGATTCTAACATGATGCTAAACTGAAATACAGTAGTAACAAAGCGTTTTCTTGGGGACTATTTTGCAGCGGATGTCGACAGAAGGAAATGTTTACATGCAACGTCACGATGACGCCAAATTGCACGCACCACGTTGACGACGTGAATTATCGCATATTTGCAAACGGTGACGTTTCCACTGGGTTCAATGGGAAAAACGTTAACGTCATGTTAGAATCTACAACAGTTCACGGCAAGGAAGAGCGTGACGAGTGACGTCATTAAAATCTACCAATTTATGACGTCACTAGTCGATTTCCTTGACGTAAGACGGTGCAACGTCATATTCTCGCATCGAAAACGTTAGAAAAGGATATAAATTAATGTGTTTCAGTCGATAATTTTAGCGGGATTTCTTCTAATAATGGCGAAAAGTTGTGAGATTTTGAAGGAATCAACAGCATTATTGCCGATTTTCAGCCTGTTAGAATCGAAATAGATCAGCTCTAGTTTGTGATTTGTTGAGTAATAAATCACAGTTTGTCGGTCAGTTGTAAGTAGACAAATCACGCGTGCTACGCGCTCGTGATTTGATCTACTTCACAACTGACCTCCAAACTGTGATTTATTACACAACAAATCACAGTTAGAGCTGATCTATTTCTTAAGTATAAGATAGATAGACGTCATTGAATATGAAGTACATATGACGTCAACACCGTTCTATTACAATAAAAGATGGGAAACTATTGAAAACGTAACTGCTAGAAGAGAAAAAAAAATCGATTTTAAGGGGAATTGGAACACCTAGCATTTGTCCGCCATTTTTCAAAGGGAGACGACTTTCAGAACTTCCTGTTCGCTTTTCTATAAGTTTTTTTCCCATGGAAACGGGGGTCAAATCTTAAAGGAAAGAATTTGCTCCCCTTTGGAAAAAGGGGTCAAATCTTAAAGGAAAGAATTTGCTCCCCTAGGAGCAAATTCTTTCCTTTAAGAGTTGACCCCTATTGACATGGGAGACAAAAATACTGCCAGTCCCCTTAAAGACGACGTTTTTTCCGCTTGTGTTTCTTTCAAAGATGGCAGCTTCTAATTGAATAATCATTCCGCCGTTGCCGTTGGTACATTCATTCTTACGTGTTCGAAATAATTCCTAAAAGCTTACCACCCAGTATGGCAAACATTTGTATTTGTCTCGCTTTGGGCAAGCCTTGGAGTTCGATCAGCGGATGCATGTTAATTGTAGTTATGTTTGTTCGTTTGTTTTTGTTGACGCTTTACGTCCCCGTCAACACTGTGTCATTTTGGAGACGTTTCCAATATTGTGGGACTTTTACCATTGACTCTTGCAGTGACGTCAGTGTACTTCTCCCGACGTCCGCTACACAAGAAGTCTTTGAAAAAAACGCTGCAACAAGATACAAAATGTCGTCAAAAAGCTTTCCAGTATAACAAATTCGTTATTTCGATTCTTGATGGGGAACATGGGATCACACTACCGCCTGAAAGCGATAAAATTTACCCTCGCCTAACGGCTCGGGCAAATATCGCGCTCAGTCGGGGTTAATATAGCTTATAATATTACGTCACGGCAAGTCAAATGTAATAAACACTCTAAAGCCGCCAAGTGTAGGAATAGTGGGGTTTGCAATATTGCAGTGTTTTCAAAGCATAGCTTGTGGGCAGAGCCAGAGCCGTCTCAAAGAAAAAAATGTTCCAACAAGCACTCCCATTTTATATTTGCAGCATAAATAAACACAATATCACAAATTTTCACTAAAATGTCCTTCAAACGGCCATTTCTGATTTCAATATCTCTCATGGGTAAATTTTTCTAATTCATGGCCATGCTTATCGAACGATTCCTTAACAAACCATGTGAGACCCGTGGCTTAGACCTCCTAAGCGGTTTACCAGTACTCATGTGCGGTTGGTTTCAGCTCTGCGTGGAAGCATCATGCAGCCCAGTCTATTTCTCCCAGACCCGATGGGCGGGGGCCGGCAACCTATATGATTGTGGAAAAAAGAGAAGACACTTTGCATCACAAAAATACCATTATGGAATGCCTTGCATCACACGGATGTGCTTTTGTTTGTTTGTTTGATTTGCGTGTCCCCGTTTACCTGGGCAGACGTAGATCCTCTAAGCGGTTTACCAGTACTCGTGTGCGGGTCGGTTTCAGCTCTGCGTGGAAACATCATACAGCCCATCTATTTCTTCAAGCCCCGATGGGCGGGGGCTTCATTGAGCACATACAACCTATATGATTGTGGAAAAAGAGAAAGAAAAGGAGAAGACACTTTGCATCACAAAAATACCATTAATACCAAATTACCATACCTTGCATCACACAGGTGTGCTATCTACATGTTTTGTTTTGATTTGTTTGTGTTGCGGTTTTACGTCCCCGTTAACGCTATTAGGTCATTTTGGAGACGTTGCTTCCAATTTTCTGGCACTTTTACCCGAAATGTATAATACAGATCTAAATGAAAGTACAAAATGAAGAAGAAGAAGAAGAAGAAGAAGAAGAAGAAGAAGAGTTAACTATGCTTTTGAAAAAAAAAGACATTTTCCTGATGAGCGTCTCTGCGAGATCGTCAGCGCTCATTATGTTAGCAATCATTATAGAAGATGGTCTTTAACAAATGACCGTGCACTTAATTCATTGTCGGCGCTCGTTAGAGCTGCTTTGAAACTTGGATGCTAATGAAAACTGCAAATGAAAATGTCTGTCGTCTGCTTATGTCGTATATCATCTGCTGCCTTTTCTTGCAAAGCATCACGGAAACACGCCTATACAATTTTGACCCCCTTGAACCCCACTTTTATATGGTAAAACTGGGTTTACAGGGGTAAACCTTAATTTTCTTATTTCTGCTCTAAAATACAGATTGTGGGTACTCGTTAGAACCGCCTCATCGAGGCGGTTCTAACGAGTACCCAAAATCTATATTTTGTGCAGAAATAAGAAAAATATCGCATTTTTTCCTCTCAAAATTTTCGCTTTTTCGGCGGTAAAGTTTACAATGTATTTGTATAACGAAGCGCTTTGGTGCAGTGGTAAAGCATCGGATTTGAGATCGAGAGGTTGCCCGTTCGATCTCGGCAAGCGCTAAGTGTTGTTTCCTTGAGCAAGAGACTTTATCCACATTGCTTAGTACTGGTTCCAACCAAGGAAAAGAGGGCCACATGGAAGATTAGTACCAGTACTAAATGTGTTACCCTCTATAAATAAGGTCGATTATTATTATTATTATATGCGTGTTTTCGTTATGGTTTTCAAACTTATATTTGCATACAGGCAAACTGTGTGAACACTTATCAAGATCAGTCCGATCTGAGTCCACACTGTTAATAACAATGGCTTTTGAATTATCCGGTAAACAACAAAGCAGACAACAATTGTTCCGATTGGCATCTTAAATGTTGTTGAATAGTCTCAAGGAATATTTTTAACAAAACGGAGGAAAGTATCGTGCACCTTTCAGAAACTTTCTCTATATAAAGTGGGGTTCACATGAGAGCTCACTTTTTGTATATAAAGTGGAGTTCAGAAAAGTGCTCACATTTTGTATAGGAAGTGGGGTTCACAAGAGCGTCACCTTTTTGTATATAAAGTTGGGTTCACAAGAACAATCACTTTTTGTATATGAAATGATGTTCACAAGAGTGCTCTCGTTTTGTACATAAGGTGGGGTTCACAAGAGTGCCCACATTTCGTATACGTATGTAGAAGAGTTTACAAGATTTTTCATCTTTTGTATATGAAGTTGGGTTCAAATGAGTGCTCACTTTTTGTATATGAAGTGAGGTTCACAACAGTGCTCACTTTTTGTATATAAAGTGGGTTTACAAAACTGCTCAATATATTTGTGCATGTAGTGGGGTTCACAAGTGTGCTCACTTTATGAATATAATGGGGTTCACACGTGTGCTCACGTTTTGTATACAGTGGGGCTCACAAGAGTGCTGACTTTTTTGTACATAACGTGGGGTCAACTAGAGTGCTCCTCACATGGATTGAGACAGCGCACGACAAAACCTACAATAAAACATGCGGCCAGCGAAGAAAGATCAGAGAGCCTGCGCATCCGCTCAGTCTGATCAGAGTCTTTGCTGCCCACATGAGAAATCTACAGCCGTCGGGCTACCTAGAGAAATATGAAAACAAAAACTGTTTGCTGGCCCTACGGTGTCGTTCGCTGTCGCGCTTGTTTGCTGATGGTCGGAGATGGTGGGTACCATTGCGAAAACACGCCAAAAAACATTACTACAAAAATGAAAATTTTCCGATAAAGAAAAACAAAACTGACATTTTTCATATTTCTGCTCAAAACATAGATTGTGGGTACTCGCTAGCGAGTACCCACAATCAATGTTTATGAGCAGAAATAAGAAAAATAATGTATACCCTTGAAAACCACAGTTTTACTATATAAAAGTGTGGTTTAGGGGTCAAAATTGTATAGGCGTGTTTTCCTGATGACTGAGCGAGCTTGGAAGGAAAATCATAGCAACGTCAGCACTGATCCTAGTGAAACAGCGTTGATCTTTTCGGTTGCTTATTAAACAATAAATGTTCAGCATCGCAACCTGGGTCATAAGGAAACAATGGAGACCGTGTTCCGAGCCCTGTTCAGATACCGCAAATGCGTCTTGCCATTATTGTAACTGGACCTCTTCAAACTATTTGGTAGGGTTAAACATTAATCAGATGTACATCAGCGGCACAAACGCTTGAAAAAAAAATCGACCCCCTCCTTTCCCCCCCCCCCCCCACACACACACACAAACAAAAAACGCTTTTATTTTCTTTCTTAAACATTTGTTACATTCTAGGGGAATGAGCATGCCCCGAACGCAGGCCTCTCATCGTACCGAGAATTAGTTCCAAGATATCTACAATAGATCTTCGATGGCTCGAACACCGATGGCTCGTTTACCATGGATGTGTCGAGCCCATTCTTGAGCCCCTAGCGAAATCCTCTACAGAAGAAATAGTGGGGGATGATTAAGGAGATTTTAGTCTTTATCTTCCAAATGTATGCTGTGTGTACTCATTAGAATCCTCGATGAGGCGATTCTAATGAGTACACACAGCATACATTTTCATTATAGAACACCGAAAAGATGTCTAAAAGTATCTCGTTATGCCTCCTGACAGTAAGCTCAGTGGCTCGAACTAGCCCTGTCTCGAACAGATTTCCGAGGTCCCAAAGGTGTTCGAGCAATTGAAGTTTGACTGTATATACTACATAGGAACACTATCTGTTTTATTCAGTTTTTTTGGTCGTTCAAACTTGCACTACTTTACCTGGGCAGGCTTCGATCCTCTAAACGGATTACCAGTACTCATTTGCGTTCGGTTTCAGCTCTGCGTGAAAGCATCATGCAGCTAATCTATTTCTTTAATCCCTGATGGGCAGTGACCGAGGTTTTATTCAGTAGAATTGTTTTGCACATGGACTTTATCCATTTATTAATTAATATGGCGCCAAATATGGTGATATTAAATTTCTCGTCAATTTTCATATTCTGGAAGACAACAATACCAATTCTCAATTATCCTGGCTTTCAGCATTCCGTTTCTATGGAAACGGGACGGAACTTTACAATGGAATCGATTTTACCGGTATTGACCAGGTGTGTCGTTATCATTTATCTTAAAGCGTCATTTCCTTGAAATCTTATCGAAGAATTCTTTTACGTCAAAAAGGCTAACATGAGAAGTGGCTATTTACTTAGAGAATTTAATCAAACCAATATTCTTTTATAATCATTTAACCTTTACCACTCTCTAGGCTAAATCGACAGACGACAAATTGTTGGTATTTTTATTATTCCCCCCCCCAACCCCCCACCCCCCACCAAAAAAAAAAAGGATTTGACATGTCATGCAAATTGTAGAAGACAACTTGCATGAGATGCCATAAACTGTTTTCTGGAAAACATAAGAAAATATTTCAAAATGTCGTCTGCTAAAAGTACCCAGCATGCAGGGCGTTAAAGCACCCTTATGACACCGAGAAAATCTACAGTTGAAAATGTCGTTTGCTCATGTCGTCTGCTGAATCTTTTCGCAATTTTTTTAAATGTATTTTGCATACAGGTAAACAGTCTGGACCCAGATCAGACTGCTCCAATATCTGATCTGGTTCCACTCTGTTTGCAAAAATGACTTTAAAAGTAACCGGCAGACGACAAAACAGGTGACATTTGCCGTGATTGGCATCTTATGTGTTAACAAAGCAGTTTATAAAGAAAAACTGGGTATTTTAAAGGATACCTATTTTTTTCTAACCTTTGCCCGTGGTGGGGGGGGGGGGGGGGGGGGTGGGGTGAAGACGAAGGTCTCGCGTATCTTCCGTCACTGGGGCGTCTAGCTGATATTCACTTATACAGTAAAATTCCTATATTAAGAGCACCTTTGGGACTGTTCAAAAGTGGTCTTAAAGACCACTTTTGAACAGTCCCAAAGGTGGTCCCTGACCAGAGGACATTGTAGGCAGAAAATGTTTGTTTGTTTGTTTGATTTGAGGTTTAACGTCCCCGTCAACACTGTAAAGGTCATTTTGGAGACGTTGCTTCCAATTTTGTGGGACTTTTACCCGACATTGAGATGAAATGACATCTCAAGCCCTGTCGCCCAGTGAAACCAATAGGGTTTATGAGCATGGACGGTCCGCCTCGCACCGCGGTTCCTGGACAGGCTTAGATCCTCTAAGCGGTTTACCAGTACTAGTGTGCGGGCAGGTTTCAGCTCTGCGTGGAAGCATCATGCAGCCCATATATTTCTTCAAGCCCCTATGGGCGGGGGCTGGTAGGCAGAAAATGCAAAGAAAAAGTAAGTGCACCCTTCAAAATAAGCATTTTAATGCAGACTTAGGCTTAATTTTAGGTGGTCTTTCACTGTAGTTGGAAAATGTCTGCTGTCCTTGCAGCAGGTAAGGGTAGAGGGTGAGTGGTTGTCATTTTTTTCAGTATCTACATTTCCGTTCATTTTCCTCTTTCTCCACTGTCTTTCACTGCCATCTTCTCTACCGTCTCTTCCCTTTTCTCCCTTTCTCTGGGAGACGATACAAAACGACCCATAAGGGTTGACGTGACGTTAAACCTCAACACAACCAACTTTCTTTGGCCCGAATTAAATATACAGTCGAACATCAATGGCTCGAACACCTTTGGGACCTCGAAAATCTGTTCGAGACAGGGGTAGTTCGAGCCAATGTGGTTACTTTCAGAAGGCATACCGACATACTTTTAGACATCTTTTCGGTGTTCTATAATGAAAATGTATGCTGTGTGTACTCATTAGAATCGCCTCATCGAGGCGATTCTAATGAGTACACACAGCATACATTTGCAAGATAAAAGACTAAAATCTCCTTAATTATATCCCACTATTTCTAATGTAGAGGATTTCGCTATGAGTTCGACTCATCTATGGTAAACGAGCCATCGAAGTTCTACTGTTTTGGTGTTCGTTAGAACGGCCTTAGTTCTCCGAGTTTCACACAAACACGCAGTGACAAGTGAACTATGAGATGGTGCATTGTCTCTACCTATATGTATTTAATTTGTTTCAGTTGAGGTTTGTTTCAGTCATTTGGGGCTTTTGTGTTTAACGTCCCCGTCAACACTGTAAAGGTCATTTTGGAGACGTTGCTTCCAATTTTGTGGGACTTTTACCCGGCACTGAGATGAAATGATATCTCAAGCCCTGTCGCCCAATGAAACCAATACGGATTATAAACATGGACGGGTCAACTCACACCGCTTTGCCTGGGCAGGCTTAGATCCTCTAAGCGCTTTACCAGTACTCGTGTGAGGGTCGGTTTCAGCTCTGCGTGGAAGCATCATGCAGCCCATCTATTTCTTCAAGCCCCGATGGGCAGGGGCCGTTTGGGACTTTTACCCAACATTGTGATGAAACGACATATCAAGCCCTACCGTCCAAACAAACCAAAAGGGTTTATATGTAGGGAAGATTCTACTCTCGCCACTTAACCTGGGCAGGCTTAGACCCTCTCAACTGTTTACCAGTACTCATGTGCGGTCAGTTACAGCTCTGCGTGGAAGCGTCATGTAGCGCAATCTATTTCTCCACAGGCGCTTGAAGTTTGGTCCATCGAAACGTATTTAAAATGTCCAAATATAAATACCCTAGTGCAATTTAGGTTTTCGACAATACAAATTTAGTTTTCCAAATGCCCAACCTAACCAAGTGTTTGTTTGTTTGATTTGAGGTTTAACGTCCCCGTCAACACTGAAAAGGTCATTTTGGAGACGTTGCTTCCAATTTTGTGGGACTTTTACCCAACATTGAGATGAAATGACATCTCAAGACCTACCGTCCAAACAAACCAAAAGGGTTTATATATAGGGAAGATCCTACTCTCACCACTTACCCTGGGAAGGCTTAGACCCTCTCAACTGTTTACCAGTACTCATGTGCGGCCAGTTACAGCTTTGCGTGGAAGCGTCATGTAGCGCAATCTATTTCTCCACAGGCGCTTGAAGTTTGGTCCATCAAAACGTATTTAAAATGTCCAAATATAAATACCCTAGTGCAATTTAAGTTTTCGACAATACAAATTAAGTTTTCCAAATGCCCAACCTAACCAAGTGTTTGTTTGTTTGATTTGAGGTTTAACGTCCCCGTCAACACTGTAAAGGTCATTTTGGAGACGTCGCTTCCAATTTTGTGGGACTTTTACCCAACATTGAGATGAAATGACATCTCAAGCCCTGCCACCCAATGAAACCAATAGGGTTTGTAAGCATGGACGGGCCGACTCGCACCGCATTGACTTGACAGGCTTAGATCCTCTTAGCGGTTTACCAAGACTCGTCACGGTGCGGGTCGGTTTCAGCTCTGCAGCCCATCTGTTTCTTAAAGTCCCGATGGGCGTGTGCTAAACAACCTAACCAAGACCAAACGGCTGGGTAATGATGATATGTGTAACAGTGGCGTATCCTTTAGAACTAACATTTACACCGTGATGAAACCTTTGGATCTACTTCAATCATAAATGGTGGTGCACAACCTACGTTTTAAGAAAAATTTGGGAAAATTATGTACAGCGCTGTAAATCCAACTTTTCTCTACTTAAAGTGAGAGTTGAAATGCCATTCCATCAGGAAAACACGCCTATATGATTTTGACCCCCTTGAACCCCACTTTTATATAGTAAAACTGGGGTTTACAGGGGTAAACCTTATTTTTCTAGTTTCTACTCTAAAACATAGATTGTACCCACAATCTATATTTTGAGCAGAAACAAGAAAACTATCACAATTGTTCATCTTAGACTTTTCACTTTTCCGGTGGTAAAGTTTACAATGCATTTGTATAGGCGAGTTTTCCTATTGTGGTGATCTGACAGACTTGTGAAGTGTATTGGGTGGTTTTCTTATGGAATGGTCCTAATGAGGTTAAAGAAAGAATGCCAAAAGGGTAGTTCTACAAACTCACAGATGAATCTAGAATATGTCAAGCAATATGCTGTCATTCTGAATTCATGCTTCCCATTTTGGTTCAGCAGTGACACATTTATAGGATATTACATATTAGATACCTGTAATTAGTTATGCAAAACCTAGACTCTTGTTCTCTATTTTATGTAATGTGTTCTTTTTTGTTTGTTCGTTCGTTCAAGTTTAGGCATTTTATGTCTGCCAGAGTAGATGGGACAGAACTCCATAGCTCCACAACGATACGTATTCGGTAAGATACATGTATGTGCTTCTGGGCTGCGAATCGCGGCAGTTTGTCCAAAAAGAGCCAATCGCGTTGGACTGCCTGTGCCCTACCGAAGAAAGTGAAGCACTGCCAGTTTTAGAAATTTTGAAGGCCGGTCTAAACTGAGCCAAAACTGTAATCAGTGCCAGTACTGCTGCAAATCGCAATTTCTCTACTGTGCAGACAGTAGGTAAACAGTGCTCTTTCTTGGGGCTGCGCGATTTTGGCCATGCATGTTGTCTTATGCATGTATACATGCATACATTCACTCACGCATACATGTACGTATGTATACATGCATGCATGTACACACTCATGCATGCATGCACATACACACATGCATGCACATACTAACTTGCCTGCACACATGCATACATGTACTCATGCATTTTGCATGCACTCATGCATGTACACATACATGCATGCACATGCATGTACATGCACCCCCCCCCCGACACACACACACACACCTGCCATCAATAACTGAGGTCACCTTCGTTTAAAGACTCATCTGAAAGTCTGGAGAAGCCAGGAACTGCTCCAATAACCCCTGGTTTGTTAGGCGAGTAGCTTTTCTTGCACACCAGACAAGGAAATCCGTGATTTTACCCTGGGATAGAAATTTATGTTCTGACCCTGGTGTTCCGACCCCAAATCGAATATAATCGCGTGTTTGATAAATGCACTGGTTGATTACGACCTCATGCGCGGCGTCGTCATGCGTGACGTCACTAAACATTCCTGTTGTGTCATCACAAAATGGCCGACGTCGGTAACCGAAGTGACAGCAGCATTAAAAATTCGCAATAGAAATGGAAGGTAAGCAAGAAAAAGAATCCAATATGGGTGTGAGGGGTGGATAGAAAAATCCGTCCCTCGGGATCACTGTCCGGCATCACTCGGCAAGCCTCGTGATGCCGGACAGTGACCCTTGGGACGGATTTTTCAATCCACCCCTCACACCCATATAAGATTCTTATAATCTACTACACCACGGAAGCTTCTACAATAAAACCAGTACATGTGTTTGCTACAGAAACTAACAGCTGTCATCCTAAAATCAGAGGGAGAGAATGACATTATTAGTTTGTAGGAAACGATGTTGCAAGACACAGTGGGAATCTACCAGTTTTATTCTCGTTTAGAGTTTAACAGCCCAGTCAATATTATTAACCCATTGTATATGGGAAACCCCTAAAAGGGTACCTTGGCAAACAGTACAGGCCCAGATCAGACGCCACAGAACGTCTGATCAGGGCCTGTACTATTTGCTAACAGAATTTTGTGTCAAAAATAGAATAAAAACGAAAATAATAATAAAAATAATAAGCCTGCCACCCCTTATAGGACAAATGGACTTGTCCAACATAGAACAATGGCAGAGTCCACTAGCGTACAATGAGTTAAGGTCATATTGAGCTGGTTAGTTTACCTCACCACACTTTTTTCCTGGACAGGCTCACTAAAAGCCGATTCCGTGAACAACCATTCATAGTCCAGTTGCCAAACCTCGATTTGGCCTGTGACCTTGAAGTTTGTGCCGCATAAAATTTTATTGTTGTTTTCACTTCTTGATACCTTCCGGATGAAGAAACCGAGTGATGCAATGGGTTGAGAATAAACTAATGTGTGCAAATTGGCCATTTGTACGAGCGTATAACGGTCACTTATACATGTATATGATAACTATCATGGAGACATGATCACATCTCTATACATGTTCCTTTCTTTTTATTGCTCCATGTTCCATCCATATCGAAACACGTTTTAGTTTTATAAGAGCTTAAAGGCATTTATTCTTGATTATTGAGGACCATCATTTCATTACATAATATTATGTAGCCCTCAGTGCTGACTAAAGAGAAGTCCTCTGTCTTCAACAGGTAAGGGGCCTTCTTGGGGAAAATCAATACTTGCTTACCTGTTAACTACAGTGCACCTTATCGATTTTCCTCTTTAGTGCCTCAGTCAGGGGATTCAACAGGAGCTACTAATCACCCTATTAAAGGCCGCCTTTGATCTGCTATAGAT
This sequence comes from Lucinisca nassula, assembly GCA_963580285.1. Classification (NCBI taxonomy): domain Eukaryota; kingdom Metazoa; phylum Mollusca; class Bivalvia; order Lucinida; family Lucinidae; genus Lucinisca; species Lucinisca nassula. Next base: position 22,360,190 of record OY757022.1, read on the forward strand.
TATATCACAGGGGGCAATAAAACAATTATGAACACACAGTGTGTCGTACTGTCTAAGAATAAATGCATTTAAATAATATACATTACATTGACAAAAACGGCCCCCGCCCATCGGGACTTGAAGAAATAGATTGGCTGCATAAAAATGAAAGCAACTTCATAAATGCAGGAGCCGTGGATTCAGAAATTGTTTCCTCATCAATTCGATCCGGCCCCCGCCCATAGGGGCTTGAAGAAATATATGGGCTGCATGATGCCTCCACGCAGAGCTGAAACCGACCCGCACACGAGTCTTGGTAAACCGCTTAGAGGATCTAAGCCTGCCCAGGCAAAGCGGTGCGTGTCGGCCCGTCCATCCTAATAAACCCTATTGGTTTCATTGGGCGGCAGGGCTTGAGATGTCATTTCATCTAAAGGTCGGGTAAAAGTCCCACAAAATTGGAAGCAACGTCTCCAAAATGACCTTAACAGTGTTGACGGGGACGTTAAACCTCAAATCAAACAAACAATACACTGACACAAAACGTTTACACTTCGTTGAAAAAAAAAAAAAAAAAAAAAAACAGCGCTTCAAACTTACTTTTTCGTTCAAGTGACGTCAGAATCACGTCACTTCGCCTATAAAGTGACGCCAGAATCGTGCCACCTCGTCTATCGTCTGTTTCTCGACAGATCGTTGCTAAAGTGATTTCTGACTTTCGATAGCAGTTGATACGCATAAATATCACATTTTGAGGAGTCGTAGTTATTTCCTTGTTTCATAACGAATCAATCGAAAATAGTTGAATTTCTGCGTGTGTGTGTGTGTTTGTGTGTGTGATTGTTTTCATTTCTATCTTGCATTACCCTTGCCAAAACAAGCAGTTTTGTTTTATTGTATAATTAATATTATCACTTTTGGTTGTTTGATTGATTTAGAATTTTCGCCTGGTATTGGTTGTGTTATTTCCCTTCAGTTGTACAAATGACAGCGTGTTATATCAAATGTGGAAACACAGACCCGAATCTGTCAGTGGCCGGCCCAGAACGTTTCAGGAAGATAACTGACACGAGTAAACTACGGTCAGATAGTCTTCACAATGAGCTTCAAACACAATTGGACGAAAACCCTGAGTTGACTATCTCGTGTCATCGCACCTGGGTTTTACACATCCAGTGCGCACATAAAACGCCACTTACAGCGTCATGTGACCGATATCCCCCACTATACGACAGGACAGTCCCTTATAAAACGTGTTAGAAGGTCCGAGGTGACACAATTAAACTTTAAAGAGCATTGCTTGTTCTGTTGAGACATTTTTGTGTGCTTGACAAAGATAAAAAGAAACCCATCTCGTTGGCGTCACGCTTTCTTGTGTAGAACGGCGGATCGAGGCAAAAGACAGGAGTCCTTCAAATAAATGATCTTACGAATATGTAAAGAACGCAACGATGAGTGGTCAAGGCATGTTCAAGTGCGTGTTCAGTCTGCTGTTTGCGACCTTCATGCAGCCGATGTCCGTTATCATGTCGACTGTAGAAAATCGTTCACGAGAAATCAGGCTGATAAGTCAAAGAAGGTTTCCACTGACACAGAGGGTAAAGACATATCCTTTGACGCCGTAATAAATCAAATCAAACCTGACAAAGATCGCGTTTGGACGTCTGTAGATATTTTTACCCTATACAAAGAGCATTATGGTTCTGTACTATCACGTCGATGCCTTGTTGAAGGTATAATAGACGTCTTTGAAGGCGATATGGTTATGTTTTCAAGTGCCGGTCTGACCAATGTACTCTTATTCCCTGATAGAGCTGCAGAGCTTCTTAGGCTAGTTGATGACGAAGATGATGACGTATCGTGCGATAAAATAGCCAAGCAGATCATTAAAGAATCAAAGATATTAGTGCCAGACAAACAGACATATAGAACTCGAATTGATGATTTGTTTGATTTGAGGTTTAACGTCCCCGTCAACACTGTAAAGGTCGTTTTGGAGACGTTGCTTCCAATTTTGTGGGACTTTTACCCGACATAGAGATGAAATGACATTTCAAGCCCTGCTGCCCAATGAAACCAATAGGGTTTATGAGCAGGGACGGGCCAAATCGCACCGCTTTGCCTGGGTAGGCTTAGATCCTCTAAGCGGTTTACCGGTACTCGTGTGCGGATCAGTTTCAGCTCTGCGTGGAGGCATCATGCAGCCCATATATTTCCTCAAGCCCCTATGGGCGGGGGCCGGGTCGAATTGATGAGGAAACAATTTCTGAATCCACGGCTCCTACATTTATGAAGTTGCTTTCATTGTATCTAGTAAACTAAATTCTACTCTTACTGCAGCCATGACTGGAAAAGTTGTGTTACAAATCGGCCAACACCACTTCAGATAGCTCTTGGCATACTTGTAAGAGAGAAAGCCCTTATAGAAACATTTTATGACTTTGGGATTACATGCTCTTATTACGAGGTCCTCAGACTGAAATCATAAGCTGCGAAATCCGCATCATTAGACAGGATCAAATGTCCGATATGGAATTCCGAGGCTGGTCTTATACAAGTTGTTGCTGACAATTTCGATGCCAATATTTCGTCACAAAACGGGCTTCGGTCAACACATGCACTTGCACTGATACTAACTCCGCCCCAGCCGAATGTCCCAGATGTTATTGAAACCATTTCTCGAATCAAGAAATCTGAAGTACAGTCAAACTTTTCTTCAGACATTGAAATAGAGTATCATAATGACCAAAAGAAGCCAAATATGCCAGACACAGGAGCCAAACATAATAGTTTGCCGCTGAAAGTGCTAGCACAACAAAACCTAGCCAAGAGAAGAGCTGGTGATGTCGATTTGGCATTGATGCAAAATGTCACTGGTGAAAACGCATGTCCAGAGTTTGGTGGTTTCAATACAAAGCTGAAGTAAAACAAAGATCAGGTATCCAATTAACTTACTCCACCCATCAAAGGCACCAAAGGGAAAGAAACACAAACATGAAGCGACCAGACCATAATGGAAACCTAAACAAAGGAAGGCCATAAGGACAGTTACTTTCCCACAAAATGACCAAATGGCCATCCAAAATAAAAAGACACAAGCGATACACACAGTAAGTAACAAACAACAACATAAATAAACCGCCACAGAAGAACCGCATTGGAACGGTCAGTGGAAAGAAAGCTGGCTCGCGAGCAAGGCCAGAGCATACAAACAGCTTCTAAAGTTATGTACACACCACTTCTTGATATGACACAATCAGATCCTGACACAATGATGACCGCTATGCTACAAGCGCAGAAACTGACCAACGAAATTGGCCAGTCTTTTACAGTTTTCACGGCGGACCAACAACTTTATCGTGTCATGGTGAATGTAATGTGGGCAAACTCAGACACTTTTTCTCTTTTTGTTCCTAGACTTGGTGGGATGCACATGCGTATGAGCTTTGCTGGCTGTGTTGGGACATTAATGGCAAATAGTGGTCTTGAAGAAATCTTGAAAGTTGCTTTCGGTGGCATCCCTCGCATGCTTCCTGGTAAAATGTTTTCCACAAAATGTGAGGGCTCTCCGACTTGTAACCCAAGAATTGTTACGTGGCAAAATTAACGGAATTGAAGATATGAATGGTCTGATTGATATGTTGGAAGACAAGGCTTCTAAGAATGACACTACTAAAGCATGGGTAACCTGCCTCATAAGACCAGTGTTGATTATGATGATGTTTGTAAGAGCAGAGAGAGAGAGAGAGAGAGAGAGAGAGAGAGAGAGAGAGAGAGAGAGAGAGAGAGAGAGAGAGAGAGAGAGAGAGAGAGAGAGAAGAGAGAGAGAGACAGAGAGAGCAGAGAGAGAGGCCGATTGACCATTGCATCATTGTACTGTAAATGAAATGATACCGTATTTCTTTGCAGCTGGGAATATGAATGATGCTAGGTATGGCCTGTATTATTTAAGATCGATGGAGCGCCTACCAAAGGATGTGTTAGACCGGTTCCTTAAAGGTGAACACGTGATGCGTCACCAGTCAGGGTTGTTGAATGGGCTGTGGTCCGACATGTTCATTGAAACAACATTTATGCGTTTTCTGGCATGGACCAGGGGAGTTGACAGGCATTACTCCTAATGAGTTAGCTATGAAACGATGGGCTCTAAGTCTATGTCTGTAGTAGACTAATGAAAGATATAGCGGATCTGAGAGGTGCAGATTCAGACAGATCAGTTTTGGTTCACAAGGAAGAAATGACAAGTCGTATTGAAAATGATGCAAAGGACAGAGAAAAATTAAGTGAAAAGCTTAAAACCTGTATCGATCCTCTGTGTATGGAAGGGCAGCTCCGAGGTTTTGTAAATGTAGTCAGTGGCAGAATAAGCAGATCTTCGGTTAATCTTGATCAGGCTTTATCACACGGTGTAAAGATGAAGGACGACTTTGAAAAAGGCTGGCCAGAAGGTTTCTATAAAACGCTGACGTCAAAGGTTGTCACTATGGCAGACAGTAAGAAAACAGTTAAGGTCGGAGCAGGAAAGACTTTTGACACACATATTCCAGAGTTATGGAAGCAATGGCTTCAAGAGATATTGATCTGGCTAGTGTATTTCATCACGAGTTGGCTCCTATTCCTACTTCAATGTTCAAAGACAGTGGGTACATGAGAATCACGAAAACAAAATCTGTTTTGAAACGAAAATTGCAGTTTGAGCAATCGGCACGCACTACACTAAAGCCAAATGCAATGTGCTATTCTTTAGACGATCCGCTGGCCTACGCATGGAACCGTACACGACTATGTGAACCATTTCTCTGGTTGTATTCTGAACAATCTGTCAGATGCTGATGCCTACTTGGTCTTCGACCGATACTTTGACTTTAGCATAGAGAATCACCAGAACTGTTCGCGCAGGGCAACAGGTACAACAAAAGCACCAGCTTTCACTCAACACCCCGCTCCCATCTCAGCAAGTAATGCTAACTGTTACAAGCAATAAAGTACAGTTGATTGACTTTATATGCGCATGTGTGGTCGAGAAGGTCAAAATACTACCACAGACGGATGAAATAGAAGTGGAGGCAATGGTCAGGAATCGATACAAGTAACACACAGCTCCCATCAGAGACACCAAAGGGAAAGAAACACAAACATGAAACAACAGACCCTAATGGAAACATCAATAGCGGAAAGCCAAAAGGACAGTTACTTTCCCATAAAATGGCTAATAGGCTATTCAAAATAAAATAATATAAGCGACACAAACACCCAAAGACAAACCATAACAAAAATAAACCGCGACAGAAGAAAGGCATGCTCATTCCTTGGTTGTGACAGGCTCGGAATTAACGCCTGTTGAAGGCAGACTCGAGTAAGAATAGAAAGAAATGATCTGAAAACGAGCCACGAGGAGGCTGATACTATAATTCCACAGCAAGTTGTAGCCATTGCAAACCAGGGCGCTAAGTGTTTAAGAGTTATATGTGATGATACTGATGTTTTTGTGTTGCTCTTACATTTTTACAACCTGTGTAAATTGAAATGTAGTATCTTTATGGAGGGAACATCACAGCAGAGGACGACAGTAGATACTGGCACAACGGCAAGAAGGCATGATACTCTAGTCCCGTCACTTCTTGCTGCCCATGCTATTTCAGGATGTGACACAGAGCCTATTTTGGGGAATAATAAAAGGAACAGTTGTGAAAGCGCTTCTGAAGGGTGCCAAACTTGCCAAGCTCGGTGAGCCATATGAGCCTATGTCAGATGTCATTGATGAAGTAACAGCTTTCATTGGGCAGTGTTATGGTAGCAAAGTGAAAACATCCATATCAGATATCAGATTTGATGTTTGGCTAAACAAAACAGGCAAGCGAAAGCTTACCAAGAATCTAAGCTAAAGTCTTTACCACCAACAACAGAGGCGTTTGCGGAAAATGTCCAACAGGCTCATATGCAGACTTTCATTTGGAAGTCCACTCTAGAGCAAGAGCCTTTGACTTTAGATCCTTCTAAATTTGGGTGGTCACTAAAGCACTTGTGCCAATTACTACACCCGAAGGTTTAGCATCAGCACCAGATGACATTCTCAAAAGGATCTGCTGCTTTGCCTCAGAACAGCCCTGTACAGCGTCCAGATGCGGATGCAACACAGCGCAGTTAGCATGCACACTGCTTTGCAAATGCCATCAGACAAACAACTGTGGCAATCGCTGGACACAATTCGCCACAGATACTGTAAGTGATGAAGAAGAGAACACCACAGAGGATACGGTCTAGTCAAGCTAGTTTCTTGTTATATATCTAGACATATCAAACTTAGGAAATCTAACAGTTTTCCTTTCCGAGATTATTATTCACGGCATCTTCACCGCCATCTTGGATAATCTTGAATGTTTATCATCATATGAAGAGTTTATGTTGATTAACAAGTCTATGATTTCTCAACTGAGTAAACATATAACAAATTGTATATAGATTGTAATTGGGATCGCTGAATCCGTACGTTAAGGCAAAATCTGATGTTTTGACAGCCATACTGTATGCCATCTTGGTTTGATAATTCTGTATATTGATGTGTGCAACCATATAGACTTACTTGTGAAGTTACCATCGTAAATGAGATATTTTGAACACCACAAATTCGTCATATGAGGCTCTGAAGTGGATTTCAGTTTTTGGCCACCATCTTGGACGCTATCTTGAATATTTCAAAATGCTCAATAATGCCTGGGTAGCATCACTCAGTTTCTGAATACGTATGGTCTGGTGAAAGGGAAACAACAATAAAATTTTATGCGGCACAAACTTCCATGTTATGCTGACGGCCTCTGGACTATCGAGAAATTGACGACTTTCTTTAAACCTCTTGAGGCTTCCTATAGTGGCCCCACTTTGAATATATAAATTTTAATATACGGTAGGTTTTTATTACTAAAAATATAGGTCATTTACAGTTTGATAAAACAAATAAAGGTTAAAAAGGTTCTAAATTCATACAAAGATTTAAAACTGAAGAAAAAAATATTTGATGAATTTTTGTGCCATAATTACTCAGATAAAGATGACTGAACTTTACAAAGTCCAAGCCAGCTGGGAAAAAATACGATTTCTTGACACTTCATTACGATAACACACCCGTGCGACACAGGGCATTTTTCACATCTCCAAAATGGCAACTTTTCTGGTGAAAATTTCTGATATTTTTCTTATTAAAACTGCAAACATAGATTGTTGGAGCTCGTTAAAACCGCCTAATTGAGGCGGTTCTAACGAGTACCCACAACCTTGTCTTGAGGCAGAAATAGGACAAGAGGGCCCAGAGGGCCCTGAATCGCTCACCTGAGTATCAGTGTCTCTAGTGCATTCTTGGCCAAAGGGCTATAATTTGAATAAACTTGGTAGCTGTCCACTAGATAAGGCTTCAGACCAAATATCAAAGACGCATGCACGACGGACAAAAAGTGATCCCAAAAGCTCACCTCGTCACTATGTGACAGGTGAGCTAAAAATAATGTATACCCCCGTAAACCCGTTTACTCTATATAAAGTGGGGTTTAGAGAAGTGTTCATTTCACGGACTTGTTCATGTGATGTTTTATCACTTTTTGTGCCTAAAAAGTAAAGTTAGTAGAACATTTTGAAGAAAAGCTGAGATGCGAGAAGTTTCAAAAGGTGAAAAATATAGTTTTTTTCGTGAATGTACATGTTTTTATTACAGGTTTTATGAACAAAATAAAGGTTATATAGTTTGACACAAAATTATTATAATGTTATTAATCAAGTAATTTCGTATTGGCCAAGGTACAGGTCCGAGATCTGCTACATTGGCCCGAGGCCAAAAGGTCAATACGAAATTACTTGATCCATGACAATTTTATTGACACAATGAAAAAATCATGATTGATTTTTTTACCTCACTTGACCACAGTTAATATTGGTTATTAACCTGGTGTTAATACGGATGACCTCTGATCAATGCAGGACAGCAAATTAATAAAGGTTATTATAGGTTTTGCTAGGAGGCCTGCCTTGGGAAAGTATAAAACCCGGGAGTAACAGCCGGGAGCCGGGAGTAAAATCCGGGAGTAAATTTTGGCAATCGAATAAAGGTATTAAACATTAAAATATCTGGATGAAATTTGGCTCAAAAGTAGAATATAGACTCCTCTTTAAAATGCATATAAGTTTTATATTTATAATTGAGTACTTTTCAAGATATGAACCGAAATATATGACCATGTCGAAAAAATTTCGCCCGGGAGTAGCTTTTTGCGGTATTGACGATGTCAAGCATTTTGCAAAATATGTTCAGTCTGGGATTGCTACAAGAATAAGTTTGTGTATTATCAATTAAAAACATATCAAAGATTAGAAAAATACAAAAATAAAGTTATTTCAGCGCTCCGTGAAGTAAGTAATTGACCCGGGAGTAGGCCGGGATTAATATTTAGGTTGAAATCGGCGTTTATTTGCGTTATTGCCTATGTCACATACATTGTATTTATTAAACGTAGTCTTACTACCCTGACAGCAAATAGCAAAGGCACTGATCAGACTGCGGAGGTAATTGTGTCATCGTTTCTACATTATACGGCCGTAAAAAATAGCGCAAAATATAAATGTTCCGGGTCACATAAAATCATAGGCGCAGGAGCAGGGCGTGGGTTGGGTTAGGGGTTTGGATGTGTGTCGAGTCCCGATATGACAAGTAAATAAATTCATGTACTCAATGCTGAATCTCAGCTTTTCTTCCGACAAACGTTTAAGAAATGCATTGCATGTGATAGAAGCAATAAGGCCGAGAATAAGGCAATTGAACGCCGATTTCAACCCAGAAATTACTCCCGGCCCACTCCCGGGTCAATTATTTACTAGGCGGAGCTATGAAATAACTTTAATTTTGCATTTTTCTAATCTCTGACATGTTTTTAATTGATAACACATAAAGTAATTCTTGTAGAAACCCCAGACTGAACATATTTTGCAAAATGCTTGACATCGTCAATACCGCAAAAGTTACTCCCGGGCGAAAATTTTGCGACATGGTCGTATATTTCGGTTCATATCTTGAAAAGTACATGATAATAATGTTAACACTTATATGCATTTTAAAGAAACGTCTATATTCGACTTTTGATTCAAATTTCATCCAGATATGTGAATGTTTAGTACCTTTATTCGATTGCCAAAATTTACTCCCGGATTTTACTCCCGGTCGTGACTCCCGGGTTTTATACTTTCCCCCTGCCTTATCCTGCTGAACATGACAACCCATACCTTTGCAAGCAGTGTAGATCTGAAGAAGACATCTGATCAGGATCTACACTGTTTGTCATGCAGTTTGTAAATTGAATAAATACATTATATACTGAGAGGCAAAAGTAAGTATACAGGCTACTGAACGCCGATTTGCGTCCCAATGTCTCCCTCTCTACATACATATGTGGCATCATAAATAAGAACAACCACTTCCGCATAATTTGCAGCAGTTGCCGTTAAAATTGATTAAAGGATAATGAAATTGCGTCACTTGAAATGGACATGGGATCTGATCCAATATTTTGTCTTGAGTAGTTTCCCTTTAAACATGTGTTTCGAATAAGTGTTATTCAATAAATGATTTCTTTGTGCAATAGATTCAAAGAAGGGGAACTGATTGGCAAGAATATATCGGGTGAGTCGAAAAACCCAAATCTACCCAAATCCACTGTATTTACCCAAATCCACTGTATTTACCCAAATCCACCTGAAAATTACCCATATCCATCTATAGCTGGCCTATTTAAAGTCATTCAAGTTGTTTTTAATGTTTATATGATAGAATATATCACTTAGGACAAATAAATAATCTATTAATAAATAATTTATTAGCTTTGATATTTGGGTGGATGATAATTACACAATACCTATTTACCGCACATACCTCACCTCGCTCATGAATATGAATCAATTTTCTGTTGCTGATATGGAAAGGGTTTGAACTCAATGTGTAATTAAACAGGTCTTAAACATTTCTTAAATTTGATATTCTATTGACGATAAAATTAATAAAATGTCATTTATCCTGTTATCTTTTTTTTCAAGATACGCACCTTCTAGACAGGTGTAGTGCGACAAAACATCTTCAAGTCAGAATACACAGATTGCCTTAGGCTGTCCTATGATCATTGCAGGCACAGAGATCTCCATTTATTTCTTTATTTTAGATTATAACCAAGCAAATACGAAAGAAAGAAGAAAGAAAGAAAGTAAACCTGCCTCATTCTTTTAATTTCCGCATCCTCGTCAAAAATATTGTATAATGGTAGAAAGAAAGAAAGAAAGAAAGAAAGAAAGAAACATGATGATCGAACGCATCACGGAAACATGGCTATGTAATTTTGCCGCTAGAGACCCACTATGATAAAGTAAAATTGGGGTTCACAGGAAAGAATTTGTTTTAGTTCTGATCAAAAACATTGATTGTGATACACTAAAGAACTGCCTCGTCGAGTCGGTTCTAATGAGTACCCACAATCTACGTTTTAGCCGTTTTACGAGAGAAAGACAGGATGAATAGAAAGGATGAAAAAGAAATAGTATTTACTCGCTTCTGTGCATTTTGGTTTTCCATCCAAGTCTACAAAAGTTTTCTTATATTGAAAGAAAATAAAATAAGAACGAATGAATGCCAAAATTAGTAATAAACAAATATATGATGTTTGAACAGAAAGAAAAAATGATAGAAAGAATGAAAGAAAGAAAAGATTATTCAACAAAGGAACGAACAAATTTTGCAAGCACGAGTCTGCAATTTTTTACCCCCAACACGGTTTGTGGGGATAAACATGTACTATCACAAACTAAAGCTTTATTCCTAGACTTCACTAAATGTTTTATAAATGCTGTATATATTGTAGATAATAGAAATAGTTTTATATATGTATTTTGCTTATTAGCTAAGAGGACCATATGTTAGAAAAGTATCTACAGGCTTAATATGTTATCCTCTATAAATAAAGACATTATTATGATTATTATTATTATTATTATTATTATTATTATTAACATTATTTCTTTATTACTTCTGCTCAAAACAGATGTACACGTTAGAACCGCCTATTCAAGACGGTCCTAACGAGTGCCCACATCCTAAATCTATGTTTTGAGACCGTTATACAAAAGAAAGAAAGATGCAGTTACCGGCTTCCTTGCATCAAGTTTGTAACGCCCTCGTTTACAGTTTGATTCTTATTCAAAAGAAAATTTTTTGTTTGTATTTTTAAGCCGGCCAGTTTACCTATTCACACTTTTCCTGCGCAGGCTTATACGTAAGCGGTTAACCAGTACAGTGCACATCTCGCCAGAAACTGCGGCTGCCCTTCTTGAATCAGCGGAAGGGAGAGAATTACCGTAGAAAAGATTTCATGATCAATCTCCACGAAAGAATGTTGCCGAACCCGGCAGGTATCGAACCCGCGTCCTCCTGATCACGAATCAGACGCGCATCCGACTACTGAGCTATCGGGGCCGCAGGCTATTCAATAGAAGTAAAGAATGCTGAAATATAAATACATGAGGGCATAAAACTAAGATACGTCTTTAGTCAAGAAAAAATATATAATAAATATTATTATTATTTATTATTATTATTATTATTATTAGTAGTAGTAGTAGTAGTAGTAGTAGTAGTAGTAGTAGTAGTAGAAGTAGTATTGCATCACGTGAACAAGTCCGTGAAATGAACACCCCCTTACACCCCACTTTGTATAGAGAAAACTGGGGTTTACGGGGGTAAACATTATTTTTCTTATTTTTACTCCAAGACATAGGTTGTGGGTACTCGTTAGAACCGCCTCAACGAGGCGGTTCTAACGAGCACCCACAACCTATGTTTGCGATATAAATAAGAAAGATATCATGGATTTTCATCCGAAAAGTAGCCATTTTGGAGATGTGAAAAATGCACTATGTCTTACGGGTGTGTTATCGTAATGGGAATTCATTACTATCGTTTTATTTATTTATTTATTTATTTATTTATTTATTTATTTATTTATTTATTTATTTATTTATTTATTTATTTGTTTGTTTGTATGTTTGTTTGTATGTTGTTTTTTTTGTTTGTTTGTCTGTTTATTTATTTATAAAGACGCATGTTTAAAATATAAATGAATAATGTCCGTCTTTCTATAGGAGGTTTTAGGAACTCCGTTTATGACGTCATTTTTGCGCATGCGCAAAGTACTGGCCGTCAATTGAAACGGCCATCGCTTTTCAAATGTATTGACGGAACTTAAAATTCTAACAATATTCAGACATTTTGAGAGAAAATATACCCGTTTTCATTGAAATAATGTTTCGAGAAGGAAAGAATGATATTTCGCTTTTATTACCGAAATTCATTTATCCTAAATCCGTTTTTAATTGACGAAAATCTTTTCGTGAATGACCCATGTCAATGGCTTGAGATACCGTTATTCACGAAAGCTACTTACAAAATACGTTTTTACGTAACGTTCGTTTTATTCGCTATCCAAGTCTATCTATCTATCTATCTATCTATCTATCTATCTATCTATCTATCTATCTATCTATCTATCTATCTATCTATCTATCTATCTATCTATCTATCTATCTATCTATCTATCTATCTATCTATCTATCTATCTATCTATCTATCTATCTATCTATCTATCTATCTATCTATCTATCTATCTATCTATCTATCTATCTATCTATCTATCTATCTATCTATCTATCTATCTATCTATCTATCTATCTATCTATCTATCTATCTATCTATCTATCTATCTATCTATCTATCTATCTATCTATCTATCTATCTTTAGAAATCTGTCCAACGATCTGTCTACATGTGCCATTTAAATGTCCACACTGACAGTCGAAATAAACTAATGAGTGGACTGACGGAGGGTGTTGAGTCCATGTTGGTTCGACGTCATGCCGTCGACACCACTCCAACTCACTTCATTGTCACATGGCCGTTGGCATGAGAGAGAGAGAGAGAGAGGGAGAGAGAGATAGATAGACAGAGAGAGAGAGAGGTTTGACTGACAAACTTACAGTAGACAGACAGACGACACACAGACCGACTGACTGAATAAATGACTAACAGACGATCAGATAGACTGTTAGGCAGGCAAATAAACATACTGGCAGTCGAAAAAAAAAAAAAAAACAGTGAGTGGACTTGCAGACGGGCGTCGAGTCAACGTTGGCTCGACGTCATGCCGTCGACAACCACTCCAACTCACTTCAATGTCACGTGATCGTTGAGATGAGAGAGCGGTTTGACTGATCCCTGTATCCAAGAAGCCCATAACCCTTTTTGTACCAAATGGAATCTTCCTCCTTATATACAGCAGGAGTCATTTTCAAAATTTAGGGGTGTCAGGTTGTGTTTTCTTCAAAATTTATTTGAAAAATGGCCGAACTTTTTGCAAACAGAGAAGGCCCGATCAGACGTCTGAGCCTGCACTGTATGTCACTTACCCCTTTTGGGGTTTCCGGTACCAAATGGGTTAATGTAGTAGACCTAAGGGCTAGGCAGGTTGAACCAATCTACAGATCTGGCACTTGCGAAGGAGTGTTTCATTCTTATGCACTGAAAGGGTGTTCTACGTTTGTTTTGAATTTAATGTTCCAATCCCACTGAGTCTTGATGAATCCGAGCACTGGGCAAATGACATTTTATTAAGCGACGCCGTATTATCGCCAACGCAGCGTTCTGACGTTTCATCGACGTTGCAATGTCAAATTCAATGCATCGCTTTGAAGTTGGTTTGATGTAGACACGACGTTGTTCACACGCTACATGTCGGTTGACGTGGCGTCATTTAACGACAAACTGTAATTTACATTTGCCTGCGCTCGCTAATTGTTGGTGCGCTGAGAGAGAGAGAGAGAGAGAGAGAGAGAGAGAGAGAGAGAGAGAGAGAGAGAGAGAGAGAGACGTTGGGTCGTATGTATAAAATATCATTTTCGTAATGCGAAATTTCACATCTGGCAGCATATCGTTGTTTCTCCCTTTATCTTACATTAGAATTCCCCAAAAGTTTAAAAGATTTCCACTATCGTATTATCTTTTTTTTAATAAAAAGCCTGTTTATTCAGACAAAAACCTTTAGAAAGCTTTAAGTCACGCCCAGTTGTCAAGCGCTGTGTTTATTCGAACAAAATTCCTCGCCAATCAGAACGCTTCATACCCAAAGCAAATGTGTCAAGTCACGCCCCGCTGGCACTGCAGGGGCCAATAGACTAGCAGTTTAAGTGAATGTGAATTACCCGTCCCTCTCAATCTAATATTTTATTAATAATTTTGATAGCGTCTGAGATGTCCCTCACTCACTCAGCAGCAGCAGCATTTCATATAACCCGAGCATAGGCATCATTACGAAAAAACGCTTATACAAGAATATTATAAACTTTACCGCCGATAAAACGAATATTTTAAGATGAAAAATCGTGATATTTTTATCATTTCTGTTCGAAATATAGCTTGTGAGTATTCGTAAGAACCGCCTCATCGAGGCGGTTCTAACGAGTACCCACAATGTAGCTTGTGAGTGTTCGTTAGAACCGCCTCATCGAGGCGGTTCTAACGAGTACCCACAACCTATATTTTAGAGCAGAAAGAAGACAAATAAGGTATACCCCTGTAAACCCCAGTTTTACTATATAAAAGTGGGGTTCAAGGGGGTAAAAATTATATAGGCGTGTTTTCGTGATGTAAAAAGAAATCCTGAGCCCAAAATTACTTCCTCGGGCGTGTTTGGACCAGTGACGGATGTGCGGAGGCGTTACGCTGTTTTTGCGGCTCATGGGCTTTGCACTAAGGAGCGTTTCGCCAAGGTGTCATGCCGTCGCGAGACAAGGGCCATTATGATAACTTGTCCGTGCGATATAAGTACATTTTTTATATCTCCAAAATGGCTACTTGTCTGATGAAAATCCGTGATATTTTTCTGAAACATGCTCAAAACATAGGTTGTGGCGGTTCTAACGAGTACCGGCAACCTATGTCTTGACGCAGAAATAAGAAAAATAATGTGTACCCCCGGAAACCCCAGTTTTTTCATATGAAGTGGGGTTTTGGAGGGGGGGGGGTCTTCATTTCGCGGACTTTTTCTCGTGATGGCGACTGCATTACGAAATCATGCCTATATAAACGCAAAATAAATAAATAAAATAATAATTAAAAAAATAATAAAATACAAAACCAAAAAGGAAAAGCGAAACTTTTATGCTGAAAAATTGGGAAAGGTCTCCTATTTCTGCTCTAAAATATAGATTGTGGGTACACATTAGGGCCGCCTCATGCATGGCAGTTGGTTCTATAACGAACACCCATATTCTACATTTTAGAAAAATCTAAGGAAAGTAATGTTAACTACTGTAAAACTCGAATTTAGTGTATAAAAGGGGACTCAATGGGAGCGGAATTCGATAGGGTGTGTGTTTTTATCACGGTATTTTGCACTCCCATCCACGCAAAAAAAAAAAAAAAAAAAAAAAAAAAAACAAGAACACTTTAATTCTGTAAAACTTGGTTTTACATAGGTATACATTATTTTTCTTATTTCTTATCAAAACATAGATTTTGGGTAATCGTTAGAACCTCCGCGACGAGTCGGTTCTAACAAGTACCCAGAATCTATGTCTAGAACAGAAGTATGAAAAACACCGTATTTTTTATCATATTTTTTCCCCTTTCTTTGTTATTGTTGCAGTATCCTCAATATAACTGAATTTGAACAGGCGTGATTTTATGATGCGCTACATTGCTTTATTGGACTGAACACCAAGGCCCAGGTTTTGTTTGTTTGATTCGCGGTTTAACGTCCCCGTCAACACTTTAGAGGTCATTTTAAACGAGGCATCCTTTTAGTGGGACTTTGCCTCGGCATTGGGGTAAAATTACATCCCAAACCCTGCCATCCAATTAAACCAATATGGTTGATATGCATGGACGGTCCAACTCGCACCACGCTTCCTGGGCAGTTTCTGAGAACCTTTAAGCGGTTTTCCAGTATTCCTGTGCGGCTGGTTTCAGCTCTGCGTGGAAGCATTATGCACATCACGATAACAAGTCCGTGAAACTAAGACACCTCTAAACCCCACTTTATATGGAGGAAAATGGGGTTTATGGGGGTATACATTATTTGCCTTTGGTTCAAAAACATAGACCCGCCTCATTGTTTTTTTTTTTTGGGGGGGGGGGGGGTTTGGTTTTACGGCCCTTTCAAGATTATTTCACTCATATCGAGCCGATCGTTAATCAGAGGTGGGCGAAAACCGGAGTACCCGGAGAAAAACCACCTGACCTTCCGTTGCAGAACTTGGCGTCTCACATATGACCCGAGCGAAGCTCGAACCACAGCGGTGAGAGACCTAATGATCAAGAGTCAGCGCTCTTAACCACTAGGCCACGGAGGCCCGTTAGACCCGCCTCATTGAGGCGATTCTAACGAGCACCCACAATCTATGTTGAAAGCAAAATATATAAAGATATTACAATTTTTACTTAATATTTGTACTTTCTGACCCCATGTTGGACGCCATGTGTGTGTGTGTGTGTGTGTTTATATATGTTTTTAAAATCAATTAAAATCTGTGCCAAGTGATGGCGCATTCACTCACTCAGAATCTAAGTTTTCAAATGTGGCTTGCAAAAGCGTTCAGTCATTTTCCATAAGTGAATAGTGACGGCCATGACCAGACTGCGCAGACATGCAGCTTGAATAGAGCATTCGCTAAGCGCAGGTCTCTTTACGAAAACACAGTATGTATAGTTAATTTTAGGAAATTGTGTAATATGTCACACATTTATGCTAGCATTACGGGTTGTAGGCGCGTGTTAGAACAGTCCTCAAAGACTTGTTTCACCACCCTGCTAAAGACTGTGAAATGAGGCGTGTACCGTTTCCTAATGTTGGGAAGCCCTTTTGGGTAGGGGCGATAAGTTTCACAGTCATTTACATTATGGTCGAAATTATCCATACTGGAGAGGAACCAATTTTTCTTCAATGTTTTTAATAAAGCCCAGTCGACCATTTATGAACAGTCTTCAATTCAATGTCATGGAGTTGGTAATGTTTTTCCGACGTTGTATGCCCTCTGGAAAAGTACATCCCTCAATATCAATCACCGGTATGTCAAAATAAACGATCGGTACATTGTTGTATGGGTTTGTTTGTTTGATTCGAGGTTTAATGTCCCCGTTAACACTGTTAATTCCATTTTGGAGACGTTGCTTCCAGTTTTGTTGGACATTTACCCGACATTGGGATTAAATGACAACTCAAGCCCTTGCACCCAATGAAAGCAATAGGGTTTATATGCATGGACGGTCCGACTCGCACCACTTTGCCTGGGTCGCTTTAGCCCTTCTAAGCGATTTATCAGTATTCATTTTTGGTATTTATCTAAAAAAAGTAGCGGTTTATCAGCACTCATTTTTGGTATTTATCTAAAAAAAGTAGACGGCCCCCGCCCATCGGGGCTTAAAGAAATATAACGGCTGCATGATGCTTCCACGCAGAGCTGAATCCGACCCGCACACGAGTACTGATTAACCGCCTAGAGGATCTAAGCCTACCCAGGCAAAGCGGTGTGAGTTGGTCCGTCTATGCTTATAAACCCTATTGGTTTCATTAGACGACAGGGCTTGAGATGTCATTTCATCTCAATGTCGGGTAAAAGTCCCACAAAATTGGAAGCAACGTCTCAACATTGACCTTTACAGTCTTGACGGGGATGTTAAACCTCAAATCAAACAAACAAAACAAAACAAAACAAAACAAAAAAGTAAATATCCTCTATTTATGTATCCCCCTTCTCTATATGAAGTGGGGTTTATGGAAAGTTCATTTTACGGACTTGTTCACGTGAGTAAATGAATGAATGAATGTGTGTGTGTGTGTGTGTGTGTGTTTGTGTGTGTGTGTGAATTCATGCTTAACAATTTTTCAGTCATATCACGACGGTGTCTGGTTGCGACAGGGAGCTCAATGCTCGCTTTTATTATGCTGCCTAACTGAAGTATCATGTCCTAGACATATTACATGATACCACACCCAGTCACATTATCCTGCCACTGGGTCGACCAGTCCTAGCTCTACCCCGTAAATCTGAGTGCCAAGCCAGGAAAACGAAAGTATATTTCTCAAAGTGCAAGAATACATAGTAAAATCCGGCAGATTCTTGTAGTCCCTAGATGTAACCATGGATTCGAGTGGGGTTACTGGGGGAGGGGGTGCAGGGAATCAGCCATAGTATTTTCATTTGTCGCAAGAATATTTCACAGCTGTTGAATCTGAGCTCTAGAACTCTAGAATATGCTTGTGTTTTATTACCGTTTCAAGATCTTAGCTATTTCTCTTCAGTATTTATAACTGAGCTACAACTTAATTCGCTAATCAGTTCTAGATATTGTATTCTCATCAAACGTATAAAATGAGATGTTCTTGATCATTCTTTCTTTCTTTCCTTCTATATTTGTTTTTATTTTATATTCATATCACATGTTTACGCTGCATTCAATTCACAGAAGATGTAACTTATTGTCTTTGTCTTCCAGGAGATGACTTAAAATAAGCACTTGTGCTTACTGTCAAATCCTGTGACATATATGTCTAATATTGTGTATTGTATATGTTTACTGTAGTCAAATAAATACAGTTTAAACCAAGCCAGGAGCAGCTAGTGCCATTCTTAACGACATTGGTATGTCGGGACCCAGGATCGAACCAATGACCTCCCGTTCCAAGGAGCGGACACTCTACCAACTGAGCTATCGGGGCCGGTAATGAATGGGTGTTCTCAGACTCATCGGTGGGGTGTGGGGTGGGTGTGGGTCCAAAGAATACCCACAATCTATGGCTACGATATATGTTTTTTTTTCTTTAGCAGAACTAATAAAAATAATATGTTCCCCTGTAAACCAAGAACTTGCTTTATAAAAAGTTGTGTTGTTTTAGCAGAACTAATAAAAATAATATGTTCCCCTGTAAACCAAAGCCTTACTTTATAAAAAGTTGTGTTTAATAAGGTCGTATATTCTGCGGCATATTCCGCATGTTTTTTTTTGTTTTGTTTTTTCACTCAACCGTCAAACATTCACTTGTCTATTTATTTTCCTTTCCTTTCTTCCTTTCTAAATAAATAAATAAATAAATATTTTTGAGGTTTACAGTTATCTAACATTATTTATAATAGACGTGTGTGAACTATGACTATTACAGTGGTAACCCTAGGCAACCAACTGAAAGATGTTTCGTCACACTACACGCGTTTCTCTATATAGTGCGTGTTAAATTGTTACAAGGTAATACATTTGATTATTTATTTGTCCTAAGTGATATATTCCATCATAAAAACATTAAAAACAACTTATATGACTTTAAATGGGCCAGCTATAGGTGGATATGGGTAATTATCAGGTGGATTTGGGTGGATTTGGGTAAATACAGTGGATTTGGGTAGATTTGGGTTTTTCGACTCACCGGAATATATCCCATATTTAAATTAAACACAAGGTAAAATGCAACATTTTTGTCAAAGAAAATGTCATTTTCGCCTTTTACGTTCTTCCTTTGATTAAATGCTTTATGTGTCTTTGGGATTTGTATTGGTGATTAACTTTTCGTTGAGTGATTTTCGAGGCATCACTATGGAGTAAGCATAAAAATGCAGAGGAAAACAACAATTATGTGAAAGTTTCAAATGAATGTCTCTTACACGATTTGAGAAAAAGACTCATTTAATTCAGTATGATTTTAATTGAAAGGGAGATAATCCGGAAAAGGCAGAAATTACAATTGAGTTTGAAGCTGTTTGTTTGGGTTTAATGGCAAAGTAATGATGGCGTCTTATCGATGCACATTCGTACATGACTTTTGCGGTGCGCGTAGATTTGAATATCAAGTACAACACGAGATTCTGTTGGAAATATTGATTATCAATTAAGGGCAATAACTCCATCATGGATGACTGAAATAGGAAAAGAATTGGACTTTTACAAACTTAGACGTTTGGGAATATCGGTCATAGGCATAGTTTAATACAGACAGCAATACAAGATCCGGTATTCCAAATCAAAAACGGTATACTTTTTAATGCCTCTGAGTATATAAAGTTATTTGATAAATGGATAGTCAGAAATGGGTATTTTGTTTGTTTGAATTGGGAGGCCTTCATGCGGCCTGAACAAATTATTTGTCTAAATCGCGACGGAAGTAAGGGCGAGGATTGTGGCCGCCTAAAATCGATTTAAGCCCCCCTGTGGAAATCTTTCCACTGATCGTTCCAAGGCGGTTCTTCTGTGGCGATTTATTTATGTTGTTGTTTGTTACCTGCTGTGTGTATCACTTGTGTCTTTTTATTTTGGATGGCCATATGGCCACTTTGTGGGAAAGTAAGTCCTTATGGCCTTCCAATGTTTAGGTTTCCATTATGGTCTGGTCGCTTAATGTTTGTGTTTCTTTCCCTTTGGTGTCTTTGATGGGTGAAGTAAGTTAATTGTATCGATTCCTGATCTTTGTTTTACTTCTACTTTTTACATCCCCATCAACACTATTTAGGTCATTTTGGAGACGTTGCTTCCAATTTTGTGGGACTTTTACCCGACACTGAGATGAAATGACACCTCAAGCCCTGCCACACAATGAAAACAGAAGGCTTATATGCACTGGACAATCTGATTCACACCGCTTTGTCTGGGCAGACTTAGTCTTTCTAAGCAGTTTACCAGTACTCGTGTGTGGTCAGATTCAGCTCTGCGTGGAAACACCATGCAGCCCAATCTATTTCTCCAAGCCCCAATAAGCCGGTGGGACAGAAATGGGTGTGCATTACGAAAACATGCCTATACAAATACATTGTTAATGTTGCCACCGAAAAACACGAACACTTTAAGATGAAAAATTGTGATATTTTTCTTATTTCTGCTCAAAATATAGTTTGTGGATACTTGTTAGAACCGCCTCATCTATATTTTAGAGCAGAAAAAATAAGGTCTGCCCCTGCAACCCCTAGTTTTACTGTATAAAAGTGGGGTTCAAGGGGGTCAGAATTATATAAGCGTTTTCATGATGGTTAAACTAATATATAGAGAGTGAGTGAGTGTTAGAGTTTTATGTCCCACCAACAGCTAAGGTCATATGGAGACGGGACCTCGGTTTAAAGACTCATTCGAAAGTCTGGAGAAGCCCAGGATCGATCCTTCGATCCCTGGTTTACAAGGCGAGTAGTGTAACCACTACACCAAGGAGGCGTCTAATAATATATAGAGAAGGATAAGGATTAATCGGGGAGGCGAGAGAATGACCGTAGAAAACATTTAGTGATCAATCTCCACAAAAGAATATTGCCAGTCTTGGCGCAGATCGAACCCGCAACCTCCTTATCATCAGCCAAACAAGCTAACCCGACCCCGAGGTTATAAAACTTTTTTCATGCTCAACTCAGTTAATATCTAGGAAGAAACTTGTAATGCTCATAACTATTAAAATACAAACAAATCAGACAATTTTCCTGCTCAGATCACCACAGAATATCGTTTATCCTGCTCATAAATTTTAAAATGCCAACAATTGTTCGCATTTTAAAATTTATGAGTAGGACAAATTTCAAGTAAGTTGAGCATGAAAAATGTTTTATAACCTCGGGCCTGATCACCAGTCAGACTAAGCCTTAACCCTTATCCTGCTGAATATTCAATTTAGCCACACCCATTTCTGACTTTGAACCAATCAGATTACTTGATGTAATTTATTCCAACAGATTCATAAACTGAATGCCAAACAGTGTGAATCCTGATCAGATGGCTTCTTCAGAAGCCATCTGATCTAGATCTACACTGTTTGCAAAGATAGGGGTTGTCGTGAACAGCAGAATAAGGATTAATATTAAGATAAGCCAATGAGACCGGCTCTTTACAGGTGGTCGAAAAGATGGGTATGAAAAAGAACTAAGTAGAAACACTAACAAGTTTTATTTAGCAGTTTGTTATAGATTTTTAACACAAGGTATACTAGTGGACTCTTCCATTGCTATATGTTGGACAAGTCCATATATCATATAAGGGGTGTCAGGCCTATTTTTTTCATTTTTATTCTATTTTTGACGGAAAATTCTGTCGGCAAATAGTGCAGGCCCTGATCAGACGACATGTTCTGTAATCTGATCTGGGCTTGCACTGTTTGCCAAGGTACCCCTTTAGGGGTTTCCCAGCATACAATGGGTTAAATACCAAGATATTGTACCTGTACACTTCTAAATCATTCCATCTATCTCGCCATCTTGACGTCATCACATTAACATGCCTTTGAAATGAACAAACTAGTAAATTTCATTTGGTTTCAGAGTCAGAGGAAATCATTATGACAAAACATCCGTGTGACATAGTGCATTTTTCAAACCTCAAAAAAGGTAATTTTTCTGCTGAAAATTTGTGATATTTTTCTCATTTATACTCCAAACATAGGTTTTGGGTGGTCGTTAGAACCACCTCATTGAGGCGGTTCTCATTGAGGCGGTTCTCATTGAGGCGGTTCAAACGAGTACCCACAACCCATGTCTTGGAGTAGAAATTAGGAAAATAATGTTTACCCCCGTAAATCCCAGTTTTCACCATGTTTATTTCACGGACTTGTTCATGTGATGTGTCGTTTGAAAATGTTGATGAAGCAGACACAGACAACCACGACGGCAACAGACTATTGTTTATATTATTACCTCCCCTCGAGCCTTAAGACTCTGATTAGCTAAAAATCTCACATAATTAACCCTAAACATTTCTCATCTGCAGCTAAAAACATAGTCCCTAAGGAATAAAAAGAGTTCAAACCACCCATGGTTTGGTTTGTGTCTGCTGAAGATTAACATTCCCGTCAACACTATTTAGGTAATTTTGGAGAAATTACTTATGGCTTTCTGGGACTTTTACAAGACAATGAATGGCCCCCGCCCACTGGGGCTTGAAGAAATAGATGGGCTGCATGATGCTTCCACGCAGAGCTGAAACCGACCCGCATACGAGCGAGTACTGGTAAACCACTGAGAGGATCTAAGCCTGCCCAGGCAAAGTGGTGCGAGTCGGATCGTCCATGCTTATAAACCCTATTGGTTTCATTGGGCGACAGGATTTTGAGATGTCATTTCATCGCAATGTCGGGTAAAAGTCCCACAAAATTGGAAGCAACGTCTCCAAAAGGATCTTTACAGTGTTGACGGGGATGCTAAAGCTCAGATCAACCAACCAACCAACAAGACAATGAGATGAAATAACAGCTAAAGCCCTACGGCTGAAAGAAGGCCCTAGGGGTTTAGTGACATTCCGACTCATGCCACTTAGCCTGGGCAGGCTTAGACCTTCTAAGTGGTTAACCGGAGTACTCGTAAGTTCCATAGGTTTCAGCCCTGTGCTGAAGCATCATGCAATCCAATCTATTTCTCCAAGCCCCGATGGGCAGTGTGTTGGACAAGTCATATTATCGTGTTAACAAGTCCGTGTAATAAACACCCGTGTAAATCCCATTTAAGGAGAATGGGAACACCTTCAGGGGAGGCAACTCCTACAAAAGTATTTTTGCCTCCCATGTCAATAGGGGTCAACTCTTAAAGGAAAGAATTTGCTCCCCGAGGAGCAAATTCTTTCCTTTAAGAGTAGACCCCTTTTTCGGTGGAACAGGGCTTATAGCAATGCAAACAGGAAGCCCCAAAAGTTATCTCCCTTTGAAACATGGCAGAAAAATCTGCCAGGTGTTCCCATTCCCCTTAATGTAGAGAAAACTGGGGTTACAGAGGTATACATTATTTTTCTTATTTGTGCTCTGAGACATAGGTTGTGGATACTCGTTAGAACCGCCTAATGAGGCAGTTCTAATTATACTCGTTAGAACTGCCTCGATGAGCCAGTTCTAATTATACTTATTAGAACTGTCTCGATGGGGCAGTTCTAATAAGTCCCTAAAACCTATGTTTGGAGTATAAATAAGAAAAATAGCAAAATTTTTTATCAGAATAATATACTGTTTTGGTGATATGAAAGAATGCACTATATTACATGCATTACAGAGAAATACCATGATTTCTACCAGACATAAACTTGGTATTTTCCTTTTTGCTAAGAAGAAATATTTCCTCTTAGCCGGGGAAATAAATCCCTTCAGCTGGAACTACTTTATGTACAAGATACGAGATACCGCTTTGCAATGAAATTGTTCTATTCAAACGCGGGAAAGTTTCAATCACGGCGACGTTATTCATGACGTCATTGTAATGGCGTCTAAGAAATATCAACAGACGTTCAGAATGCGTGACGTTTGAGTCGGATGCAACGCTGAAACAAAAGAAAACATGGATATGACCATTGATTAGGATGTAAGTTTTGCTTTATTTAATCTAACGTTTTACTTGTTTTATCACTGAAACACTTTGTTTCTTCTATTTTTGTTCAAAACTGTAGAAAGCGCTTTCAAAATGGCGCCCATCCAGTTGTTCTTCCACCCAGATTCTGTAACACTTCGCTGATTGAACCGTTTACATGAGCTGTAAACAGTCAACTGAACGGGCATTCAGATCCAAAATTCAAGATCCAAACTATCCTAAAAGTCTATGGAAGTGCATGTAATATACAGATTATACATTTCTCCTAGTTGAAATATGGGATTTATAAACCTCGGGAGGTAAAACAATCCGTTAAAGAAACTCGTGCTTCGCACTCGTTTCTTTATTGGATTGTTTCACCTCCCTCGGTTTATAAATCCCATATTTCAACTAGGAGAATGAATAATCTATATATATCTCACTGATGTGTTATGCAATGATCATTACAACAACGGATCCATGTGACATAATTTTGATGGAATTTTGCATTCTGCAGGTCTTTTCCATGGTTGGATTCCAAACTCAGCTTGTGGGTGCTCGTCAGAACCACCTCATCGCGGCGGTTCTAACGAGTACCCACAACCTATGTCTTGGAGCAAAATTAGAAATAATGTATCCCCCCTTTGAACCCCAGTTTTCACTACATAAAGTGGGGTTTAGGGAGGTATTCATTTCACAGATTTGTCAATGTTATGTAAACTAGCAATCAGCTTACAAGTTTAACCCTTTTTCTACCAAATGGAATCTTCTTCCTTATAAATAGCAGGAGTTCATTTGAAAATTTAGGGGGGGTCAGGATGTTTTCATGAATTTTTTTTTTTGAAAATGACAGAACTTTAAGCAAACAATGGAGGTCCTGATCAGACGCCGCATTCTGCAGCATCTGATCTGGGCCTACACTGTTTGCCAGGGTACCCGTTTTGGGGTTTCTGGTACTAAATGGGTTAACTGTACATTCAGAAATATTTTATTTACATTCTCAGACACATTCACTAGCCTATATGGTACATAAAATGGACTAATAACTGTCTTTATTAACACTATTATTATTTAATAAATTTATTAACCCTTATTCCCCGGTCGGCCGCCACCCATCAGGCTTGAAGAAATAGATCAGCTGCATGATGCTTCCAGCAGAGATGAAAACGACCCGCACACAAGTACTGATAAACCGCTTAGAGGATCTATGCCTGCCCAGGCAAAGGTGTTCTAGTCGGCCCGTTCATGCTTATAGATCCTATTGGTTTCATTGGGCGGCAGGGCTTGAGATGTCATTTCATCTCAATGTCGGGTAAAGTCCCACAAAATTGGAAGTAACGTCTCCAAAATGACCTTTACAGTGTTGGCGGGGATGTTAAACCTCAAATCAAACAAACTTATCCCCCAGAATAAATTAATTTACTGTTGAGGATAAGTAGACATTGACGTAAAAGATAATACCACCACAGGTAAGTTTGACAGATAGTACCGTTATCATTATCATAACCATCATTGGTTGGCAAAAAAGATTATACGGTTATAATTATCATTACCAAAGCGTAGTCACCCTTTGACAACAGCGGACAATGCTCAACAACAAAACATTCACTGACGTCACTTTCAACTTATCCTCTGACAACAGTAGCCACAACCATCTACATTTCAACCAATCAAATTACTTGATGTAGTTTATTCATTAAAACTCACATGACAGTGTAGATCCTGATCAGATGGCTTCTTCAGAAGCCATCTGATCTGGATCTACACTCTTTCCTGATCAAATGGCAGAAGCCATCTGATATGGATCTACACTGTTTGCAATGATAGGTTTTGTTGTGTTCAGTGGAATAAGGATTAATAATATTTATCTTTTATCAATATGAATAATATTTATCAGTATCAATTTAAAACAACTTCAGCTATACACTGTACATATAAACAAATACTTTACATTTAAGAAAATCGTTACAACTCTTAAAAAATGAAGGTAATATTTTTAATCTTCAATGCAGTTCGAACAACATCAGGTCACAAGCAAAGTAAGTGAAATAATAGCCCTAGATAGGAGGGGGTATCCACGTCTTATTTTTCTTATTTCTTCACAAAAACATGTGCTAGGTGCTTCTAATAAGTACCCACAACATATATTCTCAAGCAGAAATAAGAAAAAATATTATTTCTCTTTGAATTAAAAGAGTGTCTTATCTGAAGCTATGGTGAACCAAAACACTTACCTCGAACACCATCACGAAACCCACCTATATAATTTTAACCCCCTTAAACCCCTCTTTTTATATAGTAAAACTGGGGTTTACAGGGGTATACATTATTTTTTCTTATTTTTGCTCAAAAACATAGATTGTGGGTACTTGTTAGAACTGCTCGCTAAGGCGGTTCTAACGAATATCCACAATCTATGTTTTGAGTCTTTTTGTCGGAAAATTTTCATTTTCGGTGATGAAATTTACAATGTATTTGTTTAGGCATGTTTTCATAATGCTTACTTTGCTTGTGATGTTGTCATACTTAAATGAACCTTACAAGATTACCTTTATAACATATTTACAATGTTTAGGCCTCCGCCCATCGGGGCTTGAAGAAATATATGGGCTGCATGATGCTTCCACGCAGAGCTGAAACCAACCCGCACACGAGTACTGGTAAACTGCTTAGAGGATCTAAGCCTGCCCAGGCAAAGCGGTGCGAGTCGGCCCATCCATGCTAATAAACCCTATTGGTTTCATTGGGCAGCAGGGCTTGAGATGTCATTTCATCTCAATGTCGGGTAAAAGTCCAACAAAATTGGAAGCAACGTCTCCAAAATGACCTTCACAGTGATGACGGGGATGTTAAACCTCAAATCAAACAAAAATTTACAATGTTTTCCATGCATTATTTTATGAAGAATTCCACCTTTTGAAAGCAGTACAGATCCAGATGTGCTGGCTGATCAGGATCTATACTGCTTTCCATTCTGCATTAGCAACAGAAACGGCTAAAAATCAGGGAGGAGTGTAGGATATTTAATTCTTGCACCAGATTAGGAAATCTTGGATTTAACCCTGGGATAGAAATTCTTACCTTACCCAGGTTATCCTACTCAGGGATAGGATAAAACTTGAGACTTTGTGTTTTTTTATCAGATAAGGAAATCCTGCACTTAACCCTGGAATCGAAATTCTTACCCTACCCAGGTTATCCTACCCAGGGATAGGATAAAAATTGAGAATCTTTAAGTGTTTTTTTTATCAGATAAGGAAATCCTGGACTTAACCCTGGGATAGAAATTCTTACCCTACCCAGGTTATCCTACCCATGGATAGGATAAAAATTGAGAATTTGTGTTTTTTTATCAGATAAGGAAATCCTGGACTTAACCCTGGAATAGAAATTCTTATCCTACCCAGGGATAGGATAAAAAAGACTGAGAATTTTAGTGTGCTTGATGTGCAATGATTGAATAGTACGTCATGTGCACCATCATTAAACCTGACGTCACTGCATGCATACTGATATCTAAAACACATCATTATTGTCATCAACATACGGCAAATGTTGACAATCAAAGTGACTGCATTATGAAAAGAAAATCCACTCTCAGAAATCAAAGGTATGCAAGGAAAAGAATCCTACATGGGTTTGAAAGGCAGATACATCATGTGAACACGTCCGAGAAATGAAGCCCCCCTAAACCCAAATTTATATAGAGAAAACTGGGGTTTATGGTGGTATTCGTTAATTTTCTTATTTCTGCTCCAAGACATAGGTTGTGGGTACTCGTTAGAACCGCCTCAATGAGGCGGTTTTAACAAGCACCCACATCCTATGTTTTGAGCATTTATAAGAAAAATATGAAGGATTTTCATCAGAAAAGTAGCCATTTTGGAGATATAAAAAAGCTATATGTCGCGAGGGTGAGTTATTATAATGGAACCTGAGCTGCTCACCTAAGTGCTGAGAGTTTATGGAGCCATTTCTTTCCTGAGAAGACTGCCATGGTAGCCATCTTAGTCATGTGACCTGATTATGGGCCCATTGGTTCTGGAGAAGGGTTTTTACCTAAATGTGCATGGTGGCCATGTATTGGTCATGTGACCAATATGATATTAATAAATATTCATATGTTTGTTCAGATATTATGTGAAATTTGGATACAAATGTAGCAGTGGTTTCTGTGAAAATAAGTTTTAATTTTCATTTCTGAATGACCTTAGGCCAAGGTCAGAGAATGAACCGGACCTTTAATGCTCAAATAGTTTCATCCACTCAACTAGCCAACTGCATCTACCAATTTTCAGATCACAGGCTGCAATAGTTTAAGAAAAATACATGTTTTTTTTTTTTACTTTCTCCCATATAAATGTCTATGGGACCAAATTTGACCTTAGTGTAAAATTGGTAACGGCCATCCAGGAGTCATCATTTGAAGAAATGGCCCCCGCCCATTGGGGCTTGAAGAAATAGATGGGCTGCATGATGCTTCCACGCAGAGCTGAAACCGACCCGCACATGAGTACTGGTAAACTGCTCAGAGGATCTAGGCCTGCCCAGGCAAAGCAGCCCCAGTCAGCCCATCCATGCTATTTGTTTTATTGGGCGGCAGGGCTTGAGATGTCATTTCATCTTAATGCTGGGTAAAAGTCCCACAAAATTAGAAGCAACGTCTCTAAAATGACATTTGCAGTGTTGACAGGAATGTTAAAGCTCAAATCAAACAAACAAATCAAACAAACAATTGAAGAAAAGACATTGTAAACTGGGCCCAAGTCCCAAATGCTACATACCAAGTTTCATGAAAATCGGCCCATTGATTCCCGCGAAGAAGATTTCTTATGTGATTTTACCTTATATAGGCAAGGTGGCCATATTGGTT
This sequence comes from Lucinisca nassula, assembly GCA_963580285.1. Lineage (NCBI taxonomy): Eukaryota > Metazoa > Mollusca > Bivalvia > Lucinida > Lucinidae > Lucinisca > Lucinisca nassula. Next base: position 22,389,399 of record OY757022.1, read on the forward strand.
GTGTGACCAAACTCATATTAATAAATTTTCATTTTCATGTTTCCATAAGCTTTATATAAAATTTGGACTCAAACAGCCCAGAGGTTCCAGTGGAAAGTAAGTTTTAATCTTTATATCTGAAAGGCCTTAGGCCAAGGTCAAGCAATGACCTTGACCATGAATACTCATATAGTTTCATCCACTCATTTAGCTATCTGCATCTAACGATTTTCAGATCAGAGACTGCAATGCTTTCTCAAAAATACATGGTTTTGGCTTTTTCCCGTACAAAAGTCTATGTGACAAAATTTGACCTTGGCGTAAAATAGGTCAAGGTCATCCGAGTGTCATCATTTAATCAAACTGTGATGTGCCCAAGTCCCCAATGTTATATACCAAGTTTCATGGTTCGGGAGAAGAAGTTTTTTTAAATGGTTTTTAACTTATATTAGCATGGTGGCCATCTTGGTCATGTGACGAAACTAATTTTAATTAATTTTCATTTCCTTGTTCCTAAAGGTGCTTTTTATGAAATTTGGTTACAAATGGCATAGTGGTTTCTGAGGAAAATAAGTTTTAATTTTCATATCTAAATGATCTTGGGCTAAGGTCAAAGAATGACCTTGACCTGACTGATTTGGTTTTTAAGGTAACCGGGCACTAGAAGCACATTGGGACTACCCCCAACCTTGACCTTGACCACGCATGTAGTTTTATCCAATCATTTAGCTAACTGCATCTACCAATTTTTAGATCACAGGCTGCAATACTTTCCGAAAAATACACAATTTTTTCTTTTTACAATACAAAGGTCTATGTGACCAATAGGTAAAGGTCATCCGAGGGTCATCATTTGAACAAACTGTCATGAGCCCGAGTCCCCAATACTATATACCACTGCAATTGTTACAAAAAATACACAATTTTGGCTTTCCCATAAAAAAAGTAGCAAATATGACCTTGGCGTAAAATAGGTCAATGTCATCTGAGGGTCGTCATTTGAACCAATTATGATGTGCTGGAGTCTCCAATGCTACATACCAAGTTTCATGGCAATCGGCACACTGGTTAGGGAGAAGATTTTTGAAGTGTTTTTACCACATGTGGGCATGGCCACCATCTTGGACATGTGGCCTGGACCCTGCGAACAGACTTTCATTCCCCAATCCCATAAGTGAGCTGGGAACCGCTGTCCAGCATCATTCAGCTATCCTCGTGATGCCCGACGGTAACCCTCGGCAATTCTCTCCCTACCATGGATTAAAGAAGGGCAGCTGTCAGTTTCTTGCAAAAGATGTGCACTGTACTGGTTAACCACTTACGTACGTGTAAGCCTGCCCAGGAAAAGTGGAGATAGGTAAATTAACCAGCTTGATATAAACAAAATTCTGTTGACTGGGCCGTTAAACTCCGAAACAAACAAACAAAACATGGATATTTGGAGCTATTGGATGGATTATTTATGGCCTTCAGAACAAGTTCGAATTAGCCATAGTAAAGGAGCTATCTGTGTGTGAGTCATCAAAGTATCCGTTTTTAGAAATCCATCAGGTAAACACACCTATATAATTTTGACCCCCTTGAACCCCACTTTTATGTAGTAAAACTTGGGTTTCCGGGGGTATACCTTAGTTTTCTTATTTCTGCTCTAAAATATAGATTGTGGGTACTCGTTAGAACCGCTTCATCGAGGCGGTTCTAAAGAGTGCTCACAATCTATATTTTGAGCAGAAATAAGAAAAATATCACAATTTTTCATCATAAAATTTTCAATTTTTTCGGCGATAAAGGTGACAATGTAATTGTATAGGCATGTTTGCGTTATGAGTATAGATACAAATCAGATAGTACCCTGCTGATCAGGGTCTATACCTTTTTTCATTCTGCTTCTGAAACCATGGTAACAAGGGAAATCATGCAACACAAATGGCTGACAATTGGGGAGGAGTGTAGTATACTGAACTTTTCACCATATTTGCATTATTTGCTGGCTTCCAGCTTGCACATTGTCGATATTGGAAAAACAGGTAACCAGACCCCCCCCCCCCCCCTGACCTTTCAAGGTCAGGGGGTCTGGTTGCCTGTTTTTCCAACTCTGATAACCTTCAGACTAGGAACCAGCCTATAATGCAAATAAGTGAATTCCACATGGTGAGGGTTATGTATTGTGTGATTAGATATCTTATAAGCTGTCTTTCATCCACTTTAGCAAAATGGTTACATTTTCAATTATAGCAAAACTGTAGTAGAGAATGTTGTATCAAAAAGCAATTCTTAAACAAATATTGCACAAATCAACTAGGCCAATTAGATATAAAACGAATATAAAATACATCTTACATGCAACTACAATTGTGTTCATGTTCATAAGCATGTGTAATGAACACTCCTTTATATGGAGAAAAATGGGGTTTACGAGGGTATATAATATTTTTTTATATCGGTTGTGGGTGCTCGTTAGGCGGTTCTAATGTGTACCCAAAACCTATGAGGTGGTTGTTCTAACGTAAACTAGTGTCCACAACCTGTAACTTAGAGCAGATACCTCAATGAGGTGGTTCTGAGTACCCACAACATTTCGGGGGGTTCTAACGAGTACCCACAACCTATATCTTAGAGCAGATATAAGAAAAATATCACAAAATTTTATCCATCAAGTGAACAAGTCTGTGAAATGAATGACCCCCTTAAACCTCACTTTATGTAAGGAGAAATAGGGTTTACGGGTGTATAATTATTTTCCTTATTTCTTCTCGTGATAGGTTGTGGGTACTGGTTAGAAGCACCTCAATGAGGCAGTTCTAACGAGCACACATGATCTATGTTTGCTGTACAAATAAGAAAAACACCACAGGTTTTCATGGGAAAAGTAGCCATTTTGGAATTTGGAGGTGTGAAAAAAAGTACTATGTCTCACGGGTGTATTATTGTAATGCGAAAAATAACTGTTTTGGAGCTTTGAAAGAATGCACTTTGTCACATAATGACATACATTAAGTCTGTTTATTATATGACGTCGCGTCTGAGAGTGTAATAACGCCGTGTAATATTTTCGATAATCCACTAGTGGATAAAATATGCAAATTAGCTAGATACGTCCCGTAAAGTTACATGTACGACGTCCATAACGACGTCGGGTTTACTAATGGCGGAAAATTGACATTTTTGTAAAGAATCGTGAATAAAATGCGTTTTAAATGTCAAATGATAAATAGAATCTTGCATTCGTGCTCATGTATTATTGAATTTATTAAACTCGTTGAGGAAAAGGGATAAAATGCTCGGCAAAACCTCACATTTTATCCCTTTTCCTCAACTCGTTCAATAAATTCAATAATACATGAGCACTCATGTAAGATCCTCTGTGTAATGAACACTCTTGAAAAACCCACTTTACATGGAGCCAAATCTTTGCACTTTTGTGACCTTATAAATAAAGGCATGGTTACCACTTTGACAGGTTACAATAATATTTTTTTTTCAAAAGAACTGCAATTCATGTATCTGTCCAAGAGTAAGAACACAGACAATCTGTTTTTGGCCTATGTTTGACACTTTTTTGGGATCATGTGACCTTGAAAATGAACCTAATCACTGTTTCCCGAATCCAAATGATATAACCATGCAAGTTTGATAAGAATTCTCCCGGTTCAGGACATACAGTGCTTAAATCAGCAAATGGCAAAGGCAATGCAAATCCAGTGGGAGACTATGTCCCCCTCCCCTACTAGTTGTTGTTGGTTTTGGTTTTACGGCCCTTTCAAGATTATTTCACTCATATCGAGCCGATCGGTAATCAGAGGTGGGCGAAAACCGGAGTACCTGGAGAAAAACCACCTGACCTTCCGTTGCAGAACTTGGCGTCTCACATGTAACCCGAGCGAGGCTCGAACCACAGCGGGGACAGACCTAGTGATCAAGAGTAAGCGCTCTTAACCACTAGGCCACGGAGGCATGTTCATATATACTAGTCAAAATAAAGTTACTGCCAAGAGAAGTAAAATTACAGTGTTTCTTATTCATACTGGAGAATATACTTAGTCATCAGGAAAACACGCCTGTATAAGTCTGACCACCTTGAACCCCACTTCTATATAGTAAAGCTGGGGTTTACAGGGGTAAACATTATTTTTCTTATTTCTGCTCTAAAATATAGATGACTTTGCATGAAAATAAAATAATTCCAAGAATTTATGATCCGATTTTTTGTTTGTGTTTAGGTTCAACATCCCCATCATCACTATTTAGGTCATTTTGGTGGCCTTGCTTCCGATTTTGTTCACTTTACCCTGGCATCGAGATGGAATGATGTCAAGCCATACATGGAAAACCTGATCCCTATATTGCATCATGTTAAAAGCATGTGTAACAAAAACATTTAGGAATTCACAGCCATATGTCGAGGATATTTTGTTTATAAAGAGATATAATACTTTTGCTCATAGATATAATATACATGCATCTTAAAAAGGATTTATACACCGAAGACAGCTTTTTACGCATGAGTTAACCCTTGTCCTGCTGAATAAATTCATTTTGCCACACCCATTTCTGACTACAAACCAATCATATTACTTGATATAATGTACTTGTTCCATTCACAAACTGAACGATAAACTGTATTTCTTGACTACTTCAAAACCCCCTTTTTGCAAACAGTATAGATCCAGATCAGATGGCTTCTGAAGAAGCCATCTGATCTGGATCTATATTGTCTGCAAAGTTAGGTGTTACTTTGGTCATCATGACAGGGGTTAGAAGATGCCCTATAACAGCTGATAAATTACTTTTGCCAATATTTACAGGTAAACAAGTTCATTCTTTATCAACATTTATTGAAGTTCAAATGAGCTAAGATGCCTGTGCAAATATGGTTTGCATGGCAGACCTTTATGCACAGGCATGTTAGCAAAATGAAGATCAGGGACCAGTTATTCAAAGCATCGTTAGCTTAACAAGCTCATTAGTGGTCATATTGTTAACTGTTCTAGCCAGTTTAATATTTAAAATTTTGGTATTTTTGCTGAAAAAATGTGAGCAGCTTTTGCAAATGAAAAAGCTGCTCACATTTTTCCAGCAAAAATATTAGCATATTTGCCATAATAAATGATCAAACTGTTAATGATATGTTAACAAACAACGTTGTTAGTTTGAACAACTGGCCCCTGCTCAACATCACAAACAATAATAGTCAATGGGATATATTCAGTGGAGAATACTATACAGAACTAACAGAAACATTTATAGAAGGAATACAAATTAAGACAAGTCAAATATTAATTCTAAACCACTTGCATTTGTAACATGACGCCTGATTGGAAAACGTCAAAAATTCGTGATGGGATATCCTGCGATATACTTTCGGAAACCCTACATCATCATGTAACATCACTTTTCATTGGTTTGTATGTGGTTTTACATAGCTTACTGCACTTGCCATTTTGGGCAAAGAGAGCAATTTTTCAACAAAACAGTGAATAGGTGCATTAGAATGGGGATAAATGTATTTGAGCCAGTGCATTACAAAATCTAGAAGAAGTCTTGAGCTACCAGGGAAGCCTCAGATAAGCCTGCGAGAATGTACCTACTACAGGTTAATATCTATGCAAAGGGACATAAGCATAAGGTCTTGTCATAGTGGATGGGTGCGCAGGTTGATTTGAATCTGTGCTGGTCACACTGGTCTTATTGTAGGTTTTGTTATGCGCCGGCTCCTTTGAAATTGTCATTTGGGGAGGTAAATGGTCATTTTTATGGTCGTGAACTCCAGGGGTTGCAGGATCGATCTCACGCTTCTCCAGACTTTCGGATGAGTCTATAAACTGAGGTCCTGTCTCTGTATGACCTTAGCTGTTGGTGGGACATAAAACTCAAACATTCACTCAACACTGTATGCAAAAAATACAAAGAAAGAAAAACTGTAACCTACTAAGTAATCTTTTCAAAGCCGAAATAGTCTTAATTTTAGGTGGTCTTAATAGCTGAATTTCACTGTACTTCTCCAAGCCCAATGAGCAGGGGCACCCTTTGGAAGATTTGTTTGAGACAGGGGTAGTTTGAGCCACTGAGGGCTCCATAGGAGACAATTTGCATGAGATGTTAAATCCCAATTTCTTGTAAAAATAAGAAAAGTATTTCAAAATGCTTTCTGCTGTAAAAATTATATCAAAAGTGTGTTATAATGAACAATGTTATACAGAAGTTTATGTGTACATTTTTGTTTCTTTGGTGTTTAATGTCCTAGCTTCCATTAAGATAACACACCTGTGGAACATAGTGCATTTTTTCACAATTCCAAAATGGATACTTTTCTTATGAAAATCAGTTATTTTTCTTATTTATACTGCAAACATCGATTGTTGGTGCTCGTTAGAACCGCATCATTGAGGCGGTTCTACCGAGTACCCACAACCAATGCCTTGGAGCATAAATAAGAAAAATAACATGTACACTGCTCTCTATATAAAGTGGGGTTTATGGGGGGTGGTGTTCATTTCATGGACTTGTTCACGTGATGCAACACTCCTGTATGTCCAATATACTTGTATAAACTTCATACAGCATAGAAGCCTTTGTTACTTTACCAAGCCCATGAAATTATGTTACAGTAAGCAGAACATTTTTTGCTCACGCAACTTACATGATCTACTGTATTTACCCAAAATATTGTAAAACACTTAAATTTAGCCGCAGCAAATTTGGGTGGTTTTTACGAGCGGATCTTTTGGGAGATTTATAGTTTAGAGCATTTTCGATTTCCAAAATAAAAAATATATATCTGTTATTTCTGACATAGCCCTGAGTCTAATGCATGCAAATTCTACATGGGGATTCACAAGTTATACATTATGATTTTCAACTGTTTTCCACATTACATTGTTCTTGGTGTGTGAGTGAATTCAAATCAGTTCTTTTGATATTTTACTACTCAATAAAACCAATTTTGAGTTAAACTCAGCTGTAGTTTTCTTTCTTGCATTTATGCTTTCGCTACACAAAAATGTCGGACTAGATTTACTCAAAGACAAAGCCGTCAATTTAAAATTTCCAATTAAACATGCAATTTTTGACAATTACTGTCAAGATGCATTTGCATTTATTCACCCGATTTGTGCATGCTAAATGGCTTCATAATTGACAAAATAAGCAAAGAGAAAGACTTGATAAAATATCTTTTACTCTGACTGGATGGAATATACTTTCAGCTACGCTGCCTTACACTATGTGTGACTTCTAAAGAAGTATATATAAATACACAGATAATGCCTTTGACTGATTGGCATTGTATTGCCCTATATCATGCTTGCCATGTGTACTGGGAATAAAATTCCTTCCAGATTTTCTATTTTTTTCTTGCGACTTTGATCTTTATTTGTGTTTTTTATTTTGGTGGGTTTTCCTCGACTGCCAATAGCACCAGTATAAAATGACTGCCAAATATAAGTGTTTTACGGTATTCAGACACCTCAACTCCTTACAATACATGCTTTAAAATTTGAACAAGTACAATTTACTACCCAATGTTTTTGCCTAAAAACAGCTGGATGAGTGAAAAACAGTGTAAACCCAGATGAGATGCCACAGAATGTGGCATCTCATCTGGGTTAACACTGTTATGTAAACTTAGATGAGACAACACAGAATGTGGCATCTCATCTGGGTTAACACTGTTATGTAAACTTAGATGAGACAACACAGAATGTGGCATCTCATCTGGGTTAACACTGTTATGTAAACTTAGATGAGACAACACAGAATGTGGCATCTCATCTGGGTTAACACTGTTATGTAAACTTAGATGAGACAACACAGAATGTGGCATCTCATCTGGGTTAACACTGTTATGTAAACTTAGATGAGACAACACAGAATGTGGCATCTCATCTGGGTTAACACTGTTATGTAAACTTAGATGAGACAACACAGAATGTGGCATCTCATCTGGGTTAACACTGTTATGTAAACTTAGATGAGACAACACAGAATGTGGCATCTCATCTGGGTTAACACTGTTATGTAAACTTAGATGAGACAACACAGAATGTGGCATCTCATCTGGGTTAACACTGTTATGTAAACTTAGATGAGACAACACAGAATGTGGCATCTCATCTGGGTTAACACTGTTATGTAAACTTAGATGAGACAACACAGAATGTGGCATCTCATCTGGGTTAACACTGTTAGTTAGATCTGTCTGTATGAATACACACAGTAAATAGGGTAATTCTTTAACTCGTATCCATAGAGAACATGACAATATCACACAATATCCACAGTTTTATTGTCAAAGTAGGTAGTTAGACCATCAGGCCTATACGGAGGTCGTTGTACTGTTCTGTGATTTGGCACACCAATTAATGTTGTAGGCTGGAATCAAGAAAGAAACATGTCAGCAATCACTGTCATCTTACTGTATACACACTCTTCTAAAGTTAGTCTATGATATCAATACCGGTATATAATCTGGGATTAAACCTTCTAATTAGACATTACATTTTTTTTTTTTTTTTTTTTTTTTGGTTCAAAAATTAACCTTTCAAGCATTACGGAAACAAGTCTTTATAAATACACTGTAAATTTTACTGCTGAAAAGACAACAATTTTCAGATGAAAAATTATGATATTTTTCTTATTTCCGCTCAAAATATTGATTGTGGGTACATGTTAGAACAGCCTCATGAGGCAGTTCTAACGAGTACCCATACAATCTATATTTTAGAGCAGAAATAAGAAAAATAAGGTTTATCGCTGTAAACCCCAGTTTTACTATACAGTGTCATACGAAAACTACCTTCAAGGCATCCTTGGCATAAACAGTTCCTCAGATAATGACCAAGATCAAGTTCAGTCAGATTTTTCACGTAAAAGACTTTTTAGTCTTTTGAAAAACTCCAAACAAGACTCACAGGGCATAAGTCTCCTTAAAGAAGGTGAGTACACATACACAACCAATGTTGACAAGGCCAATTCACTTAACCGGCAATTTCGCTCCGTCTTTTCTGCTAGATCAGCTCTAAACCTTGTCAAACTGTGCCAAGGGGCTCTGCTGAGTGGTGTCCAGTCTGGCCTGAATTTGCTGATACCTGATTCCTTTCAAAGTAAGGTGCCAGCAATGCCCGACATCGTCATATCAGCAAATGGAGTCTTGAAGCTTTTGACAAGCCTAAATCCCTCCAAGGCAGCTGGCCCTGATGCTATTAAACCTGTTGTCCTCAAAGAATTAGCCAATGAAATAGCTCCTATTGTGGCAGCTATCTTTCAATTATCACTGGACACAGGCACAGTCCCATCTGACTGGAAAAAGGCATTTGTTACTCCCCTATTTAAGAAGGGTGACAAAACCAATCCCGCCAACTGCCGCCCAATTTCACTGACATGCATCCTTTGCAAAACAATGGAGCACATAATCGCTTCCAACTTAACCAGGCACTTCGAGGAACACAACATTTTATATGACTTACAACACGGCTTCAGAGAGCGCAGATCTTGTGAAACTCAGTTGATTCAACTTGTCGAGGACCTTGCCAGATCTCTTACACAAGGCAAACAGACCGATTTGATACTACTAGATTTTAGTAAGGCCTTCGACAAGGTGAACCACCTGAAACTACTTTATAAACTCCAAATGCATGGTGTGCAAGGTAAGGCCCACAACTGGATCCAGTCTTTTTTTTGATGGGCAGAAGTCAGAGGGTGGTCCTAGAAGGTGAGTGCTCAGATGAAGTTCCGGTTTCTTCAGGTGTACCGCAGGGATCAGTTCTCGGCCCTATACTTTTTCTGTTATACATAAACGACTTGCCTGACAATGTACAGTCACAAGTTCGCCTATTCGCCGATGATACTGCGGTATACTTGACAATTAACGGCCCAGATAGCTCAGCCATCCTGCAGAAAGACTTGGATCAGCTACAACAATGGGAGGCCTTGTGGGACATGGAATTTAATCCTGGTAAGTGTCAAGTACTGCACATAACCAGGTCACAAAATCCAATAAAAACCCAATACACCATGCACGGCCAAGTTCTGGAATCTGTCCCTACTGCTAGATATCTAGGTGTCGACATCTCCACCAATCTCAGTTTTAATACCCATATTAATAGAATTACTGCCAATGCAAACAAATCCCTAGGCTTCATTAAACGAAATGTTAAATGTAAGCACCCTGGCGTCCGCGAAGCGGCATACAAGACAATAGTATGACCTCAACTCGAATACGGCTCCACAGTTTGTGGTCCGTATACTCAGACTTACTCCGACATTGTTGAAATGATACAGCATAGAGCAGCCCGTTGGACCCTACGCAGATTCTCATCATATGACAGTGTAACAGATATGTTATCCCAACTTGGCTGGAGATCACTGGACCAAAGACGGTCTGACGCGCGGCTCTGCATGTTTTACAAAATCATGAATGGTCTAGTTGCTGTACCATTACCACCATATTTCCAGCAGGTTACAACAAGGACACGTCATGGCCAGTCCCACCCCCTCGCAATACGTCAGATCCATACCACATACAATTATTATAAATATTCATTCTTCCCCCTAGCAGTTTGGCAATGGAATAAACTTCCCCCTTGTGTTGTGCTTCTGCCTTTACTGACTCAGTTCAGTGTGGCAGTCCAGTCACTTGACCACAAACTTCCATGAACACAACAATCCTGTTTTTAACTGATTTTAATTTCATCTGTTTTTAACACTTAACACTATCATCTATTTTTTCACATCTCCTATCACACTTTTTAGTCTCACTTTTCATCTGTCATTTATTCTCACGACGCGCAATCATCCTGCACGTAATCCTCGCGAGGGGGTGTTGCAGTACAACTAGATAGAGATAGATAGTTTTACTGGGGTTCGGGGGGGGGGGGGGGTCAAAATTATATAGGCATGTTTTCATGATGGGAAGTGAATAAAAGAGCTATGAAAGCCAGTGTTTCCTGTCAATTTATGCTGAAAAACAATAATATTTACACTTATTTGTTTGTTTGTTCTTTAAGCCCCAAAGGGCTGGGGCTGATATTTACACTTAAGAAAAACTGAACAGTATGAGTTAAGTGGTAGTCATTATACTGAAGGGAATTCTAGAGTTCTTAACCCTTTTATGTACCAAATGGAAACTTCCTCCTAATATATAGCAGGAATCCATTTCAAAATTTGGGGGTGTCAGGTTGTGTTTTCTTCAAAATCTATTTGGAAAATGGCATAACTTTTTGCAAACAGGGTAGGCGGCATCTAATCTGGGCCTGCACTGCTTGCCAAGGTACCCGTTTTGGGGTTTCTGTTACCAAATGGGTTAATAATAATTATTATTCAGTTTTAGGGTTGTCAGTCATTTGGTTCCTCAAAAAAGGATTTTTTAAGGTTTTTTTACCAAATATGGTCAGTAGGGGTGTAACGATGCATCGATAGTTCGATGCATCGCGATAGGGACTGCCTCGATAGCAATGCATCGATAGTACTTTGGACTATTGATAGCTATCGCCGATAGTTCACTCAACTATCGATAGTTTCGATTGTTTTTTTTTTTTTTTACTTGAATATACTTTGAAAATATACCTGTACTGTTGTGTAATGACGCAAGTATTTTTGCTTAGGATATCCATTCAGCTGTAATCAGGACAGAATGATAAGCCCTTCACATATGTGCATGATGATCTGAGTCTTCGCTGGTCACACGTGTATTATAGTTATTTGCCGTGTGGTAAATTTCTCGCGGCGATGAATTTCCCGCCGTCATTTCTGCACGTGCAGTTGAGGCAGTCAGAAATTTTCCCGCCTTTTTCAATATCAAAACATCAATGATAGTTTGATCACGCGTTTGTTGCATGCAACTTTTTGAAAACATGACAGTGAAACCTGTGTGACATGTGAAGGCTCAGATCAGCCTGCGCAGTCATATATAAATGTTTGCTGTTTGTATTATCCTTGCGTAGTATAACTTCTTGGACGAACGCCATTTCCCTGTTCAGTTTCGAAGGCATTTGCAAGATGCACAAGCTGATCTTGTGTATGAAGAAATGTTTGTTTTTGCTGTGTGCTGACTCATTCACATAGATAAATGTATAATAAATGACGGTATAATGCAGTTTAACTTGTTGTATATGTGACTCTTTTTGCGTATAAGGACCAGACTGTTAAACCGCCCTTTTGTGGTCTCATTAGAAATGTTTCTCGAAAAATGCACAGAATGTGCATGCGAGTACATGATAGACTCAGATTAGTCGGTAAGTATGCACAAATGCATCAATGATGATGTCATCAGTCGGCTGGCCGGACCGATTGGGATTAAATTCTTGGGGGAATATTTAAGCAGACAAAGTTTTATTTTCCTGTCATCATTCTGTAGGGAAAAAACGTGCAGCAAGAGGCCTTAGGTCTCCGTCTATCAAGTACTTTCTTAAGGTGATTCTGGACGTTTTGATGGTGGACACTGGACAACCTGGGACAAATTGGCATTTTGATTTTTCATGGGTCTTTCTAATTTTATTTTTGGTTGTCTTTGTATTATAATAGAGGGATATTCCAGAAAAAATAACAGGTCAAAACGGCCAATTTTCATTACATGAAAACTTTGTTTTATTATTGCTGCTTGTCGTAGCTGTCTTGTGTGCAAGGACTAAATGCCCACAGAGTCAGAGAGCCCAGGTCGAGCCCTGTACATATTGCTAGATGAAAAAAACGACTTGATAATTGCTTTACTTCTATTTCGATAGTCTAGCTTTTGATGCTAACTTCAAATAAACAAGAGGGCCATGATGGCCCTGGATCGCTCACCTGATCCATAGTGTAACAAGTGGGCCCCAGAGAGGCCATTATTGGCCCCAGGGCTTTAATGTGCATAATGTTGAGGGAGGTCTTAAAGGTGAAGCTTCATACCAAACATCAACAAAGGCTATAATTTGAACAATCTTAGCAAAGGTCCACTAGATGAAGCTACACATCAAATATCAAAGACCAGAGCCTAGCGGTTTCAGAGAAGAAGATTTTTAAAGATTTTCCCTATATAAGCCTATGTAAAACCAAAGGGCCCCGGGACGGGGGCATTTTTTGCCCCAGCACTATAATTTGAACAATCTTGGTAGGGGTCCACTAGATGAAGCTTCATACCAAATATCAAAGTAATGGGCCTTGTGGTTTCAGAGAAGAAGATTTTTAAAGATTTTCCCTATATAAGCCTATGTAAAAACAAAGGGCCCTGGGGCGGGGGCATTTTTGGCCCCAGCACTATAATTTGAACAATCATGGTAGGGGTCCACTAGATGAAGCTTCATACCAAATATCAAAGGCCTGGGCCTTGTGGATTCAGAGAAGAAGATTTTTAAAGATTTTCCCTATATAAGCCAATGTAAAACCAAAGGGCCCCGTGGCGGGGGCATTTTTTGTCCCAGCACTATAATTTGAACAATCTTGGTGGGAGTCCACTAGATGTAGCTTCATACCAAATATCAAAGTCCTGGGCCTTGTGGTTTCAGAGAAGAAGATTTTTAAAGATTTTCCCTATATAAGCCTATGTAAAACCAAAGGGCCCCGGGGCGGGGGCATTTTTGGCCCTAGCACTACAATTTGAACAATCTTGGTAGGGGTCCACTAGATGAAGCTTCATACCAAATATCAAAGACCTTGGCCTTGTGGTTTCAAAGAAGAAGATTTTTAAAGATTTTCCCTATATAAGCCAATGTAAAACCAAAGGGCCCCGTGGCGGGGGCATTTTTTGTCCCAGCACTAAAATTTGAACAATCTTGGTAGGGGTCCACTAGATGAAGCTTCATACCAAATATCAAAGTCCTGGGCCTTGTTGTTTCAGAGAAGAAAATTTTTAAATATTTTCCCTATATAAGCCTATGTAAAACCAAAGGGCCGCAGTGCGGGGGCATTTTTGGCCCCAGCACTATGATTTGAACAATCTTGGTAGGGATCCACTAGATGAAGCTTCATACCAAATATCAAAGTCCTGGGCCTTGTGGTTTCAGAGAAGAAGATTTTTAAAGATTTTCCCTATATAAGCCTATGTAAAACCAAAGGGCCCCGGGCGGGAGCATTTTTGGCCCAAGCACTATAATTTGAACAATCTTGGTAGGGGTCCACTAGATGAAGCTTCATACCAAATATCAAAGACCTGGGCCTTGTGGTTTCAGAGAAGAAGATTTTTAAAGATTTTCCCTATATAAGCCAATGTAAAACCAAAGGGCCCGTGGCAGAGGCATTTTTTGTCCCAGCACTAAAATTTGAACAATCTTGGTAGGGGTCCACTAGATGAAGCTTCATACCAAATATCAAAGTCCTGGGCCTTGTGGTTTCAGAGAAGAAAATTTTTAAAGATTTTCCTTATATAAGCCTATGTAAAACCAAAGGGCCCCGGGGCGGGGGCATTTTTGGCCCCAGCACTATGGTTAGAACAATCTTGGTAGGGGTCCACTAGATGAAGCTTCATACCAAATATCAAAGACCTGGGCCTTGTGGTTTCAGAGAAGAAGATTTTTAAAGATTTTCCCTATATAAGCCAATGTAAAACCAAAGGGCCCGTGGCAGAGGCATTTTTTGTCCCAGCACTAAAATTTGAACAATCTTGGTAGGGGTCCACTAGATGAAGCTTCATACCAAATATCAAAGTCCTGGGCCTTGTGGTTTCAGAGAAGAAAATTTTTAAAGATTTTCCCTATATAAGCCTATGTAAAACCAAAGGGCCGCAGTGCGGGGGCATTTTTGGCCCCAGCACTATGATTTGAACAATCTTGGTAGGGATCCACTAGATGAAGCTTCATACCAAATATCAAAGTCCTGGGCCTTGTGGTTTCAGAGAAGAAGATTTTTAAAGATTTTCCCTATATAAGCCTATGTAAAACCAAAGGGCCCCGGGCGGGAGCATTTTTGGCCCCAGCACTATAATTTGAACAATCTTGGTAGGGGTCCACTAGATGAAGCTTCATACCAAATATCAAAGACCTGGGCCTTGTGGTTTCAGAGAAGAAGATTTTTAAAGATTTTCCCTATATAAGCCAATGTAAAACCAAAGGGCCCGTGGCAGAGGCATTTTTTGTCCCAGCACTAAAATTTGAACAATCTTGGTAGGGGTCCACTAGATGAAGCTTCATACCAAATATCAAAGTCCTGGGCCTTGTGGTTTCAGAGAAGAAAATTTTTAAAGATTTTCCTTATATAAGCCTATGTAAAACCAAAGGGCCCCGGGGCGGGGGCATTTTTGGCCCCAGCACTATGGTTAGAACAATCTTGGTAGGGGTCCACTAGATGAAGCTTCATACCAAATATCAAAGACCTGGGCCTTGTGGTTTCAGAGAAGAAGATTTTTAAAGATTTTCCCTATATAAGCCAATGTAAAACCAAAGGGCCCGTGGCAGAGGCATTTTTTGTCCCAGCACTAAAATTTGAACAATCTTGGTAGGGGTCCACTAGATGAAGCTTCATACCAAATATCAAAGTCCTGGGCCTTGTGGTTTCAGAGAAGAAAATTTTTAAAGATTTTCCCTATATAAGCCTATGTAAAACCAAAGGGCCCCGTGGCGGGGGCATTTTTTGTCCCAGCACTTTAATTTGAACAATCTTGGTAGGGGTCCACTAGATGAAGCTTCATATCAAATCTCAAAGACCTGGTCCTTGTTGTTTCAGAGAAGGGGATTTTTGAAGATTTTCCTATATAAGCCCATGTAAAACCAAAGGGCCCTGGGGTGGGGGCATTTTTGGCCCCAGTACTATAATTCGAACAATCTTGGTAGGGGTCCACTAGATAAAGCTTCATACCAAATATCAAAGAACTGGGCCTTGTGGTTTCAGAGAAGATTTTTTAAGTTTTAGGTGAAAAAATATATTTTTGGCTCCTGTGACCTATATGTGCAATGGACCGGAACCATTTGAACAACTTTGAAAGGGGACCACCTAAGGATCATTCCTGTGAAGTTTGGTCAAAATCCGATCAGTGGTTTAGGAGGAGATGTCATTTGAAGAAATTGTTTACGCACGGATGACAGACAAAAAGTGATCCTAATATAAAACACAAGAGGGCCATGATGGCCCTGGATCGCTCACCTGATCCATAGTGTAACAAGTGGGCCCCAGAGAGGGCCAATATTGGCCCCAGTGTTTTAATGTGCATAATGTTGAGGGAGGTCTTACAGGTGAAGCTTCTACCAAACATCAACAAAGGCTATAATTTGAACAATCTTGGCAAAGGTCCACTAGATGAAGCTACACATCAAATATCAAAGACCTGGGCCTTGTGGTTTCAGAGAAGAAGATTTTTTTTAAAGATATTCCCTACATAAACCTATGCAAAACCAAATGGCCCCGGGGCTGTATAAATCTATGTAAAACCAAAGGGCCCCGGGGTGGGGGCATTTGTGGCCCCAGGGCTATAATTTGAACAATCTTTGTAGAGGTCCATTAGATGAAGCTTCATACCAAATTTCAAAGTCCTGGGCCTTGTGGTTTCAGAGAAGAAGATTTTTAAAGATTATCCCTATATAAGCCTATGTGAAAGCAAAGGGCCCCGGGGGCGGGGCCACTTTTGGCCCCAGCACTATAATTTGAATCAACTTGGTAGAGGTCCTTTAGAAGAAGCTTCATACCAAATATAAAAGACCTGGGCCTTGTGGTTTCAGAGAAGATTTTTAAAGATTTTCCCTATACAAGTCTATGTAAAACCAAAAGGCCCCAGAGCAGGGGCATTTTTGGCCCAAGGGCTATAATTTGATAATTTGAACAATCTTGGTAGGGGTCCACTAGATGAAGCTTCATACCAAATATCAAAGTCCTGGGCCTTGCAGTTTCAGAGAAGAAGAGTTTTAAAGATTTTCCCTATATAAGCCTATGTAAAACCAAAGGGCCCCGGGCGGGGGCATTTTTTGCCCCAGCACTATAATTTGAACAATCTTGGTAGGGGTCCACTAGATGAAGCTTCATACCAAATATCAAAGTCCTGGGCCTTGCGGTTTCAGAGAAGAAGATTTTTAAAGATTTTACCTATATAAGCCTATGTAAAACCAAAGGGCCCCAGGGCGGTACATTTTTGGCCTCAGCACTATAATTTGAATAATCTTGTTAGGGGTCCTTTAGATGAAGATTCATACCAAATATAAAAGACCAAGGCCTTGTGGTATCAGAGAAGATTTTTAAAGATTTTCCCTATATAAGTCTACTTAAAACCAAAGGGCCTGGGGCGGGGGAATTTTTGGCCCAAGGGCTATAATTTTAACAATCTTGGTAGAGGTCCATTAGATGAAGCTCCATACCAAATATCAAAGTCCTTGGCCTTGTGGTTTCAGAGAAGAAGATTTTTAAAGATTTTCCCTATATAAGCCTATGTAAAACCAAAGGTCCCCGGGGTGGGGGCATTTTTGGCCCCCGCACTATAATTTGAACAATCTTGGTAGGGGTCCACTAGATGAAGCTTCATACCAAATATCAAAGACCTGGGCCTTGTGGTTTCAGAGAAGAAGATTTTTAAAGATTTTCCCTATATAAGCCAATGTAAAACCAAAGGGCCCCCTGGTGGGGGCATTTTTTGTCCCAGCACTATAATTTGAACAATCTTGGTAGGGGTCTACTAGAGGAAGCTTCATACCAAATATCAAAGTCCTGGGCCTTGTGGTTTCAGAGAAGAAGATTTTTAAAGATTTTCCCTATATAAGCCAATGTAAAACCAAAGGGCCCCGGGCGGGGGCATTTTTGGACCCAGCACTATAATTTGAACAATCTTGGTAGGGGTCCACTAGAAGAAGCTTCATACCAAATATCAAAGACCTGGGCCTTGTGGTTTCAGAGAAGAAGATTTTTAAAGGTTTTCCCTATATAAGCCAATGTAAAACCAAAGGGCCCCGGGGCGGGGGCATTTTTTGTCCCAGCACTATAATTTGAACAATCTTGGTAGGGGTCTACTAGATGAAGCTTCATACCAAATATCAAAGTCCTTGGCCTTGTGGTTTCAGAGAAGAAGATTTTTAAAGATTTTCCCTATATAAGCCAATGTAAAACCAAAGGGCCCCCTGGCGGGGACATTTTTTGTCCCAGCACTATAATTTGAACAATCTTGGTAGGGGTCCACTAGATGAAGCTTCATACCAAATATCAAAGTCCTAGGCCTTGTGGTTTCAGAGAAGAAGATTTTTAAAAATTTTCCCTATATAAGCCTATGTAAAACCAAAGGGCCCCGGGGCGGGGGCATTTTTGGCCCCAGCACTATAATTTGAACGATCTTGGTAGAGGTCCACTAGATGAAGCTTCATACCAAATATCAAAGTCCTTGGCCTTGTGGTTTCAGAGAAGAAGATTTTTAAAGATTTTCCCTATATAAGCCTATGTAAAACCAAAGGTCCCCGGAGTGGGGGCATTTTTTGTCCCAGCACTATAATTTGAACAATCTTGGTAGGGGTCTACTAGAGGAAGCTTCATACCAAATATCAAAGTCCTGGGCCTTGTGGTTTCAGAGAAGAAGATTTTTAAAGATTTTCCCTATATAAGCCTATGTAAAACCAAAGGGCCCCGGGCGGGGGCATTTTTGGACCCAGCACTATAATTTGAACAATCTTGGTAGGGGTCCACTAGAAGAAGCTTCATACCAAATATCAAAGACCTGGGCCTTGTGGTTTCAGAGAAGAAGATTTTTAAAGGTTTTCCCTATATAAGCCAATGTAAAACCAAAGGGCCCCGGGGCGGGGGCATTTTTTGTCCCAGCACTATAATTTGAACAATCTTGGTAGGGGTCTACTAGATGAAGCTTCATACCAAATATCAAAGTCCTGGGCCTTGTGGTTTCAGAGAAGAAGATTTTTAAAGATTTTCCCTATATAAGCCAATGTAAAACCAAAGGGCCCCCTGGCGGGGACATTTTTTGTCCCAGCACTATAATTTGAACAATCTTGGTAGGGGTCCACTAGATGAAGCTTCATACCAAATATCAAAGTCCTAGGCCTTGTGGTTTCAGAGAAGAAGATTTTTAAAAATTTTCCCTATATAAGCCTATGTAAAACCAAAGGGCCCCGGGGCGGGGGCATTTTTGGCCCCAGCACTATAATTTGAACGATGTTGGTAGAGGTCCACTAGATGAAGCTTCATACCAAATATCAAAGACCTGGGCCTTGTGGTTTCAGAGAAGAAGATTTTTAAAGATTTTCCCTATATAAGCCAATGTAAAACCAAAGGGCCCCGGGGGTGGGGGGCATTCTTTGTCCCAGTACTATAATTTGAACAATCTTGGTAGGGGTCTACTAGATGAAGCTTCATACCAAATATCAAAGTCCTGGGCCTTGCGGTTTCAGAGAAGAAGATTTTTAAAGATTTTCCCTATATAAGCCAATGTAAAACCAAAGGGCCCCGGGGCAGGGGCATTTTTTGTCCCAGCACTATAATTTGAACAATCTTGGTAGGGGTCCACTAGATGAAGCTTCATACCAAATATCAAAGTCCTGGGCCTTGTGGTTTCAGAGAAGAAGATTTTTAAAGATTTTCCCTATATAAGCCTATGTAAAAACAAAGGGCCCCGGGGCGGGGGCATTTTTGGCCCCAGCACTATAATTTGAACAATCTTGGTAGGGGTCCACTAGATGAAGTTTCATACCAAATATCAAAGACCTGGGCCTTGTGGTTTCAGAGAAGAAGATTTTTAAAGATTTTCCCTATATAAGCCAATGTAAAACCAAAGGGCCCCGTGGCGGGGGCATTTTTTGTCCCAGCACTATAATTTGAACAATCTTGGTAGGGGTCCACTAGATGAAGCTTCACATCAAATATCAAAGACCTGGGCCTAGCGGTTTCAGAGAAGAAGGTTTTTATAGATTTTGCCTATATAAGCCTATGTAAAACCAAAGGGCCCCGGGGCGGGGGCATTTTTGGCCCCAGCACTATAATTTGAACAATCTTGGTAGGGGTCCACTAGATGAAGCTTCATACCAAATATCAAAGACCTGGGCCTTGTGGTTTCAGAGAAGAAGATTTTTTAAGTTTTTGGTGAAAAAAATCTATTTTTGGCTCCTGTGACCTAGATGTGCAACGGACCGGAACCATTTGAACAACTTTGAAAGGGGACCACCTAAGGATCATTCCTGTGAAGTTTGGTCCAAATCTGATCAGTGGTTTAGGAGGAGATGTCGTTTAAAGAAATTGTTTACGCACGGACGGACGCACGCACGGACGCACGACGGACGACGGACAAAAAGTGATCCCAAAAGCTCACCTCGTCACTACGTGACGGTGAGCTAAAAATATGTAAATTCAAGTTTTAATGCAGTTTGTTAGATTCATGTCACCCTTAAAGAGGTGCTAAAATATCGTGCTGTGATTACGTAATACTATGTAATAATCGGGTTACCTAATTAACTGAATCCACAGATTTATTTAACACAGGCGGCAAACATCAAACAATTGAAGAACGATTACCATGTGTCAGTGTCCACAAGCAGAAAATCTCAAACACTGCAAAGGTATTAATTTAAGGCCATTGCAATTTTCCTAACTCGTTCTGTCACTCTTAGCCATTTTATGTGAGTGATACAACATCTATGAATCATTAATAAGTGTGCCCGATAGTATCACGATAGTATCGTGATAGTATGCCGCGATAGTGATAGTATCGTGATAGTAGTTTCCTCGATAGCAATACTATCACGATAGTCAAAATAGGCATCGATAGTCAGCCCTAATGGTCAGTCAACCTTGGTAGCTCTGTTG
Organism: Lucinisca nassula; assembly: GCA_963580285.1. Lineage (NCBI taxonomy): Eukaryota > Metazoa > Mollusca > Bivalvia > Lucinida > Lucinidae > Lucinisca > Lucinisca nassula. The sequence continues at coordinate 22,410,060 of OY757022.1, forward strand.
GATGAGCGTCTGACTGGTGATCAGGAGGATGCGGATTTGATACCTGCTGGGGTCAGCAACATTCTTTTGTGGAGATTGATCATGAAATCATTTCTATGGTCATTCTCACCCTTCTGCTGATTCAAGAAGGGCAGTTGTCAGTTTCTGCCGAAAGAATGTGCACTGTACTGGTTAACAGCTTACATGTAAGCCTGCCCAGGAAAAGTGTGAATGGTAAACTGCCCAGAACAAGAATGAACTCAATCGTGTTGACTGGGCCATTAAATTCCAATACAAACAAACCATATATGTGCATGGTGGCAATCTTGATTAAATGACTATTACTTTACAAACTTCTGTTTCCAACAGCCCATGGAGGCTCCACATGTAATTTGGCTTCAAATGGCCCAGCAATTTTAGAGGAGATATCATTTGAAAATACACCATAACCTCTTTATAACACTATTAATGGGGTTCAAAGCAGAAACGATGTTAGTTAAACCACCTTGTTATATCCAAACAAAAATGAATAGACTATATAGAAAAATGACCATTTTTTCCACGTAATCTATACATTTTTGGGATCCATCTTGAAACTGTGTTATATCCAAAATTGTGTTATAATAAACCATGTTATAACGAGGTTGTGGTGTACTGGTGACAAGCACCATCCAGATGCAGATGCCACCAATGGCTGACCAGTCTATCCTGTATTCTACTCCTGAGCCTTTGGCTTTGGTGACCCTTTGGCTCTGATCAGCGAGCCTAAAACAGTATATAATATTTCTAAGATTCTATAAATTTAAAAAAGTTCACATTCTGGAATCAGTCCACACCTAACAGGGCTTAAAGATATAGATTCGGATGCATGACACTTCCACGCAGAGCTGAAACCAACCACAATGGTACTGGTTTTTGTTTGTTTGATTTGAGGTTTAACGTCCCCGTCAACACTGTAAAGGTCATTTTGGAGACGTTGCTTCCAATTTTGTGGGACTTTTACCCAACATTGAGATGAAATGACTTCTCAAGCCCTGTCGCCCAATGAAACCAATAGGGTTTATAAGCATGGACGGTCCGCCTCGCACCGCGGTTCCTGGACAAGTTTAGATCCTCTAAACGGTTTACCAGTACTAGTGTGCGGGCCAGAATCAGCTCTGCGTGGAAGCATCATGCAGCCCATATATTTCTTCAAGCCCCTATGGGCGGGGGCCACAATGGTACTGGTAAACTGCTTAGAAGGTCTAAGTCTGCTCAGGCAAAGTTGTTCGAGTCAGATCATCCATGCATATAAACCCTATTGGTTTCTTTGGGCGGCAGGGTTTGAGATGTCATTTCATCTCAATGTCTGGTAAAAATCCCACAAAATTGGAAGTAATGTCTCCAAAATGACAGAAATAGTGTAAATGGGGACGTTAAACCTCAATTCAAACAAACACTTTCTGAAATTTGTTTTATGGAAAGGCCAATCTGAAAAGGGAACTTAAAGAACAGAGTCAAAAAGTTGAAAGATCTGATTGAGCAGCTCACGAGTTAAGTGACTGGATAATGCATATTCTGGTTGAGCTGGACAAAGCAACTAATAGTGCATTGTTGAGCAGGACAAAGTTTAAGTAACTGGACAGTGCATATTCTGGTTGAGCTGACAAAGCAACTAATAGTGCATTGTTGAGCAGGACAAAGTTTAAGTAACTGGACAGTGCATATTCTGGTTGAGCTGGACAAAGCAACTAATAGTGCATTGTTGAGCAGGACAAAGTTTAAGTAACTGGACAGTGCATATTCTGGTTGAGCTGGACAAAGCAACTAATAGTGCATTGTTGAGCAGGACAAAGTTTAAGTAACTGGACAGTGAATATTCTGGTTGAGCTGGACAAAGCAACTAATAGTGCATTGTTGAGCAGGACAAAGGTTAAGTTACTGGATAGTGCATATTCTGGTTTAGCTGGACAAAGCAACTAATAGTGCATTGTTGAGCAGGATAAAGGTTAAGTTACTGGACAGTGCATATTCTGGTTGAGCTGGACAAAGCAACTAATAGTACATTTTTGAGCAGGACAAAAGTTAAGTTACTGGACAGTGCATATTCTGGTTTAGCTGGACAAAGTGACTAATATTGCATTGTTGAGCAGGACAAAGTTTAAGTAACTGGACAGTGCATATTCTGGTTTAGCTGGACAAAGCAACTAATAGTGCATTGTTGAGCAGGATAAAGGTTAAGTTACTGGATAGTGCATATTCTGGTTGAGCTGGACAAAGCAACTAATAGTGCATTTTTGAGCAGGACAAAAGTTAAGTTACTGGACAGTGCATATTCTGGTTTAGCTGGACAAAGTGACTAATATTGCATTGTTGAGCAGGATAAAGGTTAAGTTACTGGATAGTGCATATTCTGGTTGAGCCGGACAAAGCAACTAATAGTGCATTTTTGAGCAGGACAAAAGTTAAGTTACTGGACAGTGCATATTCTGGTTTAGCTGGACAAAGTGACTAATATTGCAATGTTGAGCAGGACAAAGTTTAAGTAACTGGACAGTGCATATTCTGGTTTAGCTGGACAAAGCAACTAATAGTGCATTGTTGAGCAGGATAAAGGTTAAGTTACTGGATAGTGCATATTCTGGTTGAGCTGGACAAAGTGACTAATAGTGCATTGTTGAACAGGACAAAGGTTAAGTTACTGGATAGTGCATATTCTGGTTTAGCTGGACAAAGCAACTAATAGTGCATTGATGAGCAGGATAAAAGTTAAGTTACTGGATAGTGCATATTCTGGTTTAGCTGGACAAAGCGACTATTAGTGCATTGTTGAACAGGACAAAGGTTAAGTTACTGGATAATGCATATTCTTGTTGAGCTGGACAAAGCAACTAATAGTGCATTGTTGAGCAGGACAAAGGTTAAGTTACTGGATAATGCATATTCTGGATAAACTGGACAAAGTGACTAATAGTGCATTGTTGAGCAGGACAAAGGTTAAGTTACTGGATAGTGCATATTCTGGTTTAGCTGGACAAAGCAACTAATATGTCATTGTTGAGCAGGATAAAGGTTAAGTTACTGGATAGTGCGTATTCTGGTTTAGCTGGACAAAGCGACAATAGTGCATTGTTGAGCAGGACAAAGGTTAAGTTACTAGATAGTGCGTATTCTGGTTTAGCTGGACAAAGCTACAAATAGTGCATTGTTGAGCAGGACAAAGGTTAAGTTACTAGATAGTGCATATTCTGGTCTAGCTGGACAAAGTGACTAATAGTGCATTGTTGAGCAGGACAAAGGTTAAGTTAGTGGACAGTGCATATTCTGGTGGAGCTGGACAAAGCCACTTATAGTGCATTGTTGAGCAGGACAAAGGTTAAGTTACTGGACAGTGCATATTCTGGTGGAGCTGGACAAAGCCACTTATAGTGCATTGTTGAGCAGGACAAAGGTTAAGTTACTGGATAGTGCATATTCTGGCCGAGCTGGACAAAGCGACTAATAGTGCATTGTTGAGCAGGACAAAGGTTAAGTTACTAGATAGTGCATATTCTGGTTTAGCTGGACAAAGTGACTAATAGTGCATTGTTGAACAGGACAAAGGTTAAGTTACTGGATAATGCATATTCTGATTAAGCTGGACAAAGTGAATAATAGTGCATTTTTGAGCAGGACAAAGGTTAAGTTACTGGATAATGCATATTGTGGTTGAGCTGGACAAAGCGACTAATAGTGCATTGTTGAGCAGGACAAAGATTAAGTTACTGGATAATGCATATTCTGGTTTAGCTGGACAAAGCGACTAATAGTGCATTGTTGAGCAGAACAAAGGTTAAGTTACTGGATAATGCATATTCTTGTTGAGCTGGACAAAGCGACTAATAGTGCATTGTTGAGCAGAACAAAGGTTAAGTTACTGGATAGTGCATATTCTGGTTGAGCTGGACAAGACTAATAGTGCATTGTTGAGCAGAACAAAGGTTAAGTAACTGGATAATGCATATTCTGGATGAGCTGGGCAAGACTAACAGTGCATTGTTGAGCAGGACAAAGGTTAAGTTACTGGATAGTGCATATTCTGGATGAGCTGGACAAAGTGACTAATAGTGCATTGTTGAGCAGGACAAAGGTTAAGTTACTGGATAATGCATATTCTGGTTGAGCTTGACAAAGTGCTTAACAGTGCATTGTTGAGCAGGACAAAGGTTAAGTTACTGGATAATGCATATTCTTGTTGAGCTGGACAAAGCGACTAATAGTGCATTGTTGAGCAGGACAAAGGTTAAGTTACTGGATAATGTATATTCTGGATGAGCTGGGCAAGACTAATAGTGCATTGTTGAGCAAAGGTTAAGTTACTGGATAATGCATATTCTTGTTGAGCTGGACAAAGTGACTAATAGTGCATTGTTGAGCAGGACAAAGGTTAAGTTACTTGATAGTGCATATTCTTGTTGAGCTGGACAAAGTGACTAATAGTGCATTGTTGAGCAGAACAAAGGTTAAGTTACTGGATAATGCATATTCTGGTTGAGCTGGACAAAGTGACTAATAGTGCATTGTTGAGCAGGACAAAGGTTAAGTTACTGGATAGTGCATATTTTGGTTTAGCTGGACAAAGCAACTAATAGTGCATTGTTGAGCAGGATAAAGGTTAAGTTACTGGATAGTGCATATTCTGGTTAAGCTGGACAAAGCGACTAATAGTGCATTGTTGAGCAGGACAAAGGTTAAGTTACTAGATAGTGCATATTCTGGTTTAGCTGGACAACGTGACTATAGTGCATTGTTGAGCAGGACAAAGGTTAAGTTACTGGACAGTGCATATTCTGGTGGAGCTGGACAAAGCCACTTATAGTGCATTGTTGAGCAGAACAAAGGTTAAGTTACTGGATAATGCATATTCTGGTTGAGCTGGACAAAGTGACTAATAGTGCATTGTTGAGCAGGACAAAGGTTAAGTTACTGGATAGTGCATATTTTGGTTTAGCTGGACAAAGCAACTAATAGTGCATTATTGAGCAGGATAAAGGTTAAGTTACTGGATAGTGCATATTCTGGTTAAGCTGGACAAAGCGACTAATAGTGCATTGTTGAGCAGGACAAAGGTTAAGTTACTAGATAGTGCATATTCTGGTTTAGCTGGACAACGTGACTATAGTGCATTGTTGAGCAGGACAAAGGTTAAGTTACTGGACAGTGCATATTCTGGTGGAGCTGGACAAAGCCACTTATAGTGCATTGTTGAGCAGGACAAAGGTTAAGTTACTGGATAGTGCATATTCTGGTTGAGCTGGACAAAGCGACTAATAGTGCATTGTTGAACAGGACAAAGGTTAAGTTAGTGGATAATGCATATTCTGGTTGAGCTGGACAAAGTGACTAATAGTGCATTGTTGAGCAGGACAAGGATAAGTTACTGGATAATGCATATTCTGGATGAGCTGGACAAAGTGTCTAATAGTGCATTGTTGAGCAGGACAAAGGTTAAGTTACTGGATAATGCATATTCTGGTTGAGCTTGACAAAGTGACTAATAGTGCATTGTTGAGCAGGACAAAGGTTAAGTTACTGGATAATGCATATTCTTGTTGAGCTGGACAAAGCGACTAATACTGCATTGTTGAGCAGAACAAAGGTTAAGTTACTGGATAATGTATATTCTGGATGAGCTGGGCAAGACTAATAGTGCATTGTTGAGCAGGACAAAGGTTAAGTAACTGGATAATGCATATTCTTGTTGAGCTTGACAAAGTGACTAATAGTGCATTGTTGAGCAGGACAAAGGTTAAGTTACTGGATAGTGCATATTCTGGTTTAGCTGGACAAAGTGACTAATATTGCATTGTTGAGCAGGACAAAGTTTAAGTTACTGGATAGTTCATATTGTGGTTGAGCTAGACAAAGCGACTAATAGTGCATTGTTGGGCAGGACAAAGGTTAAGTTACTGCATAATGCACATTCTGGTTGAGCTGGACAAAGCGACTAATAGTGCATTGTTGAGCAGGACAAAGGTTAAGTTACTGGATAGTGCATATTCTGGTTTAGCTGGACAAAGTGACTAATATTGCATTGTTGAGCAGGACAAAGTTTAAGTTACTGGATAGTTCATATTGTGGTTGAGCTAGACAAAGCGACTAATAGTGCATTGTTGGGCAGGACAAAGGTTAAGTTACTGGATAGTTCTTATTGTGGTTGAGCTGGACAAAGTGACTAATAGTGCATTGTTGAGCAGGACAAAGGTTAAGTTACTTGATAGTTCATATTGTGGTTGAGCTTGACAAAGTGACTAATAGTGCATTGTTGAGCAGGACAAAGGTTAAGTTACTGGATAGTTCATATTGTGGTTAAGCTGGACAAAGCGACAAATAGTGCATTGTTGGGCAGGACAAAGGTTAAGTTACTGGATAGTTCATATTGTGGTTGAGCTTGACAAAGTGACTAATAGTGCATTGTTGAGCAGGACAAAGGTTAAGTTACTGGATAGTTCATATTGTGGTTGAGCTGGACAAAGCGACTAATAGTGCATTGTTGGGCAGGACAAAGGTTAAGTTACTTGATAGTTCATATTGTGGTTGAGCTGGACAAAGCGACTAATAGTGCATTGTTGAGTAGGACAAAGGTTAAGTTACTGGATAGTTCATATTGTGGTTGAGCTTGACAAAGAGACTAATAGTGCATTGTTGAGTAGGACAAAGGTTAAGTTACTGGATAGTTCATATTGTGGTTGAGCTGGACAAAGCGACTAATAGTGCATTGTTGAGTAGGACAAAGGTTAAGTTACTGGATAGTTCATATTGTGGTTGAGCTGGACAAAGCGACTAATAGTGCATTGTTGAGTAGGACAAAGGTTTAGTTACTGGATAGTTCATATTGTGGTTGAGCTGGACAAAGCGACTAATATTGCACTGTTGAGCAGGACAAGAGTTAAGTGACTGAATAGTGCTCCAAGTCTGGGCCTACACTGTTTGCTAATTACCCCTTTTGGGGTTTCCAGTACAAAATGGGTTAAACAAAGATGTATAGATTATATAGAAAATGGTCATTTTTTCTATATAATCTATACATTTTTTTTTAAATCCTGTTATTTCCAAAACCGTGTTATAATGAACAATGTTTTAAAGAGGTTGCGGTGTATTACTAGTTGTGCCTTGTTGACTTAGAAGTGTAATTAACTTACCTTTTGTTGAGCTAGATAGTCACTAGCATGCTTTTTTCTTTTGACCAAAGTGTTATAGAGGTTGTGGTGTTTGTTTGTTTGATTTGAGGTTTAATGTCCCTGTCAACACTGTAAAGGTCATTTTGGAGACAATGCTTCCGATTTTGTGGGACTTTTACCCGACATTAAGATGAAATGACATCTCAAGCCCTGTCACCCAATGAAACCAATAGGGTTTATAAGGATGGACGGTCTGACTCGCCTGTCACTGTTTTGCCTGGGCAGGCTTAGATCTGCTAAGCAGTTTACCAATACTCGTGTGTGGGTCAGTTTCAGCTCTGCGTGGAAGCATCATGCTGCCCATCTATTTCTTCAAGCCCCGATGGGTGGGGCCAATACAAAAAGGGTGAAATATAACAAAGTTGTTTTAATAACATGTTTTCTCCATTTGACCAAGGTATTATAAAGAGGTTGTGGTGTATCGCCAAAGTTGTTTCCCGGGCCAGGCCCTGTCACAGTACTTACTAAAGGTTCTATCTCTGGGGTCTGATCATAGCGAGGGTCTGCAGGGGCATCCTCCTCCTCCTCATCATCATCATCCTCAAGCAAGTTCATTGTAGAGGGAGCTAATTTCTCCCCAAGCCTTCATCGAAGTTAAGGGCAATTATAACTGAGTTATCATTTGAGCCCATCAAGCGAATTTGTGTCTTCAAGCATTCCGTTATGACAAATTTTAACTGCGCATGCCCAGCCGTTCAGAGGGGACAGGGATCTGGCTTTCTGTCTGAAGGTTCCTCTTGACTCACTACTTGTATGAGCGGGCAGCCGAGGTTCTGGCGAGGCTGCGCGGATGCGCAGGCTCGCCTGAACCATCGCTGCTCGCATAGGCGATAAATACCAAATTCGCTTGACGCTGTCCATTTAAGCCCGCACAGGACAAAACCTACAATAAGACCCGTGCTATGGTCAAAGACTCAGTTCAGCCGGCTCGTCAGGTCAGCCTGGTCAGAGCATTCTCTAGTTGCTCTATGAATAGCCCAGAAGCAATAGAAGGCTCATGCGAACAGCGAAGACTCTGATCAGACTGTGCAGATGCGCAGGCTGATCTGAGTCTTTGCTGGTCACTCATGCTTTCTTGTAGATTTTGTCATGTGCTTGATCATTTCTTTTTTTAATTTTGGTTTTATGGCCCTTAAAGAATATTTTGCTAATATCAAGCTGATTGTCAATCAGGTGGCCATAAATCAGAATATATGGAGAAAACCACCTGAACTTCTGTGCAGATACATCCAGCAACAGCTAAGGTCATAAGGAGACAGGGACCTCGTTTTACAGACTCATCCCAAAGTCTTGAGAAGCCCGGAATTGATCCTACGAACCCTGGTTTACAAGGCGAGTAGCGTAACCACTACACCACAGAGGCTTCTACAGCAGGAATGAGATGTGTATAAATAGCAAAGACTCATTTGCCTGTTCACCTCCACAAACTGGGGCCAGTTGTTCAAAACGAATAATGTCGTTAGTCAATGTATTGTTAAAACATTGAACACTTAATATGACAAATATGTTAATATTTTTGCTGTAAAAATGTGAGTAGCTTTTGCTTAAAAAAAATGTTTCTTTTTTTGTGTGTGCAATTTGCTAAACAACAAGGGTGTGGATCAGACTGTATTTGAACAGTCTTATCAGTTTGTTTGAGTTTTACATCCCCCCAATAGGAAAGGCCATATGGAGTTAGGACCTCAGTCTAGAAGCCTCCGTAGTGTAGTGGTTAAGCTCTCGCCTTGTAAACCAGGGGTCAAAGGATCGATCTCGGGCTTCTCCAGACTTTCGGATGAGTCTTCAACCCGAGGTCCAGTCTCCGTATGACCTTAGCTGTTGGTGAGACATAAAACTCAAACACTCACTCACTCAGAAAGTCTTGAGAGGTGCAGAATCAAACCTTCAACAACTTATAAAGATAAGTGGATTAACAACTACACCAAAACCGCTTCTGATCAGCTTGGACAGTAAAATACCTCTTATTTCAACATCTTTTGTTTGATTTGAGGTTTAACGTCCCTGTCAACACTGTAAAGGTCATTTTGGAGACGTTGCTTCCAATTTTGTGGGACTTTTACCCGACATTGAGATGAAATGACATCTCAAGCCCTGTCGCCCAATGAAACCAATAGGGTTTATTAGCATGGACGGTCCGCCTCGCACCGCGGTTCATGGGCAGGCTTAGATCCTCTAAGCGGTTTACCAGTACTAGTGTGTGGGCCGGATTCAGCTCTGCGTGGAAGCATCATGCAGCCCATATATTTCTTCTAGCCCCTATGGGCGGGGGCCGTGTTTCTAGACTGTGAAGCTGAGCCGACCAGTTTGTCTCTTTACCTTGGCCCAGTTGTTCAAAGCATCGTTAGCTAACGAGCTCATAAGTGGTCAGATTGTTAACTTTTCTAGCAAGTAAAATACCTAATACAGTGGCATTTTCAGAGATTTCTATTTTAAGGGTAATGGGTTCACCTTCAGGGGAGGCAACTCCTGCAGAAGTAATTTTGTCTCCCATGTCAATAGGGGTCTAATCTTAAAGGAAATAATTTGCTCCTCGCTCCTTTAAGAGTCCTTTTCCACAGGACAGAGTTGCTAGAAAAGTGAACAGGAAATTCCAAAAGTTGTCTCCCTTTGAAAAAATGGCAGAAAATCTGCATGGTGTTCCCATTCCCCTTAAATAACAATTTATTTGTGTTCCATCCCCTCCACTCTTTTGCCTGAAAAAAAAGGATACATTTGTCTAGGCGTCTTCTTCTTTCTCCTGAAAAACTTCCTAGCTAATGCCGCAAACTGTTTTCTTGAAGCTGAAAAACAATTTAGGACTAATCTGTTCAAAGCCTCATTAGCTAAACTAGCTCATTAGTGATCAAGATCAGGGTCCAGTTGTGCAAAGCCTCGTTAGCTTACCTAGAAGCCTCAGTGGTGCAGTGGTTACGCTACTAGCCTTGTAAACCAGGGATTGCAGGATCGATCCCGGGCTTCTCCAGACTTTCGGATGAGTCTTTAAACCAAGGTCCCGTCTCCGTATGACCTTAGCTGTTGGTGGGACGTAAAACTAAAACTCACTCACTCACTTGTTAGCTTACAATGCTCGTTAGTGGTTTTGTTTGTTTTGTTTGATTTGAAGTTTAACATCCCTGTCAACACTGTAAAGGTCATTTTGGAGACCTTGCTTCCAATTTTGTGGGACTTTTACCACGACACTGAGATGAAATTACATCTCAAGCCCTGCCGCCCAATGAAATCAATAGGGTTTATAAGCATGGACGGGCCGACTCGCACTGCATTGCCTGGGCAGGCTAAGATCTTCTAAGCGGTTAAGCGGTTTACCAGTACTCCTGTGTGGGTCTGTTTCAGCTCTGCATGGGAGCATCATGCCGCCGATCTATTTCTTCAAGCCCAGATGGGCGGGGGTTAGGTTAGTGGTCATATTGTTAACTGTTCTAGCAAGTACAATATCTAAAACTTTGGTATTTTTGCTGAAAAAATGAGAGTAGCTTTTGTGTATGCAAAAGCTACTCACATTTTTTTCAGTAAAAATATTAGCTTTACCATGATCAAAGTTTTAACGAAATGTTAACTAGTAACGTCATTTGTTTTGAACAACTGGCCCCATTATGAATATTTAGTGGATATATTATATAATAAAATTCATATGACCACATACGTAATTTTTTTTTTTTTTGGTTTGGGTTTTATGGCCCTTTCAAGATTATTTCACTCATATCGAGCCGATCGTTAATCAGAGGTGGGCGAAAACCGGAGTACCCGGAGAAAAACCACCTGACCTTCCGTTGCAGAACTTGGCGTCTCACACGTGGCCCGAGCGAGGCTCGAACCTACGGCGGTGAGAGACCTAATGACTAAGAGTCAGTGCTCTTATCCACTAGGCCACGGAGGCCCGTCATCCACATACGTAATAAAACATGGTTACTGGCATATAATGTCATGACTCTGTCCGTAACAACACTATATTTTTTTTAAACTTCTCTGTTAACAAAATACGGCTTAAAATTATTTTGTATGATAAACAGAATCTTACACTCATGGTCATTCATATAAAATCGCCAAAGGCTCGTTTCATAAATTACATATGAAATGACCATCCCTGGGAGATCATTTATGTTAGTGATGCAGTGCAACAAATCAAGCTGCAGTAGTGACACATTCATGTGATATGCACAATATAACATTATGTTAAAAAAATCTGTGTAACAGAGACCCCTCTAAACCCCATTTTATATAATGAAAACTGGGGTTTACATGGGTATTAATTATTTCTGCCCCAAGACATAGGTTGTGGGTACTCGTTAGAACTGCCTCATTGACATAGGTTGTGGGTACTCTTTAGAACTGCCTCATTGACATAGGTTGTGGGTACTCGTTAGAACTGCCTCAATGAGGCAGTTCTAACGAGCACCCACAATCTATGTTTGGCGTATTTGTAAGAAAACTATCACAAATTTTCAACAGAAAATTAACCATTTTGGAGATATGAAAGATTGCATAATATATCACACGGATAAATCAGCGTAATTTGATGTGCCTACCCTTTCCCATCTGTTTCAACTGCCGTCTAAGTTCTGCATCTTCTTCTTTCCCTTTCTCCACTGGCTGGCTGAATGGAAACGGCTCCAGGGTCTTCTGATTGTCATCACCATAACCTTCATTTACTGTAATAACATTTGTTTGTTTGTTTGATTTGAGGTTTAACGTCCCCGTCAACACTGAAAAGGTCATTTTGGAGACATTGCTACCAATTTTGTGGGACTTTTATCCGACACTGAGATGAAATGACATCTCAAGCCTTGCCGCCCAATGAAACCAGAAGGCTTATATGCATTGGACGATCTGCCTCACACCGCTTTGCCTGGGCAGGCTTAGTCCTTCTAAGCAGTTTACCAGTTCTCATGTGTGGTCAGATTCAGCTCTGGGTGGAAGCATCATGCAGCCCAATCTATTTCTCCAAGCCCCGATGGGCGGGGGCGAATTTACTGTAACTAGAGCTGTCAGTGAAACTGACTAGGGCCCCGGCAGCGCTATCAGAGGAGTAGGAAAATGTTGATGTTAAAAAAGACGTTTTTTTTCCTTTCACCTCTAAGTATGACCTTGACCTTTGAGGTACGGACCTGGGTCTTGCGAGTGACACACTGTCACATTATGGTTAATATTTCTGCTAAGTAATATTTAAATCCATCCAGGTATAAGAAAGTTATAGATTGGACACAATAAAAAAGACGCTTTTTTGACCTTTTATCTCTAAGTATGACCTTGACCTTTGAGGTACGGCTGTGGGTCTTGCGTGTGACACTTTGTCACATTATGGTTAACATTTCTGCCAAGTAATATTTAAATCCATCCAGGAATAATAACAAAGTTATTAATTGGACACAGGAAAGACCCTTTTTTGACCTTTAACCTCTAAGTATGACCTTGACCTTTGAGGTACGGACCTGAGTCTTGCGCGCAACACTCCATCACATTATGGTTAACATTTCTGCCAAGTAATATTTAAATCCATCCAGGAATAAGAAAGTTATGGAGGATAAAAAAATTTGTGGACGGACAGAGGGACAGACAGACAGACAGACAGACGGACGGACAGAGTGATGCCAAGTAATATTTAAATCCATCCAGGAATAATAAAAAGTTATGGAGGATAAAAAAAATTGTGGACGGACAGACGGACAGACGGACGGACAGACAGACAGACGGACGGACAGAGTGATTACTATAGGGCACCCACACTTTCAGTGCGGGGCCCTAATAACCATCACGGAAGCATGCCTATACAAATACATTGTAACCTTTATCATCGAAAAAAACAAAACTTTTAAGATGAAAAAATTGTGATATTTTTCTTATTTCTGCTCAAAATATAGACTGTGAGTACTCGTTAGAGCCGCCTCATTGAGGCGGTTCTAACGAGTACCCACAATCTATATTTTAGAGCACAAATAAGGAAAATAAGGTTTACCCCTGTAATCCTCAGTTTTACTACATAAAAGTGGGGTTCAAGGGGGTCAAAATTATATCAGCCTGTTTTCCTGATGATTGGCACGACAACTATGAAATGAGCCGGAGCATGACAAAACCTACAATAAGACCATTGTGACCAGCAGAGACTCAAATCAACAAACAAGCGCACCCATCCACTATGACAAGACCCTTTGCTTATGTCTTTTTGAACAAATATTAGCCTATGGTAGGTAGAAGCAATCAGTGAAGACTCTGATCAGACTGCACAAATGTGCAGGCTGATCTGAGTCTTCGCTGGTCGCTCATGGCTTCTTGTAGATTTTGTCATGCGTTGGCTCAAATATAGTCAGACTTAGTCAAAGGATTGGCTACCTTATTATGGTTGTGTCAAATATAGGGACCACCCATGTTTTTTTTCATGCATTAACATTTGCCGGGTCCTGAGGAAGCTGTTTAAACATGAGGACGCTAGGCTGAGTGTTGAAATATCTTCCGAGGGACCAGGCAAATGTTATTGCAATGAAATAACAGGGGTGAGAACAGTCCAAAAAACTCAATCCTGAAAATCTGCTATTTGAATCCTGAAGTGACCCTAATGTTATCTTTGTTATCTTGAAATCAGAAATAAATGGATTAACCATTCCAATATCAATGGAGATTAGTGCTTCAAGCTTAGTTGTAGCTAACCATTTAATTAAGACATGTTAAAACTTTAAATGACAATAATAAATGACAATTTATATGCATCATGCCAAATGTCTCAATCCTGAAATCAGGATTAATCCTGAACTTTCTTGCACACCAGACAAGCAAATCCGTGATTTTACCCTGGGATAGAAATTTATGTTCTGACCCTGGTGTTCCGACCCCGAATCGAATATAATCGCGTGTTTGATAAATGAACTGGTTGATTACAACCTCATGCGCGGCGTCGTCATGCGTGACGTCACTAAACATTCCCGTTGTGTCATCACAAAATGGCGGACGTCGGTAACCGAAGTGACAGGAGCATTGAAAATTCGCAATAGAAATGGAAGGTATGCAAGAAAAAGAATCCAATATGGGTGTGAGGGGTGGATAGAAAAATCCGTCCCTCGGGATCACTGTCCGGCATCACTCGGCAAGCCTCGTGATGCCGGACAGTGACCCTTGGGACGGATTTTTCAATCCACCCCTCACACCCATATAAGATTCTTATATTCTCACCCCTGAATAACCATGGATGATTGTTAGTCTTGCGTAACTTATGATTCCAATTGTAAACTGTGAAGAAAACATCCCAAAACTCCAAACAAACTTCTTAAATACGATCATAAAACCCACATGGCATCTCGGTCAGAAACAATGTGAACAATGATGTCATTTCGGCAAAACGTTAACAATGACTTCATTTTGGCAATGGCGTTCTGAATTCATCATAAAATTCTAAACTGCTATGTTCATGCCAACATTAGGTTGCTCAACGTAACATAAAGCAAGGCACATCTTGTGATAATATAAGGATCTTACATGGGTGTGAGGGGTGGATGGAAAAATCCATCCCGAGGGTCACTGTCTGGCATCACAAGGCTTGCCTAGTGATGCCGAACAGTGATCCCGAGGGACAGATTTCTATCCACCCCTCACACCCATGTAGGATTCTTTTTCTTGCATACCTTCCATTTCTGAGCGTGGATTTTTAAAGCTGCTGTCACTTCTGTTACGGACGTCAGCCATATTTTGATGACACTACAGGAATGTTTAGTGACGTCACGTGATGTGCTGTGACGTCAACCTTAATGAGGGTGCATATGAGGTCGTATTCAACCAGTGCATTTAGCAAACATGACAATATTTGATTTTGGGTAAGAACCCCAGGGTTAGAACAGAATTTCTATCCCAAGCTAAAACTATGGGTTTCCTTATCTGGTGTGCAAGAAGTTGTGATCTTTGCTTTTTTATGTACAGTTATGTTATAGTTCCAAAATAAAACATAACACTGTCAAAGAAGCTGTGATAACGCTTTACGATGTCAATACCAGTACTCAAGTTCAGCTGATTTTAGCTCTGTGCTGAAACACTATGCAGCTCAATCTAGTTCTCCAGGCTCCGATGGGCGGAGGGTGCTCATTAAAAAATATGTTGTGTATACGCCAAACCTCCAACATCTACAGCGGAATGACAGGGCAATGATCCGACAGATCTGCAATGTCAAGCCACAGGACACTGTCACCATCAGGTACAGTGAGTTACTTGAGCGTCTTGGCATTGAGGACCAGGACCTCACCCTGAAAGAGAGAAGGCTTCGCTGGTATGGACATGTGGAACGCTCCAACGGTGCAGTCATGACTGTCTGTGACATACACGTAGGTGGAAAGCGGGGGCCTGGAAGGCCCGAGATGACCTGGAAGCAGCTAACAGAAAGAGATTGCAGAGAATGGAAGCTGTCTGCTATCGATCCTCACGATAGACAAACCTGGAGATCCGGTGTAAGATCTGCCATGCGTGCAGCAAGCCAGCTACCTGGAAAGGGGCCCACTTATGTGGACGTTGCCCCTGTACCTGCACGTTAATCAAAAATCCGTTGATGATGATGATGATATACACAGTAGAATCGCATCATTGTGAGGCGAATCTAATGACCGAGGCATTCTATTGAGTGCACACAACATGCTTTTGTTTTTTTAAATTTATAAAGGATTCAAAAGAATACCCATTATACAGAGGAACCTCATTATCCCGACCGTATTTGTTCCCTATTACTGTGCCATTATAATGAATTTGCCGTTATAAAGAATCCCAGTTAGGAGTATGTTAGATTATAAAAGGTCATTTCCACATCATTACTCCAAGAAATATTATAGACATTTGTTAGAATCGCCGATTCTAACAAATATCTATAACATTTGTTTCTTGGAGTATTATATTACAAGAATCTTTCTTAACTATGAATTCGATTTGGGCATTTCCAACCTGAGGGAAGACCACATCGCTCAGAATCGAGGCTGAGCCTTGAGTTAAGAATTCATTCCATTGAAATTGTCGTTATAATGAGTTCTGCCGTTATAACCAATGTGGGTATAAAGAGGGCTGACTGTACCTCCTTACTTGGAGATATGATTGATCCTCATAAGTTCAAATGACCCCTGCTGTGAACCAATTTTCTGATTATTTTCATGGTCCCAAATGTTTTTGAGCTCTTGAAGTTTGATTGTAATATACCAACAATGCACTTCAGTCACTAAGACTAGAAATGCGTCCATAGGACACGGGTGCCCCCGCCTGAAAATATATCTATGTTCGTATTCATCCATAGCAAGGTTTGGACCCTTTTTTCACATTTGACCCCTAAGTGTGACCTTGACCTTGGAGGTAAGGACCTTGGTTTTGTGTGAGGCAGATTGTCTTATGATGGCCAACATTTCTGCCAAGTAATTTCAAAACCATCCAGAGATAAGAAAGTTATTGACTGCCTTTAAGTTTCGGAGCATTATTTTTGCCTTTGACCTCTAAGTATGACCTTGACCTTGGAGGTACGGACCTGGGTTTTGCATGTGACACATCGTCTCATAATGGTTAACATTTCTACAAAGTAATTACAAAATCCATCAAGAAATAAGAAAGTTATTGACTGCGTTTAAGTTTCGGACCCTTTTTTTTACCTTTGACCTCTAAGTATGACCTTGACCTTGGAGGTACGGACCTGGGTTTTGCACGTGACGTAATTTTAAAATCCATCAAGAAATTAGGAAGTTATTAACTGCGTTTAAGTTTCGGACGCACAGACGGACGGACAGGGGCAACGCTATATGCCCTTTCCACCATTCTTCGAATGGCAGGGGCATAAAAACGGGGTAAGAATTTTTGTTTAAAGGAAATTTACACTTACTATCTGGTTCTCTCCTGCTAGGGGGCGGGGGCTCTGGATCTGTTGTTACTGCTGGCTCGAAAGCTGATGCATTCATTCTATCTGTAAAGTAACAATGACACACTCATAAGAATATGAACTCATTTAATGTGGTAAATCCCAAAATAAATAGGTCACAGTCACTGGCAAATAGTGCAGGCCCTGATCAGATGCCGCAGAATGCGGCATCTGATCAGGGCCCTCACTGTTTGCAAAAAGTTCAGCCAATTTCAAATCAATTTCTACAATCAACTCAACATGATACCTCTAAATTCTGAAATGGACTCCTGCTATATATAAGGTGTAGGTTCCATTCAGTACAAAATTGGTTAATGGTCCCTGCAAAACCGGGCTTAAATTGACTGCATATGGGTACCGGTTAACTGCTTAGAAGGACAAAGCCTTCCCAGGCAAAGTGATGCAAGTGCATATAAGCCCTATTGGTTTCATTGGGCGGCAACGCTTGAGATGTCATTTCATATTGAACTGGTAGCAACATCTCCTAAATAACCTAAATAGTGTAGACAGGGACATTAAGCCTCAATTCAAGCAAACAAACAAAATTCCCTAAAAAGAAAGGATACACCTTCAGTGGAGGCCACTCTTTCAAAAATATTTTTGTATCGCTTATCAATATAGGTTCTACGCTTAAAGCAAAATATTTGTTCCTGAAGAGTAGATTTTGTGCACAACGAGCATGTTACTTCCTCTAACATGCTGAAAGAAGATTTATACTGACAGAGTAATGTACTGAAAGTTGTCTCCTGTTACGAGACGGTGAACAGTTTTGTTGATAAAAACTTTGTCCACAGGTGAATGGAAACATCAACTGGTTGAAAAGTATTTTTGTCTCCCTTATCAAAAGGGTTAGGGCCCCGTCCATTGGGACTTGAAGAAACAAGAGGCCCAAGAGGGCCTGTCGCTCCACCGGCTAACTTCAGACAATTGTCATATTTATTACATTAACCAATGGTATACTAGTGGACTCTTCTATTGCTATATGTTGGACCAGTCCATTTGTCATATAAGGGGTGTCAGGCCTATTTTTTTTTCTATTTTTGATGGAAAATTCTGTTAGCAAATAGTGCAGGCCCTGATCAGACATGGTGTTCTGTGGGGTCTGATCTGGGCCAGCACTGTTTGCCAAGGTACCCATTTAGGGTTTTCCCGCATGCAATGGGTAAAAAAGAAACAAGTGATCCACCCAAGGAATGTCCATTCTATATTTTTTGGACCCCAGAGCCATGGTTGGCAGGATTTATGTGAGTGACCATTTGGCATTGCTCCGTTCTAAATATCTAAAGCTCTGGGCCTTATGGTTTCAGAGAAGAAGACTTTTTTTAAGTTTTTCCTATTATAAGTCTATGGGAACTAATATGCCTCTGGGCGTGACCAATTTTTTACCCCAGGGGCATTGTTGGCAGGATTTATTTGAGTGACCACTTGACGTTGCTGCATACTTAATATCTAAGCTCTGGGCACTGATGGTTTCAGAGAAGATTTTTGTCAGTTTTTCCCAGTATAAGTCTATGGGAGCTTATGGGCCTCAGGGTGTGGCCAATTTGGACCCCAGGGGCATAGTTGGCAGGATTTATGCAGATGAATACTTCAAGTTGCTACATACTAAGCTCTTGGCCTTATGGTTTCAGAGGAGAAAAGTTTCAAGATTTTGTCATTATTAGTCTATGGGAGCTACTTAGCACCGGGGCGTTGCCAATTTGGACTCAAGAGTCATAGTTCGCAGGACTTAGTAGGTGACCACATAACTTTGCTACATACTACAGTTCAACCTGTATTAAGCAAGTGCCTAAGGGATAGTCAAAATATGCTTGCTTAAGACAGGTTCTTGCTTAATACAGGTGAAATTTAACACATCTGCCTTTCTTGGGAACTGAATGCCTGCTTGCTTAAGACAGGTTGCTTGCTTAATAGAGGTGGCCACTAAGACAGGTTTTACTGTAAATGTCTTAGCTTTAGGCTTTATGGTTTCAGAGAAGAAGTTTTTCCGTTTATTGGTCTATGGAAGCTAATGAGCCAAAGGTGGTGGCCATGGCGGCCATGTT
Organism: Lucinisca nassula; assembly: GCA_963580285.1. Classification (NCBI taxonomy): domain Eukaryota; kingdom Metazoa; phylum Mollusca; class Bivalvia; order Lucinida; family Lucinidae; genus Lucinisca; species Lucinisca nassula. The sequence goes on from OY757022.1 coordinate 22,429,142, forward strand.
TTTTGTCTGATCAAAATTTATTCAATGAATCTGACAATGGTAGACACAAGGAACATTCATGAAAATTAAGAACGAAATCCATTTAGCGGTTTTGGAGGAGAAGATTAAAAAAAAAAAAAAGATCCCTTTATGAGTCTATGGAAGCTAATTAGCCAATGGGCATGTCCATGGCGGCCATGTTTTTTTGTCTGATCAAAATTGCTTCAAGGAATCTGACAGAGGTCCACCCAAGGAACATCCATGCAAAGTAAGAATGAAATCCATTACATTGAGCGGTTTTGGAGGAGAAGGTTTTTAAAACTTTTCCCCATATAAGTCTTTGAAAGCTAATGGGCCAAGGGGCATGGCCATGGCAGTCATGTGGGGCATGGCCATGGTGGCCATGTTTTTTGCCTGATCCGAATTTCTTCAAGGAATCTGACAGAGGTCCACCCAAGGAACATTCATGCAAAATAAGAATAAAATCCATAGAGCGGTTTTGGAGGAGAAAATTTTTAAAATTTTTTATTTGCTTTCGATGCCATTTTGTTCTGCATGTAACAAAATTCTTTGAAGGAATTCAGAAGAGGACTATGTGAGAAACATTCCTGTGAAGTTTGGTTACAATCGACCAAGTAGTTAAGGAGGAAATGTTTAAAGAAAAAAGTTAACGCACGGATGCACAACCGCACAGACGCACAACAGACACAGGGCCATAACATATAACATAAGACCCGCCGGTCTTTGGCCAGTGGAGCTAAAAAATGAACAGATTTATGTTTTTATTTCTTTTTTTATTTATTTTTTCCTTTCCTCCGTCGGATTCAGTATGCCTCCCTTTTCAACTAAGCCATTTTAACCCCTCAGAAATCTGGAGAACTGTTGACACTGTAGTATAATTAGGTCTAATAAATCAATCTCCCTCAGTATTTTGAATTTATTTTGAAACATCAAGTTGTATAAATAGAGTTTGTGTTGAAAACATCAGTTCTATCACCAGTGTGATGGGCATGTGAAATTTCTGATGTTTTGAATTTTAGAATGACAATTTGTAGGTGGACCTCTATAGATATGTGATAGTCAGCAAAATTGGAGGAGATTAATTCAGATACAGGAAGGTACTTTTAAATAAATAAATAAATAAATAACAAGAACTTTTGAAGAAGAGAAGACTTTTTTAACATTACACTACATGTTATATAGTGAAAATAAACCCCGCCCACTGCAGCCATGTTTTATGTTAGATCAAAATTTCTTCAAGGAATCTGACAGAGGTCCACCCAAGGAACATGCATGCCAAATAACTATGAAATAAAACAAGAACTTTTGCAGAAAATATTTTCAGCATTACACTATATGTTATATAGTGAAAATAAGCCTCGCCCATGGCGGCCATGTTTTTTTTAAGATCAATTTTTTTTCAAGGAATCTGACAACAGTCCACCCAAGGACAATTCATGCAAATTACAATGAAATCCCACAAGTACTTTTGCAGAAAATGATTTTTTAGCATTACGTTATATGTTAAATAGTGAAAATAAGCCCCGCCCATGGCAGCCATGTTTTTTGTCGGATCAAAATTTCTTCAAGGAATCTAAAAGAGGTCCACCCAAGGAACATTCATGCAAAATAAAAACAAGGCATCGCATGCGATACAAATCCCCTCGCACTAGACAACTTCGTGTGTGGAAAACACTGAAATGGCAAAAGTCCAACTTGCTTGAGATATTATCATATGCAACATTTGTGTAAAGTTTGTTTACAAATCCTCCAATAAATGTACATTCTAGAGTGATGACGTTTCTCTAAAAATAGCCATAGTGACCTTGACTTGAGGCCATGACCACGAAAGTAGATCTTGCTCAAGATATTATCATAAGCATCTTTTGTGTGAAGTTATATTAAAATCTGTTAAAAAATGTAGGCGGTAGAGCGATGACAAAGTTTTTCTAAAGATAGCCACAGTGACCTTGACTTTGAGGTCATGACCTTGAAAGTCGAAAAGTCGAGATATTATCATAAGAAACATTTGTGTGAAGTTCTATTACAATCCATCATTAAATGTAGGCGCTAGAGCGATGACAAAGTTTTTCTAAAAATAGTCAAGGTCACCTTGACCTTGAAAGTCTAAATAGCTCGAGATATTGTCATAAGGAACATTTGTGTGAAGTTATATTGAAATTTGTGAAAAAATGTAGTCACTAGAGCAATGACAAAGTTTTTCTAAAAATAGCCACAGTGACCTTGACCTTGAAAGTCAAACTCGCTCGAGGTATTGTCATAAGGAACATTTGTGTGAAGTTATATTGAAATGGATGAAGAAATGTAAGCGCTAGAGCCATGACAAAGTTTTTCTAAAAATAGCCACAGTGACCTTGACCTTGAAAGTGGAACTCACTAGAGATATTGTTATAAGGAACATTTGTGTGAAGTAATATTGAAATTGGTGAAAAAAATGTAAGCGCTAGAGCAATGACAAAGTTTTTCTAAAAATAGCCGCAGTGACCTTGACCTTGAAAGTCAAACTCGTTCGAGGTATTGTCATAAGCAACATTTGTGTGAAGTTATATTGAAATCAGTGAAGAAATGTAGGCGCTAGAGCGATAACAAAGTTTTCTAAAAATAGCCATAGTGACCTTGACCTTGAAAGTCGAAATGGTGAGATATTGTCATAAGGAACATTTGTGTGAAGTTATATTGAAATCGATGAAGAAATGTAAGCGCTAGAGGGATGACAAAGTTTTTCTAAAAATAGACACAGTGACCTTGACCTTGAAAGTGGAACTTGCTAGAGATATTGTCATAAGGAACATTTGTATGAAGTTATATTGAAATTGGTGAAGAAATGTAAACGCTAGAGCGATGACAAAGTTTTTCTAAAAAATAGCCACAGTGACCTTGACCTTGAGGCCTTGACATTGATAGTCGAACCTGCTTGAGATATTGTCATAAGGAACATTTGTGTGAAGTTGTATTGAAATCAGTGAAGAAATATAGGCAATAGAGCGATGACAAAGTTTTTTCTAAAAATAGCCACAGTGACCCTGACCTTGGGGCCATGAGTTGGAAAGTCGAACTCGCTGGAGATATTTTTATAAGGAACATTTGTGTGAAGTTATATTGAAATAGGTGAAGAAATGTAGGCGCTAGAGCGATGAAAATGTTTTTTCTAAAAATAGCCACAGTGACCTTGACCTTGAGGTCATGACCTTGAAAGTCCAACTCGCTCAAGATATTGTCATAAGGAACATTTGTGTGAAGTTATATTGAAATCAGTGAAGAAATGTAGGAGCTAGAGCGATGACAAAGTTTTTCTAAAAATAGCCACTGTGACCTTGACCTTGAAGCCATGACCTTGAAAGTGGAACTCGCTCAAGATATTTTTATAAAGATCATTTGTGTGAAGTTATATTGAAATTGGTGAAGAAATGTAAGCGCTAGAGCGATGACAATGTTTTTCTAAAAATAGCCACAGTGACCTTGACCTTGAGGTCATGACCTTGAAAGTCCAAGTCGCTCGATATATTTTTATAAGGATCATTTGTTTGAAGTTATATTGAAATTGGGGGAGAAATGTAGGCGCTAGAGCCATGACAAAGTTTTTCAAAAAATAGCCAGAGTGACCTTGACCTTGAGGTCATGACCTTGAAAGTCGATCTTGCTCCAGATATTGTCGTAAGGGACGTTTGTGTGAAGTTATATTAAAATCGGTCAAGAAATGTAGGCGCTAGAGCGATGACAAAGTACGTACGTACGTGGCGCTAGAGCGATGACAAAAGTACGTACCTACGTGGCGCTAGAGCGATGACAAAAGTACGTACTTATGTACGTACGTACGGGACAAATGCTATATCCCCCCTCACAACTATGTTGTGCGAGGGGATAATGAAATCCAACAGGTGGGTTTGGAGGAGATGTTTAAAGATTTTTAATTTTTTGTGTGGTTTTGTTGCCATGGCAACCAGAGTTCTGGGTGTAACAAAATTCTTTGAAGGAATTTAGAAGAGGACTAAGTAAGGAACATTCCTGTGAAGTTTGGTTACAATTGGCCCAGTAGTTTAGGAGGAGAAGATGTTTTAGCATTACACTATATGTTAAATAGGGAAAATAAGCCCCACCCATGGCGGCCATGTTTTTTGTCGGATCAAAATTTCTTCAAGGAATCTGAAAGGGGTCCACCCAAGGAACATTTATGCAAAATAAAAATGAAATACAACAGGTGGTTTTGGAGGAGAAGATTTTTAAAGATTTTTAATATTTTGTGTTGTTTTGTTGCCATGGCAACCAGAGTTCTGGGTGTAACAAAATTCTATGAAGGAATTTAGAAGAGGACTAAGTAAGGAATATTCCTGTGAAGTTTGGTTACAATGGGCCCAATAGTTTAGGAGGAGAAGATGTTTTAGCATTACACTATATGTTAAATAGGGAAAATAAGCCCCGCCCATGGCGGCCATGTTTTTTGTCGGATCAAAATTTCTTCAAGGAATCTGAAAGAGGTCAACCTAAGGAACAGTCATGCAAAATAAAAATGAAATCCAACAGGTGGTTTTGGAGGAGAAGATTTTTATTTTTTTTTGGTTTTGTTGCCATGGCAACCAGAGTTCTTGGTGTAACAAAATTCTTTGAAGGAATTTAGAAGAGGACTATGTAAGGAACATTCCTGTGAAGTTTGGTTACAATTGGCCCAGTAGTTTAGGAGGAGAAGATGTTTAAAGAAAAAGTTAACGCACGGACGCACGACGGACACAGGGCCATGACAATAGCCCCGCTGGCCGACCCGCTGGCCTGCGGCCAGTGGAGCTAATAAATGGGTCGCATGATGCTTCCACGCAGAGCTGAAACCCACTGCACACGAGTACTGGTAAACTGCTTAAAGGATCTAAGCCTGCCCAGGTAAAGCGGGGCGAGTCGGACCGTCCATGCTTATAAACCCTATTGGTTTCATTGGGTGACAGGGCTTGCGATTACATTTCATCTCAATGTCGGGTACAAGTCCCACAAAATTGGAAGCAATGTCTCCAAAATGACCTATACAGTGTTGACCGGTACGTTAAACCTCAAATCAAACAAAGCAGTGCAAGTCGGCCCGTCCATGCCTATAAACCCTTTGGGTTTCATTGGGCGGCAGGGCTTTAGATGTCAATTCATTTCAAGGTCATGTAAAATCCCACAAAATTGGAAGCAACATCTCCAAAATGACCTTTACAGTGTTGATGGGGACGTTAAACCTCAAATCAAACAAACAAACAAACAAAACCTCTTTGCAAAGTCTGCATAAAATCCTCATTTCCTCTCAGCTCTTGCAGGAACTCGCTGTTCTGTAACATGATTGCCAATCTTTCATCCTCAAGGTACTGGGACATCTCTGGATCCATGTCAACCGAAGTTCTTTTTCTTCTTCTCTCGTTCTCTTTCATTTTCTCTTGAAGCATACCTGTGCTGAAGTCGTGGGTCTCTAGTACCTTTAACACACAATATGTTATAAATGGTACAGCTCCAAAAAAAGAGGCATAACAAAGGTAATTAAGTGATAAATAGAATTTATTACTCAGCCCATCTGGGATTTATAAATGACGGAGGCTGAATATTAGACTAGAGAAAGTGACCTGTGGGTCACAAATACCCCCGGCCAGTGCAACCCTCTGATATATCTTTCGAGCTTGTATGTAACATGAATGAAGAAGTCAAGAAGCTATAAGAATCTATGCTTATAAAATTTAAACCAAACAATCTTTCTAAATGGACCAAGGGAGTGAGAGAATCAAAGTTACTGAAGTGGTGGGGGCATCAATGTTACTTAAGCAGCAGGGTGGGGTATGCATCAATGAAATCTTTGAACTGGTATGCAACATTGATGCAAGTATCAATTGAATTTGTCTTAGAGTTTAGAACATTATGTAACAGGCATCTATAAACTTTGTCATAAAACTTTAACCAAATGTAAACTTTCTAAGTCCATGACCCTGAGGTCTAGGTCACTGTGGGTGAGGAAGTGACATGCATCTCAAAATCTTTGGACTGGTATGCAACATTGATGCAAGTATCAACTGAATTTGTCTTAGAGTTTAGAACATACAGGCATCTATAAAGTTTGTCATAAAAGTTTAACTAAACGTAAAATTTCTAAGTCTGTGACCTTGACCTCAAGGTCATTGTGGTGGGTGGGACATGCATCAATGAAATCTTTAGACCAGTATATAACTTCAGTGTAAGTATCAACTAAATCTATCAAAGGGTTCAGAAGATACAACCTCTTAGAAACTTTAACGCAAAACTTTAACCAAAATGTAAAATTTCTTAGTCTGTGACCTTGACCTCAAGGTCACTGTGGGGTGCGGGACATGCATCTATGAAGTCTTTAGACCAGTATGTAACTTCAGTGTAAGTATCAACTAAATCTATCAAAGGGTTCAGAAGATACAACCTCTTGGAAACTTTAACGCAAAACTTAAATCAAAATGTTAACGGACGGACGGAAGGACGGACATTCTCACGAATGGATACTTTAGTGGCTAGGCGTCGGCATATTGACTACTTAAGCGGCAAATTCTCTTAAGCGGCAAGCCACCTAAGAGTGAATTTTTGCCACTTAAGTACCAAAATAACGGAATAAAGTCCATTTGGACTCACGAATATATACTTAAGTGTCAAACTGTCCAAATTTTTTGCCCCCTAAATGATGTTTCTTTGGTGCGGACGGATGGACGGAAACACGGACGGACGAATGGCAGGACGAAAGCTATATACCCCCATAGCATACTTTGTATGCCGGGGGTATAATAAAGAAACAAGTGTGCTTGCGCACAAGTTTCTTTATCGGATGTTCAACCTCCTCAATAAACTGTATATTACATGCATTTTGCTAGAGCTGATGGATCATTTTCCATCTATTTTTAGGTTAAAGTTCACTCTTAACAAACAATCCATGCAAACGGGGAGATGGCAAGAATTGGTATAAGATGCCAGATATATGAGTCAGGGGTTCCATTTGACAATACAGAGCTGACTTGTATGTCACTATCTGGACACATTCTGGACAGTGCACGTCAGGTCCTAGTCAGAAGGAGATGAAGTGGATCGGTCTTACTTATAATGTCACATGGTGACAAAGGGAGTGGTGTGTGTGTGTGTGGGGGGGGGGGGGGGGGGGGGTGGGGTGGGTGGGTGGGAGGGTTATGGGTCAGTGTTTCCCTTTGAAAATACAGAGCTTGACTTCTATATCAGTGGCTAGGCACCTAGTGGACACTGAGGGTAAGGTCAGGTCCTAGTGCACCAGACAGAGATCTTAACCCTATATAAAACCGGTGGGCTTCGGGCAGGTCCATTTTTGACCCAATGGGGTTATAATTTGGACAATCTTGGCAGAGGGCAACTAGAGGAAGCTTCATTAAAACATCAAAGACTTGGGCCTTCTGGTATCTTGACATACAAAGTATCGTTCTTTCAACCACTTGCCTAGAGGATCACATTGCCATTATAAAGGCTCAGAATTACAGTTTGTCCAAAACATTTCAACCCAATGTATTTGCCTGAGCAAGAGAAATAAATATTCACTTGTCCTGCTCAATTTTGGACTTGCCTTGGGCAACTGGGTAATTGATTCATCAGACCCTGGTTAAAAAACACAATCCATCAAGAGTCAAGGTCATGTGTTAATGGCCTGCACATCTGATCAGTCTTTGCTGTGTCAATGATAATTTTGGTTCAGAATAACATGGGAAAAAATATCTCATTCAGACAAAAATGATGAGAACATGAATTTTAAGCCAGAAAATTCTGTAAGATCTTCACCATATTCACCTAAATTACATATTGCTAGAAGATTTTTCTCTTCTTTAGCACATTTCAATGAGATTTTGGGCAAAAACAAGAGCTGTCAGAAGACGGCAAAGCTCACCTGGAGGTGTCCCTGAGGTTATAGGCATAGGTGGGGATATTGCTATATAAACCTTTGGATCTTTATCACCATACTAATTATGAACCAAATCCATCATATGGTTTGGAAAATATGAGGTCTTAAAACTTTAGCATAAAGTCTGTAACCTTCAACTAGAGGTCATAGGCATAGGTGGAGGTATTACTGAATAAAACAATGGACCTATATCTACCCTGATTCCAAATATGAACCAAATTCTTCACATGGTTTGGAAAATAGGAGCTCTTCAAAAACTTTAACTTAAAATCTCTAAGTCCCTTGAGGTCATGGCTATGGGCTAGGGTATTGCTGAATAAAACTTTTGGCATAATTCTATCATCATACCAAACATAAACAAAATCCATTGTATGGTTTGGAAAATATGAGGTCTTAAAAAACTTTAAAATAAAATTTTCTAAGTCTGTGACCTTGACCTTGAGATCATGGGCATGGGTGGTAGTATTGCTGAATAAAGCTTTGCACCAATATCTATCATCATACCAAATATGAAGCAAATCCATCATTTGGTTTGGAAAATATCAGCCCTTAAAAGACTTTAACATTAAATTTTCTAAGTCTGTGACCTTGAGGTCATGGGCATAAGCAGTGGTATTACTGAATAAAGCTCTGGACATACCAAGTATGAACCAAATCCGTCATTTGGTTTGGAAAATATGAGCTTTTAAAAAACTTTAACATAAAATTTTCTAAGTCCATAACCTTGACCTTGAGGTCATGGGCATGGGTGGGGTATCGCTGAATAAAACTTTGTACCTATATCTATCATCAAATATGAATGTTTGGAAATTAAGAGCTCTTAAAAAACTTTTAACATAAAAGCAGACGCCGATGCCGGTTCCAATGCCAATGCTACCACCAACGACAGGGGTAGTGCAATAAAGAGAGCAATTGTTTGAAAAACCCTTCATGAAGAAAAATGATTTTGTTCCGACTAAGCCTCTGTATGTGATCCAAATCATATCAAAAGCCATACATACCACAGAATGGTGAGTAGGGGATCTGCCATCCATAAAATCTCTTGAATGACCATTCCAGTTTCTATGGCGACTGCTGTGTGACCTTGAAACTTTATCACTTGACCTTGGTGATACAGAGTCGTCTGCTAAACTTAATGACTTTGACATTTTATCCACAGCCTTGTCTGATTTTGTCTTTTTCTCAGATTTTATCCGCAAATCTCTTGCTTTAAAATCACTAGGCGTTTCACTGAATGACCGAGAAACCTTATGTGATTTACTACGTGATTTATGCACCCTAGCCTTACTGTCTGAAGCCAGTAATTCACTGACACTTGATGGTGACAAGTTTGATAATTCACTAAAACTTGCACTTGCTGAACCCGATCCCTCAGACACTGTCCCCCAAGATATAGTATCAGGAGGAATCAGTCTTAAAAAGTCATCTGGTAAATTTCCTAACATTGGAGGGTTCCAGTTTCTATACACATGCTTAGTTCTTGTATTCTGTTCAGTTTGACTGGTTCTAGTCTTTATACTGCTAGAAGAAGTATTTCGAGTTAACTTTTCATTTGGTTTGTAACCCAGTCCAGTATTGGCAGGTAGAGTGGGAGAACGCTGACTTTCAGTGGAAGGAAGAGCATGAATGTCTAAATCCAGCAAATTTCTGGATGGCAATGCTCCTGTCCCCGAAACTTTTGGCTGAATCGGAGTTGTCCAGATGCTCTGTGCTGGTTCTTGATGATTTGATCTCATTGCTTCTGTGTATGATGGTGGAGAATCCTCTGAAACTGCATTGGTAGTTTCATGTTCCTCATATTTAGGACAGAATGACTGCAACTAAAAAAGAACAACAAATGATGTCAACAAGAACTATGGAAGATGGTTTTTTGAAAGAAAAAAATGAAAAACAAGAGGCCCAAGTGGGCCAGAAATCACTCACCCGGGTGAGGCTAACATGATAAGTTACATAGTGACATAGTGGCCATCTTATCTGGTTTTATACAAAACAAATGGAAAGATAACATCAGATTGTTTTTATTAATTCTGAATCTTCATGTTACCTATATGCCTCTTATAAGGTTTCTGAACAGCTTAATCTGATTTAAGGGGAATGGATACACCTTTCAGGGGAGGCAACTCCTGCAAAAGTATTTCCAACACCCATGTCAATAGGGGTCAACTCTAAAAGGAAAGGATTTGCTCCTGAGGAGCAAATTCTTTCCTTTAAGAGTAGACCCCTTTTTCAGTGGGACAGAGCTTCTAGAAAAGGGAATAGGAAGTCCCGTAAGTTGTCTCCCTTTGAAAATGTAGGAAAAATCTGCCAGGTGTTCCCTTTCGCCCTAAGATTCAGAAGGAGATGATGTTATTGCATGGTGGAGGGTGTAGAATGTCCTCTGAAGAATTTCAAGAAGACGGAACCATGGCAACAGATACCATAAAAATTCGGCTGTAAGACGAGGATTTTTCCCTCCAAAATGAGCCCAAAAAATGACCCCGTCTTATAGCCGAGGTCATGGACTGCAGGCTTTTTTCCGGCAATGTCCGGCGAAGACCAGACATACGGAAAAAGCCGATCGGTATTTTTTTAAATGATATAAATCGTCGCCCACAAACCACCGCTACGACTTTTCCGCACGCGATCGGTAAATGACGTCATTTCCCCACACGTGTTTAATGTCATTGCATGTATCTCTTTCATAAAAAAAAACTGTTTGGAATCGATAAACAAGAGGACCAAGCTAGCTTGGTCCTGTATCGCTCACCTGAGCTAACAGATTCAAAGTTTAAGGAAGTGCCAACCTTTACTGAAGGATTTATGGGAGGACATGGTGATGACAGGGTAAGCATTTTCTGAAAATCAAGTAGAATTTAACTCTATGATAAACAGGCTGACCTCACCGGTTTTCAAACTCATTCAAGCTTTTATTCCTGACTTGCTAAGAAGATCCAATCTAAACTGAAGTGGCTATGGTGATGACAAGTTCAAAAACAAGAGTTTTCAAACTCCTCCAAGCTTTCTGCCTGACTTCCTTGTTTGTAAGCTTCATGAAGATCCGTTCAAAACTAAAGGGGCAGCAGTGATAACAATGTCGAAAATAGGCATTTTCAGCAATTAAAGGCAGGTCACTCTATGATAAATGTGCCAACTTGGCCGGTATTCGAACTCACCTGAGGTTTTATTCCCAGCCACCTTACATGTAAGTTTCAGAAAGATCCGATCAGACTTGGCCAGTATTCAAACTCATCCAAGATTTTATTCCCAGCCACCTCACATATAAGTTTCAGAAAGATCCAATCAAAACTGAAGGGGCTACGGTGATGACAAGGTCAAAATTTGGCATTTTTAGCAATCAAAGGGATGTTACTCTAAAATAAATGAGCCGACTTGGCCAGTTTTCGAACTCATCCGAGGTTTCATCCCCAGCCACCTTACATATAAGTTTCAGAAAAATCTGATCAAAACTGAAGGGGCTACGGTAATGACAAGGTCAAAAATCAACATTTTCAGCCATCAAAGGGACAGAACTCTACGATAAATGGGCTGACTTGGCCTGTTTTCGAACTCATCCAAGATTTTATCCCCAGCCACCTTACATATAAGTTTCAGAAAGATCCGATCAAAACTGAAGGGGCTATGGTGATGACAAGGTCAACAAGAGGACCAAGCTAGCTTGGTCCTGTATCGCTCACCTGAGCTAACAGATTCAAAGTTTAAGGAAGTGCCAACCTTTACTGAAGGCTTTATGGGAGGACATGGTGATGACAGGGTAAGCATTTTCTGAAAATCAAGTAGACTTTAACTCTATGATAAACAGGCTGACCTCACCGGTTTTCAAACTCATTCAAGCTTTTATTCCTGACTTGCTAAGAAGATCCAATCTAAACTGAAGTGGCTATGGTGATGACAAGTTCAAAAACAAGAGTTTTCAAACTCCTCCAAGCTTTCTGCCTGACTTCCTTGTTTGTAAGTTTCATGAAGATCCGTTCAAAACTAAAGGGGCAGCAGTGATAACAATGTCGAAAATAGGCATTTTCAGCAATCAAAGGCACGTCACTCTATGATAAATGTGCCGACTTGGCAGGTATTCGAACTCACCTGAGGTTTTATTCCCAGCCACCTTACATGTAAGTTTCAGAAAGATCCGATCAGACTTGGCCAGTATTCAAACTCATCCAAGATTTTATTCCCAGCCACCTCACGTATAAGTTTCAGAAAGATCCAATCAAAACTGAAGGGGCTACGGTAATGACAAGGTCAAAATTTGGCATTTTTAGCAATCAAAGGGATGTTACTCTAAAATAAATGAGCCGACTTGGCCAGTTTTCAAACTCATCGGAGGTTTCATCCCCAGCCACCATACATATAAGTTTCAGAAAAATCCGATCAAAACTGAAGGGGGTACGGTAATGACAAGGTCAAAAATCAACATTTTCAGCCATCAAAGGGACAGAACTCTACGATAAATGGGCTGACTTGGCTGTTTTCGAAATCATCCAAGATTTTATCCCCAGCCACCTTACATATAAGTTTCAGAAAGATCCGATCAAAACTGAAGGGGCTATGGTGATGACAAGGTCAAAAATCGGCATTTTCAGCAATCAAAGGCACATAAATCAATGATAAATGGGCCAATTTGGCCGGTATTCAAACTCATCCTAGGTTTTATCTCCAGTCACCTTAAATATAGGTTTCAGAAAGATTCGATCAAAACTGAAGGGGCTACGGTGATGACAAGGTAAAAAATCGACATTTTTCAGCCATCAAAGGGACATAACTATATAGTTAATGGGGCAACTTGGCCGGTTTTCGACTCATCTGAGGTTTTATCCCAAGCCACCTTACATATAAGTTTCAGAAAGATCCGATAAAAACTGAAGGGGCTACAGTGTTGACAAGGTCAAAAATCAACATTTTCAGCAATCAAAGGGACCTAACTCTATGATAAATAGGCCACCTTTGCCGGTATGCGAACTCATCCGAGGCTTTATCCCAAGCCACCTTATATATAAGTTTCAGAAAAATCTGATCAAAACTGAAGGGGCTACGGTGATGACAATGTCAAAAATCAACATTTTCAGCCATCAAAGGGACATAACTCTATGATAAATGGGCTGACTTGGCCTGTTTTCTAACTCATCCGAGATTTTATCCCCAGCCACCTTACATATAAGTTTCAGAAAGATCCAATCAAAACTGAAGGGGCTATGGTGATGACCTGGTCAAAAATCGGCATTTTCAGCAATCAAAGGGACGTAACTCTATGATCAATAGGCCATCTTGGCCGGTATTCATACTCATTCAAGGTTTTATCCCCAGCCACCTTACATATAAGTTTCAGAAAGATCCGATCAAAACTGAAAGGGCTACGGTGATGACAAGGTCAAAAATCGTCATTTTCAGCAATCAAAGGGACGTTACTCTGTGATAAATGGACCAACTTGGCCGGTTTTCGACCTCATCCAAGTTTTTATCCCCAGCCACCTTACATATAAGTTTCAGAAAGATCCGATCAAAACTGAAGGGGCTATGGTGATGACAAGTTCAAAAATCGGCATTTTCAGCAATCAAATGGACGTAAATCTATGATAAATGGGGCGATTTTCAGCAATCAAAGGGACGTTTCTCTGTGATAAATGGACCAACTTGGCCGGTTTTCTAACTGATCCAAGTTTTTATCCCCAGCCACCTTACATATAAGTTTCAGAAAGATCCGATCAAAACTGAAGGGGCTATGGTGATGACAAGGTCAAAAATCGGCATTTTCAGCAATCAAAGGGACGTAAATCTATGATAAATGGGCCAACTTGGCCGGTATTCGAACTCATCCTAGGTTTTATCCCCAGTCACCTTACATATAAGTTTCAGAAAGATCCGATCAAAACTGAAGGGGCTACGGTGATGACAAGGTCAAAAATCGATATTTTCAGCCATCAAAGGGACACAGAGCTCTCAGAAACGCAGGATTCTGCGTATTTTACGCCAACTTTTGCCATTGTACGCGTAAAATTCACAACCGGTGATTCTTGTGTGCGCATGTTTTTATTGCGACACGCGTCCAAAATTACAGAAGTGGTAAATTCAGAAGCTAATTGAGGCCGCTTATGCAATACCAATAAAAGATCAAATGCGGCGCCGCTTTTAATGTTGAAAGCCACGTGCCACAAACCAGTAGGCGTGACCTATATTGACAGGTATTTTTGCACCTGTCAGTGGGAGAGACGATATTGGAAAGTGGTCGGTTTGCGGCACATGTTAAAAATGATTGTACCTGTTTAATCTCGCCGTGCTAATGCCCTTGTTATTACAGATTACAATTAATTAGTTTACTAATTGATGTAAGCTCATATTGTCAACGGATTAGCATGAGTCGGTAAAATATCACATTTAGTTAAACCAGGGTTACGGCGAAGACGATATAATTGACGACTTACCAATGTCATGTATTTTCGCGACTACACGATTGTACTTTTTATCGCTCGTTCAAAGTGTGTTTCGACGCTTACTGGTGACAAAAATGTATGTAATTCTTCAAAATACAATTATTTTTAACAATTACAGGAAGTCAGACGTGGTTAGGATGCTTCCCCTACGTATTTGTTTTCACCAATTAAAAAATAATTGAGCTACTGTCACGTACATACACGTCCGAATTTGAAAGCACAAATATAGCTAAATAGAATGCTGCTTTTCTGATCTGGGTTTACACTATATCTGCTGTTATCCTAATACTACCTTATTTTTATGTGGCATTATTTGACTAGAAGTGTGAGAATAAATCTGAGCAACTGCATGGGGGGGGGGGGAATAGACACATCAGTGAAATATTTCTAACTAGTACCCACAATCTACAAGTTTGGAACGAAGTTATTAAATGCATTTATCAGAAAAAAAGAGTTTGGGAGCCATGAAAGTATAGTTTTTCATATGAACGTGTAGCCTGATAATAAGAAGTTTTTGTCTATGTTCTATGCGCGATCAAGATCAGAACTCCAACTTTTTTATGTGGGAATCCAAATTTTTATCTGTGAATCCAACACAGGTTGGGGGGGGGGGGGGAATAGACACATCAGTGAAATATTTCTAACTAGTACCCACAATCTACAAGTTTGGAACGAAGTTATTAAATGCATTTATCAGAAAAAAAAGAGTTTGGGAGCCATGAAAGTATAGTTTTTCATATGAACGTGTAGCCTGATAATAAGAAGTTTTTGTCTATGTTCTATGCGCGATCAAGATCAGAACTCCAACTTTTTTATGTGGGAATCCAAATTTTTATCTGTGAATCCAACTTTTTACAAGGAAGGATTCCTGGAATCCTGTTTTCAAAATCCTAGTGAGAGCTCTGGGACATAACTATATAGTAAATGGTGCGACTTGGCTGGTTTTCTAACTCATCCGAGGTTTTATACCCAGCCACCTTACATATAAGTTTCAGAAAGATCCGATCAAAACTAAAGGGGCTACAGTGATAACAAGGTCAAAAATCAACATTTTCAGCAATCAAAGGGACCTAACTCTATGATAAATAGGCCACCTTGGCCCGTATTCGAACTCATCCAAGGTTTTATCCCCAGCCACCTTACATATAAGTTTCAGAAAGATCCGATCAAAACTGAAAGGGCTACGGTGATGACAAGGTCAAAAATCGTCATTTTCAGCAATCAAAGGGACGTTACTCTGTGATAAATGGACCAACTTGGCCGGTTTTCGACCTCATCCAAGTTTTTATCCCCAGCCACCTTACATATAAGTTACAGAAAGATCCGATCAAAACTGAAGGGGCTATGGTGATGACAAGTTAAAAAATCGGCATTTTCAGCAATCAAATGGACGTAAATCTATGATAAATGGGGCGATTTTCAGCAATCAAAGGAACGTTTCTCTGTGATAAATGGACCAACTTGGCCGGTTTTCTAACTCATCCAAGTTTTTATCCCCAGCCACCTTACATATAAGTTTCAGAAAGATCCGATCAAAACTGAAGGGGCTATGGTGATGACAAGGTCAAAAATCGGCATTTTCAGCAATCAAAGGGACGTAAATCTATGATAAATGGGCCAACTTGGCCGGTATTCGAACTCATCCTAGGTTTTATCCCCAGTCACCTTACATATAAGTTTCAGAAAGATCCAATCAAAACTGAAGGGGCTACGGTGATGACAAGGTCTAAAAACGATATTTTCAGCCATCAAAGGGACATAACTATATAGTAAATGGGGCGACTTGGCCGGTTTTCTAACTCATCCGAGGTTTTATACCCAGCCACCTTACATATAAGTTTCAGAAAGATCCGATCAAAACTAAAGGGGCTACAGTGATAACAAGGTCAAAAATCAACATTTTCAGCAATCAAAGGGACCTAACTCTATGATAAATAGGCCACCTTGGTCCGTATTCGACCTCATCCAAGGTTTTATCCCAAGCCACCTTACATATAAGTTTCAGAAAGATCCAAGCAAAACTGAAAGGGCTACTGTGATGACAAGGTCAAAAATCGTCATTTTCAGCAATCAAAGGGACGTTTCTCTGTGATAATTGGACAAACTTGGCCGGTTTTCGAACTCATCCGAGATTTTATCCCCAGCCACGTTACATATAAGTTTCAGAGAGATTCGATCAAAACTGAAAGGGCTACGGTGATGACAAGGTAAAAAATCAGCATTTTCAGCAATCAAAGGGACGTTACTCTAAGATAAATGGGCCGACTTGGTCTGTTTTCGAACTCATCCAAGTGTTTACCCCCAGCCACCTTACATATAAGTTTCAGAAAGATCCGATCAAAACTGAAAGGGCTACGGTGATGACAATGTCAAAAATCAACATTTTCAGCAATCAAAGGGACGTTACTCTGTGATAAATGGACCAACTAGGCCGGTTTTCGAACTCATCCAAGTTTTTATCCCCAGCCACCTTACATATAAGTTTCGGAAAGATCCGAACAAAACTGAAGGGGCTACGGTGATGACAAGGTCAAATATCTGCATTTTCAGCAATCAAAGGGACGTAACTCTATAATCAATAGGCGTAATTGGCCGGTTTTCGAACTCATCCGAGCTTTTATCCCCTGTAACCTTAAATATAAGTTTCAGAAAGATCCGATCAAAACTGAAGGGGCTATTGTGATGACAAGGTCAAAAATCGGCATTTTCAGCAATCAAAGGGACGTAACTCTATCATTAATGGGCCGACTTGGCCGGTTTTCGAACTCATCCGAGCTTTTATCCTCAGCCACCTTACATATAAGTTTCAGAAAGATCCGATCAAAACTGAAGGTGCTACGGTGATGACAAGCATTTTCCATTGTAAGTCTATGGGAAATTGGAATTGCCATAGCAACCAAAGTTTTCAATCAATTTTGATAAAAAGCTAAATTCTTCGTTGCCCCACCCAAGGCATGCTACAGATAAGAAATGATTGAGATCAGCCTGCAGGCTGCAGAGATATAACTGGTCAAAGGTGGTGACGGACAGACGACGGACGGCGGATGACCAGTTATACTAAAAGCTCCCCTGGAGCCTTCGGCCCAGGTGAGCTAAAAATCGGCATTTTCAGCAATCAAAGGGACGTAACTCTATGATAAACCAGCGGACTAGGCCGGTTTTCGAACTCATCCAATGTTTTATCCCAAGCCACCTTACATATAAGTTTCAGAAAGATCTGATCAAAACTGAAGGGGCTACGGTGATGACAAGGTCAAAAATCGGCATTTTCAGCAATCAAAGGGACGTAACTATATGATAAATGGGCCGACTTGGCCGGTTTTCGAACTCATCCGAGTTTTTATCCCCAGTCACCTTACATATAAGTTTCAGAAAGATCCGATCAAAACTGAAGGCGCTACGGTGATGACAAGCATTTTCCCATAGTAAGTCTATGGGACCTTGTGGTTGCCATAGGAACCAAGGTTTTAGAGCGATTTCAAAAAAAAGTTTATGTCATCAATGCCCCACCAGAGGCATACTACAGGTGAGAAATGATTGAGATCAGCCTGCAGGATACAGAGATATAGCTGCTCAAAAGTGTGGACGGACGGACGATGGACGGACGGACGACGGACGACCCACTATACTATAAGCTCCCCTGGAGCCTTCGGCCCAGGTGAGCTAAAAATCGGCATTTTTAGCAATCAAAGGGACGTAAATCAATGATAAATGGGCCAACTTGGCCGGTATTCAAACTCATCCTAGGTTTTATCTCCAGTCACCTTAAATATAGGTTTCAGAAAGATTCGATCAAAACTGAAGGGGCTACGGTGATGACAAGGTAAAAAATCGACATTTTCAGCCATCAAAGGGACATTACTATATAGTTAATGGGGCAACTTGGCCCGTTTTCGAACTCATCCGAGGTTTTATCCCCAGCCACCTTACATATAAGTTTCAGAAAGATCCGATCAAAACTGAAGGGGCTACAGTGTTGACAAGGTCAAAAATCAACATTTTCAGCAATCAAAGGGACCTAACTCTATGATAAATAGGCCACCTTTGACGGTATGCGAACTCATCCGAGGCTTTATCCCAAGCCACCTTGCATATAAGTTTCAGAAAGATCTGATCAAAACTGAAAGGGCTACGGTGATGACAAGGTAAAAAATCGGCATTTTCAGCAATCAAAGGGACGTTATTCTGTGATAAATGGACCAACTTGGCTGGTTTTCGAACTCATCCGATATTTTATCCCCAGCCACTTTACATATAAGTTTCAGAAAGATTCGATCAAAACTGAAAGGGCTACAGTGATGACAAGGTCAAAAATAAGCATTTTCAGCAATCAAAGGGACTTTACTCTATGATAAAAGGGCCGACTTGGTCGGTTTTCGAACTCATCCTAGATTTTATCCACAGCCACCTTACATATAAGTTTCAGAAAGATCCGATCAAAACTGAAGGGGCTACGGTGATGACAAGGAAGGTAAACAAGAGGACCAAGCTAGCTTGGTCCTGTATCGCTCACCTGAGCTAACAGATTCAAAGTTTAAGGAAGTGCCAACCTTTACTGAAGGCTTTATGGGAGGACATGGTGATGACACGGTATGCATTTTCTGCAAATCAAGTAGAATTTAACTCTATGATAAACAGGCTGACCTCACCGGTTTTCAAACTCATTCAAGCTTTTATTCCTGACTTGCTAAGAAGATCCTATCTAAACTGAAGTGGCTATGGTGATGACAAGTTCAAAAACAAGAGTTTTCAAATTCCTCCAAGCTTTCTGCCTGACTTCCTTGTTTGTAAGTTTCATGAAGATCGGTTCAAAACTAAAGGGGCAGCAGTGATAACAATGTCGAAAATAGGCATTTTCAGCAATCAAAGGCACATCACTATATGATAAATGTGCCGACTTGGCCGGTATTCGAACTCACCTCAGGTTTTATTCCCAGCCACCTTACATGTAAGTTTCAGAAAGATCCGATCAGACTTGGCCAGTATTCAAACTCATCCAAGATTTTATTCCCAGCCACCTCACATATAAGTTTCAGAAAGATCCGATCAAAACTGAAGGGGCTACAGTGTGGACAAGGTCAAAAATCAACATTTTCAGCAATCAAAGGGACCTAACTCTATGATAAATAGGCCACCTTTGCCGGTATGCGAACTCATCCGAGGCTTTATCCCCAGCCACCTTGCATATAAGTTTCAGAAAGATCCGATCAAAACTGAAGGGGCTATGGTGATGACAAGGTCAAAATTTGGCATTTTTAGCAATCAAAGGGATGTTACTCTAAAATAAATGAGCCGACTTGGCCAGTTTTCGAAGGCATCCGAGGTTTCATCCCCAGCCACCTTACATATAAGTTTCAGAACAATCCGATCAAAACTGAAGGGGCTACAGTAATGACAAGGTCAAAAATCAACATTTTCAGCCATCAAAGGGACAGAACTCTATGATAAATGGGCTGACTTGGCCTGTTTTCGAACTCATCCAAGATTTTATCCCCAGCCACCTTACATATAAGTTTCAGAAAGATCCGATCAAAACTGAAGGGGCTATGGTGATGACAAGGTCAAAAATCGGCATTTTCAGCAATCAAAGGGACGTAAATCAATGATAAATGGGCCAACTTGGCCGGTATTCAAACTCATCCTAGGTTTTATCTCCAGTCACCTTACATATAGGTTTCAGAAAGATTCGATCAAAACTGAAGGGGCTACGGTGCTGACAAGGTAAAAAATCGACATTTTCAGCCATCAAAGGGACATAACTATATAGTTAATGGGGCAACTTGGCCGGTTTTCGAACTGATCCGAGGTTTTATCCCCAGCCACCTTACATATAAGTTTCAGAAAGATCCGATCAAAACTGAAGGGGCTACAGTGTGGACAAGGTCAAAAATCAACATTTTCAGCAATCAAAGGGACCTAACTCTATGATAAATAGGCCACCTTTGCCGGTATGCGAACTCATCCGAGGCTTTATCCCCAGCCACCTTGCATATAAGTTTCAGAAAGATCCGATCAAAACTGAAAGGGCTACGGTGATGACAATGTCAAAAATCGGCATTTTCAGCAATCAAAGGGATGTTACTCTGTGATAAATGGACCAACTTGGCTGGTTTTCGAACTCATCCAAGATTTTATCCCCAGCCACTTTACATATAAGTTTCAGAAAGATTCAATCAAAACTGAAAGGGCTACAGTGATGACAAGGTCAAAAATCAGCATTTTAAGCAATCAAAGGGACGTTACTCTACGATAAAAGGGTCGACTTGGTCGGTTTTCGAACTCATCCGAGATTTTATCCACAGCCACCTTAAATATAAGTTTCAGAAAGATCCGATCAAAACTGAAGGGGCTACGGTGATGACAAGGTCAAAAATCGGCATTTTCAGCAATCAAAGGGACGTAACTCTATGATAAATTGGCGGACTTGGCCGGTTTTCGAACTCATCCGAGGTTTTATCCCCAGCCACATTATATATAAGTTTCAGAAAGATCCGATCAAAACTGAAGGGGCTACGGTGATGACAAGGTCGAAAATGGGCATTTTCAGCAATCAAAGGGACGTAACTCTATGATAAATGGGCCGACTTGGCCGGTTTTCGAACTCATCCGAGTTTTTATCCCTAGTCACCTTACATATAAGTTTCAGAAAGATCCGATCAAAACTGAAGGCGCTACGGTGATGACAAGCATTTTCCCATAGTAAGTCTATGGGACCTTGTGGTTGCCATAGGAACCAAAGTTTTAGAGCGATTTCAAAAAAAAGTTTATGTCATCAATGCCCCACCAGAGGCATGCTACAGGTGAGAAATGATTGAGATCAGCCTGCAGGATACAGAGATATAGCTGCTCAAAAGTGTGGACGGACGACGGACGGACGACGGACGACGGACGACGGACGACGGAGGACCCACTATACTATAAGCTCCCCTGGAGCCTTCGGCCCAGGTGAGCTAAAAATCGGCATTTTCAGCAATCAAAGGGACGTAACTCTATGATAAATAGGCGGACTTGGTCGGTTTTCGAACTCATCCGAGGTTTTATCCCCAGCCACATCACATATAAGTTTCAGAAAGATCTGATCAAAACTGAAGGGGCTACGGTGATGACAAGGTCGAAAATGGGCATTTTCAGCAATCAAAGGGACGTAACTCTATGAAAATGGGCCGACTTGGCCGGTTTTCGAACTCATCCGAGATTTTATCCCCAGTCACCTTACATATAAGTTTCAGAAAGATCTGATCAAAACTGAAGGCGCCACGGTGATGACAAGCATTTTCCCATAGTAAGTCTATAGGACCTTGTGGTTGCCATAGGAACCAAAGTTTTAGATTGATTTAAAAAAAAAGTTTATGTCATCAATGCCCCACCAGAGGCATGCTACAGGTGAGAAATGATTGAGATCAGCCTGCAGGATACAGAGATATAGCTGCTCAAAAGTGTGGACGGACGACGGACGACCCACTATACTATAAGCTCCCCTGGAGCCTTCGGCCCAGGTGAGCTAAAAATATTTTACCGATATCGAAGCGGTTGTGAATAGAGGTGGATAGAAAATGAGTGCTTTGCACAGCTCCTGAATTATCCCCAGAAGCTCCGTGTCAAAAACCAACAACAGCGTTCGACTTTTCCCGCCAACGTCTGCTATTTGGTGCCAAAACATAACCATTCATGAGATCGTACGAATAGTCTGATTTTATAATGCAAACAGCTACCGTTAGATGTAGCTAATAGTCTGAGGAGCAATTAAATCATTTTCACATTGATTGTGGATTAAATTTTATGACTGGAGGATAAACGCAAATACCAGACATAACTTGACCATATTTTCACACCTTATCGACACCCACCGCAGGGTGGCAATTATACGACAGGGATTAACAATAGTGTCATACTTGAACCGTAATAAATGCACAGATGGCTGGTCTCTTATTAATTGACAGCGATTTACTTACTGGTTTAGTTTACCGTATTTAAGGACTCAAAAAGACTGGCAGTTGTAGACAATTTTTTTTTTATTTATTTATTTTTTTTGCACTTGTCCCACCCGAGCGTCATAAGGTCAAAGTGCACCTGCCCCGCGTGATTTCGATCTTGTCCCGGACGATGGGGAAATGGATTTGGCAGCCCCTGTCGTCTATTAAATAGAAGTCTGTGTAGTCTAAGCCAGCAAAGCATGTACCGGGCCGACAGCGATATGACGTATCAGCCCGACGTTTGCCACTATTTTGTGCTAGCTGGGGCGTTGGTTCTGAAACTGAATAGCTAGGTGTTGTGTTCCCCGATAAAAAAAACGTTCAGTTACTTATAAAAAAGCTGCAACAAATATTTCTAAATTTTGTGGATGGAAATGAATTTTCCCCCTTTTCCCAACGCTTAATAGACGTACCTATTCTGATTCAATAAGAGTTGTCTCTCTTTGTAACTCTTACAAACGAAGACACAGAATGTCAATAGACATAAACAAGTGGCCAAACAAGCCATGTAAGGGGTAAGTAGAGGGGTTTTCTGACGATAAAAGGCCGATTTCTCACATCTAAATGGCATCTGGCGGTAGAAGATAGGCCCCAACAGATATGGCAAAAATTTGACCCGTCTTATAAAAGAGTATAAGCAAAATCCCACCTTAGAAAAACTGAAAAAGGGGTCCTGTCTTATAGCCGAATCGCCTTATAGCCGAATTTTTACGGTAAGGCATTAAGTATTTTGTGATAATTGAAGGATAGTTTTCCTTATTTTTCCACATAAACCTATGTTGTGGGTATTCATTGGAACCGCCTCACTGCGGCAGTTCTGATGAATACCTACAACATAGATTTTTATGGAGAATTGACAAAAACTATCCTTCAATTATCATAAAACACTTAGCAGCAGATAGGGTAAGCATTTTGTGGTGACTGAAGGATAGTTTTCCTTATTTCTCCATATAAACCTATGTTGTGGGTATTCATTAGAACCACTGCACCGAGGCGGTTCTAATGAGTAGCCACAACATAGGTTTATACTGCTAGGAGAAGTATTTCGACAAAAACCATCCTTCAACTAGAATTTGTTTTTCTACAAAAACACAGATGTCTCCCCCGTTTTTGACCTCTAAGTATGACCTTGACATTGGAGGTATTGAGCTGGGTCTTGTGTGCAACACATCATCTAATGAAGATGAACATTTCTGCAAAGTAACTTTAAAAATGTTCGAAGAGAAATAAAAAAGTTATTGGCCGTTCACAAAAAAGCCCTTTTTTACCTTTGACCTCTAAGTATGGCCTTGACCTTTGAGGTTCAACCAATCCTCTCATGATGGTTAACATTTCTGCCAAGTAATTTCATAATCCATCAAAGAATGAGGAAAGTATAAACTGTCCTTTTTTTTTACCTCTGACCTCTAGGTATGACCTTTACATTGGAGGTATGAACCTTGGTCTGGCACATGACTCATGGTCTAATGACGGTGAACATTTCTGCATGGTAACTTTAAGAAGTCCATCCAGAAATAAAAAAAGTTATTGAATGGACACAAAAAAACAAACTTTTTTTACCTCTGACCTCTTAGTATGACCTTGATCTTGGAGGTACTGACCTGGGTCTAGTGTGCACCACATCGTCTCATGATGGTTAACATTTCTGCCAAATAATTTCACAAGCTATCCAGGAATAAGAAAGTTATTGACTGAACACTAAAAAGGCCCCTTTTTGTCCTTTGACCTCTTAGTACGACCTTGACATTTGAGGTACCAACTTGGGTCATGCACGCAAAACATTGTCTCATGGTGGTTAACATTTCTGCCATGTAATTTCAAAATCCATCTAAATATAAGGAAGTTATTGACAGAACACAAAAAGGCCCCTTTTTTACCTTTAACCTCTATGTATGACCTTGACCTTTCAGGTACCAAACTGTGTCATGCGTGCAACAAACCATCTCATGTTGGTTAACATTTCTGCCAAGCAATTTCAAAATCCATCTAAAAATAAGAAAGTTATTGACCAAACACGAAAAAAGGCCCCTTTTCTGAAATTTGACCTCTATAGATGACCTTGACATTTGTGGTACCAAACTGAATCACGCATGCAACACATCGTCTCATGATAGTTAACATTTTTGCCAAGTAACTTCAAATTCTATCTAAGCAAGTTATTGACAAAACCAGAAAAAAGGTCCCTTTTTTTACCTTTGACCTCTAAGTATGACCTTGACCTTGAGGTACCAACCTGGGTCATGCACCCAACACATTGTCTTATATTGGTTAACATTTCTGCCAGGTGATTTCAAAATCCATCTCAAAATAAGAAAGTTATTCACCAAACACGAAAAAAGGCCCCTTTTTTGAAATTTGACTTCTAAGTATGACCTTGACCTTTGAGGTACCAACCTGGCTCATGCGCACCACACATGGTCTCATGGTTGTTAATATTTCTGCCAAGTGATTTTAAAATCCATCTCAAAATAAGAAAGTTATTGACCAAACACGAAAAAAATGCCCCTTTTTGACCTTTGACCTCTAAGTATGACCTTGACCTTTGAGGTACCCACCTGCCTCATGCGCACCACACATCGTCTCATGGTTGTTAATATTTCTGCCAAGTAATTTTAAAATCCATCTGAAAATAAGGAAGTTATTGAATGGACACGATTTGCCCATGCAGATATACATACCAACAAACTTCAAAGGGAGATAATTCAAAAAGTATAAATGCGAGAGTTATAGTTCTTGCGCACTGCACGTCGTCTAATGCTGATTAATATTTATATGAAGTTTCGTGAAGATAGCTTGAACATTTTTCAAGTTATAGAGCGGACACGAAAGTGTGACAGACGGACAGACAGACAGACTGACAGACAGATGCCCGGGGGAAAAACAATATGTCTCTCCAAAAAAAAAATTTCGGGGGAGACATAATTATCACAAAACATGAACCTTATCTGTTGCCCTTTTAACAATTCCAGGCCTCCTAGTGGCCCACTTTGAAAATATAGGTTTTTATATAGGTTCTTCTTACTCAAAATATAGGTTATTTACAGGTTTATTAATAAAAATACAGGTTAAATAAAAGCACCACAGACACTGCATAATACCCCGCCACTGCTAAGCAATGTAACTTATTTGAAAATATATCAAGGCTAAATAACTAGAAAGGGGATAGCAGAGATATGATCCGCAAGTGTAATGTCTTAATGTGAGTGGATGAAGTTGTTAGAAGATGGAGGCATATGTAAAAATCCATTTTTCAGACATTTGATGGGAAGGCAACTCAATAAGTTGACATTATTAGAAAATTATGGAGGCAAGTATTTACCTTAAATGGCTGTGGAACATGTATCTTTATGTGGTACATGTAAGAATTTCATGTTTTTCGATGTACTGCCTGTCTGACTATATTCTTTCATGAAGACTGATCATGAAGTAATTTCTACGGTCATTGTGCTCTTTCCGCTGATTCAAGAAGGGCAGGCATGAAGTATGTGCACTAAGTACTGGTTAACCACTTAGAAGGGCCTTTATTTTAGGCATCTATTTGGTTAGGCTTTTACTGCACATTCCAAGGGTGAGGTTGAATAGGCTTCAATCAAAAGGATTAACCAATCATAAATTAAGATGTTTGTGGGTGATCTTTTGGCATTCTCACAGGGACAAAATCCACAAATTAATTCTAGCATGGGTAGATGTACTATCTCACCTTTTTCACTATTAGATAGCAGCCCAGATAATCATGTGATCAGAGTAGTAAACTGGCAAGGTCCCAACTTGCACAGGTATGTCCTCTGGGATATTGGTGAAAATCAGATCAATGACCGAGCCTGTGTCACACGTTGGTGAAGTAATCAACTGACGATATCCAAGACATGTCATTTGTTGAGAAAACTGTTTGGCACCAGGAGATTTATTGTTCATGTCTATGTTGAAATCCCCCATTATAACAGTAAACACATTATTCAAATATCTCTGATGGATGTTTCCCAGTGCCTTAATAAGAGTTTTTGTTGCAGTCTTTGGGGGAATGTATATGTTGACAAGCATGATTTTAGTTCCAGTTTTGCTAATCTCAGATAGCATGATTTCAATATTGTCAGTAGTTAGAGATTTGGGATCTGTGTGTAACTTCTCAGATGTGAACAAGGCCATACCATATAGTGTCCGCTGATTGTGATTCACAGGAACTTTAGAATCTTGTCTTTACTGATAAAACCAGTTAAAGAAGTATATTTCAAGGGCAGATAACTCAATTGCTGGGAAAGCCAGAGTCATGTTCCTTTGCCACAGTATGTAACATTTAATCTACTACATATCTATGAAGTTTCAGCAAGATATTGTAAATAATGAAGGAACTACAGTCTAAAATGCATTTTAAATACTTCAAGGGCAGATAACTCAAGAACTGGTACAGCCAGAGTAGCGGTCCTTGGCCACGATATGAACCATTAAGTCCTCTATATATCTGTGAAGTTTCATCGAGATATTCCACATAGTAAGGGAACTAGAGGCCAAAAACTATTTTTCAGATATTTCGAAGGCAGATAACTCAATCGCTGGGAAAGCCAGAGTCATGTTCCTTTGCCACAGTATATAACAATTCATCTACTACATATCTATGAAGTTTCAGCAAGATATTGTAAATGATAAACGAACTAAAGTCTATAATGCATTTTTAAATACGTCAAGGGCAGATAACTCAAGAACTGGAACAGCCAGAGTAGCAGTCCTTGGCCACAATATGAACCGTTTAGTCCTCTATATATCTGAAGTTTCATCCAGATATTCCATATAGTAAGGGAATTAGAGGCCAAAAACCATTTTTCAGATACTGAAAAGGGCAATAACTATAAAAAGGGCTAAAAATTAACGGATTTTGCCCATTAACAATCCCAAACCACTCATCCCCGATACCAATATGTATGCAAAATTTGATCAAAATCCGTAAAAAAATACTCAAGTTATCAATCGGAATTCGGAAACAAAATGCGGATGGACGGACGGACGGACGTTCTCACGAATGGATACTTAAGTGGCTAGGCGTCGGCATATTGACTACTTAAGCGGCGAATTCTCTTAAGCGGCAAGCCACCTAAGAGACAATTTTTGCCACTTAAGTACCAAAACTAGAGCTGTCAGAGGATCTGACTATAGCCCCGCTTCAGCGCTGTCAGAGAAGAAAGTTATTTAAGCTGCAGAGAAAACAGTTATGAACAAGAAATAACTGTTGAAATTTTACATTATCTGGAAAAACTCTAAGAGTTGTGAGCCCTTGTCCCTCATTTCAATGAGCATGATACATTATCAGAATGTTCATGTTTATACTAAATTTCATCTTCCATTTTTCAATGTTCAAAGGGTAATAACTCCTAAAGTAGGCAAATCAGAGTCAGGGTTCCTGCGCTCTGCACATTGTCTCATGGTGCTTTACACTTGTGTGAAGTGTCATGAAAATATCTCAAATGGTTTGTCAGTTATGGAGCCGACACAGTCAAAATTGCCTTTTTAAATGTTCAAAGGGCAATAACTCCTAAAGTAGGCAAACCAGAGTTATGGTTCCTGCACTCTGCACATCATCTCAAGGTGCTTTTCATTTATTTGAAGTTTCATGAAAATATCAGAAACGGTTATGGAGCGGACATAGTTAAAATTGCCTTTTTTTTAATATTCAAAAGCCTATAACTGAAAAAGTAGACAATCCAGAGTTTGGGTTCCTGCGCTCTGCACATGTAATATGGTGCTTTACATTTGTGTGAAGTTTCATAAAATTATCTCAAACGGTTTTTGAGTTATCGAGCAAAGACGGCTAAAATTGATATTTTTCAATATTCAAAGGGAAATAACTCAAAAATTAGGCAATCCAGAGTTATGGTTCCTGCACTCTGCACACCATCTCATGGTGTTTAATGTTTGTGTGAAGTTTCATGAAAATATGTGAATGGGTTTTAAAGTTATGGAGCGGACACGAAAATTGTTAACAGACACAGACAGACACACAGACAGACACACAGAAAATACGAAAACCAGAGTTATGGTTCTTGCGCTCTGCACATTGTCTCATAGTGCTTAACATTTGTGTGAAGTTTCATGAAATTATCTCAAACGGTTTTCGAGTTATGAAGCGGACACTGTTAAAATTGCCATTTTTCAATGTTCAAAGGGCAATAACTCCAAAAATAAGCAATGCAGAGTTATGGTTCCTACGCTCTGCACATCGTCTCATAGTGCTTAACATTTGTGTGAAGTTTCCTAAAAATATCTCAAACGGTTTTCGAGTTATGAAGCGGACACAATTAAAATTGCCATTTTTCAATGTTCAAAGGGCAGTAACTCCAAAAGTAGGCAATCCACAGTTATAATTCCTTCGCTCTGCACATTGTCTTATGGTGTTTAACATTTGTGTGAAGTTTCATGAAAATATGTTAAGCAGATACAAAGTTATGGAGCCAACACAAATTAACGGACTCATGGAATTACGGAATTACGGAAAATGTTCAAAGGGCAATAACTCCAAAAGTAGGCAATCCACAGTTATAATTCCTTCGCTCTGCACATTGTCTTATGGTGTTTAACATTTGTGTGAAGTTTCATGAAAATATGTTAAGCAGATACAAAGTTATGGAGCCAACACAAATTAACGGAATCACGGAATTACGGAATGACAGAACGACATGGCAAATCCAATATAGCCCCACTTTGTGCGCTGCACATTGTCTCATAGTGCTTAACATTTGTGTGAAGTTTCATGAAATTATCTCAAACGGTTTTCGAGTTATGAAGCGGACACTGTTAAAATTGCCATTTTTCAATGTTCAAAGGGCAATAACTCCAAAAATAAGCAATGCAGAGTTATGGTTCCTGCGCTCTGCACATCGTCTCATAGTGCTTAACATTTGTGTGAAGTTTCCTAAAAATATCTCAAACGGTTTTCGAGTTATGAAGCGGACACAATTAAAATTGCCATTTTTCAATGTTCAAAGGGCAATAACTCCAAAAGTAGGCAATCCACAGTTATAATTCCTTCGCTCTGCACATTGTCTTATGGTGTTTAACATTTGTGTGAAGTTTCATGAAAATATGTTAAGCAGATACAAAGTTATGGAGCCAACACAAATTAACGGAATCACGGAATTACGGAATTACGGAAAATGTTCAAAGGGCAATAACTCCAAAAGTAGGCAATCCACAGTTATAATTCCTTCGCTCTGCACATTGTCTTATGGTGTTTAACATTTGTGTGAAGTTTCATGAAAATATGTTAAGCAGATACAAAGTTATGGAGCCAACACAAATTAACGGAATCACGGAATTACAGAATGACAGAAGGACATGGCAAATCCAATATAGCCCCACTTTGTGCGCTGCACATTGTCTCATAGTGCTTAACATTTGTGTGAAGTTTCATGAAATTATCTCAAACGGTTTTCGAGGAATGAAGCGGACACTGTTAAAATTGCCATTTTTCAATGTTCAAAGGGCAATAACTCCAAAAATAAGCAATGCAGAGTTATGGTTCCTGCGCTCTGCACATCGTCTCTTAGTGCTTAACATTTGTGTGAAGTTTCCTAAAAATATCTCAAACGGTTTTCGAGTTGTGAAGCGGACACAATTAAAATTGCCATTTTTCAATGTTCAAAGAGCAATAACTCCAAAAGTAGGCAATCCACAGTTATAATTCCTTCGCTCTGCACATTGTCTTATGGTGTTTAACATTTGTGTGAAGTTTCATGAAAATATGTTAAGCAGATACAAAGTTATGGAGCCAACACAAATTAACGGAATCACGGAATTACGGAAAATGTTCAAAGGGCAATAACTCCAAAAGTAGGCAATCCACAGTTATAATTCCTTCGCTCTGCACATTGTCTTATGGTGTTTAACATTTGTGTGAAGTTTCATGAAAATATGTTAAGCAGATACAAAGTTATGGAGCCAACACAAATTAACGGAATCACGGAATTACGGAATGACAGAAGGACATGGCAAATCCAATATAGCCCCACTTTTTCAAAGCGGGGCTATAATAATGGAATAAAGTCCATTTGGACTCACGAATATATACTTAAAGTGTCAAACTGTCCAAATTTTTTGCCCCCAAAATGTTGTTTCCTTGGTGCGGACAGACATACGGACAGACGGACACCGGAGGGTATAACATAATACCCCGCCACTATCGTGTGGCGGGGTATAAAAAAAAAGAGTCTTCTAAACTTACATAAAGATTTAAAACTGAAGAAAAAATATTTGATGAATTTTTGTGCCACAATTACTCATATAAAGTTGATCCGAATTTTACAAAGTCCGAGTGAGCGAAGCGAGTGAGGAAAAAAATGACAATTTCTTGACAGTTTTCATCCTTTTTTATGGGACTAAAAAGTAAAAAATAGTAGTGCATTTTGAAGAAAAGTTAGGATTGAGTCGCAAGAAGGTTCAAAAAGTGAAAAATATAGGTTTTTTCATGAAAATACAGGCTTTTTAAGGTTTTATGAACAAAATAAAGGTTTTATAGGTTTGGCACAAAATTGTAGGTTATTATAGGTTTTATAGGTTTTGCTAGGAGGCCTTCAATTCTGAATCTACATGTTGCACCAATGTCTCTTGTATAGTTTCAGCTCAATCCACCTATTTGTTTGGGAAGAAATTTAGTTTGTTTGTATTGGAGTTTAATGGCCCAGTAAACACTATTTAGGTCATTTTTGAGCCGGTCAGTTTACCTATGCACACTTTTCCTGGGTAGGTTTATATGTAAGTGATTAACCAGTACAGTGAATATTCTTTCGCCAGAAACTGACAACTGCCCTTCTTGAATAAGCAGAGGGAATGGCCATAGAAAAGATTTCATGATCAATCTCCATGAACTAATGTTGCCGAACCCGCTTCCTCCTGATCACCAGTCAGACGCGCATCTGAGCTACTGAGGCCGGCTCGGGAGTAGAAGTTGTCTGAATGATTTCAATATGGCAGCCATGGTGGCCATCCAGGATAACAGCTGGGAATGATTTTAGCAATTAGCTCAAATAATCAACATAAAATTTAGGGATTTTTTCTATTCCTTTCTTTCTTTCTTTTTTTTTTTTGGAGGGGGTGTGTGTGGGGGGGGGGGGAAACTTTGGTTTCCATTACGAAAACATGCATATACAAATGAATTGTAATCTTCACCACTAAAAAAAACAACAACATTTTAAGATGAAAAATTGTGATAATTTTCTCATTTCTGCTCAAAATATAGATTGTGGGAACTTGTTAGAACTGCCTCATCAAGGCAGTTCTAACGAGTACCCACACGGCACAATTTATATTTTACAGCAGAAATAAGAAAATGAAGGTTTACCCCTGTAAACCCTAGTTTTACTATATAAAAGTGGGGTTCAAGGGGGTCAAAATTATATAGGCATGTTTTGGTGATGCACCCATTTTAAACCACTTTACCACAAAGAGGTGATTACCGGGTATTATCAGTTCTCACAAGATAAAATTTTATTGAGAAATAAGAAAAATTATCATGAAATAATCCTCGTTATCATGTGAACATGCCTGTATAAGTTTGGCCCTTTTAAACCCCAACTTTTATACAGTAAACCTAGGATTTACAGGGGTATACTATTACATTATTTTTCTTCTTTCTGCTCAAAAACATAGATTATGGGTACTCGTTAAAACCACCTCGCCAAGGCAGTTCTAACTAGTACACACAATCTATAACTTGAGTAGAAATATGAAAATATCACAATATTTTTTTCCGAAAAAAAAAACAACAACATTTTTGGGTAGTAAAATTCGCAATATATTTGACTTGGCGTGTTTTTGTGATATTATTCATAACTATCCAGGGATATTTTAAGGGATAAATTTCCTTATTTTTTGTAAGAAACCTGTATTGTGGGGCCTTATTAGAATTCCCTGAATGAAACTGTTCTAACGAAAACCCACAACATATTATTACGATAACACAACTGAGTGACATATAGAGGGTATTTGATTTTTTCAGTGTAAGATCGAATTTTATTTCATCGAATGAACACCAAAACTGTTATTTTCACGAGTGGCGTAGCCACGAGTGAAAATAGCAGTTTTGGTGTTCATGAGTGAAATAAAATTTGATCTTGCACTGAAAAAATCAAATTTTCTGTTTCTTACATGCTTCAAAAGGTAACATTTAGCGTCTTTAATGGTGTCGCTCAAATTCGGAGAAAATTATCTTTGTTCCTGTTCGTTTCGCGTCAATTTTAGTGGTGTCCATCGTGTTTAGTGGGTATACTATTGGATGTAAACTGAAAGTTTGCACCTGAGAAATGGCCTGGGATGGTATTATTATGAATGATTAATGAAATAATTGAGAGAGTAGTTTTCCAAAGAAGTTGCTGGCAAGTCTAATGTCGCGCGACAAAAGACGTGACGTCAGCGTCATAAATGACGTCAGTAACGTCCCCGTCACACATGAACGGGCTATGCGTCAATTAGAACACATTTCAGTATTGTTCAGTTATCTGACAAAGATAAAATTAAAATTAGAGTTAGATTTGAAGAAAAAAGTAGTCCCAAACAGTGAAAAATAAAAAATCGTATTTTCACTGTTTGAAACAGTGAAAATATCGATTTATATTTCACTGATAAATCTCTATCATTCATTGAAAAGCATGTAAGAAAGTGCATTTGTTCATATCTCCAAAATGGTTCATTTTCTGGTGCAAATTTGTGGCATTGTTTTCTTTATACACAGGCCTCATGCTGACCAAGCTTTTCCAAGCCTGAAAGACCTGATTTTGTAGCCTCAACACTCATCCTGCTGTACATGACAACCATTACCTAAATGCAAACAGTGTAGATCCAGATCAGATGGCTTCTGAAGAAGCCATCTGATCAGGATCTACACTGTTTGTAATGCAGTTTGTGACTCAAATACATTATATCATATAATTTGATTGGTGAATAGGCAGAAATGGGTGTAGCAAAATAATTTTATTCAGAGGATAAGTGTTCAATAGTCATTTTAAACAGAATATAGGAGGAAAAATCAAAATCTAAAAAGAAAAAAATCAAGAAACAATCAAGCCCTAAAAGCCTGAAATCCTGCATATGCCTGAAAAATATGAGGCCTGTGTATATCAAAGATAGGTTGTAGGTTCTCATTAGAACCACCTCATTGAGTACCCTCAACCTATGTCTTCACAGGCTGTAGGTGCTCATTAGAACCACCTCAATGAGGCAGTTCTAATGAGTACCCTCATCATATGCCTTGGAAACAGAAATAAGAAATATAACTTATACACCTGTAAACCCAAGTTTTCTCTGTATAAAGTGGGGTTAAAAAGGGTCTAATTATCTGGACTTCTTAGAAGACATTACGTAAACACGCCTATACAAATACATTGTAAATTTTACCGGCAAAAAAGACAATTTTCAGATGAAAAATTGTAATATTTTTTCTTATTTCTGCTCAAAAACATAGATTGTGGGTACATGTTAGAATCGCCTCGCCTTGTTATGTTTTTGAGCAGAACCTCGGCAAGGCGGTTCTAACGAGTACCCACAATCTATGTTTTTGAGCAGAAATAAGAAAATTTATGAATATCCCTGCAAACCCCAGTTTTTGTATATAAAAGTAGGGTTTAAGGGGGTCAGATTTATACAGGCGTGTTTTCATGATGAATAAGGAGAAGTATCTCAAAATAGCGATCAATTTTCTGGCAGGTCTGACCTATTTACAGCTGGGCTATTCTTAGCACTCAGGGGCATCATTAATTTCGGACAAACAATCTTGTGCCAGTCTGGTGTGAATAGCACAAAATCCTTATAAAACAAGTTTCTAATCTCAATATTTTGTTTAAACAGTATTTTATTTCTTATAACCTTTAACCTGCTGAATATTCAATTAAGCCACACCCATTTCTGACTTTGAACCAATCAGATTTGTTCATGTAGTTTTTTCCAACAAATTCATAAACTGAATGTCAAACAGTGTAGATCCTGATCAGATGGCTTCTTCAGAAGCCATCTGATCTGGATCTACACTGTTTCCAAAGATAAGGGTTGTTGTGAACAGCATGATAAGAGTTAAACAATAATTGCAGAATGAAGATACTCTATATACAATTCAGGATCTGATGGTCATCTAGAAGCTCATATGTGTAATCTCCTGATATTTGGGCCTTATGGTGTCTGATGTGGGCCTGTACTGTTTGATTTGTAGCAAATGCTTTTTTTTGGGGGGTGGGGGGTTTGGTTTTACGGCCCTTTCAAGATTATTTCACTCATATCGAGCCAATCGTTAATCAGAGGTGGACAAAAACTGGAGTCCCAGGAGAAAAACCACCTGACCTTCCGTTGCAGAACTTGGCATCTCACATATGACCCAAGCCAGGCTCGAACCACAGCGGTGGGAGACCTGATGATTAAGAGTCAGGCCCGTAGAAAATGCTTTAGTTACAATGTTTGTCCGAAAAAATATCACATGGTGGCCTGTACTTAAACGGTTTTCCAGTTTTATGATGTAGGCATGATCAACTGCTTTTATTCTCAATTTGCACGCTAATCTGGAACAATAATGGACAGTTCCCTAAGACCTAGGACTCACCACGACTTCATGAGTAACAGGGTCTACAACATCATCACCTTTAGCATCAATACTCATGGTGAGTAACTGGTCAATCGTAGCGTCAACAGCACCATCGTTAGCACGTAAAACAGCCTCAATGACATCATCTTCCATTGTCGGAAACATCTGTTTGAAATCCGCCATAGCCTATTAAACAAGAACCATAATCATTACGATAACACACACATGCGACATAGTGAATTTTTTCACATCTCCAAAATGGCTACTTTTCTGATGAAAATTCGTAATATTTTCCTTATTTATACTTCAAACATAGGTTGTGGATGCTCATTAGAACCGCCTAATTGAGGCGGTTCTAACGTGTACCCGCATCATTGAGGCGGTTCTAATGAGTACCAACAGCCTATGTCTTGGAGCAGAAATTAGAAAATAATGTGTACCCCCATAAACCCAAGTTTTCTCTATAATGGCCCCTTTCCAGGTAGCTGGCTTGCTGCATACATGGCAGATCTTACATCAGATCTCCAGGTTTGTCTATCTTGAGGAACGTTAGCAGAGAGCTTCCATTCTCTGCAATCTCTTTCTGTCAGCTGCTTCCAGGTCATCTTGGGCCTTCCACCTACCTGTCTTGACTGCACTGTTGGAGCGTTTCACATGTCCATACCAGCGGAGCCTTCTCTTTTACAGTCTCAGGTCCAGGTCCTCAATGCCAAGACTCTCAAGTAGCACAAATGACCTGATGGTGACAGTGTCCTGTGGCTTAACATTGCAGATCTGTCTGATCATTGCCCTGTCATTCCGCTGAAGACGTTGGAGGTTTGGCTTTGTCAATGGCCATGTCTCACTTGCATGGAGCATTGCACTCTGCACACAAGAGCTGTACACATGACCGCGTGTTCTGAACAAGAGGTGGTGGGAAGAGAGAACTGGTAGCAACTCCTTGAATTTCTTCCAGGCTGCTTTCACACGTGATATGGTTGAAAGGTCACAATCACCCGCTGCTGAGAGCATTTCACCTAGGTAGCAGAAGCAAGCTACAACCTTCAGCTTTTCGGGTCTGACTTGGTTTAAGGGGGAGTTCATTTCACAGACTTGTTCATGTGATAATTACTTTGTTTGATTTGAAGTTAAGGTCAACACTGTAAAGGTCATTTTGGAGACGTTGCTTCCAATTTTGTGGGACTTTTACCCGATATTTTGTGGGACTTTTACCCGATATTGAGATGAAATGACATCTCAAGACCCCCCCCCACCAGAAAAAACAACAGCTGTCACTATAAATGAGCAATGCCCCCGTGGGAGCCATCACAAAAAATGCGGACTTACAAATGCACAAACAGACAGTGCAAAACCTATATGTCCACGTTTTCAAGTCATTAGGACGTTGATTACGTCACTTTTAGCACCAACGCAACAAAAATAAAGCATGCGACGCCAGATGAGCGTAGCAACTGCGGAAATTATTTGAATGCACATTTCAAACAAACCATTTGAAAAAATAACATTCTAACATTCTAAGATGTTTTTAAGTTAACATGCTGAACACCTCTAAATCAACGCGAAATCGCCCTGGAAAAAGTTCAATCCCTGTGATGATGGCTGTTGCTTTGAAAATGTGTTACAAATTACAGTTTAAAGCATGAAACTAGAAATGCGTCCACAGGACACGGATGCCCCCGCCTGAAAAAATGTCTTTGTTCGTATTCACCCATAGAAAGTTATTGACCGTGTTTAAGTTTTGGACCCTTTTTTCACGTTTGACCTCTAATTATGACCTTGACCTTGGAGGAAAGGACCTTGGTTTTGTGTGAGGCAGATTGTCTCATGATGGCCAACATTTCTGCCAAGTAATTTCAAAATCTATCCAGTGATAAGAAAGTTATTGACTGCGTTTAAGTTTCGGACCATTTTTTTATCTTTGACCTCTAAGTATCCTTGACCTTGGAGGTACGGATCTGGGTTTGCATGTGACACATCGTCTCATGATGGTTAATATTTCTTTAAAGTAATTTCAAAATCCATCCAGAAATAAGTAAGTTATTGACTACATTTAAGTTTCAGACCCTTTTTTTTAGCTTTGACGTCTAAGTATGACCTTGACCTTGGAGGTACGGACCTGGGTTTTGCACATGACACATCGGCTCATGATGGTTAACATTTCTACAAAGTAATTACAAAATCCATCCAGAAACAAGAGGCTCAATGAGCCTAAACCGCTCACCTGAGGAACTTAAGTTTTAACAATTCACAGACTTGACTACTAAATCTGCTAATAGAATCCAGCCCATTGACCCTTACAGGATATAAGTCATCATTATTGCATTGCATTCCAAGTTTGAGACTTCTAGCTTCTATAGTTCCTGAGAAATCTTTGACGAAAATTTAACATTGGTCAAAATGGAGAGAAAGAAGAATGAAAGAACAGATGAACAAATAAGCTGAGAAAGCCCAATGTCTCTTACACAAAATAAGTCATCATTATTCTATTGAATACCAAATTTGATGCTTCTAGCTTTTATAGTTCCTGAGAAATCTTTGATTAAAAATTTAACATTGGTCTATTATCTCTATATGGAGAGAAAGAAGAATGAAGGAACAAATGAACCAGACTAGCTCCAAAACCTAATGCAGCCTTTCCCCTTGCCCAATGGTGCTACACATAAAATTTAAACAAGATTGGTCGACTGCCTTCTGAGATATGCTTCATTGAAAGTGTGGACGACGGATGGACGGACGACAGACAACAGACTCCGGAGCCTTGGTATACTATCAGCTCACTGGAGCCTTTGGCTCAGGTGAGCTAAAAATTCAAGTCGCTATTTCTGTCACAACATTTTCCCTACGTTAAGTCTATGGGCAAATTTTTTTGTCTCTCAAGGTCCCGTAACTCCGAGGTCAATATTCCGATTCCGCCCAAAATCGAACTTAACCGAGATTTTATGCCTGTCCTCGTTACCTGCAAGTTTGAAGCTGATATGAATAAAAATAAAGTTGCTATCGTGGTCACAACGTATTTTTTTATGCTCAAGGGCAGGTAACTCCAAGGCAAATAATCCGATTCGGCCCAAAATCGAACTTAACCGAGATTTTATGTCTGTCCTCGTTACCTGCAAGTTTGAAGCTGATCTGAAAAAAATTCAAGTCGCTATTGTAGTCACAACATTTTCCCTATGTAAAGTCTATGGGCAAATTTTTTGTCGCTCAAGGTCATGTAACTCCGAGGTCAATATTCCGATTCGAACTTAACAGAGATTTTATGCCTGTCCATGTTACCTGCAAGTTTGAAGCTGATCTGAATAAAAATAAATTTGCTATCGTGGTCACAACGTATTTTTTTATGCTCAAGGGCAGGTAACTCCAAGGCAAATAATCCGATTCGGCCCAAAATCTAACTTAACCGAGATTTTATGTCTGTCCTCGTTACCTGCAAGTTTGAAGCTGATCTGAAAAAAATTCAAGTCGCTATCGTAGTCACAACATGTTCCCTATGTTAAGTCTATGGGCAAATTTTTTGTCGCTCAAGGTCACGTAACTCCGAGGTCAATATTCCGATTCGGCCCAAAATCGAACTTAACCAGGATTTTATGCCTGTCCTCGTTACCTGCAAGTTTGAAGCTGATCTGAATAAAAATAAAGTTGCTATCGTGGTCACAACGTATTTTTTCATGCTCAAGGGCAGGTAACTCCAAGGCAAATAATCCGATTCGGCCCAAAATCGAACTTAACCGTGATTTTATGTCTGTCCTCGTTACCTGCAAGTTTGAAACTGATCTGAAAAAAATTCAAGTCGCTATCGTAGTCACAACATTTTCCCTATGTTAAGTCTATGGGCAAATTTTTTGTCGCTCAAGGTCACGTAACTCCGAGGTCAATATTCCGATTCTGCCCAAAATCGAACTTAACCGAGATTTTATGCCTGTCCTTATTATCTGCAAGAATGAAGTCTATCAGAAAAAAATTGACGGAGCTAGAGTGATGACAAGCTTTTTCCTATGTTAAGTCTATGGGAGCTATATGTTGCCATGGTAACCAGAGTTCCACTCAGATCTGCATGAAAACCTTATGCAGTCTTTCCACTTGCCCAATAATGTTACACATGAGATTTGATCAAAGTCGGCCAAGTAGTCTTCAAGATATACATTTTTGAAATTCACATTAACCCTTATGCAACAATGCACAAGGGCAGGTAACTCCTAAGTGTATGATCCGATTCTGCCAATTATCGAACTTGACCGAGATTTCATGGCTGTGCTGGTTATCTGTAAGAATGAAGCCAATCCGAACAAAATTGAAGCAGCTACAGTGATGACAACATTTTCCCCATGTTAAGTCGATAGGCAATTTTTCGGGCGCTCAAGGGGACGTAACTCTTGAGTGAATTATCTGATTCGGCCCAAAATCGAACTTGACCGAGATTTTATGCCTGTACTGGTTATCTGCAAGAATGAAGTCGATCAGAAAAAAAATGACGGAGCTAGAGTGATGACAAGCTTTTTCCTATGTGAAGTCTATGGGAGCTAGATGTTGCCATGGCAACCAGAGTTCCAGTCAGATCTGCCTGAAAACCTAATGAAGCCTTTCCACTTGCCCAATAATGCGACAAAAGAAATTTGATCAAAGTTGGCCAAGTATTCTTTAAGATATACATTTTTGAAATTCTCATTAACCCTAATGCAAAAACACACAAGGGCAGGTAACTCCTAAATGAATGATCCGATTCTGCCAGTTATCGAACTTGACCGAGATTTCATGGCTGTGCTGGTTATCTGCAAGAATAAAGCCAATCTGAAAATAATTGAAGCAGCTACGGTGATGACAACATTCTCCCCATGTTAAGTCAATAGGCAATTTTTTCAACGCTCAAGGGCACGTAACTCCTGAGTGAATAATCCGATTCAGCCCAAAATTGAACTTGATCGAGATTTCATGCCTGTCCTCGTTATCTGCAAGAATGAAGTCGATCAGAAAAAAATTGACGGAGCTAGAGTGATGACAAGCTTTTTCCTATGTTAAGCCTATGGGAGCTCTTTGTTGCTGTGGCAACCAGAGTTCTCATCCGATCTGCACGAAAACCTAATACAGCCTTTCCCCCTACCTGATGATGGTTCGTATGAAATTTGATCAAGGCCGGCCCACTGGTTCCAGAGATATACTTCGTTGAAATTGTGGACGACGGACGACGGCTCGTGGTATACTAATACCTCACATGAGCCTTCAGCTCAGGTGAGCTAATAATACTGTAAAGCCTTATTCATCCAAAAAATAACAAAAAATACTTTGAAGCATCAGATAATATCAAAATCAGTGGATAAATTAAAAATTATGTTGGGTCAGTAGATGTTGAGGCCAAGCTGGTCCTGTGGACTAACAGACATTTGATCCTAACAAAATCCCCTTGATTTACATGTAATCCTACCTGGAAGAAGTCCAGCTGTCTGGTAGAACGACTTGACCTTGACCTTGGTGCATGTTCAGGTGTTCTCGCAGGCACACCTTCAGACCTGGAAAAGGAAAAATCAGTTACCTGGGACCTGTTTTTCAAAACTAATAATGCCATTAGTTAACATTTTGTTAAAATTTTGATCATGTACATGTAATTTGGTAGATATACTAATATTTTTGCAGAAAAAAACTATAGCAGCTTTTGCTATTGCAAAATCTGCTCATTCGTTTTCAGAATAAAATATCACTGTATTAGACATTGTACTTACTAGAACATTTAACCCTTGTCCTGCTGAATATTTATATATGTCACACCCACTACCGATTATCAACCAATCAGATTACTTGATGCAAATAATTGCAACAAATTCCCAATCTGAATGGCAAACAATGTAGATCCTGATAAGATGGCTTCGTCAGAAGCCATCTGATCTGGATCTACATTGTTTCAAAGATAAGGCTTATCCGGGATTAGCAGGACAAGGGTTAACAAATTGAATCTTAACTAGAAATGTTTTCAGAGGAAAACAATGTCCCACCCACCATAAATATATCTTAAACACCCATTTGACTTTAATAACTAGGTTAAGGTCACCAAAATGTAAGCTGCAAACAAGCCATTTTTGGCAAAAAACTGACAGTTTTCTGGAAACTGTGACCTTTAAAAAAATCACACAAAAAATCTGTCATTAACAAAAAACTGCAAGCACTGCATGATGCCCCACCACTACAATTACATCAAGCAAGTGCCATATTACAGTGAAAAAGGAATTTAAAGTAAGTTCACAGGAATACATGGCTGAGATGACTACATGTACATGTATTTTCAATGGCTCCAAAAGAAAGTAAACCAGAATTAAAATTCTCATTTTCATTTTTTGGGGGCCTGTACCCTTTACAATAAAGTTAAGGTCTTCCGAATCTAATCATACCTTTTCAAATGCAATGATATTTTGTACCAAGTTAGACCACATTCATTGATCTGTTCATGAGATTGGGTGCAGACAAAGCCATCTTTGCCCTAAAATTGACAGATTTTGGGGGCCTGTCACCTCAGCAACCCAGGTTTAAATCCCACCATAGGAAGTTTTTTTTTCAGCAACATGTACATGTATATGCTTCACTCATGTCACATGACTAAAGGAAAACATCTTATGAAAAATAGTAAGAAAAGGTCATTCAGGAAAGGTCACAATCTCAAATCACCTATAGAAAGTGCCACGGAGGCACACACAAAAACAGATGAAATATGAACAGGTTCATTACGCAAACACGCCTATACAAATACATTGCCACATTTACCGCCGAAAAAATGAAAATTTAATGATGAAAAATGGTGATATTTTTCTTATTTCT
The DNA here is from genome assembly GCA_963580285.1 of Lucinisca nassula. Taxonomy (NCBI): domain Eukaryota; kingdom Metazoa; phylum Mollusca; class Bivalvia; order Lucinida; family Lucinidae; genus Lucinisca; species Lucinisca nassula. Next base: position 22,470,779 of record OY757022.1, read on the forward strand.
GCTCCAAATATAGATTGTGGACACTCGTTAGAACCGCCTCTATGGCCTCATATAGGCGGTTCTAACGAGTACCCACAATCTATATTTTAGAGCAGAAACTAGAGCTGTCACTAAAGGTGATGAATTCCCCCACAAAAACTGCCTTGATAGTACAACAGCGGAATTTTGCAATTTTTTCACTTGAAATTGACGAATTGTAGTGGAAATCGAACTTGACCTCTATTTTATGATGTTACATTATAAAAATCGGTGAAGCGCTTTTTGAGTTATCGTCTGGAAACCAAGTCAACAGACCGACCGACAGACCGACATGCTCACTCCTATATACACCCAAATTTCATTTGTGGGGGTATAATAAGAAAAATAAGGTATACCCCCGGAAACCCCAGTTTTACTATATAAAAGTGGGGTCCAAGGGGGTCAAAATTATATAGGCGTGTTTTGGTGATGTGCACAAAGCCGAATAACAATTAAATAAGATACTGCAAAAGAACGACCACCTTGGGACTGTCAGTAGTAAAACTACTTGGGGGCTTCAACTCTGGAGTTTATGAAATTTCAACCCTCACCCTCAGTTCCAGTATAGTATCAAACAAAGTAACAATAACAAATTGATCCGCATGGAGGCTTTCAAGCTCAACAGTGAGTCATAATAAAATACATGGTAAAACGTTTATGTATAGATCAATATTATCATGAATGAGGGTTGAGGACTCAACAACTTTCTGACGTCAGAGTTGAAGAAAAGCACCACATCACGAAAACACGTCTATATAATTTCGACCCCCTTCAACCCCACTTTTATATAGTACAAGAATTCCGCCGAAGGCTATGTCATGCCTGTGGGGAGGCAAAGTCACCCAACCATGAAATGTAGGTAGTCAAGGTCAAACATAGATGCTTGCATAAAAGTTTCCATTCTTAAATGCAAGCTTGTACTAAGTATCATTAATGAAGCTCTAACAATTCTTGAGATATGAACTTAACCAATAGGGTGAATGCTAGGGTGGTCGCAACATTTTACAAAGTCAGTGAACCATGAAATGTAGGTCAAGGTCAAATATGGATTCTTGCATGTAAGGTCAAGGTCAAATATGGATGCTTGCATTTAAGTTGCCATCCCCAGATTCAAGTTTGTACCAAATATCATTAATGAAGCTCTCATAGTTCTTGAGAAATAAACTTGACCATTAGGGGAAAACGCTAGGGTGGTCGCAATATTTTACAAAGTCAGTGAACCATGAAATGTAGGTCAAGGTCAAATATGGATGCTTGCATGTAAGTTGTCATCCCCAGACACAAGTTTGTACCAAGTATCATTAATGAAGCTCTTAAAGTTCTTGAGAAATAAACTTGACCATTAGGGTGAACGCTAGGGTGGTCGCAATATTTTACAAAGTCAGTGAACCATGAAATGTAGGTCAAGGTCAAATATGGATGCTTGCATGTAAGTTGTCATCCCCAGACACAAGTTTGTACCAAGTATCATTAATGAAGCTCTTATAGTTCTTGAGAAATAAACTTGACCATTAGGGTGAACGCTAGGGTGGTCGCAATATTTTACAAAGTCAGTGAACCATGAAATATAGGTCAAGGTCAAATATGGATGCTTGCATGTAAGTTGTCATCCCCAGACACAAGTTTGTACCAAGTATCATTAATGAAGCTCTTATAGTTCTTGAGAAATAAACTAGACCATTAGGGTGAACGCTAGAGTGGTCGCAATATTTTACAAAGTCAGTGAACCATGAAATGTACTGTAGGTCAAGATTAAATATGGATGCTTGCATGCAAGTTGCCATCCCTAGACACAAGTTTGTACCAAGTATCATTAATGAAGCTCTTACAGTTCTTGAGAAATAAACTTGACCATTAGGGTGAACGCTAGGGTGGTCGCAAATGTTGACGCCTTGACAAACGGACAGACAAACGAATGGACGGAAAACCGGCCGCCTATATCGCCCTATGCTAATAGCAGGCGCGACAAAAACTGGGGTTTACAGGAGTAAACATTATTTTTCTTATTTCTGCTCTAAAACATGGATTGTGGGTACTTGTTAGAACAGCCTCGATGAGGCGGTTCTAACAAGTACACACAATCTATGTTTTGAGCAGAAATAAGAAAAGTATCGCAACTTTTCATCTTAAAATTCTCCTTTTTTCTCCACTAAAATGTACACTGTACTTGTTTAGGTGTGTTTTGGTAATGAGTTAGATCACGGAATACTGAACCTGCTGGCTTCTTCTTCTTTTCTCCTCGATTTTGTCTCTGCTGAAGCCATGTTAAAGCCTCTGAACTAGTCCCAAGTGAAAGAAAACAGCTCCATGATGAACTGAAACAAACAATGACCACATCGTAATTAACTCTTTTTGTACCAAATGGAATCTTCCACTTTATATATATATAGCAGGAGTCCATTTCAAAATTTAGGGGTGTCAGTTTGTGTTTTCTTCAAATTTTATTGGGAAAACGGCTGAATTTTTCGCAAACCGTGTAGGCCCTGATCAGACGCCGCATTCTGCGGCGTCTGATCTGGGCCTGCACTGTTTGTCAGGTTACCCGTTTTGGGGTTTCTGGTACAAAATGGGTTAACACATTGTATACTAGTGGACTCTTCCATTGCTATATCCATTTAAGGGGTGGCAGGCCTGTTATTTCTTTTTTATTCTATTTTTGACGAAAAATTCTGTTAGCAAATAGTGCAGGCCCTGATCAGACGCCGCAGAATGCAGCGTCTGATCCGGACCTGCACTGTTTGCCAAGGTACCCTTTAGGGATTCGCGCATGCAATGGGTTAGCTCCTGTTCTGCAAAACCATGACAACCCTTTCCTTTTCTTAAGAAGCCTTCTGATTAGATTCTATACTGTTTGTCATTCGATTGCGAAATTGAATGAATACATTATATTAAGAGATCTGATTGGTTGATAGCAGGGATGAAATTGGTCTACTTTTCCAGGGAAGGAAAATCTGTAGATATCAGAAAAAAAACTCCAAATATTAACCCCCTTCAGAAAATGACGTTTCTGTGCATTTCATTCCGATAACACACCCGTGCATAATAGGGCATTATTTGTATCTCCAAAAGGGTCAATTTTCTGAAGAAAATTTGTGACATTATTCTTATTTATACTCAAAGCATAGGTTGTGGGTACTCGTTAGAAACGCCTCAATGAGTTGAGTATCCACAACCTATGTCTAGGAGCAGAAATAAGGAAAACTAGACAAAAGTGCCCAGTGGGGCACGTATACCCCTGGCAAGTGCCATCACCTCAGCTGAAAACTACAAAGGGAAATAACTCTAAAAGGCCTGACCCCTTGGCCCTTATTTTCTTTCCCACAATACAAGTAGTCATACTGATCATGTGTGCAAAATTTCAAGTTTCTATGTGAAGCAGTTCCTGAGATATCATTGACACAAAATAATTGTTTACGGACACACAGACTGACAGACAGACGGAAAAGACAAAAACTATATACGCCCATTGCATACTTCGTATGCTGGGGGTATAATAATGTATACCCCCATAAACCCCAGTTTTCTCTATGTAAAGTGGGGTGTAAGGGGGTGTGTATTTCATGGGCTTATTTTATTAGCGTGATGTCAGATCAAATCCACAACCTTTTTGTCATGAAAAAAATGGCGTCAAAAAAGAGGAAGTCTCCTGATAAGATGAAGAATCACATCTCTGGATAGCATGAAATGGACGTGGCAAAATTAATTTATCTATTCAGCAGGGCATGGATTAAAAACCATTCTAATGCACTTATGTATGTAACGCGACGTCTGATTGGATAACGTCAAAAATTTGCGACAGTATATTCCACGATATACTGTCGAAATCCGACGTCACCACGTAACGTCGTTTTTCATTGGCTGACATTTGGTTTTACGCAGCTCACAACGCCTGCCGCTTTGTGCAAAATAGTACAATTTTAACAAAACAACCGAATAAGTGCATTAGAATGGGGATAACTGTATTGAAAATTGTCATTTGGGGAGGTAAATCGGTGGTTTTACGGTCGCAAATTCCGTTTTACGGCGACGCGTCAGGCATCGCCGTAAAACGAAATTTCCGACCGTAAAACCACCGATTTACCTCCCCAAATGACAATTTTCAATACAGTTATCCCCTAAGTAAGAGCTCATATGAGGACAGTACCTGGCAAAGACCTTTTCAATCCTCTAGACCAGTACAGATCATACATCCACATAGTGTTTGATTTGTTTGAATTAGGGGATAACTGTATCGAAAAATGTCATTTGGGGAGGTAAATCGGAGGTTTTACGGTCGGAAATTTCGTTTTACGGCGACGCGTCAGCGGAGCCGTAAAACGTAATTTGCGACCGTAAAACCGACGATTTACCTCCCCAAATGATAATTTTCAATACAGTTATCCCCATTCTAATGCACTTATTCAGTTAAGTTAAAAACTGTACTGTTTTGCACAAGGCGGCAAGCGCGGTGAGCTGCGTAAAACCAAATGCCAGCCAATGGAAAGCGACATTACGTGGTGACGTCGGATTTCCGACAGTATATCGTGGAATATACTGTCGCAAATTTTTGACGTTATCCAATCAGACGTCGCGTTACATACGCAAGTGCATTAGAATTGAGGTTTAACATCCCCTTCAACACAATTTAAGTCATTTTGGAGATTTTGCTTCCAATTTTGTGTGACTTGTACCTGATTTGTTTGTTTGATTTGAGGTTTGACGTCCCTGTCAACACTGTAAAGGTCATTTTGGAGACGTTGCTTCAAATTTTGTGTGACTTTTACCTGATTAATCAGTTTGATTTGAGGTCTGACGTCTCCGTCAACACTGTTAAGATCATTTTGGAGACGTTGCTTCCAATTTTTTGCGGGACTTTTACCCAACATTGAGATGAAATGACATCTCAAGCCCTACCGCCCAATGAAACCAATAGGATTTATAACATGGACGGTCCGACATTCACACCGCTTTTCCTGGGCAGGCTTAGATCCCCTAAGCTGTTTACCAGTATTTGTGTGCGGGTAGGTTTCAGCTCTGCGTGGAGTGAGTGTTTGAGTTTTACGTCTCACCAACAGCTAAGGTCATACGGAGATGGGACCTCGGTTTAAAGACTCATCCGAAAGTCTGGAGAAGCCCGGGATCGATCATGCGTGCTCTGCGTGGAAGCATCATGCAGTCCATCTATTTCTTCAAGCCCCGACGGGTGGAGGCCTATTTTTACCAGAATGACATCTCAAGCCTTGCTGCCAAAAATGACCTATACAGTGTTTGATGGGGATGTTAAGCCTCAAATAAAACAAAAATAGGTTGTGGGTGCTTGTTAGAACCACCTCATTGAGGCGGTTCTAACAACTACCCACAACCTATGTCTTGCAGCAGAAATACATGTAAGAAAACTCATGAATACCCCCATAAACCCCATTTTTCTCTATATAAACTGGGGTTTAGGGGGTGTTCTTTTCACGGACTTGATATCATTATGATAGGCTATATTTTGATTATGCTCAAAATGGAAGAGCCCACTTAAGAAACTCAGGGGTGAAAATGTTACGTAAATCCTCAAAGACTAGACAAGCCTATGTCCTTCTGAATAAATTAATTTTGTCTGACAAACTCATTGTTGACTAATATTCAATCAAATTACATGTACATGTACTTGACATAGTGTATTCATAGATATTGATCAGATGACTTCTTATTTATATCTAGACCGGCCCCGATAGCTCAGCTGGTAGAGTGTCCGCTCCAGGGAACGGGAGGTCACGGGTTCGATCCCGGGCCGCGACATACCAAAGTCGTTAAAAATGGTTCTAGCTGCTCCTCGTTTGCCACTCAGATTTACAGGGTAGAGCTAGGACTGGTTGACCCAGTGTCAGGATAATGTGACTGGGTGTGGTATCATGTTATTGAGGCAGCACTATAAAAGTGAGCACTGAGCTCCCTGTCGCAACCAGACACCGTCGTGATATGACTGAAAAATTGTTGAAAGCAACCTTATCCCGAATTCACACACACACATTATTTATATCCAGATCTATACTGTTTGCAAAGACAAAAGATACTGAGGGGTTGTGGTGTTCCATCACGAAATCATGCCTATGTAATTGTGACCCCCTTGAACTGCACTTAAATATAGTAAAACTGGGGTCTACAGGAGTATACAGGAAAAACTTTATTTTTCTTATTTCTGCTCAAAATATAGATTTTGGTTACTGCCTTATTTCTGCTCCAAATATATAGATTGTTGGTACTCATGAGAAACACGCCAGTTCTAACGAGTAAACGACTAAGCAAAATCTATTTTTTGAGCAGAAATAAATAGAACAAGAGGACCATGATGGTCCTAAATCGCTCACCTGAGGTAAGAGATTTACATCCTTAATATTAAAGTTTGACAAGATAGATGCTAAAAGTTTTTTGATGCTATTATCTGAACACTCTTCGTAGAGATTGAAGATTGAAGCATATATAATGGCCTCCAGGTGCTGTATAAGGTTTTCAAGAATTTTACCTAGTTTCTGACCTGACCTGATCAATATTCGAACTTACCCAGATATCATCAAGACAAACATTCTGGTAAAGTTTCATGAAGATTGAAGTGAAATTGAAGTCTCTAGAGGGTGAACAAGGTTTTGAAGGAATTTGACCTAGTGACCTAGATTTTGACCTGACATGACCCATATTCAAACCTGATTCAGATATCATCAAGTCAAACATTCTGGTAAAGTTTCATGAAATTTGAAGCAAAACTACTGTCTCTAGAGGGAGAACAAGGATTTCAAGGAATTTGACCTAGTGACCTAGTTTTTACCTGATATGACCCATATTCAAACTTGACACAGATATCATCAAGACAAACATTCTGATAAAGTTTCATGAAGATTGAAGCAAAATTGTGGTCTCTAGAGGATGCACAAGGTAAATGTTGATGACGCACGTCACATGATGAATTATGCACGACGCACTTACGACGGACAAAAGGTGATCACAAAAGCTCAACTTGAGCTTTGCTCAGGTGAGCTAAAAATTGAGGTCTCTAGAGTGTAAACAAGGTTTTTCTATGATTGGACCTACTGACCTACTTTTTGAACCCACATGACCAATATTCGAAACCGACCTAGATATTGTACCTGTAGATATGATCATTTTCAGCAAGTTTGATGGTGATTGGACCTATACTGTGGCCTCTAGAGTGTTAACAAGGTTTTTCTATGATTTGACCCACTGACCTACTTTTTAAACCCACATGACCGATATTCGAACTTGATCTAGATATTGTAGAGATGATCATTCTGAGCGAGTTTGATGATGATTGGACCAAAACTGTGGCCTCTAGAGTGTTAACAAGGTTTTTCTATGATTTGACTTACTGACCTACTTTTTGATCCACATGACCTATATCTGAACTTGACTGAGATATTGTCAGGATGATCATTCTTAGCAAATTTAAGGATGATTGGACCAAAACTGTGGCCTCTAGAGTCTTAACAAGGTTTTCTATGATTTGACCTACTGACCTACTTTTTGAGCTGAAATGACCCATATTCGAACCTGACCAAGATATTGTCAGGATGATCTTTCTGAGCAAATTTGAGGATGATTGGACCAAAACTGTGGCCTCTAGAGTCTTATCAAGGTTTTTCTAAGATTTGACCTGCTGACCTACTTTTTGAGCTGAAATGACCCATATTCGAACCTGACCCAGATATTGCCAGGATGATCATTCTGAGCAAATGTGAGAATGATTGGACCAAAACTGTGGCCTCTAGAGTCTTATCAAGGTTTTTCTATGATTTGACCTGCTGACCTACTTTTTGACCCAACATGACCCATATTCGAACTTGACCGAGATATTGCCAAGATGATCATTCTGAACAAGTTTCAGGATGATTGAACCAAAATTGTGGCCTCTAGAGTCTTAACAAGGTTTTTCTATGATTTGACCTACTGACCTACTTTTTGACCCGACATGACCCTATTCCTACATGACCAAGATATTGACAGGATAATCATTCTGAGCAAGTTTGAGGATGATTGGACCAATACTGTGGCCTCTAGAGTCTTAACAAGGTTTTTCTATGATTTGACCTACTGACCTACTTTTTGCCCCGAAATGACCCATATTCAAACCTGACCGAGATATTGTCAGGATGATCATTTTGAGCAAATTTGAGGATGATTGGACCAAAACTGTGGCCTCTAGTTGACCTACTTTTTGATCCCATATGACCTGTATTCGAACTTGACCAAGATATTGTCAGGATGATCATTCTGAGCAAAATTGAGGATGATTGGACCAAACATAGAGTCTTATCAAGGTTGTTCTATGATTTGACCTGCTGACTTACTTTTTGACCCGACATGACCCATATTTGAACTTGACCGAGATATTGCCAGGGTGATCATTCTGAACAAGTTTCAGGATGATTGGACCAAAATTGTGGCCTCTACAGTCTTAACAAGGTTTTTCTATGATTTGACCTGCGGATCACTTTTTGATCCGACATAACCCATATTCGTACATGACCAAGATATTGACAGAATAATCATTCTGGGCAAGTATGAGGATGATTGGACCAAAACTGTGGCCTCTAGAGCCTTAACAATGTTTTTCTATGATTTGACATACTGACCTACTTTTTGACCCGAAAAGACCCGTATTTGAATATGACTGAGATATTGTCAGGATGATCATTCTGAGCAAATTTGAGGATAATTGGACTAACTGTGGCCTCTAGAGCATTAACAAGGTTTTTCTATGATATGACCTGCTGACCTTCTGTTTGACCCGACATGACCCATATTCGAACTTGACCGAGATATTGTCAGGATGATCATTCTTAGCAAGTTTCAGGATAAATGGACCAAAACTGTGGCCCCTAGAGTGTAAAAAAGGTTTTTCTATGATTTGACCTGCTGACCTACTTTTTGACCCAACATGACCCATATTCGAACTTGACCGAGATATTGTCAAGATGATCATTCTGAGCAAGTTTGAGGATGATTGGACCAAAACTGTGGCCTCTAGAGTCTTAGCAATGTTTTTCTATGATTTGACTTGCTGACCTACTTTTTGACCCGACATGACCCATATTCGAACTTGACCAAGATATTGTCAGGATGATCATTCTGAGCAAGTTTCAGGATGATTGGACAAAACTGTGGCCTCTAGATTCTTAACAAGGTTTTTCTATGATTTGACCTACTGATCTACTTTTTGACCCGACATAACCCATATTTGAACTTGACACAGATATCATTAAGGCAAACATTCTGGTAAAGTTTCATGAAAAACACTGAAGCAAAATTGTGGTCTCTAGAGTCTTAACAAGGTAAATGTTGACGACGCATGTACGACGGACAAAAGGTGATCACAAAAGCTCACCTTGAGCTTTGCTCAGGTGAGCTAAAAATGTCAAAGAAAGTAACCAAAGTCTATATTTTGAGCAGAAATAAGAAAATATCACAATTTTTATTATAAAATTGTCGTTTTTTTGGAGGTAAAACTTTCAATATATTTGTATAGGGGTGTTTTTATAATGAGCAGCTCAATGGCTTGAAGGTCCTACAATGTTAAAGAAAACAGTGCACTAAATTTCTAAGCCAATGGCTTATCCAATTGCACAGCCCACAGCACTATGGGTTTGGTTTTACGGCCCTTTCAAGATTATTTCACATATATCAAGTCGATCATTAAACAGAGGTGGGACAGACGGACAGACAGAGTGATTACTATAGGGCACCCAATATTTAAATCCATCCAGGAATAAGAAAGTTATGGAGGATAAAAAAATTTGTGGACGGACAGACGGTCAGACAGACAGACAGACGGACGGACAGAGTGATTACTATAGGGCACCCACACTTTCAGTGCGGGACATTTCTGCCAAGTAATATTTAAATCCATCCAGGAATAATAACAAAGTTATTAATTGGACACAGGAAAGACCCTTTTTTGACCTTTAACCTCTAAGTATGACCTTGACCTTTGAGGTACGGACCTGAGTCTTACGCACAACACTCCATCACATTATGGTTAACATTTCTGCCAAGTAATATTTAAATCCATCCAGGAATAAGAAAGTTATGGAGGATAAAAAAATTTGTGGACGGACAGATGGACAGACGGATGGACGGACAGAGTGATTACTATAGGGCACCCAATATTTAAATCCATCCAGGAATAAGAAAGTTATGCAGGATAAAAAAATTTGTGGACGGACAGACAGACAGACAGACAGACAGAGTTATTACTATAGGGCACCCACACTTTCAGTGCGGGGCCCTAATTATATTATTTAAGTACATATACTTATATTTTACTACATATTAATAGCAATGGTATATACATGGCAACAGAAAAGATTTAATTATTTAATATCATTATCAATTGTCAGTTTGTTTAGAGTTATTGGTAAGTTAATGAAATCAATAGCTTCAATTTTCGTATTTGATAAGAATTGACGGTATTCTTTAAGCCATTGTATGAGGGGAAACCCTTAAAAGAGGTATCTTGGCAAACAGTGTAGGCCCAGATCAGACGCCGCAGAACGTGATGTCTGCTGATGATCAGGGCCTGCACTATTTTCTGTCAGAATTTTCTGTCAAAAATAGAATAAAAATGAAGGGGGGGGGGGGGGGCTTACACCCCTCATATGACAAATGGACTTGTCCAACATATAGCAATGGAAGAGTCCACTAGTATACAATGGGTTAAAGGCTGTGTTAAAATACTTAAGTACGTATAATTGAAATTATCATTTTTGTTCACTTAATATAAACAAGGTAAAGCTACAAGCAAGATGTCAGTTTTCCCAGAAAGGAGATATCATTGAGTGTGGGTGAAAAATTTCCAAGTTGTAGTGCTTAGGAAAGCAAACTTGAACAATATCAGCGTTCTAATTGCGTTCAATTTTAGAAGCCCAGTTCCCGCACTGTTGCGGATGTCCTAAAAAGCTCTTAATTAAGGTGTCGGAAATAACGTTTAGCTGTATCCATAGTGGGAAGACCTTCAAAACTAAATGCACAGGGAAACATAATCCAGGGTATTGTTAAGATGTTTTGTATCATATTTTTAATTCTTCAATTTCCTTAACCATTACGATAACGGACCCGTGCAACATGGTGCATTTTTACATCTCCAAAATAGCTACTTTTCTGATGAAAATCCTTGATATTTTTGTTATAAATGTCCAAAACATAGGTTGTGGGTGCTCGTTAGAACCGCCTCACAGAGGCAGTTCTAACGAGTACCCACAACCTATGTCTTAGTGCAGAAATAGGAAAAATAATGTTTACCCCCGTAAACCCCTGTTTTCTCTAAATAAAGTGGGGTTTAGGGGGGTCTTTATTTTACGGACTTGTTCACGTGATGCTTACTTAAATGTTAAACTGCTTGCATTTCTCTCAACATTTTCTTCCCAGTATGAACTAGCAGATGAGTTTATAGAACTTATCATATATGGGACTAGTGAAGGATCATGTTTCTGCCCAGAACATAGAATGTGGGTACCCACCAGAACTGCCATCTGCGAGTCGGTTCTTACGAGTACCCGCAAATTTAATTTTGAGCAGAAATAAGAAAAATAATGTGTAACCCTTTAAAGTTTTACAATAAAAAGTGGTGTTGTTTCCTTGTGTGGATGCACAGGCCGATCTCCCTGAGGGATGGAGCGGTTCAAATAATATCATTATTAAGACTTAAAACTTTGCATTTAGACTGTATCAATACAAAACTGCCTTCAAAGTGAACAACAAATATGTTGATAAAATTGGGTTGATGCGCAGGCTGATTATTGTGTCATCAATGTTTCCACATAGTAGGAACAAATTTAACTTCTCCATTCAGTCTGTAGCATTACAGGGCTTTAGATAATTTTTTTTTCAAAAGAGTACAGTACTCGTCCTTTTTTAAAAAAAGGAGTAACGAGAAATTTTTAAAGAGTACTGAAAAATAAACCAAACAAGAGGCCCATGGGCCACAATGCTCACCAGAGCTCAGGGGGCCACTGCCCACTGGCAGCAATGTATTTTAATTAACCATGGAAGCCCTGTGCCCTAGGATGCTACAGATAAAATTTGGACCCAATAAGCCTCGTGGCTTTAGATTCGATGTTGCTTGAATGTGTTGTTGCAGGACAACAGATGACAATTGACAATTTCCCATCTGTGGCAACAAATAGGCCAAAAAGAATATTATTAAAGGAACATTTCTATGGAAGTGTGACAAAATATCTTGAAAGGCATTAATGTCATTTTTCAATTTTCCCCATTATAGGACAATGAAAACTCATAACTTGGCATAGCAAACAAACCAAAGAGCCAATGTTCATAAACCAGAGCTCAGGTGGACACTGCCCAATGGCAGCCATGTATTATAACATGATATGATTTTATTATACCAATTATAAAGTCTCCCAAACAAACCCCATACCCAAATGAGCACCGATGTGGACTGTATCTGAAATATTAGGTGTTTTATAAAGTAGAGAGATCGGGGCATGGACCCATGGAGTTGGTGTCACTAAATGCGTCTTATCAAAAGGAACAAAGAAATACAGTATATGGTTTATCAGTGGGAATACATGTATGTATGGTTCCTGAGATGTAAGGCCTTTTAAGCAATGGAGGGAATCGGGCATGGCAGATCCCAGACTAGAAATGCGTCCATAGGACACGGATGCCCCTGCCCGAAAATATGTCTATGTTCGTATTCATCCATAGAAAATTATTGACAGTGTTTAAGTTTTGGACCCTTTTTATGCCATTTGACCTCCAAGTATGAACTTGGAGGTACGGATCTGAGTTTGCACGTGACACAGTGTCTCATAATGGTTAACATTTCTTCAAAATAATTTCAAAATCCATCCAAAAATAAGTAAGTTTTTGGCTGCGTTTAAGTTTCAGACCCTTTTTTTGACCTTTGACCTCCAAGTATGACCTTGACCTTGGAGTTACGGACCTGGGTTTTGCACGTGACACATCGACCCATGATGGTTAACATTTCTCCAAAGTAATTTCAAAATCCATCCAGAAATAAGAAAGTTATTGACTGTGTTTAAGTATCGGACCCTTTTTTTGACCTTTGACCTCTAAGTATGACCTTGACCTTGGAGCTACGGACCTGGGTTTTGCACGTGACACGTCGTCTCATGATGGTTAACATTTCTGCCGAGTAATTTTAAAATCCATCAAGAAATAAGAAAGTTATTGACTGCGTTTAAGTTTCGGACCCCTTTTTTTTACCTTTGACCTCCAAGTATAACCTTGGCCTTGGAGGTACGGACCTGGGTTTTGCACGTGACACATCGACTCATGATGGTTAACATTTCTCCAAAGTAATTTCAAAATTCATCCAGATATAAGAGAATTATTGACTGCGTTTAAGTTTCGGACCCTTTTTTTGACCTTTGACCTCTAAGTATGACCTTGGAAGTACGGACCTGGGTTTTGCACTTGACACGTCGTCTCCTGATGGTTAACATTTCTGCCTAGTAATTTTAAAATCCATCCAGAAATAAGAAAATTATTGACTGCGTTTAAGTTTCGGACGCACGGACGGACGCACGGACGGACGGACGGACGAACGGACGGACAGGGGCAAAGCTATATGCCCTTTCCACCATTCTTCGATGCGGGGGCATAAAAAGCCCAAGATTGTTGTCAATAAAAAAGTCTTATCATAAGGACCAAGAGTATATACGGTTAAACGGTGGGGATCTGAATGGTTTCTGAGATATGAGGCACTTTTATGAAGTGGCAGGGAGAGAAATGGCCCCTGCGGACCCCCAAAGATGGGGGTGACTGAATGTGTCCAATAACAATGAACAAGAATATATGTGATTATAGGATGGGGATTTGAATGGTTTCTGGGATATATGGCCTATTATGAAGTTGAGTCTTATCATAAGGAACAAGAATAAATATGGTTAAGGAGTGGGGATCTGAACGGTTTCTGAGATATATGGATTTTAATGAAGTAAAGGGGTGGGGCATGGCCTGTGGCACCCCGGGAGGACCTGCATGCTGGTGTCACTGATTGCATCTTATCATAAGGAACAAGAATATATATGGTTTAGGGGTGGGGATCTGAACAGTTTCTGAGATATATGGATTTTAATGAAGTAAAGGGGTGGGGCATGGCCTATGGCACCCCGGGGGGACCTGCATGCTGGTGTCACTGATTGCGTGTTATCATAAGGAACAAGAATATATATGGCTTAGGGGTGGGGCTCTGACCAGTTTCTCAGATATATGGTCTTTTGTGAAGTCAAGGGGTGGAGCATGGCCCGGGCACACACTGGGTGACCCCTAAGTTGGAGTCACTGAATGTGTCTTATCATAAAGAACAGGAATGTATATGGTTTAGGGGTGTGTATCTGTAAGGTTTCTGGAACATTTGGCCTTTTACGAAGAGGAGGGGGTTGGCACATCCTAGGGGACCCCAAATTTGGTGTCATTGAATGCAACTTATCGTAAGGAATGAGAATATATATGGTTTAGGGGTCGGGATCTCAATGGTTTCTGAGATAAATGGCATTTTATGAAGTGAAAGGGTTGGGGCTTGTCCCCGGCACATCCCGGGGGACCCACAGGTTGGTGTCACTTCATGCGTCTTATCATAAGAAACAAGTATATATATGGGTTAGGGGTGGGGATCTGAATGGTTTCTATGATAAATGGCCTTTTATGAAGCGGAGGGGTCAGGGCATATCCCCGGCATATCCCGGGGGACCCCCAGGTTGGTGTCTCTTAATGCATCTTATCATAAGGAAAAAGAATATATATTGTTTAGGGGTGGGGATCTGTATGGTTTCTGAGATATATGGATTTTAATGAAGTAAAGGGGTGGGGCATGGCCCATGGAAGGACCCGCATGCTGGTGTCACTGATTGCGTCTTATCATAAGGAACAAGAATATATATGGTTTAGGGGTAGGGCTCTGAACAGTTTCTCAGATATATGGTCTTTTGTGAAGTCAAGGGGTGAAGCATGGCCGGGAGCACCCTGGGTGACCCCTAGGTTGGTGTCACTGAATGGGTCTTATCATAAGGAACAAGAATATATATGGTTTAGGGCAGGGGATCTGTAAGGGTTCTGGAATATTTGACCTTTTATGAAGTGGATGGGGTTTGGCATGGTCCCAGCACATCTCGGGGGACCCCCAGGTTGGTGTCACTTAATGCATCTTAGCATAAGGAACAAGAATATAATTATATAGTTTAGGGGTAGGGATCTGTATGGTTTCTGAGATATATGGCATTTTATGAAGTGGAGGGGGTGGGGCATGTCCCCGGCACATCCCGGGGGACCCCCAGGTTGGTGTCACTTAATGCATCTTATCATAAGGAACAACAATATATGTATATGGTTTAGGGGTTGGGATCTGTAAGGTTTCTGAGATATTAGGCATTTAATGAAGTGGAGGGGGCGGGGCATGGCCCCGGCACAACCTAGGGGACCCCAAGGTTGACATAAAAGTATATGGCTGAGAGAAGTTTACACAAGGAGCATGTTTATGTAATTTTGTCAAAATATCTGCAATGACTTGGCAGTAAATGCCATTTTTAAGTTTTCCCCATTATAAGTCAATGGAAACTCTAAGTTGCCATAGCAACAAAACTAAAAGGCCAAATTTAATAAAAAACACAAAACCTGTAAAGGCAAATATGGTGAATATTTTCATAAAGTCTCAGCCTTCTAGAGCATATGGTTTCTGAGGAGATGATTTTTTAAGTATTTTTTTTTGTCTATTTTTTGCATTTTGGTTTCCATGGTAACCAATAAAAATGAGCAGAAGGCCTAAAATCATACGGCAGATAGTAGATTACCTATGGAACATTTCTATGAAAGTTTTGTCAAAATATCTGCAGAGGCTTGGCAGTAAATGCCATTTTTCTATTTTCCCCCATTATAAGTCTATGGAAACTCTAAGTTGCCATAGCAACCAAACTAATGAGCCGATTTTCATTAAAAACACAAACTTTCAATCCCCCTGCCCAAGGATGCTACAGATGAAATTTGGGCTGAATCGTCCCAGTGGCTTCAGAGGAGATGTCGTTTGAAAATGTTGACGAAGACGACGCAGACGACACAGACGACGGACAACTGCCTATCCTATAAGCTCCCCCGGAGCCTTCGGCTCTGGTGAGCTAAAAACTTTATTTTGCAGCCTCGACACAATGCTTTTATGGACTGATTTGTGGCCAGGTGTACTGTTTGTTTTCTTATAGATACACATATTCAATATCTGTGTCTATTAGAAAACAAGCAGTATGCCTGGCCACAAATCAGACAAAACAATGCCATATCGAAATCTCTTCTGAGCAGTTTCTTGATGGAGAAATCTAACTTTTGAGGTTCAGTTCTCTTGGCAGATAGCAGGACTTCAATGGCTGATAATTGTGGCCAAAGAGTTTCTAAAAATTAGAATATCAGCTGCACTTTATTGTCCAAGATATGGAATGAAACTCATATTCTTTAAAACTTTTATATTTCCTTTTCAAAACCATATTCTCAATTTCATTATATATTGTCTATGGATATTTATTTTCTTCCACCCTTCGATCGTGGGACCCATCGTGTTTCCTTACAGGCAATGTTATAATCGGAACCAGTTACTGGGTAAAAAATCTGTCACGACCTTTTTCACAAAAAGTGCAGCAAAGACAGACTCCTGATCAGCTGAAAAGAACTTAAGGATTGCAGTACTCCGGCTAGGATTTTAGGGCAGAGGGGCGCTGGGCTGGGTAGGGCACTGGGTAGAGCATGAAAGAAAAATGGGCACCATTTTTTGGTTTATGAAATGCCATCAAAATCGTTATGATCTATTGGCTTTTCACATGTTAGTGAAGCTAATGGTACTGAATTATATAATTATATATTTACATGCATTTCACAAGTAACTGGTGTACTGGGTCGAAGCAATAGCAACGTTTATTATTTAAAAAACTTTTGAACATTTAACTTCTAGGTATCTTTTAATATAAAATTATAATATTTAAATAAAAAATAATTTGTTTGATTCATCAGAAAGCGTGTTATTAAAGCAATACAAAAAATAACCAATGACTGAAAAAAAAGTAATCTGTTCAAGGGAGACTACTCAATAATTATCCATGTCATTTGACGTTTCAGACGTGCGTCTTCACTGGTTGCCAATGATCTGCAAAGACTCTGATCAAAATACGAAGCTATTATTTGCAATATCCCCGTGGCTTGATCAGTCTGTGACAGTATTACAAGTAAACGGTGTGTATACCGAGCTGCGTCGCACACCTTGCAAAGACCCAGATCAACATGTGCAACCCAGGCAACCTTTTTTCTCACCTATCTCTGAGTAGCCCTGCAAAAGGCTCTTGGGGTCAGCGAAGACTGAGCAGTTTGCAATGATGCGCAGGCTACTCCGAGTCTTCACTGGTCGCACGATACTCGAAGACTTAGACCAGCATGCGCAACCACTATGTAAGTCAGAACAACATGCGCAACAACTACGCAAGTCCGTTTGGATAACCCAGCTTGTAAAATCAGCGATTCGCAGACTGATATGCGTCAATACTGTTGAGCAATGACCTGCTCATCCAATCAATACGGCTAATGAAGGCTTGCGCGCATGTGCCGAGACTTCACTGCTTGCTCGTCTTACTGTAGTTCAGATTACTCCGGTTTATGCCCACCTGATTAACGATCGTATCGGGTCTATATGTGATATAATCTTGAAAGGACCGCAACCCCAACCCCAATAAAACTTGATTCCCTTGAAATAATTTATGAATGCATCGTTTTCCCGTGTGAGAATTCCCCGCCTTTTATTACGCACGTCATTTATTTCATGTTCGTTCCAAATACGCTCTCAAAAAATATTAAATGCGTAATGCTAATTTGTTTTTTTTGTACCTGATACACAGCAGATTTTAAAAAAAGGAGTATCCTCCCATTTATTTTCGTAATTTACGTGGTACGCAGCCTTATCTAAAGCCCTGCATGATTACATTAACACACCCGTGCGACATAGTGCATTTGTTCACATCTCCGAATTTGCTATTTTTCTGGTGAAAATCCGCGATATCTTTTAATTTTTTACTGCAAACATAGGTTGTGCTGTTCGTTCGAATCGCCTCGTTGAGGGGGTTCTAAGGAGTACCCACAACCTATGTCTTGGAGCAGAAATAAGAAAAATAATGTATACCCCCATTAACCCCAGTTTTCTCTATATAAAGTGGGATTTAGGGAGTTGTTCATTTTTGGTGTTTTATGGCCCTGTCAACAGCTAAGGTCATGTCTGGTCGGTCTATTACATTTTCACTGTTTCTGGGAAGGCTTAGACCCTCTTAGCAGTTTACTAGTTCTAAGCGACATCTTCCCTTCTCACTTAACAGTAACTGACAACAGGCGATGGGTCAACGGTCCACTAACAACTAAGGTAATATGGAGACCAACAAATCTAAAGTATATTCCCAACTGCAGCCAAAACAGGCATCGATGAAAAGGTTATTAAACATTTTTAAGGTTGGCTGTCCATATTTCTAATTAAGGTCATGCCTGATAATTAATGAGCACTTTACAAGACTTTAAAAGTACATGTAGCCGTACAGCTAATCAACCACATAAGAATGGCTAGTCTTTCAAAGCTGTACGATCTGCTGATTTTTCTCACCACAAACATTACCACTCTCTTGGTAACCGAACTAGAACAGCCGTACAATTAGTCAATATAGCCTATTTTGGCTAACAGTACGGGGCCATACGACTAGCCAATACAGGCTAATCCTACGGGGCCGTACGCTTAGCCAATACAGGCTATTCATACGGGTCCATATGAATAGCCACTGCCTAGTTTTACAGAACAATAAATCATGCAATGCGTTGAATATGCGCTGACCAATTTGTCTTTGTTATTTGCGGAATTCACTGATCGCATGTACCTATTATAGAATACGATCAACGAGTCTTTACTCGTCGCACTGGTGTTATTGTAGTTTTTTTTTGGAAGTGGCTATCGACAGCCGGCTGTCGATAGCGAATTCGCTATTGACAGTCGGCTGTCGATAGCGAATTCGCTATTGACAGCCAGCTAAGATATTGGATATATATACTTATATATAAATGAATATAACCTGATAAAAAAACATGAATGCATAAATAAAAGTGAAATAATTATAGAATATTAAAGTGAACTATTAAACTTTTTTCATACAAATGAAAATTTTTCATCAAAATAATATGAACTATTAAAGTGTTCATTACAATTAAGGCATAAATGGTTGGAACTCTACAAGATGTAACTCCATACTGTGGCTAAAATAAATAAATAAATATTAAATGTTTAATAGATTATTAAGAATCTCAATAAATAGATAAAGGAGTCTAAATAATGTATATGCAATTATTTTTAGCTTGCCTGTATGGAGTACATGGAGAGCTACTGTTGTCACCTTGGTCGTCTGTGTGCACATTTGCATTCCCATCACACTGTGTTTTTCAAATGCTTTATATCTCAACAGTAACTCATCACAGAGCACTCGTGTTTGGAACTTAAGTACCTGGGAGGGTCTTTTGATGACGTCAAAATACATCTAGGCCACTGTGACCTATATTTCATGGATCAGTGATTTTGCCTATTATCTCGAAATCTATTTGATGGAGAAATGTCATACCTGGATTATTGGTTCCATGTGACCCGATAATTGACCATAAAATATATCTAGGTCTGTGTGACCTATATTTCATGGTTCAGTGATTTTGCCTATTATCCTGAATACTTTTTGATGGAGAAGTGTCATACCTGGGTTATCATTTCCATGTGACCCCATGATTGACCTCAAAATACAATGTATATCTAGGTCACTGTGAACTATATTTCATGGTTCAGTGATTTTGCCTACTATCTTGAATGTTATTTGATGTAGAAATGTCCCACCTGAATTATTAGTTCATGTGATCTGATAATTGACCTCAAAATATATCCAGGTCATTGTGACCTATATTTCATGGTTCAGTGATTTTGCCTATTATCTCGAATACTATATGATGAAGAAATGTCATACCTGAATTATTTATTCCATGTGACCCCATGATTGACGTTGAATTATATCTAGGTCAGTGTGACCTATATTTCATGGTTCAGTGATTTGGCCTATTATCTTGAATAGTATTTGATGGAGAAATGTCTCACCTGGATTATGAGTTCTGTGTGATCCGATGATTTACCTCAAAGTATATCTAGGTCATTGTGACCTATATTTCATGGATCAGTGATTTTACTTGTTATCTTAAATACTGTTTTGATGGAGAAATGTTAAACCTGGGATACTACTTCAATGTAACCAGATGACTAACCACAAAATACATGTCGGTCAATGTGTCCTATATTTCATGATTCAGTGAGTCTGCCAAATATTTTGAATACTTTTTTTTTTGGAGAAACTTCAATCCTGAATTTTAAGTTTCATGTGACCAGATGACTGACATAGAAATATATCTAGGTCAGTGTGACCTATTTTCATGGTTCAATGATTTTGCCTTATATTTCAGACACAATTTGGTTCTGAAATGTAAAATCTGGAATAAATGTTCCATGTGACCTGATGATTGACCTCAAAATATATCTAGCTGAGTGTGACCTATATTTAATGGTTCAGTAGTTTTACCTTATATCGGGAAGGTGCGAAACAGGCGAGCTACATGTATGCTGTCATGCGACAGCTCTTGTTACTGTACAAGTTAGCAGATCACTTTTATAATTTTGGATGTTGGATATCGACAGCCGGCTGTCAATAACGATCGCCTTTCTTTTAATTCCAAAATTGCATAGATATACTAGGAGCTGCTAATCTGGAGCAAAGTGTACAGCTGAGTATACGTGCACACTGCACAAACGAAAAGACATTTTCATGTCACACATGAGCCTTATCCCAAGATAGCAGAAGGCACATTAGAGCTCTGGAGAAGGAGTAACGAGATTACTTCTGGCATTAAAATATGTTATGGGTACGTGTTAGAATTGCCTTGTTGAGGTTTTTCCAATAGATACCAGAAATGCCGGGTTAACACCAGTCCTGAGGAAAGTTTATCTAAATATCTAGGTTTTCCTCCTTATCTAGAGCTGTGGTACAGTTCAGTTTCACATCAGGCTTTTGTAACAGTTTACTTAGCATTTAGTCTGAGAGACATTTAGACCTCTAAGCCCACCTTAGCATAAGCCTTACAAGGGAAAACTGATGTCCACACCTGAAGGCCCAGTTGTCTGATTCTCAGTAGGCATGTATCTGTTCTTGAACCATTGACTAGACAAAATGGGTCTAGAGCTCTGAAGGAACGTCAAATGGGCTGGAATCAAATAACATTGTTTTGTTTGCTTGATTTGAAGTTTAACGTCCCCATCAACACTGTAAAGGTCATTTTGGAGACGTTGCTTCCAATTTTGTGGGACTTTTATCAGATATTGAGATGAAATGACACCTCAAGCCCTGCTGCCCGATGAAACCAATAGGGTTTATAAGCATGGACAGGCTGACTCGCACCACATTGCCAGGGCAGGCTTAGATCCTCTAAGAGGTTTACCAGTACTTGTGTGCAGGTCAGTTTCAACTCTGTGGGAAGCATCTATTTCTTCAAGCCCCGAATGGCGGGGGCCAAAATATCATTGTGGATTGTCCTATCTACATCTCCAACAGATCATTATTTACCATTGTTCTGATGATCACAACAACCCCTACCTTTTCAAAACAGTGTAGATCCAGATCAGATGGCTTCTGAATAAGCCAACTGATCAGGATCTAAATGTTTGTTATTCAGTTTGTGAACTGGACAAATACAATATACATTGTGTATTCTGCAATTTATTTAATTAAAAGACAGAAATGGGTGTGGCAAAATTAATTCATTCAGCAGAACAATGGTTAATTATTGTGGACCTTGGTGTTTTACTATGTCAGTTTGTCCTATAAAAGTGTTCGCTTTCCATATGCATGATTGGCCATGATGTGATGCATAGATAACTTGTGAAACAAGAGAGTCCACAGGGCCCTGAATTGTGGGCGCTGAATCGCTCACCTGAGTATCAGTGTCTCTATTACATTCTTGGTCCAAGGGCTATAATTTAAAAAACTTGGTAGGGGTCCACTAGATGAAGCTTCATATCAAATATCAAAGACCTGGGCCTTCTGGTTTCAGACAAGAAGATTTTAAAAGGTTTTCCCTATATAAGCCTATGTAAAACCAGTGGGCTCTGGCATGGGGGGCATTTTTTGGCGCCAGGGCTATAATTTGAACATTCTCAGTAGAGGTCCACCAGATGAAGCTTCACGCCAAACACCAAAGATCTGGGCCTTCTGGTTTCAGTCAACAAGATTTTCAAAAGTTTTTAGCTCACCAGAGCCAAAGGCTCCGGGGGAGCTTATAGGATAGGCAGTTGTCCGTCGTTGTCTGGCGTTAACATTTTCAAACGACATCTCCTCTGAAGCCACTGGGCCGATTGAGTCCAAATTTCATCTGTAGCATCCTTGGGCTGGGGGATTGAAAGTTTGTGTTTTTTTTTTATGAAAATTGGCCCATTAGTTTGGTTGCTATAGCAACTTAGAGCTCCCATAGACTTATAATGGGGAAAATTGAAAAATGGCATTAACTGCCAAGCCTTTGCAGATATTGGAACAAAACTTTCATAGAAATGTTCCTTAAGCAATCTAGTATCTACCATATGATTTTAGGCCTACTGCTCAATTTTACTGGTTGCCATGGAAACCAAAATGCAAAAAATAGAAAAAAAAATACTTAAAAATCATCTCCTCACGAACCATATGCTCTATGAGGCTGAGACTTACTGAAAAAATTCTCCATATTAGCCTCAACGGGTTTTGTGTTTTTTATGGAATTCGGCTTTTTAGATTGGTTGCTATGGCAACTTAAGAGTTTCCATTGACTTTTAATGGGGAAAATTGAAAAATGGCATTAACTACAAAGCCTTTGCAGATATTTTGACAAAACTTTCATAGAAATGTTCCTTTAGTAAACTTCTCTCAGCCATATGCTTTTATGTCAACCTGGGGGTCCAGTAGGTTGTGCCGGGGCCATGCCCCGCCCCCAGTACTTCATAAAATGACTTATATCTCAGAAACCTTACAGATCCCCACCCCTAAACCATATATATTCTTGTTCCTATTGATAAGACGCATTCAGTGACACCAACCTGGAGGTCCTCCGGGATGTGCCGAGGCCATGCCCCACCCCCTCCACTTCATAAAAGGCCCAATATCTCGGAAACCATTCAGATCCCCACCCCTGAACCCTATATACTCTTGTTCCTTATGATAAGACGCATTCAGTGACATCAAACTGGGGGTCCCCCGGGATGCGCCGGGGCCATGTCCTGCCCCTCCATTTCATAAAAGGCCCAATATCTCAGAAACCTTACAGATCCCCACCCCTAAATCATATATATTCTTGCTCCTTATGATAAGACGCATTCATTGACCCCAAATTGGGGGTCTTCCGGGGTGCGCCGGAGCCATGCCCCACCCCTTCACTTCACAAAAGGCCATATATCTCAGAAACTGTTCAGATCCCCACCCCTAAACCATATATGTTCTTGTTCATTATGATGAGACACATTCAGTGACACCAACCTGGGGGTCCCCAGGGATGTGCTGGGGCCATGCCCCACCCCCTCCATTTCATAATATCACAATATCTCGGAAACCTTACAGATCCCCACCCCTGAACCATATATATTCTTGTACCTTATGATAAGACACTTTCATTGACACCAACCTGGGGGTCTCCCTGGGCCTTGCCCCACCCCTGCACTTCACAAAAGGCCTTATATCTCAGAAACTGTTCAGAGCCCCACCCCTAAACCATATATATTCATCTTCCTTATGATAAGGCACATTCATTGACACCAGCTTGTGAGTCCCCGGGGCATGCCCGGGCCTTGCTCCACCGCTTGACTTCATTAAAAGCCACATATCTCAGAAATAGTTCAGATCCCCACCCCTAAACCATATATATTCTTGTTCCTTATGATAAGACTCATTCAGTCACACCAACTTGGGGGTCTATTTGTGCTGAGGCAATGTGCCCCGCCCTTCCACTTCATAAAAGGCCATATATTTCAGAAACCATTCAAATCCCCACCCCATATTCATATAATGTTCTTGTTCCTTATTATTAGCACACCTACTGTAGGGGTGTCCGCAGGGGCCAGTCCTCTCCATTCCACTTCATGAAAGGATATCTTGGAAACCGTTCAGATTCCCACCCCTAAACCATATGTATACTTGGTCCTTATGATGAGATACATTTAGGGACAACAATCTTGGGCTTTCCTGGGAACGACAGGGCATGCTCCAACCCCTCCACTTATATCCCCAGCCATGCAGATCCCCATTGCTAAACCATATATATTCTTGTTCCTTGTGATAAGACACATTTAGTGATACCAACCAGGGCTCCATTGGGTCCATGCCCCACCCCCTCTACTTCATAAAAGGCCTAATGTTTCATATACTGAGTCCACATTGATGCTCATTTGGATATGGGGGTTCATTTGGTAGATTAAAATGATATCATGTTAAAATACATGGCTGCAATTTGGCAGTGCCCACCTGAGCTCTGGTGAGCATAGTGGCCCATGGGCCTCTTGTTTTCCTATATAAGCCTATGTAAAAATACATGTAGTGGGTCCCGGCGCAGGGACATTTGTGGCCCCAAGGCTATTATTTGAACAATTTGGGTAGTGGTCCATTAGATGAAGCTTCATACCAAATATCAAAGACATGGGCCTTCTGGTTTCAGACAAGAAGATTTTTAAAGGTTATCCCTGTATACGCCTGTGTGAAATCAGTGGGCCCCGGCACGAGGCATTTTTGGCCCCAGGACTGTATTTTGAACAATCTTGGTAAGGGTCCACTAGATGAAGCTTCATGCCAAATATTAGCCGGCCTCAGTGGCTCAGTCGGATGCGCGTCTGACTGGTGATCAGGAGGTCGCGGGTTCGACTCCCGCCGGGGTCGGCAACATTCTTTCGTGGAGATTGATCATGAAATCTTTTCTGCGGTCATTCTCTCCCTTCCGCTGATTCAAGAAGGGCAGTTGTCAGTTTCTGGCGAAAGAATGTGCACTGAACTGGTTAACCGCTTACGTATAAGCCTGCCCAGGAAAGTGTTGATAGGTAAACTGACCGGCTCAAAAATGACCTAAATAGTGTTGACTGGGCCGTAAAACTCCAATACAAACAAACAAATCATGCCAAATATCAAAGACCTGGGCCTTCTTGTTTCAGACAAAAAGATTTTTAAAGGTTTTCCCTATATATGCCTATGGGAAACCAGTGGGCCTCCACGCGGGGGCATTTTTGGCCCCAGGACTATAGTTTGAACAATCTTGGACAAGGTCCAATAGATGAAGCTTCATACCACATATCAAAGACCTGGACCTTCTGGTTTCATAGAAGAATATTTTTAAAGACTTTCCCTATATAAGTCTATGTAAAACTGATGGGACCCAGTGGGGGGGGGGGGGCATTTTTGGCCCCAGGGCTATAATTTGAACAATCTTGGTAGAAGTCCACTAGATGAAGCTATATACCAACTATCAAAGACCTGGGCCTTCTTGTTTCAGACAAGAAGATTTTTAAAGGTTTTCCCAATATAAGTCTATATAGAACTGGTTGGACCCAGAACTGAGGCATTTATGGCCCCAGGGCTATAATTTGAACAATCTTAGTAGAGGTCCACTAGATGAAGCTTCATACCAAATATCAAAGACCTGGGCCTTCTTGTTTCAGACGAGAAGGTTTTTAAAGGTTTTCACTATATACGCCAATGTGAAACCAGTGGGCCCTGGCGCAGGCATTTTTGGCCCCAGGACTATATTTTGAAAAATCTTGGTAGAGGTCCATTAGAGGAAGCTTCATACCGAATATCAAAGACCTGGGCCTTCTGGTTTCAGACAAGAAGATTTTAAAAGGTTTCCCTATATAAGACTATGTAAAACTGGTAGGCCCCAGCATGGGGGCATTTATGGCCCTAGGGCTATAATTTGAACAATCTTGGTAGTGGTCCACTAGATGATAAAGACCAAATAACAAAGACCTGGGCCTTCTTGTTTCAGACAAGAAGATTTTTAAAGGTTTCCCTATATACGCCAATGTGAAACCAGTGGGCCCTGGTGCAGGGGCATTTTTTGCCCCAGGACTACATTTTGAACAATCTTGGTAGAGGTCTACTAGATGAAGTTTCATACCAAAAATCAATGACCTGGGCCTTCTGGTTGCAGACAAGAAGATTTTTAAATGTTTTCCCTATATAAGTCTATGTAAAACTGGTAGGCCCCACCGCGGAGGCATTTTTGGCCCCAGGGCTATTATTTGAACAATCTTGGTGGAGGTCCACTAGATGGAGCTTCATACCAAATATCAAAGACCTGGACCATGCGGTTTCAGAGAAGAAGATTTTCAAAGTTTTCAGTAAAAAAAATCTATATTTAGCTTCTGTGACCTAGATGTGCAACGGACAGAAACGATTTGAACAACTTTGAAAGGGGACCACCTAAGGCTCATTCCTGTGAATTTTGTCAAAATAGGATCAGTGATTTAGGAGATGTTGTTTGAAGAAATTGTTTAGGGATGGACGGACGGACGGATGCACAACGGACAAAAAGTGATCCCAAAAAGCTCACCTTGTCACTACGTGACAGGACTGAGAGGTGAGCTAAAAATATACGGTTTTGACTTTTTCTTCACACAAAAGTCTATGCAACCAAATTTGGGCTGGAATCAAATAACATTGTTTTGTTTGCTTGATTTGAAGTTTAACGTCCCCATCAACACTGTAAAGGTCATTTTGGAGACGTTGCTTCCAATTTTGTGGGACTTTTATCAGATATTGAGATGAAATGACACCTCAAGCCCTGCTGCCCGATGAAACCAATAGGGTTTATAAGCATGGACAGGCTGACTCGCACCACATTGCCAGGGCAGGCTTAGATCCTCTAAGAGGTTTACCAGTACTTGTGTGCAGGTCAGTTTCAACTCTGTGGGAAGCATCTATTTCTTCAAGCCCCGAATGGCGGGGGCCAAAATATCATTGTGGATTGTCCTATCTACATCTCCAACAGATCATTATTTACCATTGTTCTGATGATCACAACAACCCCTACCTTTTCAAAACAGTGTAGATCCAGATCAGATGGCTTCTGAATAAGCCAACTGATCAGGATCTAAATGTTTGTTATTCAGTTTGTGAACTGGACAAATACAATATACATTGTGTATTCTGCAATTTATTTAATTAAAAGACAGAAATGGGTGTGGCAAAATTAATTCATTCAGCAGAACAATGGTTAATTATTGTGGACCTTGGTGTTTTACTATGTCAGTTTGTCCTATAAAAGTGTTCGCTTTCCATATGCATGATTGGCCATGATGTGATGCATAGATAACTTGTGAAACAAGAGAGTCCACAGGGCCCTGAATTGTGGGCGCTGAATCGCTCACCTGAGTATCAGTGTCTCTATTACATTCTTGGTCCAAGGGCTATAATTTAAAAAACTTGGTAGGGGTCCACTAGATGAAGCTTCATATCAAATATCAAAGACCTGGGCCTTCTGGTTTCAGACAAGAAGATTTTAAAAGGTTTTCCCTATATAAGCCTATGTAAAACCAGTGGGCTCTGGCATGGGGGGCATTTTTTGGCGCCAGGGCTATAATTTGAACATTCTCAGTAGAGGTCCACCAGATGAAGCTTCACGCCAAACACCAAAGATCTGGGCCTTCTGGTTTCAGTCAACAAGATTTTCAAAAGTTTTTAGCTCACCAGAGCCAAAGGCTCCGGGGGAGCTTATAGGATAGGCAGTTGTCCGTCGTTGTCTGGCGTTAACATTTTCAAACGACATCTCCTCTGAAGCCACTGGGCCGATTGAGTCCAAATTTCATCTGTAGCATCCTTGGGCTGGGGGATTGAAAGTTTGTGTTTTTTTTTTATGAAAATTGGCCCATTAGTTTGGTTGCTATAGCAACTTAGAGCTCCCATAGACTTATAATGGGGAAAATTGAAAAATGGCATTAACTGCCAAGCCTTTGCAGATATTGGAACAAAACTTTCATAGAAATGTTCCTTAAGCAATCTAGTATCTACCATATGATTTTAGGCCTACTGCTCAATTTTACTGGTTGCCATGGAAACCAAAATGCAAAAAATAGAAAAAAAAAATACTTAAAAATCATCTCCTCACGAACCATATGCTCTATGAGGCTGAGACTTACTGAAAAAATTCTCCATATTAGCCTCAACGGGTTTTGTGTTTTTTATGGAATTCGGCTTTTTAGATTGGTTGCTATGGCAACTTAAGAGTTTCCATTGACTTTTAATGGGGAAAATTGAAAAATGGCATTAACTACAAAGCCTTTGCAGATATTTTGACAAAACTTTCATAGAAATGTTCCTTTAGTAAACTTCTCTCAGCCATATGCTTTTATGTCAACCTGGGGGTCCAGTAGGTTGTGCCGGGGCCAGGCCCCGCCCCCAGTACTTCATAAAATGACTTATATCTCAGAAACCTTACAGATCCCCACCCCTAAACCATATATATTCTTGTTCCTATTGATAAGACGCATTCAGTGACACCAACCTGGAGGTCCTCCGGGATGTGCCGAGGCCATGCTCCACCCCCTCCACTTCATAAAAGGCCCAATATCTCGGAAACCATTCAGATCCCCACCCCTGAACCCTATATACTCTTGTTCCTTATGATAAGACGCATTCAGTGACATCAAACTGGGGGTCCCCCGGGATGCGCCGGGGCCATGTCCTGCCCCTCCATTTCATAAAAGGCCCAATATCTCAGAAACCTTACAGATCCCCACCCCTAAACCATATATATTCTTGCTCCTTATGATAAGACGCATTCATTGACCCCAAATTGGGGGTCTTCCGGGGTGCGCCGGAGCCATGCCCCACCCCTTCACTTCACAAAAGGCCATATATCTCAGAAACTGTTCAGATCCCCACCCCTAAACCATATATGTTCTTGTTCATTATGATGAGACACATTCAGTGACACCAACCTGGGGGTCCCCAGGGATGTGCTGGGGCCATGCCCCACCCCCTCCATTTCATAATATCACAATATCTCGGAAACCTTACAGATCCCCACCCCTGAACCATATATATTCTTGTACCTTATGATAAGACACTTTCATTGACACCAACCTGGGGGTCTCCCTGGGCCTTGCCCCACCCCTGCACTTCACAAAAGGCCTTATATCTCAGAAACTGTTCAGAGCCCCACCCCTAAACCATATATATTCATCTTCCTTATGATAAGGCACATTCATTGACACCAGCTTGTGAGTCCCCGGGGCATGCCCGGGCCTTGCTCCACCGCTTGACTTCATTAAAAGCCACATATCTCAGAAATAGTTCAGATCCCCACCCCTAAACCATATATATTCTTGTTCCTTATGATAAGACTCATTCAGTCACACCAACTTGGGGGTCTATTTGTGCTGAGGCAATGTGCCCCGCCCTTCCACTTCATAAAAGGCCATATATTTCAGAAACCATTCAAATCCCCACCCCATATTCATATAATGTTCTTGTTCCTTATTATTAGCACACCTACTGTAGGGGTGTCCGCAGGGGCCAGTCCTCTCCATTCCACTTCATGAAAGGATATCTTGGAAACCGTTCAGATTCCCACCCCTAAACCATATGTATACTTGGTCCTTATGATGAGATACATTTAGGGACAACAATCTTGGGCTTTCCTGGGAACGACAGGGCATGCTCCAACCCCTCCACTTATATCCCCAGCCATGCAGATCCCCATTGCTAAACCATATAATTATATTCTTGTTCCTTGTGATAAGACACATTTAGTGATACCAACCAGGGCTCCATTGGGTCCATGCCCCACCCCCTCTACTTCATAAAAGGCCTAATGTTTCATATACTGAGTCCACATTGATGCTCATTTGGATATGGGGGTTCATTTGGTAGATTAAAATGATATCATGTTAAAATACATGGCTGCAATTTGGCAGTGCCCACCTGAGCTCTGGTGAGCATAGTGGCCCATGGGCCTCTTGTTTTCCTATATAAGCCTATGTAAAAATACATGTAGTGGGTCCAGGCGCAGGGACATTTGTGGCCCCAAGGCTATTATTTGAACAATTTGGGTAGTGGTCCATTAGATGAAGCTTCATACCAAATATCAAAGACATGGGCCTTCTGGTTTCAGACAAGAAGATTTTTAAAGGTTATCCCTGTATACGCCTGTGTGAAATCAGTGGGCCCCGGCACGAGGCATTTTTGGCCCCAGGACTGTATTTTGAACAATCTTGGTAAGGGTCCACTAGATGAAGCTTCATGCCAAATATTAGCCGGCCTCAGTGGCTCAGTCGGATGCGCGTCTGACTGGTGATCAGGAGGTCGCGGGTTCGACTCCTGCCGGGGTCGGCAACATTCTTTCGTGGAGATTGATCATGAAATCTTTTCTGCGGTCATTCTCTCCCTTCCGCTGATTCAAGAAGGGCAGTTGTCAGTTTCTGGCGAAAGAATGTGCACTGAACTGGTTAACCGCTTACGTATAAGCCTGCCCAGGAAAGTGTTGATAGGTAAACTGACCGGCTCAAAAATGACCTAAATAGTGTTGACTGGGCCGTAAAACTCCAATACAAACAAACAAATCATGCCAAATATCAAAGACCTGGGCCTTCTTGTTTCAGACAAAAAGATTTTTAAAGGTTTTCCCTATATATGCCTATGGGAAACCAGTGGGCCTCCACGCGGGGGCATTTTTGGCCCCAGGACTATAGTTTGAACAATCTTGGACAAGGTCCAATAGATGAAGCTTCATACCACATATCAAAGACCTGGACCTTCTGGTTTCATAGAAGAATATTTTTAAAGATTTTCCCTATATAAGTCTATGTAAAACTGATGGGACCCAGTGGGGGGGGGGGGGCATTTTTGGCCCCAGGGCTATAATTTGAACAATCTTGGTAGAAGTCCACTAGATGAAGCTATATACCAACTATCAAAGACCTGGGCCTTCTTGTTTCAGACAAGAAGATTTTTAAAGGTTTTCCCAATATAAGTCTATATAGAACTGGTTGGACCCAGAACTGAGGCATTTATGGCCCCAGGGCTATAATTTGAACAATCTTAGTAGAGGTCCACTAGATGAAGCTTCATACCAAATATCAAAGACCTGGGCCTTCTTGTTTCAGACGAGAAGGTTTTTAAAGGTTTTCACTATATACGCCAATGTGAAACCAGTGGGCCCTGGCGCAGGCATTTTTGGCCCCAGGACTATATTTTGAAAAATCTTGGTAGAGGTCCATTAGAGGAAGCTTCATACCGAATATCAAAGACCTGGGCCTTCTGGTTTCAGACAAGAAGATTTTAAAAGGTTTCCCTATATAAGACTATGTAAAACTGGTAGGCCCCAGCATGGGGGCATTTATGGCCCTAGGGCTATAATTTGAACAATCTTGGTAGTGGTCCACTAGATGATAAAGACCAAATAACAAAGACCTGGGCCTTCTTGTTTCAGACAAGAAGATTTTTAAAGGTTTCCCTATATACGCCAATGTGAAACCAGTGGGCCCTGGTGCAGGGGCATTTTTTGCCCCAGGACTACATTTTGAACAATCTTGGTAGAGGTCTACTAGATGAAGCTTCATACCAAAAATCAATGACCTGGGCCTTCTGGTTGCAGACAAGAAGATTTTTAAATGTTTTCCCTATATAAGTCTATGTAAAACTGGTAGGCCCCACCGCGGAGGCATTTTTGGCCCCAGGGCTATTATTTGAACAATTTTGGTGGAGGTCCACTAGATGGAGCTTCATACCAAATATCAAAGACCTGGACCATGCGGTTTCAGAGAAGAAGATTTTCAAAGTTTTCAGTAAAAAAATCTATATTTAGCTTCTGTGACCTAGATGTGCAACGGACAGAAACGATTTGAACAACTTTGAAAGGGGACCACCTAAGGCTCATTCCTGTGAATTTTGTCAAAATAGGATCAGTGATTTAGGAGATGTTGTTTGAAGAAATTGTTTAGGGATGGACGGACGGACGGATGCACAACGGACAAAAAGTGATCCCAAAAAGCTCACCTTGTCACTACGTGACAGGACTGAGAGGTGAGCTAAAAATATACGGTTTTGACTTTTTCTTCACACAAAAGTCTATGCAACCAAATTTGACCTTGACCCCCCCCCCCCGTGTCCACAATGCCACATACCAAGTTACATGATAATCGGCCCACTGGTTCCAGAGAAGAAGATTTCTGAAAGGTTTTTACCTTATATGAGCATGAAGGCCATATTGGTCATGTGGCCAAATTCATATTGATTATTTGTCATGTCCTTGTTCTTAAAAACTTTCATATGAAATTTCGTTACAAATGGCTTTGTGCCAGTTTGTGGTTTCTGAGAAAAATATGTTTTAATTCTCATATCTGAATGCCTTGAACAAAGGTCAAAGAATGACCATGACCTTGCATACTCATGTAGTTTCATCCTGCATCTACTAATTTTCAGATTGCAGGCTGCAATAGTTTCCAAAAAATAAACGGTATACAAAAGTCTATGCGACCAAATTTGAACTTGGCCTAAAATTGGTCAAGGTCATCCAAGGGTCATAATTTGAACAAAATGATGGACCCAAGTCCCTAATGCTACATACCAAGTTTCAGGCCAATCAGCCCACTGGTTCCGGAGAAGAAGATTTTTGAAGGGTTTTTACCTTATATGGGCATGGCGGCAATCTTGGTCATGTAACCTGGACCCTGCGAACAAACTTTCGTTCCCCATCCCATGGATGCTCCACATGAAATATGACTCCAATCGGCCTTGGGGTTTCAGAGGAGAAGATGTTTGAAAATGTTGACAGACAACAGAAAACAGACGACGGACAGCAAGGTTGAGTGGCAAATTCCACCCCCGGTATTTACCAGTGGCATTTACCGGCCTGGAAAATATGCCCAAAGTGGCAAATATGGCAAATATGAGTTTGGTCTTAAAATATTTTAGAAATCTCGACCAAGTCAGAAATTGAGATATTAAGCAGGTAAAAATAAAATCACAGGTATGCATTTAGCTGTGCCATTGACACTAATATTGATCCTAAGTTTTTGGATAGACAGTAGACAGGCCTCTTAAAGATTGTTCAGATCAGAACAGTCTGATCAGGTCCTTGACTGATTTGTCTGTTTACTTTCTCAACAACATGCTTTAACCTTTATCCTGCTCTTGGCGACAAGCCCTATCTTTGCAAACAGTGTAGATCCAGATCAGATGGCTTCTGAAGGATCTACACTGTTTGACATTCAGTTTATGAATATGTAGAAATTAATTGTAAACTGATTGGTTCAAAGTCAGAAATGGGTGTGGCTTAATTGAATATTCAGCAAGTTTGACACTATCCAAAGTTGCAAGGAGTTTTACATAAATTGTCAATTTGACATTACTTAACAACAAAATTAAGAACATGTTTATTTAGCTCTGCCAGTGACACTTGGTATATTGACCCTTAATCTTTGGATAGACACTAGACAGATAGAATTACTAAAACAACAAGTTTAAGAAAATGTTTATTTAAAGTAGGTAGAGCATAGCCAGAGGCAAAGATGAAAACAAGAAGATGTCATAATTTGTGTACTTTGGCAGGTACGAAACAGGAGATTTTGTTATGTTTTATTTGGGGCCCAAACCAAATAGAAAAAAATAAAATCACTTTTTATTTATTTAATTTTCAAATAAATGACTAAAATCAGTGCTAAATCTAAATCAGCTTAATACTTTTGATTTTCAGATAATTAAGGTGTGTTGTTTAAACTACTTATACAAGTAATTTTTTGGAACATACTTGATGACCATCAATTGAATTTGCCATATTTGCCATAAATGCCGGTAAATGCCAGTGGCATGGAAAATATGATATTTGCCGGCATTTTTGCAACCTTGACGGACAGACAACGGAGCCTTACCATACTATAAGCTCACCTATGAGCCTTCGGCTCAGGTGAGCTAAAAACTCAGGAATTTCTGCCAACAATGGCCTCGGTCACAGGCAAAACAGTAAATGTTTGTTTGCATTAAGAAGATTAATAAGGCTTCACAATATTCTTAATCATAGAAATGATATATATCAGAAGATAGTCACCAAATCATTGGAACAGCTGGTGCAAGTAATATCACTACTTTAGCAGGTTCCATGGTAAAGACCAACTGACAGGATAATCACAGTACCTGAAGCCTAAATAACCTGTCCATAAATGTTTATAAAGTAAAACATACAATAAATTTGCAACAACCCATTTTCATTAAATTTAATTTGCTGGCTGTCAATAGCGAATTCGCTATCGACAGCCGGCTGTCAATAGGGTAACTGGTCAACTCGTACCTAAGTCAACTCGTACCTAAGTCAACTCGTACCTGTTTTTGGTCAACTCGTACCCGTTCTTTGGTCAACTCGTACCCCCTAGTCAACTCGTACCTATTTTGGTCAACTCGTACCCTAGGGGTAGGTGGGGCACTCTATTTTTTTTTCGAACAATAGCTGAAATGGGTCATAACTTGCCCCGAGACATGTCTTGAGTTCACCGGAGGCCAGGGAGAAGTACTTTGGGTCCTTTTATTGTAACATGATTTTCACAGCGCAGGGATATATGCGATGGCGCGCAATCAACCTGCTCTAGTTATATATCATTTTTATTATTGTTATTATTATTATTATTTTATTATTATTATTCACTTTTAACCCATTCAGTATCAGACACCCACAAAGGGGTATCTTGTCAAACACTGTTGGCCAAGATCCTGGCGCGCCATCAACCTGCTCTAGTTATTATTATTATTATTATTATTATTCACTTTTAACCCATTCAGTATCAGACACCCACAAAGGGGTATCTTGTCAAACACTGCAGGCCAAGGTCCTGGCGCGCCATCAACCTGCTCTAGTTATTATTATTATTATAATTAATATTATTATTCACTTTTTACCCTTTCAGTACCAGAAACCCACAAAGGGGTACCTTGTCAAACAGAGACGCGGCATCGTATGATCATTCCTACGCTGTTTGAAAAAGTTTAGCCACTTCCCGAATACATTTTGAAGAAAACACAATCTGATACCCCTAAATTTCGAAATATATAAGATGGAAGATTCCATTTGAGTTGTCAAACACTGCTGGCCCAGATCAGACGCCGCAGAACGCGGCGTCGTCTGATCAGGGCGGACGCTGTTTGAAAAAGTTTAGCCACTTCCCGAATAAATTTTGAAGAAAACACAACCTGACACCCCTAAATTTCGAAATATATAAGATGGAAGATTCCATTTGGGTTAATTTAATTAACACTTTAGTTTAATCTAATCGTCCTTCATTAAAGACTGTTTTTAATTGCTTTAATTTTGCCGGCGAGCGGCTGTTTTTGTTCTGACAAAACTTAATGACACACAGGAGTTTAAGGTCAATTATCTTTTGTGTATTATTTTCTTTTGAATTGCCGATTACTGGATATATAAGAAGTACAGAATCCTTGCAGTATCACTCATCTTTGAAATCTCTTACTGTGAATCAAAGCTTAAAACTTTCATCAAAATGTCTGATTTGTGCATTGCATGTGGTGAGGTAAAATCGACGATTTGTTTTGTATAGAATGTGTATGCTATGATAATGTTTCAGGTCGCTTGAAGATGCCGCCTCTAGCGAGTCCTTATAGGTTGAGGGAACTCGTTAGAACAGCCTCAACGAAGTCGTTCCAGCTAAAGATTACAGCCTATGTTTGAAGTATAAATAAGAAGAACAAAAAAGATTTTCGTAAGAAAAGTTGCCATTTTGGAGATGTGAAAGACGCACTATATTGCACGGATGTGTTATCGTTAAGTAACAGTATTAAGGAATATGCAACATTTATGTTAGCCAACATTTATGTTTTGAGCATATATGAGAACAAATTATAATTGTATAACTATATTTTATTTGCAAATGAGCATGAAACGTAAGTTCTACAATTACACGTATATTTTTCTCATTATTTTCATTTACATATTTACTATGCCAGAATTGGCCCTGCAACGTACTTATACAGATACCGATATGAAGTTCGTCTTATGTTGAGCATGGTGTTATGTACCAATCACATCCCTCTGGAGCATAGATTGTTGGCACACGTTAGAGCTGCCCCACCGGGATAGTTCTAACGAGCACCCATAAATTATGTCTGGCTAAAGGGATATGGGAGTCATACACATGAAAGGCGCCATTTTGGCGCACGTGCGTAATGGCGTCATGCACACACTATGTATCGTCTTCGTCGTCGGGAAAAGGTTCAGGAGTCTGCATAGACCATAAAGTTGACTTGTATATATGTGTACTTAAGCCAAACTTACCCCAAAACAAATTTTATTTTTACTAAGGTACGAGTTGACTTAGGTACGAGTTGACTAAGGTACGAGTTGACCAAACTCTGGTACGAGTTGACTAAGGTACGAGTTGACTTAGGTACGAGTTGACCAGAAACCGTCAATAGCGATCGCTTTTTTTTTTTATCTTATTGTAGATTTTTTCATGTGCCGTTTCATATGTATTTACATGTATATAACAGCATGCACAATGTAACTTCCTTATTCTTCTTTTCAGGTCTGACCCTCTGCGGGCCTCTCAACCTTGAAATACGGCGGGTACGCCGTTTTTTTTTTCTCCTCCATTCATGACGTCTAAGAAACGTCCCATCAACGTCAATGTAACGCCAGGACTTTACACAGACATTGATACGACGTATTCTTATTGGAAATACATTGGCCGGTGAAGATACAAAATCCGGAAATTTTTTTATGAAAAAAATGAAGAAAAAGAAAAGAAAACTGACCGCTACTACCCTACTATAGCTATTTAATATTTATTTAAGAATTAACTAGCAAGGAATAAAAAAGATAAGAAAAAATAGAAAATTATGGGTCCTTTCCTGTAAATTTACGCACCGGTAAATCTGCCCCAACTATTTTATACGATCAGCTTGTACCTGTCGCTGTATGGTTTCTGTGCTTTTAAAACGGGAATGGGTGAAGGTTGCAATAGCACAGTTAGGCAGATCTCTGATATGCAGTATATGTGTATAGTTAAAAATTGGCCCCAAAAGACCCAGGCCGAAACGAATCCGGACCGAGATGACCCGGTGCCCGAACAGACGCAGGACCGAAACATCCCGCGACCTCTTCAAGCCGCGATGGGCCGGGGCTGGCCTGCCTGTGAGGTTTGAAGACAATACTGACAAAATCACCACACGATAGATATATTTAGGTCAAGGTCAAACAATGACACTTTCATAAAAGTTGCCATTCCCCGATGCATGTTTGCCACTATACGTATACTCTTACAATTATTACCATGGGCCGACTTCGCTTGACAGGCTATCGCAGCTATGGCCGCTGTTCTATTAAACTCATTTTTTTTTTTTTTTTTTTTTTTTGGTTTGGGTTTTACGGCCCTTTCAAGATTATTTCACTCATATCGAGCCGATCGTTAATCATAGGTGGGCGAAAACACTTAAACTCATTTACTCCACGTAAAATATTTTTACGTGGAGTTAAACTCATTTACTCCACGTAAAATACTATCCAATCAAAATGAGTTTAACAATTGGCGCAAATATAGTTTCTCCCACGTTGATTGGTCAAATGCTTACATCCGGGTATTTTCGAGCTATAGCTCCGGCCATGCTCTTAGCATGGTCCGACTATTGTCGAGGTTAAAGGTCAAATGACGTCATTAAAGTCGTGGCTATTTCTGTTCGGTTGGAGCCGTTGCTACAATTGCCGCGGCGTTAGCCCCAAGCGAAGTCGCCCATGGTAAACCGGGCTATAAGAAGATAGATACTGGAAAATGAACAGAAACTAGGTATGAAAATGCTGAAAATGTGAATCGTAACCATCAGTTATTGACATCTCCTGGCAATTAATTGACACTCTGTGAGACCTACCAAATTCGGTTGGTTCGACTGTAAAACTAGCCCCCAAATGAAGCTGAAAACAACTTTATTTTCTTAAAATCTTCTTCACTTCGAAAGTTCGACTTGGACCGGAAGTTTCTATTTCGCAATCTCGCGCACTATTCCGAGATTTCGAAACATCACCGTATAGGAACGAATATTTGAGAGCAGATCAATTTCGCATAGCGTCCTTCAGGAACAACGATTTACCGCAAACCTGTATTTAGATTCCTGAATCAGAATCAGAATTGTTACTGGTGACACGTCAAAAGACATTCATACACCAGGACCTGTGATGTGGGAAGTTAGTCCCTAGAACTGTGGAGCGTGATAGCTCAGTGGTTAGTGCACTTGCCTCTGATGCTAGAGGTCCCGGGTTCGATCCCCGGCAGCGGCGATAAAATTTCGGTGTCCGAACACGCTCCATTGGCATCATTTGCAGGGATGAATGTCATTAAGTGCACCGTCCTTCGGATCGGGACGTTAACTGGAGGCCCCCTGTGCAGGGAGAACCATCCCCTGTGCAGGT
This sequence comes from Lucinisca nassula, assembly GCA_963580285.1. Classification (NCBI taxonomy): domain Eukaryota; kingdom Metazoa; phylum Mollusca; class Bivalvia; order Lucinida; family Lucinidae; genus Lucinisca; species Lucinisca nassula. Next base: position 22,509,305 of record OY757022.1, read on the forward strand.
TAAAGATCCCTACCGTAATTACATGATTACTGTGTAGGCTTTCATCCTGCAAAACTGGAGTGTATGTAATATACACCTGCGGTAATGGTCAAATGTGACCGACGCAGTATCAGAAGATAGATAGATAGATAGATAGCTCTAACCAAAGAGGTAAATTTAGCTACACAATCATCAGCACCTTCAGCTGTCGAAATAATCGAATCGGGAAGGGCATTCCAATCTCTAATGGTTCTGGGGAAGAACGACTCTTTTTAAATGTCAGTTCTTGCAGTAAGGGTCTGAAACACCAACGAATGGTGATTCCTACAATGTCTAGCTGGGGGAACAGGGTCATCTGTTGGAATGCTGGCAGCATTCTTTAGACCTTTGTATAATAGGATAAGCCTACTGTCTTTTCTCCTTTTCTTGAGAGACTCCCATTTTAATTTACCAAGTATTCCAGTCATGCTTCCAGTTTCAAAGCAGTAATTGCCTGTTACAAATCTAGCAGCTCTATTCTGAACTTTCTCAATTTCATCGTTAAGGACCACTCCACTGGGGTCCCAGATACAACTACCATATTCCAAGATTGGGCGAACAAGACCTTTATATGCTGCCTCTTTAACATCCTGGGGGCACTGATGAAGATTTCGCCTCAGGAAACCAAGCGTTCTCTTTGCCTTAGTACACATGTTGCTAATATGAGTATTCCATCTCAAGTTGTATGAGATTGTCACTCCAAGGTATTTAATGGAGTCCACATTCTCGAGGACCGTTCCCTCTAAGGTGTAAGAAGCCTAAACTTTATTAGATCTCTTCCTAGTTATCTGCATAATATTGCATTTAACTGGCTGAAATCTCATGCCCCATTTTCGGGCCCAACATTCTAATCTATCTATGTCAGCCTGAAGTTTCACTGAGTCTTCTGTATCTCTAATTTCCCGGTAACAAACACAGTCGTCTGCGAACAGTCTTATTTCTGAGTCAATGTCAGTGGAAATATCATTGATGTACAGGGAGAACAAAAGCGGACCAAGGACGGTCCCCGATGAATCCGGAAAGGGAGAACAAGACAATTCATCGACAAGACAACTCATCGACACGGTTTTTGGAGGCAGTTCAACGACACAATTGAAGACAACTCATCGACACATTTTTATGTAGAACGTGTAATACTGGTAAGCTTTTATATGAATTTTTAAACTCTCTGTCTCTGTCTGTCCGCCCACCCGCCCGCCCGCCCGTCCGTACGCACGTACGTACGTACGTATGTATGTATGTATGTATGTATGTATGTATGTATGTATGTATGTATGTATGTATGTATGTATGTATGTATGTATGTATGTATGTATGTATAAAAGATAAAGATAAAGAAGCTTTATTTAACGTCCCATATTCGAAACAAATTACATAAGCTCTGTAGAGCTTTTATTGCGACAAACAAAGTATCCTCTAACAAATACTTAACTGCCTTCATTTATCTTCCTATGTATGCATGTATGTATGTATGTATGTATGTATGTATGTATATATGTATGTATGTATGTATGTATGTATGTATGTATGTATGTATGTATGTATGTATGTATGTATGTATGTATGTATGTATGTATGTATGTATGTATATGAATGTACGTATGTATGTATGTATGTATGTATGTATGTATGTATGTATGTATGTATGTATGTATGTATGTATGTATGTATGTATGTATGTATGTATGTATGTATGTATGTATGTATGTATAATACTGGTTAGTCTTTATATGCGTTTTTAAACTGTCTGTATATCTATCAATATATTTTCTTTCTTTCATTCATTCTTAGACATTATACATCTTGTTTTTTTTCGTTCATTCTTATACATTATCTTATTCGTTCTTTCTTTATTTATATTTATTTTGAGGGCACGTGCCAGTTTATACGGACATGAGTCGGCCGATGCCGAAGGTATCAGCCGATGTCGTCCGTAAGGACGACATCGGACTCATGTCCGACTATAGGTAACGCGTATACGAGCACATGTTGTTGTTGTTGTCAGCGGCATTGCCTATGAAAAAAGTTGAAGTGATTCAATTTTCTCGCGAGACGCGAGAATTCCGGTGAGGCGCACTGCATGACTGTCCCTTTTTTTTTTATTTATTTTCTGTTGTCGATCTTAAATGCTGTATACTTATATACGTATGTATTACTTTTTGTCGTATCTGACCAAAACAAAAATTAATAAATAAATAAAAACTGTAAATTGGGATTTTCAAAAACTTCACGATGACTGCTTCTCTATTGTTGATCCATGTTGCAGAGACGCTTATTGCATTTTCACAGACAAACTGTCTGACAGTTGGTGCAAAATAAAAACATCAAGTACCGGTCTTCTATTTACCTTCCAGCCGCGTTTCTATTCGGCTATATTCGACAGCAACATCCTAGTTTTCGTTTATTTCCAGTATTTCCATAGTAATTCCGATTCGCTTCGTGTCCTATCAAGCATAATGCCTTGGAATTCTTTTCCTATATTTTACTGCAACACCCTCTCACGAGGATTACCTGCAGGTGTACATTACATGTACTCCAGCCTCCAGGACGGCCCCCGCCCATCGGGGCTTGAAGAAATAGCATGATGCTTCCACGCAGAGCTTAATCCGACCATGAGAACTGGTTAACCCCTTAGAGGAACCAAGCCTGCCCACGCAAAGTTTGTTTGTTTGATTTGAAGTTGAACGTCCCGTCAACACTGTAAAGATCATTTTGGAGACGTTGCTTCCAATTTTGTGGGAATTTTACCCGACATTGAGATGAAATGACATCTCAAGCCCTGCCGCTCAATGAAACCAATAGGGTTTATAAGCATGGACGGGCCGACTCGCACCGCTTTGCCTGGGCAGGCTTAGATTCTCTAAGTGGCTTACCAGTACTCGTGTGCAGGTCGGTTTCAGCTCTGCGTGGAAGCATCGTGCAGCCAATTTATTTCTTCAAGCCCCGATGGGCGGGGGCAGTGCAAGTCGGACCCATCCTATCTATCTATCTACTGATACGGTGTCGGTCACATTTTACCATTACCGCAGGTGTACATTAAACATGAAAGACACTGGTTGCATGTCATTTGTAAACATTGTCAGTTAAAGAAGTGTTTCTGTGACATGCTCTTGTGTACCCATAAGGCAGCTAATTTGATTTGGATCTGTTCATGGACAACCAGATTGAGGCAGATGTTCGTACGATCCTGTAGAGCCCAACACATGGATGGTACATGTAGATGACTTGGTTAACAGATAGGGTTGGCTAATCGGGGCTGAAAGGATGATAGATTATCAGTCCTGTCACTGCGGTCGATAATCGATTAGTAATCGCTAAGGTTTTTGATATTATTTTACGTGTCTGGCTTCTTGTCTAAGACTCTTACCATACGTTGGTCTTTACCATATGTATATTTGAACAGACAGGCCTGAGCAAACAGTGTAGACCCAGATGAGATGCCGCATAATGCAGCGTATCATCAGGGTCTGCACTGTTTAGCCACTCATCCAGCTGTTTTAGGCATAACTTTGGGTAGTAAATTATACCTATCAAGTAACGATTTAAAGCAAGTCAGAAATGATTATCATTTTTGCGGAATTTATCGATCAATTGTCCTTGCAAATGCAGTGTGCTGCCAGGGCTTCCTTGAAAACAGCAGAAAATGGTAAAAAAAGCAGCAGAAGTTGGTGGGGTAGGATTTGTTTACATAGCCACTACATTGGCTGTACAGTGTACAAGCTATAGAAACCAGCTTCAAATTGTTCTGTGGCAAGTCACAATGCAGAGATAACACAAAAGAGAAGGGTTGAACAAATTATTTGTCTAAATCGCGACGGAAGTAAGGGCGAGGATTGTGGCCACGTAAAATCGATTTAAGCCCCCCAGTGGAAATCTTCCACTGACCGTTCCAAGGCGGCTCTTCCGTGGCGATTTATTTATGTTGTTGTTTGTTACTTACTGTGTGTATCACTTGTGTCTTTTAATTTTGGATGGCCATATGGCCATTTTGTGGGAAAGTAACTGTCCATATGGCCTACCTTTGTTTAGGTTTCCATTATGGTCTGGTCGCTTAATGTTTGTATTTCTTTCCCTTTGGTGTCTTTTATGGATGGAGTAAGTTAATTGTATCAATTCCTGATCTTTGTTTTACTTCTACTTTGAAAAGTGTAATTCAGAGTTAATAATATTGTTTTGGAGTGGAAACATTTATCTTTTCATTTGATGATAAGGAATATATCCCCGATGAACTGAATCCATACCAAGGTAAGCAAGTAGAACAATTTGGTAATAATTTGCCTGATGCTGTACAGCACAACAGCTGATTCGTCTACTTTTAATAGATGATGGTCTAATCATGAAAGAAAACTTTGGCAAATGAGTATAATAGATGGCAAATTCGATTGATAGCCTTTCGTACAGCAGACTCATTATTTGGATGAAGAAGAGAGCAGTTAGAGCCTGACTTGGGACCAACGGCGATAGATCAGGACACATCCATGAAAGACACTGGTTGCATGTCTTTTGTAAACATTGTCAGTTAAAGAAGTGCTTCTTTGACATGCTCTTGTGTACCCTTAAGGCAGCTAATTTGATTTGGATCTGTTCATGGACAACCAGATTGAGACAGATGTTCATACGATCCTGTAGAGCCCAGCACATGGATGGTACATGTAGATGACTTGGTTAACAGATAGGGTTGGCTAATCGGAGCTGAAAGGATGATAGATTATCAGTCCTGTCACTGCGGTCGATAATCGATTAGTAATCGCTAAGGTTTTTGTCATTATTTTACCTGTCTGGCTTTCTGTCTAAGCATGACTCTTACCATATGTTGGTCTTTACCATATGTATATTTGAACAGACAGGCCTGAGCAAACAGTGTAGACCCAGATGAGATGCCGCATAATGCAGCATATCATCAGGGTCTGCACTGTTTGCCACTTTACCAGCTGTTTTAGGCATAACTTTGGGTAGTAAATTGTACCTATTAAGTAATCAATTAAAAGCAAGTCAGAAATGATTATCATTTTTGCGGAATTTATCGATGGATTAATTGATTATTCGATTATTCGTGCCAGCCTTTTTAACAGACAAATTTACTGCCCATGGGATCTGAACTCATTCATGTTGCCAGAAAGTATTTGCAATTCAGATAAAGAGAAAAGATGGGAAAATGGGGATAATATTTTTGATTATTTGAAACAGATGTTATGGATACCTGTGAAATGCTAAGTTGTGACCGGTCGAACAAGTACCTACAACATTTCTTTTTAGCTCACCTGTCATGTAGTGACAAGGTGAGCTTTTGTGATCACTTTTCATCCGTCGCCCATGCGTGCGTCTGTAAACAATTCTTCCAACGACATCTCCTACTGAACCACTGATCGGATTTTGACCAAACTTCACAGGAATGATCCTTAGCTGAACCCCTTTGAAAGTTGTTCAAATGGTTCCAGTCCATTGCACATCTAGGTCACAGGAGCCAAAAATAGATATTTTTCACTGAAAACTTGAAAAATCTTCTCTGAAACCACAAGGCCTGGGCCTTTGATATTTGGTATGAATCTTCATCTAGTGAAACTCTACCAAGATTGTTCAAATTATAGCCCTGGGGCCAAAAATGCCCCCGCCCGGGGGCCTTTGGTTTTACAGAGACTTATACAGGGATTTTTTTTTTAAATATTCTTGTCCGAAACTGCAAGGCCCAGGTCTTTGGTATTTTTCGTGAAGCTTCATCTAGTGAACCTCTATCAAGACTGTTCTAATTATAGCCCTAGGGCCAAAAATGTCGCTGCCCCGGAGCCCTTTGGTTTTTCATTTGCATATATACCGGTAGTTAAAATATTTAAAATCTACTTCACTGAAACCACAAGGCCCAGGTCTTTGATATTTGGTATGAAGCTACATCTACTGAACCTCTACCAAGATTGTTCAAATCATAGCCATTGGGCCAAAAATGCCTCCGCCCCGGGGCCCTTCGGTTTAACATTGACTTATATAGGGAAATTTAAAAAAAATCTTCTACTCTGAAACCGCAAGGCCCAGGTCTTTGATATTTGGTGTGAAGCTTCATCCAGTGGACCTCTATCAAAATTGTTCAAATTATAGCCCTAGGAAATAGAAGTCAAGTCAAATGCAGAAGGCCAAGGTCTTGGATAATTGACATGAAGCTTTGTCTTGTGGATTTCTAGCAAGATTGTTCAAATTAAAGCCCTTGGGCCAAAAATGGCCCGCCCCAGGGACTCCATGATTTATATAGACATATATCCAAGTTCGTCAATGCCACAGAGTGGGCCCTGAACTTTAAACTGAAGAAGAAGAAAAACATTTAAAAATCTTCTTGTCTGAAACCAGACTGCTCCAGTCTTTGATATTTGGTATGAAGCTTTACTTTTTAGACCACTACCAAGATAATTGAAATTATAGCCCGGGGCCAGTAATGGCTCTCCCAGGGGCCCACTTGTTACCCTATGGATCGGTCCATCATGGCCCTCTTGTTACTTTAAGAGACAGATAAGACAATTTTAATACTAGTATCTCCAATGAACTGTTTCTCCAATGTGAGTTTTGCCTTAGATTAAGTCTAACCATTTAGTTCTAAAATTAGGTTAGGAATTTATTTTTAGCACTATGTTGTACAGGGATACTCTGTGGGACACAAGACAGGATTTTTAGGTGAGAAAATAAGTTCCGACAGGGAAATATTTCTCAATGGGAACTATTTCTCTGTGAGATATTACATCATTTTTCTTTTTCATAGAAAATCCTGTATTTACTTGGTAAAAATTTAATATACATATTTATTTCACAATTTCTGTGACATGCAATACATATATACATACAATAACAATTCATAGGAACGAAAGCTTACATTGTTGATGGGGACATTAACCCATTGTACGCTATTAGACTCTTCCACTGCCATATATTGGACAAGTCCATTTGTCGTATAAGGGGGTCAGGCCTATTTTTTTCGTTTTTATTAGCTCACTTGTCATGTAATAATGAGTCGAGCTCTTGGGATCACTTTTCGTCCGCCGTGCGTCCATCTTTGCGTAAACAATTTCTTCAAAAGACATCTCCTTAACCAAGGATCGGATTTTGACCAAACTTCATAGGAATGATTCTTAGGCGGTTCCCTTTCAGTTGTTCAAATGGTTCCAGTCTGCACATCAAGATCACGGGAGCCAACAACAGATTGTTTTTTAATGAAAACTTAATCTGAAACCAGGCCTTCGATAGATGGTGTGTAGCTTCAGTCTAGTGGACCTCTGCCATGATTGTTCAAATTATAGTCCTGGGGCCAAAAATGCCCCTGCCTCGGGGCCCATTTGTTTAACATAGTCTTACACAGGGAAAAGCGTTAAAAATCTTCTTGTCTGAAACCAGAAGGCTCATTTGTTTGATCAGAAGCCTCTGTGGTGTAGTGGATACGCTACTCGCCTTGTAAACCAGGGATCGCAGGATCGATCCCAGGCTTCTCCAGACTTTAGGATGAGTCTTTAAACCGAGGTCCTGTCTCCGTATGAACTTCGCTGTTGGTGGGATGTAAAACCCAAACACTCACTCACTCAGGTGTTTGATATTTGGTATGAATCTTTGTCTTGTGGACCTCTATCAAGATTGTTAACATTATAGCTCTGGGGCCCCTTGGTTTTACATTGACTTATGTAGGTAAAATCTAAAAAAATCTTCTCCTCTGAAACCACAAGGCCCAGGTCCTTGAAATTTGGTGTGTAGCTTCATCTTTTGGACCTCTACCAAGATTGTTCAAATTATGGCCATGGGGCCAAAAATGCCCCCGCCACATTGAACTTCATCTGCCAATCGGCCTCCCACTCTGCAAGTTGATCCAGGTCATCTTGTAAAATAAGACAGTCAGACAGAGAATATATACAGGACACATCATCAGCAAACAAACTGACTGATGTCCTGATATTATCAGTCAGATCATTGATGAAAACCAAGAAGACCGGTCCCAAGGACTGAACCTTGGGGGACTCCAGATAAAACAGGGACTGATCAGATGCTTGGCCATCAAGTACAACTTGTTGTGAGCACCCAGAGAGTCATGAGCTTAATCACCTATGTGTGGATTCACTTATCCCATAGTAGTCACTTTATATAATAACCCTCTGTGAGGTACCTTCAACCTTGTCAAAGGCCTTGGCGAAGTCCATGATGATCAAGTCAGTCAACTTAGTCAAGTGGCCACGATTTATGGCCCCAACCAGATTCCCCACAATGTCATGGTAAAATTGAACTACCGTATTCGACCTATTTACCGCACATGATCCTATAAGCGCACACACAAGCTTTTTCTGGAAAAAAATACACAAGCGCTCACTTTACAGTAACCTCCCAACAAATTCATATTGAGTTTTGCTGCATCTTTGACCAGGGGAAATCATATGTATATGTGGTGAACCACTATGCTGAAATTCAACTCTATAAAATAATCATATCGGAAGTTTTTTTTTTTCGTTTTGAGTCTGCGCTTATTAGGTAGGTTTTTCACCACAATATTTTCATACAATTTTGAAAAAACTAAGCGCACGGTGCGGTAAATAGGTCGAATATGGTAGTTGCATTTCGCAATACCTTTGACTTCGGAAACCATGTTGACTTGTGAAGGATTGTCTATGGACGTGTCACCACTAAACATTTCTGATTCTGACAGTCAGCAAGAATGCCCAGAAATGCTATACAGTCAGCAAGACTGCCCTCAAGTAAAGCTATACAGAACCAAAAACGCTGTCTGTTTCAACAAGGGGCGTTAAGATAACGCTTATCTGTATATTGGTAAAATGGTTTGTTGTCACCATTTATTCACTTCCCCTCTAGTGTTCGGACTTCAGGTGGGTTAAAACACTATCATCTTTGCTTTTAAACATTAACTGACTGGTAATGCTCATGTCCGTATCTAGGCTGTGCCTAAGTTCATATTATAAAACATGGACAAACAATCAATTATATCATTACTCAAACTAGTTTGTTAATCGGCGTGTGCCATAAAGTTACAAACATAACGATTATCATATTACTCAAAATTTGATCCTACATGTTTATTTGTTCGTTTACTCTAATGCTCGTTGGTTAAAAATAATATTTTTTTAAAGAAAATTAATGAACTTAATTGTGGTTAAATTTCTCCGTTTTATTTATGGATGATCACTTCCAAGTATGTACTGTAATCCATATTAAAAGACATGTATTTTCAATGTATTCCAGGGATCGACCTGGCGCAGTAACGACGCATGACGAAGCAAAAGCTACTTATCCACAATTACCCTTAATTACCTATGATTGCCAATTACCTCCAAACAAATGTGTCGGTGAATTGTCTTCAAAAAGTGTCGATGAGTTGTCTTCAATTGTGTCGATGAATTTTCTCCAAAAACCGTGTCGATGAGTTGTCTTGTCGATGAATTGTCTCGATTCCTCCGGAAAGCTTCAGCGGAAACAAGACAGTTCCCCGCAACTTTTTATTTATCTATCTATTTGTTTGTTTGATTTGAGGTATAAACGTCCCCGTCAACACTGTAAAAGTCACTCTGGAGACGTTGCTTACAATGTTGTGGGACTTTTACCCGACATTGAGATGAAATGACATCTCAAGCCCTGCTGTCCAATGAAACCAATAGGGTTTATAAGCATAGACGGTCTGATTCGCACCGCTTTCCTGGGCAGGCTTATGGCCATGTAAAATCGATTTAAGCCCCCAGAGGAATTCTTTCCACTGACCGTTCCAAAGCCGTTCTTCTGTGGCGGTTTATATAGTTGTTGTTTGTTACTTACTGTGTGTGTCACTTGTTCCTTTTATTTTGGATGGCCATTTGGCCATTTTGTGGGAAAGTAACTGTCCTTATGGCATTCCTTTGTTTAGGTTTCCATTTTGGTCTGGTCGCTTCATGTTTATGTTTCTTTCCCTTTGGTGTATTTGATGGGTGGAGTAAGTTAATTTTATCTATTACTGATCTTTGTTGCACTTCTACTTTAGATCCCCTTAGCAGTTTATCAGTACTCGTGTGCGGGTCGGTTTCAGCTCTGTGTGAAAGCACCATGTATTTCTTCAAGCCCCGATGGGCGGGGTCGTTTTTATCTTTCTATCGTTGTTGTTTATCTATAAAGCATTATATCGCTGCTTGTAAACTCAATGTGCTTTAATAAACCTCTTGTATATTACACATGGTACTTAACTCATTCCGGCGTTCCGTTCGACCTGGACGGAATTGGAGAAGACTCGCTCACCAAAAGAGAAGTGTTTTTCCAATATATTCTATTGTTTCTTGTCTGATTCATAGCAGACAAGGAAAAACCAGCAACATATTATTGCTGGGTAGCGTAGATTGTTGATTTTTTTCTCGTGTAGATTGATTACTTTGTTGACATTCTTTCCCGCCATTACCTCACTTGTGGGTGGGGTAAACGCAAATTGAAATATTCTTTGGTCAGTCAGTGCTGTCAGTGCTTTGATTTTTTACCCTCTTGAGTTTCTGGAGTGTGAAGTTTGACACGTCCATTCTACTAAATAGGGCGTCTAGCTAAATGGTAAGCAATATATATATCCTGATAAGATGGCTCAGAGATATCACATCAGGATCTACACTGTTTACATAAGTATCTGTACCGGGGTTTAGGGTTGAAATTGTTGCTTATTTATTACACAGTAATTTGAAACCGTACATTGAACATTCTATGTTGGAATACTGGCATCTATTTCAAACATACATATACTTAAAACTCTGAATTTTCCACACTGCACTAAATGAAATCAAAACAATCATCAATACCGTACACCCTTATCCATTATAGAAAAGACAGAATAATGAAGAATATGCATGTATCATTAAATTGACAACTGAGACTTATACTTTAAATCCAAGTGATTGAAGCAAACAGTATAGACCCTGAGCAGCCGACTGAGCGGACGCCGCATTTTGCGACGTCTGATCTGAGTATTCAGTGTTTGGCAAACCGCGTCCAGCAACATGCAACACTCTGACCTACATAAAAGTAGCACCATTTTCTATTAATAACCATAACCTTGTTTTCCCCGAATCCGCGCTAGTTTTGTTTGATCTGAGGTTTAACGTCCCCGTCAACACTTTAAAGGTCATTTTGGAGACGTTGCTTCCAATTTTGTGGGACTTTTACCCGAACATTGAGCTAAAATGACTTCTCAAGCCCTGTCGCCCAATGAAATCAATGGGGTTTATTAGCATGGACGATCAGCCTCACACCGCGGTTCCTGGACAAGCTTCGATCCTCTAAGCGGTTTACCAGTACTAGTGTGCGGGCCGGATTCAGCTCTGCGTGGAAGCATCACGCAGCCCATATATTTCTTCAAGCCCCTATGGGCGGGGGGGGGGGGGGCGTAATCCGCGATAGTCATGTGGACAACAGTACTAATTCAGATTCTGTCATTAATAACTTTGGGTTGATTGAAAAACAATCGACCGGGTCGACCCAAAATCGTTCCCTGGATTTCAAACAAATGCCATTTCACGTGGACAACAGCAATATAATTCTGATTACTAAATAATTCGAACTCTCCATCATCTTATACATTTCGAGCGATTTGATTGGTTGAATAAAACTTTTATACTTCGATAAATTCCATCAGCAAGAAACTCAGAAGTAATCACACAGCGAGAGGTAGTAATATAGCGCGACGTCAAAGAGCACGTTTAGAACCCGCGCTTTACGTTATTGTATATCAACGACATCAACAGCGTTCGATTAAAAGATGGAAAAAATTTGAAAACGTGAATGTTAGAAAACAAATAAAGTTTATAGACTTGACGTTTTGTTCGCTTGTGTTTCTTTCAAAGATGGCAGCTTCTAACTGAAAAACTATTCCGTCGTTAAGTTCATTGTTACGCTTTCGAAAGAATTCCTACAAAAATACCTTTTTGATTGCATTTTTAATATTTCGATGACATAGTTGGAATTATAAGGAACGAATTATCATTTTTGTGGCTTTTATCGATGTGTAAACTCCGGCGAATCACTCACAAACTTAGCATGAAGCCCTTCGGGCAGTTTGTGAGTAATTTGCCAGAGTTTAAATATCGATAAATATCAATGTGTAAAGTCCGGCGAATCACTCACAAACTTAGCATGCAGCCCTTTGAGCTTAATGCAAATTGTGAGTGATTCGCCGAAGTTTACACATCGATAAAATCCACAAAAATGAAAAATCATTCCTACAATAATAGCGTTGATAAGCAAACAACTGAAATATGAAACAGGTGCATGAACCTCCCCTCCCCAGCCATTCCCCTTAGAGTATATATTTCACCTTACAGATTGGTATCATTATGGAGGTGTCAGGTTTGGTTTGTTTGTGGTAAGTTTTACAAAAATGCCTGGTCATTTAGCATATAGTATAGACTCTTATCAGACTCCGCGTACTGTGGCGTCTAATCTGGGTATTCGTTGTTTGGCAATACCCCAAAATAGGGTGTGCGGGCCTCAGGAATTAGTGGGTAAATGTGCAGTCTCTTAATCATTAGGTCTCAAACCGACGTGGGTTCGAGACTCGCTCAAGTCACCTGTGAGACGCGCGTGTGTGTGTGAATTCGGGTTTAACGTCGCTTTCAACAATTTTTCAGTCATATCACGACGGTGTCTGGTTGCGACAGGGAGCTCAATGCTCACTTTTATAGTGCTGCCTCACTGAAGTATCATGTCCCAGACACATTAGATAATACCACACCCAGTCACATTATACTGACACTGGGTCGACCAGTCCTAGCTCTTCCCCGTAAATCTGAGTGCCAAGCGAGGAGCAGCTAGTACCATTTTTAACGACTTTGGTATGTCGCGGTCCGGGATCGAACCCGTGACCTCCCGTTCCCCGGAGTGGACACTCTACCAACTCAGCTATCGGGGCCGGTACCTGTGAGACACCAATGTTAATTTATTCTGTTGTTTTCTCCTGGTACTCCGGTTTTCGCCCAACTCTACTTTTACGAGCAGTTCGAAATAAGTGACTGAAATCATCTTGAACGGGCCTTAAAACCAAATAAATAAATAAAAATGGGATGCTATGCATACATGTGTAACATAATTTGTCAAGAGGCAATAATAAACTATTAAAGTTTGTTGATTGACGTTATTTCTATTTTATGAAATTTTATATTACACTTCATTCTGTCCACTCGTTAATCAGACGTGGACAACCACCGGAACATATTGAAAAAAATCCAGTTTTGAGCTTACCATATATTGCCTAGCTTACCATTTAGCTAGACGCCCTATTCAGAGACATGATGTTCAACTCGGCCTACATGCTGTAGTTTTAGAATACTGGTTACGCGCCATTAATTGGATTTAAAACGTTTTGTTTGTTTGATTTGAGGTTTAACGTCCCCGCCAACACTGTTAAGGTCATTTTTGAGACGACAAACCTCAAATCAAACAAACAAAAATGTAGGATTAATTGATGAATATAGATTTTAAACAGCCATGACCCAGACATAATATCGTGCAATCATTCGCAACCATCATGATAACTAGTCCTTTAAAAGAACACCCTTTAACCTATTTTATACTAGTGGACTCTTCCAATGCTATCTGTTGGAGAAGTCCATTTGTCATATAAGGGGTGGTAGGCCCAAGCAGGCACATTACGTAATTGTGACGTCACATCAACGTCGGTGCAACGTCATGATGTTTATGCAACGTCTCATCTACGTCGTAGCAACGTCGTGACTTTGCACCGACGTTGATTTGACGTTGCCCTAGCGACGTGTGCCTACTGGGGACTATTTTTCGTTCTAATTCTATTTTGATGAAAAATTCTTTTAGCAAATAGTGTAGGTCCTGATCAGATGCCGCGTTTTGCGGCGTCTGACCTAGGCCTGTACTGTTTGCCAAGGTACCATAGGGGTTTCCCGCATGCAATGGGTTAAACCCTTCTTTATACTGAGAAAACTGGGGTTTAAAGAGGTATACATTATTTTTTTTTTATTTTTGCTCCAAGTCATAGGTTGTGGGTACTCGGTAGAACCGTCTGAATGAGGCAGTTCTAACGAGCACCCACAACCAATATTTGCAGTATAAATAGCAACGCTGTAAAGCAGTCCCACATGAAAACACGCCTATACACATACATTGTATTTAAAAAATAAGAAAAAGAAAGAAAAAAATAAGAAAGAAAAAAAAAAAACAAGCAACACCCCCCCCCCCAAAAAAACAAACACACACACACACACACACACACACACACACACACACACACACACACACACACACACACACACACACACACACACACACACACACACACACACACACACACACAAAAAAACAACAACAAAACAAACACGAAAATTGTTAGATGAAAAATTGTGATATCCCTGCTAGCATTCTACATAAATCTACAGCGGGCCGTTAGCGGCCCGTCAGCTACCCTGACGGGCCGCCAACGGCCCGCTGTAGATTTATGTAGAATGCTTACTGGGATTGTTCTTATTTCTGCTCAAAATAAAGATTGTAGGTACACGAATACATATACAATCTACATTTTAGAGCAAGGAAAAAGTTTACCTCTGAAAACCACTTTAACTTTATGAAAGTGTGGTTCAAGCGGGTTGGAATTATATAGGCGTGTTTTCGTGATGCATGAAAAAAACTCCAAAAGGTGCTGGTGGCTTTAACCCATTCTGTACTAATGGAATCTTCTCCATTATATTTATCAGGAGTCCATACCGGTGTAGTTGTCTTTTACTTAAAAACCGACCTCGCCCATCGGGACTTGAAGAAATAGATGGGTTGCATGATGCTTCCACGCAGAGCTGAAAACGACCCGTACACGAGTACTGGTAAACCGCTTAGAGGATGGAAAATTAGCCTTACCAGGCAAAGCGGTGCGAGTTGGACCATTCATGCTTATAAACCCTATTGGTTTCATTGGGCGGCAGTGCTTGAGATGTCATTTCATCTCAATGTCGGGTAAAAGTCCCCACAAAATTGGAAGCAACGCCTCCAAAGTTACCTTTACAGTGTTGACGGGGGCGTTAAACCTCAAATCAAACAAACAAAACAAATTTACTTAGAAATGGTTCAACTTTCTGCAAACAGTGGAGGCCGAGATCAGACGCCGCGTTTACAGCGTTTGATCTGTTTGCTAGCCAAGAATACACATGACGGAAAAACACGCCTATACAATTAAATTGTAAACTTTACCTCCGAAAAATCGTAAAAAAAAAAAGATTTTTTTTTTTTACATTTCTGCTGAAAATACAGATTGTGTGTACTCGTTAGAACCGCCGCGATGAGTACCCACAATCTATACGAGGGTAGGCTGAAAAGTTCTGAGCCTGACCAAGAAGCAGGCATCGAACAGCCATGAAATTTTGTATTCATTAAATCCAAACCTTTATTACTTGATTTGACTCAAATGAGTGCAAGTGTACCTGCAATAACGTAGAAATTCTAGACTTTGAAAATTGATACTAGCACGTTTTTGAGAAAATGGACAAAATCTGACATCGTGGTGTCATCAAGTACCTCCATAAAAAGGGGTTAGCTCCTAAGGACATTCATGCCGATATGGTTGCTACATTAGGGAAGATGCAACCGTGAAAAGGTGGGCAGCAAATTTTAAGATGGGCAAGGGCAGCCTTGAAGATGATGACCGGTGTGGACGACCCACAACGGCAACAACTGAGGAAACCATCAGCCAAGTGCACAGGGCCATGATGGGTGACAGGCGTTTAACTGTGAATCAGTTAGCTAACACTGTTGGCATCTCTCGTGAACGAGTAGATAACATTCTACACAGTGAATTAGGAATGTCGAAGGTCTCCGCCAGATGGGTGCCACGGCGTTTGACGCCTGGCCAGAGTGAACCTGTCACAAGCCAACTTGGCTATTTTTGAAGCAGACCAAGATGGTTTTCTTGACCGTTTTGTCACTCAGGATGAGTGTTGGGTTCATCACTTTGAGCCAGAGACCAAAAGACAATCGATGCAATGGAAGCACCCTGGCTCACCCCCTCCAAAGAAGGCAAAGGTCGTCTCCTCTGCAGGGAAGGTGATGAAATCAGTGTTCTTGGATGCCAAGGGTATAATATTCAGAGATTACCTTCAAAAGGGCAGAACAATTAATGGGGACTATTATGCAGATCTGCTAAAACAATTGCGAAAAGCAATTAAGGCTAAACAACCCGGAAAATTGACAAAAGGGGTCTTGTTCCATCAGGACAATGCGCCTGCTTATAAATCGGTTGTCGCAATGGCTGCTGTGGATGACTGTGGCTTCACACTTGTCGATCACCCTCCGTATTCACCTGATCTGGCTCCATCAGATTATTTCCTGTTTCCAAACATGAAAAAACACCTGGCTTGTAAGCATTATCGGTCAGACGAGGAGGTGATAGCTGCTGTGGAGGAGTTTTTCAGGGACCAAGATGAGACCTTCTATACCACTGGGATCCAAGGACTCCAGCATCGCTGGAGGAAGTGTGTGGACAGGAAGGGAGACTATGTTGAAAAATAAGGCACTTTCAGCATGGACAAACCATTGGATCTTGGACAGGCTCAGAACTTTTCAGTGTTCTGGAAATGATATATGATCCAAGGATCGTGTATTAGAACAGAAATATGAAAAATAAGGTCACAGTTTTCCTATATAAAAGTGGGTTTCAAGGGGGTCAGAATTATATTGGCATGTTTTCGTAATGGTTTGAAGTACTTTTGAGATTATGATAATTTATGTTTTGTAAACAACTTATAATTTATTAGCTATTCCATTGTTCAGTTTATACGAAGGTAGATGAATACACATTAGAAGACAGCTGGATGTCTGGAGATTTAAAGATATAATGGATTTTCAGTTATTTTGCGTAAACATGCGTTTTTGTATATGCGAACATTTGTTAATCAAAGACAATCAGACGTTTACAAAGCAAAGCAATTAGCATTATGCAAAGAGCACAGTTAGTATGAGAGCAAATATGCCATTCCAGCAAAATTGTAGCTAAGGATCAGACGAGCTTCTGTGCTTCAGAGAGCAGACGAGTCTCCAGAGAGCATTGACTGCTCGCAGACACGTAGAAGAGATCCTGCAAGCGGTAACGCGTCTAGCCATATATAAGATAGCTGCGCCTTTGCATATGAAGATTTATCATATGACGTCGCGTCTGAGAGTGTAATAACGCCATGTAATATTTTCGATAATCCACTAGTGGATTAAATATGCAAATTAGCTAGATACGTCCCGTAACGTTACATGTACGACGTCCTCAACGGCGTCGCGTTTACTAATGGCGGAATATTGATATTTTTGTAAACAAATCGTGAATAAAATGCGTTTTAAATGTCATATGATAAATAGATTCTTGCATTCGTGCTCATGTATTTTTGAATTTATTAAACTCGTTGAGGAAAAGGGATAAAATGCTCGGCAAAGCCTCGCATTTTATCCCTTTTCCTCAACTCGTTTAATAAATTCAATAATACATGCGCACTCATGTAAGATCCTCTATATCTTTAGGCCATTGCCCATGCGTCAGCTCATTTAAAACGTGTCCATGTGACATTGAACTACATTACAGGCGTACATGAACACAACACGTGAAACAATTAACATTGTATTTCAGGCACTCAGCGTTGATTCAACGTTAAACCGACGTCGTGTGCCTGCAGGAATGGTAACTGTTGATGATAATTACATGTATTTTTTATATTAAGACCACTGTAAATACTTTCCTTACTTCTGTTCAGAAACATAGAATGTGGGAAACGTTGGTTCAGCTAGCCTGCGTTGTGTGCCTGCAAGAAGGGAAAATGCATAATAACTATTTTCCTTATTTCTGCCCAGAAACAGAATATGGGTACTCTTCAAAACACCTTATTGAAACACAGAATGTGGGTACTCCTTAGAACCGCCTCATTGAAACACAAATAATGTTAGTGTTTCCTGAAACTGCGTCAGTGAGGCGGTTCTAAGGCTCACACATAGCAAAGAATTTTTTCAAAAATGTCATTTCAAACCGTAAAGATAGCCTTATGGAGCACGGATATGCTGTCTTAATCATGGAAATACAGTGGACTTTCGCTATTAAGACCACCTTTGGGACTGTTCAAAAGTGGTCTTTAAGACCATTTTATGAACAGTTCCTTCAAAAGTGGTCTTTAAGACCACTTTTGAACAGTTCCAAAGGCGGTCTCTGACCAGAGGACAATGTCGCCAGAAAACGCAAAAAAAAAAAAAAAAAAAAATAAAAAAAAAAAATAAAATAAAAAAAATATTAACTTCAGTCTTCAAAATAAGCTTTAAAAACAAAATTAGTTTGAATTTTAGGTATTTCACTGTACCTAAGTATAGTCATTCTGCGCCGCACACCTGAAAGGTCTTAGCCTGCACAGGAAAAATGGTACGAGTCGGAGTCGGACCTTCCCTTGTACCCTAACGGTTTCTTTAGGCGGTAGACCCTGACCAACACTGTTTGCCAATCTGTTAATTCTGGGTCGAGTGTTGATTACAATCGAAGAAAAATCAAACACAATAAGACTTTGTCCACTGTAAAACTGTAGAACAATTTAATTAAATAGTACATGAAGACATGTTTTTTGTTTTTTTTTTTGTCAGATAGATCGATCGATCGATAGCACGTAAAAAAATTACAATATTCAGCGCCAAAATAACAAATCTTGTTTTGTTTTGTTTTTCTTATTTCTGCTGTAAAACATAGATTGTGGGTTTCTATGTTTTGAGCATAATCCTTGTTTCACAAACACAATCAAAGCGCCAAAGACACGGAAATGACAGATTCTATGAGAAAATTATAACACTGTGAAAACTAACAGAGAGCCTTTCCAAAAAAGATCTTAAAATTTAGAAAAGTAGTTCTGCAAATTCAATTATATGTGTTTGCAGATGTCTATACACCTGTGGTATTATGAAGTGCCATTCGATGTTTCAATTTTTTAAAGAAACTGTTAACGTTTTCAAAACCAAACATTAGAATTCAAGTTTTAACAATGCTATGTCCATTAGTAACAGTTTTTGTCTGGTCGGTTGTGGACACCTCTCACATGAATTCCATTGGCTTGAAGAAATTTTTGAGTAAGAACAGCACTATGAGCCCGCGCGTAATCCTGCTGGATAAGAGATCCCAGATTCTGAACGTAAACAAAAAATGGAACCATGTGAGGCCGAAGCTCTTGATCGATGTAATATCTCGCTGTTCAATCCACGTCTCAGCCATGATCTTGAATGTTCTTTATGACACTAAACTGCGTTCGCTAGCCTAACTACGAACCGTAGCCACAATTATTTCCAGTTGACTCCGTTTGAAAAATGGCGGTAAAATGTGCCAGGTGTTCCAATTCCCCTTAACTGTACCATGGTTGGGAATCAGATAAAGTTTATTCTTGCACACCAGACAAGGATATTCCGTGATTTTACCATGGGATAGAAATTTATGTTCTGACCCTGGTGTTCCGACCCCAACTCGAATATAATCGCGTGTTTGATAAATGCACTGGTTGATTACAATCTCATGTGCGGTGTCGTCATGCGTGACGTCACAAAACATTCCTGTTGTGTCATCACAAAATGGCGGAAGTCGGTAACCGAAGTGACAGCAGCATTAAAAATTCGCAATAGAAATGGAAGGTATGCAAGAAAAAGAATCCAATATGGGTGTGAGGGGTGGAAAGAAAAATCCGTCCCTCGGGATCACTGTCCGGCATCACTCGGCAAGCCTCGTGATGCCGGACAGTGTCCCTCGGGACGTATTTTTCAATCCACCCCTCACACCCATATAAGATTCTTATAGTCCCAAGCCTTGGCATGTGGTTCTTCTTGCTCCTCACGAAAACACGCCTTTATAATTCTGACCCCTTTGAACCCTACTTTTATATAGTAAAACTGGGGTTTACAGGGGTAAACCTTATTTTTTTTCTTATTTTTGCTCTAAAATATAGATTGTGGGTACTCGTTAGAACCCAAAATCTATATTTTGAGCAGAAATAAGAAAAAAATCGCAATTTTTCATCTTAAAATTGTCTTTTTTTTTTCGGCGGTAAAATTTAAAATGTATTTGTATAGCGTATTAGTCTGGCCCAGAAAACATGTGCACTCCATAGTTTCCAGTTCTGTGGTGTATTCCTTGCTTTCAAAGGATAACCCTTTCTAGAACATATTTGACGTCACTACAGCTGTTGTCTGGGAATGTGTGGCGGCCGTAAAAAGTCTCCCTGCCCTACATCATAGTATAGTTTATATTTTCTTGTCCTTTGGGATGTATGATTCCATTGTGGAATTTTGAAAGTATTTGAGGGTAACTGATGAGGCCAAAATAACCGAAACTAGCTAGTCTGGCCCAGAAAACATGTACACTCCACAGTTTCCAGTTCTATGGTGTATTCCTTGCTTCCAAAGGATAACCCTTTCTAGAACATATTTCTCGTAAATAAATGTCTTATTAATGTTCAATAGCGAATACAGATAGATCCGGAAACTTTCTAACATTATACTTATATTTCTATGACTTTTAACTGAAAATACTAAGCTATTTCTGATTTCAAACACGAGTGGTCATTAAATAATTTTAAACAGTTGAAATTATTTTTCTCTGCTGTGGTCCATATTCGGATAGGGGCGCAATGTGATTACCCATTACATTTGCTAACATGCCGCTGTTCTTGAAAATGCTAATAAAATAAACTATATACATGTATTCTGAAAGGTTGAGGATAATCGCCGGCGGATCGGACCTCAGACCCTATGATAGCTCCGACCCAAATACTTTTGAATAAGTCGGTTTCTGCCTGATGCCATCACATTAACAAGTCCGTGAAATGAACATCCGCCCAAACCCCACTTTATATAGAGAAAACTGGCGTTTACAGGGGTCTACATTATTTTGCTTATTTCTGCTCCTAGACATAGGTTCTGGGTACTCGTTCGAACCGCCTCAATGAGGCGGTTCTAACGAGCACCCACAACCTATGTTTGAAGTACAAATAAGAAAAATATGACAAAATTTTCATCGGAAAACTAGCCATTTTGGAGGTATGAAGTGAGTGAGTGAGTTTTAGTTTTACATCCCACCAACAGCTAAGGTCATACGGAGACGGGACCTCGGTTTAAAGACTCATCCGAAAGTCTGGAGAAGCCCGGGATCGATCCTGCGACCCCTGGTTTACAAGGCGAGTAGCGTAACCACTACACTACGGAGGCTTCTAAAAGAATGCACTACGTCGCACTATGTCGCACGGGTGTATTATCGTAATGGTTTGTCCGCTCCGGCCAATCGGAATCCAACTAATGGCACTGTTTTGGTCAAGCATGCTGTCGGGTCTTCGTCGGTGTATAATCTCTGAATTTGCATGATTTGTATGTTCTTGGATGAGTGTGCCATCCTTTATTGGGACTGAACAAATAAATCTGAAATCAACGACAGAACCAAGGGAGCGGGTGATTTGTTTGTTTTGTTTGTTTGATTTGCTGTTTACCATCCCCGTCAACACTGTAAAGGTCATTTATGAGACGTTGCTTCCAATTTTGTGGGATTTTTACCCGACATTGAGATGAAATGACACCTCAAGCCCTGTCGCCCAATGAAACCAATAGGGTTTAGAAGCATGGACGGACCGACTCGCACCGCTTTACCTGGGCCGGCTCAGATCCTATTCCTGGTACTGTTTTTTTTTTTTTATTTTTTGATAGGCTTAGTTTTGGTGATTTTGTGGGAAAGAAACTGTCCTTTTAACTTTCTACTTGCAAGGTTTCAATTATAATACCGTTGCTTTACAAACAATTGGGTCTTTCAATCCGCTGTTGTCTTGGACGGAAGGTTTATGGTAATTGAATGTATTCCTGACCATTGTATTCACCTCCATCACGTGAACAAGTCCGTGAAATGAACACCCGCCTAAACCCCACTTTATATAGAGAAAACTGGCGTTTACAGGGGTCTACATTATTTGCTTATTTCTGCTCCTAGACATAGGTTGTGGGTACTCGTTAGAACCGCCTCAATGAGGCGGTTCTAACGAGCACCCACAACCTATGTTTGAAGTACAAATAAGAAAAATAGGACAAATTTTTTATCGGAAAAGTAGCCATTTTGGAGATATGAAAGAATGCACTATGTCGCACGGGTGTATTATCGTAATGGTTTGTCCGCTCCGGCCAATCGGAATCCAACTAATGACACTGTTTTGGTTAAGCATGCTGTCGGGTCTTCGTCGGTGTATAATCCCTGAATTTGCTTGATTTGTATGTTCTTGGATGAGTTTGCAAGCCTTTATTGGGACTGAACAAATAAATCTGAAACCCACGACCGAACTAAGGGAGCGGGTGATTTGTTTGTTTTGTTTGTTTGATTTGATGTTTACCATCCCCGTCAACACTGTAAAGGGCATTTTGGAGACGTTGCTTCCAATTTTGTGGGACTTTAACCCGACATTGAGATGAAATGACACCTCAAGCCCTGTCGCCCAATGAAACCAATAGGGTTTAGAAGCATGGACGGGCCGACTCGCACCGCTTTACCTGGGCAGGCTTAGATCCTCTATGCGGTTTACCAGTACTCGTGTGCGATCGGTTTCAGCTCTGCGTGGAAGCATCATGCAGCCCATCTATTTCTTCAAGCCCCGATGGGCGGGGGCGATTTAATTTGTATGTTCTCGGAGATGATGTACTGATGACTGAACAAATAACATCTGAAAACCACGACAGAATTCGAACCAAGGGACCGGGTGAAGGTCACGTTTAATCGATTAAAGCCCCATCCCATCATTGTCATTGTATGTCTTTGCATTGTCATTGTCATAGTATTCTTGGTACTATGTCTTTTATTTTTGATAGCCTTTTGATCATTTAGTTGGAAAGAAACTGTCCTTTTAACTTTCTACTTAAGAAATAGATCAGCTCTGACTGTGATTTGTTGAGTGATAAATCACAGTTTGGCGGTCAGTTGTAAAGTAGATCAAATCACGAGCGCGTAGCGCGCTAGATTTGTCTGCCTACAACTGACCGACAAATTGTGATTTATTACTCAATGAATCACAGACTAGAGCTGATCTATTTCGATTCTAACAGGCTGAAAATCGGCAAAAATGCTGTTGTTTCCTTCAAAATCTCACAACTTTGCGCCATTGTTAGAAGTAATCCCGCTAAAATTATCGACTGAAACACATGCAATTATATCCTTTTCTATTTTTTTCGATGGAAATCGACTAGTGACGTCATAAATTAGCAGTTTTTAATGATGTCATTCGTCACGCTCTTCCTTGCTGAGATTTATTGTAGAATAAAACACAGTTATTTTCCATTGCCTATATAGGCGCGCTGTGTTAGAATTATAATACCGTTTTTGTCTTGTACGGAAGGTTAATGGTAATTGTATGAATTCCTGATCATTGTCTTCACCTCCATCACGTGAACAAGTCAGTGAAATGAAGACCCCCTAAACCTCACTTTACATAGAAAAAAATGGAGTTTAAGGGGTATACATTTTTTCCTTATTTCTGCTCCGAGACATCGGTTGTGGGTACTCGTTAGAACCGCCCCAATGAGGCGGTTCTAACGAGCACCCACGACCTATGTTTGCAGTGCAGTATTTATAAGAAAACATCATTTTTGCCGATTTTCAGCTGTTAGAATCGAAATAGATCAGCTCTAGTTTGTGATTTGTTGAGTAATAAATCACAATTTGTCAGAAAAGTAGCCATTTTGGAGATGAGAAATATGCACTATATCGCACGGGTGTGTTATCGTAACGTTCACTTTCCAATCGTAAGTGGCTCTACCATCAAAGTACGCTTACTGTTCCTTCATATTCAATGTCACCACAGCTGGCTGGTTTTAAAGGAATGTGGCGCCCTGCCATTCAACACAGTGTCGTTTATATTTTCTTGTCCTTTGTGGTCATTGATTCGATTGTAGAATTTTGAAAATATTTGAGGGTCACTGATGAGGCCGAATTGACCGTAACTAGCTAGTCTGGCCCAGAAAGAATGTACGCTCCATATGTTTCAGTTATGCGGTGTATTTCTTGCTTCCAAAGGATAACCCTTTCATAGAATATATTTATACAATGCAAATAGTGTGAGACAATTATAAACCCCTCAGGACGGAGCGCGGCGACTGGCTATAGGGCAAGGGGATGCCCGTTGTCTCGGAGACACCTGGGACGTGAGGCGAAAAACTCCACCTACAGGACCCTTTCCTGCTCTGACACAGTTCGGCATGTTGACAAGCAAAAAATTATAACGTCGAGTAGAAGACAAAATGGACCGACTGCAGCGGACTTACGATAGACACGGACGGACGGGGCTTGAGCCGAGCAATGGTCTCCCTATTCACCGGCAACGTGGAATGGGGATACCAACGAACGGCTACGGTGTAGTGCCAGAATGGATTCGTTCCCTGGGACCCCATCAGCTGACGACCCGCGACACGGGAAAACTGGAAACAACAACAACATGAGACAATTATAATGCTCCTGGTGGGCAATAAACCAATCCAATATCCTATGGACAGCCATTGCATTCGAGCGAACGTTTAACATCAAACAACTATTTCGATCAATCCATTGGTCACCAAACGGTGGTTGCAAACAGTTGGTTATGAAATGAGTAAAACACATACGATATCCTGCATAAAATAACGACGTGTGCCAGGCAATGATTTTTAAAAATTAAAATTTGTTCTATGTAACATCCCAGATCATATTCTTTTTGTAATCAAAACACAAGTTAGAACACATCTATTCTAACACAGCGCGCCTATATAGGCAATGAAAAATAACTGTTTTATTCTGCAACAAATCACAGCTCGGAAGAGCACGACGAGTGACGTCATTTAAATGTCAATATATGACGTCACTAGTCAATTTACTTGACATTAGACAGTGTAAAGTCATTTTCTCGCATCGAAAACGTTAGAAAAGGCTATAAATGCGTGTGTTTCAGTCGTTAATTTTAGCGGGATTTCTTCTAATAATTGCCAAAAGTTGTGAGATTTTTAAGGAATCAACAACATTATTGCCGATTTTTAGCGTGTTAGAATCGAAACAGATCAGCTCTAGTCTGTGATTTGTTGAGTAATAAATCATAGTTTGTCGGTTAGTTGTAAGTAGACAAATCACGCGCGCTACGCGCTCGTGATTTGTCTACTTTACAACTGACCTCCAAACTGTGATTTATTAGCCTACTCAACAAATCACAGTTAGAGCTGATCTATCTCTTAATCAAACTCTGATTGTGTAGCCGTTTCATAGCTTCGCCACATTAATTAATTAAACGCACTGTTATTATTTGACATATTATGCCACACCACCATAAAACATTTCCTGCCAAAAGTCTTCGACAAATAACATGTAATAATATTGCTAAAGAAATCTGAATTTTTGATTTCGACTTAAAACCAAAGTAGTTAGAATAAAACAGAATAAATAAATATATACTGTAGTTGGATTTCTGTCGCATGCCACAAAACTAGAGATTCATATCAAACAAGAAAATTTTATTCTTGAATCACGTTCTTCAAACCAAGCCATATTTACTTGATGGGCCTCCGTAGAAAAAATACCACTGTGACGTAATGCAAGCCATTTGGTTCTGTTATACAGTTGTTTCTTATATGGCATAGAATGCTCTTTGTAACCATGCCAAATGCAATCGTATTATTTTTCCCGGTAACCTCTTCTGATTTTTTCAGCTTTGGTCCCCTAATATGTGATACTTTCTTGAACTCGAAATTGCAATGAACATACTTTCATGAACTCGAAGTTGCAAGACACATGTTGCCAAATTGGTTATGTAATCAGGCATTCATACCTGCATATCGGCGAAAATTATGATTATATGATATTTTCAATGTTATTTCTGTCGCTCTGACAGTCATGCTAGAAACTTATGCTTGGAATTAATTCACAGCAGGAATCTATAATTAAGCTTGGCATTGTCAGTCGCACTAATTATAATTAAAAAATATATAGGTTACCGGGACTTGATATACTTACTTTAGTTATTAAGCGCTGTAGCATTTCAATGGCGAAGTCCACGTGACTACCACTGACGTCGGAAATCCGGGTAACTTATTTATAGAACATAGCCCGGTTATTCGTATCGCTGTGCGGTCAGAGTATTGTGTAAGAGGGCTATGTATTACAATCAAAGCACTCACAGTACTGGTTGGTCGATTTTCTCTGAGCGTAACCATTGAAAATGGTCCTGGAAGGGGACTTAGAGACCTTATATTAACCTCAAAAGGTGTTCTGCCCAAATTTTTAAGATTATTCATCTCGAAAACACGCCTGTATAATTTGACCCCTTGAACCCCACTTTGATATAGTAAAACTGAGGTTCGCAGGGGTATACACTATTTTTCTTATTTCTGCTCTAAAATATAAATTGTTGGTACTTGTTAGAACCGCCTGGATGAGGCGGTTCTAACGAGTACTCACAATCTATATTTTGTGGCGGTTCTAACGAGTACTCACAATCTATATTTTTAGCAGAAATAAAAAAAAAAACTATATTTTTTTATCTTAAAATTTTCGTTTTTTTTTTTCGGCGGTAAAGTTTACAATGTATTTGTATAGGCGTGTTTTCGTAATGGAAAAGCTATTCATTAGGTTTACAAAAGCACTAGTAGCACTGCTTCGTACCAGGTCGTTTGTCTCTGAGTGTACCCTGAGTGGGGACTTAGACTGTTTCGTCCTTAAAGGCATTTATTCTGAAACAGTAAAACACACCGTGTGTTCATAATTGTTTTATTGCCCCCTGTGGTATACTATCTATAGCAGATCAAAGGCGGTCCCTAATAGGGTGATTAGTAGCTCTTGTTGAATCCCCTGACTGAGGTACATAAGGGGAAAATCAATAATATACACTACAGTCAACAGTTAGTAAATTATTGATTTTCCCCGGGGAGACCCCTTACCTGTTGAAGACAGAGGGCTTGTCTTCAGCCAGCACTGAGAGCTACATAGTATTATGTAATGAAATGATAGTCCTCAATAATCAAGAATAAATGCCTTTAACTGTAAAAAACGACCAAAAGTCTATGAGGGCTCTGAATGAGTGTAATTTATTTTCGTAATCGTTATACAAACCATACATGGCCAGTTACTCGTTAGAACAGCTTCAATGAGGCGGTCCTAACTTGCCGACTCATTAAGGCGGTCCTAACTTGCATCATTGATTACCTTTGTCTCGAATAGAAATAAGAAAAATATATCAAATTGTACGGAACCCGGGAAGGGACATGATTTTTTATTATTATTATGTTGTGCGAACAAGATAATATCTTGAGCGGACAAGATATTATCTTGTTCGGACAAGATATTATCTTGTGCGGACAATATATTATCTTGTGCGGACAAGATATGATCTTGTTCGGACAACATAATATCTTGTTCGCACAACATATTATCTTGTTTGCACAACATTGATCTTTGGAAGGTGTGCGGACAAGATATTATCTTGTGCGGACAAGATATTATCTTGTGCGGACAAGATAATATCTTGTCCGGACAAGATAATATCTTGTGCACACAAGACCTATGTTCGCACAACTTAATATCTTGTGCGGACAAGATATTATCTTGTCTGCACAAGATAATATGTTGTCCGCACAAGATAATATCTTGTCCGCACAAGATATTATCTTGTCCGCACAAGATATTATCTTGTCCGCACAAGATAATATCTTGTCCGCACAAGATATTATCTTGTGCGCACAACTTATAAAATAAAAAAAAATCATGTCCCTTCCCGGGTTCCGTAATATTGTCATCAGAATAAATAATTTTAGAGACACGAACGAAAGCATTTATCTCAGATGGATTTATTTCCAGCTATAGTGATAAAATTTCATTGGAAATAGGAAATACATGGTTGGTGTCTTTAATAGTAAAGTATAATCGGTGAGCCTTAGACATGTATTTCCTATTTCCAATAAGCCCCTATAAAATTATCCCTGGACGTATTATAGGTCAGTAGAAGGTATTATACATGTGAGTCTCTACCGATTATAGCGTGTGGTAATTCGACCCCTTTATTAGGTTACTAGAATGCCTGATTGCGGTATAACATACCATTTTAGGTCATAATATGAATAAGAATGCACTGGAGTCGCACGACGGTGCTATTTGCGGGTTCGGAAATAAACTCCCTCAAATTCCCGACATTAAGGGGAATGGGAACAACTTCATGGGAGGCAACCCCTGCAAATGTATTTTTGTCTCCCATGTCAATAGAGGTCAACACTTAAAGGAAAGAATTTAAGAGTAGACCCCTTCTTAAGGGGGACAGGGCTTATAGAAAAGCGAACAGGAAGTCCCGAAAGTTGTCTCCCTTTGAATAATACCGGGCAAATGTGCCAGGCTGCGGTCCCATTCCCCTTAAAACAGCAAAAAAATTATATTTACAAGGATACACATACTTTCCCTTATTCTTTGCACAAGTCATAAATTGTGGGTACTCGTTAGAACCGCGCACCCACAATCTACATGTAAAGCGGAAATAAGGAAACTATGTAACATTAGTCTTGGCGATAAAACAGAAAGCACTATATCCGTGACTTGTTATTCTAAATGTAGGGGAAATTCTGGCCCTACAGCTGTGTTCTTGGAAATCATCATTATCACAAACAAGTTAATTACTTACAAAATTATTCAACGAGATAAAGAACATGTGTTTCGCTGCCTGTCGCTTTGTGTAATTAATCTGTCGCCAGTAAATTAGTTTGTAGCTTGATTAGTTTCATTTCATATCGGCAAATTTGATATCTAATTAAACATTGCTACTGGCACGAAGGCGGAATTAATATAGTTTCTTTTTAGCATTTATTTTGATACACAGCAGGAGTCTGCATCATGGAAACAATAATTTTGACCCCATCGAACCCCACTTTTATGGTGTGAGATTGGTCACGTGGTCTGAACTTATGGACGTGTTTTATCGTCAGGGTCAAAACTGAGGCAAAAATGTGTTGAAAAATGGAATTCTTTTGGACATTTTATGGATATTTGTAAAGCTGAGGTACATGAATTCACCTAATTGTCTTAAGGTTCTAAATAATAGACATACTTTATATAATCTAACATTTTCCAAAATTCTATTGTCTCACTTGTTTCGCTGATGACGTCATAAACGATATCTTTTGTGAGTTATCTACTTGAGCTGTACCTGTAAAATTAATCTCTTTGTGAAACTATCTCACGTTTGGCAGTTGGTCACGCTTGAGTAACGCGCTCCACGCCTGGTGGTATAATACATTTGAGGGCGCTGCTAGTACGATAAGACTTTACAAGAAACTAATTTGGTCTATAAATGGCTCACCTGGGTCGGATGTTTTCTCAGAGGACTTTTACTGTTTAACAGTGAAAAGCAAGTATCTATATTGTCACTTCTGCTGTTGTTGCTTTGGAAATTGAGCATTGCTGTTACCTCATGACCTTGAGTATAACAGACGCTTAGTATCGTTAACATTATCCTCTCCACTTGATTCCTTCACCGATTGTAATTGTCATGAGAAAGAAGAATGATAAGAGGAAACAGAGGGGTAGTAGTGATGGTAATAGTAATGCTCAAAGTAAAGCGCTGAAATCAGTAAGTGGAATTGAGCAAGATAATGTGTCAGTGAGTGACGTTTTAAGTCAGACGAACTCTGTATTATTTGACACCAGCGAAGGTAATTTCGAAAGTGACAAGGTGTTTGAATCACCAAATGCCTCAAACAATTTAAAAAAGTCTGCTGCAGATAGTTCTGGTATTTGTGACAAAGGTGAAAAAGCAGATAAGATAGATATGGCTACAGCAGAGGCTACGTTGGAAACTGAACCAACCAATGCAGATATTATGACATGCTTAAGAAAAATAGATAGTAGGCTTAGTAGTGTTGACAACAGAATCATCTGTATGGATAAGAGGCTCAGTGCACTCGAGGAAGTAAAGTCGAAAGTAGAAGGGTTTGATAAAGAGCTTAAGAGATTGTGGACAGTATTGGAAGCCAGGAATAAGCAGAGCGATGAAAGAATGAGGAAATTAGAGGACAAAACTGAGAGCCAAGATTTTGCATGTGGCATGCTTAATGATAAAGTAATAACACTTGAGAAAGAGAAGGATGCTTTAAAGGACGAGGTTATTTATTTACAGTCTCAGTCGATGAGAAACAATTTAATCTTTTCCAATATCCCAGAGACCCAGGGTGAGACTAATGAACAGGCTGAGTTAAAGATTAAAGAGTTTATTTCTGAGAAAATGAAAGTTGCAAAAGAGTTAACAGATAAAATGTCGTTTGACAGAGTTCATAGAATGGGTCCGCATATCCAAGGAAAAACTCGTAACATTGTTGCCAAGTTTCATGAATATAAGGAAAAGGAGTTTGTACGTAAGCAGGGTAAAGCGTTACAGGGAACTCAGTTCCATGTGTACGAACAGTTTCCCAAAGAGGTGGGGGATAAGAGGCGTAAATTGGTACCACGTATGCAAGCAGCAAGACGTGACGGTAAACGGGCCTGGATATCATATGACACTTTATATGTAGATGGTAAGCCCGTGCGGGACTAGGATTTCGATGAGGGTGAACTTCGCATTTTGTCATGGAATGTGAATGGACTTTCTAATGCTAAGAAAAGTAATGTTGACTTTGTAAATATTCTTTCCGAGAATGACATTATATGTTTGTATGAAACATGGACTTCAGCAGAGTGTGATATTAATCTCTCTGGCTATATTTCACATAATTTTTATAGAACTTTTCAAAACCGTAATGCTAAGCGGTGCAGTGGGGGAGTCGCTCTTTATTATAAGGAGTCGTTGCAGGACGGTATTCAAGTTGTTAAAAATCAGTTTAATACTATGATCTGGGTAAAACTTGACCGCAATTTCTTCAACATTGATGATGATGTCTATATTTGTGGGACATATATGTGGTGCGAAGACTCTCCCGTTTACAATTTTGTAGACGTTGATTTATTTGAGTTGTTAGAAAATGATGTGGATTCTTTTAGTAATATGGGTGCGGTGTTCATAACAGGTGATATGAATAGTCGGGTTGGTTTAAAAAATGATTTCATAGTACATGATCAATTGAATGAATTTTTAGATGATGATGAGTATGTTCCCGACACTCCTTTGTTTAGGGTATCGCGGGATACAAAATGTAATTCTCATGGTATAAAACTGCTTGACGCCTGTAAGTCTACGTGTTTACGTATTGTTAACGGCAGACTCGGTCGTGATCACAATATAGGGGAATACACTTTTGTATCAAATCAAGGCGCATCAGTTATCGATTATTTATTAACGAGGGAATGTAATTTTCCGCGTATTAAGGATTTCTATATTGTGCCACTAAACGAATGGAGTGACCATTCGCCAATCTCCTTTTCGTTGTGTTGCAAGAAATATGGTAATCCTGCCCCTGGAGAACCGGAAGAACTGAAGTTTAGATGGGACGGTAAATATAGAAATGATTTTAGAGCAGGCCTTATTGGAAAGTTACCTGCATTCAATTTATTAACAAGTGCTATTAATATATCAACTAAAGAATCTATTAATAACGTTATTACTGATTTTACTAATATTGTCCGGAGTGTGGCTGATCCACTTTTTTCTAAACACACCAGTCAGAAGAATAACACTTATTTTAACGACTCGTCGTACGCAAGTTCAGCTGAGTGGTTTGATTCCAAATGTTTACAAGCAAAGGAACGGTATTTAGAAGCCTTACGCATTTTCCAAAATGCAGGCACTAATTTAAATAGGTCGTATTTATGTGAGTGTAAATCAGCCTATAAGAAATTAATTCGTAGAAAGAAAAAAAGGTTTGAGTCAAAAAAGTTAACAGAAATAGAGAATCTAAAACATTGTAAACCAAAGCAGTTTTGGGCCTATTTTAAACGCAAACATGATAAAAAATGTGATATTTCAGTAGATGAATTCTTTAACTATTTTTCAACTTTAGAAAATGATATATTTACTTGTGTTAACGAAGAGGCTCAGGAATTTTGTAGTCAGCATGATTTTAATACTAATTAGTCATTTAATGATGAACTGGATAAAGAAATCACCATAGCAGAAATTTTGTCTTCGGTGAAAAAGCTAAAATCTGGAAAAGCTCATGGGTCTGACTGTTTATTAAATGAATACTTTCTCGAGAGTGTAGACATTTTAGCTCCGTATCTATGTGATTTATTTAATGCTATATTAAATTCAGGCTATTTTCCTGAACAATGGACCGAAGGAATCATCATACCTTTACATAAAAAGGGAGATAAGAAATTTGTTAATAATTACCGCGGTATAACTTTGTTAAGTTGCTTGTCGAAGATATTCACTTCAATATTGAATAATCGATTAGAACATTTCTGTAAAGCCAATGATACAATTTCTGATGCCCAGTTTGGGTTTCGTAAAGGGAAATCAACAGTAGATGCTATGTTTGCTTTATTATCCACCGTACAAAACTGTCTCAGTAAAAATAAACGTCTATATGTTGCTTTTGTTGATTTGAAGAAATGTTTCGATAGTATTAATCGAGATGCGATGTGGCTTAAACTTTTTAGAGCTGGTATACAGGGTAAAATGTTAAGACTTATTAAGTGTATGTATGAAAAGGTTAAATCTTGTGTTAAGAGTTGCAACAACTTTTCCGACTTTTTTGAGTATTCTGTCGGCTTAAGGCAAGGGGAAGTTCTTTCGCCTATTTTGGTATCTTTGTTTTTGGAAGACCTAGAACTGTTTTTGCAAAATAGAGCAGAATCGGGTTTGTTAATAGATGATATCGTGTTAATTCTTTTGCTTTTTGCTGACGATATGGTTATTCTTGGTAAATCACCCGAGGAGTTACAGTATCATCTTGATTTATTACATACTTATTGTAGCAATTGGGGATTAGAGGTGAATACAGAGAAAACTAAAATTATGGTATTTAGGAAAAGGGGGCGTTTATTTCGGGGAGAAAGCTGGACATTTAATAACCAAGAGATTGAAGTTGTAGACGAGTTTAATTACCTGGGTACTATTTTCAAGTATACTGGAAACTTTTCATCGAACACTGAATATATTATCGGTAAAGCTTTAAAAGCTCTAAACTTATTGTTGGTAAAGTGTAAGAAACTTCCATTAAAACCCAAAATTTTATGCCAACTGTTTGATGCGTTCGTGGGATCTATTTTGCTATATGCTTCGGAAATATGGGGATTTTCAAAATCAAAAGAAATCGAAAGGGTTCATCTTAAGTTTTGCAAGCGAGTGCTAAATGTTAGATTAAATACGTGTACAGCTGGAGTATATGGTGAGCTTGGGCGATATCCACTTTATATTTCTCGGTATTCTAGGATAGTTAAATATTGGTGTAAAATTTTAAATTCAGATAATATTATCATTAAAAAGTTATACGAGCAAGGGCTAAGAGATTGTGAGAACGGAAATGTCAACTGGGTAGCAAGTGTGAAAAAATTATTAAATGAATATGGGTTTTCTTTTGTTTTTACAGATAATGCTAATGTAGATTTGTCTAAATTCCATCATATGTTTAAACAGCGTGTCATTGACTGTTTTATTCAGGAATGGCATGGCACTATTGATAATAGTGTGGTTTTAGGGGAATACAAATACTTCAAAAAAGGCTTTGAATATGAAGCATACCTCGACATGTTAAGCGGCGATTGGAGATTTTACATTTCTAGATTTAGACTGTCGGCTCATACACTGCGTATTCAGTCTGGTCGATATGCTAGGAATGCGATTCCAAGAAATGAAAGATATTGTTTATGTTGCCAAACAAGAAATATAGAAGATATTTTCCATTTTATCCTTGCCTGTCCATGTTATCGCGAGTTAAGAGAAAGTTATATTAACAACTATTACTATCATAGGCCTTCCATGTTTAAAATGACAGAATTGTTTCAATCGTCTAATATGTCTATACTGTCAAACTTATCAAAATATATTAAACTAGCTCTAAAACAGAGAGCAAATATTCTTAATAACGCTGTGTAAGTAATTATACATTAATATTATTCTGTCTTTGTGCATATTTTCTCTGAATGGAATAACTAGTTTGACAATCTGAGTATCCCTTTTTGTACCAAATGGAATCTTCCTCCTAATATAAGAAATGAGTCCATTTCGTTACGTAGGGGTGACAGGTTGTGATATCTTTAAAATTTATTTGGAAAATAACTGAACTTTTTGCAAATAATGTTGGTCCTAATCAGAAGACACGTTCAGTGGCGTCTGATCTGGGCCTGCACTGTTTGCCAATTACTCGTTTAGGGGTTTTTGGTACGAAATGGGTTATACAAGTACTGAAATTACTTTATATGGTTCATCCTCATGTTATTGTTAATGTGTGAGAGAATTCCACCTTAAACTCTGCACGGTAGACCTTAGCCTGATAACATTTATTTCGATATGTGACTTTATCTGCATTTGATATTTTGTTATTTTGTGTGACGATGTACTTTGTGCAAGTCAAAATTAAATATGTGTTCTGTTCTGTTCTGTTCTGTTTATACAGTAAAACTGGGGTTTATAGGGGTAAACCTTATTTTTCTTATTTCTGCTCTAAAATATGGATTGTGGGTACTCGTTAGAACCGCCTCGATATTTTGGGCAGAAATAAGAAAAACATTACGATAACACATCCGTGTGACCACTATGAAAACACGCCTATATGATTTTGACCCCCTTGAACCCCACTCTTATATTGTAAAACTGGGGTTTATATGAGTACTCCTTATTTTTCTTATTTCTGCTCTAAAATATAGATTGTGGGTACTCGTTAGGACCGCCTCGATGAGGCGGTTCTAACGAGTACCAACAATCTATATTTTGAGCGGAAATAAGAAAAATATCACAATTTTTCATCTTAAAATTTTAAATTTTTCGGCGTTAGAGGAAACAATGTATTTGTAAAGGCGTGTTTTCATAATCATAGTGCATTTCTTATATACCTCCAAAAAGGCT
The DNA here is from genome assembly GCA_963580285.1 of Lucinisca nassula. Taxonomy (NCBI): domain Eukaryota; kingdom Metazoa; phylum Mollusca; class Bivalvia; order Lucinida; family Lucinidae; genus Lucinisca; species Lucinisca nassula. Next base: position 22,544,260 of record OY757022.1, read on the forward strand.
ACTTTTCCGATGAAAATTTGTGATATTTTTCTTATTTATGCTTCAAACATAGGTTGTAAGTGCTCGATCCAAACATAGGTTGTGAATGCCCGTTAGAACCGCCTCAATGAGGCGGTTCTAACGAGTACCCACAACCTTGTCCAGGAGCAGAAATAAGCAAAATAATGAATACCCCTGTACACCCCAATTTTCTCTATATAATATGGGGTTTAGAGGGGTGTTTAATTCACGGACTACTTATAAGGATGATACCACACTTTTTCATCCTAATTCTTTTTTCATTTTTACCGCGGTAAAATTTACAGTATATTTGAATAGGCGTGTTTTCGTAATGGTATTAATTATAAATATTTTCATAGTCATCCGATAAAATATATGGGTAAGGTTGTTGGGACAAATTTTGGGCGAATGCAACAAAATCTATCCAGTGTTAACAATATAGACTGAATTTCGGCCTAATGCAGATGAAGAGACAGCCGTGAGAAAATACTGTTCCATATTCAAAACAGTTTCGAAAGATCCACAGAAACGGCCTACCGACCAATGAAAACTAAAAAAGCCTATATGCATGGACAGTCCGACTCGCACTATTTTGCCTTGGCAGACTTAAGACATTCTAAGCGGTTTACCAGTCCTCACGTGCGCGGTCGATGTCAGCTCTGCGTGGAAGCACCGTGCAGCCCAATTCATCACGAAAACACACCTATATTATTTTGACCCCCTTGTACCCCACTTTTATATTGGAAAAGTGGGGTTTGCAGGGGTATACACCAGTTTTCTTATTTCTGCTCAGAAAAATAGGTTGTGGGTACTCGTTAGAACCGCCTCATCGAGGCGGTTCTAACGAGTACCTACATTCTATATTTTGAGCAGAAATAAGAAAAATATTACAATTTTTCACCTTAAAATTTTCATTTTTTCGGCGATAAAGTTTACAATGTATTTGTATGGGCATGCTTTCGTAATTTATTTCTCCAAGCGCGGTGGCGGTTACATTGCAATAGCGTGAGTGGCAGAATTAGACTTAGTTTTTATCGAAAAAAATAATAAAAAATAAATAAAAAATTGTACAAAGTTCATCTGATAAGAGAAAAAGTAAACCATTCAGGGAGCTGAGTCCTTGACGAAAAGTTGGCGGAGCTTCAGCTGCGCAACTTTCTCGCTGAAATCAAAAATAAAAAAGTTATCCCCGAAAAACGCGGCAAAAAAGATAAAAAAAATCGACGTAACCGATATTTAATCTTTCTTTCATTTCGAGGTGTAGATAAATATTATGGAAAAAGAATCGTCAATATAGCCAGCCGTGATTTAAAAAAAAAAAAAAAAAAAAAAAAAAAAAAAGTGAACCCACAACCTATGTCTTGGAGCAGAAACAAGAAAAATAACGTATACCCCCGAAAACTTCAGTTTTCTCCATATAAAGTGGGGGTTAGGTGGTGTTCATTTCACGGACTTGTTCACGTGATGTAAATTCATAACGTTGGGATAACAAGGATTAAGTAAATACGAGGGATGTTCGAAAAGAATTGCTTATTTCTATCTGGAAACTTCAAATTTCAAGTTAGCCAAAACGTGTCATTTACTACCCGTGGCTAGAAATGCAAAGTTTCAGCCGATGTATCCACTTCTTGAAGGCGTCACGGTACGATGATTTGGGCACATTAATAAGGTACTGATGAATGACAGGTCCAAGTGCTTGACGGGACTGGTATTTCCGCCCAGCAAGGAATGATTTCAATTTCGGAAACAAAATGAAATCACGTGGGGCAAGGTCTGGGGAATACGGGGGGTGAGGCAAAACAGTTACTTTTACTTTCTTCAAAAGCGCCGTAACCATTGCGGCGGTATGAGCGGGGCTTTGTCATGTAGAAGACGGTCATGTTTAAAACCAGTGGCAAGGCGTCGTTTCTGATAATACTTTTTCAGTTTCTTCAGTGCTACGTCTTTGTAGTACTTTCCGGTGATGCCTTTGCACTAGCACTTTTATTGCAGCTCCTTCACCAGAGAAGAAGATTGTATACAAAACCTTTTTTTGTACTCAAAGAACGTTTGGCAATTATTGCGCGTTTGCTGTGTTTAGTGGCCCAGATCTTATTGCTAACCTTTATGATGGGCTCAAAATAATGGACCCAGGTTTCATCACCTGTGACGTCATTGGCAAACTATTTTTGTCATATTTTGGAAATATTTGTTGCAGCATTTTGGCCACTTTAACCCGTTGTCTCTTTTGTTCATCAGTCAACAGATGTGATACCCATCTGACTTTCAAATGCGTCTTCAAAATAAGGTGAACCGTTGATAGTGATATGCCTACCTTTCGTGCAATATCACGAATTGTAAATCTGGCATCTCCTTAAATGATTTCCTTTATTTTGGAAAAGATATGTTTACGAGTTGCAGATTTTTGCCTACCTGATTTCGGTGCATTTTTATGGACTCTACGCCAGATTCAAATTTCTTTTTCCACCGCCGAACTGTGTCATAAGACACAAAAGAACGTCCATAAGCAGTAGAAATATTAGGCATCAGCTGCTTCAAATAACAACCAAGTTTTGAGCGATCTTTAATGTAAGCCGTATTTCATCGTTCTTGTTGACGCTTCTACCAACCATTTTTACTGTAGTTGTCAATGATTGCGTGTCTTGAAAAGGCAATTTAGCTGTAGAGAGGACTTTAGTTGATGACCACATTTGTCATTCAGCCACCAAGTTTGCTGTCTGTGTTACAGAAGGACAAGATAAGCTTCCTACGTTATATTGTTACCTAAACTTCAAAAAAGACCATACAAAGCACGGTTTATTGCAAATTCAAGCTCTTGTTCCACCACTGACTTCTCCAAATTATTAAATTCATGCTTTACTGCCATTAAAAAACATGTGATAAAATATTGGGACAAAGTATTCGAAAGATCAGGCAGAAATCTGTTTTGGTCTATAAAAATTCTAATGAAGTCTTAAATAAATTGAAATACAGGGTTTTCGTGCTTCAAGTCTATCTACTTATGATGTTTCGACCCTTTACACTACACTTCCTCATAATCTTATAAAAGAAAAACCAAATGAATTAAATGAATGGACATATAATAGGGAAGACTGCCTCTATCTTGCATGTAATGTAAGAAATGCTTTTTTTCACTTCTGAAGAACATAAAAAACTATACTTTATTGTCATGTCAGAAAGTGTGTGAAGCTCTCACCTTTCTACTTGACAATATTTACATAAGATTTGGTACTAAGTTATTTAGACAAGTTGTAGGTATTCCGATGGGTACTAATTGCGCACCACTTGTGGCTTATCTGTTTTTGTTTTGTTATGAGAGAGACTTCATGATGTCCCTTTCTGCTGAAAACCAGACTGAAATCATTGAAGCTTTTAGCCCCACTAGATATTTGGATGATTTATTAAATATTGACAAGACCTGTTTCGATGGTTTGATCAGTCAAGTCCCCCTCACAGAACTTCAGTTAAATAAAGCAAATTCTTCTATACCGAGGCTCCGTTTTTGGATTTACAAAATAATTTTTATGTCCCCGGTAGCGATAGCGGGGACATATTGTTTTTGCCCTGTCTGTTTGTTTGTTGGTTTGTACGTGGACAACTTTAACGTTGGCCATAACTTTTGAACTGTTTGAGATAGAGCTTTGATATTTGTCCTGAAGGTTCCTTGTGACAAGACCTTCACATTCATGCAAAAACAATTGACCTGTGACCTTGACCTTGACCTTTGACCTACTTAAAAGAAAAAATAACATTGGTCATAACTTTTGAACCACTTGAGATACAGCCTTCATATTTAGCATGTATGTTCCTTGTGACAAAAGCTTTACATTCATGCAAAACATTTTGACCTGTGACCTTGACCTACTAAAAATAAAAAAATAACATTTTGGTCATAACTTGTGAACGGTTTGAGATAGAGCCTTCATATTTTGCATGTAGGTTCCTTTTGGCAAGAGCTTTACATTCACACAAACAAGAGGGCCCAATGGCCCTATATCGCTCACCTGTGTACCAGAAAATCATTAGTGTAGGAGACCACTTGACATTGCTATGTACCAAATATCTAAGCTCAGGCAAAGCGGTGTCCATGCTTATAAACCCTACTGGTTTCATTGAGCAACAGGGCATCAGATGTAATTTCATCTCAATAACGGGTAAAAGTCCCACAAAATTGGAAGAGACATCTCCAAATGACTTATACAGTGTTGACGGGGGTGTAAAACCTCAAATCAAACAAAATCTGTGCCTTATGGTTTTGGAGAAAAAGATTTTTTTAAAGTTTTTTCCAGCATAAGTCTATAGGAGCTAATGAGCCCTTGGGCTTGGCCAATTTTGACCCAAAGGGCACGGTTGGCAGGATTTATGTAGGCGACCATTTTGTGTTGCTAAATACCAAATATCTAAGGTCTGTACTTCATGGTTTCAAAGATGTTTGAAGCTTTTTTTTCCATTATAAGTTTGTTGGAGTTAAGGGGCCACAGGATTTGGACCCCAGGGGCATGATTGGCAGGATTCATGTAGGCGACCACTCGACATTGCTACATGCTAAATACCTAAGCTCTGGGACTTATCGTTTCAGAGAAGAAGATTTTTGAAGATTTTTTCCCCCATTTTAAGTGTTTTTTTTTTTATTTATTTATTTATTTTTTTTTTTTTTCATTATAATGGCCCTGTGGTTTCAGAGAAGAAGACTTTTGAAGAGTCTCCAATTGTAAGTCTATAGAAGTTAAAGACCCCTGGGGTGTGGCCAATTTGGATACCAGGGGCATAACTGGCAGGATTTATGTAGGTGGCCACTTGACGTTGCTAAATACTAAAAATTTAAGCTCTGGGGCAGGGTAAGCAGGATTTATGTAGCTGGCTATTTTATGTTGCTAGACACTAAATATCTAAGTTCTGTGCTTCACAGTTTCTGAGAAGAAGATTTTTGAAGCTTTTTTCCATTATTAGTCTATGGGAGCTAGGGGGCCCCGGGGCGTGGCCCATTAGGACCCCAGGGGCATGATTAGCAGGAAATATGTAGGAGACCACTTGTCGTTGCTACATACTAAATATCTAAGCTCTGGGCCCTGTGGTTTCAGAGAAGAAGATTTTTGAAGGTTTTTTCCATTATGAGTCTATGGGAGCTATGAGGGTCCCAGGGTGTGGCCCATTTGGACCCCAGGGGCATGATTGGCAGGATTTATGTAGGTGACCACTTGTCATTGCTACATGCTAAATATCTAAGCTCTTGGCCCTGTGGTTTCAGAGAAGATTTTTGAAGCTTTTTTCCATTATGTGTCAATGGGAGCTAAGGGGCCCCGGGGGTGGCCCATTTGGACCCCACGGGCATGATTTGCAGGATTTATGTAGGTGACCACTTGCCATTTTGTGGGAAAGTAACTGCCCTTTAGGCTTTCCGCTGTTGGTATTTCCGTTGGGGTCTGTTGCTTCATGTTTGTGTTTCTTTCGCTTTGGTGTCTCTGATGGGAGCTGTGGGTTAATTGCATCGATTCCTGATCATTGCCCCCACTTCTATTATGTATTGGTTTTCATCAGCCCTTTGGTGTCTCTGATGGGAGCTGTGGGTTAATTGTATCGATTCCTGATGATTCCTGATCATTGCCCCCACTTCTATTATGTATTGGTTTTCATCGAGCCCCACATGGTTATCGAGCTAGAGGAGAATAAGCAATTCTTTTCGAACATCCCTCGTATTTAGGAATCGATGCATCCACCTCCAAACAGGGTCTATTCTGAACAAATCAAGTCCTTTAGAGATGTTAAAAAGTAGGTCATGGTCACCAACATCATCTCAGTAATCAACAAACTCCCAATATACTAAGTTTCGCCAGAACCCACCAGTAAGCCTTTAAAATAGTGAACACTTATTTGAACAATATTTTTCCGCACGAATCGTGAATGTTGGGTTAAGTTCTTCAAATTTCAAAGTATAATGTAAACCCTCCTTATTATGCTGAGTAGATTATAAGAATCTTATAGCGGTGTGAGGGGTGGATGGAAAAATCCGTCCTGAGGGTCACTGTCCGGCATCACGAGGCTTGCCGAGTGATGCCGGACAGAGATCCCGAGGGACGGATTTTTCTATCCACCCCTCACACCAATATAGGATTCTTTTTCTCGCATACCTTCCATTTCTTAGCGCGGATTTCACTTCGTCACTTCGAGTACCGACGTCCGCCATATTGTGATGATACTACAGGAATGTTTAGTGACGTCACGTAACGTGCTGTGACGTCAACCTTAACGACGGCACATACGAGGTCGTAATCAACCAGTGCATTTATCAAACACGAGATTATATTCGAATTTGGGTCGGAACATCAAGGTCAGAATATAAATTTCTATCCCAGGGTAAAATCACGGATTTGCTTGTCTGGTGTGCAAGAAGGTAATGTCTCTTTTCAGAATAAAATGGCGGAAAATGTCATTATGAAAAGCACATCCGTGTGGCATAGTGCGTTTTATTGTCATCAGGTTAATAATATTATTTGCCGGCCTCGGCAGCTCAGTCTGATGAACATCTGCCGGGTGATCAGGAGGACGCGGGTTCGATACCTGCCGGGGTCGGCAACATTCTTTCGTGGAGATTTCTACGGTCATTCTAGTTGATTACCCCTTCCGATGATTCAAGAACGGCATTTGTCAGTTTCTGGCGAAAGAATGTGCACTGTACTGGTTAACCGCATACGTATATAAGCCTGCCTAGGACAAGTGTGGATAGGTAAACTGATGGACTCAAAATGACCTAAACAGTGTTGACTGGGCCGTTAAATTCTAATACAAACAAACAAATCCATCATTATTTACATTTTAAGCGGTTTGATTGTTGAATCCTTGAGCACGAACCTCATAACTCATTACGAAAACACGCCTATATAAATACATTGTAAAATTTACCGCCGAAAAAACTAAAATTTTGAGTTGAAAAACTGTGATATTTTTCTTATATCTGCTCAAAATATAGATTATGGTACTCATTAGAATCGCCTCATTGAGGCGAATCTAACGAGTACCCACAATCTATATTTTAGAGCAGGCATAAGAAAAATAAGGTCTACCGTTGTAAACCCCAGTTTTACTATATTAAAGTGGGGTTCAAGGGGGTCAAAACTATATAGGCGGGTTTCCGTGATGTATATCATACAGCGATAGGTAGCTAAATAAAGTTACGTCAAAGTGAACGTTTTAAATGTTTGTTTGTTTGAGGTTTAACGTCCCCGTCGACACTATATAGAGCATTTTGGAAACGTTGATTCCAATTTTGTGGGACTTTTAACCGACACTGAGATGAAGTGACATCTCAAACTCTGTCGTCCAATGAAGCCAATAGGGCGTATACACACTGGTAAAGGCAAGCATGCAGAGTAAGGAACAAACACACCGGATAAGGAAATTTTTCCGCTCAGGATAAAAAAGAAAATGGCGGAATGGGTATCACATGTGCAGGTTTGTTGGTGTTCTAGATCTCGTGTTATGGTTACTAATCAATACGGCTGCTCTCATTAGCTTCACGGAAGACACATATTATTCACAAATTTATATTCGATGGTCCGAATTCGACAGTTACATTTAGTCAAACGGAGAACCGGACACAGTGGAGCTACTCCACCGCGAAATCTCATTATTTTACATGAAACGCTCTTCTGGTAAGATGGCATGCACTTTTTTGTTGCTTGTAGACATACACATGATAACTCGGATTGTTGCAAATACGATTTAAGGAAAATTTGATATTAGAAGGCCCACAGTGAGAAATCCTAGTTCAATTTTCAGTACAACGCCCACGGGCAAGGAGATGGGTACAACGCATATGATAAGACACAAAGTTTTTGGGGGAAAATGGTTGTTATATGGTCGTAGCACTAGGAAATTTCCATCTCAGATTAGGCTCAACAGAAGATGCACCACATGATCGTCGGCCGAAAAGAGCAACATCTGCCAAGATGGTTGCTAGAGTGAAAGAAATAGTTGTTACCGATGCACGATACACCACTAGGCAAATAGCTAGTATGGTTTGCATCTCATTAGGAGCAACTCATACAATTCTGAAACGGGATTTGAAAATGAGAAAGTTCTGTGCTAGATGTGCTGTTGACAGATGAGCAGAAAAAGACACGCGTCAAATTACAATGCACGGTCTTTCGCTAATGTCGTCACAGGTGACGAGACATGGGTTCACTTTTTTTAGCCAAAACGAAAGATTCAGAACAAAATATGGGCAACAAAGTATTGCAAACGACCATGCATTGCAAAGCGGACCATGAGCGTCAAGAAGGTAATGTATGCCATATTCTTTTCAAATCAGGGCCCTGCTATTCAGGTTGCTGTGCCTAAAGGCAAATCTGTAAATGCGAAGTTTTACAAGAATAAATTTCTGCGAAAATTGAAGAAATATTTCAAAGAACGAAGACCTGCAACTGGTTTGGCCAATGTCAGATTGCTACATGACAATGCGCCATCGCACAAGGCGTTCATTGTGCAAGACTATCTGAAGCAGGAAAATGTTTTTGAACTCCCTCACCCCCCGTATTCCCCTGACCTTGCCCCGTGTGACTTTTTTTGTTCCCGCGGCTGAAAAAATACTTTCTGGTCGAAAATTTGTACAGCGCAAACACCTCGGTTCTGCAATATTCCAGTGCCTTCATAGTATACCTCGAAAAGACTACCAAAATGCATTCAATGATTGGATCAGAAGACTGAAAGTTTGTATATCTGTTAAAGGGGAATACTTTGAGGGGACAAAATAAATTTTTCATCGAAATCTATCACGGAATCATTTTTATGTGCTTAGTTGCATTCATATTTGCACAACCCTCGTACATGGTCATTAAAGGGACTGATATAATTTGGCTTCTTTTTGACCCTCACTCAAATCCTCTTCAGTGTGCGACGTTTCACTTGCTAACAGGCGTCGTTAATGGAAACATACACAGAAACGAGTTGTTTCGTTTGTTTGTTTGTTTGATTTGAGGTTTAACGTCCCCGTCAACACTGTAAAGGTCATTTTGGAGACGTTGCTTCCAATTTTGTGGGACTTTTACCCGACATTGAGATGAAATGACATCTCAAGCCCTGTCGCCCAATGAAACCAATAGGGTTTATTAGCATGGACGGTCCGCCTCGCACCGCGGTTCCTGGACAGGCTTAGATCCTCTAAGCGGTTTACCAGTACGAGTTGTTTCGTCTTCAAGTATTTTCAGAATAACTTGACGTTTGATGTGTCTGTATTCAGTTAATAAATTGTGACAACAATAGTAAGAAAAGTGTGATAAAAGTATACCCCTTCGAAAGAAAAAGACAATAGAAAGTGCCCTTAGAAACCCGGTTTCAATTGGCGCATTAATATATCAGGTAGCACTGCTCATCGTTTGTACACTAAGTGAGTCGTATGTTGTTACCCCACCTACTTGCGTTATCATGGAGATATACGAAAAATGAAAAATTACAGGATCAAAATGAAACAGGTATCAAATTATTCCTTGGTTTCTAACTAAGAAAATGAGTAATAATAACATTTAGCTTTACTGTGAACGGAGTTATGGCAATTTTATGTTGACATTTCTGATAATGACCAAAAAATAATTTATGAAAAAAATAAACCCAGAGTTCACAGTTCATTTTTTATATATTTTCACCACATGTTAACATATCAAAACTGTATCTGTATACAAAATATAAAATAATGTACAGGCAAGGCTGGGCTATTATATTTTGAAAGCCATAAAGGTGACAAATTTTGCAATTTTGGTCAAAATCAGCTGAGGGTAGGGGTAAAGTCATGGTAAAACATACCTTATTTGTGAATGACCAAACATTTTATTGATTTGTTTTTCTTTGAAGCTGTATGTTTTCATACAATTTCCTTTGGCTATCAATCACCATACAACATTTATGAAACAAATATTCCGCGGGGAGAGGGGGGTGGGGGGGGGGGCTGCAGATATAATTGGAGATCTTAACAGGCCCTTTGTACGATTTGAGGTTTAACGTCCCCGTCAACACTGTAAAGGTCATTTTGGAGACGTTGCTTCCAATTTTGTGGGAATTTTACCCGAAACTGAGATGAAACGACATCGCATGCCCTGTCGGCTAATGAAACCAATAGAGTTTATAAGCATGGGCGGGTCGACTCGCACCGATTTGCCTGGGCAGGCTTAGATCCTCTATGCAGTTTACCAGTACTCGTGTGTTGGTCGGTTTCAGCTCTGCGTGGAAGCATCATGCAGCCTATCTATTTCTTAAGCCCCGTTGGGCAAGGCAAATATTAAAGTATGTACATGTATTGGTAACTGAATAATTATGCCGGCTCAGTCGGATTCGCGTCTGCTGGTGGTCAGGAGGGCACGGGTTCGACACCTGCCGGGGTCGGCAACATTCTTTCGTGGAGATTGATCATGAAACCTTTACCACGGCCACTCTCTCCCTTCCGCTGATTCAAGAAGGGCAGTTGTCAGTTTCTGGCGAAAGAATGTCCAGTGTACTGGTTAACCGCTTACGTGTAAGCCTGCCCAGGAAAAGTTTGGATAGGTAAACTGACCGGCTCAAAAGTGACCAAAAATAGTGTTGACAGTGCCGTTAAACTCTAAAACAAACAAACAAACCAGGAGGCATTACTGAAAACAAACCCAAAACAGTTAAATGTCAATTTGCACAGGACATTATATTAGCCATGCCAAGTTGTCCTACCCAATATATTTTTACGGACCACATTCTCCTTGGCCGTATTCTCCTAGGTCAAATCGTCCGGACCAAATCGTCCTAGATTCAGTGTATGTGTATGTGTGTGTGTGTGTGGGGGGGGGGTGGATGGGTACATTGCTAGAACCAGAGCAATTCACATGCCAAGACAATGCACACAAACTTTGAACGTTTCCTAAAGATCACAATTGGTGCTTTAAACTATGTAGGACTAATTATTAATATCGGAAAACCTAATCTGAGATGGAAATTTCCTAGTGCTACGACCATACAACAACCATTTTCCCCAGAAAATTTTGTGTCTTATCATATGCGTTGTACCCATTTCCTTGCCTGTGGGCGTTGTATTGAAAATTGAACTAGGATTTCTCACTGCGTGCCTTCAAATTGTAATTTTTCCTTATATCGTAATTGCTACAGTCCGATTTATCATGTGTATGTCTACAACAAACAAAAAAGTGCATGCCGTCTTCCCAGAAGAGCGTTTCATGTAAAATGATGAGATTTCGCGGTGGAGTAGCTCCACTGTGTCCGGTTCTCCGTTTGACTGGATGTAACTGTCGAATTCAGACCATCGAATATAAATTTGTGAATAATATGTGTCTTCCGTGAAGCTAATGTGAGCAGCCGTATTGATTAGTAACCATAACACGAGATCTAGAACAACAACAAACCTGCACATGTGATACCAATTCCGCCATTTTCTTTTTTATCCTGATCGAAAAAAATTCCTTATCCGGTGTGTTTGTTCCTTACCCTGCACGCTTGCCTTTACCAGTGTGGTATATGCATGGACGGTCCGACTCGCACCGCTTTGCCAGGCTTAGACCCTCTAAGCGGTTTACCAGTACTCATGCGGGGAGGCATCATACAGCCCAATTTATTTCTTCAAACCCCGATGGGCGGGTGCTTACAGCACGTTTAGAACCCGCGTGTTACGTCACTGTATATGAAGTGACGTCTATAGCGTTAGATTAAAAGATGGAGAAACTATAGAAAAAGTAACTGTTAGAAGACAATAAACTTAATTTAAAGAGTTGACGTTGTTTTTCGTTTGGATTTCTTCTAAAGATGGGTGAAGTGCTCATTAGGCCCCTTTTCTGATAAAAGTCTTTATTTTCTCCTGTATTGCCTAAGGCAATTGTCTAACAAACAGAGGAAGGTGTGATTGGGTGCTGAATATTTTTCAACGAGATGTGGGGCATAAAGCATGATACCGTAGGTTCATATTGAATTACTCCTCCCATAATCATTTACTATGGCTTACTTTGCAAGTAAGTTTTTGTAAAAGGAAATCTATATGCAATGCATGAGAAGATGAACCTTTTTGTTCAGGAACATAAAAATGGCCAAAAGTGTCACCCCTAATTTTGACATTCGACCAGCCCAAGTTACCTTGAATATTAGGTGAAGGTCACCAAAACCTAACCCAGCGAGCACATGACGTAATTGTGACGTCATGACGTTTATGCAACGTCTCATCGACGTCGGTGCAACGTCATGACGTTTTTGCAACATCACATCGACGTCGATGCAACGGCATGACGTTTATGCAAGTCACATCGACGTCGGTGCAACGTCATGACGTTGCACCGACGTTGATTTGACGTTGCCTGCGACGTGAGCCTGCTGGGAACCGACTCCTTGTACTCTTCCAATGTTATATTCACGATTCACCTTTCAGATTTGGAGATAGGCTAGGATTCATTGAATTTGAAGATGAAAAATTTGCAAAAAAAATCACGATTTTCATAAAATAGTTGCTGCAGATGTAGTATTCTATTTTAGAGGGAGGAAACTTTGGTAGGAATTTATTCAAGACATTGTTTATTTATTTATTTATTCAGAAATTTTTGTCATCAAACACTTATTTACACAGTATAGCTAAGTATTCGAAAACATAAAACAGTTTATATAATGAATGAGACAAGGATTGAGCGTAGGCTAGGCCTATTATTGCTCTCTCCTGACGGTATTACAAATATTCGAGCATCATGAAAATATATTTGAATAATGTAATTCAATATAAAGAGTCATCCAATAATAATAATAATAATAATAATAATAATAATAATAATAATAAAAATAATAAATATAGTTCATTCCATAATAATAACTTCTCACCTAGCTCAATGTAGGTCGTCCGTTACACTGTCCTACGCACGGTTGTATTCGGACGTCAATCGGGTACATAATGGAGGTATCGAAGGATCTTTATCTTTATTTTTCATGCAAATATGTTATCAGTATTTTTCTGGTTGCTGTTTAGATTTGCAAAATGGTTCTAGCATTGCATGGTTCAAGACATTGTCTAACACACAGAGGAAAGCATGCGTGGGTGTGATATGTTTTAAAAGAGAAACGGAGCATAAAACATGAGGCCTCGGATTAATGCTGAATTGTCCCACCCACATTCATAATATATTTTTATTACTGGAACTTACGTTACAAAACCAATACTATTTGAGTAAATGGAACGCTATATGCAGTATATCAGGAGGAAATGAAAACTGTTGTTCCATGGCACAAAAAAGGCATATAACCCCCTCCCCCCGCCCCCGCTTTACCATTTCGGTGGCATTTTTAACATTTCAATGGAAAAGTTGGAATTATAAAAAAGAAGTGGCGGTGTAGCGTGAGATTATTGATCCCGTGAGATTCTTCAGTCGCACCGGAAGCGGCTGAACTCCCTCACGGAGGGGTGTGAGATAATTCAGCCGTGAGAAGTGTAATACGATAACTCTATAAAAGACTGGGGTATCGAAACTCTCTTAGAATATTAAATGATAAATTAAGCTGGCACATTAATTAAACTTTAATTTTATGCTGTAGAAGCCTATCTTAGGAAATTAGAAGCTGTGTTACTAGTAGACTTATAAAGTCTGATGAGATGTGACTTTCTTTTAAAAAGTAATCCTTAGATGAAAATATATACCCCTTCCTCAAATCTCTCTCTTGAGCTCTCATCACATCAGACTTATCTGATTTGTTCAGTGGTTATGTAAGGAATCTGACCATTGCCAATTGATATAACAGTACACTAATTAAACAAACATTATCAGCTCAAGGTTCACAGCAAGACAAGATTAATGTCCCTCATTGAGTTTCCTCCAGCAGGCATTAGAAATTAGGATTCCTTCATTTATAGAGTGAAGAGAGTGCTCTTGTGGGGAGAGAATGACCATAGAAAAGAGTTCAGGATCAATCTCCACGAAAGAATGCTGCCGACTCCGGCAGGTATTGAACCCGCGCCCTCCTGATCACCAGTCAGACAACCGAGCTACCGAGGCCCACAATCCTTTTGTCTTTATTTTACATCTTAGGCAAAAACTACGGATCCGGAGCCGAAGCCCTTAACCCTCCCTATTTTAGGACTTTGGCAAACAGTCCAGACACAAAATATATGCCGATTAACCATCGTATGCCTAGCCATATGTTGGCGCCCGCCCATAGGGGCTTGGAGAAATATATGGGCTGCATGATGCTTCCACGCAGAGCTGAATCTGGCCCGCACACTAGTACTGGTAAACCGCTTAGAGGATCTAAGCCTGCCCAGGAACCGCGGTGCGAGGCGGACCGTCCATGCTAATAAACCCTAATGGTTTCATTGAGCGACAGGGCTTGAGAAGTCATTTCATCTCAATGTCGGGTAAAAGTCCCGCAAAATTGGAAGCAATGTCTCCAAAATGACCTTTACAGTGTTGAGAGGGACGTTAAACCTCAAATCAACCAACCAACCTAGCCATATGCAGTTCAGATGCAGCAAAATATGTTGTTTGATTAGGATGTAGGATCTACATTGTTTACTCACTGCAGTCATTTTTGAGCCGGTCAGTTTACCTACCCAATTTTTTCCTGGGCAGGCTTATACGTAGCGGTTATAGCCCCCGCCCATAGGGGCTTGAAGAAATATATGGGCTGCATGATGCTTCCACGCAGAGCTGAATCCGGCCCGCACACCAGTACTGGTAAACCGCTTGGGGGATCTAAGCCTGTCCAGGAACCGTGGACCGTCCATGCTAATAAACCCTTTTGGTTTCGTTGGGTGGCAGGGCTTGAGATGTCATTTCATCTCAATGTCGGGTAAAAGTCCCACAAAATTGGAAGCAACGTCTCGAAAATGACCTTTACAGTGTTGACAGGGACGTTAAAATCAAACAAACACATTAGAACCACCTACATGGGTCTTTTCTAACGAGTACCATTGATATACGTTTTTGAGTATACATACAGTATGTATGTACAGGTGTATATGTAATATTCACCTGCGGTAATGGTCAAAAGATGACCGACGCAGTATCTCATAAATAGACTTTTTTATGCCCCCGCGTATTCGGAGAATACCGGAAGGGCATTAAGTGTTACCCCTGTCCGTTCGTCCGTGCGTTCGTTCGTTCGTCCGGTGTCCGGGCCATAACTCCTAAACCGTATGGAATATATTCATGAATCTTCACAGTTGCATTCATCACACTGAGACGATGTGTCATGAACAAGGAAGACAACTCTTGCTTTTTGGGTTTTTGAATTATCTGCCCTTGACTTAGTACCATATAGTAAACCGTGTCCGGGCCATAACTCCTAAACCGTATGGAATATATTCATGAAACTTCACAGGTGCATTCATCACACTGAGACGATGTGCCATGAACAAGGAAGACAACTCCTGCTTGTTTAGTTTTTGAATTATCTGCCCTTGACTTACATCCATATATATAGTCAAATGGTATGTCGTGTCCGGGCCATAACTCCTAAACCGTATGGAATATATTCATGAAACTTCACAGGTGCATTCATCACACTTAGACGATGTGTGATGAACAAGGAAAACAACTCCTGCTTGTTTAGTTTTTGAATTATCTGCCCTTGACTTACCGCCCAATTTAAACCAATAGGGTTTTTATGCATGGATGGTCCTACTCACATCATTTTGCCTGGGCAGTCTTGTGCTTTGTTTGTTTGTTTGATTTGAGGTTTAACGTCCCTGTCAACACTGTAAAGGTCATTTTGGAGACGTAGCTTCCAATTCTGTGGGACTTTTAACCGACATTTAGATGAAATGACATCTTAAGCCCTGTCGCCCAATGAAACCGATAGGGTTTATTGGTTTATATAGCATGCACGGGCTAAGATCCTCTAAGCGGTTTACCAGTACTAGTGTGCGGCCGGATTCAGCTCTGCGTGGAAGCATCATGCAGCCTATATATTTCTTCAAGCCCCTATGGGCGGGGGCTAAGGGTAGGCTTAAGCGGTTTTCCAGTACTTAGGTGGTAAGGAACCATGCAGCCCATCTACTTCTTCAAGTCCAGATGGGCGGGATTGATTTAGCCGGGTAGGCAGGTAGGGGGGGGGGGGGCTGTTAGTGGGAAGGTAGGTTTTGTTTGATTTGAGGTTTAACGTCCCCGTCAACACTGTAAAGGTCATTTTGGAGACGTTGCTTCATATTTTGTGTGACTTTTACCCGACATTGAGATGAAATGACATCTCAAGCCATGCCGCCCAATGAGACCGATAGAGTTTATAAGCATGGGCGTGCCAACTCGCACCGCTTTGCTTGATCAGGCTTAGATCCTCTATGTTGTTTACCAGTACTCATGCGCGGGTCGGTTTCAGTTCTACGTGGAAGCATCATGCAGCCCATATATTTCTTCAAGCCCCGATGGGCGGGGGCCTAAGGGAAGGTAGGTAGATGTTTATTTTCTTGTTTGTTTGACTTGGGGTTTAAAGTTCCCGTCAACACTGTGAAAGTGGGTTTGGAGACATTGCGACCAATTGCGACCAATTTGTTGGATTTTTACCCGACATTGAGATCCAATGACATCTCAAGTCCTGTCGCCCAATGAAACCAATAGGGTTTATTAGCATGGATGGTCCGCCTCGCACCGCAGTTCCTGGACAGGCTTAAATCCTCTAAGCGGTTTACCAATACTAGTGTGCAGGCCGGATTCAGCTCTGCGTGGAAGTATCATGCAGCCCATATAATTTTCCAAGCCTCTATGGGCGGGGGCTAAGGGCAGGCTTATGCGGTTTACCAGTACTCAGGTGATAAGGAATCATGCAGCCCATCTAGTTCTTCAAGTCAAGATGGGCGGGGTTGATTTAGGTAGACAGGTAAGGTGTGTGTGTGTGGGGGGGGAGGTGTTGGTGGGAAGGCAGGTTTTGTTTGATTTGAGGTTTAACGCCCCCGTCAACACTGTAAAAGTCTTTTTGGAGACGTTGTTTCCAATTTTGTGTGACTTTTTTTGATAAGCATGGACTCGCATTGCTTTGCTTGGTCAGGCTTAGATCCTCTAAGCGGTTTACCAGTACTCATGCGCGGGTCGGTTTCAGCTCTGCGTGGCAGCATCATGCAGCCCATATATTTATTCAAGCTCCGATGGGCGGGGGCCTAAGGGACGGTAGGTAGATGTTTTGTTTGCTTGTTTGTTTGACTTGAGGTTTTAAAGTTCCCGTCAACACTGTGAAAGTTAGTTTGGAGACATTGCGACCAATTGCGACCAATTTGTTGGATTTTACCCGACATTGAGATGAAATGACTTCTCAAGTTATACCGCCTTATGAAACCAATAGGGTACTTAGGTAGGTAGGTACGTACGTACGTAGGTAGAAATAAGTAAATGTATGTCTGACCGTCAGTTCCCATACGGAAGGAAGCCTCCTTGGTGTAGTTTTTATGTTACTGGCCTCATAGACCTTGAGTCACATATTCGATCTCGGGTTTTCACAGACTTTCGGATGAGTCTTTTAACCGAGGTCCCGTCTCGGTAGGTGGGTCGTAAAACTGAATGACAAACTCTTGCTGTCGAGGTCCCACCGTTGTTTCATCGCTGTGGTTGTTTGAGTTTTATGTTTACGGATATGTTGCACTGGTGAGTTAGCCGGCCTTCGTGCAGGCTGAACAAAATATTTGTCTGAATCGCGACGGAAGTAAGGGCGAGGATTGTGACCACGTAAAATCGATTCACGCCCCCCCCCCACCCCCCCCCAGTTGAATTCGTTTCACTTACCGTTCCAAGGCGGTTCTTCTGTCACATTCCTACCTACGCCTTCCTAACTACCTGCATTTACCCTACCTACATACCTACATGCCTGCCTAACTACCATGCAATCCATCTATTTCTTCAAGCACCGGTGGGCGGGGCCGGACTGCATATCTACCTACCTACGTACATACCGACTTAGTCGCCCCCGCCCATCGGGGTTTGGATAAATAGATGGGCTGCATGGTGCTTCCACGCAGGGCTGAAACTGACCACACATGGGTACTGGTAAACCGCTTAGAAGGACTAAGCCTGCCCAGGCAAAGTGGTATGTGTCAATCCGTCCAAAGCCTTTCGGTTTCATTGGGCGGCAGGGCTGAAGCTGTCATTTCATCTCAATGTCGGGTTAAAGTCCACCAAAATTGCAAGCAATGACTCCGAATTACCTAGATAGTGTTGACGGGGTCATTAATCCCAATTCAAACAAAAACATACCAATTAGTAACAGTCCTACCTACCTATATACGTACATAATACCTACTTACCTACATTGCTGCCTGCCTACCCACCTACCCACCTACCAAAACAAACAATATACGATCCTACTTACGACCTTCCTATAGATATACCTACATACCCATCGTTATCAGCCCAAACTTACCATTCCTACCTCATCACGCAAAAACGCCTCTATAATTTAATCCCCTTAAACACCACGTTTAGATATTAAAACTGCGATTTAGATATTAAATCTGGGGTTTACATGGATATTTATCATTTGTCTTATTTCTGCCCAAAAACATACTTTGAGGGTACTCGTTAGAACCGACTCGCCGAGGCGGTTCTAACGAGTACCCACAATGTATGTTTTGTGCAGAAATATGGAAAATATCAGGATTTTTATCTGAAAATTTTCGTTTTTAGTGGAAAAAATTTGTCAATATATTTGAATTTGCCTGTTTTCGTAATATACCTACCTACATGCATATCTCCACTCTACCTACCTATCGCCCCCGCCCATCGGGGCTTGAAGAAATATATGGGCTGCATGATGCTTCCGCGCAGAGCTGAAACCGACCGCACACGAGTACTGGTAAAGCGCGTAGAGGCTCTAAGCCTACCCAGGGAAAGCGGTCGGAGTCGGACCATTCATGCTTATAAACCCTATTTGTTTCATCGGGCGACAGGTCATTTCATCTCAATGTCGGGCCAAAGTCACACAAAAAAGAAAGCAACGTCTCCAAAATGACACGTACCATGATGACGGGGACGTTAAACCTCAAATCAAACAAACAAACAAAACCGATCTGTCTATCTAGCTTCCTACCTAAAGCGTCGTTAGCCCCCGCCTATCGGGTCTTGCAGAAATAGATGGGCTACAGGATGCTTCTACGCAGAGATGAATCCGACCGCACACGAGTACTGGTAAACCACTTAGTGGATCTAAGCCTACCCAAGTAAAGCGGTGGGAGTCTGAACGTCCATGCTTATAAACCGTATTGGTTGCATTGGGCGACAGGGCTTGAGATGTCATTTCGGTAAAAGTCCCACAAAATTGTAAGCAACGTCTCCAAAATGACCTATACAGTGTTGACGGGGACGTTAAACCTTAAATCAAACAAACGAAACCTACAGCGTCGAAGGAAGAAGTTAAAAGTAAGCTTACCTAATTCACCTTACCTATATACCTACCTACCTGCCTACCTAGCTACCATGCAGCCCATCTGTTTCTTCGAGACCCGGTGGGTCGGATTTATAGGAAGCACTG
This sequence comes from Lucinisca nassula, assembly GCA_963580285.1. Taxonomy (NCBI): domain Eukaryota; kingdom Metazoa; phylum Mollusca; class Bivalvia; order Lucinida; family Lucinidae; genus Lucinisca; species Lucinisca nassula. Next base: position 22,563,706 of record OY757022.1, read on the forward strand.
GGTTCGGTTATTACTACTGTTGTTTTTTTTTTTAAGTTTAAGTATTGTATTGTATGGTATTGTAAAGTTTGTATTTGTGTGTGTGTGTGTGTGTGTGTGTGTGTGTGTGTGTGTGTGTGTGTGTGTGTGTGTGTGTGTGTGTGTTGTTTTCTTTTATTGAAACGGTTAAGAGAAAACCTGTTGACTTGACTTGATAGATTTTGTAAGGTAACCGGGCGCTAAAAGCACATAGGGGCTACCCCAGAGAAAACATGTTTGGTTGATATTAGGCACGTATACCCCATATAAGCAGAAAGGTGTGAAAATTAGTCACTGTGTTTTGATAAGCATGGGGACAACAGGAAATGTGAAACCATAAATCACACACGATAATCACCTTGGTATGTATGGCTAAGACTAAAATTTAAATTTCATGAAACCCATGTTTAACAGGATTCAATATCCTTTGGAAGCTAGGAATATACCGTAGAACTGAAAAGGTAAGAGTGTACATGTTTACTCTCAGTCTCGGACTATGATTAATATTATCATAATTATTTACTATAATTGTTATTATTATTGTTATTTTATTATCGTAAATATTATTATTATTGTAGAAGGGCACTTATATTGCGTTCAGGCTTATTTAGGGAGATTTATAATTTTAAAATTTCCAAAGAACTTGCTTTTAAAAGAATTAATTGCATAAACACGCCTATTAAAAATATATTGAAACATTACCATCAACTTTTTAGATTAATTATTCTGATATTTTTCATATTTCCGCTGGATACTCGTTAGAATCGCCTCGCCGAGACGGTTCTAACGAGTACCTACCTCCTGGTGTATGCATGCCATTTGACGTGTCACCAGTAACAATTCTGATTCTGATACAATCTATGTTTTCCAGCAGAAATATGAAAATAATATACATCACTGTAAACCCCAGTTTTACGGTATAAAAGTGGGGTTTAATGGGGTTTAAATTACAGGCGTTTTTGCGTAATAATTTCAAGAAAATACATGTATCCGCATATATTTTGTTCTTGTTGAACACATGATACCTATTTATGGCATATTTAATACCGGTACCTTTCGAAAGTAAATAAATAAGTAAATAAATAAATTAATTAATTAAAAATAAACCTTCTTATAAATAGTGTTCTATTTAAAGTTCGTAATGTTAGCATTTTAAACATAGGCGCAAGATGAAAGGGGCAGGGGCTAACAGGAAATGGATGACACTTCTCACGGCCTTCTTGCGCATGCGCAGATATACCTTGGTATTAACTTTCTCATTGGTTTAACTGAGATCTCACGCTACACCGGCAATGATCAGGAATCGATACAATTAACCCACGGCTCCCATCAGAGGCACCAAAGGGAAAGAAACACAAACATGAAGCAACAGACCCTTATGGAAACATTAATAGCGGAAAGCCAAAAGGACAGTTACTTTCCCACAAAATGGCCAATAGGCTATCCAAAATAAAATAATATAAGCGACACAAACACCCAAAGACAAACCATAACAAATATAATCCGCGACAGAAGAAGCGCATTGGAACGGTCAGCGGAAACGAATTCCACTGGGGGGGGGGGGGGGGGGGGGGAGGGGAGCGGGGGAGGGGGGGGAGGGAAGCTTATATCATTGCCTCCACTTCTATTTTGAAATCGATTTTACGTGGCCACAATCCTCGCCATTAATTCCGTCATGATAAAGACAAATAATTTGTTTAGTCCGCATGAAGGCCTACTAACTCATCAGTGCAACATCTCCGTGAACACAAAAATCAAACAACCACAGAGATGAAACAACGGTGAGGACTCGACAGCAAGAAACCACTGAAATGCTGGAGCAAAAGAAAACCAACAGTTAGATTCCGATGGGCCCGACCAGGGACAGAGCATCAGGTACCAACCAACATAAGCCTTTACGCTGGAACCGTCATAGAATCTGAGGCCTGACCCACCGGCGTGCAATTAAAGAGGGAAGCAAAGTTTTCAACCGTGATTGGGTTAACTACCATGCACGCAGTCTGTCTTATAACATTTATGTTGGACCCAATCTTTTTATATCGAAGAATGATTTTACGAAATCGGGTGCTGAAGTCATTGCGGTTTTATCGGAGTCTAACTGTTGGTTTTCTTTTGCTCCAGCATTTCAGTGGTTTCTTGCTGTCGAGTCCTCACCGTTGTCTCACATCTGTGTTTTTTTTTATTTTTGTGTTCACGGAGATGTTGCACTGATGGGTTAGGAGGCTTCTCTGTCGCAAGATCTTGCAGTTATGCAAGATCTTGCGGCGCAAGTTCTTGCGGTCGGTCATTTAAAGCATCTTCTTGAGCTAAAACCTGTAAACCAATAAATTTTATTGCATAAATAGTTCATCTGACATTATATGACAAATCGAAACTTACTTTTAAAATTACCGATTTATTGATTTTATCGATTAATTGAATTCAGGAGATATAAAACCCACAATACCTACACACTGTAATAAAAGTTCATATCCCATTACAAAAGAAAATGCCTTTATAATTCTGACCCCTCAAACCCCACTTTTAAAACTGGGTTTTACGTTGATAAACCAATTTTTTTCATATTTCTGCTTAAAAAAATAGATTGTGGGTACTCGTTACAACCCCCTTAATGAGGCGGTTCTGTCGAGTACCCAGAGCCAAATTTTCTAATGTAAATATAGAAGGACTAAGCATGCCCAGGTAAATTGTCATTTCATCTGAATGTCTGGTAATAGCCCCATAAAATTGGAAGCAGCGTCTCCAAAATGACAAAGTGTTGACAGGGATCTCAAGTAAAACAAACAAACAAAAAATATGACAGTGGAATCTTCTACTTTATAAGTTTGGAGTGGTCCATTTCAAAATGACATAAATAGTGTTGACGGGGCATCCGATCTGAGTCTAAACTTTTTACCGCTGTCCCACAAATGGGCGCTTGGCATATATGGGTTAAATGTGGAAATGAGAAATAAAACGCAACAACATTTACTATTAGATGTTTATTGGCCCCTTATGTGGGAATAGACAATGTCTGTAGGATCCCTGTCATTTAATTAATCCTTACTCTGCTAAACATGAAACAATGTAAATCCAGATCTGGATCTACACTGTCATTCAGTTTGCGAATTTTAAATGAATGCAATATGTGAAGTAATTTGTGTGGACTCTAATCAGTCTGATCAGGTCCCACATTGTTTGCAAAATTGACTTTCAAAGTTACAAGCAGACGACAAAGCAGACAAAATTGCTGTGATTGACATCTTATGGGTTAATTATTCAGCAGGATAATGAAAAACTGCATCTGAAATTGTCATTTCTTTATGTTGTCTGCTGCTCTTCTGGTAAACTTTCAAACTTTTCAAACATATTTATGCGTATAGTCAATCAGTGTGGACCCTGATCGGACTTCTCCAAGAGGAGCAGTCTGATTAGGTTCCATATTGTTTGAAAAATTGAAAATTTGACTTCTAAAATTACCAGCAGATGGTTCAAAACAGGTTGTGGGTACTCGTTAGAACTGACTCAATGAGGCGGTTCTTTCAAATTCCCACTTCCTTTTTCAGAAGCCGAAATAAAAAAAAAATGTGATAATTGCCAGTTTAAAGTTATGAGCAGGTTGTGGATGCTTATTAGAGCTGTCTCAATGAGGCGATTCTAATAAGTTCCCACTTAATAATGTTTGAAGCAGAAATAAAAAAGAAAAGCTAGTCAACACAGCCAATAGCCATGTTAAAGCCATGAACAGGTTATGGGTACTCATTAGAACTGTCTCAATGAGGCGATTCTAACTAGTTCCCGCATTCATTTTTCTTTATTTTTTCGCCCAAAAACATAGATTGTGGGTACGCGTTAGAACCGCCTCACTGACGCGGTTATAACGAGTTCCCACAATGTATGTTTTGGCCAGAAATATAAAAATAAAAATCAGATTTATTATCTGATTTTTTGTCTATTATTAGGTGGTAAAATTTTCAATATATTTGAATAGGCGTGTTTTCTTAGTGATGTACTGTAATGATAAAAATATTTTCTATGGCAAACGAAGATTCTAAGTTCATCTGCTTTGCTAGATCTCAATCAAAATGATACAGTCTAGCATATAACCCCACCAAACTGTACACTTTTTGTACAGCCACTCATCTGCCTTATCAGTTATGATAATCATTTAACCAATTTCACTCAGTAACCCAAAATATTTATTTTAACCATCAGGATATCTGATCATATTTCTACTTTCTCTCTCTATTTTAAAGTTTTACAAAATACTGTATATACTGACCAGTGTTGGTTAGCAGTTGGAGAGATTTTTGTTGTATTAGGAAAGGTGGACATTTTTAGCTCACCAGAGTTGAAGGCTCCGGGGGAGCTTATAGGATAGGCAGTGGTCCGTCGTCAACATTTTCAAACAACATTTTCTCTGAAACTACATGGCCAATTTAACCAAACTGCATGTGGAGCCTCTATGGGAAGGGGAAACAAAAGTTTGTTTGTGAGGTCACATGACCAATATGGCCGCTCATATGGTGAAAACCTTTAAAATGCTTCTTCTCAGGAACCGAATGGCCGATGACCTTGAAACTTGGTTTTCAGCATCGGGGACTCGGGGCCCTTTCAAGTTTGTTCAAATAATGACCTTTGGTTGACCTGATCTGTTTTGCGGCAAGGTCAAATTTGGTCACTTAGACATTTGAATGAAAAAAGTCAAAACAGTTTTTTTTTTATTGCATGGTAGCTTGTGGCATGAGACATGACATTTGCAATCGGCTGAGTCCAAGTTTATCAATTCCAAAGGTCAATGTCATATACTGACCTTTGTCCTGGATGGCTCAGTTAAATGAGGAGCCTCTATGAGATGTGGGGAAAGAAAATTTGTTCGTAAATACTGAATCACATGATCAATATGACCGCCATGCCCATATACGGTAAAAACCTTTAAAAATCTTCTTCTCAGGAGCCGAACGGCCGATGACCTTGAAACGTGGTATGCCGCATCGGGGAATCAGGCCCTACCAAGTATGTTCAAATAATGACCTTTGGTTGACCTTGACCTGTTTTACGGCCAGGTCAAATTTAGTCACTCAGACATTTGTATGGAAAAATGCAAAACAGTGGATTTTCTGATTGCATGGTAGCTTGTGGCATCAGAAATGATATTTGCAATCAGCTGATTCAGAATCCAAGTTTATCAATTCCAAAGGTCAAGGTCATTAACTGACCTTTGTCCTGGATGGCACAGATTAGGTTTTCATCTTCTTCTTCACTTAAACTGCTGAGTTGATTGGAACCATATTATATGCGGAGCCTCTCTTGGAAAGGGGGAATGAAAATTTGTTCGCAAATACTGGGTCACCTGATCATTATGGCCGCCATGCTCATAATATGGTAAAAACCTTTAAGGAGGGTCGCGCATAATTGACTCTGCCGTAATCAGGTTCGAATTTTTACCTCAAAATGATTTTTGTTTCTATTTAGTTTTCAAAGTGTTTTCTGAGGTTTTTGTAACATTTAATAACCATTGCAATGTGCAATTTGGTATAAATTATTTTGCGACTATATAGACTACTTTCCGGTCTAGTCCGCATGGCTGGAAGCACAGGAAAATAGAGGGATAAACCGACTAACCCTGTATTTTTCCAGCTACTGGTTTGTTTCCTCCGATTGCAGCCCATCTACTGTCCATGGCAAATCTGAACTCTCTTTAACGCACGATGTTTACTTTATTTGTCCATTGGTGTCAAAAATATAGCCTCGAAGAGTCTGTCAGTTCACATATTCCACGGCCATACTTTGTCAACACAAACAAAACAATGAATCAATAGTGACGTTTACTTTAGTTTGCGTGACGTCATATATATGGAAAGAAAACACTGCCATATTTGATAACTAAAAGTGCAGACTAATGCCTGGCAGCGCACAATATTCTTTTAACTGTCAGTCGCAGTCTCAGGTTCAATTACTGTTAAGCCATCTCAGTGAACAAATAGCCTGTGCCAGCACCCATAATTAGGATCTTGCACTCAACAGGTGTAGGCCTACTGGTAAACTGCTTAGAGGATCTAAGCCTGCACAGGCAAAGCGGTGCGAGTCGGCCTGTCCATGTTAATAAACTCTATTTGTTCAATTGGCGGCGGGGTTTTAGTTGACATTTCATCTTAAGGTCAGGTAAATGTCCCACAAAATTGGAAGCGACGTCTCCAAAATGACCTTTACAGTGTTGACGGGGACGTTAAACCTCAAATCAAACAAACAATAATCAAGCATAAGCAAAAGGATGTACAAGAAAAAATCCCTTTGATCTGTTTCGAATATAAAGATGATGGTTTAGGTTGTTCCACACGGAGCCTTTGTATGCCCATACGTCCACCATCATAACAGCATTTTGTCAATGTACCGGCTCCAGCCAATCGGGCTGCATGATGCTTTCACGCAGAGCTGAAACCGACCGCACGTGAGAACTAGTAAACCGCTTAGAGGGTCTAAACCTGATCAGGAAAATGGGTCCGAGTCGGACCGTCCATGCATATAAACCCTATTGGTTTCGTTGAGCGGCAGGGCTTGAGATGTCACAACGTCAACATAATATTGGTCGTTTTGAAGAGGTTACTTCCCAATTTGTAGGTCTTTTTGCCCGACATTGAGATGAAACCTGACAGCCAGTGAAACCAATCTATATGTTTATAAGGACCGTTCGTCTTGCACCATTTTACCTGGGCAGGGCGGTCTACTCGTACTCATGAGTGATTGGGTTAGTATCATGCAGCACAATCTTTTTCTTCAAGGCCAGTTCGGGGCTATCATGCATTGTAGAGACTATATATATGAGAAGTTTTTGGGCGACGCCTTTGAAGTGGTGTAGCACACTGAAGTGATTCAGCTATGATTACAAAGGCCCCCCAGAAAAGAACTCGCATGACAAGACGTAAAGCACAATGATGAAATGCATTAGGCTGAGAAAACAGCCTTGCGGAACACCGACCTTCAATTCGAATTCTTCAATGGAACCAACACAAAAACGCATACGGCTCCGCGAATTAGCATACACCCACTGGACCATTCGAACATTCCACTCCTCCACTTCAAATTTTCTCTGTGCCTCCCAGATGACTTTCCGAGACACTCAACCAAATGCCTTCTCAAGGTCCACGAAAGCCACTATCGGGGAATGCAACTGCCATTTTGGCTTTCCGCTAGTGATGTTTCCATTACGGTCTAGTTATTCATGTTCGTGGTTCTTTCTCTTTGGTGTGTCTGATCGGAGGTCTTGGGTAATTGTATCGATTCCAGGTCAATGCCATCACTTCTATCCACTTTCGGAAAGTAAAAGGATAACCTATCTCACCTCCCTTTCACAGTTTGCATAAGCAGGCAATAGATAATTAAATAGCGTTTCCGGTCAATATTGCATGAAAAAAAAAAAAAACTTGTCAAAATTATAGAAAAAAAAAAATAAGTAGAAGTGTTTCTACTTTCCCTTTAACGTTTGCAGGAACTTAAATGGGAAAAAGGAAATTTTTATATTCTTTTGCATCAGCTTATTGTATTTTTTTTTTTTTTTTTTTTTTTTTTTTTTTTATCAATTTCAACCCGTTTCATTAGGGAGTGGGGTAAAAAATTGTCAAAAAAGAAAGCTAAAAATGTATAATAATATTTCCCAGGTATATTAATAACATACATCTGACATTGTTTGAACGTCTGCGACAATGTTAATGGCTTCATATCTTTTAAACATGAACAAAACGACAATATGGCTATATCAGAGCATGCATTTTTGGCCAGAAAAATCCATTTTTCACACCATAAAACTTATAAACGAAATTGTGTTTCAATTCTAATGAAATAATTTGATTCATATCACATTAAGGAAGCAAAAGTATGTGCAATAATAAAGGTATAATCCTTGTTCTTGTCATTTAAACAATACCTTAATGCTTTTTAGCCATTTTTATTGGGGGGGTGGGGTAATTTTTTCTGCAATATTTCTCTCAGATGCCTGGTGACATGGTCAAATTCCACGCCTATTTCGTGTATCTAATATTATTACACAATATATGTGACAATAAGAAAAATCTAAAGACGAAAAATGCATTCTTTTTTCAAATATAGCGAAAATTGCATCTCAAAACAGCAAAACATGCAGAAAAGGACATTTGTAAATAGGTGTTTCGACAAAAATCTGTGAAAGAGTTTGTCTTTCACACATAGGTACGCAAACATGACATTATCCTGCATTGTGTTTTTTTTAACCAACCTTGGAAATATTGTTTAAAACAATTGTTATCGACAATTTGTCAATGACTGGGGTAATTATTGAAACATTCGATAAATTCGAAAACAGTACCCATCTTTAAGGCTAAAAAGCTCGAAAAAAAGCCTGGTGTGCCTATATTTTTATACCGGCAAACGAGTGCAGAGATTTCAAGCTACAAAATATAAGCAAACAAAAAAAATCTAAAGAGAAAATAATTACTCCCCACCCTCCTTAAAAAAACTTCTTCTCAGGAACCGAATGGTCGATGACCTTGAAGCGTGTGGCATCAAAAATTATATTTGCAATCAGCTGAATCCAAGTTTATCAATTTCAAAGGTCAAGGTCATTTGCTGACCTTTGTCCTGGATGGCTCCGATTAAGTATTTTTCAGCATCGGGGACTCGGGCTTCTTCATTGAAACTGTTGGGTTGATTGAAACCAAATTACACGTGGAGCCTCTATGGGAAGGGGAGAACGAAAATTTGCTTGTAAGGACTGGGTCCCATGGCCATTATGGCCGCCATGCCCATATATGGTAAAGCCTTTAAAAAATCCCAGGAACCAAACGGCATATGACCTTGAAACTTGGTATGCAGCATCGGGCTCTCTGACCCGGCAGGTGTCGAACCCGCAACCTCTTGATCACCACGAAAGAATTACATTTATCAAATAGTTTTTGGGGTCGATTTTTTGCCATTCAACTTAGTTACTAAGCATGGAAACTTTTTAATGCTGATGTCCACTTGACTATCATTGATTTGTAAGAAATCCAGGTAACGGTTATTTATAGAAATTAGCTGCGCTGTTCTTATCGCTGTGAGGTCAGAGTGTTGCATTAAAGGATTATATACAGAATCTGGACTGGAACCAAGCATTGTGTTGGGCAAACACTGAAGACCCAGATCAGGGTCCACACTGTTTTCTTAAAATACTAGAATAAAAGGGACAAACAAAACAGTTTAACTATTTTCCTCCCGTGTTGTCAGTTGCGCTTTGATCCATTTAATTTGATTTAGCTTTTGCCATTGTCAGTATTTTAGGTAGTATTATTGACCTGGTCAATATTAGAAAGGTTCCAAAACATTCAAATTGCTCACTCAGAGAATTTATCTCTGCAGGATCAGTTACTAGGTAATCCATATACTGTTAAATAAATAATCTACTTGGGGAAGCCAGAAACTGGCAAAAATCGAGAAATCTGGGGTTATATTCTGAAGTGGATAATACTCCAGGATTTCATATATCACAAACCATTTCACTTCAGAATATAACCCCAGATTTCTCGATTTTTGCCAGTTTCTGGCTTCCCCAAGTAGATTATTTATTTAACAGTATATGGATTACCTAGTAACTGATCCTGCAGAGATAAATTCTCTGAGTGAGCAATTTGAATGTTTTGGAACCTTTCTAATATTGACCAGGTCAATAATACTACCTAAAATACTGACAATGGCAAAAACTAAATCAAATTAAATGGATCAAAGCGCAACTGACAACACGGGAGGAAAATAGTTAAACTGTTTTGTTTGTCCCTTTTATTCTAGTATTTTAAGAAAACAGTGTGGACCCTGATCTGGGTCTTCAGTGTTTGCCCAACACAATGCTTGGTTCCAGTCCAGATTCTGTATATAATCCTTTAATGCAACACTCTGACCTCACAGCGATAAGAACAGCGCAGCTAATTTCTATAAATAACCGTTACCTGGATTTCTTACAAATCAATGATAGTCAAGTGGACATCAGCATTAAAAAGTTTCCATGCTTAGTAACTAAGTTGAATGGCAAAAAATCGACCCCAAAAACTATTTGATAAATGTAGTTCTTTCGTGGTGATCAAGAGGTTGCGGGTTCGACACCTGCCGGGTCAGAGAGCCCGATGCTGCATACCAAGTTTCAAGGTCATATGCCGTTTGGTTCCTGGGATTTTTTAAAGGCTTTACCATATATGGGCATAGCGGCCATAATGGCCATGGGACCCAGTCCTTACAAGCAAATTTTCGTTCTCCCCTTCCCATAGAGGCTCCACGTGTAATTTGGTTTCAATCAACCCAACAGTTTCAATGAAGAAGCCCGAGTCCCCGATGCTGAAAAATACTTAATCGGAGCCATCCAGGACAAAGGTCAGCAAATGACCTTGACCTTTGAAATTGATAAACTTGGATTCAGCTGATTGCAAATATAATTTTTGATGCCACACGCTTCAAGGTCATCGACCATTCGGTTCCTGAGAAGAAGTTTTTTTAAAGGTTTTTACCATATTATGAGCATGGCGGCCATAATGATCAGGTGACCCAGTATTTGCGAACAAATTTTCATTTCCCCTTTCCAAGAGAGGCTCCGCATATAATATGGTTCCAATCAACTCAGCAGTTTAAGTGAAGAAGAAGATGAAAACCTAATCTGTGCCATCCAGGACAAAGGTCAGTTAATGACCTTGACCTTTGGAATTGATAAACTTGGATTCTGAATCAGCTGATTGCAAATATCATTTCTGATGCCACAAGCTACCATGCAATCAGAAAATCCACTGTTTTGCATTTTTCCATACAAATGTCTGAGTGACTAAATTTGACCTGGCCGTAAAACAGGTCAAGGTCAACCAAAGGTCATTATTTGAACATACTTGGTAGGGCCTGATTCCCCGATGCGGCATACCACGTTTCAAGGTCATCGGCCGTTCGGCTCCTGAGAAGAAGATTTTTAAAGGTTTTTACCGTATATGGGCATGGCGGTCATATTGATCATGTGATTCAGTATTTACGAACAAATTTTCTTTCCCCACATCTCATAGAGGCTCCTCATTTAACTGAGCCATCCAGGACAAAGGTCAGTATATGACATTGACCTTTGGAATTGATAAACTTGGACTCAGCCGATTGCAAATGTCATGTCTCATGCCACAAGCTACCATGCAATAAAAAAAAAACTGTTTTGACTTTTTTCATTCAAATGTCTAAGTGACCAAATTTGAACTTGCCGCAAAACAGATCAGGTCAACCAAAGGTCATTATTTGAACAAACTTGAAAGGGCCCCGAGTCCCCGATGCTGAAAACCAAGTTTCAAGGTCATCGGCCATTCGGTTCCTGAGAAGAAGCATTTTAAAGGTTTTCACCATATGAGCGGCCATATTGGTCATGTGACCTCACAAACAAACTTTTGTTTCCCCTTCCCATAGAGGCTCCACATGCAGTTTGGTTAAATTGGCCATGTAGTTTCAGAGAAAATGTTGTTTGAAAATGTTGACGACGGACCACTGCCTATCCTATAAGCTCCCCCGGAGCCTTCAACTCTGGTGAGCTAAAAATGTCCACCTTTCCTAATACAACAAAAATCTCTCCAACTGCTAACCAACACTGGTCAGTATATACAGTATTTTGTAAAACTTTAAAATAGAGAGAGAAAGTAGAAATATGATCAGATATCCTGATGGTTAAATAAATATTTTGGGTTAGTGAAATTGGTTAAATGATTATCATAACTGATAAGGCAGATGAGTGGCTGTACAAAAATTGTACAGTTTGGTGGGGTTATATGCTAGACTGATTTCTCTTATCACCTACCAATAAATGACCACTTGAACCTCAGGGGATTATGGCTGTTAAGGTGATGGTATTCATCTGATAAAATCAGATAATGACTTCTGATAAGAAGGGTTTAATCATTATAATCCACTTATGGATTACTTATGAATTTTGTTATTGGTCCTTTAACATATTACTACATAGTATATTTTGTTCTTGAAAAACAAAATAAATAAATGTCAATGGCACATCTACTACTTCCACCACTACTACTAATAGCAATAGTCACATAAAGATTTCTACTCAATTGAGATAAACATAAAAAATAACAAAACATTATTACCACTACTACTACTAATATTAATAATAATAACAATAAATAAACCTGTGAATATTACTGCTACTACTACTATTACTTATAATAATAATAATAATAATAATAATAATAATAATAATAATAATAATAACAACAACAATAACAATAACTAATAACAATAGTAACATAAATATTTCTACTTCATTGAAATAAATAATGAAATAAAAACTATTACAATTACGAATTACAGCCAAGCATGCTAGAGGTTTAAAATTAGACAGTGCAGTACCAGACTGAAATGTTTATCCTAGTAAAGGTACACATCTGTTCATTTTGTACCAGAAACCCCAAAACGGGCAGTTGGCAAACAGTGCAGGCCCAGATCAGACGCCACAGAAAGGGGCGTCTGTTCAGGGCCTACACTGTTTTCAAAAAGTTAATCCATTTTGCAAATGGAGTTTGAAGGGGCACAACCTGTCACCCTTGAACTTTGAGGTGGACTCGGGCTATATGTTTGTTTGATTTGAGGTTTAACGTCCCCGTCAACACTGTAAAGGTCATTTTGGAGACGTTGCTTCCAATTTTGTGGGACTTTTACCCGACATTGAGATGAAATGACATCTCAAGCCCTGTCGCCCAATGAAACCAATAGGGTCTATTAGCATGGACGGTCCGCCTCGCACTGCGGTTCCTGGACAGGCTTAGATCCTCTAAGCAGTTTACCAGTACTAGTGTGCGGGCCGGATTCAGCTCTGCGTGGAATCATCATGCAGCCCATATATTTCTTCAAGCCCCTATGGGCGGGGGCTGTTTCATCTGGTCAGGATCTACACTGTTTTTCATCCAATTTGTGAATTGAATGAATACATAACCTTTAACGATTTGAATGGTTGATATCCAGAAATGGGTATGGTAAAATTAATTTATTCAGCGGGATTCAGCTCTGCGTGGAAGCATCATGCAGCCCATATATTTCTTCAAGCCCCTATGGGCGGGGGCTTTCGGGCTATATGTAGGGAGAAAGATTCATTTGGTACGAACCTTTTTTGTACCAAATGGAATCTTCCTCCTTATATGTACCAGGGCTCCATTTCAAGGTTTAAGGGTGTCGGGGTGTGTTTTCATCAAGGTATATTTGGGGAATGACTGAACTTTAAGCAGACAGTGGAGGCCCTGATCAGACGCCCCATTCTGCGGCGTCTGATCTGGGCCTGCACTGTTTGCAAAAGTGAAATTTTCATGAATGAATATTCAGTTGCCATATGCTTAGGCAATTAGTGAGGCTTATCAGTGTGAACCTGAGATTTATTGAAGTTCATTTTAACAAATGAAAATTAACAGAGCTGTTGTTCTGGAGAGGCTAAAATGTCCATACCTGGATTTTCGGGGCACTTAAATCCAGGAGTATAACCTGAAATTCATTAACCCTTATCCCGCTGAACATGACGAATCCTAACTTTGCAAACAGCATAGATCCTGATCAGTTGGTTAATGATTGTTTGATTGAGGTTTAACGTCCCCGTCAACACTGTAAAGGTCATTTTGGAGACGTTGCTTCCAATCTTGTGGGACTTTTACCCGACATTGAGATGAAATGACATCTAATACGTTATTTTCCTTTGAAATTCAAAATATTTGCAAGGGAATTTCTGAGAAATTTGAATCACGAATCAAGCACAGCGGCGAGGTCACAATACAATTTAATATCTTATCAGCTAAACCCCGTGGGCACATGGGTATACATTATTTTTCATACTTCTCCATGTGTGGGCACTAATGAAGCAGTTCTAACGAGGACTCGCAAACGGGCCGCACGAAATACCCCAAGTCACCCCAAGTCCCGGAATTACCCCAAGTCCCCTATATCTAGCCTGGATATGGGTATTTCGGAAATAATTATGATGTGTGTGATAGAATATTACAATTTTGACCAAACAAATCAACTTTGATGATTTTGAGTCATTAATAGGTGTTAATTATCTAATAATATATCTAGGTCATTGTGACCTATATTTCATGGTTCAATGATTTTTGCCTTATATCTTGAATACAATTTGATGGAGAAATGTCATACCTGGTATATTAGTTCCATGTGACCCGATGATTGACCTCAAACTATACCTAGGTCATTGTGACCTATATTTCATGGTTCAATGATTTTGCCTAATATCTTAACTTGTATTAAGAAAACGTGGGGATTTGCGATGGCTTGCCATCGACTACTCGCTCTAGTTTTGGAATTTAAAACTGGTCCAAAACGAATTTTATTGATGTAAGTATCGGGTATATATAAGTATCCGGTGATAGGGGATACGCCAAAGTTTCCCGCGGCATGTATGCGGCTATGGAAGAAAGTCTATATTGAGAGAAACAATGAATTTTAAACCTTTAAATGTGCACCACAAGCTGACAGTTCAAACTCGTTTAACTCCGAAAGAATCGTTGTTTTCTGCAGACAAAATACACTGCAATGATTACTGCAGTAATCACAGAAAAGCATACGGGTATAATTAGAATGTTCATCTTTTTTAATCTTTCGCTCCCAGTCAAATGAGTGGCCTAGCCCAGCGCTTCGTTATGGCTTTAGAATTTCGAATGTTTTTGGGTTGCTACGCATTTGATAATGTTCCTAAGCGTAGTTACCACGGGGGTAATACCATTTTCTATACCGTTTTGTCGACCGAGCCGGTACTGTGTAAAGCTGCTGTCGACCGAGAAATACGGCTTTCGACCGAGCTGTACGGATGTCGACAGAGGAGGGTCTTCGATTTTGATGCACTTGGAGAGGCGAAAGCGTTAGTTTAAACATTTACAAACGATGTCGGTGTTTTAAAGAGACAAGCTGTTAATTGTCTGTTCACTTATAGAGAGTCGTGAGTCTGAAAAAACACTATAAAATACCGGTTCTTTCGAAAAAAAATCAGTTTTCACAGAATTTCATTAATCTAATGCTTTATGAAAAGTAGGAAAGCAATAAAACACCATATATATTTTATCTACCATTTACGCTTCAACAACAACGTGGGTTTGACATAATTTATGCACTCTGGGAGGTTTTATAGACCTTTGAAAAATGTCGGGATACGGATGTCGATTATGAGAAATACGACCGTCGATGGTATCCTAGTCTGATTGATACGGCTGTCGACGAAATATAAAAAACTACATTTCATGTACTGCTGTTAAAATACATGATTTATTCTATGCTTATTACTGAAATCTGCACTATAAAGCAGATTTCACTGGGAGCCATGAAGAAAAATGTACGTTTTGTGCGAACTGGTGTCTTAAAGTCGCAACAATCACCAAGCCTTGAATAACTCCATCCGTAACTCTCCCATATTTAGTTTACACAACCGGCTACAAGGCTGGTCACTGATGTAAACACTTGGACATGTAAATGCCAAATCAGATTGAAATTAAACTGCAAAAAAATGTTGTAAACCTGTGCAAATGCTCTTGAAGAATGATGTCGGAAAGATCACAGGCGCCTGAAGTTTAAATGCGTAAACATTTCAAATTTGTTTGAAAGGGCCATAACGAAATTGAATATTGACTACGTCAATAACAACATTCATGTTTAGTTATATTTTTATTTTTATTATTATTTTTTTTTTTTTGGTTTTACGGCCCTTTCAAGATTATTTCACTCATATCGAGCAGATCGTTAATCAGAGATGGGCGAAAACCGGAGTACCCGGAGAAAAACCACCTGAACTTCCGTTGCAGAACTTGGCGTCTCACATGTGACCTGAGCGAGGCTCGAACCACAGCGGTGAGAGACCTAATGATCAAGAGTCAGCGCTCTTAACCACTAGGCCAGGGAGGCCCGTTGTTTAGGTTTTGAGCTCATAACTTCAAGCGCATGTGCAGAGACGAATATTTCTCAACAAATGTCATGACAAACAGTAGGGTTGATCAGCAGACTTTACGAAAACATGCCTATTAAAATAAATTGAAAATTTTACCCTAAAACAATCAAAGCACTGAGAGTACTGGTGGGTCGATTGTCTCTAGGTGTAGTTAGGAAAATGGGCCTGAGCGTGGACTGTTTCGTTTAACCCTTAAACTCCTTTACTGAAAGCAAACCGTGTAGACCATGATCAGACGCTGCGTTTTTCGGCGCCTGACCCTTAAATTCCTATACTCTAAGCAAACAGTGAAGACACTGATCACACGCCGCGTTCTGCGGCGTCTGATCTGGGTCTACACTGTTTGCCTAGCCCAACCCATGATTCCAGCACAGATTTTACAGTTAACCTTTTCACGTAAACACGCTGACCTCACTGCGATAAATTTCTATAAATAATCTGCGTGGATTCCTACAAATCAGTGATAGTCACGTGGACTCCAGCACTAATAGAGGTTTTGTCCTTTATACCTTTGGGTCGATTGATAAACAATCGACCCAAAAATGAAAAATTTCAGAAAAAAAAAAAAATATCTAATACTTTTTTATATATTTCTGCTCAAAAATAGATTACGGAACGCGCGGTTCTAACAAGTACCCAGAATCTATGTATATGAGCAGAAATATGAAAAATAAGGTTTACCCCTGTAAACCCCAGTTTCACTATATAAAAGTGGGGTTCAAGGGGGTCAAAATTATATAGGCGTGTTTTCGTGATGAGCTCCTTTTCCGACTACCCAAAATTCCTAAGCAGAAAAGCTCTTCAGTCCACGTGACTATCACAGACTTGTCCGAATAACATTTTTTATAGAAAACAGCCGCAGTGACTGAGGTCAGAGTGTTGTGTAAGAGTGTTGTCTTGGAATCATAGGTTGGGCTTGGCAAACAGTGAAGACCCAGACCAGACGCCACAGAATGCGGCGTCTGATCAAGATCTATACTATATACTTAAAATCGGATTGCAAGGGTAAATTAAGCAGTTTAAATCACAGTCCAGGACTTTTTCCGACCTATAGTAAGCGACAATCGATCCACCAGTACTCTTAGTGCTTTGATTTTGCGTGTGTTATGTGTGCGCAAGTGAATATTTAAGTAAAGGAGGTATAAATGGTTAATGCTGAGCAGAAATCGACCGTACAGGTGGCACTACAGTAAAAAAAATCCCCTTACTCACAATGTAAATTGGGGCATATTCCATGTTCTACCACATTTCAGCAAGTCTAATGCTTCCACTATGAGGCATATAATTTGACAGGCTGACCATTTACCTTCCAGAAGAAGCTAAAAAATATGTATGCTGTGCGGCATATTTTGGCCTTTTTGGCAGCCAGTGTCAACAAACCCATACCGCAGCGAATAAATCCAGGCATTTCCAGTGGCCAGTCAGCACAATTTTAAGGTTCAATTTAAATCAGCTGCATTTTACAATAGCAAATACCTACTAATATTTCTTCTAATAAACAATAATACTTCTCAGAAAAATAATGTCTTAGCACCAAATCCAATCAGAAGCAGCAGAATATTCAATTCTGTACTGAAAGCTCTCCCCAAAGCAAGTGCAGCTTTCATAAAGACCAATTATTTACTGTAGTGCAACCTATACCAAACCCTAATTTCTTTATGATCCACCAAAAGAATTGCCAAACACAAGTTTAGACCATATCTAATAATATAGTCATGCATAATTAATGTTCAGTGACAAAGAATCTTTAAACTTTGCGAAAAAGTTATCGCTTCCAAATTCTACGATGAAAGCCGGACAAACCATGTTTTGTGAAAAAGCGCAAAGTTTACCTCTTTCCAGAATGGAACCCAGAAACCGGCTTGCATCAGTGCTTCTTCTCAGATGTCTTTGGAATACTTTAATCCTAAAATGCACTAAATCATGTCCTATTAGCAGCCATGCTAGAAATTTTGGCTGTTCTCACACCTATACCCCCTAATTTCAGTAAAAATTGGCATTTTGAGGATATTTTGGGGACAAAACCTTGATGAAAATGATTATAAATGCCTTAATGCCATGAGAAATGTCTGAATATATCTATTCAAATCTTGTAACATGAACCCAACCAGTAAGAACTTACAACGGCTGAGAAAACTCATTGCAATATTGCAGCGGGCTGTTCGGAGAGACAATTTTGAAATTTTGCATTGGCTTGAGACCCTTGTCTAATGCCAAGTAACCTCAGTGTTATATTCAATATTGAGTATTTTCTTTTTCTTGTGTTCCTGTTTAGACATTTACTGCAGGTCTGCTTTCCAAACAGACCAATGACAACTGATTTACATGGCTTTTAAGTACCCCCCCCCCCTCCAATTACATGGAACAGAAGCAAAAACTTATAAAATACACCCAGTTAGTCCTAAATTAGCACTAAACTTACAATTTGTACAGTTTCTGTGACAAAATACATGCCAGGAAGATCCACTTTAAGATACAGAATTGGAGGGAACCTATTATGTGTGAAAATATTATGTAATGAATGAAAACAATAGAGGAGATCTGATTTTTCTACTTTCGGTTTAGGTGGCACTACAGTAAAAAAAATCCCCTTACTCACAATGTAAATTGGGGCATATTCCATGTTCTACCACATTTCAGCAAGTCTAATGCTTCCATTATGAGGCATATAATTTGACAGGCTGACCATTTACCTTCCAGAAGAAGCTAAAAAATATGTATGCTGTGCGGCATATTTTGGCCTTTTTGGCAGCCAGTGTCAACAAACCCATACCGCAGCGAATAAATCCAGGCATTTCCAGTGGCCAGTCAGCACAATTTTAAGGTTCAGTTTAAATCAGCTGCATTTTACAATAGCAAATACCTACTAATATTTCTTCTAATAAACAATAATACTTCTCAGAAAAATAATGTCTTAGCACCAAATCCAATCAGAAGCAGCAGAATATTCAATTCTGTACTGAAAGCTCTCCCCAAAGCAAGTGCAGCTTTCATAAAGACCAATTATTTACTGTAGTGCAACCTATATAAGTAGTGGTAAACCGTTTAGTGGATCTTAGCCTGCCCGGGCAAAGTGGTGCGAGTTTGACCGTCCGTGCATATAATGACATTTTATCTCAATGTCGGGTAAAAGTCGCACAATATTTAAAGCAGCGTCTCCAAAATGACCCAAATAGTGTTGACGGGAACGTTAAACCTCCATCAAACAAACAAACAAACATAACCACATAACTGTACCGACATGTTAGGATAGTTTATCAGTTGTCTATGTTGATATTAGAACAGACTTTTTGTCATTCCTAACGGGGGTGACATGCTGGTTTTCACTGGGCAATGTCTTGACATGTCCCGTACTTAGCTGTATTTGAAGCTAAAGTCACTTATCAGCGGTAATATGGTTTCTAATAAGTTAAGTCACTTATCAGCGGTAATATGGTTTCTAATAAGTTGTTTGGAATTGTGGGTATACAAATGCTGACGGGTGGTCAATGTCAGTATGGTCGTCGTGATTTCCTCACCAGATGCAGTTTTGCAGCCAGTGTCGGACCCTGGATAACACAACGCAGAACTGTTCAAGACCGCTGTATCCTAAAACTTGTCTTGGGAAGGCTTTCTAAGATTTTTTTAAAAAGCTACACGTGTATATTTAAACGAAAATTAGAAATCGGCATAATATGATTTAATAGAGAAGAAGATGATGATGATGAAGAAGAAGAAGAAGAAGAAGACAGTATACCTTGCCACACACCTGCGTCACTGTCACCACAAACACTTCCAATATGTCTAGGGATGGCTTTGTTGAAACGTAAATTTCTCATTTCGTAAATTTCACACCCAAATTTACATGTGGTCAATTTCGAAAAATTTTGATGTCTGAATTTTCTGACGTATAAAGAATTGGTAAGTATTCGTCACACCTGTGAAAAAATAGTGCGACTTTTTATAGGGTGTGAAGAATTGGTATCAATTCCTCACACATGTGAAGAATTCGTTGACAATGTATGACGTGTAAAGAAATGGTAAGTATTCGTCACACCTGTGAACTGTGTTTATGGGATGTGAAGAATTTGTACCAATTACTATTACACGTGCCTTACATGTAAAGAACTGGTAACGATTCCTCACACATGAGAAGAATTGGTACCAATTTCTCACACAAGAGTATCATTGATACCAATACGCTCGTACTTCACACATGCGAGGAATCGGTACCAAATCCACACAGAAGCCTCCGTGGTGTAGTGGTTACGCTACTCGCCTTGTAAACTATGGGTCGCAGGATCGATCCCTGGCTTCTCCGGACATTCGGATGAGTCTTTCAACCGAGGTCTCGTCTCCATTATGACCTTAGTTGTTGGTGGGACGAAAAACTCAAACACTCACTCACCAAATCCACACATATGTGAAGAATCTCAATTAGTTGCCTACCAACTTTCACTGGCTGTAATAGTTTCTGAAAAATAAATTATTTTAATTTTTCCTATAGAAAAGGACAGGTTGTAAAATTGGACCGTGTCTGGAGATAAGTTCGGGGTAATCCTAAGATCATCATTTGAACAAATTATGATGTGCTGGAGTCCTGTCTGTTACATACAAAGTTTCTTGACTGGTCCTAGAGAAGCTTTTCAATGGTTTAACCATATATGGGTGTGGTAGCCATCTTGGTCATGTGACCCGGATGCCGCGAACAAACTAGCGTTCCCCCTACCTAAAGTGGTTCAAAACATATTGGCTTTGATTGGCCAATAGATTTTCAGACAATACGAAAACACGTATGGGGCACCGTTTTACTATTTAATCCGTATTTATAGATATCCATAAATCGAATTATGGATATCCATAATTCGATTTATGGATATCAAAAATAAGCCGAATAATAGATATCCATAATTCGATTTATGGATATCCATAATTCAGATCGATTTATGGATATCCATAATTAGAATTATGGATATCCATAAATCACCGCCAAAGCTTTTGGTTTAATGATTTCTCCCTAAAACACGTGATTGTTTATTGTAAAAATCTTCAAAACCTTCTAGGCCTTCATCATCGCTGGAAGATGATGGCCGGTCAAAGGGACCTATCTGCCGTGCAGCATTTTCAGCCCGTAAGGCTTGCAAAGCAACGGACGGCATACGCTGAACGCCCGCCATGTGTGCAGTTAAATATCGGAACCAGCCGTAAGATCTGGAAATTCCGGTCAACGCATTCGGTCCCTCTGGAATCACCTCTATGAGGACTGCGCACCTAATCGGACGAAAGATTATAATGATCCAAACAGGCAATCCGCGCATGCTTTCTGGAGAAAAATACACACGGTCGTTATATATAGTATTAACATATATCCATATAACACTCTATTTCACGACCCCTGCCCATCGGGGCTTGAAGAAATAGATGGGCTGCATGATGCTTCCACGCAGAGCTGAAACCGACCCGCACACGAGTACTGGTAAACCGCTTAGAGGATCTAAGCCTGCCCAGGCAAAGCGGTACGAGTCGGCTCGTCCATTTTAATAAACCCTATTTGTTCATTTCGGCGGCAGGGCTTGAGATGTCATTTCATCTCAAGGTCGGGTAAAAGTCCCACAAAATTGGAAGCAACGTCTCCAAAATGACCTTTACAGAGTTGACGGGGACATTATACCTCAAATCAAACAAACAAATACTTTACTTGAGATGTATGGAGTACCAAGCAGAGTCAGATATATCTCCTGGCCCCCGCCCACTGGGGCTTGGAGAAATAGTTTTGGCTGTATGAGCTGAGAGTACTGGTAAATCGTTTAGAAGGTCTAAGTCTGTCCAAACAAAGTCGTGCGAGTCAATGGGCGGCAGGGATTGAGATGTTAGTTTGTTTATTTGTATTTGAGTTTAACGGCACAGTCAACACTAATTTAGGCCATTTTTGAGCCGGTCAGTTTACCTATTCACACTTTTCCTGGGCAGGCTTATACGTAAGCAGTTAACCAGTACAGTGCACGTTCTTTCGCCAGAAACTGAAAACTGCCCTTCTTGAATCAGCGGAACGGAGAGAATGACTGTAGAAAAGATTTCATGATCAATCTCCACGAAAGAATGTTGCCGACCCCGGCAGGTATCGAATCCGCTTCCTCCTGATCACCAGTCAGACGCGCATCCGACTGAGCTACCGAAGCCGGCGGGATTGAGATGTCATTTAATCTCAATGAAGGCTTAATGACCAACATAACTGGAAGAAACGTTTCCAAAATGCCCTAAATAACATTGAAGGGGACGTTAAACCTCAAATCAAACAAAACATATCTCTCCCACACCATAGGCCACCACCAACCCTACCCGACATTACCTCCACCTCCATCCCGGCTTTTATTACACACCTAAATCGGAAATCTGGCGCGAAAAGTAGAGTTCTTTTTTTTTTTTTTTTTTTTTTTGCAAAGGGAGCAGTCATTATTCATTAGGTTTATTTGCAGAGGAGAAATATGGATATCCATAATTCGATTTATGGATATCCATAAATCAGCCGAATAATGGATATCCATAATTCGAATTAAGGATATCCATAATTCGATTAATGGATATCCATATTTCGATCTAAATTAATGATATCCATAAAACGATTTATGGATATCCATAAATTGATTAATGGATATCCATAATATGATTTTATGGATATCCATATATCAACCGAATAATGGATATCCATAATTCGATTTATGGATATCAATAAATCGAATAATGAATATCCATTATTCGATTTATGTATATCATTAATTCACATTGATTTATGGATATCCATAATTCGAATTATGGATATCCATAAATACGGAATAAATAGTAAAACAGGGCCCCATAAACACGCCTCTATGGGGTGCCGTTTTACTATTTAATCCGTATTTATAGATATCCATAATTATTTATGGATATCCATTATTCGAAATACGGATATACATTATTATTTATGGATATCCAAAATTATTTATGGATATCCATAAATCGAATTATGGATATCCATAATTCGAATTTAATTAATGATATCCATAATTCGAATGGTATCCATAAATCGGATATCCATAAATCGAATTATGGATATCCATAATTCGAACTTAATTAATGATATCCATAAATAGAATAATGGATATCCATTATTCGATTTATGGACATCAATAAATAGAATTATGGATATCCATTATTCGGCTGATTTATGGATATCGATAAATCGAATTATGGATATCCATAAATCGATTTATGGATATCATTAATTTATATCGAAATATGGATATCCATAAATCGAATTATGGATATCCTTAATTCGAATTATGGATATCCATTATTCGGCTGATTTATGGATATCCATAAATCGAATTATGCATATCCAAAATTCTCCTCTAAAAATAAGCCTACTGAATAATGACTGCCCCCTTTGCAAAAAAACAAAAACAAACCAAAAACAAAAAAAAAAAAAATCGACTATTCGCGTCAGGTTTCCGATTTAGGTGTGTATAAAAGCCGGGATGGAGGTGGAGGTAATGTAGGGAAGGCTTAGTGGTGGCCTGTGGTGTGGGAGAGAGACGTTTTGCTTGATTTGAGGTTTAACGTCCCCTTCAATACTATTTAGGTCATTTTGGAGACATCGCTTCCAATTATGTTGGGCATTAAGCCTTCATTGAGATGAAATGACATCTCAATCCCGCCGGCCTCGGTAGCTCAGTCGGATCCGCGCCTCACTGGTGATCAGGAGGACGCGGGTTCGATACCTGCCAGGGTCCGCAACATTCTTTCGTGGAGATTTATCACGAAATCTTTTCTACGATCATTCTCTCCTTTCCGCTGACTCAAGAAGGGCAGTTGTCAGTGTTTGGCGAAAGAATGTGCACTGTACTTGTTAACTGCTTACGAATATGCCTGCCCAGGAAAGGTGTGGATAGGTAAACTGACCGGCTCAAAAATGACCTAAATTAGTGTTGACAGGGCCGTTAAACTCAAATACAAACAAACATCTCGATCCCTGTCGCCCATTGTCTCGCACGACTTTGTTAGGACAGGCTTAGACCTTCTAAACGGTTTACCAGTACTCTCAGCTCATGCAGCCAAATCTTTTTCTCCCCGCCCCAATGGGCTGGGGGCAGGAGATATATCTGAATCTGCCTGGTATTCCAAACACCTCAAGTAGAGTATTATATGGATATATGTTTGTTTGTTTGATTTGAGGTTTAACGTCCCTGTCATCACTGTTTAGGTCATTTTGGAGACGTTGCATACAATTTTGTGGGATTTTTGCCCGACCTTGAGATGAAATGACATCTCAAGCCCTGTCGCCCAATGAAACCTTTGTTTGATTTGAAGTTTTACGTCCCGTCAACACTGTAAAGGTCATTTGGGAGACGTTGCTTCCAATTTTGTGGGACTTTTACCCGACATTAAGATGAAATGACATCTCAAGCCCTGCTGTCCAATGAAACCAATAGGATTTATAAGCATGTACAGGCCGACTCGCACTGCATTGCCTGGGCAGGCTTAGATCCTCTACGCGGTTTACCAGTACCCATGTGCGGTCGGTTTCAGCTCTGCGTGGAAGCACCATACAGCCCATCTATTTCTCCAAGCCCCGATGGGCGGGGGCCGATGGATATTTGTTAATACTATATATAACGACCATGTTCATTTTTTCTCCAGAAAGCATGCACGGATTGCCTGTTTGGATCATTATAATATGACGTACGACTTTCAGTGTCCTTAGGTGCGCAGTCCTCATAGAGGTGATTCCAGAGGGCCTGAATTTCCAGATCTTACGACTGGTTCCGATATTTAACTGCACACATGGCTGGCGTTCTGCGTATGGCGTCCGTTGCTTTGGAAGCCTTACCGGCTGACAAGGCTGCACGGCAGAGAGGTCCCTTTGACTGGCCATCATCTTCCAGCGATGATGAAGACCTTGAAGATTTTTACATTAAACAATCACGTGTCTAAGGGAGAAATCATTAAACCAAAAGCTTTGGTGGTGATTTATGGATATCCATTATTCGAATTATGGATATCCATAAATCGATTTGAATTAATGATATCCATTAATCGAATTATGGATAGCCGTAATTCGATTTATGGATATCCATAAGTCGATTTATGGATATCCATAAGTCGATTTATGGATATCTATAAATACGGATTAAATAGTAAAAGGGCGCCCCATACGCCTCTCAATATGAAACTTTTCGCTTGAAAATACTGAATTTTGCTTATTTTTGCTCTAAACTTAGATTGAGGTCACTCGTTAGAATAGCCTCGACGAGGCGGTTCTAACGAATACCCTCAATCTGTATTTGCTGAAATTAAAAAAATAATATATACGCCTGTAAACCCCAGTTTTACTATATAAAAGTGGGGTTTACGGGGGTCAATATTACATAGGCGTGTTTTCGTGATGGATGAGATGTTTGCAGAATGTGAACGGACGACGACGGATGCCGGGGCATGAGTATACTCACTTGCTGAGCTTGCGGCTAGGGTGAGCTAAAAACCTGATGACCAATCTCATTGGTGACGGGCCTCCGTGGCTCTTGATCATTAGGTCTCTCACCGCTGTGGTTCGAGCCTCGCTCGGGTCACATGTGAGATGCCAAATTCTGCAACGGAAGGTCAGGTGGTTTTTCTCCGGGTACTCAGGTTTTCGCCCACAAAATTGGAAGAAACGTCTCCAAAATGACCTTTACAGTGTTGACGGGGACGTTAAACCTCAAATCAAACAAACAAAACAAAGCAACGATAGTTTATTATCAATCAGCCATTTCAAACAAACAAACAAAGCCTGACGAAAAATGCAAAAGTTATTTTATTGTTTAACTGGGGTTAATTTCCAGTAAATCTGTCCCTTACACTCTCGTTGAATCATCGACATCCGTACCCAGTAACGTCGACAACTGTACCCAGCAAACTTTCACTTCATCGACAGCCGTATCGATGAAACTATAAACAGTTCCACAGATGCAAATAAAGACATGTTGACACACAAATAAAAGGTTATCGCGTATGTTAATGATATATCTGCATCATTTCGTCCTCGATATTACATGACACTGAATAAGAGCCACGCATTTTCCCGGAAGTACTTATTTTATATATTTTCCCGTTTGATTCCGCTCAGCGTCAAAACAGGCTATTAGTCAGACTTCCAAAACACTTGAAACAACAGCAAACTATTTCACAAACAATTTGACACCACAAAAATGGACAGACATACACAAAAATAACACATTTACAGCGAATTTATCAACTACCCTCCTCTGTCGACATCCGTACTGCTCGGTCGACAACCGTATTTCTCGGTCGACAGCAGCTTTACACAGTACCGGCTCGGTCGACAACACAGTATAGAAAATGGTATTACCCCCGTGGTTACGCTGCTTGACGTTTGGTTATCGTTAAAGCGGTTTTCGACAAAAGCGAAAGCATGGTTTTATCAAATGCAATGGGAAATGAAAAATTGGTGTCCTCACCCAGAATCACCCTTGGTTGAATATTTTAGTAAACATCCGATTCTTGGTCCCGCCACTAGCCTAATCTTAGATAGTTAGATAGTTGTATTCTGCGTGGATGTCGCGTCAATTTTCGCGTCTGATCAGTGCTCTATTTAACATTTTAATCACCCTTTGTCAGCTGATTTATTTGAATTCTCTCTCTCTCTCTCTCTCTCTCTCTCTCTCTCTCTCTCTCTCTCTCTCTCTCTCTCTCTCTCTCTCTCTCTCTCTCTCTCTCTCTCTCTCTCTCTCTCTCTCTCTCTCTCTCTCTCTCTCTCTCTCTCTCGTTGGTCTCAGTTTGCTTTGTAACTGTAACAATCCTTGAAAACTTTCATTCTTCTTTTACTTACCACACTTATTCTCCATTCTAAAAACGTTTTTGTTTTTGTTGTTGTTGTTTTTGCATGTTTGGTGTCATTTAGAAACATGCTAAAATGCAGAACATATCGGCTAACCGTAACCCTTGACCCAAGACACACCACCATATTTGTTCATGTGAGTAAATATATTCGCATACGTTCAAATCAGTCAATGTGGACACATTTTGTATATATGCCTGACCAGGAACAAATGCAAATCTTTTTTTTTTTTTTTTTTTTTTTTTTTTTTGAAAATATGCAGGAAATACATATATGCAAACGTACTTTTTTCAGTGCAAGATCGAATTTCATCGAATCAACACCAAAACCAGCATTAGGAAAACATGCCTATTCCAAATATACTGAAAATTTTACCTCCAAAAATGAAAAAAAAAAATCAGATACATCATGAAGACACGCCTATATAATTTTGACCCCCTGAAACCCCACTTTTGTATAGTAAAACTGAGGTTTACAGGGGTATACATTATTTTTCTTATTTCTGCTCAAAAACATGATTGTGGGTACTCGTTAGAACCGCCTCTGTGAGGCGGTTCTAACGAGTACCCACAATCTATGTTATGAACAGAAATAAGAAAAATATCAGAAGTTTTTATATGAAAATGTTCATTTTTTTGGAGGTGAAATTTTAATATATTTAGTTTAAACTTTATTTCATTCAAATATAATATTACAAAACATGTAAACACTATTATTACAAAACATGTAAACACTATATCATTGGATACAATTATATCTGAATGGGATACAGAAAAAAAGTCAATGACTTGTATAATCTGCTTCCCAATCTATTTGAATAGGCGTGTTTTTGTAATGAAAATTTTGATAGTTTTCATATTTCTTTAATCTTACGCTGCAACATTTTCTAATCCTGTCATATTAATGGTGCGAAGCTTTCGTCGAGATCTTAAAACTTGCGCTTAGCCGATCATTTGCAAATGGGGTATTGCAGACCAAAGTGATTCCTTTGCTTGTCTAATAATACCTTTTAATGATTCTCATATTTTTTTAATGTTCTGTTCAATTATGATTCGAAGTTTTCGTCCAAATCGTGAATCTTGCGGTTGGCCGATCATTTTAAATGTCGGTGCTGCAATCCAAGGTGATTTCTTGAATGTCATTATATAGGTGTTTCTGTTAAATTAATGGTATGAAGCCTTCATCAGATTTTGAATGTTCTGTTCAATTATGAATCGAAGTTTTCGTCCAGATCTTGAATCTTGCGGTTGACCGATCATTTTAAATGTTGGTGCTGCAAACCAAGGTGATATTTTTATATGTCATTATATATGTGTTTCTGTTAAATTAATGGTATGAATCCTTCATCAGATTTTGAATGTTCTGTTCAATTATGATTCGAAGTTTTCGTCCAGATCTTAAATCTTGCGGTTGGCCGATCATTTTAAATGTTGGTAGAGCAAACCAAGGTGATTTCTAGAATGTCATTATATATGTGTTTCTATTAAATTAATGGTATGAAGCCTTCATCAGATTTTGAATGTTCTGTTCAATTATGATTCAAAGTTTTCGTCCAGATCTTGAATCTTGCGGTTGGCCGATCATTTTAAATGTCGGTGCTGCAAACCAAGGTGATTACTTGAATGTCATTATATATGTATTTATGTAAAATTAATGGTATGAAGCCTTCATTGGATTTTGAATGTTCTGTTCAATTTTGATTCGAAGTTTTCTTCCAGATCTTGAATCTTGCTGTTGGCCGATCATTTTAAATGTCGGTGCAGCCAACCAAGGTGATTTCTTGAATGTCATTATATATGTGTTTCTATTAAATTAGTGGTATGAAGCCTTCATCAGATTTTGAATGTTCTGTTCAATTATGATTCGAAGTTTTCGTCCAGATCTTGAGTCTTGCGGTTGGCGGATCATTTTCAAATGTCGGTGCTGCAAACTAAGGTGATATAATGTCTAGTATTATATATACTTGTTTCTGTTAAATTAATGTTATGAAGCCTTCATCAGATTTTGAATGTTCAATTATGATTCGAAGTTTTCGTCCAGATCTTGAATCTTGCGGTTGGCCGATCATTTTCAAATGTCGGTGCTGCAAACCAAGGTGATATTATGTCTAGTATTATGTATACGTGTATGGTATGAAGCTTTCATCAGATTTTGAATTTCGTCTAGGTCTAAAATCTTGCGGTTGGCTGATACCAGTACTGCAGACCAAAGTAATTATATCCAACATCAATTTCGATTTTGGTAAACCTATTGCAGTCATGTCATGTTTGTTGTAAAAAGCTTTCGTGCAGAGCTTGAATTATGCGTTCACATCACGTAAACACGCCTATATAATTAAGACCCCTCAAACCCCACTTTTATTTAGTAAAACTGGTTTTAACAGCGGTGTACATCATTTTTCTTATTTCTGCTCAAAAAGATAGAATGTGGGTACTCGTTAGAACCGCCTCATTGAGGCGGTTCTAACGAGTACCCACAATCTATGTTTTGAGCAGAAATAATGAGGCGGTTCTAACGAGTACCCACATTCTATGTTTTTGAGCAGAAATCTGAAAAATATCAGAATTTTTATCCGAAATTTTTCATTTTTTGGAGGTAAAATTTTCAATATATTTGAATAGGCATGTTTTTATAATGAGCTGAATAATGCAGTAATTACAAACAAAGATGTGTCATTATGAAAACACGCCTATTCAAGTATAATGAAAATTTAACCTCCAAAAATGATAATTTCCCTATAACAATTCTGATATTTTTCACATTTCTGCTCAAAACGTAGATTGTGGGTACATGAAAACACGCCTATTCAAGTATAATGAAAATTTAACCTCCAAAGATGATAATTTCCCTATAATAATTCTGATATTTTTCACATTTCTGCTCAAAACGTAGATTGTAGGTACTTGAACATTTTCTAATCCTGTCATATTAATGGTGCGAAGCTTTCGTCCAGATCTTAAAACTTGCGCTTGGCCGATCATTTGCAAATGCGGTATTGCAGACAAACGTGATTCCTTTGCTTGTTTAATACCTTTTAATGATTCTCATATATTTTTTTTAATGTTCTGTTCATTTATGATTCGAAGTTTTCGTCCAAATCTTGAATCTTGCGGTTGGCCTATCATTTTCAAATGTCGGTGCTGCAAACCAAGGTGATTGAATGTCTAATATTATATATACGTGTTTCTGTTAAATTAATGTTATGAAGCCTTCATCAGATTTTGAATGTTCTGTTCAATTATGATTCGAAGTTTTCGTCCAGATCTTGAATCTTGTGGTTGGCCGATCATTTTCAAATGTCGGTGCTGCAAACCAAGGTGATATAATGTCTAGTATTATATATACGTGTATGGTATGAAGCTTTCATCAGATTTTGAATTTCGTCTAGGTCTAAAATCTTGCGGTTGGCTGATACCAGTACTGCAGACCAAAGTAATTATATCCAACATCAATTTCGATTTTGGTAAACCTATTGCAGTCATGTCATGTTTGTTGTAAAAAGCTTTCGTGCAGAGCTTGAATTATGCGTTCACATCACGTAAACACGCCTATATAATTAAGACCCCTCAAACCCCACTTTTATATAGTAAAACTGGTTTTTACAGGGGTATACATCATTTTTCCTATTTCTGCTCAAAAACATAGAATGTGGGTACTCGTTAGAACCGCCTCATTGAGGCGGTTCTAACGAGTACCCACAATCTATATTCTGAGGAGAAATCTGAAAAATATCAGAATTTTTATCCGAAAATTTTCATTTTTTGGAGGTAAAATTTTCAATATATTTGAATAGGCATGTTTTGATAATGAGCTGAATAATGCAGTAATTACAAACAAAGATATGTCATTATGGGATTACGCCTATTCAAGTATAATGAAAATTTAACCTCCAAAAATGATAATTTCCCTATAACAATTCTGATATTTTTCACATTTCTGCTCGAAACGTAGATTGTGGGTACATGAAAACACGCCTATTCAAGTATAATGAAAAGTTTAACCTCCAAAAATTATAATTTCCCTATAACAATTCTGATATTTTTCACATTTCTGCTCAAAACGTAGATTGTGGGTACTTGAACATTTTCTAATCCTGTCATATTAATGGTGCGAAGCTTTCTTCCAGATCTTAAAACTTGCGCTTGGCCGATCATTTGCAAATGCGGTATTGCAGACAAAAGTGATTCCTTTGCTTGTCTAATACCTTTTAATGATTCTCATATTTTTTTTGAATGTTCTTTTCAATTATGATTCGAAGTTTTCGTCCAAATCTTGAATCTTGCGGTTGGCCGATCATTTTAAATGTCGGTGCTGCAAACCAAGGTGATTTCTTGAATGTCATTATATATATGTTTCTGTTAAATTAATGGTAAGTAGCCATCAGCAGATTTTGAATGTTCTGTTCAATTGTGATTCGAATTTTTCGTCCAGATCTTGAATCTTGTGGTTGGCCGATCATTATAAATGTCGGTGCTGCAAACCAAGGTGATTGCTTTAATGTCATTATATATGTGTTTCTATTAAATTAGTGGTATGAAGCCTTCATCAGATTTTGAATGTTCTGTTCAATTATGATTCGAAGTTTTCGACCAGATCTTGAATCTTGCTGTTGGCCGATCATTTTAAAATGTCGGTGCTGCAAACCACGGTGATTTTTTGAATGTCATTATATATGTGTTTCTATTAAATTAGTGGTATGAAGCCTTCATCAGATTTTGAATGTTCTGTGCAATTATGATTCGAAGTTTTCGTCCAGATCTTGAATCTTGCGGTTGGCCGATCATTTTCAAATGTCGGTGCTGCAAACCAAGGTGATATAATGTCTAGTTTTATATATACGTGATTCTGCTAAATAAATGACATGAAGCTTTCATCAGATTTTGTCCAGATCTTAAAACTTGCGCTTGGCCGATCATTTGAAAATGCGGTATTGCAGACCAAAGTGATTCCTTTGCTTGTCTAATACCTTTTAATAGTTCTAGTATTTTTTGAATGTTCTGTTCAATTATGATTCGAAGTTTTCGTCAAAATCTTGAATCTTACGGTTGGCCGATCAATTTAAATGTCGGTGCTGCAAACCAAGGTGATTGCTTGAATGTCATTATATACGTGTTTCTATTAAATTAGTGGTATGAAATCCTTCATCAGATTTTGAATGTTCTGTTCAATTATGATTCGAAGTTTTCGACCAGATCTTGAATCTTGCGGTTGGCCGATCATTATAAATGTCGGTGCTGCAAACCAAAGTGATTGCTTGAATGTCATTATATATGTGTTTCTATTAAATTAATGGTATGAAGCCTTCGTCAGATTTTGAATGTTCTGTTCAATTATGATTCGAAGTTTTCGACCAGGTCTTGAATCTTGCGGTTGGCCGATCATTTTAAATGTCGGTGCTGCAAACCAAGGTGACTGCTTGAATGCCATTAGATATGTGTTTCTGTTAAATTAGTGGTATGAAGCCTTCATCAGATTTTGAATGTTGTGTTCAATTATGATTCGAAGTGTTCGTCTAAATCTTGAACCTTGCGGTTGGCCTATCATTTTCAAATGTCGGTGCTGCAAACCAAGGTGATAGAATGTCTAGTATTATATATACGTGCTTCTGCTTCTAAATTTATGCTCTTCAGAATTGAAAAAAAGCATTTCTTACATTACATGCAAGATAGAGGGAGTCTTCCCTATGAAATGTCCATTCAGTTAAATCATTAAGTTTTTCTTTTATAAGATTATGAGGAAGTGTAGTGTAAAGGGTAGAAACATCGTAAGTAGACAAATTTGAAGCACGAAAACGCCTGGATTTCAATTTATTTAAAACTTCATTAGAATTTTTATGGACCAGAACAGATTTGTACCTGATCTTTCGAAGACTTTGTACACTCTATATTTTCAAATTCTGTAGTCTATTCCTTGCTTCCAAAGGATAACCCTTTCTAGAACATATTTGTCGTAATATTTTATCACATCTTTTTTGATGGCAGAAAAACATGAAGTTAATAATTTGGAGAGTTCAGTGGTGTTACAAGAGCTTGAATTTGCAATAAACCGTGCTTTGTATGGTCTTTTATGAAGATTAGGTAACCAATATAACGTAGGAAGCTTGTCTTGGCCTTCTGTAACAGCAAACTTGGTGGCTGAATGACAAATGTGGTCATCAACTAAAGCCCGCTCTACAGCTAAAGGCTGGAGTTGATAGGCCTTAGAACCACCAAGCTCTTGCTGATGAGTGTTAACATAGTGAAGCCGTCAAACAACGACCACATTGTTAATGGCCTTATCAGCTGGAGCCAAAACAAATTTCCTATGAAATTCTTGAATACCTAGTTTAATGTGACGTAAAGACATCTTAGGTTTAGGAGGTAATAAGTTCATATTTTGCGAAAAAAAAAAAAAATGCTTTTGCTCACAAATCAAATTTCAGAATGCTAAGTTTCCATTCTTTAAGAGCTTTATGCTCAACATACTCTCGTTTACACCATCGATTACCAAATTCAGACAAGGCAGCAGCGAATTCATCTCTACATTTATTGAAATCAATTTTAGAAGGAAATCGATATTCCGGTCCTTTAGAAATTATATTACGTATCCTAGAATCAGGAATAATTTTTAAATTGCCAGTAATAATAGGGCCAGCAGCAGGAAAGCAATACACTGAATTTTTACAATCACATGCATCAGGAGTGCTAGTGTCGATATCAAGAGCAGAAACAAGTTTATTGAAATTAAAAATGATAGATCTAACTGGTTTATTATTAGAATGAATTATCTTTTCTTTGTGGATTTTACACCACCCGCCCCCGCTTTACCATTTTGGTGGCATTTGTAACATTTTAATGAAAAATTTGGTATTATAAGGAATGAATTATCTATTCTTTGTGGATTTTACACCCCCTCCGCCTCTACTTTGCCAATTTGGTGGCATTTTTAACATTTTCAATGACAAAGTTGAAATTATTAGGAATGTGTTATCTTTTCTTTGTGGATTTTACACCCCCATCCCCGCTTTTCCAATTTGGTGTCATTTTTTAGCATTTCAATGACAAAGTAGAAGTAAAACAAAGATCAGGAATCGATACAATTAACTTACTCCACCCATCAAAGACACCAAAGGGAAAGAAATACAAACATTAAGCGACCAGACCATAATGGAAACCTAAACAAAGGAAGGCCATAAGGACAGTTACTTTCCCACAAAATGGCCATATGGCCGTCCAAAATTAAAAGACACAAGTGATACACACAGTAAGTAACAAACAACAACATAATTAAATCGCCACAGAAGAACCGCCTTGGAACGGTCTGTGGAAAGATTTCCACTGGGGGGCTTAAATCGATTTACGTCGCCACAATCCTCACCCTTACTTCCGCCGCGATTTAGACAAATAATTTGTTCAGTCCGCATGAAGGCCTCCTAACTCATCAGTGAAACATCTCCGTGAAAACAAATAATCAAAGAACCACAGAGGTGAGACAACGGTGAGGACTCGACAGCACGAAACCACTGAAATGCTGGAGCAAAAGAAAACCAACAGTTAGACTTCGATGGGCCCAACTACTACAGAGCATCAGGCACAAACCAACATTACCTTGAATTAAATCTCTCTAATTCTCAATAAGCCTTAACGTTGGTACCGTCATAGAATCTGAGGCCTGACCCACCGGCGTGCAATTTCAGAGGGAAGCAAAGTTGCCAATCGTGATTGGGTTAACTACCATGCATGCAGTCTGTCGTATAATATCCATATTGTACCCAATCTTTTTATATCGAAGAATGATTTTAAGAAATTGGGTGCTAAAGTCATTGCGTTTATATATTTTTCTGAACTTACACCATAAAGTTCAGGTTCCGATAGACCTTGTTGCAGGAGATTTAAGTCCAATATTGAATTTTGAAATTAAATCAGAATGGCGTCTATAAAATTTTGAAAAGGCTTTGCGTAGTTTATGGTACCGATAACCCTGATTAAGAAGTTAAGCCGTTAATAATTTATTACGAGTGTTGAAGACAGTTACATGACTACACACTCTAGCAATTCGAATTAATTGCGAAATATAAACGCCATAGGATGACGCACGAGGAACATCACCATCCATAAAAGGAAAATTTACAATCTCAAAATCAATTTCATCGCATTTATCATAAATTTTGCATGAAACAAACCCATCAACAACAGACAGATGTAAATCCAAAAACGGGGCCTCGGTATCAGAAGAATTTGCTTTATTTAACTGAAGTTCTGGGTGGGGGGGGGGGGTAAATCTGACTGATCAAACCGTCGAAATAGGTATTATCAATATTTAATAAATCATCTAAATATCTAGAAGTGGAGCTAAAAGCTTCAATAATTTCAGATTGGTTATCAATGGAAAGCGTCAACATGAAGTCTCTTTCATAACAATACAAGAATAGATCAGTCACAAGAGGTGCGCAATTCGTACCCATCGGAATGCCCACAATTTGTCTAAATAATCCCGAATCTAATATGAATATTGTCAAGTAGAAAGGTGAGGGCATCACACACTTTCTGACATGACCAAAGTGTTTAATTCTTATGCTCTTTAGAAGTGAAAAATGCATTTCTGACATTACATGCAATATAGAGAGAATCTTCTCTGTGAAAAGCCCATTCAATTAAATCATTAAGCTTTTCTTTTATAAGATTATGAGGAAGTGTAGTGTAAAGAGTGGAAAAATCGTAAGTAGACAGACTTGAAGCACGAAAATGTCTGGATTTCAATTTATTTAAAACCTCATTCGAATTTTTTATAGACCAAAACAGATTTCTTCCTGATCTTTCAAAGACTTTATCACAATATTTAATCACATGCGTTTTAATAGCAGTAAGACAGGAAGTTAATAATTTAGAAAGTTCAGTGGTAGTGCAAGAGCTATAATTTGCAATAAACCGTGCTTTGTAAGGTCTTTATGAAGTTTTGGTAACCAGTATAGCGTAGGAAGCGTGTCTTGGCCTTCGGTAACACACACACAGTTGGAATTGTAAGGATTGAATTATCGTGTCTTTGTGTATTTTATCGATGTGTAAACACCGGCGAATCACTCTCAAGCTTAACATAAAGCCCTTCGGATTTCATGCATTTTGTGAGGGATTCGACGGAGTAAACAAATCGATAAAATCCACAAAAAATGAAATGCATTCCCATAACAAATCCATGTATTGAACACTCACAGGCGCTACTTAAACCAATGTCAGAAGTACACTCTCTTAACCTACGTTCTTCGGACAACGGTTCCATCTATGTACCAAAATCACGTACAATTATATACAATGGCTCATTTTCTTGTTCGGCTCCTAGGCTATGGAATGCTCTTCCTCGGTCTGTTAGAGAAGCTAGTTCCCTAAACAGCTTTAACAAAATTCTTAAAACCACGCAATAGGTTTTTAAATGACTTTACTGACATATAAAGTACTGTACTTCTTTTGTCTAGGATTGGCATTTTAGAGGTTCTTTTAGCAGACAGGCTTTACGCTGCTATGCCTGGCGTAACTCTTGCGTGATGCGATTGTGTGAGCAGGGGTCTTGCTGTTTGGACGTTGGTCTCCACCACTCGATCCCTGCTCCGCCGTGCATCCAAATTAGCATAGTTTATGCACGGAACAGCTGCGGGGATGTCTGTTATTATAAGCCAGGAGTAGGACTTTTATATGTTCAGTGTTGATTTTGTAACTCTCTTAAATTGTTCCACGTGGTTTCGTGGCATTTTCTATTCTTATGTTTACAACATGCATTTTAATTAATGTTGCTACATGAATTTTAATCAACTTTGCTTTTGTTTTAACATAGACGTTTTATATGCTCGCATAACATATATTAAGTGCAGAATTTTTAATTAGGATGGATGATCATTTTTAACACGAGTATTCGTGTTCAATCCTATTCATATTTTGCACTTTTGATTTGTCTTAAGATGTATTATAGCGCATCTTATTTATTTTTAGACTATGTAAGTATGTAAATAGTTGTTTTATAGAGGGCCGCAAGGTAGAATAGCTTTACAGCTAGTTGTGTCACCCTCCCAAACATTGTGTAAATAAAAATGAATAAAAATAAATAACGCCCATTACGCATATTACGCATGTTCCTAATATTAAATATTTGCAATAAAGAGAAAGCACCTAAATAATAGTGTTATTCATTACATATTATATATGGGCTGCTCTTAAAGGAAAGAATTTGCTTCCCTCGGAAGCAAATGTTTTCCTTTCAGAGCAGCCCCCATCTCGGAGAAAGATATTAATATAGATTTTTCCTATTTGTGCGTAATAATAGTTTGGTTCTGGCTACCCCCCTGAGTTACACCCTCGTTAACTCCACTTTATAAAGAGAAAACCGGGGTTTACGTGGGTATATATAAATTTTCTTACTTCTGCTTAAAGACGTGGGTTGTGGGTACCCATTAGAACAGCCTCGTCAATGAGGCGGCCAATCGAGTACCTACAAATTAGGTTTTGAGTAGAAATAAGAATAATATCACACATTTTCATTCATTAAAGTATGCTGTCCCGTTTCGGTTTAAACTTATTTAATGCAGATATGTCCATTTCCGAAGTTTATGGTATCGATATCCCTGTTTGTTTGATTTGAAGTTTTACGTCCCCGTCAACCCGGTAAAGGTCATTTTGGAGACGTTGCTTCAAATTTTGAGGGACTTTTACCCGACATTGAGATGAAATGACATCTCATGCCATCTCAAGCCCTGTCGCCCAATGAAACCAATAGGGTTTATAAGCACGGACGGTCCGACTCGTGCGCACCGCTTTGCCTGGGCAGGCTTAGATCCTCTAAGCGCTTTACCAGTACTCGTGTGCGGGTCGGATTCAGCTCCGCGTGGAAGCATCATGCAGCCAATATATTTCTTCAAGCCCCAATGGGCGGGGGCCGTCGCCGGAGTTAACACATCGATAAAATCACAAAAATGAAATTCATAAATTTGATTGAACATTCCTCAAAAAGTAAGGGTTGTCAATATTTAAAAGATCATCTAAATATCTTGAGGTAGAGGATTCAATAATGTCAGCTTGACTTTGACAAGAAAGTGACATCATACAATCGCGTTCAAAACAAAACAAAAATAAATTAGCTACAATGGAAGCACAGTTTGTACCCATTGGAATGCCTGCGATTGTTCTATGTAACTTTGTTCCAAATCTAATGTAAATGTTAAAATATCTAAAAGATAGGATAAAGCGCCACACATAGTTTGACAAGACCAAAATGTATACTTTCAGTTTTGTATCTGATGTAAAGAAGGCACGTCTGTCATGGCATGCAAGTGAAGTAGCGCCCTCTCTTTGAAAAGTGCTTTCAATCAAATTATTAAGTTTTTCCTTTATCAAGTTATGGGGTAAAGGTGTGTATAGAGTGGAAAAAAAAATCATTAAGTAGACAGAACAGACACGCGAAAACCTCTTTACTTTAATTTATTAAGTACCCCCACCTGAATTCTTTATAGACCAAAACAATTTTACCTGATTTTTCATAGACAGTTTCACAATATCTAATATTCTAACACAGCGCGCCTATATAGGCAATGCAAAATAACTGTGTTTTATTATGCAACAAATCACAGCTCGGAAGAGCGTGACGTGTGACGTCATTAAAAACTGCAAAATTATGACGTCACTAGTCGATTTACTTGACGTTAGACGGTGTAACGTCATTTTCTCGTATCGAAAACGTTAGAAAAGGATATAAATGCATGAGTTTCAGTCGATAATTTTAGCGGGATATCTTTTAACAATGGCGAAAAGTTGTGAGAATTTGAAGGCAGCATTACTGCCGAGTTTCAGTGTGTTAGAATCGAAATAGATCAGCTCCAGCCAGTGATTTATTGAGTAATAAATCACAGTTTGTCGGTCAGTTGTAAGTAGACAAATCACGCGCGCTACGCGCTCGTGATTTGTCTACTTTACAACTGACCTCCAAACTGTGATTTATTACTCAACAAATCACAGCTAGAGCTGATCTATTTCTTAAACATGATTCTTAATAACGGTGAGACACGAAGTTAATAATTTGGAAATTTCAGTAGTCGTACAGGAGCTGGAGTTTGCAATAAAGAATCATTTTGAAAATATAGAGGATATTTGATTTTTTCGGTGTAAGATCGAATTTTATTTCATCGAATGAACACCAAAACTGTTATTTTCACGAGTGGCGTTCGTGAGTGAAATAAAATTTGATCTTGCACTGAAAAAATCAAATTTTCTGTTTCTTACATGCTTCAAAAGGCAATATTTAGCATCTTTAATGGTGTCGCTCACATTCGGAGAAAATTATCTTTGTTCCTGTTCGTTTCGCGTCAATTTAGTGGTGTCCATCGTGTTCAGTGGGTATACTATTGGGTGTAAACTGAAAGTTGGCACCTGAGAAATGGCCTGGGATGGTTTTATTATGAATGATTAATGAAATAATTGAGAGAGTAGTTTTCCAAAGAAGTTGCTGGCAAGTCTAACGTCGCGCGACAAAAGACGTGACGTCAGCGTCATAAATGACGTCAGTAACGTCCCCGTCACACATGAACGGGCTATGCGTCAATTAGAACACATTTCAGTATTGTTCAGTTATCTGACAAAGATAAAATTGAAATTAGAGTTAGATTTGAAGAAAAAAGTAGTCCCAAACAGTGAAAAATAAAAAATCGTATTTTCACTGTGAAACTCGTGAAAATAACAGTTTTGGTGTTCATTCGATGAAATAAAATTCGATCTTACACTGAAAAAATCAAATATCCTCTATATATTTTGCATGCGTATAGGGTGTGATAAACTTACGGAAGTGTTCTGGTCAATCCTGGTTTTTAATCATTATAACAAATAACAATGGTGACCAGTCAATAGAATATAGCATTCAGCCAGTAATGACCTTTTCTTTAATGCTTCTGGAGCAAAAGTAAACGTTAGGTATATAAATATAGTCTACACCCACAGGCGCAGACAATAACACGGATGACATGCTAATAGAAAATAGCATTCATTTAGTTTATACTAATTTATTTTAGTTCGATTGGGAGGGAAGCTTCGAGCTTATTTAATCGCTCTCGAACACTCATTCCGTCTTTTTTTCACGCGCGCGAGAGAGGCAGTGACTATTTCACCATTCAATTAGTCATGACATTTTCTTAAATGCTTCCGGAGCAAACGTCGTCCTTAAGATTGGGCGTAGACAACAACAGGATAGAAGAAAGATCAGGAATTGATACAATTAACTTACTCCACCCATAAAAGACACCAAACCTTCCACAAATGTTCCCCATGAGGAGAGAATATAAGAATCTTATATGGGTGTGAGGAGTGGATGGAAAAATCCGTCCCGAGGGACACTGTCCGGCATCACGAGGCTTGCCGAGTCATGCCGGACAGTGATCCCTCTCCCGAGAGACACTGTCCGGCATCACGAGGCTTGCCGAGTGATGCCGGACAGTGATCCCCAGGGGATGGATTTTTCTATCCATCCCTCACACCCATATTGGATTCTTTTTCTTGCAAACCTTCCATTTCTTAAAGCGGATTTTAATGCTGCAGTCACTTCGGTTACCAACGTCCGCCATATTGTGTTGACACTACAGGAATGTTTAGTGACGTTGCTGTGACGTCAACCTTAACGACGGCGCATACGAGGTCGTAATCAACCAGTGCGTTTATCAAACACGCGATTATATTCGATTTTGGGTCGGAACACCAGGGTCAGAACATAAATTTCTATCCCAGAGAAAAATTACGGATTTCCTTGTCTGGTTTGCAAGAATAAAAGCCCTACTGAATTTCAAGGTCAGAGATCAAAGGTCAAGCTCACAATGGATTTAACATTAAAAAATCTTGTGAAAAAACCGGGATAGATGATAAAGCCATCATATTGGAATAACTAAACCTATCCCATAATAGAGGACAAAACTATTGCCATAGAAGCATTAAACCTCCCACAATGGTTTTCTGTGGAGAGTGGGTGAACCCTATTGATTTTCAAGGTCAAGGGTCGAAGGTCGTCACAATGACTTAACATTGACAGCCTTGTTGGCGGGATAGAATACGAAGTGATCATCATATGTCAAATGTCAAATGTAGTTTAGAGCGCTGAATCTCGGATTTGGATTTAGATGTTGAGAAGTTGTATGCAGATGCGAGTGGAAGCTTGCGTTGCCTTGTTGTTTAGGTTCTACATGTACTGACTGTTGTGTAGCTAATGAGGCTGGTTTCTAACATGCTTTTCATAGAGGATCTTACATGAGTGTTCATGTGTTATTGAATTTATTAAACGAGTTGAGGAAAAAGGATGAAATGCGAGGCTTTGCCGAGCATTTTATCCCTTTTCCTCAACGAGTTTAATAAATTCAATAATACATGAGCACGAATGCAAGATTCTATTTATCATATGTCATTTAACACGCATTTTATTCACGATTGTTTATAAAAATGTCAATATTCCGCCGTTAGTAAACGCGACGTCGTTAAGGACGTCGAACATGTAACGTTACGGGACGTATCTAGCTATTTTGCCTATTTAATCCACTCGTGGATTATCGAAAATATTACATGGCGTTATTACACTCTCAGACGCGACGTCATATGATAAAATGAAATATAGAGATTGATCGAAAACGATATTGTCACTGTTTCACACAGTGACTGATATCAATTTTATTTTTCACTGTTTTGGGCTACTTTTTTCTCCAAATCAAATTCTGTGGTCAGTTTTTTTCCATTGACAGATGATTGAAAATTAATGAACTGTATTAGAATTGACGTTAAGCCTGTTCACACGTCACGAAGAAGTTAATGGCGTCATTTTCGACGTTGACGTCACGTATTTTGTCGCGCGACGACATATCTGTCCGCACCCTCATTGGGAAACTAATCTCTCAATTATTTCAGTAACAATTTATAAGAATGCCATCCCAGGCTATTTCTCAGGTGCTAACTTTCAGTTCACGCCCAATATTACACACAGTAAATACGTTGCACACCACTAAATTGACGCGAAACGACCACGAACAAAGCTAGTTTTCTCTGAGGGTGAGTGACGTGATTGATGAAGCTAATTAATTACCGTTTTGAAGCATGTAAGAAACAGAAAATTGGATTTTGTTTAGTGTAAGATCAAATTTTATTTCACTCATGAACACCAAAACTGGTATTTTCACTCGTGGCTACGTGAAAATACTGGTTTTGGTGTTCATTCGATGAAATAAAAAATCGATCTTACACTGAAAAATTAAATACCATCTATTTGCTCAGCATCAAGTCTGTATGTATTAAGGCGCCTTGCCAGAATTTCGTCAGTGAGTGTTTGAGTTTTACGTCCCACCAACAGCTAAGGTTATACGGAGACGGGACCTCGGTTTAAAGACTGGAGAAGCCCGGGATCGATCCTGCGACCCCTGTTTACAAAGCGAGTAGCGTAACCACTGCACCACGGAGGTTTCTATGCCAGAATTTCGTCAGAAATTTCATACAGTTTGATGATGTTTGGGGAATTTTTGTCCGTATTTCTCCTATGGGCTTGGGTTGTGTGTGGTCATTTTGAGACCGTCTAATGGGTATCTGCGCTATGGGTTTTTAGGGGATTGTCGGTTGTCGCCAGTAACTGATTGGTAAGGTCTGGAGGACGGGATTTCATATCTCTCCATATGGGCCTGTGATGTGGCTGTTCATTAAAGCCGCCTCGGAGAAGCGATTCTAATGGGTGCCAATGTCATTGTTCTTGTGGCGACTGATGGGTTTTCGCTTGAACGGGTGAACCATTGCTCCAAATAATCAGTTAATTTGAATTCACTTTTTCATGATGAATGATCTTCGTTTTTTATTGTTTACAGTTTTGCCATTACATTGTGAATGTGTTTAATGTTCGTTGGTTTGATTTGAGGTTTAACGTCCCCGTCAACACTCTATAGGTCATTTTGGAGACGTTACTTCACATTTTGTGGGACTCTTACCCGATATGAGATGAAATGACATCTCAAGCCCTGTCGCCCAATGAAACCAATAGGGTTTATAAGCATGGGCGCCCAGACTCGCACCGATTTGCCTGGGCAGGCTAATATCCTCTAAGCGGTTTACCAGTACTCGTGTGCGGTCGATTTCAGCTCTGCGTGGAAGCATCATGCAGCCCATCTAATTCTTCAAGCCCGATGGGCGGGGGTCGCAAATATGTTTAATGTAAATAAATCATTGTCTGTCATATTAGCTTCAAAACGTTTTGAAAATAGGTTCTTGAATATAGAGTTTCGGTCAAATTTAATGATGAAAAAAGGCTTAAGCATTGATTTCTTATTTAGGTTTTACGGCCCTTTCAAGTATATTTAATACATATAGATCAAAAACGGAGAACCTGGAAAAAAACTTACTGGTGATCTATAAGCAGACATGTGACCCCAGTGAGTCGCTAACCATGGCGGTGGGATACCTTATGATTAGGAGACAGCGTTCAGAACGGGGCTCGTGTGGAATTAGCATTGGGAGGGCAGATAAATCACTGGGGTTTACAAAGCTGAACCTTAGTTTCGTATTTCTGCTCTAAAATGTAGATTATGGGTACTCGTTAGAACCGCCTCGACAGAAAAGTTCAATCAAGTCTGTGTTGAACCAGATGTTCCCATATAAAAGCAATTTAACTCGCCCGCCTAGTTCCTTTCGTGTGTAGGAACGCATTTCCGCCAGAACGCCTGAAGGAAGGTGTCTGAAGCTCTGTCTCTGGTACGGTTAACTGGAGTCTAACTTCTTGGTTTCCTTTGCTGCATCATTCTAGCTATTTCATGCTGTCGAGTCCTCATCGTTGTTTCATCTCTTTATTC
This sequence comes from Lucinisca nassula, assembly GCA_963580285.1. Taxonomy (NCBI): domain Eukaryota; kingdom Metazoa; phylum Mollusca; class Bivalvia; order Lucinida; family Lucinidae; genus Lucinisca; species Lucinisca nassula. The sequence goes on from OY757022.1 coordinate 22,607,329, forward strand.
GTTTGATTTTCTGTTCTCGGAAATGTTGCACTGATGAGCTAGAACTCCATCATGCAGAACGAACAACATCGGTTTTAACCAGCATACTCAAGGGCGAGTATTGTGGCCACCTAGAATTAATTAAAGTGGCCACCCCACCCTCGTAAAACTTCTTATTGACCCCGTTCCAAGGCGGTCCTTTTTGTTGTTTATTATTTTCATAGTTAGTCCTTAAGATGTATATATTGCTAATGCCTTTTTTATTTTGGATAGTTGTTTGGCCATGCATGGAGATAACTGTCCTTCTGGCTTTCCATTCGTGAGATTTTCATTTTGTTGTTTTGAATTAGAGATGCGAGATATTATGTATAGATTTCTGATCATTGCCTACACTCTTCTTCAAATCGTGATAACTCCTGATGGCTTGTCATAGAAGGCCTTTTTGGCCAATCTGTATGGACAATTGGGGTGGTTGGGTGAGGCAAAGGTGACGTGTACCTTGCGTCAATAGAGAGTCCAACTGATATTGGCTTACAGCTGGACAAGACCTGCTGTTCTTGCAGTAGGTAAGGGTAGAGGGGGAATACTGTTTCTGCTTTTCCATTTTTCCGCTTTCTCCTTTGTCCCTCACTTTCATCTGCTCAACTATCTCTTCTGTCGCTTTTCTCCCTTTCTCTGGGGAGAGGAGACAAAATGACCAACAAGGGTTGACGTGCCTTTAAACACAAAACAATCAAAATATAGGACAAATATCAGTAAAAGGAAGTAGTAAAAAAGCAGATGAAGACCAGATTAATCAGTGTGTGACAAGAGACACAGAATAATTAAGAGCTAATGGTGAACAGAGGGACAAGGCTATCGAAGGCAGGTTGCCCAACGAAATGATAGAAAGTAAGTGCAGATGACATCTTAAGATGCTCGCTTACAGGTTATACCACAACTCTGGGAAAAGGGAAGATAGAATAATGTTTCAGGGGTGGCTTTACGTTACATTAAAGTTCGGGTACTATTTATTTTTAGTCGTGCCGCTTAACAGAGACCTTGTAGTGGCCAGTAACATTTACGTGTTTAGAATATAATAATGTCGATGTTACTTGGGGAGCCTTCAGCACAAACCGGAAACTTTGGATAATGATTCTTGAAATATACAATGTATTCATTAAATGTTGATTGATTCAAGTCACCCGTTTAGAGAATCACTTGATAGTTCATGCTTGATGTACATGTATATTCCCCTCACTAAATATAAACTGAAGGAAATGGCCAGTAACTTTTCAAAAATATGTATATTCGTCCCTGTTATGATACATCTGTGACCAGCCCGTAAAATAATTTATTTGTTTGTTTTAATATGGATTTTTATCAAGATCTGTGACACAACAGGAAAAAGTGGTAAAAGGGTCCATAGGTATCGGAATTCCTTGTTCATGCCCGGATTGAAACAGAGTGATCAAGTTTCATATGCACGTGCAAAAATAACCGTCCTGCATACTGACGAAAAAGAAATTGTTTCAAAAAGTACTAAAAATCATTTAGTGCGAAAATAGCGACAAATTTACCAAATTTGTGGGGGCACATTTCAATGGTCAAAATTTATGATAACACCGGCATATCATGAATTTTGGTGTCTTCGAGTATTGAGAAATATTTTGACTGATGCAATAAATCAAAATTCACTACACATAACTAAACTTAATCCAACTATACCATCCGCATGGGGGTGGGTGTAAACTCATAGAATTTTCAACCCCTTTTCCCCACCAGATTTGCTAAATAATCACGTCATGTAGGTTAGGCTTCTATCTCAATGAAACGGCACAAGTAAAGCGTGAGAATTTCGGGTGCATTAAATTTTTCGAAATCTGGTCTCATATCCCGGACTACTAGAACTAAATGTCTTACCCTCTATAAAAAAGGTCGATTATTATTATTATTTAATATAAAATTCACACATATTTTCTGTTTGATATATGTCAATTAGCTAAACGTTATAAATGTCAGAAATTACGTCAAGAACGTTTTCACGTCATTCGGACGTTGATGACGTCACTTTTAGCACATAGCAACGTAAATAAATCACGTGACGCCAGTCGAGCGTATCAACTCCAGACATTATGTGAATGCTAATTTCAAGAGAACCCTTTTAAAAAATAACACACCAAGATGTTTTTCAGGTGCAAACTTTCTGTTTTCACCCAATATTATACCCAGTTAACACACTTTATCATATGACGTCGCGTCTGAAAGTGTAATAACGTCATGTATTATTTTCGATAATCCACTAGTGGATTAAATATGCAAATTAGCTAGATACGTCCCGTAACGTTACATGTACGACGTCCTTAATGACGTCGCGTTTACTAACGGCGGAATGTTGACATTTTTGTAAACAATCGTGAATAAAATACGCTTTTAAGTCATATGATAAATAGAATCTTGCATTCGTGCTCATTTATTATTAAATTTATTAAACTCGTTGAGGAAAAGAGATAAAATGCTCGGCAAAGCCTCGCATTTTATCCCTTTTCCGCAACTCGTTTAATAAATTCAATAATACATGAGCACTTATGTAAGATCCTCTATGAACACCTGTAAATAAACGCGAAATCGCCCTGGAAAAGGTTTGTTCTCTGTGATGATGGCTGATGCTTTGAAATTGCGTAACAAATTACAGTTAAAAGCAGTGATTTTTTTTCAGTGTAAGATCTTTTTTTTTATTTCACTCATGAACACCAAAACTTGTATTTTCCCTACGCCACTCGTGAAAATACTACTTTTGGATTTCATTCGATGAAATAAAAATCGACCCTACACTGAAAAAATCAAATATCCTCTATTTGCATACAGAACAGAAATTTCACCCTTATCTTGCTGTTCACGACGACCCCTATCTTTGCAAGCAGTGTAGATCCAGATCAGATGGCTTCTGAAGAAGCCATCTGATCAGGATCTACACTGTTTGGCATTCAGTTTATGAATTTGTAGCAATAAATTACATCAAGTGATTGGATTGGTTGATAGACAGAAATGGGTGCGGCTTAAATGAATATTCAGCAAGATAAGGGTTAAGGGTGCAACAGCGCAGAACGGAGTTTCTTGCACACCAGATAAGGAAATCCGTAGTTTTAGCTTGAGATAGAAATTCTGTTTTAACCCTGGTGTTCTTACCCTCGATCGAATATTCTCAGGTGTTTGATCATTCACTGGTTGAATACGACCTCATATGTGCTGTCGTTAAGGTTGACGTAACAGCACGTAACGTGACGTCACTAAACATTCCTGTAATGTTATCACTATATGGCGGATGCCGGTAACCGAAGTGACTGCAGCATTAAAATCCGCGCTAATAAATGGAAAGTATGCAAGAAAAAGAATCCTTTATGGGTGTGAGGGGTGAATAGAAATATCCGTCCCTCGAGGAGCGTGATGGCTCAGTTGTTAGTGCACTTGCCTCTGATGCTAGAGGTTCCGGGTTTGATCCCCGGCAGCGGCGATTACATTTCGTTGTCCGAACACGCTCCATTGACATCATTTGCATCGATGAATGCCATAAAGCGCACCGTCCTTCGGATCGGGACGTTAGCTGGACCCCCCCCACCCCCCACCCCGTGCATGGAGTGTCATAAAGACCCCTACCGTAATTACATGATTACTGTGTAGGCTTTCACCCTGCAAACCTGGTGTGTATGTAATGTACACCTGCGAGTAATTGTCAGATGTGACCGATCGCAGAATAAGTAGAAAAAAGAAAGAAAGGGATCACTGTCCGCCTTCACTCGGCAAGCCTCGTGATGCCGGACAGTGACCCTCGGGACGGATTTTTCCATTCACCTCTTTCACCAATATAAGATTCTTATTGTCTGGTCATGGTTTGCGACTAGGTATGACCCAAACCAGCATGCTTTGTTACCTAACCCAATGTATACTAGAGGACTCTTCCATTGCTATATGTTGCACAAGTCCATTTGTCATATTAGAGATGTCAAGCCTATTTTTTTTCATTTTTATTCTATTTTTGACGGACAAGTCTCTTAGAAAAAAGTGCCGGCCCAGATCAGACGCCGCGTTCTGTGGCGTCTGATCTGGGCCTGCACTGTTTGCCAAGGTACAGTTTTGGTGGTTTCCCGCATCCAATGAGTTATAGCAACAAGAATCTTCAAACTGGAGGTACTATCCAAGCAGCAATAACTATGCGCAGCCTGATCTACACATTTGTTGATCGTAAATGATAAATTCCGTGGCTTATTTGGCATACATTCGCCAAGGCCACCTTTCGCACATGCGCATTTTATTAAAGTCAGTGTTCACCAATGGGAACAAAGGCTGATTTTTATCACAAAATTCCTACGCGTGATACAACGACGTAAACTTAGTATAGGAGGAGTCTAGTCGAGGCCTGACAATTTTAACAAAAAAAAAGAACAAATGCAGGACAAAAGGTGTGCCTTGGCATGAATAAAAGAGGCTGTATAATAGGGCATAAAAGAATGTTGGGTAGCGACCGTCAATACGGCGCATTGCGCAGACTATGCCCAGCTTGTGTGCATGTGTAGGCTGAGCGGAATCTTCGCCAGATGCATAAGAGCGAACGCACAACTTGTTTCATTCTGCACAGCTACCATGATATTGATTATTGTAACACCTGTGTTCTTCGTGCCACGGTATTACAGAGAAAAGTTTGTTTGATTTAAGGTTCAACGTCCCCGCCAACACTGTAAAGGTCATTTTTAAGACGTTGCTTCCAATTTTGTGGGACTTTTACCCGACATTGTGATGAAATGACATCGCAAGCCCTGTCGCCCAATGAAACCAGCAGGTTTTATACGCATGGACGGGCCGACGCGCACCGCTTTGCCTGGGCAGGCTTAGATCCTCTAAGCGGTTAACCAGTACTCGTGTGCAGGTCGGTTCAGCTCTGCGTGGAAGCATCATACAGCCCATATATTTCTTCAAGCCCCTATGGGCGGGGGCCATAAATCCCTCACTGTTCAGCAGACCACATCACCGTTCTCTGAGCAGTTGATCATTCCAACTCCCACGGTAACAGTGGATCGCACCAGTTTCCCTTCTACCATCTTTCAGTGATCAGAGGATAATTCCGTCTCTCACATGTTTTTTTTTTGTTTGTTTGGTTTTGGTTTTACGGCCCTTTCAATATCATTTCAATCATATCGAGCCGATCGTTAATCAGAGGTGGGCGAAAACCGGAGTACCCGGAGAAAAACCACCTGACGTTCCGTTGCAGAACTTGGCGTCTGACATATGACCCGAGCGAGGCTCGAACCACAGCGGTGAGAGACCTAATGATCAAGAGTCAGCGCTCTCTCTTTTACACAAGTTCATACCATCTCTCAGTTATCAGAGGATCATATCAACTCTCACTGTTCAGAGGACCACACAGAGGACCCGCGTTATAAAGACATTCGTTATAACGGCAAAACTCGTTATAACGACAATTTCAATGGAACATATTCTTAACTCAAGGTTTAGCATCGATTCCGAGCGGCTTGGGCTTCCCTCGGATTGGAAATGCCCAAATCGAATCCATAGTCATGAAAGATTCTTGTAATTTAATACTCCAAGAAACTAATGATATAGACATTTGTTAGAATCGCCTCATCGAGGCGGTTCTAACAAATGTCTATAACATTTGTTTCTTGGAGTAATGCTGTGGAAAAGACCTTTTATTACCTATCATAATCCTAACTGGGATTCTTTATAACGGCAAATTATGTCGGCCTCGGTAGCTCAGTCGGATGCGCGTCTGACTGGTGATCAGTAGGACGCGGGTTCGATACCTGCCCGCGGGGTCGGCAACATTCTTTTGTGGAGATTGATCGTGAAATCTTTTCTACGGTCATTCTCTCTCTTCCGTGATTCAAGAAGGGCAGTTGTCTATTTCTGGCGGAAGAATGGGCACTGTACTGGTTAACCGCTTACGTATATGCCTGCCCAGGAAAATGTGGACTGGTAAACTGACCGGCTCAAAAATGACCTAAAATAGTGTTGACTGGGCCGTTAAACTCCAGTACAAACAAACAAACAAACGGCAAATTCATTAAACAGCACAATAATACGGAACAAATGGTGTCGTTATAACGCGGGTCCTCTGTACCATCTCTCCCTTTTGAAAGGACCTTTCTATCTCTCACTAGTCATACGGTCATGTAAATTCTAATAATTCAGAGGATCATAACATCCCTCACAGTGTCACAGATACCTGGGGCCTGGACTCAGGTGAGTGATCACGGGCCGAACTGACCTCTTGAAGTTCGATTTTTGCACAGTTTTTTTTCCATAGTTAAACATGGCTGAGCACTAGCCTAACCTGTTCAAAAAGCTGAATCCTGTCTAGAAAGCTTACAAATAAAAGCAGTTGTGATAGCTATGTGTGTAGCCCTTTTCCATAAAGGGGCTATATAACTATCACAGCTACTTTCATTTATAAGCTTTCTAGACAGGATTAAGCTATTTGAACAGGTTATTCTAGTAATCAGTCATGTTTAACTATGGCAAAACTGTGCAAAAATCGAACTTCAAGAGGTCAGTTCGGCCTATGATCACTCACCTGAGTCAGGGGCCCAAGTATCTGTGACACAGTTCTGGGGATCAAACTATCTCTCACTGTTCAGATGATCACCGAGGCGATTTTAATGACACTTCACACGACCCCGCCCATCGGGGCTTGAAAAAATAGATGGGCTGCATGATGCTTCCACGCAGAGCTGAAACCGACCGCACACGAGTACTGGTAAACCGATTAGAGGATCTAAGCCTACCCAAACAGAGCGGTGCGAGTCAGCCCGTCCATGCTTATAAACTCTATTGGTTCCATAGAGCGACAGGGCTTGAGATGTCATTTCATCTCAATGTCGGGTAAAAGTACTACAAAATTGGAAGCAACGTCTCTAAAATGACCTATACAATGTTGACGGGGACGGTGACCTCAAATCAATCAAACAAACAAACAAAATGAGTACACACAGCATACATTTGAAAGATAAATATCCAAAATCTTATTTCTTATTTATCATATGACGTTGCGTCTGAGAGTGTAATAACGCCATTTATTACATACCTTCTATAGGAAAATTACATTAGAATCTTTCAATACAGGCTCATTTTTTCGCTATTTTGATGGCACAGTCACGTGACGGGGCCAAAAATCCATATAATATGGATTTTTGGCACTGCCTTTCCATATTGGCACTGCTCCACTCTGTTACTATAGCAATAGAACGTTAATGCCGTACTCCATAAGCTTCAAAATGGCCGCAGAAAAATCACTTGAAGCAATGTCAACCCGACTTCTGGACCTAGACAGAGCGATAGAAGACAGGGATAACAATAGATTTTGAGAAAAGTCTGATATTTTGTGACAAGCATGAAAAATGAAAAACAAAATACTTCACTCACGATTGGGAAGCATTGTGAAGGACGTTGCTTTCAAGCACAGCAGGGATGTCCCAACATTTGAAACAATAAGGTCTTGCCAACAACCTTAAACGAACAGACCCCTTCACTTATGAGGAGCTGGAAATTGTGCGGAAGAAATCTGTGGGAGGGAAACATGTCCCCAAAAATTGTCGTCTTGAATTTTAACGTAAACAACCACCGCGACCGACTGCTACACACGGAATCTATCTATCTATCTATCTTCTGATACTGCGTCGGTCACATTTGACCATTACCGCAGGTGTATATTACATTCACTCCAGGTTTTGCAGGATGAAAGCCTACACAGTAATCATGTAATTACGGTAGGGATCTTTAACAAGCACAGGGGATGGTTCTCCCTGTACAGGGGGCCTCCAGTTAACGTCCCGATCCGATGTCCGAAGGACGGTGCACTTTATGACATTCATCAATTATGCAGTAGCTTGATGAATGACACTTAGAGCCTTTAAAATTAAAATGGTCTTCAAATAAGCATAAAACATTCTGTAAAATACCTTAAAAAGCATTCTTTGAACTGCAGAAATTCTGTATTTAAAATGGCGATTTGTTTTTGTTTTTAAACTTACAGTTGCGACGTCACTTGTGACGTAATTTGCTGCGCACTACTATGTTACTGTATTGCCGTAAGCATGGTTAGTGTAGGCCTACTAATAATTTATATAATTTAAAAGGAATTTCTTTCTTTTTTTTCGGCGGATACCGAAAATATAGCCTCAACCCACTCGATGAAACGTTCCCGGCATCAACCTTTAAAAAGTAAATGTTCTCTTTGCCTTCATTTCTTCACGTTGCAATATAACTAAGCTATATAAATGATGTAATAAAGAGGTTATGATATGGTAAAGGTGTGCCTCTAAGTCATATTGGCACCGGAAGTCATATTGGCCCTCGGGCTAAAGCCCTCGGGCCAATATGACATACCGGTGCCAATATGACTTAGAGGCACACCTTTACCATATAATAACCTCTATGTAATATTTTCGATAATCCACTAGTGGATTAAATATGCAAAATTAGCTAGATACGTCCCGTAACTTTACATGTACGACGTCCTTAACGACGTCGCGTTTACTAATGGTGGAATATTAACAATTTTGTAAACAGACGTGAATAAAATGCATTATAAATGTAACATGATTAACAGAATCTTGCATTCGTGCTCATGTAATATTGAATTTATTAAACTCGTTGAGGAAAGTGGATAAAATGCTAGGCAAAGCCTCGCATTTTATCCATTTTCCTCAACTCGTTTAATTAATTCAATAATACATGAGCACTCATGTAAGATCCTCTATGTAGAGGACTCAAGAAAGGGTGCGATTCAGAAATGGTAAAAGAGCCATCAATGTGCGGGTCATCGTTGTTCTACTGTACTCTGACGTCAAAAGGACCATAATAGCGCCGGCCCCCGCCCATCGGGGCTTGAAGAAATATATGGGCTGCCTGATGCTTCCACGCAAATCTGAAACCGAACCGCACACGAGTACTGGTAAACCGCTTAGAGGATCTAAGTCTGCCCAGGCAAAGCGATGAGAGTCGGCCCGTCCATGCATATAGACTCTATTGGTTTCATTTGGCGGCAGGGCTTGAGATGTCATTTCATCTCACTGTCGGGTAAAAGTCCCACAAAATTGGAAGCAACGTCTCCAAAATGACCTTTACAATGTTGGCGGGGACGTTAAACCTCAAATCAAACAAACAAACAAACAAAAACAATAATAGTGTGGCTATAAATAACATTTACCTTGATTTCGTACAAATCAGTGGTAGGCATGTGCATATCAGCAACGTAAACATATCGCGCTTAATAATTTATGGGTCGATTAACAAGCCATCGAGTCACAAAAAGCAAATTTTCATCAGCAAAGTGTCAGTTTGGAAGATATAAAAAAATGCACTATGTCAGACGGGTGTGTTAAACGTATGCAATGTGGGACGAAATGTTCTGCAACAGAAGAACAGGTGTTTTTCTTTCGAGAACTCCGGTTTACGCCCACCTCTGCTTAACGACACAAGGGATTATACCACACTGCTCCTAGTTGTAATTCTAGTGACGTTGTTCGGCCGAAACTACTTTTCGCGACTCCTCCTTTTTATTGAAAATTTTCTAGCAAACGCCAAAAGAAGGACTACCTTTAGTCCCGCCTTTTATTCTGTCGACTAGATTATATCTGGAAAGCAGCTTGGTCAACTCGCACAACGAAACCTTTCAGTGTACAATAGAGAAGTAAAAAAAATGCACTATGTCAGACGGGTGTGTTAAACGTATGCAATGTGGGACGAAATGTTCTGCAACAGAAGAACAGGTGTTTTTCTTTCGAGAACTCCGGTTTACGCCCACCTCTGCTTAACGACACAAGGGATTATACCACACTGCTCCTAGTTGTAATTCTAGTGACGTTGTTCGGCCGGAACTACTTTTCGCGACTCCTCCTTTTTATTGAAAATTTTCTAGCAAACGCCAAAAGAAGGACTACCTTTAGTCCCGCCTTTTATTCTGTCGACTAGATTATATCTGGAAAGCAGCTTGGTCAACTCGCACAACGAAACCTTTCAGTGTACAATAGAGAAGTAAAAAAAAACTGTAAGTACACAGTTTATTTAAGAAATAGATCAGCTCTAGCTGTGATTTGTTGAGTAATAAATCACATTTTGTCGGTCAGTTGTAAAGTAGACAAATCACGTGCGCGAAGCGCGCGTGATTTGTCTTCTTACAACTGACCGACAAAATGTGATTTATCACCTAACAAATCACTAGCTAGAGCTGATCTATTTCGATTCTAACACGCTGAAACTCGGCAATAATGCTGTTGTTTCCTTCAAATTCTCACAACTTTTCGCCATTGTTAGAAGAAATCCCGCTAAATTTATCGACTGAAACACATGCATTTATATCCTTTTCTAACGTTTTTGATGCGAGAAAATGACGCTACACCGTCCAACGTCAAGAAAATCGACTAGTGACTTCATAACTTTGCAGTTTTTAATGACGTCACTCGTCACGCTCTTCCTTGCCGTGATTTGTTGTAGAATTTCCATTGCCTATATAGGCGCGCTGTGTTAGAATTATTTATTTATTTATTGAGTACCAGAAACCCCAAAACGGGTAGTTGTCAAACAGTGCAGGCCCAGATAAGACGCTGCAGAAGGCGGCGTCTGATCATTGCCTACACTGTTTGCAAAAAGTTCAGTCAATTTCCGAATAAATTTTGAAGAAAACACAACCTGATACCCCTAAGTTTGGAAATGGACTCCTGTCATAGAAGGAAGATTGCATTTGGTACAAAAAGGGTTAAGCATCTAAAAAGAATTTGCTCTCCCGACCTAGAGAAAGAAATTTCCTCGTTGGTTTCTACTCGTACAGAATAATAATAATAATAATAAATGCACGGATGCGAAGGGTGGATAGAAATGTCCGTCTCGAGGGTCCCTGTCCGATCCCAAGGGACGGATTTATTTTCTATAAACCCCTATATATGGTGTAAAATAAGAAGAATGCCACGCATTGTCTCCAGAAAAAAATCAATCCACCCCACCCTCTTGACGGCATCCCATTAGGTTAAGATACTGAGTGAGTGAGACTTTGAGTTTTACGTCTCACCAACAGCTAAGATCATACGGAGACGGGACCTCGGTTTCAAGACTCATCCGAAAGTTTGGAGAAGCCCGAGATTGATCCTGCGACCTCTGGTTTACAAGGCGAGTAACATAACCACTACACAACGGAGGCTTCTAGGTTGATATAGTGAAACACCGGACAATCCTGTGCTTATTTTGCAGTATGGGGTAAGGTTGGGGTAGGGGATTGGGGTGATTTTGCGGGATGGCGTAGTTCGTTCATTATAATTTGCCCCCTTTATCTAAAGGGTTTCGCTTTTAAGATGACTTTGCTATTGCGGAGGGGTGACTTCTTCCTTTTAAGAACCAGCCTCTGTTTTAGAGGGGCTCAATTTCCAAGTTAATCCCTGGTGTAACTTTGGGCGATAGAGCTTGCGATATCAGTCGGGAAAACGTCCCTAAAGCCGGAAGCAATGACCTGAGTAGTGTTGGCGGGAACGCAAAATCTCAAAACAAATAGTTCCATTCAGTACAAAATGGGTTATAAAGGTTTATCATATGACGTCGCGTCTGAGAATGTAATAACGTCATGTAATAAATTCAATAATACACTAGTGGAATAAATATGCAAATTAGTTTTATACCGCAATCAGGCATTCTGGTAACCTAATAAAGGGGGTCGAATAACTGCACGCTATAATCGGTAGTGACCTATAATACCCTCTATTGACCTATTATACGGTCTAGTGACCGTTTATAGACCGGAACTACTTTTCAGGTCCCTTTTTAACAAGTTCAAACAATAACATGCAACTTTTCATACATGGGAAAACAACGAAACTGCAAGTTAAAATCTTTGCAATATTTATTTAAACAGATTTTCAGGAAGTTCAGCTAAATTCTTACCTTCTCGGCTTCCCTTCTCGGCTTACCTTCTCTGTCCTTATGGCCTTCCTTTGTTTGGGTTTCCATTATGGTCTGGTCACTTAGTGTTTGTGTTTCTTTCCCTTTTGTGTCTTTGATGGGTGGAGTAAGTTAATTGTATCGATTCCTGATCTTTGTTTTACTTCTACTTTCCTGGTTTGAATGACCCGTTGGAATAACTGCGCCCTGCTACCGCAGTTGCACCGGCCCCGATAGTTCAGTTGGTAGAGTGTCCGCTCCGGGGAACGGGAGGTAACGGGTTCGGTCCCGGGCCGCGACATACCAAAGCTCGCCCCTATAAAATTGTCTAAGGCTCACCGATTATATTTTATTATTAAAAACACTAACGAGTACCCAAACTCCGTTTTTGACAGAACTTTGAAAAATATCAGATTTTTTATCTGAAAATTAACATTTTGGGTGGTAATGCGGAAAACCTTCTTTACTCAACACTCTGACGTCTGAACGAGCGTGGCTATAAATATCCAATACATGGATTTCGTACTAAGCAGCAATAGTCACGTGGACATCAAAAACGTAAAGCTATTGCGCTTAATAGCCCTGCTAGCATTCTACATAAATCTACAGCGGGCCGTTAGCGGCCCGTCAGGGTAGCTGACGGGCCGCTAACGGCCCGCTGTAGATTTATGTAGAATGCTTACTGGGAGCTTTGGGTTACTGACAAACAGTCGACCTAAAATGGCCGAAAACATATGAAATATGTTCACTGACAGAAGGCACTTTTTTGTGACTCGCACATTTTGATTGATTGACCTAAATTATATTATAATTCATTCCAATTACACAGCAATTCTTACACGAAGGTTTTCCATGATGTTCTAGCAGTTCAGCAAGAAAAGGTTGCACATCACATTTTAATTGAGAGCATTCAAAGTTTAAAAAGAAAGATTGACTCTGATTATTTTACAAACTCGAGTTCCATATTAAAAGATCAGTCGATGAACATTATAAGGTTGAGTAAGGAACTTAGTGGACACTTTATATGGGAAGTTGTATTTCAAACTTGCCAACCTGTACATTTTGCTGTGTCCTAACTTTGGATATACACAATCACTATGCTTACCTAGATGACGTATAACTGCTATAAGCACTTCAGTAAAAAAAATAAATATAAAGCTGTCCATACTGAGATATCGCTTTATTATGTTTCTCATTTGTTTCGAATGGAGTTCATAAGGACAGAAAACATATTTACAATTCATCCATAATACGTAATGCTGTGTTTCTTGACTGTAAACAAATGCATTTTTCTAACAATTCAGTTGTAGGTGCCTGGTTAAAATATTGTCAAATAATGTAAATGACATAAAATATGTTCTAGAAAGAGTTATCCTTTGGAAGCAAGGAATTCACCACAGAACTGGAAAATATGGAGTGTACATGTTTTCTGGGCCAGACTAGCTAGTTTCGGCCATTTCGGCCTCATCAGTGACCCTCAAATATTTTAAAATTCCACAATGGAATCAATGATCCCAAAGGACAGGAAAATATAAACTACACTATGATATAGGACAGGGAGACTTTTTACGGCGCCACACATTCCCAGACAACAGTTGTAGTGACGTTAAATATGTTCTAGAAAGGGTTATCCTTTGGAAGCAAGGAATTCACCACAGAACTGGAAAATATGGAGTGTACATGTTTTCTGGGCCAGACTAGCTAGTTTCGGCCATTTAGGCCTCATCAGTGACCGTCAAGTATTTTAAAAGTCCACAATGGAATCAATGATTATAAAATCGGATTTATAAGGGCACTACGAAAGCATGTAAACGTTTGTTTATAGGACTGTACATAATAATAATAATAATAATAATAATAATAATAATAATAAGAATAATAATAATAATAATTACAACAACAACTACTACTACTGCAACAACAACTGCTACCAATAATAATAATGTTAATAATGAAAACAATGATAAAAATCATTAAACTGCTACTATTACAGGGGTGCCCATCGGGTTTGCAGAAATAAATTGGGCTGCATTTTGTTTCCATGCAGAGCTGAAAACGACCGCACATGGGTACTTGTAAACCGCTTAAAGAGTCTAAGCCTGTCCAGGCAAAATGGTGCGAGTCGGGCAGCCCCTACATATAAACATTTTGGTTTGTTTGGGCGTCAGTGCTTGAGATGACATTTAATCTCAATGCGGGGTAAAAGTCCCACAACATTTGAAGCAACGTCTCCAAAATGACCTAAATATTGTTGACGGGGATTCAAACAAACCAACTGCTACTAATCCTACTACATATAGTAATGATAATACTTTTAATAATAAAATCAATTATAATAATAATTATACTCTAACTACAACTCTTACTACTAGCCTGCTCAGGCAAACTGGCGCGAGTCGGACCGTCCATGCATATGGACCATATTCATGTATTGGTTTCATTGGGCGGCAGGACTTGAGACGTCATTGCATCTCAATGTAGGGTAAAACTCCCACAAAATTGGATGCAACGTCTCCAAAATGACCTAAATAGTGTTGTCGGGGACGTTAAATCTCAAATCCGACAAACAATACTATACTTATTACTACCCCACTACTACTACTACTACTCCCACTGCTACTACTACTACTACTACTACTACAGCATGTACTACTACTACTACTTCTACTACTACTACTACTACTACTACTACTACTACTACTACTACTACTACCCCCACTGCTACTACTACTACTACTACAACATGTACAACTTCTACTACTTCTACTACTACTACTACTACTACTACTACTACTACTACTACTACTACTACTACTACTACTACTACTACTACTACTCCCACTACTACTACTACTACTACTACTACTACTACTACTACTACTACTACAATAATGATAATAATAATTTCAATAATCAAATCGCTGATTATAATAATTTTACTTACATGCACTACTACTTCCACTATTACTTCAATTGCTACTGCTACTTCTACAAGTATTATGATTTTGATTTTGATTATTATTATTGTAATTTACGTGTTGAAAAAAATTGAATAAACACTTGTTAAAAATTCTTGAAGAATAATAATAATAACAATAATAATAGAAACCGATTGTACGGTTTGTATCCTATGGTTTGTAAGTATAGTATTGGTAATAATAATAATAATAATGCATAAACACACATCAATGGACTCGTGTTGTTCTTGTGTTGAAAAGGAGGGTGCCAAGTATAAAGAAGACAAGTCTCTTTGCTGAATGAGTTTGTCGGTTTGTAATATCCCTAAGCCTGTGCACACTGATCAGTCATTGTCGAATTCAACTCTGTTACACGGTAAAATTCAACACAGTTTTCAACAAACATAATCAAACTGACAAGACAACCGGTCTTGTTGAATTTGATACTGCAAAGTCAGTGTTCATATCGACACGGTCAAATAATTCTAGTTTATAAGTTTATAACTCAACGGTTTAATCAGAATAAGATTTCATCGCCTGTTCATTTCCAAAATAGTACAATGTAATCACAATCAAGTCACTTGATATGGCATTTTTTTGTCATATATTTTCTTGTTTCCAGGTTGAACCACAGGTTCTGAGTATACTATAGTGACACAGAGCGATGATGAAGATTTACTTGGTATTGGGTGTCATTTGCTTGATCAGTGTGGCACTTCGCAGTGATGGAAGTACGTGTTATAAAAGGTGCGAGTCCTTAAAAATGGCTGCCTGGAATGGCTACGTTTTTGGAGAAGCAAAAATGGGTAACGAGTTAAAAGCGGCTATCTTTGCTAAGGTTTGTTTTTCTCTCAGTTACACGTACATACAATCATGCCTAGCAAGCAAAAAATAATGGGTCAACGTCGGACCGACAGCGATACTACGTGGTAACGTCGTATCGCTGTCGGCCCGACGTTGGTTTGCTGGGATGGTTTATTACGCATACTATAGTCCTACAGAATAAAAGAGTATTACACAAAGTCCCGATAAATAGAGAATACCAGGTGTCAAGTTTATCAGGATAGGCTTCGAAAACGCTTGTAGAATCGCGAGGCTTGCCGAGCGATTTTACATGCGTTCTCGAAGCGGAGCCTGATAAACTTGATATCAAATGACACGAATCTGGTATTCTTTTAATCAGTTTATCCCCTTGTGTACTCTTAAATCAGCAATTAACTATCAGTTATCTTGGGTGCTCAGTGCGTCCCAACATTCCGGCGGTCGATATATTTTGTATCAGTCTGACCATATGTTTTCCTATAATATTTGTTTCAAGTAATATTTCCACTTTTTTCCAGTAATAATACCAATGTTTGCCATTTTTCTTTATCGGGTTAATGTGCTGCAATGCCATCAATATAGAGGTGACTTGATTAATTAATAAAGAGCTCACCTATTGAAATCAAATCACTGTCCGATTACAGGCAGAAAACGATTCCTGAAACTGGACTTAAATCTTTAAATTCTCTTACTCTAAGCAAACCGTGTCGTCATTGATCAGATTACGCTTTTTGCGTGAACTGGGTCTACATTGTCAGTATCCAATTACCGGATTTAACTATTTAGTTGATTTTTTTTTTCAAAAGCATTCTAATTGCATGTGTTTGCATTGATGACGTAGCCGCGGAAAAATACAAGGCACGCCAAGGGTAAAACCTTTGTCAACCGTGGTTACGAGACGTTTCGCGACATAGACGTTTCGCCCTAAACCGGTCTTAAAACGGGAACGGAAGCTGATTACCCGATCCGGGAAATCCCTTCCATCAACCAAGAGTCTTTTGGTTTACACATATTTTATTTAATAAGAATAGATCATGCTTCATAGAGCAGTACAATTAACCAATTTTATGCTGCCTCAGTACAATTAACCCATTTTGTACCGGAAATTCAAAAACTGTTAACTGGCAAACAGTAAAAAAGAAAAAGAAAAAGATGCTTTATTTAGCGTCACATATCCGAAACAAATAACATAAGCTCTGTAGAGCTTTTATTGCGACAAACAAAGTATCCTTTAACAAATCCTTACCTGCCTTCATCTTAGGACTAACCCCCCAGCTAACAAAGAAACGTTTTTAGAACGTTTCAAAAACGTTTCCAAAAACGTTAAAAAACGTTTTTTGTGAACGTTTAAATAACGTTTATATGGAAAGGTTTTTTATGTCGCAAGTACGTTTTTGATAAACGTTTGAAAAACGTTCATAAAACGTTCAAAAAACGTTTAAAATATGTTATTCTCAGCAGTAAATATACCTATTGAAACGTTTATAAAAGAAGTTCTTAGAACGTTTTGGGGAACATTTGAATAACGTTCATATGGAAGGTTTATATCAACCTGGTAAATAAACCAGGAAGATTTATTTTAAAAGCCTTTGTCTTAATATGTTTTTTATGACTTTATTATGTTGTTTTTCCCCTTGAAGTCATCTAGCGGTTATTCTTGAAGTCCAGATGTAGTAGGCGGGTCTTAGGCGGTGCTTTACTTTTCCAAAGTGAAGATTGCATTGGAATTTGACATGGTGTTGTGAACAGTGAAGTTTACTATTCACTATATATCAAATCATATCAACTGATTAAACATTACGATAACACAACTGAGCGACATAGTGCATTTTAACATCTCCAAAATGGCTACTTTTTCTGGTGAAAATCCATAGGTTGTGAGTGCTCGTTAGAACCGCCTCATTGAGGTTCTAACGAGTACCCACAACCTATGTCTTGGAGTAAAATGAGAAAAAAATAATGTTTACCCCCGTAAACCCCAGAGTTCTCTATACAAAGTGGGGTGTAAGGGGATGTTTATTTCACGGACTTAGCCGAAACTACGTAGTATGACCCATCTTCTTTCTTATGAATGTTTTCATTGCTCTTAAAGGAACTCATTTTTTGATTTTTATTTGCCTTCACTGCAGCTGGTGTTGTGCCGTGTGGCGGCCGTAAAACGTCTCCCCGTACATCAACCATAGTGCAGTTTATATTTTACTTTTGGTCCTTTGAGATTAGCGTGAATATTCTGAGAAATCTGAAATATATTATTCGTTTAGACTCATATTCTAGACAGGTTTTTAATTATTTAGACCCCATTTTGATTTATATCAGTCTTTGTATCGACTGCCTATTTGAAATTCGCAAAATTGCAATATGTTTCCTCTGGCTTTCTTTGTCGGATCATTACAGGGTCACTGATGAGGCTTTATTAGCCGAAACTACGTAGTATGACCCATCTTCTTTCTTATGAATGTTTTCATTGCTCTTAAAGGAACTCATTTTTTGATTTTTATTGTTCACGCGATGAACAGTGTGAAACAAGATCACTGACATTACTAAAACACGCCTATTCAAATATATTGAACAATTTACCACCAAAAATTGAAAAAGTCTGATATTTTTCATATTTCGGCTCATAACATAGATTGTGGGTACTCGTCAGAATCGCATCGGCGAGGCGATTCTAACGAGTACCCACAATCTATGTTTTTGAGCAAAAATAAGAAAAATATAATGATAACCCCTGTAAACCCCAGTTTTACTGTATTAAAGTGGGGTTCAAGGGGGTCAAACTCATATAAGCGTGTTTCAGGCAAGAAGAAGTGGTTATTTCATGTAAAAATACTGTGGGTGTTCCGTAAAATTGACAACTGTAAACCATATAGAATATATATGCTTTAATAGTGTGTAAATAAAATGATGTCCATATTACTTTTTTTATCTGAAGCCCTGTCAATCACCTTACCAAATCCATGTAATGAACGTCCCTGTAGACCCTGTTTTATATAAAGAAAACTTGGTTTACTGGGAAATTCATTATTTTCTTATTTTTGTTCGAAGACAGGTTGTGGGCACTCGTTAGAACGAGCATCCGCATCCTTTGTTTAAAGCAGTCTTGATAAAACTTCTACAAATTTTCATTTGAAAATGCTGTTTTTGATTTACGAAAATGTTCAACAAATGCATCGATGTAGATTGAACGTTTCAAGAACGTTTTCACGACGTTTTGTTCAAACGAAACATTTTGATTAATTACTTTTGAATAAATAACAGATATTTGGTCATAAAATTAATCAAATGCAGTCAGAAAACTTGTCGTCACCTTCAGTAAACCGAACACATGTCACTTTTTACGAATATTGTCATGCAACAGATGTGTGTTTACTTCATTGGTCGCGAAAACATATGACAGCCACCGAATTCAAACAATCGCGCATTACATATACATTATATTATTATCCGGTGCAAATAAAACAAGACCCAAATGCAATTAAATCATCAAATCAAAGTTACCTGGAGCAAAATGAGCCGGAAAAACACTAATTCCGTGAGGCGTTCGACTTTCTTTGTTCTTTGTTCCAAGAATATTGGCGGAAAGAAAGTGCACATTTATATCAACAAATTCTGCAACATTTATAGAACGTTTTCAAAACGTTAGTAAAAATTTGTTTTTTTTTTCCTGTAACCTTTTTATAACTTCCTCGAAAAGTATTTGACATGTTAAGGAATACGCTCTAGGTTTTGTAGAAGGGAAGTATTTTTTATCTGATTGCCAAAAACAGTCATCGCAGTTCGACACAGAAAAAAACGTTAGAAAAACGTTCTCAAAACGTCACGTTCTGCGTAACCATTTTGAAACCTATAATAAACGTTACGATAACGTTTTGTGTTTACTGGGCCTGATAATGCGAGCGTCAGCCAAGGGAGCGCCTAGTATACCATTTTTCACGCCTTTGGTATGGCGCGGCCGGGGATCGAACCGCGACCTCCCATTACCGAAGCGGACGCTGTACAACTGAGTATCGGGGCCGGTAATAATAGTGCAGACCAAGATCAGGTACCACAGAATGTAGCGTCTTATTAGGGCTTACACTGCATGTTTACGAAAGGTTCAGCCATTTGCCAGATAAATTTTGAAGAAGCCGCAACTTGAAACCCCTCAGTTTCGAAATGGACTTGTGCTATACTGATATAAGGTTGGTGATTCTATTCATTATAAAATGGGTTAAAAGTACGCGTTTTTGGTCGATTATGTAATTCTATGCATCATTTTTATCAGTTCGGAGTGTTCCATGTCCAATTATAGGGGAGTCAGGTTTGTATTGTTAGCAGTAATATGCACTTTCAGCAAACAGTTTAGACCCAGATCAGACGCCACTCGTTGCGGCGTCTGATATGGGTCTGCAATGTTTGCAAAATGCCCCCAAAAAACACTAGGCATATATGGTATGCTGCCTTTGGGTTTCGTAAGACGACAAACGACCAAGTCCAGCTAGTTTACCAACTTTATTCGTTGCAGTTTCTTTAGCAACTACGTGGAATATGGTAAAAGACTGAAAATACACAAAATGACTAGTGTTAGAAAATATGGGGTCTGGACAATTACTTTGACAGAAGCAATTTTACGACGAACAAACTGATGCTTACAGACTTGTAATACATGTATGTTAGAGCAGACAAACTAATGCTAACATACTGATAACCATAACATTGATTAAAATGTACTAATGTGTTCAAAAGGACCTGGCTGAAAATTAGGCCGAACACATGCTGGAGCGAAACTTAAACCCTGAAAAGGTTAAGCCATATAAATGTATTAAACAGAAAAGACTCAAAGTATTCATTTAGTCCCTTCAAAGAATGAAGCATATAAAAGTTCTAGGACAGCTTAGGAATGTCAAACTTACACCGTGAGAGGGCACAGATTGGAAAACATGATGATAAAATTCTGTAAATTTGAGGCGCGGAGCCAACCGGAAACGAAGCAATGCGCGGTATCACTATTTACCGTAGGATAAAACTGGGCGGCGCGAATAAAAGGTTACAGCCAACGATAGGAACACCCTTCACAATGCAAGATGACAATCTTAAACCGAAACTGTTCCAGCACACTCCTCGCCTGATATTGTGAAATATCACCACCATCATTAACTTCAGTCAAAAATAATTGCCATACATGACAGAACTTACATTTAAATATAGTCAAACAATAACATAAAAATAACCAATACGCAAATTGGCACCAGTGTGAAACTAAAATGATGCCAGACAAGAACAAAAGTTTCCGAGGACGCACTTTCGCTGAAGTGAATCAACAAAAAAGAGAATTTTGATGCTTGGTATGAAGTGGAGCAACGCCTTACCATCAGTTATTGTTAAATAGCAAAATATGGTGACTCTTAAGTATTCTGACGCGAGACTCAAGATACCGCGGACAACTTTAGAGTAACTCAGGAGGCCAGTTAGCAACCTACTGCTCATCACTTATCAGCAAAATTATCTCATGGACAGGCCTAACATAATTAACTACTTTGCCATCCTTCGCAGTGTGCACTTCAACTTTGCGAACTTTTCCATCAGCACTGGCGAAAACTCTTTCGATTCTACCCATGGGCCAGTACATGCGTCCCACTTCATAGTCTTTCAACAGAATAATGTCACCAACTCGCACATTTTTATTCTCATTCATCCACTTTCGCCGAGACTGCAAAGTTTGCAAGTATTCTCGTTGCCACCTTTTCCAGAACACATCTGCTAGATGCTGCACACGTTTCCATTGTGACCTGTACAAATCTTTGACATCAAGTTGGAGAGCTGACTGTTCAATAACAACTGTTTTCTGAGTAAGCAACATTGCTGGTGTAAGCACTTCTGGTGCTTCGCTATCATATGATATAGGCACAAGTGGACGCGAGTTCACGATAGCGGAAACTTCTGCCATCAAGTTTTCCAAAACCTCTTGAGTTAAGGTTGTCACGTCAACTAACATGGATTCTAAAATCCGTCGTGTCACCCCTATCATCCGTTCCCATGCGCCTCCCATGTGAGAGCTGTGTGGGGAGTTGAACATCCAGGTAGTTCCAGAATCAAATAGAAACTTTTTCACAGGTTCATCTTCAACATTGATAGTATCTATTTTGAGGTCACTTGTCGCGCCAACAAAATTTGTTCCTCTGTCTGAGCGAAACTGTTTTACTTTTCCGCGTATAGCCATGAACCTTCTCAGTGCATTAATAAACGCTGAGGACGAAAGGTCCTCCACAACCTCTATATGCACTGCCCGAATACACAAGCAAGTGAACAGTATAGCCCAACGTTTCGAATTGGCTTGTCCTCCTCTTGTTCGTCTCGTCACAATTGACCAGGGTCCAAATGTATCTAAGCCAACGTATGTAAACGGGGGTGCTTGTTCAAGCCGGTCACTTGGAAGATCCGACATTTTCTGCCATTCAAACTGTCCGCGGAGATTTTTGCACTTAACACATCTAAAAATCACTGAAGATACCAGGCGTTTACCGCCAGTTATCCAAAATCCTCCGGTCCTAATTGCACCTTCCGTGAAGTGGCGTCCTTGGTGCTGAACGGATTCATGGAAATGAATGACTAGTAGCTTGGCTATGTAGTGTTTCCCAGGCAGAACAATGGGATTCTTCTCCCTTGAAGGGAGATTTGCAGCTTTGTTCAGCCTGCCTCCAACTCTCAACAGACCATCAGAACCAATAAATGGATCCAACCCATGAATGGAGCTCTCCCTAGGCACAGGCTTCTTCTCGTGTAGGAACTCTATCTCTTCCGCATACACTTCATGCTGAACTTCTTTGAGTACAAATTTGGACGAATCTTCAAAAGTGTCCACTGTAACTGCATCCCTACAAAAATGCCAACCATGGCATACACCTGAGCCAGTAAATGAGTCAGCAATGTGACGAAGCCAGGTTATGGCTTTTACAAGACTTTTCCAGGAGGAGAACTTCTAAAACCGTCTGGTTCCCAGCGTTTCTGTGTGAGCACCGGTCTTGAGAACATTCACAACTTTCCTGACTTCTGAGTCATCATCCGGGTGGATCATGGGAAACTCCTCCTGAGTGTTAACAAAAGAATCTTTCTCCAGCAGATAAAGAGGACCAGCTAGCCACTGACTGTTTTGCATTCTGATGACGGGTAATCCTCTTGTTCCGTCGTCCGCTGGGTTGCGTTGAGTAGGCACAAAATTCCATTGCTTCGGAGAACTGCCTCTCAAGATTTTCTCTACACGATTAGCCACGTATGTATAGAATCTCCGTGTCTGGTTGTTAATGTATCCCAATACCACTTTACTGTCTGTAAAGAATCTCACGCTATGAAACTGTACATGTAGGCTCTCTTTGACGGTCTCTGAAACTTCTATGGCAAGCACAGCTGCACATAACTCTAGTCTTGGAATAGTATGTCCCGTGCTTGGGGCAACTTTGGTTTTTCCCATAACAAATCCAATTTGACACTTTCCATCTGGGAAGTACACTAACAAGTATGACACTGCCGATATGGCAAGTTCAGATGCGTCTGAAAAAACTAACAGATCCACCTTTGTAGCGTCGCACAATGACATCTTAGAATATCCTCTAGGGACATGAATCTCACTGAGAAGGGACAGGGAGTTCTTCCAGTCTGTCCACCTTGAAAGATTGTCACCTGGCAATGGCTCATCCCAATCTATGTTGCCTTGTGTGAGGTCCCTGAGAATCAGCTTGCCTTGAATTGTGATTGGTCCAATAAAACCCATTGGATCAAAAAGGCTGTTTACAACAGATAGTACGCCTCTCCTGGTGTATGGCTTCTCATCTCCACATACATTGAAAAAGAATGTATCTTTACACAAGTCCCAGTGTAGCCCAAGACCCCTGTGCGCTGGCAGATCATCATGACACAAATCTACTGCCTCTAAATTTTTGGCACGCTGATCAGGTGGAAAGGCTTCAATCCCTTCACTCTTGTTTGAGGCCACCTTATGCAAAACTAGCTTATGTTCTCCTAAATCACGCTGAGTATCTTTCATGAGACTAACAGCTTTTGACTCTGTTGGGCAGGACGTAAGGGCGTCATCTACATAGAAGTCTTCATTCACAAATGACTTGATGTCACCTTTGGACATTTCGACAGACTTGCGCAAACCATATGTGGCTATGGCCGGTGACGGGCTGTTGCCAAAAACATGAACACACATTCTGTACTCTGTAATAGGCTTCTCAGGACTGTTGTCCTCATACCATAGAAAACGTAAGAAATTGCGATGTTCTTTATGGACACGAAAGCTATAAAACATCTGTTGTATGTCTGCTGTAATGGCTACCTGCTCCTTGCGAAATCTAAGCAATATCCCAAGTAAACTGTTAGTAAGGTCAGGGCCCTGCAAAAGCACGTTGTTTAAGGAAACGCCTTCATGTTGTGCCGATGAATAAAAAACACATCGTATTTGGTTCGGCTTTTGTGGGTGATACACGCCAAAGACTGGCAAGCACCAGCACTCCTCATTACTCAAGGGCGGGGCTAGCTCTGCATGGCCTTTCTGAAACAACGAACCCATGAACTCTACAAAATGCTGTCGCTTAACAGGGTTTTTCTGCAAGCTGTTATGCAAAGCCTTTGCTCTTCTGAGAGCCTGTTCACGGTTGTTAGGAAGCACTGGCCTATCTGGACGGAAAGGTAAAGGTGAGGACCAGTTACCTTGCGAATCTTTACAAAAGGTTAAGTCCATCTGCTTCATAAATTGCCTATCTTCCACTGAAAAGGCAGGTTTATTATCATCGGGTTTTCTCTGAAATACAGGATCATGCACATCTGAGTCCGTATAAAATGAATCTGAACCGGTCTGTGTAACGGTGTATTCATCGCAGCATGGCTTGAACAATGATGAACGTCCGTTGCTCAAAAGATAGGTTTTGTTCACATTGACGGTGTTTGTTTTATGAATACCGCCAAGACACGTTTCACCTACTACCACCCACCCAAGGGGCAACTTTTGACCATAGGGCGAACCTTTTGACCCGACTCGTTGGTCCAATACATGATGAGCCTCAGGCAAGTCACGACCAATTAGCAATAAAATTGAGGCCTCGGTATCAAGAGCTGGTATTTCAGTACACAAGTTATTTAAATGACCGTGATATTGTAACACCTCATGGGTCGGAATCTCATTGCGCACGTTCGGTATTTCGTTACACTCAAGAATACTAGGAAGGTCTAACTCTGAGCTTCCGTCTAGCGCCTCGACAACAAAATCATTCGCAATTTTACCAGAAGTGACACGTGTGCCCGCACAAGATGATAAGGTGTACTCCACTTCGGGTGACTTAATATTGAATAAGTGGAAAAAACTGGATTTAGCGAGTGTTCTGTTGCTCTGATCGTCAAGTATGGCATACATTTTGACGGAATTACCACTTTGACCTTTTGGGTATACATTAACCAGAACATACTTTGCACATGATTTACCCTGGAATGAGTTACCGCATATCTGTGTGCACTTGTTTGCCACATGTTCACTTTTAGGCGCATGTCTCTCCCCGCCTTGCAGCGATACAGGGGGAGGCGACTCGGTGACAAACTCCTCGCCATGCGCTGGCCTGGAGGAGTGAGACACAGGATCGCCACTTCGATTGCCAAACGGCAAGACAGGTTGAGACATGGACCTGTTAACAGTATTAATATGCATGGCCGACGGGTGTCTCGTACTGTTACAGACACTACACTGGACTTTGACACCACACTGTTTGCTTTTATGATCCGAAGACTCACAACATTTGTAGCAGTAGTTATTGTCTCTAAGAAGCTTC
Source organism: Lucinisca nassula (assembly GCA_963580285.1). Lineage (NCBI taxonomy): Eukaryota > Metazoa > Mollusca > Bivalvia > Lucinida > Lucinidae > Lucinisca > Lucinisca nassula. The sequence goes on from OY757022.1 coordinate 22,632,803, forward strand.
TTACGTTCTTCAACACTTTTAGACCTGAAAGCTCGACACTGATTTAAACTATGGTTAGATTTGTGAATGGGGCATAACGCCGGTGACGAGCTTTCCACTTCTGTTTTACGCGACACAACATGGGGATTCTGTTTCCTCAATTCAGCCCTCCCTGAGAAGCTTCTAGGGTTTTCAGGGGTGTCATAAGAAAGACTAGGATCGTTCCTAATCTTGCTTATGTCACGCAGAAACTTCGCAAAAAGGCCGAATGGAGGAAAGGGAACACTATGTGACTGTTTATATCTTGATGCCTGAGTGACCCATTTTTCCCTCAAACCATAAGGTAGTTTATTGATTGACACCAGATGAGGAATCAAAATATCCAAGGAGGGCTGCATATTTCTCATCTTGCTTTATAGCTTCAATTTCTGCCACTATATCCGACAACTCAAACAATTTCTGATTATCCTTGTTAGTTAAATTTGGGAAATCGTGAAGTTTCTTCTTCAAGGCAGCTTCTACCATTTCTGCTGAGCCGTACTTCTCGTCTAAACGTTCCCAAACCCGTTCAAGCGCTACTTCTGGGTTACTTAGATATGATGCTCGTATGTTGGTTGCATGTTTAATCGAGTCAGATCCTAGCCATTTGATCATAAGGTCTAGTTCTTCAAATGGCGTAACTTTCAATTCTGAAACAATGTTCTTAAAACTAACTTTCCACACTCTATAGCTTTCAGGTCTGTCATTGAATTTCGATAACCTGGACAGTAAAAGTTCTTTCTTCAGCAGAAAATTGGTCAAATCAGAAATAACTTGGGGCTCTTGGGGTTTGGATGTTTCACAAATAACTTGGGTTCCTTGGCAGTAGGGTAGTTCAGTGTTAAATGTGTTAGGAGGAACTGCAGCTGGGATTTCACATGTCTTAGATTTTGGTTCATACACAGGGGCCATAGGGTTAAGAATTGGAACATTAGAGTTTTCCACATTCTGATTTATAATATAGTCAGCTGTTCTTATCAGTGTGTTCCCTTCTGGAATAGATTTCAGTCTCTGACTACCATTCCAACTATTATGAGCATCAGCTTCTGCTTGAGCTGCAGCACAGTCCTTTTTATCACTTAGTAGTTGAAGCTTTATTTCTAAATCAGCTTTCTTTCTATCTGCCGTAGCAGCTGCAATTTTCTCTTGCTCTTCAATCTGTGATTTTTGTAGCTTCAGAACAGCTTCTTGTTCTGCAAATGAAGCCTTAACACGAGCGGCTTCTGCTTTTGCTTGCATTTGCACTGACACCGAGCTTTTTGAAGCATTTGAACCGGACTTGTTGGAATGGGGATGGACACTCTTAGATCTGATTGATTTTTTAAGTTGGGACTCCAATATTCTATGATAAGTCTCTTCTACAGTTTGTAGAAACGTGATAAAGACGTCTCGTAACTGACTGTCGTTTAACGTTACATTCTCTATCTCCGTATTACTCTGTTCTGTACGTACGCCACTTAAGTATATAGTAAATTGTTTATAAACTTGCTCATATTGTTCAAACATTGAGAACAACGTTTGCTTAATGCCGCAAACAACTGACAAACTGTTTTCGTCCGACACATTTCTGTTATTAACAATTATGCCTTGAATGTTAGTGCAAATAGCCGACAACTCTGAGCTGAATGCCCCGACTCTTTTCTCATACTCTTCCATTGCTTTGGAAGTCAGTGTTCTTGACTGTCTAAGATTTCGACTCATAAATCCCTGTCGCCCGGGTTCTTTTACTATGCTGCCTTTGGGTTTCGTAAGACGACAAACGACCAAGTCCAGCTAGTTTACCAACTTTATTCGTTGCAGTTTCTTTAGCAACTACGTGGAATATGGTAAAAGACTGAAAATACACAAAATGACTAGTGTTAGAAAATATGGGGTCTGGACAATTACTTTGACAGAAGCAATTTTACGACGAACAAACTGATGCTTACAGACTTGTAATACATGTATGTTAGAGCAGACAAACTAATGCTAACATACTGATAACCATAACATTGATTAAAATGTACTAATGTGTTCAAAAGGACCTGGCTGAAAATTAGGCCGAACACATGCTGGAGCGAAACTTAAACCCTGAAAAGGTTAAGCCATATAAATGTATTAAACAGAAAAGACTCAAAGTATTCATTTAGTCCCTTCAAAGAAGGAAGCATATAAAAGTTCTAGGACAGCTTAGGAATGTCAAACTTACACCGTGAGAGGGCACAGATTGGAAAACATGATGATAAAATTCTGTAAATTTGAGGCGCGGAGCCAACCGGAAACGAAGCAATGCGCGGTATCACTATTTACCGTAGGATAAAACTGGGCGGCGCGAATAAAAGGTTACAGCCAACGATAGGAACACCCTTCACAATGCAAGATGACAATCTTAAACCGAAACTGTTCCAGCACATATGGGTTAATGGGGTGTTTATAAATAACAAGGGATAATGTTATTTTGGTTTTCAGAGACCCATCACGAAAACAAACCTATATCATTTTGACCCCTTAAACCCCACTTTTATATAGTAAAACTAGGGTTTACAGGGTATACATTATTTTTCATTTTTCTGCTAAAAACATAAATTGTGGGTACTTGTTAGAACTGCTTCGCCGAGGCGGTTCTTACGTGTACACACAATCTATATTGTGAGTAGAAATAAGGAAAATATTAAAATTTTCCATCATTTTATCGTGGTAAAATTTTCAATATACATCACGAAAACACGCCTATATAATTTTGACCCCCTTGAACCTCACCTTTTTTATAGTAACACTGGGGTTTCTGGGGATTTACCTTATTTTTTTTTATTTCTGCTCTAAATATAGATTGTGGGTACTCGTTAGAACCGCCTCGATGAGGCAGTTCTAACGAGTGCCCACAATCTATATTTGGAGCAGAAATAAGGAAAATATCACAATTTTTCATCATAAAATTTTCATTTTTTCGGCGATAAAAGTGGCAATGTATTTGTATAGGCGTGTTTGCATAATGTTCAGGGGCCAGTTGTTCAAAACTAACGACGTCGTTAGTTAACATATCGTTAAAACTTTGATCATTAAAAATGGAAAATTGGCTAAAATTTTTGCTGAAAAAATGTGAGCAGCTTTTGCAAATGCAAAAGCTGCTCACATTTTTTCAGCAAAAATACCAAAATTTACGATATTGTACTTGCTAGAAGAGTTAACAATATGACCACTAACGAGCTCGTTAAGCTAACGAGGCTTTGAACAACTGGCCCCAGATGTTTTCGTAATGTAATGATTAAAGAGTCCGCGCCCAACACTAGGCCACGGAGGCTTTGTGAACATAAAGATATTAAAACAATACAGCGGGCCTCGGTAGCGGAGCCGGATGCGCGTCTGACCGATGATCAGTAGGACGCGGGTTCGATCCTGCCGGGGTCGGCAACATTCTTTCGTGGGGATTGATCATGAAATTATTTCTCTTTCTTCCGCTGATTCAAGAAGGGCAGTCGTCAGTTTCTGGCAAAAGAATGTGCACTGTATTGATTAACCGCTTACGTATAAGCCTGTCCAGGAAAAAATTGTGACAGGTAAACTGATGAGCTCAAAAAGGACCTAAATAGTGTTAACTGGGTCGTTAAACCCCAGTTCAAATTTATTCAGCTGGAATACTTGCACGTTCGAATTATGGATATCCTTAATTATTTATGGATATCAATAATTATTTATTGATATCAAAATTCGAATTAATGATATCCATATTTCGAATTATGGACATCCATATTATCGAATTATGGATATTTATAAATATGGATTAAATAGTAAAAAGGCACCCCATACAAGGCGACGACGTTACACGTAAACAAAGCAAAGTCCATTTTTTTATATCCAACGTTCAAAACTCATATCCAAGCAGCACGTTAAATTTTTATTTTCATCGTGAATGCCTTCTGGCCCGGAATAGCTTCAAACAGCTATGCTCATAGCATTTTATGCAAGAATATATTCTTTTTAAGTCTGATTTAAACTGCAGCCCCCGCCCATAGGGGCTTGAAGAAATATATGGGCTGCATGATGCTTCCACGCAGAGCTGAATCCGGCCCGCACACTAGTACTGGTAAACAGCTTAGAAGATCTAAGCCTGTCCAGGAACCGCAGTGCGAGGCAGACCGTCCATGCTAATAAACCCTATTGGTTTCATTGGGCGACAGGGCTTGAGATGTCATTTCATCTCAATGTCAGGTAAAAGTCCCACAAAATTGGAAGCAACGTCTCCAAAATGACCTTTACAGTGTTGACGGGGACGTTAAACCTCAAATCAAACAAATTAAACTGCCGACCAGACGCAAAATCCAAAGATCACAGACAATCGCACCATCAGCACTCTCAGTACTTTGATTTATTTGGTAAGAGGTGTGTGTGTGTGTGTGTGTGTGTGTGTGTGTGTGTGTGTGTGTGTGTGTGTGTGTGTGTGTGTGTGTGTGTGTGTGTGTGAATTCGGATTTAGCGTCGCTTTCAACAATTTTTCAGTCATATCACGACGGTGTCTGGTTGCGACAGGGAGCTCAATGCTCACTTTTACAGTGCTGCCTCACTGAAGTATCATGTCCCAGACATAGTACATGATACCACACCCAGTCACATTATCCTGACACTGGGTCGACCAGTCCTAGCTCTACCCCGTAAATCTGAGTGCCAAGCGAGGAGCAGCTAGTACCATTGTTAACGACTTTGGTATGTCTCGGCCCGGGATCGAACCCGTGACCTCCCGTTCCCCGGAGCGGACACTCTACCAACTGAGCTATCGGGTATTTGGTCAGAGGACATGTTGTGCTATTAGGCTGGGTCGATTGATAAACCATTACGAAATCATGACTATACAAATACGTGGTAAATGTTACTGCCAAAAAAAAAATTTAAGATGAAAAATTGTGATATTTTTCTTATTTCTGCTCAAAATATAGATTGTTGGTACTCGTTAGAACCACCTCATCGAGGCGATTCTAACGAGTACCCACAATCTATATATTAGAGTTCTGCTCAAAATATAGATTGTTGGAACTCGTTAGAATCGCCTCATCGAGGCGATTCTAACGAGTACCCGCAATCTATATTTTAGAGCAGAAATAAGAAAAATCATTAAACTGTCCCGTTTTACCCTAAAACTCATGCACTTCAAGCAAACGGTGTAGAGCCTGATCAGGCGCCCCATTATTCAACGTCTGATCAGGAACTACACCGTTTACCAAACCAAACACATTATTCCAATCCAGATACTAAAGATAGCCCTCTTACGCAACACTCTGACCTCACAGCGATAAGAATAGCGAATATAATTTCTATCAGTAACCGTTTTCCGGAGTTCATATAATTCAATGCGAGTCACGTGAACATCAGCACTGAAGACCTACTTGTGCTTAGTAACTTTGGGTCGACTGACAAACAATCGACCAAAAAGGTTTGAAACTAAAGTGCTCGAATGCCACCTTTCGTGTCCGGCTACATGAATAAATTGAGGGTGAAATACATAGAGGATCTTACATGAGTGCTCATGTATTATTGAATTTATTAAACGAGTTGAGGAAAAGGGATAAAATGCAAGGCTTTGCCGAGCATTTTATCCCTTTTCTTCAACGAGTTTAATAAATTCAATAATACATGAGCACGAATGCAAGATTCTATTTATCATATGACATTTAAAACGCATTTTATTCACGATTGTTTACAAAAATGTCAATATTCCGCCGTTAGTAAATGCGACGTCGTTAAGGACGTCGTACATGTAACGTTACGGGACGCATCTAGCTAATTTGCATATTTAATCCACTAGTGGATTATCGAAAATAATACATGGCGTTATTACACTCTCAGACGCGGCGTCATATGATAAATTACGATATAACACCCGTGCGATATAGTGCATTCTTTCACATTTCCAAAATGGCTAATTGTCAGAAGAAAATCCGTGATATATTTCTTACTTAAACTTAAACATAGGTTGCTGTTAGAACCGCCTCATGGATGAGGTTCTAACGAGTACATGTACCCACAATCTATGTTTTTGAGCTGAAAAAAAAAAATGTTTACCCCCCTAAACCCAGTTTTCTCTATATAAAGTGGGGTTTAGGGGTGTTCATTTCACGGACTTGGTCACGTGATGTAACAGTAATATAGCGTGCAACAAGGAATCTGATCAGATTTCGCGCATGCGCAGGCTTATTTGAGTAGTTGCATGCCGCACATATCCGAAGACAAATGTATTTTTATTTCGATTTTCAGCGCTTCAAGATTATAAGAATCTTATATGATTTGAGGGGTGGATGGAAAAATTCGTCCCGAGGGTCACTGTCCGGCATCACGAGGCTGGGCGAGTGATGCCGGACAGTGATCCCGAGGGACGGATTTTTCTGTCCATCCCTCACACCCATACATGCGCAGGCTTACTTGAGTAGTTGCATGCCGCACATATCCGAAGACAAATGTATTTTTATTTCGATTTTCAGCGCTTCAAGATTATAAGAATCTTATATGATTTGAGGAATGGATGGGAAAATTCGTCCCGAGGGTCACTGTCCGGCATCACGAGGCTTGGCGAGTGATGCCGGACAGTGATCCCGAGGGACCAGGGACGGATTTTTCTATCCACCCCTCACACCCATTCAGGATTCTCTTTCTTGCATACGTTCCATTTCTTAGTGCGGATTTTTAATGCTGCAGTCACTTCGGTTACCAACGTCCGCCATATTGTGATGACACTGCAGGAATGTTTAGTGACGTCATGTGACGGGCTGTGACGTCAACATTAACGACGGTGCATACGAGGTCGTAATCAACCAGAGTATTTATCAAACACGCGATTGTATTCAATTTTGGGTCGGAACACCAGGGTCAGAACATAAATTTCTATCCCAGGGTAAAATCACGGATTTCCTTGTCTGATGTGCAAGAATATTTCATCTAGTCAGAAGTTGGCGATAACCCGAGTATTCGGAGAAAAACTACCTGACATTCCGTTGTAGAACTTAGCGTCCCATATGTGACCAGAGCGAGGCTCGAACCGAGATCGGTGAGAGACCTAATGATCAAGAGTCGGCGCTCCTAATCAGCAGGCCAAGGAAACCCGCCACATAAAATTTCATTATTGTTTATTCAATTGTAGATCGTGGCAAGGTACGATTTTTTCTTCCTCCAAGAAGTTAGAGATTCAGATGCGTCGACTGTCTTCGATCTTCTGGATATGGTAAATGCTGAACTGTAAGTTCCTGGTCAGTCCACCGTCCGTCATCTTATTGAAGTAGTTCATCAAATGTGTTTATCTTTGGAAAACTATGAGACAAATTGCCATTATTTTTACATTCCCAAAGCTTTTGACAGGGTTTGGCACCGGAGTCTATTGATGTGGTTAAAAAACTATTCACTTAACCGTAATCAGAGGATTGCCATAAATGGGTCTTCTTCGAACTACAAAGCTATCACAGCCGGCATTCCACAAGGTTCTGCACTAGGACCACTCTTGTTTTCAATTTATATAAATGATATATCAGATGACTCGACAGGCCTAGCGCGACTTTATGCTGATGATATCCTTCTTAATTATTCCTAAGCAAACCATCTCGAACTCCAAAATGGAATCAGTCAGGACTTAGCCAAGGTAAACGCATGAGCAAAATAGTGACTTATAATATGTAATCCTTTAAAAACCGAGGTTATGTTAATTTCAAATATATTCGTTGGTGATAATATTGAAATTATAATGGCTACCAGGACTCCACTGTTCCATGGCAATTCCAGCATAGAAGGGTACTTAAAGTATCGGTAATACTTTAGTTGATATTCCAAGTTATATTCTCAAACCTAGTTCTCACGCCTAGCTGCTTTAATAATTCTATTCTTAGCTTAAATATGACGTTTCAAAGACATAATATGCATATTAAAAACGTAAAAAGTTCCTCAAGTTTACGAACTGTCATGAAATGTACGATTTAGCTACCTACCATTAAAATTCTCCTACTCGTGTGTATATTCACATGTTAGCAGGTGACATTGAAAGCAATCCAGTACCTGAAATTGTCGATACATCATCAGTCGACGACAGATCTACTACAAGTACCTTTGACTTAGGGGATAACTGTATTGGAAATTGTGATTTTGGGGAGGTAAATCGAAAGTGTTACGGTCGGAAATTTTAATTTACGGCGACGCGTCAGCGGAGCCGTAAAACGTAATTTGCGATCGTAAAACCGACGATTTACCTCCCCAAATCACAATTTTGCAATACAGTTATCCCCATTCTAATGCACTTATACGGTTGTTTTGTTAAAAACTGTACTGTTTTGCACAAAACGGCTAGCGCTGTGAGCTGCGTAAAACCAAATGCCAGCCAATGAAAAGCGGGTGTGTTATTGCCTGTTTGTTTGATTTGAGGTTTAACGTCCCCTTCAACACTATTTAGGTCATTTTGGAGACGTTGCTTCCAATTTTGTGGGACTCTTACCCGACATTGAGATGAAATGACATCTCAGTCACTGCCGCCCAATGAAACCAATAGAGTTTATAAGCAAGAAAGGGCCGACGCGCAGCAATTTTTCTGGGCAGGCTTAGACGATCTAAGTGGATTACCAGTACTCATGTGCCGTCGGTATCAGCTCTGCGTGGAAGCATCGTGCAGCCCAATCTATTTCTCCAAGCCCCGATGGGCGGGGGCGGGGTGTGTTATCGTAATGAGCTAGGAAAACACAAGGGGATATTTTCTGCTTTCTCTTGACTCATTTTTTCCTTGTTAGCAATTGCTGCAAAATTACAAGAATCTTGTATGGGTGTGGGGGTGGATGGAAAAATCCGTCCCGAGGGTCACTGCCCGGCATCACGAGGCTTGCCGTGTGATGCCGGACAGTGATCCCGAGGGACGGATTTTTCTATCCATCCCTCATACCCGTATTAGATTCTTTTTCTTGCATATCTTCCATTTCTTAGCGTGGATTTTTAATGCTGCACCAACGTCCGCCATATTGTGATGACACTGCAGGAATGTTTAGTGACGTCACGTAACGTGCTGTGACGGCGCATACGAGGTCCTAATCAACCAGTAAATTAATCAAACACGCGATTATATTCGATTTTGAGTCGGAACGTCAGAGTCAGAACGTCAATTTCTATCCCAGGGTCAAATCACGGATTTCCATGTCTGTTGTGCAAGATGAACTCTTTCTCTGTTGTAAACTGACTGATTAATGCTCGCAAAAAGTGGGAGTGTTTTTGCTAATGTTGTATAGCCATCTTCACATGTACTACCTGGTAGTGGAGAAGCCCCCGCCCACAGGGGCTTGAAGAAATACATGGGCTGCATGATGCTTCCACGCAGAGCTGAATCCGGCCCGCACACTAGTGCTGGTAAACCGCTTAGAGGATCTAAGCCTGTCCAGGAACGGCGATACGAGGCAGACCGTCAATGCTAATAAACCCTATTGGTTTCATTGGGCGACAGGGCTTGAGATGTCATTTCATCTCAGTGTCGGGTAAAAGTCCCACAAAATTGGAAGCAACGTCTCCAAAATGACCTTTACAGTGTTGACGGGGACGTTAAACCTCAAATCAAACAAACAAAAACCTGGTAGTGTAGGTCTTTGTCTCTTTCTTTTTCTCAGCCTGACAAAGGCAGCTTTAACCCCAATCAGTCTGTATTATAAAAGATTTTGGGTTCAGATTTGACATTTTCGCATATGATATCTGTTAAAGGCCGAGGGACTTTCCTTTTACCACCTTTTACCATATAATAGGCGCATTCATCTATGGGATACAACTAGGCTCGGCTACCGAAAGTCCCTACACCCAGTCCGATCGTTCATCCATCATCATTCAAGTCCCGTGCGATCTGTAAACCATCTGGGTGACTATAGCCCGTTACCCTTGGCTCGGCTTTCCCGCACTGGCACGGCCTGTCAATTCAGGCAAATATTGGGCGCATTAGATAGCATTAGGGACACTGAAACATTACCTTTAACTATAAAGATATTGTTTAGCTGATAGTGGACTCCATGCTGAGTTTCACGACAATGATGTCATCAGCGTGCCCTGGTTGTGCATTGAGTATCGCTCTTTTAAGTTGAATAGTATGTGTTTTTCTCATGCAAATGCCCATTTCGGCAGCACTTTAATTTCATGCAGCTCAGATTGTCAGGGATTTAGAATATGCAAGAGCAAACCAAGTTTACTATAATACAAGGCTTTTTTTGCAATTAAAATTCGCGAAATGATGAAATCCGAAAAAAAAAAATCTTCAGTCATGTTAGAATGTGAAAAAGATTTGACTGCTGTTATTTGCAAGAGGCGGCCATCTTGACTTTCATCTTAACTATGTATAATTTCCATATGCTTCAAATATAAAAACACCACCATAACATGGTATAAATTGACATTTGCTTCCATTGGTGGTTAATTATCATAATAAAAAAATCCTCGAAATTTCACTGGGCTGACTTCAAGATTCAGGACATAATATAAGCACAATATGGTGGCCATCTTCAAACACGGTTGCCATTTATCATAAATGTAAAATAAACATGGCCAACTTTATCTGACATTTAATCTATTCACCTGTTCCCTGATAGTCACACTACAAGTCGATATTGGATTGTCTCCCTTTGACTGAGGCCTATAATAGGTACCTGTTGTGTTATCTCAACTGTGTTATAAGCCGGCTGTGTGTGAAATCAGTTTCGCTTTTATGACCCCGGGGGATACTGAACGAGAATCGCTCATGTCAGTTGATGTCTAGTTAATTTCGGACTGGCTGTTTTGGTGTGGTCTGAGTTTATCTCCAAATAAAGTTCTGTTCTTTCGTTACTAAAAAAATTACTCTTTTAAAAGTGATTCTTTTTTGTGCTTAACACAAAATATTATTGGTTCTCAAAAATCCTATTTTTGTGTGTGCTGGAATGAAATATTCTTCTTTATATATTAAAAAAAAAAAAGAAGAAGGAAAAAAATAACTTAATACTTTATGGTGGGTGTCAGTTGAATTATTTTAATTGACATTGTTTAGAAATGCCACATAATCACAAGTCCATGTAATGAAACCCCCTTTAACCCCTACTTTACATAGAGAAAACCTATATTACAATTCTAATATCTGCACCAAGACATAGTAGATAACCGTTTGTGAGATATGAATTGCCATTTTGGAGATACGAAAAAAATAAAATAAATAAAAAATAAAACACTATGTCACGCGGATATGCTATCTTAATGTGGCCTGTCTAATATGCTGAAAACTGCTGAATTTAGCAGGCTGCGGATCAGCAGAAAGTGACTAAAACGCTAATCTGCTGAAATGTAAATGTAAATGTTACTTTATTTTGTTGTTTTGTGCCACAATACTGGCCGTGCATATTGATAATATATTTATTTATTTCATTTAATAATTATTAAATTTGTTTTACGCCACAGGCATTAATATTGTTGTAATATCGAGTATCGGGTTGTATGCCAAACATACAGACAGTGCTTTGCTGAAGATTTCGAATTAAAAGTTTTCCAGACATATTACTGGTCGCATATTTTAAAGCAGTTATATAGAAGTATATACTTTCTATTGTTGTCTGCAAGGTTTACGTACCGGCCTGTAGATACCTGTTATATCGAGCTACATCCCGAAAGCATGGCGATATAAATTTGACCACTTAAACCCCACTTTCGTACAGTAAAACTGGGGTTTGGAGGGGTATAAATTATTTTTCTTATTTCTGCTCAAAAACATAGATTTTGGGCACGCGACAGAACCGCCTCGCCGATGCGGTTCTAACGAGCACCCACAATCTATGTTTTGAGCAGAAATATGAAAAATAACACAATTTTTCATCTGAAAATTTTCTTTGTTTGGTGGTTAAATTTGCAATGTATTTGTATAGGCGTGTTTTCGTAATGTATCCTTTAAGACGAGAACCTTGAGTCTGAGTTGTAAGCATAGAAATACAGAGGAGATACTCTTACTGATTTTAATGCGGATAAATCTGTCTTGACACAATAATGGCCGATTATCTATCTGTCTATATAGGTAGCTTAACACTAAATATTGCTGAGCCGGGGAACCAGCACTTTGGGACAGAAGATTTGATAGAGGATCAAATACCAGCTGTGCATTTCATTGGTTATATAGGCTGGATTTATTTCATTTTAAGAAAAGGGTACTTATAGCAAAACAAAATAATAGATGCTTTGCATATATATCTGCAAGCCCAAAAATATTGCTGCCACATTTTCATGGTCACCCCTTTGAGAAAAAATTGCCCTGTTATTCACTGCGGCGCTACACATCAACAATATGGCGGACAATAGCTCAAAAAGGAGACGGGCTACATGTGGATTTTTTCTTTGGGATTTATTCAGCTAGAGTTGCTCTACAAACCACCAAGGTTTGAAATATTTTGCATGTACAGTTTTTGTTGGAGATGGAAAAATGTTACTATTGTCGTCTATGGAAAATATTTAGTGGTAAGCTCCCTATACCAAAAGTTGGAAAATCAGCCCCACACTCCAGTTTTCAGTCATTACATCATATTTTCACACATTGGTAGGTTCTATCCAATTCTGTATCATAAAATGGATATTCCTGGCATGTGGTTTGCCATAGAAACTGTAAAAAAGTGTAAGGTTTGTGGTAATTTAGGTCTAACTGGGTGTTTTGATCAGTTTTTGCTTCTGATCTGTGCATTTTGAGAGGGGGGGGTACTTTAAAGCCATGTTAATCAATTGTTAATGGGTTTGTTTTGGAAAAAGTCTTACAGTAAGTGTATAACCAGAAACACAAGAGACAGGATCTACTCCATCTGGAATTTAACACTAAGGTTACCTGGTTTTGGGCCTTGGTCTCTAGCGAAAGCAAAACTTCAAAATTGTCTCTGCTGCAATATCGCGATAAGTTTTCTCATCTCTTATTGGTTCTTATTGATTAGATTCATGTTAAAGGGTCTGAACAGATGTATATCCACTATTTCTCATGGTATTGAGGCATTTATAATCATTTTTGTCAAAGTTTTATCATCAAAATATCCTCAAAATGCCATTTTTACATAAAATAGGGGGTATAGGTGTGAAATCAGCCATAAATACCAGTTGGTATGCTATTAAGGCATACTTTAGTGCATTTTAGGATTGAAGTGTTCCAAAGACATAGGAGAAGAACCACTGATGCCAGCCGGTGTCTGGGTTCCATTCCAGAAAGAGGTAAACTTTGCCCTTTTTCACAAAATATTGTTTGTTCGGCTTTCATTGTAGAATCTGAAAGCGATAACTTTTTCGCAAACTTCAAAGATTCTTTGTCACTGAACATTTATTATGCATGCTTAAATTATTAGATATGATCTAAATTTCTATTTGACAATGCTTTTGATGGATCATAAAGACAATAAGGGTTTGGTATAGGTAGCTTAACACTAAATATTGCTGAGCCGGGGAACCAGCACTTTGGGACAGAAGATTTGATAGAGGATCAAATACCAGCTGTGCATTTCATTGGTTATATAGGCTGGATTTATTTCATTTTAAGAAAAGGGTACTTATAGCAAAACAAAATAATAGATGCTTTGCATATATATCTGCAAGCCCAAAAATATTGCTGCCACATTTTCATGGTCACCCCTTTGAGAAAAAATTGCCCTGTTATTCACTGCGGCGCTACACATCAACAATATGGCGGACAATAGCTCAAAAAGGAGACGGGCTACATGTGGATTTTTTCTTTGGGATTTATTCAGCTAGAGTTGCTCTACAAACCACCAAGGTTTGAAATATTTTGCATGTACAGTTTTTGTTGGAGATGGAAAAATGTTACTATTGTCGTCTATGGAAAATATTTAGTGGTAAGCTCCCTATATAATGACTCAGTAAGCCTTGATAAACAACTTCGCATAATATAATTCTACATTTTAGTTGTTCACAAATAATATTCATCTGTCTTTATTTATTTATTTATTTATTTATTTATTTATTTATTTATTTATTTATTTATTTATTTATTTATTTATTTATTTATTTATTTGAAAATACAAATGAAATATTGTTATATTCTCATTTATGCTGATAACACAGAGTTTGAGCACACGTAAGAACGCCTCGTCGAGGCGATTCTAATGAGGTCCAACAGTCTATATTTTAAACAAGCAATAAGAATACTTTATTATTCTCTTTCCCGTGAAGAGGTAATTGTGGCGGCCTGTGCTGCAAATGTCCGTTAGCTAGTTTATATGTTTCTCTTCCTTATTTTTTTTTTTCGTGCAAAACGAGTAAATCTTTCTTTTTTTCTTAACTGACGATACATCTTTGACGATAACTTCATCATATGCGCTCTTTCTTTTTTGCTGCTCAGGTAGATGACGCTCGTCAATATAATCGTCCATGATGGATTGTTAATCGATCAATACATTGAGTAAGCACACTTCCGACTACCTGTTGATAATCGAATTATCACCAAGTATCGTGACGCGCGCTGTTAACACAGTAGTCACAGTAAGTGACAACTTGACCTGTAGTTGTATTTAGAAAGTAATAACATATACCTAGAATTCAGCTAAAATGAACAATTAAGACCCCTGGTCTCATCCGAGATTACACTTCTTGCTTAAATAATCACCGATTTATCATCACGATAGCAAGTCCGTGTAATGAAAACCCTCTAACCCCCACTTATATAGAGAAAAGTGGGGCTTCGGTGGTATACATTATTTTCTTTATTTCTGCACCAAGACATAGGTTGTGGGTACTAGTTAGAACCAACCGCCTCAGTGAGGCTGCTGAAATGCAGAATATTACTTTTTTTTTTGTTGGTGTTGTTTTGGGCCACAATACTAGCCGTGCATTTAGATAATATAATTATTTACAATATTTTTTTTTATTTAATTTGTTTTACGCCGCGGACATAGAAGGATATTGTTGTCATATCGAGTTGTACGCAAAAATTACTGAATAAAGACAATGCGTTTCTGAAGATTTAGAAAGTAAAAGGTTTTCCTAGACATATTACTGGTGGCACATTTTAAAGCAATTACTGAGTTTCATGCGGGCAGATCTTCATTGACACAATAATCTATCTATCTATCTATCTATCTATCTATCTATCTATCTATCTATCTATCTATCTATCTATCTATCTATCTATCTATCTATCTATCTATCTATCTATCTATCTATCTATCTATCTATCTATCTATCTATCTAAGCGAGTTGGATCGTTCATGCATATAAACCCTATTAGTGTAATTAGGTGGCAGGGCTTGAGATGCCATTTCATCTCAATGTCGGGTAAAAGTCCCACAAAATTGGAAGCAACGACTCCAAAATGACATATACAGTGTTGATGGGGGCAAAATAAAGACTATGTTGTCAATGAAGCGTTTCCAGCAATCATCCCAAACCTTTTCTTCTGTACAAGACATAGGTTGTGGGTACTCTATAGAACGGCTCTAGCAAATCTTGGATAATATGTATTTGTCTGTTCAAGCAATTAAAATAAATTTCAAAGCAACGGTTCTAGCAAAAACCCACAACCTATAAGAAGGCACTATGTCAAACGGATGTATTCTCGTAACTTGGACCCAGTATACATGTATATTTCACGCCCCCCGTCCATCGGGGCTTGAAGAAATAGATAGGCTGGATGATGCGTCCGCGCAGAGTTGAAACCGACCGTACACCAGTACTGGTAAACCGCTTAGAGGATCTAAGCCTGCCCAGGCAAAGCGGTGTGAGTCGGACCGTCCGTGCTTATAAACCCTATTGTTTCATTGGGCGATAGGGTTTGAGATATCATTTCATCTCATTGTCGGGTAAAAGTCCCACAAAATTGGAAGCAATGTCTCCAAAATGACCTATACAGTGTTTACGGGTCGTTAAACCTCAAATCAAACAAACAAAACAAACATGTATTTTGGATCCAAGATATAAAAATAATAATAATAATAATAATAATAATAGATACTCATTATCTAAATAGTACCGATTCTGCTTAGAACTTAATGCATATGAATAAAGTCATTCGATAAATTTTAATCTCTCCGGAAAGACAGTAATACAGTATACATTGCGCGCGTGTCCATTAATCGTCAGGTTTCCTGACGGTCAGTAGCCGGTATACAATACACATTACGTGTGTCATAAAAAGCGATAATTGTCTTCAGTGATGTCCCCCCCCCCCCTGAGTGAGCTGAAAAAATATATGGGCACAGAACCGCCAAACTGATAAAGTTCTACCTATGTTTTTGTGTAGAATCATACTGATTCCTGATTACCTGTCTGTTTTGTATAAAGTTTGGTTTACATGCATATTCTTTTTCACAGCATCATGGAAAGAACACCAGAAAAAGTGTATACGCCTTATCTTAAATCATTTAACAGTTGAAATAAATTAATAAATAAATAAGAAACTTTTCTAATAATCATTAGATTATACATAAATGAATAGAATAATAATAATAATAATAATAATAATAATAATAATAATTACATTACGATAATACATTCGTGCGGTATATTGCAATTTTGATATCTCATAAACAATTAATTCGTCAAAGTAAACTCATCAATACTTAAAACATAGTTAGAACCGCCTCAGTGAGGTGGCTCCAACGAGTACCCACAACCTATGTTTTGGACAAAAAATGAAATAAAATGAATACCACTGTAAACCCCAGTTTTCTGTATATAAAGCAGTTTTTAATGAGGTGTTCATTAGAACCAAGATGATAATAATGAATACAAAACAATTAGCATAGGCATTAATGGCATCTTTACGGGTTTTTGTTTTATATTTACCAGACTGAATTCACAAAGGCATTTAAATAATCAAACAGTGTTACAAAAAGAAAAAAAAGTAATATAAAACAAACATTCCTCTGGTATTCCAGCAAAACAATGTGCGAACAACGAAATGTCAGATTAGCCTGTATCTGAGAAATGGAAATAAGATATAAATTATAACAAAGATAAATTTTTAACTTTTTAGAATTTTAGTGACGAATTCACATGGGCTTCTTTCTTTCTTTCTTTCTTTCGTTCTTTCTTTCTTTCGTTCTTTCGTTCTTTCTTTCTTTCAGCTGTAATCATACAAACATACAAAACAAACAAATGTAATCATAAATCTTATTACTAGCAATGTTTATTTAAATTTGCGTAGTAAGTATAAATAATGTGCAAAAATCTAATCAGGACATTGAAATAAAAAACTACGTGAATAAATAAATAAGATGCAGATCAGACACCGCATTCTTAGATTGATTTACATTCCAAGGAGATGCCCAGGCGAAGATGTGTTGATTTTACAGTCGATTGAAAAGACCCGCTTTGGGATTACACGCGTGTGTAGACGATAAAGCTTTTTCTGAATAAGCTCCAAATTTAATCGCAAAATGCCGTTATTAAATATTATCTTGAAATATTATAATTGCTATCAAATTCCACACTATTGTAAACACATTGCGTCTGATACGGGCGTTTTTCCATAATATTAACAAAAAGTGCAGATTTCAGCCGTTAAAGTAGGGTACTGTCGTTGTTTTTCCACAGTTTTGTATGATTCAAGTAAGGATTAAGGGTTATTAATTTGAAAATAAAAATGCCGGCAGCTAATTAAATAAAAGTTGCACTTATTTGATATCGTTTTAAAGGAATTTAAACGGACAATTAGATTAAATCGGAACATGTTTGTCAAATTGTAAAATAAAAAATTTATATTTGTTTAAAAATTGTTTTCCATTAAAGCGCCTGCTATTTCCAACAAGAGATTCTGTACAGGTAAGCCGAGAAGGTCAGCGCACAGTAAAGGCTTAATCCTTTGCGCCTAAGGTATAAATGTCAATAATAGTTGCGGATGACTATACAGAGAGCACATATATGAGAAACTAGTGAAAACATGCGTTTCAGTTTTACTCAGAGATTCGACCTATACCCAAAACTGCAAGATTTATCCTTAAATTGACAGCCATCTTGAAAAAATGGCCGCCATCTTGAGATGGTGGTGGCCAACGATTATTTTTCAATCAGTGAACATAAAGGATCATTTCTGCAAAGTTTCATGCTTGTAGTACAAAGTGCACTATTTCGACATCACGCGAACCAGTCCGTGAAATGTAGACCCCACTATACCCCACGGACGTTAGACGATGACGACGACGACGGACGACGACGGCGACGACGGACAACTGCCTATCCTCTAAGCTCCCCCTTCGGCTCTGGTCAGCTAAAAATCCCATGTCGAACCTTAACGGACATCCAGGTAACTGCAGTCGGTTAAAGTAAATACATAGATTTATATTGGAAATTGATAATTATTTCCCTATAAAATAAATAGTAATAGCAATATCTTTTCTGTGTCAGCGGTTCATGATTCTGCATTCTTTTACGAATGCACACATGTATTTTTCATAAAGTTTTATCAACATATTTTTGGTCCTTTTTACATATAATTGGAGGCACCCTCTAAATGTATAGAATATATAGTAAAACTACTGAATGAAGCGACAAAAACTGATGAATATATTGTCATAACTTTTTTATAAGTTGTTATTTTTATTCTGTGCAAGCGGGCGTATGTTGGCAAGTGTATTGCGAACACGTCCATATAAATTTTGTAAAATAGAAATGAGAATAATTTGGTCCTTTTTGAAAATGAAATACACTACCCTCCTTTTCTATTTCCAGTTTACCTAAGTAACCAGCAGTCAGCGGTTGTTACTAAGGTAAACAATAACAAAGAATATATTACGCATACGACGTGCTTCTTGAACTGTATGGTTCGGGATTTTTATTTATTTATTTATTTATTTATTTAGATGTATTCTCAAATGTAAATGTTTTCGAAAACAAAGACTTTATTACACCTACGATATGCTTTATTTCAGTTTGAAATGGAACAATGTGTTTGTTACTTTGGTTTGACCATCATAAAACACGCTGCATAATTTTGACCCCCTTTAACCCCACTTTTATGTAGTAAAACAGGGTTTACAGTTGTACACAGTTTTTCTGCTTAAAAACATAGATTGCGGGTACCCGTTTGCAACGCCGAGAGGGTTCTAACGAGTACCCACAAACTATGTTTTGTGCCCGTTTGACCGCCTCGTCGAGGCGGTTCTGGTGAGTATCCACAAACTTTGTTTTGAGCAGAAATTAGAAAATAACGTATTTTTTAACTGATCATTTTCATTTATAATGATTTTGTTTGTTTGTTTGACTCTCTGTTTGTGATGGATTTCACGGCCCAGTCAACACTATTTAGATCATTTTTCGTTAACCTATCTACACTAATCCTGGGCATGCTTTTACGTAGGCGGTTAACCAGTAGAGTGAACATTCTTCCTCCAGAAACTGTCAACTGCCTTTCTTGAATCATTTTAGTGATAAAATTTTCAATGTGCTGTTACAGTACATGTGTATTTGAATAGGCCTGGTTTTGTAATTGTTTGGTTTACAAGAATGCATTTTTATTATTGTAAAGTTCACTTTCTCCTCTAAAATCCTGAGCTGCTAAAGATAGCTGTCGGAACATGGACTGAACAGTCTCCTTGAGATCACTGCAGGAGATATAATCTGTAAAAATGTCTGACACCCTATAAACAACTTTAATGAGCCATTACAGTTAATTAGAGCAACAGTTTAGGAGGAGAATATGATTTTATCATTCATCAATGGTGTTATTGTAACATGGATCTGAGAAAAAAAATGGTGGTCATTCACTTTAAGAATTTGATTTGATTATAAAGAGAGAAAGGCAAAATCAATAGTGTTTTTCGAGAAAATGACCTTGGCGTAACAAACCAATAATTATATTAATCCCTGTTAACCCTTTTTGTACCAAATGGAATGTTCCTCCTAATATAAAGTACAAGTCCATTTCATGATTTAGGGGTGTCAGGTTGTGTTATCTTCAAAATTCATTTGGAAAATGGCTGAACTTTTAGCAAACAGTGTAGGCCCTGATCAGGCGCCGCGTTCTGCGGCGTCTGATCTGGGCCTGCACTGTTTGCCAGGGTACCTGTTTTGGGGGTTTCCGGTACTAAATGGGGTAAACACCGCGTAACATCGCGAAGTCACGGATGAACATCATTGGAAAGGTAGACTGAGGACCGCCCGAGGCATTAACTATATAAAAATATCACCTATTAAATGAATAGACAGCAATCAACTAGGTTGTTTTTCTTGCATTGATTTATATTATCCTGTTGCTCTTGCCAAACGCGAATCGGTTAGAGGAATACGAACGGGTGCAGTCTGATCTGAGTCATTGGACTGTCAAAGCAAGCAAAAACTAAATCATGGGTTCCGGCTCAATATTATGACCTTATTCACACAGATTGCGTCTTCGATTGATCGGCTAAATATGATTTAATGTAATAGCAACATGAACAATAGAATCCAGGACAAAATCCCTCCCCCCACATAATCCCCCCGGACAAAATCCCCCTTTTTGTAAAGGCGGACAAAATCCCCCCCCCCCCCCAACATTTGTTCAGGTGGACAAAATCCCCCCCTGGACAGAATCCCCCCCCCCCCCCGGACATAGTCCTCCCTGCTGTTTATAAAGGTGGACAGTATCCCGCACACCTCCACATGCACAATTACTGGTTTTTGAAAATCAGTCTGTCGTTTTGAAAACTGCAGATTCCATAACCGATTTGGTGCAGTACTATCAAAGCTATATTGGTGCTCATGGAGAAATTATTGCCCGTCAACACTGTATAGGTCATTTTGGAGACGTTGCTTGTAAGATCAAAGTAAAAAGGACATACTTGTATTAGCTTTTTTGTAATTGTACATGTGTGCTTTGGGGTTTTATGGACCTCTCAACCCATTAGGATTATGTCTGGCATGATCAGTTAAATTGACATATTCCAATAATAGATTCAAATATTTTTCATATTTCTGCTCAAACACATAGATTGTGGGTAGTGGAAGGATAATTAACTAGAACAATTTAGAGCAAGGGTGAATTTATTCCGGGGGGGGGGGGGGGGTGGATTTTGTCCAACCTGACATACAGCGAGGGGGATTTTGTCCGGGGGGATTTTGTCCGAGGGGGATTTTGTCCGCCTTTTTAAAAAGGGCGGATTTTGTCCGCGGGGGGGGGGATTATGTCCGGGAGGATTTTGTCCGGCTACCGAACAATACTATCTTCCAAGCTCTGGGAATCAGTAGCAGAAGACACTTTCAAATATTTTTTTCTTAATTTCCAACGCGAATAGGGCTTGACATTTCACGTGAATCGTTTGCTGCAGACGATTCACAAGTGATATGAAACATCATTTGGGCTTAGAATTAACGACAAAAATATTTTGAAAAAAAAAAAAAAAAAAACTTGATAATTAGATCATTTTCGTCGGACTAGTCATGTTGTGTTTAACAACTTTGCGTTTCTTGAGCATACGCTACTGATCGTTTTATTTTATTTTATTTCATCTTATTTTGTATAATATTTCATTTCAGCAATTCTTGAAAATTTATGTTGCACATTATAAAATGTTCAAAACCTTGTTGCATTTAACACTGATGGCTTGTACATTTATGTATTTCAGACTGATTTATGTCGCTAAATACAATTGATATATTTGACACTGGAAGATACTATTTGTAATCGTATATAATACATCATCTATGTTTATTCTTTGTCATTCAATTGTTTTTTTTTTTCAAGATACACCACAACACAACCTCCACTTTCTTAAATTAAAACAGTCACCTATATAGTATATAAAAAGCGGTCCTAAAAATGTACGATTTACAATTTGCCTGAGGCAATTTGCACAGGATGTAGTCGAGTCCTTGGGGAGATAACCATTTATTTTCTGTCTTGTCCCTTGATTTTCAGCACAGCTGAGAAAGGTGATGTCCGTATAAGTCCGGTATGCCGGAAACTGTATTTGTAAATTGTCTGATTTTAGGGTTCAAGCGATTTTAAAGCTGCATTTACTTTTAAGCATAGCGTCACCCTGATTGAAATCGTCAATCTTAAGACAAGCTTGGCTTCAAATTTGATTTAATTGATATCATCATAGATGAGAGACAGCATTTTCTTGCACACCAGACAAGGAAATCCGTGATATTACCCTGGGATAGAAATTTATGTTCTGACCCTGGTTTTCCGAACCAAAATCGAATATAATCGCGTGTTTGATAAATGCACTGGTTGATTAGGACCGCGTAAGCGCCGTCGTTAAGGTTGACGTCATAGCACGTTACGTGACGCCAACAAACATTCCTGCAGTGTCTTCACAATATGGCGGAAGTCGGTAACCGAAGTGACTGCAGCATTAAAAATCCGTGCTAAGAAATGGAGGGTACGCAAGAAAAAGAATCAAATGTGGGTGTGAGGGGTGGATAGAAAAATCCGTCCCGAGGGATCACTGTCCGGCATCACTCGGCAAGCCTCGTGATGACGGACAGTGTCCATCGGGACGGATTTTTCCATCCACCCCTCACACCCATATAAAATTCTTATAATATCTGAATAAGCCTCCGTGGTGTAGTGGTTGCGCTACTCGCCTTTTAAACCAGGGATCGCAGGATCGATCCCGGGCTTCTCCAGACATTCGGACGAGTCTTTAAACCGAGGTCTCGTCTCCGTATGACCTTAGCTGTTGATGGGACGTAAAACTCAAACACTCACTCACTCACTTACATGTATAGTATCTGCATAGGCATATACTTCATCTGCTTTATTTCAGAGGTAGCGAGTTTGTGATGGCTATTCACCTGAGTCGCAGACTGGGCACGACGTCTGTGACGGAACACTATGTCTATTTTTATAGGTAGGAACAAAAGCTATGATGGTTTGATGACCTCAATTCTAACACAGCGAGCATTTTCTGCAACGACGACCCCCGCCCATTGGGGCTTGAAGAAATAAATTGGCTGCATGATGCTTAGACGCAGAGCTGAATCCGGCCCGCACACTAGTACTGGTAAACCGCTTAGAGGATCTAAGCCTGCCAAGGCAATGCGGTGCGAGTCGGACCGTCCATGCTTATAAACCCTATTGGTTTCGTTGGGCGACAGGGCTTGAGATGTCATTTCATCTCAATGTCTGATAAAATTGGAAGCAACGTCACCAAAATGACCTACATAGTGTTGACAGGGACGTTAAACATAAAATCAAACAAACACATTTTCTGCAACGGAAAAGCGTGACGCGAAGAAAAGGCTTGTTCATTGATGTCACTGGAAAGTTATATGACTTTTGACGGTGAAACATTATTTTTTGGCATCAAAAACATTACTAAAGAATCAATAATGTT
The DNA here is from genome assembly GCA_963580285.1 of Lucinisca nassula. Taxonomy (NCBI): domain Eukaryota; kingdom Metazoa; phylum Mollusca; class Bivalvia; order Lucinida; family Lucinidae; genus Lucinisca; species Lucinisca nassula. The sequence goes on from OY757022.1 coordinate 22,656,043, forward strand.
GGCGTGATTCCTTCTAGCAATGGCGAAAGGTTGGGAATATTTGAACGAAACAGCAAAATTCTTGATTGTAGTGTGTAAGAATCGAAAAAAAAAAGTTTTCGCAGTGATTTGTCGTGTAATAAACCACAGTTAAGTAGACAAAGCACTTGCTCTACGCACTCCTGATTTGTTCTACTGGCCTCCAAACTGTGATTCATTACTCAATAAATCACTGGTAGAGCTTATCTATTTCGTAATGTTTGTTTTGTTTTGTTTGATTTGTGGTTTAAAGTCCCCGTCAACACTGTAAAGTTCATTTTGGAGACTTTGCTTCCGACTTTGCGGGACTTTTACTCGACATTGAGATGAAATGACATATCAAGCCCTGTCGCCAAATGAAACCAATAGGGTTTATAAGCATGAACAGCCCGACTCGGACCGCATTGCCTAGGCAGGCTTAGATCCTCTAAGCAGTTTACCAGTACTCGTGTGCGCGTCGGTTTCAGCTCTGCGTTGAAGCATCATGCATCCCATCTATTTCTTTAAGCCCCGATGGGCGGGGCTGTCTATTTCATAATCAGACGCTGAATCGGTTGTCCTCGAGTATAGGCTGGAAAGTGGCCTAGAACCTCGACTTCGAATTCTGTTTGGCAAAACCCTTGACTGTCTGTCTGTACATCGAGCAAACAATACTGCCCCCATGATAATCGCTGACCTGTATATTTAAACCACACGCAAAGTATATTTATGTGTTCTGTTCACGAGACGAAGGGTCCTATTTTCATTTCAAAATTGACCAGTTTAAATTTTATTTAAAAAATATAAAATTATAATCAAAATTAAGATAAAAGATTGAATTTTCATAATTTTCAATCACATTTTCGCTATCTAGCCTAGTATTTATTCAATCATGACTTAGATTCACATGCCCTATTAATTTCCATACAATTTGTCGCGCGGTTTAAATCGGACACAGGTAATCGGCGGATTACAATTGTCCCACATGTTGCATCACGAAAACACGCTAATATAATTTTGACCCCCTTAAACGCCACTTTTATATAGTAAAACTGGGGTTTACGGGGGTAAACCTTATTTTTCTTATTTCTACTCTAAAATATACATTGTGGGTACTCGTTAGAACCGCCTCATCGAGGCGGTTCTAACGTGTACCTACAATCTATATTTTGGGTAGAAATAAGAAAAATGTCGCGATTTTTCATCTTAAAATTTTCAATTTTTCGGCGTTAAAATTACAATATACTTCTATAGGTGTGTTTTCGTAATGATACAAAGGACCAATAAGCTTTGTTTTGTTTGATTTGAAGTTTAACGTCCCAGTCAACACTGTAAAGGTCATTTTGGAGACGTTGCTTCCAATTTTTTGGAACTTTTACCCGACATTGAGATGAAATGACATCTCAAGCCCTGTCGCCCAATGAAACCAATAGGGTTGATTAGCATGGACGGTTCGCCTCGCCCACAGTTCCTGGACAGGCTTAGATCCTCTAAGCGGTTTACCAGTACTAGTGTGCGGGCCGGATTCAGCTCTGCATGGAAGCATCAAGCAGCCCATATATTTCTTCAAGCCCCTATGGGCGGGGGCTTGGACCAATAAGTACCGAGAAGTATTGGTTATAACTCATACGACATGTTATGCTGTTAACCAAGTAATTTTGTTTTGGCCCTGTTACTGGTCCGAGGCCTCCTGTATTGGCCCGAGGGCGGACCAAAATAGCAAACCTCGGACCTGTAACAGGGTCAATACGAAATTACTTGGTTTGAAGGCCTCGGACCAATACAGCAGACCTCGGACCTGTAGCAGGACCAATACGAAATTACTTGGTTAATGACACTTTTATTAATTGACGTCAATAATATACTGTTACTAATCAAGCAATTTGTATTGGCCCAGTGACAGGTCCGTGGTCTGCTGTATTGGCCCGAGACCGAAGGCCGAGGCCATTACTGCTGACCGAGGACCTGTAACTGGGGGCCGAGCCCAATACAGCTGATCGAAGACCTGTAACTGTCACAATACGAAATTACTTGATTAATGACAATTTTTATTAATTGACACCATTAAAAAACATGATTATTGATTTTTCGGACCTCAGTGTTAAAACGGATGACCTCCGAACAATACGGGATCTAGTCAATTAATAATGAGTCGTATTGGTTCTGTTTTTCCCGTACTGGCCCTTCTTTTCTTGTATTGACCTTCTTTTTCCCATTTTGGCCCTCTTTTTTCGTATTGCCCCTGTTTTTCGTCTGTATAGTGCATGCAGTTTTGGCTGTATAAATGCTATACTATTGTGAGAGGATATTTACTTTTTTGAGATGAATACCAAAAATCTCATACGTTGAAAACATTAGAATTTCAACTCGTGCGCATGTTGGAAACATCATTATACAAACGTCTATTTTTCGATGATACATCGACAATTCGTGAAAATAAAAAATGTATTTTCACTGTTTGAAACAGGGGCAATATCGATTTCTATTTCACTGAAAATCTTTATATTTCATTAAAAAAGCATATAAGATTGAGGCATACTGATGATTCACGCTGATGCGGTACACTATAACAGGTGCGGTATTTTAATATCGTCGCGCGCGCTGCGTATGGTTCTGGAATATCGGCGCACCGCTAGCGCATCTTAATTGCAACGTAATTAACGCAGCCTATGACATATTCTGATAACAACCCAGCAGGCACACGTCGCTATGACAACGTCAAATCAACGTCATGACGACGTTGCACCGACGTAGATGTGACGTTGCATAATCGTCATGACGTTGCACCGACGTTAATGTGACGTCATAATTACGTCAGTTGCCTACTGGGAAATGGAAAAAAATCAATATATAAACACACCAGATTTCTATTTTCGCTTCCCATTTTTCTAGTAATTATTCTAGTAATTCTGTCTGTTTAATAGAAGGATTTGATTGATTTGAGGTTTAACGGCCCCGTCAACACCATATAGGTCATTTTGGAGACGTTGCTTCCAATTTTGTGGCGAGGGAATGTAGATTTATTAAAGTGACCGCTAGCTAGAGGAGAGAGGGGTAATAATCGTGGCCGCTGAATGGAGATGGCTGTTAAACAGAAGTAACCGTTAGTGGAGGTATTACTGTGTCTGATTATTTCTAAGTTCCCCCTATATCAATTGCATTTTATGCATTGACCTGATAAAGATATGTATCTCAGGACAAGTGAACTTCATCAGGTCGACGTGACGTTGCACTTTTATGAATGAACCGGACAACTGAAAAACGGACAAAAATGTTATTATTACCGGAAAAATTGGTATCATTACTGAAAAAAAAATATCATAGGAAAAATTACGGTCGGTTGATACTAAATGTATTGACAGATTATTGCGCGCCGGAATGTTGGGACGCTCTAAGGACAATCGGTAACTGGTCGTAAATTGCCAATTTAAGAGTGTACAAAGAACTGATAAATAGCATACCAGATTTATGTCTTTTGATATCAAGTTTTTCAGACTCGACTTCGAGAACGCATGTAGAACCGTTCGGCAAGCCTCGCGATTCTACAAGCGTTCTCATAGCCTTGCCTGATAATATCAAAAGACATGAACCTGCCCAGCAGGAACACGTCGCTAAGACAACGTCAGATAAACTTCGATGCAATATCATGACGTTGCATCGACGCTGATGTTCCGTTGCATAATCGTCATGACGTTGTATCGACGTTGATGTGACGTCACAATTACGTCATGTGCCTGCTGGGTGGTATTCTATATTTCTCCGGACTTTGCGTTATGGTTCTCATCAACCCTCGTTGGTCCTAACTACACTGTCTAAAACACAAATTTCCAAAGTCACACATCACGAAAACGTGCCTATTAAATCTTGACACATTTATCTAGTAAAACTTGGTTTACAGGGGTAAACCTTATTTTCTTATATAGATTGTGGGCACTCGTTAGAACCGCCTCGATGAGGCGGTTCTATCGGGAACCCTCAAACTATATTTTGAGCAGAAATAAGAACAATATCACAATTTTCGTCTTAAAATTTTCGTAATATCGGTGGAAAAGTTTACAATGTAGTTGTATAGGCGTGTTTTCGTTATAAAAGGGTTTGGGACATTTAGGTTCGAATGTGTGCTGTGACAATGCCTAGACGTTTCGCTATATTGACTTATTTACTTAACTGCGGCCTTAACTGCCAGTTATTTGTAATTTTAGGACGGATAAGCTGACGCTAACTGCTATTTATCAGTATCCAGATGTAAACAGCTGGTTTGAGAGGGAGCCTTATATCGTGGTAATGGATCCATCAAAAGGTGCTGACAATAGAATCAAATATCGGTCTCCGACGTCCTAATCGAGGGTTAACGGATAAACTCGACATCTATAGATTATAGATTACAAGAATCTTATGTGTCCGAAGGGTGGATGGAAAAAAAAAAATAATCGGCCTTATTTATAGAGGGTAACACATTTAGTACTAGTACTAATCTTCCATGTGGCCCTCTTTTCCTGGGTAGGAACCAGTGTGTGTGTGTGTGTGTGTGTGTGTGTGTGTGTGTGTGTGTGTGTGTGTGTGTGTGTGTGTGTGTGTGTGTGTGTGTGTGTGTGTGTGTGTGTGTGTGTGAATCCGGGTTTAACGTCGCTTTCAACAATTTTTCAGTCATATCACGACGGTGTCTGGTTGCGACAGGGAGCTCAATGCTCACTTTTATAGTGCTGCCTCACTGAAGTATCATGTCCCAGACACATTACATGATACCACACCCAGTCACATTATCCTGACACTGGGTCGACCAGTCCTAGCTCTACCCCGAAAATCTGAGTGGTAGGAACCAGTACTAAGCAATGTGGATAAAGTTTCCCGCCTAGTTTCCACGTGACATTACGAAAACACGCCTATACAAATACATTATAAACTTTACCACCTAAAAAACGAATATTTTATGATGAAAAACTGTGCCTCTGTGTTTACTTTCTAAAACATCCAATAATGTTCAGGAAATTCGTCTACTTTCAGTCTTATCAGCTATTTTTGAAAGTTGATTTTTTAAATCAAGTTTCTTTGTCATTACATTTCTACTTCCGGTACTGGACCACATTGCCCCACTTCCGCTGTTCGTTCGCTGCATAAAATAGTCCAAATGAACTCTTGAAAGTTAATTTTGCAGGCCGGCTCCGCATGGAACGTCTTTCAAAATATTTCAGTTTTCGAGACTTTATACGGATTGAATATAAATTGGCACAGAAAGACGAATTCTGAAAAGAAAACAGTACTCTGGAACTATTTTCCTACGCGCTTTTCGGTGATATTTATGAGGGAGTTCGACCATCTACCAGACCATGGTAGCGGAAGTCAAATTGTGCACGTTCTTCCCATGATTTCCATGTTTTTTCACCGGTGTGATCGAACGACGTCTGGTAGATGTTTTGTTGACTGGTACACAGACCCCCTTTTTCTTGAATAGAAGCAGTCAATTCCCGGACATTAGTGTTCGCACCTTTCGCCGACATCTTTGTTACGTATGGTGTGACGTATCTACCAGAGTAACCCACGCTTTAGTCTGGTTCGACCAGAGTGACGTCACGACACTTCCGCCATGCTAGCAGACCGCTACCAGACTGAGTTCGCTCACACTTTGGTTAACCACTGGTTAACCATGGTTAACCACTGTTCGTGATCGAACTACCTCTATGTTTTACTCTTTCATCCCTGAGTTTCTAAACAGGACTCTTCTCGCTTTAAATATATTCTTATAGAAAAGGATTTCTGATTAGTTCACTGACAGGATGGCAAACAGTTTACATGTAGATTCTGGCGAGACGTTCTAGCTACATGCCGTCTTATCAGAATCTTCAAGGTTTGCATAGATACAGTGTATTTCTACCTCGGCGTCTGCACCGGTCTACAGGGTTAAAAGAGATAGCTTATCACAACCCTTTACTGACCTACAATTCGTCTGCTTTCGAGAGCTCTAATATTACAAAACACGTGTTCCGTACTTTAGCAAATATGAAGACACCGTTCAGAAGCAACATTCTGTGGCATCTAATCTTGTGGCATCTAATCTATAATGTCACAGTATTGAAACAATTGACATTTATGGGTCAATGTTTTTAGGACCCCGTACAGGTGGGAATAAACGTATTTTAATTCACCTTGGGTAAACGCGGCGTCTGACCAGTTATAATGTTAAATCAAATGGATTAAAAATGATCTTTTTTGTCAAGCTATTCTCCTTTTTATGTCCCGACGCCCGAAGGAACATAGCTCCAAGCGTCTGCACAACGTATGTGCATCGTCGTATCAATGCGGCGTTGATGCGACGTTGCTAAGACATCATGTGCCCGCTAGGAGAACTTCTCTGTAAGATTATTAGCAGACATGTACTGAGGTAATTCAGAAATTTATGGTTGGACCATGAAAAAATTGGCAGGCACGTTTTTCTTTCTTTCTTCCGTATTTTCTTCGCGGGGGTAGTTGAGTGAGGCAATGGCGATGTGTATCTTGTGTCACTGGGGAGTCCGTCTTATATTGACTTACAGTTGAACAACACCTGCTGTCCTTGCAGCAGGTAACGGTAGAGTGAGGGAGTGTTGATATTTCTTCTGTTTCTACACTTCCATTCATTTTCCTCTTTCTCCTCTGTCCCTCACTTTCGTCTTCTCTACAACGGCCCTGCCCATCGGGGCTTGAAGAAATATATGGGCTGCATGATGCTTCCACGCAGAGCTGAAACCGACCCGCACACGAGTACTGGTAAACTGCTTAGAGGATCTAAGCCTGCCCAGGCAAAGCGGGGCGAGTCGGCCCGTCCATGCTTATGAACCCTATTGGTTTCATTATGCGGCAGGGCTTGAGATGTCATTTCATCTCAATGTCAGGTAAAAGTCCCACAAATTGGAAGCAACGTCTCCAAAATGACCTTTACAGTGTGGACGGGGACGTAAAATCTCAAATCAAACAAACATATCATCTCCTCTACTGTCTCTTCTATCTCTTTTCCCCAAAATGATCCACTAGGGTTGACCTGTCGTTAAACTCAAAACAATCGATGAATCATTTTTTCTTTGTCGAATTTTTTAACCCACTTGGACCTTGTCAAATCAGAACCAGAATCAGAATTGTTACTGGTGACACGTCAAATGTCATTCATACACCAGGACCTGTGATATGGGAAGTTAGTCTCTATATTTTTTTCAACAAAATATCTAGATAACTGCTTTATCTATGACTAACATTGTTATATATAATAATTATTCCTCATAAATCAACTTTCCTCAGTACTTTCAGTACTTTGATTCTTGTAACTGCCGGTCAGTTGATCATGAAATCTTTTCTACGGTCATTCCGTAAAACATCAAATAAGATGATCGTTGCAGCCGAACTCAATTAAAGCCACCAATTACTCAATTAATGATCATTACTATAATGCGACTGTTATTTAAGCCGGTGTCAATTACGGTGTTTTGGATAGCCCGTGAAGTCAATCGAGTGTGTAACAATCAAACTCGCCGCACAAAGAAATCATGATCATCATGCGCGAGCGGTATTTCGAATTGAACAGGGTTTTTTTTTATATAGGCCGAATTTCTTAAATCGGGACCGACGAATCTGTTCGAAAAATCGAATTTTTCGAAAAATCGAAATTCGAAAAATCGGTAAAATTTTTGCAATAAATAATAGTGAAAAATGTCGGGACAGTCAGTCGTCTTCGAAAAATCAGGTAGTTTCGAAAAATCAGCATTCGAATTACCGAGTTTCTACTGTATTTTTTCTTATTTCTGCTCAAAATATAGATTGTGAGCTCTCGTTAGAACCGCCTCATCGAGGCGATTCTAACGAGTACCCACAATCTATATTTTGGAACAGAAATAAGAAAAATAAAGTTTACCCATGTAAACCCGAGTTTTACTTTATAAAAGTGGGGTTAAAGGGGTCAAACTTATATTGGCATGTTTTCGTGATGACAATTGCTGACCATGTACAAAATTCAGGTAATGGTTATTTATAGCAGCACTTTTTTCTTCTGGAGTGACGTCAGACTACTGTGTAAAATGTTTGTGTGTTTGTATTTAAGCACAATGCCATAGATTCTAAAAGAAATTCTAACACAGCGCACCTATTTTGAAAATAGAAAGGAACTGTCATTTTGTTATGCAACAAATCACTCTGCGAAGAACTTGACGAGTGACAGCATTAAAAGTCACCGTTTTATAACGTAGATTCCTCGACGTTAGACGGTGCAACGTTATATTTTCGCTTCAAAAACGTTTCATAAGGAGACCAACACGCTGAACTCCGACTTAGATAAAATTAACACTGCTATTTTCTATAAATAAGTTACCGGGATTTCCTACTAATCAGTGAAAGTCACGTGGACTTAAGCACTGATGAGCTACTCGCATTTATAACTTTGGGTCGACTGATAAACAATCGACCCCAAAGTCGTCATCATGCAGTCTTGCTCTTGGATGGTTATATCCTGTGACTAAGTTTACATTACGATAACACATCCGTGTGATATAGTACATTTTTTTCATACATCAAAAAGGTATTTTTATGATGAAAATTTGCGATATTTTTCTTATTTATACTCAAAACATAGGTTTTGGGTGCTCGTTAGAACCGCCTCTTTGAGGCGGTTCTAACGAGTACCCACAACCTATATGTCTTGGAGCATAATAAGGAAAATAATGTTTACCCCCGTAAACCCCAGTTTTCTCTATATAAAGTGGGGTTTAGGGGGATGTTCATTTCACGGACTTGTTCACGTGATGTATACGCAGGCTGATCTGAGAAGTTGCTGTTCGAATATAGGGTGTCGAGGTAGCTGTAAACCCGAGTCTATTGTAAACCTAAAGCAAACAATGCAGTTCATACTTCAATATTTACATTTCCAGTGTAAAGCCCAATGTAAACATATAAAAACAGTGAAGTTCATACTTCCATGAACGCATCGAGTCACGTGATTTTCAGTGACGTCACGTGACGTCAGTCAAAACCATTGTTTTCTACGGGCGTTGGTGATATCAACTCTCTTCCGCTGTCTGTCGAAAAACGGCGTGTAAATGTTTTTACAGCTTTAAAAGCTTGCCCTTTAAGCAATTGTTTTCGCCCAGTGATGAGGGGCATAGAATGTAAATATAAAAAAAATGAACTTAAATTTTCTGCTTTTCATTAAAGTATGATCGAGGTGGTTCTATCGACTACCCACAACCTATATCTTGAGGCAGAAATATAGAGGATCTTACATGAGTGCTCATGTATTATTGCATTTATTAAACGAGTTGAGGTAAAGGGATAAAATGCGAGGCTTTGCCGAGCAGTTTATCCCTTTTCTTCAACGAGTTTAATAAATTCAATAATACATGAGCACGATTGCAAGATTGTATTTATCATATATGACATTTACAACGAATTTTATTCGCGACTTTTAACAGAAAGTATATATCCCGCCATTAGTAAACGCGACGTAATTAAGAACGTCATGCGTGTAACGTTACGGAGTGTTTCTAACTAATTTGCATATTTAATCCACCAAGGGATTATCGAATTTATTACGTGGCGTTATTAAACTCTCAGGCGCGACGTCATATGATAAATGAAAATAATGAATACCCCTGTAAACACCACTTTTTCTCTGTATAAAGTAGGGTTCATATTTGTCTAAATCGCGACGGAAGTAAGAGCGATGATTGTGGCCACGTAAAATCGATTTAAGCCCCCCACCCCCCAAGTGGAATTCGTTTCACTGACCGTTCCAAGGCGGTTCTTCTGTCGCGGTTAATTTGTATTATGCCCCGCCATTCGTTCGTTCGTTCGCCCGTCCGTCCGTCAGTCCAAAACTTAAACGCAGTCGATAACTTTCTTATTTCTGGATGGATTTTGAAATTACTTTGTAGAAATGTTAACCATCACGAGACGATGTGTCACGTGCAAAACCCAGGCTCGTACCTCCAAGGTCAAGTTCATACTTAGAGGTCAAATGGCAGAAAAAGGGTCCGAACCTTAAACGCAGTCAATAACTTTCTTTTGTCTGAATGGATTTTGAAATTACTTTGTAGAAATGTTAACCATCATGAGACAATGTGTCACGTGCAAAACCCAGGTCCGTATCTCCAAGGCCAAGGTCATACTTAGCGGTCCATTGTAAAAAAGGGTCCCAAACTTAAACGCAGTCAATATCTTTCTTATTTCTGCATGGATGGATTTTGAAATTACTTTGTAGAAATGTTAACCATCACGAGACAATGTGTCACGTGCAAAGCCCAGGCCCGTACCTCAAAGGTCAAGTTCATACTTAGAGGTCAAATGGCAGAAAAAGGGTCCGAAACTTAAACGCAGTCAATAACTTTCTTTTTTTCTGGATGGATTTTGAAATTTCTTTGTAGAAATGATAACCATCATGAGACCATGTGTCACGTGCAAAACCCAGGTCCGTACCTCCAAGGCCAAGGTCATACTTAGAGGTCAAATGTAAAAAAAGAGTCCCAAACTTAAACGCAGTCAATAACTTTCTTATATTTGGATGGATTTTGAAATTACTTGGCAGAAATGATGGCCCTCCTGAGACAATCTGCCTCACATAAAACCAAGGTCCTTACCTCCAAGGTCAAGATCATACTTAGAAGTCAAATATGAAAAAAAGGGACCGTCAATAACTTTCTATGGATTAATACGAACGTATTCATATTTTTAGGCGGGGGTATCGGTGTCCTATGGACGTATTTCTAGCTATACTTTGTATTTGAGTGTGTGTATCGCTTCAATTATTTTATTTTAGATAGCCAATTGGCTATTTTTTGTGGGAAAGTAACTGTCCTTTTGGCTTTCCGCTATTAATGTTTCCATTAGGGTCTAGTTGTTTTATTTTTGTGTGTCTTTCCCTTTGGTGTCTCTGAAAGAGAGAGCTGTGGGTTCATTTTATCAGTTACCTCCTATATACATGTATATTGCATTAGCACGTACTGACCTGATAAAGATATGCTATCTCAGGACAAGTGAGCTTTATCACGTCAACGTGACGTTGCACTTTTATGAATGAACCGGACTACATGAAAAATGACAAAAATGTCATTGCTATTGAAAGAAAAAAGAAAAAATACTTGAAAAAAATATCATAGGAAAATATGGTCAGCTGATACTAAATATATCGCCCGCAAGAATGCGGGGACGCACTGAGGACCATCAACAACTCGTCGCCAATTGTTAATTTAAGAGTGTACAAGGGGATAAACTGATAAATAGAATACCAGATTCGTGTCATTTGATATCAAGTTTATCAGGCTCGGCTTCGAGAACGCATGTAGAATCGCTCGACAAGCCTCGCAATTCTACAAGCGTTCTCGAAGCCTTGCATGATAAACTTGATATCAAAACACACGAACCTGGTATTCTCTAAGTATCTATTCCTGATCATTGCCTTCACTTCTGTTTAGAGGGGTCTTCATTACATGGACTTCTTAATGTGATATCAATCTGCATTGGAACTAGAATATAAGAATCTTATATGGGTGTGAGGGGTGGATGGAAAAATCCGGGGGACGGATTTTTCTATCCACCCTCACACCCACATAGGATTCTTTTTCTTGCATACCTTCCATTTCTTAGCGCGGATTTTTAATGTTGCAGTCACTTCGAGCACCGACGTCCGCCATATTGTGATGATTGTACAGGAATGTTTACTGAAGTCACGAAACGTGCTGTGACGTCAACCTTAACGACGGCACAGAAGAGGTCGTAATCAACCAGTATATTTATAAAACACGAGCTAATATTCGATTTTGGGTCGGAACACCAGGGTCAGAACATAAATTTCTATGCCAGGGTAAAAACACGGATTTGCTTGTTTGGTGTGCAAGAAAAAATATTATAGGGATCACCAATGTTTTTTTATGATCATAAACATTTGCGAGGTTCCGAGTTTGAACACGAGGGCCCGGTAAATGTTTTTGCAATAAAATAACCACAGATGATCATTGTTCTTGTATAACTTACAATTTCAACGGCAAACTGTGATGTAAACGCCCCAAAGCTCCATATAAACTCCATATAAACTCTTCAAATGCGACCGGCAAACCAACATGGTGGCTAGTGCAAAATGTTATTTACAATGAAGCCATTTACAAATTGACCCTCTGACGTCATCATAAATTTCTAAAATGCTGTGTTCAGGGCGATAAATTTTCGTCGCTAAATCTAACAAAACATAGCAAGGCCAATTCATGATTTGAACATGGGTTTTGTTGTTTAAACATGGCTTTCGGTCTATCAAATAGCTATATTCACAGGATTTTATGCAAGAATAAATATTTTCATCTGAAAAACGCTTGTTCAAGAGGAAGAAGAGACGCCCTTTTTAGCTCTCGGAAGTGTTGTCATGTTGGATTTCTCAGGAACACCTCAAACTTAGTACTCTTTGTAACGATTATGAATTATATCGTGTAAGAGACAATGGGTTTTCTCGGCTTATTTGTTCATGTAGTTACACTGTGATATAGGTCTTCTTCTGTGTTTTGTCATTCACCGGCTTATATAGTCTATGAATTGAACCACTCTTATTTTTCAAATTTTCGGCCCATTACCATGGGCCGAAAATTGGAAAATAGAGTGGTTTAATTCAGAGACTCATAGACTATTGTGCATTGTCCTTGTGGACCTGCGCGTTATACGAGAGAAACTGCATTCGGGGTAGCGACCAGGTAAGGCACAAACCAGCCTGCTTAGCTACGCAGACTAGCAAGGGTCTTGACATTTTATAGAGTTTATTACTCAACCCATTCTAAATATGGGATTTATAAACCGAGGGAGGTTGAACATCCGATAAAGAAACGAGTGCGCTTGCGCACGAGTTTCTTTACAGGATGTTCAACCTCCCGAGGTTTATAAATCCCATATTTAAAATGGGCTGAATCAATAAACTATATACTACATGCATTTGATAGAGCTGATGGATCATTTTGCATCTATTTCTGTTTACAGTTCACTGTTAACATACAGTCTATGCAAAAGGTAGTGGGCGCAGAGACACATAAGCTGATTGAAACAAAAACTGTATAGACGCCATCTTGAAAGCGGTTCCTATTGTAATGCATGGAGATGGAAGAAATAAAGTTTTATAATGATAAAACAATTAAAAATGCGAGAGAACGGTCACCAAACGTACCCCTCATTCTGTAGTTATGTCCAGATAATCTGTATTCCAACCTTGCATCCTACTCGAACGTCACGCATTCTGAACGTTTGTTGATATCTTCTCAGACGCCATTGAGATGACGTCATGATTAACGTCGACGTGTCTGAACTTTCCCGCGTTTGAATATAGCGATTTCATTGCAAAAGCAGTACCTTGTTTCTTGTGTCAAAAGTAGTTCCAGCCAGAAAGATTTATTTCCCCAGCTAAGAGGAACTATTTCTCCTTAGCTAAAAGGAAAATATCATGTTTTTGTCTGATAGAAATCATGGTATTTCTCTGTTATGCATGTAATATAGATATATATTTTAGAAGAATTGCACTAATCTAGAAGCGAAAACAAAAGTGCTGAATAGGCTGCGCAGTTGCGCAGACTGACCATCATCAGTGATGCTCGCAGTGATGGCGAATATATGTTTTCTCAGGACGAAGCTTTATCGAGGTATTACATCCCCGTCACCACTATTCCGGTCATTTTGGAGTCGTTGCTTCTGATTTGGTACACTAAGGTGAAAGCCCAAAGAAACCTCAATGGTTGTAGGGACTGTCCGACTCGCACCACTTTTTCTAGACAGGCTTAGACCGTCTTAGCGGTATACCAGTTTAAGCTTTGTGCGAAAGAACCATGCAGCCCAGTCTCTTTCTCCAAACCTCGATGGATGGGCGGGGCGCATGGCTTATATTAGTCAATTTTATATTTGAAAGATTGTTCGTGGTCATACAAAATTGCCTTTATCGGAATCCACACGAAGCCAGACAATGCAGTTGCGGAGATGAACCGCCTTGATGACGTGTACACACACACTAAGACTATAATGGCGGCACAAGAAGGCGTTGAGGTATCAAACGTTCGGAAGAAAAGTTCAAAATGTTTGGGTGGGACAGAAAAACAGACAGGCAGACGGGCGGGCGGCAATGCAGGCTGACAGACAGACGGGAAAATGGGTGATTGACCAACGGACGGACGGAGAGACGGACGGACGAACAAACCGATCGACAGACAGGCAGAGTCAACAAAATTATTTATGTAATAAAGCTATTTTTTCACTTCCATTGATGTATGAAAAACATCGGAGGACCAGCAAAGTAAATGAATGTCACGTGGGTGTGTTATCATTGTGTGTTATTGCGGTGTGTTATCGTGATATGTTATCGTGATGTATTATCGTGATGGGTTCTCGTGTTGTACATAGAGGATCTTACATGAATATTCATGTATTATTGACTATATTAAACGAGTTGAGGAAAAGGGAAAAATGCGAGGATTTGCCGAGCATTTTATCCCTTTTCCTCGATGAGTTTAATAAATTCAATAATACACGAGCACGAATGCAAGATTCTATTTATCATATGACATTTAAAACGCATTTTATTCACGATAATTTTATAAAAATGTCACTATTCCGCCATAAGTAAATGCGACGTCGTTAAGGACGCCTTACATGTAACGTTACGGGGCGTATCTAAGTAATTTGCATATTTTATCCACTAGAATCCACTAGTGGACTATCGAATTTATTACATGGCGTTATTATAGTCTTTCAAAACGCAGTGAGACGTGACTGCACTTTTAATTTTGGACTAGTCCGTGTTTTAGGTAAGTCGCCTTCAGTTTGGATTTTACATTGGAAGATATAGTTTAATTGTGATTCGTTCTGCATCATACTAACAACTTGGCCACGACTTCTACATACTGGCATTATCAAAAAACTTATTTAAGAAATAGATCAGCTCTAACTGTGATTTGTTGGGTAATAAATCACAGTTTGGAGGTCAGTTGTAAAGTAGACAAATCACAAGCGCGTAGCGCGCGTGATTTGTCTACTTACAACTGACCTCCAAACTGTGATTTATTACCCAACAAATCACTGGCTAGAGCTGATCTATTTCGATTCTAACACACTGAAAATCGGCAATAATGTTGTTGTTGCCTTCAAAATCTCACAACTTTTCGCCATTTTGAGAAGAAATCCCGCTAAAATTATCGACTGAAACACATGCATTTATATCCTTTTCTAACGTTTTCTATGCGAGAAAATGACGTTACACCGTCTAACGTCAAGTAAATCGACTAGTGACGTCATGAATTTGCAGGTTTTAATGACATCACACGTCACGCTCTTCCAAGCTGTGATTTGTTGCAGAATAAAACACAGTTATTTTGCATTGCCTATATAGGCGCGCTGTGTTAGAATTATAATTATAAAATCCGGTGAAAAAAGAAATCCGAAACCTGCTTCCCCTAAAACATGGAATAGTCTTGCCACGCTTGAACGTTCACCTCTCAAAGGTCGTTGATAAACTATACACTCTCAGACGCGGCGTCATATGATTTTGTTTGTTTTGGAGTTAACGGCCCAGTCAACACTATTTAGGTCATTTTTGAGCCGGTCAGTTTACCTATCCACACTTTTCATGGGCAGGCTTATACGTAAGCGGTTAACCAGTACAGTGCACATTCTTTCGCCAGAAACTGACAACTGCCCTTCTTGAATCAGCGGTAGGGAGAGAATGACCGTAGAAAAGATTTCATGATCAATCTCCACGAAAGAATGTTGCCGACCCCGGCAGGGATCGAACCCGCGTCCTCCTGATCACCAGTCAAACGCGCATCCGACTGAGCTACCGAGGCCGACGGCGTCATATGATAAATTCTTTATCAACAAACACTGCAAGACAATATCAAATGCATCCATTCTTATTAGCTCAGTCCAAGCAAAATTGAACACGAAACTCATTTTAAATAATTTAACTGGGGAAATCTGGTTTTATATTTTATGTGAATCTCGTCTATGTTCATTGCGAAAACACGCCTATACAAATACATTGCCACTTTTATCGCCGAAAAAATGAACATTTCCAATTTTGTGGGATTTTACCCAACATTGAGATGAAATGACATCTCAAGTCCTGTCGCCCAATGAAACCAATAGGGTTTACAAGCATAGACGGTCCGATTCGCACCGCTTTGCCTGGCTAGGCTTAGTTCCTCTAAGCGGTTTTCCAGTACTCATGTGCGGTCGGTTTCAGCCCTGCGTGGAAGCATCATGCATCCCATCGATTTCGTCAAGCCCCGATGGGCGGGGGCCAGCAACTGTGCGATGGGAAATGTTTCAAGAAATAGACACTTTGACAAAGCAGTTCTATAAGACGCGGCGGAAGGTTGACGATTCGTTTATTAATGTAAGCAATATTGCATTTTAACGGAGCAATATGTAGATGTTGAGACTTTCGCATGAAAATCTACAAATCTCTGAAACAGTTTCGTTTCTGTTACATGGAAACGTAGAGACGACCCCTTCAATTGTAGTATGTCAAGCTTCTACGCAGTTGATTAAGAATTCTAACACAGCGCGCCTATATAGGCAATGGAAAATAAATGTGTTTTATTCTGCAACAAATCACAGCTTGGAAGAGCGTGACGAGTGACATCATAAAATTCCCAATTTATGACGTCACTAGTCGATTTCCTTGACGTTAGGCGGTGTAACGTCATTTTCTCGCATCGAAACGTAAGAAAAGGATATAAATGCATGTATTTCAGTCGATAATTTAAGCGAAATTTCTACTAACAATAGCGAAAGGTTGTGAGATTTTGAAGGAAACAACAACATTATTGCCGATTTTCAGCGTGTTAGAATCGAAATAGATCAGCTCTTGTCTGTGATTTGTTGAGTAATAAATCACAGTTTGTCGGTCAGTTGTAAGTAGACAAATCACGCACGCTACGCGCTCGTGATTTGTCTACTTTACAACTGACCTCCGAACTGTGATTTATTACTCAACAAATCACAGTTAGAACTGATCTATTTCTTAAATAAAAGCAACATAATTTCAAGCACCACAATAATTCTCAGCCACTATATAAACACATACAAATAAAACTTTTGATTGTTTTTCATAGATTAGCTATTTTATTTCATTTTTTATTTCGTTCTAACATGACGTAATCATTTACCCACAGAGCACCATGAGCAAGGTAGTGAATGCAGAAGGGCGCGTTTGAATTGATGACGTGTCAAATGTAAACACGTACTTCTCACGACGCCCGCTACAAAAGGAGTCTTTGGATCTACAAAATATAGTCAAAAAGCTTTCTAGCATAACTAAGTCGTTATTTCGATTCCTGACGGGGAACATTCAAAGCGATATTTGCCAAGTCATTATGACGGGGAACATGGGATCTCGTTCCCCGCATGTGAGCAAAATTTACCTTGGCCTATCGGCTCAGGCAAATATCGCTCTCAGGCAGGTGATGTTATCCCATATTCCCCGTCTAAGTATTTGGAAAACATGACAACAATCTACAAAATATCGTCAAAAAAGCCTTTTAGTATAACAAAGTCGTTATTTTGATTCTTGACCGCTAACACTGGATCACGTTGCCTGGTGAAGGTGATATCTGCCCGATCCGTTATTCACCATATTTGCATTATTTGCTGGCTCCCAGCTTGCACATTGTCATTATTGGAAAAACAGGTAACCAGACCCCCCTGACCTTAAAAGGTCAGGGGGGTCTGGTTACCTGTTTTTCCAACACTGATAACCTTCAGACTAGGAACCAGCAGATAATGCAAATAAGGTGAATGACGGGGAACATTGGATGGCATAACCTGCCTGAGAGCAATATTTACCCTCGCCTATAGTCTCGGGCAAATTTCGTTCTCAGGAGGGTAATGTGATCCCATGTTTCCGCCAAGAACCATTTCAACCCTTATCTTGCTGTTCACGACAACCCCTTTCTTTGCAAACAGTGTAGATCTAAAGAAGCCATCTGATCAGGATCTACACTGTTTGGCGTTCAGTTTGTGAATTTGTAGCAATAAATTACATCAAGTAATTTGATTGGTTGATAGACAGAAATGGGTGTGGTTTAAATGAATATTCAGCAAGACATTGGTTAATATATAGTGTCGCATTGTCATGTTATTTCTAATGTAGGGCAAAGCAGGATGTTAAACTTAAGAAATAGACCAGCTCTAACTGTAATTTGTTGAGTAATTAATAAGAGTTTGGAAGTCAGTTGTAAAGTAGATCAAATCACGAGCGCGTAGTGCGCATGATTTGTCTACTTACAACTGACCGACAAACTGATTTATTTCTCAACAAATCACATACTAGAATTCAGCTATTTCGATTGTAGCAGGCTAAAAATCGGCAATAATGCTGTTGTTTCCTTCAAAATCTCACAACTTTTCGCCATTGTTAGAAGAAATCCCGCTAAAATTATCGACTGAAACATATGCATTTAAATCCTTTTCTAATCTTTTCGATGCAAGACAGGAAATCGACTAGTGACGTTAGGTCTTGTGACAAGGAATGCACATGTGAAATATGAAAACTCTATCATTTGCCAATGGAAAGTTATGGCCAATGTCGAAGTTTGTTTTTTAAATGGAAGATAAAACGTCAAGGTCATAAGGTCAAAAATGATCATGTTACCGGAAAGGTCTTATATTCAGGTTTTTAAAAAGTAGGTCTAGGTCAAGGTCACACGGTCAAACATTATGGTACCACTGGAAAGGTCTTGTGACAAGAAATGCACACATCACGAAAATACGCCTATATAATTTTGACCCCCTTGAACCCCACTTTTATATAGTAAAACTGGGGTTTCCGGGGGTATTCCTTATTTTTCTTATTTCTGCTCTAAAATATAGATTGTGGGTACTCGTTAGAACCGCCTCGATGAGGCGGTTCTTACGAGTGCCCACAATCTGTATTTTGAGCAGAAATAAGAAAAATATCACAATTTTTCATCTTAAAATTTTCATTTTTTCGGCGATAAAGGTGGCCATATATTTGTATAGGCGTGTTTGCGCAATGAGGTGAAATATGAAAGCCCTATCACAAACCACTCGAAAGTTATGACCAATATTAAAGTTTCTTAAAAAAACGGAAAACGGGCCTGAGATTTCTTTGTCGAGTTCTCAACCCAATCATTGATTTTTTTTCTCACCCGCCTACTTTAACCCACTTTGTACCGGAAACCCCAAACGGGTACCCTGGCAAACAGTGCAGGCCCAGATCAGACGCTGCAGAACGCGGCGTCTGATCAGGGCCTACAATGTTTGCGAAAAGTTAAGCCATATCCTAGTAAAAACACAACCTGACACCCCTTAATTTTGGAATGGACTCCTGGTATATATGAAGAGGAAGATTACATTTGGTACAATAATACAGAGAAAAAAAAACACAAAAAACAACAACAACAAATATATATATATATATATATATATATATATATATATATATATATATATATATATATTTCAAACTTTTGAGGGCTCCCGAGGCCTACTGGATAAAAGAGAAACAAAATTAGTTCGAAACACTACGTGACCAGAGCATTAACTGTAACACAGCCGCGCAAAATGGTATACTTTTTCATATCGCCAAAATGACTACTTTTCTGATGAATATCCGTGATATTTTTCTTATTTGACTGCAAACATAGGTTGCAGGTGTTCGTTAGAACCGCCTCATTGAGGCGGTTCTAACCAGTACCAACAACCTATGTCTTGGAGCAGAAATAAGAAAAAATAAGTATGCCCCCGTAAACCCTAGTTTTTCATTTATAACGTGGTGTTTAGCTGGGTGTTCATTTCACGGACTAGTGCACATGATGCTCCGGCCAGCACCACCCTCTAATATAAAAATTTCCGTGTCCAGGACTTTGACCTTTGGTTAGCAGCGTTCAAGTACCTATTCTATGAACTTTGTCATAAATTTTAACCAACATGTAAAATTTCTAAGTGTGGACACTTGGGGGTTGGGGACATGCATCAATGAAATCTTTAGACCGTGTAAGTATGAACTAAATCCATCAAGGGTTCAGAGAAACTTTGACGCAAAACTTTAACTAAAATGTTGACTGAAGGACGGAAGGACGGACGCACGGACGAACGGCAGGACGAAAACTATATACCCACATTGCATACTTCGTATGCCGGGGATATAATAGTTAGGTCTCCTACCGCTATGGTTCGAGGCAAGCTCAGATCCAATGTGAGACGCCAAGTTCTGCAGCGGAAGGTCAGGTGTTTTTCTACAGGTATTCCGGTTTCG
This sequence comes from Lucinisca nassula, assembly GCA_963580285.1. Taxonomy (NCBI): domain Eukaryota; kingdom Metazoa; phylum Mollusca; class Bivalvia; order Lucinida; family Lucinidae; genus Lucinisca; species Lucinisca nassula. Next base: position 22,676,288 of record OY757022.1, read on the forward strand.
CAAACCCTTGATTAACAAAGGGCTCGTAATAAGCGAAATAAAATTGAAAGAGCCATTTGTTTTTGTTCGATTTCGTCAACACTGTCAAAGTCATTTTGGAGACGTTGCTTCCAATTGTGTGGGGCTTTTACCCACTGAGATGTAATGACATATAAAACCCTGTCGCCCAATGAAACCAATATGGTTTATAAGCCGACTCGCACCGCTTTGCATGGGCAAACTCAGATCCTCTAAGCGGTTTACCAATACTCGTGTGCGGGTCGGTTTCAAGTCTGCGTGGAAGCACCATGCAGCCCATATATTTCTTCAAGCCCCGATTGGTGGGGGCCTTTGAAAGGGCCGTAAAACCAAAGAAAAAAAAATGAAGTTTTTAAATGATACTTTCTTTGCTTTCCACAGTCAAGGTCAAAAGTACGGGGGATGTTCGAAAAGAATTGCTTATTGTCCTCCAGCTCGGGCACGATCAAAACCAATAATACTTGTATAGGGCTATTCAATATCTACATAATGGTGTATAAATGTGCATGTGACATAAAATTTGCCACTTGAATACACGCAGTCATTAACCACTTCAGCTTACATCAAAACTTTCTCAAAACTTGGTTGTTCTTTGAAGAATCTGATGACTGAAATTTTTACTGCTTTTGGACCTTCTTGTGTGTCTTATGACACAGTTCGGCGGTATAAAAAGAAATTTGAGTCTGCTGTAGAGTAGATAAAAATGCACCGAAATCAGGTAGGTCAAAATATGCATCTCGTAAAGAAATCGTTTCCAAAATAAAGTAAATCTTTGAAGGAGATGCCAGATTTACATTTCGCGATATTGTACGAAAGGTAGGCATATCACTTTCAACGGTTCACCTTATTTTGAAGAAGCATTTGAAAGTCAGAAAGATTTCTGCTAGATGAGTGCCAAATCTGTCGATTGACGAGCAAAAGAGTCAACGGGTTAAAGTGGCCAAAAAGCGGCTTCAAATGTTTCCAAAATATGACAAAACGCGGTTTGTCAATGTCGTCACAGGTGATGAACCTCGGTCCACTATTCTGAGCCCGTCAGAAAGGTTAGCAATAAGAACTGGGTCACTAAATACAGCAAACGCCCAATAATTGCCAAAAAAGAAGGTTTTTTAAGCAATTTTCTTCTCTGGTGAAGGTGTCGCTGACAGGCACTTGGATCTGCCATTTAGTAGCACCTTATTACTGTGCCCAAATCAGCGTACCGTGACGCCTTCAAGAAGTGGATACATAGGCTGAAACTTTGCATTTCTGGCCACGGGGAGTACTCCGAGGACATGAAATGAGCACTTTCGGGCTAACATGAAGTTTGAAGTCTCCAGATAGAATTAAAAAGTTCTTTTCGAACATCCCTCGAATTTTCCCAAAAAGTATTTGTTCGATAGCCTTCACTGTATGTTCTAACGCATTTTCGATCACAATAGTTTTAGAACTATTAAAATGTGTATGAGTTATTAAAATTCAAATCACTGACAGCACTGGCTGATCGATTGTCTCTATGTATATGCTCGAGTAATGATTCTAAACGGGGTCTTAGAATACGAAAAAAAAATCAGCTACACAAATATACTGTAAACTTTACCGCCGGAAGAAACGAAAAGTTTAGGATGAAAAATTGTGAAAGTTTTCTTATTTCTGCTCACAATATAGATTGTGGATACGCGCGCGTGATTATGCTTGTAGAACCGCCTCGATCTCAAAATATAGATTGTTGTAGGTACTAGTTAGAACCGTCCCATCGAGGCGGTTCTAACGAGTAACCACAATCTATGTTTTAGAGCTGAAATAAGAAAAACAGGTTTACCCATGTAAACCTAGTTATTACAATATAAAGGTGGGGTTTAATTGGGTCAAAATTATATAGGCATGTTTTCATTATGAACCCTCAAATTTCAGTACAGTAAGTAAACAGTGCAGACTTACGCGCTCGTGATTGATCTACTTTACAACTGACCTCCAAGCTGTGAGTTATTACTCAACAAATCACAGTCAGAGCTGATCTATTTCTTAAACATAGTGCAATCTCGAACGTCGTCATGCCATTACGCGCCAGTAACCAAGACATTTGTATTATTACACGTATGGTCTTGTGCTTTTTATTTAAGAAATAGATCAGCTCCAACTGTGATTTGTTTGGTAATAAATCACAGTTTGGAGGTCAGTTGTAAAGTAGATCAAATCACGAGCGCGTAGCGCACGTGATTTGTCTACTTACAACTGGCCGACAAACTGTGATTTATTACTCTACGCGCACGTGATTTGTCTACTTACAACTGGCCGACAAACTGTGATTTATTACTCAACAAATCACAGACTAGAGCTGATCTGTTTCGATTCTAACACGCAAAAATCGGCAATAATGTTGTTGTTGCCTTCAAATTCTAGCAACCTTTCGCCATTTTTAGAAGAAATCTCGGAAAAAAATATTGACTGTAACACATGCATTTATATCCTTTTTGTGACGTTTTCATGCGAGAAAGTGACGTTACACCCTCCAACGTCAATGGCTATACGTGTGACGTTATAAATGGACAGCTTTCTATGACGTGACTCGGCACGCCTTTCCGCCACGTGATTTGTTGCATAATAAAACACAGTTCCTTTCCATTGCTTATATAGGCGCTCTGTGTTAGAATACATAACGCTAGCCACTACATAACAGCGACGTAATACGATTGCTTTTGACCTCCGCATCCATTTACAGGATTTCGTGCTGTGGGGTGATTTCAACGCCGACTGTACTTATGCCAGTGACTCTGAGCTAGCAGCTTTGGATCTCGCTGATAGTTCATTCTTCTGGCTTATCGACAAGGATAACGACACTACTACTGGTACTTCTGACTGTGCTTATGACAGGTATGCCCGCCTCGTCCGCAACTCCTGTTTCGGTCGATTGTTAATCAATCGACCCAAAGTTACTAACTACAGAAGCTTTCCGCCTGCTTTAATCCACCTTACTATTTTGGCCATATACAAAATCCAGGTAATGGTTATATACATAGAGGATCTTACATGAGTGCTCATGTATTATTGAATTTATTAAACGAGTTGAGGAAAAAGGAAAGAATGCGAGGCTTTGCCGAGCATTTTTATCCCTTTTCGTCAACGAGTTTAATAATTTTAATAATATATGTATTATTGAATTTTTTTAACGAGTTGAGGAAAAGGGATAGAATGCGAGGCTTTGCCGAGCATTTTATCCCTTTTCGTCAACGAGTTTAATAAATTTAACAATGCAAGATTCAATTTATCATATGACATTTAAAGCGCATTTCAGTCACGATTGTTTTACAAAAACGTCAATATTCCGCCATTAGAAAACGCGACGTCGTTAAGGATGTCTTACATGTACCGTTACGGACAGTATCTAACTAATTTGCATATTTAATCCATTAGAGGATAGTCAGATTTATTTCATGGCGTTATACCATTCTCAGGCGCGACGTCATATGATATAGTTGGGAATTACATGTAAAATTATTTGCCGTTTTATCATCGACTTATAGTCAAACCTCTTAACGTTGCAAATGGTGTACAACGGGGCGGGACAATGATAGTGTGATAACTAGGGAGAGATTATAAGAATCCAACTGTTGTAGATGAGCGTTTCCAACATGTGGGATGACCTTGCTGAGCGGCACCGAGGATATACCGAGGATTCGCTCAGCACGGTTGTTACATGTGGGTTTGTTACATGTGGGTTTTCTTCGTATCATTCCACTGACCGTCCCAAGGCGGTTCTTCTGTGGCGATTTATTTATGTTGTTGTTTGTTACTTACTGTGTGTACCACTTGTGTCTTTTAATTTTGGATGGTCATATGGCCATTTTGTGGGAAAGTAACTGTCCTTATGGCCTTCCTTTGTTTAGGTTTCCATTATGGTCTGGTCGCTCAATGTTTGTATTTCTTTCCCTTTGGTGTCTTTGATGGGTGGAGTAAGTTAATTGTATCAATTCCTGATCTTTGTTTTACTTCTACTTTACGGCGTCCCGCAAACCCCCATGCTGACAGGACGACCGAGGGTGATCTCTGAGAGGTGAACGGGCAGCTGTGGGGTAAGGCACAAGAAAGATATTATATGGAAGACATACATTATTAACAGTAACTATTTACAACAATACGAACACTAAACATTACATTTACAGTCGAACTTCGATGGCTCGAACCCCTTTGGGACCTCGAAAATATGTTCGAGACAGGGGTAGTTCGAGCCACTGAAGTTACTGTCAGGAGGCATAACGAGATACTTTTAGACATCTTTTCGGTGTTCTATAATGAAAATGCATGCTGTGTGTACTCATTAGAATCGCCTCGGGCGTAGCCTCGGTTCCGCTCAGCACGGTCATCCCTCGGGTTGGAAACGCTCATCTACAACAGAACCCCATATCAGATTCTTATATTATTAGCTGACTCTTTAAAATCCTGAAGACACATGTAAAGATTTTGACACAGGAAAACAAGTTTTTACACGCTTTTCAATGAATGATAGAAATTTCTCAGAGCGAAATATTTGCTGTTTCAACAGTGACTATACGATTTTTATTTTTCACTATTTGTGAATTCGATGTATCCTCAAAAATAACATATTCTCTGTTTGATAAAAGTCAATTAACTTAATGTTATTAATTTGTGACAAAAATTACGTCACGCACATTTTCACGCCAATCAGAAGTTGATCAGAATCAGAATCCGAATTGTTACTGGTGATACATGTACGTCAAATACATTCATACATCAGGACCTGTGATATGGGAAGTCCCTAGGTCTCACCAAAGAGGCAAAACTTAACTACACAATCTTCAGCACTTTCAGCTGTGGAAATAATCGAATCAGGGAGGGCATTCCAATCTCTAATGGTCCGCGGGAAGAAATAATCTTTCTAAAATGTCAGTTGTTCTTGCACTAGGGGTTTGAAAAGCTAATGAATGGTGATTTCTACAGCGCCCAGCTAGGGGAACAAGATCACCTTTTGGAATGCTAGTAGCACCCTTTAGACCTTTGTATAATAGTATGAGCCTACTGTCTCTTCTCCCTTTCTCGAGAAACTCCCACCTTAATTCCCATCTCAATTTCCTATTATTCCAGTCATACTCCCAGTTTCAAAGCAGTAATTGCTTATTACAAACTAGCAGCTCTGTTCTGAATCTTTTCAGTTTCGTCACTAAAGACCACTCCATTTGGGTCCCAGATCCAACTAACATATTCCAAAACTGGGCGGACAAATCATTTATATGCTGTCTTTTTGTCTCACTGATGACGATTTCATTTCAGGAAACCAAGCGTTCTATTTGCCTTAGTACACATGTTTCTTATGTGTGTATTCCATCTCAAATCGTGTGTTTTGTTTGATTTGAGGTTTAATGTCCCCGTCAACACTGTAAAGGTCATTTTGGAGAATTTGCTTCCAATTTCGTGGGACTTTTACCCGACATAGAGATGAAATGACATCTCAAGACCTGTCGCCCAGTGAAACCAATAGGTTTATATACATGGACGGAGCGACCCGCACCGCTTTACCTGGGCAAGCTTAGATCCTCTAAGCGGTTTACCAGTACTCGTGTGCGGGTCGGTTTCAGCTCTGTGTGGAAGCATCATGCAGCCCATCTATATCTTCAGGCCCCGATGGGCGGCGGCCATCAAATCGTGTGTGATTGTCACACCAAGGTATTTAATAGAATCCGCATTTACGAGGACTGCTCCCTCTAAGGTGTAAAAAGCCTCAATTTTATTTGTTCTCTTCCGAGATATCTGCATAATATTGCATTTAACGGGCTGAAATCTCATACCGCATTTTCGTACCCAACATCCTAGTATACCTATAGCGTTAAGAGGTTTCAGTGAGTCCTCTGTATCCCTAATTTTCCAGTAGCAAAAACAGTCGTCTACGAACAGTCTTTTTTCTGAATCAATGTCAGATGAAATATCATTGATGTACAGGGAGAATATCAGTGGACCAAGAACAGTCCCTTGTGGGACCCCCGACAAAACTGGAGCCCACTCCGAAGATTCACAATTAACGACAACTGGCTTTTTTGTTGTAAAGAAAGGAATCTATCCATTCGAGAGACTTCTCCCAATGCCGTAGCCAAATAATTTGGAATAAGTAGATCATGGGGTGGTGGTGGTGGTGGTGGTGTGTGTGTGTGGGGGGGCGGGGTGTCAAAAGCCTTCTCGAAATCTTGAATAAATGTGTCCACCTGTTGTCCTTGAGTTTCACAACTATGTCTTTTCCTAAATGCATGTTGTCTGTCTGACAAAAGTTTATGTTTATCCAAGTGGGTCATGATGTTTGAGCAGACTATATGTTCAAGCAATTAACATGGAACACAAGTCAGGGAGACAGGGCGATAATTATGAGCAAAATCCTTATCTCCTTTTTTAAGGACAAATGTTATATAGAAGCCATTCCTTGGGGAGTTTACCCGTATCAAGAGACTGTTGGAACAGATGTACAAAAATTGGGCCTAGCCGATTCGCTTGTTCCTTCAGGACTCTAGGATGAAGCTCATCAGGACCTAACACTTTAGATGCATTCAAGCCTTTAACTAACTTGATCACTCCCTCCGATTACACAACAATGCTGTCCATGAAAGGGGCCGATCTACCAGTCAACGAAGCCTCTCTGAACTCCTTTTTATTGGATGCATCGTTGAATTATCCAACTAATTCCTCTGACCTTTCAGAGTCTGATTCAGCAACTCCATTCACTCCTCGTTTATTTAAAGGCGGGGTACCTTGTCTGTCTTTTTTTCTTTTGCTATTTATATACATGTAGAAGTCTCTGGGATTTGCCTTTACATCACCTACCAAGTTGGTCACATTCAAATCGTGCTGATTTTGTATGTTAGTTTTAATTTCTCGTCAAGTTTTCCATTTTTGTCCGGAGTTTACCACTTTTCATCTTTTCTGCCTTGGCATGAATCTTATTCCCTGCAGGCACAAAACGTTGACTCAACGTTGAACTAACGTTGATACAACGTTTTCAACGTTGACTCAACGTTAGTTCAACGTTAGTTCAACGTTGAGTGCCTGCTGGGTTCCTTCTATGAATCTTTCTTCTTTTCTCTGGTGTGATTCCGGGAATCGAGGATAGAGACCTGGTAGTTTCTGAGGGGATATGATTTTCTGCCCAAGTTTGAATAAAAGAAGCTATTGAATCAAAGTCGATTATCTGAACGATCATTTGTTTGTTTTCTGTCGCTTCCGTTAATTTAAGTAGTACTAATTTATTTAAAATAATCTGAGAGTTAGATTATCTCCTATCAAATCGTCCATTCTTCGGAAATATACCAATCCTTTCAAAAGAAGTGGAATGTATCCTAGTATTTCCAAGTGCATTGCTAAGAGGTGCAGGTGCTGTTCACATTTACGTACTGCGTCTACCGTATCTTCGTCTGTAAACGGTAGACGTTTTTCTGTAGTTAACATGTCCGATTTGACATGTAGGCTTACGAATTTGATATATGTAATAACCTGACATACTGCAAATTGTAAAATGCAGTATGTCGGGCAAACTAATCGCATGTTAAAAAACGATTTAAGGAACACTATCGTACAATGAGTAAGCCTAAAAAACTGACACTTTCTTGTACCGTCATTGGAGACGTACAGGTCATTCTATAAAAGATATTTCTATACAGTCAGCGGAAAATATTTTTATTATGATGTAAATTCTACAGCTAGGTTTAAAATTATTAAACGGCATGAAACCGAATTAAAATGGATTAAATTATTACAAACACCTTTTCCATTGGGCTTTAATGACAACATTTATCAAGAGGGTAATACATCTATAATGCCCGACTTTGATATATTCTCGCTTCTTGACTGTCGAAAGCGTAAAACTAGATCGCACTGCACCAGAAAATTATAATTATAAACGTACATGTAAATCACGTGCTTTTACAACAAACAATACCGGACTGAAGTGACTGTCCATAATATTGAATCATGGACACCACTCAATGCTTCCTTTATAAGTTCACTACCCATTTCTGTTTAACGGATTCTTGATACCGAGGCGTATAAATTCTACGATAGTTCTAATCAGTTATACGACGCTGCTCTTTTAAATAGAGATTGTGCTCAGCATGCTCTTCGTCCTTTCATCGATTCTGAAATTAATCACAAACGTCATTACATCAAAATATCCCTCATTAATAAGGGTTTGGATTTTATAGATTTACCTAGTATCTTCCGGGACAGTATGGTTATTTCATGCATTCCCGCTTATTTTCAAAATACTGAAACACCCATAATTTGCTATAAATTCAATAAGTTCTATAAAAGGGTTATCCTTTGGAAGCAAGGAATACACCACAGAAGTGAAAAATATGGAGTGGTCATGTTTTCTGGGCCAGACTAGCTAGTTTCGGCCAATTAGGCCTCATCAGTGACCCTCAGATATTTTCAAAATTCTACAATGGAATCAATGATCCCAAAGGACAAGAAAATATAATCTACACTATGATGTAGGGCAGGGAGACGTTTTACCGCCGCCACACATTCCCACACACCAGCTGTAGTGAAGTTAAATATGTTCTATAAAAGGGTTATCCTTTGGAAGCAAGGAATACACCACAGAAGTGAAAAATAAACCTGTTAGATCTATCATTTTTAATTTCAATAAACTTGTTTCTGATCTTGATATTGACACTAACACTCCTGATACATGTGATTGAAAAAATTCAGTGTATTGCTATCCTGCTGCTGGTCATATTTTTACTGGCAATTTACAAATTATTCCTGATTCTAGGATACGTCATATAATTTCTAAAGGACCGAAATATCGATTTCCTTCTAAAATATATTTCAATAAATGTAAAGATGAAATCGCTGCTGCCTTGAATGAATTTGGTAATCGATGGTGTAAACGAGAGTATGTTGAGCATAAAGCTCTTAAAGAATGGAAACTTAGCATTCTGAAATTAGTGTACAAACGCATTTCTTTTTATACGCAAAATGCGAACTTGTTACCTACTAAACCTAAGACGTCTTTACGTCACCTTAAACAACGATGTTTGTCTTTGGGTGTTTGTGTCGCTTATATTATTTAACTTTTGATAGCATATTGGCCATTTTGTTGGAAAGTGACTGTCCCTTTGGCTCTCCGCTATTGATGTTTCCATTAGGGTCTGTTGTTTCATGTTTGTGTTACTTTCCCTTTGGTGTCTCTTATGGGAGCTGTGGGTAAATTGTATCGATTCCTGATCATTGCTTCCACTTATATTTTACATGTTTTACAGGATCGTGTTAAAAGGGGCGAACATTATTAACTCTTATGTGAGCATGTCCGCTGGCATCTACGATTTCATAACGGTATATGCGGACAATCTGACTGGCCAGTCGGTAAGCCTTTATTTATATATCATTGCCTCCACTTCTATTTTATTAAACCTTTTGGGCTATGAAATTGTTCTCATTACGAAAACGCGCCTACACAAATACATTAGAGACGGTTCTAACGAGTATCAACAATCTATATTTTAGAGCAGAAACAAGAAGAATAAGGTTTACCCCCGTAAACCCCAGTTTTACTATATAAAGGAGGTAACAATTATATAGGCGTGTTTTCGTGATGTAAAACAGAGAGGGGAGGGGTTTGTTGGCATTGGGGAGGGTTGTTGTAGCCTTTGAGGGTTAATCATAGCTACAAGTCAAGACGCATAAAAAATAAAAAACAGGGTCTTACATGATTGTTAATGTATTATTGAATATTAAACGTGTTCAGTTAAAAGGATAAAATGCGAGGCTTTGTCGAGCATTTTATCTATTATCCTCAACGAGTTTAATAAATCCAATAACACATGGACGCGATTGCAAGGTTCTATTTATCGTATGACATTTAAAACTAATTTTAAACACGTTTTTTATTCCAAAAATGTCAATATTCCGCCATTTGTAAACGCCACGTCGTAAAGGACGTAATACGTGTAATGTTACGGAACGTATCTAACAAAGCGTATTTAACCAAATAGTGGATTACTGAATTTATTACATCGCGTTATTACATTCTATGAAGCGACGCCATGTGATAAAAAAGGATTTATCATATGACGTTGCGTCTGAGTAATAACGCCATGTAATATGCTTGATAATCCACTAGTGGATTGAATATGCAAATTAGCTAGATACGTCCCGTAACGTTACATGTACGACGTCCTACGACGTCCTTAACGACGTCACGATTACTAATGGCGGAATATTGATATTCTTGTAAAAACTGATGAATAAAATGCATTTTAAATGTCATATGATAAATAGAATCTTGCAATCGTGCTCATGTATTATTGAATTTATTAAACTCGTTGAGGAAAAACGATAAAATGCTCGGCAAAGTCTCGCATTTTATCCCTTCTCCTAAACTCGTTTAATAATTCAATAATACAAAACGTTACTGACAGCTATTTATTTCAACCAACTGGATCATCCCGGAATTAGCAGACAAAATTGATGGCGTCTCATTACGATAACACACCCGTGCGATATAGTGCAATTTTTATGTCACCAAAATTGCTACTTTTCTGGCGAAAATATGTGATATTTTTCTTATTTATACTGCAAACATAGGTTGTGGGTACTCGTTAGAACCGCCTCAATGAGGCGGTTCTGACGAGTACCCACAACCTATGTCTTGGAGCAGAAATAAGAAAAATATTGTTTACCCCCGTAAACCCCAGTTTTCTCTATATAAAGTGGGGTGTAAGGGGGTGCTCATTTCACGGACTTGTTCACGTGATGTTAACACGGGTGTGTGTCTTTTTAAAGATAAACCACAAGATGATTGCACTAGGGAAATTTATGGCTGCTGTTGTCTTTCAACAAGCTAAGACAAATGTATACACATACTGCTGCAAAACAGGTCATTGCCTACTCTTCTATTTTGGTTCCCTTGAATGGATCAAACAAAAGCTCAAAGTCGTATGTGCGCAGAATTAGCCTACAGCACTGCATGTGTAATTAATATCTTCACAATAAAGTGTTCTGATAATTTTTTGACTCAATGTGACTAAGGTAATGTATGCGTACTGGGGAATAGAGAGTGAAAACTTGAATCACAGAATGCAAAATCAGACAAGCATTATTTTATCTGTTACTATTTTTGTAAATAATGCAAATTCATAATCAGAACCGTCACCAGCGACACGCCGAACGACATCCACACACCAGGACCCGCGACAAGGGAAGCCTGTCCCAAACCCTCGCCACAGAGGGAAATTAAGCCACACAATCCTCAGCACCCTCAGCCGTGGAAACGAACAAACAATAGTTTTGATCTAAGGAGACATGAAAGATGTCACGCCTGTGTACGAGTACGGTAACTAAAAGTATTTTAGTGAATGATTTATGAGAAAAGTGTGTAGGTCTGTGATAAAGGTAGATCAAATCACGTTTGATCAATTGTTCTTGAAAACACGGTATGGGAGCTAATCTACATGTATTTCGATTCTTAACATATTCTTACAGCACGTTCATGTTTTCACTACAAATAGAAATTAAAGGACACTGCATCGTATGGAACTTAAGGAAAAGATCAACTCTAGCAGTCAATTTTAATTGAGGGTGGGGGTGGGGGGCATTTAGAAAATATATCAAATCACAAACACGTAGCACGAGTGATTTGTCTAATTACAACTGACCGACAAACTGTGATTTATTACTCAACAAATCACAAACTAGAGCTGATCTTTTTCGATTCTAACAGGCTAAAAATCGGCAAAAATGCTGTTGTTTCCTTCAAAACTTTTCGCCATTGTTAGAAGAAATCCCGCTAAAATTATCGACTGAAACACATGCATTTATATCCTTTTCTAACGTTTTCGATGCGAGAAAATGACGTTACACCGTCCAAAGTCAAGGAAATCGACTAGTGACGTCATAAATTGGCAGTTTTTAATGACGTCACTCGTCACGCTCTTCCTTGCCGTGATTTGTTGCAGAATAAATCACAATCATTTCCATTGCCTGTATAGGTCCGCTGTCAGAATTTTCAGTAACGCCAATTGCTTACATAATTCGTGCATAAGCACGCCTATGTCTGCGTCAGAACTGTCGGCAGTATTAACCCTTTTTAAACCAAATGGAATCTTCCTCCTTATATATAGCTGGAGTCCATTTCAAAATTTAGGGGTGTCAGCTTGTAGTTTCTTCAAAATTTATTTGGAAAATGGCTGAACTTTTAGCAAAGAGTGGAGGCCCTGATCAGACGCCGCGTTCTGCGGCGTCTGATCTGGGCCTGCACTGTTTGCCAAGGTACTCCTTTTGGGGTTTCCGGTACTGAATCGGTTAATATGTTGTGTTTTATTTTAATGGTGAGAGGATAAAACAAATGTGGCCTTACCATCATGTCAATCACGATAATACATCCATGTGACATGGTACTATCTTTCAGTGGTCTCCTGCTGTCGCGCCCTCAACGTTGTTTCATCTCTGTGGTTGTTTGATTTTTGTCTTCTTGGTCTGTTGCACTGATGAGTTAGGAGACCTTCATGCGGACTGAACAAATTATTTGTCTATATTGCGACCGATTGCAGCTGCGGAAAATCGATTTAAGAAAAGTATCACCGATTTTCATTTTCTTTTATTATCATTTTTATTGTAACATGTTACATGCAATAAACTGCAATACGAACTACCACATACCACATATTTAAATAATAACACAAACGTCCTAAATATACAAAAAAAAAAAAAAAACTGCATTTGACCTATATATGATGGAAAAAAGAACCACTTTCCATAGCATGAAACAAAATTTTATAGTTAATAAGGGAACAAACGGAGTAACAGATAGGTGTATAAATTAATAAATAAGTTTATCATATGACGTCGGGTCTGAGAGTGTAATAACGCCATGTAATATTTTCGATAATCCACTAGTGGATTAAATATGCAAATTAGCAAGATACGTCCCGAAACGTTACATGTACGGCGTCCTTAACGTTACATGTACGGCGTCCTTAACGACGTCGCGTTTACTGATGGCGGAAAATAAAACTTTTTTTTGTAAAGAATCGTGACTAAAATGCGTTTTAATGTCATATGATAAATAGAATCTTGCATTCGTGCTCATGTATTATTGAATTTATTAAACGCGTTGAGGAAAAGGGATAAAATGCTCGGCAAAGCCTCGCATTTTATCCCTTTCCCTCAACTCATTTAATAAATTCAATAATACATTAGCAATCATGTTAGATCCTCTATAAATACGAAAAAGAGACAATAAGATGAGAAGAGATGTTAAAAATACTTTGTGTCGCACAGGTGTATTATCGTAATGTTTTCTCATTTCTGCGTCAAGCATAGATTGTTGGATTAAGAAATAGATCAGCTCTAACTGTGATTTGTTGAGTAATAAATCACATGTTTGGAGGTCAGTTGTAAAGTAGACAAATCACGAGCGCGTAGCGTGATTTGTCTACTTACAACTGACCGACAAACTGCGATTTATTACCCAACAAATCACTGGCTAGAGCTGATCTATTTCGATTCTAACACGCTGAACATCGGCAATAATTTTGTTGTTTCCTTCAAAATCTCACAACTTTTCGCCATTGTTAGAAGAAATCCGGCTAAAATTATCGACTGAAACACATGCATTTATATCCTTTTCTAACGTTTTCTATGCGAGAAAATGACGTTACACCGTCTAACGTCAAGGAAATCGACTAGTGACGTCATCAATTGGCAGTTTTTAATGACGTCACACGTCACGCTCTGCCAAGCTGTGATTTGTTGCAGAATAAAACACAGTTATTTTCCATTGCCTATATAGGCGCGCTGTGTTAGAATGCTCGTTAGAACCGCCTCAATGATGTGGTTCAAACGAGTATCCACAATTATTTTTTTCAGCAAAAAAAAAAAATATATATATATATATATATACCTCTTCTTTTTCGTCCTGTCTACCCTCTTCGACTATAAAATGTTAAAACAAGTCCATCGTGCCGTGGCTCTTTTAACTATAGAATGTCAGAACATGTAACATGATGTAATAGACTCATTTAAAAATCTAATGTTTTTTTCTACCATTTTGGATTGAAAATTGTAGAACATGTACCAACCCCTTGACTATAAATGGTAGGCACCCGCCCATAGGGGCTTGAAGAAATATATCGGCTGCATGATGCTTCCACGCAGAGCTGAATCCGGCCCGCACACTAGTACTGGTAAACCGCTTAGAGGATCTAAGCTTGTCCAGGAACCGCGGAAATCCGTGGTCCATGCTAATAAACCCTTTTGGTTTCATTGGGCGACAGGGCTTGAGATTTCATTTCATCTCAATGTCGGGTAAAAGTACCACAAAATTGGAAGCAACAGCTCCAAAATGACCTTTACAGTGTTGACGGGGACTTTAAACCTCAAATCAAACAAACAAATAAAGACTATAAATGGTAGTGTATTTACCTTTTTACCGTGGCTCTTTTTAATTTATTTTCTGGCAAGTTTTTTGAATCTAAAATGTAAGAACATGAAATGAGGCTGGTTTAAATGTTTAGCAAGCTCCTTGGAAACAGAATGGAGGAACATGAACCATGTCTCTTATAATCAAAGCACTGAAAGTACTGGTTGGTCGATTGTCTCTTGAAGAAAATTGTCCTAGACGGACATTACAAAAACACGCCTATACAAATACATTGTAAACATTACTGCCGAAAAAAATGAAATTTTAAGATGAAAAATTTTGATTGTTTTCTTATTTCTGCTCAAAATATAGATTATGGATACTCGTTAGAACCGCCTCATCGAGGCGGTTCTAACGAGTACCTACAATCTATATTTTAGACCAGAAATAATAAAATAAGGTTCACCCCTGCAAACCCCAGTTTTACTATATAAAAGTGGGGTTCAAGGGGGGGGGGGGTCAAAATTATATAGTGTTTCGCGATGGAGACTTTAACTGTTTCGTTTAACCTTCAAATCTCTGTACTGTAAGCAAACAGTGAAGACACTGATCAGACACTGTGTTCTGTGGCGTTTGACCCTTGAATTCCTGTACTCAAAGAAAACAATGTAGACCTGATTAGACGCCGCGTTCTGCGGCGTCTGATCTTGGACTACAGTTTTTCTGGCCGATTCAATGATTCCAGCCCAGATTCTATAAATACCCTATCACGTAACAGAATGGCCTGACTGCGTTAAATTAGCGCTGTTGTTTTCTATATTAATAAGTTACACGGATTTCCTACAAATCAGTGATTGTCATGTAACTTTAGCACTGAAGATTTTTACTACAAATTTTGTTTTAGCTGTAACTTTCTAATTCTGGCACTGCTGTCTACGGAACCCGGGAAGGGACATGATTTTTTATTTATTTTATAAGTTGTGCGCACAAGATAATATCTTGTGCGGACAAGATATTATCTTGTGCGGACATGATAATATCTTGTCCGCACACAAAATATCTTGTCCGCACAAGATATTATCTTGTGCAGACAAGATATTATCTTGTGCAGACAAGATATTATCTTGTCCGCACAAGATATTAAGTTGTGCGAACAAGATATTATCTTGTCCGCACAAGATAATATCTTGTCTGCACAACATAGATCTTGTGCGCACAAGATATTATCTTGTCCGCACAAGATATTATCTTGTCCGCACAAGATAATGTCTTGTCCGCACAAGATAATATCTTGTCCACACAACTTCCCAAGATCTATGTTGTGCAAACAAGATAATATGTTGTACGAACAAGATAATTTCTTGTGCGCACAAGATATTATGTTGTGCGAACAAGATCATATCTTGTCCGAACAAGATAATATCTTGTCCTCTCAAGATATTATCTTCTTCGCACAACATAATAAAAATAAAAAATCATGTCCCCAAATGTTTCTTTTTATGTAAAGATCCAAGACATGATTTGAAATAGCTTTCACGATCACAAGGTCCACCCAACCAGATCAAGACCCCACCCACTTGTCAGTGATGGCCATTGGTTGGTCAATGTATTGTGTCATGATGATACATGTTAAAATTTACCATCATTTGAACAAGTCCGTGAAATGAAGACCCCCCTAAACCCCACTTTATATAGAGAAAACTGAGGTTTAACGGGGTATACATTATTTTCCTTATTTCTGCTCCAAGACATAGGTTGTGGGTACTCGTTAGAACCGCCTCAATTGAGGCGGTTCTAACGAGCACCCACGACCTATGTTTGCAGTATTTATAAGAAAAATATCAGGGATTTTCATCAGAAAAGTAGCCATTTTGGACATGAGAAATATGCACTATATCGCACGGGTGTGTTATCGTTATGATCACGTGCTGTACCTGTTTTGAGGTCACAGAAGCAAAGTTGACTGTCAAACAAGAATGACTTGTCTCCAACCAGATCAAGACCCCACCCACTTGTCAGTGATGGCCATTGGTTGGTCAATGTATTGTGTCATGATGATACATGTTAAAATTTACATCACGTGCTGTACCTGTTTTGAGGTCACAGAAGCAAAGTTGACTGTCAAACAAGAATGACTTGTCTCCACAGAGTTGTGTGACAATACTTGTACATTCTTGCCATCAAAGACATAGAGGTAAATCGAAATCTTTTATTTGACAATTAGGAAATCAGTTTTTAGCTCGTCTGTTTTTTGAAAAAAAACTTTCGAGCTATTGTCATCACTCCGGCGTCTGCGTTGTCGTCTGGCTTCGTCTGGCGTCGTTCCAAAAAAACTTAACCTTGGCTAAAACTTAAAAAGTATTAGACCTAGCCTCATGAAACTTCATACACACACTCATCATCACAAGAGCTACATTTTGACCAAGGACCATAACAACATTGTTGATTTTGGCTGAATTATCTCCCCTTTTCCAATTTTTTTCTGAAACACATTTTTTGCTCTCATTTTAATACTATTCACAACAGAGCCTTCAAACTTCACATGAATGTTCCTTGGGACAAGACCTTTTCAGTGATACCACACTTTTTGATCTGTGACCTTGACCTTTGACCTATTTTTCGAAAATTTAACCGAAAACCTTAACCTTGACCATATTTCCAAAAGTATTTGGCCTACCTTCATGAAACTTCATACACATACTCACCATCACAAGAGCTACATTCCTTACAAGTTTTATAACTCCATCTTGCAATTTGATTGCTCTTGTTTGACTTAGAACTTTGGTTTTCTAAAAGAAACTGCAGACGAGCGTTGGCACCCGCATGCGGTGCTCTTGTTTTGTTTTGGTTGTAGGAAGAGATTGTTGCAGCTAAATCAAAATGGGCAGTGTTTTTTATAACCTCGAATCGATTGTTTACAGAAATATTGTTGATTCTTCTTTCAGAGCAGCTTTATCAGTAACCACTATCCAGTAGAGTTTGAGATTCGTTAAAGAAGACGATGTACATGGTGTGAAGGTCCCTTATGATTGCAAAAACATAGCGTCCATTACGTATAGTACGCATATGCGTAATTTAAACATTTTAGAATAAAGTGAAATCACCTACATGAAGGTTACACATCTAGGGTCTGTGTTACAACACTAAGTGTCCACACAACGCTTAATGTTCATGTGATCACTAAGCGACTGCAACGCATAGCGATCACGTTGGACGATAAACGTTGAAATCACAACGCTTAGTGTTCACCATGTTATTTTCACATAGAAATTATTCAACTTAAATGTGCTCTTTTTTTTTCAAAATATCATATGGGCCCCGTCAAGCGATTTTGGTACTTAACGCCTATGAGAGCAGCGAAGGTTCAGGCGAGCCTGCGCATCCGCGCAGTCTCGCCAGAACCTTCGCTGCTCGCTCATACAAGCAGTGAATCAAGGGGAACCTTCAGACAGAAAGCCATATCCCTGGCCCCTCTGAATGGCTGGGCATGCGCAGTTAAAATTTGTCATGACGGAATGCTCGAAGACCCGAATTCGCTTGGCGGGGCTCATATGCCGACTGCCACTCATGAGAAAGCTGTCATATTTGGACCATCTGTACCCTGTAGGGCCGGCTTTTATGCCATGACTCCTGACCCCTGGTCTGATGTCCAGTGATGGGGATAGACATCAAAATCTTTTTGACTTTTCTTATATGAGGATGCGCAGGCTCGCCTGAACCTTCGCTGCTCGCATAGGCGATAAGTACCAAAATCGCTTGGCGGGGCCCATATATGAACACCATACTCAGTATGACTCATGATTTTGTTTGTTTGTTTTGAGGTTTAACGTCCCCGTCAATACTACAAAGGTCATTTTGGAGACGTTGCTTCCAATTTTGTGGGACTTTTACCCGACACTGAGATGAAATGACATCTCAAGCCCTGTCGCCCAATGAAACCAATAGGGTTTATTAGCATGGACGGTCCGCCTCGCAACGCGGTTCCTGGACAGGCTTAGATCCTCTAAACGGTTTACCAGTACTAGTGTGCGGGCCGGATTCAGCTCTGCGTGGAAGCATCATGCAGCCCATATATTTCTTCAAGCCCCTATGGGCGGGGGCCGGATGACTCATGATACCAAATTATCAGTTTCCCCCTATATATATTGCATTGCAACGCATTGACCTGATAAAGATATGCTATCTCAGGTCAAGTGAGCTTTATCACGTCAAAATGACATTGCACTTTTATGAATGAATCGGACCACTAAAAAAAATGACAAAAAATGTTATTGCTACTGAGAAAAATGGAAAAAATTACATGAAAAAGAAATATCATAGGAAAAATATGATCAGCTGATACTAAATATATCGACCGCCAGAATGCTGCGACGCACTGTGGACCATCAATAACTGATCGTAAATTGCTAATTTAAGAGTGTACAAGGGGATAAACTGATAAATAGAATACCAGTTTCGTATCGTTTGATATCAATCAGGCTCGGCTTCGAGAACGCATACAGAATCGCTCGGCAAGCCTCGCGTTTCTACAAGCGTTCTCGAAGCCTTGCCTGATAAACTTGATATCAAAAGACACTCACCTGGTATTCTCTAAGTATGGTGTTCATATAATCAAAACGTCTTCAGAATATAAGGCAAAATCACTGGATCATGAAATATAGGCTTATGATGAACGGCGTCTCTTTTTTTTTTTTTGGGGGGGGGGGGGGGGTCAAATATTGGGTCATACTCCATGTATTTCAATACAGAAATTTGATGTCCATACATCAAGTTCTTCAAGATATAAGGCAAAATCACTGGGTCGTGATACAGGCCCAGATTCAAATATATCCCGATGAGAGCCCGAATCCAGCCCCGGTAATGCGTTACAGGTCATTTTTGTCCTGCTAAATGCTTATCAAAACGTGGTCATTGTAATATTTATAAAGGAAAAAAAAACAACAACAACAAACAATGGACAATAGAGGTTGATACTGTATTCCGATCTACATGATCGACGCCTGTGCCAGTTGCCGAAATGAACAAAAAGCGTTGCAGTAGCGCTTATTATTCCTATGGACACTAAGAGTTGTGTGGACACTAATCGGCATTATAGGGCTGTCCATAATGGAAAGATACGCTCCGATCGGAAGCAAATACTTTCCTTTAACAGAAGCTCCTCTTCTCAAAGAAAGATGACTTTACTTGTGTGTGTGTGTTTTTTTTTTTTTTTTTTCCTTTTTCTACCTTATAATATTTTTGTTCTGGTTACGTTTCTGTAACAACATTTCCATACAATAACGCTTTTTAGCTAACCTGAGCCGAAGGCTCTTCGGTGAGCCAATAGTATGCAAGCAAGAATCCAATGTCTAGTCTGCCGTTTGTCTGCCATCTGACTGTCGCCTGTTGTCTGTCAACATTTTCAAGCCTTTTCTTCTCAGAAACCACTGGGCCAATTGAAGTCAAATAAAATTTCATGTGGGTGCATTCATAAGAAGGGGAACGATACAAGAAGCCATCATGACCGTTTAAGTAGGAGAGGGAATTCTTGCACACCAGACAAGGAAATCCGTGATTTTACCCGGGGATTTTACCCTGTTTCAAAACATTCTGCAGCCTGAATATTGGTAGATGCATTTCGCTAAATGAGTAAATGTAACTATGTGTGTTTTGAAGATTAACGTTTGTTATTTTTGACCTTGGCCCAATGTGATTCAGATATGAAAGTGAAAACATGGTTGTCTCAGACACTGCTAGGCTATTTCTAACCGCATTCACATGCAATCTTTTGGGGGCAAAAGGAAGTGAAAAGTGTGTCCCCCAGTGAATGGGAGGCGGACATATTGCCGTCGGCGTATGCGTCGGCGTGACACTCTTGTGTGCAAGATATCTCATCAACTACTGGGTGGATTTTAATCAAATTTGCATGCATATAACATTGGGACAGGATGAAGAAATGATTAGGTTTTAGTGACCTTGACCTTATTTTCAAGTTCACAACCGTGCTAAGTAGGTCAAATTTTGCCGGTGTGTGCGTCGGCGTGACACTTTCTCACGAACAACTGGGTGGATTTTAATCAAATTTGCAGGAATATAACAATGGGATAGGATGAAGAACCGATTAGGTTTTGGTGACCATAATCTTAGTTTCAAGGTCACAACCGTGCTAAATAAGTCATATTAAGGCAAAATTTAGGTTTTGTGTTGTATATTTAATTAATGAGTTTGATCACATGACCAATATGGCCACCATCCCAATATGGTAAAACACTTCAAAACCTTCTTCTCGCAAAACAATCGGCGCAATGGGCTGAAGCTTGTTATATAGTATTGGGTTCTCGGGGCCCATCATAATTTATAAAAATGACGACTATGGCTTGACTATGACTCAATTTACATCAAGCTCAAATTTGGTTGCATATGATTTTGTATAACAAAAGTGAAGGTTTTTTATTTTATTTTTTAAACGTATGTTGCCTCTGAACTTATTTATATATACAATTAACTAAGTGAGAAAATGAAGCTACATTAGTATCAAAGGTCAAGGCCACTCCTTGACCTTGGACCAAGGTCACTTAGATACCACAATTAAAATTTCATATACTTTTTAAAACCTGCTGGGCAAATTGACCTCAAAGGTCAAATTAATTAAGCTTCTATGGGATGGAAAAATGAAATTTTGTTCAACTAGTCCAGGAATCAACAAAATGTGACACTCAGGCAACGCCCAGCAGGCACACGTCGCTAGGGCAACGTCAAATCAACGTCGGTGCAACGTCACGACGTTGCACCGACGTTGATGTGACGTTGCATATACGTCATGACGTTGCATCGACGTCGATGTGACGTCACATTTACGTCATGTGCCTGCTGGGCGGTGAAGGCACAGGCCACATGCATCAGTTCATTATTACGAAAACACGCCCATACAAATATCTTGTTAATTTTACCGCAGAAAATCGAAAATTGTAAGATGAAAATTTGTGATATTTTTCTTAATTCTGCTCTAAAATATATATAGATTGTGGGTACTCGTTAGAACCACCTCGAAACCGCCTCATCGAGGCGGTTCTAACAAGTACCCACAATCTATATTTTAGAGCAGAAATAAGAAAAATAAGGTTTACCCCTGTAAACCCCAGTTTTACTATGTAAAAGTGGGGTTCAAGGGGGTCAAAATTATATAGGCGTGTTTTCGTGATGTTCACATGGAGTGCTATATGACAACAGTCGAGTGTTTCGAAGGTGGTTACGTTAGATGGGTGTGAGGGGTGGATGGAAAAATCCGTCCCGAGGGTCACTGTGCGTCATCACGAGGATTGCCGAGTGATGCGGCATCACGAGGCTTGCCGAGTGATGCCGGACAGTGATCCCGAGAGACAGATTTTTCTACCGACCTCTCACACCCATATAGGATTCTTTTTATTGCATACCTTCCATTTCTTAGCACGGATTTTTAAAGCTGCAGTCACTTCGGTTAGCGACGTCCGCCATATTGTGATGCCACAACAGGAATGTTTAGTGTCGTCACGTAACATGCTGTGACGTCAACCTTAAAGACGGCGGATATGAGGTCGTATTCAACCAGTGCATTAAACAAACACGCAAGAATATTCGATTTGGGGTAAGACCACCAGGGTTAGAACAGAATTTCTATCCCAAGCTAAAACTATGGATTTCCTTATCCGGTATGGAAGAAACACCTGTCTTACATGTGTGATATTACTTCTGGAATACGATATGGCATCACGTGCTTAAGCCTAAGACACGGATACCATGCTCGTATCCGATATTCAAAACATGTATTTTAAAATAAATATATGATAAAATTGAACACACCCAGACTCTTGTAAACACTTGTTAGAAAATGGGTAACCGTGTTTATTTACAAGGAACACAATTATGTCCTGCATAATATATATTTATGTGTGTGTGTGTGTGTGTGTGTGTGTGTGTGTGTGTGTGTGTGTGTGCGTGCGTGCGTGCGTGCGTGCGTGTGTGTGTGTGTCCTGCATATGTATGTATCCTGCATAATGTGTGTGTGTGTGCGCGCGCGTGCGTGCGTGTGTGTATGTACGCGTGCGTGCGTGTGCGTGAGTGAGCGTGTGTGTATGTGCGCGCGTGCGTGCGTCAGTATGTGTGTGTGTGTGTGTGTGTGTGTGTGTGTGTGTGTGTGTGTGTGTGTGTGTGTGTGTGTGTGTGTGTGTGTGTGTGTGTGTGTGTGTGTTACTTGATTAATTAATAAACCTTCACACCATTAATACTCGTTGTGTTTGTTTAAACAATTTGTCGCCCGGAAAGAAAATTTCGGTACATACGAACAGTGTACGTGTATAGTGAAATTCCGCTATTAAGGGGAATGGGAACACCTTCAGGGGAGGCAACTCCTGCAAAAGTATTTTTGTCTCCCATGTCAATAGGGGTCAACTCTTAAAGGAAAGAATTTGCTCCTGAGGAGCAAATTCTTTCCTTTAAGAGTAGACCCCTTTTTCAGTGGGCCAGGACTTATAGAAAAGCGAACAGGAAGTCCCGAAAGTTGTCTCCCTTTGAAAAATGACGGAAAAAATTTACCAGGTGTTCCCATTCCCCATAAGACCACGTAAAATTCAGACAACAGTGCTTTGGTAAACGGCTTTAGAAGGCTTCGGGTACATTTTCTTGTGTGTGTTTTTCTCCTTCAATGTGTTCTAGTGGTCCACCTTTTGAATTGTACAAATCACGTGAGCGAGTCTGTGAAATGACCGTCCCCTTAAATAAGTTCTGAAGTTAGATCCTTCGGAAGCAAATAGCACACCAAATAAACGAAAATAGCAGACCCGGTTTTAAACCCCACTTTATACAGAGAAAAATGGGGTTTACGGGGGTATACATTATTTTTCTTATTTCTGCTCCAAGACATAGGTTGTTGGTACTCGTTAGAACCGCCTCAACGAGGCGGTTCTAACGAACACCAACAACCTATGTTTACAGTATAAATAAGAATAATATCACGGATTTTTTTTCAGAAAAAATAGCCATTTTGGAGACGTAAAAATGCACTATGTCGCACGGATATGTTATTGTTATGAAGGAGGTCTTAATATAGGAACTTTACTATATACAGTCGAACTTCAATGGCTCGAACACCTTTGGGACCTCGAAAATGTGTTCGAGACAGGGGTAGTTCGAACCACTGAGGGCTACTGCCAGGAGACATAACGAGATACTTTTAGACATCTTTTCGGTGTTCTATAATGAATACGTATGCTGTGTGTACTCATTAGAATCGCGAATCGCCTCATCGAGGCGATTCTAATGAGTACACATAGCATACATTTGCAAGATAAAAGACTAAAATCTCCTTAATTATCTCCCATTATTTCTTATCGGTAGAGGATTTCGCTATGGGCTCAAGAATGGAATCGACTCATCCATGGTAAAGGAGCCATCGTTGTTCGAGCAATCGAATGTCTACTGTATACAGTGGAATTTTGATAACCTGGACACGTATGGCTCATTGACCACATTACGAAAACACGCTTATACAAATACATTGTAAATTTAACCAGCGAAAATGAAAGTTTTCAGATGAAAAATTTCGATAATTTTCTTATTTCTGCTCAAAACATAGATTGTGGATACTCGTTAGAACCGCCTCGACGAGGCGGTTCCAACGAGTACACACAATCTTTGTTTTTGATCAGAAATAAGAAAAATAATGTATACCCCTGCAAACCCCAGTTTTACTATATAAACGTGGGATTCAAGGAGGTCAAAATTATATAGGCGTGTTTTCATGATGCTTCGCTCCAGCTTGCAATATATAAAGGATAATTCTTGGATTATTTTCTGATTTTATCTTGTAAAGGAATGTTGTGTGTACTCATTAGAATCGCCTCAATGAGGCGATTCTAATGAGTATACACAGCATTCCGGCCCCCGCCCATAGGAGCTTGAAGAAATATATGGGCTGCATGATGCTTCCACGCAGAGCTGAATCCGGCCCGCGCACTAGTACTGGTAAACAGCTTAGAGGATCTAAGCCTGTCCAGGAACCGCGGTGCCATGCTAATAAACCCTATTGGTTTCATTTGGCGACAGGGCTTGAGATGTCATTTCATCTCAATGTCGGGTAAACGTCCCACAAAATTGGAAGCAACGTATCCAAAATGACCTTTACAGTGTTGAAGGCGACGTTAAACCTCAAATCAAACAAACAAACACACAGCATTCCTTTATTCTACCGAAGACCAAACAGATGTCCTGGTGACAGTCCAATTATGACTCATGATCTGGCGCCATATGTAATCCTCAGTAATTCGAACTACCCCAATTTCGAACAAATGGTGTTGGTCCCAAAGATGTTCGAGTTATTGAAGTTTGACTGAATATAGGAGTCAGCTTGTTGTCCCGTTCGTCTGTCTGTTTCTTTGCAAGTATGTTGCTCCACAAGAATTTTGTTCTGACGATAACTATAAAACCGCTTGAGGTATCCAGAATGCGCTTTGGGGAAGTACAGTGCACAAGGACCATAACTCTATCTGCAATATTAGCGGAGATAAGAGACTGTTTTTTTGTTTAGAATTTGGTCCTGAGCATTACTCGAAAACCTCTTAATGTATCCAAATGAAACTTCACACTCTTTTACAGGCCTCTGTCAAGGACCATAACTGAAAAAAAAAAAAAAAAAAAAACATTTGAGGTATCCAATGAAACCTCACAGATTTGAATTTCTGATTTGTAGAGGACACTGAGAAGAAGTGCAGTGCACAAGGGCCATAACTCTATCTGCAATATTAGCGGCGTTATTGGACTTTGTAGATTTGTTCGGAATTAGGTCCGGATAGAAACACAAAAAACCCTTGAACTATCCAAATGAAACTTCACACACTTGTAAAGGACCCTAAACACAACTGCACTGCACAAAGGCCATAACTCTGTCTGTAATATTAGAAGAGTTATTGGACTTTGTATATTTTGGTTTTAAAAATTTTTCCGGATTACAACTCGAAAACCACTTGAGGATCCAAAATGGAACTTCACACACCTGTAAACGACATAGTGCAGACAAATACAAAAATACAAAGTCCAAAATCTTCACTTTTATTGCAGATAGAGTTTTGACCCTTGTGTACTGCACGTACACAAGGGTCAAAACTCTATCTGCAATAAAAGTGAAGATTTTGGACTTTGTATTTTTTGTTTAGAAATTTGTCTGGACAATAACTCAAAACCTCTTGAGATACATGTATACAAATTAAACTTCATAAACTTGTAAAGGACTATGTGCAGAAGTGCAGTGCACAAGAATCGAATCTCTGTCTGCATTATCAGCGGAGTTATTTGACTGTGTTTGTTTTGTTTAGAATTTTGTTTAGAAAAGTGACGTTACACTGTCTAACGGCAAAGCGAGTCATAAATTGGCAGCTTTAAATGAAGGCACTCGGCACGCTCTTCGACCCCGTGATGTGTTGCACAATAAAACACAGTTCCTTCCCATTGCCTATATAGGCGTGTTATGTTTGAATTAAAATTTTGTTTGGATAATAGCTGAATGATGATGTATCGATCCGTTCTAGTAAACTGATGCGCTACAACGGGGGTATAACAAATCCACTGACAGTTCTAGTTTTATGTTTGTTGTGTCTGTATGTACTGGCATCGGACTCGCGATCGTGAGGTACCGGATTCCATCCCCACTAACATCAAGTGTCGTTTCCTTGAGCAAGAGACTTTATTCACTTTGCTTAGTACTGGTTTCTACCCAGGAAAAAAGGGTCACATGGAAGACTAGTACTAGTTTATTAAATGTGTTACCGTCTATAAAATAAAGTCGATTATTATCAATATTATTATTAGAATCGCCTCACTGAGGAATTTATAATAAGTAAATGCAGAATTCCTTTATTTTATATTTTACAGAAGACCGAAAAGGTAGCTTTAAGGTTAATGGGAACACCTGGCAGATTTTTCCGGCATATATCAAATAAAGACAATTTTCGGGACTTCCTGTTCGGTTTTCTGCAAACCTTGTCCCGCGGGAAAAGGGGTCTGCTCTTAAAGGAAAGAATTTTGCTCCTCAGGAGCAAATTCTTTCCTTTAAGAGTTGGCCCTTATTGACATGGGAGACAAAATACATTTGAAGGAGTCGCCTCCCCTGAAGGTGTGTCCGTTTCACTGGCTTTAAGTCATTCCCATTATGCCTCATGACATGGCCCTTTGCTTAACTCTCAGAGTCACTGGACTCCGTTGCCTTGTGGATAAGAGTACTGCCTCTTAAGAAGAATGGGAACACATTCAGGGGAGGCAACACCTCCAACTGTCCTTTTGCCTTGCCGCTTGTGATGTTTTCATTATGGTGAAGTTGTTTTATGTTTGTGTTTTCCCCCCCTTTTTGTCTATTTATGGGAGGTGTGAGGCAATTGTGCTGATTCCTGATCATTGCCTTCTTTTCTAAAAATAAACGTCATTTTAGACGCAGCTTTCTTGGTATCTTAAGGGGAATGGGAACACCTTCAGGGGAGGCAACACCTGCTAAAGTATTTTCGTCTCCCATGTCAATAGGGGTCAATTCTTAAAGGAAAGAATTTGCTCCTGAGGAGCAAATTCTTTCCTTTAAGAGTAGACCCCTTTTTCAGTGGAACAGGGCCTATAGTAGTTCCGAAAGTTGTCTCCCTTTGAAAAATGGCCGAACAATCTGCCAGGTGTTCTCATTCCCCTTAATCATTAGATCTTTCATCACTGTGGTTCGACCCTTGTTCGGGTCACTTGTGAGACGCCAAAGACTGCAACGGAAGGTCAGGTGGTTTTTCGCCCTGTACTCCGATTTTTCGCCAACCTCTGATTAATGATCGGCTCGATAATAGTGGAATAATCTTGAGGATGCGTAAAACCCTCTCAATCGTTTGAGCTACAAATTATTATGATTAAAGAAAACGAGCTGTTGAAAATTGGCTTCGCATGTGTTTGAATTACTGTACCCGCCCATCGGGAAACACAGAATGGGCTGCATGGAGCTTTAGAGTAATGCTTAACCCATTCAGTACCAGAAACCCCTAAAGGGGTACCTTGGCAAACAGTGCAGGCCCAAATCAGACGCAGCAGAACGCGGCGTCTGATCAGGGCCTACACTGTTTATAAAACGTTAGGCCATTTCCTGAACTAAATTTTGAAGAAAGCACAACCTGACACCCCTTAATTTCGAAAAGGACTCCTTCTCTCTATATAAGGTGGAAGATTCCATTTGGTACTAAATGTTGAAACTATAGGAACGTTTGAGTACTGGTAAACCATTCAGAAGTTCTAAGCCTGCCCAGCAAATGGTGTGTGTCGGGCCGCCCTTAGTGGTTTCTTTTGGCAGTAGGGCTTGCGACCGATCCGACAGAGCATTAATCTCTTTTATATTTAACTACTTGCTAGAGCCGTCGGTGTACTAAAGTTTGAGTGTTTGATTTGAGGTTTAACGTCCCCGTCATCACTGTAAAGGTCATTTTGGAGACGTTGCTTCCAATTTTGTGGGACTTTTACCCGACACTGAGATGAAATGACATCTCAAGCCCTGTCGCCCAATGAAACCAATAGGGTTTACTAGCATGGACGGTCCGCCTCGCGCCGCGGTTCCTTGACAGGCTTAGATCCTCTAAGCGGTTTACCAGTACTAGTATGGGGGCTCGATTCAGCTCTGCGTGGAAGAACCATGCAGCCCATATATTTCTTCAAGCCCCTATGGGCGGGGGCCCTCGGTTTTCCTTTTTATACTACAAACAAAGGTTGTGGGTGCTCGTTAGAACCGCCTCATCGAGGCGGTTCTAACGAGTACCCACAACCTATGTCTTGGAGCATAAATAAGCAAAGTAATGTGCACCCCTGGGGTTTAGAGTGGTGTTGATTTCACGGACTACTTTTTTATCGAACATATTTAACTTCACCGCAGCTGGTGTTAAGGGAATGAGTGACGGTCGCCGTAAAATGCCCCACCCCCCCCCCCCCCCCCCCGCTGCCCTTCATCATAGCGTGAGTGACTTTTACCAGACCTCTGATTCCACTGCGCAATTTTGAAAATATCTGAGGGTCACTGATGAGCCTTAATTGGGCGATACTAGCTAGTCTGGTAGCTAGTCCGTCCCCCCCCCCCCCCCCCCTGCCCTTCATCATAGCGTGAGTGACTTTTTCCAGACATCTGATTCCACTGCGCAATTTTGAAAATATCTGAGGGTCACGGATGAGCCTTAATTGGGCGATACTAGCTAGTCTGGCGCAGAAATATCTTGTATACTCTACAGTTTTCAATTTTGTTCTGTAGTTCTTGCTTCAAAAGGACTACCCTTTTATAGAACATTGTTAACATGACGTAACAGAGTTTCCGACTCCTTGATGTATTCCTTGCTTCCCATCACGATAACAAGTCCGTGAAATGAAGACCCCCCTATACCCCACTTTATATAGAGAAAACTGGGGTTTGCGGGGGTATACATTATTTTTCTTATTTTTGCTCCAAGACATAGGTTGTGGGTACTCGTTAGAACCGCCTCAATGAGGCGGTTCTATCGAGCACCCATAACCTATGTTTGAAGTATTTATAAGAAAAATATCACAGATTTTCATCAGAAATGTAGCCATTTAAGGGATGTGAAAAATGCACTATGTCGCACGGGTATGTTATCGTAATGAAAGGATAAATATTTAACGTCACTACTATACAGCGATGGCCAGTTGTTCAAAACTAACGACGTCGTTAGTTAACGTATTGTTAAAACTTTGATCATTTATTATGGCAAATATGCTAATATTTTTGCTGAAAAATGTGAGCACCTTTAGCTGCTAATATTTTTCAGCAAAAATACCAAAATTTTGAATATTAAACTTGCTAGAGCAGTTAACATTATGACCATTAACGAGCTCGTTAAGCTAACGATGCTTTGAACAACTAGCCCCTGGTGTCTGGGAATGTGTGGCGGTCGTAAAACGTTTCTCTGCCCTACATCATAGTGTAGTTTATATTTTCTTGTCCTTTGGGATCATTGATTCCATTGTGGAATTTTGAAAATATTTGAGGGTCACTGATGAGGCCTTATTGGCCGAAACTAGCTAGTCTGGCCCAGAAAACATGCA
The DNA here is from genome assembly GCA_963580285.1 of Lucinisca nassula. Lineage (NCBI taxonomy): Eukaryota > Metazoa > Mollusca > Bivalvia > Lucinida > Lucinidae > Lucinisca > Lucinisca nassula. Next base: position 22,705,716 of record OY757022.1, read on the forward strand.
CACTCCATATTTTTCAGTTCTGTGGTGTATTTATTGCTTCCAAAGGCTAACCCTTTTATAGAACATATTCATCCGCTTACCTCGAGAGTTCGGATTTCTCATCCTTCATAGAAATGGAGGTTTGGTAATTTTTGTTTTCACGAAAACACGCCTGTATACTTTTGACCCACTTGAATTCCAGCTTTACAATGTATATTGTAACACAAGAGTTTATTTCTGCTCTAAAATATAGATTGTGGGTATTCGTTAGAACCGCCTCGATTATGGTCTATATATTTGTGAAGTTTCATCGATGCCCCAAAATGATTTAACGGAAATTGCAGACGCCATAAATCTGTCAAATGTTAACGGGTTTTGCCCATACCCATAAACAAACCAAAACCACACATCTCCAAAACAAATGTACATGTATATGCAAAATTTGAACAAAATCTACGAAAAACTGCTCAAGCCCAAAATCCAATTAATTGTAACTGACAAGGGCCATAACTCTGTCAAAAATTGATGGAGTTTGCCCATTAACAATCTCAAACTACACATGTATGCAAAATTAAACAAAAAATAAAATCCGTGGAAAAATACTCAAGTTATCGACCGGAAATGATGCGGATTGACGGACGGACAATCACCGAAGTGTAAATCATAATGCCCCACAATTATGGTGTGGTGGGGTATAAAAAATGAAAGTTGTATATATTCATTGATTAGTAATAGTCAAAATCGAATTTTATTTTTTAGTTATCAGCAAAACGCGCAATCCGGGCCAGGCCTGCAGCTTTTTCATCACGAAAACACCCCTATATCACTTTAACAACCTTAAACCCCACTTTAAATAGTAAAACTGGGGTTTACAGGGACACGTATACATTATGTTTTCTTCTTTCTGCCCAGGAACATAGATTTTGGGTACTGGTTAGAACCGCCTCGCCGTGGCGGTTCTAACGAGTTCCCACAATCTATGTTTGGAGCAGAAATATGAAACGTATCAGAACTTGCGAGACGGTTCTAACAGTATAACATAGATTGTGGGTACTCGTTAAAACCGCCTCGTCGAGTTCCCCCAATCTATGTTTAGATCAGAAATATGAAAAGTATCAGAACTTTTTTATCTGAAAATTTCCATTTTATGTTGGAAAATGTTCAAAATATTTGAATAAGCGTTTTTTCAAAGAGTTAGAATCTGGACTCATTACGATAACACACCCGTGCGAATTCGTGCATTTTTACACATCTCCAAAATGACCATTTTTCTGATTAAAATCCTTGATATTTTTCTTATAAATACTGCAAACATAGGTCGTGGGTGCTCGTTAGAACCGCCTCATTGAGGCGGTTCTAACGAGTACCCACAACCTATGTCTCGGAGCAGAAATAACGAAAATAATGTTTGTCCCGTAAACCCCAGTTTACCGTTTATAAAGTGGGGTTTAGGGGGGGGGTCTTCATTTCACGGACTTGTTCACGTGATGTGGATCTATGTGTTGGGATCGGCAAACAATGTAGAACCAGATCAGGGTCTACACTGTTTGCTTACAATACAAAACGAAACAGTCTTTGTCCCGATCAGTATCAGTTTTCCACCCTAAAATCAGAAACAATTGAACCACCAGAACTCCCAGACCTTTGATTTTCATCTTACAACAACAACAACAACAAGAACAACAATAATAAAAACAATAATAATAATAACATGTGACTAACATAATAGGTGCTTTTCAATGAGTTTTCCAAATAAATACAGTGGAATTCCGCTAATAAGACCACCTAAAATTGAGACTAATTCTGCTTTAAAAAGCTTATTACCAGGGTGAAGTTACTCTGTGTTTGTGTTTTCGGCGCACACGGTCCTCTGGTCAGGGACCACCTATGGGACTGTTCAAAAGTGGTCTTTAAGACCACTTTTGAACAGTCCCAAATGTGGTCTTAATATAGGAATTCTACTGTATATGCATATTGCGTCCGAGATGAAAGTCCTTGCAGTGCATACACTTATACACCACACTTCATATAAAACAAGAAAATTATAACATGTTTTATAATATGTTATAATGGGCGCTTTACGAAAACATGCCTATTCAAATACATTGCAGATTTTACCGCCGAAAAATACTAAATTTTTAGATGAAAAATTGTGATATTTTTCTTATTTCTGCTTAAAATATAGATTGTGGGTACTCGTTAGAACCGCCTCATCGAGGCGGTTCTAACGAGTACCCACAATCTATATTTTAGAGCAGAAATAAGAAAAATAATGTTTACCCCTGTAAACCCCAGTTTTTCTATATACAAGTGGGGGTTCGAAGGGGTCAAAATTATATAGACGTGTTTTCGTGATGGATATTTTGAATGATGTGGGATTTGAAAGAAATACGAAGGCTGGTGTATGTGTTTTGAAACGCATACAGTATGAAATACATTCTAATAAAATAATTAATAAATCCTTATAAAATGTAAAATATGGTGTCTGATTCATTCACCAGTAATGCAGGTTTTATGCCTGTTTTCACACTATTGATCATCTCGATGTATTATTATAATTATTATTATTATTATTATTATTATTATTATTATTATTATTATTATTATTATTTATTATTATTATTATTTAGGTTTTACGGCCCATTTAAGTTAACTTAATTCATATCGAGCCCATCATTAATCAGAAGTGGGCGAAACCCGGAGTGCCCAGAGAAGAAAAAAAAAAAAAAAAAAAAAAAACATCTGACATTCCGTTGCAGAACTTGGCCTCTCACAGGCTCGACGCACCCCCCCCCCCCCCCCCGTAAGAAATAGATGGGCTGCATGATGCTTCCACGCGGAGCTGAAACCGACCGCACACGAGTACTGGTAAACCGCTTAGAGGATTTAAGTCTGCCCAGGCAAAGCGGTGCGAGTCGGACCCTCTATGCTTATAAACACCATTGGTTTCATTGGGATGTCACTGCATCTCGATGTCCCAGAAAATTGGAAGCAACGTCTCCAAAAAGACCTATGAAATGTGAAATATTTCTTTGTGTTTCTTTCCCTTGGTGTCTCTGGTGGGAGCTGGGGTTAATTGTATCGATTCCTGATCATTGCCTTTTCACTTCTATTTACTATACAGTGTTGAAGAGGCCGTTTAACCTCAAATCAAACTAATAAACAAACAAAACAGGCCCGAACCCGCACCGGTGAGAGACCTATTGATTAGTCGTCAGCCCTCTAATCAGCTATTAGGCCATTGAGGGTCACTTATATTTATTATATACATTACGAAAACACGCCTATACATATACATTGTCAATTTTATCACTGAAAATATGAGCATTTTAAGATGACAAATTGTGATATATTTCTTATTTCTGCACAAAATATAGATTTTGGGTACTCGTTAGAACCGCCTCATCGAGGCAGTTGTAACAAGTATCCACAATCTATATTTTAGAGAAGAAATAAGAAAAATAAGGTTTACCCCTGTAAACCCCAGTTTTATTATATAAAAGTGGGGTTCAAGGGGGTCAAAATGATATAGGCGTGTTTTCGTGATGTTTAATGCCTTTTGAAAATTAATACGAGTTCACTTGTCTATGAATTTCGATAATAAAACATGATTTTTATTGTGTAGTTATTTGTTTGTTTATTATTGTAAAATAAGCTAGATGCAGCATTTTGAAATGCCAAATATTGACTATTAAATAATAATGATAAAAAAGTGAAATAAAATTACTTACCAAGGGAGACAATACAAATTTTTATTTAAAAGTTACAAGGGGAGGTAATAAACAAACGGAATTCCCTAATTTCAAACCTTGTTTAACTTCTGTTTCCGTTCAAATTGTTAAAACGACTTGTAAAAACTAATATGCACAGATGACATATAAAACTTCACCAAACAATCCATTTTTCCACGTATTTCGAATAAACTTCTCCGCATCAGCACATCCAGTGCCTCTTTTTTTTTTTTTTAGCTCAACCCTAAATTTAGCCACCCAACCAACCGACGTAATACATTGTATGACCGACTCAGTATAAGAACTCGGTGAGGCCCAAAATAGGGTAACTCTATTCCAACTGGGCGGCACAAACGGAACCAATATCTCCTTCCGTCGTTAACTGCTCCAACAACTTATGAAAAAGCGTTACTCATCGCATAAAATTCTCACATAAACACACGCACTCAGTATAAAACAATTGTTAATACAGTTAAGCATTACACCTAAAATGTTCTCAAATCATGTGTATCGTCACAACAACCTTCAGGAGCCCCCACGAAAGGTCACAAAGATCGTGCATGAAACAATTATGGCGACCTAACTGTCCTTATGGCATTCCTTTGTTTAGGTTTCCATTATGGTCAGGTCGCTTCATGTTTGTGTTGCTTTCCCTTTGGTGTCTTTGATGGATGGAGTAAGTTAATTGTATCGATTCCTGATCTTTGCTTTACTTCTACTTAATCGATGAAAAGACAATTGATATACATTAACTGTTAGTTGAACAGCCGATATATTAATTGCTTGCGATGAATTTGAAATCGCCATGAAAATGTTGCGTTCACAATGGTATTCATTATTTGCCTAATGTTGTTTCAAAATGTTTTTCTAACGAGCACGTATCCAACCTCAGTTTGTTGAATCAATCAGGCTGAGGGCAAATGTTTAATAAGAAAACTCAGTTTTACGGCCTTAAGGGGAATGGGACCACCTGGCATAGTCTGTCGCAATTTTTCAAAGGGAGACAACTTTCGGCACTTCCTGTTCCCCTTTCTAGAAGCTCTGTCTCCCGGAAAACGGGGTCTACTCAAAGGAATTTTAATCGGGAAAATGCCTGTTCTTGAGATATGATACGTGTGCTAAAACGACGCCTTTCTTTCTCTAGAACAAGCATTTTTCCGATGAAAAAAATGGTATGTTCTAGTCTACATTATATCCCTAACGTTTGCTCATAAAATATTTTTGGGCACTCGTTGGAATCGTCTAAGTGACACAGTTGTAACGAACTCTTACAATCTATGTTTTGATTAGAAATAAGAAAGGTGGATCACAAATGTTCATCTTTTAGATTAACATTTTTGATACGTTTCTTATTTCCAGCCCAAACACTCAGTTAGGCGGTTATAACGAGTACCCACGACCTATGTATTGGAACAGAAATATGAAAATAATGTATGCGCCTGTAAACCCCACTTTGCTCTATATTAAGTTGGGTATATAGGCGTATTTTTGGCGGTGGGTGGGGTGTAAAAGGAGGCTATTTACGAGGACAAGTCAATAAGTAACCAGCCTATTCCATTTCCAATTGACCGAGACAACCCAGATTTTAATGCCTTGTTTCAATACATGTTTAAGGGCAAAATTGCATCCTTATCGCGTTATTCACTCATACTTGTAAGATATTGAATGAAAGACATGGCTTGCGATGCAAAAGCAAGCTTTTCGCCAAAAGTTGAGTACCGTGCTGTTATTCGGTACTTGTATTTGCAAGGGGAAAAAAGGTAAGGAAATACATTGCGAGTTGACCAATGTTAATGGGTATTCCGCACCATCGTATGCACAAGTTAAATTCTGGGTTGGGTAATTCAAACGCGGTAGAACGTCTTTAGAAGACGAAACCAGGAATGGACGCCCATCAGATGCCACCGATGAAGAAATATGTGACAAAGTACGGGGTCTGGTGTACTCTGCAGTGCGAATTAAGGTGGAAGAAATAGCGAATGCATTACACGTTTGACATGGTAGCGTTTCGACAATTTTACATGATCGCTTGGGTATGCGCAAGCTAACAGCCCGTTGGGTCCCAAAATCCCTTAGCGACGAGTAAATGACAACCAGAGCATCAGTATGCAGTGCATTGTTGAAGCGGTTTAAGCCAAAGGCTAATGATTTTCTTTCACGTCTGGTGCCTGTAGATGAGACATGGATCCATTATTATAAGCCAGAGAATAAAACTCAAAGTCGCCAGTGGGTAGGGCCGGGGTCTCCGAGACAACGCAACCATCTGCTGGTAAAGTGATGACAACTGTATTTTGGGACGCACAAGGCGTTTGTATGTTGAACTTTCTAGCAAAGAAAAGTACAATAAAAGGTGCATATTATGCAAATTTGCTCAACCAACTGAGAACTGCGATCCGTCAAAAACGTCGAGGTAAACTTTCCAAAGGGATTCTGCTCCAACAGGAAAATGCAAGAGTCCACATTTGCAAATTTGCAATGGATGTTGTTGAGCGGAATGGGAACGAGCTAATATCGCACCCCACCTTTTCTCCGGACTAAAATCCTAGTAACTATTTCCTATTCCCAAACTTAAAAAAGGACATCCGTGGACGTAGTTACCGGTCTAACGAAGAAGTCGTGGCGGCAGTGGAGGAGTTAGTCGGAGACAAGGACCCTGGCTTCTTCAGTCTGATGACACTGGAACAGCGTTGGTCCAAGTGTATCATTCTAGAGGCCAATTACAACAATCAAGGATATCGGTGAAACCGATGAATGCTCCCCGAAGGAACAGGAAACATTACCCTAGTCAAAGAGCGTTATCCTGAAAGTTGAACTTGCTCTAGACATTATAATACCCAACATTTGTGTGAAGTTATATTAAAATCCATCAGCCAATGACGACGCTAGAGCGATGACAAAGTTTTTTTTCTTCTAAATAGCCGCAGTGACCTTGACAAGGAGCCAAGGACCCTGAAAGCTGAACTTGCTCGAGATATTATCATACTCAACATTTATGTGAAATTATACTAAAATCCATCAATAAATGTAGGTACTAGAGCGAAAACAAAGTTTTTCTGAAAACAGCAACAGTGACCTTGACCTTGAGCACTCTGAAAGTCGAACGTGTGAAGTTAAATCCATCAATAAATGTAGGCACTAAAGCGATGACAATTTTTTTTTTCTTAAAATAGTCGCAGTGTCCTTTACCTTGAGCCCAGGATCCTGAAAGTCGAACTTACTCGAGATATTATTATACTCAACATTTGTGTGAAGTTATATTTAAATCTATCAGCAAATGACGACGCTAGAGCGATGACAATTTTTTTTCTATAAAAAAGCCACAGTTACCTTGACCTTAAGCCAAGGACCCTGAAAGTCAAACTTGCTCGAGATATTATCGTACCCAACATTTGTGTGAAATTAAATTAAAATCCATCAATAAATGTAGGCACTAGAGCGATGACAAAGTTGTTTTTTTTTTAAATAACCACAGTGACCTTGACCCCAGGATCCTGAAAGTTAAACGTGCTCGAGATATTATTATACCCGACATTTATGTGAAGTTATATTAAAATCCATTGGCGAATGACGGCTAGAGCGATGACAAAGTGTTTTCTAATTATAGCCATAGTGACCTTGACCTTGAGCCCAGGACACTGAAAGTTAAACTGCTTGCTCGAGATATTATCATACTCAACATTTGTGTGAAATTATATTTAAATCCATCAATTAATGTAGGCACTAGACTGAAAACAAAGTTTTTCTAAAAATAGCCACATTGATCTTGACCTTGAGCCCAAAACCCTGAAAGTCGAACGTGCTCAAGATATTATCATACCCAACATTTGTGTGTAGTTATATTAAAATCCATCAATAAATGTAGGCAGCAGAGTGATGACAAAGTGTTTTCTAAAAGCTCGTATGTATATTCTCTATCCTGACTTACCGTATTTCTAATTTGTTAACAACAAACAAAAACAAAACAATTCCTATATTAAGACCTTGGGAGTGTTCAAAAGGGGTCTTTAAGACCACTTTTAAACAGTCCCTAAGGTGGTCTCTGACCAGAGGGCACTATATACAGAAAACACAAAGTATAAATGCAACCTATATACTAAATAAGCTTTAAAAGCCGAATTGCACGACCCGCAGAAAAAGCGACCGACTGAAGTCGGTTCATTTCTAAGAGTGCCCTAAAATCACCATGTCATTCTGTCATTCTGTCAGTCTGTCAGTCTGTCTGTCCGTCCGTAACCCGTTTGTGAAAATTGGTGATAGTGACTTAACCGCTTGGAATATTTAAACAATTTTTGGCATACTGATAGATATCAATGAGATCTAACCAATGAACTTGCGAAATATTACATTCCATTTAGTATAGCCTCGCCGAGGCGAAAAATGTGAATATTTTCGAACTGCTTCTCCTCGGAACCCGTTGGGCCGATTGAAGTCAAATTTCATATGGAGCCTCTATGGGATGGGGGAAACCAAAATTTGCTCATGGGGTCCAGGTCACATGACCTAAATGGCCGCCAAGCCATATATGGTAAAAACCCTTCAAAAATAGTCTTCTCCAAAACCACTGGGCGTTTTTCCACGAAACTTTAAAAATAGCATCTGGGACGTAGGCTTATCATAAATTGCTAAAATGGTGACCCTGGGTTGACCTTGACCTTCTTTGTGCCTCGGTCAAACTTTGACACATATGCTTTTGTTGGAATATTTAAACAATTTTTGGCATACTGGTAGATATCAATGAGATCTAACCAATGAACTTGCGAAATATTACATTCCATTTAGTATAGCCTCGCCGAGGCGAAAAATGTGAAAATTTTCGAACTGCTGCTCCTCCTCGGAAACCGTTGGGCCGATTGAAGTCAAATTTCATATGGAGCCTCTATGGGATGGGGGAAACCAAAATTTGCTCATTGGGTCCAGGTCACATGACCAAAATGGCCGCCAAGCCATATATGGTAAAAACCTTTATAAAATAGTCTTCTCCAGAACCACTGGGCAGATTTCCACGAAACTTGATAAATAGCATCTGGGACGTAGGCCCATCATAAATTGCTAATACGGTGACCCTGGGTTGACCTTGATCTTCCTTGTGCCTAGGTCAAACTTTGACACATATGCTTTTGTATTGGAAAAGTGAGAATGCATTTTATCCTGCAAACGATTCAGAATACAGTACTTAAGTATAAGATATATTTTTGCTCCTTACGATAAGGCGCATTTATTGGGGGAACCATTTTAGGTCCAGGTCACATCACCAAAATGGCGGCCATACCCATATACGGTAACACTCATACAGCTAAAAGCATCCGGCGGGTCGTGCACTTCAGCTGAAGCACTGGTTAGTCTTAATTTCAGGTGGTCTTAATAGCGGAATTCCACTGTAGTTATACTTAGTTAACAATGCTCTCGTGTCCCCATCTAGGCTGTGCCTAAGTTCATATTAGTACAATGCATGGTTGCTGTTGCTACATGCCATATCTTTTCCCTAAGTATAGTGAAATTCCTATATTAAGACCACCTTTAGGACTGTTCAAAAGTGGTCTTTAAGACCACTTTTGAACAGTCCCAAAGGTGGTCCATCACCAGAGGACATTATTGGCAGAAATCACTAAGACTCAAAATAAGATTTTTAAAGCAGATTTAGTCTTAATTTTAGGTGGTCTAAATAGCGGAATTTTACTGTATTCGGGTACCGGCCCCGATAGCTCAGTTGGTAGAGTGTCCGCTCCGGGGAACGGGAGGTCACGGGTTCGATCCCGGGCCGCGACATACCAAAGTCGTTAAAAATGGTACTAGCTGCTCCTCGCTTGGCACTCAGATTTACGGGGTAGAGCTAAGACTGGTCGACCCAGTGTCAGGATAATGTGACTGGGTGTGGTATCATGTTATGTGTGTGGGACATGATACTTCAGTGAGACAGCAATATAAAAGTGAGCATTGAGCTCCCTGTCGCAACCAGACACCGTCGTGATATGACTGAAACATTGTTGAAAGCGATGTTAAACCCGAATTCACACACACACACACACACACACACACACACACACACACACACTGTATTCGGATACCTCCAATCCTTACCATACTTGTTCTAGTTTTGAATTAAAGCAAAAATGCGTCTAAAATAGCTGGATGGGGGTTAATCAGGGTAGTCCCAGATTGGGTGCCGCGTTATACGTCGCATTATGTGGCGTCTCATCTGGGTCTACATTATCTATCCGAATACTCAAGTTAAATACGGATATGGCGCTTCCACCCATCGGGGCTTGGAGAAATAGAATTGGCTGCTTGGTGCTTCCGCGCAGAGGTGAAACGACCCAACATGAGTACTGGTAAACCGTTTAGGACGGGAAAAGTGGTGCGAGTCAGACCTCTTTGCGAATTCTAGCGGTTTCTCTGGGCGTTAGGGATTGAGGTGCCATTTCATCTCAGTGTCGGGTAAAATTCTACAAAGTCGGAAACAAGGTCTTCATATATGCCTTCATATAAGCACTATCCCAACAGCAACAGCGGACCAACGTCGGACCGACAGCGATACCATTGACCCGACATTATGTGCTGACTGGGATGCCTACCGTCATTTTGTCTCATTTTTCCTAATTATGTATGTATATATTTTTCGAAATAAATATTATTTAAACCAACGTCACCAAAAAGACCTATAAGGCGTTGACGGGGACGTAAATCCTCAAAACAAACAAACCACCAGAATACGGGTATAACACGTTCTATGAGCTCTCAATCAACTAAGATCCACGCGCATCGCGGCGACGTTGTAGAGGCGTGGCTACAACACTGTTGAACAAATCTTGCAGACACATCTTCGTAACATGCGTAGTAGTGAAAGCTTGATCGGGGTTTCAATATCTTGAAATATAGACGCCCCCGCCCATCGGGGCTTGAAGAAATAAATGGGCTCCATGTTGCTTCCACGCAGAGCTGAACCGACCGCACACGAGTACTGCTAAACCGCTTAGAGGATCTAAGCATGCCCAGGCAAAGCGGTGCAAGTCGGACCACCCATGCTTATAAACCCTATTGGTTTCATTTGGCGACAGGGCTTGAGAAGTCATTTCATCTCAATGTCGGGTAAAAGTCCCACAAAATTGGAAGCAACGTCTCCAAAATGACCTTTACAGTGTTGACAGGGACGTTAAACATCAAATCAAACAAACAAAATAGACACCTTTCTTTGATTGAATAATTTGCACTCAGAGTGAGTGAGTGTTTTGAGTTTTACGTCCCACCACCAGCTAAGGTCATACGGAGACGGGACCTCGGTTTAAAGACTAATCGGAAAGTCTGGAGAAGCCCGGGATCGATTCTGTGACCCCTGGTTTACAAGGCGAGTAGCAAAACCACTACATCACGGAGACTTCTAAATAATAATTTGCACTCAGATGATCCCATACAACAATGGAACAGCTGACTTACATGTATATACCTATTTATTGAAATGGCATTACATGACATTATGACTATTTAAGAAAGATAAATTGCCATTTACGAGGGGCATCTCAAAAGCACTCACAATAATGTTTAATCAGATTTCACACGCACCAACACCCTTTCAATTAAAGATGTAAGCTAGTCTCCGGCAAAGGTTTTAATTAATGTAGCTATTTCTACTTCAAAAGTTACCACGCCTCCCCTACCCCTCCCACACACACTTTTGCAATGCCATTTCGACAACACACCCATGTCATAAAGTGGCATCTTTCACATCTCTATAAATAACATTTTTCATATGAATTATTTTGATTTTTTTCTTACATAGATTATAGGTGCTCGTAAGCACCTACAACCTGTGTTTTCCAGCAGAAATAAGCAAGATTACTTTAGAAATGGATGTTTTTTATTTAACGTTAATCGAATTATGAACAACACGAGCAAAAAAAGTGAACCAAAAAGTATGTTAAACTCTGCTCGTGACCCGATGTTGTTCATAATTCGATGAACGTTAAATAAATTACCATTATTACTTATATTTACATTATTTCCCATCCATCACACAACGGAAAATCTTGTTAAGGGCTAAAATGAAAGAAAAAAATGCACGCAGGTTTCCTGTTGACAGCGGAACAGCGTCTTTGGCGCCATAACGCCGCCATCGTCCAATCATATTGAAAGGAAACATTGTTTTTTCGATGTCACTGACGTCGCATGAGTCAGTGTATTCATTGAAGTATGAACGACATTGCTTGCCAGTAGTTAACTATAGAGATTTATTCTGTGATTGCAATGAGAATTTAAATATTGAAGTATGAACAACATGCTCCCCAATAGTTCATTATAGGGGTGTCCTGTAATTCACTGAGAATGTAAATACACTGTATTGAAGTATGAATAACATTGCTTCCCAGTAGTTAACTATAGGGTTTTTCTGTAAATGCAGTGAGAATGTAAATATTGAAGTATGAACAACATTACTTCCAATTAGTTAACTATTGAGTTTTTCTGTAAATGCACTGAGAATGTAAATGCCTAAGTATGAACGATATTGCTTCCATGTAGTTAACTATAGGGGTTACTCTAAATGCACTGATAATGTCAATATTGAAGTATGAATAATATTGTTTCCAAGTAGTTAACTATAGGGGTAACTCTAAATGCACGTATAATGTAAATATTGAAGTATGAGCAACATTGCTTCCCAGCATTTAACTTTAGGGGTTTTCTGTAAATGTACAGAAAATGTAAATATTGAAGTATGAACAACATTGCATCCCAGTAGTTAACTTTAGAGGTTTTTCTGTAAATGTACTGAGAATGTAAATATTAAAGTATGAACAACATTGCTTCCCAGTAGTTAACTATTGGGGTTTTCTGTAAATTTACTGGGAATTTAAATACTGAAGTATGAACAACATTGCTTAGAAGGTAAATATTGAAGTATAAACAACATTGCTTCCCAGCATTTAACTTTAGGGGTTTTCTGTAAATGTACTGAGAATGTAAATATTGAAGTATGAACAACATTGCATCCCAGTAGTTAACTTTAGAGGTTTTTCTGTAAATGTACTGAGAATGTAAATATTAAAGTATGAACAACATTGCTTCCCAGTAGTTAACTATTGGGGTTTTCTGTAAATTTACTGGGAATTTAAATACTGAAGTATGAACAACATTGCTTAGAAGGTAAATATTGAAGTATGTAAACTATAGGAGTTTTCTGTAAATGCACTGAGGATGAAAATATTGAAGTGTGAACAACATTGCTTAGAAGGTAAATATTGAAGTATAGGCAACACTACTTCAAAGTAGTTAACTATTGGGATTTTCTGTAAATGCACTTAGAATGTGAATATTGAAGTATGAACAACGTTGTCCCTCAGTAGTAGTTAAATATAGCGGGTTTCTGTAAATGCACTGAGAATGTAAATATTTAAGTATAAAAACATTGCTTCCCAGTAGTTAACTATAGGGGTTTTCTGTAAATGCACTGAGAATGTAAATATTGAAGTATGAACATCAATGCTTCCCAGCAGTCAACTATAGGGGTTTTCTGTAAATGCACTGAGAATGTAAATATTTAAGTATGAAAAACATTGCTTCCAAGTAATTAACTATTGGGATTTTCTGTAGATGCACTTAGAATGTAAATATTGAAGTATGAACAACATTGCCCCCCAGTAGTTAACTATAGGGGTTTTCTGTAAATGCACTGAGAATGTAAATATTTAAGTATGAACAACATTGTTTCCCAGTAATTATTAAAGAGGTTTTCTGTAAACTCACTGAGAATGTTAATTTTGAAGTATGGACAACATTGCTTCCCAGTAGTTAACTATAAGGTTTTTCTGTAAATTATGCACTTGGAATGTAAATATTGAAGTATGAACATCAATGCTTCCAAGCAGTCAACTATAGGGTTTTCTGTAAATGCACTGAGAATGTAAATATTGAAGTATGAACAACATTGCTCCCCAGTAGTTAACTATAGGGGGTTTTCTGTAATGCACTGGCAATGTAAATATTGATGTATCAACAACATTGCTTCCTAGTAGTTAACTATAGGGTTTTTCTGTAAATGCACTGACAATGTTAATATTGAAGTATGAACATCATTGCTTCCCAGTAGTTAACTATACGGGTTTAATGCTAATGCACTGATAATGTAAATATTGAAGTATGGACAAAATTGCTTCCCAGTAGTTTACTATAGGGGTTTAATGCAAATGCACTGAGAATGTAAATATTGAAGTATGAACATCATTGCTTTCAAGTTGTTAACTATAGAGGTTTTCTGTAATGCACCGAGAATGTAAATATTGAAGTATGAACAAAATTGCTTCCCAATAGTTAACTATAGAGGTTTTCTGTAAATGCATTGAGAATGTAAATATTGGCGTATGAACATCATTGCTTCCCAGTAGTGAACTATAGAGGTTTTCAGTAAATGCACCGAGAATGTAAATATTGAAGTATGAACATCATTGCTTCGCAGCAGTTCATTATAGGGGTTTTCTGTAAATTATGCACTTGGAATGTAAATATTGAAGAATGAACAACATTTTTTTCCCGGCAGTTAACTATAGGGGTTTTCTGTAATATACAGAGAATGTAAATATTGAAGTATGAACAAAATTGCTTCCCAGTAGTTAACTATAGGGGTTTAATGCAAATGCACTAAGAATGTAAATATTGAAGTATGAACATCATTGCTTTCCAGTTGTTAACTAAAGGGATTTTCTGCAAATGTACTGAGAATTTAATATAGAAGTATGAACAATATTGCTTCCCAGTATTTAACTTTAGGGGTTTTCTGTAATTGCACGGAAAATGTAAATATTGAAATATGAACAGCATTGCTTCCGAGTAGTAAACTGTAGGGGTTTTCTGTAAATGCACCTAGAATGTAAATATTTAAGCATGAACAACATTGCTTCCCAGTAGTTTCTGTAAATGCACTGATAATGTAAATATAGGCATACGGGCTTGTTAATCTGCAGACTAACGAGCAGTCTGAACAGAGTCTTCGCAGCATACAGGAACCTGTTGTAGATGCCGGGCTGTCCAGAGATCGACAAACTTTATAAAAGCGATTCATAGCAGAATTCATGATTTTTTTGTGGATTTTATCGATGTGTATACTCCGGTGAATCACTCCGGGCTTCATGCCAAGTTTGTGATTGATTACGATAACAAGCCCGTATTGCATAGTGCATGTTTTCACATCTCCAAAATGGCTACTTTTCTGATTAAAATATGCGATATTTTTCTAAAGAATACTACAAACATAGGTTGTGGGTGCTCGTTAGAACCGCCTCATTGAGGCGGTTATAACGAGTACCCACAACCTATGTCTTCGAGCAAGAATAAGAAAAATAATATTTACCCCCTTTAACCCCAGTTTTCTCTGTATAAAGTGGGGTTTAGAGGGTGTTCATTTCACGGACTTGTTCACGTGATGGATTTTCAGGAGTTTACACATCAATAAAATCCACTAAAATGACAAGTCATTCCTTATAATTCCAACTTTTCATCGAAATGTTTAGAATGCATCACAAAGGTAAATTTTGGTGGTGTAAGGATTAACTTACCAACAGCCATGGCGGACTGATTATTTAATTAGAAGCTGCCATCTTTGAAAGGAACCCAGGCGAAAAAAAAAAAAAAAAAACGTCAAATTTTTAATTCAGTTTATTTCAGAAATTTACAATTTCTATAGTTTCCCATCTTTGAATCGAACGCTGTTGGCGTCGTTTCATGTACATAGAGGATCTTACATGAGTGATCATGTATTATTGAATTTATTAAACGAGTTGAGGAAAAGGATAAAATGCGAGGCTTTGCGGAGCATTTTATCCCTTTTTCTCAACGAGTTTAATAAATTCAATAATACA
This sequence comes from Lucinisca nassula, assembly GCA_963580285.1. NCBI lineage: Eukaryota > Metazoa > Mollusca > Bivalvia > Lucinida > Lucinidae > Lucinisca > Lucinisca nassula. The sequence continues at coordinate 22,721,269 of OY757022.1, forward strand.
TGAGCAAGACTGCAAGATTCTATTTATCATATGACAATTAAAACGCATTTTATTCACGATTGTTTACAAAAATATCATTGTTACGCCATTAGTAAACGCGACGTCGTTAAGGACGTCGTACATGGAACGTTACGGGACGTATCTAGCTAATTTGCATACTTAATCCACCAGTGGATTATCGAAAATAATACATGGCGTTATTACACTCTCAGACGCGACGTCATATGATAAAATAACGTAACGCGCGGGTTCTAAACAAACGTGTTCTTTGACGTCACGTTATATGACTACCCGTCACTGTGTGAAATAGGTCTGAGATTCTTGCTCATGGAATTTATCGAACTTATAAAACTTGTAATCGCTTGAAATGTGCATAATGATGGATGATTGGAATTATTGAGGGCGCAGGTTGGTTTTAGTCTTTGCTTGTCGCGGAGACTGTCTTGAAAGTTCCGCCATGTAGAATTTTGAAAATATTTTAGTGTTTCTGATGAGGCATAACTTGTCGAAACTAGCTAGTCTGGCCCTGAATATTCTGTACGTCATCACGTGATGAAGTCCGGGAAATGAACACCCTCCCCAAACCCCAATTTATATAGAGAAAATTGGGGTTTATGGGTGTCTACATAATTTTCTTATTTCTGCTCCAAGACATAGGTTGTAGGTACTCGTTAGAACCGCCTCAGTCAGGCGGTTCTAACGAGCACCCACGACCTATGTTTGCATTTAAAGTAAGAAAAATATTAATATCGCAATGTCTACAAATTTCAGTTCTGTGGTGTATTCCCTGCCTTTTTAGAACATATTCAGATCGGCCCCCGCCCATCGGGGCTTGAAGAAATATATTGGCAGCATGCTGCTTCCAGGCAGAGCTGAATCCGACCTGCACACGGATACTGGTAAACCGCTTAGAGGATCTAAGCATGCCCAGGCAAAGCGGTGCGGGTCGTCCATGTTTATAAACCTTACTGGTGTCATTGGGCGACAGGGCTTGAGATGTCATTTCATCTCTATGTCGGGTAGAAGTCCCACAAAATTGGAAGCAACGTCTTCAAAATGACCTTTACAGTGTTGACAGGCACGTTAAATCTCAAATCAAACAAAACAAACAAATTATTCAGAACTTTTAAAATGCCCCTCGTATAATTGAGCCGGGGCACAGCATTTCCTACAATTTACATGTGCGACCAGCGAAGAATCAGATCTGCCTGCGCATCCATATAGTCTGACCAGAGACTTCTCTTGCTGCATTAAGGGGCAATGGGCAGAGCGCACACCGGGGCTGATCTGAGTCTTCGTAGGGCGCATATGTCTTATTGTAGGTTTTGTCGTGCGCTGGCTCATATCTAACAAAGGTATGCTGATAAGATAAGGTGGCATTCGAATGTTCCCAAAATGGAGGCTGTCTTAGTAATTGTTTTTCTATCTTCTTTAATTGGTAATATTTATTCTGTTATATACTTTATTTATGTTGTGGGTAGTTTCAAGGATTCAGTGAATGTTTGCCGCCCCCGCCCATAGGGGCTTGAAGAAATATATGGGTTGCATGATGCTTCCACGCAGAGCTGAGTCCGGCCCGCACACTAGTACTGGTAAACCGCTTGGAGGATCTAAGCCTGTCCAGGAACCACGGTGCGAGGCGGACCGTAAATGCTAATAAACTCTATTGGTTTCATTGGGCGACAGGGCTTGAGATGTCATTTCATCTCAATGTCGGGTAAAAGTCCCACAAAATTGGAAGCAACGTCTCCAAAATGACATTTACAGTGCTGACGGGGACGTTATACCTCAAAATAAACAAATAAATCAGTGCATGTTTAAATGAAAATTGCCACAAGCCGAGTCGACTTATTTTACTATTACACGAGTTCCGACGAGCAAAGATGTGTATACTTTTCATGTACGGACAGCAATGACTCAGATTAGGTTGTGCGGTCCGCGCAAACTGATCTAAGTCTTTGCTTTGTGCCAAATATGTATCACGATAACAAGTCCATGTAATGAATACTCATCTAAACCCCACGTTATATAGAGAAAACTGGGGTTTAAGGGGTATACATTATTTTTCTTATTTCTGCTCCAAGACATAGGTTGTGGGTACTCATTAGAACCGACTCAATGAGGTGGTTTTAACGAGCACCCACAAACTACGTTTTCAGTATTTATAATAAAAATATCACCGATTTTTAATCAAAACGTTGCCATTGAGGAAATATGAAAAATTCACTTTGTCGCACGGGTGTATCATCGTAATTGGATGTGTCTTGATCAGAAGTTTTTTTCACCAAGAGTTTGTCTAAGTTGTGTATCATCGTTATGGGATGTCCCTTGATCAGAAGTTTTTTTCACCAAGAGTTTGTCTAAGTTGTGTATCATCGTTATGGGATGTCCCTTGATCAGGAGCTTTTTTCACCAAGGGTTTGTCTAAGTTGATGTAAACAGGCCTATTTAAATATTCAAAATATTCATGACATGACTATCTGTACATCAATTACATTTCAGCCACCCTCTTCAGTACCCACATTAATTTATCCTAAAACATTTAAATTTTAAAACATATTTATTGAAGAAAGCACAAAGGCATGGGGCACAAGTTATGACAACATTAGATAGTCCGCTCCCAACAAAAGTCCAATGACTAGTTTCAATGGTACAATGGATCCATGCAGTTAATTGTATTTTATTCGGAAACTGGTGTTTTCTGATGGTTATTTATCCCGCATTCTTCACTCCCCTAATACTGTCACGCTAAAAAATTTAATCCGTGAAATGAACGCCTCTCTAAATAAGTTCTGAAGTTAGATCCTTTGGAAGCAAGGAATACACCAAACATTACGAAAACATGCCTATACAAATAAATTGACACAAATGAAAATTTTCAAATGAAAAATTGTGATATTTTTCTTATTTCTGCTCAAAATATAGATTATGGGTACTCGTTAGAACCGCCTCGTCGAGGCGGTTCTAACGAGTACCCACAATCTATATTTTAAGGCAGAACGAGGCGGTTCTAACGAGTACCAACAATCTATAGTTTGAGCAGAAATAAGAAAAAATAAGGTTTACCCCTGCAAACCCTAGTTTTACTATGTAAAAGTGGGGTTCGAGGGGTCAAAATTATATAGGCATGTTTTTGTGATGTAAACGAAAATAGCAGACTCGGTTTTATTGAGTCTGTTCATGACCAGTACTGAAATGTGCAACACCGGCCACGCCCTCTAGCACCGGCTTAAACACAACTCTATTTTCAAAATGATACGAAGACCTCGTACCAAATGAACTCAGTGATCCAAAAGGACCAGAAAATATAATCTGCTCTAAAACCAACTTTATACATGTAGATAGGAAACCGGGGTCTACGGCAAAATACGTTTGTTTTCCTTTTCCCAATCCAAGACATAAGCCTTGAACTGCTTCCATAAGGCGGCTCTTACGAGCGCCGACAAACCGAGCTCCCAGCAAAAACAAGAAAAACCAGTGCTTCAGCTGAAGTGCACGACACGCCGGATGCTTTTAGCTTTATGATTGTTACCATATATTGGTATGGCGGCCATTTTGGTCATGTGACCTGGACCTAAAACGGTTCCCCCAATAAATGCGCCTTATCGTAAGGAGCGAAAATATATCTTATACTTAAGTACTGTATTCTGAATCGTTTGCAGGATAAAATGCATTCTCACTTTTCCAATACAAAAGCATAAGTGTCAAAGTTTGACCTAGGCACAAAGAAGGTCAAGGTCAACCCAGACTCACAATTTTAGCAATTCATGATGGGCCTACGTCCCAGATGCTATTTATCAAGTTTCGTGGAAATCTGCCCAGTGGTTCTGGAGAAGACTATTTTTGAAGGGTTTATTACCATATATGGCTTGGCGGCCATTTTGGTCATGTGACATGGACCCCATGAGAAAATTTTGGTTTCCCCCATCCCAAAGAGGCTCCATATGAAATTTGACTTCAATCGGCCCAACGGTTTCCCAGGAGAAGCAGTTCGAAAATTTTCACATTTTTCGCCTCGGCGAAGCTATACTTAAAGGAATGTAATATTTCGCAAGTTCATTGGTAAGATCTCATTGGTATCTATCAATATGCCAAAAATTGTTTAAATATTCCAAGCGGTTAAGTCACTGTCACCAATTTTCACAAACGGGTTACGGACGGACAGACAGACCATATATGGCTTGGCGGCCATTTTGGTCATGTGACCTGGACCCAATGAGCAAATTTTGGTTTCCCCCATCCCATAGAGGCTTCATATGAAATTTGATTTCAATCGTCCCAACGGTTTCCCAGGAGAAGCAGTTCGAAAATTTTCACATTTTGGCCTCGGCGAGGCTATACTGGAATGTAATTTTTTCGCAAGTTCATTGGTTAGATCTCAATATCTATCAGTATGCCAAAAATTGTTTAACTATTCCAAGCGGTTAAGTCACTATCACCAATTTTCACAAATGGGTTACGGACGGAGCCAAAGAAGGTCAAGGTCAACCCAGGGTCACCATTTTAGCAATTTATGATGGACCTATGTCCCAGATGCTATTTATCAAGTTTCGTGGAAATCTGCCCAATGGTTCTGGAGAAGACTATTTTTGAAGGGTTTTTACCATATATGGCTTGGCGGCCATTTTGGTCATGTGACCTGGATCCCATGAGCAAATTTTGGTTTCCCTATCCAATAGAGGCTCCATTTGAAATTTGACTTCAATCGTCCCAACGGTTTCCGAGGAGAAGTAGTTCGAAAATATTCACATTTTTCGCCTCGGCGAGGCTATACTAAATGGAATGTAATGTTTCTAAATTCATTGGTTAGATCTCATTGATATCTATCAGTATGCCAAAAATTGTTTAAATATTCCAAGCGGTTAAGTCACTATCATCAATTTTCACAAACGGGTTACGGACGGACAGACAGACAGACCATTTATGGATTTGCGGCCATTTTGGTCATGTGACCTGGACCCTATGAGCCAATTTTGGTTTCCCCCATCCCATAGAGGCATCATATGAAATTTGACTGCAATCGGCCCAACGGTTTCCGAGGAGAAGCAGTTTGAAAATTTTCACATTTTTCGCCTCGGCGAGGCTATAATAAATGGAATGTAATATTTCGCAAGTTCATTGGTTAGATCTCATTGATATCTAGCAGTATGCCAAAAATTGTTAAAATATTCCAAGCGGTTAAGTAACTATCACCAATTTTCACAAACGGGTTACGGACGGACAGACTGACAGAATGACCGAATGACACGGTGATTTTAGGGCACTGTTAGAAATCAACCGACTTCAGTCGGTTGCTTTTTCTGCGGGTCGTGCAATATTGCGCATTTTAATATGATAATCAACCGTTTTCGGGGATATTGAAGAATGCGCGATGGCGCACGGATGTGTTGTCGTAACTACATGAACAGAGAATCGACAGAAAAACATTTGTCTATATATTTAAGGGGAATTGGAATACCTGCCAGATTTGTCAGCCATTTTTCAAAGGGAGACAACTTTCCGGACTTGCTGTTCGCTTTTCTATAAATTCTTTCCTTTAAAAGTTGATCCTATTGACATGGGCGACAAAAATACTTTTGGAGGAGTTGCCTCCCCTGAAAGTGTTCCCATTCTTCTTCACCCATGCTCAGCAGCCATCTCCCTTCTCCAGCCAGCAGCCGCATAGCTGAATCAACCTTCCCTCTATTAAACAGCTAGGGTAAACTCAACTACCAAACATTGAAAGTAAATATAGGAATAATTACTTTTTAATGTTCTGATATTGTTTTAAATAATATCATTCAAAATGGTGGAGAGGTGACACTTCCCCATCATTTATATTGTTTTCATATACCCATATTGAGCTGTCTTCAGTTTGTCTGTCTATATCAGGCCATGTATACTCAGATTCAATGAAAACGCACCACTATTAGAGTTTTTATTTCTTTAGTTTAAGGTTTTTCACCTGATAAATACGATATTGTAAAGTCACCGAAGCATGAGTATGTTTGACACAAATACCGCGCGATTTTCATGATGTGCATGTGCACGAGCAAAATGAAAATGTTGCAAAATTTTCGTAATCGGGATATTTTTCGCCACTTTCTTTACTGTCATTATGTTTCTTTACGTTAATAAACCAGCAAAACATTTCATAAGACAAGCCAATGGGACGCCTAAATAACGTCGATCGTCATCGTGCCCTCGGTATGGCTGAACGTGGGCTTTCATACCGCCAAGTTGCAGAGCGTATGGGCTGTTCGACACTACGCTTGCTCGATTGGTTGAAAGGCACAACGCTACGGGGTCTGTGGACGATAGACAACGCCCTAAACGTAAACGTGTTACTAAACGTCAGCAGGACCAATCATTTACGCGACCGATTCAGGACGTCTGTGGAAACTGCCAATGAGACCGTGTGAACCATGCATAACCTACGCGTAAGTGCCTTAACTGTTCGGCGGCGTCTCCAGGAGCGCGGTATTTCTGGCCATAAGACGTAATTGAGGAAAGTATTGACGGTGGAACGTCGAATCAGCCGCTTTAATGGTGTCGACAGCGTATCCGATGGACACAACAGCATTGGCGTGGTGTACTGTTCACGGACGGGTCCCGTTTTTGTGTTAAATATTTGATAGGCGGCGTTAAGAATGGCGCCGACGTGGGGAGCGATTTCAAGACGGTTGTGTTAAATAGGTGTCACGTTGGGGTGGTGGCAGCGTAATGGTGTGGGGAGGGATCTCATGGCGCCACAAAACCCAACTCATCGTTGTTGATGGCAATTTGACGGCACGTCGGTACATCGATGAAATCTTAGAGCCTCAAGTGGTACCGTTTTTATGCAATAATGGTGACGTTACGCTTTTCCAACAGGACAGTGCACTTGCTCATTCTGCGAGGCTAACCATGGACTTTTTCAATCCAAACGGGGTGCAAGTTCTACCTTGGCCCGCGTTTTCGCCGGATTTAATCCCAATTGAACACCTTTGGGACCAGCTCGAAAAACGTGTATACAGCCGACGGCATCCGCCAATCAACCGTCAGCAGCTTGCCATGGCCTACAGGAAGAATGGGACAAGATCACACTAGACCAGATACAGCGTTTAATTCGATGCATTGGGCGTCGATGCCAAGCAACACTTGATGCTTATGGTGGACATACCAGGTATTAGGATATGTGATTTGATTTTTCGGGTGTGTGTGGACTTAGTCGAGACTCCGTATCTCTGCATCCAATGCAATGCTGTTAAAATGTAGTGAGTTAGTGATAATGAAATGTTGGAAATATTGTGAATCAATTAAAATTTGAGGTATAATCTAGTGGTGCGTTTTCATTGAATCTGAGTATATCATCTCACCTGTTTCCCTCTGCTGGACAGCTACCTTCTTTAAGGGTAATGGATACACCTTCGGGGAAGGCTACTCCTGCGAAAGGAGGTCAATAGGGGTCAACTCTTAAAGGAAAGAATTCGCTCCTCAGGAGCAAATTCTTTAATTTAAGAGTATACCCTCTTTTCAAAGGACAGGGCTTATAGAAAAGCGAGCAGGAAGTCCCAAAAAGTCCCTTTGAAAAATGACCGAAACATCTGCTATGTGTTCCTATTCACCTTAAGTAGCCAATATTTAGCTCACATGGGCCGAAGGCTCCAGGGAAGCTTCTAGTACAGTGGATCGTCCTTATCCGTCCGTCCGGCGTCCGTCGTCCGTCCGTCCACACCTTTGACCAGTTATATCTCTGCAGCCTGAAGGTTGATCTCAACCTTTTCTCACCTGTAGGACGCCTCTGGTGGGGCATTGATGACATAAGCTTTGTTTCGAAATCGAACAAAAACTTGGTTGCTATGGCAACCACAAGGTCCAATAGAATTACAATGGGAAAATGCCTGTCATCACCGTAGCGTCTTCAATTTTGATCGGATCTTTCTGAAACTTATATGTAAGGTGGCTTGGGATACAAACGCGAATGGGTTCGAAAACCGGCCATGTCGGCCCATAAATCATAGAGTTACGTCCCCTTAATCGCTGAAAATGCCCATTTTGACCTTGTCGTCACCGTAGCCCCTTCAGTTTTGGTCGGATCTTCCTGAAACTTACGAACAAGTAAGTCAGGTTTAAAAGCTCGGATAAGTTCGAAAACTAGCGATGTCGGTCAATTATTAATGGAGTGATGTCCCCTACTTTACTGAAAATGCTTGTTTTTACCTTGTCGCACCGTAGCCCCTTCAGTTTTGATCGGATCTTCCTGAAACGTATGTACAAGTAAGTCAGGGTTAAAAGCTCGGATGAGTTCGAAAACCAGCGATGTCCGTCAATTACTTGTGGAGTTATGTCACCTTCTTTACTGAGAATGCTTGTTTTTGACCAGGTAATCACCGTAGCCCCTTCAGTTTTGATCGGATCTTCTTGAAACTTACAGACAAGTAAGTCAGGGATAAAAGCTCGAATGAGTTCGAAAACCAGCGATGTCGGTCGATTTCTGACGTTTTGTCCCCTACTTTGCTGAAAATGATTATTTTTGACCTTGTCATCACCATAGCCCCTTTAGTTTTGATCGGATCTTCTTGGAACAACTAAGTCAGGGATAAGAGCTCAGATGAGTTCGAAAACTGGCGAGGTCAGCCTATCTATCATAGAGCTACGTCCCCTTGATTGCTGAAAATGCCTATTTTTGATCTTGTCATCACCATAGTCCTTCAGTTTTGATTGGATACTTTTAAAACTTACATGTATGTAAGTAAGGGATAAAACCTTGGCTCAGTTTAAAAATTGGTGAGGTCTGTCTATATTTCACAGAGTTATGTCCCCCTTAATTTCAGAAAATGCCTATTTTTTACCTTGTCATCACCGTAGCTCCCTCAGTTTTTATCGGATCTTATAGAAACTGACGTGTAAGTATGTCAGGGATAAAAGCTTGGATGAGTTCGAAAACTGATGAGATCAGCCTGTTTATCATAGAGTAACATCCCTTTGATTGCAGAAAATGCCTATTTTTGACCTCGTCATCACCGTAAATCCTTCAGTTTTCATCAGATCTTCTTGAAACGTACAGACTAGTAAGTGAGGGATGAATGCTCGGACGAATTTGAAAACTAGCGATGTCAACCGATAACTGATGGAGTTGTGTCCCGTTCTTTGCTGAAAATGCCTATTTTTGGCCTTTTCATCACAGTAACCCCTTCAGTTTTGATTGGATCTTCTTGAAACTTATAAACAAGTAAGTCAGGGATAAACGCTTGGATGAGTTCGAAAATTGGCGAGGTCGACATATTTGTCATAGATTTCAGAAAATGCCTATTTTTTACCTTTTCATCACCGTATCCCCTTCAGTTTTCATCGGATCTTTATGAAACTTACATGTAAGTAAGTAAGAGATAAAATCTTGGCTGAGTTAAAAGAATTGGTGAGGTCGGGCTATATTTCAAAGAGTTATGTACCCCTTGATTTCAGAAAATGACTATTTTTGACCTTGTCATCACCATAGCCCCTTCAGTTTTTATGGGATCTTCTAGAAACTTAAAAGGAGGCAAGTCAGAAATAAAAACTCGAATGAGTTCGAAACCTGGCGAGGTCGGCTTATTTATCATAGAGTTACTTCACTTTAATTGCAGAAAATGACTGTTTTTGACCTTGTCATCACCGTAGCACCTTCAATTTTGATCAGATCTTTTAGAAACTTAAAAGTAAGTAAGTCATGGACAAAAGCTTGGATGAGTTTGAAAACTGATGAGGTCAGCCTATTTATCATAGAGTATGTCTCTTTGATTGAAGAAAATACCTATTTTTGACCTTGTCATCACCGTAACTTCTTCAGTGTTCATCGGATCTTCTTGAAACTTACTTGTAAATAAGTCAGTGATAAAAGCTAGAATCAGTTGGAAAACTAGCGATGTCAGTCAATTAATGACGCTTATTTTCGACCTTGTCATCACCGCTGCCCCTACAGTTTTGATCGGAACTTCTTGAAACTTACAAACAAGTAAGTCAGGGATTAAAGCTCAGATGAGTTCGAAAACTGATGAGGTTGGTCTTTTTATAGAGTTACATCCCCCTGATTGCAGAAAATACCTACTTTTGACATTTTGATCACCATATCCCCTTCATTACGATAACTCACCCGTGCGACATAGTGCATTATTTCACATCTCCAAAATGGCTACTAATCTGATGAAAATCCTTAATATTTTTCTTATAAATGCTCCAAACAAAGGTCGTGGGTGCTCGTTAGAACCGCCTCAATGAGGCGGTTCTAACGAGTACCCACAACCTATGTCTTCGAACAGAAATAAGAAAAATAATGTTTACCCCCGTAAACCCCAGTTTTCTCTGTATAAAGTGAGGTTTAGGGGGGTCTTCATTTCACGGACTTGTTCACGTGATGCAGTTTCAATTCGATCTTCTTGAAACTTACATATAAGCGTATCAGGGATAAAAGCTCGTATGAGTTCGAAAACCGGTGACGTCGGCTTATTTATCATAGAGTTACGTCTCTTTGGTTGCGGGAAATGACTGTTTTGACCTTGTCATCACCGTAGCCCCTTCAGTATTGATCGGATCATCTAGAAGCTTAAACGTAAGTCAGGGATAAAAGCTCGTATGAGTTTATCAAGTTTTGTGGAAATCTGCCCAGTGGTTCTGGAGAAGACAATTTTTGAAGGAGTTTTACCATATATGGTTTGGCGGCCATTTTGGTCATGTGACCTGGACCCCATGAGCAAATTTTGGTTTTACCCATCCCATAGAGGCTCCATATGAAATTTGACTTCAATCGGCCCAACGGTTTCCGAGGAGAAGCAGTTCGAAAATTTTCACATTTTTCGCCTCGGCGAGGCTATACTAAATGGAATGTAATATTTGGCAAGTTCATTGATTAGATCTCATTGTTATCTATCAGTATGCCAAAAACTATTTAAATATTCCAATCGGTTAAGTCACTATCACCAATTTTCACAAACGGGTTACGGACGGACAGACAGACTGACAGAATGACACGGTGATTTTAGGACACTCTTAGAAAATCAACCGACTTCAGTCGGTCGCTTTTTCTGCGGGTCGTGCAATACCCATTTTGACATTGCCATCATTATAAGTCCCTAAGTTTTGAATGGATCTTCCTGAAACTTTCATATAAGTAAGTTAGGGATAAACGCTAGAATGTGTTCACAAACTAACATTGTTGGCACATTACTCATAGAGTTAAGTCCCTTTCTTTACTGGAAATGCCTCTTTTGTACCTTGTCACCACCATAAGTCCTTTAGTTTTGATAGAATCTTCCTGAAACTAGCATACAGTCGAACTTCAATGGCTCGAACACCTTTGGGACCTCGAAAATCTGTTCGAGACAGGGGCAGTTCGAAACACTGAGGTTATTGTCAGGAGGCATAGCGAGATACTTTTAGACATCTTTTCGATGTTCTATAACGAACATGTATGCTGTGTGTACTCATTAGAATCGCCTCATCGAGGCGATTCTAATGAATACACACAGCATACATTTAAAAGATTAAAGACTAAAATCTCCTTAATTATCCCCCACTATTTCTTATGTAGAGGATTTCGTTCGGGGCTCAAGAATGGGTTCGACGCATCCATGGTAAACGAGCCATCGGTGTTCGAGCCATCGAAGTTCTACTGTATATAAGTAGGTTGGGAATGAAAGTTCGGATGAATTTGAAAACTGGTGATGTCTGCCTATCTCTCATACAGTTACACCCCCTTGAAGGCTGAAAATACCTGTTTTTGACCTTGTCATCAGCATAAATCCGTAGGTATAGATTGGAACTTCCTGAAACATCAAATCTGTAAGCTCAGGTGAGCATCCTCTTGTTTTTTAACCCTTATCTTGCTGAATATTCAGTTTAGCCACACCCATTTCTGACTTTAAACCAATCAGATTACTTCATTTAATTTATTCTTACAAATCCATAAACTTCATGTCAAACAGTGTAGATCCTGATCAGATGGCTTCTTCAGAAGCCATCTGATCTGGATCTACACTGTTTCCAAAGATAGGGGTTGTCGTGAACAGCATGATAAGAGTTAAGTTTTCACCCGTTGGCTGCCTAAACGCGGTTCCACTGTATGTTTTAACCCGCTCTTTCGCTTTACGTTATTTATTGCAGCTGAAACCAGCACTTCCAGTTGTTCACTATCTAAAAGAGTTTCCAGTCTTCAGCCATGTATTCAAGAAATCAAAGCTACGGGCATGAACGACTCGGCCTTCTGGTTCGGGAGCCAGTACGCCACATTGTGCCCCCAGGGCAATATGGCTGGTACTTTTGACTGTTTCCAGCCGTCAAATGCGAGCAATTTGTTTTCCAGACTCTTTCAATCTGTATTTACCCCAAGTGCTTTGGACAGATTTTTGACAATGGAGTTTACGTCGCCTCCAGGTATGCTACTGTTTCCTTGTATTTGAGCCGGAGGTTCTTTATCAGAATTTACTTGACCATAAAGATATCACAACAATGTCGAATATATAGAGGGTCTTACATGACTGTTCATGTATTATTGAATTGATTAAACGTGTTGAGGAAAAGGGATAAAATGCGAGGCTTTGCAGATCATCGTATCCCTTTTCCTCAACGAGTTTAATAAATGATTGAAATAGAGAATCTTACATGAGTATTCTTGTATTATTGCTTTTATTAAACGAGTTAAGAAAAAGGGATAAAATGCGAGGCTTTGCCGAACATTTTATCCCTTTTCCTCAACGAGCTTAGTAAATTCAATAGTACATGAGCACGAATGCAAGATGCTGTTTATCATATGACATTTAAAACGCACTTTTTTCATTTTTTTTTTTAAATGTTCATATTCCGCCATTAGTAAACGCGACGTCGTCCATGTAATGTTAGGGGACGTATCTAACTAATTTGCATTTTTAATCCACCAGGGGATTACATAAATAATTATGACGTTATTACGCTCTCAGACGCGACGCCATATGATAAAGGGGTTTCTTGACCATAAAGATGAAACGCTACATGTAACATTGAAAAAAGGCAAAAAAGAATATCTTCATATTATGTTTCGATATCGATGTTTCAAACGTAGATTGTGGGTGCAGGTCAGGCCAGCCTCATCGAGGCGGCTGTAATGAGTACCCACAATCTATGTTTTTGTTTAGTAAAAGAAGGAAAATAATGTACAGTCTTGTATATGAAGTGGATTTTTTTTCACAGACTTGTTAATATGATGGTGTTATGTAACCACGTTAAGAAAACACGCATATATAATTCTGACCTCCTTGAACCCCACTTTTATATAGTTAAACTGGGGTTTACAAGGATAAACCTCATTTTTCTATATTTGCTCTGAAATATAGATTGTGGGAACTCGTTAGAACCGCCTAGATCAGGCGGTTCTAACGAGTACCAAAAATCTATAGTTTGAGTAGAAATAAGAACAATATCACAATTTTTCATCTTAAAATGGTCGATTTTTTCAGTGTATTTGTATAGGCATGTATACGTTTGTTTATTTGTTTGATTTGAGGTTTAACGTCCCCGTCAACACTGTAAAGGTTATTTTGGAGACGTTGCTTCCAATTTTGCGGGACTTCTACCAGACATTAAGATGAAATAACATCTCAAGCCCTGCCGCCCAATGAAACCAATGGGTTTATAAGCATGGACAGGCCGACTCGAACCGCTTTGCCTGGGCAGGCTTAGAATCTTACCAGTACTCGTGTGCGTGTCGGTTTCAGCTCTGCGTGGAAGCATCATGCGGCCCATATATTTCTTCAAGCCCCGATGGGCGGGGGCCGAAGGCGTGTATTCGTAATGCGTTTTGTTTCAACAGGCACCTATACTGGTTGCGGGAACACGTACACGACCAATACGACCTGGAAGAGCGACATCGACCCCTTATCGAGTCTCATTGTTAAACCCTGGTATGTCCGGTTCCTACCCTATCTGCAGTGGGCTACACTACCCGGGGAGTTGTTTACCTTTGTGATGTACGACGCCGGGTATCTAAACACGCATGCAATTTATACCAACATACAAGGCAATGACTTTTCATTAGCAGAGGTGAGAAAAATATATAATACATGTATATAGGATTTCAATTCAAGTGTCCATGTAGGATAGATAAATCTTACACGAGGCTCAGAATTTCAACCATGGACGAGGCAACCAAATATTAAAAAGAACTCACTTTGAGTGTCCCGTTTTTCCGCCACTAGTTTTGCAAGTTCCTTTTCTGAAACAGGAAATACTTTGCTTCACGCATTATAATTTTCATCTTTGAGATCAAATTCATAACTAACGTCTGCACATATAGTTCGCACAAATTGACCTGAGACTGGTGAACTCTATTAACATAATTTCACACCTGACTGAATGCATGTATTTATCTTCGCCGTCTCCCGAAAATGATGATATTGTTATTCAATACATAGAGTTCGGTAAATGGGTCGCAATTCACGGGATGCCGAAAATTCAGGAGAAGTTTACGAAAGCCGACGAATAAGGCGATAACAATGACTATTTTTTTCCATGCATAAAGGTCAGTCTCATGTCAAATTGTTCGAGCTATACACCAAACTTACTAACTACTGCTATTGTTCACGGGACTATCGCTGACCCTGTACAAAATCTAGGTACCGCGCTTTTCTTCTCGCTGTCAGTTCAGAGAGCTGGTTTTCTGTTATATAAGAATCTTACATGGGCGTGAAGGGTGGATGGAAAAATCCGACCCGAGGGTCACTGTCCGGCATCACAAGGCTTACCGAGTGATGCCGGACAGTGGTCACGAGGGTCGGATTTTTCACCCCCGCCCCCACACACCCATGCAGGATTCTTTTTCTTGCATAACTTCCATTTCTGAGCGTAGGTTTTTAATACTGTAGTCACTTCGGTTGCCGACGTCCGCCATATTTGATGACACTACAGTGACGTTTATTGACGTCACGTAACTTGCTGTGACGTTAACCTTAACGACGGCGCATATGAGGTCGTATTCAACCAGTCCATTTATCAAAAACGCGAGAATATTCGATTTTTACCCTGGTCCTGGGTAAGAACACCAGGGTAAGAACAGAATTTCTATCCCTGCCCAGGCAAAGCGGTGTGAGTCAGATCGTGCAATGCATATAAGCATTCTGGTTTCATTGGGCAGCAGGGCTTGAGATGTCATTTCACCTCAGTGAAGGGTACAAGTCCCACAAAATTGGAAGCAACGTCTCCAAAATGACCTAACTTGTGTTGGCGGGGACGTTAAACCACAATTCAAACAAATAAATCCCAAGCTAAAACTATGGATGTCCTTATCTGGCGTGCATGGAAGTTACTTTCTTGCACACCAGACAAGGAAATCCGTGATTTTACCCTGGGATAGAAATTTATGTTCTGACCCTGGTGTTCCGACCCAGGCAACTAACATAAATGCGCTTCAATTCTATTCAACTGTCGGAACTACTTCCGCACTACTTTTATTTTGTAAACATTATACATGTGCGAGCTGCTAAACTAACCAGAGGTGTTGTGCAAGAAAAAGAATCCAATATGGTGTTCTGTTGTAGATGGGCGTTTCCAATCCTCGGGATGACCGTGCTGAGCGGAACCTTGGCGTAGCCTCAGTTCCGCTCAGCACGGTCATCCCTCGGGTTGGAAACGCTCATCTACAACAGAACCCCATATCGGATTCTTATATTCCCACAAAATGGTCAAACGGCTATCCAACATACAACTACGCAACCAGCAGTTTAGCAATAAAACTTCACCTTGCATTTTAAATCAAAGACTAGTCGAAAGCTTTGTCGCACATTGTTGAACTTTCTTCCGGTTTTGTTTGTTTGTAACGTCCCCGTTAACACTGTATAGGTCAATTTGGAGACGTTGCTTCCAATTTTGTGGGACTTTTACCCGACATTGAGATGACATGACATCTCAAGCCCTTTTGCCAAATGAAACCAATAGGGTTTATAAGCATGGACGGTCCTACTCGCACCGCTTTGCCTGGGCAGGCTTAGATCCTCTAAGCGGTTTACCAGTACTCGTGTCCGGTCCGTTTCAGCTTTGCGTGGAAGCATCATGCAGACCATCCATTTCTTTAAGCCCCTATGGGCGGGGCCGCACTTTCAACCGGTTTCATGTCAGGTCTTAGGAATGACTTACAACGTGGGCAGAACGATTGCGCAGCTAGTCCGTCTCAGTTATCTGGCCGAAATTTTCAGACAACTGACGTAATGTTTAATAACATTTCTGAATATGCAGCGTAAATTTGAACTGACACAATGTTTATAACAGCGTAAATCTGAAGAAGGCGGGACGACTGCAGTGGTATACGAGCAGCTCCTTGTGAAGCGGAACTACAGGTATTCAATATACTACATGTATATATATGGATTACGGTTTCTTTGTACTTTGGCAGATGTAAATTCTTGCTCGGCGTGGCATTGTGTTTTGACGTTTTAGCGCTTTAATGAACCAGCGAAAGACGTCGCCGAGACGTTTCTAACGCGTAGCCACACTTCGGCGAGGCGGTTCTAATAAGTACTCGAAATCTATGATTTGAGCACATATATATTTTATCAGAATTTTTATCTAAACAAGTTTCACTTTTTTGGGGCGGTGAGGGGTGGGGGGTGGGGGGTGGGGATGTAAATTTTTCAATGTGTTTGCATAGGCGTATTTCGTAAGGCCAACTACATGTTTAACAAATAACCAATACGTGCCCATGAACATCGGGGCTTGGAGAAACAGATTGGGCTGCATGTCGCTTCACGCAGAGCTAAAGCCGACCGCACATGAATACTGGTAAACCGCTAAGAATGTCAAATATGTTCTAGAAAGGGTTATCCTTTGGAAACAAGCAATACACCATAGAACTGGAAAATATGGGGTGTACATATTTTTTGGCCAGACTAGCTTGTTTCGGCCAGTAGGCCTCATCAGTGACCCTCAGATATGTTCTAAATCCACAATGGAATCACTGATCCCAAAGGACAAGCAAATATAAACTGCACTATGATATAGGGCAGGGAGACTTTTTACGGCCGCCACACATTCCAAGACACCAGCTGTAGTAACGTTAAATATGTTCTACAAAGGGTTATCCTTTGGAAGCAAGAAATACACCATAGAACTGGAAAATATGGGGTGTACATATTTTCTGGGCCAGACAAGCTAGTTTCGGCCAATTAGGCCTCATCAGTGACCCTCAGATATGCTCTAAACCCCCATTGGAATCACTGATCCCAAAGGACAAGAAAATATAAACTACACTATACATGATGTAGGGCGGGGAGACTTCTGTGGTGTATTCCTTGCTCCCAAAGGATAACCCTTTCTAGAACATATTTGTCCAGGCAAAATGGTGCGAGTTCAACCGTCCCTGCTTATGAACCCCATTTGTTTGTTTTGGCGCTAGGGCCTGAGATGTCAATTCATCTCAATGCGAGGTAAAAGTCCCAAACAATTGGGGGCAACGTCTGTCTCCAAACTGACCCAAATAATGTTTACGGGGAAGTAATAGGTAAATTCCAACTAGAAAATGTGTTTGTGAAACACTATGCCCCCAACCATATGCTGGCCACTAATAGACACATAATTAAAAAAAACATAATTAAAAAATGCCTCTGTCGTGAAAGAACTGTCAGTTGGTACAATATTCATAAAATATGCTCAAAATTTCGTCAAAAGTTAATTAAGTCATCTACACCTTAGATCCAAACTCTAGCTCAAGCAGTTCTCCAGATTTTTTGTTCATAAGGTTTCCCTATAGCCAATACATAAGTCCGAAATTGGGCGTAACTCTATTATATATTTTCGGAATTTCGTCAGGAGTTAATCAGGTCATCTACACCTTGGACTCAAACTGCATACCGAATATCATGAACCTAGCTCAAGCATTTCTCCAGATATGTTGTTCACAAGGTTTCCCCATAGCCACACGCGTAAGTCCAAAAAGGGGCGTAACTCCGTTAAATATTTTCGGAATTTCGTCAAAGGCTAATCAGGTCATCTACACCTTAGACCAGAATCAGAATTGTTACTGGTGACACATCAAATGACATTCATACACCAGGACCTGTGATAATGGAAGTTAGTCCCTCGCTCTAACCAAAAAGGTAAAATTAGCTACACACTCATCAGCACCTTCAGCTGTCGTAATAATCGAATCGGGAAGGGCATTCCAATCTCTAATGGTTCTGGGAAAGAACGACTCTTTATAAATGCCAGTTCTTGCAGTAAGGGTCTGAAACGCCAACGAATGGTGATTTCTACAGTGTCTAGCTGGGGGAACAAGGTCATCTGTTGGAATGCTGGCAGCACCCTTTAGACCTTTGTATAAAAGGATTAGCCTACTGTCTTTTCTCCTTTTCTTGAGAGACTCCCATTTTAATTTTCCAAGTATTCCAGTCATGCTCCCAGTTTCAAAGCAGTAATTGCCTGTTACAAATCTAGCAGCTCTATTCTGAACTTTCTCAATTTCATCGTTAAGGACCACTCCACTGGGGTCCCAGATACAACTACCATAATCCAAGATTGGGCGAACAAGACGTTTATATGCTGCCTCTTTAACATCCTGAGGGCACTGATGAAGATTTCGCCTCAGGAAACCAAGTGTTCAATTTGCCTTAGTACACATGTTGATAATATGAGTATTCCATCTCAAGTTGTGTGAGATTGTCACTCCAAGGTATTTAATGGAGTCCACATTCTCGAGGACCGTTCCCTTGAAGGTGTAAGAAGCCTCAACTTTATTAGATCTCTTCCTAGTTATCTGCATAATATTGCATTTAACTGGCTGAAATCTCATGCCCCATTTTCGGGCCCAACATCCTAATCTATCTATGTCAGCCTGAAGTTTCACTGAGTCATCTGTACCTCTAATTTCCCGGTTACAAACACAGTCATCTGCGAACAGTCTTATTTCTGAGTCAGTGTCAGTGGAAATATCATTGATGTACAGGGAGAACAAAAGTGGACCAAGAACGGTCCCTTGCGGGACTCCAGTCAAAACTGGAGCCCACTCCGAAGATTCACCATTAACAACAACCCGCTGTTTTCTGTAGCAAAGAAAGGAATCTATCTATTTGAGGGTCTTTCCCCCAATTCCATAACCAAATAACTCAGATTTAAGTAGTTCATGAGGAGGGGTGTCAAAAGCCTTCTCGAAGTCCAGAATAAATGTGTCCACCTGTCCCCCTTTGTCCAAGATTTTTGCCCAGTTATTAATAACTGTGCTTAGCTGAGTTTCACAACTGTGCCTTTTCCTAAATGCATGTTGTCTGTCTGACAAAAGTTTATGTTCGTCCAAGTGGGCCATGATGTTTGAGCAGACTATTTACACAGAACACAAGTCAGAGACACAGGGCGATAATTACGGGCAAGAGCCCTATCTCCTTTTTTGAAGAGTGGACAGATGTTTGCTGAGAGCCATTCTTTGGGGATTTCACCCGTATCAAGAGACTGTTGAAACAAGTGTGCAAAACTGGACCCAACTCATTTGCTAGTTCCTTCAGGACTCTAGGATGAAGCTCATCAGGTCCTAAGGCCTTACTGGGGTTTAAGCCTTGAAGTAACTTGATCACTCCTGCAGCTGTCACAACAATATTATTCATGAATGGGGCCGATCTTCAAGTCAATGGAACCTCCGTGAACTCAGTTTTATTAAACGCATCATTGAATTGACCAACTAGTTTCTCTGCCCTTTCAGAGTCTGATTCAGCAACCCCGTTCCCTCCTCTTTTATAAAGGGGCGGGATACCTTGCCTGTCTTTCTTCTGGCTATTGATATATCTGTAGAAGTTTCTGGGATTTGCCTTTACATCACCTACTAAGTTATTCACATACAAATCATGCTGATTTTTTTTTATATCAGTCTTGATTTCACGTCTCAAGTTTTCAAATTTTGTCCGGAGTTTACCACTTCCCGTCTTTTGTGCCTTAGCATGAATCTTATTCCTTCTGCGAATTATTCTCCTTATCACTGGAGTGATCCAGGGAATAGAAGATACAGACCTACTAGTTTTTGAGGGAATATGATTTTCGGCTGAAGTAAGAATGAAAGAAGTTATCAAATCAAAATCCCCCTGTACAGACCGAGCATCTGAATGGCCATTAAAGTAAATTTCCTTTGCAAATCTGAGTGCGTCCTTCCTCATAGTTTCATAGTCACCTTTCTGATATGAGTACACCTCCCTCCGAGGTTTCTTTATTGGTGGGATGTGAATTTTTAAATATCCGGAGACAAAATCGTGGTCACTTAGTTTATCTGGGGAATGAATGTCTTCGAATTGGCCTGGCAAAGTCGTAAGGATCAGATTCAATGTGTTCTTATCACGAGTGGGGAAGTTAACAATTTGTTCAAGGCCATGATCGTTCATAATATCAATTAATATTTGTCCTACCGACTGACTGAGCATGGTACCTTGTTTGCTGAGCCTGTCGGACCAAGCAATGTCTCTGAAGTTGAGGTCACCTAGAACATGTACAGCTGGGAGTTTTTTTTACCCATATGCTGCGATTTGATGCAATCCAGTTGGTCTTTAAACAACTTGAAGTTTTCGATCGTACCATTTGGTGGTCGATACCAACTTGCTACGAAGTGGGAAGTTTTATTTGCAAAAACCTTAACCCAGACCGATTCGGTGTCATTTTCCAGTTCCATGAAAGGCATGTGAGGGGTGTCTCTATGAATGAGCAACATCACTCCACCGCCATGAGACCCAACCTGTATACTAAATATCATGACCCTAGCTCAAGCGGTTCTCCAGATATTTTGTTCACATGGTTTCCCTATAGCCACAATGCATAAGTCCGAAAAGGGGCATAACTCTGCAAAGACAAGTCCGACGGAAAAGAAAAAAAAATATGGGTTCGCTTAATTTTCATGCTCATTCCATATATAAAATTGCAAGTTCCTAGTACACACCATTCTTCTGTTTCACATATGTATAAAGCGTAACGGTCAGACGGACGCACGCACGGACGGACGGACAGACAGACTGACGGACAGGACAGAACCAATACGCCCCATCAACTTCTTCTAAGTTGGGGGCATAATAAACACACTAATATAGCTATTGTCACCGTTTGACATCCTTAAAATATAGATTGTCGGTGCTCGTTTAAACCGTCTCAATGGGGCGGTTCTAACGTGTACCTACAATCTATATTTTGATCACTGATAAAAATAATAAAAATATCACAAGTTTCTTCTTAAAATTTTCTCTTTTTTCAGCGGTAAAATCCAGAATATATTTGTATATGTGTGTTTTCTTAATGGGCGTACAGTAAATACGTTATCCGATGGATCACAGAAAAATAACAATAAATAATAATAATAATAATCGACCTTATTTATAGAGGGTAACACATTTAGGACTGGTACTAATCTTCCATGTGACCCTCTTTTTTCTGGACAGGAACCAGTCTGAAGCAATGTGGAAAAAGTCACTTACTCAAGGAAACAACACTTGGCGCTTGCGAGGTTCGAACCGGCTACCTCTCGATCTCAAATCCGATGCTTTTCCACTGCACCACACCGCTCCACAAAACAGGTCGATACTCGTACATGAGATGCCATGGCAGTGCTAACAATGTACATCCCGTGATGAAATAATTTCTCTTTTTTTTTCTAGGTCACATTTAAATACAATGGTCCCGGAAACCAAGGACCGAGAGAAAATATCTACGTGTTCATGATATTCAGGCAGGCAGGACATTTGACTGTCCCGACAAGCTGGAGGAGTAAAATGCAGCGGAATGTTAATTTTACGGAACTTATGGCCGACTGGCATCTCACAGGTACGTGTTTAACAAATTGAAGTCATTTCACAGTAGGATAACACAAATATCTGAGAAAATTGCATCTTCCATGTCTCGTAAAGGATCCCCTTTTATTAGCCCAATTAGCAACCTTTACTTTTCATTTCTTTTCCACGAGGGGTGTTTAATACGGAACCCGGGAAGGGGCATGATTTTTTTTATTTTATAAGTTGTGCGCACAAGATAATATCTTGTCTGCTCAACATAGATCTTGTGCGCACAGACAAGATATTATCTTGTCCGCACAAGATAATATCTTGTCCGAACAAGATAATATCTTGTCCGCACAACTTCCCAAGATCTATGTTGTGCAAACAAGATATTATGTTGTGCGAACAAGATCATATCTTGACCGCACAAGAAAATATCTTGTCCGCACAAGATAATATGTTGTCCGAACAAGATAATATCTTGTCCGCTCAAGATATTATCTTGTTCGCACAACATAATAAAAATAAAAAATCATGTCCCTTCCCGGGTTCCGTAGTTTAACCTAAATTGAAACACTTTAAAAAGAAAAAGAAAAAAAGGTCAACCTTTGCGGATGAAATAATTTGCTTTAGTTTTTTTTTTTTCATTTGAAATGTCATGTGAACATTTGATGACATGCTCCAAGACTTTTTTGACTTTATCTCCGCAGTTATTGCGGATGCGCGGAACAAATGGGCCCCGTGAAGCGATTTTGGTACTTATCGCCTATGCGAGCAGCGAAGGTTCAGGCGAGCCTGCGCATCCGCGCAGTCTCGCCAGAACCTTCGCTGCTGGCTCATACAAGCAGTGAATCAAGAGGAACCTCAAATGTGATCGTATTTTAAACGTTAAATCTAACAAAGGAATTGAAATGAATAATTTTCATTTTCTTTTGTAAAAAAAGTTTGAACAAAAGCTACTGAAAGATGAGCCCTGCCAAGCGAATTTGTGTCTTCGAGCATTCCGTCATGACAAATTTTAACAGCGCATGCCCAGCCATTCAGATGGGCCAGGGATATGGCTTTCTGTCTGAAGGTTCCTCTTGAATCACTGCTTGTATGAGCGAGCAGCGAAGGTTCTGGCGATACTGCGCGGATTCGCAGGCTCTCCTGAACCTTCGCTGCTCGCATAGGCGATTAGTACCAAAATCGCTTGACGGGGCCCATATACTCGTAGATGCAAATCTAAAAGTGATAGTATAAACTCCAACTGTTTTTCCTGAGTTTTAGCTGCAGAACATTTTAACTGTTTCACGATGACGTTTAGCTGTCTGTTTTCCAACTAGATATATTAGCATATTCCTGTTGTGGTAGCCATAAACATCTGAAAAAAAACAAAAAAAAAAAAAAAAAAAAAAAAACAACAAATAAACAAAAAAAACTATAACTCCAAAAAATATCGCGATTTTTTATCTTAAAATGTTCGTTTTTTTTTTTTTTTCGGCGGAAAAGTTTATAATGTATTTGTACAGGCGTGTTTTCGTAATGTTTTCTTGACGGTGAACTTGGTTAAGCGACGGCAAATATCGATTTCAGGCGCGACAGAGAAGCTTTTACATCACTGCTACCCATCTGGGTAGAGTGGGGGCAGTAACATTACGTGTATTGCTCAATGACACTCTTCGGCTCCGGTTGCCGGATTCGAACCTACAACATCTCGATCATAAGTCGAACACTAGCCACTGAGCTGTGGAGGCTGCCATACCCTTAATGTTGAGATTTTTATTTGGCTGTTCCACTGAAGTACGCCAGTCCGAGAAAAAAGTCTGAATAATTAATATCACCATGTATTTTTTTTTATTACTTTATTTTTTTTTTATTTTATTTTTTTTAATTAATTGTCCTTTACAGTTCCATTAAAACATTTTTAAAACTTATCCGATTTCATTTAGACAGATCTTGAATTTTCGAAAGTTTTTAATTCATTTGATGAATCTAAACGGAGTGAGAAAATGTAGACCTAGTAGTACAGTCATATGAAGAAATTCAGAGCATAGATAATTAAGCTTATATGTGATTAATCTTGACACTCCTTTTTTCTTTTTTATCACCGACCAAATATGTGTTAAGCATAGAATTAATCTAGATGTACAATTAAGAAAGAATTAAATCTAACATCTATTTTATTCTCTGAATCATGTAAACGGCATTTATGTGTACCCGTGAGAGTTACCCGTATGTAGCGGCATGACGTAACCCAATCTTTTCTGATAAGCGCTATTATTATTAATATCATTATTATTATTATTATTTTATTTTGGGATGGGGGTTGGTTTTACGGCCCTTTCAAGATCCTTTCACTAATATCGAGCCGATCGTTTATCAGAGGTGGACGAAAACCGGAGTACCCGGAAATTAACCACATGACCTTCCGTTCAGAACTTGGCGTCTCGCGTGTGACCCGAGCCAGGCTCAAACCACAGCGGTGAGAGACTGAATGATTAAGAGTCAGCGCTCTTACCCACTAGGCCACGTAGGCCCGTTAAGAGCTATTAGAGCATAAGTTTACAATGTCTATAATAAGGTTATCCTTTGGAAGCAAGGCATGAACAAATTGTTTTTGTTTTCTTTTTATTTTTATTTTGGTGGGGGGGGGGGGGGGGGGGTTCGGGTTGGGGAGGGGGGGGGGTGTCAAAAGTAGAGGGATGGAGACTTTTTACGATGGCCACACATTCACTTAACACCATCTATAGTAAAATTAAGTGTGTTCTTTAAAGTGTGCAAGGAATACTTCACAGAACATACGGATTGTACAAGTTATTTTTCTGGACCAGGCTAAGAAGTTTCGGCCGGTTATGCCTCACTATTGATCCTCAGATATCTTCAAAATTCCACAATGAAAACAATGACCCCAAAAGACTTGAAAATATAATCCTTACTTTGACGAGGGGGCTCTTACGAGTACCAACAATCTATATTTGAATTATAAAGAAGAAAGTTGAAAAAAAAAACAACAACAAAAAAAACATTCGAGAGAAGCTATTTCTGCAACGATATCTTAATGCATTGGTGATGGTACATGTACCTTTCATTAAATGCAATGTACTTCCTGAAAAAGTTCTATCGTGGATTGAAGAGTTTACATGTGTATACATTCTTTTTCAAAAACCTTGGTTGCAGTAGCTTGTTAGAACCGCCAGGTAAGGCGGCGCCAACAAAAATCACACCCGTGCGACAAAGTGCATTTTTCAGGTCTCCAAAATGGCTACTTTTCTGATGAAATCCGTGATATTTCTTATATATCCTGCAAGTAATCGTTAGAACCGCCTCACTTAGGCGGTTCTAACGAGTACCCACAACATGTGTCTTTGAGCAGAAATAAGAAAAAAATGTATACTTCCGTAAACCCCAGTATTCTTTATATAAAATGGGGGGGGGGGGGGGGTTAGGGGGTATTCGTTTTACGGGCATGTTCACGTGATGGCCAAGAAACCACAGTGTGTGTTTGAAACAATCAGTGTTAGAAAGGGAACCTCACGAAAACTCGCCTATATAATTTTGACCCCCTTGAACCCCACTTTTATATAGTAAAACTGAGGTTTACAGGGGTAAACCTTATTTTTCTTATTTCTGCTCTAAAATAAAGATTGTGGGTACTCGTTGGGGCAGTTCTAACGAACACCAACAACCTATGTTGGCAGTATAAATAAGAAAAATATCACAGATTATCATCAGAAAAGTAGCCATTTTGGAGATGTTCAAAATGCTATACGTCGCACGGGTATGTTTTTTTTTTTTTTTTGGTTTTGGTTTTACGGCCCTTTCAAGATTATTTCTTGGCGTCTCACATATGACCCGAGCGAGGCTCGAACCACAGCGGTGAGAGACCTAATGATCAAGAGTCAGCACTCTTAACCACTAGGCCACGGAGGCCCGTCCGCACGGGTATGTTATCGTAATGTTTAAATTCCTTAAATTTACGGTAACAGTGTAGACCATGATCAGACGCTGAGTTCTGTGGCTTCTGATCTGATTCTACCCTATTTACCAAGTCCAAGAACACGGGCTCAGTTAAGATTTTATAATACTCTTTATAAAGCGCTCTGAAGACTCGCGCTGCTATAAATAACCCGTATCTTGATTTTGTCAATGGCCAGTGATAGTCACGTGGGCAAGAAAAGTCTTCTGTGGATAGTAACTTTGGGTCGCTTCATAAACAATCGTTCCATAAAAAAAACGAGTGAGTGTTTGAGTTTTACGTCTCACCAACAACTAAGGTCATACGGAGATGGGAGCTCAGTTTAAAAACAAAACTCATCCCAAAGTCTGGAGAAGCCCGGTATCGATTCTGCGATTCCTGGTTTACAAGGCGAGTAGCATAAACACTACGTCATGGGCAGATGGAGGTTTCTAAAACAAACACGAACTTTCAGTATAGGAAACATCATGCTACACGGAAGTGTTATGGGATAAACATTAAATGTCACGCAATGTCAAGGCCATAATGCGACCGCGAATGCTCAGACACGCAATGTTAAACCGGCGTTGAAACAACAGGTGTTATACATCTACACATGCACATTCCATTGTGCAATATACATGTATTGCATTTTCTACATCTCCAAAATGCCTACTTTTCTGCAGAAAATCTGTAATATTTTTCTTATTTCTATAGCAAACATAGGTTGTGGGTGCTCATTAGAACCGCCTCATTGAGGCGGGATTCTAACGTGTACCCACAACCTATGTCTTGGAGCAGAAATAAGAAACATAATGATTACCCCGTAAACTCCAGTTTTCTCTGTATAAAGTGGGGTTTAGGGGATGTTCATTTCACGGAATTGTTCACATGATGTACAATATTTCAGGACCTGTTGCGATGAACTGGCTCAAGGTAGTTGGTGATGAGTATGCAGCACAGCGTGCGGTCAACAATCACATACTAAATACGTGTCCAAACTTTGTTGAGAAAGGTAGGAAGTTTAAGTTGAGGAAGGGTCGAAGTTAAAGCTAACTGGCACATATCGTGAACTAGGTTTACTACCTTGATAAAGTGCCGTTTAGTAGGGAACTGATTCCTAGCAATATCTACAGAAACCTACTGAAACGTAATAAAACTAAGAATAATGCGTAGAAAAACATATACTGACCGGAAATAGAAACTATTCACTTTTCACATAACAAGTGGATAATTCTCAAAAATTACTGATTAAGAATTTGACTACCTATAGACATAAATCCTGTAACAATGTAAAGAAAATCTGGTGTTCAAAATAAAACTTTTTGAGGAAAATATAACAAAGTGCATTTTCCACAAAATCTGTTTGTAATCGAATTTTAACTTCAACGTTTTTTGCGTATACATTATATGTCAAAAGCAAGGAAACAACAACAACATAACACCAAAAATAATCGAGAAACAACCATTTTATAGAAATTTCAAAAGCTGCTTTTTTCAGCGAAAGTTTCAAAACAATGTTTCAAGCCAGAAATCGGCCCAAGAGTGCCCTCAATCGTTTTATCATCTTCAGTTGTGTCTTAAATATTGATTAAAACAAAACCCGCAATCAGAAATGCCATACTTATCGCACACTTCCGGTGGTTTGGTCCAATATTTAAAAGTCGAAAAACATTTCAACCATTGTGAAATTTTTTATTTTGTACCTTAGATGATGAATAACAATTGGTAAAAATTGGAATCACATTCGCGACACAAAATGTTTGACCCAATGGAAACTTAAACATCAAGATTTTGACCCTTGCCTTGGATCTGTGGCCTTGCCCGTTAAATGGTTGCTATGATTTAACGTTTTATCCGATAAATCAATAGCAGACATGCCACTGGTAATAATTTATATATCTGGAACTCAAAAGTGGGGTGCCCGTTTGTGGGTATTCTGGCCTTGTAGCAAATCTTTGTATTTTTTTTGCAGGTAAACAGCCTAACATGTGTACTTTATTATGGCATACCTCTGGTCGCGCGCAAGGTTGTTTTTTTTAGCTACAGGTCTTTAAAAGTGGATGAGGTAGCTTAGAATGACACTGTAGTGTATTTTGAAAGTTAACTTTGGTTATCACCCATGTGCTGTTTCACTGCAATTTGTTCTTAGGTGGACTGAAGGATGTCTGAAGTGATGTGTGGAAACATTTTTCGAAACAAAATTGCAACTTAGGAGGATCAAATGCATTTTTCTAACATCAAGGGACTTTTCCTTATTTTTAACCTTAATCATTAAATGTTTTGAAGTTACTGGTAATGTAGGAGGCAAGCAATGATGATTCCTTCACAACAGTATCATTTTAATCAGCACAATTGATAGCGATGTAGAACTGGTTGACTTGAGCTACATTTCGTGGTTCAGTGAACACAGAATGGGAAATGGTTGGGGTAATCCAGATTGTGAGTTTAGTTACTATTCAACCACCATACCAATACATCAAAATCATGTTGTTACAATAATGTAGTGTAAGATTATTCATTAATCTGTCTGACATATTGATTTTCAAAGATATAGTAGTTTCAAGACAAAATGCACTAATGGGTTGTCACCCAACTTTGTGTATCCATTGAAGATGGGGATACCTGAAATGGGATTTGCATTTGTCAAGTGAAGTCAATCTTTACCAGAATAATCTGTCTCAGAAACCTGAGAAATATTTTACGCTTTTATCTCTACGTTTGGAAGCAGGTCTGTGAACTTCAAAAATGTATAAAACCACCGAACTATTAATAGTAGGCACAAGACCCTTCATTTTTAGCTCCACTGGCCGAAGGCCAGCGGGGCTATTGTCATGGCCCTGTGTCGTCGTGCGTCCGTGCGTTAACTTTTTTCTTTAAACATCTTCTCCTCCTAAACTACTGGGCCAATTGTAACCAAACTTCACAGGAATATTCCTTACATAGTCCTCTTCTAAATTCCTTCAAAAAATTTTGTTACACCCAGAACTCTGGTTGCCATGGCAACTAAACCACAAAAAAATAAAAATCTTTAAAAATCTTCTCCTCCAAAACCACCTGTTGGATTTCATTTTTATTTTGCGTGAACCTTCCTTGGGTTGACCTCTTTCAGATTCCTTGAAGAAATTTTGATCCGACAAAAAACATGGCCGCCATGGGCGGGGCTTATTTTCCCTATTTAACATATAGTGTAATGCTAAAACATCTTCTCCTCCTAAACTATTGGGCCCATTGTAACCAAACTTCACAGGAATGTTCCTTACTTAGTCCTTTTCTAAATTCCTTCAAAGAATTTTGTTTCACCCAGAACTCTGGTTGCCATGGCAACAAAACAACACAAAAAATTAAAAATCTTAAAAAATCTTTTCCTCCAAAACCACCTGTTAGATTTCATTTTTATTTTGCTTGAATGTTCCTTGGGTGGACCTCTTTCAGATTCCTTGAAGAAATTTTGATCCGACAAAAAACATGGCCGCCATGGGCGGGGCTTATTTTCACTATTTAACATATAATGTAATGCTAAAAAACTTTTTCTGCAAAAGTACTTGTGGGATTTCATTGTAATTTGGCATCAATGTTCATTGGGTGGACCGTTGTCAGATTCCTTGAAAAAAAAAATTGATCTAAAAAAAAACATGGCCACCATGGGCGAGGCTTATCTCCCATATATAACATATAGTGTTATGCTGAAAATATCTTCTTCTGCAAAAGTTCTTGTTTTATTTCATAGTTATTTGGCATGCATGTTAATTTTGATCCGACAAAAAACATGGCTGCATTGGGCGGGGTTTATTTTCACTATATAACATATAGTGTAATGTTAAAAAAGTCTTCTCTTCTTCAAAAGTTCTTGTTTATTTATTTATTTATTTATTTATTTATTTATTTATTTATTTATTTATTTATTTATTTATTTATTCATTTATTTATTTATTTAAATGTACCTTCCTGTATCTGAATTAATCTCCTCCAGTTTTGCTGACTATCACATATCTATAGAGGTCCACCTACAAATTGTCATTCTACATATTCAAAACATCAGAAATTTTACTTGCCCATCACACTCGTGATATAACTGATGTTTTCAACACAAACTCTATTTATACGACTTTATGTTTCAAAATAAATTCAAAATACTGAGGGAGATTGATTTATTAGACCTAATTATACTACAGTTATGTCAACAGTTCTCCAGATCCCTGAAGGGTTAAAATGGCTTAGATGAAAAGGGAGGCATACCGAATATGACGGAGGAAAGGAAAAAATAAATAAATAAATAAATAAATAAATAAAAACATAAATAAATAAACACAAACAATCCTGTTCATTTTTAAGCTCGACTGGCCAAAGACCCACGGGTCTTATGTTATATGTTATGGCCCTGTGTCCATTGTGCGTCCGTGCGGTCGTGCATCCGTGGGTTAACTTTTTTCTTTAAACATTTCCTCCTTAACTACTAGGTCGATTGTAACCAAACTTCACAGGAATGTTTCTCACATAGTCCTCATCTAAATTCCTTCAAAGAATTTTGTTACATGCAGAACAAAATGGCATCGAAACCAAAAAAAAAAAAAAAAAAAAAATATTTAAAAATCTTCTCCTCCAAAACCGCTCAATGGATTTTATTCTTCTTTTGCATGAAGGTTCCTTTGGTGGACCTCTGTCAGATTCCTTGAAGAAATTCGGGTCAGACAAAAAACATGGCCGCCATGGCCATGCCCCACATTACTGTCATGGTCATGCCCCTGGGCTCATTAGCTTTCAAAGACTTATAAGGGCAAAAGTTTTAAAAACCTTCTCCTCCAAAACCGCTCAACTAAATGGATTTCATTCTTACTTTGCATGAATGTTGCTTGGGTGGACCTCTGTCAGATTCCTTGAAGCAATTTTGATCAGACAAAAACATTGGCTAATTATAGCTTCCATAGACTTATAAAGGGATCTTTTTTTTAAATCTTCTCCAAAACTGCTAAATGGATTTCGTTCTTAATTTTCATGAATGTTCCTTGTGTCTACCATTGTCAGATTCATTGTAGAAATTTTGATCAGACAAAAAACATGGCCGCCATGGCCACCACCTTTGGCTCATTAGCTTCCATAGACCAATAAAGGGAAAAATTTCTTCTCTGAAACCATAAAGCCTAATGCTAAGACATTTAGTATGTAGCAAAGTTATGTGGTCACCTACTAAGTCCTGGGAACTATGCCTCTGGAGTCCAAATTGGCAACGCCCCGGTGCTTAGTAGCTCCCATAGACTAATAATGAAAAAAAACTTTTCTCCTCTGAAACCATAAGGCCAAGAGCTTTAGTATATAGCAACTTGAAGTATTCAACTGCATAAATCCTGCCAACCATGCCCATGGGGTCCAAATTGGCCCCACCCTGAGGCCCATAAGCTCCATTAGACTTATACTGGGAAAAACTGACAAAAATCATCTTCTCTGAAACCATCAGTGCCCAGAGCTTAGATATTTAGTAAGCAGCAACGTCAAGTGGTCACTCAAATAAATCCTGCCAACAATGCCCCTGGGGTAAAACATTGGCCACGCCCAGAGGCTTATAAGTCCCCATAGACTTATAATAGGAAAAACTTAAAAATAGTCTTCTCTTCTGAAACCATAAGGCCCAGAGCTTTAGATATTTAGAACGGAGCAATGCCAAATGGTCACTCACATAAATCCTGCCAACCATGGCTCTGGGGTCAAAAAATATAGAATGGACATTCTTTGGGTGGATCTCTTGGGTTTTTTTTTCACCCATTGCATGTGGGAAAACCCTAAATGGGTACCTTGGCAAACAGTGCTGGCCCAGATCAGACCCCACAGAACACCGTGTCTGATCAGGGCCTGCACTATTTGCTAACAGAATTTTCCATCAAAAAAAGAAAAAATAGGCCTGACACCCCTTATATGACAAATGGACTGGTCTAACATAGAGCAATAGAAGAGTCCACTAGTATACAATTGGTTAATGTAATAAATATATGACAATTGTCTGAAGTTAGCCGGTGGAGTGACAGGCCCTCTTGGGCCTCTTGTAATAACATTCGTTTTCGATTGCTGATTTTGCACCCTCAGATGTATCTTGACAGCTGTTAGTTTCAGTGCCATCTGCTCTATAAACCCCACTCAGACATAGCTTTACAAAAGAAAGCTTCAGTCTTACCTAGTTTATAACCCTCTTTAGGTACTGCTGTACAGCCTAAGATGTATGTATATACCTATAAGCTTCAGTGCAGCCTGATCTATAACCTTCTTTTTTGGAATAGTGAGTGATAAAACTCATCACTCATTTCTCCATTCGTTAATGTTTAGAGGCCTCAGAGCTATCGTTACAACATTCAGCTTCTATCTAATACATCATTAAACCTTCTAGTGGATATTGTGTTCTAGCCTCAGCAGTAGCTTTACACACTGTAGCTTCTTTTCAATCTCTTCTTTATTCTTCACTAGGGTATTGTCTTGTATCTCAAATGGTGCCTTTATACCTATTTGCTAAATTACATCTATTCTAGGACCCTCTCTTGGGTTATATGTTGACGTCTCAGATGTACCTTAACATCATGTTGGCCCCGCCATCGGGGCTTGAAGAAATAGATGGGCTGCACGATGCTTCCACGCAGAGTTGAAACTGCCCCACGCACGAGTACTGGTAAACCACTAAGAGGATCTAAGACTGCCCAGGCAAAACGGTGTGAGTGTCGTACCGTCCATGCTTATAAACTCTATTGGTTTTATTGGGCGACAGGGCTTGAGATGTCATTTCATCTCAATGTCGGGTAAAAGTCCCACAAATTGGATGCAACGTCTCCAAAATGACCTTTACAGTGTTGATGGGGACGTTAAACCTCAAATCAAGCAAACAGTGTTTATGTGTGTGGGGGGGGGGGAGGTTAAACCTCAAATCAAACAGACCAAACCTTAACATCATGTTGCTTCTGTCCTACTATTCAATAACCCTATCTTGGGTAGTGTTTGGTAGCCACAGATAGATGTACAGTATCACCCTTTAGCTTCTTCAAATCTCTTCTATAACCCCCTTTGGGGAGTGGTTTGAAGCCTTATATGTATTTTTGCAATCTTTAACTATTTAAAAACGTCTATAAGGCAGCGTTTGCAGTCCCAAATATCTCTGTATACTTTATCTTCTATTGTACTATTCTGTAGCCCTTACTTGGACAGTGTTTGGTAGCCTCAACTATATCTTTACACCCAATCTCTTCTATAACCCTCCGTAGGTAGTGGTTTGTAGCCTCAAATGAATCTTTACACCTTGTAACTTCTGTCTCGTCTCTTCTTTAACCCTTTATGTTTTTTAAGATGCCTCATATGTTTCCTTACACCCTTCAGCTTATATTCATCTCTTCTATAACCCTCTCCTGTGTACGGTTTTGATGTATTGGAAAGGTGGTTAAATAGTAACTGAGTTTACAATCTCATTATCGCACCCATTGCAATTCTGTGTTCACTGAAGTGAACCATTAAATGTTACTCAATTCATCCGGTTCCACACTGCTACCAATTGTAATGATAAAAATGATACTGTTATCCAAGAATCATCATTGGTTTCCTCCCATATTACCAGAAACTTTAAAAAAATAATGATTAAGGTTAAAAATAAGTACAAAATCTAAGCGTTTAGAAAATGCAGTTAATATTCCTAAATTGCAATATTAATTCGAAAAATGTTTCTTAACATTACTTCAGGCAACCTCCAGTCTACCTAAGAACAAATTGCAGTGAAAAAGCACACAGGTAATAACCAGAGTTAAGGTTCAAAATACACTACAGTGTCATGCTAAGTTACCCCTCCCACTTTAAAGGCCTGTAGCTCGAAAAAAAACAACCTTGCGCGCGACCAGAGGTATGCCTTAAAATATACACATGTTTGGCTGTTGACCTGCAAAAAAAAAAAAAAAAAAAAAAAAAAAAAAGATTTGGTACAAGGCCAGAATACCCACAAATGGGCACCACCCCCCCCCCCCCTCCCCCATCATTAAAGTGTTTTGCCAGTGACAATTTAAAATGAGTGTATGGTTTCTTTTTCCGTTGAGTATATTGAGTCGTAGGACAACGTAGGTAACGCGTATTAATACAAGTACGTTGAGGACCTCCCGGTATATTGCTTATTACTTTCTTTTATACGTATCGAATGTGTTTCTTCTACGGACGTTTTACTAGGTCTTTTTGGCCCCCGCCCATCGGGGCTTGAAGAAATATATGGGCTGCACGATGCTTCCACGCAGAGCTATATCCGACCCGCACACGAGTACTGGTAAACAGCCTAGAGGATCTAAGCCTGCCCAGGCAAAGCGGTGCGAGTAGGACCGTCCATGCTTATAAACCCTATTGGTTTCATTGGGCGACCGGGCTTGAGTAGTAGAGGTAAAACAAAGATCAGGAATCGATACAATTAATTTACTCCACCCATCAAAGACACCAAAGGGAAGGAAACACAAACATGAAGCGACCAGAACATAACTGAAACCTAAATAAAGGAAGGCCATAAGGACAGTTACTTTCCCACAAAATGGCCAAATGTCCATCCAAAATAAAAAGACACAAGTGATACACACAGTAAGTAACAAACAACAACATAAATAAACCGCCTTGGAACGGTCAGGTGAAAGAAGAATTCCACTGGGTGTGTGTGGAGGGGGGCGGGGGGGGGGGGGGCTTAAATCGATTTTACATGGTCATTATCATCGCCCTTACCGCTGTCGCGGTATACACTAATTTTGTTTAGTCCGCATGAAGGCTTCCTAACTCATCAGTGTAACATCTCCGAGAACATAAATATAAAAAAATTACA
Organism: Lucinisca nassula; assembly: GCA_963580285.1. Lineage (NCBI taxonomy): Eukaryota > Metazoa > Mollusca > Bivalvia > Lucinida > Lucinidae > Lucinisca > Lucinisca nassula. The sequence goes on from OY757022.1 coordinate 22,755,707, forward strand.
GAGATGAAACAAGGTTGAGGACTCGACAGCATACAACAACAGAATTGCTGGAGCAAAAGGAAACCAACAGTTAGACTCCGAGGAGCCCGACCAAAGACGGAGCATCGGGCTCCAACCAACATAAAGAAGTCACTTCATCACAACGTTGGGTAAAAATCCCACAAAATTGGAAGCAATGTCTCCAAAATAACCTTTACAGTGTTGACGGGGACGTTAAACTTCAAATTAAACAAAAAAACTAGGTATTTTTGCTTGGTATACACTATGTACATCGAAATGCCACGTACGTTTTGAAAATTTCAAAGCAAACGTGGCTGGGTCACGTACATGTACATGTATGTACCGGTATATACCCGTGTCCATCACGTGAACAAGTCCGTGAAATGAACACCCCCTTACACCCCACTTTGTATAGAGAAAACTGGGGTTTACGGGGGTAAACATTATTTTTCTTATTTTTACTCCAAGACATAGGTTGTGGGTACTCGTTAGAACCGCCTCACTGAGGCGGTTCTAACGAGCACCCTCAACCTATGTTTAGAGCATTTATAAGAAAAATATCAAGGATTTTCATCAGAAAAGTACCCATTTTGAAGATGTGAAAAATGCACTATGTCGCACGGGCGAGTTATCGTAATGCTAACACTGGCCATCGACATGTATATAGCCAATGGTAAAAGCAATAAGTCACTGCTAGAGCTGATCTATTTCTTAAATAATCTACGTTTCCACTACGTTTTATAGGGGATCTTACATGAGTGTTCATGTATTATTGAATTTATTAAACGAGTTGAGGAAAAGGGATAAAATGCGAGGCTTTGCCGAGCATTTTATTCCTTTTCCTCAACGAGTTTAATAAATTCAATAATGCATGAGCACGGATGCAAGATTCTATTTATCATATGACATTTAAAACGCATTTTATTCACGATTGTTTACAAAAATGTCAATATTCCGCCGTTAGTAAACGCGACGTCGTTAAGGACGTCGTACATGTAACGTTACGGGATGTTTCTAGCTAATTTGCATATTTAATCCACTAGTGGATTATCGAAAATAATACATGGCGTTATTACACTCTCAGACGCGACGTCATATGATAAAGTACGTTTATTGCAGTTTGTTTACGTTGTGAAAACCGTAATAAAAACTTGCCCTCAATACTATGATGATGAAGTGACAGTGACAGTGACCGTGTGGCTTATATAGCAATATATAGCCGTATTTAATATATTTCCACCACGTTTTACTACGTGTTTTGTGCTACGATTTAACAAAAGGCGGTAAAACCTAGCCCTTAATACGCGAAAGTCTAAGTCTAAGGCCACAGTCACACTGTCATGTATTGAGGGCTAGATTTTACTACCTTGTTTTTAAACGTCGCAGAACGACAATAATAGCAGTAAAACGTAGTGAAAACGTAGTACACATGGCTATATATGGCTACATACGCGTGCCAGCTACGTTTGTTTTCAAATTTTCAGAACATACGTGGTATTTCGATATACGTAGCGTATACCTAGTAAAACACGCAGTAAAGCGTACTAAAATGTACACAAAACGCATTCAATATGAACAAAAATGTATTAAACACATTGTTTATTACGTTTTTGTACATTTTGAATGCGTCTACGCTATTGGTCCTCAACATACGACTCGTAATACACTACGCATCACCTACGGTTTCCTACCCATACATGTATATATATTTTGCTACTTTTTATTCTACATTTTATTATGTTTTAGTAGGTTTTGATGGGTATTGCTAGATATCACTTTCCCACCATCACGAAAACACGCCTATATAATTTTTTTTACCCCTTGAACCTCACTGTTATAAAACTGGGGTTTACAGGGGGTAAACCTTATTTTTCTTATTTCTGCTCTAAAATATAGATTGTGGGTACTCGTTAGAACCGCCTCCACGAGGCCATCTGATCAGGATCTATACTGTTTGTCATTGCAGTTTGGAAATTGAGCCAATACATTATATCAAGTAATTTGATTGGTGGGGAATAGTCAAAAATGGGTGTGGTTAAACGAATTTATTCAGCAGGATATTAAGGGATAAAACATAAAGAATAGCCTAAATAAGGCCATCATTTCAAACACCAATAACTTATGCCTGCAGCAGAAAAAGAGGATCTTACATGAGTGTTTATGTATTATTGACTTTTATAAAAAGAGTTGAGGAAAAGGGATAAAATGCGAGGCCTTGCCGAGCATTTTATCCCTTTTCCTCAACGAGTTTAATAAATTCAATAATACATGAGCACGAATGCAAGATTCTATTTATCATATGACATTTAAAACGCATTTTATTCACGATTGTTTACAAAAATGTCAATATTCCCTCGTTAGTAAACGCGACGTCGTTAAGGGCGTCGTACATGTAACGTTACGGGACGTATCTAGCTAATTTGCATATTTAATCCACTAGTGGATTATCGAAAATATTACATGGCGTTATTACACTCTCAGACGCGACGTCATATGATAAATAATAATAATAAACTTCTAAACAGAAAAGCGTAATTCATTCAGCCATTGAACTTCTGTTCTGAACTTAGATTAAGGGTGCTCGATATTATTGCCTCGTCGATGCGGTTCTAACGAGTACCATTCTCAACAAAGATCGAGTAACCGGAATCTGTTTCAAGCAAAAGTAAATGCATTAATGTATACTCTCGTAAACCCCACCTGTCCCTTTATAAACTGGGGATTGCAACTTTAAGGTATTCGTTATACGGACTTGCTTACATTAAAAAAAATAAAAAACGATGAACGCCTTTCCTGGTTACAGTAACAGCAGGCACACTCTGCAGATTCATGGAGGAAAACTTTAAATTACAGGCAAACGCCTGTAATTTGAAGTTGTTCTTCTTGAATAAGCAGAAGGGAGAAAATGGCCGCAGAATAAAATCCCTGAACAATCTCCACGAACTAAATACCCGAAGATCGAGTCATCATTAAGTACAGCCTAGCGGCTCGGGCAAATATCGCTCTCAGGCGGAGAATATGATCCCATGTTCCCCATCAAGAATCAAAATAACAAATAATGTGCGAAATCGCATGTACCAATTTGCGGTTGAATCAGACCCCTGACAGCAGCTGCTCTGATTTATTTATTTATTTATTTACAGTGAAACTTCGATAACTCGAACACGGATAGTTCGCTACCATGGCTTATTCGAACTTGTTATAAAGTTCCTTGAGAATATTTATCAAAGCTCCAGATATCCATTGATTGTAATAGATATATCCATTGTTTTTGTGCAATATTGGTAAATATTTGTACTGTTTGATATCTGTATAGGATAATTTGACGAGCCCGCCAGGGCGAGTCTAATTATCCTGTACAGATGTCAATCAGTACAAATATTTACCAATATTTCTCAAAAACAAATGGATATATCTGTTTTAATCCACAGTATATGATACCAGTACATGTTATCAGTACATGATAACAATACATTTATCAAAATTTATTAGTACTGCCAACATCAAAGGAAAGTACTGGAAGCTGAAGATTAAATTTAGGATAATGTATGGATGTTTTCTGAGGTTATCTTGAAAACGTATGTTGTGTTCGCTCATTAGAATCGCCTCGTTGAGGTGATTTTAATGAGAAGGCCCCTACACACAACACCCCTTTATTACAGTTCGTAAAGATATATCCTACAGTGATCCCCACTATGCCCCACGACCCGACACTATGAGTAAATCTCAGTAATTCAACTACCCCTATCTCGAACAGATTTCATGGTCCAAGAGGTGTTCGAGTTATTAAAGTTTGACTGTATTTATTTATGTATGTATTTATTTATCAGAGCTTAACACACTGAAACAGCGACCATTTCTACCACATCCAACCCACATTGACGTCGGTATCACTGTACGATACAATTCACCTGCCATGGAGTTCACCGCTTGTTGTTCTAAGCACACATTCTCGTATGTATTCTACACATTACGAAAACACGCCTATACAAATACATTTTAAATGTTGTCGCCGAAAAAGAGAGAAAAAATAAGATGAAAGATTGTGATATTTTTCTTATTTCTGTTCAAAATATAGATTGTTGGTACACGTTAGAACCGCCTCATTGAGGCGGTTCTAACGAGTACCCACACTCTATATTTTAGAGCAGAAATAAGAAAAAGAAAAATAAGGTTTACCCCTGTTAACCCCAGTTTTACTATGTGAGAGTGGGGTACAAGAGGGTTAGAATTATATAGGCGTGTTTTCGTGCTGACCTATAAAATAGATGGACAAACCTGTACAAACTTTGATGATGTTCAGTGGAATTCCGTTATTATTAAGGCTTCATGTAATTCTTCTTTTAAAACCCTTTCTTTGCGATTCCAACACAAAGTAGCTTGGACTAGAAGTAGGAGACCACCTGTTTTGACTTATTAAAATGATCTTAAGACCACTTTTGAACAGTCCCAAAGGTGGTCTGAATTTTAACTTTACCTTTCAAAGACTCTCTTTACATCAAGCTTGTTACTCAGTCAAATGTTCATCAATCCAAGAAAAAACAAGAGGCTCAATGAGCCTAAACCGCTCACCTGAGGAACTTAAGTTTTAACAATTCACAGACTTGACTACTAAATCTGCTAATAGAATCCAGCCCATTGACCCTTACAGGATATAAGTCATCATTATTGCATTGCATTCCAAGTTTGAGACTTCTAGCTTCTATAGTTCCTGAGAAATCTTTGACGAAAATTTAACATTGGTCAAAATGGAGAGAAAGAAGAATGAAAGAACAGATGAACAAATAAGCTGAGAAAGCCCAATGTCTCTTACACAAAATAAGTCATCATTATTCTATTGAATACCAAATTTGATGCTTCTAGCTTTTATAGTTCCTGAGAAATCTTTGATTAAAAATTTAACATTGGTCTATTATCTCTATATGGAGAGAAAGAAGAATGAAGGAACAAATGAACCAGACTAGCTCCAAAACCTAATGCAGCCTTTCCCCTTGCCCAATGGTGCTACACATAAAATTTAAACAAGATTGGTCGACTGCCCTCTGAGATATGCTTCATTGAAAGTGTGGACGACGGATGGACGGACAACAGACGACGGACTCCGGAGCCTTGGTATACTATCAGCTCACTGGAGCCTTTGGCTCAGGTGAGCTAAAAATTCAAGTCGCTATTTCTGTCACAACATTTTCCCTACATTAAGTCTATGGGCAAATTTTTTTGTCTCTCAAGGTCACGTAACTCCGAGGTCAATATTCCGATTCGGCTCAAAATCGAACTTAACCGAGATTTTATGCCTGTCCTCGTTACCTGCAAGTTTGAAGCTGATATGAATAAAAATAAAGTTGCTATCGTGGTCACAACGTATTTTTTTATGCTCAAGGGCAGGTAACTCCAAGGCAAATATTCCGATTCGGCCCAAAATCGAACTTAACCGAGATTTTATGTCTGTCCTCGTTACCTGCAAGTTTGAAGCTGATCTGAAAAAAATTCAAGTCGCTATCGTAGTCGCAACATTTTCCCTAATTAAGTCTATGGGCAAATTTTTTTACCCTCAAGGTCACGTAACTCCGAGGTCAATATTCCGATTCGGCCCAAAATTGAACTTAACCGAGATTTTATGCCTGTCCTCGTTACCTGCAAGTTTGAAGCTGATATGAATAAAAATAAAGTTGCTATCGTGGTCACAACGTATTTTTTTATGCTCAAGGGCAGATAACTCCAAGGCAAATAACCCGATTCGGCCCAAAATCGAACTTAACCGAGATTTTATGTCTGTCCTCGTTACCTGCAAGTTTGAAGCTGATCTGAAAAAAATTCAAGTCGCTATCGTAGTCACAACATTTTCCCTATGTAAAGTCTATGGGCAAATTTTTTGTCGCTCAAGGTCATGTAACTCCAAGGTCAATATTTCGATTCGAACTTAACTGAGATTTTATGCCTGTCCACGTTACCTGCAAGTTTGAAGCTGATCTGAATAAAAATAAAATTGCTATCGTGGTCACAACGTATTTTTTATGCTCAAGGGCAGGTAACTCCAAGGCAAATAATCCGATTCGGCCCAAAATCTAACTTAACCGAGATTTTATGTCTGTCCTCGTTACCTGCAAGTTTGAAGCTGATCTGAAAAAAATTCAAGTCGCTATCGTAGTCACAACATTTTCCCTATGTTAAGTCTATGGGCAAATTTTATGTCGCTCAAGGTCACGTAACTCCGAGGTCAATATTCCGATTCGGCCCAAAATCGAACTTAACCGGGATTTTATGCCTGTCCTTGTTACCTGCAAGTTTGAAGCTGATCTGAATAAAAATAAAGTTGCTATCGTGGTCACAACGTATTTTTTCATGCTCAAGGGCAGGTAACTCCAAGGCAAATAATCCGATTCGGCCAAAAATGGAACTTAACCGTGATTATATGTCTGTCCTCGTTACCCGCAAGTTTGAAGCTGATCTGAAAAAAATTCAAGTCGCTATTGTAGTCACAACATTTTCCCTATGTTAAGTCTATGGGCAAATTTTTTGTCGCTCAAGGTCACGTAACTCTGAGGTCAATATTCCGATTCTGCCCAAAATCGAACTTAACCGAGATTTTATGCATGTCCTTATTATCTGCAAGAATGAAGTCGATCAGAAAAAAATTGACGGAGCTAGAGTGATGACAAGCTTTTTCCTATGTTAAGTCTATGGGAGCTATATGTTGCCATGGTAACCAGAGTTCCACTCAGATCTGCATGAAAACCTTATGCAGTCTTTTCACTTGCCCAATAATGTTACACATGAAATTTGATCAAAGTCGGCCAAGTAGTCTTCAAGATATACATTTTTGAAATTCACCTTAACCCTTATGCAAAAATGCACAAGGGCAGGTAACTCCTAAGTGTACGATCCGATTCTGCCAATTATCGAACTTGACCGAGATTTCATGGCTGTGCTGGTTATCTGTAAGAATGAAGCCAATCCGAACAAAATTGAAGCAGCTACAGTGATGACAACATTTTCCCCATGTTAAGTCGATAGGCAATTTTTCGGGCGCTCAAGGGGACGTAACTCTTGAGTGAATTATCTGATTCGGCCAAAAATCGAACTTGACCGAGATTTTATGCCTGTACTGGTTATCTGCAAGAATGAAGTCGATCAGAAAAAAATTGACGGAGCTAGAGTGATGACAAGCTTTTTCCTATGTGAAGTCTATGGGAGCTAGATGTTGCCATGGTAACCAGAGTTCCACTCAGATCTGCCTGAAAACCTCATGAAGCCTTTCCACTTGCCCAATAATGCGACACATGAAATTTGATCAAAGTTGGCCAAGTAGTCTTTAAGATATACATTTTTGAAATTCCCATTAACCCTAATGCAAAAACACACAAGGGCAGGTAACTCCTAAGTGAATGATCCGATTCTGCCAGTTATCGAACTTGACCGAGATTTCATGGCTGTGCTGGTTATCTGCAAGAATAAAGCCAATCTGAAAATAATTGAAGCAGCTATGGTGATGACAACATTCTCCCCATGTTAAGTCAATACGCAATTTTTTCAACGCTCAAGGGCACGTAACTCCTGAGTGAATAATCCGATTCAGCCCAAAATCGAACTTGATCGAGATTTCATGCCTGTCCTCGTTATCTGCAAGAATGAAGTCGATCAGAAAAAAATTGACGGAGCTAGAGTGATGACAAGCTTTTTTACTATGTTAAGAACGCTCAAGGGCACGTAACTCCTGAGTGAATAATCCGATTCAGCCCGAAATCGAACTTGATCGAGATTTCATGCCTGTCCTCGTTATCTGCAAGAATGAAGACAATCAGAAAAAAATTGACGGAGCTAGAGTGATGACAAACTTTTTCCTATGTTAAGTCTATGGGAGCTATTTGTTGCCATGGCAACCAGAGTTCCAATCTGATCTGCCCGAAAACAGTATGCAGCCTTTCCCCCTACCTGATAATGCTTCACATGAAATTTGATCAAGATTGGCCCACTGGTTCCGGAGATATACTTCTTTGAAAGTGTGGACGACGACGGACGACGACGACGGACGACGGACGCCGGCTCGTGGTATATTAATACCTCACATGAGCCTTCGGCTCAGGTGAGCTAAAAAACTGGGCCAGTCAACGTGCATGAATTGGTCTCATCCATTTCTACAGACACTCATTCTTTATTTTTGGGGTTTGGTGTTTATTACTGGCTACAGTAATCTGATGCGATGTCACTTTGGTAACAAAGGTCACAGTACTTTATTGTCTTACAGTCTCGTACATCATGCACATGGCATGCTTTGTTTAGATAGACCTTCGAACAAGTATGTCTTGTTTAGACATTATGCCGACTGTTTAATGAATGCTAATCGCAGCAACTGAATTAACTGACTTCATGCAATAATGCAAGAAATGTTGCTTTTGAAGTGATAAACCGATTACAGAAAGAACATAGAAGTTTTGCTTATACTGAGACTTTTCATAAGCAGTATTTAAGAAATGATCTTACCATATAACGATAACGTCATGTCATAAAAATCATATGACCACACGTGTAATAACACATGGTTACTGGCGCCTAAGGTCATGACACCGTCCGTAATAACCTTGTGGCTTTGTAATAAAATCCGGTTTAAGCTGGTAATATGTTAAGCAGAACCCTATACTCGTGGCCATTTCATATGAAATTTATGAAACGCGCCTAAGGCTCGTTTCATAAATTTCATATGAAATGACCAATCATGTAAGATCCTGTATGTAATTTTAAAGTTTATTGAACAACATCATGAATCAAGCCATGTTAGAGAACCCCTGGTTAACACATTTTCTTATTTTTACTTAAAACGAACTCGTTAGCGTACATGCACTACATTCAATGTACCTAAGGAATACAAGCAACCTATGTTTGGAGCATTGGTAAGGAACATTTATCATATGACGTCGCATATGAGATTGCAATGAGGCCATGTTTTAAATTTATAATTCACAGATGGATTAAATTAGTTGATAAGATGCAAATTAGTTACGCCCCGTAAGGTTACATGTACAATGTTCTTTACGACGTCGCGTTAACTAATGGCAGACTATTGATATTTTTGTAAAAGATAAAATCACGAATAAAATGCGGTTTAAATGTCATATGATAAATGGAATCTTGCATTTGTGCTCAGTTATTATTAAATTTATTAAACTCGAGGTAAAGGCATTAAATATTCGGCGAAGATTCGCATTTTAAATATTTTCCTTAACTCGTCCAGTAAATTCACTCATGTAAGATCCTCCATATTAACCTTAAAATATCTGTAAAATGCTAGTTCTACAGGCAAGAACTTTTTTTGAAAGGTGTATGCCAGGGCCTGATGTTATACAACTTTTTTCATGAAATTTGTTCTGCTCATAAATTTTACATATTGTTGGCATTTTGAAATTTGTGAGCAGGACAAATAATATTCTCTACTGATAGACTCACTTATTTGTGTTTTGATTTTAAGGGGCATTATCAATTGTATGCAAAGTAGAGTTGAGCATGAAAAAAGTTTTATAACCTCGGGGCCCCGAGCTTATAAAACTTTTTTATGCTCAACACACTTGAGCATGAAATTTGTCCTGCTTATAAATTTTAAAATGCCAACAATTGTTGGCATTTTAAAATCTATAAGCAGGACAAATAATATCCTGTGCAGATCTGAGCAGGTAAATTGCCTCTTTCATTTGTATTTTAATATTTATGAGCATTATACAGTTTATGCTCAGTAGAGTTGAGCATGAAAAAAGTTTTACAATCTCGGGGCCATCTGGTTTCATACTCCTTAATTTCAGACAGGAGTCGTTTGTGATAAATCCTTTGGGAAATCCGATCTACAATACGTATAAAGTCAGTCAGAAACCGGATGTGACGTTCTTGAAGAAGGGGTTTTACCCAGGTGTAACAAATTTTACAGGTTTGTATAGTTACACGTATTTCAGTGACGTTTGTTTGTTTTGTTTGATTTGAGGTTTAACGTCCCCGTCAACACTATCTAGGTCATTTTGGAGACAATGCTTCCAATTTTGTGGGACTATTACCCGACATTAAGATGAAGTGTCATCTCAAGCCCTTTCGCCCAATGAAACCAATAGGGTTTATATGCAGGGACAGGCCGACTGGCACCACTTTGCGTGGGCAGGCTTAGACCTTCTAAGCGGTTTATCAGTACTCAGGGTCGGTTTCAGCTCTGCGTGGAAGCATCATGCAGCCCATATATTTCTTCAAGCCTCGATGGACGGGGGCCGTCAGTGATGTTTGAATGACGCCACTTTATGGTGACAAAACTATGTTTTTCATTATGACTGCCTACGTCGGATTTTATCAGTTTTTGAGCTGCACATTCGTACAATCAACAACCTCATGCTTGTAAATTGTATACCATATCGAAAACACGTCTATACCAATATATTGTAAACCTTACCGCCGACAAATCAAACATTTTAAGATGAACAATTGTGATATTTTTCTTATTTCTGCTCAAAATATTGATTTTGGGTACCTGTTAGAACCGCCTCATCGAGGCGGTTCTAACGAGTACCCACAATCTATATTTTGGAGCAGAAATAAGAAAAATAAGGTTTACCCCTGTAAACCCAAGTTTTTCTGTATAAGAGTGGGATTGAAGGGGGTCAAAATTATATAGACGTGTTTTCGTGACGTTATCACGATAACGCCCACCTTTGCAAACACTTCTGAATCATGTTCCACGCGGTGGCATTTGATTAGCGCAATATATCAAGTAATTTGATTGTGCTTGGCTTTGGGGTCTAACGTCCCCGTCAACACTGTATAGGTCACTTTGGAGGCATTGCTTCAGATTGTGTGGGACTTTTACCCAATATTGAGATGAACTGACACGCGCCACTTTGACTGGGAGGCTTAGACCTTCAAGCGGTTTACCAGTACTCATGTGCGGTCGGATTCAGTTCTGCGTGGAAGCATCATGCAGCCCGTGTTTGCCCATCTCACTGCTTTAAACACATTAGGATATCACATTTTGTCATATATGGAGGAGTGTTCATTTTAGAAATGAATTTATTTTTCTGCTGTTCATGAAAGTATGAACTCAGTGGGTCGCGTGCACAGTAAATGAACACCGAAGTCGTTCATGGAAACTTTACTAGCGACCCGCTGTCGTTCATACTTTTATGAAAAGCAGAAAAATTAAGTTTGTTTTTTATATTTACATCTTTGCCCCTTATCGCTGGGCGAGAAAATGCTCATAGGCAAACTTTTAAAGCTGAAAAACATTTACACGCTGTTTTTCCACAAAGAGCAGAATAGCGTTGACGTCACCAACGCCATAGAGAACCATGGTTTAGACTGACGTCACTTGACGTCTCTGAAAACCATGTGACTCGATGCCTTCATTTGGAAGTATGAACTGCATTGTTTTCTACAGCAACCATAAGACGATACATTGGAAATGTGTATGCCAGGGCCCGAGGTTGGTGAAAAGGTATAAAATGCGAGGCTTTGCCGAGAAATTTATCCCTTTTCCTCAACGAGTTTAATAAATTCAATAATACATGAGCACAAATGCAAGCTTCTATTTATCATATGACATTTTATCATGAAATGTTTGACAAAAATGTCAATATTCCGCCATTAGTAAATGCGACGTCGTTAAGGACGTCGTACATGTTACGTTACGGGGCCTATCTAACTTATTTGCGTTAACCGCTCACGTATAACCCTGACCAGGAAAAGTGTGGATAGGTAAACTGACCGGCTCAATAATGAGCTAAAATAGTGTTGACTGGGCATTTAAACTCCAATATAAACAAACAAACTTACCTAATTGGCATATTTAATAAACTATTGGATTATCGAATGTATTACATAGAGGATCTTACATGAGTGCTCATGTGTTATTGAATTTATTGAACGAGTTGAGGAAAAAGGATAAAATGCGAGGCTTGCCGAGAATTTTATGCCTTTTCCTCAACGAGTTTTATAAATTCAATGAGATATGAGCACGAATGCAAGATTCTATTTATCATATGACATTTAAAGACAAATGCTACGAATTCCCAATTTTTGTATGATCATCAAAAATGAAAGTAATGCCAGAGCCAACATTTTACCGTTCTTGGGTAAGGAAATGGTTGAAATTTGTGGAACAGATATTGTTTTGGGTTCATTTCATTATTTAACGTGTTCAGCTTGGCTATAAACTTCACGAAAACAGTAACATTACAACTTTTGGAAATTTTAATTTTTCGGCATTTACCCAAGATCAGATCAACCTAAGTGGTTACAGACTTACTTAAACGATTTGCTGTAATGGATGTTATGGCCAGTTACTATTTACAAGTAAAATCCAAGTTATCTGTCAGTGATTCACCATCTTTTCATAGAATTTATATGTATTTTTACCATGTATTTTATCTGGGGGTAGGGGAACGGTTTGTTTAATAAAACAGAAATTAGCACGGTGACCCCTACTTTTCTTTTAATTTCCTATTCTCTGATAACATCCCCTAGAGAAAAAACCTTGTTTTATGAAAATTTCAATGCAGCTTTTTTCTGTATGGTCCAAAATAATGCAGACAATGAATAATTTTTTTAAAGATATTTTGGTTGATGACAAAATTTGTATTGCAAAAAAATTTCTGAACTTGAAAAATTGGCTAAATTTAGGCAGCATTATCTTTTAATATATCATTCTGACTGAAATAAATGTTTAAAAGCTAGGCAAAAGTCATTTTTGACTTGCTATTTACCAACATGGTAGTTTTCTGATATGTCTGGGAAAACAGTTTGGAGTGGTTTCCTTCTTGTTCAGATTACTTAAGATTCAGCACGGTGACATGTTTTTTTTTTTTTATTTCAAATGTAGTGAGCCAGTATATGATACTGAACATATACAGACTCTTAAACAGTTTTCAATGTAGGAAGTATTTCGTAGCATATGCCATTAAAGCGCATTTTATTCACGATTGTTTTACAAAAAAAAATCAATATTACGCCATTAGTAAACGCGACGTCGTTAAGAACGTCACAGATGTAACGTTATGGGGCGGATCTAACTAATTTGCATATTTAATCCACTAGTGGATTATCGAAAATATTACATGGCGTTATTACACTCTCAGACGCGACGTCATATGACGCGAGGTCATATGATAAATTCAATTATTTCATGGTTGCAAAAATGACATTTTTTTTTTTTTGACGAAAAGTTCTTATTTTTGCTGCAAATATAGATTTACAGGGAAATTCCGCTATTAAGACCACCTAAAAATAAGACTAATTCTGCTTCAAAAACCTTATTTAGCAGGTTCAGTTATTCTTTCTTTGTGTTTTCTGCATACAGTGTCATCCGGTCATGGACCAGCTTTTGGACTGTCAAACAGTCCCAAAGGTGGTCTTAATATAGTAATTTTACTATATATGCTCGTTAGAACCGCCTCATCGCGTACAAAGTAAATGAACACCGAAATGTTTCAGGTTAAATTTAACAACAATTTTCGTTTGTGAGATTTTTCTTATTTCTGCTCAAAATATATATTGTGTGTACTCATTAGAACAGTCTCATCGAGGCGGTTCTAAGGAATACCGACAATCTATATTCAGATTGTGGCTACTCATTAGAACCGCCTAATCGAAGCGGTTCTAAAGGAATCCCACAATCTATATTTTAGAGCAGAAATAAGAAAAATAAGGTTTATGCCTGTAAACACCAGTTTAACATATAAGAGTTGGGTTCAAAGGGGTCAAAATTATATAGGCATGTTATCTTGATGTTTTAATTCTAGGTGAACAATACACGCTAATAATGGTGGACCCAGACATCCCGGGCTCAAGTGTTGCTAGCGAAGCAAGGCCTCTTGTTCACTGGTTAGTCACGAATATAAGAGATGGAAACATGTCCACAGGTACGGATCTTATTGAAGGCCCCCGCCCATCGGGGCTTGATGAAACAGATGGGCTGCATGATGCTTCCACGCAGAGCTGAAACCAACCGCACATGAGTAGTGGTAAACAACTTAGAGGATCTAAGCCTGCCCAGGCAAAGCGGTGCGAGTCGCACCGTCCATGCTTATAAACCTATTGGTTTCACTGGGCGACAGGGCTTGAGATGTCATTTTCAACAAACTGATTGGAAGCAACGTCTCCAAAATGACCTATACAGTGTTGACGTGGACGTTAAACCTCCAATGAAACAAACAAAAAAAAACAGTGTTGACGGGGACGTTAAACCTCAAATCAACCAACCAACGGAACTTATTGATAGGGAATGGATTTATTTATTTGTTTATTTGCTTGGAGACTAAGCCAAGTCTAAACACTACATCTTCAATAACTTGGATAGCTATGAGACCCTGAAAATTTGTTCGAGATTGGGGATATTTCGAACTACTGAGGGTGAATTATAGCACTAGACCATGAGACGTAATGGGGATAGCTTTTCGAACTTTTGTAGAATAAAGGATTTTGTGCATACTCATTAGAATCGCCTCATTGAGGCGATTCTAATGAGTACACACAACATAACTTTTCAAGATGAAATCGAAAAAGTCCTGGGGCCAGTTATTCAAAGCACCGTTAGCTTAACGAGCTCGTGAGTGGTCATATTGTTAAATGTTCTAACAAGTTAAATATCTAACGTTTTGGTATTTTTGCTGAACAAATTCGAGAATGGAAAAGCTGCTCACATTTTTTTTCAGCAAAAACATTAACACATTTGTCATAGTAAATGATAAAAGTTTCAACGATACGTTAACTAACAACGTCGTTAGTTTTGAACAACTGGCCTCAGAAAGGGTATTGGATATCTCGAGCTGTTTGACGAAGCCTCAAGGGACTCCAGAAAGAATTCGAATTAGCCATAGTAAACGAGGTAATCGACTTCGAGTTATCGAAGTTCCCCTGTATTAAGGGGAATTGGAACTAGGGCTGGCTAATCGGAGCCGAAAATAAATCGATTATCAGTCTTGTCATTGCGATCGATAATCGATTAGTAATCGCTAAGATTTTTGTCATTATTTTACCTGTCTGGCTTTTTGTCTGAGCATGACTTTTACCATATGTTGCACTTTACCATATGTATATTTGAACAGGCAGGCATGAGCAAACAGTGTAGACCCAGATGAGACGCCGCATAATGCGGCGTCTCATTAGGGTCTGCACTGTTTGCCACTCATCCAGCTATTTTAGGCATAACTTTGGGCAGTAAATTGTACGTATCAAGTAATCGATTAAAAGCAGATCAGAAATGATAATCATTTGTGTTGAATTTATCGATCGATTAATCGATTATACGATTAATCGTGGCAGCCTTAATTGGAACACCTGTCATATTTTCCGTCATCTTGCAAAGGAAGACACCTTTTGGGACATCCTGTTCGTCTTTCTATAATCCCAAAGGTGGTCTTAATACAGGATTTTTATTTTTTCTTCGTCCATTCTATCATTTCCGTGGATTCAAGAAGAGCAGTTGATAGTTTTGGGCGAATTTTACAACACGCACAGTACTGGATAACTGCTTCTTTATAAATCTGCTCATGAAAAATGTGGTTAAGTAAACTGACCGGCTCTACATGTCCTGTATAATGTTGACTGGGCCGTTAAACTCCATTTCACATCAAAACGTATGGTCGTTCTGCATATTGGCAGGAATTTGAAAAAAAAAAAAAAACGTTTGATTCAACGGTTCGATAAAGATGAGCTCCTGAATTGAAAACCCTGAACGTTACTCTGAGACAGAAATTCTTTTCCTTCCCTTTCAATGGATAAGATAAAAATCCAAATTTCGCACGTGTTTGATGTACAGTTGTATAGTACGTCATGTTTACTCTCGTTTAGGCTGACGTCGTTGAACGCCATGGCGTCACTAAATATGCCTGTAAATATCATTTGGCCTACAATATGGCGAATGCCAGCAAACGAAGTGACCGAATTATTAAAATTCCACGTTCAGGAATAAAAGGTGTGCATGTATGTCTATTATTGATGCGAGGGCAGATAGGAAAAAAAAATCGACCTTCGGGTTCCTCTGCTTGACAGTGACACTCGGTGCCAAATTTTATAGTCATATGTAAATCCACTTGAGAATCATATGGCTCATAACATGGTATGGACAATATAAGAGTCTTACGTGGGTGTGAGGGGTGGATAGGAAAATCCGTTCAGAGGGTCTCGAGGCTTGCCGAGTGATGCCGGACAGTGATCTTGAGGGACAGATTTTTTCTATCCACCCCTCACATCCATGTTGGATTCTTTTCTCGCATACCTTCCATTTCTGAGCTTGGATGTTTAATACTACAGTCACTTCGGTTGCCGACGTCCGCCATATTGTGATGAAAATACATTAATGTTTAGTGACGTCACATAACGTGCTGTGACGTCAACCTTAACGACGGCGCATAAGGCGTCGTATTCAACCAGTGCATTTATCAAACACGCGAGAGTATTCGTTGTTTACCCTGTCCCTGGATAAGAACACCAGGGTTTAGTTAACCCAATCACGGTTGACAACTTTGCTTCCCTCTTTAATTGCATGCCGGTGGGCCAGGCCTCAGATTCTATGATGGATCCAGCGCAAAGGCTTACTGAGAATTAGAGAGATCTAATTTTATGTATTGTTGGTAGGTGCCTGATACTCTGTCTCTGGTTGGACCCATCGGAATCAAACTGTTGGTCTTGTTTTGCTCCGGCAATTCCGTGGTTTCTTGCTGTCTTGTCCTGACCGTTGTTTCATCTCTTTGGTTGTGTGAATTTTTGTGTTCACGGAGATGTTGCATTGATGAGTTAGAAGGCCTTCATGCGGACTGAACAAATTATTTGTCTTAATCGCGACGGAAGTAAGGGCGAGGATTGTGGCCACGTAAAATCGATTTAAGCCCCCCACCCACCCCCCCCCCCCCCCCCACACCCGTTCCAAGGCGATTCTTCTGTCGCGGTTTACTTTTTGTTATGGTTTGTCTTTGAGTGTTTGTATCGCTTATATTAATTTGTTTTGGATAGCCAGTTGGCCATTTTGTGGGAAAGTAACTGTCCTATTGGCTTTCCGCTAGTGATGTTTCCATTAGGGTTTGTTGTTTCATGTTTGTGTTTTTTTCCCTTTGGTGTCTCCGATGGGAGCTGTGGGTTAAATGTATCGATTCCTGATCATTGCCTTCACTTCTGTTTAGAACAGAATTTCTATCCCAGGCTAAAACCAAGGATTTCCTTATCTATTGTGCAAAAAAAACACAAAAAAAAAACAACAACAACAACAAAAATACAATTGTTTTTGGACAGCGAGGTCTCAGCCCATCTGTACTCTGAGTATAGCTCACAAGTATCAGAAATACCATGATAGTCCTATTAACCCATTTAGTACCAGATACCCCAAAACGGGTACTTGGCAAACAGTGCATGCCCAGATCAGACGCCGCAGAACGCCTCCACTGTTTGCTAAAAGTTCAGCCATTTTCCTAATAAATTTGAAGAAAACACAACCTGACACCCCTAAATTTTGAAATGGACTCATGCTATATATAAGGAGGAAGATTCCATTTGGTGCAAAAAGGATTAGAGCGGACAAAAAAAACGACTCTACGACTCTTTTCTTATTGAGTGGTTACGGTGGCTGATCCTCGCCTTCGCTGAGAGCGAAGTCACGAAGACACGCTGAGAGCGAAGACATGGATCAGCCTCCGTACACACGGACGATCTGAGACTGTTTTTTTGGCGTAAATCATATTAACCTTAACAAATCTCAAGAATAATAAAGCAGACAATAAATTGATATTGCACGACCCGCAGAAAAAGCGACCGACTGAAGTCGGTTGATTTTCTAAGAGTGCCCTAAAATCGCCGTGTCATTCTGTCAGTCTGTCAGTCTGTCTGTCCGTCCGTAACCCGTTTGTGAAAATTGGTGATAGTGTCTTAACCGCTTGGAATATTTAAACAATTTTTGGCATACTGATAGATATCAATGAGATCTAACCAATGAACTTGCGAAATATTACATTCCGTTTAGTATAGCCTCGCCGAGGCGAAAAATATGTGAAAATTTTCGAACTGCTTCTCCTCGGAATTCGTTGGGCCGATTGAAGTCAAATTTCATATGGAGCCTCTATGGGATGGGGGAAACCAAAATTTGCTCATGGGGTCCAGGTCACATGACCAAAATGGCCGCCAAGCCATATATGGTAAAAGCCCTTTAAAAATAGTCTTCTCCAGAACCACTGGGCAGATTTCCACGAAACTTGATAAATAGCATCTGGGACGTAGGCCCATCATAAAGTGCTAAAATGGTGACCCTGGGTTGACCTTGACCTTCTTTGTGCCTAGGTCAAACTTTGACACAAATGCTTTTGTGTTGGAAAAGTGAGAATGCATTTTATCCTGCAAACGATTCAGAATACAGTACTAAAGTATAAGATATATTTTTGCTCCTTACGATAAGGCACATTTATTGGGGGAACCGTTTTAGGTCCAGGTCACATGACCAAAATGGCCGCCATACCCATATATGGTAACACTCATAAAGCTAAAAGCATCCGGCGGGTAGTGCACTTAAGCTGAAGCACTGGTTTTACCACTAAAATGGAAATTATCAGATGAAAAATTGTGATATTTTTCTTATTTCTGCTTAAAACATAGATTGTGGATACTCGTAAGAACCGCCTCGTCAAGGCGGTTCTAACGAGTACCCACAATACGAGGCGGTTCTAACGAGTATCCACAATCTATGTTTTAGAGCAGAAATAAGAAAAATAAGGTTTACCAGTGTGGTAAGCGTCACCTGTGATATTTTCCCGCCAGTTTTAGGTAATGTTCATGACTTTCTGTTAACTCATCTGTAGGTTAACACTTGGCCTGATGAATATTTAAATATGCCACACCTACCACTGCTTTTCAACCAATCAGATTTCTTAATGCTTATCATTGCAACAAATTCATGAACTGAATGACAAACAATGAAGATCCTGATCAGATGGCTTCTTCAGAAGCCATCTAATCTGGATCTTCATTGTTTGAAAGAGAAGACATATCCGGGTTCAGCAGGACAAGGGTTAACCTGGAATCTTTTCCATTCAGAATTATAGGATGCGTCCTAACTTTGTATTCAGTGTAGATCTAGATCAGATGGCTTGTAAAGAAGTCACGGTCCCGCCCATCGGGGCTTGAAGAAGTAGATGGGCTGCATGATGCTTCCACGCGCAGCTGAATCCGACCGGACACGAGTACTGGTAAACCGTTTAGAGGATCTAAGCCTGTCCAGGCAAAGCGGTGGGAGTTGGACCGTCCATGCTTATAAAACCTATTCGTTTCATTGGGCGACAGGGTTTGAGATGTCATTTCATCTCAATGTCGGGTAAAATCCCACAAAATTAGAAGCAACGCCTCCAAAATGACCTATACAGTGTTGACGGGGACGTTAAGCCTCAAATCAAACAAAATCTAAAGAAGTCATGTGATCTTTATTTTGGCAGTTCGTCATTCGACTGGTGAATTTAATGGAACGAATTACATCAAGTATAGTCATGTAATTTAATTGGCTGATAGTCAAAAAATTGGAGGGGGGGGGGGGAAATATTAATTTATGCAGCAGACCAAAGGGTATACTCAAACATTAAATAATTTGCTCCAAGAGAGTATATTCCAATGATTATATTTAAGGGGAATGGGAACACCTGGCAGATTTTTCCGCCATTTTTCTAAGGGAGATAACTTTCGGGACTTCCTGTACGCTTTTCTATAAGTTCTGTCCCACGGAAAAAGGGGTCAACTTTTAAAGGAAAGAATTTGCTCCTTAGGAGCAAATTCTTTCCTTTAAGAGTTGACCCCTATTGACATGGGAGACAAAAATACTTTTGCAGGAGTTACCTCCCCTGAAGGTGTTCCCATTCCCCTTAAAAGGAGACAAGAATATTTTGAAAGTGTTGTTTATCCTGAAGGTGTATCTAAACGCCCTTAATGTGATATACATTTTACAGGCGAAGAGTACGTGGGCTATGGAGGCCCTAGACCATCAGACGGAAACCCCCATTACTACTACTTCTTGCTTTATAAACAACAATCCACAATTCCTGTATCTCTTCGATATATTCTTACACCGCCCACTGCTCTCAGCTACTTGGAAGGTAATATTAAAACCTTAACCCATTATTTGAGCCGAGGCACATTATTTTCTACAATTTACATGTGCGCCCAGCGAAGAAACAGATCAGCATGTGCATCCATATAGTCTAACTAGAGACTTCTCTTGCGATATTTTTCTTATTTCTGCTCAGAATTTAGATTATGGGTACTCGTTAGAACCGCTTCATCAAGACGATTCTAACGAGTACCCACAATCTATATTTTGGATAAGAAATAAGAAAAAAACAGGGTTTACCCCTGTAAACCACAGTTTTACAATATAAAAGTGGAGATCGTGGGGAGGGGAGGGGGTTGCAAAATTATATAGGCATGTTTTCGTGATGTACACCCGCCTGATGTTGAGACAGTGTTTCATATGCAAGAACCACAACTCTAGGTGCCTTGGAATTTGAGGTGTGTCTCTTCGCACTAGAACATTGTTATCTCAACTCATTACGATAACACACCCGTTCGACATAGTGCATTTTTCACACCTTCAAAATGGCTACTTTTCTGATTAAAATCCGTGATATTTTCTTATTTAAACTGCAAAAATCGGTTGTGGGTGCTCGTTAGAACCGCGTTCTAACGAGTATCCACAACCTATGTCTTGGAGCAGAAAAATATGGCATAGCTCCTTAAACCCCAGTTTTCTCTGTTTAAAGTGGGGTTTAGGAGGTGTGTTCGGTTCACGGACTTGTTCACGTGATGTAGTGCGCGCTAGGTACAGCTAGACCCAAAGCTAAGAAGACATGTCTAATTTTTGTTTGTTTGATTTGAGGTTTAACGTCCCCGTCAACACTGTAAAGGTCATTTTGGAGACGTTGCTTCCAATTTTTGTGGGACTTTTACCCGACATTGAGATGAAATGACATCTCAAGCCCTGTCGTCCAATGAAACCAATAGGGTTTATAAACATGGACAGTCCGACTCGCACTGAGCAAGTTTTAGATCCTCTTAACGGTTTACCAGTACTCGTGTGCGGTCGGTTTCAGCTCTGCGTGGAAGCATCATGCAGCCCATATATTTCTTTAAGCCCCGATGGGCGGGGGCCGCGAGAAGTCGAAATATCTTTCACTCTAAATGCGACTGTAGTCAAATTTACCGTATGTCACCGTAAATTCGGTAAGTGTATTGCAAGGGGCGTAACAAGACATCATTTTTAGCAGAATGATAAAATTTTGAGCCAGCGCATGACAAACCTACAATAGGACATGTGCGCCCAACGAAGACTCAGATCAGCCTGCGCATCCGCGCAGTCTGATCAGAGTCTTCGTTGTTCGCTCTATGGATAGCTAAGGGCCCAGTGCTCCTTCATGCAGCAAGAGAAGTCACTGGTTAGACTATATGGATGCGCAGGCTGATCAGAGTCTTCGATGGGCGCACATGTCTTATTGTAGGTTTTGTCGTGCGCTGGCTCAAATAATATGAGGAAATATTCGGTCTTACCCTTAAATAAAAGTACAGTAAAATTCCTATATTAAGACCACCTTTGGGACTGTTCAAAAGTGGTCTTAAGACCACTCTTGAACAGTCCTCAAGGTGATCTCTGACCAGAGGACACCGTATGCAGAAAATACAAAGAAAGAATAACCGTAGCCTACTGAAAAAGTTTTTAAAGCAGAATTAGTCTTAATTTTAGGTGGTCTTAATAATGCAACTTCAATATACTAACGGTAGCTATTTTGCATTATGCAGGTGCATGTTCAATATCAACGGATTTGTGTCGGACAAGAATTTGACATTAGTTGGTGTCAACTGGATTAGATCCACAAAAGATATATACGTAGCTTTCCAGCACATCTTTATATTCGGGGAAAGTGCGTCACAGTGGTGTACAGGCATGCAAGGATATAAAGGGAGTCCTACATGTTCGTCTGGGGTTTCCGCCGTTGTCCATCCCGATGTTATTGTTGGTTAACTCATTTTAAACTGAATAAAAACTATAAACATCTTCCCTACTTTACATAGCTATATGTTCTATTTCGAAAAACTTTCTCAAAATATATATACAGCTAAGTATAAGAGCGAGTTGGTGCAGTGGTGAAGCATCGGATTTGAGATCGAGAGGTAGCCGGTTCGATCCCCGCAAGCGCCAAGTGTTGTTTCCGCGAGCAAGAGACTTTATCCACATTGCTTAGTATTGGTTTCTACCCAGGAAAAGAGGGCCACATGGAAGATTAGTACTTGTACTAAATGTGTTACCCTCTATAAATAAGGTCGATTTTAAATAAGGTCGATTAAGTCTGTTTAAAAATTCATGGGTGACAGGTGGAGTTAGAAGCTGAACTTTTCTGCGAACAGTGAAGGCGCAAATCAGACGCCGCGTACTGTGGCGTCTGATAAGGGCCCGTACTGATTGTTTATGTCACTTTCGGGAAATTCCTGTCAAAAGCCTTTCTAACGACAATTGAGATAACTTATCAACATAGTGCTTGTTTTAATTGGGGTTTTACGTCCCCGTCAACACTATTTAGGTCATTTTGGAGACGTTGCACCCATCCAATTTTGTGGGACTTTTACCCGACATTGAGATGAAATGGCATCTCAAGCCCTGTCGCCCAATGAAACCAATAGGGTTCATAAGCATAGACGGTCCGACTCACACCGCTTTGCCTGGGTAGGCTTAGATCCTCTAAGCGGTTTACCAGTGCTCTTGTGCGGTCGAATTCAGCTCTGCGTGGAAGCATCATGCAGCCCATTTATATTTTCAAACCCCGATGGTTGGGGCCACCAACCGTCTACCTACTCGCACTGGTTTTCAGAAGGTGGACGAAATCCCATCTTTGAATTTTCTTACTAGGGCAAAACCCTATTCCATATCTCCAAGCTGATCAGAGTCTCACCCGGCCACTTGACTACTATACAAAAGGGCCAAAACTCATGAAGAATTTGTCAGGCCCCCAAAACTAGCTAGTCTGGCATAGAAACATGCACTCGTCATATTTTCAGGTTCTGTGATGCATTCCTTGCTTCCGAAGGATAACCCTTTTACAGAACATATTTAACGTCACTACAGCTGGTGTCTGGGAATGTGTTGTGGCCGTAAAACGTCTCCCTGCCCTACATCATAGTGTAGTTTTCTTGTCCTTTGGGATCATTGATTCCATTGTGGAATTTTGAAAATATTTGAGGGTCACTGATGAGGCCTAATTGGCCGAAACTATCTAGTCTGGCCCATAAAACATGTACACTTCATATTTTCCGGGTCTGTGATGCATTCCTTGCTTCCAAAGGATAATCCCTTTCATAGAACATATTGAAGAAATAGATGGGCTGCATGATGCTTCCACGCAGAGCTGAAACCGACCCGCACACGAGTACTGGTAAACTGCTTAGAGGATCTAAGCCTTCCCAGGCAAAGCGATGCGAGTCGTTCCGTCCATGCTTATAAACACTATTGCTTTCATTGGGCGACAGGGCTTGAGATGTCATTTCATCTCAATGTCGGGTAAAAGTCCCACAAAATTGGAAGCAACGTCTCCAAAATGACCTTTACAGTGTTGATGGGGACGTTAAACCTCAAATCAAACAAACAAACAAAATCATGAAGTATTTTTCAGGACTCCGTCACGTCAACACGTCTATATAATTTTGACCACCCTGTAACCCCACTTTTATATAGTAAAACTGGGGTTTATTGGGGTATACATCATTGTTCTTATGTCTGCTCTAAAACTAAAAATATTTTGAGCAGAAATAAGAAAAATATCACATTTTTTCAACTGATTTTTTTTTTTCGACAGTAAAATTTGCAATGTATTTGTACGTACAGGCATGTTTTCGGAATGATTCAAAAGCTTAACAGGTCACTTGCAATCTAAACACAATAAATCTAGGCCATAGCTCCAATGGCGTTTGAGATATTTTGCTGACAAGGTAAAATGACAAAATTTACAAAGGGCCAAAACTCATGTAGTATTTTACAAAATTCATTAAAAAGTTAAACATTACGCAAACACGCCTATATAAATACATTGCCACTTTTATCGCCGAAAAAAGGAAAATTTTATGATGAAAAATTCTGATATTTTTCTTATTTCTGCTCTAAAATATAAATTGTGGGCATTCGTTAGAACCGCCTCATCGAGGCGGTTCTAACGAGTACCCACAATCTATATTTTAGAGCAGAAATAAGAAAAATAAGGAATAACCCTGGAAACCCCAGTTTTAGTATATAAAAGTGGGGTTCAAGGGGGTCAAAATTATATAGCTGTGTTTTCGTGATGCAAATCATCTCATCACCGGTATTCCAATTACCAAATATTAATCGTCAGTCTCAAATGGTGTTTGACAAGGTAAAACTCCCCAAGGTTACAAAGGGCCATACCTCATTATTTTTCCAAATATAGAAGCTGAAGAAGCGATCTGATTAGGATGTACAGTGTTTGTCAACTACATTACGAAAACATGCCTATACAAATACATTGTAAACTTTACCCGCAAGAAAACGAAAATCTTAAGATGAATAATTGTTATTTATTTCTTATTTCTGCTCTAAAAATATAGATTGTGTGTACTCGTTAGAACCCCATCATCGAGGCGGTTCTAACGAGTACCCACAATCTATATTTTAGAGCAGAAACAAGAATAATAAGGTTTACCCTTGTTAACCCCAGTTTTACTTTATAAAAGTGGGGTTCAAGGGGGTCAAAATTATATAGGCGTGTTTTCATGATGGTTTGCAAATTTGAATGACACATTATATCCAGTATTTTGATCGGCTGATAGTCAGAAATGGGTGTGACAAAAATAATTTATTCTGCAGGATAAGGATAAAACTAGGGTAAAATTGGAGTTTAGAGTTCCGACGACACATACATGTAAATCCGTTACGCGAACACATGTCTTCATGGTTTGCGCCCAAGTTTGACATGTATCAGCCTGTTCAGCTGTACAAACTTGCAAGAGTCTTGAAAGTTTAGATATTGACTATCCAAGCAGTGAACTGCAAGGGCGTGGATCACTGCACGCATGCGCAGGCTGATTTGCGCATTTGTTGTCCGCAAATGCATCACGAAAACACGCCTATATAATTTTGACCCCTTGAACCCCGCTTCATACATTAAAACTGGGGCTTACAGGGGTAAACCTTATTTTTCTTATTGCTGCTCTAAAATATAGAATGTTGGCACTCGTTAGAACCGCCTCGATGAGCCGGTTCTAACGAGTACCAACAATCTGTATTTTGAAGAACGAAAGGAAAAATATCACAATTTTTCATCTTAAAATTTCTGTTTTTTTTTTTCGGTGTTTAAGTTTACAATGCATTTGTATAGGCTGATTTTCGAAATGGGGAAAACAGGTTTTCTTATACAGTGGCTAATATTAAAATAAAACAAATATTAATATTTAAACATATACCAGGCTCTGGGCTAACTCGGCATAAGACAGATTGTTGATATTGTTCTTATTTTTTTCCAGAAAAACACGATTTGATTTCCAGGACAAAATAAGATTAATATTTGAAATGTCATCTGCTGAACACAATCCCAGCCAGCAGAACGTATGTTGCACGAACACTTTTTATCTTTCATGTCGTCAGCATTACGAAGGTACAATCACTAACTCATATATATATAACATAAGTAGTGTAAAGTGAGGGAGGAACGGTGGCAAAACCCTGCTCTTTTTTGCTGAGTAAACATTTGTTTTGCTGAGTAAGCAATTTTTAGTTTTTGCCGAGTAAGCAATTTTTTCGCGATGCTGAGTAAGCAGAAAAAAACGGCTCACTAGTGCTGAAAGTTGAGTAAGCAAAAATTAAAAAAAAAAAAAACAAAAAAAAAAAAAAACGAGTCACTAGTGCTGAATAAGCCAAAAAAAAAAAAAAAAAAAGAAAGAAAAAAAAAAGAAAAACACTTATGTCTAAGTATATTATACCGTCTCTTGAAAACCTTATCACAAATATTGCAACTTATCATGATGAAGCTAGCGATGTTAACTGACGTGTCAATGCAGATACTTCACCTTATATAGGTAACCTTCATCCTTAACAGAAACTATTAAAAAAACTTAAAGGCTTTTATAAACAAAAGTCATGCACATCAGTAACTTCCTTTCATAATTATAGAGAAGTTGAATGTTTGAACTAGATCAAGATCCTCAGGCTCAATTGCCACGTCGAAGAGAAGAAAAAGAGAAACACTTTTACAAAGTGTGAAAATGACAATAACTACAGCCTGTTGCTGCAATGCTTGAGTATTCTTATGCCAAAATATACCTACGTCAGTATATTCATACCAATATTAGGATATGATTCCAGCATTTTGACGCCCCGAGATGTTATTTTCGCTGACGTTAACATAACGACACCCTCAGGATGATCAGATTCTGAAAGATTTTGAGGTCTTGGTTCGAAACGTGCCGAAAAATGAAGACTGGATAAAAAAGGCAAAAGCTATTTGTAAAATCTGTCAAGTTTTAATGACAGACCCTACACAAAAGACGAAGGAGTTAGTGGTTAGCATATGGACATTGAAAAATAAAATAAAACAAATGTTGTTATTGTTTTCCAACAAAAATATTCATACTGATTAAGATTGTAGCCGAAATACATGGGGATAGAGCATACTGGCTTCAGCATAATTCGGGATGTTCTGCGGACGTTAGCATACTAACATCATCAGAAGATTATCGTCCAAGGTTTTTGCATACGTTAGCGTAATACACCATCAGGATCTTAACCCTCAATGATTTCTGCTGACGTTAGCATAATACACTCTCAGGCTGTTTACCCTACCGGGATTTCTGCTGACGTTAGCATAATAGCACCCTAACTTTAAACCACTACAGAATAAAGATATAAACCGCTTTCCAATGTACTATGCTTATAAATTACAATCCATGTACAACGAAGGATAGTGAAGTCGATTTTATGCCAGATGAACTGTGTTATATGAAAGCAAAAACATTCTGTCCATTATTCAGATCTTCAGTCATCAACCTAGAAAAATCAGGATATCAGCCTTACTAATTTCCAGTTGAGAGTTAGTATGTCACGACCATCTAATTGTTGGTTTTCTTTTGCTCCAGCATTTCAGTGATTTCAGTCGAGTCCGCACCGTTGTTTCATCTCTGTGGTTGTTTGATTTTTGTGTTCACGGAGATTAGTTAGGAGGCCTTCATGCAGAAGCGCTCACCTTTCTACTTGACTATATTTACAAAAGATTTGGTACTAAATTATTTAGACAAGTTGTGGGTATTCCGATGGGTACAAATTGCACACCCCTTGTGGCTGATCTGTTCTTGTTTCGTTATAAAAGATGATGACATGATGTCCCTTTCCGTTGAAATTCTAGATATTTGGAGGATTCATTAAATATTGACAATATCTATTTCGATGGTTTGATCAGTCAAATTTTCCCCTCAGAACTTCAGTTAAATAAAGCAAATTCTTCTGTTACCGAGTCCCTGTTTTTGGATTTACATCTGTCTATTGTAGATGGGTTTGTTTCTTGCAAAATTTATGATAAACGTGATGATTTTGATTGTAAATTTGCCTTTCTTGGATTGTGATGTTCCTCGTGCGGCATCATGTTTTATTTCGCAATTGATTTGATATGCCTGAGTGTGTAGTCATGTAACTGACTTCAACACTCGTAATAAATTGTTAACTGTTAAACCTCTTAATCTTAAATAAAGCAAATTCTTCTGATACCGAGGCCCCGTTTTTGGATTTACATCTATATATTGTAGATGGGTATTTTCTTGCAACATTTATGATAAACGCGATGATTTTGATTTTGAGATTGTAAATTTTCCTTTTTAAGATGGCGATGTTCATAGTGCGTCATCCTATTGCGTTTATATTTCGCAGTTAATTCGATTTGCCAGAGTGTGAAGTCATGTAACTGCATTCAACACTCGTAATAAATTGTTAACGGCTAAACTTCTTAATCAGAATTTTCGGTACAATAAACTACGCAAAGCCTTTTCAAAATTTTATAGACGTCATTCCGATTTAATTTCAAAATTCAATGTTGGATTTAAATCTCTTCTGCAACAAGATCTATCGGCACCCGATTTTTATGGTGACGTAGTATATAAATTCAGAAAAAAATATAAACGCAATGACTTCAGTGGTTGTTTGATTTTTTGTATTCACGGAGATGTTGCACTGATGAGTTAGGAGGCCTTCATGCAGACTAAACAAATTATTTGTCTGAATCGCGACGGAAATACGGGCGAGGATTGTGACCACGTAAAATATATTTAAGCCCCCCCCCCCCAACACACCTCCCCCCACCAGTGAAATTCGTATCACTGACCGTTCAAAGGCGGATCTTCTAACGCGGTTAATTTTTGTAATGGCTTGTCTTTGAATGTTTTTATCGCTTATATTATTTTGTTTTGGATAGCCAGTTGGCCATTTTGTGGGAAAGTAACTGTCTTTTGGCTTTTCGCTATTGGTGTTTCCATTAGGGTCTAGTTGTTTCTGATGGGAGCTGTGGGTCAATCGCATCGATTCCTGATCATTGGCTTTACTTCTGGTCTGTATGTATCCAGCGTTTGTATGGACAAATGCTCATGTAAACTGACCGGTTCGATATAGCCTAAATCGTATTGGCTGGGTCGTAAAGCTCCAAACAAACAAACAAACAAAACGAACTGAGGTGGGTTTGCTCTCTATTTCAACCCTGAACACGAATTCGGAGAATCATGCTGGTGTTGCTATGATCTTGTATGGTAACGGAGTCAACGTCAATGCCTGAATACCGTCTGTTGACAAAATCTCTGCAGCACAGCCCTTTGAAAACTTGAACTTCTGTATAAGATTGGTGAAAATCAGAAATAGTTCCATCCTTGCTAACGGTTCCCCAATACACAGCCTCGGTCCTGCAAGTGCAAAAGACCATCTGTAAATTTGAATAGTAACGGACATGCATAACAAGTTCGTGTAAGTCCAGATCTATACAGAGACAAGTAGAGTTTACGGTGTTATTTTCCATATTTTTGCTCATAAATAAGTTGTGGAACTGAGGCTGTTCCAACGGGGACTTTAGAACCGCATCGGCTCCACACTCTATGTTCTGAGTAAAGATCTCGAAAACCTTCAATCTATGTTTGGGCTAGAAATAAGAAAAAATATATCAAGAGCATCTTAAATAGGCTAGTTCTGGTGATAAGACTAACGCCATTTTAGGATTATTGTAATGTATACACCATCAAACAAGGCAACGCACTCTTTGAATGGCAAATTTTATCAATGGGTGTCTTCTGATAACGCAATTAATGAATTCAGAGTTGATCCTCGTTCTGAGAGGATTCTGGTAACACAAAAGCGATCAAGAAGGGGTAGAAGACCTGCCTTCCATATCTGGATACGACCATGCAGTAGCATAGTGGTGAAACACCACAAAACCAACTTTGGGCTGCAAGACTTTTGCAAAGTATGGATGTTGATGGCACAATATACCTGATACATGTATATGCTAGTCGCGTGGGTCGTAAATGTTGGGCGATAAAGCCAGCATTGGGTAGCTAAAAAATCAAGCCGACTTTTATGTTATTTAGAAGATCTCCATTATTGACCAAAACCAGCTTTTGCAGCTACATGTATGCACGGCAGGCGATCAATGAAAAACAGAGATTTTCTAATAGACATGATCAATAACTAAATGTTTCTTTGGGGCGACTTAAGAATCTGTGCGCAAATTCATATTACCTAACCCTACCCCTACCTCTTACCCTAACCCTATGGCTTGACAAACCTAATCTAACCCAAACTTAACCCAAACCATCAGTAACCTACTCCTAACCCTAACTTAACCCTAACTCCCGGGCCCTAACCATCAGTGACCTACTCCTAACATACCAGTAAACAGTATCGGGCCTGAGATTCTAAAGTCTAGCCTTTTCTTCAAAACCGATAAAAATCGGTTTGATTACTGAGCACTAACCAAAATTGGCCTTATCGGCCAGCATTTACGGGCCGTGTAAGTTGATAGAAGCATTTAATTTAGTAAAACTATTTAAGTAAAATATCTAAAAACCGATGATTTAGAAGTGATACAATGTAATAATTGTAAATTTTGTTGTTTCATCTAGCAATAATACTAGGTTCAGTCTTGGATTGTCGTGTACTTTTGGGCTTCCGCATGATTTAGATGGGTGTCCAACACTGCTTCCTTGTTACACGTCAACAGGTCCGTGTGATAAATACCATTTCATATCTCACTTTATATAGAGAAAATTTACGAGGAGTGATCGGAAAGTTCGGCACCTTTTGCCAATAATCTTTATTTTTTGACGTATTTCAACCAGTTAGTCGGTCTCGGTAGCTCAGTCGGATGCGCGTCTGACTGGTGATCAGGAGGACGCGGGTTCGATACCTTCCGATGTCGGCAACATTCTTTCGTGGAGAGTGATCATGAAATCTTTTCTACGGTCATTATTTCCCTTTCGCTGATTCAAGAAGGGCAGTTGTCAGTTTATGGCGAAAGAATGTGTACTGTACTGGTTAACCGATTACAGATATGCCTGAGAAGAAGCTAACCATTTTGGCGTTTTGTCCACGTGACTCACGCGCATTGCGTGCGTGCAAAACTTTTGCGTTTCAATAATCGGTTCATCGCGTTCATACTCGATTGCAACGCGTTTAATATCAGCCAATGAAAGTGATTTTCCAAAACGCGTTAGGTAAACTCAATACGCGTTTCTATGCGAGAAAATTCCAACCAATAAGAATAAGACACGTAAAAGACGATAAAACGCGTGAGTGCGAGAGAACACGGGCCAATCAAAATCCTCTTTGCTCGTATGTTTGATCCTCATTTTTAGCTCGCCTTACGAAAGTAAGGGGGAGCTATTGCCATACCCCCGGGCGTCCGTGCTCAGCGTCAGCGTCGGCGTCAGCGTCGGCGTCCGCATTTGGTTAAAGTTTACCTGCAAGCTATTATATGTGATGTTTTACAAGTTTATTTTGAATATAATATTAACAATTGGTAAAAAAAAATATTTAACATTATCATTGTACTTCATTTTTTCAGGTTTTTTGGCTTAAATTGGACTTTTTGAGAAGTTAATATTTTCCTCTGTATTACCTCCCTTGAAATCCTGTGTTAAAGTTTACCTGCAAGCTGCGTGAGCTCAAATCCCGGGGATGGCATGTTTTTTTGTTTTTTTTTTTTTCTTTTTAAGAACATAGCGGGTCTGGGGCTCAAGGTCAAGGTCACTGTGGCTATTTTTAGAAAAACATTGTCATCGCTCTAGCGCCTTCATTTAGTGATGGATTTTAATATAACTTGGGTATAATGATATCTCGAGTGACTGACTTTCAGGGACCGGGGCTTAAGGTCAAGGTCACTACTTTCAGGGTTACGGGTCAAGGTCACTGGCTATTTTTAGAAAAAAAAAACATTTTCATTGCTCTTGCACCTTTATTTATTGATGGATTTTAATATAACTTCACACAAATGTTGGGTATGATAATTTCTCTAGCAAGTTCGACTTTCAGGGTCTGGGGCTGAAGGTCGAGGTCATTGTGGCTATTTTTCGAAAAAACTTTGTGATCACTCTAGTGCCTACATTTATAGATGGATTTTAATATAACTTCACACAAATGTTAGGTATGATGATATCTCGAGCGGATACGACTTTCAGGGTCTGGGGCTAAAGGTCAAGGTCACTGTGGCTTTTTTTAGAAAATTTTTTTCATCGCTCTTGCGCCTTTATTTATGGATGGATTTGAATATAACTTCACACAAATATTGGGTATGATCTCGAGTGACTTTGACTTTCAGGTTCCGAGGCTGAAGGTCAAGGTCACTGTGGCTATTTTTAGAAAAAAAAACATTGTGATCACTCTAGTGCCTACATTTATGGATGGATTTTAATACAACTTTACACAAATGTTGGGTACGATGATATCTCAAGCGAGTTCGACTTTCAGGGTCAGGGGCTGAAGGTCAAGGTCACTGTGGCTATTTTTCGAAAAACTTTGTGATCGCTCTAGTGCCTACATTTATGGATGGATTTTAATATAACTTTACACATATGTTGGGTATGATGATATCTCGAGTGAGATCGACTTTCAGGGTCTGGGGCTTTAGGTCAAGGTCACTGTGACTATTTTTAGAAAAACTTTGTCATCACTCTTGCACCTTCATTTATTGATGGATTTTAATATAACTTGACATAAATGTTTGGTATGATGATATCTTGAGTGACTTTGAGTTTCCGGGTCAGGGGCTGAAGGTCAAGGTCACTGTGGCTATTTTTTAGAAAAAACTTGATCATTGCTCTAGTGTCCACATTTATTGATGGATTTTAAGATAACTTGATACAAATGTTGGGTATGATAATCTTGATAATATCTCGAGTCAGTTCAACTTTCAGGGCCTGGGGCTCAAAGTCAATGTCACTGTGGCAATTTTTAGAAAAACTTTGTCATCACTTCTGAGTACCTACATTTATTGATGGATATAATGTAATTTTACACAAATGCTAGGCTAGGCTTTCTTTAATTTGTTTTGCACGAGGGGATTTGTATCGTCTGTGATGCCTTGTTATTACTTGGAAGTTTGTAGAATTTTTTTATTTTATATAGATTTCTTTTTCATATTTTTTTTTACAGTGGAAAGGCTTAAAAATAGGATGATTACGGGTACTTTTTGGTTCTCTTTCATTTGCTGCAGTCTGTTGGGCTTTTTTACAGAAGAAAAAATTTTGATAACTTGCCCTCATCCATCTTAGGCCCCCAAAGGCGAGCTATGATGTCTTATGACAACTCTTGTTTATTTTTATTTTTAAGTCGTTCATGCATTAATGGCGGTACTGGCCTCCCTTATCAGTAGTGACAAACACAGTTACATTTATAGGTCGATGAATGTTTACTGAACATTACATCACACGGGCCGGTCCATCTAATACCGTTATCTAGGGATGACAATGTCACCAGTGAATGCAAACTTCTTAAATAAAAGCTGAAACTCATTCTCATGCGCAACAATAGAACACATTGTGTGAATTATAAAACATAGAAAATAAAAGAATATGACAAAACTGTCGAGAAGAACTGAAAACTTAAAAACAAATACCTTACGCAATAATTTGATGGTAGGCATCGTTTTGAATGTAGGTTTAATGTGCGCAAAAATGCTCGTGAATAACAAATAGCCGAGTGTTACAGTTACAGCTCAGAAGCATTGAAGTTTTCGGGGTGGTGAGGGCGAAGGATGGAAGAGACACTCGGACGATGTAATTATTTTAAATTTTTATGCCCCCGCCATTCGAAGAATGGTGGAAAGGGCATATAGCGTTGCCCCTGTCCGTCCGTCCGTTCGTCCGTCCGTACACACAAATGGATAGATAGGTGGCTATGAACTTGGACAGAATCAATGTAAGTCAATGAGAGAAAGTGCGATTTATTCCGTTAGACACATAAAAGGTCTGTTATGTGGTTAAAATTAGCCACCTAAGTATCAATCTTGCTCAAAATAGCCACATAAGTATCCATTTGTGAGAATGTCCGTCCGTGCGTCCGTCCGTCCGTCCGTCCGTCCGAAACTTAAACGCAGTCAATAACTTCCTTATTTCTTGATGGATTTTAAAATTACTCGGCAGAAATGTTAACCATCATGAGACGACGTGTCATGTGCAAAACCCAGGTCCGTACCACCAAGGTCAAAGTCATACTTTGAGGTCAAAGGTCAAAAAAAGGGTCTGAAACTTAAACGCAGTCAATAACTTTCTTATTTCTGGATGGATTTGGAAATTATTTTGGAGAAATGTTAACCATCATAAGTCGATGTGTCACCTGCAAAACCCAGGTCCGTACCCCCAAGGTCAAGGTCATACTTGGAGGTCAAAGGTCAAAAAAAGGGTCCGAAACTTAAACGCAGTCAATAACTTTCTTATTTCTGGATGGATTTTGAAATTACTTTGTAGAAATGTTAACCATCATCAGTCGATGTGTCACATGCAAAATCCAGGTCCGTACCTCCAAGGTCAAGGTCATACTTGGAGGTCAAAGGTAAAAAAATGGGTCCGAAACTTAAACGCAGCCAATAACTTACTTATTTTTGGATGGTTTTTTAAATAATTTTGAAGAAATGTTAACCATCATGAGACAATGTGTCACGTGCAAACCCATATCCGTACCTCCAAGGTCATACTTGGAGGTCAAATGGCATAAAAAGGGTCCAAAACTTAAACACTGTCAATAACTTTCTATGGATGAATACGATCATAGACATATTTTCGGGCGGGGGCATCCGTGTCCTATGGACGCATTTCTAGTTTTTCTTTTATTTTCTGTATAATATTTTTCCTTTTAATATTAGTATGTTATTCATTATTTTCAAATTTCAGCGATTCATATTATCTTGAATTTCATAATTTTAGAATTTCATATTTCAAAAACAGTTTTGATTGTTCGGCAGTGTCGGTAGATTCATCACCCTCAGAAGCAGTCTCTGTAATCTCTAACGTCACTGTCAGAGTCCATGTGGTTAATGATTCGTTCCAATTCAACAGCGATGTCACTTTTACAATTGTCATGTTCAGGCCCCCGCCCATTCGGGCTTGAAGATGGGTTGCACGATGCTTCCACGCAGAGCTGAAACCGACCACACGAGTACTGGTAAACTGCTTAGAGGATCTAAACATAGAAGTGGAGGCAATGATCAGGAATCGATACAATTAATCCACAGCTCCAATCAGAGACACCAAAGGGAAAGAAACACGAACATGAAACAACAGTGCGTGAGTGAGTTTTAGTTTTACGTCCCACCAACAGCTAAGGTCATACGGAGACGGGACATGAAACAACAGACTCCAATGGAAACACCAACAGCGGAAAGCCAAAAGGACAGTTACTTTACCACAAAATGGCCAATAGGCTATCTAAAATAAAATAATATAAGTGACACAAACACCCAAAGACAAAGCATAACAAAAATAAAACGCGACAGAAGAACCGCCTTGGAACGGTCAGCGGAAACGAAGGGGGGGGGGGGGGCGGTAATCGATTTTACGTGGCCACAATCCTCGCCCTTACTTCCGTCGCGATTTAGACAAATACTTTGTTCAGTCCGCATGAAGGCCTCCTAAGCCTGCCCAGGCAAAGCGGTGCGAGTCGGCCCGTCCATGCTTATAAACCCTATTGGTTTCATTGAGCGACAGGGCTTGGGATGTCATTTCATCTCAATGTCAGGTAAAAATCCCACATGATTTGCAGAAACATCTCCAAAATGACCAATACAGTGTTGACGGGGACGTTAAACCTCATATCAAAGAAAACAATAGCCCTGTTCAGCCTTTTCGACATGTGTTAAGCAAGCAGACCATTCTTTTTCAACAATGCTTCCAATGCCTTCTTCGATCAGAGCCTTTATATCTGCCACGCGAAGTTGAAAATTTCATTGGCCAACATAGCCTTTAAAATTTCCCCACATCATCTTTTTGGCATTCAGATCAGGATGGTATAGTGAAAGCCGCAGAATTGTGTGCCCGTGTCTCTTCAAAAGCTGGCCAACTCGATAAAGAGGAGCTGGTTTATTTCGTTTGCAAAGTTCCGAAAGCTCAGGCTTGAACATTTTTTGCCACAGGCTGCACAAAACTGTGCATTAAAGGGAAAAAAAAGAACGAAAAATAAATATATTATTCAAAATTTGAGATTCGAACCTACGACCTTCGGATAACTAGGTTATTATAGTTTATGCATCTAACCAATACCGCCACATCATATTCCTGCAACGATGTCATATCAGAATACTATACAGCAAAGATTTTGTGAATTAACCGAGGGAAAAGTTGGTAACCCCTACATAACGGTTTCCGATGGAATAGTCCATATGACGTAGTGTTCAGTAAAAAGTCATCGATCTATACATTTAAAGACATATTTTGGATTGCATAACACTCTAATGATTGGCAGTTTAGAGATAATAAACACTCAGGGTACTCTGAGGAATGTCAAACAGGTAGGGGACCAAGAGAGGGTAATCATTTACGCTGGGATATGTGTTTGACAAGTCACATCTATTTACTTGTTTGTGGGCACTCATCAGAACCGCCTTGTCATGGGTGTTTTGGTGTGTCTAACACATCTCGAAAACACGCCTGTATAATTTTTACCCCGCTAAGCCCAACTTTAATACAGTAAAACTGGGAATAAACGGGGTTACATATTATTCTTCTTATCTTATTTCTGACAAAGTATAGATTAGATTATCGGTACTCGCCGAGTCGGTTTTAACGAGTACCCACAACCTGTTTTATGCAGACATATTAAAATCATCGGAACATGTTCAGTTTGGTGGTAACAAATTCAATAGATTTGTACAGGCGTATTTTCGTTATAAAATATACCCATAATCTCTGTTTGGAACAAAGAAAAATAAATAAATAGATATAAGGAAAATGTGGTAGACGCCTGAAAAACACACATTTTTAAAGTTTATAAAGTTTAGCGCCAACTGGCAAACAGTGCAGACCCAGTTCAGACGCAAAAGAACTAGACGTCTGATCAGGGCCTACATGGTTTCCAAAAAGCTTCATAATAAATTTTGAAGAAAACACAACCTCATAATCTTAAATTTTGCAAGGGCCTTGTGCTATTTTCAAGGTGAAAGATTCCATATGCGCCCCAATTGGCAAAGTGCAGACTCAGATCAAACGCAACAGAACTAGGCGTCTGATCAGGACCTACATGCCTTGCAAAAAATTCAGGCATTTTTTTACCAAATGATAAATTGTGAAGAAAACACGCTGTCAGACTATTAAATTTTGAAATGAACTTGTTCTGTTTACAAGGTGGAAGATTCCTTTTCCTTACGAAAACAAGCCTATACAAATACATTGCAAGGCTTTACCCTGCAAAAGCGAAAATTTTAAGATAAACAACTGTGATATTTTTTTCTTATTTCTGCTCAAAATATGGAATCGCGGTTCTAACGAGTGCCCACAATCTATATTTTAGAGCAGAAATAGGGAAAATTAGGTTTACCCCTGTAAACCCCAGTTTTTGCTGTATAAATCTGGGGTTCAAGGGGGTCAAACTTTTATAGGCGTGTTTTGGTGATGTGGCGCCAAATGGTACAAAAAGAAACAGACCCAGATCAGTCGCAGCAGACCAGGGCCTTCATTATATGCAAACAGTTCACAGGCATTTCTCAAATGAATTTCGAAGAAAACACAAGCTGATTCTACTACATTTTGAAATGGATTAGTAATATGTATAAGATGGAAGGTTCCATTTGGTAAAAAAATGGGCTAATTAAACAAAATAAATGAAAATTAAAAAAAATAAAATAATTAAAAAATGGGCCGCTTTTGTGAGTGACTGAACATGAATTATTTCGGAAATTTTTGAAGAAAAGACAACCTCGCACTCTTAAATTTTGAAATGGTATTGTGCTATGTTCAAGGAATTACATGCCATTTGGCGCCTTATAGCAAAAAGTGCAGACCAAGATCATGCGCAACAGCATAAGGCGCCTGATCAGGGCCTCCATTGTTATTAAAAGGTTCAGACATTTTTAAAGTAATTTTTAAGAAAACACAACCTTCAATTAGTTTGAGCTACTTACAAGGTGGAAGAACCCATTTGGCGCCAAATGGCGAAAATTGCAGATCCAGATCAAACCTAGCAGAAGTAGGCTCTGATCAGGACCCACTCTTTTGCAAAAAGTTCAGGCGTTTCCCAAAGCATACATTTTGAAGAAACCACAAACTTTGAAATGGACTATTATCAAGGTGGAAGATTCCATTTGCCTCCAGGTGGCAAAAAAGTGCAGACTCAGATCAGACGCGGCAGAAGTAGGCATCTGATCAGGGTCTACATCACATTCAAAGGGTTCAGGCATTCGCGAATAAATTTCAAAGAAAACACAACCTGATTCTCCTAAATTCTCACCCCCACCACCTTGAACCGTAAAACTAGGGTTTACAGAGTAAACCTTATTTTTCTAATTTCTGCTTTAAAACAAAGACTGTTGGTACTCGTTAGAACCGTCGCAAACATGAGAAGAATATCACGATTTGTAGATTTTTGGCGGCAAAATTTACGCTGTATGCGTATAGGCGTGTTTTCGTAATGGTACCTATTCCCTATGAAACGTATGGCTTTCCATGTCATGTTTTGTTTGATTTGAGGTTTAACGTCCCCGTCAACACTGTAAAGGTCATATTGGAGACGTTGCTTCCAATTTTGTTGGACTTTTACCCGACATTGAGATGAAATGTCATCTCAAGCCCTGACGCCTAATGAAACCAATAAGGTTTATATGCATGGACGGTCCAACTCGCACCACTTTTCCTGGGCATGCTCAGAACCCCTAAGCGGTTTACCAGTATTCATGTGCGGTTGGTTTCAGCTCTGCGTGGAAGCATCATGCAGCCCATCTATTTCTTCAAGCCCCGATGGGCGGGGCGGTCCAGGTCTTGTTAATATGAACAGTTATAGTGTCGTCATAGAGAAATGCATACGACCGTTGGCCAAGAAGTCAGGTACATGCAACTAAAATCCCATTTATGAGCAGTGGCATATAGAATGAATGGTACAATTTGGCGCGTTCATTCAGGGCGAATCCACAGTCTTTGCATAAATGTAGTCTTATCACAGTTATTCATTTTGCTGTTTTCATAAAAAAAAACACGCCTATATAGTTTATAAAGGAAAACTGGGGCTTACAAGGGTAAACCTTATTATTCTTATTTCCGCTCTAAAATAAAATGTGGTCGTTCTAACGAGTGGCGGTTCTAACGAGTACCGATAATCTATGTGGTGACCAGGAATATGGAAAATATTAGGATTTCAATTTTGGTGTTAACATTTTACCAATTTATTTGAATAAGCTTAAGATTCGTAGCAAACCCAAGTGATCTGCGAAGACTCTGGTCAGACTACATTGCGCAGTCTGATTAGAGTTTTTGCTCGTCACATAAGCCAACGGTTTAGTATATCTCTTTATCATATGACGTCGCGTCTGAGAGTGTAATAACGCCATGTAATAAATTCGATAATCCACTAGTGGATTAAATGCACCAATTAGCTATATGTGCCCCGTAAAGTTACATGTACGACGTCCTAAACGACGTCGCGTTTACTAATGGAGGAATATTGACATTTTTGTTGAACAATCGTGAATAAAATGTTTTTCAATGTCATATGATAAATATAATCTTACATTCGTGTTCATGTTTTATTGAATGTATTAAACTCGTTGAGGAAAAGTGATAAAATGCTCGGCAAAGCCTCGCATTTATCCCTTTTCCTTAACTCGTCTAATAAATTCAATAATATATGAGCACTCATGTAAGAGCCTCTTTGTCCAGTGTCAGTTTCACAGTCATTACCATCTCCAAAAGGCACAAGTCCATCCTTCCTGATAAGATGACCTTTTTCATCAAGAAATCTGTCCGGTTTGAATATCCCAGGCTCGGGCCAGTATTTAGGATCTATATGAGCTGAATACAGGTTGGCGATTACAACGGCGTCCTTTGGTATACGGTATCCGTCAAGTGTCGTTTCTTGATTTGTAATATGGGGTAATGAAAATGTAACTGAAAACAAAAAGAAATAATAATAACAATAATGACATCACCACAACAACGAGAGCTACAATAATAATTGAGCCAGCGCATGACAAAACCTACAACAAGACCGGTGCGAGCAGCAGAGACGCAAATTAACCTGCGCAGCCATCCACTATGAAAAGACCTTTTGCTTATGTCTCTTTGCATAGATATTAGCCTACAGTAGGTACATGCGATCAGTGAAGACTCTGATCAGACTGCGCGAATGTGCAGGTTGATCTGAGTCTTTGCTGGCCGCTCAAGCCTTCCTGTAGAATTCGTCATGCGCTGGCTCAATTATAACAATTATAAGAGCCCATTGAATCCAAGTTATCAAAATATTAATGGCAGTGGTATTTCTAATATACACATATTACGAGCCCCCAAAGTTCAAAAAGCAAAGAGGTGTTATCTTTATTTAATTTATTTCACCCATATGACCCTTGTCAGTTTCTGGCGAAAGAATGTGCACTGTACTGGTTGACCGCTTATGTATTAAAAACAGAAGTGAAGGCAGTTATCAGAAATCGATACAATTAACCCACAGCTCCCACTAGAGACACCAAAGGGAAAGAAACAGAAACATGAAACAGTAGACCATAATGGAAACAGCGGAAAGCCAAAAGGACGGTTACTTTCCCACAAAATGGCCAATAAGCCTGTCCAGGAAAAGTATTGATATCTGGCCGGCCCAAAATTATCTAAATAGTGGCGAATAGGCCCTTACACTCCAATACAAACAAAAGAACCCATATGACCCTACTTCCTTGCAGATCTGTGGTACATTCAACTTTGCAAATGGTTGGGTGAGACGAAGGTGCCATGTATCTTACGTCACTGGAGCGGCGTCCTGCTGATATTGGGAGATGACACTGACATGCTGCATAGCTTACAGACAGATCCTATTTATCATGTCTAATGTGTGATTGTACATTGGAATTTGTTTCAAATAAAACATTGTTTAAATCAACTGATATTGCCTTACAGTTACACAAGGCCTGCTGTCCATTCAACAGCAAAGGGCAGAAGGGAAACTGTTATTTCTTCAAATTTTACACCTCCATTTATTTTCCTCTTTCTCTCCCGCCCTTCACTTCCATCTCCTCTACTGTATCTTCTATCTTTTTTCTCCCTTACTCTGGGAGACGACACAAAATGACCCACAATGACTGATAAGTCGTTAAACCCCAACACAATCAACCAATCAATCACTTTGCAAAAATATATCCGGAGAATTGTGTCTATTAAAGGAATTTAGAATTAATAGGCAGTTTTGCGCCATTCCTATAAAAGAAATGTTTGAATCACAATTGGGCCCCGTCAAGCGATTTTGGTACTTATCGCCTATGCGAGCAGCGAAGGTTCAGGCGAGCCTGCGCGTCCGCGCCGTCTCGCCAGATTCGTTGCTGCTCGCTCATACAAG
This sequence comes from Lucinisca nassula, assembly GCA_963580285.1. Taxonomy (NCBI): domain Eukaryota; kingdom Metazoa; phylum Mollusca; class Bivalvia; order Lucinida; family Lucinidae; genus Lucinisca; species Lucinisca nassula. The sequence goes on from OY757022.1 coordinate 22,796,727, forward strand.
CAGTGAATCAGGAGGAACCTTCAGACAGAAAGCCATATCCCTGGCCCCTCTGAATGACTGGGCATGAGCAGTTAAAATTTGTCATGACGGAATGCTCGAAGACACAAATTCGCTTGGCGGGGCCCATTTAATATTTATTATCAATCGCTTAAGAAAAACAACTGTAACCTCTCACATATCGATATACCCTGGATGTTGTCAGGATTGGAAAGGTCATTGAATCACGCACCGTTTTGTTACGAGCTAAGCTCTTTATGTGTTGGAGATACAAAGTTCTTCAATCAGAAAGAATAATGATGCATTGTGGAATTTAAATTGGTAACAGCTTTCTTGAAACTACTTTTTCAAAACAATTTTGAAATTAAGGCGTAACTATACCAAATTTAGTTAACAAATATGAGCAATAACCTATCATTATGTGTATTTGTATGTTGCTACAGTCATTATCTCCCTTCCCTGATTTAAGAATAGCAGCTACCATTTGCATGTTAAAGAGAAGGAACATTTATGGAGAGACTAAAAGATGGCCAGAGTATGTGTTGGTTTGTTTGTGGTTGGTCAGATTACTTGTTGGTTTGTTTGTTTTGGGGTTTAACGGCTCAGTCAACACTAGTTTATGTCATTTTTAGCGGGTCAGTTTACCTATCCACATTTTTCCTGGGCATGCTAGTAGTGTATTCCTTGCTTTCATAGGATAACCCTTTCTAGAACATATTTAACGTCACTACAACTGATGTCTGGGAATGTGTGGCGGCCGTAAAATTTCTCCCTGCCCTACATCATAGTGTAGCTCATATTGTTTTGGTCCTTTGAGATCATTGATTCCATTGTGAAAATTTTGAAAATATGTGAGGGCCACTGATGAGGCCTAATTGGCCGAAACTAGCTAGTCTGGCCCAGAAAACCTGTACATTCAATGTTTTCCAGTTTTGTAGTGTATTCCTTGCTTCCAAAGGATAACCCTTTCTAGAACATATTATAAGTAAGCAGTTAACCAGTACAGTGCACATTCTTTCGACAGAAAATGAAAACTGCCCTTCTTGAATCAGCGGAAGGGAGTTAATGACCGGACCAGTTACTGGTGGATATGACGTGTATTTTATTGCGTTGACTAGGCTGCTGAACTTAAACACAGGCAATCATCGGACAGAACCTAACTGTCGTACATTGTTATTGTGGCTGCTCACATGATGTTTTTCTGATGTAACTTACGTGTGTTGGAAATCCTCTGAAGTTCAAGCAGTGTTGCTTCAACAAACGCCAGTTTGCCCTTGTCTGCAAGACTAACAGGACGGCTTGATCCTACAACCTATTGGAATTGATAGGGAACACTCACTACATAATTAAGAAATAGAACGGCTCTCTTAGCAATGACTTGTTGGGTACTATTGACCACGGGCTGGAGGTCGAATGAAAAGTAGAGGGCGTAGTTAGTAGAGCCGGTCTATTTCGATTCAAACATACAGGAAATCGGCAATAATGCTGTTGTTTCATTCGAACTTTCCTAATCGTTCGTCATCATTATAATACCGCCAAAATGTTTGATTGTAACACACCGTTCATGTCCCTTATTCACGTTTTTGATGCGGGAAAATAACGTTACACCGTCTGACGTCAAATAATCTAGGAGTGGCGTCATAAAACGGTGGGTAGTCGCGTCAAGCTCTTATCCCATTGATTAACTGCAGAAGAAATTGCAGTTCCTTTCCATTGTCTACATAGGCGTGCTGTGTTCGAATGTATTTTTACATAATGACTCGGAACATAAGGGGAGATTAAACAAAACGTTTTGAAGATAAAAGTGGCAATGTGGTCGGTTTTGTCGTATTGTTGGTGGGATATGCATTTGAACTTAAATGTAATGCGGATCCCTCTGCTAAAATATAGGTATCATCCATGGTTTTCCGTACATGTATATTTGCCTGGTTTCGAAGCTGTTTGAACACGAAAATGCTACTGCAATGAAATCCTTGTTCTTGCATAGTTTACGATTCCAACGGTAAATTGTGACGGAAATGTCCCAGTGCTTCATATAAACGCCATATAAGCTCTTCAAATGCGACTGCCACACCAACATGGCGGCTAGTCCACAATGTTGTATACAATGACGCCAATTACGCAATCTTCCTCTGACGTCATCCTTAACGTTCAGGGTGATTACATCGTAACGTTAACACAGCAAGGCCCATTTAGAGATATCAAAATCAAAATTCATCTTCAAACAGCACGTGAATTCCATTATTTGAACATGCATTTTGTTGTTTGAACACGGCTTCTGGTTCAAGAATAGCTTTAAACTGCTATGGTCATATGATTTCATGCAAGAACAACAACGTAAGCAACAGCGACAGGCTTGCTTGAACTTCTGTTGGGTGGTTGCTTTAATGACATTTTCTTTATGATAACCACCAAAACTATTCCTTCCTTCATTTGTGCATCACTGTTGACAATGTTCTCCATTCTGAAATACTTGCCTCAACCGCGATTTAAAACTGATAATAAAATGACAAGCCACGTTTCTGTGCTATAATTCTCAAGCATTATTCCATAGCTCTAAACATATGTTGTAATATAAATGCAAGCTGCTTCTGATGCAACAATGTAGCTAATTCTTAAAAAAAAAACAAAAAAAACAAAAAAAACATATTTACAGACCACATTTTGGGATGGTGGAGACTACTCTTCGGTATGATAGTTTGAAACTTTCCTAATATGTTTTTCATAACATGCTTTTCATTTGTTGTATGGTTTGACTTATACTCCAGGTGAAGTTACATTTGACATTAAAATCTTGAAAATCTTTACGCACATTAACTGTAAACATCAGTGGGCACCCAATAGGTGTCTTTACTGAAAACGTACTTATTCCCCCATGCCATGCTGGACAAATACAATTCCTTAGACAACCTTCACGCGGATTAAACATATTTCTTGGATAAACCAGAACTGAGAAAATCGATTGTGGCCGCGTAGAATCGATTTAAGGCCCCACAAATAACTAGTATAACCGATAACAATATTTGCATGATCTCCGCTGTACCACCTAAACATATACCAAATTTCGCGAAAAAGTCCAAGTTATTGACAAGTTGACACGGCATTTACATTTGTTCCATTGCAGGTCTATAGTAACTTCAAGATTCCGCAGAAAAAAAGTTTTATGTCGCAATTACGCATTAAATGTAACCTTTTTGAAAATATTCTCAGCAGGTTTCAGGATATTTATCTAAAACCAGGCTTTGTTGACGAACGAATTCGTCTATTATAAGACTGCGGTACATTCACGTTTTTATAGAAACCAAAGTTTTCTTCCTACCAACAAAGTTGAAAACATATGCAGAAACTCCACAACACAATTTTTCAACACATTTCGTGAAACAAATCCAACTTATTTTCAAGATATCGCAGGATCCACATCCACAAATTCTTCCCATTTGTAAGTGCTTGTTACATCAAATTTACATAGAAATCAACTTAATTATTGTGTCGAGGATCTACGCCGGCCCAGGTTAAGCGGTACGAGTCGGACAGTCCATACTTATAAACCATATTGGTTTCATGGGCGACAGGGCTTAAAATGTCATTTCATCTCAAGGCTGGGTAAAAGTCCCACAAAATTGGAAGCAACGTCTCCAACATGATCTATACATTGTTGACGGGGACGTCAATTCAATCAATCAGTCAATTGTGTCGTGTCAAAGTTCATTTTGCCCTTTCTATGTTTCACTGTATACGGCTAATCGAACCATTTAAATTTCGCTTGAAAAAATTATAAAGTGTTGGTTCCGGGACAAAAATGAATAAATCAAAACATCATAAACCGAATATTGTATAGTAATTGCAGTGAATGGTCAAAATATGTTCCCAACTAAGGGAAGTGGAACAGATTGTTTTTGGTGTGGACCCGTTTGCGTCGGTGTCGGTGTGAAGTTATTGATGGGTTCTAACGACACTGGCCTGATTATATCAATATGATAGTAAAAGGTATTTAGGGTTTGGTGACCTTGACCTTTTTTCAGGGCACATGCTCCCAAAACATGACAATTTTAAGCCAAAAACGGCTTGTCTGTATCCTATCTTATAAACGAAGCAATCAGCGATTTGATTATATTCTGGTGACCTTTTCCTTATTTTCTGCATCTCATGAACGAATATGTGCAATATACCATTGTCATCTAATAAAGATTTGATTAGATGTTTTGCGACCTTGGCTTTATGTTAAGGTAATAGACGGTTCTTCTGTCGCGGTTTATTTTTTTATGCTTTGTCTTTGAGTATTTTGAGCCATTTTGTGGGAAAATAAGTGTACTTTTGGCTTTCTGCTATAGATGTTTCCATTAGGGTCTAGTTGTTTCGTATTTGTGCTTCTTTCCCTTTGTTGTCTCTGATGGGAGCTGTGGGTTAATTGTATCGATTCCTGATCATTGCCGTCACTTCTTTTTTCCTGAAAATTGCCAGTGTTGGGCGAATAATGGCTTTAATAACCGGTATGAACATCGCTTTAGTTTTGACGGTATCACAACCTTAATAACCAAAATGAGTATTACAAATACATTTAAAATATCAATATCACCCCTTAGGTTACACTCTGCTTCTTCTGTACGGATTCCCCATTCTATTAAGAACTTTAATACTATGTTGCTTTCGGTATTGGTTAGACCCTTAAATTTGTCTTCTGTAACTTCAGTTAATCTCAAAGGAGCAGGCAATACCAATGTTTTTGGGAGTAGTCTTCGTATAAGACTATCTCCTCTCAAATCGCCCATCCTTCGAAAATATACTAATCCGTGGAAAAGAAGTGGAATGTATCCTAGTATTTCTAAGTGCAATGCCAAGAGGTGCAGATGTTGTTTGCATTTAAGCACTGCGTCTACCGTTACTTCATCTGTAAACGGTAGACGCTTCTCTGTAGTTAACATGTCTGATTTGACATGACAGTCTACAGATTTAATTTATCTAATTACTTGACGTGCTGCAAACTGTAATATGCAGTACGTCGGTCAAACTAACCGCATGCTAAAAACTAGATTGAACGAGCATTATCGTAGAATGAGTAAGCCTAAGAAAACTGACACTTTCTTGTACCGTCACTTTCGACGTACAGGTCATTCTGTAATAACATTGTTATACAACCAGTGGAAAAACTTTATTATGATGCAAATTCTACATCTAGATTCAAAATAATCAAAAGACATGAAGCTGAACTGAAATGGATTAAATTTTTACAGACCCCTTTTCCACTGGGATTTAATGACAACATTTATCATGAGGGTAATATTTCCAGAATGCCGGACTTTGATATTTTCTCACTCCTGGAATGTCGAAAACGCAGAACTAGATCTCACGGCACCAGGAAAAATGGTAACTTTAAACGTAAATCACGTGCGTTTAAACGAAACAATACTAGACTGAAGAGACTGTCAATTATATTATTAAATCATGGACGCCACTCTATGCTTTCATTTTTAAGTTCATTACCCGTTTCTGTTTTACGTCTTCTGGACACCGAGGCGAATAAATTCTATGATAGTTCTCATCAGTTATATGATGCGGCTCTCTTAACTAGAGGCTATACTCAGCATACTCTCCGTCCTTACATTGATTCTGAAATTAATCATAAACGCCATTTCTTCAAAATATCCTTCATTAATAAGGGTAAGGATTTTATAGATTTGCTCAGTATCTTCCGTGAGAGATCGGTGCTTTCTTCCATTCCTGCTTATTTTCAAAATACTGAAACACCTATAATTTGCTATAAATATAACAAACCTGTTAGATCTATCATTTTTAATTTCAATAAACTTGTTTCAGATTTTTATATTGATACTAATACTCCTGATTCATGTGATTGTAAAAACTCAAAGTATTGCTATCCTGCTGCTGGTCATGTAATTACTGGCAATTGGAAAATTATTCCTGATACTAGGATAAGGAATATAATTTCTAAAGGACCGAAATATCGGTTTCCTTCTAATAATGATTTCAGTAAATTTAGAGATGAAATCGCTGCTTCCTTGAATGAATTCGGTAATCGATGGTGTAAGCGAGAGTATGTTGAGCATAAAGACCTTAAGGACTGGAAACTTAGCATTTTAAAACTAGTGAATAAACGCATTTCTTTCTATTCTCAAAATACTAACTTATTACCTCCTAAGCCCAAGACGTCTTTACGTCATCTTAAACTAGGTATTCAAGAATTTCATAAGAAGTTTGTTTTGGCCCCTGCAGACAAGGCCGCTAACAACGTCGTCGTTGTGTGACGGCTCCACTATGTTAACACGCTTAAGCAGGAGCATGGTGGTACTAAGGCCTATGAACTTCAGCCTTTAGCTGAAGAGAGAGCTATAGTAGATAAACGTTTGTCTTTCAGCCACCAAGTTTGCTGTGTGTGTTAACGAAGGCCAAGACAAGCTTCCTACGCTATACTGGTTACCAAAACTTCATAAAAAACCTTACAAAGCACGGTTTATTGCAAATTCTAGCTCTTGTACTACCACTGAACTTTCTAAATTATTAACTTCCTGTCTTTCTGCTATTAAAACGCATGTAATTAAATATAGTGATAAAGTCTTTGAAAGAACAGGAAGAAATCTGTTTTGGTCTATAAAAAATTCGAATGAGGTTTTAAATAAATTGAAATCTAGACATTTTCGTGCTTCTAGTCTGTCTACCTACGATTTTTCCACTCTTTACACTACACTTCCTCATAATCTTATAAAAGAAAAGCTTAACGATTTAATTGAATGGGCTTTTCACAGAGAAGATTCTCTCTATCTTGCATGTAATGTCAGAAATGCATTTTTCACTTCTAAAGAGCATAAGAAGTATACACTTTGGTCATGTCAGAAAGTGTGTGATGCCCTCACCTTTCTACTTGACAATATTTATATTAGATTCGGTACTAAGTTATTTAGACAAATTGTGGGTATTCCGATGGGTACTAATTGCGCACCTCTTGTGGCTGATCTGTTCTTGTATTGTTATGAAAGAGACTTCACTTTTCATTGCTCTTAAAGGAACTCATTTTTGATTTTTATTCATTTTGTCGCTTTCCATTGATAACCAATCTGAAATTATTGAAGCTTTTAGCTCTACTTCTAGATATTTAGATGATTTATTAAATATTGATAATACTTATTTTGTTGGTTTGATCAGTCAGATTTACCCCCTAGAACTTCAGTTAAATAAAGCAAATTCTTCTGATACCGAGGCCCCGTTTTTGGATTTACATCTATCTATTGTAGATGGATTTGTTTCGTGCAAAATTTATGATAAACGCGATGACTTTGATTTTGAGATAGTAAATTTTCCTTTTTTGGATGGTGATGTTCCTCGTGCGCCATCCTATGGCGTTTATATTTCGCAATTAATTCGATTTGCTAGAGTGTGTAGTCATGTAACTGACTTCAACACTCGTAATAAATTATTAACGGCTTAACTCCTTAATCAGGGTTATCGGTACCATTAACTACGCAAAGCCTTTTCAAAATTTTATAGACGCCATTCTGATTTAATTTCAAAATTCAATATTGGACTTAAATCTCTTCTGCAACAAGGTCTATTGGAACCCGAATTTTATGGTGACTTAGTATATAAATTCAGAAAAATATATAACCGCAATGACTTCAGCACTCAATTTCGTAAAATCATTCTTCGATATAAAACGATTGGGTACAACATGGATATTATACGACAGACTGCATGCATGGTAGTTAACCCAATCACGGTTGGCAACTTTGCTCCCCTCTTTAATTGCACGCCGGTGGGTCAGGCCTCAGATTCTATGACGGCTCCGACGTAAAGGCTTATTGAGAATTAGAGAGATAATGTTGGTTGGTGCCTGATGCTCTGTCTCTGGTCGGGCTCATCGGAGTCTAACTGTTGCTTGTCTTTTGTTCCAGCATTTCAGTGGTTTCTTGCTGTCGAGTCCTCACCGTTGTCTCACCTCTGTGGTTCTTTGATTTTTGTGTTCACGGAGATGTTGCACTGATGAGTAAGGAGACCTTCATGCGGACTGAACAAAGTATTTGTCTAAATCGCGACGGAAGTAAGGGCGAGGATTGTGGCCACGTTAAATCGATTTAAGCCCCCAGTGGAAATCTTCCACTGACCGTTCCAAAGCGGCTCTCCTGTGGCGATTTATTTATGTTGTTGTTTGTTACTTCCTGTGTGTATCACTTGTGTCTTTTAATTTTGGATGGCCATATGGCCATTTTGTGGGAAAGTAACTGTCCTTATGGCCTTCCTTTGTTTAGGTTTCCATTACGGTCTGGTCGCTTAATGTTTGTATTTCTTTCCCTTTGGTGTCTTTTATGGGTGGAGTAAGTTAATTGTATCAATTCCTGATCTTTGTTTTACTTCTACTTTGTCTGCACTTTGTCTCATGAAAAAATTGATGAATAGTGGTCAAACTTGGTAAAAAACAGATTGCAACCTACGATTGCATGGTTAGAGTTTAGTGAGCTTGATCCTTTTTAAAGGTTACAGACTCTCAAAAAATCCAAAAACTATCCGTTGTTGGCCAAAAATGGTTGTATGCACCTAAGACTTTGGAGACATAACCCCCACAAACCTTGTTTTCAAAGTCATGAATGAGTGATTAAGTTATATCTCTGGTTCCTCTGAAATACTACTAGTTCATGCAGAGGGGTGGGGTTGGATTTTAAACCAAACGTACATAATCCAATCATAGTCAATGGCAACAATGCGATTATGGTTGTCGTTAGAAATAGGGGTCTCTGTTTTCTTTAAACTTTATATAAGCTGTATTATACTTGTCAAACTACTTAATTTGTCCTTCCTTTCACCGACATTTGATATAACAACAAAACTCGTCTCAACAACATTTTAATCAATTGTATACTGGTGGACACTTCCATTGCTAATATGTTGGGCAAGTCCATTTGTCTTTTTAGTCTATATTTGTTCTTTATTTATTCATTTTTTGTATAGAATCCTCTTAGAAAACAGTGCCTAATCTGGGTCTGCCCTGTTTGCCAGGGTACCCCTTTAGGGTTTCCCCGCCTGAAATGGATTTATGAAACAAATCCATACTCAGGATGGATGTGATTAAAGAAGATATTCAAAACTGTGGAATATATTAGTCCCCCACAAAAATGCTGTGGATATTTGACGGAATTTGTTTCTTGGAGTAATTGAAGGGAAAAGTCCCTGTATTACATAATATACTAAGCCTTAAATTCTTTATAGCGGTAAATTATTTATAACGGTAAAGGGAAAAAATACTGTCGTGCAATAGAGGGCCCACTGTACTTATGTCCTCTAACAAACACGGGGGTAACACTCAAACTACAACAGCGTGTAGCATAACGAATATGTCTTGTGAGTTTAGTTATTTCCTATAATGTGTCATACAACTATTCTAGATTCCTAAAGCACTCACCCTGTCTATTTCGTCCTGACATCTGGCCTGTATCTCTGGATACTTGATCATGTATAAAATTGCCCAGTCAAGACTTGTACCTGTCGTCTCACCGCCAGCCAGAAATAGATCAACTATTATCTTGTAGATATTAGGCTCTGAAATAAAATTCCAAAGAAAAGAAGTTACAAACTCTGATTAATTCCGAGTCTTTTCCAGCAAATGGATTGCATCTACATCCACAATGAACGAGAGAATAACCCAACTGTGCCACCATAAAGGCGCCAGTTAAGGAACACTTTTGCATGACTTTTTATCCCCAATTCAGCACTATAAAATGTTCTGTGTATTCCTGATGCATTCACATTGTTTCAAAAAGGAAGTCTCGGTTCTGTGTGGCCACAAGTATCGGTATGAGACACCCCAATACCACCATGTAGACATAGATCGGCAGCCGCAATTTCATCCTTACATTACAAACAAAAGTCGCGTTCATGCTTTTCATCTTATCAGATGAAGGTCCCAAGGCAGAGTCTTGTCAAAGAATTCTGAGATAAATGAATAATCTAGAATGTTAGACAAGAACGTACGCTTTGCTTAAGAGAGAAAGCTAGTGCCGCATTGTAACATCTACATTCGTGCATGATTATAAGTCTTGGAACTTCACAGAAGAATTCGAGATAAGAACACGGGCATTAGAAATAAATATTGTACATCTCAACTTCTGGCTACGTCACGCAAGGGTAAGTGTACAAGATGTGCCACTGACTCCCTAGATGATCACTTTGTGGAAAAAAAAACAACAACAAAACAACGGAAACTCAAATGGTAAGTCAAATGTCACGTATCTCCGGCGTTGCAAAAGTGGACCTGCAAGGCACAAATGAAGGGACAGCCTGTTCAAAAGAGAGGAAGACAAATCAAATACTGGACTAGTAGTTTTTTCTTGCTCGCAAAAAGCATGTCAATTTCGAGAGAAAGCTTCGATTGGACCCTCAACACGACCAAGAGACGGATAATGATAACTACACTGCCGCTTCTCCTACTGTTGATGATAAAAGAGATGATGATATGCCTCAAATGTTAATATCGATGGTTGAACAAACGGTATGTACGTGTTAGGGGATGAAAATCAGACACTTCTATTTTACACTGAACCAACGGAATTGAAGTTATAAAAACACACCTACATACTGTATATTGTAAGAACCATTGGCGTATACAGCACAAATTGTAGAAAATATTTCTGACCTGTAAATATTTCTGGGGCAGTATCATCTTTCGTTGCTTTAATGTATAGGTCGATGAAATCCCGTATATTCTCGGCATCAACAGTAGCTTTGTGCTCTTCGATTGTTTCAGACAAATACTTCTTCACCCTTTCAATGGCATCTGTTCTTTTACGAATGAGCTGTAGAATGGTAAGGCAAGCTTAAACAAAAGTGTACGCAAATTGCAAATGCACACCAATTACAGATTCTTTATTTTGATATACCGTAGGAAAATCTCGAAAATACACTGTTAAACCTGACACTGTGAAATCTGTAATAATTTTTATAATAGAAATGAAGGCAATGATCAGGAGTCGATAAATTAACCTATAGCTCCCATCAGTGACACCAAAGGAAAAAAAACACATACATGAAATACCTAGAACCTAATTGAAACATCAATAGCGGAAAGCCGAAAGTAGGAATCTTTCATGAATATGGTTTCGAGATAGACGTTTCCAACCTAAGGGAGCACGCGCCGATCGGACATGAGGCTAAGACTTGAGGGAAGGCTTTGTTCCATTGAAATTGTCATTATAATAAGGATTGTCGTTATTTCGAAGGGTTGGCTGTATATATTCGACAAGGCATTTCTAAAACATTTCAGCATTTATTCATACAGGCGGTTGTAATAAAATCTATTTTTTAAACAGATGCAGTAAATAGAAGTAAAGGCAATGGTCAGGTGTCGATGCAATTATCGTACACGTTCCATCCGGGACACAAAAGGAAAAAACACAAACAAATAAAAAAACGACACCATTATTAAAATAGAACGCCAAAAGGACAGTTTCTTTCCCTACAAAATGGTCAAACGTCTATCCAAAATAAATGATGTTACATGTACCAGTACATCTATTTAAAGACAAACAATCCGTCTGAACATAATCGTTTTTGCGATAAAAGAAACTGTCACAGTGAGCAAAAATAAAAATGAAATACGGAGGTTCCTCGTGCTAACGACAGTGTTTCTTCCCTAACATTAAAAAATTAACCGTTATAAAGAATCCTAGTCACAAGTATGAAAGGTAATAAAGTGCCTTTTCCCCTTATGACTCCATAAAACAATATCGTAGATATTTGTTTGAATAGCATCGCCGATGCGATTCTAACACATATCTATTAAACTTGTTTTTCGAAGTATACGATTACAAAAATCTTGCACGAATATGGTTTCGATATAGGCGTCTCCAACCTAAGGGAGCGTTTCCACCCTAAGTGAAGCCCGCGCCGATCGGACCCGAGGCTAAGCCTTGAGCTTAGGATTCATTCCATTGAAGCTGTCGTTGTGACGAGTATTGTCTTTACAACGAACATCGATATAAACAGGGTTGACTATATATACTTTGAGATCAATACACTACAACACATGTATGTATATACAAACGTTTTAAAACAAACATCTGAAAGCTGCTCCTACAGGTATGAAAGACTCCATTATAGCAAACGTTTAGGTTATCGTACTGCATACAGCCAGCCCTCTTTATACGGACATTCGAAATAACGACAAAACGGTTTAAAGGGAACATTCAAGAATATTGTAATTATTTAATACACCATGGATATTTGGTAGAATCGCCGAGGCCGCCGAAGCTATTCTAACAAATATCCACAATATTTTCTTTCTTTGGGTAATTAAAGACACATTTTTTTCCTTATATAAAAGGGGTGGCCTGTCTAATGATCTCCAATAAACATTTTCTTCGGACTATAGTGCACATCAAAGGCTTATCTTATCTAAGTGATTATGAGGTGATTATGAGCAGATTTCTTGTTGAATAGGGGACTCAATAAGGGTACTTGAGTGATAGTATAATGTACTGAGATTGTTTCCAACAACATATTGTTTAAATAACTTCCTTTTTATTTTAAAATAAAGTAAAGAAAAACACTAATATCCATTGTTTCCTTTACTCAAAAGTGCAAAGAAGTAAACAAACAAGGTAAATGAATTGAATAACCTCAAAAGTTGAAAGTATATGATACACAAATCATATAATGTCTAAAACATTAGTATTTTATACTTTCAGTCAAGATGGAACTATAAAACGTTCTTTGTTTTAGACACAATCATATCAGAAAAGAGAGAGAGAAAAAAAAAGATTTTTTTTTAAGATTTTATTTTTCACCTTTTCAAGTTTAAAACTAAAATAACAAACACAATTAAATTTATTTTTCTTATTTATATTGCAAACATAGGTTGTGGGTGTTCGTTAGAGCCGCCTCATTGAGGCGGTTCAAACGAGTACCCACAACCTATGACTCAATGAGACAATTCTAACAAGCATCCGCAACCTATGACTTGGAGCATAAATAAGGAAAATAATGTATACCCCCTTAAACCCCCATTTTCTCTATAGAAAGTGGGGTTTAGGGGATATTCCTTTTTCCTCAAAAACATATATTGTGTGTCCTCGTTAGAACTGCCTCATGGAAGCAGTTCTAACGAGCAGTCACACTGTAAAAACAAATTGTTCGTACTCGTCTCAACCGCTTCGCCGAGGTGGTTCTAATGAGTACACACAATTTATGTTTAGAGCAGAAATAATAAAGTTTTCAGGATTTTATTTGAAAAAAAAAAAAAAAAAAAAAAAAAAATTTGGTGGAAAAAATTTACCAATATATTTGAATTGGCATTTTCTGTAATGATTATAAATTATGGCTACTAAATATAAAATCGGAAAAAAGTGCTGTTATTTCTTCCATGCAAATCAAAATAAGGACTTAGGTGTAAATGAATAGATGTAATTCGTCAAAGTCATATCCCTAGGTAATTTATTACCCTCCTGTATGACAGCCTAAATACCCGAAGTGTATTTTATCTCAATGCTGGATTCTTTAATAAACGGTCATTAGGATGTTATGCAATAGAAAAATGTGTCTTTAAGGGAAAACGTTCTTATTTAACTATTGCACTACACCTTATTAGGATTCTTTACAGCGGGCAATTCGCTGTAGCGGCAAACCGATAGTACTGTCGTTACAGCGATGGTCCACTGTATAATATGTTCTTTAAACGGGTTATCCTTTGGAAGCAAGGAGTACACCAAAGAACTGAAAAGTATGGAGTTTACAAGTTTTTCTGGGTCGGATTAGCTAGTTCTGGCCAGTTAGGTCTTATCAATGAAGCAATCCCACAATGGAATCAATGAGGCTAACGAACAAGAAAAAATTGACTACACTATGATTGAGAACAGGGTGACATTTTACGGCTCCCACGTAATGTGGTAAACAGTGTCATACCGCCTCATCTCACACTCGTGCTCATTTCAACGGAGGCTCGTTTCATAAATTTCATATGAAATGTCAACACTTTTGGATGTTCTGTCATTTGAATAGAACACTTTCAGGCAACTACAGAAGACCCCCGTTATAACGTCAGTATTTGCTCCCTATCTTTGTGCCGTTATAAAGAATTTGTCGTTGTAAAGAACCCCAGTTAGGAGTATGATAGGTAATAAAAGGCCTTTTCCCCATAATTACTCCAAGAAAAAAATGTTAGATTACAAGCCCGTTTCATGACTATGAACTCGATTTGTGCATTTCCGACCCGAGGGAAGCTCATGCCACTCGGAACCGAGGCTAAGCCTTTAGCTAAGAAGTCTTCCATTGAAATTTCCGTTATAACGCGCTTTGCTGTTATAACGTATGTCGATATAAGGATGGTTGACTGTACCTCTTTTCCTGATGGCCAGTTTCTGGTGACTGGGAAAAAGTTTTCCTTAGCAAATGGAGCATTTAACTTGAAAATGCCTTCTAAAACTTCTGTTAGTTCTATAAACTTTGCTTCATGATACTCGAATCTGAAAAGGAATAAACATTATGGGTTACCATTATTCAGAACAGTTAAAGATACGTAATCTATTAAAATGTGTAGTTAAGAATAAACAATATCTTTCTTAGTCTAGCATATAGTTTCGCCTTTACCTACTAAATAATTAATATGCAATGGTATTATGCAAACAACGGTTAGGATAAGAATCGATAACGATGTAACACAGTTAGCAATGATACATAACTTTATGCCACTATTGATGGGTTCAAAGAGTTAAACAACCGTTTTAATATACGCAAATAAAAATGAACGGATTTTTGTTTTCATTCCTCATAACCATTTAAGATTCTTTTGAGAAATTGCAAGGGAGTGATTGCCTCGGGAATTAGAAAGTTCGCTTCAAGTCCCAGTGCCTTATCATGCATAATAACAAAAAAAAAAAACAAAACAGATTGATCCTCATAGACATTACCCAGCTCAACAGTGAGCCACGACAGCAGGATACAGCGTTACACACTACAAAGGGCCCTCGCTATAAGGCCTAAAAATAGCCGTGTTTCGGCTAACAAGACCGGCCTTGCTTCATAGCCCCGACTCTACCATTTTCAATTTCCGACCCTACCCATTGCTTTCGTTCCATTTTTTCCCATCGTAATTTCGCGGTTTAAGTACTTTTTTATTAGGTTTTAGCATTAAGTTCCTTCCAAATTATAGAGCTAACTTTTTGAGTATCTAAAATGACTAATGATATACAGGGCTAGTCTCAACATGTCAATTTTATTAACAAAAACATGTACAAAAACAAAAACACATAAAAAACTTCTTTTTTTCGGAAAAAAATAAAATAATAAAGTAAAGTTTCCCTTACCTACCGACCAAGATTTTTTCAGCATGTTAGCAGAAACACAGCTAATTTTACGCCTATCGACTGTATTTGTTCCCTAAGGGTTTACCGCTATAGCGAAATTGCCGCTGTAATTAATCCCAATAAGGAGAAGTACAATAGGTGAGTGAGTGGGTGTTTGAGTTTTACCATTCACCAACGGCTAAGGTCATAAGGAGACGGGACCTCTGTTTAAAGACGCATCCGAAAGTCTGGAGAAGCCCAGGATCGATCCTGCGACCCCTGGTTTACAAGGCGAGTAGAACAACTACTACACCACGGAGGCTTCTAGTACTATAGGTAAATTCGATAATTTCTTTCCCTTAATTACTCCTAGAAAACAAATGTTGTGGACATTTGTTAGAATCGCCTCGACGATTGACATTTGTTAGAATCGCCTTGCCGAGGCAATTCTAACAAATATCCACAACATTTGTTTCTTCGAGTACTAAAAATTACAAATTTCTTGAATATCTCATTTAATCCGTCTCATTTTGAGCTAGCTACCGGCCCCGATAGCTCAGTTGGTTGAGTGTCCGCTCCGGGGAACGGGAGGTCTCGGGTTCGATCCCGGGCCGCGACATACCAAAGTCGTTAAAAATGGTACTAGCTGCTCCTCGTTTGGCACTCAGATTTACGGGGTAGAGCTAGGACTGGTCGATCCAGTGTCAGGATAATGTGACTGGGTGTGGTATCATGTAATGTGTCTGGGACATGATACTTCAGTGAGGCAGCACTATAAACGTGAGCATTGAGCTCCCTGTCGCAACCAGACACCGTCGTGATATGACTGAAAAATTGTTGAAAGCGACGTTAAACCCGAATTCACACACACACTCATTTTGAGCTAAGGATTCATTCCATTGAAATTGTCGTTATAACAACTTTTGTCGTTATTTCGAATGTCGGTATCAAAAATGTTTATAATAAAATTTCGAGAATTTAACTCGAATACGAAGAGTTCCTTCACCATAATAGTTAATTCAAACTCGTCCTAAAGACCCAACATAATTCTACCCATAGGGTCCAGATATAGACTAGCTACTAGTCTGATAATTGAGTTTAATTGAGTTTTTAATATATTATACATATTAATAGATTTTCCACTTCTTGTCACTGGCTAGTCTATTTTCTGAGTGATAACCAGCTATCTTAGGTCTGTATTATATATTTTATAGAAACTGTTGCCAACCTAAAGACTAGCTACAAGTATTCCTGACCATTTACAAAAAATATGTGCTTATTTATTACATTTCTAAGCCTTTGTGCAAGGCTATTCCAGATATCAACATACTCGTATAACACGGCTACAAAATTTTGACCCGCTTGAACACCACTTTTATACAGAAAAACTGGGGTTTTAAGGGGTAAACCTTATGTTTCATATTTCTGCTCTGAAATAAAGATTTTGGGTACTCGTTAGAACCGCCTCACCACCACCTCAGTGAGGCGGTTCTAACGGGTACACACAATCTATATTTTGAGCAGAAATAAGAAAAAATATCACAATTTTTATCTTAAAATTTTCGGTTTTCGGCGGTAAAATGTAAAATGGATTTGTATAGGCGTGTTTTCAAAATGGTAGGATATTATTTTCTGATTTTTTACGAAAAGTCATGCTGTTCGTACTTACTAGATTCTTATGAGTACACACAACATTTCTTTATTTTATGGAAGAACAAATTAGCTTTAAGGCATCCTGGCCTGGTGCTATGATTGTACAAAGTAATTCGAACTCCCCCTACCTCGAACTATTTTCGTGGTCTCATATGCATTTGATGTATCGACGTCCGACTTCGTTTAATCGCTTATGTATAAGCCTGTCCAGGAAAAGTGTGATAGGTTAACAAATAAATCGACTGCATTACGTATGAATTTAGACAAACATAAATCAGGTGCAAAAATAACAGACGAGGGATTGGGGTACACACATGCCTGTTTGAAATAAAATAAATAAACTATCATTTATTTTTTTTCATTTCCTCCCAAACTGGCAAATCATAAACACCACGTTAACAAGTCCGTGGAATTGATATTTATATATAGAGAGAAAACTGGGTTTGAGGGCGTGGGGTACACATAATTGTTCAGATTGCTGCTCCTAGACATAGGTTGTGGGTACTCGTTAGAAACGCCTCAATGCGGCGGATAAATAAGACAAATATCACGGATTTTCATCAGAAAAGTAGCCATTTGAAGTTGTGAAAACGCATTTTGTCGCACGGGTGTGTTATCGTAATGAAATTGTGTACATACATGCATTGTTTTCATAGCAGCAGATTAGGTAAGTAGTTTGAATAGTTGTCCTTATGTCTCCATAAAAAGCTATGTTTCAGTTATCACAAAATACATACCTTACTCTATTGCTAATATTTATATAAAGCAACAAATGAATGGACATACATTACCTTGCACCAAACATAACGCTGCAGATAATATTGGTAGCTGCCGACAGCAGGTAAGGTTTAATGCGCAATGGTGTGCCATTACTGTCTCTTAGGATGTCAGCTATTACGACTATTTCTTCTCGAATGCGTTCTTCTAATGTCAGTTTTCCAACGCCGAAATCACGTAACGCTTGCAATGCAAATCTTCTTAACGTCTTCCAAGGATGGCCGCTGTTATACGTCAGACCTGTTAGAGGAAATATTTTCATGAAGTTTGTGAGTGATTCGCCGGAGTTTACACATCGATAAAATCCACAAATATGATAATTCATACCTTATAATTCCATCTTTGTAACTGAAATGTTAAAATGCCAACAAAATAGTAAATTCTTGGAATTGTTTCGAAAGCGTAACAATGAACTTACCAATGGCCACGGCGGATTGATTATTCAATTAGAAGCTTCCATCTTTGAAAGAACCCCAAGCGAAAAAAAAAAAAAAAAAAAACACGTCAAGTCTAAAAATTCCGTTTATTTGTCTTATAACATTTACATTTTCAATAGTTTTCCAACTATCAATCGAGCGATGTTGTCGTCACTTCGTTTGTTTGTTTGATTTGAGGTTTAACGTCCCCGTCAAGACTGTAAAGGTCATTTTGGAGACGTTGCTTCCAATTTTGTGGGACTTTTACCCGACATTGAGATGAAATGACATCTCAAGCCCTGTCGCCCAATCACACCAATAGGGTTTATTAGCATGGACTGTCCACCTCGCACCGCGGTTCCTGCACAGGCTTAGATCCTCTTCGCGGTTTACCAGTACTAGTGTGCGGGCCGGATTCAGTTCTGCGTGGAAGCATCATGCAGCCCATATATTTCTTCAAGCCCCTATGGGCGGGGGCCAGCCGTCACTTCGTGCAATGGCCTAACGCGTGTGTTTCAAACGTGCTTTTGACGTCACGTTATATTACTACCTGCCGCTATGTGAACAGATATTGAGATTCTTGCTCATGGAATTTATCGAGGTAAAAACTTTTATTTCAGCCATCAAATCCCTCGGAATGCAGATAATGATGGAGAATTGGAATTACGGTGGAATTAAATAATGAAAAATGAAGGGTAATTATGAGTAATATCATATAAGTCAAACTTCAATCATTCAAATTTGTACGAGACAGGGGGAGTTCGAGCCACTGAGATAAAACTATTACGCCAGGTCAGGAACCACTAGGTGGAGGACATGTGTATTGTTCCCATCTTGGATAAAATAATAGTAGGCTGTGAGTACTCATTAGCATCGCCTTGTTGAGGCTGTTCGAATGAGTACATTTAACATAGCTTACAAAATAGAAGTGAAGGCAATGATTAGGAATCGGTACAATTAACCCACAGCTCCCATCAGCTCCCATCACAGACAGGAAACAACTAGACCTTAATGGAAACATCAATAGCGAAAAGCCGTAAACCGTTTTGGATAAGTAAGCGTAACAGTAACTCTAACTCCCTTACTTGATACCTGAATCTATATCTGTTCATACCACTTGCCGCCTCCTGCAAGTAGTACACTATTTTAACAAAATTAATGAATGTTAAGTGTATCAGAATGGGGATAATCCGTGTTGAAAAATTGTAATTTATGTTACGGTTGCAAATTCCGTGTTACAGTTCCGCAAAACGAAACTCCTGACCGTAAAACAGCCGGTTTACCGCCGTAAATGACAAATTTGACCGTTATCCCCTAGTGTGCATATTAAGGAGGGTGGGGAGTAATTATTTTCTCTTTAGATTTTTTTTATTTGCTTATATTTTGTAGCTTGAAATCTCTGCACTCGTTTGCCGGTATAAAAACATAGGCACACCAGGCTTTTTTTCGAGCTTTTTAGCCTTAAAGATGGGTACTGTTTTCGAATTTATCGAATGTTTCAATAATTACCCCAGTAATTGACAAATTGTCGATAACAATTGTTTAAAACAATATTTCCAAGTTTGGTTAAAAAAAACCCAATGCAGGATAAAGTCATGTTTGCGTACCTATGTGTGAAAGACAAACTCTTTCACAGATTTTTGTCGAAACACCTATTTACAAATGTCCTTTTCTGCATGTTTTGCTGTTTTGAGATGCAATTTTCGCTATATTTGAAAAAAGAATGCATTTTTCGTCTTTAGATTTTTCTTATTTTCACATATATTGTGTAATAATATTAGATACACGAAATAGGCGTGAAATTTGACCATGTCACCAGGCATCTGAGAGAAATATTGCAGAAAAAATTACCCCACCCCCCAATAAAAATGGCTAAAAAAGCATTAAGATATTGTTTAAATGACAAGAACATGTATTATACCGTTATTACTGCACATACTTTTGCTTCCTTAATGTGATATGAATCAAAGTAGTTCATTAGAATTGAAACACAATTTCATTAATAAGTTTTATGATGTGAAAAATGGATTTTTCTGGCCAAAAAATGCATGTTCTGATATAGCCATATTGTCGTTTTGTTCATGTTTAAAATATATGAAGCCATTAACATTGTCGCAGACGTTCAAACAATGTCAGATGTATGTTATTAATATACCTGGGAAACATTATTATACATTTTTAGCTTTCTTTTTTGACAATTTATTACCCCACTCCCTAATGAAATGGGTTGAAATTGATAAAAAAAAAAAAAAAAAAAAAAAAAATACAATAAGCTGATGCAAAAGAATATAAAAATTTCCTTTTTAAAGTTCCTGCCAGCGTTATAGGGAAAGTAGAAACACTTCTAATTATTTTTTTTTCTATAATTTTGACATTTTTTTTTCATGCCATATTGACCGGAAACGCTATTAAATATCTATTGCCTGTTTATGCAAACTGTGAAAGGGAGGTGAGATAAGTTATCCTTTTACTTTCCGAAAGTGGATAGAAGTGATGGCAATGACCTGGAATCGATACAATTACCCAACACCTCCGATCAGACCCACCAAAGGAAAGAACCACGAACATGAATAACTAGACCGTAATGGAAACATCACTAGCGGAAAGCCAAAATGGCAGTTGCATTCCCACATAGTGGCTTTCGTGGACCTTGAGAAGGCATTTGGTTGAGTGTCTCGGAAAGTCATCTGGGAGGCACAGAGAAAATTTGAAGTGGAGGAGTGGAATGTTCGAATGGTCCAGTGGGTGTATGCTAATTCGCGGAGCCTTATGCGTTTTTGTGTTGGTTCCATTGAAGAATTCGAATTGTAAGTCGGTGTTCCTCAAGGCTTTTTTCTCAGCCTAATGCATTTCATCATTGTGCTTTATGTCTTGGGGCGGAGGGTGGGGGGGGGGGGGGGCTTTGTAATCATAGCTGATTCGCTTCAGTGTGCTACACCACTTCAGAGGCGTCGCCCAAAAACTTCTCATATATATAGTCTCTACAATGCATGATAGCCCCGAACTGGCCTTGAAGAAAAAGATTGTGTTGCATGATACTAACCCAATCACTCATGAGTACGAGTAGACCGCCCTGCCCAGGTAAAGTGGTGCAAGACGGACGGTCCTTATAAACATATAGATTGGTTTCACTGGCTGTCAGGTTTCATCTCAATGTCGGGTAAAAAGACTCACAAATTGGGAAGTAACCTCTCCAAAATGACCAATATTATGTTGACGTTAAAATGACATCTCAAGCCCTGCCGCTCAACGAAACCAATAGGGTTTATACGCATGGACGGTCCGACTCGGACCCATTTTCCTGGGCAGGTTTAGACTCTCTAAGCGGTTTACTAGTTCTCACGTGCGGTCGGTTTTAGCTCTGCGTGAAAGCATCATGCAGCCCGATTGGCTGGAGCCGGTACATTGACAAAATTCTGTTATGATGGTGGATGTGTGGGCATACAAAGGCTCCGTGCGGCACAACCTAAACCATCATCTTTATATTCGAAACAGATCAAAGGGATTTTTTCTTGTACACCCTTTTGCTTATGCTTGATTATTGTTTGTTTGATTTGAGGTTTAACGTTCCCGTCAACACTGTAAAGGTCATTTTGGAGACGTCGCTTCCAATTTTGTGGGACATTTACCCGACCTTAAGATGAAATGTCAACTAAAACCCCGCCGCCAATTGAACCAATAGAGTTTATTAACATGGACGGGCCGACTCGCGCCGCTTTGCCTGGGCAGGCTTAGATCCTCTAAGCAGTTTACCAGTAGGCCTACACCTGTTGAGTGCAATATCCTAATTATGGGTGCTGGCACAGGCTGAGATGGCTTAACAGTAATTGAACCTGAGACTGCGACTGACAGTTAAAAGAATATTGTGCGCTGCCAGGCATTACAGTCTGCACTTTTAGTTATCAAATATGGCAGTGTTTTCTTTCCATATATATGACGTCACGCAAACTAAAGTAAACGTCACTATTGATTCATTGTTTTGTTTTTGTTGACAAAGTATGGCCGTGGAATATGTGAACTGATAGACTCTTCGAGGCTATATTTTTGACACCAATGGAAAAATAAAGTAAACATCGTGCGTTAAAGAGAGTTCGGATTTGCCATGGACAGCTGATGGGCTGCAATCGGAGGAAACAAACCAGTAGCTGGAAAAATACAGGGTTAGTCTGTTTATCCCTCTATTTTCCTGTGCTTCCAGCCATGCGGACTAGACCGGAAAGTAGTCTATGAAGTCGCAAAATAATTTATAACACAATGCACATTGCAATTGTTATTAAATGTTACAAAAACCTCAGAAAACACTTTGAAAACTAAATAGAAACAAAAATCATTTTGAGGTAAAAATTCGAACCTGATTACGGCAGAGTTAATTATGCGCGACCCTCCTTAAACAAATGTTTTACGAAATGATACTGTCAGAAGTAAAATGTAAAGTTAGAATAAAATTTTAGTTGTAATCAGAGATTTTGTCGCCTTTGAGAAAGCCTTGCTCAGTGAAAAGTTCTACTCAGCAGACAACTCGTGCAAAAATAAGTGAAATAACAGTTAGCTCACTGTTGACTCTAACTGGCTCTATTAAAATTAACTTTTTACGTTATTCCGTGGATTTGATCTGTTATATCAACTGACCCACTACGAACGCAAAATTTCTAATCTTAGATTAGCTGGTACAATGAAGATTTTGAAGGGGAATGCGAACATCTGGCAGATTTCCGCCATTTTTCAAAGGTATACAACTTTCAGGATTTCCTATTTGGCTTTTTTCTATAAACCCTGTCCAACTACATGTAAAAACGTGGACTCCCCTTAACGATCACAGGAGAATGCTTTAGTGACTGATCTGAGCTGTCGCTGGGTGTGCGTACTAAATTACACTTTCTCATACTGCAGTTCGTTTTTAATTTTTGGTTTGGTCGCCATGAGGCGGGCAAACCCGGTCTAATGACCAGATTGTAACTGTTCCATGGAGGGGCACGTGACGCGATCAACCAATCAGTTTTAACGATGATGCAATACTATACTGCAATTACAGGAAACTCTGAATAGCGAAACAGACTGAAAAGCAAGCGTTTTAACTCCAACAATAAATATCTTAAGGTAAATGGATACACCTGGCAGGTGTGGCAGTTAGTCTACCATTTTTACCGTATTTCGAAACACACCTATTCAAATACATTGTCATCTTTTGGCCAAAGAAAAGAAATTTTAAAAAGAAAAATAAGAATATTCGCCTTTTTTGCTCACAACATAGATTGCGGGGAGTCGACAGAAACGCCTCGACGAGGCGATTCTATCGAGTACCCACAATCTAGTGTCTCATAGCATGCATACGGAAATTAATGTATACCACTGCAAACCCGAGCTTTACTATATAAAAGTGTAGCTTATATTTTCTTGTCCTTTGGAATCATTGATTCCATTGTGTAATTTTGAAAATATCTGAGGGTCGCCGATGAGGCCTAATTGGCCGAAACTAGCTTGTCTGGCCCAGAAAACATGTACATTCCATATTTTTTAGTTCTGTGGTGTATTCCTTGCTTCCAAAGGATAGCCTTTTTATAGAACATATTTAACTTCACTACAACTGGTGTGTGGGAATGTGTGGCGGCGGTAAAACGTTTCCCTGCCCTACATCATAGTGTGGATTATATTTTCTTGTCCTTTGGGATCATTGATTCCATTGTGGAATTTTGAAAATATCTTAGGGTCACTGATGAAGCCTAATTGGCCGAAACTAGCTAGCCTGGCCCAGAAAACATGCGTACACCATATTTTTCAGTTCTGTGGTGTATTCCTTGCTTCCAAAGGATATCCTTTTTATAGAACATATTAAAGGGGATCATAATTCTATAGGCATGGTTTCGTGATGGAAATACAACTTTAAGGACCTTATGGTTGCTACTCTGTTGACTCTGCCCAACTGAAAAAGGGGTCTACTCTAAAAGGGGAAGAATTTGCTCCTCAAGGGGTCTACTCTAAAAGGGAAGAATTTGCTCCCCAGGAGCAAATTCTTTCCTTTAAGAGTATACCCCTTAGACATATCCAAAGAGAAACTACTTTTGCAGGAGTAGCAGTCATTTTCGCAAATTTTACGTCTTGCAATGCCATTATGGAGTAAGTCCATGGGGCCATGGAAACGAAAAACACCAGAACATAACTACTACTACTCACAAAGTGTGGCTGGCTGCGGTAGCTCAGTCGGATGCAGTCTGATTGGCGATAAGGAAGACTCGGGTCCGACACCTACCGGGGTCAGCAACATTCTTTCGTGGAGATTGATTATGAAATTTTTTCTATGGTCATTCTCTCCCTTCCGCTGATTCAGGAAGGGCAGGGGTGAGTTTTTGGCGGCAGAATGTGCACTGAACTAGTAAACCGCTTACGGATAAGCCTGCTCAGGAAAAGCGTGGATAGGTACACTGACAGGCCCAAACATGACCCAAATCAGTGTTGACTGGGCCTTAAATACAAATAAACAAAACTTGCAAAGTTTACTTCACACAGATAGGAATAGATTTATATATTCTGAACATCTATCGGTACGCTGATAGCTCTAATAATACGTATACAATGTAAATGTCGGAAAGACAGAGAACGTTATTTTTCCTCATTAATAAAAATCGCTTGGTGTAACGGGCCTCCGTGGCCTAGTAGATAAGAGTGCTGACTCTTAATCATTAGGTCTCTCAACGGTGTAGGTTTGAGCATGGCTCAGGTCACATAATGTGAAGTTCTGCAACGGAAGGTCAGGATGTTTTTCATCGGGTACTCTAGTTTTCGCTCACCTCCGATTAACGGTCGGCATGATGTGAGTGAAATAATCTTGAAAGGATCGTTAAACCAAACATAAAAAAGATCGCTGTGTGTGTAAAAACATTTTCATGTCTTTGCTACTAGAATTAACGTCAGTGCCAAGGTCGAAAGTTCTAACTCTTCCAAATATATAAAATATTTAGGGAGCGAAACAAAGTCATAACGTTGAATGGTCGTTGTTTATTGTTCTTGAGCCCAGCACAGATAGCAATAGTTTCTGTTCAAAAACTTCATGACTACTAAGTGACCTGCCACCAGTTACAGACTGAGTTGTTAAAAGACTTTTTGGCGCATTCGATGGTAGCTATTTTATCTGATAAGCCGAGAGTGGTGTTCTTTATTTCCACTCTATACTTGACGTTTTACTAATCAGTTTCTTTTTCAATTAAATTGTGACCCAGAAAGATAAACAAAAGGATTGCAAATTTCAGGTTTTTGCAGAGGTACCGCTCAAAGAAACTGCCAAGGTTTAAGATACAGTCTTACTCGCAGCACTTTGTCTGGGCAGGCTTAGATCTTCCTAGGCGGTTCAGCAATACTTCAAAGTTCTGTCGGTTTCAGCTCATGCAGTCCAATATATTGCCCCAAGGTCTGATCGGCACCCGTCCATTGGGGATTGAAAAAATGGACTGGGCTGCATGATGCTTCCACGCAGAGCTGATACCGGCCGCACATGAGTAGTGTTAAATCGCCTAGAAAGTCTAAGCCTGCCCAGGAAAAGTGGCTCGAGTCGGACAGTTCATGCATTTCAACCATTTAGTTTAATTGGGCGACAGGGCTTGAGAAGGAGTTTTATCTGCCCGTTTTATCTCAGTACAAGTCCCACAAAATTGGAAGCAATGTCTCAAAAAAGACTCATACAGTGTTAATAGGGACGTTAACAACAAATGAAATAGATAACCAAGGCCCTATAGAAGGCCTGATGACTTTGGAAAAATATTTTTATATGCCCGTTTGAAAAACAACAACAACAACAACAACAACAACAACACACAAGAGGGCCATGATGGCCCTGGATCGCTCACCTGATCCATAGAGTAACAAGTGGGCCCAGGGAGGGTCATTATTGACCCTAGGGCTTTAATGTGCATTATGTTGAGGGAGGTCGAAAAAGTCGAAGCTTCATACCAAATATCAACAAAGGCTATAATTTGAACAATCTTGGTAGGGGTCCACTAGATGAAGCTTCATACCAAATATCAAAGACCTGGGCCTTGCGGTTTCAGAGAAGAAGATTTTTAAAGATTTTCCTTATATAAGCCCATGTAAAACCAAAGGGCTCCGGGACGGGGGTATTTTTGGCCCCTGCACTATTATTTGAACAATCTTGGTAGGGGTCCACAAGATGAAGCTTCATACTAAATATCAAAGACCTGGGCCTTGCGGTTTCAGAGAAGAAGATTTTTTAAGTTTTCATTAAAAAATCTATTTTTGGCTTCTGTGACCTATATGTGCAACGGACCGGAACCATTTGAACAACTTTGTCCACCTAAGGATCATGCCTGCGAAGTTTGGTCAAAATCTGATCAGTGGTTTAGCAGGAGCTGTCGTTTGAAGAAATTGTTTCCGCACGGATGACAGACAAAAAGTGATCCTAATACAAACCACAAGAGGGCCATGATGGCCCTGGATCGCTCACCTGATCCATAGAGTAACAAGTGGGCCCCGGGGAGGGCCATTATTGACCCCAAGGTTATAATGTGCATAATGTTGAGGGAGGTCTAAAAAGGTGAAGCTTCATATCAAATATCAACACAGGCTATAATTGTCCACTAGATGAAGCTACATACCGAATATCAAAGACATGGGACTTGCAGTTTCAGAGAAGAAGATTTTTAAAGATTTCCCTATATAAGTCTATGTAAAACCAAAGGGTCTAGGTGCAGGGGCATTTTGGCCCCAGGGCTATAATTTGAACAATCTTGATAGAGGTCCACTAGATGAAATTGCACACCAAATATCAAAGACCTAGGCCTTGTGGTTTCACAGAAGAAGGTTTTTCAAGATTTTCCCTATATAAAGCTATGTAAAACTAAAGGGCCCCGAGGCGGGGGCATTTTTGGCCTCAGGGCTATCATTGAACAATCTTTGTAGAGGTCCACTAGCTGAAGCTTCATACCAAATATCAAAGACCTGGGCCTTGCAGTTTCAGAGAAGAAGATTTTAAAGATTTTCTCTACATAAGCCTATGTAAAACCAAAGGGCCCCGGGGCGGGGGCATTTTTTGACCCCAGCACTATAATTTGAACACTCTTTGTAGGGGTCCACTAGATGAAGCTTCATTCCAAATAGCAAAGACATGGGCCTTGCAGTTTCAGAGAAGAAGATTTTTTAAAGATTTTCCCTATATAAGCCCATGTAAAACCAAAGGGCACCGGGGCGTGGGCATTTTTGGCCCGAGGGCTGTAATTTGAACAATCTTGGTAGAAGTCCACAAGATGAAGCTTCATGCCAAATATCAAAGGCCTGGGCCTTGCAGTTTCAGAGAAGAAAATTTTTAAAGATTTTCACTACATAAGCCTATGTAAAACCAAAGGGGCGGGGGCATTTTTTGGCCCCAGCACTATAATTTGAACACTCTTGGTAGGGATCCACTAGATGAAGCTTCATTCCAAATAGCAAAGACCTGGGCCTTGCAGTTTCAGAGAATAAGATTTTTAAAGATTTTCCCTATATAAGCCCATGTAAAACCAAAAGGCTCCGGGGCGGGGGCATTTTTGGCCCCAGCACTATAATTTGAACACTCTTGGTTGGGGTCCACTAGATGAAGCTTCATACCAAATATCAAACTACTGGGCCTTGCGGTTTCAGAGAAGAAGATTTTTACAGATTTTCCCGATATAAGCCCATGTAAACCAAAGGGCCCCGGGGCGGGGGCATTTTTGTCCCCAGCAATATAATTTGAACAATCTTGGTAGAGGTCCACTAGATGAAGCTTACTAGCCAAATATCAAAGACCTTGGCCTTGCAGTTTCAGAGAAGAAGATTTTCCCTACATTAGCCTATGTCAAACCATAGGGCCCCGGGGCGGGGCATTTTTTGTCCGCAGGACTATAATTTGAACACTCTTGGTAGGGGTCCACTAGATGAAGCTGCATTCCAAATAGCAAAGACCTGGGCCTTGCAGTTTCAGAGAAGAAGATTTTTAAAAATTTTTCCCTATATAAGCCCATGTAAAACCAAAAGGCTACGGGGCGGGGGCATTTTTGGCCCCAGCACTATAATTTGAACACTCTTGGTAGGGGTCGACTAGATGAAGCTTCATATCAAATATCAAACTACTGGGCCTTGCGGTTTCAGAGAAGAAGATTTTTACAGATTTTCCCGATATAAGCCCATGTAAAACCAAAGGGCCCCGGGGCGGGGGCATTTTTGTCCCCAGCAATATAATTTGAACAATCTTGGTAGGGGTCCACTAGATGAAGCTTCATACCAAATACCAAAGACCTCGGCCTTGCGTTTTCAGAGAAGATGATTTTTTAAGTTTTTATTAAAAAATCTATTTTTGGCTCCTGTGACCTATTTGTGCAACGGACCGGAACCATTTGAACAACTTTGAAAGGGGACCAACTAAGGATCATTCCTGTGAAGTTTGGTCAAAATCCAATCAGTGGTTTAGGAGGAGATGTCGTTTGAAGAAATTCTTTACGCACAGATGACAGACAAAAAGTGATCCTAATACAAATCACAAGAGGGCCATGATGGCCCTGGATCGCTCACCTGATCCATACAGTAACAAGTGGGCCCCGGGGAGGGCCATTATTGACCCCAGGGCTATAATATGCATAATGTTGAGGGAGGTCTAGAACGGTGAATCTTCATAGCAAATATCAACAAAGGCTATAACTTTAACATTCTTGGCAAAGATCCACCAGATGAAGCTACATACCAAATATCAAAGACCTGGGCCTTGCGGTTTCAGAGAAGATTTTTTTAAAGATATTCCCAACATAAGCCTATGTAAAACCAAATGGCCCCGTGGAAGGGGCATTTGTGGCCTCATGGCTATATTTTAAACAATCTTGATAGAAGTCCACTAGATGAAGCTTCACACCAAATATCAAAGACCTGGGCCTGGCAGTTTCAGAGAAGAAGATTTTCAAAGATTATCTCTATATAAGTCCAGGTAAAACCAAAGGGTCCCAGGGTGGGGGCATTTGAGGCCTGAGGGCTATAATGTGAACAATCTTGGTAGAGGTCCACAAGATGAAGCTGCATACCAAATATCAAAGACATGGGCCTTGCAGTTTCAGAGAAGAAGATTTTTAAAGATTTCCCTATATAAGTCTATGTAAAACAAAAGGGTCTCGGGTCGGGGACATTTTTGGCCCCAGGGCTATAATTTGAACAATCTTGATAGAGGTACACTAGATGAAATTTCACACCAAATATCAAAGACATAGGCCTTGTGGTTTCACAGAAGAAGATTTTTAAATATATTCCCTATATAAGCCTATGTAAAACCAAAGGGCTTGAGGCGGGGGCATTTTTGGTCTCTGGGCTATAATTTGAACAATCTTGGTAGGGGTCTACTAGATGAAGCTTCATACCAAATTGCAAAGACCTGGGCCTTGCGGTTTCAGAGAAGAAGATTTTTAAAGATTTTTTCCCTATATAAGCCTATGTAAATCCGAAGGGCCCCCAGGCGGGAGCATTTTTGGCCCCAGCACTATAATTTGAACAATCTTGGTATGGGTCCACTAGATGGAGGTTCATACCAAATATAAAAGACCTGGGCCTTGTGGTTTCAGAGAAGAAGATTTTTGGTGAAAAAAAATCTATTTTTGGCTCCTGTGACCTAGATGTGCAACGGACTGGAACCATTTGAACAACTTTGAAAGGGGACCACCTAAGGATCACTCCTGTGCAGGTTGGTCAAAATCTGATCAGTGGTTTAGGAGGAGATGTCGTTTGAAGAATTTGTTTACGCACGGACGGACGCACGGACGACGGACAAAAAGTGATCCCAAAAGCTCACATCATCACTACGTGACGGTGAGCTAACAAGAGGGCCATGATGGCCCTGGATCGCTCACCTGATCCATAGAGTAACAAGTGGGCCCCGGGGAGGGCCATTATTGACCCCAGGGTTATAATGTGCATAATGTTGAGGGAGGTCTAAAAAGATGAAGCTTAATACCAAATATCAAAAAAGGCTATAATTTGAACAATCTTGGCAAAGATCCACTAGATGAAGCTACACACCAAATATCAAAGACCTGGGCCTTGCGGTTTCAGAGAAGATTTTTGTTAAAGATATTCCCTATATAAGCCAAAAATAAAAACAAATGACCCCGGGGCGGAGGCATTTTTTTAGCTTCAGGGCTATAATTCAAACAATCTTGATAGAGGTCCACTAGATGAAGCTTCAGACCATATATAAAAGACCTGGGCCTTGCAGTTTCAGAGAAGATTTTCAAAGATTATCTCTATATAAGCTAGTCTATGTAAAACCAAAGGGCCCCGGGGCGGGGGCATTTGTGGCCTGAGGGCTATAATTTGAAAAATCTTGGTAGAGGTCGACTAGATGAAAATATCAAAGACATGAGCCTTGCAGTTTCAGAGAAGAAGACTTTTAAAGATTTCCCTATATAAGTCTATGTAAAACCAAAGGGTCTCGGGGCGGGGGCATTTTTGGCCCCAGGGCTATAATTTGAACAATCTTGATAGAGGTCCACTAGGTGACATTTCACACCAAATATCAAAGACCTAGGCCTTGCAGTTTCAGAGAAGAAGATTTTTAAAGATTTCCCTACATAAGCCTATGTAATACTAAAGGGCCCCGGGGCGAGGGCATTTTTGGCCCACGCACTATAATTTGAACAATCTTGGTAGGGGTCCACTAGATGAAGCTTCATACCAAATAGCAAAGACCTGGGCCTTGCAGTTTCAGAGAAGAAGATTTTTAAAGATTTCCCTATATAAGTCTATGTAAAACAAAAGGGTCTCGGGTCGGGGACATTTTTGACCCAGGGCTATAATTTGAACAATCTTGATAGAGGTACACTAGATGAAATTTCACACCAAATATCAAAGACATAGGCCTTGTGGTTTCACAGAAGAAGATTTTTAAATATATTCCCTATATAAGCCTATGTAAAACCAAAGGGCTTAAGGCGGGGGCATTTTTGGTCTCTGGGCTATAATTTGAACAATCTTGGTAGGGGTCTACTAGATGAAGCTTCATACCAAATTGCAAAGACCTGGGCCTTGCGGTTTCAGAGAAGAAGATTTTTAAAGATTTTCCCTATATAAGCCAATGTAAAACTAACAGGCCCCGTGGCGGGGGCATTTTTAGTCCCAGCACTGTAATTTGAACAATCTTGGTAGAGGTCCACTAGATAAAGCTTCATACCAAATATCACAGACCTGAACCTTGCGGTTTCAGAGAAAAAGATTTTTACAGATTTTGCCTATATAAGCCCATGTAAAACCAAAGGGCCCCGGGGCGGGTGCATTTTTGGCCCCAGCACTATAATTTGACCAATCTTGGTAGGGGTCCACTAGATGAAGCTTCATACCAAATATCAAAGACCTGGGCCTTGCGGTTTCAGAGAAGAAGATTTTTTATATTTTCGGTGAAAAAAATCTATTTTTGGCTCTGTGACCTATCTGTGCAATGGACCGGAACAACTTTGAAAGGGGACCACCTAAGGATCATTCCTGTGAAGTTTGGTCAAAATCCGGTCAGTGGTTTAGGAGGAGATGTCGTTTGAAGAAATTGTTTACGCACGGATGACCGACAAAAAGTGATCCTAATATAAAACGCAAGAGGGCCATGATGGCCATGGATCGCTCACCTGATCCATAGAGTAACAAGTGGGCCCTGGGGATGGCCATTATTGACCCCAAGGTTATAATGTGCATAATGTTGAGGGAGGTCTAAAAAGGTGCAGCTTCATACCAAATATCAACAAGTGCTGTAATTGTCCACTAGATGAAGCTCCATACCAAATATCAAAGACATGGGCCTTGTAGTTTCAGAAAAGAAGAGTTTTAAAGATTTCCCTATATAAGTCTATGTAAAACCAAAGGGTCTCGGGGCGGGGGCATTTTTGGCCCCAGGGCTATAATTTGAACAATCTTGATAGAGATCTACTAGATGATATTTCTCACCAAATATCAAAGACCTAGGCCTTGTGGTTTCACAGATGAAGATTTTTAAAGATTTTCCTATATAAGTCTATGTAAAACCAAAGGGCCCCGAGGCGGGGGCATTTTTGGTCTCAGGGCAATAATTTGAACACTCTTGGTAGAGGTCCACTAGATGAAGCTCCATACCAAATATCAAAGACATGGGCCTTGTAGTTTCAGAAAAGAAGAGTTTTAAAGATTTCCCTATATAAGTCTATGTAAAACCAAAGGGTCTCGGGGCGGGGGCATTTTTGGCCCCAGGGCTATAATTTGAACAATCTTGATAGAGATCTACTAGATGATATTTCTCACCAAATATCAAAGACCTAGGCCTTGTGGTTTCACAGAAGATTTTTAAAGATTTTCCCTGTATAAGTCTATGTAAAAAACCAAAGGGCCCCGAGGCAGGGGCATTTTTGGCTTCAGTGCTATCAATTGAACAGTCTTTGTAGAGGTCCACTAGCCGAAACTTCATACCAAATATCAAAGATCTAGGCCTTGTGGTCTCAGAGAAGAAGGTTTTTCAAGATGTTCCCTATAGAAGTCTATGTTAAAACAAAGGGCCCCGGGGCGGGGGCATTTTTGGCCCCAGGGCTTTTATTTGAACAATCTTGGTAGAGGTCCACAAGATGAAGCGTCATACCAAATATCAAAGACCTGGGCCTTGCAGTTTCAGAGAAGAAGATTTTTAAAAATTTTCCCTACATAAGCCTATGTAAAACCAAAGGGCCCCGGGGCGGGGGCATTTTTGGCCCCAGCACTATAATTTGAACAATCATGGTAGGGGTCCACTTGATGAAGCTTCATACCAAATAGCAAAGTCCTGGGCCTTGCAATTTCAGAGAAGAAGACTTTTAAAGATTTTCCCTGTATAAGCCCATGTAAAACCAAAGGGCCCAGGGGCGGGGGTATTTTTGGCCCCAGCATTATAATTTGAACAATCTTGGTAGGGGTCCACTAGATGAAGATTCATATCAAATATCAAAGACCTGGGCCTCGCGGTTTCAGAGAAGAAGATTTTTACAGATTTTCCCTATATAAGCCAATGTAAAACCAAGGGGCCACGGGGCGGGGGCATTTTTGGCCCCAGCACTATAATTTGAACAATCTTGGTACGGATCCACTAGATGAAGCTTCATTCCCAAAAATCAAAGACCTGGGCCTGGTGGTTTCAGAGAAGAAGATTTTTGAAGATTTTCCTATATAAGCCCATGTAAAACCAAAGGGCCCCGGGGCGGGGACATTTTTGACCCCAGTAATATAATTTGAACAACCTTGGTAGGAGTCCACTAGATGAAGCTTCATACCAAATATAAAAAAACCTGGGACTTGCAGTTTCAGAGAAGAAGATTTTTTAAGTTTTCGGTGAAAAAATCTATTTTTGGCTCCTGTGACCTATATGTGCAACGGACCTGAACCATTTGAACAACTTTGAAAGGGAACCACCTAAGGATCATTCCTGTGAAGTTTGGTCAAAATCTGATCAGTGGTTTAGGAGGAGATGTCGTTTGAAGAAATTGTTTACGCACGGATGACAGACAAAAAGTGATCCTAATATAAAACACAAGAGGGCCACGATGGCCCTGGATCGCTCACCTGATCCATAGAATAACAAGTGGGCCCAGGGGAGGGCCATTATTGACCCTAGGGTTATAATGTGCATAATGTTGAGGGAGATCTAAAAAGGTGAAGCTTCATACCAAATATCAACAAAGGCAATAATTTGAACAATCTTGGCAAAGGTCCACTAGATAAAGCTACATACCAAATATCAACGACCAGAGCCTTGCGGTTTCAGAGAAGAAGATTTTTTACAAGATATTCCCTACATAAGCCTATGTCAAACCAAATGGCCAAGGAGCAGGGGCATTTTTGGCCTCAGGGCTATAATTTAAACAATGGTGATAAAGGTCCACTAGATGAAGCTTCACACCAAATATCAAAGACCTGGGCCTTGCTGTTTCAGAGAAGAAGATTTTCAAAGATTATTTCTGTATAAGTCTATGTAAAACCAAAGGGCCCCGGGCTGGGGCATTTGTTGCTCGAGGGCTATAATTTGTTCAATCTTGGTAGAGGTCCACGAGATGAAGCTCCATACCAAATATCAAAGACATGGCCTTGCAGTTTCAGAGAAGAAGGTTTTTAAAGATTTCCCTATATAAGTCTATGTAAAACCAAAGGGTCTCGAGGCGGGGGCATTTTTGGCCCATGGCTATAATTTGATCAATCTTGATCGACGTCTGTTAGATGAAATTTCACACCAAATATCAAAGACCTAGGCCTTGTGGTTTCATAAAGAAGATTTTTAAAGATTTTCCCTATATAAGTCTATGTAAAACCAAAGGGCCACCAGGCGGGGGCATATTTGGTCTCAGGGCTATAATTTGAACAATCTTGGTAGAGGTCCACTAGATGAAGCTTCATACCAAATATCAAAGACCTAGGCCTTGCAGTTTCAGAGAAGAAGATTTTTAAAGATTTTCCCAATATAAGACCTTGTAAAACCAAAGGGCCCCCGGGCGGGGCCATTTTTGGCCCCAGCACTATAATTTGAACTTTCTCGGTAGGGGTCCACTAGATGAAGCTTCATGCCAAATAGCAAAGACATGGGCCTTGCAGTTTTATAGAAGAAGATTTTAAAAGATATTCCCTATCTAAGCCCATGTAAAACCAAAGGGCCCCGGGGCGGGGGCACTTTTGGCCCCAGCACTATAATTTGAACAATCTTGGTAGGGGTCCACTAGCTGAAGCTTCATACCAAATATCAAAGACCTGGGCCTTGCGGTTTCAGAGAAGAAGATTTTTAAAGATTTTCCTTATATAAGCCCATATAAAACCAAAGGGCCCCGGGGCGGAGATATTTTTGGCCCCAGCATCATAATTTGGACAATATTGGTAGGGGTCAACTAGATGAAGCTTAATACCAAATATCTAGGACCTAGGCCTTGCGGTTTCCGAGAAGAAGATTTTTAAAGATTTTCCCTATATAAGCCCATGTAAAACCAAAGGGCCCCGGGCGGGGGCATTTTTGCCCCGCGCACTTTAATTTGAACAATATTGGTAGGGTACCACTAGATGAAGCTTCATACCAAATATCAAAGACCTGGGCCTTGCGAATTCAGAGAAGAAGATTTTTAAAGATTTTCCCTATATAAGCCCATGTAAAACCAAAGGGCCCCGGGGCGGGGGCATTTTTTGCCCCAGCACTATAATTTGAACAATCTTGGTAGGGGTCCACAAGATGAAGCTTCATACCAAATAGCAAAGATCTGGGCCTTGCGGTTTCAGAGAAGAATATTTCTTTTAAAGATATTCGCTACATAAGCCTATGTAAAACCAAATGGCCCCGGGGTGGCGGCATTTTTGGCCTCAGGGCTATAATTTAAACAATCTTGATAGAGGTCCACTAGATGAAGCTTCACACCAAATATTAAAGACCTGGGCCTTGCTGTTTCAGAGAAGAAGATTTTCAAAGATTATCTCATATTTATATAAGTCTATGTAAAATCAAAGGGCCCCGGGGCGGGGGCATTTGTGAGCCGAGAGCTATAATTTGAACAATCTTGGCAGAGGTGCACTAGATGAAGCTCCATACCAAATATCAAAGACATGGGACTTGCAGTTTCAGAAAAGAACATTTTTAAAGATTTCCCTATATAAGTCTATGCAAAACCAAAGGGTCTCGAGGTGGGGGCATTTTTGGCCCCAGGGCCATAATTTGAACAATCTTGGTAGAGGTCCACCAGATGAAATTTCACACCAAATATCAAAGACCTAAGCCATGTGGTTTCACAGATGAAGATTTTTAAAGATTTTCCTATATAAGTCTATGTAAAACCAAAGGGCCCCGAGGCGGGGGCATTTTTGGTCTCAGGGCAATAATTTGAACACTCTTGGTAGAGGTCCACTAGATGAAGCTTTATACCAAATATCAAAGACCAAGGCCTTAAGGTTTCAAAGAAGAAGATTTTTCAAAATTTTCCCTATATAAGTCTATGTAAAACCAAAGGGCCCCAGAGCGGGGGCATATTTAGCCCCAGGGCCATAATTTGAACAATCTTGGTAGAGGTCCACAAGATGAAGCTTCATACCAAATATCAAAGACCTTGGGCCTTGCAGTTTCAGAGAAGAAGATTTTCAAATAGTTTCCCTATATAAGCCCCTGTAAAACCAATGGGCCCCGGGGCGGGGGCACTTTTGGCCCCAGCACTATAATTTGAACAATCTTGGTAGGGGTCCACTAGATGAAGCTTCATACCAAATATCAAAGACCTGGGCCTTGCGGTTTCAGAGAAGAAGATTTGTTTAAGATTTTCCCTATATAAGCCCATGTAAAATCAAAGGGCACCGGCCGCGGGGCGGGGGTATTTTTTGCCCGAACACTACAATTTGAACAATCTTGGTAGGAGTCCACTAGATGAAGCTTCATACCAAATATCAAAGACCTGGGCCTTGCGGTTTCAGAGAAGAAGATTTTTAAAGATTTTCCCTATATAATCCTATGTAAAACCAAAGGGATCCGGGGTAGGGGCATCTTTGGCCCCAGCACTATAATTTGAACAATCTTGGTAGGGGTCCACTAGATGAAGCTTCATACCAAATATCAAAGACCTGGGCCTTGTGGTTTCAGAGAAGAAGATTTCTTTAAGTTTTCATTAAAAAAAATCTATATTTGGCCCCTGTGACCTTGATGTGCAGCGGACCGGAACCATTTGAACAACTTTGAAAGGGGACCACCTAAGGATCATTCCTGTGAAGTTTGGTCAAAATCCGATGAGTGGTTTAGGGGGATGAAAAGTGATCCCAAAAGCTCACCTCGTCACTACGTGACAGGTGAGCTAAAAAAAACGGTCGTATTAAGTTATGGAAATGGTGTCCGTCCGTCCGTCCGTTCGTAAACTTTTTTTCGTTTCCGTATAACTCCTACTATACAGTTTTCATCCGATCAAGCCTAAAATGTAGTAAGACTAAGATGTGAAGATATGCCACCAAATATTAGCAGAGTTATGACCCTTTGAAAAATTCGGTTTACATTTTCGTTTGGTTACGTTTTGTGCTATACATGTGTAAACCATATGTAAGTTACATTTAGTTTATACTTGCCATGGCATTAAACAATTTACCACAGAATACTCATCACTACCTACCCTTCCTGATACCAAGGTCACAGACTTCGAAATTTTATATACACGGTTTGTATTAAAGTTTATTATTTTTATTGAAAAATGCATTAAGTGGGATAATGATATCAGCTGGCTCAAATGAGAATGTCGACTGACAAGACCAAACCTATTTGATGCTTTTTGAAAGCAGCCGACTTGTTCTACAATACATATACATGAATATTCGTGTTATGAAAATTTCCTTGCCCGACACAGGCGCATCTGAATAAATAAACAAATTCATTGTGCTATTTTTTCTATGAAGGCTTGAGGATTTCATCATAAAACCAGCATGAAAATGAAGATTTAGGACGTTTTCAATGAAGACGTTTGTTTGGCGTAAAGTTTGGCGGCGACATCATTTACGTCTACATGCAATGCAACTGTACCGATCACGTTACGTCGTTGTAACAGCAAAAATAGAAATATCACGTAAGTATACGTAACCCGGGAAGGGAAATGTTTTTTTTTTTAATATGTTATGCAAATAAGATATTAAGTTGTGCGAACAAGATATTATCTTGTGCGGACAAGATAATATGTTGTGCGCACAAGATATTATCTTGTGCGGACAACATAATTTATCTTCTGCGGACAACATATTATCTTGTGTGCACAAGATAATATTTTGTTCGCACAACATATTATCTTGTTTGCCCAACATAGATCTAGGGAAGTTGTGCGAACAAGATATTATCTTGTGCGGACAAGATATTATCTTGTTTGCACAACATATTATCTTGTGTGGACAAGTATAGAGGATATTTGATTTTTTCAGTGTAAGATCGATTTTATCCCACCGAATAAACACAAAACGGATGTTTTTTTCACGAGTGGCGAAACAACGAGTAAAAATATTTCTTTTGGTGTTCATGAGTGAAATAAAAATTGATCATACACTGAAAAAATCAAACTTTCTGTTTCTTATATGATTTAACCCTGTTTGCACCAAATGGAATCTTCCTCCTTATATATGGCAGGAATCCATTGCGAAATTGAGGGGTGTCAGGCTGTGTTTTCTTCAAAATCTATTTGGAAACTGGCTGAACGTTTTGCAAACAGTGTAGGCGCTGATCAGACGCCGCGTTCTGCGTCGTCTGATCTGGGCCTGCACTGTTTGCCAGGGTACCCGTTTTGGGGGTTCTGGTACTAAATGGGTTAAACTATAATTATTAAAGCATTTTTAAAGCGTCAAGCGTCAGCATGGGGAACAAACTCTTTACATATTGATTTCGCGTCGATTTAGATGTGTTCAGCGTGTTAACCGGGTATAATATTGGATTTTGCACCTGGAAAACAGCTTTGCACATTACTTAATCAAATCGTTCATCGAATGAACACCGAAAGAAGTATTTTCACGAGTGGCGAAACCACAAGTGGAAATTCTTCTTTTGTTATTCATGAGTGAAATAAAAAATGATCTTACACTGAGAAAAACATTTTTTGCTGTTTCTTTCCTGCTTTTAATTGTAATTTGTAACGCATTTTTAAAGTGTCGATTTAGAAGTATTCAGCGTGATAACTGGGTATAATATTGGGTGTAAACTGAAAGTTTTCACATGGAAAACAGCTTGGAATGTAACTTTATCAAATGGTTTACTTGAAATTTGAATTTAAATAATGTCCGCCGTTGCTAACCTTGCCTGGTGACGCGTGCATTATTTACGTTGCGTAGGTGAAAACGGTGATGTCATCAACGTCGAAATGACGTGAAAACGTGCGTGACGTAATTTCTGTCACACATTAATAACGTTTAGCTATTTGACTTTTCACAAACAGAGAATATATGTTAAAGTTTTTTAGGATACATCTAAAGCACAAAAAGTGAAAAATAAAAATTGTATTTTCACTGTTTGAAGATATCGATTTAGATTTCTCTTTGAAATTGAAAAGCATGTAAGAAACATCGAATTCACAAACATTGAAAATAAATATCGTATTCTCACTGTTTGAAAAGATGAAGATATCGATTTCGATTTCACTGAGTCACTGAAAAGCATGCAAGAAATGACTCTATTCTGAGCGGGTGACTCAGTTTGTAGAACCAATCTTCACTACGGCCCTTTTTGATCCTTTATGAAGTACATACATGATACGAACAGTACATTAGCATCAAATAAATGTTAATAAGATGTAAACAAAGCGAATGAAAGGAGGAAACATTTCTAAATGTGAATACATGAACATCTTGACGGATTGAATGAACATGGTTATACATGGATATATAAATTAGTTATACACCTTAGGAAGTGTTTTGATATAAGGGTAGAAGCAAAGACGGGCATTCCTGAGGATTAGAAAATACGAGCAGTAAAGGGATGTACGGGGAGACCTTTTACAGCCACCACCCAACACAAACGAAACAGCCCTGAGGTATAAGAACTTATCATTTTACACGTTTGATGAGTAAACTGGTATTTCTTATTGCAATGGGTTATATGTACATGTATATTGTACTATTGTCAACATGAAAACCCTACTCTATAAAGAGGTAACTGCGTCTCATATATGACCAGAGCGAGGACCACAGCGCTGTTAAGAGTCATCGCTCTTACCCACAAGCACGAGACCATGGAGGCCCATATGCGTAATCTACCAAGGTCGATAACTGACGGGAGAAATCGAGGTTCGTAACACTCGCCAAAACCGCCTCGTTGAGGCAGTTCTGACGAGCACCCAAAATCAAAATCTGTTTTGAGCAGAAATAAAGAAATGCAGAAAACCAAAAAAAAAAATACTAAATAAAATAATAAATAAATAATAATAATAATAATAATAAATAATAATAAT
Source organism: Lucinisca nassula (assembly GCA_963580285.1). Classification (NCBI taxonomy): domain Eukaryota; kingdom Metazoa; phylum Mollusca; class Bivalvia; order Lucinida; family Lucinidae; genus Lucinisca; species Lucinisca nassula. Next base: position 22,836,747 of record OY757022.1, read on the forward strand.
AATAATAAACAAGAGGCCCATGGGCCACTATGCTCACCAGAGCTCAGGTGGGCACTGCCCAATGACAGCCATGTATTTTAACATGATATCATTTTAATCTACCAATTATAAATACTCCCAAAATGAACCCGTTTATCCAAATGAGCATCCATCTTGACTCAGTATCTAAAATATTAGGCCTTTTATTAAGTAGAGGGTGTAGGGCATGGACCCAATGGAGCCCTGGTTGGTATCACTAAATGCGTTTTATCATAAGGAATAAGAATATATATGGTGTAGCAGTGGGGATCTGTAAACCGGAGTTATAAGGCCTCTTAAGCGGTGGAGGGGTTGGGGCATGTCCTGTTGATCCCAGGAACGCCCAAGATTGTTGTCCCTATAAGGTCCAAGACTATATATATATGGTTTATGGGTGGGAATCTAAGTGGTTTCTGATATATGAGGCCCTTCTATGGCGAGAAGAGTAGAGGAATAGCCCCTGCGACCCCCAAGTGTGTGTGCTATTGATAAGGAACAAGAACATATATGATTATGGGGTGGGGATTTGAATGGTTTCTGAAATATATGGCCTCTTAAAGTGGAGGGGCGGGGCGCATTGCCCTAGCACAAAGTGATCCCCAGGTTGATGTGACTGAATGAGTCTTATCATAAGGAACAAGAATATTATAGTTTATGGGTTGGGATCTGACTGATTTCTGAGATATATGGCTTGTAATGAAGTAAAGCAGTGGGGCATGACCTAAGCAGTCCGGATGAATCCCAAGCTAGAGTTATTTGAATGTGTCTTATCACAAAGAAGATAATTATATATGGTTTAGGGGTGGGACTCTGAACAGTTTCTGAGATATATAGCCTTTTGTGAAGTGGTGGGGTGGGGCAAGGCCCTGGCTTGACCCGGGAGACCTCCAGGTTGACGTCAATGAATGTGTCTTATCATAAGGAACAACAATATATATGGTTAGAGGAGGGGATCTGTAAGGTTTCCAAGATATTGGTTCTTTAATGAAATGAAGGGGTGGGGCACGACTCCGGCACATCCTGGGGACCCCCAGGTTAGTGTCAATGAATGTGTCATATCATAAGAAACAAGAATATATAAGGTTTTGGGGCGGGGATCTGAATGGTTTCTGAGATAGATGGCCTTTTGTGAAATGGAGGGGCGGGGCAAGGCCCCGGCGCACCCAGGAAGACTCCCAAATTGGTGTCAATGAATGAGTCTCTTCATAAGGAACAAGAATATATAGGGTCTGTAAGGTTTCCAAGATATTGGGCTTTTTATGAAATGGAGGGGGTAAGGCATGACCCCCGCACAACCCGGGGGACCCCCAGGTTGGTGTCACTGAATGCGTCTTATAATAAGGAACAAGAATATATATATTGTTTTGGGGTGGGGATCTAAATGGTTTCTGAGATATATGGCCTTTTTCGAAGAAGAAGGGGTTGGGCAAGGCCCAGGCGCACCCTGAGAGACCCCCAAGTTGGTGTCAGTGAATGTATATTTTCATAAGGAACAAGAATATATATGGTTTAGGGGTGGGGACCTGTAAGGTTTCCAAGATATTGGGCCTTTTATGGAATGGAGGGGGTGGGGCATGACCCCGGCGCGTACCGGGAGACCCCCAGGTTGGTGTCAATGAATGCATCTTATCATAAGGAACAAGAATATATATGGTTTTGGGGTAGGGATCTGGATGGTTTCCGAGTTATATGGCCTTTTATGAAGTGGAGGGTGTGGGGCAAGGCCCCGGCTTAACCTAGGGAACCCCCATGTTGGTATTAAAGCATATGGCTGAGAGACATTTACTCAAGGAACATTTCTATAAAAGTTTTGTCAAAATATCCACAATAACCTGGCAGCAAATGCCATTTTTCAATTTTCCCCATTATAAGTCTATGGAAAATCTAAGTTGCCATAACAATCATTCTAAAGAGCCAAATTTTATAAAAAAAAAAAAAAAAAAAAAAAAAAAACACAAAACCTGTAAGGGCAAATATGGTGAATATTTCCAAAAACTCTCAGCCTAATAGAGCATTCGGTTTCTGAGGAGATGATTTTTGAAGTATTTTTTCTATTTTTTTTTAAATTTTGGTTTCCATGGCAACCAATAGAAATGAGCAGTGGGCCTAAAATCATATGGCAGATAGTAGATTGCCTAAGGAACATTTCTATGAAAGTTTTGTCAAAACATCTGCAATGACTTGGCAGTAAATGCCATTTTTTAATTTTACCCTACAAGTTGCCATAGCAACGAAACTAATGAGCCGACTTTGATAAAAAAAAACACAAACTTTCAATCCCCCAGCCCAAGGGTGCTACAGATAAAATTTGGGCCCAATCAGCCCAGTGACTTCAGAGGAGATGTTGTTTGAAAGTGTTGACGGACGCAGACGACGCAGACGCAGACGACGGACAACTGCCTATCCTATAAGCTCCCCCGGAGCCTTCGGCTCTGGTGAGCTAAAATAACATCTGGAAAATGCTAGTTCTTCAGATATTGTAGACGCTAAATTCACTCGTTACGATAACACACCCGTGCATTTTCACATCTCGAAAATGGCTGTTTTTCTGATAAAAATCCATGATATTTTTCTATTTATACTGCAAACATACGTTGTGAGTGCTCGTTAGAACCGCCTCAATGAGGCGGTTCTAACGAGTATCCACAACCTTTGTATTGGAGCAGATATAAGAAAAATGATGTATACTCCTGTAAACCCTAGTTGTCCCTATATAGAGTCGGGTTGGTGGTGTTCATTTCACGGACTTGTTCACACGGATACGTGTATGTTATCAAAATGACGCTTTGTAACATGACGTTGTATCAAAAACTCTCTCACCTGTTCCTTTGGAGACACCAATAAGCGGGGCGAACAATTGGGGTCTGTCCGTGAATACGTGAGCTTGCTTCGTGAATGCTTCGTGAATGACGTCATATCCGTTCAGCATTATTATACAGGTGGATCCGCAATAGAGTCTAGAATTTAGAACATAAATTAAATGTTAAAAATGCGTTTCAATTGGAGCTAGGCGCCCGAGTTCGATTAGGAAAGACAATTCTTCGGGTTCAAAATTTCTACCCTTATTAAAAATAAAGACTGAACTGGCCGTTACGTGGGTAAATGATTATAAATTCATTTAAATATTATATTTCAGAATATTTAAGTAGTTATTTACCATTTCTGGTTATTGGAATGGTTATGACCGACAGTAATGAACGGAGCGATGCGTATGCTTTATTGAGACAAAATGAGATAAAATGTAGACTTAATGAAACGAGTTTGCCATAATCTGATTTTCTTCTATTGGTCTATATCTATCTTTCAATCTCCGTCTACTACAATGCCTTCTTGTGAGTATTATGCGCAGCAAGAATACTTGTAAGAATGTAGTAGGGGAAACAAATTTGGTCTTATGAGACTTGAAAAATAAACAGTATTTCCATCCAGCCAGTTTTGTTGGGTTCAGTCAGGTTTCTGATATGAGATGGTTTTTCGTACCGAGGTCGGAGACAAACCGAAATTTATTGCTGATGACATGGAGCAAAGGGAGTGCGAATGTGGGTCGGGACGGGGTCATGTGCTTGTACAGTCTATATACTGTCGTTGACTGAGCAGATACTGGGTTGATCATTCGTGGTAGTAACTGAAAGCTCCCCATCCATCCCTCCCTCCCTCCGTCCATCCACTTACCTATAAACGTTGCCATATTTGTTCACCATCTCGGTGAATTTCTTGTAGCCTTGAGGATCTTTCTGAAACATCCTAATATTCCCCACTACAGGCCAAGCAAACGGACCGGGTGGAAGTTGCCTCTTTGTAACTATGGTAACCACAAGGCAGGAAATTGCAAGAAAAACTGCGACAGCAGCAAGGTAGAATATAAAATCCATTGTCTACACTATAAATCCCATCTCTTCAGAATATATTTAGTGTATGGTCATATTATTATTTACTGTAAGTAGTACACTAGTACTTAATATGAGCCCCGCCAAGCGAATTTGTCTCTGCGAGCATTCCGTCATGACAAATTTTAACTGCGCATGCCCAGCCATTCAGAGGGGGGCAGGGATATGGTTTTCTGTCTGAAGGTTCCTCTTGATTCACTGCTTGTATGAGCGAGCAGCGAAGGTTCTGGCGAGACTGCGCGGATGCGCAGGCTCGCCTGAACCTTCGCTGCTCGCATAGGCGATAAGTATCAAAATCGCTTGACGGGGCCATATGGTTTGGGATGTCTGCCATGCTCAACGGATCTAGCACATACAATGAACTCCCGCTATTAAGACAATCTAAAATTAAGACTCATTCTTAATTAGATTATTCTAAAAGCTTATTCAGTAGGTTGAAGTTATTATTTCTTTGTGTTTTTTGCATATCAGGGACCACCTTTTGGACTGTTCAAAACTGTTCAAAAGTGATCTTTAAGACCACTTTAGAACAGTCCCAAAGGTGACCTTAATATAGGAATTTAACTTTATTTTAGCATTGTGGCACAGTATGATGCTATATGTTATTTTTTTTTAAATATTTATTTATTTATTCATATATATATATTTTTGTTTGTTTGAAGCTTTATTTACGCTAGTCAGATCTAGAACGGAGCAAGTCTATAAGTCCATACAATGAATGCGCTTGAATAAAATATTTCACATTGAAAGGTGTCCTGGAAACGTTCACGGGGCTTATGTCAGAGCTAAAGACGAAATAAGACACTATCTGTCACAGATGTCAACAGCTATGAGTGTGAAGTTGGAAAGAGATATGCCTTTAAATCTTAAGGGTGCATTATTATGCTATCTGGAAAAAATGTTTCCAAAAATAAAATACATATAGCCGGTATTTTTCTTTAAAACAATACAAATGAATGCATTTTATGCAAAAATGCGAACAATTATGATGACAGGTAAACGAGTTTGAGAGGGATTCCCTAACTAGCTTTCGAACACTAGTTAGATCTATTTTTAGTTCGTGACAAAAATAGAATCCCTATATATGACGTTATGCGACGTTCATTTTTGGCCTTGTTTGCTTAGGCCATGCCGGAATCGGAAAAAAAATATGACGCTGAATACCACGCCATAAGTAACGACACTCAGAGATATGGAAGCCGATAGGGGACATTTTGACTTGTGACTTTTGAACTTGTGACTTATGACTTGCGACGTCGGAGTTGCATGCCTAATTTTTGCGACTTATGACTTTTGACTTTCGACAAATCTGACGCAGTGGAAGACGGCGGTCAACGACGGTGTCGATCCAGCGATTTTGCTGCTCCTGTATTATATTGTTTGATGAATGCCATTAAGAAGACTTGTTTATGTTTTTTACTCTGTTTTTGTTATCTTTGTATGACTTATGACTTGCGACTTATAACTTTGACTTGTGATTTATGACTTGTGACTTATCACTTTCGACTTATGACTTGTTGACTTTTGGTGCAAACCCGAAAAATATCGGGTAGCGGAAAACGGCACCGACAATTCCGGTGTATATTGTTTAGAAATGCCACTTAGAAAACCCTGTTTCATGTATTATCAACTCTGTTTTAGTGACAATTTACTACCGCCTGTGTTGTTATGCCCTATTACTTTAGATTCGCGCTAAGAAATTGTCTTAAGTTGCAAGTCAAAACTCAAAAGTCATAAGTGACAAGTCATAAGTCGAAAGTCACAATTCGAAAGTGAAAAGTCATAAGTGACAAGTCAAAACTCATAAGTCAAAATTCATAAAGTTTAAATTTAAAAACTTTAGGAATCTTAAACGCAGAAGAAAAATATGAAAAGCTGAATAAAGCTTTTGGACCTCTTTTTGATGAAATTAATGCTTTGATAAAAGGAGGATACAGTACAAATAGAGGAACAAGAAATTCCACTAGAGATTCATTTTGGAGGGGACAAGAAATGTGTTCAACTAATTTTAGGCCTTGGAGGCGCTTGCGGAAATCATCACGAAAACACGCCTATATAATTTTGACCCCATTGAACCCCACTTTTATATAGTAAAACTGGGGTTTCCGGGGGTATACCTTATTTTTTTATTTCTGCTCTAAAATATAGATTGTGAGGCGGTTCTAACGAGTGCCCACAATCTATATTTTGAGCAGAAATAAGAAAAATATCACAATTTTTCATCCTAAAATTTTCATTTTTTTTTCGGCGATAAAGGTGGCAATATATGTGTATAGGTGTGTTTGCGTAATGGTACGGTTGTCCTTGGTGTTAGTCCACAAAGGCCGAACGAATCGATCTTGAGCTGTCATGTGAACATTTCCACAAACCTGGTATGTTAAGAACAATTTTAAACATACAAGAAGACTCTCGCAATTACACTTTCGGTGTTAAAAGTTTTGTTTGATTTTAGGTTTAACGTCCCCGTCAACACTCTAAAGGTCATTTTGGAGACGTTGCTTCCAATTTTGAGGGACTTTTACCTGACATTGAGATAAACTGACATCTCAAGCCCTATCGCCCAATGAAACCAGAAGGGTTTATAAGCATGGACGGACCGACTCGCACCGCTTTGCCTGGGCAGGCTTAGATCCACTAAGCCGTTTACCAGTACTCGTGTGCGGGTCGGTTTCAGCTCTGCGTGGAAGCATCATGCAGCCCATATATTTCTTCAAGCCCCTATGGGCGGGGGCCGTCGGTGTTAAAAGTAAACCGCTAATTTTACTTGATGCAATCCAAATTGTCCCAGACGAACTACACCTTCTTTTACGAATAGGAGATAAGCTTTTGAAAAATTTAATTGATGACTTTAAATCTGTAGACACCAAAAATGAAATTCTTGGAATAAAGTCAAATTCTGTTGAAGAGTTGTTCTTAAAAATAAGGGAATGTGGTATCAAGTTCAATATTTAGCAAAGTCAGTCCGCAAAAATAGACATTGAATGGACCTCCTTACAGGCAACTGCTTTAAAAAAAATATTCGAAAAGTTGCCAGATAAACTGTTTTTCGTAATAACTCATAAGACACATGATAAAGTTGTAACTCTGTGGCGTGAGTTTTACGCGCTTTACACATATATTACGAAAGATTTCAAAGCTACCGACTTGAAAGAACAAGTTTTTAAAAAATTAGTAAAATGGCTAAAATTGTACTTGGATATAGGAACCTTTGGCCGAATAGGTTACGATTCCATTACGCCTTATATGCACTGCCTCGCGTACCATATACTGACCTTACTGCAAAAATATGGTACACTCAACACATTCATTGGGCAAACAGTGGAAAAAAAGTAATAGTGATATAAAATCCATCCACCACAAACGTACCAATAAAAGTAAAAATGATGATGAATGCGATATACGCAAATGTTCTGTAACACCGCGTCGCAAAGATCTATGAACCTGAAAATCGAAAAAGGAATAAGGAAGATTTTGATTTATTCCTTATTCGCAATTGATACTTGCTGGATTTCGAAACCTAAATACAATTATGCTTAGAAGTAAAAATAATGATGAATCCACCATACGCAAATGTTCTGTTACACCGCGTCGCAAAGTACTATGAAGTTCAAAATCGAATAAGGAATAAGAAAAATTTGGATTTGTTCCTTATTCCTTATTTGCAGTTGATACTTGCTGGATTTCGAAACCTATACCATTATACTTAGAAGTGAAAATGATGATGAATGTACCATACGCAAATATTCTGTTGCACCTCGTGGCAAAGTTCTCTGAAGCTGAAAATCGAATAAGGAAAATTTGGATATGTTCCTTATTCCCTTATTCGCAGTTGATACTTGCAGGATTTCGAAACCTATACCATTATGCTTAAAAGAAAAAATGATGATGCATGCGCTATACGCAATGTTCTGTTACACCGTGTCGGAAAGAACTATGAAGTTCAAAATCGAATAAGGAATAAGGAACAAGGAATAAGGAATAAGGAACAAGGAATAAGGAACAAGGAATAAGGAACCAACTTTAACACTCGTTTTTTGTTGTTGTTGTTTTTTGGCGGAAAAAAATTCCAATATATTTGAATAGGCGTTTTTCGTAAGGCGTGTAATTCTAACTTTCTGTAGAGAAAACTGGGCTATAAAGGGGTCAACATTTTTTTTCGTATTTCTGCTCCACGACAAAGGTTGTGGGTACTCGTTAGAACCACTTAGTGGCTTGTCTAACGAGAACCTATAATGAATGTTTGGAATTCATATAAGTGAGAAAAATGTCCATTTTTTTGTCAGAAAAATAACCGATTTTGTCGATAGGAAAGAATGACCTAATTCACACGTACATGTATGTGCTATTATCGTAATAAAAGACCAAAGCTATGGCGAGGTGTGGCAAAATGAATGGATATGTACATACAGGATGCAGATTTATACCACTTGAGCCCCGCCAAGCGAATTTATGTCTTCGACCATTCCGTCATGACAAATTTTAACTGCGCATGCCCAGCCATTCAGAGGAGCCAGGGATATGGCTTTCTGTCTGAAGGTTCCTCTTGATTCACTGCTTGTATGAACGAGCAGCGAAGGTTCTGGCGAGACTGCGCGGATGCGCAGGCTCGCCTGAACCTTCGCTGCTCGCATAGGCGATAAGTACCAAAACCGCTTGACGGGGCCCACTTGAACTTTATTATATTGGAAACAAATGCTACAATGGCCACCATAAACAAGTGTGACAAGAAACAAGATGCAGTTTAAAAACACAGAATTAACAAGTCCGTATAAAGAAAACCCTGCAAACCCTCGTCAGGTTAACAAGCCCGTGAAATGAACACCCAACTAAACCCCACTTTATATAGAGAAAACTTGGGTTTTCTGTGTATACATTATTTTTCTTATTTCTGCTTTAAGGCATAGGTTGTGGGTGCTCGTTAGAACCGCCCCATTAACTAAGAAAAAATTTACGGATTTTCATAAGAAAATAGCCAGCTTTGAGATGTGAAAAAAATGCGCTATGTCGCAGGGGTGTGTTATCATAATGTAAAAAAGACAAATATGGGGTTCTTTAGAACCGCTTCAATGAGGGGATTCTAATGTGCACCCACAAGCTATATTGGGGCCAGAAAAAAACATCACGAAAACATGCCTGCATAACTTTGACCCGCTTGAACCCCACTTTTATATAGTAAAACTGGGTTTGCAGGGGTAAACTTTATTTTTCTTATTTCTGCTCTAAAATAGATTGTGGATACTCCTAAGAACCGCCTCGATGAGGCGGTTCTAACGTATTTCTGCTCTAAAATCGATTGTGGATACTCGTTAGAACCGCCTTGATGAGGCGGTTCTAACGTGTACCCACAATCTATATTTTGAGCAGAAATAAGAAAAATAAAGATTGTGGGTACTCGTTAGAACCGCCTCGATGAGGCGGTTCTAACGTGTACCCACAATCTATATTTTGAGCAGAAATAAGAAAAATATCACATTTTTTTTTCATCTTAAAATTTTCGATTTTTCGGCGGTAAAATAGTCAATGTATTTGTATAGGCGTGTTTTCGTTATGACATCTTCATACTTTTATCTGAAATATGCTGTTTCTAGATATGTGGAAGACGCCATTTTAGCACACGAGGGTATATCGTTAGGTAATTATGTGTTACATCTAGTACAAAGTTGCTAATCCTTATGGCATGATAAGAGTTAAAAGAGGATCTTACACGAGTAGTCATTTCATATAGAATTTAGGAAACAAGCCCTCGGCGAGTTGTGTGCATTCTATGTGAAATGACCACGAGCGTAAGATTTGTCATATAACAATTTGAATCGGACTTTATCGGGAACGTGTGACGGTCGTAAAAAGTATCCCTGCTCTACATCATAGTGTAGTTTATATTTTCTTGTCCTTTGGGATCATTGATCCGATTGTGGAATTTTGAAAATATTTGAGAGTCAATGATGAGGCCTTATTGACCGAAACTAGCTAGTCTGGCCCAGAAAACATGCACACTCCATATTTTTCGGCTCTGTGGTATATTCCTTGCTTCCAAAGGATAACCCTTTTTCTAGAACATATTTATTGCCAAAAAAAAAAAAGTTGTCACGGTCGGCGTCATGACGCTACGAGCCGGTAGCCATCACATGTGTTCACATGTGTTACTACACATGTGTGCTCATATCATTTGTTTGCATCACGAAAACATGCCCATATAATTTTGACCCCCTTGAACCCCACTTTTATATAGTAAAACTGGGGTATCCGGGGTATACCTTATTTTTTTTATTTCTGCTCTAAAATATTGATTGTGGGTACCCGTTAGAACCGCCTCGATAAGGCGGTTCTAACGAGTGCCCACAATCTTTATTTTGAGCAGAAATAAGAAAAATATCACAATTTTTCATCATAAAATTTTCACTTTTACGGCGATAAAGGTGGCAATGTATTTGAATAGTCGTATTTGCGTAATGGACAATAGGTTTGATTTTGTTTCTAGTTCCGCCGTTAGCAATTTTTTTTGTAGGTCAGTTTGATTTGTCAAGCTGTAGATTCGTGAGTGGTAATAGATAAGCTTCATTTTATACTATCAAAGCATTCCATTATCTTAATATGAAAAAGCAAATGGTCTGCATAGTACTTTCATCACGAAGTCACGCCTATATAATTTTGATCCCCTTGAACACCACATTTATATAGTAAAACTAGGGTTTACAGGGGTAAACCTTATTTTTCTTATTTCTGTTTGAAAATATAGATTGTGGGTACTCGTTAGAACCGCCACAAGGAGGCGGTTCTAACGAGTATCCAAAATCTATATTTTGAGCAGTAATAAGAAACATATCATACTTTATTTCATCTAAAAAATATCGTTTTCTTTACCATGCATTTGTATAGGCATGTTTTCGCAATGGAAGTACCATAAACAACAATGAGGGCCTCCGCCCATAGGGGCTTGAAGAAATATATTGGCTGCATGATGCTTCCACGCAGAGCTGAATCCGGCCCGCACACTAGTACTGGTAAACCGCTTAGAGGATCTAAGCCTGTCCAGGAATCGCGGTGCGAGGCGGACCGTCCGTGCTAATAAACCCTATTGGTTTCATTGGGCGACAGGGCTTGAGATGTCATTTCATCTCAATGTCGGGTAAAAGTCCCACAAAATTGGAAGCAACGTCTCCAAAATGACCTTTACAGTGTTGACGGGGACGTTAAACCTCAAATCAAACAAAAATAAACGAAGTAGAAGTAAAACAAAGATCAGGAATTGATAAATTAACTTACTCCACCCATAAAAGACACCAAAGGGAAAGAAATACAAACATTAAGCGACCAGACCATAATGGAAACCTAAACAAAGGAAGGCCATAAGGACAGACACTGAAACATGTAGCCAATATGTAATACCCGTTGAACTTCATTTTATTGTAGGTGGGGGGGGGGGGGGGGGGCATTAGCCCTCCACAACAGTGCCCACTCAATTTTGCAGTAATTATAGACTGTCTCAACTTGCGTGTTGCGCATATTAGGATAGAAAATAGTGATACAGCCTGATTGTTACTATCTTATGGACTCATTGCGCCAGAAATGCCTAAGCGAACCGAACGACGTATAGCACATTGTACTATCAAGCATAAGTCAGCACAGTTTCGCAGGGTCTCGTGGACTGAGAAAGCAAAAAAATATATAATTGAAGACGTACCTCTTGTCACAGTAAACAATACAATTCCAAACAACGCAGGCCTGTGGAATTGTAAGGCATGCGCATAAAATGTGTAGACTCATGCTGGTGTATTATAAACAGAGGAGTGAACGTATGTTCTGATGCAAAAAAAAAAAAAAAAAAAAAAACATCGCCAACAAAACTGCATTTTTGTCGATATTTATACCGTTCGATTTGTATGAAATTAAAGGTGTTGGAAATCATATAGTTTAAGACATCTCGTGAGAAAAGATACGGCAGCAAAAGCTCAGGCAGTCTCACCAGGTCTATTGCTGCATACATGAGGAGAAAAAAAATCTTGGGATTAGAAACTAAATTGGCTGCGCAGGTCATAAATCGAAAAATGTCATGAACCATTTTTTTCTTATTCGTATACATTGTGTATACGATGTCCAAACCACTCCACTTGTATATGCCGCACAGGTGCGACGTGTTTTTGTTTTTGTGTTGTTTTTTAATTTCGACCATCTGCTATTGGTCAACTGACTGTCGCTGACAATGTACAAAATTCAACTACAGGTTGTTTATAGCTTCGATAGTCGCCTCCCTGTGCCGTCAGAGCGACATCTGGACTGCGCTTGTACACTGGGGCATGGTAAAATAGTGGATACCTAATCAAACGCCACATAATGGGACATCTGATCAGGACTGCACTGCTTGCTTAAAAATACTGGAATTTAATGGTTGTACGAAAGCTCAATTCTCAGTTCAGGACTGTTTACCCAACCTACACACAGAGACAATCACCTCCCCCCCACCCCCAGTACTCTCAGCGCTTTGATTTATTTTGGGTAGCGGTTTGGCCATTATTGGGACAAAAACTGTCCTATTGGCTTTCTACTTGTTAGGACTTATATGTAAAATGCCGTTCGATGGCAGTAAAAATTTCCCCGAACTTCATCAAGTTGTAAATTATTCCTTATGGGATAACGGAGTCCGTTTTAGTATTTTAGTAAGGGCGAAAGCAGTGATTTATAAATATCGTTAGTGCTTTTTGAAAAGAATTCCAATAAAACTCTAATGCGTACATCCTATCTTAAATGCTTTTCAAAGACAACCATACGACTTATAAACGTATTTCACTTTATTTACTTTGTCTTGTTTTGTTTGTTTGATCTGAGGTTTAACGTCCCCGTCAACACTGTGAATGTCATTTTGGAGACGTTGCTTCCAATTTTGTGGGACTTTTACCCAACATTGAGGTGAAATGACATCTCAAGCCCTGCCGCCCAATGAAACCGATAGGGTTTATATGCATGGACGGTCCGACGTGCACCGCTTTGCCTGGGCAGGCTTAGATCCTCTACGCGGTTTACCAGTACTCGTGTGTGGGTCGGTTTCAGCTCTGCGTGGAAGTATCAGGCAGCTCATTTATTTCTTCAAGCCCCAATGGGCGGGGGCCATTAGCTTGTCTTAAATGTCATCTTGTGGCCTAAAACGTCTTCCCGTGCTTCGTAAATAATATTTATATTTTTATTTCTTTCAGATCATTGTCTCATCTTAGTAGATTCGAAACTCGAGCTATGTATACGCTAGAGGGTGCAACCAGTGTTTCAAATTCATTACTGATGATGAAGACACTCAATAAAACTCCAGTTTTCTGCTTGCAAAGTGCCTTTATATTAAATAGCCATATTTCACTGTGTCGTACAGTGGTCCATTCAGTGTATGCTAGTACAAGTGGCAACTGCAAACAAAGTCAAAATAGAAGTGGAGGCAAGACAGTTTTAAAACAGTCAACTTACACACGAAATCTTTTCAGAAGTATTATGTCTCTTTTACAACACGATGCACTAGTTTACAACTGCCACTGGAAAAAATAAGCTTGATAAAGCTACATATATACATAAATTAGGTATCTGGTGTCCAAATGTATGTAAAACGCAGACTATCAGTCTACTATGTATCTGCCAAGTTTCATTTCTACTGAACAAGAACTGTAGATTGGAATCAACTTCCAATCTTCTGGTCTCTGTTAAAGGTGGACAGGATAGAGGATTCCGTTTCTGTATCTACCACCTCGGTGAAGAAATTTAGTCCAGTAACATTTAAGATCCCGGGGCAATGTTGTAAATTGGATTCCCCACCAGTACAAATAGAACTAGGTAGACCCAGATAAGACTGCTTCTTAATGTACGCAATTTTGTGACATTGCAAAATTCTCTAAAGAATTTAACCGCTTATGTATAAGCCTGCACAGGAATTGTAATAGGTGAACCGACCGGCTCGATATGACCTATATAGTATTGGCTTGACTATAAAAATTCCAAAAACAATACAAAACCCGAAGTCGCAAAAGGGGTGTTTGAGACTAAAATGACACGCGAAACAATGACTTTATCATTGTATTTAATTGTCTTGCAGCTTCTTCAAACAAAATTATGCTGCAGCCCTCTCATTGGCTTCTTTTGTTCTGCCCATATATTAATATGTCAGTGAACTTGCTGCGCAAAGTACTAGCATATTATGGCATCGGCATGTTAATTTACCGAAGGAACGTAATTGATTGATTGATTGATTGATTGTGGTTAAATAACCTATTCAATATTTTTAGGTCACACCGAACCGGTAATTTACTTGGGCTGGTTTATCCATAACTTGTAATAACCAGTACAGGAAACATTCTTTAGCCAGAAACTGACAACTGCCCTTCTTGAATCAGCTGAAGGGAGAGAATGACCGTAGATTTGTCGATCAGTCTCCAGTCTCTACATGTTTCTTACCGGCGGTATGAAGCCCCCGACCCTTTGTTCACCAGACAGCCGCGCATGCGACCGAGCTCACGAAGCCGGCAATTGAAAGAACGTACTGAAGTACATGAACATCCAATGGGTTTTTGTTTGTTTTGGAGTTCAACGGCCCAATAAACACTATTTAGGTCATTTATGAGCCGGTCAGTTTACCTATTCACACTTTTCCTGGGCAGGCTTATACGTAAGCGGTTAACCAGTACAGTGCACATTCTTTCGCCAGAAACTGACAACTGCCCTTCTTGAATCAGCGGAAGGGAGAATGACCGAAGAAAAGTTTTCATGTTCAATTTCAACGAAAGAATGTTGCCCACCCCGGCAGGTATCGAACCCGCGTCCTCTTGATCACCAGTCAGACGCGCACCCGACTGAGCTACTATACCGAGGCCGGCTCACATCCAATAGGTACAGGACGTTAAACCAACATCTTTATGTTGTACCAACGTTGATACCATGTTGCATACATAGCGCATAGTCGAGCAGATCGGCCCCCGCCTATCGGGGCTTGAAGAAATAAATGGGCTGCATGATGCTTCCACGCAGAGCTGAAACCGACCCGCACACGAGTACTGGTAAACCGCATAGAGGATCTAAGCCTGCCCAGGCAAAGCGGTGCGAGTCGGCCCGTCCATGCTTATAAACCATTTTGCTTTCATTGGGCGGCAGGGCATGAGATGTCATTTCATCTCAATGTCGGGTAAAAGTCCCACAAATTTGGAAGCAACGTCTCCAAAATGACATTTAGAGTGTTGACGCGGACGTTAAACATCAAATAAAACAAACAAACAAATAGTCGAGAAGACAATATTGATAGATGCAACTGATCTTGATAGCTCTTGAGTGCAACTTTACAATTTACTGTCACAAACTGAGAAGTAAATTGGTGCAAGTTTAGTGCACACACCTACAGGAAAGTGATACAGTTTAAAGAGAGGTAACTCGTTTGGAACATTTTGTCTCCTTGAAGACAACACATCCGTATGATGTAGCGCACCCTTTTATATCTCGAAAACGGTAATTTTTCTGATAAAATTCTGATATATTTCTTATGTATACTCCAAACATAGGTTGAGGTAGCTAGTTAGAACCACCTCAATGAGGCGGTTCTAACGAGTACCCACAACCTATGTATTGAAACATAATTAAGAGAAATTATGTATACTCTGTAATCCCTAGTTTTATCTTTATAAGCTTCCGCCCCCGCCCATAGGGGCTTGAAGAAATATATGGGCTGTACGATGCTTCCACGCAGAGCTGAATCCGGCCCGCACACTAGTACTGGTAATCCGCTTAGAGGATCTAAGCCTGTCCAGGAACCGCGGTGCGAGGCGGACCGTCCATGCTAATAAACATTTTTGGTTTCATTGGGCGACAGGGCTTGAGATGTCATTTCATCTCAATGTCGGGTAAAAGTCCCACAAAACTGGAAGCAACGTCTCCAAAATGACCTTTACAGTGTTGACGGGGACGTTAAACCTCAAATCATACATACATATCTTTATAAGCTGTGTTTTACAGGGGTGTTTACAATATGAACTTGTTAACGTGGTTTCTTTTTGTTTTCAATATGGTCTTCGGCCCCCGCCCACCGGGGCTTGAAGAAATAGATGGACTGCGTAATGCTTCAATGCAGAGCTCAAACTGACCGCAAACAAGTACTGGTAAACCGCTAAGACGATCTAAGCCCGCCCAGGCAAAGCGGTGCAAATCGGACCGTCCATTCTTGTAAACACTATTGATTTCATTCGACGACAGAGCTTGAGATGTCATTTCATGTCAATGTCAGGTAAAAGTCCCACAAAATTGGACGCAACGTCACCAAAATGACCTATATATTGTTGACGGGGACGTTAAACATCAAATCATGTGATACAGTTTAAAGAGAGGTAACTCGTTTGGAACATTTTGTCTCCTTTAGACAACACACCCGCATGACGTAGCGCACTGTTTTATTTCTCCAAAACGGTCATTTTTTTTTTTATAAAATTCTAATATTTGTCTTATGTATACTCCAAACAAATGTTGTTTGGAGTATACATAAGACAAAAATTAGCGGTTCTAACGAGTACCCACAACCAATGTACTGAAACATAAGTAACAGAAATAATGTATCCCCTGTAAACCCCAGTTTTCCCTTTATAAACTGTGGTACAGGGGTGTTCACAGCATATTACCGTCGTGTATGCTTTCTATATAATCTAGGTGGCCTAAAAGGGCTGCTGTTATGGTTCCGTTAAAATACCAAATTACGGGAGGACCTAAATTAGTTAACAGAAAAGCAAACATTTTATCAAAAACGTTACAATCCCTTGTCATTTTATAACAGATGAACTCCAATGGCACGAACACCTTTTGGAAAAAATGAAAATGTCATCACGTGAACAAGTCGGAGAAATAAAAAAACCCTAAACGCCACTTTATATAGAGAAAACTGGGGTTTCCGGGTGTATACCTTATTTTTCTTATATCTGATCCAAGACATAAGTTGTGGGTGCTCGTTAGAAATGCCTCATCGTAGGTTTGTGGTACTCGTTAGAAACGCCTCGATGAGGCGGATCTAACGAGCACCCACAACCCTTGATTGAAGTCCAAATAACAAAAATACACGTATCACAGGAATTTTTGGAAAAGTAGTCATTCTGGAGATGTGAAAGAAATGCACTATGTCCCACATGTGTTATCGTAACGTGTTCGAGAAAAGGATAGTTCGTAGCACTGAGTGTTACTTATATACGGTCACGTCAAATGAAATAGTTTAGATGTATAGTCCAACCTGTATTAAGCAATGTCCTATTAAATTTGCTTGGTTAAGCCAGGTGCTTCTAATTTTTAATAAGTCTCCCAAACAAAGCGGGGATACATATTGTTTTTATTGATTCTTCTTCGTCATCTTCTACATGTAATTATTATTATTGTCATTATTTATCTATTTATTTATGTATTATTTTCGCAAAAATTCTGTTCGGACGAGTTCCCATGCTTTATCCATACACCCCTTACATCCATATAAGATTCTTATAATCTATAACAAAACCCCATATCAGAAAATATAGAAAGAGATGCCTGGAAAAGCCGCAATTTACCCTTCTCTTGCTGAATATTCAGATTAGCCACACCCGTTTATGACTTTGAACAAATCAGATTACTTGATGTAATTTTTTCCTACAAATTCATAAATTGAAACAGTGTAGATCCTGATCAGATGGCTTGATCCTGATCAGATGGCTTCTTCAGAAGCCATCTGATCTGGATCTACACTGTTTCCAAAGATAGGGGTTGTCGTGAACAGCATGACAAGAGTTAAAGACCACAGCCTATCAATGGTACCAAAAGGAAGAGCAACTAACATCAAGGAATAAAAAACAAAGAAAAAACAAAACGAATCACAAACAGCAGATCAGCCCCCGCCCATTGGGGCTTGAAGAAATAGATGGGCTGCATGATGCTTCCACGCAGAGCTGAAACCGACCCGCACACGAGTACTGGTAAACCGCTTAGAGGATCTTAGCCTGCTCAGGCAATGCGTTGCGAGTCGGCCGGTCCATGCTTATAAACCCTATTGATTTCATTGGGCGGCAGGGCTTGAGATGTCAATTCATCTCAGAATCGGGTAAAAGTCCCACAAAATTGGAAGCAACGTCTCTAAAATGACCTTTACAGTGTTGACGGGGACGTTAAACTTCAATTCTAACACAGCGCGCCTATATAGGCAATGGAAAATAGTTTCATTCTACAACAAATCACGACAAGGAAGAGCGTGACGAGTGACGTCATTAAAAACTGCAAAATTTATGACGTCACTAGTCGATTTCCTTGACGTTAGACGGTGTATCGTCATTTTCTCGCACCGGAAACGTTAGAAAAGGATATAAATGCATGTGTTTCAGTCGATAATTTAAGCGGGATTTCCTTAACAATGGCGAAAAGTTGTGAGATTTTGAAGGAAACAACAGCATTATTGCCGATTTTCAGCGTATTAGAATCGAAATAGATCAGCTCTAGTTTGTGATTTGTTGAGTAATAAATCACAGTGTGTCGGTCAGTTGTAAGGAGACAAATCACACGCGCTACGCGCTCGTGATTTGATCTACTTCACAACTGACCTCCAAACTGTGATTTATTATTCAACAAATCACAGCTAGAGCTGATCTATTTCTTAAACAAACACAAACAGCAGAGCAACCAGCTCCCTCTCCCCCAAAACCCAAAAGAGGTGGTCAAGGTGCAACAGCACAATTAATGAAAATTTAATAAATATTGATACCAATACACAACCATAAGCACATACAACGTGAATATCCCCGTCCGACAAAGCTACATTTAAAATAAACACTATTAAAACCCCTACCTTAGGACGGTCAGTAGCGAGAACCACTGGGTAGCTTAAATCGATTCTATGGTCCCAAACCTAATTTTATTTACCAATTGACTATCCTGTATTGATCGGTGGTAATCCGTATTAACGCCAGGTCAAAAAATCATTAATATAATGTCAAGTAATTTCGTATTGGCCCAGTTGCAGGTCCGAGGTCTGCTGTATTGGCCCGAGGCCGAAGGCCAATACGAAATCACTTGATTTATGACATTTTTTTTTATTGACGCAATTGAAAAAAAAACATGATTTATGATTTTTGACCTCCGGTTAATATTGGTTGACCTGGTGTAATACAGGATAGTCAATTAATAATATAATGTAATTAAATAAGTAATTTCGTATTGGCCGAGGTACAGGTCCGAGGTCTGCTGCATAGTCGGCCTCCGCCAATGCAGCTGACCGAGGACCTGTAACTTGGTCAATGTGAAATTACTTAATTAATGACTATTTTATTAATTGACACAATTAAACAAAAAAACACGATTATTGATCTTTTGACCTCACTTGACCTCAGTTAATATTGGTTGACCTGGTGTTGATACGAATGACCTCAGCACAATACAGGCTAGTCAATTAATAATTATGTTTTTTAATTGTGCCAATTAATAAAATTATCATTTATCAAGTATTTTCGTATTGGTCAAGTTAAAGGTCCTCAGTCAGCTGTATTGGCCTCGACCTTCGGCCTCGGGCCAATACAGCAGAGCTTGGACCTGTAACTGGGCCAGTACGAAATAACTTGATTAATAACATTATATTACGACAAGGGCTTGCTAATCGGAGCTGTAAAGATAATCGATTATCAGTCCTACCATTGTGATCGATAAACGATTAGTATTCACTGAAGATATGGTTATAATTTTACCTGTCTGGCATTCTGTCTGAGCATGACTGCTACCATATGCTGTACTTTACCATATGTATTTGAACAGACAAGCCTGAGCAAACAGTGTAGACCCAGATGAGACGCCGCGGCGTCTCATCAGGGTCTGCACTGTTTGCCACTCATCCAGCTATTTTTGAAACAACTTTTGGTTGAAGATTGTGATTATCAAATGATCGATTACAAGCAAATCAGTATTGATAATCTTTTTTATGAAATTATCGATCGATTAATCAATTATCCTATTATTCGTGTCTGCCTTAATTACAACACACAACATATGAATCATTCATGGTAACGAGCCATCGGTTGTTGACACATTGAGATGTCACTGTATTCCAAGTACGAGGACTGTTCAAATATGAATGAAACTAAGCACATAAAAATGATTCCGTGATAGATTTCGATGAAAAATTTATTTTGTCCCCTCAAAGTATTCCCCTTTAACAGATATACAAACTTCCAGTCTTCTGATCCAATCATTGAATGCTTTTTGGTAGTCTTTTCGAGGTATACTATGAAAGCACTGGAATATTGCAGAACCGAGGTGTTTGCGCTGTACAAATTTTCGACAAGAAAGGTATTTTTCAGCCGCGGGAACAAAAACAAATTCACACGGGGCAAGGTCAGGGGAATACGGGGGTCGAGGGAGTTCAGCAACCTTTTCCTGCTTCAGATAGTCTTGCACAATGAACGCCTTGTGCGATGACGCATTGTCATGTAGCAATTTGACATTGACCAAACCAGTTGCGGGTCTTCGTTCTTTGAAATATTTCTTCAATTTTCGAAGAACTTTATTCTTGTAAAACTTCGCATTTACAGATTTGCCTTTAGGCACAGCAACCTGAATAGCAGGGCCCTGATTTGAAAAGAATATGGCATACATTATCTTCTTGACGTTCATGGTCCGCTTTGCAATGCATGGTCTATTGCAATACTTTGTTGCCATATTTTGATCTAAATCTTTCGTTTTGGCTCAAAAAAGTGAACCCATGTCTCGTCACCTGTAACGACATTAGCGAAAGACCGTGCATTGTAATTTGGAAACTTTTTAAGCAACTTCTTGGCGCACTGAACTTTTTCTGCTCATCTGTCAACAGATTGGGAATCCATCTAGCACAGATCTTTCTCATTTTCAAGTCCCGTTTCAGAATTGTATGAGCTGCTCCTTATGAGATGCCAACCATACTAGCTATTTGCCTAGTGGTGTATCGTGCATCGGTAGCAACTATTTCTTTCACTCTAGCAACCATCTTTGCAGATGTTGCTCTTTTCGGCCGACGATCATGTGGTGCATCTTCTGTTGAGCCTAGCCCACAACTGAATTTCTTACACCAACGAAAAACTGTCGACATTTCATTATGCACATAAACCGAACATATTTCATCAAAACATGTCATTGCACCGTATACCAAGAATACAACGATTCTTAATATAGGAACGTATTTCAACGGCGTACTCTGACCTACTTCCAACCATGTTTTGTATTAGTATACATGGCTAAAGTGGACGGATTTTAACAGGTTTGGTATCAATGTATAGGTAAAATGCTTTTCTACGCTGTGATATTTATTTCCAGGTGATTTTCGCATTAGTGCATGAGAAAACGTTCTACTTGCATTCATATTTGAACAGTCCTCGTATTCAAAGTATATCCGCTCCCCTTAGTAGTTATGCACACCAAATAAGTAAATCGCAAAATTGTAATTAGGAGACGCCAAAGAACTAACCGAACCCTTTGAAAACTGAAAATGTGCCACCACAATCATAGCAGCTGTTGGTTTTCTTAATTAAAACTATGAGCGGATGCATTCATGCACTGAAAATATATATTTTATGACGTACAAATACATGAAAATTACATGCATTTTTCCGTCCAGAAATGTCCATTTTCATCATACACGTATTATGGCTATAGGAAAGTATACCTTGGGCTCATGTACACCCTGCCTTAAGCCCCCGTCCATCGGGCTTTGAGAAATAAATTGGGCTGCATGTTGCTGCATCATGCATGAGCTGAAACCTACCACACACGCGTACTGGTCTTAGCTGCCCTTTCAAAGTGGTGCGAGTCGCATATAACCCCTTTTGGTTTGTTTGGTCGGCAGGGCTTGAGGTGTCATTTTTCTCAATGGGTAAATGTTCAACAAAAGTGGAAGTAACGTCTTCAAACTAACCTATATAGTGTTGACGGGGACGTAAAATCCCAATTCAAACAAATAAACAAACAAAACACCCTGCCTAATCTGCAATATCCACGTAATTAGGCAACAGATTCTTCGGGTCAAATTCCACCATCTGAGATGAGTGACAATTTTAGTAAACTTTAGGGTGTTTGCACCCTAAATAATCGGGAGAATTGTTTTTATATCTAAATCAGACTTAATGTTGTTAAACTAACTACAATTCTACAGTTATGTCTGTATATTGTTTGGTTTGTGTTCAGAATTTACGTTCCCGCCAACACTTTTCGGGCTGAGTCGAAATTTGGTAGCAGGCATTTGGGTGTCATTGAAATTAGAATTGTTTAAATCATCGCATCCCGATATCTAAGATCGACGCCATGGCTGTCATCTAGAAAATTTTAAAATGACTTTTCAATTTTTTCACCCTCCACTCTGCGCCATCAGCATCTCCTTCCGAATCCTATATGCATCAAGATAACAATTCCGTGAAACGTAGACCCCGCTAAACCCCACTTTATATGCAGAAAAGTGGGGTTTAGGGGGTATACATTATCTGCCTTATTTTTGCTCAAAACATAAATTGTGTAGTCATTGAGGCGGTTCTTACGAGAACCCACATATTATGTTGAAAGCAGAAATAATAAAGATGTTATCATTTTTACCTAATATTTATCATTTTCTGACACCATGTTGTACGCCATTATTTCTTACGGACATGTTTTCCTAATGCGTATTGAGATGCTCAAAAACTTAAGGGGAACCAGGGCAAGATGCAGATTCAGAATTGCTGAAGGCAGTCTGATCTGACAGCCATGTTGAACTGTAAATTTCTCATTTCGTAGATGTCACGCCTTGAAGAATTGGTACCAATTCCTCTCAGTGCATGAAGAATTGGTGCCAATACGTCACGGATTTTGTACCAATATTTCTCACGTGTGAGAGAAATACGCACGTAGACGAATTTCATGTTGCAATCATGCATATTCCTCACATGGATAAAATACCCTCAAAGCTGCTGCATTTTGGATTCGATTCCAATTTTTCACACGCATACCATAACTGTATAAAAGTGGAAGGACATTCCAATGTTATACTGTTGGAAATTCTGAATGCTTAAGATGAGCCGAGTCGCGAGAAAAACCTTTCCACGGTGTTTCCGACCAGCCAGACTGTGTAACTATACCTTCTGCTAATGTTTATTTGTAATTAAGTGGTTTTTGTTCGGAGGGGTTTCGGCCCCCGCCCATCGGGCCTTGAAGAAATAGATGGGCTGCATGATGCTTCCACGCATAGCTGAGACCGACCGAACACGAGTACTGGTAAACCGCTTAGAGGATGTAAGCCTGTCCAGGCAAGCGGTGCGAGTCGTACCGTCCATGCTTATAAACCCTATTGGTTTCATTAGGCGGCAGGGCTTGAGATGTCGAGTAAAAGTCCCACAAAATTGGAAGCAACGTCTCCAAAATGACCTTTATAGTGTTGACGCGGACGTAAAACCTCAAATCAAACAAATAAACAAATTGTGACAGTCACTCGGCCTTCCATATAATAATTTTTAACTTCCGATTTAGAAACTTGGTATATTCTTTAATCAGTGCAACGAAAAACAAGTGCGCTGATTCTTCTGAGTGGTTACGAAGCTATTTTGCGAATTTGTTATTATTATTATTTGCTTTGTTTGTTTGTTTGTTTGATTTAGTTTTGACGCCTGATTGCTTCCTTTCTGGAGTCCATGTCTGTTGATCTGAACATTGATATTTGCCATTTTGTCTATGGACTAATGATTTTGGATTAACGCTTTGGCACTACGACCTAAACTACTTTTTGACGTCTTCGATCAACAGCTAAGGTTATTGACGGTCAGTTGACCTAACCACACTGTTTCAGGACAAGCCTCCCGGAGCGGATAACCAGTACATAGTAAAAATTCTTTCTCCATCAGCTGACAACTGCTCTACTGGAATGATTGGAGCAATATTGTCGTGACCAAAGTCTTCAACAGGTCGCAGTTGTGACGAATACCTACCATTCCTTTACACGTCAGAAATTGTCAAGGAATTCCTCACATGTAGTTCTTCACACACGAGAAAAAGTCGCACAAGGTCTTCCCAGGTGTGGCGATTACTTACCAGTTCTTCACACGACGTCCGAAATTATTAACACGAGAAATCTGAGCAGAAATCTAAGCATCACGTGAACAAGTACGTGGAATAAAGACCACCAAAACCCCACTTTAAATAGAGAAAACAGGGCTTTACGGGGGTAAACATTATTTTCCAGACATCGAGGCGGTTCTAACGAGCACCCACAACCTATGTTTGCAGTATAAATAAGAAAAATATCAAGGATTTTCATCAAAAAGTAGTCACTTTGGAGATGTGAAAAATGCACTATGTCGCACTGGTGTGTTATCGTAATTGACCCAAAAATTTATCGAAATTGGCCATACGTAATTTTAACATTTGGCAAATGTGACGTATTGGTATCGATTCTTCGTATTGTTGTGAAATTTACGAAATGTGAAATTTACGGTTCAAAAGATTCAAGATGGCCACCAAGTTATAATGTAACGTGCGCTTTGTTCAATCGAGCCTAAGTTAACAAGATGCAACCTGTTGTAAATAGCAGTAAGAGGCTGGATAAAAAAGCCTCGTATCTTTATGAAAAGAAGGCATCAGTAAAACAGACCACCGAGACGCATTACCGTGTCTAATACATGTACTACAAGTCCACAGTAATATAAGGTAATTTAAAAGTCATAAATGAAGAGAAAATTGACAGTGCAATGGGAGCGTGATAAATGTGTTGTGCACGAGGATAGGGGATAATAATATTGAATGTAGTAAGGGGAGACTTTTCATCGCCATCACGAAGTACGCACAAAAGAGCTGTGGTACGCATAATGGTAATAAATCTGTGTAATAAACACCCCACTAAACCCTATTTAAGATAGAAAAAATGGCTTTAAGGTGGATAAACATTATTTTCCTCATTTCTGCTCCAAGAAATAGGTTGTGGGTACTCGTTAGAGCCACCGCAAGGAGGTGGTTCTAACGAGTGCCCCAAACCTATGTTTGGCGTATAAATAAAAACAATATCACAAATTTTCAACGGAAAAAGAGTCGTTTTGGGGGAGATATGAAAGAATGCCCTATGTCACACGGATGTGTTTTCGTAATGGCAAAACAGGGGGCCGACAGACCTACTGGTGTGCCGGTTTTTATTAGTATTCGATCGTCAGCCGTGTATCCAAAGGAGGAGGCAGGCGGGTTTCAACTCAGATGCTGATGAAGATTCAGCCTTCACCTTCAAATCCATTGCAGATTCATACACGGCACCCGCCCATCGGAGCTTAAAGAAATAGATGGGCTGCATGACGCTTCCACGCACAGCTGAAACCGACCGCACACGAGTACTGGTAAACAACCAAGGCAAAGCGGTGCGAGTCGGCCCGTCCATGCTTATAAACCCTATTGATTTCATTGGGCAAGAGGGCTTGAGATGTCATTTCATCTCAATGTCGGGTAATAGTCCCACAAAATTAGAAGCAACGTCTCCAAAATGACATACACAGTGTTGACGGGGACGTTAAACATCAAATCAAACAAAACAAAAGAATTTGATCTGTATGGTGAAACCCCAGCTCAGAAGTGAGCCATGAAGCCGAGCAGCTTAACTTCAAAACGAATATCACCGTGTGCCCAACATATGCACAGTGGAATTAGATAGTATATAAAATGTACGTCACTCTTCGTATGTGCATCAAGAAGGTGCATTTTTGCCTTATCATGTTTCATCCAATTCAGCTATTGATTACAAGCTACTTTAAGGAGAATACATAGACGCGCGTAGGAGGTAATTTTTTAAATTCAATACAATGTCATCGCAAGTAGGGGTCTACTCTATAAGGAAAGAATTTGCTCCTGTGGAGCAAATTCTTTCCCTATAGAGTTGACTCCTATATCGATTTGATATTTGGTTTAAACGAAGAGAAAGGAAACAGGAAATGTAAAAGGTGGTCTCTCAGGACAAAAATAGCTGAAAAAATGTCCGCAACGTTTCCATTCACCTTATAGTCCGTACTGCACTAAATCAGTACGGCGAGCATATTTACTTTAGTTATTCAATCATGGAGGTGAAGACGTGTTTGCTTATTTTCTGTCTATGCCGTATGGCTTCCACGCATGACTCTGATGGAACATGTAAGTTTATCTAAGAACTGGGATTTCCATTACAATGACACACCCGTGCGACATGGTGCATTTTTTCACATCTTCAAAATGGCCACTTTTCTGATGAAAATCCGTGATATTTTCTTATTTTTACAGCAAACATTGGTTTTGGGTGCTTGTCCACATTTAGGCGGTTCTAAAAGTACCCGAAGCCTATGTCCCAGAAATAAGAAAAAAAAAATGTATACCCCGAAAACTCCCATTTTCTCTATATAAAGTGGAGTTTCACGATGTTGGGTATTCATTTCACAGACTTGTTGCCATGAGGATTATTTTTCAGCCTTCATAATTTGTTTGAAACAGTGGTTATCGCTAGAATTTCATTAAAAAAAAAAAAAAAAAAAAAAAAACATAAGCATATCAGAAATTTAGCTTCGCCGGTTAGCATCACATTTAAATGGCTGAACTTGAAATTTAATTTTCGCTTTAGCTGTACGATAGTTAATAGCATACTAATTTTGTAACCGGCGTCCGCTATGTTAAACACCGAAGTTTGAAAGCACTTATATAACAGTAAATACAGGCTGGATTTTAATCTTTGACAGAATGATAGATATCAATCAAAAACCTCAATCCCTACGCATGTAGCTCAGGTTCATTGAAGCGGCCAGATGCTTGCTTTTTGCCAAATCTTGAAACAAAAAAAAAAAAAAAAAAAAAAAAACCTCAACGCCCCTGAATTTGAATACGAACCCATCCAAATCTTTTGAGTGGAATACTCTTATACATGTGTCATGAAATACATTAAAATTATAAATCACGTAACATGTATCTTCAATTCCTGGAGCGTGGAGCGCTGTGGTGCAGTGGTAAAGTATCGGATTTGAGATCGAGAGGTAGCCGGTTCAATCCCCGCAAGCGCCAAGTGTTGTTTTCTTATCCACATTGCTTAGTACTATCTATCTATCTATCTTCATATACTGAGTCGGTCAAACTTGGCCATTACCTCAGTTGGGTGGTGCGCTAAATTTAGAATTTAGCAAAAAAAAGAAAAAAAGAAAACACCCACTGGATGAGTTCTTAAAACTATTTACAATCTGCTTTAAGAGGTGTACTAAAACGCACACCTCCGGATCCCAATCTACACCATGTGGGCTTTGAACTCCTCTGCAGTTTTGGCATTTACCACAGAGGAGGGAAGACTATTCCACTGAGGAATAGTTCTAGGGAAGAAAGAATTCTTCAGGGCATCACTATAGGCCTGGTACCTACGATATTGATTGTTGTTAAGTTTTGATGCCCTTGTTTGAGTTGAAGTAGTCACAGGGGTCAAGTATTTATCTTTATTAAGAGACACTGTGTCAGAGTGTATCTTGTAAATGAAGGTCGCGACGGGCCTCCAAGGATGGCCACTTCAGCTCATCGAGCATTTCACCAACACTGCTTCTGTTCCGCCATCGCCTGCAGGTCCATCGGGCAGCCGTCCTCTGAACCTTCTCAACCTGTTGAACCTGAGTTTTAACATGGGGATGCCAAACAGGTGATGCATACTCTCATTGAGGTCTAACCAAGGTTTTGTATGCAACACCCTTTGTCTGTACTGGTTCCAACCCAGGAAAAGAGAGCCACATGGAAGATTAGTACTGGTACTAAATGTGTTACCCTCTATAAATAAAGTCGATTATTGTCATTATTTTTTTTTTTTTTTTAATTCCTTGGATCAAAAAGATCGTATTAAAAGAGCTGAATTTTATCGCTTTTAAAACATATTCCGAGATGACAAAACTGATATTAAAAGGGTGAATATGGTAAACAGCTCGTTCGGCATTTAAAAGAGTCTTGCGTCTCGCAAGACACCGTTTTGATTAAATGCAGACGCAGCGATTAAATGACTTAAGATATAAGAACGCAATAGCTTACTGGAAACTGTTGAAAGATGCAGCGAATGTTTCACAATCAAAATTGTCCCTGAATGACTTTGCATCTTACTTCAAGGCAGTAAATAACCCTGATTCTTCTTTGTATACTCCAGATGATGATGTTGTTTATTTTGTTACCTCCCTTCCATTATCTACCTTGGTAGATCACATGCATAGCTTCTAGATTTATACCCACTCTCTGACTACTGCGTCAGGGAGTCGACTCTTTGGCTCAGCGGTTAGAGCACTGGACTATCACCCGAGCGGCCCGGGTTCGAATCCTACCAGAGGCGGGGATTATTTTAGGCTATGCTTCTTTCCTTTGTTACGGCATTCGTGTCGTAAGATGGGGGCTCGTCCGAGATTGGCTTGTGCCGAAGTTGGCCTCCTTCACGTCATCATAAATGATGACTTCCTTGAAGAGGGGTTGTGTTACCTCCCTTCCATTATCTACCTTGGTAGATCATATGCAGAGCTTCTAGATTTATACCCACTCTCTGACAACTGCGTCAGGGAGTCGACTCTTTGGCTCAGCGGTTAGAGCACTGGACTATCACCCGAGCGGCCCGGGTTCGAATCCTACCAGAGGCGGGGATTTCTTCAGGCTATGCTTCTTTCCTTTGTTACGGCATTCGTGTCGTAAGAATTTTAATGAAAGGTGACATACAAGTGATGTTTATCGAGTTGGATATCCTCATATCCTCTGAAATATCGAAAGCAATCGACGAGCTTGCAAATGGTAACCCAGGTAGACCAGATAGGCTATTAAACGATGTTTTTTAATTCACGACAAATCAGTTCTGCACTTGTGAGACAGCTTGAAAAATTGTTCACACGCTTACTTAATAACCGGTTGGACTGCTAGGCGGAGACCCACTCTATTTTAATTGAGGCTCAGGCAGGTTTTCGCGAGAACATGTCGCCTTCAGATAACATTTTTGCTCTACATGGTCTTATAACACACTTATTGAATAATAGCAGAAAACCAGTGCGTCAGCTGAAGTGCACGACCCGCCGGATGCTTTTAGCTTTATGAGTGATACCATATATGGGTATGGCGGCCATTTTGGTCATGTGACCTGGACCTAAAACGGTTCCCCCAATAAATGCGCCTTATCGTAAGGAGCAAAAATATATCTTATACTTTAGTACTGTATTCTGAATCGTTTGCAGGATAAAATGCATTCTCACTTTTCCAATACAAAAGCATATGTGTCAAAGTTTGACCTAGGCGCAAAGAAGGTCAAGGTCAACCCAGGGTCACCATTTTAGCAATTTATGATGGGCCTACGTCCCAGATGCTATTTATCAAGTTTCGTGGAAATCTGCCCAGTGGTTCTGGAGAAGACTATTTTTGAAGGGTTTTTACCATATATGGCTTGGCGGCCATTTTGGTCATGTGACCTGGACCCCATGAGCAAATTTTGGTTTCCCCCATCCCATAGAGGCTCCATATGAAATTTGACTTCAATCGGCCAAATGGTTTCCGAGGAGAAGCAGTTAAAAAATTTTCACATTTTTCGCCCCGGCGAGGCTATACTAAATGGAATGTAATATTTCGCAAGTTCATTGGTAAGAAGATCTCATTTATACCTATCAGTATGCCAAAAACTGTTTAAATATTTTAAGCGGTTAAGTCACTATCACCAATTTTCACAAACGGGTTACGGACTGACAGACAGACAGACCATATATGACTTGGCGGCCATTTTGGTCATGTGACCTGGACCCCATTAGCAAATTTTGGTTTTCCCCATCCCAAAGAGGCTTCATATGAAATTTGATTTCAATCGGCCCCATGAGCAAATTTTGGTTTCCCCCATCCCATAGAGGCTCCATATGAAATTTGACTTCAATCGGCCAAATGGTTTCCGAGGAGAAGCAGTTAAAAAAATTTCACATTTTTCGCCCCGGCGAGGCTATACTAAATGGAGTGTAATATTTCGCAAGTTCATTGGTAAGAAGATCTCATTTATACCTATCAGTATGCCAAAAACTGTTTAAATATTTTAAGCGGTTAAGTCACTATCACCAATTTTCACAAACGGGTTACGGACTGACAGACAGACAGACCATATATGACTTGGCGGCCATTTTGGTCATGTGACCTGGACCCCATTAGCAAATTTTGGTTTTCCCCATCCCAAAGAGGCTTCATATGAAATTTGATTTCAATCGGCCCAACGGTTTCCGAGGAGAAGCAGTTCGAAAATTTTCACATTTTTCGCCTCGGCGAGGCTATACTAAATGGAATGTAATATTTCTCAAGTTCATTGGTTAGATCTCATTGATATCTATCAGTATGCCAAAAATTGTTTAAATATTCCAAGCGGTTAAGTCACTATCACCAATTTTCACAAACGGGTTACGGACGGACCCAAAGAAGGTCAAGGTCAACCCAGGGTCACCATTTTAGCAATTTATGATGGACCTACGTCCCAGATGCTATCTATCAAGTTTCGTGGAAATCTGCCAAGTGGTTCTGGAGAAGACTTCTTTGAAGGGTTTTTACCATATATGGCTTTGCGACCATTTTGGTCATGTGACCTGGACTCCATGAGCAAATTTTGGTTTCTCCCATCTCATAGAGGCTCCATATGAAATTTGACTTCAATCGGCCCAAAGGTTTCTGAGGAGAAGCACTTCGAAAATTTTCACATTATTTCGCCTCGGCGAGGCTATACTAAATGGAATGTAATATTTCGCAAGTTCATTGGTTAGATCTCAATGATATCTATCAGTATGCCAAAAAATGTTTAAATATTCCAAGCGGTTAAGTCAATATCACCAATTTTCACAAACGGGTTACGGACGGACGGACGGACGGACTGACTGACAGACTGACAGACTGACAGAATGACAGAATGACCGAATGACAGAATGACAGAATGACACGGTGATTTTAGGGCACTCTTAGAAATTAACCGACTTCAGTCGGTTGCTTTTTCTGCGGGTCGTGCAATTATAGAATTCTTTTATAGATTTCTCTAAAGCTTTCGATTATGTTGTAAGGGATATTTAATGGTTCGGGTTAATTCAGTATCAAGTTAGGGGTAACATTTTAGAAATAATAATGTCCATGTACAGAGATGTTAAGCTAATGAGGATTTTTTTCCGCCAAAGGGAGTGTCTTTCGCCTATTCGTTTTTTGCCATGTACGTCAGTGACACAGAACAGGTATTCATTACTAAAGGAGCCGATTGTGTAGACACAGGTTTTCTCAAACTTATCATCTCATTATATGCTGACGATAATGTTATCTTTTTGAGAGTGCTGAAGGTCTTCAGAAAGGGCTGGACATACCTTACGAATATTGTCATAGATGGAAGCTGACTGTAAATGCCAAAAACGTCTAAGATTATACTTTTCGAAAAGATGGTAGGTTGCCTAAAAATATAGAATTAAAATATGGTGACAGTATTGTAGAAATTGTAAACAAATTTACTTACTTAGGAATCGTTTTTACGCCTGGAGGTTCATTTTCCGAAGCATAGGCTACACTCTTAGGTCAGGCTCAGAAAGCTATTTTTGCCATAAACAGATATTTGAATAAATTTGTTAATTAAACACTTAGCCATTACTTGGAGCTTTTTGACAAACGTACAAAACATTGTAGAAGTGAAGGAAGTGAAACTTATAAGTCCGATTTTGAATAATTATTATGGCACTGGAGTACTAGTATGGGGATTTACTAAGGCAATTCAAATAGATAGCGTTCATTTGCTATTCTGTAAGAAAAACTTTTATAAGTTGAACGATGCACACAAAATGATTTCGTGTATGGTGAGCTGAGGAGATGCAGTTTCCAAAGTAAAAAAAAAAAATCACATTATTAAATATTGGGTGGACATTTTACAACGCAGTGATACAAAGTATATGAAAATTGTATATGATTTGTTATATAATGATTGCTTAAAATTTACCTGATAAAATATCTTGGGCAACACTATTCAGAGATTGGTGAGGTAAGTTTGGTTTTATGGAAGACTGGACTCAGCAGAATGTAGGTAATGTGAAAATATTTCTGTCTGTTGTTAAACAGCGACTATGAGATAATTTTGTTCCAAATTGTAACTCTCAGTTGAATGCACCTTCTCGAACTTTACTTTATAGAAATTTATCATTTGGTTACAAGTCCTATTCAGATACAGAAACAACAAGTTTAAAAGTTGCACTTTCACGGTCTATCGTCACATAGACTTGAAATTGAAACTGGAAGGTGGACAAAACCAAATTCTATCCCGATAGAAGATAGACTTTTTACCTCATGCATGAAGCTTGAGGACGAATTTCACTTTGTTTTGGAATGTACCAGATATAACGACTTAAGGCAAACCTTAATACCGACTTATTATCGAAAACGACCTAACACGTTTAAATTAATCAACTGTATGAATCCGATGTTAAAAATGCAGAGAAATTTGGCAATACATGTATATACATTTAAATCGTTTAAGGTTACATAGCAATACATTTTCCGATAGAACAGAAACTCGTGTACCTTCTCCATGTAGCACGAACCACGATGTAGGTTTTCGTGCTTCATGTCTGTCTACTTACCCGGTCTAAAGCTTTAGGACCTGGTGAGCTTCATCCTAGAGTCCTATAGGAACTAGCAAATGAGTTAGGCCCAGTATTTGCTCACCTTTTCCAACAATCTCTCGATGTGAAATCCCCAAAGAATGGCTCCTAGCGAACATCTGCCCAATTTTCAGAAAAGGAGACAGGGCTCTTGCTTGTACGTATCGCCATGTGTTCTATGTCAAATGCTTGAACACATAGTCTGCTCAAACATCATGGCCCACTTGGATGAACATAAACTTTTGTTAGACAGATAGCATGCATTTAGGAAAATGCTTAGTTGTGAAACTCAGTTGAGCACGGTTATTAATGATTGGGCAAAAATCTTGGACAAACGGGGGCAAGTGGACACATTTATTCTGGACTTCTAGACGGCTTTTGACACATCGCCTCATGAACTACTTAAATCCAAGTCATTCGGCTATGGAATTGTGGGGAAGACTCTCAAATGGATAGATTCCTTCCTTTGCTACAGAAAACAGCGGGTTGGTGTTTATGGTGAATCTTCAGTATAGGGACCAGTTTTATCTGGGGTCCCACAGGGGACTGTTCTTGGTCCGCTGCTATTCTCCCTGTACATTAATGATATTTTCACTGACATAGACTGTTCGCAGACGATTGTGTTTGCTACCGGGAAATCAAAGATACAGAGAACGCAATGAAACTTCAGAAGGATACAGATAGACTAGAATGTTGGGCACGAAAATTGGGCATAAGATTTCAGCCCGTTAAATGCAATATTATGCAGATACATGTAACTAGGAAGAAAACAAATAAAATTGAGGATTCATACATG
This sequence comes from Lucinisca nassula, assembly GCA_963580285.1. NCBI lineage: Eukaryota > Metazoa > Mollusca > Bivalvia > Lucinida > Lucinidae > Lucinisca > Lucinisca nassula. The sequence continues at coordinate 22,870,016 of OY757022.1, forward strand.
TTAGAGGGAACGGTCCTCGAAAATGTGAATTTTATTAAATAGCTTGGTGTGACAATCACATACGGTTTGAGATGGAATACAAATATTAGCAACATGTGTACTGAGGTGAATAGAACACCTAATTTCCTGAGGCGAAATCTTCATCAGTGTCCTCAGGATGTGAAGGAGACAGCATATAAGGGACTTGTTCGTCCAATCTTGGCATATGGTAGTTGCATATGGGACCAAAGTGGAGTGGACCTCAATGAAGAAATTGAAAAAAAAAATCAGAATAGAGCTGCTAGACTTGTAATAAGCAATTACAGCTTTGAAACTGGGAGCATGGCTTGAATTCTAGAAAAATTAAGATGGGAGCCTCCCAAGAAAAGGAGAAAGGACAGTAGGCTCGTACATGTATTCTAATACAAAGGTATAAAGGGTTCTGCCAGCACTCCAACAGATTACCTTGTTCCCCCAGCTAGGCACTGTAGAAAGAACCATTCAATTGCGTTTCAGACCCTTACTGCAAGAACTGACATTTATAAAGAATCGTTCTTCCCCCGAACCATTATGGATTGGAATGTCCTTCCCGATTCGATCACATTTTTTTGTCTTAAAATCTTCTTTTTTGGCTGTAAAATTTACAAATGTATTTGTAAAGGCGTGTTTTCGTAATGTTTCTGTTTATGTTTTTGTCATGAATAATAAATGGTTACATTATTGTTTCAGGGAGCTACGATGGCTTAACAGGTAAGAACGGAAAAGTTCTATACTTTCATGAGAACATATCCTTTAATCAAAGCACTGACAGTACTGGTTTGCCTTTGTCTTTGAGTGCATCACGTGAACAAGTCCGTGAAATAAACACCACCATAACCCCACTTTATATAGATAAAACTGGGGTTTACGGGGGTAAACATTATTTTTCTTATTTCTGCTCCAAGACATATGTTGTGGGTACTCGTTAGAACCGCCTCAATGAGGCGGTTCTAACGAGCACCCACAACCTATGTTTGCAGTAAAAATAAGTAAGATATCACAGATTTTCATCAGAAAAATTACCATTTTTTGGGGTATGAAAAAATGCACTATATCACATGGATGTGTTATCGTAATTGTTTGTGAGAAAATGGTCCTGCACCCAGATTTATATCCTTTATTAAAACTCGGTGCTCTGAACAAACAGTGTAGACCCTTTTGCCAATGTCTATTTTTTGGACCTCAGACAGATATTGCTACCTTTTAATCATGAAAAACATTTTACGATCCTTGAATGCCCTTTATTTTCATTGCGCGTTATTCATTTATAATTTGCGACCAGTTTAACTTTATTAGTAAGTGGTGAGTGAGTGAGTGTTTGAGTTTTACGTCCCACTAACAGCTAAGGTCATACGAAGACGGGACCTCGGTTTAAAGACTCATCTGAAAGTCTGGAGAAGCCCGGGATCGATCCTGCGATCCCTGGTTTACAAGGCGAGTAGTGTATCTACTACACCACGGAGGCTTCTATATTAGTAAGTGGTAGCCACGTGGTCATAAGCAGTATAGGCGCGGTCGTCTATATTACTACAGTCAAACCAAAAGCATTGAATATTTATAACCTAGTGATCGAGTTTCATGTACCAAACCGTAGTCTTATGGTTTGCGGGGATTGCCTTATACTAAATTTCAACGTTTCTTTTTGGCAGTTCTAAGACTGCTTGCAAGGACACGTTTTACATTTCACATCCAAAAAGTACGTGAATTAAAATTCAAGAAAATCCCCAATTTCTTTCTTTTTTTTTTTTTTTTTTTTTTTTCGGCGGATAACCGAACTTTTTCCTCGTGCTTCGAACTCTTGAAAATTAGATGTGTTCAGCACATTCGATGTTATAATTTTGGTATTCACTTCAAATAATTGTAAATATCCTCTATATAAACAGATAATGCATTTTATTTTCTGCTTAGCACATGGCAAAACAGTGCGATCGGCAAAAACTCAGACCAAGTTGCACATGCCCACTCTAGCACCCGTTTTCGCTTATGTATCTTTGAATATCGGGGCAGGAGGTGGAGGGATGCTGATCAGCAGGATAATCTGCGTCTTCCCTGGTCGCATGAATAATTTAAGGTATTCACGTACGCTAGCTCATTTGTCTTGTACATACATTTTACCAAGTTTACAAAGTTTATTTGCGACCCAGCCTATCGGGGCTGGGGGAAAAGTAGATTGGGCTACATTGTGCTTCAATCTACCGAACCTGAGTATATTGGTTAACCGCTTAGAATGTAAAAGCCTGCTCAGAGCTGAAACCGACCGCACACGAGTACTGGAAAACTGCTAAGCGGATCTAAGCCTGCCCAGGCAAAGCGGTGCGAGTCGGCCCGTCCATGTGTATAATTAACCCAATTGGTTTCATTGAGATGTCCTTTCATCTCAATGTCGGGTAAAAGTAACACAAAATTGGAAATAACGTCTCCAAAATGACCTATACTTTGTTGACGGGGACGTTAGACCTCAAATCAAACAAACAAACTGTATACATTTGTGCATATGATGGTAGGATCAGATGAAGGTGTCGTGTCTCTCACGTCACTGGGACGTCAAACTGATATTCGCCGATTACGGTTGGGTAAGGGTAGATGGAGATTTCGTCAGTTTCTACATCCACATTTATGTTCCTCTGTCTCCACTGACCTTTCTTTTTCTCCTCTTAGCTCACCTGAGCACGAAGTGCTTATGGTGAGCTATTGCGATCGGTCAATGTCCGTCGTCCGTCGAGCGCCGTGTGTCGTGCGGCGTCAACAATTTGCTATCTCCTCTTCTAAACTAGCTAAAATCGTTCCGCTCAAATGAACAAGATTGCCACCAAAGCTAAAAATAGAAAAAAAAAATGGCATCTGCCCTATACACAGGCGCCAATTTCAAACTTCATATGAATGTTGCTTAGGTGACGCTCTACCAAAATAGCAAAAAAGGTTCCACTCGATGAGAAAAAATGGCCGCCAAGGCTAAAAAACAGTCTTTCAATTCCTTGGGCCAATGCCATTCAAACTTTATTGATATGTTGCTTAGGTGACCCTCTACCAAAATAGCTAAAACAGATTAGCTCTGATGAGTAAATGCGCCACCAGAGCTAAAGACAGAAAATTTCAAAAATTTGCTATATAACGGGAACTTCTCCTCAACCCTCAGGCCAATTTCAATCAATCTTCAAAGGAATGTTGCTTAGTTGACGCACTGCCAAAATAGCTAAAATCGTTCAGCTCTGATGAACAAGATGGCCACAAGAGCCAGAAATAGAAACATCTTAAAACAAGAACTCCTCCTATACCCTTGGACCAATTTTATAGGAATGTTGCTTATGGGACCGTCTACCAAATTTGCTAAAATCGTCCGTCTTGGATGAATAAAATGGCCGCCAGAGCTAAAAACAGAAACTTATTAAAAATGCTTTAAATGCCAACTCCTCTTAATCCTTGGGCCTATATCAATCGCACTTCACTTCCACTGTCTCTCCTTTTTCTCTTTTTAGCTCACCTGAGCACGAAGTGCTCATGGTGAGCCAATAGTGATCGGTCCGTCGTCAGTCGTGCGGCGTGTGTCGCGGCGTCAACAATTTGCTTTAAATGCTAACTCCTCCTAAGTCCTTGGGCCAATTTCAATCAAACTTCATAGGAATGTTGCTTAGGTCACCTTCTACAAAAATAGCTAAAATGCATTAGCTCGGATGAACAAAATGGCCGCAAGAACTAAACATAGTAAAACGTTCAACAATTTGATTTAAATGCCAACTCCTCCTAAACTCTTGAGCCAATTTGATTTAAACTTCACAGGAATATTGCTAAAGTGACCCTCTACCTATTAAATGACTTTTCTGCTCTGATGAGCAACGTTTTAAGAAGCTATTTGACATCTCTGGAATCAGGTGAGCGAATCAGGGCTATCTTGCCCCACTTTGTTTTACTATCTCTTCCTGTTTGTCTCCTTTTCTCTAGGAGACGACACCAAATGATCCACAGGGATTGACATGTCGTTAAACCCAAACACAATTGACAAATTTGTGCAAATTGCGGCAATAGATCGGGTATACAGAGAATACCAGGTGAGTGTCTTTTGATATCAAGTTTATCAGGCAAGGCTTCGAGAACGCTTGTAGAATCGCGAGGCTTGCCGAGCGATTCTACATGCGTTCTCGAAGCCGAGCCTGATAAACTTGATATCAAATGACACGAATCTGGTATTCTATTTATAAGTTTATCCCCTTCTTCAATCTTAAATTAACAATTTACGATCAGTTATTGATGATCCTCAGAGCATCCGAGCATTCTAACGGTCGATATATTTAGTATCAGCTGACCATATTTTCCAATGATATTTTTTTTTTTCAGGTAATTTTTTCCCTTTTTCCCAGTAACAATAACATATTTGTCATTTTTCCAGTAGTCCGGTTCATTCGTAAAAGTGCAATGTCACGTTGACGTGATAAAGCTCTCTTGTCCTGAGATAGCATATCTTTATCAGGTCATTGCGTTACAATGCAATATATACTGGGGGTAACTGATAAATTTCGTTATGTACAGCTTCATTTGTCATTAAATGGATAGATCGACTGTTGATGCTGCTGCTGATGGTGGTGATGATGATTGTTAGCATTTTAAAATCAAATGGTTAGGATAACGTTTCTAGTAGAAACGCAGCCATAGTGTCTGATTGTCAGTCTCCGAAATACATGTATTTTCGGCCAAGTTAATCAGCCTTTAAGACTGGATTGAATATTGTTTAGTTTTCGCTTTTTTAGGAGCGGGACCAGACCATTGGGCAAGTCACTGGCCACTGTGTGGCGGATCCGCCCAGTCTCCAATAGACCTTCCTGGAAATCCGAAATATGATGAATCTTTGACAGACTTTCATTTTCACGGGTTCGATTCCCTTGGAGCCGAAGACCTGATGTTGTCGAATGTCGGATGGACAGGTAGCGTTTTAAGTTGGATAATACACTGTATGACAAATTGAAATGAATTTCTTTCATATTTATATTGATATTTTTTTCACGTGGACAAAAGCAGTGAGCGACCAGCAGTATTATTAATATTAAGTAGATTGATAAACAATCGACACAAAGCTGAAATACATTTCTACGATTTTGGGTTATTTTGCATAATTACAACTACAGTAAAATTTCTCTATTAGGACCACCTTTGGGACTGTTCAAAAGTGGTCTTTAAGACCACTTTTGAACAGTCGAAAAGGTGGTCTCTGACCAGAGGACACTGTTTGCCGAAATCACAAAAAAGGAATAGACGAAACCTTGTAAATAAGGTTTTCAGAGCTGAATTGGTCTTAATTTTAGATGGTCTTAATAGCGGAATTTCACTTTACATTACAGAAGCCTCTGTGACGCAGTGGTTACGCTACTCGCCTTGTAGGGTCGCAGGATCGATCCCGGGCTCCTCCAGACTTTCGAATGAGTCTTTAAACCGAGATCCCATCTCCGTATGACCTTAGTTGTTAGTAAGACGTAAACCTCAAACACTCACTCACTCACTGTAAATGTCCATGATTTATGGGTTACTTTGCATAATAACAAGTACATGTATATATTACAGTCAAGGTTGTGATTGCAGAGAGCAGCATCGGGAAGGTGTACTTTACTGGTGGAGGATATAACGGAAATTACCTCGCTGCTCAGTTACACTTCCACTGGGGAGCCAATAACAGCGTAGGATCTGACCATACTTTCCGAGGACAGCATTACCCAGCTGAGGTATATAAAAATTCCAGGACCCTGATTTTCCGAGCTAGGTCGTGTTATGGAGCGTCCGCAATTAACATGAGTACTGGTAAACCGCTTAAAAAGGTCTAAACTAGAAGTTAAGGCAATGATCAGGAATCGATACAATTAACCCACAGCTCCCATCAGAGACACCAAAGGGAAGAAAGACAATTATGAAACAACTTGGACCCTAATGGAAACATCAAAAGCGGAAAGCCAAAAGGACAGTTACATTCCCACAAAATGGCCAATTGGCTATCCTGTCCAGGCAAAGTGTTGCAAGGCGGGTATAACGAGTACCCGCAATCTAGATCTTTGAACAAAAAATAAGGCAAAAAATGTAAACCCCATTTTCCTAGTATATAAGATGGGGTTATGCAAACAAAGGAATTCATTTCAACAACTCATTGTCGCGATGCGTGTTGTGATGGAAAAGATTCAGTATCTGACATAAACACAGTATTACTACAGTAAGATGATCAGCTGCATTGTATCACGTCTGGTACATGTTGCTAGATCAAAGTATCACACGAGATGCGGACATCTCCCAACTATTTTAATATTGGCAAATAAAGGTAAATCAGGGGAACTAACGAAGCCTCGTTAATAATACCTTAAGGTCAACAGAGTTGTTTGGCGTGACAGTCTATAATTTTGTGATGGGTAATCTGATAAGAGGAGCCTCATTATGAAATCACCCATATTTAGGCAATTTCACCACCTAAATGATAATAACACATTTTTCGAGGGAATGAGGGGGGTGGGGGGTAGGTTAAATAAATAGCATGAAAAAAAAGATACGGAGTCGATACAATTAACCATAAGTCATTAACAATTAAGTCATAAGTCATTTGGTATCTCGGCTGCTCGTTATATTCAGAGATTTAACGTACATTCCCGGATTACTGTTTCAATCAAGTTTGAGAATAGGGTTGCTAATTTCAAACTAAAAAAGGACCAAAAAGTTGTGCATTTTACTATGTAAAATTTACATCAATATAAACGTCTGATATTGAAAAAAAACGACCCAAACTGCAAATGATCGATCAAATCTGAAAAGCACGTACTAATCTTTATCTTTATATCTTATTTCATCGTCATTTTTTCTTCATTTTGCTATATATTTTAATCATTTCATTGGTTGTAACAAATAACCCGAAAAAAGGACCAAATTGTTGTGGCGATAAAATCGCGGAAAAACATCAGCTTACTCGGGATATAATGGAGCATTCAGTGCCGACTGAAAAAGTTTCTATCTGTAACAATAAGTTTGAAATAGATTATTAAAAAGTAATCTCCTATCTAAAGAAATGCATTTTTGTGTATAGGTCGTCCAGGTATTCGAGTGACTCAGTTATCGAAAGGGCCATGACGTCTGTGATGCGCAGAATCTAGAAAAAATCCATAAGACATGATAATATGCGGCAGACCGAGCTACTAAAGTGACAATATGTTTATTATCTAAATGTACCTTTTGCGTTTCATTGCCTTCACTTCTATTCAATAAATTCATTTTCAAACGTAAATAAACCGGAAATTTTGACTCAACGTTCACGTTAACAAGTGCGTGAAATAAAAACCCCTCTACACCCCACTTTATGCAGAGAAAACTGGGGTTTATGGAGTATACATTATTTTCCTTATTTCTGCTCCAACATATAGGTTGTGGGTACTAGTTAGAACCGCCTCGATAAGGCGGTTCTAACGAGCAACCACAACCTATGTTTACAGTGTAAATAAGAAAAATATCATGGTGTGTTTTCATCAGAAAAGTAGCCATTTTGGAGATATGAAAAATGCACTATCTTGCACGGACTTGTTCACGTGATGGTTCCGTTCTATAAGTGGTTGGTTGGTTGTTTTGAGGTTTAACGTCCCCGTCAACACTGTAACGGTCATTTTGGAGACGTTGCTTCCAATTTTGTTGGACTTTTACCCGACATTGAGATGAAATGACATCTCAAGCCCTGTCGCCCAATGTAACCAGTAGGGTTTATTAGCATGGACGGTCCGCCTCGCACCGCGGTTTCTGGACAGTACTAGTGTGCGGGCCGGATTCAGCTTTGCGTGGAAGCATCATGCAGCCCATATATTTCTTCAAGCCCCTATGGGCGGGGGCCTGTTCTATAAGTGTCGTCGTCATGGTTACGCGTCTGGTTCCGAGTTACACATTGATGCTTTCTAACGCCGCAGCAAATGCTGGACCTCACATGAACCTTCAATTCAAAGGTTGGTGATACGGAATAGGAAAACGTGAGTACTGTGTAACGTAGACTGGCTCCCATCTCACTTTCAGTTTACATCACGAAAACACGCCTATATAATTTTGATCCTTTAAACCCCGATTTTATATAGTAACGCTGGAGTTTACTAGGGTAAACCTTATACATTGTGGGTACTCGTTAGAACCGCATCGATGAGGCGGTTCTAACGGGTACACACAATGTACATTTTGAGCAGAAATGCGAAAAATATCACACTTTTTCACCGTAAAATTTTCGTTTTTTCGGCGGTTAAGATTGCAATGCATTTTGGATAGGCGTGTTTTCGTAATGATTACTATTAAGTAAAACTCCTATTTTAAGACCACCTTTGGGACTGTTCAAAAGTGGTCTTTCAGACCACTTTTGAACAGTCCCAAAGGTGGTGCATGACCAGAGAACACTATATGCAGAAAACTCAATGAAAGAATAACTACAACCTACTAAATAAGCTTTTTAAAGCAGAATTGGTCTTAATTTTAGGTGGTCTTAATAGCGGAATTTCACTGTATTTTTATTAGAAGAATCTTCAATAAACAAAGGCAAAGTGTTTCTCACTCTTATATGTTTCCAACAGGTAAGGGAGTTACATGTAGTTACATGTACAGTGGAATTCCGCTATTAAGACCACTTTCCAGACTTCTAAAAAGTGGTCTTATTAGCGGGGTGGTCCTAATAATGGAATTGCTGAATAAAATATACCGTAGTTGGTAAGACTCTTTTAAATTCTTATTTATGTGCATTATGCCTATTTTATTGCTTTTTGCTAGAAGGTACATGCATTTGGTAATCCTTTCTATCTACATTGTATATCTTTAACTTTACTGATTCTCAGTTGAACTTTAAAGTTCTATTTTCCTTATTAATTGTTGGCAATGAAAATCAAATTAATGATAACAGTATGAACTAAATGTTGCTTTATATCATATTCAATTGTTTCAAAATTACCTTCTTAAATATCTGAAGAAAACACAGCTGCAGACCTGCAGTCACATTACCATAATCTATTTATTCATTTAGCCTCGACAGTGATACTCATAACACTTCTTGTTAAAACAACACACAGATTAGTACATGTAAACTGCTGTTTTTCACCTTAAGGTGGGGATATGTGTGAACTGTAAACTGGCTAATTTCCAAGAGCAGTTGTAAATGTGAAGAATCTGACATAAAGTGGACTGAGACAGACAAAGAACTTGACCTGACCAAAAAGTGGTCTCAACAGCGAACAGTAATGATAGATTTGGTCTTTTGAAAGCGGTCTTAATACTGAATAGCGGGGTGGTCTCTTTATCGGAATAAATAGCAATTAATTATATAGGAAATAATTTGGGTCTGGCAAAAATCGGTCTTAATAGCGGAGTGGTCCTAATATAGGGGTGGTCTTTAAGTGGAATTCTACTGTAGTATGTCGGCCCCCGCCCATTGGGACTTGAAGAAATATATAGGCTGCATGATGCTTCCAGGCAGAGCTGAATCCGACCCGCACACGAGTACTGGTAAACCTCTTTGAGGATCTAAGCCTGCCCAGGCAAAGCGGTGCGCACGAGTCGGACCGTCCATGCTTATAAACCCTATTGGTTTCATTGGGCGACAGGGCTTGACATGTCATTTCATCTCAATGTCGGGTAAAAGTCCCACAAAATTGGAAGCAACGTCTCCAAAATGACCTTTACAGTGTTGACGGGGACGTTAAACCTCAAATCAAACAAACAAAACACGTACATGTAGTATGTGAAGCAAAAAGGTCAAGGACATTACTCAAACACGCCTATACAAGTACATGTATATTGCCACCTTTATCGCCGAAAAAATGAAAAATTTTCAGATGAAAATTTGTGATTTTTTTTTTCTTATTTCTGCTCTAAAATATAGATTGTGGGCACTCGTTAGAACCGCCTCAACGAGGCGGTTCTAACAAGTACCCACAATCTATATTTTTTCTTATTTCTGCTCTAAATATATATTGTGGGCACTCGTTAGAACCGCCTAATCGAGGCGGTTTTAATAAGTACCCACAATCTATATTTTAGTGCAGAAATAAGAAAAATTAGGTTTACCCCTGTATACCCCAGGTTTAATACATAAAAGTGGGGTTCAAGGGGGGGGGGGGTCAGAATTATATAGGCGTGTTTTCGTGATGAGGTGTATGTTTTCTTAGTTAGAATTCTTCATCTCATAGTAAGGGAGCCAAGCCAGGTGATACGAGAGTCGGCATTTTTATGTCTGAAAACTGATCTAGCATTATTTTGTAGTACGATAATGAATAGTATCCAGTCAGTTCGTACCCCATTTTGGTCATTTCATTCTTTTTTTTTTTAGCTCCCTTGAGCCAAAGGCTACGGGGGAGCTTATAGGATGGTAGGGATCCGTCGTCCGTCCATCGTCTACCATTTTCAAATGTCTTCTTCTTTGAAATCACTCGGCCAATTCTAATTAAATTTCATATGCAGCTTCCTGGCAATAAGAAAACGAAAGTTTGCAAGTATGGTCCAGGTCATCTGACCAAGATGTCCGCCATGCCCAAATATGGTAAAAACCTTAAAAAATATTCTTCTACAGAACCACTCAGTCGAATGTCTTGAAACTTAGTATGTCGCATCGGGTAACTGAGTACTACCAAGTTTGCAGATATGATAACCCTAGGTTAATCTTGACCTATTTTTCAGCAAAGGTCAAATTTGGTTCCTTGACTCAAGGTCACTCGAATTATATGGCCATTGACATTTCAAAATAGACTATCTCTGAAACCACTGGGCCAATTTCAATTAAATTTTATATACAGCCTTAGGACAGTAAGGAAATGAATTTTATTCGAACGGTCCAGGTCACTTGACCAAGATGGCCGCCATGCTTAAATATGGTAAAAACCCTAACAAAAACTTATCCAGAATCACTGGGCCAATTGTCTTGAAACTTGGTGTGTAGCATAATGTGACTGAAAGCTAACAAGTTTGCAAATATGATGACCCTAGGTTGACCTTGACCTATTTTCTGCCACGGTCAATTTGGTTCCTTAGGCTTTTCAATTGGAAAAGGGTAAAACAATGCATTTTTCGGAAAATATTGTGGTCTATGACATGAGAATATGTAACAATTGAACGTCTATGAATGCTTACGGTCAAGGTCATTCAGTTGGCTCAAGGTCACTAAAATTATAGATCCATTGACATTTCAAAACATGTTTTCTCTGAAACCACTGGGCCAATTTCAATTAAACTTTATATGCTGCCTTATGACACCTAGGGAACAAAAATTTGTTCGAATGGTCAAGGTCACATGACCAAGACGGCCGCCATGCACAAATATGTGAAAACTTTAAGAAATATTCTCCTCCAGAACTAATTGGCCAATTATCTTGAAACTTGGTATGTAGCATTAAATGACTAAGTTCTACCAAATTTGCAAATATGGTAGCCCTAGATTGACCTTGACCTATTTTTCGCTAAGGTCAAATTTGGTTCCTTAGGCTTTTCAATAGGAAAAGGGTAAAACAATGCATTTTTGGAAAAAAGTGTATGACATGAAAATAGGTAAAAAAAGAATGTCTATGAATTCTTAAGTTCAAGGTCATTCAGTGACCTTGGCTGAATGTCACATGGATTAAATGGTCCATTGACATTTCAAAATACATTTTCTTTGAAACCACTGGGCAAATTTTATTTAAATTTTATATATAGCCCTAGGACTTTGAGGGAATGCAAATTTGTTCGAATGGTCTAGGTCACATTACCAAGATGGCCGCCATGCCCAAAGATGGTAAAAACCTTAAAAAATCTTCTTCTCCATAACTACTGTTCCTATTGTCTTGGAACATAGTACGTCGCATCAGGTGACTGAGTACTACCAAATTTGCAAACATGATGACCCCAGGTTGACCATGACCTAACTTTTGATAAGGTCAAATTTGGTCCATGGGAAAGAGGTAAAAATGTATTTTTCGAAAACTTGTGATTGTGAAATGAGAGAGGTACTTTATGAATGTCTGTGAATGCTAATATATGTTAAGGTCAGCGACCTTGGCCCAGGTGTCCATCAACTTTTCAATTTAAATTTTATATACAGCTTCCTTTGCAATGGATAAATGAAAGTTTTTCAAATGGTCCAGGTCGCATGACCAAAATGGCTGTCATGGCCTTTTTATAATAAGTTAAAAGAATTCTTCTTCTCCAGAACCTGTAGGCCGATCTCTTGAAACGTCATATGCAGCTTCAAGTGACTGAGTACTACAATATTTTACAAATGAGGGCCCCAGATTGACATTGACACGCTTATCAGCACCAAAGATCATAGTCACTCAGATGAGGGAAATGGGACCATATAATACACAGGGCTTAGCGGAGCGATCAGGACCTCATGGTCCTCTTGTTTTTTTCTGTTTGGTCATTTCGTACCCACTAGCAAACATTTCGATCCCAGGCTATTTCGTAACCACTTTTGTCATTTCGTACCAAGGTAAGACGCAACCTAACTGGCTACGAAATGTGAATGGCAGTGTCAATTCGTAGTATTTTGGTTCTTTTGTACCATTTTGGTCATTTTGTACCTGGGTACTAATGCTATTATGGTCGGCCGGATGTACAGACAGTCGGATTGATGGATGAATGTATGGTTTGACTTACGAACGGTCCCTCCAACGCCCGCGTTTAGGGACTCTGAATTAGAAAATACATTGCTGAAATGCGACTGACCCTAACCATCATTTGGGTTAATCTATGCATTTCAACTGTTATAAACCACGCTATCCTGCCAAACTGAACCACCTAATCTCGTATGTACGCTCTGGAGGTTCTGAGACAGAAGATGCTACACATATTCTTTTTTAACCCTTCTCTTGCTGAATATTCAGTTAAGCCACACCCATTTCTGACTTTGAACCAATCATATTACCGCATGTAATTTATTCTTACAAATCCATAAACGTCATGTCAAACAGTGCAGATCCTGATCAGATGGCTTCTTCGTGAACAGCATGATAAGAGTTGGCCCCCGCCAATAGGGGCTTGAAGAAATATATGAGCTGCATGATGCTTACACGCAGAGCTGAATCCGGCCCGCACACTAGTACTGGTAAACCGCTTAGAGGATCTAAGCCTGTCCAGGAACTGCGGTGCGAGGTGGACCGTCCATGCTAATAACCCTATTGGTTTCATTGGGCGACAGGACTTGAGATATCATTTCATCTCATTGTCGGGTAAAAGTCCCACAAAATTGGAAGCAACGTCTCCAAAATGACCTTTACAGTGTTGACGGGGACGTAAAACCTCAAATCAAACAAAAAAAAAAAACAAACAAAAGCATGATAAGAGTTAACTGTAATACCTATGTTGAACTCAAGTCTCTACCTTATTTCGACTACCTTGTCAACTAGAAGATTTCATCCTGTAAATATAATATGGTTTTAAATGGAACATAGAGGTGTTTTGATAATGCGAATAATTATGGAGCTTTAAAGCAGTCGATTAATTTATTATTGACAAAAGGCGTTTTGAATCTAATGTTTGACTGCAAAGAACAGTATGTAGTTTCTATTGTTCATAGTGTGTCTCGATGAAGCTAAGAGCATCTAGTTTGTTTTCTGATTTCCATGATGGCATTTGTAAGGTCTATGAATCCAAAATTGAATGCTGGGTGGGGTCCGCTGATGGCAGCATAGAACTCACAAATTTACGTGTCAAAATTGGAATGTTATATTTGTTTCATCTAATTATATTATGTATTATGTTTGTAAATATCTTGTTAGAGGGGTAGGTTGTTACTATTGCTGTTCGAAAGTGTAACCCGACAAATTTCTCATTCTTGATGATTTTCAATAAAATATGTTCAAGAGTAAATGGGTAGTTGGCTGGCTGGATGGATTATAGAGCTTTTAAAGTGGAAAATTGTCAAGCATATCTGTCGACACGTTGAAGGGTCATAACATTACGAAAACACGCTTATACAAATACATTGTAAACTTTACCTCAGAAAAAATGTACATTTTAAGATGAAAAATTGTGATATTTTTCTAATTTCTGTATAGATTGTTGATACTCGTTAGAACCGCCACATCGAGGCGGTTCTAACGATTACCCACAATCTATATTTTGGAGCAGAAAAATGAAAAAATAAGGCATACCCCTGTAAAACCCAGTTTTGCTTTATAAAAGTGTGGTGGTTCAAGGGGGTCATAATTTTATATATGCGAGTTCGTGTAATGTATAGATGTGTTGTTTAGTGTTCGCCTTTTTAATTAAGCTATTATAAGTGTAGTTTTTGCGTCTTTAATTACGCTATTATAATTTTAGTGTTCGCGTCTTTAATAACGCTATTATAATTTTAGTGTTAGTGTTCGCGTCTTTAATAACGCTATTAAAATGTTAGTGTTCGCGTCTTTAATTACGCTATTATAATTTTAGTGTTCGCGTCTTTAATTATGCTATTATAATTTTAGTGCTCGGGTCTTCAATTACGCTATTATAATTTTAGTATACGCGTCCTTAATAATGCTATTATAATTTTAGTGTTCACGTCTTTTATTACGCTATTATAATTTTAGTATTCGCGTCTTTAATAACACTATTATAATTTTAGGGTTCGCGTCTTTAATTACGCTATTATAACTTCAGTGTTCGCATCTTTAATAATGCTATTATAATTTCAGTGTTCGCGTCTTTTACTTCGCTATTATAATTTTAGTGTTCGCGTCTTTAATTACGCTATTATAATTTTAGTGTTCGCGTTTTTAATTACGCTATTTTAAGTTTAGTATTCGCGTCTTTAATAACGCTATTATAATTTTAGTGTTCTCATCTTTAATCATGCTATTATAATTTTAGTGTTCGCATCTTTAATCTCGCTATTATAATTTTAGTGTTCGAGTCTTTAATTTGGCTATTATAATTTGAGTGTTCGCGTCTTTAAGCATGCTATTATAATTTTAGTGTTTGCGTCTTTAATTGCGCTATGATTATTTTAGTGTTCGCGTCTTTAAGCATGCTTTTATAATTTTATTGTTCGCGTCTTTAATTATGCTATTATAATTTAGTGTTTGCATCTTTAATTACGCTATTATAATTTGAATTACTCAAATATCAATAGAATAGATGTGAAGGCAATCGGCCGCACAGTGAAGCTGTTTCTATATTAGGGGTCAGATGGATGTGTGGATGGATGGATGAGTTGGTGGGAGAGGCAGACGGACGGACGGATGGGCGGACAGACGGATGGATGGCTGGATAGATTGATAGCTTCAAATAGTTTTGTTCATTAGAACAGCTCTAACGGTTCCTCACAATGTAATGTGTGTTATAGGGAAAATTGTTTACCCTTGTTAATCCTACTTTCTGTGTACAAGCCTTTGGATATTTAATACTGTCACATGGCCCCTTTGAACTGATAAGACCGCGTGAGTACAGTTTATATCAATCATAATAATGATATTTTTCAGCTACACATAGCTCATTTTAAGGAAGAATATGGTAATATATCGAATGCTCTGAAACACAGTGATGGTGCCACAGTGATTGCCTTTTTCTTTCAGGTAATTGCATTTGTCTTTTCTGTTGAACGTAACTATGTATTGTATTTAAGGTAGTTGCATTTGTTGCATTTTTTCTATTGAAGGCAATCATTTATTGTATTTAAGGTAATTGCATTTGTCTTTTCTGTTAAAGGCAATTATTTATAGCATGTAAGGAAATTACATTTTGTCTTTTCTGTTGAGGTTAATTATGTGCTGTATTAAGATGGCTGCATTTGATTGCTTTTTTAAGGAAGTTTAATGTCATTGTTCTTTTTACTTTTAGTCAGTTTGTTTCAGATTTATGCGATGGTAACATATCTATGTAAAGCAATGCGGCACCATATTCAGTGGCATAATAACTGTCCATAAAATAGCCAATCTTCTTTAGATGAAACATTGCACAAACTTATCCTTATCCTGCTTAACACGGCAACACCTGCATTTGTGAACAATGTAGCTCCAGATCAGATGACTCCTGATGAAGCCATCTGATCAGGATCTTTACTGTTTGTCATTCAGTTTGTGAATTCAGCGAATATATTTCACCAAGTACTCGTAATTTGATTGGTTGGAGGTCAGCAATGAGTATAGCTAATTAACTTATTCAGCAGAATAAGGGTTAATATAACGGTCTTGATAGGTATGCGCCATGTCACCTTTACATTCGGTCCTGGCTGATAACAATAATATCACACAGCCCAGGAAAACGTTCAAAGCACTGAGAGTACTGGTGGGTCTATTGTCTCTGAGTGTACGAGTAGGTGGGAAAATAATCCTGAACTGAGAATTTAACTGTTCGTTGAACACTTAAATTCCAGTATTTGAAGCAAGCATTGTAGACCCTATCAAACACCGCGTTATGTGGCGTCTGATTAGGTATACACTGTTTGCATATGCCCACGAATCCAGAATTTGCTTTTTAAACTATGCTCTGAGGCGATTATCGATGCTTTAAACAACCAGTACCTGAATTTCGTAAAGGGCCAGCGTAAATAGCAGGTCAGAAGGTTCTTGACTTAGTATCTTTGGGCCGATTGATAAGCGAATACGTACCTCGTAGACGAGCCCTATCCAGATTTTCTTTGGGTCGATAAATAAGTCAATACCTCGTTCACGAGCTCAGTCCAGAATTTACCCTTTACATAGCGCTCTGATTTCACAAGGTGCTGTAAATAATTATCTGGGTTTTGTAATGACCAGCGATAGTCACGCAGACAATAGCAAGCAACAGAAACACTGCTTTATAACGTAGATTGTGGGCACTTGTTTAAACGCTTCATTATTAGAAAAGTATTCAGTACAATTTTGACTAAAGAAATGACGTTCTTGTTATTGCACTGGTAGCATTTTCCTTCAAGGTTTTCAAAATTATTTACTAACTGAACTTACAATATTTCATTGATACCCCTTAACCTCATATGCAAGACAATTTGTGTTGGAAATGTTATTACAAATGGTCATTTTCATTCAATGTAGATCAACCGATGGCTTCTGCTGATCAGGATCTACACTGTCATAGTTTCTCCTCTCTCAGTCCCACCACTGCATACCAGCTACTCGATAACAGTGCTGAGATATAGGGCCTTTTCAGTGCAATGTTTAAACAAAATAGTTTGATGCAGGTCCATACACAGTGTGGGGAGGGATGCAAACGCCCCCCCCCCCCCACTCCCCTCTCTCTCTCACTCTCTCAAATTCATGCAGTATTTCACCCGCTGCAAAATATTCGAAATTCGCCCCCCCCCCCCCCCCACTTTTCACAGTCACCGTATGGGCCTGATTCATGCTCTAAAACGTTGTTGTATGTATGGCGAACAGAGTCGACCCTGATCAGAAACAATGTTATGTCTATCCGGTCTAGGTCTATCTTGTATGTCTAAT
This sequence comes from Lucinisca nassula, assembly GCA_963580285.1. NCBI lineage: Eukaryota > Metazoa > Mollusca > Bivalvia > Lucinida > Lucinidae > Lucinisca > Lucinisca nassula. The sequence goes on from OY757022.1 coordinate 22,887,397, forward strand.
TACGATACCACCTTTAAAGTTTTGCTCTAAAACATCATTAGGTTCTTAAATTTATGTTTTTGCAGAAGTGCGAAAAGTACGGTGGTATATTTAGGACATTCAGTAATATTTTTTCAACAATATTATATCGAGCGCTCGACATAATATCACGAGAGCTCGACATAATATCTCGAGCGCTCGATATAATATCTCGAGCGCTCGACATAATATCTTGAGCTCTCAATATAATATCTCGAGCGCTCAACATAGTATATCGAGAGCTCAACATATTATTTTGAGCACTCATGATATTATGTCGAGCGCTCAAGATAATATGTTGAGCACTCGAGAAATCATGTCGAGCGCTCGAGATATTATGTCGTGCGCTCGAGATATTATATTGAGAGCTCGCGATATTATGTTGAGTGCTCAAGATTTTATGTCGAGCGCTCGAGATTTTATGTCGTGCACTCGAGATATTATATTGAGAGCTCGCGATATTATGTTGTGTGCTCAAGATATTATGTCGAGCGCTCGAGATATTATGTCGTGCGCTCGACATAATATCATGAGTGCTCAACATAATAACTCGAGCGCACGACATAATATGTTGAAAGCTCGAGATGATATGTTGAGCACTCGAGATATTATGTCGTTCACTCGAGATACTATGCCGAGCACTCGATATATTTTGTTGATCGCTCGAGATATTATGTCGTGCGCTCGAGATATTATATTGAGAGCTCGCGATATTATGTTGAGTGCTCAAGATATTATGGCGAGTGCTCGAGTTTTTAAGTTGAGCACTCGAGATAGTATGTTGAGCACTCAAAATAGTATGTTGAGCACTCAAGATATTATGTCGTGCGCACGAGATAGTTTGTCGAGCTCTCAGTTTAATATGTTGATCGCACAACATAATATGTTGAGCGCTCAAGATAATATTGCGAGCGCTCAAAATCCTGGTTTGATCCCTCAAGATAATAAACCGAGCACTCGGAATAATATTTCGAGACTTTCAGGCATTTTCGCGCCCATTTTGCATTTGTGGTGTGGTCGGGATGACTGGCCAATCAGCTGACATCCTGCATGTACCACCGATTCAATTAGGGCAGCAGTCGAAGGCTGGCAGAAAGATGGACGCTTAGTACTGGTGAACGGCTAGGAAGCTTATCCAGGAAAGGTGTGGGTCACCGAACGTCTGCAAAATGACCTAAAATGTGCCGACAGGGACGTAAAACCTCATAAAAACAAGAGGCTCAATGAGCCTGATCCGCTCACCTGAGAATCCAAAGGGCAAATTAATTTTTATCTGAATGATCGGATTACACTCGTAATCGAAGTTGACTGAGATTTTATGCATGTCCTGGTTGTCGACAAGATCAAAGCCGATCTGAAAAAATGGAAGTCGCTGTCATGATAACAACATTTTCTCCAAGTTAAGAATAATTCCTGAGTAAACAACCTGATTCATTCCAAAAGCAACCATGACCGAGATTTTATGCCTGTCCTCTTTACCTACAAGAATGAAGCTGATCCGATAAAAACTGAAGCCGCTACGGTGATGACAACATTTTGCCTGTACTACATAACTGTTCAAGGACAGATAACTCCTAACGGAATGATCCGATTCTGCTCATAATTGAACTCGATCAAGATTTCTTGCCTCTACTGGTTACCTGCAAGATTGAAGCTGATCTAAAAAAAAATTAAAGACCCTATCGCGATGACAAGATTTTCCCCATGTTAACTCTATGGTAAAATTTTCTGACGCTCTGAACGTAACTCCGGAGCGAACAATCCGATTCAGCGCAAAATCAAACTTGACCAAGATCATATGCCTGTCATCGTTATCTGCAAGAATGAAAACGATCTGAAGAAAAATGAAGCTGCTAGAGTGATGACAACATTTTGCCCGAACTAAGAAAATACTCAAGGGCAGATAACTCCTAATGGAATGATCCGATTCTGCTCATAATCGAACTTGGCCGAGATTTCTTGCCTCTGGTGGTTAACTGCAAGATTGAAGCCAATCTGAAAAAAATTGAAGTGGCTATCGTGATGAAAAGATTTCCCCCATTTTAAGTCTATGGCCAAATTTTCTAACGCTCAAGGGCATGTAACTCAGAAGTGGACAATCCAATTCAGCACAAAATCGAACTTGGTCGAGATTTAATGCCTGTCCTCATTATCTGCAAGAATGAAGGCGATCTGAAAAAAAAATTGAAACCGCTAGAGTGATGACAAGATTTTGCCCATACTAAGAAAACGCTCAAGGGCAGATACATGTAACTCCTAACGGAATTATCAGATTCTGCTCATAATCGAACTTTACTGAGATTTCTTGCCTCTGGTGATTATCTGCAAGATTGAAGCCAATCTGAAAAAGTGAAGTAGCTATCGTAATGACCAGATTTCCCCCATGTTAAGTCTATGGCCAAATTTTCTAACGCTCAAGGGCACGTAACTCCGAAGTGGACAATCCGATTCAGCCCAAAATCGAACTTGGTCGAGATTTTATGTCTGTCCTCGTTATCTGCAAGAATGAAGGCGATTCGAAAAAAAATTGGAGCCGCTAGAGTGATGACAAGATTTTTCCCATGTTAAGTCAATGGGAGCTATCTGTTGCCATGGCAACCAGAGTTCCAATCCGATCAGTCCGAAAACATTATGCAGCCTTTCCCCCTGCCCAATGATGCTTCACATGAAATTTGATCAAGATCGGCCTACTGGCTGCAGAGATATACTTCGTTGAAAGTGTAAACGACGGACGACGACGAAGCCAGGCCCTACTAATACCTCACTTGAGCCTTCGGCTCAGGTGAACTTATGAGATAAATATGACATTTCAAGCTCCATAGGCTCAATAGTGAGCTAAATGGGAGGCCCGAGTTTGCCTGTTATCTGTGTGTCTGTCAACATTTTCAAACATATTCTCCTCTTGAACCACCTCTGGGCCGATTGAAGTCAAATTTCATGTGGAGCCTCGATGTGATGGGGGAACAAAAGTTTGCTAATGGGGACTAGGTCATATGACCAAGAAGGCCGACATGCTCACATATTTTGTGAAAAAAAAAATCATCTCAGCCGATTTCCATGAAACTTTGTATTTAGCACCTGAGATGCGGGCCAATCATTAATTGCTAAAATGGTGACCCTGGGATGGCCTTGACCTATTTTATGCAAAGTCAAATTTGATCACATAGGCATTTGTATGGGGAAAAGTCACGGAAAATTCATTATATTTTACAAACGGTTCGGAATACCACCCCTTAACTATATATATTCTTGCTCCTTATGATAAGGTGCATTTAGCCGGCGGCCATCTCTGGTCCAGGTAACATTACCAAGCCACCATGCCTCTATATGGTAAATGCTTGATATCTCGGAAATCGTCCAGATCTCCAACCATAAACTATATAATTTTTATATTCTTGTTCCTTATGATAAGGGGCATTTAGTTGGAGGACCATTTTTAGTCCATGTCACATGACCAAGTTGGCTACCATGCCTGTATATGGTTAAATGCTTAATATCTCGGAAACCCTCCAGCTCTCCACCCATAAACCATATATATTCGTGTGCCTTGTAATCAGGAGCATTTAGAGACATAGATCTTGGACCCCAGGGTGTACCCCGGGGACTTGTCCCCCTTTATTTCAAAGCTTGTTTCTTCTACTTCTTTTATCTTCTTCTTCCGTCTTCTAATTCTTCCTTCTTGTTCGTCTTGTTCTTCTTCTCTTCTTCTTCTTCTTCTTCTTCTTCTGGTGAGCAATTCAAAGACCAGTTGTCCTCTGGTTTTGTTGTTGGGACCGGAAAGCAATCTGCTGGCAAGCTGCTATGGGCGGGGACAGTGTGCGCTTGTAGACCCCCCCCCCCTTCTTTATAAAGAGGCATACCAGTAAAATAAGTTTGATGCAGATTAACTCAATTTTAGCTCACCTGAGCCACTGGCTCATTGGTGAGCTTATAGGGTCGTCATGCTATGTGTGTGTTGTGTTTTGTTATGTGTTAACATTTTCAAACATCTTCTCCTCTTGAACCACTGGGCCGATTGAGGCAAAATTTCATGTGGGCCTCAGTGGGATAGGGGAAGGAAAGTTTTTTTGCTGGGTCCAGGATACATAACAAAGATGGCCGCCATGCCTATATATGGTAAAACCCCTTAAAAATCTTTTTCTCTGGAACCGCTGGGCCGATTTCCACGAAACTTGGTATGTAGCCTCGGGGCTCAGCTCGGGTGTTCCTCCTTGAGCATGCCCCACCCCTTCTTTTTTTATGAAATGTGTAATATCTTGGAAGCAGTTCAGATTGCCCTCCCTGTTTTTGGTTTGTTGTTCCACTTGTTGTTGTTGTTGTTCCAACAACAGCAGCAGCAGCGCAAATGGGGGCTGGGAGCCTCGGATGCCTCGAATTTGTCCTAGAACTGGGACCCGCCAGGGGGGTGGGGCGGGCCCCATCACATCTGCCCCAAAAAGTTGTGCCAGAACCTACATTGTGTATACTACTAGCCGGTAGCTGTCAGAAAGATGGACACTTAGTACTGGTGAGCGGCTAGGAAGTTGTGGTTAGGGGCACCGACCATGTTCAAAATGACCAAAAATGTGTTGACGGGTACCTTAAATCTAAACAACAACAACAACAACAAAAATGAATGTCATTCATTTACGCATAGCGTCCTTTTAGTGGAACAAAGGCAAGCGACGCAGACGCAGATGAGACTGCACTTATTTACGTATGATTTTGTTTAATTGCTTGAAAGATACTCAGGTGCAGCAGTGGGTTTTGAAATAATGGAACATCTTGTGTGAAGCAGGCCCATGTAAATTTGTGAGTGGCTGGTTGGGCGAGAAAACTACACTGAATGGTCCTGAATACATGAGGCTACATCAAGGAATGGGCCTTTTTCTCCTTATAATATACTATCTTTATCTCCACGCATTTATACATTCAATTATATTTAAATATTCATCTCGAGTGCTCAACATAACATTTCGAGTGCTCAACATAATATGTCGAGCGCTCGACATAATATCTTGAGCACTCAACATAATATATTGAGCTCTCAATATAATATCTCGAGCGCACGACATAATATCTCGAGCGCTCGACATAATATCTTGAGCGCTCGACATAATATCTTGAGCTCTCAATATAATATCTCGAGCGCTCGACATAATATCTCGAGCGCTCGACATAATATCTCGAGCGCTCGACATAATATCTCGAGCTCTCAATATAATATCTCGAGCGCACGACATAATATCTTGAGCGCTCAACATAATATCTTGAGCGCTCGACATAATATCGCGAGCTCTCAATATATGATCTGGAGTGCACGACATAATATCTCGAGCGCTCGACATAATATCTTGAGCACTCAATATAATATCGCAAGCTCTCAGTATAATTTCCGAGCGCACGCCAAAATATCTCGAGCGTTCGACATAATATCTTGAGCGCTCGACATAATATCTGAAGCGATCAACAAAATATATCGAGTGCTCGACATAATATCTCGAGTGAACGACATAATATCTCGAGTGCTCAACATATCATCTCGAGCTTTCAACATATTATGTCGTGCGCTCGAGATATTATGTTGAGCACTCATGATATTATCTCGAGCTCTCAATATAATATCTCGAGCGCACAACATAATATCTTGAGCGCTCAACATAGTATCGCGAGCTCTCAATATAATATCTCAAGTGCTCAACATATTATCTCGGGCGCTCGACATAATATCTCGAGTGCTTGACATAATATGTTGAGCACTCGATATATTATGTCGAGCGCTCGAGATATTATGTTGAGCGCTCGAGATATTATGTTGAGCGCTCAAGATATTATGTCGTGCGCTCGATATATTATATTGAGAGCTCAAGATATTATGTCGAGCGCTCGAGATATTATGTTGAGCGCTCGAGATATTATGTCTTGAGCTCTCAATATAATATCTCGAGCGCACAACATAATATCTTGAGCGTTGGAGATATTATGTTGAGCACTCATGATATTATCTCGAGCGCTCGACATAATATCTCGAGCGCTCGACATTTTATCTTGAGCTCTCAATATAATATCTCGAGCGCACAACATAATATCTTGAGCGCTCAACATAATATCGCTAGCTCTCAATATAATATCTCGAGCGCACGACATAATATATCGAGTGCTCAACATATTATGTCGAGTGCTCAACATATTATCTCGGACGTTCGACATAATATCTCGAGTGCTTGACATAATATGTTGAGCACTCGAGATATTATGTCGTGCGCTCGAGATATCATATTGAGAGCTCAAGATATTATGTCGTGCGCCCGAGATATTGTATTGAGAGCTCAAGATATTATGTCGAGCGCTCAAGATATTATGTCGAGTGCTCGAGATATTATGTCGAGCGCTCGAGATATTATGTCGAGCGCTCGAGATATTATGTCGAGCGCTCGGTATAATATTGTTGAAAAAATATTACTGAATGTCCTAAATATACCACCGTAGAAAAGTAACGTTATATCGTCAGAAATTAGATTACTTGTCATACATATGTGTAAACGTCCATTTCTATCAGTTTTGTGAATGGACGGTTATGACAGTCGTCACGTGATAGCGCGGGCTATATTAAGATATTGTTTTTGTTTTCCTTTCATGCCGTAGCCAGGCTGGCATTGGCCTGAACTATTTCGTTTGAACAGCCGGCTGAGTAAGCACCCCATTTGGTGTTTGCCAAACTCAGGACGCGATTCCTGATCAAACTTTATGAAAAGCTCTGACCTACATGTAACAACAATAAAAATAATGCAATTTTTTTCTATTAATAACAATACGTTTGGTTTCCCTCAAATCAGTGATAGTCACTTGGACAACAGCATTATTTTTTATTTGCCGTTTAGTAATTTTGGGTCGATTGTAAAACAATCGACCCTAACAATAGTACCACCGAGACTCGTACACTCGGTCTCGCATTCTACTGACCACAAATCATAAACGTCTAAACCGACTAATAGTCTTTAAGTACCACATAATAGTGTCATATTTTCATTTTCAACAGATATCGGAAGATGAGAACTCCGACTTAGTCCCGTTTTTCAATGCTTTAGATAAGATCAAATATAAAGGTAAGAAAGGTTTTAGAAATTCAAACAAACCTAAATGTCCATGAATCCGTGACATCATCAATCACGTCACGCGCACTTAACATTGGAACAACGTTTTGTAATAGCGTTGAGGGCCTGTTTGTCTGATTAGTCTAGGCGTCTTAACACTCTTATCAGAACTTTATAATACAGGTTGATGATAGGATATAAACGACATGCTAATTTCAAAAGTTTTCACGGGCTGGCGTAAGTCTTTGCTTAATGTTTGCAGGACACGCAGTAATCAAATCCAATACTACTCAAACAAAACTTTCAGGAACTGCAGTCACGTTACAATGATAACCAGCTAGTCTATACTGATGGTTCCAAAGAAGAAGATAAAGTTGGTTGGGCGTATGCTTCTAAAGATACACACCAAACATTGCGCCTTCCAAATGGTTCATCTATTTTTACAGCCGAAGCCAAAGCAATAGATCTAGCTATTGATTTTGTTTGTTTGTTTGTTTGTTTGATTTGAGGTTTAACGTTTCGTCAAATCTGTATAGGTCATTTTGGAGACGTTGCTTCCAATTCTGTGGGACCTTTACCCGACAGTAATATGAAATGACATCTCAAGCCCTGTCGCCCATGAAACCAAGGTCTATTTTTCTTATGGTTTGTCTTTGGGTGTTTATGTCGCTTATATTATTTTATTTTGGATAGCCTGTTGGCAATTTTGTGGGAAAGTTACTGTCCTTTTGGCTTTCCGCTATTGATGTTTCCATTAGATCTGTTGTTTCATGTTTGTGTTTCTTTCCCTTTGATGACTCTGATGGGAGCTGTGGGTTGATTGTATTGCTTCCACTTCTTTTTTATAAGTATGGACGGTCCAACCCGCACCGCTTTACCTGGGCAGACTTAGGAAGTAAGGGCGAGGATTGTGGCCACGTAAAATCGATTTACCTCCCCCCACCCCCAACAGTGGATTTCGTTTCCGCTGACCGTTCCAAGGCGGTTCTTCTGTCGCGGTTTAGTTTTGTTATGGTTTGTCTTTGGGTGTTTGTGTCGCTTATATAATTTTATTTTGGATAGCCTATTGGCCATTTTGTGGGAAAGTAACGGTCAGTTTGGCTTTCCACTATTGATGTTTCCATTAGGGTCTGTTGTTTCATGTTTGTGTTTGTCCTCCTTTGATGAGTGTCTCTAATGGGAGCTGTGGGTTAATTGTATCGATTCCTCATCATTGCCTCCACTTCTATTTAGATCCTCTCAGCGGTTTACCAGTACTCCTGTGCGGTCGGTTTCAGCTCTTCGTGGATGCAACGGTTAGCCCATCTATTTCTTCAAGCCCCGACCGGCGGGAGCTTTAAATTTTGTCAGTTCTTTAACAGTTCAAAAAGCAATAATAATTTCTGATTCACTTTCTGTGCTTAAGGCTTTAGGCCATTCAAAAATCCAGAAATCCTCAAATTCAAAAATTTATCGAAAAACATCACAAAATTTCTAAAACACATCATTTCTTGTTTTGTTGGCTTCCGAGCCATATTGGCATTGCCGTCATTGAATATGCTAACAAACAGCAAAGGGGTCGCTCAATCTTGATCCGTATGTTTTTTGTTTTTAGATTCCTTTTAATAATTTTTAACCATTTATCAACAAATACATCTGGTCTGAATGGCAAGGCAAATGGGACCGTGCCATTGATAACAAACTCCGTGCCATTAAACCTGGTGTTGAAACAAATTGCTTTCCTCCACGGTCTTTCAGCAAAGAGGTAGTAGCCACAATCCTCGCCCTTATTTCCGTGTGAAGTCGCGTTAATAACGCGACTTCACACGGAAATAAGGGCGAGGATTGTGGCCACGTGAAAGCGATTTAAGCCCTACAGTGAAATTCGTTTCACTGACCGTTCCAAGGCGGTTCTTCTGTCGCGGTTTATTTTTGTTATAGTTTGTGTGTTTGTGTGTCGCTTATATTACTTTGTTTTGGATAGCCAATTGGCCATTGAGTGGGAAAGTGACTGTCCTTTTGGCTTTCCGCTATTCATCCGCAACTATTATTGACATTTATACCTTTGGCGCAAAGGATTAAGCCTTTTACTGTGCGCCGACCTTCTCGGCTTACCTGTACAGAATCTCTTGTTGGAAATAGCAGGCGCTTTAATGGAAAACACTTTTTAAACAAATATAACTTTTTTATTTTTCAATTTGACAAACATGTTCCGCTTTAATCTAATTGTCCGTTTAAATTTCTTTAAAACGATATCAAATAAGTGGAACTTTTATTCAATTAGCTGCCGGCATTTTAACTTTCAAACTAATAACCCTTAATCCTTACTTGAATCATACAAAACTGTGGAAAAACAACGACAGTACCCTACTTTAACGGCTAAAATCTGCACTTTTTGTTAATATTGTAAAAAAGCGCCCGTATCAGACGCACTGTGTGTACAATATTGTGCATTTTGATAGGAATTATAATATTTACAGATAATATTTAATAACGGCATTTTGCGATTAAATTTGTAACTTATTCAGAAAAAGCTTTATCGTCTACACACGCGTGTAATCCCAAAGCGGGTCATTTTCAATCGACTGTAAAATCAACACATCTTCGCCTGGGCATCTCCTTGGAATGTAAATCAACCTAAGAATGCGGTGTCTGATCTGGATCTTATTTATTTATTTATTTATTTATTTATTCACGTATTTTTTATTTCCATGACCTGATTAGATTTTTGCACATTCTTTATACTTACTACGCAAATTTAAATAAACATTGCTAGTAATAAGATTTATGATTACATTTGTCTGTTTTGTATATTTGTATGATTACAGCTGAAAGAAAGAAAAGGAAGAAAGAAAGAAGCCCATGTGAATTCGTCACTAAATTTCTAAAAAGTTAAATTCGTTGTTCGCACATTGTTTTGCTGATGTACCAGAAGAATGTTTGTTTTTTATTACTTTTTTTGTCTTTTTGTAACACTGTTTGATTATTTAAATGCTATTGTGAATTCAGTCCGGTAAATAAAAAAAAAACAACAACGTAAAGATGCCATCAATGCCTATGTTAATTGTTTTGTATTCATTATTATCATCTTGGTTGTAATGAACACCCCATTAAACTGCTTTATATGGAGAAAACTGGTGTATACTGTTGTATTCATTTTTTTTTTTTTTTCATTTCTTCTCAAAAACATAGGTTGTGGGTACTCGTTGGAGCCACCTCAATGAGGCGGTTCTAACTATGTTTTAAGTATTGATGAGTTTACTTTGACGAATTGACTGTTTTTGAGATATCAAAAATGCACTGTGCCGCACTGATGTATTATCGCAATGTGATTATTATTATTGTTATTATTATTATCATTATTATTATTATTATTGTATTCATTTATGTATAATCTAATGATTATAAGCAAATTTTCTTATGCATTTATCTATTTATATATTTATTTATTTATTTATTTCAACTGTTAAATTATTTCGGCCCCCGCCCATAGGGGCTTGAAGAAATATATGGGCTGCATGATGCTTCCATGCAGAGCTGACTCCGGTCCGCACACTAGTACTGGTAAACCGCTTAGAGGATCTAAGCCTGTCCAGGAACCGCGGTGCGAGGCGGACCGTCCATGCTAATAAACCCTATTGGTTTCATTGGGCGACAGGGCTTGAGATGTCATTTCATCTCAATGTCGGGTAAAAGTCCCACAAAATTGGAAGCAACGTCTCCAAAATGACCTTTACAGTGTTGACGGGGACGTTAAACCTCAAATCAACCAACTGTTAAATTATTTAAGATAAGGTGTGTACCCTTTTTTTCTGGTGTTCTTTCAATGATGCTGTGAAAAAGAATATGCATGTAAACCAAACTTTATATAAAACAGTCGGTTTATCAGGAATCAGTATGATTTTACACAAAAACATAGGTAGAAAGTACTTGTTTTGGCGGTTCTGTGCCCATATATTTTTTTCAGCTCACTCAGGGGGGAAACATCACGGGTATTTAAGCTGAAGACAATTATCGCGTTTTATGACACACGTAATGTGCATTGTATACCGGCTACTGATCGTCAGGAAGCCTGGCGATTAATGGACACGCTCGCAATGTATACTGTATTACCGTCTTTCCGGAGAAATTAAAATTTATCAAATGGCTTTATTCATATGCATTAAGATCAAAGCAGAATAGGTACTATTTAGATAATGAGTATCTATTATTATTATTATTATTATTATTATTATCATCATCATCATATCTTGGATCCAATATACATGTTCGTTTTGTTTGTTTGATTTGAGGTTTAACGACCCCGTCAACACTGTATAGGTCATTTTGGAGACATTGCTTCCAATTTTTTGGGACTTTTACCCGACAATGAGATGAAATGACATCTCAAACCCTGTTGCCCAATGAAATCAATAGGGTTTATAAGCATGGACGGTCCGACTCACACCGCTTTGACTGGGCAGGCTTAGACCCTCTAAGCGGTTTACCAGTACTGGTGTGCGGTCGGTTTCAGCTCTGCGTGGAAGCATCATGCAGCCTATCTATTTCTTCAAGCCCCGATTGGTGGGGGCCTTGAAATATACATGTATATTGGGTCCAAGTTACGAGAATACCGCCGTTTGACATAGTACCTTCTATTAGGTTGTGGGTTATTGCTAGAACCGTTGCTTTAAAATTTATTTTAATTGCCTCAACAGACAAATACATATTATCCAAGATTTGCTAGAGCCGTTCTATAGAGTATCCACAACCTATGTCTTGTACAGAAGAACAGGTTTGGGATGATTGCTGTACACGCTTCATTGACAACATAGGTCTTTATTTTGTCCACATCAACACTGTATAGGTCATTTTGGAGCCGTTGCTTCCAATTTTGTGGGACTTTTACCCGACATTGAGATGAAATGACATCTCAAGCCCTGCCACCTAATTACACTAATAGGGTTTATATGCATGAACGATCCAACTCGCATAGATAGATAGATAGATAGATAGATAGATAGATAGATAGATAGATAGATAGGTAGGTAGGTAGGTAGGTAGATAGGTAGATAGATAGATAGATAGATAGATAGATAGATAGATAGATAGATAGATAGATAGATAGATAGATAGATAGATAGATAGATAGAGTCTTAATTGTTCATTTTATCTGAATTATTTTTATTTGCCGTCCCTAGGTTTATGATATTACTTTTTAAATACAACTACAGGTCAAGTTCGGCCCCCGCCCGTAGGGGCTTGAAGAAATATATGGGCTGCATGATGCTTCCACACAGAGCTGAATCCGGCCCGCACACTAGTACTGGTAAACCGCTTAGAGGATCTAAGCATGTCCAGGAACCGCGCTAATAAACCCTATTGCCTTCACTGGGCGACAGGGCTTGAGATGTCATTTCATCTCAATGTCGGGTAAAAGTCCCACAAAATTGGAAGCAATGTCTCCAAAATGACCTTTACAGAGTTGACGGGGACGTTAAACCTCAAATCAAACAAAACAGGTCAAGTTGCCACTTACTGGTCTAGTGACTACTGTGTTAACGGCGCGTGTCACGATACTTGTGATAATTCGATTATCGACAGGTAGTCGGAAGTGTGCTTACTCAATGTATTGATCGATTAACAAGCTATCATGATCGATTATATTGACGAGCGTCATCTACCTGATGAAGTTATCTTCAAAGATGTATCGTCAGTTAAGAAAAAAAAAAAAGACAGATTTACTCGTTCTGTGCGAAAAAAATAAGGAGGAGAAACATATTAACTCGCTAACAGACATTTGCGGCACAGGCCACAATTACCTCTTCACGGGGAAAGGAAATAATATAGTATTCTTATTGCTTGTTGCTTATTTAAAATATAGACTGTTGGACCTCATTAGAATCGCCTCGATGAGGCGTTCTTACGAGTGCTCAAACTCTGTGTTATCAGCATAAATGAGAGTATAACAATATTTCATTTGTATATTTCAAATAAATAAATAAAGAAAGAAAGATGAATATTATTTGTGAACAACTAAAAACTAGAATTGTATAATGCAAGTTGTTTATCAATGATGGCATGAAAAGGCTTACTGAGTCACTAAATAGACAGATAGATAATCGGCCATTATTGTGTCAAGAGAGATTTATCCGCATTAAAATCAGTAAGAGTATCTCCTTTGCATTTCTATGCTTACAACTCTGACTCAAGGTTCTCGTCTTAACGGATACATTACGAAAACACGCCTATACAAATACATTGTAAATTTAACCACCAAATAATGAAAATTTCAGATGAAAAATTGTGGTATTTTTCATATTTCTGCTTAAAACATAGATTGTGGGTGCTCGTTTGAACCGCCTCGTCGAGGTTGTTCTGTCGAGTGCCCAAAATCTATGTTTTGAGCAGAAATAATAAAAATAATTTATACCCCTCCAAACCCCAGTTTTACTATATGAAAGTGGGGTTTAAGGGGTCAAATTTATATCGCCATGCTTTCGCGATGTAGCACGATATAACAGTTATTTCACCGGCCGGTATGTAAACCTTGCAGTCAACAATAGAAAATATATACTTCTATATTACTGCTTTAAAATATGCGACCAGTAAAATGTCTAGGAAAACCTTTTACTTTCTAATTTTGGAAAACTTTTAATTCGAAATCTTCAGCAAAGCACTGTCTGTATTTTTAGCATACAACCCGATGCTCGATGTTACAACAATATTAATGTCTGTGGCGTAAAATAAATTTAATAATTATTAAATGTTATAAATATATTATCAATATACACGGCCAGTATTGTGGCCCAAAACAACAAAATAAAGTAACATTCAGCATTTCAGCAGATCAGCGTTTTAGTCACTTTCTGCTGATCCGCAGCCTGCTGAATTCAGCAGGTTTTTCAGCGTTTTAGACAGGCCCCATTAAGATAGCATATCCGCGTGACATAGTGTTTTTTTTTTTTTTTCGTATCTCCAAAATGGCAATTCATATCTCAAAAACGGTTATCTACTATGTATTGGTGCAGATATTAGAAAATGTAATAGCTTGTGAAGTGGAGTGTTCATAACACAGACCTTTTAACATGTTGTGTTTCTATACAAATTAATAATATATAACAAAATCAATGTGTGGCAATTTGCTTTTACTTATACTCCAATCATAGGTCGTGGTGCTCGTTAGAACCGCCTCATTAACGAGTTCTCACAACCTAGGTCTTGGAGCAGAAAATAGAAAATGTAAATCCCTTTAAACCCAGGGTTTCTCTATGTAAAGTAGGGTTTAAAGGGGTTTTCGTTACATGGACTTGTGAATATGTGGCATTTCTAAACAATGTCAATTAAAATAATTCAACTGACACCCACCATAAACTATTTTTTTTCCTTCTTCTTTTATTCTAATATATAAAGTAGAATATTTAATTCCAGCACACAAAAAATAGGGTTTTTGATTACCAATAATATTTTGTGTTAAGCACAAAAAAGGCTCACTTTTAACAGAGTAATTTTCTCGCTCGTTAAGACTTTAGTAACGACAGAACAGAGCTTTATTTGGAGATAAACTCAGGCCACACCAAAACAGCCAGTCCGATAATAATAGACATCAGTTGACATGAGCGATTCTCGTTCATTATCCCCCGGGGTCATAAAAGCGAAACTGATTTCACACACAGCCGGCTTATATAACACAGTTGAGATTACACAACAGGTGCATATTATAGGCCTCAGTCAAAGGGAGATAATCCAATATTGACTTGTAGTGTGACTATCAGGGAACAGGTGAATAGATTAAATGTCAGATAAAGTTGGCCATGTATGTTTATACGGTGTCTCTGATGGGAGCTGTGGGTTAATTGCATCGATTCTTGATCATTGCCTTCACTTCTATTTTCCATTAGGGTCTAGTTGTTTCATGCGTGTGCTTCTTTCCCTTTTGTGTCTCTGATTGGAGCTGTGGGTTAATTGTATCGATTCCTGATCATTGCCTTCTCTTCTATTTTTCATATCAACATCTTTATATAGTAGAGTTCAGTGGTTATATAAAATTTTATATCGTGAAGCCTACTTCATAAAGATGGAATATTACAAAGGTGCGAAAAAGTTTGACATTTGCATTCAACAATATAGAACGTGACTCGGTTCTAGCGAACACCTACAAATTTATTTAAAGCATCCCAAGTAAAGATGGTAAGCTAATTAGACCCAGAATAGCTTTTACACTCCATTTTTACAGCTCTGTAGCATTTTCGTATACTGCGATTGGTCACATCTGACCCTTACTCGCACATCACATGCACACCAGGCTTGCAGGATGTAAGCCTACGCGGTAATCATGTAATTACGGTAGGGATCTTTAACCTGCACTGGACATGACTCTCCCTGCACTCTCCCTGCACAGGGGTGGGGGCTCCAGTTAACGTCCCGATCCGAAGAACCGTGCACTTTACGACATTCATCCCTGTAAGTGATGCCAATGGAGCGTGTCCTGACACCGATATTTTATCGCCGCTCCCGGGGATCGAACCCGGGACATCTAGCATCAGAGGCAAGCGCACTAACCACTGAGCCATCACGCTCAATTTCCGTGCTTCCAAGGGATATTTTTTTTTATAAAACATTTATAAATGTTACACATACGTTTATCTCCAGATAATTTTTATGCGGTTCAACAGCTAGTCAGCTTGATATGACGTTAGCAATCCGTGAAATATTCCCCTCCGTATACTAAACCACGTGGGAACTGATGGTGTAAATATAGGCTATTGCAGACTTACATCATAGTGTAGATTATATTTTCTTGTCCATTGGGATCATTGATTCCATTATGGAATTTTGAAAATATCTGAGGGTCACTGATGAGGACTAATTGGCCGAAACTAGCAAGTCTGGCCCAGAAAACATGTACACTCCATATTTGTTCAGTTCTGTGGTGTATTCCTTGCTTCCATAGTCATAGTGTAGATTATATTTTCTTGTCCTTTGGGATCATTGATTTCATTATGGAATTTTGAAAATATCTGAGGGTCACTGATGAGGCCTAATTGGCCTAAACTATCTAGTCTGGTCCAGAAAACATGTACACTCCATATTTTTTTAGTTCTGTGGTGTATTCCTTGCTTCCAAAGGACAACCCTTTTATAGAACATATTTAACTTCACTACAGCTGGTGTGTGTGAATGTGTGGCAGCGGTAAAACGTCTCCCTGCCCTACATCATAGTGTAGATTATATTTTCTTGTCCTTTGGGATCATTGATTCCACTATGGAATTTTGAAAATATCTGAGGGTCACTGATGAGGCCTAATTGGCCGAAACTAGCTAGTCTGGCCCAGAAAACATGAACACTCCATATTTTTTTCAGGTCTGTGGTGTATTCCTTGCTTCCTAAGGATAACCCTTTTATAGAACATATTTACATAACAACTTTCTGGTTATACGCTTTGGGTACTCGTTCGAGTCGGCTTATTGCGGTGGTTTTAAAGAGTTACTAAACAGGCATGTTTTGGGTAAATATCGGCTGCAAAAATATTTTAGTGGGTTGGGACGGAAGTGGTGGTGGTGGTGGGGAAGTGTCTGATATTTTCTTGAGTAAAACAAAGTCGTGCTATCATTAGGAGACCACATCCATGTGAGATGATATCGTCTTTTATGTCAAATAAAGGGACTATTTTCCGATGAAAGTTCATGCTATGCTAGTTTTGTTCTGCTTCAAACCTCGCCAATTGAGGCAGCTCTTGCGAGTGTCTACTATCAAAGTTTTTGAGAACATAATAATTTGTAACATTGTAAATGCATGTTTTCTCCAACTAAAGTGGATTTGCAAGGTAATAGACTTCACGGGCCTCTGAAAGTTATGAAGTAGAGTGTCTTATTGTTAGTCCTCCGTCTCTGTCTAATATTTGATATATGAAGTTGGATGATTCGATTCTCAATATTGCCATCACGAAAACACGCCTATATAATTTTGACCCCTTGATCCCCACTTTTATATAGTAAAACTGGGGTTTCCAGGGGTATACTTTATTTTTCTTATTTCTGTTCTAAAATATAGACTGTGGGTACTCGTTAGAACCGCCTCGATGAGGCGGTTCTAACCATTGCCCACAATCTATATTTTGAGCAGAAATAAGAAAAATATCACAATTTTTCATCATAAAAATTTCATGTTTTCGGCGATAAAGGTGGCAATGAATTTGAATAGGCGTGTTTGCGTAATGAAGGTAACGCAATATATTATTACCTAAACGAAATTATCATTACCTTCTACCTTTCTTCGTTTCATTAATACGGCACATCTGATCTGCTCTGAGGTTCCTAGCTGTGTTAATTTGGTCTACGAATTTAAGTTATTTAAGAAATGAATGTACATTATTTTATCGTCGTTTCATTAATACAGCACATCTGATCTGCTCTGAGGTTCCTAGCTGTGTTAATTTGGTCTACGAATTTAAGTTATTTAAGAACTGAATGTATATAATTTTATCGTCGTTTCATTAATACGGCACATCTGATCTACTCTGAGGTTCCTAGCTGTGTTAATTTGGTCTACGAATTTAAGTTATTTAAGAAATAAATGTACAATATTTTATCGTTCTTTGAAATATGAATAACATCGGATCACGAGCAACGTATGTAAACCTTGAAGGGGTTCGCTTTAATAACACCCGATGTTATTCATTATTCAGTGAACGTTAAAATTTAATACACAATCTTTATTAATTATATTCTCATTTTATTTTATACGGCACATATCAACTGCTCTGAGGTTCATAGCTCTGTTAACATGGGGCGTGTCAACATTTACGAATTTAGGTTATTTAAGTAATGAATGTTTTTATTTTAACGTTCAACATCGGATCAGGAGCAAATTACATTGTAAGTGAACCTCGAAGGGATTCGCTTAAACTTTGCTCGTGATCCAATGTTATTCATACTTAAATGAACTTTAAATATATTTATTTTATACATAGCAGTGAAATCAAATCGTATCTGAAACAAATAAAAGTGAAATTTTCACACTGTGAAAATATTTATGATATTTTCACAGTATGAAAAATAACATGACCGTGTTATTTCACAGTAGCAATAGACAAAAATTGTGACGTAAGACCCGATTGATACACTACAGTAAGTGTCCTAAAATATTATAAAATAAAAAGAAAATTTACTTTGTTTTTTCGTTAAATATAAGAAATATTTCATCTCGTGTGTTGAAAACATCAGAATTTTCACTCGTGCTTCGCACTCGTTTAAATTCTGATATTTGCAACGCACTCGATGAAATATGTTTGATATTCATGTAAAAAAAGTAAATATCCTCTATTTATTATATGACGTCGCGTCTGAGAATGTGATAACGCCATGTAAAATATTCACGCCCCATTACGTTACATTTACGACGTCATTAACGATGGCGGAATATAAACATTTTGTTAAACAATCGTGAATAAAATGCGTTTTAAACGTCATGTGATAAAAAGAATCATTCATTCGTGCTCATGTATTTTTGAATTTATTAAACTCGTTGAAGAAAAGGGATAAAATGCTCGGCACATGTATTTATAAAACTCGTTGAAGAAAAGAAATCAAATGCGAGGCTGTGTCGATCATTTTATCCTTTTTCTTCAACCGGGGCTTGAAGAAATAGATGGGCTGCATGATGCTTCCACGCAGAGCTGAAACCGACCGTACACAAGTACTGGTAAACCGCTGAGAGTATCTAAGCCTGCCCAAACAAAAGGGTGTGAGTCGGACCGTCCATGCTTATAAACCCTATTGGTTTCATTGGGTGACAGGGCTTGAGAAGTCATTTCATCTTAGTGACGGATAAAAGCCCCATAAAATTGGAAGCAACGTCTCCAAAATATCATATACAGTGTTGACGGGGACTATAACCTCAAATCAAACAAACAAACAAATCAATGAGTTGTAATAAATTCAATAATTCTGTTACCTTTATTAATTATATTCTCATTTTCTATCCATTATTTGACGAAGGTCTGTGGTTTGAGGGATAAATTTGAAACAAGAAAACGATTTCTCGAAGTTTTCCTCTTAACCTAGCAAAAGCAACGTTGACGTCATAACGAAGACATCATCCAGTCATATTCAAGAGAAACATGATTTACTTTGACGTTAATTAATGATCATGTAACATCGCGTGAGTCAACCATTACGATAACTCACCCGTACGATATAATGCATTTTTCGAATCTCCAAAATGGCTACTTTTCTGATGAAAATCCTTGATATTTTTCTTATAAATTTTCCCATTTTAACATAGGTTGTGTGTGCTCGTTAGAACCGCGAGTACCCACAACCTATGTCTTGGAGCAAGAATAAGAAAAATAATGTATGCCCCCGTGATCCCCAGTTTTTATGCCCCCGCAATTCGGTGGAAAGGGCATATAGCGTTGCCCCTGGCCGTGCGTCCGTTCGTCCGTGCGTCCGTGCGTCCGAAACTTAATCGCGTTCAATAACTTCTTTATTTCTTGATGGATTTTAAAATTACTCCGCAGAAATGTTAACCATCATGAGACGACGTGTCACATGCAAAACCCAGGTCCGTACCTCCAAGGTCAAGGTGATACTTAGAGGTCAAAGGTAAAAAAAAGGGTCCGAAACTTAAACGCAGTCAATAACTTTCTTATTTCTGGATGGATTTTAAAATTACTTTGTAGAAATGTTAACCATCATGAGACGATGTGTCACATGCAAAACCCAGGTCCGTGCCACCAAGGTCAAGGTCATACTTTGAGGTCAAAGGTAAAAAAAAAAAACGGTCCAAAACTTAAACGCAGCCAATAACTTACTTATTTCTGGATGTATTTTGAAATTATTTTGAAGAAATATTAACCATCATGAGACAATGTGTCACGTGCAAACCCAGATCCGTACTTCGAAGGTCAAGGTCATACTTAGAGGTCAAATGGCATAAAAAAGGTCCAAAACTTAAACACGGTCAATAGCTTTCTGTGGATGAATACGAACATAGGCATATTTCAGGCGGGGGCATCCGTGTCCTATGGACGCATTTCTAGTCTCTATATAAAGTTGGGTATAGGGGGGGGGGTCTTCATTTCACGGACTTGTTCACGTGGTGCTATTAATTATCAGTTAATCCCCTTGTACACTCTTAAATTAACAATTTACGATCAGTTATTGATGATCCTCAGTGCATACCAGCATTCTAGCGGTCGATATATTTAGTATCATCTGACCATATTTTCCTATGATATGTTGTTTTCGGGTAATTTTTCCATTTTTCCCAGTAACAATAACAATTTTGTCATTTTTCCAGTCGTCCGATTCATTCGTAAAAGTGCAATGTCACGATGACGTGATAAAGCTCTCTTGTCCTGAGAAAGCATATATTTATCAGATCAGTGCGTTACAATGCAATAGTTATTGGGGGTAACTGATAAAATGCGATCATATTTTGTATCTTCGAACAGGAGACAGTAAACCATTTTGTACTGGCTTGGACAAGTTTATCTCCGATGACACCTCGAACTTCTTTAAATACAATGGCAGCTTCACTCACCCACCATGTTTAGAGGTTATAACTTGGACGGTATTCAAGCATCCTATTTCGATTTCACAAAACCAGGTTTGTACAAGTACATATCATTCTGGTGGTCTGTTTCTGCTTTTTTTTAATATTTTAGTATAACGTGTTCTGTTTAATAAATTCATGGACGAACCAGTTCGGATCACTTTTTAAGGGATGGAAAATTTTCATTATTTTCGTATAATTACGGCAATATTGATATCGGTACATAAATTCTACACTTCAGTCTGTATTTTAAATGTTTTAACAAAATATAATATATACAGTCGAACTTCAATGTCTCGAACACCTTTGGGACCTCGGAAATCTGTTCGAGACAAGAGTAGTTCGAGCCACTGAGGGAGACTGCCAGGAGGCATAACGATATACTTTTGGATATCTTTTCGGTGTTTTATAATGAAAATGTATGTTGTGTGTACTCATTAGAATAGCCTCATCGAGGCGATTCTAATGCGTACACACAGCATACATTTGCAAGATAAAAGACGAAAATCTTCTAAATTATCCCCCACTATTTCTTATGTCGAGGATTTCCCTAGGGGCTCAAGAACGTGTTCGACTCAGCCACAGTAAACGAGCCGTCGGTGTTCGAGCCATTGAATTTCTACTGTACATGTACCTACAAAAATACTGCTGTGAGTGAGTGTGTTTCAGTTTTACGTCCCACCAACAGCCAAGGTCATACGGAGACACTACCAATTCCGACAAGAAAATATAGAAATCCCGTATCACCCTGCTCGCGTTTTCCTATTCCATATCACCATCCTTTCTAACTCTGGGATCCGACATTAGTTGCGAAGTAAGAAAGCAGCTATGTGAAACGCGCTACCAGACGTTTGAAATGATGACGTCACTTACAAACAGAGCATAACGTCAAATTTTCTCGCCTATTTCCGTTTGAAAAAAAAAATGATTCCATTGTGGAATTTTGAAAACTTTTGAGGGTCACTGATGAGGCCTAATTGGCCGAAACTAGCTAGTCTGGTCCAGAAAACATGTACACTCCATATTTTCCAGTTCTGTTGTGTATTCCTTGCTTCCAAAGGATAATCCTTTCTAGAACATATTTAACGTCACTACAGCTGGTGTCTGGGAATGTTTGGCGGCCGTAAAAAGCCTCCCGGCCCTACATCATAGTGTAGTTTATATTTTCTTGTCATTTGGGATCTTTGATTCCATTGTGGAATTTTAAAAACTTTTGAGGGTCCCTGATGAGGCCTAATTGGCCGAAACTAGCTAGTCTGGCCCAGAAAACATGTACATTCCATATTTTCCAGTCTGTTGTGTATTCCTTGTTTCCAAAGGATAACCCTTCCTAGAACATATTGATTGGAAGCAAAAAGGTACATAATAAACATATTATCACTGTAGTAACTTCATGAGCCGCACAGTATCACGTCTCTATAGTAACTTGAGCTGCCGCGCAGCATTACGTCTCTTGGATGTTTCCAAATCTTAGGCTCGACGCGATACGTTCATCTGGGAAAATCCATTCGACGTTTTATAATGCAGCCGATCAGGTTACTGTAGTAATAATGTGTATTTATCATATGAGCCCCGCCAAGCGAATTTGTGTCTTCAAGCATTCCGTCATGACAATTTTTAACTGCGCATGCCAAGCCATTCAGAGGGGCCAGGAATATGGCTTTCTGTCTGAAGGTTCCTCCTGATTCACTGCTTGTATGAGCGAGCAGCGATGGTTCTGGCGAGACTGAACCTTCGCTGCTCGCATAGGCGATAAGTATCAAGATCGCTTGACGGGGCCCATATGACGTCGTTGATAAGCAGTGGATAACGTCGTGTAATAAAAATCGTATGACCACACGTGTAATAACACTTTGGCGGGATTACGTAACATCATGACGACGTCCATGTCAACCATGCACGTTTGGTGGAAAAATGTCAGATTTAAAGGCGATAAAATCAAATTTAGTGTGGTCATATGATATACAGAATCCTACACTCGAGGTCATTTCATATGAAATTTATGAAACTCGCCGAAGGCTCGTTTCATAAATTTAATTTGAAATGACCACTCGTGTAAGATCCTCTATTTACACTATAGAAAAATAGAAGTCAACACGAAAACATGCCAATATAATTTTGACCCCCTTGAACCCCACTTTTATATAGTAAAACTGGGGGTTTACAGGGGTATACCGTATTTTTCTTATTACTCGATGAGGCGGTTCTAACGAGTACCCACTATTTATATTTTGAGCAATAGTCAGAAAAATGCCACTATTTTTCATCTAAAATATTCGTTTTTTCGGCGGTAAAATAGAAGTGAAGGCAATGATCAGGAATGGATACAATTAACCATCAGCTCTCTTTAGAGACACCAAAGGGAAATAAACACAAACATGAAACAACTAGACCTTAATGGAAACATCAATAGCGGAAAGCCAAAAGGACAGTTAGTTTCCCACAAAATGGCAAATTGGCTGTCAAAAAAAAAAATAATATAAGCGATACATACTCTCAAAGACAAACCATAACAAAAATAACCACGACAGAAGAACCGCCTTGGAACGGTCTGTGAAACGAATTTCACTAGGGGCGGGGGGGGGGGATCTTATAACGATTTTACGTGGCCACAATCCTCGCCCTTACTTCCGTCGCGATTTAGACAAATAATTTGTTCAATCCGCATGAAGGCATCCTAACTAATCAGTGCAACAATGCTTTTGCATAGGCGTGTTTTCGTGATGGAAGGCAATGATCAAGTATCGATCAAATTTTCTTGTACACCAGACAAGGAAATCCGTGATTTTACCCTAGGATAGAAATTTATGTTCTGACCCTAGTGTTCCAACCCAAAATCGAATATATTCGCGTTTTTGATAAATGCACGCAAATAAACATCACGAAAACACGCCTATATAAATCTTGCCCCCTTTAACCCACTTAATATAGTAAATCTTGGATTTACAGGGTTATAATTTCTGCTAAAAAATAGATTGTGGGTACTCGTTAGAACCGCCTCAATCAGGCGGTTCTAACGAGTACTCACAATTTATATTTTGAGCTGTGGGTACTCGTTAGAACCGCCTAATTGAGGCGGTTCTAACGAATACTCACAATCTATATTTTGAGCAGAAATTAGAAAAATATCACCATTGTTCATCTTAAAGGTGCATTATTGAGCTATCTGGAAAGAATGCTTCCTAAAATAAAATACATATAGCCGTTTTTTTTTTCTTTAAAGCAATACAAATGAATGTATTTTATGCAAAAAATGCGAACAATTATGATGACAGGTAAACGAGTTTGAGAGGGATTCCCTAACTAGGTTTCGAACACTGGTTAGATCTATTTTTAGTTCGTGACAAAAATAGAATCCCCATATATGACGTTATGCGACGTTAATTTTTGGCCTTGTTTGCTTAGGCCATGCCTGAATCGGAAAAAAATATGACGCTGAATACCATGCCATAAGTAACGACACTCAGAGACGATACTGTCGCCATGTATGTGTAAAGTGACAGATTTATTTTTTAGAACAGAAATTCCGAACCCATGTTCAGAGCGAAGGGTAAACACGAATGAAAACGACCATTTTCACAAAGTTCTGAAGCTGTATTTGGCTCCAAAAGTGTACACATGACAAAGGAGTATGCATTGAAGATAACAACCAGAAAAAAAAATGAGACCCGGTAGCTCAATAATGCACCTTTTATTTTTATTTTTTTTTTTTTTTTCGGCGGTGAAGTTCACAATGTATTTATATAGGCGTGTTTTCGTAATGTACATTGCATAATTGGGGTCATAGTTCTTGATCTTCATTTCTGACCAGGTAGTTTCAAAAAGTTTGGCTAAAGAGGTTCTGCACCAGACTGTATGCTTGGTTTGCGACCCTTTTGAAGTTGCACACGTCGCTTTTCTGTAGAACTTGGCACTATATCCATCCCATCATACACCTGTTGAAAGAGGCAGAGCCTGATCTGTTAGATCTTTGATGCAGTTCTCTTTGATCTAACTTATGGTTATTATGTCCCCGCCTATTCGAAGAATAGCGGAAGGGCATTAAGTTTTACCCCTGTCCGTCCGTTCGTCCGTTCGTTCGTCCGTTCGTTCGTCCGTTCGTCCGTCCCGACATCGTGTCCGGGCCATAACTCCTAAACCGTATAGAATATATTCATGAAACTTCACAGGTGCATTCATCACACTGAGACGATGTGTCATGAACATGGAAGACGACTCTTGCATTTTTGGTTTTTGAATTATCTGCCCTTGACATAGTACCATATAGTAAACCGTGTCCGGGCCATAACTCCTAAACCGTATGGAATATATTCATGAAACTTCATAGGTGCATTCACCATACTGAGACTATGTGTCATGAACAAGGAAGACAACTCTTGCAGTTTTGGTTTTTGAATAATTTGCCCTGGACTTAGTACCATATAGTAAACCGTGTCCGGGCCATAACTCCTAAACCGTACGGAATATATTCATGAAACTTCATAGGTGCATTCATCACACTGAGACGATGTGTCATGAACAAAGAATACAACTCTTGCATTTTTGTTTTTTGAATTATCTGCCCTTGACTTAGTACCATATAGTAAACCATGTCCGGGCCATAACTCCTAAACCGTATGGAATATAATCATGAAACATCACAGGTGCATCCATCATACTTGGACGATGTGCCATGAACAAGGAAGACAACTCCTGCTTGTTTAGTTTTTGAATTATCTGCCTTTGACTTACATCCATATATAGTCAAATGGTATGTCGTGTCCGGGCCATAACTCCTAAACCGTATGGAATATATTCATGAAACTTCACAAGTGCATTCATCACACTTAGACGATGTGTCATGAACCAGGAAGACAACTCTTGCATTTTTGTTTTTTGAATTATCTGCCCTTGACTTAGTACCATATAGTAAACCGTGTCTGGGCCATAACTCCTAAACCGTATGAATATAATCATGAAACATGACAGGTGCATCCATCATACTTGGACGATGTGCCATGAACAAGGAAGACAACTCCTGCTTGTTTAGTTTTTGAATTATCTGCCCTTGACTTACATCCATATATAGTCAAATGGTATGTCGTGTCCGGGACATAACTCCTAAACGGTATGGAATATATTCATGAAACTTCACAGGTGCATTCATCACACTTAGACGATATGTCATGAACAAGGAAGACAACTCTTGCGTTTTTGGTTTTTGAATTATCTGCCCTTGACTTAGTACCATATAGTAAACCGTGTCCGGGCCATAACTCCTAAACCGTATGAATATAATCATGAAACATCACAGGTGCATCCATCATACTTGGACGATGTGCCATGAACAAGGAAGACAACTCCTGCTTTTTTAGTTTTTTAATTATCTGCCCTTGACTTACATCCATATATAGTCAAATGGTATGTCGTGTCCGGGCCATAACTCCTAAACCGTATGGAATATATTCATGAAACTTCACAGGTGCATTCATCACACTTAGACGATGTGTCATGAACAAGGAAGACAACTCTTGCATTTTTGTTTTTTGAATTATCTGCCCTTGACTTAGTACCATATAGTAAACCGTGTCCGGGCCATAACTCCTAAACCGTATGGAATATATTCATGAAACTTCACAGGTGCATTCATCACACTGAGACGATGTGTCATGAACAAGGAAGACAACTCTTGCATTTTTTGTTTTTGGATTATCTGCCCTTGATGCATATATTTTATGATTGAGTTGAAGTACATTTGTAATATTTTTTTATGAATGGCATTTTTTTTTTTTTTTGGGGGGGGGGGGGCATCCGTGTCCTATGGACACTTTTTTCTAGTTTATATCTCTAATTTATTTTTCAGTCTTCAACCTTGGTTCAATTTCAACTTATTTCATACTTAGCTGTGTGTTATTATATGTGACACTTCGAGTTAAGGGCGAGAGTTGATCCCGACTCCCTAAAGTCGCGGATACAAGGCGGTCATTCCTTACTTAGCCGTTTTGTTATATAATAACTTATGTTTAGTGTTTAGTATCTCGGTGACTTTAGGTAGCTGTTTTCTTTGACTGTGTTTTTTCCTGTGCTAGTCTTTTCTGACTACAGTAAAATTTCGATAACACGAACACGGATGACTCGTTTACTACGTGGAGCGTGGGTCATGTTTGCTGGATCGGGCGTCTCTTGCCTGATGCCTTCAGCTGACATGTCTCATGAGCTACGTCGGTCGGTGTGTGCTCGGAGGGGGATGTGCTGTGTTTGCCGGGTCTTGTCCATCTTCCGTTTCGGTTTCAAAAACTTGGGGGTTTAGACACACTGATGAAGATTAAATATCAGAAAGGCCTCTGTGCCACTAAATTTGGTATAGTTACACCTTAATTGCAACTACTGGGTCGGTATCTCTGCTGGTGGATGGTTCGTTCGTCCCCGAGGGTATCATCAGCTCAGTATCAGTTCCTTAGTGCTGAGGTTGATACTGCGGTGTTGACGTCAGCACTCAAGTACTGATTTAAATAACTATATTATATCTTTATAAAACTAAGACTTACTTGTCAGGTGAGACATGTATCTTAGCGGATTGGTTGCCACGTTTTGTTATATTTTAAATATTGCAAGTCTCGCTACTTTGGACATCTCCTTCCTGTTGCCCGGGACTTCCGTTGAGCGTGGGCCATGTTTGCTGATGTTGGCTCGGTAGGGGACGTCTATCTGGATCGGGCGTCTCTTGCCTGATGCAGAAAGGCCTCTGTGTCACTAAATTTGGTATAGTTACACCTTTTAAAATTACTACGACTTAGTCGAACACGTTCTGAAGTTCTTGGAAGAGTTTTCCCCTATCTTCACCTATATCCACGCATTCAGTGTAATTTATGAACATTTCTTTGATTGTTTAGCTTGAGAAGGTATATTGTGTGTAGTCATTAGAATCGCCTCAACGAGGCGATTCTTATGCGTACACACAATATACCATTTTTCTATAAAAGTCATAAATACATCCTAAAACGAATCCCATTATGCCTTACAGCCTGGTGGTATGAGCAACCGTCAGTTGTTCGAACTGCCCCTATCACGAACATATTCACGGTGCCGAGTGTATTCGAGTTATTGAAGTCGACTGTATTTTACAAAAGTTGGTTGCCATGTCAATTGGATTCCAAAATCTTATGACCTGCCAAGTACATTCATGTTTCGCCTGATATTTGATAAATTAATATACCGATGAAATCATTAAAAATCTGAATGAATTCGAAAACAAGTCGGATACTTTTCCCCGATATTGAGCATCGTTATGATCGCAACATCATTATATACACATATTATTGAAACGTCCTGCTGTAACCAAAGCTGTGTCTTTTCTCAAACTTCACACATATATCTATCAGGGACCAGTTGTTCAAAACCAACGACGTCGTTAGTTAGCTTATCGTTAAAACTTTGATCATTAAATATGGTAAATATGCTAAAATTTTTGCTGAAAAAATGTGAGCAGCTTTTGCGGATGCAAAAGCTGCTAAATTTTTTTCAGCAAAAATACTAAAATTTCTGATATTGTACTTACTAGAACAGTTAACAATTTGACCACTAACGAGCTCGTTAAGCTAACGATGCTTTGAACAACTGGCCCCAGGTCATATTCTGTTAAACAGCATGAACCATAGCCATCTACTGCACTAAAATGTAAAGTTAAGTGTTGTTAGTAGGGATGGTTAGGTGAGGCAAAGGTTACGTGTATAATGTATCATTGGGGCGTCCATCTGATTTGTGCTTACAGCTTGGCAAGGCCTGCTGTCCTTGAAGCAGGTAAGGGTAGATGGGGGAGTGCTTTTATTTCTTATGGTTCTACCCTTCCTTTCAGAGCCGTTAAACGGAATATGCGACCGTAAAACCGAGAATTTACCTCCCCAAATGACAATTGCACGACCCGTAGGGTCTACACTATAATTACCTTGTGAGTCCGTTGGTCCGTCCGTGGTCAGTTTGTGACAATCGCTATAAGTGTCAATACAGTTATCCCCATTCTAATGTACTTATTAACTTGTTTCGTTTAAAAAATGTTCTTTATTGACGAAAACGGCAAGCGCAGTGATCTGCGTAAAACCAAACGCGAGTCAATGAAAAGCGACGTTACGTGATGACGTCGGGTTTCCGACAGTATATCGCAGAATATATTGTAGCAATTTGTTGACGTTATCCAATCAGACGACGCGTTGCATACATGAGTGCATGAGAATTATAATTATACGTATTACAGCTGGACAAATTGCGACTGTTATATGATGGCGAGAGAGACTCATGTGATTTACGTTACATCCTCGACAATGGAAGACCAACTCAACCGCTAGGGGATAGAACAGTCCTGACTAACTTCTCCTGTGGTAAGTAATCGCTGTAATTGAAGCAAATGGAACGTGAAAGAATGATTGAAGATGGAGAATACATTGTTTAAGAAATAGATCAGCTCTAACTGTGATTTGCTGAGTAATAAATCAGAGTTTGGAGGTCAATTGTAAAGTAGATCAAATCACGAGCGCATAGCGCGCTTGATTTGTCTACTTTCAACTGACCTCCAAACTCTGATTTATTACTCAACAAATCACAAACTAGAGCTGCTCTATTTCGATTCTAACAGGCTATAAATCGGCAATAACGTTGTTTCCTTCAAAATATTACAACTTTTCGTCATTGTTAGAAGAAATCCCGCTAGAGTTATCGACTGAAACACATGCATTTATATCCGTTTCTTACGTTTTCGATGCGAGAAAATGACGTTAAACCGTCCAACGTCAAAGAAATCGACTAGTGACGTCATTATTTGGCAGTTTTTAATGACGCCACTCTTCACGCTCTTCCTTGTCGTGATTTGTTTTAGAATAAAACACAGTTATTTCCCATTGCCTATATAGGCGCGCTGTATTAGAATATGTTTTAGAAGGGTAAGCTGTCTTGCAAAGTAACATTGCGTCTCAGTAAAACTCGTTTTCTGCCTAAAGTGTGCTAACTTTGAAAGTAGCTGTCCTTTTGGCTTTCCGCTATTGATGTTTCCATTGGGATCTAGTTGTTTGTGTTTCTTTCGCTTTGGTGTCTCTGATGGGAGCTGTGGGTGTATTGTATCGATTCCTGATCATTGCCTTCACTTCTATTTTATAATGATAACGTTCAGTTAATTAGAATTAGGCCAGGGCATAACAAATCCAGCACTGGAACGCATTTTGATCCATATGAATGTAAACGTAATGCAGAAGTCAGTTTAATAAAGACAATAGGCTGTGGAGATTTGAACAGTAATCAGTTGAATAAGTACAGTAAAACCTCCACAAATGGTCACCTCTGTTTAGCAGCCACCTCTCTTCAGCATCCACAATAATTCCTCCCATAGCATTTTACTATATATTTAATCTCTGCTCAGAAGCCACCTCCTCTCTCCTCCAGCTAGCAGCCACTTTACCAAATCTAAATCCCCCCTATTAAACAGCCAGAGTAAACTCAATAGATAAAAATCGGATGTAAAGATAGGAATTTCTCTTCTGATGTATTTATTTATTTCAAAATTTATTTTTCTCAAAACTACCATTGTGATATATGCATAAATACAATAATATGAACTTAGGCACAGCCTAGATGCGGACATGAACATTTTTGGATGAGTTGTCATTTCGTTAAAAAAAAAACAACTTCAACTGAAACAATAAGCAAGTGATGAAAAGAAACATAAATGATGGAGAGGTGTCAGATGACACAGCGCCATCATTTATTTTTATTTTAGTACATCCACGTTGAGCTGTCTTCAATATTCACTATTTTTGTCTGTCTATAACAAGCCATACATCATCTCAGACATTTCCCTCTGTTGAACAGCCACCTGCCTTAAACAACCAGTTTTTGGAGTTTTCCCAGGATGGCTGTTTAATGGAGGTTACACTGTACATCAACTTTCTGCTGCAAAAATTATTTTTTTTGCGGCCTTTCAGATTCGAGCGACGAAGACGATGACGACAGCGACAGCGAAAGTAATGATGATGGCGATAACGGAGAAGATTAAATACTGTGAATAAAGTATAGCTGACATATATCGAAGTGGAGTAGAAACATTATACTATAAAATGTCTATTGAAATTGAAACAGCGCTTAACTTTTATCCTGCTGTTCACGACAACCCTTTTCTTTGCAAACAGTGTAGATCCTTTTCCTGCTGTTCACGACAACCCTTTTCTTTGCAAACAGTGTAGATCCAGTGGAGAAGCCATCTTAGTTTTGTCGCGGTTTATTTTTGTTGTGGTTTGTCTTTGGGTGTTTGTGTCGATTTTATTATTTTATTTTAGATAACCTATTGGCCATTTTGTGGGAAAGTAACTGTCCTTTTGGCTTTCCGCTGTTGAAGTTTCCATTAGTGTCTGTTGTTTCATGTTTGTGTTTCTTTCCCTTTGAAATCACTGATGGGAGCTGTGGGTTAATTCATCACGAATCCAAACCTATATAATTTTGACCCCCTGGAACCCCGCCTTTATACAGCAAAACTGTTGTTTAGAGGGGTTAACCTTATTTTTCTTATTTCTGCTCTAAAGTATAGATTGTGGGTACTCGTTAGAACCGCCTCGATGAGACGGTTCTAACGAGTGCCCACAATCTATATTTTGAGCAGAAATATGAGAAATATCACAATTTTTTCATCTGAAAATTTTCGTTTTTCCCAGGTAAAATTTACAATGTATTAGTAAAGGCGTGTTTTCGTAATGGTATCGAATCCTGATCATTGCCTCCACTTCTACTTTACTCTTCCTCTTAGTGCCATTGATAGGCTGTAATATTTGGTGGTGACTTTTCTTGAGCATCTATTTCTATATTTATTCTACTTCTTGTTTTCATGATTAGAATGAAATGTCTAAGCGCACTATGACCTTTTTCCGACGAATACAATTTATACATATATTTCGGTTACAAACATAAATTATTATTTGTTTCATTAACTCTTATCCTGCATTTCACGACAACCCCTTTCTTTGCAAGCAGTGTAGATCCAGATCAGCTGGCTTCTGAAGAAGCCATCTGATCAGGATCTACACTGTTTTACACTCAATTTATGAATTTGTAAGAATGAATTACATCAAGTAATCTGATTGGTTCAAAGTCAGAAATGGGTGTGGCTAAACTGAATATTCAACAAGAGAAGGGTTAAGTACCACCATTACATGCGTAACACTTTGTCGAAATGGCATAAAAGGGCAATGTATAGTTCAGCTTGTTGCAATCAGCTCGTACGTGTCTGAATATTGCCCCCCCAAAAAAAAAAACAAAACAAACGTAGAAATGTCAAAATGCAAAGGCTCTACATATTTCAGAACAGTTCCTTCATTGAATCCCGAACAGGGATCTCACAATATATCAAACACCCCTCGCACAACATTCCGATCAGCACGCGCACATCTTCCCGAACAGTTCTCGCACGGGAAGTACCTACAAGAAAGATTCCAGCAGTTTAATGGTGACTGGTTTCTTTGGACAAACGCGTTACATAATTCCAATTCGTACATGTAAGACGAGAGCCGTCCAGAAATGGGCCTTCAAGGTGTTTGAAATTCTAACTTTCGAACCATAACATTAATCAGTATGCACAGTAGGTGAGAAAGTGGACTTTGTTTTGTCTTGTCAGCTTTCATGTGTATCTTCCAATGAGGCAGTCGAAGCTTTCCAGACTTATTTTGTCTTCAAGTAGGGCTGTTCAGTGGCTCCAAAATGAATAATTTACATAGGTGTGCAAAAATAATGCAGATTAAATAGTTAGCTCGGCTGTTTTCGAAGAAAACCACGAGGTATTGTCATAGCTCTGGCGTCGCCTGCGTCGTCGTCGTCTGCGTCGTCGTGCAAAAACTTGGACATTTTGTAATATCTCTGTCATTACTGAACATATTTACTTGAAACTCGGACTAGTTGTTCATTATGAAAAGGGTAACTCATATCAATAGGTGAGGTAACCCTCAAAATATTTTTGGCACAGTTATGTCCCTTTTTTACTTAGAGTTTTTGCAGCCGAGCGTTGGCACCCGCTTGCGGTGCTCTTGTTTTAGAATTACATTATCTCGGTTTGTGTTTAACATATTTTAATAGCGACAACTGTTTGATACTAGAGAGCATATCCCTCATGTACAATAATGTAAGAATGGAAAGAATGACGAGTTTTGTGCCAGTAAAATTACTCGATTTCTTACCGCCATATATATTCCCTTCAGTGTTTCACATTTCTTATAAACTGATACCTATATGACGCATGTATCCCGTTTGATTCCAAATTAAGTATTTTTGACATGTCAATTTCTTGTCACACAGGCACGTTAGAACTCGTTTTGTATGTATGATAGTGTACAAAGGTTTGACAATAGTCGATGAAATTTTACATTTTTGTTTGAAAATCAGTCATTATATGCCATTTTGTCAAATCGAATGCATGTGCTGCAAATAAATATTGACGTAATTATTGTCGTATTTCTTGCTTGAATCCAAAGTACGTAAGTGAATTTTCTCGACCTCTACCAAAACATTATTAACTGTACCCAACCAAACTTTCGCAAGATCCAGTATACTTATGTCGTAGCCTGCTGTCCGTCGTCTGTCTGTCCATCCGTCTGTCTGTCTGTCGTCCGTACTCCCGTCTGTGTTCTGTCCTTAGCTTTTCTGATTTTCGACATCTCCTTCACAACCGTAAAATCCGATTGAACTGATACTTGATGAGTGGCATTGGGGCAACATGGAGATTCAGAATTGCTAAAACGATTGCATTCCGATTTCCAAGATGTAATTTGTAATTTGTATTTTTTTTAATAATTAAACTACATCGCCTCTTGAACCAGAATCGGGATTGAGCTAAAATTTGATGAGCGGCATCGGGTCAACTTGGAAATTCAGGATTGCAAACAATATTACGTTCTGATATTCAAGATGGCCGTCATTGAGGCCAAGTGAAAGTTCTTTCATCGAAATCTGCTCCCAAACCCAGAGTCAAATTTAGCTGGGACTTCAGGGGAGATATCGAAGCAATATGGAGATTTAGAATTGTTAAAATCCTTCTGATGTCCAGGATGCCCGCAAAATTTGAACGACAAAGCCTTCCAACCGGAAAGTCAGGCTTATCTAAAACTTGATTGGAGGCATCAGGGCGATATGGAGAATTAGAACGGTTAAATTCGTCCGTTCCAATAGCCATCACTACTGCAAAAATACCCATTAATTTCCCATTAATAGCACCATTAAAATAAGCCATTAAAAATCCATTAATTATGGTTCTATTAATAGCCTTTTTTAATGGGAAAAGGTAGTAAAAATTGTTAAAAATGTTAAAATACCATTAAAAACACACCATTAAAATACCATTACTTTAAAGATATTAATGGGCATTAAAATGTTGTTAAATAGTGGCAAGTAACTAAAATAATGGCCATCAATTTACCCCATTAAAGTTATTTTTTAACATATTTAATGCCCACCAGTTCAATGATTTTTCATGGCCATTATTTTTTCGGCCATGAATAGAACCATAATTAATGTTTTTTGATGGGCATTAATCTTTAATGGCCATGAAAATCAGGAATAATGCCCTTTTTAATTGCCATTAATGTTGATTTTTTGTGTTGCATTAATGACCATTAATTATATTATTAATGGCCATTAACACATGGAAACCCCAAAAAATTAATGATCATAATTACACCACCATTAATTTTTCCAGAAAGTAGTTAATGGTCATTAAAACTAAAGGGAAAAAGGAAACAGTAATGGGCATTAATTTGCCAGGAACTAATGGCCATTAAAAATCAGCATTAATGGGCATTAAAAAGGTGAGGGGGGGGGGAGTAATGGCCATTATTGTTTTTCCAGAAAAGTAATGGCCATTTAAAATCAAAAAGGGAAGTAATGGCCATTATTCTTGGTTTTGTTAACATAATTAATGGGCATTACATTATTACTGATTTTTAATGGCCATTACTGCCTGTTACTCGTCCGATCAGGGTCTGAACTGTCTGCCATTCTATCGCCAGCTGTTTGGTGCCACAACCCCCTATCCCCCCCAACAAAAAAACCCAGCTGTTTCACCAAATAAACACAATTTTCAGAGTATAATCAGTGGACTAACAATTTTAATTTAAAATAGTAACGTAAGGTTACCTACTCTAGATCTGAAGTACTAATTTGTATCACTAAATATTTTGGTTTAGGTCTGATAAAAAAGTGATGTGAAATGGAAGGATACTTCAGATTAGTCAAAAACTAAGCATCGGTTTTCTAAGAACGTCTTTTTAACAAAATATATGTCTTAAATATAAAGTAGGTCTGCATGACCTTATTCCAATACAGATTTTTTTTGTTCCATTTCCTCAACGTCCATTTCCGAAAACCAGTGACATCGCCTTCTGCTTACTTTATATGTTGGAAGTTCAAAAAAATTAAATTCTATTCTAAATAGTCTGAGGCAATAACAAAACTACCTGTTCAAATTCCTCGAAGGTACAGTAAATTTCTAAAATAGGGTCTCTCTGATCCTCTCTTGGAAAAAAAACAGGTACCCCACCGTCTGTAGAAAGTCCATGGACTCAGTGGACAATGTCCGGCTGGAGTATTGGAACTAAGTCCATGGACATTGTCCACTGAGCCCATGGACAATGTCCAGGATGACTGGACTGGACAAAGTCCACTGAATCCATGGACAATGTCCACTGAGTCCATGGACGATGTCCACAGAGTCAGTGGACAATGTCCGCTGAGTCCAGGGACAAAGTCCAGGCTGACTGGACTGGACAATGTCCACTGAGTCTATGGATGATGTCTGTCGACAATGTCCATGGACTCAATGGACATTATCTGTGGATTCAGTGGACATTGTCCGTGGACTCAGTGGACATTGTTCGTGGACAATGTCAATGGACTCAGTGGATATCGTCCGTGGATTCAGTGGACATTGTCCGTGGACACAATGGACATTGTCCATGAATTCAGTGGTCTTTTTCG
This sequence comes from Lucinisca nassula, assembly GCA_963580285.1. Taxonomy (NCBI): domain Eukaryota; kingdom Metazoa; phylum Mollusca; class Bivalvia; order Lucinida; family Lucinidae; genus Lucinisca; species Lucinisca nassula. The sequence goes on from OY757022.1 coordinate 22,922,976, forward strand.
CAGGATCCACAGAGACACAACTAAGTATAATATCATTGGGAGAAAACCATGTTGCCAAACCAATAAATATTTAGAATATATAGCTTTCAAGCACATCGTGGCCAGACTGAGTAATTAGTTAATCACAATGTTTTGAAAGAATGATCAAGAGCATAGAGCTCTATATCAATGTACTGAACTTGATCATAACCAAATTCAAAAGACTATTATTAGCCCTTCAAGTTTTGGCTGAAATTATACCCAAATTTGATTCATATCAAATCAAAATTACACAAATTAACCAATTCCATTTTAGTTTTATTTTCAATGTAAGTTCTGCAGTTTAAACCTCATTTTCAGCAAATTCTGATTGACAGCTAGCCACACACACACTTGTATGTATGCAATCTACGTCAGAGCTTTTTGCTGGCTATCTCACCTAAACTTTCCTCATTACCGTTCCTAATTTGATGACGGTTAAATAAATTATTCTTATTACTTATATTTAATATGTATATTTCCCATCCGTCAGTCATTTGACCAAAAATCATGTTTAATGGCTAAAATGAAAGAAGAAACACGCAGTCTTCCTACTAAAAGCAAATGGTGTTGTTGGCGCCATATAACATCCCCACTCTCCAATCATATTATAGACAACCATTGTTTATATCAACATCACTGAATTCGCGTGGGTCAATGGATTCATTAAATTTGAACATCACTATAGGTGTATTCTGTAAATGCACTGAGTATGTAGTTTTTCGCTGTCCCTCTGCCAGATTCCTGCTCTCCTCGAGTGTTTCACAATATTCCATGTAGCTTTAACCCAGATCATCATTGGTGTGATATAAGGGAATTTCCTCTGTATGACATCTAAAAAAAAAAAAAAAAAAATAAGATTTTGGAAAATTTTGTAAAATTTTACAGTATTCTTTGTTCATTTAGGGTACCATATTTAAATAGAGGATCTTACATGAGTGTTTATGTATTGTTGAATTTATTAAACGAGTTTAGGAAAAGGGATAAAATGCGAGGCTTTTTCATCCCTTTTCTTCGACGCGTTTAATAAATTCAATAATTCATGAGCAAGAATGCAAGATTCTATTTGTCAATGACATTTAAAATGCATTTTATTGACGATGGTTTAACAAGTGTCAATATTCCACCATTAGTAAGTGCAACGTCGTTAAGAATGTCATACATGTAACGTCATTGGGTATATCTAAATAATTTGCATATTTAATCCACTAGTGGATTATCAAAATTTTTACATGGCGTTATTACACTCTCGGATGCGACGTCAAATGATAAAGTCATTAAATTATCAGTGCTTATCATCTACAGTTAATTAAATATGTACACAATATAAAAGGGAATATGGAGTATTATAGTAGTGGCCGGGGTATTATGTTATACTCCCTGTTGTCTGTCCTTCCATCTGCACCAATTCCGATTGATAACTTGATTATTTATTCATGTAATTTCTTCAAATTTTGTATACACATTGTATTGGGGATGAGTTGTTTGGGATTGTCAATGGGCAGAGTTCATCCATTTTAACAGAACTGCCCTTGTTCATACTGGAAAAAGTTTTTGTACTGTTAACAGGGATTTTTCTGCTTATATATCATTGTCTCCAAAAAGGACCCATTCCTTATGCCAAAATTGAAAAAGTAGGTATTGATTCCCAATCTGAGAAAGAAATTTCCCAAATAAGAAAGCATTGTTTAATAGTAAATACCGTATTCGCCCTAATTACCGCACCGTGCGCTTTGTTTTTTCAAAATCGTGTCATAAAATCATGGGGAAAAATCTACCTAATTAGCGCACACTTGATACGAAAACAACAGCTTCCAAGATGATGCCTACTGATATTTAATGGGACGGAAAAAGATACTTAAGCATTGCCTTCACTGTTGGAAGAAATAATGGTAAGTTTTTATAGATTTACTACGAGACCTTCAAGGGGAGATTACTGTAAAGTGTGCGCTTATGCATTTCCTTTTCAAAAATAGCTTTGGTGTGCGCTTATAGGAGCATGTGTGGTAATTAGGGCGAATATGGTATGCACAATATGAGTTCTAAAACTTAAACCATTTCTCAAAACATGTATGTTGCCGGCCTCGGTAGCTCAGTCGGATGTGCATCTGACTGGTGATCAGGACATGGGTTCGATACCTGCCAGGGTCAGCAACCTTCTTTCGTGGAGACTGATCATGAAATATTCTGTACCGTCATACTCTCCCTTCGGCTGATTCAAGAGGGGCAGTTGTCAGTTTCTGGCGAATAAATGTGCACTGTACTGGTTAACCGCTTACCTTTGAGCCTGTCCAGGAAAAGTGTGGATAGGTAAACTGACCGGCTCATAAATGAGCTAATAGTGTTGACTGGGGCTGGTTTACGCCAATACAAATAAACAATACATGTATGTTAATTGAGAGAGCTTTAGAGAGATCTAATTCTTGGTAATGTTGGTTGGTGCCTGATGCTCTGTCTCTGGTTGGGCCCATCGGAGTCTAACTGTTGGTTTTTTTTTTTGCTCCAGCATTTCAGTGGTTTCTTGCTGTCGAGACCTCACCGTTTCTCACCTCTGTGGTTATTTGATTATTTGTTTTCACGGAGATGTTGCACTGTTGAGTTAGGAGGCCTTCATGTGGACTGAACAAATTATATGTCTAAATCGCGACGGAAGTAAGGGCGAGGATTGTGGCCACGTAAAATCGATTTAAGCCCCGCCAGTGGAATTCTTTCAACTGACCGTTCCAAGGCGGTTCTTCTGTGGCGGTTTATTAATGTTGTTGTTTGTTACTACTTACTGTGTGTATCCCTTGTGTCTTTTTTATTTTGGATGGCCATTTGGCCATTTTGTGGGAAAGTAACTGTCCTTATGGCCATCCTTTGTTTAGGTTTCCATTATGGTCTGGTCGCTTCATGTTTGTGTTTCTTTCCCTTTGGTGTCTTTGGTGGGTGGAGTAAGTTAATTGTATCGATTCCTGATTAGGGCTGGCTAATCGGAGTTGAAAAGATAATCGATTATCAGTCCTGTCATTACGATCGATAATCGATTAGTAATCGCTAAGGTTTTTGTCATAATTTTACCTGTCTGGCTTTCTGTCTGAGCATAACTCTTACCATATGTTGCACTTTCCATATGTATATTTGAACAGACAGGCCTGGGCAAACAGTGTAGACCCAGATGAGACGCCGCATAATGCAGCGTCTCATCAGGGTCTGCACTGTTTGCCACTCATCCAGCTATTTTAGGCATAACTTTGGGTATTAAATTGTACCTCTCAAGTAATCGATTAAAAGCAAATCAGAAATGATAATCATTTTTGTGGAATTTATCGATCGATTAATCGATTATGCGATTAATCATGTCAGCCTTATTCCTGATCTTTGTTTTACTTCTACTTGACGCGTCATTAAACACGAAATCATCATCATCATGATAAGACACATTCAGCGGCAACAATCTTGGCTTTCCTGGGGTCTGCAAGGGCCATGCTCCAACCCCTCCACAGCTTAAAAGGCATTATATCTCAGGAACTGTACACATCCCAAACCCCTAAACCATATAATATTCTTGTTCCTTATGATAAGATGGATTCAGTGATACCAACCTTGGCTCTGTTGGGTCCATGTCTCATCCCTCCTCCTCATGAAAGTTCTAATATTTCAGGTACAGAGTCCACATGGGTGCTCATTTGGAAATCGGGGTTTGTTTGGGAGACTTTATAATCAATAAATTAAAACCTGAAGCCATACATACCTGCCAGTGGGCAGTGCCCGCCTGAGCTCTGGTGAGCATTGTGGCCCATGGGCCTCTTGTTTTAAGTCTGTTCATGACCATTACTTAAATGTCAACACCGGCCATGCCCTCTGGCAATGGCTTAAGCAGAACTCTATTTTCAAAATAATTCTAAATGAACTCAATGATCTCAAAGTACCAGAAGCCTTGAACATGTCTCAATGATCCCAAGAGGCATTGAACACGATTCAATGATCCAAAATGATAAGAAGCCTTGAACATACAAGATTTGAACTAATTCTCGGATGTTCATCATCACCTGCTAACTGCAAAACCATGACCATTACTGTTTGTTTGTTTGATTTGAGGTTTAATATCCCCATCAAGACTGTATAGGTCATTTTTGAAACATTGCTTCCAATGTTTTGGCACTTTTACCGACATTGAGATGAAATGACTTCTCAAGCCCTGCCACCCAATGAAACCAATAGGGTTTATATGGTCTGACTCACACCACTTTCCTCTAAGCTGTTTTAATACCAGTACTCATGTGTGTAGTTGGCCACTGTTTCAGCTCTGCATGGAAGCATCATGGAGCCAAGTCTATTTCTTCAAGCCCATGTGGGTGTCAGAGCCATAACTATACGTGTAAAATCAGTCACCTGTATAATGTTAACCACAATCTTCATCATTATCATTGCCAAATCAATCATTCATGTGGAGCAAAAAAAAAACAGAAAATGTGATGTGCTCAGGTAACAACATTTGAGAGACAGAGAGACAAAAGGTCATTGTACCTGTGCTGATAGGTATTGGGCTATTTCTCAAGACATTCAATTGGATTTGATCTGCATTAATTCTGGTTTTGGACCTAAATGGCTTGTGTTTGTTTGTGTTGAGTAAATCAACCCTGTGCAACATACCATCATACTGATACATGAACTGAAACTGATAGGGGACATCTAACTAGCTTTAGCACACGAATCCCATTCCAGATATTTTTAAGAACTTGGTTTTATTGGAAATTATGATGTAAACAGTGATGTTATATAACATACTGTATTCATCCTATTAAGGGGAATATATACACCTTCAGGGAGGGGACAACTCATGCAAATGTAATCTTGTCTCCAATGTCAATATGGTGCAACTCTTAAAGGAAAGAATTTGCTCCTAAGGAGCAAGATTAGACCTCTTTTTCTGCAGGTTAGAGCTTATAGTATTGCAAATAGGAAGTTCCAAAAATTGTCTCCCTTTCAAAATGCATTTTTGTTGATAAAAAATACATGTTCAGTTTATAGGTGATAAAATCCTTTCAATATAGGTGACTGGTCATATGATAAACAAAAGCTCACAATCGTGGTCATTTCATATGAAATTTATGAAACTCGCCAAAGGCTCGTTTCATAAATTTCAAATGAAATGACCACTCATGTAATACCCACTATTTATTCATAGCTTTCTTTAAAATGATATAGTTATCTTGTTTTTTTTCCCTCTCTCTCCAAGTTTTCATAGTTTTTAAAGAGCAGTTACAATACTTCAGCCATCTGACATAACTTTTTCTTATGTGCGAAACTATTGTAACTGAAAATATAAGCCTTTTTCATCTTTGGGTAGTTCCACAGTACTGAAGAAAAACATAGGTGCATACAATAAACTGTTATTTTTCGCACAAACTTGATTTCTTTCTAAAAAGGACTGGTATTGTGACAGATATGACATACTGAAGGGATAAAAAAAGATAAAATATAATTTTTTTCACCGAGACCAGAAATATGACTTGTGTTTTGACGAAATTCGGCGATTTTCTAGCATTGATATTGGGACAGCCATATGGGCATGTCGTTTATCTTTCGTTTTCTTCATCTGTATATTCGAAAAGTCTAAAAAATCTTTTGAATAGTGAAGAAGGTCAGTAAAATTATGTACTCGTCAAGATATTATTTCACAATTACCCCTTAAAGGTGAAAAAACAGTGAATATAAAAAGTGCATTGCACTCGTTACTATCGTGTCCAAAATATCTATTTGAAGTAACCATCTAGAGTCAAGAGCTTGAAATAGTTGTGTGTGTATTGATTGGTGTGTAAAGTTTTCCAATACATATAGCATTGTGTAAATGAATTTCAGTTCGTTTCGTTGGCTAATTTTCATGAAGACTGTAAAAATATACGTCTCCTGTCTTTCGTGTCCAATTTGTAACGAGCATTAAAATCGATCAAAAACATATAAAACAAATGGTCATTGGCTAAAAAGTGCCGCCAAATAAAAGCACGTGCTACTAATGTGTAAAGTCTCAGAACTCATGTTTTCACGGAAAAGGCTTCAACGGGTAGATGTGATTGTTTGATGGTGTCAAGAAAAGTAACGAGCAGGAAAAGTAACGAGCGATGGTCAAAATCATCATGTTAGACGGAACGACGCTAATTCATGCGTGAAGTCAGATAACACAACGTTAATTGTTGTTTTAATTTTGTTTTGATGATGCCTTAAAGAAGATGGTTATTGGGCTGGACTAATTATGGTTCACCTTGACTTTAGACAGACACGAAAAGCAGTTTGCTCGTTACAAACAGACACCAAAATACTGTGTCCATCTGTCACTTGTAACGATCGGTAATTCCGATGGTCATATTATAAAATAAGATCATCTCACAAAAGCCTGCTGCTCATTATATGCTTTTCAGGTATTCAACCTTTTTGTTTTTTGAAAGAATCGAGAAAGAATGTCCCTAGAATCACGTTGTAAGCGCCGATGAATAACGATCGTTACAAAATGACAACAAAGCGCATTTTAAGCATTACCGTGGACACTACAAATGCTTTTTTCGTTATAAAACCAGGACCCAAATTAAACATCAAAGGCGTCCCGCGGATTCCCGAAAATTTCTCAGTACGGCCAAAAATCTTTACCGAGACGTATAAACCCGCCCACTTTTAGCGGTTTGTAAAACGTTTGCTCCGCCTCCTTAGCTGAAACAGCTTTCTGTGTTTATTGAGAACTAAGTACGTCCCATTTTCTGCTTGTGTGGTATTATATTGAGTCAGAATCACGTGCGTCGGCACACCTTTGATCGTCATCGGCGTGTGAAAAATGTGTCGAGGTGATTGCTCGGGTGTTTGCATATAATTAAACAGATTAGTAGTTGAGGATAAACTAATTATCTCATTGACGATAAGTGTTTTTTAATCGTGTAAACTTGTTACTGTTTAAATTAAAGCGGATCGTAATTTAGGTGTTTCATTAGAGATGCAAAGTGTGACAATAGTTTCAAAGATAGATACGCATTTTTTTCTAGAGTAAATAGCAGGTGTTCACTAGTTGAAATGACGAAAATAATTAATAAAATCCCAAAATGTTGTCGCGATCGCTGTTTGATTTTGGCGCCTGGAAAATACGTAAAACCGACGAATGTGACCAGGCCGCTGCAGTCTGATCTGTCTGTTAGCCAAAAAGCAAAAAAAAAAAAAAAAAAAAATACCGCTGACTCCTCTAAGTCTGCCCAAATTGATCAAAGTTGCACGTGTTTCTGCCTGTTTGTCTGAGGCAGTTCCGAGTGTTTTAATAGAGTATGTACAATTAAGACGCGAAGCATATGTTTTTCAAAGTTTGGCAAAAATCTAAAAAAAAGAATTTTTCGTTTTTGTTTTTTTTTTAATCCATATATGACAATGGGCGTCAGGTTTGTTTTATTTGTGTTAAGTTCTACAAACAGTGTAGACAGATCAGACGCTATGTTTTGTGGCGCCTGATCTGGGTCTACACGGAAAATGGACCACTAGGCATATATGGGGATGGGTAATGCGATTGTTTTCTTTACTTTTTATTTGTTTATTTTGGGGGGTGGGGGGGGGGGGAAAGGGAGTTTTACTTAGACAGTTGTAAAATTTATACAGACCAAGCAAAAATATTTTTCTTTTTAGTATGCACTCCTCTGCAGTGTACTGACCGCATGTATGTCACAGTTATGAGTAGTTTTAACTTCCTCACAGAGCTTTGCTTGATTGTTTTGAGTTTAACAGCCCAGTCAACACTATTCAAGTCATTTTTGAGCCGGTCAGTTTACCTATCCACACTTTACTAGCCCTCTAAAAGAATATACAGGTGATTAAAAATGCAAACAAGAGATTCATAGATTAAATGATATATATTTCTTCACAAAAACAATTTTAAGATCCGCAAACACCTTGCTTCAAAATTGGGACTTCCTGAATTTTCCAGTGGGACTTCCAGATTTCAAGGGTAGGAAGTCTGGGACTTCCTGAACTTGGGAGTAAATGGAAGCCCTGCGAAACAGAACCAAGAATTCAATATGAGAAACTGCAACGGAATGACCGCCTTGGGACGGTCAGTAGTAAGACTACTGAGGGGGAGGTGTGTGGGTGGGTGGGGGTGGCTTCCACTCCGGAGTTTACGAAATTTACGAATCCTAAATTATTTCAGGAATTAAAGATTACAATGTTGACTTTGTTTTGTTTGTTGTTTGATTTGAAGCCTGAAATTATCTTTCAGGGCAAGTTGTCTATCTGTTTGAAAAGTGTTGTTGTGCCATCGTTTGTGGCACCCGCATCATTAATTGATCTTTTTCAGATGTTCAGTGTTAAGTGTTTTGGCGAGCTGCAAATTAACGGTCCTTAGCTTTCCAGCATGCATATTTACAAAGCACAGTAAAGCACATTCACTGTTGGTTAAAACACTGTACAATACAGCAAAGTAGAAGTAAAACAAAGATCAGGAATCGATACAATTAACTTACTCCACCCATGAAAGACACCAAAGGGAAAGAAACACAAACATTAAGCGACCAGACCATAATGGAAACCTAAACAAAGGAAGGCCATAAGGACAGTCACTTTCCCACAAAATGGCCATATGGCCATCCAAAATAAAAAGACACAAGTGATACACACAGTAAGTAACAAACAACAACATAAATAAACCGCCACAGAAGAACCGCCTTGGAACGGTCAGTGGAAAGATTTCCACTGGGGGGCTTAAATCGATTTCACGTGGCCACAATCCTCGCCCTTACTTCTGTCGCGATTTAGACAAATAATTTGTTCAGTCCGCATGAAGGCCTCCTAACTAATCAGTTCAACATCTCCGTGAACACAAATAATCAAAGCACCACAGAGATGAGACAACGGTGAGGACTCGACAACAAGAAACCACTGAAAAGCTGGAGCAAAAGAAAACCAACAGTTAGACTCCGATTGGCCCGACCAGAGACAGAGCATCAGGCACCAAGTTATTATTCTAAAGCATCCAAAGCCCTAATATAGATCTGCATATATACACTTCTAGAGTACAAGTATAAACAACATAAGTAAAATAAACTATCAAACTTCTGCAAACCCCAAGCATGTCTTTGTCTTTCATAACGAGTTAAAATGTTACGACAGATCAAAATGACATTGTTTCTCCTATTGTGTGATGTTGTCGTTATTCAGTGGCGTAACATCATGTCATTAAATTCTATGACCACACGCTACATAACACTTTATTAGTGGCCTTATGACGCCACACATGACATCACCATGTTTTCCACTGAAATTATTTAACTTTCAAGGGGATAAAACTGTTTAAAACATCCATTCGGTTTATAAACAGAATCTTACACTTGTGGTCATTTCATATTAAATTTATGAAACTCGCCAAAGGCTGGAGTAGTTTCATAAATCACATATCAAATGACCACTCGTGTAAGGCCCACTATATTGGCCGGCACTGTTCTAGTATTCTGCCTTTTTAGCTCAACTACAGGTGCGTTTCAAAAGTTTTATAAATAGGACTGGGTTTCATAATTAATTGCACACTTGGTGCTGTTTCTCAAAGCTGCAACACAGTTTGCTGACCAAATCTGTGCTTTAATTTGATATATGTTTTACATCAATACATGGTCTTGAAATATGTGTGTCAGTTCTTTTTGTACAGCTCATGGTATCGTCATTTTGGGTTTGTTTATACATGCACGCATTTTTGTCCTCGATTTGTTCACCTTTTCGAACATTGCGTTTCGAAAGGTTTGTGTCTGGAAATGATAATGATAAAATCGAATTCAAAATAGCATTTGTATTCATTTACAAAAATCGTGGATGAAAATAATAAATCATATCGCCAACAGATACCTGGGATATAACCCAATACTACTAGGTTGGTGTGTACCAGTTTTGCTGTAAGCAAATGCTTTATTTTTATAATGATTAATACTGAAAATATAAAGACAAACTAGATTCTGAATCTTCACTTATATCTATTTATAACCAGATCTTCATAAGCACATATTTCATTCAATTCATTATTTTTCATATCTACATTACAACTTCACTGAGCTTAGTACTGGATAACCCCATCCTTGTTTTCAATGACAGCGGTAATTCTATGAGGCATGGAGTCGTGTAGTTCCATAAGATCTCTGTTAACTGTATTCCATAGACTTTGAATATTTCGCCATAGTTGATGATTGGATGTTGGAACAAACTAACTCCCAAAGCACATGCAGGTACATTAAAGAAAAAGGTCTTCAGCTTTTGGATTGACCTGGGTATTCCTATAGAACACGTTTAGATCTTAAAATGTGAAAGGGAAGAGCTCCAACAGCCAAGCAGCAACTATTGCGAACTATTCAAATTTTTGGCGTACAGTCAACATAGAAGATCTCATGGAACTGTATGTACGACCCCATGCCTCGTAGAAATGCCGCTGTCATCACAAACAAGGGTGGGGTCACCCAGTACTAAGCTCAGCGAAGTTGTAATGTAGATACGAACAAGAATGAATTGAGTTAAATATGTGCTTATGAAGGTCTGATAATAGGCTTAAGTGAATATTCAGAATGTAGTTTCAGTATTTTGTATTTTAAATATATTCAATTGCTTTAATACAGCAAAATTGGAAAACACACCTATCTGGTAATATTGGGTTATGTCCCAGGTATTTATTGGCGATAAAATTTATTAGTTTTATCCATGATCTTTATAAATGAATAGAAATGTTATTTTCAGTTCAATTTTATCATTATCATTTCCACATACAAACCTTTTGAAACGCAATGTTCGAAAAGGTGAAAAAATCGAGGACAAAAATGCGTGCATGTATAAACGAGCCCAAAATGACACAACCATGCGCTGTACAAAAAGAAATAAAACACACATTTCAAGACAATGTATTGATGTTAAACATATATCAAATTAAAGCCCAGATTTCGTCAGCAAACTGTGTTACAGCTTTGAGAATACACAAAGTGTGCAATTAATTAATAAAAACCCAGTCTTATCAATAAAACTTGTGAAACGCACCTGTATACACGAAAGTACAAGAAGATCTAAATATTGCACTATCCCTGGTATCGGCGTTAGCGTCGGTGTCAGTCGGTATACATGGCTGTCAATATACATGGTTTATAGTAAAGTCTTTACATGATGGGCAAGAACAAACTCAGGTGAGCTGCCCTGTCCGACAATAGGTCTTGTTCCCTTGCAGGTGGACTGGAATTTACTTTTGATTATTGAGACTTTAGTATATTAACTTCTGACGGGTGTTTTAAGTGCCTCATATGGAACAATTCGAATACTTAGTTGGCCAGTACAGCGCTTCTGAACATACGATAAACTTGCTTTGACCACAGAATGCGTTGCACTGGTCACTGATGTGTAAATTCCTCATGACATTGTCTTTCCCAAATTCCGTTTAATCCATCATGTGATGTACAAAATCTTACACTCTTGATAACGTCAACAGAAGCTCAAGAAACTCGCTAGCTAAAAGGATAGGAAATAGCCCCGGAAATAGTAACTCCTGTCAAACTTTGTTTTAATACAGATCTATTGCAAGCAAACAGAGCATACATACAAAGTAAGCAATACAGTCATTGTTATGTGCAGACAAATACAAGCAAACAACTTCATAAGTGTACACAGAATCATAAACTGTTCATTATGAAATGTTTAGAAAAGGTTACTCAGGAAAAGCCACAACGACATGAACATCTCGATCGTTACATGGTGTCCAACTTAGTTATGCGTAGAATGTTAAATAACTCAGAAGTATTTCTTTTCATGAAAATATAGTTAAATTTGTCAATTACTTGTTCCAGCAGTACTACAAAGAAAGGCTATTTTTCTAACTGATCAGCAATAATGCACTGCTGTGTTGGACACCATGTAACGTGCATGATTTGGTGTCCTCAGTAACGAGCATTCCATATTACCAGGAATTCCAAGAAACTTTTCCCCATTCAATTCTATTATAAAGCTAACAACAATTTGATAAAACTATAACGTTTGTTTAATTTTTGGCATAGGACTATTGGAAGGATGGATGTGTCCAACATAAAAAAAAAATATATAAAAAAGGACAGAATTTTAGTTGTCGTAGCTGGATATTTGAAATTGATTCTTCAATAAAGTGGAACAAAAAATCTTGCACTTTTCATCTTAGAATCACTTTTGTATCTGAAACGTCATGTTTAATAGCAGAATTATTATGATAAATCCTATTCATTTGGAAAAAACAGGCATGAGTTGGACACCATGTAACGAGTGTTACTTGTTTCACTAGCATGAAAAAAGTAAGATAGTTTCTTTCTTAATGACAAAAAGTTATCTTCTGACTGTTATTTTTCAAAAAAGGAAGGTTTCAGACATAACATGAAGCGATTTTTATTACAATTTTCACATTTTAAAAAAATAACAACTTTGTCCCATATTTTTCTTCAGTACTGTAGAACTACCCCTTTACTTTCTGTTCTTTTTCTAAATTAAATAATAATATTAGTAAGTTTTATCAAACATAGTATAAATAACTATTGTATCTATTTAATTTCAGTTACAATAGTTTCGCATATAGAAAATATGGCAGTTTGAGTTACAATACTTTCCATTTTTTTTAATTATGGTTTATCTTTTCATAATTCAGCTTCAATATTTGGTGTATATGTGGAGGTTAGACAGTTGAATAAATTTATCAAAAAAAGTAATTTTTGATAGAAAGGTCAGTTACAAGTTTCACATATAGGTGAGGCTGTATCGTTGCAGCCCTAGTAACAAGAATATCGGTGAAACCGATGGATGCTCCCCGAACGTGCGATAGTCGGAACAGGAAACATTATCCCAGTTAAAGAGCAGTATACTTTGTATACTCACTGTACTTCAAAATGGAGTATAACAAAACCTGTCAGTGGACAGATTTGCTTGCCTGATGGCACTGCATCAGCAACACAAAAGTCCGAATAAATGAAAGGAAGAACTGTTTAATACAAATTATTGAAAACTTACTCTCGTACACAGAGGCAATCCTCATAGGACTGTCGCCAGGTATGGTTCGGTATTGGGTGCCTTTACATGCATATAAAATATCAGACGGGTTCGAAAATTATATTAAAATCCATCAGCAAATGTAGATGCTAGAGCGATGACAAAGTTTTTCTAAAAATAGCCACAGTGACCTTGACCTTGACCCCAGGACCCTGAAAGTCAAACTTGCTTGTGATATTTTCATACCCAACATTTGTGTGAAGTTATATTAAAATCCATCAGCAAATGACGATGCTAGAGCTATGACAAAGTTTTTTTCTAAAAATAGCCGCAGTGACCTTATCCTTGAGCCCAGGACCCTGAAAGTCAAACTTGCTGGAGATATTATCATACCCAACATTTGTGTGAAATTATATTAAAATCCATCAATAAATGTAGGCACTAGAGCGATGACAAAGTTTTTTTTCTAAAAATAACCACAGTGACCTTGACCCCAGGATCCTGAAAGTTGAACTTGCTCGAGATATTATTATACCCAACATTTGTGTAAAGTTATATTAAAATCCATCAGCAAATGACGACGCTAGAGCGATGACAAAGTTTTTTTTTCTAAAAATAGCCACAGTGACCTTGACCTTGAGCCCAGGACACAGAAAGGTGAACTTGCTCGAGTTATTATCATACTAACATTTGTGTGAAATTATATTAAAATCCATCAATAAATGTAGGCACTAGAGCGATGAAAAAGTTTTTTTCTAAAAATAACCAGTGACCTTGACCTTGACCCCAGAATCCTGAAAGTTGAACTTGCTCGGGATATTATTATACCCAACATTTGTTTGAAGTTATATTAAAATCCATCAGCAAATGACGACGCTAGAGCGATGACAAAGTTTTTTTCTAAAAATAGCTACAGTGACCTTGACCTTGAGCCCAGGACCCCGAAAGTTGAACTTGCTCGAGATATTATCATACTCAACATTTGTGTGAAATTATATTAAAATCTATCAATAAATGTAGGCACTAGAGCAAAAACAAAGTTTTTTCTAAAAATAGCCGCAGTGACCTTGACCTTGATCCCAGGACCCTGAAAGTCAAACTTGCTTGAGATATTATCACACCCAACATTTATGTGAAGTTATATTAAAATCCATCAGCAAATGACACCGCTAGAGCTATTACAAAGTTTTTTTCTAAAAATAGCCGCAGTGACCTTGACCTTGAGCCCAGGACCCTGAAAGTCGGACATGCTCAAGATATTATCATACCCAACATTTTTGTGAAGTTATATTAAAATCCATCCATAAATGTAGGCACCAGAGTGATGACAATGTTTTTTCTAAAAATAGCCACAGTGACCTACCACTGCAGCTTTAAACAAAGTACCATAACTCTGTGACGAATCATCTAACCAGATAGCACGGATAATATGCGCATCCTCTATTGCTGCTTAAGGTTCCATTGAAGTTTCGTTGAATTTCTGCAAGTAATTGCTGAGAATTCGCGTGGACATGAACAGTACCCTATATATATTCATGCAGAATTCATCAAAGGGCCATAACTGTTGGAAAAATCATCGAACCAAAACACGCAGGTGATATGCGCATCCACCTTCGATACTTAATAGTCCCATGAAGTTTCATTGAAATCCGCCCAGTAGTTTCTGAGAATTCCCGCTGACAAGAGCGGGACGGACGCACGGACTCACGGACGAAGCGACGACTATATGCTCCCCCGAAATTTTTCGGGGAGCATAATAAATGATTACATGTGATCCAAACTGTTGATGGCGGAATGAGATAAAAACAGTGGTTGATCTTGTGTGTTAGTTGGGCAGGGGTCTTACATGCAACAGAGGTCATTTGCAATAAATCGGACAAATCCCAAGTCAATTAAAATTGAATGTTTCCCGACTGATTGGCTATTTTTCAAAGTAGAAATTCACAAGCCCAGAAACAAGATGTGTTTGTGAAACAGGAATATGTCGCCGGGCATGGTCATTCTTTTTTCGAAGTTGGTCACAGGCCAAGGTCAAGATTTTTTTCTGAGTAGGAAGACATTGTCACAAGGAACCTACATGCTCAATATGAAGGTTCGAACTCAAATGGTTCAAGAGTTATGACCAACAATAATTTTATCTTTAAAATAGGTCAAGGCCACAGGTCAAAATTTTTTGTATGGTCGTGCAGTCCTTGTCGCAAGGAACCTACAGGCAAAACATGAAGGCACTAACTCAAATGGTTCAAAAGTCATGGACAATGTTATTTTTTTCTTTTAAGTAGATCAACGGTCAAGGTCACTGGTCAAAATCTTTTGCATGGAAAAGAAACCCTTGTCACAAGGAACCTACATGTAAAATATAAAGGCTGCATATCAAACAGTTCAAAAGTTATGACCAGTGTTATTATTTTCTTTTAAGCAGGTCAAAGGTCAAGGTCACGGTCACAGGTCAATTTTTTTTGAAGGGATGTGAAGCCCTTGTCACAAAGAACCTGCATGTAAAAACATGAAGGCTCAATCTCAAACGGTTCAAAAGTTATGACCAATGTTATTTTTTTCTTTTAAGTAGGCCAAAGGTCAAGGTCAAATTATTTGTATGGATGTGAAGCCCTTATAAATCACAAGGAATCGAACTGCAAAATATGAAGGCTCTATCTCAAATGGTTCAAAAATTATGAACAATGTTATTTTATTTTCTTAAAAGTAGGTCACAGGTCAAGGTCAAAGTCAATTGTTTTTGTGCAAGTGGGAAGTCCTCGTCACCCACATGCCATATATGAAACGGTTCAGTAGTTATGACCAATGTTATTCTTTACTAGAAGTAGGTCAAGGTCACAGGTAATTTTTTTTGTATGTTTGGAAAGCCCTTGCCACAAGGAACCAACATGCCAAATATGAAGGCTCAGCCTCTATCTCAAATGGTTCAAAAGTTATGACCAACGTTAAAGTAGTCTATGTTTTTCTTTAAAGTAGGTCAAGGTCACAGATCAATTTTTTTGTATGTTTAGAGCGTGATAGCTCAGCTGTTAGTGCACAAGTTTGCCTCTGATGCTGGAGGTCCCGGGTTCGATCCCAGGCAGTGGCGATAAAACCGGCTCCATTGGCATCATTTGCAGGGATGAATGCCATTAAGTGCACTGCCTTTCGGATCGGGATGTTACCTGCCACGCGCATCATTGAAGTGGTTTGAAATAATGGGTGAAAACTGGGTAAAAGGTCATTAGCCTCACTTTTCTCTGGTGGGCAAAATAACTTCCGGTTCCATACTCTACTGTTGATGTTTATTTTCTGTAACCACTGTTGTTAAATTGCCGTCCTATCAAAATTGTTTGCTATGAATCATTTTGGACATTCAACTGCTTCTTTTACGTATAAATTTAGACGGAAAATAAACCTGCTTTAATCTTTTTTCCGTTCGTTAAATAAAGCGCAGCCACTTCATTTTGTCATAATGGTGGGTAGTTTTAATGCTTTTTAGGCAACAAAATGTGCTATAAAATGTCAGAAGAGACTGGTTCTATCATTTAATACTTCAAAAATACAAAATGTCAAGTATTAGGTAATTCTGTGAAGAAGAAATGAATTTAATTACACAATAAATATTCAAAAATCTCATTGAAACTATACTGTCAACACTCATGTTTTGACAACCAGATAAAAGAGGTTCTTCAATGGGGAGGTAATTGGCTCATGCAAAATGCAAACAGTCACCTGAATTACACATTTGTCGACCAAGCGCAAGTTAAATGACGTTGGTATTTCCGATGTCTAAATTTTGACGCACAAGGGTAAAACTGATTAAATATGTTCACACGATTATTTGCTAGCAACACGCACAAGAGAAAAAATGATTAAATATGATAACACGATTAATTGCTGGAAACACAGATCAGACGAGCAGATATTGCAGTCATCTTAAGTAACCTTCCATTGTAGAACATGGTGTCTCATATGTGACCCAAGCCATGCTCGAACAGAAGCGGTGAGAGAACTAGTTATTATATAGAGATTATTCATTCTCCTAGTTGAAATATGGGATTTATAAACCGAGGGAGGTAAAACAATCCGATAAAGAAACGAGTGCGAAGCACGAGTTTCTTTAACGGATTGTGTTACCTCCCGAGGTTTATAAATCCCATATTTCAAATAGGAGAAATGTATAATCTGTATATTACATGCACTTCCATAGACTTTTAGGAGAGTTTGGATCTTGAATTTTGGATCTGAATGCCCGTTCAGTTGACTGTTTACAGCTCATGTAAACGGTTCAATCAGCGAAGTGTTACAGAATCTGGGTGGAAGAACAACTGGATGGGCGCCATTTTGAAAGCGCTTTCTACAGTTTTGAACAAAAATAGAAGAAACAAAGTGTTTCAGTGATAAAACAAGTAAAACGTTAGACTGAATAAAGCAAAACTTACATCCTAATCAATGGTCATATCCATGTTTTCTTTTGTTTCAGCGTTGCATCCGACTCAAACGTCACGCATTCTAAACGTCTGTTGATATTTCTTAGACGCCATTACAATGACGTCATGAATAACGTCGCCGTGATTGAAACTTTCCCGCGTTTGAATAGAACAATTTCACTGCAAAGCGGTATCTCGTATCTTGTACATAAAGTAGTTCCAGCTGAAGGGATTTATTTCCCCGGCTAAGAGGAAATATTTCTTCTTAGCAAAAAGGAAAATACCAAGTTTATGTCTGGTAGAAATCATGGTATTTCTCTGTAATGCATGTAATATATAAGATTCAGCGCTCTTAGCCACAGAGGCAAGTGTGAGAGGCGTGATACAGAAAGACAGATCAACAGACCGGAGACACAACTTTAAATTGATAATGTTTACTGAGTGCCACTGAAAAGAAAATGACATATTTTGATTGTTTCCAAATAGCTTAACCCTATTTTATACCTCGTGATCTGCAACTGGGTACCGTGATCCGCAACTGGGGTCTAATCGTGCCATTATCGTGGTCTCGTATTCTGCAATCCTGAAGGTCAGCCGAATAAAAAAAGGAAGAATGTTTATGTGCATTTTGTACTAGAGGGATAATTATCTTGAAAAAGGTATCAAATGTTCTGAGCAGCAAGCACGACACGTGACTGATCAGGAACTAGGTATTTGACTGTACCACAAGCTACTTTTAAAGGAAAGAATTTGCTCATAGGGAGCAAGGAAAGAATTTGGGTACGTTCAATATGCATAGTTGAGAGAGATTTTTAGCATACAAAATGATTTTTACCTCATATCTTCAATACGGAAAAAAAATAGATGGTGCACCATCGCAAATATCCACCTTTTCTAAAATTGACCTTTGACCTCAACCCATGACCCCAAGGGGTCAGATCATAATTCGTATACCATCATGCATATCTGCCGTCCCTTAGCAATATGTCTACCAAGTCTGGTACAGACCAAGAAATAAAGACGGTAGTTGCCCTGACAAGCATTTTCTTAAAAAATGAAATTTGATTGGGCTGCATTATGCTTCCGCGCAAAGCTGAAACGGACTGCACAAAAGAACCGGTAAACTGCTTAGATGTTCTAAGCCTGTAAAGGAAAAGTGGTGCGAGTCGGACCGTCCATGTTTAAACCCTATTGGTTTCATTGGGCGGCAGGGCTTGAGATGTCATTTCATCTCAATGTTGGGTAGGGGTGAAACGATTCATTGAAATCGTATTGTATCGCGATACTTTGGCTGACGATACGTATATCGTATCGTGGGGCTAATATCGCGATACCCGACAATACACCAAAAAGTACAATTTCCAAAGAAAATGACAGCTTTAACACATTTCAGGACCATTTTTATAACAAATTGCAAAGATCTGAATTGTTACTGAGCTAAACTGATCACTTCTATGACAAATATGGGCATCTTAAAAAAGGCTTTGTTACAAAAGATTGAACTCTGAGATGGTTTTGAGCCAGTTTGAAAATTTTTGAGATGTGATTTAAGCAAGAAAGTAGTATCGTGATATGTATCGTATCTTGAGGCAAGTATCGCGATACGTATTGTATCATGGGGTGACTGTATCGTTACAGCCCTAATGCCGGGATAAAGTCCAAAATTGGAAGCAACTTCACAAAAATGACATATACAGTGTAAGCCCCAAATCAAACAAACAAATTAATCCATTAAGTAATGGTTTATGAACTCTTCCAGCCATAAATTTTAAAAATGGGGGGGCAAAGTTCAGGTATTTCCCGGGAAATGTGTGTGTGTGTGGGGGGGGGGGGAGGGGGAAGGCAAATCATCAGAAAAAAAAATCTTGATTTGGGCTTGGGCTTCAAAGTTTTGAGTATAAAACAAGTTAATGATAAGAACTCACACACACCAAAAAGTACGAAGGATATTGTGTCCCCTCTCTCTTCAGTGTATGGACCTGCTTACTAGATTGAAGAAGTAATATAGCAAAATTCATGGTCACTGGTGCTTTTTTTTTTTTTTGGGGGGGGGGGGGGGGTGAGCGTTTGTGTGTGTGTGATGTTGCTTCAGTTTGCACTTTTGGTGAATTTTGATTCGAGTACATTTTCTGAGCCCCAGCGACACATCCCAGTCCGAATTTATCGGAGTTATCCCCCCCCACCCGCCATGGCGTCTCTGCATATGCAAATGATTTGCCTTTATTGGTTGTATGTGCATGCGCGCGTGCCATTACAAAAATGTCTGGTAAAGTATATTGAAAATTATACCACAAATATAATGATTAATTTTTCAGATAAGATGTCTGACATTTTTTACAAATCTGCTAAAAATAGATTGTAGATACTCGTTAGAACCGCCTCGGCTTTGATACTCATTAGAAACGCCTTGACGAGACCTTTCTAATGAGTACCTTCAATCTATGCCTTCAAGCAGAAATACAAAAATGACATATACTAACTGTAAACGGTTAACCTACTTTTGGTATATAAAAGTTTGTTTACGGGGATCAAAATAAATGTACATCTATTAACTTGGTAAGAAAATAACAAAAATATTGCTTTTTTATGGTATCAAGCATGAGATACTCATTGTAAGATATGCTATTTTCATGCATAGCCCCTTAGTAACAACGATAATTAAATATTGATATTCTAACTTCGTGTTGGTTCTTGTGTTTTTTTTGTGGGTTCTTGTTAGATATGCCTCACTGACACGATAGCAATAAGAACTAGCAACACATGTTTTAATCCCTAAAGATGCGACTCACAACTGTCGCCTGCCAAGTTGCCTTCTGGTTACTTTAAAAGTCATCATTGCAATTTTCTTGGTAATCTTAGTTTAACACAGGCATGTGACCTTGTGGATAAGAGCCCTGACTCTAAATCATCAGGTCTTTGAGTCTGGTTCGCTCCACATGTGAGCCCCAAGGTTCTGTAACTGAAGGTTACGTGGTTTTTCTGTGGGTATGCCGGTATTTGCCACCTCTGATTAACAATAGGCTCGATATAAGTGAAATGATCTTGAAAGGGCCATAGTAGTATCGTGAGGCATGAATCGTGATACATATCATATCGTGGGGTGACTTAACCCGAGATATCTTGCTGTAGTGACCAGCCGCCAAATCGGAAAATAAAAAAAGGCTTTTAGAACGTCAGAGAAGGCTCGAATTAGGGGTGACTGTATGGTTACAGCCCTAACAAGTAGGGTCCGAGCCGGTAATTGGGTCCGATCCAATGTTTGTACATACCGAAAGAATTTGCTCTAGGGAGCAAGGAAAGAATTTGCTCCCAGGGAGCAAATTCTTACCTTCGAGTACTCCATAGACTTAAAATGACTTCCAAAAGAAAACAATTTTCCATGATCCAGTTAACCTCGGACCCACCCATTGATGGGTCCGACAGTTAAAAAAAATAAATACCACGAAAACTGATGTCGCAAGTGTAATGACCGTACGTTATTGCTGATAACCAAAAATTACTATTGCACTAACCTAGTAATTTTTCAATTTGCTATGTATAGTTGATATCTATCTCCAAATAGTTGTTCTTGTCCTTGAAACGGCCAAAATTTGATTGAATTTGGGGTTTTTTTGGTTGCAATATGCAGACGCTGTCTTCTGTAGTTTTCGAAAGGAAGTGACGTATTTTAGCGGGGAAAGTATAAAAGCCGGGAGTGACGGTCGGGGGTAAAAGTCGGGAGTAAATTTTGACAAACGAATAAAGGTATTAAACTTGCATCTATCTTGATGAAATTTTCAACCAAGGAAGAATATAGACTCCTTTACACAACGCATTTCCGTTCTTTCTGCTGATACTGCGTCGGTCAAATTTGACCATTACCGCAGGCGTACATTATCTACATTATACATACTCAAGAGTACACTCCAGGTTTGCAGGATGAAAGCCTACACAGTAATCATATAATTACTATAGGGATCTTTCTTTCTTTCTACTGGTACTGCGTCGTTTGACCATTAGGCCTACCGCAGGTGTGCATTTCATACACTTTTTTCTCCTATTACTGCTGCTCACTCAATCTGAGCATTACGAGCAGGATTTCATGGGTGGTAAACCAGTACTTTTTTTATTTTAATTTTTAAGCAATGTGGATGAAGTGCCTCGCTCAAGGACACAACACTTTGGTCAGCGTGAGGCTCGAACCCGCAACCTATCGATCACAAATCTGGTGCGCTAACACTGCACCAAAGCGCTTTATTAACCTGCACAGGGGAGGGTCTTCCTGCACAGGGGGCCTCAAGTTAACGTCCCGATCCTTAGGACGGTGCACTTTGTGGCATTCATCCCTGCAAATGATGCCAGTGCATGCTCTTAGCTAAATAAACTGCTAAAAACTACAGTCTTTTTGCAGTGAAAATGCAGTTTATTGTAAAAAATGCAGTAAGAAGCAGTTAAAAAGCAGTTTTTTTTCTACTTGGACCAAAAGCAGTTTTAAAAATGCCCTGTAAAATAAACAGTTTTTATTAACTGCATTAAACTGCAGTGGTCAAATGTCAGGCAAAAATGCAGTTTTATCCAGTGAATTCGCAGTTTTATTTTACTGCTTTCAAATGTCATTTGAAGAAGCGGTTAAATGCAGTTTATTTCAAAAGATTTAGCTTTAAAGTACAAATGCAATCTAAAAAAGTCACAACTGCAAACCAGTTATAAATAACTGCATACAGAGTGCATATAAAATAGATGATGTATGGGTTCAGACATAATTGTGGAACATGACTGTTTTCTCCATGATCATGTTAACACATCATGTTCAAGACTGGAACATGAACATGTAAATCCAAATTATTTGGTTATGGAATTATGGAATTCGGGCGGGGGAAGACTCTCAGATGGATAGATTCCTTCCTTTGCCAATAAAAACAGCGTGTTGTTGCTAATGCTGAATCTTCAGTATGGGCTCCAGTTTTATCTGTGGTTCCGCAGGGGACTGTTCTTAGTCCGCTGCTGTTCTCCCTGTACATTAACGATATTTCCACTGACACTGTCTCAGAAATAAGACTGTTCGCAGACTTTTTTTTTTTTTTTTGCTATCGGGAAATTAGAGATACAGAGGACTCAATGAAACTTCGTAAAATCATTCTTCGATATAAAAAGATTGGGTACAACATGGATATTATACGACATACTGCATGCATGGTAGTTAACCCAATCACGGTTGGCAACTTTGCTTCCCTCTTTAATTGCACGCCGGTGGGTCAGGCCTCAGATTCTATGACGGCTCCAACGTAAAGGCTTATTGAAAATTAGAGAGATAATGCTGGTTGTGCCTGATGCTCTGTCTCTGGTCGGGCTCATCGGAGTCTAACTGTTGGTTTTCTTTTGCTCCAGCATTTCAGTGGTTTCTTGCTGTCGAGTCCTCACCGTTGTCTCACCTCTGTGGTTCTTTGATTTTTGTGTTCACGGAGATGTTGCACTGATGAGTTAGGAGGCCTTCATGCGGACTGAACAAATTATTTGTCTAAATCGCGACGGAAGTAAGGGCGAGGATTGTGGCCACGTAAAATCGATTTAAGCCCCCCAGTGGAAATCTTCCACTGACCGTTCCAAGGGGGCTCTTCTGTGGCGATTTATTTATGTTGTTGTTTGTTACTTACTGTGTGTATCACTTGTGTCTTTTAGTTTTGGATGGCCATATGGCCATTTTGTGGGAAAGTAACTGTCCTTATGGCCTTCCTTTGTTTAGGTTTCCATTATGGTCTGGTCGCTTAATGTTTGTATTTCTTTCCCTTTGGTGTCTTTTATGGGTGGAGTAAGTTAATTGTATCAATTCCTGATCTTTGTTTTACTTCTGCTTTTCAGAAGTATATAGATAGATTAGGATGTTGGGCACGAAAATGGGGCATGAGATTTCAGCCCGTTAAATGCAATATTATGCAAATAACTAGGAAGAGAACAAATAAAATTGAGGCTTCATACACCTTAGATGGAACGGTGCTAAAAAATGTGAATTCCATTAAATACCTTGGTGTGACAATCACAAACGATTTGAGATGGAACACACACATTAGCAACATGTGTACAAAGGCGAATAGAACACTTGGTTTCCTGAGGCAAAATCTTCATCAATGTCCTCAGGATGTGAAGGAGACAGCATATAAGGGATTGTTCGCCCAATCTTGGGATATGGTAGTTGCATCTGGGACCCGAGTGGAGTGATCCTTAATGAAGAAATTGAAAAAGTTCAAAATATAGCTGCTAGATTTGTAACAAGGAATTATACGGCTTTGAAACTGTGAGCATGACTGGATTTCTAGGAAAATTAAGATGGGAGTCTCTCAAGAAAAGGAGAAGGGACAGTAGGCTCATACTTTTATTCAAAGGTCTAAAGGGTGCTGCCAGCATTCCAACAGTTGACCTTGTTCCCCCAGCTAGGCACTGTAGAAATCATCATTCACTGGCGTTTCAGACCCCTACTGCAAGAAATGACATCAATAAACAATTGTTCTTCCCCCGAACCATTAGAGATTGGAATGCCCTTCCTGATTCAATCATGTCCACTGCTGAAGGTGCAGAGGATAGTGTAGCTAAATTTATCTCATTGGTGAGAACTAGGGACTAACTTCCCACATCACAGGTCCTGGTGTATGAATGTCATTTGACGTGTCACCCGTAACAATTCTGATTCTGATGTCTAATATTCATTCAGAAAAAGGCATAGCTGTGACTCTCAGCTGAGCACAGTAATCAAAGTTTGGATAAAATGTTAGCACAGTATTTAAAGATTGGATAAAACTCTTGGATACAGACAAATAGTGACAAGTAGACACATTTGCTCTGGACTTCGAGAGTGGATGGACTCTCAAATAGATGGATTCCTTTCTCTGTTATAGAAAACACCGAGTTATTCATAATGATGAAATCCCAGAGAGGGCTGTTCTTGGTCCATTGTTGTTCTCCACGTACATCAATGATAGTTCCATTGACATTGACTCAGAAATATGAGACCTTGCAAACGACTATGTTTTGCTACGGGGAAATAGGAGATGCAGGTGACTCACCGAAACTGCTGAAGGATAAATTCGACAAGAAAATAGAGTATGAGATTTCAGCCCGTTTAATGCAATATTATGCAGATTATTAATAAATAGCGACTCCCCCCCCCCCCCCAAAAAAAAAGAGCCTTCTTACACCTTGGAGGATACGGTCCTCGAGAACTTGGATTCCATCAAATACCTAGGTATATAACTATCATCACACAAGACTTTTTCGACTAGTAGGACTGCACATATTAGCAACATATGACTCATAATGTACTAAGCAAACAACGCTTAAATTGGTTTCCTTAATAAGGCGAAATCTTAATCAGTGTCCTTATGACATAAAAGTAAACGAGGCAGCATGTAAAGGACTTGTTTGCCCCAATCTTGGAATCTCGTAGTTGTAGCTGGGACCTCCAAGTAGTGGTCCTCGAGAAGAAATTGAAAATATCCAGAGTAGGAAAAAAGCTTCTTACACCTTTATATATATCTATCTTCATTGCAAAAACTAACGCTTACAAAGGTTCCGATTCCCCCTGCCCGATTTGATCATTTCCTCGACAGAAGGTGCAGAGAATAGTGTAGCTAAAATTACCTCTTTAATGAGAGCTAGGAACTTAAATTACTTCCCGCATGATCACAGATCAAACTGAGTTCACGGAGGTTCCATTGACTGGATAATATTGTTGTGTCAGCTGCAGGAGTAATCAAGTTACTTCAAGGCTTAAACCCTAGTAAAGCCTTAGGACCTGATGAACTTCATCCTAGAGCCCTGAAGGAACTAGCAAATGAGTTAGGTCCAGTTTTTGCACACTTGTTTCAACAGTCTCTTGATACGGCTGAAATCCCCAAAGAATGGCTCTTAGCGAACATTTGTCCACTCTTCAAAAAAGGAGATAGGTCTCTTGCCCGTAATTATCGCCCTGTGTCTCTGACTTGTGTTATGTGTAAATTGCTTGAACATATAGTCTGCTCGAACATCATGGCCCAATTGGATGAACATAAACTTTTGTCAGACAGACAACATGCATTCAGGAAAAGGCATAGTTGTGAAACTCAGCTGAGCACAGTTACTAATGACTGGGCAAAAATCTTGGACAAAGGGGGACAAGTGGACACATTTATTCTGGACTTTGAGAAGGGTTTTGACACCCCACCTCATGAACTTCTTAAATCTAAGTTATTTGGTTACGGAATTGGGGGGGGGGGGGGGGAAGGGGCTCTCAAATGGATAGATTCCTTTCTTTGCTACAGAAAACAGCGTGTTGTTGTTAATGGTGAATCTTCAGAGTGGGCTCCAGTTCTGTCTGGAGTCCCACAAGGGACTGTTCTTGGTCCGCTGTTGTTCTCCCCGTACATCAATGATATTTCCACCGACATTGACTCAGAAATAAGACTGTTCGCAGACGACTGTGTTTGCTACCGGGGAAATTAGAGATACAGATGACTCACTGAAACTTCAGAATGACATAGATAGATTAGGATGTGGGCCCGAAAATAGGGCATGGGATTTCAGCCAGTTGAATGCAACATTATGCAGAAGAGATCTAATAAAGTTGAGGCTTCCTACACCTTCGAGGGAACGGTCCTCGAGAATGTCGACTCCATTAAATACCTTGGAGTGACAATCGCACACAACTTGAGATGGAATACTCATATTAGCAACATGTGTACGTAGGCAAATAGAACACTTGGTTTCCTGAGGCGTAATCTTCATCAGTGTCCTCAGGATGTAAAAGAGGCAGCATATAAAGGTCTTGTTCGCCCAATCTTGGAATATGGCAGTTGTATCTGGGACCCAAATGGAGTGGTCCTTAACGAAGAAATTGAAAACGTTCAGAATAGAGCTGCTAGATTTGTAACAGGCAATTTCTGCTTTGAAACGGGGAGCATGACTGGAATACTTGGAAAATTAAAATGGTAGTCTCTCAAGAAAAGGAGGAAAATCAGCAGGCTCATCCTTTCATACAAAGGTCTAAAGGGTGCTGCTAGCATTCCAACGGATGGCCTTGTCCCCCCGGCTAGGCACTGTATAAATCACCATTCATAATTGGCGTTTCAGACCCTTACTGCAAGAACGGACATTTATAAAGAATAATTCTTCCCCCGAACCATTAGAGATTGGAATGCCATTCCCGATTCGATTATTTCGACAGCTGAAGGTGCTGATGACTGTGTTCCAAGTTTACCTCTTTGGTTAGAGCTAGGGACTAACTTCCCATATCACAGGTCCTGGTGTATGAATGTCATTTGACGTGTCACCAGTAACAATTCTGATTCTGATTCTGACAGGTCCCGGTGAATTAATGTCTTATGACGTGTTATTAGTGACATTCTGATTCTAATGAGATATTAGGCCTTCAGTGATACTGAGTTCCTGAAATGGAGGGGACGGAACATGCCCCTGAGGACCATTTTGAGTTCAACAATTGTAACACACAAGTTTGAAAACTGTATGTCATAGCCCCAAATTTCATAACAAATTGTCCAGTGGTCAGTCAGCGAGAACTCGTCTGTATTAATTTGAGCAAAGAAGAAGACGTGGGAAAAGACTATCAAATTCTCACTTCGTTTAGGACACTTGTCGATTTACCGACAAAAAAGATTTATGTGTGATTCGGCGATTCCGTATTTTTGGTGGGTTCCGGTATTCCTTGTCACTTCCTCTATCGTCTGAAGCAGAAACGCCGCGAGAATTAAAAAAAAATCGACGGCATTTTACTCATTTTTGGGGATGGGAAGAACTATTTTAGGTTAGATAAACATAATATACATCAATTATCAATAAATGCTGCGATGGTACATCAGCGTTTTTTGTGGAAAAAATAAAGAAATGAGCAAATACTACGGCACAGCTTGTGTGAAAGGGACGTTTCGGCCTCGAGTCGTTTCGGCCTTTATTTTGAGTTTGGTCGTTCGGCCTATTTCGATTAGTCCTTTTCGGCCCTGTGTCATTTCGTCAGATACATCATTATATGAATTTTGAAATATATTTGGGTCTTTGTGAAATAACTGGACGGGTGGGAGAGGGTTTGGGATGAGAGTAGTTTAGGTCGTAGTACCAAAGCGTTAATCCAAAATCGTTAATCCATAGACAAAATGGCAAATATCAATGTTCGGATCAACAGAAATGGACTCCAGAAGAGTGTAATCAGGCGTCCGCGGATAGTAAGCATTACTTGGTAAGCAAGCTTCGCCCACCATGCCCATCGACCCGAACAAATGCGAAATATTTTCTATTGATGCAGGACAGCTGTCAGACGGACTGAAATCTTTTGCAGGACAGAATAAGTATTTTGTAGGACTGAAGGCATATTTGTTAGAATATCATGGTCTTTGTTAAGATTTGAATGACATTTTGTCAGACCACGGACCCAATAGACGCTGGTTAACTGCATGGATGTGAGGTGCCTCAACACAGAGATTCAAAGCAAATTTGTATTGTTTTGATAGCGATGTGACTGCAGTCAGCTTTTTATCAATGGCATCAGATTGTTTGTGTTCTCTAATTTATAGCACCTCTGTGATGCATATTTAATTATTTCAAATCATGTTTAATTATGTCGTGTTTTGAAAATTTGCTGACTGAATCAAAATTTTCTGTCCTGATAATATTATTTTCAATGATCATCACTGGATTTAGATAATGTGCAGATACAGGGGCAACATGATCCACATTAGTTGGTCCCCTTCAGGTGGCTGCCTCTGCATGCATGGCAGATCTCACACCGTTTCTCCAGGTGTGTCCATCATGAAATTGGTCTCCTGGGGTAAACACAATTTTTTATACGCCTGTTTTATTGTTATGGGGTCGGCGTCCATCTATCCGTCAGTCCGTCTGTAAACTTAAAACATTCGTTTCCAGATAACTCCTCCTACAGTTTTCATCCAGTGAAGCTGAAACTTGGTAGACAGTAAGACTATGAGGTGTTGTAGCGCATATTGTTTCGAGGTTACAGCCCACCAACTATTCACAAAGTTATGGCCCTTTGAAAATTTTTGTAAACTTTTTGTTTCCGGATAACTCGGAGTCTCCTCCTAAAGTTTTCATCCGATCGAGCTGAAACTTAGTAGATAGAAAGACAATGAGGTGGTGTATCGCATATTGTTTCGAGGTTACGGTCCATCAAATATTTACAGAGTTATGCCTCTTTGAATATTTCTGTCAACATTTCATTTCTGGCTAACTTCTCTTATATTTGACATTTGATCAAGCTGAAAATACAGAAATTTGACTTTTTCATTTCCGGATATCTCCTCCTACAGAACTTTTTCATCAGATGAAGCTGAAACTTGGTAGACAGTAAGACAATGAGGTGGTGTAGCGCATATTGTTTCAAGGTTATGGTCCACCAAATATTTCAGTTATGCCACTTTGACAATTTTGTAAACTTTTTGGTTTCTGGATAACTTCTACAGTTTTCAAGGGAACAAGGGATCAAGCTGAAAATTGTTAAGTAGTAAGACTATGAGGTTGTGTAGCACATATTGTTTCGAGGTTATGGTCCATCAATTTCTGGCTAACTTCTCTGACATTTAACATTAGATCAAATTGAAACTTGGTACATATAGTCAGACCATGATGTGATGTGCAACAGTGCATGTTGTTAGGGCCCCACTCTGGCCATAACTACATTGCTTGTGTCCGTGTGTTGTCACACCCTAGCCAAAAAACTTCACCTTGCCTACTCCTATGAAACATCACATACTTACCATCACAAGACCTACATTTTGGCAGTGCATATTGTTAGGGCCCCATAACTGTGGAGTAGTGCATATTGTTGTGAGGTTGCGGTCAAACAAATATTTACTTGCTACAGGTGTATTATGCCCCGCTTGCGGAGCTCTTGTTATACTGGTTAAAAAACTGGTAAATGCACAGTGTGGTAAATTTGTCGAATATGATAGTTTTTTTTTATTTAGGTTTTACGGACCTATCAAAATTTTCCCACATTTCGAGCTACCAGATGCCACTTTAGCACATGGGGTTGTTATAGTAATGTCTAAAAGAAGTTATATGCAGTTTTTCTGCAGTACTGAAAAACTGTTTACCTTATATTATGGTTTGCAGTTTTAAAAAACTTCTTACCTTATTTGGTCAACAGTTTTCAACAGTTTTACAAAACTGCTCAGCTCATTTAAATATTTCGCCCCAAATGCAGTCGTTTTCACTGCACTTTCACTGCATTTTAACTGT
This sequence comes from Lucinisca nassula, assembly GCA_963580285.1. Lineage (NCBI taxonomy): Eukaryota > Metazoa > Mollusca > Bivalvia > Lucinida > Lucinidae > Lucinisca > Lucinisca nassula. The sequence continues at coordinate 22,952,585 of OY757022.1, forward strand.
AACTGCTAGAAAAACTGCAGAAAAACTGCTTTTGGTCTCGTAATAAAACAGTATATGCAAGTTAGGTAAATACTGCATCTGAAGGATTCAAACTGCTTTTCAACTGCTTTTTAACTGCTGAGTCACAACTGCATTTTAACTGCTTTTTAACTGCCTTCCATTTTGCTAAGGGTGGAGCATCTTCTGACACCGCAATTCTATTACCAATGTCGGCAGTTGTACCGTGGACATCTAGCATGATAGGCAATGCACTAACCACTGAGCTACCACGTATATACATTGTAAGACTTCATATTATTATCAAATATTTATCACGATTCACACTGAAATACACAACCATGTTATAAACTTTTGGGATCGGGAGTAACTTTGGTCAACCATTTTGTAAATTATTAGGGGGTCGAACCGAGGCTGTAGCGCTGGAGGGGAAATATTCATCAAAACTACCCGTCTGAATCTGAATGGTTACTGAATCAGAATTGTTACTGGTGACACGTCTAACCACATTCATACACCAGGTCCGGTGATGGGAAGTTAGTCGCTAGCTCTCACCAATGAGGCAAACTTAGCTACAGAATCATCAGCACCTTCAGATTGTTCGGGGGAAGAATAAAAGAAAGATAAAGAAGCTTTATTTAACGTCGCATATTCAAAACAAATAACTTAAGCTCTGTAGAGCTTTTATTACGACAACAAAGTATCCTCTAACAAATACTAACCTGCCTTCATTTATCTTCCTAGGACAACCCCTGATAATGCGAGCGTCAGCAAAGGGAGTTACTAGTACCATTTTTCACGCCTTTGGTATGGCGCGGCCGGGGATCGAACCCGCGACCTCCCATTCCCGAAGCTGACGCTCTACCACTCTACTACCGGGGTCGGTGATTCTTTATAAATGTCAGTTCTTGCAGCAAGGGTCTGAAACGCCAAATAACATCCTTCTTTCTTAACTCGTTTTACTGATACTGCGATTTGTCACATCATACCATTACTTACAGGTTACATTTCCCTCCAGGTTCGCAAGATGAAAGCCTGCACAGTAATCATGAAAATACCGGGACGGGATCTTTAACCTGCACAGGGGATGGCTCTCCCCGCACAGGTGGCCTCTAGTGAACGTCCCGATCCGAATGACGGTGCACTTTCTGGTATAGATTGGTTCCCTTGTCGTAAATGTCTCCGCTAGGTGGCTACAACATAACGATTGGTAGCTAGCAGAAGCCATTACGTCTATTTATAGCATAAGCAATGACGCGGTATTGGAAATACCCGAGTTCAACAAGGTTAATTGCTGAATCAGTCATATCTGATGAAACAAAAAGATCGATACTTAGTATACTGAAATAATTTATAATAATTTATTTTACATAGACTAGTGACATTCTCATCATTATCTTGAAATATGTATCTTTTTACACTCGCAGATACAATTTACAATGAGTAATACACAGCCACCTGGCCCACTTCTGCAGTATTTTAAATTAACAGACGCGCTCTTGTAGGCATGCGCAGTGGTAAGAGTAGGATTCTCTACCTCAAATCAATTTACTCGCTACCTATCGTTATGTGAGTACCGAAGGGGAGGTAATAACGAAGGGGAACCAATCTATTTCTGGTATTCATCCCTGATAATGGTGCCAGTGGAGCATGTTTTGACTCCGCATTTTTATTACCGTTTTCGGGACTCGAACCGGGAGCCTCTAGCATTTTTCCCATGACTGTTGTTTATGAAATAGGTTCCCTGTGGATATTGTACTTAATAAGCGATCTTGCCTCCTCCAGAATCCGAATCAGAATTGTTACTTGTGACACGACAAATTATTGAAATGACATTGATACACCAGGATCTGTGAAATGGGAGGTTAATCCCTAGATCTCACCAAGCACCTTCAGCTGTGGAGATGATCGAATCGGGAAGGGCATTGCAAACTTCTGGTCCTAGGGAAGAGAGAATCTTTGTAAATATAAGTTCTTGCAGTAGGGTTCTGAAATGCCATTGAATGGTGATTTCTACAGCGCCTGGCTGGGGAATAATGTCATCTGTTTGAAAGCTGGCAGCACCCTTTAAGCCTTTGTATAATAATCTGAGCTACGGTCTCTTCTCCTTTGTTTGAGAAACGCCCATCTTAATTTGTCTAGAATTTCAGTCATACTTCCAGTTTTAAAATAAAAGTGAAGGCAATGATCAGGAATCAATACAATTACCTCAACTCTCCCATCAGTGACTCCAAAGGGACAGAAACGGGAACATGAAGTGACTATACCCTAATGAAAACATCACTAGCTATTAGCGGAAAGGACAGTTACTTTCCCACAAAATAGCCAAACGGCTATCCAAAATAAAAAGATATACGTGTAAGCAATACATACATGTAAAGACAAACTATTACAAGCAATAAATAACGACAGAGGCAAAAGTAGTACCTGTAATTAATTGTTACAATCTAGCAACTTTAGTCTGAACCTTTTCAATTTCTTCATTTAGGACCACCCCGTTGAGGTCCCAGATACAACTACCTTATTCCAATATTGGGCGAACAAATCCTTTATATGCCACCTCTTTTACATCCTGGTGACACTGGTGAAGAATCAGTAATAGGAAACAAAGCTTCCTATTTTACCTTTGTACACATATTGCTAATAAGTGTATTCCATTTCAAATCGTGTGTAATGTCATACCAAGGTATTTAATGGAATTCACATGCTTAAGGAGAGTTCCCTCTAAGGTGTATGAAGCCTCAATTTTATGGTTCTTCCTAGTTATTGCATTTGATGGGATGAAATATCATGCCCCATTTTTGTTGCCAACATCCTAGTCTGTCTATATCTTACCGAAGTATCAGCGCATCCTGTGCATCTCTATTTTCCCGGTAGCAGACACAGTCGTCTTTCAACAGTCTTACTTCTGAGTCAGTTTCAGTTGAAACATCATTAATGTAAAGGGAAAATAATTGTGGGCCAAGGACAGTCCCTTGTGGGACCCCAGACAAAACTGGAGCCCACTCAGAAAATTCACCAGTAACAACAACTCGTTTTCTGTAACAAAGACATGAATCTATCCTCAAGAGAGAGAGTAGGCCCCCGCCCATCGGGGCTTGAAGAAATGGATAGGCTGCATGATGTTCCCATGCAGATCTAAGTCTGACCCGTCACACGAGTACTGGTATATTTACATATAGCCTATAGAAATACCGAAAATTCACCGAAAAACACCGACATGTGGTAGCCCATAGTGCACGCTTAAAGCCAACACCGAACCTAAACACTTGCATTTGTAAGTCTCTCACAAAGACAGAAAGGCGACTAATTGTTTCGCTCCGTTTCTTCTTCTTTCTGCCAAAATTTCGTCCAGACGAGTTCCCAGTCTTGGGGATACAGTATGAAGTTTTGCATGAATGGTTCAGAGGGTCCCCCGAGGTGTGCCAGTGTCATGCCCCCCTTCCTAAAACGTTTAAAAACTTTCAGATCCCCGCCCTAAACCACATATAGTCTTGTTCCTGATGAAAAGATGCATTCAGGGACACCAATTTGTGGGTCCCCCGGGGTCCAGACCACTTCATTAAAGGCAACATAACCAAAATGCCAGTGCAACCAGAGTTGTGGTTCTTGCTCCTGACATGTCTTCTTGGCCTCATTTACAACCATACCAAGTACCATCAGTATATCTCAAAGGGTATTGGAGTTCAAGGTTCTATATGCGGACAGACGGATGGACGCACCCCACCCGCCAATTATCTTAGGAAGGATCTTAGCATTGGAAGCTCCCCCATAATAATCATGAGAAACTGGGGCTAATGCAGTTTAAATCCAGTAATTTGAGATCAAATTATTTAGCACATTTCAATTTGTTTTAATGGCCATTAAAATATTTGGTGATACAAATTAATGGCCATGAGAGGTTTGTAGGTAATGATGTTAATGGCCATTATTTGATTACATTTCTATTAATGGCCATTATTTCAGAATTAATGGCATGAATACTTACTTTTTAATGGTTGTGGAAACCGATAATTATTTAATGGCCATTAAAGTTGACTGTAATGGCCATTAATAAGTAATTTTGAAAATTAATGCTCATTAAAAATAGTTCCGGGATTTTTAATGCCCATGAATTTCATATTAATGGCCATTAACAAAAAGGTCATGGCCATTAAAATACATAGAAACAAAAATTGATGGGCCATTAAATTTTTAATGGTCAAAGATTAATGGAACCTTAAAAAAGTAATGGTATTTTAATGGTTTAACTTCTGTTTTAATGGCCATTAACATGAATTTAATGTGTAAAATTGCAAAGCCATTAATTTTTGCGAACAAAAAGTAATGGGTTGCTTTAACAGGTTTTTAATAATTAACAGGAAACTAATGGGATTTTAACAGAATTTAATGGTTTACATGTCTAGTAGTGCATGATGGCCATCTTGAAATGTTTCAAATGGAATTTCCTCCCAAACCGAAAGTGGGATTGAGCTGAAACGTAATGGGAGGCATCGGGGCGACATGGAAATTTAGAATTGCTAGAAATATTTTATTCCAATATAAAAAATCACATGAACAAGTCCGTGAAATGAACACCCCATAAACCCCACTTTACATAGAGAAAACTAGGGTTTATTGGGGTATACACTATTGTTCTTATTTCTGCTCTAAGATATAGGTTATTGGTACTCGTTAGAACCGCCTCAATGAGGCGGTTGTAACGAGCACATATAACCTATGATTTAGGTTCTAACGAGCGCTCACAATCTATATTTGCAGTGTAAATAAGAAAAACATCAAAATTTTTCAGCAGCAAAGCAGTTATTTCGGAGATGTAAAACATGCACTATGTCGCACGGGTTTGTGACATATCGGATATCTTGAATGATTTCAAACGGCATCTTGGCATAAAAGGTAAGTTAGATTCAATTAAATCTTGATGGGAGGCGTTGGGGTTTCGTGGAGATTCAGGGTTGCTAAGACCGTTCCATTCCAATATAAAAGATGGCCGCCATAGCAACACTCTTGAAAAACTGCAAGCTGCATCTGCTCCTGAATACTTGCGCGGATTGCGCTGAAACTTCCTGAAAGGCATTGGAGCGACAAGGAAATTCAGAACTGCTAAAATGTTATGTTACGATATCGAAGATGGCGCTATGGTGGCCATCTTGAAATCCTTCAAACAAGATATATTCCCAAACCGCGAGTCATATTAACCCGAACAGATGGGAGGTATCGGGTGCGACATGGTGTTAGAATTGCTAAAATCGTTTTGTTCCAATATTCAAGATGGCCGCCCTCTTGAAAATCCTCAGACCACGGTAAGTGTCTATATAGTATTGACTGGGCCGTTAAACTCCAAAACAACCAACCACGGTAAAGGATAGGAAGCACTGGAGCAACATGAAGATCCAGGCTTATTGGAATCATTCTGCTCTGAAAGCCAAGACGGCCGCCAAGGTTGCCATCATTACGATAGCACACCCGTGCGACAAAGTGCATTTTTCACACCTCCAAAATAAGCTACTTTTCTGATGAAAAACTGTGATATTTTTCTTATTTATACTGCAAACATAGGTTGTGGGTGCTCGTTAGAACCGCCTCTGGTTCTAACGAGTACCCACAACCTATGTCTTGGAACAGAAATAAGAACAATAATGTATACCCCCTTAAACCCCAGTTTTCTCTATATAACGATGGGTTTAGGGGGTCTTCATTTCACGGACTTGTTCACGTGATGCTTTAAACTACATCTGCTTTCAAACGGTCTGTCAGATGGAGTCAAAATTTGGTGGGAGGCATTTTGGTTACAGGGAGGTTCAGAATTCCTTAAATAATTGAGCCGGCGCACGACAAAATCTACAATAAGACATGTGCGAACAGCTAAGACTCAGATCAGCCTGCGCATCCGCGCAGTCTGATCAGAGTCTTCGCTGTTCGCAAGAGCCTTCTATAGCCTCTGAACTGTTCATAGGCCAACAAGAGAATGCTCCAACCAGGCTGACCTGAGGAGCCGGCTGATCCGAGTCCTCGACCACAGCCCGGGTCTTATTGTAGGTTTGTCATGCGCCGGCTCATATCCAAGATGGACACCGGGCGGTTGTTTTGCAATTCTTTAAATGATATCTAGACCCTCTACTCTGCACCAATAGAATTTCCTCCTGAATCCTAAGTCACATTGAGCTGTTCCGAAACCATTACGAAAACACGCCTATACAAATACATTATAACCTTTATTGTCGAAAAAATGAAAATTTTAAGATGAAAAATTGTGATTTTGTCTTCTTATCTCTGCTTAAAATATAGATTGTGGGTACTCGTTAGAACCGCCTCGGCACCTCTTTGAGCAGAAATAAGAAATTTAAGGTTTTCCGCTGTAAACCCAAGTTTTACATTATAAAAGTGGGGTTTAAGGGGGTCAAAATTATATAGGCATGTTTTCGTGATGTTAATAAGATGCAAGGTGCAGATTCAGAATTGCTGAAGGCAATCTGATCTGATAGCCAAAATATTCACTGTGGCACAATATAACATACCATTATCGGCCTCATCCAGTTGAGCGAAATCTGGCCCACTTGGGCTCTTGTTTTCAATGCCTTAACGTGTATATGTTGCTTCTAAACTCCTTTCAGAAAATCTGAATCATCGATTGTTTCGTTTCTTCCTTTTAATACTCATTTTAGCCCACCGCCGACTTCTCCAGCAAGTCGTATGCCTCTGCGACAGTCAGAAAAGGCTGTGATCATTTGGAGAAAATTGCAAACCAAAGAAATAAGAGCACAGACTAAGTCGATTGGACGATGATTGTCAGGTAAAATAATAAATATTCAAATCCATGTGATGCACTTTATGTATAGATATGCAATTGCGACACACCTTATATTTGAATGGCTAGATACAGGCTCACTAGGAACGGGAAGCCACTACGGCGATGTGCTGTCAACAGTGGTCAAAAAGAATTATACCGATATCAGATGTGGTGTCACAGCTAATGATTTTCCATGAAGTGATCGTGCAAATAAAACATAAACGCCCTTGTAATTTACAAGAGCAGTAACCACTTCTATATATGGTTTAAAAGGGTGTGTCGAACCTGTCAGAATGTCTTAGTCTGTGAAAGAAAATTTAGATTTTGCAATTTTCTCCAAATAATCACAGCCTTTCCGGTTGCACTACAGTAAATAATTGGTCTTTATGAAAGCTGCACTTGCTTTGGGGAGAGCTTCCAGTACAGAATTGAATATTCTGCTGCTTCTGATTGGATTTGGTGCTAAGCCATTATTTTCCTGAGAAGTTTTATTGTTTATTAGAAGAAATATTAGTAGGTATTTGCTATTGTAAAATGCAGCTGATTTAAATTGAACCAGAAAATTGTGCTGACTGGCCACTGGAAATGCCTGTATTTATTCGCTGCGGTATGGGTTTGTTGACACTGGCTGCCAAAAAGGCCAAAATATGCCGCCCAGCACCCATATTTTTTAGCTGCGTCTGGAAGGTAAATGGTCAGCCTGTCAAATTATATGCCTCATAATGGAAGCATTAGACTTGCTGAAATGTGGTAGAACATGGAATATGCCCCAATTTACATTGTGAGTAAGGGAATTATTTTACTGTAGTGCCACCTGTAGAGGCATATGACTTGCTGGAGAAGTCGGCGGAGGGTGAGGTCTAAAACTTTTCCATAGTGATGTATGGGCTAAAATAAGTATTAAAAGCGAGAAACGAAAACATCGATGATTCAGATTTTCTTAACGGAGTTGAGTCGATAATTTCCTCATTTGCATTCTTTAATTGCATTATGGGATGTACAGTTGTCCATTAATGTATTTCATAAAATGCAAGTTTACAATGTTCAAAAGAAGCCTCCGTGGTGTAGTGGTTATGCTGCTCGCCTTGTAAACCAGGGATCGCAGGATCGATCCGGGGCTTGTCCAGACTTTCGGATGAGTCTTTAAACCGAGGTCCTGTTTCGTATGACCTTAGCTGTTGGTGGGAGGTAAAACTAAAATTCACTCACTCACTACAGTGTTCAAAGCATACAATTCAAAAATTAAAACAAATCGTAGCGCTCTTACCCACTAGGGCCACGGAGACCCGTTGTAATTTAATTTAAATCAGCTCTGCAGTTGTAGATGGGATAATAATAATAATAATAATAATAATGATAATAATAATAATACATCTAATAATAAAAATACAAAAATACTAAATCTGAAGAATCCAGAACAAATGCCCTTAATATTTAAAAGTCCATTCAGCTAATTGAATACATCAATTCCTATGCCATGGGCAACAACTGAATCTTCAGAGAAGATTGTCAGAAGTATTTACCATATTTGGGCACTGTGTCCATCTTGGTCATGTGGCCCAGACACCATGAACAAACTTTCTTTCCCCAAAGCCATTGAGGCCCCATATATAATGTGGTACCTGTTGATCTAGCTGTTTCAGGAGAACTTGTTGAAGGCGCTGACGACTCCGACGACGGATGAAGGACTACTGTCTTCTTTGTAAGCTCCTCGGACACACGTTACATTAATACTTCCATGTTTTTTTATTTTGGTTTTACAGCCCTTTCACGATTATTTCACTCATATCGAGCCGATCGTTAATCAGAGGTGGGCAAAAACCGGAGTACCCGGAGAAAAACCACATGACGAGGCTTGCACCCACAGCGGCGAGAGACCTAATGATTAAGAGTCAGCACTCTTATCCACTAGGCCACGGAGGCCCGTAATACTACATTCTTTCATATAATGTTTCGTCAAAACGGTTATTTTTCTGACAAAACTTTGTGGTATATTGTTTATTGTTTCTTTGTACTGTAAACAATTCAAAATCTATGTAGTTGTGGGTGCTCTTTGGAACCGCCTCCACTACTAGACATGTAAACCATTAAATTCTGTTAAAATCCCATTAGTTTCCTGTTAATTATTAAAAACCTGTTAAAGCAACCCATTACTTTTTGTTCGCAAAAATTAATGGCTTTGCAATTTTACACATTAAATTCATGTTAATGGCCATTAAAACAGAAGTTAAACCATTAAAATACCATTACTTTTTTAAGGTTCCATTAATCTTTGACCATTAAAAATTTAATGGCCCATCAATTTTTGTTTCGATGTATTTTAATGGCCATGACCTTTTTGTTAATGGCCATTAATATGAAATTCATGGGCATTAAAAATCCCGGAACTATTTTTAATGAGCATTAATTTTCAAAATTACTTATTAATGGCCATTACAGTCAACTTTAATGGCCATTAAATAATTATCGGTTTCCACAACCATTAAAAAGTAAGTATTCATGCCATTAATTCTGAAATAATGGCCATTAATAGAAATGTAATCAAATAATGGCCATTAACATCATTACCTACAAACCTCTCATGGCCATTAATTTGTATCACCAAATATTTTAATGGCCATTAAAACAAATTGAAATGTGCTAAATAATTTGATCTCAAATTACTGGATTTAAACTGCATTAGCCCCAGTTTCTCATGATTATTAGGGGGGAGCCTCCAATGCTAAGATCCTTCCTAAGATAATTGGCGGGTGGGGTGCGTCCATCCGTCTGTCCGCATATAGAACCTTGAACTCCAATACCCTTTGAGATATACTGATGGTACTTGGTATGGTTGTAAATGAGGCCAAGAAGACATGTCAGGAGCAAGAACCACAACTCTGGTTGCACTGGCATTTTGGTTATGTTGCCTTTAATGAAGTGGTCTGGACCCCGGGGGACCCACAAATTGGTGTCCCTGAATGCATCTTTTCATCAGGAACAAGACTATATGTGGTTTAGGGCGGGGATCTGAAAGTTTTTAAACGTTTTAGGAAGGGGGGCATGACACTGGCACACCTCGGGGGACCCTCTGAACCATTCATGCGAAACTTCATACTGTATCCCCAAGACTGGGAACTCGTCTGGACGAAATTTTGGCAGAAAGAAGAAGAAACGGAGCGAAACAATTAGTCGCCTTTCTGTCTTTGTGAGAGACTTACAAATGCAAGTGTTTAGGTTCGGTGTTGGCTTTAAGCGTGCACTATGGGCTACCACATGTCGGTGTTTTTCGGTGAATTTTCGGTATTTCTATAGGCTATATGTAAATATACCAGTACTCGTGTGACGGGTCAGACTTAGATCTGCATGGGAACATCATGCAGCCTATCCATTTCTTCAAGCCCCGATGGGCGGGGGCCTACTCTCTCTCTTGAGGATAGATTCATGTCTTTGTTACAGAAAACGAGTTGTTGTTACTGGTGAATTTTCTGAGTGGGCTCCAGTTTTGTCTGGGGTCCCACAAGGGACTGTCCTTGGCCCACAATTATTTTCCCTTTACATTAATGATGTTTCAACTGAAACTGACTCAGAAGTAAGACTGTTGAAAGACGACTGTGTCTGCTACCGGGAAAATAGAGATGCACAGGATGCGCTGATACTTCGGTAAGATATAGACGGACTAGGATGTTGGCAACAAAAATGGGGCATGATATTTCATCCCATCAAATGCAATAACTAGGAAGAACCATAAAATTGAGGCTTCATACACCTTAGAGGGAACTCTCCTTAAGCATGTGAATTCCATTAAATACCTTGGTATGACATTACACACGATTTGAAATGGAATACACTTATTAGCAATATGTGTACAAAGGTAAAATAGGAAGCTTTGTTTCCTATTACTGATTCTTCACCAGTGTCACCAGGATGTAAAAGAGGTGGCATATAAAGGATTTGTTCGCCCAATATTGGAATAAGGTAGTTGTATCTGGGACCTCAATGGGGTGGTCCTAAATGAAGAAATTGAAAAGGTTCAGACTAAAGTTGCTAGATTGTAACAATTAATTACAGGTACTACTTTTGCCTCTGTCGTTATTTATTGCTTGTAATAGTTTGTCTTTACATGTATGTATTGCTTACACGTATATCTTTTTATTTTGGATAGCCGTTTGGCTATTTTGTGGGAAAGTAACTGTCCTTTCCGCTAATAGCTAGTGATGTTTTCATTAGGGTATAGTCACTTCATGTTCCCGTTTCTGTCCCTTTGGAGTCACTGATGGGAGAGTTGAGGTAATTGTATTGATTCCTGATCATTGCCTTCACTTTTATTTTAAAACTGGAAGTATGACTGAAATTCTAGACAAATTAAGATGGGCGTTTCTCAAATAAAGGAGAAGAGACCGTAGCTCAGATTATTATACAAAGGCTTAAAGGGTGCTGCCAGCTTTCAAACAGATGACATTATTCCCCAGCCAGGCGCTGTAGAAATCACCATTCAATGGCATTTCAGAACCCTACTGCAAGAACTTATATTTACAAAGATTCTCTCTTCCCTAGGACCAGAAGTTTGCAATGCCCTTCCCGATTCGATCATCTCCACAGCTGAAGGTGCTTGGTGAGATCTAGGGATTAACCTCCCATTTCACAGATCCTGGTGTATCAATGTCATTTCAATAATTTGTCGTGTCACAAGTAACAATTCTGATTCGGATTCTGGAGGAGGCAAGATCGCTTATTAAGTACAATATCCACAGGGAACCTATTTCATAAACAACAGTCATGGGAAAAATGCTAGAGGCTCCCGGTTCGAGTCCCGAAAACGGTAATAAAAATGCGGAGTCAGAACATGCTCCACTGGCACCATTATCAGGGATGAATACCAGAAATAGATTGGTTCCCCTTCGTTATTACCTCCCCTTCGGTACTCACATAACGATAGGTAGCGAGTAAATTGATTTGAGGTAGAGAATCCTACTCTTACCACTGCGCATGCCTACAAGAGCGCGTCTGTTAATTTAAAATACTGCAGAAGTGGGCCAGGTGGCTGTGTATTACTCATTGTAAATTGTATCTGCGAGTGTAAAAAAGATACATATTTCAAGAAAATGATGAGAATGTCACTAGTCTATGTAAAATAAATTATTATAAATTATTTCAGTATACTAAGTATCGATCTTTTTGTTTCATCAGATATGACTGATTCAGCAATTAACCTTGTTGAACTCGGGTATTTCCAATACCGCGTCATTGCTTATGCTATAAATAGACGTAATGGCTTCTGCTAGCTACCAATCGTTATGTTGTAGCCACCTAGCGGAGACATTTACGACAAGGGAACCAATCTATACCAGAAAGTGCACCGTCATTCGGATCGGGACGTTCACTAGAGGGCACCTGTGCGGGGAGAGCCATCCCCTGTGCAGGTTAAAGATCCCGTCCCGGTATTTTCATGATTACTGTGCAGGCTTTCATCTTGCGAACCTGGAGGGAAATGTAACCTGTAAGTAATGGTATGATGTGACAAATCGCAGTATCAGTAAAACGAGTTAAGAAAGAAGGATGTTATTTGGCGTTTCAGACCCTTGCTGCAAGAACTGACATTTATAAAGAATCACCGACCCCGGTAGTAGAGTGGTAGAGCGTCAGCTTCGGGAATGGGAGGTCGCGGGTTCGATCCCCGGCCGCGCCATACCAAAGGCGTGAAAAATGGTACTAGTAACTCCCTTTGCTGACGCTCGCATTATCAGGGGTTGTCCTAGGAAGATAAATGAAGGCAGGTTAGTATTTGTTAGAGGATACTTTGTTGTCGTAATAAAAGCTCTACAGAGCTTAAGTTATTTGTTTTGAATATGCGACGTTAAATAAAGCTTCTTTATCTTTCTTTTATTCTTCCCCCGAACAATCTGAAGGTGCTGATGATTCTGTAGCTAAGTTTGCCTCATTGGTGAGAGCTAGCGACTAACTTCCCATCACCGGACCTGGTGTATGAATGTGGTTAGACGTGTCACCAGTAACAATTCTGATTCAGTAACCATTCAGATTCAGACGGGTAGTTTTGATGAATATTTCCCCTCCAGCGCTACAGCCTCGGTTCGACCCCCTAATAATTTACAAAATGGTTGACCAAAGTTACTCCCGATCCCAAAAGTTTATAACATGGTTGTGTATTTCAGTGTGAATCGTGATAAATATTTGATAATAATATGAAGTCTTACAATGTATATACGTGGTAGCTCAGTGGTTAGTGCATTGCCTATCATGCTAGATGTCCACGGTACAACTGCCGATATTGGTAATAGAATTGCGGTGTCAGAAGATGCTCCACCCTTAGCAAAATGGAAGGCAGTTAAAAAGCAGTTAAAATGCAGTTGTGACTCAGCAGTTAAAAAGCAGTTGAAAAGCAGTTTGAATCCTTCAGATGCAGTATTTACCTAATTTGCATATACTGTTTTATTACGAGACCAAAAGCAGTTTTTCTGCAGTTTTTCTAGCAGTTACAGTTAAAATGCAGTGAAAGTGCAGTGAAAACGACTGCATTTGGGGCGAAATATTTAAATGAGCTGAGCAGTTTTGTAAAACTGTTGAAAACTGTTGACCAAATAAGGTAAGAAGTTTTTTAAAACTGCAAACCATAATATAAGGTAAACAGTTTTTCAGTACTGCAGAAAAACTGCATATAACTTCTTTTAGACATTACTATAACAACCCCATGTGCTAAAGTGGCATCTGGTAGCTCGAAATGTGGGAAAATTTTGATAGGTCCGTAAAACCTAAATAAAAAAAAAACTAACATATTCGACAAATTTACCACACTGTGCATTTACCAGTTTTTTAACCAGTATAACAAGAGCTCCGCAAGCGGGGCATAATACACCTGTAGCAAGTAAATATTTGTTTGACCGCAACCTCACAACAATATGCACTACTCCACAGTTATGGGGCCCTAACAATATGCACTGCCAAAATGTAGGTCTTGTGATGGTAAGTATGTGATGTTTCATAGGAGTAGGCAAGGTGAAGTTTTTTGGCTAGGGTGTGACAACACACGGACACAAGCAATGTAGTTATGGCCAGAGTGGGGCCCTAACAACATGCACTGTTGCACATCACATCATGGTCTGACTATATGTACCAAGTTTCAATTTGATCTAATGTTAAATGTCAGAGAAGTTAGCCAGAAATTGATGGACCATAACCTCGAAACAATATGTGCTACACAACCTCATAGTCTTACTACTTAACAATTTTCAGCTTGATCCCTTGTTCCCTTGAAAACTGTAGAAGTTATCCAGAAACCAAAAAGTTTACAAAATTGTCAAAGTGGCATAACTGAAATATTTGGTGGACCATAACCTTGAAACAATATGCGCTACACCACCTCATTGTCTTACTGTCTACCAAGTTTCAGCTTCATCTGATGAAAAAGTTCTGTAGGAGGAGATATCCGGAAATGAAAAAGTCAAATTTCTGTATTTTCAGCTTGATCAAATGTCAAATATAAGAGAAGTTAGCCAGAAATGAAATGTTGACAGAAATATTCAAAGAGGCATAACTCTGTAAATATTTGATGGACCGTAACCTCGAAACAATATGCGATACACCACCTCATTGTCTTTCTATCTACTAAGTTTCAGCTCGATCGGATGAAAACTTTAGGAGGAGACTCCGAGTTATCCGGAAACAAAAAGTTTACAAAAATTTTCAAAGGGGCATAACTTTGTGAATAGTTGGTGGGCTGTAACCTCGAAACAATATGCGCTACAACACCTCATAGTCTTACTGTCTACCAAGTTTCAGCTTCACTGGATGAAAACTGTAGGAGGAGTTATCTGGAAACGAATGTTTTAAGTTTACAGACGGACTGACGGATAGATGGACGCCGACCCCATAACAATAAAACAGGCGTATAAAAAATTGTGTTTACCCCAGGAGACCAATTTCATGATGGACACACCTGGAGAAACGGTGTGAGATCTGCCATGCATGCAGAGGCAGCCACCTGAAGGGGACCAACTAATGTAGATCATGTTGCCCCTGTATCTGCACATTATCTAAATCCAGTGATGATCATTGAAAATAATATTATCAGGACAGAAAATTTTGATTCAGTCAGCAAATTTTCAAAACACGACATAATTAAACATGATTTGAAATAATTAAATATGCATCACAGAGGTGCTATAAATTAGAGAACACAAACAATCTGATGCCATTGATAAAAAGCTGACTGCAGTCACATCGCTATCAAAACAATACAAATTTGCTTTGAATCTCTGTGTTGAGGCACCTCACATCCATGCAGTTAACCAGCGTCTATTGGGTCCGTGGTCTGACAAAATGTCATTCAAATCTTAACAAAGACCATGATATTCTAACAAATATGCCTTCAGTCCTACAAATACTTATTCTGTCCTGCAAAAGATTTCAGTCCGTCTGACAGCTGTCCTGCATCAATAGAAAATATTTCGCATTTGTTGGGGTCGATGGGCATGGTGGGCGAAGCTTGCTTACCAAGTAATGCTTACTATCCGCGGACGCCTGATTACACTCTTCTGGAGTCCATTTCTGTTGATCCGAACATTGATATTTGCCATTTTGTCTATGGATTAACGATTTTGGATTAACGCTTTGGTACTACGACCTAAACTACTCTCATCCCAAACCCTCTCCCACCCGTCCAGTTATTTCACAAAGACCCAAATATATTTCAAAATTCATATAATGATGTATCTGACGAAATGACACAGGGCCGAAAAGGACTCATCGAAATAGGCCGAACGACCAAACTCAAAATAAAGGCCGAAACGACTCGAGGCCGAAACGTCCCTTTCACACAAGCTGTGCCGTAGTATTTGCTCATTTCTTTATTTTTCCACAAAAAACGCTGATGTACCATCGCAGCATTTATTGATAATTGATGTATATTATGTTTATCTAACCTAAAATAGTTCTTCCCATCCCCAAAAATGAGTAAAATGCCGTCGATTTTTTTTTAATTCTCGCGGCGTTTCTGCTTCAGACGATAGAGGAAGTGACAAGGAATACCGGAACCCACCAAAAATACGGAATCGCCGAATCACACATAAATCTTTTTTGTCGGTAAATCGACAAGTGTCCTAAACGAAGTGAGAATTTGATAGTCTTTTCCCACGTCTTCTTCTTTGCTCAAATTAATACAGACGAGTTCTCGCTGACTGACCACTGGACAATTTGTTATGAAATTTGGGGCTATGACATACAGTTTTCAAACTTGTGTGTTACAATTGTTGAACTCAAAATGGTCCTCAGGGGCATGTTCCGTCCCCTCCATTTCAGGAACTCAGTATCACTGAAGGCCTAATATCTCATTAGAATCAGAATGTCACTAATAACACGTCATAAGACATTAATTCACCGGGACCTGTCAGAATCAGAATCAGAATTGTTACTGGTGACACGTCAAATGACATTCATACACCAGGACCTGTGATATGGGAAGTTAGTCCCTAGCTCTAACCAAAGAGGTAAACTTGGAACACAGTCATCAGCACCTTCAGCTGTCGAAATAATCGAATCGGGAATGGCATTCCAATCTCTAATGGTTCGGGGGAAGAATTATTCTTTATAAATGTCCGTTCTTGCAGTAAGGGTCTGAAACGCCAATTATGAATGGTGATTTATACAGTGCCTAGCCGGGGGGACAAGGCCATCCGTTGGAATGCTAGCAGCACCCTTTAGACCTTTGTATGAAAGGATGAGCCTGCTGATTTTCCTCCTTTTCTTGAGAGACTACCATTTTAATTTTCCAAGTATTCCAGTCATGCTCCCCGTTTCAAAGCAGAAATTGCCTGTTACAAATCTAGCAGCTCTATTCTGAACGTTTTCAATTTCTTCGTTAAGGACCACTCCATTTGGGTCCCAGATACAACTGCCATATTCCAAGATTGGGCGAACAAGACCTTTATATGCTGCCTCTTTTACATCCTGAGGACACTGATGAAGATTACGCCTCAGGAAACCAAGTGTTCTATTTGCCTACGTACACATGTTGCTAATATGAGTATTCCATCTCAAGTTGTGTGCGATTGTCACTCCAAGGTATTTAATGGAGTCGACATTCTCGAGGACCGTTCCCTCGAAGGTGTAGGAAGCCTCAACTTTATTAGATCTCTTCTGCATAATGTTGCATTCAACTGGCTGAAATCCCATGCCCTATTTTCGGGCCCACATCCTAATCTATCTATGTCATTCTGAAGTTTCAGTGAGTCATCTGTATCTCTAATTTCCCGGTAGCAAACACAGTCGTCTGCGAACAGTCTTATTTCTGAGTCAATGTCGGTGGAAATATCATTGATGTACGGGGAGAACAACAGCGGACCAAGAACAGTCCCTTGTGGGACTCCAGACAGAACTGGAGCCCACTCTGAAGATTCACCATTAACAACAACACGCTGTTTTCTGTAGCAAAGAAAGGAATCTATCCATTTGAGAGCCCCTTCCCCCCCCCAATTCCGTAACCAAATAACTTAGATTTAAGAAGTTCATGAGGTGGGGTGTCAAAACCCTTCTCAAAGTCCAGAATAAATGTGTCCACTTGTCCCCCTTTGTCCAAGATTTTTGCCCAGTCATTAGTAACTGTGCTCAGCTGAGTTTCACAACTATGCCTTTTCCTGAATGCATGTTGTCTGTCTGACAAAAGTTTATGTTCATCCAATTGGGCCATGATGTTCGAGCAGACTATATGTTCAAGCAATTTACACATAACACAAGTCAGAGACACAGGGCGATAATTACGGCAAGAGCCCTATCTCCTTTTTTGAAGAGTGGACAAATGTTCGCTAAGAGCCATTCTTTGGGGATTTCAGCCGTATCAAGAGACTGTTGAAACAAGTGTGCAAAAACTGGACCTAACTCATTTGCTAGTTCCTTCAGGACTCTAGGATGAAGTTCATCAGGTCCTAAGGCTTTACTAGGGTTTAAGCCTTGAAGTAACTTGATTACTCCTGCAGCTGACACAACAATATTATCCAGTCAATGGAACCTCCGTGAACTCAGTTTGATCTGTGATCATGCGGGAAGTAATTTAAGTTCCTAGCTCTCATTAAAGAGGTAATTTTAGCTACACTATTCTCTGCACCTTCTGTCGAGGAAATGATCAAATCGGGCAGGGGGAATCGGAACCTTTGTAAGCGTTAGTTTTTGCAATGAAGATAGATATATATAAAGGTGTAAGAAGCTTTTTTCCTACTCTGGATATTTTCAATTTCTTCTCGAGGACCACTACTTGGAGGTCCCAGCTACAACTACGAGATTCCAAGATTGGGGCAAACAAGTCCTTTACATGCTGCCTCGTTTACTTTTATGTCATAAGGACACTGATTAAGATTTCGCCTTATTAAGGAAACCAATTTAAGCGTTGTTTGCTTAGTACATTATGAGTCATATGTTGCTAATATGTGCAGTCCTACTAGTCGAAAAAGTCTTGTGTGATGATAGTTATATACCTAGGTATTTGATGGAATCCAAGTTCTCGAGGACCGTATCCTCCAAGGTGTAAGAAGGCTCTTTTTTTTTGGGGGGGGGGGGGGGGGAGTCGCTATTTATTAATAATCTGCATAATATTGCATTAAACGGGCTGAAATCTCATACTCTATTTTCTTGTCGAATTTATCCTTCAGCAGTTTCGGTGAGTCACCTGCATCTCCTATTTCCCCGTAGCAAAACATAGTCGTTTGCAAGGTCTCATATTTCTGAGTCAATGTCAATGGAACTATCATTGATGTACGTGGAGAACAACAATGGACCAAGAACAGCCCTCTCTGGGATTTCATCATTATGAATAACTCGGTGTTTTCTATAACAGAGAAAGGAATCCATCTATTTGAGAGTCCATCCACTCTCGAAGTCCAGAGCAAATGTGTCTACTTGTCACTATTTGTCTGTATCCAAGAGTTTTATCCAATCTTTAAATACTGTGCTAACATTTTATCCAAACTTTGATTACTGTGCTCAGCTGAGAGTCACAGCTATGCCTTTTTCTGAATGAATATTAGACATCAGAATCAGAATTGTTACGGGTGACACGTCAAATGACATTCATACACCAGGACCTGTGATGTGGGAAGTTAGTCCCTAGTTCTCACCAATGAGATAAATTTAGCTACACTATCCTCTGCACCTTCAGCAGTGGACATGATTGAATCAGGAAGGGCATTCCAATCTCTAATGTTTCGGGGGAAGAACAATTGTTTATTGATGTCATTTCTTGCAGTAGGGGTCTGAAACGCCAGTGAATGATGATTTCTACAGTGCCTAGCTGGGGGAACAAGGTCAACTGTTGGAATGCTGGCAGCACCCTTTAGACCTTTGAATAAAAGTATGAGCCTACTGTCCCTTCTCCTTTTCTTGAGAGACTCCCATCTTAATTTTCCTAGAAATCCAGTCATGCTCACAGTTTCAAAGCCGTATAATTCCTTGTTACAAATCTAGCAGCTATATTTTGAACTTTTTCAATTTCTTCATTAAGGATCACTCCACTCGGGTCCCAGATGCAACTACCATATCCCAAGATTGGGCGAACAATCCCTTATATGCTGTCTCCTTCACATCCTGAGGACATTGATGAAGATTTTGCCTCAGGAAACCAAGTGTTCTATTCGCCTTTGTACACATGTTGCTAATGTGTGTGTTCCATCTCAAATCGTTTGTGATTGTCACACCAAGGTATTTAATGGAATTCACATTTTTTAGCACCGTTCCATCTAAGGTGTATGAAGCCTCAATTTTATTTGTTCTCTTCCTAGTTATTTGCATAATATTGCATTTAACGGGCTGAAATCTCATGCCCCATTTTCGTGCCCAACATCCTAATCTATCTATATACTTCTGAAAAGTAGAAGTAAAACAAAGATCAGGAATTGATACAATTAACTTACTCCACCCATAAAAGACACCAAAGGGAAAGAAATACAAACATTAAGCGACCAGACCATAATGGAAACCTAAACAAAGGAAGGCCATAAGGACAGTTACTTTCCCACAAAATGGCCATATGGCCATCCAAAACTAAAAGACACAAGTGATACACACAGTAAGTAACAAACAACAACATAAATAAATCGCCACAGAAGAGCCGCCTTGGAACGGTCAGTGGAAGATTTCCACTGGGGGGCTTAAATCGATTTTACGTGGCCACAATCCTCGCCCTTACTTCCGTCGCGATTTAGACAAATAATTTGTTCAGTCCGCATGAAGGCCTCCTAACTCATCAGTGCAACATCTCCGTGAACACAAAAATCAAAGAACCACAGAGGTGAGACAACGGTGAGGACTCGACAGCAAGAAACCACTGAAATGCTGGAGCAAAAGAAAACCAACAGTTAGACTCCGATGAGCCCGACCAGAGACAGAGCATCAGGCACAACCAGCATTATCTCTCTAATTTTCAATAAGCCTTTACGTTGGAGCCGTCATAGAATCTGAGGCCTGACCCACCGGCGTGCAATTAAAGAGGGAAGCAAAGTTGCCAACCGTGATTGGGTTAACTACCATGCATGCAGTATGTCGTATAATATCCATGTTGTACCCAATCTTTTTATATCGAAGAATGATTTTACGAAGTTTCATTGAGTCCTCTGTATCTCTAATTTCCCGATAGCAAAAAAAAAAAAAAAAAAAAGTCTGCGAACAGTCTTATTTCTGAGACAGTGTCAGTGGAAATATCGTTAATGTACAGGGAGAACAGCAGCGGACTAAGAACAGTCCCCTGCGGAACCACAGATAAAACTGGAGCCCATACTGAAGATTCAGCATTAGCAACAACACGCTGTTTTCATTGGCAAAGGAAGGAATCTATCCATCTGAGAGTCTTCCCCCGCCCGAATTCCATAACCAAATAATTTGGATTTACATGTTCATGTTCCAGTCTTGAACATGATGTGTTAACATGATCATGGAGAAAACAGTCATGTTCCACAATTATGTCTGAACCCATACATCATCTATTTTATATGCACTCTGTATGCAGTTATTTGTAACTGGTTTGCAGTTGTGACTTTTTTAGATTGCATTTGTACTTTAAAGCTAAATCTTTTGAAATAAACTGCATTTAACCGCTTCTTCAAATGACATTTGAAAGCAGTAAAATAAAACTGCGAATTCACTGGATAAAACTGCATTTTTGCCTGACATTTGACCACTGCAGTTTAATGCAGTTAATAAAAACTGTTTATTTTACATGGCATTTTTAAAACTGCTTTTGGTCCAAGTAGAAAAAAAAACTGCTTTTTAACTGCTTCTTACTGCATTTTTTTACAATAAACTGCATTTTCACTGCAAAAAGACTGTAGTTTTTAGCAGTTTATTTAGCTAAGAGCATGCACTGGCATCATTTGCAGGGATGAATGCCACAAAGTGCACCGTCCTAAGGATCGGGACGTTAACTTGAGGCCCCCTGTGCAGGAAGACCCTCCCCTGTGCAGGTTAATAAAGCGCTTTGGTGCAGTGGTAGCGCACCAGATTTGTGATCGATAGGTTGCGGGTTCGAGCCTCACGCTGACCAAAGTGTTGTGTCCTTGAGCGAGGCACTTCATCCACATTGCTTAAAAATTAAAATAAAAAAAGTACTGGTTTACCACCCATGAAATCCTGCTCGTAATGCTCAGATTGAGTGAGCAGCAGTAATAGGAGAAAAAAGTGTATGAAATGCACACCTGCGGTAGGCCTAATGGTCAAACGACGCAGTACCAGTAGAAAGAAAGAAAGATCCCTATAGTAATTATATGATTACTGTGTAGGCTTTCATCCTGCAAACCTGGAGTGTACTCTTGAGTATGTATAATGTAGATAATGTACGCCTGCGGTAATGGTCAAATTTGACCGACGCAGTATCAGCAGAAAGAACGGAAATGCGTTGTGTAAAGGAGTCTATATTCTTCCTTGGTTGAAAATTTCATCAAGATAGATGCAAGTTTAATACCTTTATTCGTTTGTCAAAATTTACTCCCGACTTTTACCCCCGACCGTCACTCCCGGCTTTTATACTTTCCCCGCTAAAATACGTCACTTCCTTTCGAAAACTACAGAAGACAGCGTCTGCATATTGCAACCAAAAAAAACCCAAATTCAATCAAATTTTGGCCGTTTCAAGGATAAGAACAACTATTTGGAGATAGATATCAACTATACATAGCAAATTGAAAAATTACTAGGTTAGTGCAATAGTAATTTTTGGTTATCAGCAATAACGTACGGTCATTACACTTGCGACATCAGTTTTCGTGGTATTTATTTTTTTTTAACTGTCGGACCCATCAATGGGTGGGTCCGAGGTTAACTGGATCATGGAAAATTGTTTTCTTTTGGAAGTCATTTTAAGTCTATGGAGTACTCGAAGGTAAGAATTTGCTCCCTGGGAGCAAATTCTTTCCTTGCTCCCTAGAGCAAATTCTTTCGGTATGTACAAACATTGGATCGGACCCAATTACCGGCTCGGACCCTACTTGTTAGGGCTGTAACCATACAGTCACCCCTAATTCGAGCCTTCTCTGACGTTCTAAAAGCCTTTTTTTATTTTCCGATTTGGCGGCTGGTCACTACAGCAAGATATCTCGGGTTAAGTCACCCCACGATATGATATGTATCACGATTCATGCCTCACGATACTACTATGGCCCTTTCAAGATCATTTCACTTATATCGAGCCTATTGTTAATCAGAGGTGGCAAATACCGGCATACCCACAGAAAAACCACGTAACCTTCAGTTACAGAACCTTGGGGCTCACATGTGGAGCGAACCAGACTCAAAGACCTGATGATTTAGAGTCAGGGCTCTTATCCACAAGGTCACATGCCTGTGTTAAACTAAGATTACCAAGAAAATTGCAATGATGACTTTTAAAGTAACCAGAAGGCAACTTGGCAGGCGACAGTTGTGAGTCGCATCTTTAGGGATTAAAACATGTGTTGCTAGTTCTTATTGCTATCGTGTCAGTGAGGCATATCTAACAAGAACCCACAAAAAAAAAAACACAAGAACCAACACGAAGTTAGAATATCAATATTTAATTATCGTTGTTACTAAGGGGCTATGCATGAAAATAGCATATCTTACAATGAGTATCTCATGCTTGATACCATAAAAAAGCAATATTTTTGTTATTTTCTTACCAAGTTAATAGATGTACATTTATTTTGATCCCCGTAAACAAACTTTTATATACCAAAAGTAGGTTAAACCGTTTACAGTTAGTATATGTCATTTTTGTATTTCTGCTTGAAGGCATAGATTGAAGGTACTCATTAGAAAGGTCTCGTCAAGGCGTTTCTAATGAGTATCAAAGCCGAGGCGGTTCTAACGAGTATCTACAATCTATTTTTAGCAGATTTGTAAAAAATGTCAGACATCTTATCTGAAAAATTAATCATTATATTTGTGGTATAATTTTCAATATACTTTACCAGACATTTTTGTAATGGCACGCGCGCATGCACATACAACCAATAAAGGCAAATCATTTGCATATGCAGAGACGCCATGGCGGGTGGGGGGGGGATAACTCCGATAAATTCGGACTGGGATGTGTCGCTGGGGCTCAGAAAATGTACTCGAATCAAAATTCACCAAAAGTGCAAACTGAAGCAACATCACACACACACAAACGCTCACCCCCCCCCCCCCCCCAAAAAAAAAAAAGCACCAGTGACCATGAATTTTGCTATATTACTTCTTCAATCTAGTAAGCAGGTCCATACACTGAAGAGAGAGGGGACACAATATCCTTCGTACTTTTTGGTGTGTGTGAGTTCTTATCATTAACTTGTTTTATACTCAAAACTTTGAAGCCCAAGCCCAAATCAAGATTTTTTTTTTCTGATGATTTGCCTTCCCCCTCCCCCCCCCCCCCCCCCCCCCCACACACACACACATTTCCCGGGAAATACCTGAACTTTGCCCCCCCATTTTTAAAATTTATGGCTGGAAGAGTCTTTATTTCTTGGTCTGTACCAGACTTGGTAGACATATTGCTAAGGGACGGCAGATATGCATGATGGTATACGAATTATGATCTGACCCCTTGGGGTCATGGGTTGAGGTCAAAGGTCAATTTTAGAAAAGGTGGATATTTGCGATGGTGCACCATCTATTTTTTTTCCGTATTGAAGATATGAGGTAAAAATCATTTTGTATGCTAAAAATCTCTCTCAACTATGCATATTGAACGTACCCAAATTCTTTCCTTGCTCCCTAGGAGCAAATTCTTTCCTTTAAAAGTAGCTTGTGGTACAGTCAAATACCTAGTTCCTGATCAGTCACGTGTCGTGCTTGCTGCTCAGAACATTTGATACCTTTTTCAAGATAATTATCCCTCTAGTACAAAATGCACATAAACATTCTTCCTTTTTTTATTCGGCTGACCTTCAGGATTGCAGAATACGAGACCACGATAATGGCACGATTAGACCCCAGTTGCGGATCACGGTACCCAGTTGCAGATCACGAGGTATAAAATAGGGTTAAGCTATTTGGAAACAATCAAAATATGTCATTTTCTTTTCAGTGGCACTCAGTAAACATTATCAATTTAAAGTTGTGTCTCCGGTCTGTTGATCTGTCTTTCTGTATCACGCCTCTCACACTTGCCTCTGTGGCTAAGAGCGCTGAATCTTATATAATAACTAGTTCTCTCACCGCTTATGTTCGAGCATGGCTTGGGTCACATATGAGACACCATGTTCTACAATGGAAGGTTACTTAAGATGACTGCAATATCTGCTCGTCTGATCTGTGTTTCCAGCAATTAATCGTGTTATCATATTTAATCATTTTTTCTCTTGTGCGTGTTGCTAGCAAATAATCGTGTGAACATATTTAATCAGTTTTACTCTTGTGCGTCAAAATTTAGACATCGGAAATACCAACGTCATTTAACTTGCGCTTGGTCGACAAATGTGTAATTCAGGTGACTGTTTGCATTTTGCATGCGCCAATTACCTCCCCATTGAAGAACCTCTTTTATCTGGTTGTCAAAACATGAGTGTTGACAGTATAGTTTCAATGAGATTTTTGAATATTTATTGTGTAATTAAATTCATTTCTTCTTCACAGAATTACCTAATACTTGACATTTTGTATTTTTGAAGTATTAAATGATAGAACCAGTCTCTTCTGACATTTTATAGCACATTTTGTTGCCTAAAAAGCATTAAAACTACCCACCATTATGACAAAATGAAGTGGCTGCGCTTTATTTAACGAACGGAAAAAAGATTAAAGCAGGTTTATTTTCCGTCTAAATTTATACGTAAAAGAAGCAGTTGAATGTCCAAAATGATTCATAGCAAACAATTTTGATAGGACGGCAATTTAACAACAGTGGTTACAGAAAATAAACATCAACAGTAGAGTATGGAACCGGAAGTTATTTTGCCCACCAGAGAAAAGTGAGGCTAATGACCTTTTACCCAGTTTTCACCCATTATTTCAAACCACTTCAATGATGCGCGTGGCAGGTAACATCCCGATCCGAAAGGCAGTGCACTTAATGGCATTCATCCCTGCAAATGATGCCAATGGAACCGGTTTTATCGCCACTGCCTGGGATCGAACCCGGGACCTCCAGCATCAGAGGCAAACTTGTGCACTAACAGCTGAGCTATCACGCTCTAAACATACAAAAAAATTGATCTGTGACCTTGACCTACTTTAAAGAAAAACATAGACTACTTTAACGTTGGTCATAACTTTTGAACCATTTGAGATAGAGGCTGAGCCTTCATATTTGGCATGTTGGTTCCTTGTGGCAAGGGCTTTCCAAACATACAAAAAAAATTACCTGTGACCTTGACCTACTTCTAGTAAAGAATAACATTGGTCATAACTACTGAACCGTTTCATATATGGCATGTGGGTGACGAGGACTTCCCACTTGCACAAAAACAATTGACTTTGACCTTGACCTGTGACCTACTTTTAAGAAAATAAAATAACATTGTTCATAATTTTTGAACCATTTGAGATAGAGCCTTCATATTTTGCAGTTCGATTCCTTGTGATTTATAAGGGCTTCACATCCATACAAATAATTTGACCTTGACCTTTGGCCTACTTAAAAGAAAAAAATAACATTGGTCATAACTTTTGAACCGTTTGAGATTGAGCCTTCATGTTTTTACATGCAGGTTCTTTGTGACAAGGGCTTCACATCCCTTCAAAAAAATTTGACCTGTGACCTTGACCTTGACCTTTGACCTGCTTAAAAGAAAATAATAACACTGGTCATAACTTTTGAACTGTTTGATATGCAGCCTTTATATTTTACATGTAGGTTCCTTGTGACAAGGGTTTCTTTTCCATGCAAAAGATTTTGACCAGTGACCTTGACCGTTGATCTACTTAAAA
Source organism: Lucinisca nassula (assembly GCA_963580285.1). Taxonomy (NCBI): domain Eukaryota; kingdom Metazoa; phylum Mollusca; class Bivalvia; order Lucinida; family Lucinidae; genus Lucinisca; species Lucinisca nassula. The sequence goes on from OY757022.1 coordinate 22,978,731, forward strand.
GAAAAAAATAACATTGTCCATGACTTTTGAACAATTTGAGTTAGTGCCTTCATGTTTTGCCTGTAGGTTCCTTGCGACAAGGACTGCACGACCATACAAAAAATTTTGACCTGTGGCCTTGACCTATTTTAAAGATAAAATTATTGTTGGTCATAACTCTTGAACCATTTGAGTTCGAACCTTCATATTGAGCATGTAGGTTCCTTGTGACAATGTCTTCCTACTCAGAAAAAAATCTTGACCTTGGCCTGTGACCAACTTCGAAAAAAGAATGACCATGCCCGGCGACATATTCCTGTTTCACAAACACATCTTGTTTCTGGGCTTGTGAATTTCTACTTTGAAAAATAGCCAATCAGTCGGGAAACATTCAATTTTAATTGACTTGGGATTTGTCCGATTTATTGCAAATGACCTCTGTTGCATGTAAGACCCCTGCCCAACTAACACACAAGATCAACCACTGTTTTTATCTCATTCCGCCATCAACAGTTTGGATCACATGTAATCATTTATTATGCTCCCCGAAAAATTTCGGGGGAGCATATAGTCGTCGCTTCGTCCGTGAGTCCGTGCGTCCGTCCCGCTCTTGTCAGCGGGAATTCTCAGAAACTACTGGGCGGATTTCAATGAAACTTCATGGGACTATTAAGTATCGAAGGTGGATGCGCATATCACCTGCGTGTTTTGGTTCGATGATTTTTCCAACAGTTATGGCCCTTTGATGAATTCTGCATGAATATATAGGGTACTGTTCATGTCCACGCGAATTCTCAGCAATTACTTGCAGAAATTCAACGAAACTTCAATGGAACCTTAAGCAGCAATAGAGGATGCGCATATTATCCGTGCTATCTGGTTAGATGATTCGTCACAGAGTTATGGTACTTTGTTTAAAGCTGCAGTGGTAGGTCACTGTGGCTATTTTTAGAAAAAACATTGTCATCACTCTGGTGCCTACATTTATGGATGGATTTTAATATAACTTCACAAAAATGTTGGGTATGATAATATCTTGAGCATGTCCGACTTTCAGGGTCCTGGGCTCAAGGTCAAGGTCACTGCGGCTATTTTTAGAAAAAACTTTGTAATAGCTCTAGCGGTGTCATTTGCTGATGGATTTTAATATAACTTCACATAAATGTTGGGTGTGATAATATCTCAAGCAAGTTTGACTTCAGGGTCCTGGGATCAAGGTCAAGGTCACTGCGGCTATTTTTAGAAAAAACTTTGTTTTTGCTCTAGTGCCTACATTTATTGATGGATTTTAATATAATTTCACACAAATGTTGAGTATGATAATATCTCGAGCAAGTTCAACTTTCGGGGTCCTGGGCTCAAGGTCAAGGTCACTGTAGCTATTTTTAGAAAAAAACTTTGTCATCGCTCTAGCGTCGTCATTTGCTGATGGATTTTAATATAACTTCAAACAAATGTTGGGTATAATAATATCCCGAGCAAGTTCAACTTTCAGGATTCTGGGGTCAAGGTCAAGGTCACTGGTTATTTTTAGAAAAAAACTTTTTCATCGCTCTAGTGCCTACATTTATTGATGGATTTTAATATAATTTCACACAAATGTTAGTATGATAATAACTCGAGCAAGTTCACCTTTCTGTGTCCTGGGCTCAAGGTCAAGGTCACTGTGGCTATTTTTAGAAAAAAACTTTGTCATCGCTCTAGCGTCGTCATTTGCTGATGGATTTTAATATAACTTTACACAAATGTTGGGTATAATAATATCTCGAGCAAGTTCAACTTTCAGGATCCTGGGGTCAAGGTCACTGTGGTTATTTTTAGAAAAAAAACTTTGTCATCGCTCTAGTGCCTACATTTATTGATGGATTTTAATATAATTTCACACAAATGTTGGGTATGATAATATCTCCAGCAAGTTTGACTTTCAGGGTCCTGGGCTCAAGGATAAGGTCACTGCGGCTATTTTTAGAAAAAAACTTTGTCATAGCTCTAGCATCGTCATTTGCTGATGGATTTTAATATAACTTCACACAAATGTTGGGTATGAAAATATCACAAGCAAGTTTGACTTTCAGGGTCCTGGGGTCAAGGTCAATGTCACTGTGGCTATTTTTAGAAAAACTTTGTCATCGCTCTAGCATCTACATTTGCTGATGGATTTTAATATAATTTTCGAACCCGTCTGATATTTTATATGCATGTAAAGGCACCCAATACCGAACCATACCTGGCGACAGTCCTATGAGGATTGCCTCTGTGTACGAGAGTAAGTTTTCAATAATTTGTATTAAACAGTTCTTCCTTTCATTTATTCGGACTTTTGTGTTGCTGATGTTTGTATGACAGTGCCATCAGGCAAGCAAATCTGTCCACTGACAGGTTTTGTTATACTCCATTTTGAAGTACAGTGAGTATACAAAGTATACTGCTCTTTAACTGGGATAATGTTTCCTGTTCCGACTATCGCACGTTCGGGGAGCATCCATCGGTTTCACCGATATTCTTGTTACTAGGGCTGCAACGATACAGCCTCACCTATATGTGAAACTTGTAACTGACCTTTCTATCAAAAATTACTTTTTTTGATAAATTTATTCAACTGTCTAACCTCCACATATACACCAAATATTGAAGCTGAATTATGAAAAGATAAACCATAATTAAAAAAATTGGAAAGTATTGTAACTCAAACTGCCATATTTTCTATATGCGAAACTATTGTAACTGAAATTAAATAGATACAATAGTTATTTATACTATGTTTGATAAAACTTACTAATATTATTATTTAATTTAGAAAAAGAACAGAAAGTAAAGGGGTAGTTCTACAGTACTGAAGAAAAATATGGGACAAAGTTGTTATTTTTTTAAAATGTGAAAATTGTAATAAAAATCGCTTCATGTTATGTCTGAAACCTTCCTTTTTTGAAAAATAACAGTCAGAAGATAACTTTTTGTCATTAAGAAAGAAACTATCTTACTTTTTTCATGCTAGTGAAACAAGTAACACTCGTTACATGGTGTCCAACTCATGCCTGTTTTTTCCAAATGAATAGGATTTATCATAATAATTCTGCTATTAAACATGACGTTTCAGATACAAAAGTGATTCTAAGATGAAAAGTGCAAGATTTTTTGTTCCACTTTATTGAAGAATCAATTTCAAATATCCAGCTACGACAACTAAAATTCTGTCCTTTTTTATATATTTTTTTTTATGTTGGACACATCCATCCTTCCAATAGTCCTATGCCAAAAATTAAACAAACGTTATAGTTTTATCAAATTGTTGTTAGCTTTATAATAGAATTGAATGGGGAAAAGTTTCTTGGAATTCCTGGTAATATGGAATGCTCGTTACTGAGGACACCAAATCATGCACGTTACATGGTGTCCAACACAGCAGTGCATTATTGCTGATCAGTTAGAAAAATAGCCTTTCTTTGTAGTACTGCTGGAACAAGTAATTGACACATTTAACTATATTTTCATGAAAAGAAATACTTCTGAGTTATTTAACATTCTACGCATAACTAAGTTGGACACCATGTAACGATCGAGATGTTCATGTCGTTGTGGCTTTTCCTGAGTAACCTTTTCTAAACATTTCATAATGAACAGTTTATGATTCTGTGTACACTTATGAAGTTGTTTGCTTGTATTTGTCTGCACATAACAATGACTGTATTGCTTACTTTGTATGTATGCTCTGTTTGCTTGCAATATATCTGTATTAAAACAAAGTTTGACAGGAGTTACTATTTCCGGGGCTATTTCCTATCCTTTTAGCTAGCGAGTTTCTTGAGCTTCTGTTGACGTTATCAAGAGTGTAAGATTTTGTACATCACATGATGGATTAAACGGAATTTGGGAAAGACAATGTCATGAGGAATTTACACATCAGTGACCAGTGCAACGCATTCTGTGGTCAAAGCAAGTTTATCGTATGTTCAGAAGCGCTGTACTGGCCAACTAAGTATTCGAATTGTTCCATATGAGGCACTTAAAACACCCGTCAGAAGTTAATATACTAAAGTCTCAATAATCAAAAGTAAATTCCAGTCCACCTGCAAGGGAACAAGACCTATTGTCGGACAGGGCAGCTCACCTGAGTTTGTTCTTGCCCATCATGTAAAGACTTTACTATAAACCATGTATATTGACAGCCATGTATACCGACTGACACCGACGCTAACGCCGATACCAGGGATAGTGCAATATTTAGATCTTCTTGTACTTTCGTGTATACAGGTGCGTTTCACAAGTTTTATTGATAAGACTGGGTTTTTATTAATTAATTGCACACTTTGTGTATTCTCAAAGCTGTAACACAGTTTGCTGACGAAATCTGGGCTTTAATTTGATATATGTTTAACATCAATACATTGTCTTGAAATGTGTGTTTTATTTCTTTTTGTACAGCGCATGGTTGTGTCATTTTGGGCTCGTTCATACATGCACGCATTTTTGTCCTCGATTTTTTCACCTTTTCGAACATTGCGTTTCAAAAGGTTTGTATGTGGAAATGATAATGATAAAATTGAACTGAAAATAACATTTCTATTCATTTATAAAGATCATGGATAAAACTAATAAATTTTATCGCCAATAAATACCTGGGACATAACCCAATATTACCAGATAGGTGTGTTTTCCAATTTTGCTGTATTAAAGCAATTGAATATATTTAAAATACAAAATACTGAAACTACATTCTGAATATTCACTTAAGCCTATTATCAGACCTTCATAAGCACATATTTAACTCAATTCATTCTTGTTCGTATCTACATTACAACTTCGCTGAGCTTAGTACTGGGTGACCCCACCCTTGTTTGTGATGACAGCGGCATTTCTACGAGGCATGGGGTCGTACATACAGTTCCATGAGATCTTCTATGTTGACTGTACGCCAAAAATTTGAATAGTTCGCAATAGTTGCTGCTTGGCTGTTGGAGCTCTTCCCTTTCACATTTTAAGATCTAAACGTGTTCTATAGGAATACCCAGGTCAATCCAAAAGCTGAAGACCTTTTTCTTTAATGTACCTGCATGTGCTTTGGGAGTTAGTTTGTTCCAACATCCAATCATCAACTATGGCGAAATATTCAAAGTCTATGGAATACAGTTAACAGAGATCTTATGGAACTACACGACTCCATGCCTCATAGAATTACCGCTGTCATTGAAAACAAGGATGGGGTTATCCAGTACTAAGCTCAGTGAAGTTGTAATGTAGATATGAAAAATAATGAATTGAATGAAATATGTGCTTATGAAGATCTGGTTATAAATAGATATAAGTGAAGATTCAGAATCTAGTTTGTCTTTATATTTTCAGTATTAATCATTATAAAAATAAAGCATTTGCTTACAGCAAAACTGGTAAAACACACCAACCTAGTAGTATTGGGTTATATCCCAGGTATCTGTTGGCGATATGATTTATTATTTTCATCCACGATTTTTGTAAATGAATACAAATGCTATTTTGAATTCGATTTTATCATTATCATTTCCAGACACAAACCTTTCGAAACGCAATGTTCGAAAAGGTGAACAAATCGAGGACAAAAATGCGTGCATGTATAAACAAATCCAAAATGACGATACCATGAGCTGTACAAAAAGAACTGACACACATATTTCAAGACCATGTATTGATGTAAAACATATATCAAATTAAAGCACAGATTTGGTCAGCAAACTGTGTTGCAGCTTTGAGAAACAGCACCAAGTGTGCAATTAATTATGAAACCCAGTCCTATTTATAAAACTTTTGAAACGCACCTGTAGTTGAGCTAAAAAGGCAGAATACTAGAACAGTGCCGGCCAATATAGTGGGCCTTACACGAGTGGTCATTTGATATGTGATTTATGAAACTACTCCAGCCTTTGGCGAGTTTCATAAATTTAATATGAAATGACCACAAGTGTAAGATTCTGTTTATAAACCGAATGGATGTTTTAAACAGTTTTATCCCCTTGAAAGTTAAATAATTTCAGTGGAAAACATGGTGATGTCATGTGTGGCGTCATAAGGCCACTAATAAAGTGTTATGTAGCGTGTGGTCATACAATTTAATGACATGATGTTACGCCACTGAATAACGACAACATCACACAATAGGAGAAACAATGTCATTTTGATCTGTCGTAACATTTTAACTCGTTATGAAAGACAAAGACATGCCTGGGGTTTGCAGAAGTTTGATAGTTTATTTTACTTATGTTGTTTATACTTGTACTCTAGAAGTGTATATATGCAGATCTATATTAGGGCTTTGGATGCTTTAGAATAATAACTTGGTGCCTGATGCTCTGTCTCTGGTCGGGCCAATCGGAGTCTAACTGTTGGTTTTCTTTTGCTCCAGCTTTTCAGTGGTTTCTTGTTGTCGAGTCCTCACCGTTGTCTCATCTCTGTGGTGCTTTGATTATTTGTGTTCACGGAGATGTTGCACTGATTAGTTAGGAGGCCTTCATGCGGACTGAACAAATTATTTGTCTAAATCGCGACAGAAGTAAGGGCGAGGATTGTGGCCACGTGAAATCGATTTAAGCCCCCCAGTGGAAATCTTTCCACTGACCGTTCCAAGGCGGTTCTTCTGTGGCGGTTTATTTATGTTGTTGTTTGTTACTTACTGTGTGTATCACTTGTGTCTTTTTATTTTGGATGGCCATATGGCCATTTTGTGGGAAAGTGACTGTCCTTATGGCCTTCCTTTGTTTAGGTTTCCATTATGGTCTGGTCGCTTAATGTTTGTGTTTCTTTCCCTTTGGTGTCTTTCATGGGTGGAGTAAGTTAATTGTATCGATTCCTGATCTTTGTTTTACTTCTACTTTGCTGTATTGTACAGTGTTTTAACCAACAGTGAATGTGCTTAACTGTGCTTTGTAAATATGCATGCTGGAAAGTTAAGCACCGTTAATTTGCAGCTCGCCAAAACACTTAACACTGAACATCTGAAAAAGATCAATTAATGATGCGGGTGCCACAAACGATGGCACAACAACACTTTTCAAACAGATAGACAACTTGCCCTGAAAGATAATTTCAGGCTTCAAATCAAACAACAAACAAAACAAAGTCAACATTGTAATCTTTAATTCCTGAAATAATTTAGGACTCGTAAATTTCGTAAACTCCGGAGTGGAAGCCACCCCCACCCACCCACACACCTCCCCCTCAGTAGTCTTACTACTGACCGTCCCAAGGCGGTCATTCCGTTGCAGTTTCTCATATTGAATTCTTGGTTCTGTTTCGCAGGGCTTCCATTTACTCCCAAGTTCAGGAAGTCCCAGACTTCCTACCCTTGAAATCTGGAAGTCCCACTGGAAAATTCAGGAAGTCCCAATTTTGAAGCAAGGTGTTTGCGGATCGTAAAATTGTTTTTGTGAAGAAATATATATCATTTAATCTATGAATCTCTTGTTTGCATTTTTAATCACCTGTATATTCTTTTAGAGGGCTAGTAAAGTGTGGATAGGTAAACTGACCGGCTCAAAAATGACTTGAATAGTGTTGACTGGGCTGTTAAACTCAAAACAATCAAGCAAAGCTCTGTGAGGAAGTTAAAACTACTCATAACTGTGACATACATGCGGTCAGTACACTGCAGAGGAGTGCATACTAAAAAGAAAAATATTTTTGCTTGGTCTGTATAAATTTTACAACTTTCTAAGTAAAACTCCCTTTCCCCCCCCCCACCCCCCAAAATAAACAAATAAAAAGTAAAGAAAACAATCGCATTACCCATCCCCATATATGCCTAGTGGTCCATTTTCCGTGTAGACCCAGATCAGGCGCCACAAAACATAGCGTCTGATCTGTCTACACTGTTTGTAGAACTTAACACAAATAAAACAAACCTGACGCCCATTGTCATATATGGATTAAAAAAAAAAAAAAACGAAAAATTCTTTTTTTTTAGATTTTTGCCAAACTTTGAAAAACATATGCTTCGCGTCTTAATTGTACATACTCTATTAAAACACTCGGAACTGCCTCAGACAAACAGGCAGAAACACGTGCAACTTTGATCAATTGGGGCAGACTTAGAGGAGTCAGCGGTATTTTTTTTTTTTTGCTTTTTGGCTAACAGACAGATCAGACTGCAGCGGCCTGGTCACATTCGTCGGTTTTACGTATTTTCCAGGCGCCAAAATCAAACAGCGATCGCGACAACATTTTGGGATTTTATTAATTATTTTCGTCATTTCAACTAGTGAATACCTGCTATTTACTCTAGAAAAAAATGCGTATCTATCTTTGAAACTATTGTCACACTTTGCATCTCTAATGAAACACCTAAATTACGACCCGCTTTAATTTAAACAGTAACAAGTTTACACGATTAAAAAACTTTTATCGTCAATGAGATAATTAGTTTATCCTCAACTACTAATCTGTTTAATTATATGCAAACACCCGAGCAATCACCTCGACACGTTTTTCACACGCCGATGACGATCAAAGGTGTGCCGACGCACGTGATTCTGACTCAATATAATACCACACAAGCAGAAAATGGGACGTACTTAGTTCTCAATAAACACAGAAAGCTGTTTCAGCTAAGGAGGCGGAGCAAACGTTTTACAAACCGCTAAAAGTGGGCGGGTTTATACGTCTCGGTAAAGATTTTTGGCCGTACTGAGAAATTTTCGGGAATCCGCGGGACGCCTTTGATGTTTAATTTGGGTCCTGGTTTTATAACGAAAAAAGCATTTGTAGTGTCCACGGTAATGCTTAAAATGCGCTTTGTTGTCATTTTGTAACGATCGTTATTCATCGGCGCTTACAACGTGATTCTAGGGACATTCTTTCTCGATTCTTTCAAAAAACAAAAAGGTTGAATACCTGAAAAGCATATAATGAGCAGCAGGCTTTTGTGAGATGATCTTATTTTATAATATGACCATCGGAATTACCGATCGTTACAAGTGACAGATGGACACAGTATTTTGGTGTCTGTTTGTAACGAGCAAACTGCTTTTCGTGTCTGTCTAAAGTCAAGGTGAACCATAATTAGTCCAGCCCAATAACCATCTTCTTTAAGGCATCATCAAAACAAAATTAAAACAACAATTTACGTTGTGTTATCTGACTTCACGCATGAATTAGCGTCGTTCCGTCTAACATGATGATTTTGACCATCGCTCGTTACTTTTCCGGCTCGTTACTTTTCTTGACACCATCAAACAATCACATCTACCCGTTGAAGCCTTTTCCGTGAAAACATGAGTTCTGAGACTTTACACATTAGTAGCACGTGCTTTTATTTGGCGGCACTTTTTAGCCAATGACCATTTGTTTTATATGTTTTTGATCGATTTTAATGCTCGTTACAAATTGGACACGAAAGACAGGAAACGTATATTTTTACAGTCTTCATGAAAATTAGCCAACGAAACGAACTGAAATTCATTTACACAATGCTATATGTATTGGAAAACTTTACACACCAATCAATACACACACAACTATTTCAAACTCTTGACTCTAGATGGTTACTTCAAATAGATATTTTGGACACGATAGTAACGAGTGCAATGCACTTTTTATATTCACTGTTTTTTCACCTTTAAGGGGTAATTGTGAAATAATATCTTGACGAGTACATAATTTTACTTACCTTCTTCACTATTCAAAAGATTTTTTAGACTTTTCGAATATACAGATGAAGAAAACGAAAGATAAACGACATGCCCATATGGCTGTCCCAATATCAATGCTAGAAAATCGCCGAATTTCGTCAAAACACAAGTCATATTTCTGGTCTCGGTGAAAAAAATTATATTTTATCTTTTTTTATCCCTTCAGTATGTCATATCTGTCACAATACCAGTCCTTTTTAGAAAGAAATCAAGTTTGTGCGAAAAATAACAGTTTATTGTATGCACCTATGTTTTTCTTCAGTACTGTGGAACTACCCAAAGATGAAAAAGGCTTATATTTTCAGTTACAATAGTTTCGCACATAAGAAAAAGTTATGTCAGATGGCTGAAGTATTGTAACTGCTCTTTAAAAACTATGAAAACTTGGAGAGAGAGGGAAAAAAACAAGATAACTATACCATTTTAAAGAAAGCTATGAATAAATAGTGGGTATTACATGAGTGGTCATTTCATTTGAAATTTATGAAACGAGCCTTTGGCGAGTTTCATAAATTTCATATGAAATGACCACGATTGTGAGCTTTTGTTTATCATATGACCAGTCACCTATATTGAAAGGATTTTATCACCTATAAACTGAACATGTATTTTTTATCAACAAAAATGCATTTTGAAAGGGAGACAATTTTTGGAACTTCCTATTTGCAATACTATAAGCTCTAACCTGCAGAAAAAGAGGTCTAATCTTGCTCCTTAGGAGCAAATTCTTTCCTTTAAGAGTTGCACCATATTGACATTGGAGACAAGATTACATTTGCATGAGTTGTCCCCTCCCTGAAGGTGTATATATTCCCCTTAATAGGATGAATACAGTATGTTATATAACATCACTGTTTACATCATAATTTCCAATAAAACCAAGTTCTTAAAAATATCTGGAATGGGATTCGTGTGCTAAAGCTAGTTAGATGTCCCCTATCAGTTTCAGTTCATGTATCAGTATGATGGTATGTTGCACAGGGTTGATTTACTCAACACAAACAAACACAAGCCATTTAGGTCCAAAACCAGAATTAATGCAGATCAAATCCAATTGAATGTCTTGAGAAATAGCCCAATACCTATCAGCACAGGTACAATGACCTTTTGTCTCTCTGTCTCTCAAATGTTGTTACCTGAGCACATCACATTTTCTGTTTTTTTTTTGCCCCACATGAATGATTGATTTGGCAATGATAATGATGAAGATTGTGGTTAACATTATACAGGTGACTGATTTTACACGTATAGTTATGGCTCTGACACCCACATGGGCTTGAAGAAATAGACTTGGCTCCATGATGCTTCCATGCAGAGCTGAAACACTGGCCAACTACACACATGAGTACTGGTATTAAAACAGCTTAGAGGAAAGTGGTGTGAGTCAGACCATATAAACCCTATTGGTTTCATTGGGTGGCAGGGCTTGAGAAGTCATTTCATCTCAATGTCGGTAAAAGTGCCAAAACATTGGAAGCAATGTTTCAAAAATGACCTATACAGTCTTGATGGGGATATTAAACCTCAAATCAAACAAACAAACAGTAATGGTCATGGTTTTGCAGTTAGCAGGTGATGATGAACATCCGAGAATTAGTTCAAATTTTGTATGTTCAAGGCTTCTTATCATTTTGGATCATTGAATCGTGTTCAATGCCTCTTGGGATCATTGAGACATGTTCAAGGCTTCTGGTCCTTTGAGATCATTGAGTTCATTTAGAATTATTTTGAAAATAGAGTTCTGCTTAAGCCATTGCCAGAGGGCATGGCCGGTGTTGACATTTAAGTAATGGTCATGAACAGACTTAAAACAAGAGGCCCATGGGCCACAATGCTCACCAGAGCTCAGGCGGGCACTGCCCACTGGCAGGTATGTATGGCTTCAGGTTTTAATTTATTGATTATAAAGTCTCCCAAACAAACCCCGATTTCCAAATGAGCACCCATGTGGACTCTGTACCTGAAATATTAGAACTTTCATGAGGAGGAGGGATGAGACATGGACCCAACAGAGCCCAGGTTGGTATCACTGAATCCATCTTATCATAAGGAACAAGAATATTATATGGTTTAGGGGTTTGGGATGTGTACAGTTCCTGAGATATAATGCCTTTTAAGCTGTGGAGGGGTTGGAGCATGGCCCTTGCAGACCCCAGGAAAGCCAAGATTGTTGCCGCTGAATGTGTCTTATCATGATGATGATGATTTCGTGTTTAATGACGCGTCAAGTAGAAGTAAAACAAAGATCAGGAATAAGGCTGACATGATTAATCGCATAATCGATTAATCGATCGATAAATTCCACAAAAATGATTATCATTTCTGATTTGCTTTTAATCGATTACTTGAGAGGTACAATTTAATACCCAAAGTTATGCCTAAAATAGCTGGATGAGTGGCAAACAGTGCAGACCCTGATGAGACGCTGCATTATGCGGCGTCTCATCTGGGTCTACACTGTTTGCCCAGGCCTGTCTGTTCAAATATACATATGGAAAGTGCAACATATGGTAAGAGTTATGCTCAGACAGAAAGCCAGACAGGTAAAATTATGACAAAAACCTTAGCGATTACTAATCGATTATCGATCGCAATGGCAGGACTGATAATCGATTATCTTTTCAACTCCGATTAGCCAGCCCTAATCAGGAATCGATACAATTAACTTACTCCACCCACCAAAGACACCAAAGGGAAAGAAACACAAACATGAAGCGACCAGACCATAATGGAAACCTAAACAAAGGATGGCCATAAGGACAGTTACTTTCCCACAAAATGGCCAAATGGCCATCCAAAATAAAAAAGACACAAGGGATACACACAGTAAGTAGTAACAAACAACAACATTAATAAACCGCCACAGAAGAACCGCCTTGGAACGGTCAGTTGAAAGAATTCCACTGGCGGGGCTTAAATCGATTTTACGTGGCCACAATCCTCGCCCTTACTTCCGTCGCGATTTAGACATATAATTTGTTCAGTCCACATGAAGGCCTCCTAACTCAACAGTGCAACATCTCCGTGAAAACAAATAATCAAATAACCACAGAGGTGAGAAACGGTGAGGTCTCGACAGCAAGAAACCACTGAAATGCTGGAGCAAAAAAAAAAACCCAACAGTTAGACTCCGATGGGCCCAACCAGAGACAGAGCATCAGGCACCAACCAACATTACCAAGAATTAGATCTCTCTAAAGCTCTCTCAATTAACATACATGTATTGTTTATTTGTATTGGCGTAAACCAGCCCCAGTCAACACTATTAGCTCATTTATGAGCCGGTCAGTTTACCTATCCACACTTTTCCTGGACAGGCTCAAAGGTAAGCGGTTAACCAGTACAGTGCACATTTATTCGCCAGAAACTGACAACTGCCCCTCTTGAATCAGCCGAAGGGAGAGTATGACGGTACAGAATATTTCATGATCAGTCTCCACGAAAGAAGGTTGCTGACCCTGGCAGGTATCGAACCCATGTCCTGATCACCAGTCAGATGCACATCCGACTGAGCTACCGAGGCCGGCAACATACATGTTTTGAGAAATGGTTTAAGTTTTAGAACTCATATTGTGCATACCATATTCGCCCTAATTACCACACATGCTCCTATAAGCGCACACCAAAGCTATTTTTGAAAAGGAAATGCATAAGCGCACACTTTACAGTAATCTCCCCTTGAAGGTCTCGTAGTAAATCTATAAAAACTTACCATTATTTCTTCCAACAGTGAAGGCAATGCTTAAGTATCTTTTTCCGTCCCATTAAATATCAGTAGGCATCATCTTGGAAGCTGTTGTTTTCGTATCAAGTGTGCGCTAATTAGGTAGATTTTTCCCCATGATTTTATGACACGATTTTGAAAAAACAAAGCGCACGGTGCGGTAATTAGGGCGAATACGGTATTTACTATTAAACAATGCTTTCTTATTTGGGAAATTTCTTTCTCAGATTGGGAATCAATACCTACTTTTTCAATTTTGGCATAAGGAATGGGTCCTTTTTGGAGACAATGATATATAAGCAGAAAAATCCCTGTTAACAGTACAAAAACTTTTTCCAGTATGAACAAGGGCAGTTCTGTTAAAATGGATGAACTCTGCCCATTGACAATCCCAAACAACTCATCCCCAATACAATGTGTATACAAAATTTGAAGAAATTACATGAATAAATAATCAAGTTATCAATCGGAATTGGTGCAGATGGAAGGACAGACAACAGGGAGTATAACATAATACCCCGGCCACTACTATAATACTCCATATTCCCTTTTATATTGTGTACATATTTAATTAACTGTAGATGATAAGCACTGATAATTTAATGACTTTATCATTTGACGTCGCATCCGAGAGTGTAATAACGCCATGTAAAAATTTTGATAATCCACTAGTGGATTAAATATGCAAATTATTTAGATATACCCAATAACGTTACATGTATGACATTCTTAACGACGTTGCACTTACTAATGGTGGAATATTGACACTTGTTAAACCATCGTCAATAAAATGCATTTTAAATGTCATTGACAAATAGAATCTTGCATTCTTGCTCATGAATTATTGAATTTATTAAACGCGTCGAAGAAAAGGGATGAAAAAGCCTCGCATTTTATCCCTTTTCCTAAACTCGTTTAATAAATTCAACAATACATAAACACTCATGTAAGATCCTCTATTTAAATATGGTACCCTAAATGAACAAAGAATACTGTAAAATTTTACAAAATTTTCCAAAATCTTATTTTTTTTTTTTTTTTTAGATGTCATACAGAGGAAATTCCCTTATATCACACCAATGATGATCTGGGTTAAAGCTACATGGAATATTGTGAAACACTCGAGGAGAGCAGGAATCTGGCAGAGGGACAGCGAAAAACTACATACTCAGTGCATTTACAGAAAACACCTATAGTGATGTTCAAATTTAATGAATCCATTGACCCACGCGAATTCAGTGATGTTGATATAAGCAATGGTTGTCTATAATATGATTGGAGAGTGGGGATGTTATATGGCGCCAACAACACCATTTGCTTTTAGTAGGAAGACTGCGTGTTTCTTCTTTCATTTTAGCCATTAAACATGATTTTTGGTCAAATGACTGACGGATGGGAAATATACATATTAAATATAAGTAATAAGAATAATTTATTTAACCGTCATCAAATTAGGAACGGTAATGAGGAAAGTTTAGGTGAGATAGCCAGCAAAAAGCTCTGACGTAGATTGCATACATACAAGTGTGTGTGTGGCTAGCTGTCAATCAGAATTTGCTGAAAATGAGGTTTAAACTGCAGAACTTACATTGAAAATAAAACTAAAATGGAATTGGTTAATTTGTGTAATTTTGATTTGATATGAATCAAATTTGGGTATAATTTCAGCCAAAACTTGAAGGGCTAATAATAGTCTTTTGAATTTGGTTATGATCAAGTTCAGTACATTGATATAGAGCTCTATGCTCTTGATCATTCTTTCAAAACATTGTGATTAACTAATTACTCAGTCTGGCCACGATGTGCTTGAAAGCTATATATTCTAAATATTTATTGGTTTGGCAACATGGTTTTCTCCCAATGATATTATACTTAGTTGTGTCTCTGTGGATCCTGCGAAAAAGACCACTGAATTCATGGACAATGTCCATTGTGTCCACGGACAATGTCCACTGAATCCACGGACGATATCCACTGAGTCCATTGACATTGTCCACGAACAATGTCCACTGAGTCCACGGACAATGTCCACTGAATCCACGGATAATGTCCATTGAGTCCATGGACATTGTCGACAGACATCATCCATAGACTCAGTGGACATTGTCCAGTCCAGTCAGCCTGGACTTTGTCCCTGGACTCAGCGGACATTGTCCACTGACTCTGTGGACATCGTCCATGGACTCAGTGGACATTGTCCATGGATTCAGTGGACTTTGTCCAGTCCAGTCATCCTGGACATTGTCCATGGGCTCAGTGGACAATGTCCATGGACTTAGTTCCAATACTCCAGCCGGACATTGTCCACTGAGTCCATGGACTTTCTACAGACGGTGGGGTACCTGTTTTTTTTCCAAGAGAGGATCAGAGAGACCCTATTTTAGAAATTTACTGCACCTTCGAGGAATTTGAACAGGTAGTTTTGTTATTGCCTCAGACTATTTAGAATAGAATTTAATTTTTTTGAACTTCCAACATATAAAGTAAGCAGAAGGCGATGTCACTGGTTTTCGGAAATGGACGTTGAGGAAATGGAACAAAAAAAATCTGTATTGGAATAAGGTCATGCAGACCTACTTTATATTTAAGACATATATTTTGTTAAAAAGACGTTCTTAGAAAACCGATGCTTAGTTTTTGACTAATCTGAAGTATCCTTCCATTTCACATCACTTTTTTATCAGACCTAAACCAAAATATTTAGTGATACAAATTAGTACTTCAGATCTAGAGTAGGTAACCTTACGTTACTATTTTAAATTAAAATTGTTAGTCCACTGATTATACTCTGAAAATTGTGTTTATTTGGTGAAACAGCTGGGTTTTTTTGTTGGGGGGGGGGATAGGGGGTTGTGGCACCAAACAGCTGGCGATAGAATGGCAGACAGTTCAGACCCTGATCGGACGAGTAACAGGCAGTAATGGCCATTAAAAATCAGTAATAATGTAATGCCCATTAATTATGTTAACAAAACCAAGAATAATGGCCATTACTTCCCTTTTTGATTTTAAATGGCCATTACTTTTGTGGAAAAACAATAATGGCCATTACTCCCCCCCCCCTCACCTTTTTAATGCCCATTAATGCTGATTTTTAATGGCCATTAGTTCCTGGCAAATTAATGCCCATTACTGTTTCCTTTTTCCCTTTAGTTTTAATGACCATTAACTACTTTCTGGAAAAATTAATGGTGGTGTAATTATGACCATTAATTTTTTGGGGTTTCCATGTGTTAATGGCCATTAATAATATAATTAATGGTCATTAATGCAACACAAAAAATCAACATTAATGGCAATTAAAAAGGGCATTATTCCTGATTTTCATGGCCATTAAAGATTAATGCCCATCAAAAAACATTAATTATGGTTCTATTCATGGCCGAAAAAATAATGGCCATGAAAAATCATTGAATTGGTGGGCATTAAATATGTTAAAAAATAACTTTAATGGGGTAAATTGATGGCCATTATTTTAGTTACTTGCCACTATTTAACAACATTTTAATGCCCATTAATATCTTTTAAAGTAATGGTATTTTAATGGTGTGTTTTTAATGGTATTTTAACATTTTTAACAATTTTTACTACCTTTTCCCATTAAAAAAGGCTATTAATAGAACCATAATTAATGGATTTTTAATGGCTTATTTTAATGGTGCTATTAATGGGAAATTAATGGGTATTTTTGCAGTAGTGCTCTCTCATAAAAAAAATGTTTGCCCATGTTTCTATATTAAAAGTGGGACTTCTTTCTTATGAATGTTTTCATTGCTCTTAAAGGAACTCATTTTTAATTTTTATTTAATGGGGTGTTCATTTCACGCACTTATCGTAATGGGCTCTGGTGAGCTTATAATGTTATGTTTCACGGGCGACAGCTTTTGGGAAATAATATAAATAATAATAATACACAT
The DNA here is from genome assembly GCA_963580285.1 of Lucinisca nassula. Classification (NCBI taxonomy): domain Eukaryota; kingdom Metazoa; phylum Mollusca; class Bivalvia; order Lucinida; family Lucinidae; genus Lucinisca; species Lucinisca nassula. Next base: position 22,996,004 of record OY757022.1, read on the forward strand.
GTAAAAATAATAATAAGACTTTATTTCAAAAGGGTAGCACAATCAGTACAAAGCTAATTTCCCCTGCGGCCCTCAAAATGTTTTCCAGAAATATTTACAAGTTACAATTTACATGTGATTATGAACACGCACACACACACACACGAATGCACATACATACACATATGAAACTATGCATGCATCCCCCTACGCCCCCCCCCCCCACAATCAAACACACATACACAGCCACACACTGAATGAAATAATAAACAGTTTCTGAAAATGCCTATGCAGTCCTTAAGCTTTCAACCATTTGACACATCTTGAGTGTAAAATTCAACAGAAGGAGTCATTAAGATTTCTTTTGTTAAACAATTCCAGACCATAGGCCCGGAAAATGCCATGCTGTTCTTATACAACTCAGTACTGGGTTTCGGCAGGATAAAATTATTTACAGACACAGAGTGTAAACCATAACTTACAGCTATTTGCTTTCTTGTTTCAAAGGGCATTTCAGGGACATGTTCTGCAAATACCTTACGGATTGACAGAGTTACCATTTTTTGACAGCCATCCAGTCCCAGAGGTCGCGATTTCGCATCCAAGGGTTTCATACGTTGTAATGTTCTTTTCTTGCAAAATGGCTCAATTCTTTAAATTATACATGCATAACTTTAGTCTAACTTTAATCTAAACGCATAAATTACACGCCTGTCAATCTTCTATACTAAACAGACAACAACTTTATACAACTAAAGAATATTCAAAAGGGTTCAAATGAACCTTATTTGTTTGCCCGTCAGTCTACAGTCAGCATGCATGCTGTGATTCTAGAACATCGTTTTGTGTGGCCTAATGCTGCCTGTCACGCCTACGGCGAAGCCACACGTGACAGTTCATGTCACAAGAGATTCTATTAAATTTCATTAGGTTAGCAAGTTTCTGTAACAAACACCCTTACAAAACCCATATTATATGGAGAGTAGAGAAAGTTTGGTTTGCAGGGGTATACATTATACTTCTTATTTCTGCTCCAAGACATAGGTTATGGGTACTCTTTAGAACAGCATATTTTATGTGGTTCTAACGAGCACCCACAACCTATGTTTGGAGTATAAATAAGAAAAATATCACAAATTTTCATCAAGATTTTTTTTAGCAATGTAAGTGTGCACCATAACAACTCTTTAAAGAACTTTTGTTCTTGAACCATTCAAGAACAGTTTTAAGAACTCTTCAAGAATACAATGTTCTTAAAAATTCAAGAACACATGTTCTTAAAAATTGTCCAATTTAACATTTCTTAAAATGTTCTTGGACAGTTTTTGAACACTTTTAAAGCAGCTCTTGTACATTTCTTGTACAGTTCAAAAGAAACATTAGTTCTTTAACTGATAAAGAACTGTTCCAGAAGATTATAGTTCTTGCATATTCCAAGAACATTTTTCAACCACTTTGAGAACAGGTGTTCTTGAACTGTTCTTCACATTCAAAAACTGTTAAAGAACTGCTCTTAATCAATATATATGTCATTGCATATTTTTATGAGAGGTAGGTCTAAACAGTAGACACCAAAGTTTGATAAAGGGAGATAACTCATCAAGTAATCAAGGTAGAGTTGACATTCTTGTGATAGCCATATTGTCCCATGGTGCTGAATCCACCTGTGAAGTTCAAGATCATAACACAAATCAGTCAAATGGTCAAAGACTTTCAGCCCGGACACAACATTTTGGCAAGGGCAGGTAACTCATAAATACAGCAAGGTAGAGTTGTCATTATTTTGCAAGAGACATTATCCAATCATGTTGAATCCATCTGTGGAGTTGGACAGATTTAACTTTATGATACCGGACACTATATTTTATGGGCTAACAAATGTGATAAATGAAACTGACAAAAATGACATGTGAACGAGCCCTGTCACTACCCATGCTCATCAGAGTCTTTGCCTAGTTAACTGTCTACATGAAGACAATTGGACCTTTTTTACACACAAAGAACACAGCAAAGGCTCTAACCAGACTCTGTGTCTTTGATGGGCTCATCTTGTGCTGCAGGAAGAGCCATGTGGACAGAAGTAGATTTAAACATTTGCTCAACCATATTTAACAAAAACATCTACTGATCTTGGAACCTGTCATGAAGAAGTCATTGGCAAAAAAAGAGGCTGATCAATAATCAGAAATAAAAACAATATTTTAAAATCAAAATCATTTTGCTTATCCTAACAATTAATCTAAGTAGAAGCCATTTTGAAAAGGAAAGTTGTAAAACTGGCCAATGAAAGCTGAGATCTAAATGACATCATCAACCATGTGACTTAAATCATATGACAAATTCTGAAATTGCCCATAAAGTGTTCTTGAAAAAAGAAACTCAAGAAAATCTTCAGAACATTTTAAGAAAACACAAGTTCAAGAAAAGTCTTTAAAATAATCAAGAACACATTTCAGAACAGTTTCAGAACACCTGTCATTACATTTTTTTCAAGAAACGTCTTTGAAATAAACAAGACCAAATGTAAGAACAATTAAAGAATGCTTTTCAAGACACTTTGTTCAAGAAAAGTCTTTGAAGTTAACAAGAACAAATTTAAAAACTATTCAAGAACATCAGAGTCATCATGTTTTCAAGAAAAGTCTTTAAAGTGTTCAAGAAAAATTTAAGAACAGTTCAAGAATATCACAAATTCTTAAAAAATTCTTGAACGGTTCCTAGAATGTGTTATTGAATAGTTCAAGTACAAGTGATCTTGAAAACCTTCTTGAACAGGTTAAGACCTCTTAAGAGCAGTTCAAGAGCAGTTCAAGAGCAGTTCTTGAGTTTCGCAGGGATTACACGTGTGGTCATACGATATTTATTTCAAAGATGGTCTTACACGAGTGGTCATTTCATATAAAATTTATGAAACGGGCCTTCGGCGAGTTTCATAAATTTCATATAAAATGATCACGAGTGTAAGATTCTGTTTATCATATGACCCCTTCAAATTGGATTCCATCGCCTTTAAATTTGACAAAATTTCCACAAAAGATGCATGGTTGACATGGACGTCGTCATGACGTTACTTAATCCCGCCAAAGTGTTATTACACGTGTGGTCATACAATTTGTATTACACGACGTTATCCACTGCTTATCAACGACGTCATGTGATACAAAAGTATTTAACTTAGCTATAGCTGATGTTAAAGGTATATGTGGTCGTAATACCTCTCCATAGCCTTCGTCATAGTGTCACCTATATGTTTAGTGAGGTCAAATTGGACGAAACTAGCTAGTCAGGCCCAGAAAAATTTGCGCATTCCACAATTTTATATTTTGTGGTGTAGTCTTTGCTTCGAAGGGATATCCTTTTTACAGAACATATTTGCCTTCCCTACAGCTGGCGTTAATGGGATAAATTTGGGTCGTAAAACATCTCCATTCCTTTCACCAGTGTGTTTTGTTTGTATTTGAGTTTAACTGCCCAGTCGCCACTATTTAGGTCATTTTTGATAGTTTTCCTATCCACACTTTTCTTGGACAGGCTTATTCGTAAGCGGTTAACCGGTCATTACGATAACACACCCGAACTACATAGTGTATTTTTCACATCTCCAAAATTGCTACTTTTCTGATGAAAATCCTTAATATTTTTCTTGTAAATGCTCAAAACATAGATTGAGGGTGCTTGTTAGAACCGCCTCAGTGAGGCGGTTCTCATCACGATAACAAGTCCGTGAAACGAAGACCCCTCTAAACCCCACTTTATATAGAGAAAAGTGGGGTGTAAGGGGGTAAACATTATCTGCGTTATTTTAGCTCAAAAACATAGATTGTGGGTACTCGTTAGAACCGCCTCATTGAGGCGGTTCTTACGAGTACCCACAACCTATGTAAAAAGCAGAAAGAAGAAAGATGTTAAAAAATTTACCTAATATTTGTCACTTCTGACACCATGTTGGACGCCATTATTTAACACGGACATGTTTTCCTAATGTAACGAGTACCCACAACCTATGTCTTTGGGCAGAAATAAGAAAATTAATGTATACCCCCATAAACCCCAGTTTTCTCTTTATAAAGTGGGGTTTAGGGGGTCTTCATTTCACGGGCTTGTTCACGTGATGACAGTGCACATTCTTTCGCCAGAAACTGACAACTGTCATTCTGGAATCAGCGAAAAGGACAGTAGAAGAGATTTTATGGTCAATATCCACGAAAGAATGTTGCCGACCTCGGTTGGTATCGAACACGCGTCTTCCTGATCACCAGTCAGACGTGTATCCGACTGAGCTACCGAGGCCGGCTTCATCAAAGTGTAGCATCATAGTGTATCTATATTTTCTAGTCCATTTGTATCATTGATTCCATTGTGAATTTTGAGGGCAGTGAGTGACGATGCCTTATTGACCGGTCAAGTTATATTCTGACCAAGTTTGTATACAGGCCTATACAATTCTGACCCTCCTTCAACCAACTTTTATATAGTAACACTCCAAGAGGCGGTTCTAACTTGTACCCACAATCTATATTTTGAGCAAAAATAAGAAAAATACCATACATTTTCATCTTAAAATTTTCATTTTTTTTCGGCGATAAAGTTTACGTTGGATTTGTATAGGCGTTTTTTCGTAACGTGTTTACAGGATATATATAACTTCACCACAGTTGAGGTTAATTGAATGTACTATGGTCCTAAAACATCTCCACTTCCTTTATCAGTGTAGCTATATTTTCTAGTCCTTTTGAATCATTGATTCCATTGCTTCTTTTTTTTTTAATATTAGAGGGCAGTGAGTGATGATGCCTTATTGACCGGTAAGGTTATATTCTGACCAAGTTTGTATACAAACTAATTCCTCACGAAAACACGCCTATACAATTCTGACCCCCTTCAATCCCCCTTTAATAATTTAAGTAAAACTGGGGTTCACATGGGTAAACCTTATTTTTATTATTTCTGCTCTAAAATAAAGATCGTTGGTACTCGGTAATGAGGCGGTTCGAACGTGTACCCACAATATACATTTTTAGCAAAAAAAAAAAAAAAAAAAAAATAAATAAATAAATAAATAAAAAATAAAAATAAAAATATCATAATGTTTCATCTTGAAATTTTTGTATTTTTTTTTTTTTTTTGCTGTATTTGAATAGGCGTATTTTCGTAATCTGAGTCTGTGTTTGACATCAGATTAATGTTTGACATCAGATTAATAAGTACGTGTAAACCCCACGTTATGTAAGGAAAAGCGGGATTCAGATGGGTTTACATTATTTTCTTTATTTTTGCTTCAAACATAGATCGGGGGTACTCGCCAGAGGAAGCACCCACAAACTATGTTTGAGGTATATATAAGAAAATTTATCACAAACTTCAATGAAAAAATAACAGTTATTGATATCGAGAATGTAGATTTACAGTCCGTGTACAAAATCTAATCTTTTACGCCCTTATTCTAAACTATATAATGACGATTTTTCAAAGTACTGACACTTTTAAAAAATGTTTTGGCATCACAATTAAGACCCTAATAATTAATACTTTTATACTTATAAACCCTAATAAACCTAAACTGGGCGTAGCTGAAATGAAGACAAAAATGGATTTTGAGAATATTTACGCATCAAATTGTTGCTCAAAAAATCATATATTGAGATATATGAGATGGAGGTTCACAGATGCTACATTTTAATAACATCTTGCATAATATTACATGTGTCATTTCACCTCTTACATGTAAAAAGATTTGACATTATGTACAACATAATAAGAAAACAGCCGACGCAAAAGAAAACTAGAAGAATGTCTTAAGCTTCAGATCAGAGCGCGCATAACGAAAACAGGCCTATTCAAACATACTGAACATTTTACCACCGAAAAGAACAGTTTTCAGAGTGAGAGTTCATTACGATAACACACCCGTGCAACATAGTGCATTTATCATACCTCCAAAATGGCTACTTTTCTAATGAAAATCTGTGATATTTTTCTTATTTATATTGTAAACATAGGTTGTGGGTGCTCGTTAGAACCGCCTCATCGAGGCGGTTCTAACGAGTACCCACAACCTATGTCTTGGAGCAGAAATAAGAAAAATATTGTTAACCCCCCCCCCTAAACCCCAGTTTTCTCTATATAAAGTGGGGTGTAAGGGGGTGTTCATTTCACGGACTTGTTCACGTGATGTACAAAATTGGTCTGATTTCCGCGCAATAACATAGATTATGGGTACTCATTAGAACCGCCACATCGCACATACTGTGGATACTTGTTTAACGAGTACCCACAATCAAAGTTATTGGACAGAAATACGAAACATGATGTACACCCATGTAAACCACCGGTTTACTATATAAAAGTGGGGTTTAATTCATTGATTCCATTGTGGAATTTCGAAAATATCTGAGGGTCACTGACGAGGCCTAATTGGCCGAAACTAGCTAGTCTGGCCCAGAAAACATGAACACTCCATATTTTTCACTTCTGTGGTGTATTCCTTGCTTCCAAAGGATAACCCTTTTATAGAACATATTTAAGGGGGTCAAAATTATATAGGGGTGTTTTTTGTGATTGATTCCGCCACTTATGGCCTCTGGAATAACAGAAGAGGAAACAGTGCAGATTTTGGCCGCATATTAGTGAAACATGCACATAGGTTCAACTGGGCCTTCGTTGGCCGAACAAGTCATCTTGTTGATTTTGCTTTTCCCTGGCTTGATCATTTTGAACCAGACCGAGCAAAAACGACCGGATTGGCATGTGCTTAAAGCACAGACCCAAATCCGCCTGCCCCGGTCATTCCAGCACCATATGTATTGTCTACTTGTTATTAATAATTTAAGGATCGAAAAACAAAACTGATCAGCCATATACATATATTGTATGTCCAAGATATACCAAGTCTCGGATGGTCCCACCTGTCCTTTTGTAGATTTGGTATGTGATATTTGCGCATCATTGATAAGAACCACGAGTGGATTTGTCGTTGTATGAAAACTATCAAAACATGGAGTTGTTCAACCTCCTCTTGAAAGACTTCTGTTTTTTAAATATGATCTTTTGTATTTCTACGGCCACAAGCCAGAATACTGACTGTAGTAGTTTAATCAACTACAATGCTGTTGTTATGAATTTGGAAGCATTCAGAGCTCATTATATTCAATACACATTAGAGGAGACAGCTGCAGTTGACGCATTAAGGAATACAATAGATGAATTACAAACTAAGATAAGTGAGTTGGAATCTACAACTGCCTCTTCAAGCACTATAAGTGAAATACAAGATAGAATAAATATCTTGGAGACGTACATGGGCGTAATAAACACAATTATCATATGACGTCGCGTCTGAGAGTGTAATAACGTCATGCATTATTTTCGATAATCCACTAGTGGATTAAATATGCAAATTAGCTAGATACTTTCCGTAACGTTACATGTACGACGTCATTAACGGCGTCGCATTTACTAATGGCGGAATATTGACATATTTGTAAACAATCGTGAATAAAATGCTTTTTAAATGTCATATGATAAATAGAATCTTGCATTCGTGCTCATGTATTATTGAATTTATTAAACTCGTTGAGGAAAAGGGATAAAATGCTCGGCAAAGCCTCGCATTTTATCCCGTTTCCTCAACTCGTTTAATAAATTCAATAATACATGAACACTCATGTAAGATCCTTTATTTAACCAACGGTTAGGTACTTTTGAAAGTTCATTAAATGATGCTATAGACAATACTCTTTCCCTTGAAAATGCGATAGAAGGTATTAATAATCGACTTGAGTCTGCCGAAACTAAGTTGAACACTATAGAAAATCGGCTAGATGTCTCTGAAAGTACAACGGAAACCATTGATAGGCTATTAGATACAATGAATACTCGACTGGACAATGCTGAAACATTGTTTGACGGTATGAATTCTCGACTACAATTAACTGAAAATATAATGGACGTTATAAATAATCGTATGAATACTTCTGAAAGCGCAATGGAAGCTATAGACACCCGAATGAGTTCCACTGAAACTGCGTTTGACGCGTTAGAAACCAGAGTCGAATCTGTTGACACTTCAATGGAAGCCATGAATAGCAGTTTAAATTCCATGGCTATTACGATAACGACAGTCGATAATAGATTAACATCTGCTGAAACTTTACTAGGGGCTACGAGCGTTCGGGTAGACTTACTCAATACAACTTTAAAAGTAACAGTTGAACAGTTTGAAGACATTGAAGGTTCTAATACCGTTTTAAGTGAGTTGATGGAACTTATAAATAATCGTATTAATACATCTGAAAGCGCATTGGAAGCTATAGACGGCCGAATGAATTCCACTGAATCTGCGTTTGACACGTTAGAAACCAGACTCGAATCTGTTAACACTTCAGTGGAAGCCATTAATAACAGCTTGAATTCCATGGATACAACGGTAAGCACAATCGATAAGAGGTTAACATCTGCAGAAACCTTACTAGGGGCTATAGACAACCGTCTGAATTCCACTATCAGTACTACAATAGATAATTTAAATAGTAGACTTCAGTTCACCGAAACTTCGCTGGAGACCATTGACAATAAACTACAACACACTGAAATAGCATTAGAAACTACAAGCATTCAACTTAACACGACCGAACTTTCTGTTCAAGGTATTGAAAACCGACTGGATTCTGTTCTCAATACTGTAGACTCTTTGAGCAATAACGCAGTTGCACGTGAAGCCGCAGTACAAGCAACAAGTGATCAGATAGACCAGCTCAATACAACTTTAAAAGCGACAGTTGAACAGCTTAATACCGTTAAAGATTCTTATGGCGTTTTAAGCGAGACTCTTGATACGGCAAATAACTCAATACAATATGCAACTGAAATGGTTGAGATAAATAATAAATCTATAGGTACAATCACCGAAAGGCTGGTAAAAGCGGAACTTTTAATCAACTCATCAAATACACAGTTTGAAATTATTGAAGATTCGCTGCGCGTTCTAGAAGAAAGAATGGATTACATTGAGAACGCCACGAATTCAACCAAACTAGACCTAAATGCATTTGAAACAGCAACAACGGACCAGTTGAATTTGCATTTAGTCTCAATCAATAGTATGAAGGAGGATGTTCAGTTTAATAAAATTGCACTGAACGAAATGAACGAAACGTTGCAAGCTAATAATTTTGGAGCTTTAGAACAGAGAATGAACGAGCTTGAAGCAGGTAATACTAAATTAAGTGATTAATATTACTAAAATAGTCAGAAATCATCTTAACAATTCGTCTAACCATTATCCAGCAGGCACCCAACCTTGATTCAGTGCATTACTAAAACACGCCTATACAAATATGTAATTTACTGCCGGAAATATGAACATTTTTCAGATGAAAAATTGTGATATTTTTCCTACTTTCGCTCATATATAGATTGCGGGTACTTGTTAGAATCGCTTCATCGAGGCGGTTCTAACAAATACCCACAATCTATATTTTAGAGCAGAAATAAGAAACAGAAGGTTTATCCCTATAAACCCCGGTTTTACTGAGGGTCACTGATGAGGCCTAATTGGCCGAAACTAGCTAGTCTGAAACAGAAAACATATATACACTCCATATTTTTCAGTTCTTTAATGTATTCCTTGCTTCCAAAGGATAACCCTTTTATAGAACATATTTAACTTCACTACTGCTGGTGTGTGGGAATGTATGGCGGCGGTAAAACGTCTCCCTGCCCTACATCATAGTGTGAATTATATTTTCGTGTCCTTTCTTTGGGATCATTGATTCCATTGTGGAATTTTGAAAATATATGAGGGTCACTGACGAGGCCTAAAAGGCCGATAGTAACTAGTCTGGCCCAGAAAACATATACACTCCATATTTTTTTCAGTTCTGTTGTGTATTCCTTGCTTCCAAAGGGTAACTCTTTTATAAAACCTATTTACTATATACAATTGGGGTTCAAGGGGGTCAAAATTATATAGGCGTGTTTTGTGATGGTTAAAACACGATTATAATGTGCAATAATTTTATACTATGCTCCAAACATAGACCGTGGCTGCTGGTTAGAGCAGCCTTATTGGGGAGGTTCTAACGAATACATAGAATCTTCTACGCTTTTCAGCAGAAAAAATAAGATAATTGTATATTTTTGCAAATCTCAGTTTTCTCTAAATCAAATATGGTTTACAGTGTTGTTCATTTCAAGGCCATTTCTGTTACCGCTATCGTTTAATCGTGCCTTACATTCTACTTAGATCAACAGTGTACAAATCTGTTTGCAGCAGAAATTAAAAAGAAAAAAAAAAAAAAAAAAAAAAAAACAATATGTTAACAAGTATATAGTAGCAAAATAATTGTCTGACATTGCACTTTCAGGACTGTGTTATTATCATTGCATTATGTAGCTTTTGGAATTCGTCGCACTGTGTTCAGTTGTTAAGTCGGCCACATCCAGTCCGGCACGCTCTGATTGCAAGTTTTATCATTTGTTTCGAAATTCGGTTTTGCAACTTGCAGTTCTAATTTTGAAGTACGGTGGCGCTAGTATCGTTCACGTGACAACAGTTGGTAATAGTCCGTTTGGTTTTTTTCCCCGTAAGAAACGAAAGCGCGTCAGTTTCGGAACGTAGTTGGCAAGTAGTAGTAGTAGTAGTAGTAGTAGTAGTAGTAGTAGTAGTAGCAGCAGTAGTAGTAGTTGTTGTTGTAGTAGCAGAAGTAGAAGTTGTAGCAGCAGTTGCCGACCTGTATCAACCTGCGACCTCCTGATCGCCAGTTAGTCCCGCATCCGATTGAGCTACCGATGCCGGCTGTAGTAGTGGTAGTAGTAGTAGTAGTAGTAGTAGTAGTAGTAGTAGTAGTAGTATAAGTAGTTGTTGTTAATTGTATTTTCTGGAAACCGTTATGTTTATGGAGCAGACAGATCCCCTGGCTACATTGAAATTGAGATGTGATCGTGTCACATTCCCATGTAAGGGGCCCAATGGGGGTAAGTGGGAAAAATCGAGAATTTGTCGACAGTTAATTTTTTTTTCGGTACCCTATCCATTATTTTCAGGGAACTATTAGTAGATGCGCTAGCTGCACAGAAATAGGGCTGCGATTTTTTCGCAATGCCTTGGTAGTGTCTCTAGGGGCTTTTCGGTATACGATCTAGTGCCAAACATTTCCGCATTCGAGAGTTTGCACGTTTAGCACTGGAACATGGTAAATTGAATTTTCGATGATGCGTGGAAAGTTTCAAACTTCAAAATACAAAACGGAATACAGTAAACTGTTCTACGTAGTCCATAGTTCAAAATGTAAAAATAGAGGTTAGATATTGTATAGTTAGATTCTACACAATGAAAGGTTAAAATAACAAAATACAATGTCAGAATCGCATATTAGAATGTGCAACATTCAAGCTGCATAATGGAACGTTAATACAATACCTGACTCGCATATGATACAAGTTACGTAATGAATATTACATACTTGAACGTTAATATTGCAAAACGAAATGCCTGATTCGCATATTTGTGCTTCTTTCACATTTTAATTTTTACTTAAATACCGTTCCATATTATGTATTCTAACACAGCGCGCCCATATAGGCAATGGAAAATAACTGTGTTTTATTCTGCAACAAATCACAGCTAGGAAGAGCGTGACAAGTGACGTCATTAAAAATTCACAATTTATGACGTCACTCGTCAATTTCCTTGACGTTAGACGGTGTAACGTCATTTTCTCGCATCGAAAACGTAAGAAAAGGATATAAATGCATGTGTTTCAGTCGATAATTTTAGCGGGATTTCTTATAACAATGGCGAAAGGTTGAGATTTTGAAGGAAACAACAACATTATTGCCGATTTTCAGTGTGTTAGAATCGAAATAGACCAGCTCTTGTCTGTGATTTGTTGAGTAATAAATCACAGTTTGTCGGTCAGTTGTAAGTAGACAAATCACGCGCGCTACGCGCTCGTGATTTGTCTAGTTTACAACTGACCTCCAAACTGTGATTTATTACTCAACAAATCACAGCTAGAGCTGATCTATTTCTTAATTCGTGTGATTTTTTTTACCTTCTCGGATGTGTGCACTAATGAGTTAGAAATCCGTTATAATGCGGACTGAACAAACAGCGATTTTTCATTTTTCTCTGAATAATGTATTGGGCATTGCGACCCCACCCCCGAACCCCCGAAAAAAAAAACAGAGTTGAACTAGTGAGTGTTTTATCCTAGTTATGCCTAAGGCTGTGACTTACCCTCGGCAGCTCGAACTAACCCTGTCTAGAACAATATTTCTTGCACACCAGATAAGGAAATCCATAGTTTTAGCTTGGGATAGAAATTCTGTTCTAACCCTGGTGTTCATACCCAGGGACAGGGAAAATGTTCTCGCGTTTGTTAAATACACTGGTTGAATATGACCTCACATGCGCTTTCGTTAAGGTTGACGTCACAGCACGTTGCGTGACGTCACTAAATATCACTGTAGTGTCATCACAATACGGCGGACGTCGGCAACCGAATTAACTGCAGTAGTAACAATCCACGCTCAGAAATGGAAGGTATGCAAGACAAAGAATCCCACACAGGCGTGAGGGTTGAAAGGAAAAACCCATCTCCGGCAGGGTGGATGGAAAAATCCGTCCCTCGCGATCACTATCCGGCACCACGAGGCTTGTCGAGTGATGCCGGACAGTGATCGCGGGGACGGATTTTTCAATCCAGCCTCGTGATGCCGGACAGTAATCGCGAGGGACGGATTTTTCCATCCACCCCTCACACCCATGTAAGATTCTTATAATAATCCTAAGGATGTTCATGCCACTAAAGTTCATCTGTCTATTCCAGAGTGTATATCGGTGGACTACTCATTCTTTGTTATGAAAACAACAACTAGTACTCAGTATTCCGTCACTGACCCAGAGACGCTAGTATTTGACAACGCCATAACGAATACGGGTAACGCGTATGACGCTACTGTGGGTAAATATGTCATCCCAATGAACGGAGATTACGTGATCACATTTAACGTTGTGGTGATGGAGGGAATTGTTATTATATCATTAAAGGATGATAACGGAATCATCGTCTCCCAGATTGGAAAGTCTGTGAGTCAGTCAATAGAAACTGTGGCGGGGACAGTTGTCGTAACAAGGCCCTCTGGAACGGGAATATATTTACATGTCGAAAGAATGGGGACGGTTGGAAAGCTTATGTTAGACAAATGCTGGTTGGCAGGATGGCTTCTGTTTCCGTATGATCCTCAGGCACCTTAACCATGACAAGATTTTGTCATTGTATGTTTGGTTGTTTGATTTGAGGCTTAAAGTCCCCGTCAACACTGTACAAGTCATTTTGGAGACGTTGCTTCCAATTTTGTGGGACTTTTACCCGACCTTGAGATGAAATGACATCTCAAGCCCTGTCGCCCAATGAAACCAATAGGGTTTATAAGCATGGACGGTCCGACTCGAACCGCTTTGCCTGGGCAGGCTTAGATCTTCTAAGCGGTTTACCAGTACTCGTGTGCGGCCGGTAGCATCTTTCACCATCTCCTACGTATATTAACAAAGTATCAATAAAATTAAGCGAATTGTCAGTTACAGAAGTTCGCGTTATAGATAAAGTTAAAACACTTTTTTTAACAATTTTAATTTGCGACTACATTAAGTTATACATTTGTAATCTTTGGGCGACAGGGCTTGAGAAGTCATTTCATTTCAATGTCGGGTAAAAGTCCCACGAAATTGGAAGCAACGTCTCCAAAATGACCTTTACAGTGTTGACGGGGACGTTAAACCTCAAATCAAACAAAACATTTGTAATCTGATGTTTTGCTATCCGCATTCTGTTTTTTTTAATACATTCTGGATTTTTAATAACGAACTATGTTTCGAAAGGGTATTCGGTTTCAATCAGTACAGTCCTGAATACGAGTATACTCCTGATATTTCATTGTTGAATTGTCCTCAAAGTAAAATTCAGTGTTTGAAATAGATGAGGGTATGTCTATGTGTGTTTGAAATAGATGACAGTGTTCCTACACAGAATGGTACAATCTAAGGTTTACAATTATCCCAATAATTAAACCTGTTACTGCAGCAAAGGTTAACCCTTTCAACCCTGAAGCCCGGCACAGATACTTATGCAAACAATGTAGAGCCCGATGAGATGGCTCATAATGACTGACTATTTCAGGATATATTACTTTCCATCCTGGTGACGCTTTTAAGCTACATACTACATCTAGTAGAATTGACGTGTAGGTGGTCCACTCCGGAAACTCAGGGGTGAAAGGGTTAAAGTGTAAAAAGCAGCACTGATAGGTCGATTTGTTTGTTTGTTTGATTTGAGGCTTAACGTCCCTGTCAGCATTGTACAGGTCATTTTGGAGACGTTGCTTCCAATTTTGTGGGAATCTCAAGCCCTGTCGCCCAATGAAACCAATAGAGTTTATAAGCATGGACGGTCCGACTCGCACCGCTTTGCCTGGGTAGGCTTAGATCCTCTTAGCGGTTTACCAGTACTCGTTTGCTGTCGATTTCAGCTCTGCGATGAAGCATCATGCAGCCCATCTATTTCTTCATGTCCCGATGGGCGGGGTCCGAACTGATAGGTCGAGTGTCTCTGAGTGTAGTTTGGAAAAATGGCCCTGAAGGAGGAACTTGAACTGTTTCTTTTAATACTTAAATAGTTATACCATAAAAACAGTGTAGACCTGATCAGACACCGCGTTTTGATATGGGTCTACACTATTTGAAAAAACAACCTTTTATAGTTTGAAGGTGCCCGTCAGAACCGCGTCGCCGGGGCGGTTCTAACTAGTGCCCACAAAATATGTTTTAAACAGAAATATCATATCAGATTTTCTTCTAACTGAAAATTTTCAGGGTTTTTTTTTTTTATAAGATTTTCAATTTTCAATATATTTGAATAGGTATGCTTTCGTAATGAGTGATAGTCACGTGAGCGCCAACGCTTAAAAGCTATGTGGTTAGTAACTTTGGGTCGATTGACAAACAATCGACCTAAAAGTGTTTTTGTGTGGTCTTGGGGAGGATGGAATTCACAGTGAATTCCGACTTACCTGGTTACGTATTGATATTCTCCTACACGCGTCACACGGTAACCGACATTTAAAAAAAATGCAAGTGCACGTTCTGTCTTGTGGCGTTTCGCGGTATCCTACCAAAAACCGTTCCACAAAGTCTTTTTCTTCCCAAAAGACGTCAAGAGTTTTTTTCTTTTTGTAAAATTGAACTTTTGGGGGTAGAGACAAGCATAATCTTCCACAATTAACCCTTATCTTGCTGTTCACGACAACCCCTTTCTTTGCAAACAGTGTAGATCCAGATCAGATGGCTTCTGAAGAAGCCATCTGATCAGGATCTACACTGTTTGGCATTCAGTTTATGAATTTGTAGCAATAAATTACATCATGTTATTTGATTGGTTGATAGACAGAAATGGATGTGGCTTAAATGAATATTCAGCAAGATAAGGGTTAAGATTTTAAAACAAATGCACATGGCCTGGCTATCACCTTCAAATACTCTTTAAAGACTTCCAAGAAACAAGACTCGAAAAAAAAAAGTTTGCTTTCTTACTTCGCTTCTTTTAGTTTTTTTTTTTTCATTTCGCCCAGCCCCTCATGCAGCCCCTGCAATTGTCGGAAAGAAAACTGTTTACATTCTGTTTGCCAGCAAAATTGTCCGTGGTAACATCTGCCTCAGTCGTGTACAATAATTGCTTTGGTAGCACCGATGCTTGCTTCTGTTCATTTTTATTGAAACTGCTTTTAGCATGGCGCGATATAGGAGTCCGAATTTTCGTCCGTTCGTCCGTCCGCCAAACCGTCAACATTTGAGACCACCCTAGCGTTCACCCAAATGGTCAAGTTTATTTCTCAAGAACTATTAGAGCTTCATTACCGATACTTGGTACAAAGTTATATCTATGGATGCCAACTTTAATGTAAGCATCCATATTTGACCTTGACCTACATTTCACTGACTT
This sequence comes from Lucinisca nassula, assembly GCA_963580285.1. Lineage (NCBI taxonomy): Eukaryota > Metazoa > Mollusca > Bivalvia > Lucinida > Lucinidae > Lucinisca > Lucinisca nassula. The sequence goes on from OY757022.1 coordinate 23,011,981, forward strand.
TGTGAAAATTTGCGACCACCCCAGCGTTTACCAAAATGGTAAAGTTTATTTCTCAAGAACTATTGATTAATTTTACTTTGTACAAACTTATATCTAGGGATGGCAAGTTTAATGGAAGCATCCATATTTGACCTTGACCTACATTTTGTGGTCCCCTAACTTTTTGAAAATTTGCGTCCACCCAAGTGATCATGTTTATTTCTCAAGAACTATAAGAGCTTAATTAATGATACGTGGTAGAAACATGTGACAAGGGATGGCAAGTTTAATGCAAGCATCCATATTTTACCTTGACCTACAATTCATTGTTCAGTGGCTTTGTGAAAGTTTGCGACCACCCTAGCGTTCACGCAAATGGCCAAGTTTATTTCTCAAGAATTGTTAGAGCTTCATTAGTGATACTTGGTACAAACTTCTACGTATGGGTGCCAACTTTAATACCAGCATCCATGACCTACATTTCATTGCTCACTGACTTCGTGAAAATTTGCGATCACCCTAGCAGTCACTAAAATGGTCAAGTTTATTTCTCAAGAATTATTAGAACTTGGTTAATGTTACTTGGTAGAAACTTGTATCTAGGGATGATAAGTTTAATGGAAGCATCCATATTTGACCCTTGACCTACATTTCATGATTCATTGACTCTGTGAAAATTTGCGACAACCCTAGCATTAACCCAAAGGGTCAAGTTCATTTTTTAAGAACTATAAGACCTTCAGTAATGGTACTTGGTACACACTTGAATTGAAGGATGTCAAGTTTAGTTCAAGCATCCGTTTTTGACATTGACCTACATTTTATTATTTATTGACATAATTGTGTCAAACCTAGCGTTCACTCAAATGGTCAAGTTCATTTCACAAGAACCATAAGAGCTTTATTAATGATAATCGATACAAACTTGCATCTACGAATGACAACAACGCTGCATGCATCCATATTTGACATTAGCCTACATTTCATGGTTCACGGACTTCCAAAGGATAACCCTTTTATAGAACATATAAATCTATTGGATCAACCCTAGCGTTTACACTAATGTTTAATTTCTTTCTCAAGTTTTATAAATGATACTTGGTACAAGATTTCATATACTTATGGTAGCATTTATGCAAGCATCTGCTGTTTGACATTGACCTACCTTTCATGGTTCGGTGACCTTGCACCCCCAACGGGCGCGACATAACCGTCGGCGGATATTTTTTCTGTACATTTGCCACTCCATTAATTCTTGGTCGTTGAACAATTTAGAGCACAACAATTGTATTTGAAGGTAATGGCTTTTTTCACAGAAAAATGATTCCGTGTCCATTGGACATTCTTCATTTATGCTCGAGAATATAGACTGCTGCATTTCCTTGGCTGACTTTTTATATGATCTTAGTATCCCAATATCAATTCAGGCTGATAGTAAATTCGCTCTCCTTGCTGTCATGCATTATATGTACGAGCCTGATACTGTTAATTCGCTTGAACAGGCTACATTAACCGTTGCCGATTGCTTGCCCATGACAAATTGTGCACAAACCACTGCAGTTCCTCGTATACATAATTGACCTGTATCAATTTGCGCGCTCTTTAAAACTGGAGGCAGGGCTCTTGCTCATAATTATCGCATTGTATCCCTGACGTGTGTTCCATGTAAATTGCTTGAACATATAGTGTTCTCAAATATCATGGCCTACATGGATGAAGATAAACTTTTGTCTGATACACAACATGCATTCAGAAAAAAGCATAGTTGTGAAACTGAGTTGAGCATGGTTATTAATGACTGGGTAAAAATCTTCGACAAAGGGGGACAGGTTGACATTCATTCCGGACTTCGAGAAGCTTTTGACACACACCCTCATGAACTACTGAAATTCAAATTGTCTGATTGCGGTATTGTGGGGAAGGGTCTCAAATGGATAGATTCCTTTCTTTGCTACAGACAATAGCGAGTTGTTGTGAACGGGTGAATCTTCGGGGTGGGCTCCAGTTTTGTCTGGGGTCCTACAAGGGACTGTTCTTGGTCCACTGTTAGTCTCCGTATCAATAAATGATATTTCCACAGACACTGACTCAGAAATATGACTGTTTGCAATTTTATGCTGAAGAACTAGGAAGACAGCCAATAAAATTGAGGCGTCTAACACCTAAGAGCGAACGGTCCTCGAGAATGTGGATTCCATTAAATATCTTGGTGTGACAATCACACACGTTTTGAGATGGAATACACACATTAGCGACATGTATACTTAGGCAAACAATACGCTTGGTTTCCTGGGGCGAAATCTTCATCAGTGTCCCCAGAATGTGAAATTGGGGGTGGCAGCATATAAAGGACTTGTTCGCCCAATCATGCTATGTGGTAGTTGTATCTGGGACCTCAAGGGAGTGATCCTCGATGAAGAAGTTGAAAAAAGTTCAGAATAGAGCTGCTATTGTAACAAGCAATTACTACTTTGAAACTGGGAGTATGACTGGAATACTAGGAAAACTATGATATGAGTCTTTCAAGAATACGAGAAGGGACGGCAGGCTCATAGGTTTATACAAAGGTCTAAAAGTTCTGCCAGCACTTCAACAAATGACCTTGTTCCCCCAGACAAAGGCGCTGTAGAAATAACCATTCATTGGCATTTCAGACACCTAGTGCCAGAACTGACATTTACATAGAATCTTTCTTCCGTAGGACCATTAGAGAGTGGAATGCCCTTTTCGATTTGATCATTACCACAGCTAAAGTTGCTGAGGATACTGAAGCTAAGTTTGCCTCTTTGGTGAGAGCCATGTACTAACTTCACAAGTCCTGAACTTTGAATGTCATTTGACGTATCAACAGTAGACCTAATAATTCCGAATTCTGATTCTAATTTGTGACTTTACCTGTGGAGAAGTATCAGCGTTTCCTAAGGTCATCCCAGGAGGCAACTATAGAGAAACTCACCTCAGAGTGCATAGAACACTTTAATGTTTTTCGCAAGATGCTTTCGGCGAAAGGATTCCATGCCTTCCTTTTGCATGCAGGAGTTGCTTATGATACGATGCTTTTGAAACAGGAAATTATTATATACATGAAAATAAAAAGAAACAAGGCATCCCCCACGCACGTGCATACAACTCATCAACATCTAAATCCAATCTGAATATGTTAGCCTATTTAGCATTATAAGATTACCTTTGATGCTTCTATGATGATAGCTTTGTCTTCTCTCCTGTTCACAAGTTTTTTTATATCAAGTCCATTGTGACCTTGACATTTGACTCTTGACCTTGAAAATCAAAGGGACATCCTCTCTCCATGGGGAACATTTATGGAAGGTTGGATGATTCAGAGATGATTGCTTTGTCTTCTATCCTGTTCTCAAGGTTTGTGATGTCAAGTCCATTGTGAACTTGATCATTGACCCTGAATATCAAGAGGGTTTATTCTCTCCATGGGTAACATTTGTGGAAGGTTTGCTGCTTCTGTGGGGAATGCTTTGTTTTCTATCTTGTTCACATGGATTTTAATTTCAAGTCCATTGTGATCTTGACCTTTGATCCTGGATCTTGTTTATACTCGTTCCATGTGAAACATTTATGGAAGGTTTGGTGCTTCTGTGATGATGGCTTTTGTCTTTTACCCTGTTCACAAGATTTTCAATTTCAAATCCATTGTAACCTCGACATTTGACCATTGACCTTCAAAATCAATAGGGCTCATCCTCTCTCCATGGGAAATATTTGTTGAGGGTTTCATGCTTTTGTGATGATTGTTTTGTCTTCTATACTGTTCGCACGATTTTAAATGTCCAGTCCATTTTGACCTTCACCATTTACCATGAAAATCTATAGGGTTCATTCTATATCCATAGGGAACATTTGTGGAAGGTTGATGCTTCTATGATTATAGCTTTGTCTTCTATCCTGTTCACAATGTTTTAATGTAAAGTCTATTGTAACCTTGACCCTTGTCGTTTGACCTTGAAAATCAAAACGGTTCTTCACTCCATGGAAAACATTTGTGGAGGGTGTGATACTTCTTTGACGGTTTTTAATTTCAAGTCGATTGTGACTTGAAAATCAATAGGCCTCATCCTCTATCCATGGAGAACATTTCTAATATGATAGCTTTGTCTTTTATCCTGTTCACAAGTTTTTTAATGTCAAGTCCATTGTGACCTTGACCTTTGACCTTGAAATTAATAGTGTTCATCCTCTGTACATGGGGACCATTTGTGGAAGGTTTGATGCTTCTATGAAAATATTTTTGTCTTCTATCCTTTTCATAAGGTTTTCTGGTACCGGCGCCCTGTTTTTGATTTGCACCTGTCTGTTGTGGATGGATGTCTCCTGCAATTTTTTTATAAACGTGATGATTTTGATTTTGAGATTGTGAGTTTTCCTTTCTTGGATGTTGATGTTCCTCGAGCGACATCCTATGGCGTTTATATTTCGCAATTAATTCGATTTGCCAGAGTGTCTAGTCATATAACTGACTCCAACGCTCATGGTAGATTGCTGACCGCTGGGTTTCTTGGAGGGGATATCGGTGTCATTAAGCACCCCGCCCCCATCCCATTGAGAAAAGGCTTTCACTGATCGTTCTAAGGTGGTTTTCCTTTTGTGGATTATTGTTCTTATACTTCTTCTGCATTTGTGAGTTTCTAATTTCTTTTTGTTTTGGACAGCCGATTGGCCTTGTTCACAGAGAGCCAACTGGCGTCCGTCTGTTGGTTTATTTTTCAGTTGTTTGGTGCTGTATTTGTCTAAACCGCAACGGAAGTAAGGGTGAGGATTGCGGCCGTGAAAAATCGATTGAAGCCCTTTCACTGACCGTTTCTGGCGGTTCTTCTGTTGTGGTTTATTTTTGATATGATTTGTCTTTGAGTGTGTGTATTGCTTTTTTTTTTTTTTTGGGGGGGGGGGATAGCCAATTGGCCATTTTGTGGTGATGTATCTGTCCTTTTGGCTTTCCGCTATTGATATTTCCATTATGGTCTGTTTGTTTCATGTTTGTGTTTCCTTTCCTTTGGTGTCTCTGGTGGGCGCTGTGGGTTAATTGTATCGATTCCTGATCACTGCCTTCACTTCTTCTATTTTAAATGTTATGTACATTGTCACCTTGACATTTAACCCTTGACCTTGAAAATCAATACGGATTATCCTCTCTTGTGATAGGGTTTGATGTTCCTATAGTGATAGCTTTGTCGTCTGTCCTGTTTACAAGGTTTTTAATGTCAAGTCTACTGTGACCTTGACACTCCACCATTGACCTTGAAAATCAATAGAGTTCATCCTCTCTCCCTCGGGAATATTTGTGGGGGGCTTGATGCTTCTTTGATGGTAGCTTTGTCTTCTATCCTGTTCACAGGGTTTTTAATGCCGAGTCCATTGTGATCTTGGCTGTGATGGCTTTGTCTTCATCCTTCCTCCATGGGAACCATTTATGGAAGGTTTGATGCTTCTATGATGATAGTTAGTCTTCTGCCCTGTTTACAAAGTTTTTATATGTTAAGTCCATTGTGACATTGCCATTTGACTTTGAAAATCTATAGTGGTCATCCTCTCTCCACGGGAAACGTTTTTGAAAGCTTTGATGCTTCTCTGATAACGGCTTTTGCTCTTATCCTGTTCACAAAGATTTATATGTTAAGTCCATTGTGACCTTGACATTTGACTTTGAAAATGTATAGTGGTCATCCTCTCTCCAAGGGAAACGTTTGTGAAAGCTTTGATGCTTCTCTGATAATGGCTTTGGCTCTTATCCTGTTCACAAATATTTTAATGTCAAGTTCATTGTGGCCTTGACATTTGACCTTTGACCCAAAAATCAAAAGGAGTTATGCTCTCCATGGAGAACATTTGTGGAAGATCTGATGCTTCTCCGATGATGGGTTTGTCTTCTATCCTGTCCACAAGGTCCCGGGCACACAGACACCCACACACGGCAGCGATGCTATAATAACGAACAATTAGGTAATGTGGCATTGACTTGTGATCGATAGATCTCACAGAGATAATTCTGAAGTCATTAAAATTCCTAAAATATTCGCTTGCTTATTTGCGGCGAAATGCTCTTTATGACCTGCTCGCGTTGTTTCGTAATCTTGTTCCACCTTCTCCGTTGATGATTTGCACTACCCCCAATAGGGAATGACCTTAGAAACCTTGCCTATAATGAATAAGTAAGAAAAAGGCTAATTTTCTCGTGCATTAGGTCCAATCCTTTAAAGACATGCAATATTATGAAATCTTTTATAAATGAAATTAAGGGTAACATATGCTGTTTTCAATAGCGCTTCCTCCTTCGCTCCAACATGGATCAATCTTTTACTTGTCCACTTTGTACTGAATTGAATTTGCTACCTTATATAAGCACAATATCATTTCAAAATTTAGGGATGCCAAGGTTGTGTTTTCTTAAAAATTTATTTTGAAAATAGTAAACTATTTGCAAACAGCGTATGCCCAGATCAGACGCCGCAGAAGGTGGCATTTGATCTTGATCTGCACTGTTTGCTAATAACCCGTTTTCGGTTTCCTGTACAAAATGGGCATTTTGCAGTAAGACAAGATTCACTCTCTCCAATCACTATGGGGCGCCATCGCCCCAAAATCATATAACCGCTCGTCTAATAACACATGGTTTCTGATGCGTAACGTCATGACGCCTCCGTGACAACCATTTGTTTTCTTTTGAACTTCTGCGACGATAAAATCCGATCAAAAATCGTAATTCGATAAACAGAATCTTACACTCGTGGTAATTTTATATAAAATGACCACTTGTGTAGGATCCTCTCTATACAATATAATACTTCATTAGAAAATAGAAAACCATGCGAAACTATTCTTTCTTTATTTCAGTATTATAAGGTTAAAAGGTCCGTGTAATGAACACCCCTGCGAAAAATTAGATTTACAGGGTGAAGATTATTTTCCCTAATTTTTGCCAAAAAACATAGATTGTCTCGATGAGGCGGTTCTGGAATAGCATGAAAAATTTTAGTTCTGGATATCTGATCACACGGATATATTATCGTAATGATTAGAAAATACACGATTTTATTTTATACATAGCAGTGAAATCAATGCATATCTGAAACAAATAAAAGTGATATTTTCACAGTGTGAAATATAAATGATATTTTTACACTATGAAAATAACATGACCGTGTTATATCACAGTAGCAGCCCGGACTACTTTTCTCGCCAAAATTCATATGATATCTATAAAAGAATTCTGTAAAATACCTTGAAAAAGCATTCTTTGAACTGTAAAAATGCTGTATTAAAAATGGTGATCTGTTTATATTTGAAACTGACAGTTGTGACGTCATAGCCAAGTCAAAAATTGTCACGTAAAATCCGATTGATCAATTACAGTAGGTGTCCTAAAATATTATAAAATAAAAAGAAAATTTACTTTTTTTTATAAATATCAAAAAGATTTCATCTCGTGTGTTGAAAACATCAGAATTTTCCTCGTGCTTCGCACTCGTGAAATTTCTGATATTTTCAACACACTCGATGAAATTTTTGATATTCATCTCAAAAAAGTAAATATCCTCTATATAGTACTTTATCATATGACGTTACGTCTAAACCACAAGTGGATGCGGAAGTCTGCTTGACGTTTTGTTTACATGCTTATTTGTCGTTGTTGTTGTTGTGATTATTATTATTGTTATACTTTGATATTTTTTATTCATGTTCAAATCAAAGGCGTGGATGGTGATGTGGTATGATGATGCTGGTATTAGATGACAAACTCATCTAATATCAATACAATCACTCAAAGCACGTTGACAAAGCGTTTGTAAGTTTGTTTCAGCGGTGAATCAGAATCAGTATTGGCTGTGGATTCGCAGGAAGGTTGTCATCTATGTGTTTGTTATTGGCAATAAGTTTAGCCTAGCCTTGTGTTTCTTATTACTTATTCTTCCAGTGAAGACAGAAAGAGAAAATAACCTTCCCGGAAACTTTCTAACATAATGCTAATATTTCTATGACATTCAACTGAACATACCAACCAATTTCTAATTTTCAAAATGAGTGGTCAGCAAATAATTATAGACAGTTGCAATGCCCTCTGTCTCTGATGTGGTCCATATTCTGTGAGGGGTGGAGAGGGGCAGCGATTATGCGTTACAACTTGTTAACACTTTGTATGCCGCTGCTCTTGAAAATGCTAATAAAATAAATATTAATGAAAATATATCGGATAACCGCCGGCGGATCGGGCCTCAAACACTATGATAGATTCGGCATAATACTTTTGAATAAGTCGGTTGCTGCCTGATGCTCTGTCTCTGCTCCTACCCACCGGAGTCCAACTTTTGACCTTCTTTTGCTCAAGCACGCTGTCGAGTCTTCAATAGTGCATCAACCCTGAATTTGTTTGATTTGTTTGTTTTCGGAGATGATGCACTGATTAGTTTGCAAGTCTTTACGAGGACTGAACAGATAATTTGCGCTATCACGGCAGAACCAAGGGCGCAGGTTATGGTCACGTTAAATGGATGAACGCCCCTGGCCGTACCAAGGCAATGCTTTTGTTGTTAAACATTTCTGTCATTGTATGATTTGCATGTTTCCTTGGTTATGTTAGTTTTTTTATATTTTGGACAGCATTTTGGACATTTTGTAGTCAAGGAAACTGTCCTTTTTACTTTCTTCCTGTAATGTTTCAATTATAATGTGGTTCCTTTCCGTGCATGTGTGTCTTTCATTTGAGCCGTGGCACAGCATTTCCTTCAATTTACATGTGCGCCCAGCGAACAATCAGATCAGCCTGCGCTTCCATATAGTCTAACCAGAGACTTCTCTTGCTGCATGGATGAGCATTGGGCCCTTAGATATCCTTAGAGCGCCCAACGAAGACTCTGATCAGACTGCGCGGATGCAAAGGCTGATCTGAGTCTTCGTTTGGTGCACATGTCTGATTGTAAGTTTTGTCGTGCGCTGGCTCATTTCTGTTTATGTCCTCGATGCAAAGTTTATGGTAATTGTATCGATTTCTGATCATTGTCTCCCCTTCCACTTTCCAATCGTAAGCGGCTTTACCATTAAGGTATGTTTATGTAATGCTAAATAGTTTGCCGCTAACCCTCTTGAGAGAATAATATGCTCCTGGTGGCCATTAGACAAGTTCTATTCCTTTTGGACAGCTGTTGTATTCAAGCGAATGTTTAACATTACACAACTATTTCGCCCCTAAATTAGTCATCGACTGTTGATTACAGTCATTCTGCTAAACATGTGTGTGTGTGTGTGTGTGTGTGTGTGTGTGTGTGTGTGTGTGTGTGTGTGTGTGTGTGTGTGTGTGTGTGTGTGTGTGTGTGTGAATTCGGGTTTATGTGTGTGTGTGTGAATTCGGGTTTAACGTCGCTTTCAACAATTTTTCAGTCATATCACGACGGTATCTGGTTGCGACAGGGAGCTCAATGCTCACTTTTATAGTGCTGCCTCACTGACGTATCATGTCCCAGACACATTACCTGATACCACACCCAGTCACATTATCCTGACACTGGGTCGACCAGTACCCCGTAAATCTGAGTGCCAAGTGAGGAGCAGCTAGTACCATTTTTAACGACTTTGGTATGTCGCGGCCCGGATCGAACCCGTGACCTCCCGTTCCCCGGAGCGGACACTCTACCAAATGAGCTATCTGGGCCGGTCTCTGCTAAACATTATCGCGCGTTTAAAAGAAAACATATTTTTCGATTAGTGCATTTCAAACATTGTCAACACATTACAATAGATGATGTTACATCCTGCGGAAAATTACAAGGTGTGTCAGGCATGGATTTAAAAATTATTATCCGTCCAGATTTTTGTAATGCAAAACAAGGTTAAACAAATTTGCGCAAAAAATTTAAATGTATGGAAATAAGGATGTTTGTTGAAATAGTGTAACGGACACTCTACCGAACTTTGAAGCGATTTCAGTAAATATACTTCGAACTACCAAAACATTGATTAATCTAGCCGTTCCCACTAGCTTCGCCAAATTAATTAATTTAACCACGCCTACGGAACGATATAATGCGTAACCATTGGGTAAGAACGTGAAGCAATTAGAGCGACATCTGGTGAGCAATTAGATCGCTAAAAACGGTTATGTTGAGTTGAGCTAACAACGGTAAAGAAACCTTGCATTTTCTGTGTTTCATAAGATATATGAATTTTACGAGGAAGTTATTTAAAAAAAAAACGGGGAAATACATTCAGGAGGCCATTGATATCGGCGTCTTTGGAGTAAAAACCAAATCCCGTACTTCACGCATTTTGGCTAAATTTCGTTTCTCCTGCTGATGGTGAACTGAAGCCTTAGGAAACGCGAGATTTTTCAAGGTGTTTGTTGCCTTTTATTTAATATTGCGCTTTGCTACAAGTTGAGCGTATTGACAAGCACACACAATAAACATATATGGTTATATGTGTTATGGATACTTTGCTTGTCGATGCAGAACTAGCGAGAAATCACCATGGAAAGGTCGAAAATGGTTGGTTACGCATAAGATCTATAGAAATGATAACACAACTTGCAACTATAAAGCGGATCTGTTTTCATCTCCACGACCCCAGAATCACCCGCACCTTGTTCTACGGAACCAATTTTTAGCCAACCTGATAAGCATGCGCTATTGATTCGATAATGACATAGTATTATATGGAAACATTTTCAGTCTCCAGAATCATAGTACCGAATGATTTTCACTGACTTTTACGCTGTGTTTGTTTTATCAATGGTCCGGTAATTGCTTGAAATGAAATAAAACAGGTTTTGGAGTTTTAATTTCTGCGAAGAACTCCTCAGCTGCCAAAATCTGCTGGTTAAGCATTAGATCGTCTGGTTGAGCATTCGATAACCAGAGGAGAAAATCACACTAGTTGCTGCCTAATTAAATGCCAGCAGCTTACTACAATAAAAGGTGGTCTACATATGATTTCTTAATTGTGTTTGAATCATCAGAGAGGCAGTGAAACAAAGTAGATAAATATTGTTACACAGTATTGGGTTTCCGTTGCAACCGTTACATGCCACAGAAACTAGAGATTTGCATTAAACAAACATTTTATTCTGGAATTGAAACGAGAAAACAATCGCACACAGTTTTCCTAGTAATAGCGTATGTTTGTTTGTATTGTAGTTTTACGGCCCAGTCAAAACTATTTAGGTCATTCTTGAGCCGGTCAGTTTACCTATCCACACTTTTCCAGGGCAGGCTTATACGTAATGATATAACTGTCATTTCTTCCAAGTAGACATATAATTGTTTTTGTTTTGTATTGGAGTTTAACGGACCAGTCAACACTATTTGAGTCGGTCACTTTACCTGTCCACACCTTTCCTGGGCAGGCGTATACGTAAGCGGTTAATCAGTACAGTGCACATTTTTCGCCAGAAAGCGACAACTGCCCTTCTTGAATCAGCGGAAGAGACAGAAAGACCCTTGGAAAAGATATCATGATCAATCTCCACGAAAGAATATTGCCGACCCTGGCAGTTATCGAACCAGCGTCCTCCTGATCACCAGCCAGGCATCCGACTGCGTCTCTATCGTCCAATCATATTGAAGAGATCCATGGTTTATTTTGACGTCACTTAATGATTATATGGCGTCGCGTTTGTTGAGGTATGAACAACATTGCGTCCCAATGGTTAACTATAGTTTCTGTAAGTGCACGCATAATGTAAATATTAAAATATGTTCCACCCATCAATTTTAGCGTACATTAAACTGTATTAAAAAACGCAGGGTGACTTTTTTTACGACGGCTGGCGTACATATTCTGAAAATATGTCTATTTTACTTTGATTACTCACATGAACTATAACTAGCGTTCTTGAAGACACTTTTGTTGACGCATTGTAGTGATAACCAGCTTGTGTTATCTTATAATGCTTTGTCATAACCTCGCTATCATCTAGTGGATATCACCATGCCTTAAAAATCATATAACCACACGTGTCATAACACATGGTTACTACCGCGTAACGCCATGACGCCATCCTTGACAACCCTGCGTTTTCCTTTATAAATGTTCTGGAAAAAAAGGTAATCCTTTGTACACAAGGACCGCCGCACAGAATTAAAAACCATGAAGTGTACATGATTTTTCTGGGCCAGACAGGCTAGTTTCGGCCATTTAGCTCATCAGTGACACCCTCAGATGTTTTCTTAATTCCACAGTGAAATCAGTGATCCCAAAGGACTAGAAAAATATAATCCACACTATGATAAAGGGCAGGGAGACTTGTTACGGCCGCTCTGAAACTATGTCTATTTGGTAATAATTACACAAAGTATCTATAGCTATATCATTTACACCATTATATGAGCCCCGCCAATCGTTTGTGTCTTCGAGCATTCCGTCATGACAAATTTTAACTGCGCATGCCCAGTCATTCAGAGGGGCCAGGGATATGGCTTTCTGTCTGAAGGTTCCCCTTGATTCACTGCTTGTATGAGCGAGCAGCGAAGGTTCTGGCGAGACTGCGCGGATGCGCAGGCTCGCCTGAACCTTCGCTGCTCGCATAGGCGATAAGTACCAAAATCGCTTGACGGGGCCCATATGATAAAAATAAGCTTATATTCGTGTTCATTTCATATGAAATTTATGAAACTCGCCGAAGTATCATTTCATAAATTTCATATGAAATGACCACTAATGTAAGATCCTCTATATAAATATTAAATGATGAGAAATGAACAGCAATCTGGTAACATCACTCGATATAAGCACGTTAATCTGATATTGAACGCTTACTTGGATGCCTTCAAGTTAACCGAAATGCGACATTACATCACATGCTTTTCAAATGACAATGACGTCACGCGTACAGTGCGCTATTCTGATAATATGCCTATTTTGTATAAATGACACAAAGTATCTATAGCTATATCATCAACGGATATTTCATTGATACTGGTTAATATTGTCCCTCAAGCACGAGTCTTTTCGATATGTATTCACAAACGTTTAAAGCCCTAGGGCAAAAATAGTGGGGATCATTTGTTTTATATAGACCCATATAGAGAAAGTCTTAAGCAATCTTCTTGTCTCATCACATAAACACACCTATATAATCTTTACCCACTAGACCACTGGGCTTTACAGGGGTAAGCCTTATTTTCCTGATGAGGCGGTCCTAGCGTGTACCCACAATCTATATTTTGAGCAGACATAAGAAAAATATAGCAATTTTTCATCTTATTTTTTTTTTTTTTTTTTTTTTCATTTCGGCGGAAAATTTACAATGTATTTGTGTAGGTGTGGTTTCGTAATGTGAAACTAGAACGCCCAGGCATTTGATATCTGATATGTAGCTTCATCTAGAACGGACCTCTAACTTTATCGTTCAAATTTTTGCATGATTCAAGTGTGAAAGAACATAAAACATTGCTTGCTAGGGCTGGCAAATCGGAGCTGAAAAGATAATCGATTATCAGTCCCGTCATTGCGATCGATAATCGATCAGTAATTGCAATGTTTTTTGTCATAATTTTACCTGTCTGGCTTTCTTCTGAGCATGACTCTTACCATATGTTGCACTTTACCATGTGTATACTTGAAAAGACAGGCCTGAGCAAACAGTGTAGACCCAGATGAGACACCGCAGAATGCGGCGTCTCATCAGAGTCTGCGCTGTTTGCCACTCATCCAGCTATTTTAGGCATAACTTTGGGTAGTAAATTGTACCTATCAAGAAATCGATTAAAACGCAAATCAGAAATGATAATTATTTTTGTTGAATTTATTGATCGATTACTCTATTTTCGATTAATCGTGTCACCCTTATTGCTTGCCATTTGCCCCATTGCTACTCCATATAGGACCATCCTGTCATTTTGGAACAAAATCTTAAAACAGTCCGCTAGTGTAAAACTTATTATGAATTCCTTTGTTAGCTCATGTGAGCGATACAGGACTATCACTGTCCTTGTTAAAACTGTAAACTTGTTTAGTTCTAAAAGTCTAGAAGTCCTCAGGAGCAAATTCTTTACTTAAAGAGTTGGCCCCTATTAACATGGGAGATAAAATTCTATTTGCTGGAGTTGCCTCTCCTGAAGTTGTATCCATTTCCCTTATAATCACATCAGATTTTATATTTCTGCTTCAAAATATTTGGGCGACGATGCCCAGGAAAAGCCACAATAAAATATTACAGCATACAAATGGAACCGATTGGAAAACAGCTCAACATGTCAGTGAAATAAACACCCATATAAACCACACTTTATAAGAGAAACTTGGGTTTTCAGGGGTATACATTTATTTTACGTATTATTGCTCCAAGACATCGGTTATGGGTACTCGTAAGAACCGATTCTAGAGAGCAGCCACAACTTATAGAAGTATAAATAAGAAAGAATGGACTAAGTTAGACGGGTATGTATAGCCCCCGTCCATCGGGGCTTGAAGAAATAGATGGGCTGCATGATACTTCCACGCCGAGCTGAAACCGACCCGCACTCGAGTATTAGTAAACCGCTTAGAGGATCTAGGTCTGCCCGGGCAATGCGGTGCGGGTCGGCCCGTCCATGCTTATAAACCCTTTTGAAATCATTGGGCGGCAGTGCTTGAGATGTCATTTCATCTCAATGTCTGGTAAAAGTCCCACAAAGTTGGACGAAACGTCTCCAAAATGGCCTTTACAAACAAACAAGCATTCACGGATATGTTACCAACGAAGAGTAACTAAGAAAACAACACAGGAAATAAAAGAAACACAAGCAGCATAACAACCAGCTCCCTCTCTCTTCCCCCCCCCCCCCCCCGCCCCAAGAGGTGAGCACGGTGCAGAAGATACAAGTAATGAGAACTGAATAAATGAGCCAGCGCATGACAAAACCTACAATAAGGCATGTGCGCCCAGTGAAGACTCAGATCCGGCTGAGCATCCATATAGTATAACCAGAGACTTCTCTTGCTGCATGGTGGAGCATTGGGCCCTTAGCTATCCTTACAGCGCACAACGAAGACTCTGAAAAGACTGCGCGGATGCGCAGGCTGATCTGAGTCTTCGTTGGGCGCACATGTCTTATTGTAGGTTTTGTCATGCGCTGGCTCAAATAGCCAGTGCTGCAGCTGAAGTGCACGACCCGCCGGATGCTTTTAGCTTAATGAGTGTTACCATATATGGGTATGGCGGCCATTTTGGTCACGTGACCTGGACCTAAAACGGTTCCCCCAATAAATGCGCCTTATCGTAAGGAGCAAAAAATATATCTTATACTTTACATGTAATACTGTATTCTGAATCGTTTGCAGGATAAAATGCATTCTTACTTTTCCAATACAAAAGCATATGTGTCAAAGTTTGACCTAGGCAAGGTCAACCCAGGGTCACCATTTTAGCACTTTATGATGGGCCTACGTCCCAGATGCTATTTATCAAGTTTCGTTGAAATCTGCTCAGTGGTTCTGGAGAAGACTATTTTTTGAAAAGGTTTTTACCATATATGGCTTGGCGGCCATTTTGGTCATGTGACCTGGACCCCATGAGCAAATTTTGGTTTTACCCGTCCCATAGAGGCTCCATATGAAATCTTCAATCGACCCAACTGTTTCCGAGGAGAAGCAGTTCGAAAATGTTCACATTTTTCGTCTCGGCGAGGCTATACTTAATGGAATGTAATATTTGGCAAGTTCATTGGTTAGATCTCATTGATATCTATCAGTATGCCAAACATTATTTAAATATTCCAATCGGTTAAGTCACTATCACCAATTTTCACAAACGGGTTACGGACGGACAGACTGACAGAATGACACGGTGATTTTAGGGCACGCTTAGAAAATCAACCGACTTTTCGGTCGCTTTGTCTGCGGGTCGTGCAATAAGATGAAAAATTGTGATATTTTTCTTATTTCTGCTCAAAATATAGATTGTTGGCACTCGTTAAAACCGCCTCATCGAGGCGGTTCTAACGAGTACCCACAATCTATATTTTAGAGCAGAAATAAGAAAAATAAGGTATACCCCCGGAAACCTGTTTTACTGTATAAAAGTTGGGTTTCCGGGGGTCAAAATTATATAGGCACGTTTTCGTGATGACTGGTATTTTGGGCTGGAAGTATCTTTTTGCATTTGCAAATGCTACGGCGCCATGCGTTGTTTACTTTACTGTGAGCGACGAAAAGAATATTTTTTTTTAATTTCATAATGACACCTGGGGCCAGTTGTTTAAAACTAACGACGGCATTAGTTAACATATCGTTGAAACTTTGATCATTTATTGTGGCAAATGTGCTAATATTTTTGCTGTAAAAATGTGAGCAGCTTTTTGCAGATGCAAAAGCTGCTCACATTTTTTTCAGTAAAAATACCAAAATTTTAGATATTGGACTTGCTAGAACACTTAACAATATGATCACTAACGAGCGCGTTAAGCTAACGATACTTTGAACAACTGGCCCCAGACCGTCATTGTGTGACTGACGTTATCATTAACAACATTCTGATCTAGCTGCCATGTTGCTTTTACGGTTTCATTTGTAGAATTTGAAGGAGTGTTGGATTGTTTACGTCATAACTTGCCGTGGGAATCGTAAGTTATGCAAGAATGACGACCGTCCATGGTTATTATATTTCATTAACATTTGCCGGGTTCCTCGGAAGATACATTTATTTAAGCACTCGGCCTAGCGGCCTTTTGTTTAACCAGCTTCCTCGGGATACGGCAAATGTTAATGCATGAAAAACCATGGGTGATCCCTAAAATAAATCTCTTGAAAGAAGACCGTGAACCAAAATTCGCCGATTTGTGTCACCACTCCAATATTCGTTGACGTAAGACGATGTAACGTCATTTTCTCGCGTCAAAGACGTTACAAAATGACTTAAATACATGTGATACAGTGCATAATTTTGTCGGGATTTCTTCTACAATGGCCAAAGGTTGGGAGAATTTCAAAAGGAAACAACACAATCATTGTATACAGTAAATGCATTTGAATCGAAATAGATGAGCACCAGTGTGTATAAATCAGTTGTTTGAAGGCAAATTACTCGCGCTACGCGTTCTTAATTTCATCTACTTTACAACCGACTTCCAAACTTTGTTTTATTACTCAACAATTCAATTAGGATCTATTTTTCTAGGAACAAATCACAAACGAGTACGATAAGCTACCGAGGCACTACACAGTTGTGACCTTGCTCCGAGGTCACGGTTATGGAAACTTTTTCATGCTCAAATAATTTTAGCAAATTTGAGCATGAAATTTATCATGCCTATAAATACTAAATTCTAACAGAGCGCGCCTATATAGGCAATGGAAAACGACTGTGTTTTATTCTGCAACAAATCACAGCTCGGAAGAGCGTGACGGGTGACGTCATTAAAAACTGCTAATTTATTACGTCACTAGTCGATTTCCTTGACGTTAGACGGTGTAACGTCATTTTCTCGCATCGAAAACGCTGGAAAAGGATATAAATGCCTGTGTTTCAGTCGATAATTTTAGCGGGATTTCTTCTAACAATGGCGAAAAGTTGTGAGATTTTGAAGGAAACAACAACATTTTTGCCGATTTTCAGCGTGTTAGAATCGAAATAGATCAGCTCTAGTCTGTGATTTATTGAGTAATAAATCACAGTTTGTCGGTCAGTTGTAAGTAGACAAATCACGCGCGCTATGCGCTCGTGATTTGTCTACTTTACAACTGACCTCCAAACTGTGATTTATTACTCAACAAATCACAGTTAGAGCTGATCTATTTCTTAAATAAAAATGAAAGGGGTATTTCAATACGAAGATCGGCGCAGAGTGTTATTTGCCCTGCTCGTTGGCATTTAAAAGAAGTTGAGTATGATTTTTTGTGTTTTACATGTTTTTCAATGAAATATTTCTCAGAGAAATCGAAACCTATATTGTCACTGCAAACAGTGAAGATACATTTTTGGGATTTTCTGTGTTTGAGAAAATGGTGTATCAGCGAAAATTATGATATTCGATGTCAATTTGTTTAACGTAAATAATCTGTGCGGGAGATTATGTCACGCACGCTCGCACGACATCAGGATGTTGATGATGGCACTTTTAGCACCGACATAACGTAAAGAATCCACGCGACGACAGATAAGATTATCAACTGCGGACATCATTTGAATGCAGGTTTTAAGAGAACCTCGATAGCTCAGTAGTTAGTGCGTTCGGCTTACGATTGAGAGATTGTGGGTTCGAATCCGGCCACCGAAGGCGAGATGTGTCCTTGGGCAAAAAAACACAATGCCTCTACGCCACACAGGTGTAAATGGGTAGCAGTGGTGTAAAAGTCACTGCCTCTCGCTCGCGCACGCTCGTGATAACATATGGAATGAGTGTTCGGGTGCGGGGTGCGTAAATTTACCGGAACCGACCGGAACCGACCATTTTCACCCCGGTTTCCACCATATTTTTAGGACATTTATATAAAATACACACTATTTTCATTTTATATCCACATTGTGCATGCCCTTGTTCACAAATTAATTTGTAAAATGTGGAATATGCATCAGTTCATAATAATCTCACCCAGTGCGTCTGAGCCACCACAATCACTTCCCCAGTTGGTTTGGTCGCCATGAGGCGGGCAAACCGGGTATAATGACCAGATTGAAACTGTTCCATGGAGGGGCACGTGACGCGATCAACCAATCAGCTTTAACGATGATGCAATACTATACTGCAATTACAGGAAACAGCCTGTCTGAATAGCGAAACAGACCGAAAAGGAAGCGTTTTAACTCCAACAATAAATATCTTAAGGGAAATGGATACACCTGGCAGGTGTGGCAGTTAGTCTACCATTTTTGGCTTCCGATTTCGATTGGAAGCCCTTTAGATTGGATTGGTGATACCCCAGTTTATTTCTAACCGTCTTATGGCGTAACTAGGAAAGCCCTACAGATATTTACGCAGTGAAAACGGGTTCAGAATAAACAGGAATGCAGCGCCCGTCGATGTCTATTTATAAAGCGTTTCCAGATATCTATTTATAAAGCGTTTCCAAGAAGTCAAACCAAAGAAAAAAAGTTACAGTAGAAACAGGTCCTACTTTCAGTTTCGTCCTTTTGATGTAACCTCATAATTAACCCATAGGTGCCAAAAATATTCCACTTTTATGAGCCTGGAGTGGTCATTTTCTAAGCATAGGGATGCCATTTTTTAGGTAAGTTTTACAAAAATGCATGTACGTTGAGCAAACAGTTTAGATCTTGATCAGATGCGGCGTCTGATCTGGGTCTACACTGTTTGCCAATGTCTGAAAAAGGGTCGCTAGGCATATATGGGTTAATTCGTCAATGTACTTGATTCCAGTTGGCCTACCCCGTGCAAGATGAAATTATCTTAACTGCCGTATTCGACTGTTGTGACTCGAAACTAACCCTATGGTCCCGTCTTCTGCATTGGGATCATTATAAAACATCAACATGTATGTGCTAAAATCTCATGAACTAGCATTTTCAGTTCATTACGAAAACACGCCTATTCAAATATATACAGAATTTTGCCACCTAAATGAAAATTGCCCGATAAAAGAATTCAGATTTGTTCATATTTCCGCTCTAAATATAGATTGTGGGTACTGCTTAGAACCGCCTCGATGACGAGGTTCTAACGACTACCCATTGTCTAGGGGTCAAGATTAGGTAGGCGTGTTTTCGTGATGTGAGAAAATATTCTTTTTTTTTTTTTCTAGTCCAAATATAGATTGTCGGTGCACGGTGTTCTGAACCCCCTATAAAGGAAAATAATGTACCCCTGTACACTCAACTTTCTCTATATAAAGTTGGGTTTATAGGGTTGTTCAGTACTTATGCGGTAGCCTCAAAGTGCTTCTAGTGCCTGGTTACCTTCGTTGTTCAGTGCACGGACTTGTTGATGTAATACTTTTCTTTTCTTAAGGATTTGTAAAAGAACAAAAAAAAAAAAAAAAAACGCCTACAGATTACAAAAGTTAATTCTGTCACTCGAGTCACACTTCTCTCGGAGTCTCATACTTTTCTTGGTCACTCAGAATTTCCAGGACGAGTTTACGAAGAGAATTTTACAGTTGAAATCAGTAAAAAATAGTTTTGCAGAGTCCAGTTACATGTACATGAAGATAGTCTAACTAGCCGACTTACTGCGTAAAAAAATTCCGAGTTGTATTTCACGAAGTAAAATTAATCATTCAAGTGTGCTTGTTGTTGGGTGATCTCTATGAAAGTGATATGTCATTTTTTCTTCATTTCTATAGCAACATTATTAACCGTTCTTTTATAAGCGGTGGGTGAAGAAAAAAAACAGTTTTAAACCATGATTGCAGAACTTGTCTCGATCGTGCCTCGAACTCAGGCGGAAAGAGACCTCATATCCTACCAACATGGTCAATTTTACAAACATGCCATTGTTCATCGCATGTCAAACGAACAATTTAAAAGCTTAACATGTACATGGACAAATTTTCCACCAGCATAAAACCTGTGCGAGTGAGCAGCTCCCAACATTCACTCTTCTCTGTTCATAAATGCCGATTTTTTAACCAATACAGTTAGATGCGCACCGACCTTGCGGTTTTGCTCCTCGCCGGGTCCGTGAATATGTTTCTACGTAGATTGTCCTCCTTTCAATGGTTTAAGACGGACAGCTAACACTGAAACAGTTTCCGTAAAAGCCTTACCAGAAATATCATGCTTATTTAGAGAGACAACATCGATGCAACATCGGCTTCATGGGCATGACATGGGTCTTTTTCACAAAGGCGACCAGCACTGGCTTAAACGAGCCTGCGAGTACGTGCAGCCTTACCACAGCCTTTGCTGCTCTCGGATATGTAGAAGAGAAGTTGCGTTTCAGTTGGCTGCGCACATGCATTTGACAAAATATATGCTTCTTAGGGAGGTAATACAGAAGAAATGATTAACTTTTTCAGCCCCAAAACCTGGGAAATCGAGTGAGAAAGAATGTGAAAAATATTGTTTTTTTTTTTTTTTTTTTTTTTTGTTTGTTTGTTTTTTTTTTTTTTTTTTTTGTTTTTTATACCAGTTGATAACTTTACTTGAAAATAAATTTGTAAACCAGCACAAATGATTGCTTGCAGGTAAACTGCAACAAAAGCGGACACCGATGCTAACGCCGACGCCGGACGCCTGGGGTATGGCAATAGCTCCCCCTTACTTTCGAAAGGCGAGCAGATTTTCAACTTTACAAACTAGGGAAAGTAGAAGTAAAACAAAGATCAGGAATCAAGCAATTAACTTCCTCCACCCATCAAAGACACCAAAGGGAAAGAAACACAAACATGAAGCGACCAGACCATAATGGAAACCTAAACAAAGGATGGCCATAAGGACAGTTACTTTCCCACAAAATGGCCAAATGGCCATCCAAAATAAAAAGACACAAGTGATACACACAGTGAGTAGTAACAAACAACAACATAAATAAACCGCCACAGAAGAACCGCCTTGGAACGGTCAGTGGAAAGAATTCCACACTACGGGGCTTAAATCGATTTTACGTGGCCACAATCCTCGCCCTTACTTCCGTCGCGATTTAGACAAATAATTTGTTCAGTCCGCATGAAGGCCTCCTAACTCATCAGTGCAACATCTCCGTGAACACAAATAATCAAAGAACCACAGACGTGAGACAACGGTGAGGACTCGACAGCAAAAAAAAAAAAAAAAAAAAAAAAAACAACAACAAAAAAAAACAAAAAAAAAAAACACTGAAATGCTGGAGCAATTGAAAACCCACAGTTAGCCTTCTTTTCAAAAGGAAACTTTATTACCGTATTTCGAAACACACCTATACAAATGCATTGTCATTTTTTGGCCAAAGAAAAAGAAATTTTTAAAAAGAAACATTGGAATATTTGCCTTTTTTGCTCAAAACATAGATTGCGGGGAGTCGACAGAAACGCCTCGTTGAGGCGATTCTATCGAGTACTCACAATCTAGTGTCTCAGAGCATGAATACGGAAATTAATGTATACCCCTGCAAACCTGTGCTTTACTATATGAAAGTGAAGATTATATTTTCTTGTCCTTTGGGATCATTGATTCCATTGTGGAATTTTGAAAATATCTGAGGGTCACTGATGAGGCCTAATTGGCCGAAACTAGCTAGTCTGGCCCAGAAAATATGTACACTCCTTATTTTTCAGTTCTGTGGTGTATTCCTTGCTTCCAAAGGATAGCCCGTTTATAGAACATATTAAACTTCACTTCAACTGGTGTATGGGAATGTGTGGCGGCGGTAAAACGTCTCCCTGCCCTACATCATAGTGTAGATTATATTTTCTTGCCCTTTGGGATCATTGATTCCAATGTGGAATTTTGATAATATCTTAGGGTCACGGATGAGGCCTAATTGGCCGAAACTAGCTAGCCTAGCCCAGAAAACATGTGCGCACCATATTTTTTAGTTCTGTGGTGTATTCCTTGCTTCCAAAGGATAACCCTTTTATAGAACATATTAAAGGGGATCACAATTCTATAGGAATGATTTCGTGATGGAAATACAACTTTAAGGACCTTATGGTTGCTACTCTGTTGGCTCTGTCCAACTGAAATAAAGGGGTCTACTCTAAAAGGGGAAGAATTTGCTGCTCAAGGGGTCTACTCTAAAAGGGAAGAATTTGCTCCTAAGAAGCAAATTCTTTCCTTTAAGAGTATATCCCTTAGACATATCCAAAGAGAAACTACTTTTGCAGGAGTAGCCGCACCCCTTTAAGGCGTATCTATTTCCCTTATGGGGAACTTATAACAGCCGCAGTCATTTTCGCAAATTTTACGTCTTGCAATGCCATTATGGAGTAAGTCCATGGGGCCATGGAAACGAAAAACAACAGATTATAACTATACTACTACTCACAAAGTGTGGCTGGCTGCGGTAGCTGAGTCGGATGCAATCTGACTGGTGATAAGGAAGACTCGGGTTCGATACCTACCGGGGTCGGCAACATGCATTCGTGGAGATTGATTATGAAATCTTTTCTATTGTCATTATCTCCCTTCCGCTGGTCAGTTTTGGGCGACAGAATGTGCACTGAACTGGTTAACCGCTTACGGATGAGCCTGCTCAGGAAAAGCGTGGATAGGTACACTGACAGGCCCAAACATGGCCCAAATCAGTATTGACTGGGCCGTTAAATAAAAAAAAACTTGCAAAGTTTACTTCACACAGATAGGAACAGATTTATATATTCTGAACAGCTTTCGGTACGCTAATAGCTCTAATAATACGTACATGTAAATGTTGGAAAGACAGAGAACGTTATTTTTCCTCATTTATAAAGATCGCTGGGTGTAACGGGCCTCCGTGGCCTAGTGGATAAGAGTGCTGACTCTTAATCATTAGGTCTCACAACGCTGTAGGTTTGAGCATGGCTCAGGTCACATAATGAGAAGTTCTGCAACGGAAGGTCAGGAGGTTTTTCATCGGGTACTCCAGTTTTCGCTCACCTCTGATTAACGATCGGCTTGATGTGAGTAAAATAATCTTGAAAGGATCGTTAAACGAAACATAAAAAAAGATCGCTGGGTGTGTAAAAACATGTTCATGTTTTTGCTACTAGAATTAACGTCAGTGCCAAGGTCGAACCTTCTAACTCTTCCAAATATATAAAACATTTAGGGAACGAAACAGTCATAACGTTGATGGGTTTCTGTTCAAAAACTTCATGACTACTAAGTGACCTGCCACCAGTTACAGACCGAGTTGTTAAAAGCTTTTTTGGCGCATTCGATGGGAGCTATTGTATCAGATAACCACTCAATACTTGACGTTTTACTAATCAGTTTCTTTTACAATTAAGTTGTGATCCAGAAAGATATACAAAAGGATTGCAAATTTCAGGTTTTTGCAGAGGTACCGCTCAAAGAAACTGTCGAGGTTTAAGATACAGTCTGATTCACAGTACTTTGTCTGGGCAGGCTTAGATCTTCCTAGGCGGTTCAGCAATACTTCAAAGTTCGGTCGGTTTCAGCTCATGCAGTCAAATATATTGCCCCAAGGTCTGATCGGCCCCAGTCCATCGGGAACTGAAGAAATAGATTGGGTTGCATGATGCTTCCACGCAGAGCTGATACCGGCCGCACATGAGTAGTGTTAACTCGCCAAGAAGTTCTAAGCCTGTCCAGGAAAAGTGGCTCGAGTCGGACCGTTCATGCATTTCAACCATTAAAATTATTTTCATTGGGCGACAGATTGGAAGCAATGTCTCAAAAAAGACTCATACAGTGTTAACAGGGACATTAACAACAAATGAAATAGATAACCAAGGCCCTATAGAAGGCATGATGACTTAGGAAAAATCTTTCTATATACCCGTTTGAAAAACAACAACAACAACAACAACAACAACAAAAACGGTCGTATTAAGTTATGCTTTGGTTGGTGTCCATCCGTCCGTTCTTAAACTTTTTTTTCGTTTCCGTATAACTCCTACTATACAGTTTTCATCCGATTAAGCCTAAAATGTGTATGTAGTAAGGCTAAGATGTGAAGATATGCCTTAAGTTTCGAGAATTACTGTCCACCAAATATTAACTGAGTTATGACCTTTGAAAAATTCGGTTTACATTTTCGTATGGTTAAGTTTTGTGCTATACATGTGTAAAACATATGTAAGTTACATTTTGTTTATACTTGCCATGGCGTTAAACAATTTACCACAGAATACTCATCACTACCCACCTCTCCTGATACCAAGGTCACAGACTTTGACATTTTATATACACGTTTTGTATTAAAAAATAGAAGTGGAGGCAATGATCAGGAATCGTTACAATCAACCCACAGCTCCCATCAGAGACACCAAAGGGAAAGACACACAAACATGAAACAACAGACCCTAATGGAAACACCAACAGCGGAAAGCCAAAAGGACAATTACTTTCCCATAAAATGGCCAATAGGCTATCCAAAATAAAATAATATAAACGACACAAACAACCATAACAAAAACAAACCACGACAGAAGAACCGCCTTGGAACGGTCAGCGGAAACGAATTACACTGGGGGGCTTAAATCGATTTTTACGTGGCCACAATCCTCGCCCTTACTTCCGTCGCGATTTAGTCAAATAATTTGCTCAGTCCGCATGAAGGCCTCCAGACTTCAGACAAACCATAACAAAAATATACCGCGACAGAAGAACCGCCTTGGAACGTTTAAAGTTTATTACTTTTATTAAAAAATGCATTAAGTGGGATAATGATATCAGCTGGCTCAAATCAGAATGTAGACTGACAAGACCAAACCTATTGGATGCTTTTTGAAAGCAGCCAACTTGTTTCTAGAACCAGATAGTATGACACTCTGATGCATGCGTGTGCGTTTAAAATAAATATATCACCAATTTACGAATCCATTTATTAATTACCCGGTAACATGACGATAACACATCCGTTTGACACAGTGCATTCTTTCATATCAGATCTAAAAAATGTTTCAGTTTTCTGATGAAAATCTGTGATATTTTTCTTATTTATACTGCAAACATAAGGTGTGGGTGCTCGTCAGAACCGCCCCAGTTATGTGGTTCTAACAAGTACCCACAATCTATGTTTTTAGCAAAAGTAAGGGAAATAATGAATACCCCCTTGTAACCCAAGTTTTCTCTATATAAGTGTGGTTTCTTGGGTCTTCATTATACAGACTTGTCAACTTGATGTTCGTTCGCTATTTTGAGTCATGTTACTAGGGCTGGCTAATCGGAGCTGAAAAGATAATCGATTATCAGTCATGTCATTGCGACCGATAATCGATTTGTAATCGCTAAGGTTTTTGTCATTATTTTACCTATCTGGCTTTCCGTCTGAGCATGACTCTTACAATATGTTCACTTTACCATATGTATATTTGAACAGATAGGCCTGAGAAAACAGTGTAGACCCAGATGAGACGCCGCATAATGCGGCGTCTCATCAGGGTCTGCACTGTTTGCTACTCATCCAGCTATTTTAGGCATAACTTTGGGTAGTAAATTGTACCTATCAAGTAATCGATTAAAAGCAAATCAGAAATGATAATCATTTTTGTGGAATTTATCGATCGATTAATCGATTATAAGATTAATATTGTCAGCCTTACATGTTACAGTTGGTTCTCGTTATCGCAAGCACTGTTATCTCAAACTACTGCTTAAGTGAAATGAAACTCAGTTTTCATCGCAATCGAACTAAAATAAAATTAGCATGAACAAAGTGAACAATTCTGATAAAGTGACAATCCATGATATTTTTAGGATGCAAACTTTCAGTTTACATACAATATTATACCCTGTAAATCCGCTAACCACCTCTAAATTGACGCGAAATGGCCATCACGTGAACAAGTCCGTGAAATGAACACCCCCTTAAACCTCATTTCATATAGAGAAAACTGGGGTTTAGGGGGGTATTAATTATTTTTCTTATTTTTATTCTAAGACATAGGTTGTGGGTACTCGTTAGAACCGCCTCGATGAGGCGGTTCTAACGAGCACCTACAACCTATGTTTGCAGTATAAACAAGAAAGATATCACGGATTTTTTTTTTCAGAAAAGTAGCCATTTTGGAGATAAGAAAAAATGCACTATGTCGCACGGGTGTGTTATCGAAATGGCCATGGAATATGTATGTGATCTGTGGTGACGCCTGGCATTTCGAATACAGTTTAAAGCATGAAAGCAGGCCCCGCCCATGGGGGCTTGCAGAAATAGATGTGATGCATGATGCTTCCACGCAGAACTGAAACCGACCGCATTCGAGTACTGGTAAACCGCTTAGATGATCTACGCCTGCCCAGGCAAAGCGATGTGAGTAGGACCGTACATGCTTATAAACCCTCTTGGTTTATTGGGCGACAGAGCTTGAAATGTCATTTCATCTCAATGTCGGGTAAACGTCCAACAAAATTGGAAGCAACGTCTCCAAAATGACATGTACACTGTTGACGGGAAAATTAAAACATCAGATCAAACACACAAACAAACAAACACATAAATCATGAAAGAAACAGAGATTTTGATTTTTCCGTGTAAGATAAATTTTTATCGCCACTCGTGAAAATATGTCTTTTTGTTGTTCATTCGGTGAAATAAAGATAGACCTTACACTAAAACACACACACACACACACACACACACACACACACACACACACACACACACACACACACACGTCGTTTGTATAACCTTGGACCTTGATCAAAAACTCACTGATCATGACAGCTCCAAATGTCCTTTCTGGTGAAAATGTTTTAGCCAGCGCATGATAAAATCTACATAAAATCTTCGAAAAAACTCTGTGTTTACCTTGTTTATGACGGGAAATCGTAGTTAGGTAACAGTGCAGGCCAGATCAGACGCCGCCTGAACTGATTGCCAGTGACCCGTTTGGGGGTTTTCCATATATGTAAAATGGGTTCAAAAGTGCTTGTTGCGATGACAACATTACGAAAACATTACGAATGTATTGAACATTTTACCATCAAAGAAAGCGAACATTTTCAGGCAAAAAAAAAAAAAAAAATGATATTTTTCACATTTTCGCTCAAAGCATAGATTGTGGGTACTCATTAGAATTGCCTCGATGCGGTTCAAACGAGCACCCACAATCTCTGTAGATGTGTTTTCGTGAAGCGATGCAGGCTTCAGCGCAGATCATTGCTGTTGCCAGTTTGGGGTTGAAAAATTTATACAAAATGACAGACGAATTTGAATGACGCTTTGGCTTCATAAAGATCAAAACAAAATCTTTTTGTAGTGTTGGACAAATAAATACAAAGGGAAATAAAGTTTTGATATTTTATTGCAAGTTTGAATAAATTACAACCACACTACTGTTGGTTCTAGTTTAGGCGTAGTTGCCATTGGCACAGTCCCTGTCTATGACCTGAAAAACAAAATGAACAGATAATATTATTTTTGTTCATACTCATAGCAGTTTGTCCCCAAATTTATAAATACTATTCATTGATTTTATAATGTTATTAATCAAATATTTTCGTATTGGTTACAGGTCCGAGGGGCCGAGGCCAATACAGCTGACCGAGGACCTGTAACTGGGCCAATACGAAATTACTTGATTAATGACAATTTTATTAATTGACGCAATTAAAAACATGATTTATGATTTTTGAATATTGGTTGACCTTGTGTAATATAGGATAATCAATTAATAATAACCCTTATCCTGCAGAAAAGTTAAAAGCCACATCCTGTCCTGACTATCTACCATCCAAATTACTGGATATAATATATTTGTTCACTTCTTAAATTGTATGACAGTGTAGGTCTGATCAGACCTGCCAAGGCAAAGTGGCGTGAATCAGATCGTCTGATGCATATAAGCCTTCGGGTTTAATTAGGCGGAAGGGCTCGAGGTGTCATTTCACCTCAATGTCGGGTAAAAGTCCCACAAAATTGGAAGCAATGTCTTCAAAATGACTTAAATAGTGTTGATGGTTACGTTAAACCCCAATTCAAACAAAACAAACAAAACAAGGTCTGATTAGATGGCTTCTTTTGAAGACACTGTCTGCAGAGGTAGGAGTTTTCGTGTTCAGCAGGTTAGGAGCTAATATTTGGACCCCGCAAAGCGATTTGTGTCTTCGAGCATTCCGTCATGACAAATTTTAACTGCGCATTCCCAGCTATTCAGAGGGGCCAGGGATATGGCTTTCTGTCTGAAGGGTCCTCTTGATTCACTGTTTGTATGAGCGAGCAGCGAAGATTCTGGCGAGACTGCGCAGATGCGCAGGCTCGCCTGAACCTTCGCTGCTCACATAGGCGATAAGTACCGAAATCGCTTGACGGGGCCCATTTATAAGCAGGAGTAACAAACTGTGCTGATTTGGTTTCAGCTGTTTTAATTGTATCCCATTATTCACTTTAGCATGTTCAAGCACATACTAAATTCAGTGCCCGTATCTCTAATAACAAGGCATCGCAGGCGATACTAATGCCCTCGCACAAGACTACTTCGTGTGCAGGCAGCATTGAACTGGCAAAAGCCCAACTTATTTATATTATCATACCCAACATTTGTGTGAAGTTATATAAAAATCCATCAATAAATGTAGGCGCTAGAACGATGACATAGAGGATATTTAATTTTTTCAGTGTAAGATCGATTTTTATTTCACCGAATGAACATCAAAAGTAGTATTTTCACGAGTGGCGTAGCCACGAGTGAAAATTCAACTTTTGGTGTTCATGAGTGAAATAAAAATTGATCTTACACTAAAAAAAATCAAATTTTCTGTTTCTTTCATGCTTTAAACTGTAATTTGTATTGCATTTTCAAAGCAACAGCCATCATCACTGAGATTAAACTTTTTCCAGGGCGATTTCGCGTTGATTTAGAGGTGTTCAGCGTGTTAACTGGGTATAATATTGGGTGTAAACTGAAAGTTTGCACCTAAAAAACAGCTTACAATGTTACATTTTCAAATGGTTTGTTTGAAATTTGCTTTCAAATAATTTCCGCAGTTGCTACGCTCGTCTGGCGTCGCGTGCTTTATTTACGTTGCGTAGGTGCTAAAAGTGACGTCATCAACGTCCGAATGACGTGAAAACGTGCGTGACGTAATTTCTGACACTATTTATAACGTTTAGTTAATTGACATCTAACATCCAAAGAAATAATGTATAATGTTTCGAAGAAACATCGAATTCACAAACAGTGAAAATAAAACTCGTATTGTCACTGTTTCAAACAGTGACAATATCGATTTCGATTTCACTGAGAAATCTCTATATTTCACTGAAAAGCATGTAAGAAAAAGTTTTTTTTTGAATAGCCACAGTTACCTTGACCATGAGGCCATGACCTTGAAAGTCAACTCGCTCGAGATATTGTCATAAGGAACATTTGTGTGAAGTTATATTGAAATGAATCAAGAAATGTAGACATTAGAGCGATGACAAAGTTTTTGTAAAAAATAGGCACAGTGTCCTTGACCTTTAAAGTCAAACTCGCACGAGATATTGTCATACGGAACATTTGTGTGAAGATATATTGAAATCAGACAAGTAGTGTAGGCGCTAGAACGATGACAAAGCTTTTATAAATATCGCCACAGTAACCTTGACCTTGAGGCCACGACTCTGAAACTCAAACGCACTCGAGATAGTGCCAAAAGTAACTTTTACGTGAAACTAGAGCTGTCAGTGAAACTGACTAGGGCCCCGGCAGCGCTATCAGAGGAGTAGGAAAATTTGTGGACGGACAGACGGACAGACAGACAGACAGACGGACGGACAGAGTGATTACTATAGGGCACCCAC
Source organism: Lucinisca nassula (assembly GCA_963580285.1). Lineage (NCBI taxonomy): Eukaryota > Metazoa > Mollusca > Bivalvia > Lucinida > Lucinidae > Lucinisca > Lucinisca nassula. The sequence continues at coordinate 23,042,220 of OY757022.1, forward strand.
ACTTTCAGTGCGGGGCCCAAATTATATTGAAATTGGTCGAGAAATGTGGGCGCTAGAGCGATTACAAAGTTTTTCTAAAAATAGCCACAGTGAGCTTGACCTTTGGGTCACGACCTTGAAAGTCAAGCTCGCTCGTGGTATTGTCATAAGGAACATTCATCTGAAGTAATATTGAAATCAGTGGAGAAATGTAGGCGCTAGAGAGATGACAAAGTTTTAATAAAAATAGCCATGGTGACCTTGACCTTGAGGCTACGACCTTGGAAGTCAAACTTGCTCGAGATATTGCCATAAGGAACATTTGTATGAAGTAATATTCATATCAGTGAAGAAATGTAAGCACCAGAGTGATGACAAAGTTTTGTTTAAGCCACAGGGACCTTGTCTTAAGGCCACGATCTTGAAAATCATACTCGCTCGAAACATTGCCATAAGGAACAATTGTGTGAAGTTTTATTGAAATCGGTCGAAAAATGTAGGCGCTAGAGCGATAACAAAGATTTTCTAAAAATAGCCATAGTGACATTGACCTTGAAGCCACGACCTTGAAAGTTGAACTCGCTTGAGATATTGTCACAAAAAAAAAAACAATTGTTTGAAGTAATATTGAAATCGATCGGGAAATGAAGGTGCTAGAGCAATAACCATGTTTTTTTTTTTTGTCTAAAAATAGCCACAGTGACCTAGACCTTCCGGCCACGATCTTGAAAGTCGATATCCTTCGAGGTATTGTCATATGGAAAATTCGTGTGAAGTTATATTGAAATCGGTCTAGAAATATAGCGCTAGATTGAAGACAAAGTTTTTTCTAAAAAAAGGCAAAGTCACCTTGACATTGAGGCCACGACCTTGAAAGTCAAACACGCTCGAGATATTGTCATGTGGAACATTTGTGTGAAACTACATTGAAATTAATCAAGACATGTAAGCGCTAGAGCGATGACAATGTTTCATCTTAAAATAAAAAAGCCACAGTGACCTTGACCTTAAGGCCACGCCTCGCTCGGAATATTGTCAAAAGAAACATTTTTGTGAAGTTATATTGAAATCGCTAGAGAAATGTAGACGCTAGAGCGATGACAAAGTGTTTCTAAACATAGCCACAGTGACCTTGACCTTGATGCCACAACCTTGAAAGTCGAACTCGCTCAAGATATTGTCATAAGGAACATTTATATGAAGTTCTATTGAAATCGGTTACGAAATATAGCCGCTACAGCGATGACAAAGTTTTATTTTCTAAAAATAGCCACAGTGACCTTGACCTGGGGCCACGACCTTGAAAGTCGAACTCGCTTGAAATATTGTCATAAGGAACATTTGTGTGGAATTATTGAAATCCGTCAAGAAAGGTAGGTGCTAGAGCGATGACTAAAGTACGTACGTACGTACATACACACGTACGTACGAACGGGACAAATGCTATGTCCCCCTCACAACTGTGTTGTGCGAGGGGATATAATATAATCGGACCACCTTAGACGAGTTTATATAAATTTGTCGCGGCACCCCGATTATAGACACTAATCATGTATTTAATTCAGTACGGCGCAATCCAAAAAAAAATAAAAACAACTAGAACTGTCAGAGGATCTGACTATAGCCCCGCTATAGCCTGTCAGAGGAGAAAGACTCATGAATTAAAGGTAAAGACTTGTGAGAGGGTTAAATCCCTAACAAGGTACCTACGCCTTATAGACTTTTCGCGTTATTAGATCTGAAAAACAGTCTAAGTTAAAAAATAGGTTTTGGATAATGAAAAAAGCACATGCACATCTTCAGACCTATATGAAAACACCTGTTAAATTTCAAAAGGATTGACTAGAACTGTAAGAGGAGTTGCGATCACAAGGTAGCAACTCCCTATACATTTTAACATTAGTAGATCTCCAAAATTGTCTAAGTTAAAAAAGGTGAAATAAGTGAAAAAAAAAATATTTAAGGACAATGAAAAAAGAATATGCACATCTTCAGACCTATATGAAAACACCTGTAAAGTTTCAAAAGGATTGACCTAGAACTGTAAGAGGAGTTGTGGTCACAAGGTAGCTACTCCCTATACATTTTAACATTGGTAGATCTCAAAAATTGTCTAAGTTAAAAAAGGTGAAATAAGTAAAAAAAATAATTAAGGATGATGAAAAAAGAAAATGCACATCTTCAGACCTATATAAAAACACCTATATAAAGTTTCAAAAGTTTCAAAAGGATTGACCTAGAACTGTAAGAGGAGTTGTGGTCACAAGGTAGCTACTCCCTATACATTTTAACATTAGTAGATCTCAAAAATTGTCTAAGTGAAAAAAGGTGAAATAAGTGAAAAAATTATTTAAGGATAATGAAAAAAGAATATGCACATCTTCAGACCTACATGAAAACACCTGTAAAGTTTCAAAAGGATTGACCTAGAACTGTAAGAGGAGTTGCGGTAACAAGGTAGCTACTCCCTATACATTTTAACATTAGTAGATCTCAAAAAGTGTCTAAGTTAAAAAAGGTGAAATAAGTGAAAAAAATTATTTAAGGATTATGAAAAAAAGAATATGCATATCTTCAGACCTATATGAAAACACCTGTAAAGTTTCAAAAGGATTGACCAAGAACTGTAAGAGGTGTTGCGGTAACAAGGTAGCTACTCCCTATACATTTTAACTAAAGTAGATCTCAAAAATAGTCTAAGTTAAAAAAGGTGAAATAAGTGAAAAAGAATATTTAAGGATAATGAAAAAAGAATATGCACATCTTCAGACCTATATAAAAACACCTGTAAAGTTTCAAAAGGATTGACCTAGAACTGTAATTAAGAGGAGTTGCGGTAACAAGGTACCCACTATCAAATATTACAGACAGACAGACAGACGGAATTCCGGACAAATTACAGACAGACAGACAGACAGACGGAATTCCGGACAAGCCAAATCCAATATAGCCCCCACTTTTTCAAAGCGGGGCTATAATGACACGTCGGAATAAAACATGGTCAGCTGATACTTAATATATTGACCACTAGAATGCTTGAACGCACTAAGGACCACCAATAACTGACCGTAAATTGCTAATTTAAGAATGTACAAGGGGATAAACTGATAAATAGAATACCAGATTCGTGTCATTTGATACCAAGTTCATCAGGCTCGGCTTCGAGAACGCATGTAGAATCGCTCGGCAAGCCTCGCGATTCTACAAGCGTTCTCGAAGCCTTGCCAGATAAACTTGATATCAAAAGACACTCACCTGGTATTCTCTACTTACACAAATTGACCAAACCCACGAAATAGACAGCCGGAAAACGCGGAATAACTTAAAAGCTAAGTGTAGTCGGCAGCAGTCTAGCGATTATTTGTTGAAAAAAAAGATACAGTCGAACTTCAATGGCTCGAACACATTTGGGACCTCGAAAATCTATTCGAGACAGGGGTAGTTCGAGCCCCTGAAGTTCTACTGTAAAAAAAAACATAATACTAAGCTTGCATTACGGGCACGCACACGAGTACTATTAAACCACTTACAGGATCCAAGCCTGCCCAGGCAAAGCGGTACGCACGAGTCGGACCGTCCATGCTTATAAACCATATCGGTTTCATTGGGCGACAGGGCTTGAGAAGTCATTTCATCTCAATGTCGGCTAAAAGTCCCACAAAATCGGAAGCAACGTCTCCAAAATGACCTTTACAGTGCTGACGTGGACGTTAAACCTCAAATCAAACAAACAAAAGGGCATGAGAATCTAGGATTGTGGTATTTACCCGGTCCCTAATTTACACGCGGCCTTAACTTGTGTCATAAAAATTAAAATTAGGTTTAATACACATATTCAATAATAAATGATGATCTGGCCGTTCCTAATGTTCATTTCACGGATAACGTGATGGTTGAAACATTTATGAAACAATATGCATCTATGGAAGAATAGATGAAGAACACTTACCTTGAACTATTTAATCATCTCTGAGATCAACAACGCTGACGGAAGGTTTGGTGCTGCCCTGGTTGAAGCCCCCGAAGAGAAACATGATCAAGAACAGGAATCCCAGCAACATCAGGACTGGAATGAATGAATGAACGAATTAATTAATGAATGAATTAATTAATAAATTAATTAATTAAAATGAATGAATGAATTAATTAATTAATTAATTAATTAATAATTAAAATGAATGAATGAATTAATTAATTAATTAATTAATTAATTAATTAATTAATTAATTAATTAATTAATTAATTAATTAATTAATTAATTAATTAATTAATTAAAATAAATGAATGATTAATTAATTAATGAATTAATTAATTCATTCATTCATTCATTTTAATTAATTAATTAATTAATTAATTAAAATGAATGAATTAATTAATTAATTAATGCCCTCAGTAGTATTCTTCAAATAGGCTTGCGCAGTTAACTCTTATCCTGTTGAACACAAAAATGGCTTACTTTGCAGGCAGTGTAGGCCCAGATCAGATGGCTTCTGAATCACATCAGGATCTACACTGTTTGACACGCAGTTTGCATACTGTTCGAATATATTGTTTTAAGTAATTTGACTGGCTGATAGTTAGCAATGGGTACCGCTAAATTAATTTATTCAGCAGGATAATGGTTATCTAATATGGCTAGACGGATGTCTACCTCAATTTCTCCTTCGCTTATATGCGTGCAGCAAAGACTCGATCTAAACTGCTGACGTACAGACTCGGATAATTACATTACGATAACGCACCCATGCAACATACGTCTCCAAAATGGCTACTTTTCTGATGAAAATCCGAGACATTTTCTTATTTCTAATGCAAACATAGGTTGCGGGTGCTCGTTAAAACCAGTAGGTTGCGGGTGCTCATTATTGAGGCGGTTCTAACGAGTACCCACAACCTATGTCTCGGAGCATAAATAACAAAACAAAAATGTTTACCCCCGTAAACCCCAGTTTTATCTATATATAGATAGTGAGGTTTAGGGAACTATTCATTCCACGTGTTTTTTTTTTTTTTGTATTTTTTTTGGAGGGGGGGTGGGGGGGGGTCGAAAAACAGCTTTTTCACATGAAATAAGCTTATATATTGTTGATATTGCGTGGTGGAGGGTTTATATATATTTGAATTTTACGCCCCATCAACAACAAAGGTCGTATGAAGACGGCACCTCGGTGAAATGAAAACTCATACGAAAGGCTGAAGTAGCCCGTAGTCTTGATATGGTGCTATAATTAAGCCTAAGTTGCTCGGACTCCCCTTCACTCGAACAAAAATTTCATGATTCCAAAGGTTTATGGGCCTTTGAAGTTTGACTGTACAGTCGAACCTCAATGGCTCGAACCCCTTTGGGACCATGAAAATTTGTTCGAGACAGCGGTAGTTCGAGCCACTGAGGTTACTGTCAGGACGCATAGCGAGATACTTTTAGACATCTTTTCGGTGTTCAATAATGAATATGTATGTTGTGTGTACTCATTAGAATCGCCTCATCGAGGCGATTCTAATGAGTACACACAGCATACATTTACAAGATAAAAGACAAAAATCTCCTTAATTATCCCGCACTATTTCTTATGTAGAGGATTCCGCTAGGGGCTCAAGAATGGGTTCGACTCAGCCACGGTAAACGAGCCATCAGTGTTCGAGCCATCGAAGTTCTACTGTATATTGTTGTAATAAATTACCGTTGTTAATAAGCCAAACACTTACGTCCGCCATCTCCGAACCCTCCTTTTCCACCACCTCCTAGAGGGATTGGCATGTAACTGGCACCGTAGCTTCCGTAACTACCATAACCAAAATCAGCCACAACGAGGCCGACCACACAAACAAGGGCGATAACTGCACAACTGATAGCCTTCATAGTGCTTAACTCTGAAAGATTGCGATATTTAGAGCACTTTAGATTGAAACGAGGAAAAATTAAATGGATTTTATATTGCAGTAACAAAATAAATGAATGAATAAATAAAATTTAATAAATAAATAAATAAATAAATAAATAAATAAATAAATAAATAAATAAATAAATAAATAAATAAACTAAAACCGCAGACGTTTCCAAGTATTTAACGCAACAACCGTTAGACTCATGATGACAGCAATGTTTTGTTTTTGTTTGCTTGATTTGAGGTTTAACTTCCACGTCAACACAGTAAAGGTCATTTTGGAGACGTTGCTTCCAATTTTGTCGGACTTTTACCCGACATTGAGATGAAATCAAATCTCAAGCTCTGTCGCCCGATGAAACCAATAAGGTTTTTTAGCATTGACGATCCACCTCGCACCGTGGTTCCTGGACAGGCTTAGATCCTCTAAGCGGTTTACCAGTACTAGTGTGCGGGCTGGATTCAGCTCTGCGTGGAAGCATCATGCAGCCCATATATTTCTTCAAGCCCCTATGGGCGGGGATCAATGACAGCAATGTAATACACGTATAATCTTTAAAAGTAACAAAATTGTAGTGAAACTAATATATAATGTATCCCTCGATCTTAAGAGCATAAGATCATCTTAAAGAAATATGATGCATTATTGCAAATATTTAAATAAAATAGAAAAAAAAAAAAAAAAAAAAAAAGTAATAAAAATAAAAGAAAACATTGTCAAATTAATAAACAATTAATAATATTCACCTACCTTCTTTGACTTGAAGAAAACTGTCACTGATTTGAATAAAATGTGAGTCTCTTTTATAAGAACGTGCGAATGGTGGTGTTGCCCCGAAGGGAGAGACCGCTCCAGTACACAGGACAGCTACCCGGAAAACCGGAAAGAAATACTGACAGGCGGTCTAGACAGTTATTTATAGAAATACATTCAAGGGAGTCAACTCCTGAAAAAAAATATTTTGTCTCCCATGTCAATGAGGTGCAAATTATTTTCTTAAAGAGTAGACTCTTTTCAGTAGGACTGTGTTTGCTTTTTTTTTTTTTTTTGGTTATTTGCATTGGGGTTTAACGGCCCAGTCAACACTATTGTAGGTCATTTTTGAGGCGGCCAGTTTACCTATCCACACTTTTCCTGGTCAGGCTTATACATCAGCGGTTAACCAGTACAGTGCGCATTCTTTCCCCAGATACTGACAACTTCTCTTCTTGAACCAGCGGAGGGGACTGTGTTTGTAGAAAAGCGAATAGGAAAGTCCCAAACGTTACATCCCTTTGAAAAATGGTGGTCAAAATTACCGGCCGACAATATGCACCCCTCTAAACCTTTATCTTGCTGTTCACAACAACCCATATCTTTGCAAACAGTGTAGATCCAGATCAGATGGCTTCTGAAGAAGCCATCTGATCAGGATCTACACTGTTTGGCATTCAGTTTATGAATTTGTAGCAATAAATTACATCAAGTAATTTGATTGGTTGATAGACAGAAATGGGTGTGGCTTAAATGAATATTCAGCAAGATAAGGGTAAAACTCTACAGTGTATGAGTCAAGACAAGATTTAATGTCTCAGCCCCCGCTTATTGGGGCTGGAAGAAATGAATGGGCTGCATGATGCTTCCCCGTAGAGATGAATCTGACCACACACGAGTACTGGTAAACGTCTTAGAGGATCTAAGCCTGCCCAGGCAAAGAGGTGCGAGTCGGACCGTCTATGCTTAAAAACCCAATTGGTTTCATTGGGCGACAGGGCTTGAGATTTCATTTCATCTCAATGTCAGGTAAGTTAAAGTCCCACAACACTGGATGCAACGTCTCCAAAATGACCTTTATATTGTTGACGTGGACGTTAAATATCAAACCAAACAAACAAACAAGGTTGAATGTGTCTGCGGGCTGTGTCGGACCAGCATGCGAATTCAATATGTCGGAATAAATAATAATAATAATAATAATAATCGACCTTATTTATAGAGGGTAACACATTTAGTACTAGTACTAATCTTCCATGTGGCCCTCTTTTCCTGGGCAGAAACCAGTACTGAGCAATGTGGATAAAGTCTCTTGCTCAAGGAAACAACACATGGCACATGTGAGGATCGAACCCGGTACCTCTCGATCCCAAAGCCGATGCTTTACCTCTGCGCCACTGCGCTCCACAACCAGTACAGTGCGCATTCTTTCCCCAGAAACTGACATCCCTCTCCGTCGACATTGGCGTTTTATGTACTGCGAAGTCTCAGGTTAGACAAATCAAACTGCGTGGATGCGCAGACTGGTTAGAGTTTTCGTTGTGCATACGTGGCACACGTGTCTTCAGACATGTTTTTTCTTTCACACTCTTTAGCTCGGTACATAAAACAAGATCTGTCTCCTGGAATACATTTTTGTTCACACACTTATACAAATCTATTCGACAGCATGATGCTTCCGCACAGGGCTGAAAGCGACCGAATATATATGAACGGCTTAGAAGCATGTCTAGGCACGGAACGCCCCTACATATAAATCTTATGCCTCGGTCACAAATTCGGCGTACCCCGGCCGAGCTATACTAGTCGTGGTGATCGCCCGAGCTGTCCAAGTCGAGAAGGGGTCGGAAGCGGGTGTCTGGTTCGGTTTTGGCAAAACGCATGCCGTGCGGGACTTGGAGGGACATCCGCTGGGAATCGGGTGGTGTCTGCCAGATTTTTGCTGGGCAACTTCGGCGTATACGCCGGGGGGGGGGGGGGGAAATAGTCCGGTGCACTGCAGGTTACCGGCCATACGCCGGCAGTATACCTGACGATTCATTCTTGCCGGCCGAGCATCGGTCGATGTTCCGTAGATGTCCGCCCAGTTCCCGACCGGGCCTGGTCTGTCGCCGGGCGAGGGACGGGCTTACACCCGCCCGGATTGGTCCAGTTATCCAGGGGTATATTAATTGCATCTTCTCCTGCCTGTACAACAATTGGGTCAGCTCGGTTGGTGGGTGACGTCGAAAATAACTTTCTTCGAAGAAAAGCGGAACAAGATGCCTCTTATCCCACTACTGCGCCTTTTGCCGCCACAGAAAAGGATCCGGAGGTTACAGGAGAGGCTGCCGTTGGGCTCGGCACCGTGCCGACGTGGTTGTTGCAGCCTTGGTGGCGGATGAAGAACAGCAGGCAGCCCGTCAACGTTGCTGCCGCCGATGGTGGATGAAGCCATGGATCTAGCGCTGTCTTTTGCACGGGAAGTATGAAAACCTGATCGCAGAGCTACGCAGAGAAGATCACGGCGACTTCCGAGCCTTCCTGCGAATGAGCCGGACATGCTCCAAGAGCTCTACAACCGTTTGTCGCCCTGGCTTCTGGCTCAACCAGCTCACTCTGTTTTTTAGCCTTCTTTACTTTACTTCTTGGTGACACAATGCTGAAATTGAAAACAAAAAAAGTTATCAAAAGTTTACTCCCTATTGGTCTGCTAGAAACCGGCACGCATCGGAGATCGGGCCCTAATATAGTCGAGCGTCAGTTAGTGGCATGCCGGCAGGAAACCGGTTGGCGATCGAGCGGCGACAGCCGAAACACGATTCGTCGAGCTGATTCCGCTTTGTTACTTGTCGGGCGCCGGCCGGACGTCGGCCAGGCGTCGGCCGATTACTGCCCGCTTATATGGTTGATCGAGGTCCACTCTACGACCACCGGATGCCAGCCGATGCCATCGCTATCGTCCCGACGTCGGTACGAGCTCTGCTTGACTTTAATTCGATGTGCCACCGACCAAGAAGTCGCTGAGATTTTAAGTGCGAGTTAAAATTTCACCGGGCCCCTCCCTACCACCATCGACGCCACAACATTCGGCGGGGCGCCGGCCGGACTCCAGCCCGCATTCACCCAAAATCAGTGGCCAAGTAGTCGGGCGGGATGTGACCGTGGCATTAGTGGTTTCTTTGGTGGTTAGGCTTGAGATTTCATCGTCCATATTTAGGGTAAACTGAGTCCCACACAATCGGAAGCAACGTCTCCAAAATGGCCGAAATAATGTTCACGGAGAAGTAAAGTCTCAAGCAAACGGAAAATCTTGGTAGCAAATACTGCAGGCTCAGATCAGACGCCCGCACTGTTTGCAAATGAGCCGTTGTTGGGTTTCCCAAGGTAAACCGCTAAGAAGGTCAAAACCTTCCCAGGCACGGTGTTTCGGGTTCAGTGGACCATCCCTGCAAATCAAACTTAGTGACTTGTTTTGGCGGTTGAGCTTGAGATTTTATTTATGTGGGTAAAATGTCACCGAAACGACTTAAATAGTAATTACGGGGGCGTAAGACGTCAGCACAAACGAACAAATATATATCATCACGAAAACACGCATATATAATGTTGACCCCCTTGAATCCCATATAGCAAAATTGGGGTTTACAAGGGTAAACCTAATTTTTCTTATTTCTGTTCTAAAATATAGATTGTGGGTACTCGTTAGTCTAACTTGTACCCACACCCTATATTTTGAGCAGAAATAAGGAAAATATCACATTTTTTTCATCTAAAAAAATCGATTTTTCGGAGGTAAAATTTACAATGTATTTGTATAGGCGTGTTTTCGTAATGCCTTATGATACTCCTGTTACCTGATTTCCCCCGTCCCTAGTGCAAGATTGGTGCTTACAGAGGAAGATCAAATGTTCCTTGCATTATGCCTGATTATCATATTGCTGTTGGAGGCAAAACTGGGAATGACCACAGCTGATTCAAAGATGTAAGATTCACAAGTTTATATTATACTGTACGAAATGTTGTGCTCGGCGCATCATTATTATATAACAAGAAAGCAGTCTGAAGGACAGCCAAATCCCCCTCCTCACTTTGTATCAAGGCTCAACCTTGTGACCTTCACCTGTGACCTTGACCTTGAGTTGGCATGGTTAGCTCACTGTGAGGGATAAGTGACCAAAGTTTAATGAAAATCCTTGGAGGGTGAAAGGAGATATGGAACGGACAAAAAAATCAAGTTTTAAACTCGTGACCTTCAAATGTGACATTAACCTTGAGTCGGCATGGTTCATTTATGGGTTCTGCACATCAGCTCACTGAGGGGGATAATTGACCAAAGTTTAATGAAAATCCTTTGAGGGGTAAAAGAGATAAAGAACGAACAAAAAAGTCAAAGTTTTAAACTTGTGACCTTCAAATGTGACCTTGACCTTGAGTCGACATAGTTTATTTATGGGTTCTGCACATCAGCTCACTGAGACGAATACATGTAATTGAACAATATTTAATGAAAATCCTTTGAGGAGTAAAGGAGATATGGAATGGACAAAAAAATCATTTTTAAATTCGTGACCTTCAAATGTGACCTTGACCTTCAGTCGGCATGGTCCATTTATGGGTTCTGCACACCAGCTCACTGAGACGATTAATTGACCATAGTTTAATGATAACCAGTGCTTCAGCTGAAGTGCACGACCCGCCGGATGCTTTTAGTTTTATGAGTGTTACCATATATGGGTATGGCGGCCATTTTGGTCATGTGACCTGGACCTAAAACGGTTCCCCCAATAAATGCTTATCGTAAGAAGCAAAAATATATCTTATACTTTAGTACTGTATTCTGAATCGTTTGCAGGATAAAATGCATTCTCACTTTTCCAATACAAAAGCATATGTGTCAAAGTTTGACCTAGGCACAAAGAAGGTCAAGGTCAACCCAGGGTCACCATTTTAGCAATTTATGATGGGCCTACGTCCCAGATGCAATTTATCAAGTTTCGTGGAAATCTGCCCAGTGGTTCTGGAGAAGACTATTTTTGAAGGGTTTTTACCATATATGGCTTGGCGGCCATTTTGGTCATGTGACCTGGACCCAAGGAGCAAATTTTGGTTTTATCCATCCAATAGAGGCTCCATATGAAATTTGACTTCAATCGGCTCAACGGTTTCCGAGGAGAAGCAGTTCGAAAATTTTCTTATTTTTTGCCTCGGCGAGGCTATACTAAATGGAATGTAATATTTCGCAAATTCATTGGTTAGATCTCATTGATATCTATCAGTATGCCAAAAATTGTTTAAATATTCCAAGCGGTTAAGACACTATCACCAATTTTCACAAACGGGTTACGGACGGACAGACAGACAGACCATATATGGCTTGGCGGACATTTTGGTCATGTGACCCGGACCCCATGAGCAAATTTTGGTTTCCCCATCCCATAGAGGCTCCATATGAAATTTGACTTCAATCGGCCCAACGGTTTCCGAGGAGAAGCAGTTCGAAAATTTCACATTTTTCGCCTCGGCGAGGCTATACTAAATGGAATGTAACATTTCTCAAGTGCATTGGTTAGATCTCATTGATATCTATCAGTATGCCAAAAATTGTTTAAATATTCCAAGCGGTTAAGACACTATCACCAATTTTCACAAACGGGTTACGGACGGACAGATTGACAGACTGACAGAATGACATTATGATTTTAGGACACTCTTAGAAAATCAACCGACTTCAGTCGGTCGCTTTTTCTGCGGATCGTGCAATACACAACCATAAGCACATACATAATAAAAAGGTTCATTGGCAAATCCGTCAAAGCTACATTAAAAATAAACAAAATCAGAATCAACGCCTTTAGGGCGGACAGTAGCGAGAACTACTAGGGAGTTTAGATTCTAATATTATTTACTGTCGAACTAAGATTATGTGTTAGGCGGTTCAAAGGAGCATCCGTAATCATTGTATTGTGAAGAAATAAAGAAAATTAAAAAAAAATATCATTTGGAAAAAAAATGGTAGTCCTAAAGATATGAAAAACAAAAGTGGAGACAATGATCAGGAATCGATACAATTAATCCACAGCTCCCATCAGAGACACTAAAAGGAAAGAAACACAAACATGAAACAACAGACCCTAATGAAAACACCAATAGCGGAAAGCCAAAAGGACAGTTACTTTCCCACAAAATGGCCAATAGGCTATATAAAAAATAATAATAATAATATAAGCGACATAAACACCTAAAGACAAACCATAACAAAAATAAACTGCGACAGAAGAACCGCCTTGGAACGATCAGCGGAAACGAATTCCACTGGAGGGCTTAAATCGATTTTACGTGCTTACTTCCGTCGCGATTAAGACAAATAATTTGTTCAGTCCGCATGAAGGCCTCCTAACCCATCAGTGCAACATCTCCGTGAACACAAAAAGCAAACAACGACAGAGATGAAACAACAGTGAGGACTCGACTGCGAGAAACCACGGAAATGCTGGAGCAAAAGAAAACCAACAGTTAGACTCCGATGGGCCCGACCAACCAACATAAGCCTTTACGCTGGAACCGTCATAGAATCTGAGGCCTGACCCACCGGCGTGCAATTAAAGAGGCACCGGCGTGCAATTAAAGCGTCATTGCTGCATATGGGTATGTTGGCAGCACTTGGTGGACTATTCATGATAATTGAATAAATAGCCGATTTAACACGTGTTTGTAAACTTTGGTCTATCGGCTACGATATATAATATTTCTTATTTCTGCTCCAAACGAAGACTGTGAGCGTTTGGTAGAACCGCCTCATACTAGTACCCATAATCTATGTTTCGGAGCAGATAAACTCTTGTTAACCCTTAATTTTCTATATATAAAACCGGGTGTACTGGAGTGTTCATTGCGCGGACATGTTAACCCTTTCTTGTACCAAATGGAATCTTCCTCCTTATATGTTAAGTTGTATTTTCTTCAAAATCGATTTGGAAACTGGCTGAACGTTTTGCAAACAGTGTAGACCCCGATCAGACGCTGTTTGCTTACTACCCGTTTTGGGGTTTCTGGTACAAAATGGGTTTGTGTGTATTTCAGTTTTACGTCCCACCAGCAGCTAAGGTCATATGGCGTAGGGACCTCGGTTTAAAGACTCATCCGAAAGTCTGGAGAAGCCCGGGATCGATCCTGCAATCCATGGGGCCAGTTTCATCAATAAACATCGTACGATTAATCTTAAAATTGTTCGTACACACTTTTTAAAGAACTGCGTACGTCAGTGTCATCAAAACATCGCAAAGTGTTCGTGCGAGCTAAATTTGCGTTTCACTAAAAGAAGTCGTAATTTTTAATGTGCGCTTAAACAGGGTCACTAACTGTCACATGCGTGATCACGTGCCGTCTTAAATAGCCGTGTAAAGTAGATAACACGTTTTAAAATTATTGTGCCAGATATATATTCAGAACAAACAACGTTGAATCAATGTTGATTCTATGTTGTTTCAAACTTGTGTTTCCATTTCATTATCGTAAGATACAGATATTAATTAGCTACACCCTTCCCACTTTACCACTGGCGTGTTGGTCTGTTTCGTGGACATCATGACGTCAGACTAGCGTTGATTCGGCGTTGTTAGTTAATGCGGATGGGGTGTGTGTGTGTGTGTGTGTGGGGGGGGGGGGGGGGGGCTCTTCCATGAGTGCACATGTATGTCGAGTTTATATTATTAGTTGAGGAAAAGGGATAGCATGTGAGACTTCGCTGAGCATTTTCTAACATTTTTTCGCTCAGTAATGCAGAAGCATGAATACAAGATTCACCTAAACCTTTAAAAGCTCATATGTTCCAGACCATATGATGGAATTGTAAAGATAGGTATGGGTCAAAAGGTTTATTCAGTTATACACTGGCCCTTGGCCAAGTCATGGTTTCAGAAAACTTTAAATGTTGAAATTATTTAACAGCTCATATTTGTAAAATCATGTAATGGATTAGGTTCATATTTTGTACGATGATAGATACACGTTAATTCAGCATACCCGCGCCCATGCCCATGACCTAAATGCAAAAGTCAGAGTCTCAGAATTTTCATTGCCAACGTTTTTTAATAAGAGCTCAAATTTCTCAACCCATATAATGGATTTAGTTCGTATTTGATATGATGAAAGATACAGGTCGTTTCTCCGGCTACTTCGATTAGTTTTCGCCCACATCTGATTAATGATCGGCTCGAAATAACAGAAACAATCTTGAACGGGCCGTAAAACCAAAACTAAACGTCAATGTCACATACTTAGTATTTTATTTTTATGTATTTGGTTTATATTTGGTCAGACTTAAAAGCGAAATTACCCCCACCTACGCCGATGTCCTCAAGAACAGTTTTTCAGGCGAGCAATGCCGTCTTTTTTCGCTTTTGCAACATGCTCTTTTTACTTGGTGAGGATGGTCCCTGGGCTGGTGCATCTCTGACCTATTGACAATTCTAGTTTTATGTGTCGATTTGAGGTACTATGAGTCTTCATCTCAATTAAAGTCTCTGGCCTCCGCCCATCGGGGCTTGAAGAAATAGATGGGCTGCATGATGCTTCCACGCAGAGCTGAAACCGACCGGCACACGAGTACTGGTAAACCGCTTAGAAGATCTAAGCCTGCCCAGGCAAAGCGTTGTGAGTCGGCTCGTCCGTGCTTATTAACCATTGGTTTTATTGGGCGACAGGGCTTGAGATGTTATTTCATCTCAATGTCGGGTAAAAGTCCCACAAAATTGGAAGCAACGTCTCTAAAATGACCTTTACAGTGTTGACGGGGACGTTAAACCTCAAATATCAAACAAAAAAAAAACGATCAAAAGTCTTATCGCATATTGTGGGTAATCGTTAGAACTACCTGGACGCGTGTTTGTATTGAGGTTTGAAGTCCCCGACAACCGTTGGTACACGTATTTAGGTCATTTTGGAGACGCTGCTTCCGATTTTGTGGGGCTTTTACCCGACGTTGAGATGAAATAACATCTTAAACCCTAACGCTGAAAGAAATCGCTAGGGTTACAAGAGCGGTCCCACTCACACCACTTTTCTTGGGCAGGCTTTTACATTCTAAGCGGTTAACCAGTAATCAAGTTTGGTCGGTTTCAGCTTTGTGCGGAAAGCGAGCGTCGGTTCTAGGTTACACCATGAAATATAGATTGTGGGTACTTGTAAGCACAACCACAACAAGGCGCTTCTAACGATTACCCTCAATCTCTATTTTAAAAGAAAAACCCCACCTCAAACCCAAACTTAAGATTATAGCAAAGGGGTCGGTTTCGAGGGGTCTTCAATGTATTGGCTTGTATAAATAATCGGCGTGATCTGCGAAGGCAAGCGAAATGGCATGTTATGTACCATACCTTTAACAACGTCACTATACAGATGGTTTCTTTAACATATGCCGCGCGTTATCTTCTTCAGCTATGGCTGTGACATGTCCAAAGTTTAAGACGAAAATTTCAATGTGCGATGTCTAAAAAGTCATCTAAGAAATACGACAAAATGTGCGATTTCGCAGATTTCGAGCATTTGATGAAACATGATTTTTGTCGTAAGAACTTCGTACGATCTTTCTAAGACGAAAATAGACTTTCGGATGAGTCTTTCAACCGAGGTCCCGTCTCCGTATGACCTTAGCTGTTGGTGGGACGTAAAACTAAAACTCACTCCCTCACTCTAAGACGAAAATACGTCGCAAATGCTTTGATGAAACTGGCCCCTGGTTTATCAGGCGAGTAGCGTAACCACTACACCACAGAGACTTCTGTACAAAATAGGTTAAAGTACTGATAATGACCATTTGGGCCCCGTCAAGCGATTTTGGTACTTATCGCCTATGTGAGTAGCGAAGGTTCAGGCGAGCCTGCGCATCCGCGTAGTCTCGCCAGTACCTTCGCTGCTCGCTCATACAAGCTGTGAATCAAGAGGAACCTTCAGACAGAAAGCCATATCCCTGGCCCCTCTGAATGGCTGGGCATGCGCAGTTAAAATTTGTCATGACGGAATGCTCGAAGACACAAATTCGCTTGGCGGGGCTCAGATATAGGAACAGAATACTTTTAAAGGAACACGCACGCATTTAACTTAACGAGCCTTTGAGAGACACAGGTGTGCTTCATAAAGACATACATAGATAGTTTAAAAAAGACCATGACTTTCAATAAATAATTTTAACTTATGTTTACTGAATAACCCGTTCACGTACAAGGGCTGATGCAGAAATTCCAGAGAGCTATTCTTCGACCTACGAGTGGGTGCAGTACAAGTACAAGTACAAGCATCACGCTTGTACTGGATGCATTTTTGTTTCAAATTTCACTTGGTAACATTTGCGTGAAATAATAAATTCTACGTTTTTTAACCAAAGCACCACCAATAACTGTGCATTTTGGCAAATAAAATACATATGCATTGGTTAAAACAACAATTAATGGCATAATAATTCAGTGTTAACACAAACCAACAGGTACTGACGTATCTTTAGTTGAAAGCGTATACCTCGCTAAATTATACATATGTTATGTTACGCACATACACAAAAACATTACTTTTGAGGTTTAACGACACGTCAACCCGTGTGGGTCATTTTGTTTCGTCTCTCAGAGAAATGGAGAAAAGAAATAGAAGAGATAGTAGAGGAGATGAAAATGGGGAATAAGGGTGAAAGAGGATACTGAATGGAAGTGTAGAAACCGAAGAAATAAAAAAAAAAAACTATATCCTTTCCTGCTGCAAGGACAGCTGGCCTTGTTTGATTTGATGTTTAACGTTCCCGTCAACACTGTATAGGTCAATTTGGAGATGTAGCTTCCAGTTTATGGGACTTTTACCCGACATTGAGATGAAACGACATCTCAAGCCCTGACGCCCAATGAAAGCAATATGGTTTATATGCATGGACGGTCCGACCAGCACCACATTTCCTTTGTAGGCTTAGAGCCTCTAAGCGGTTTACCAGTACTCATGTGCGATCAGTTTCAGCTCTGCGTGGTAGCATCTTGCAGCCTAATCCATTTCTTCAGGCCCCGATTGACGGGGGGCGGCAGCTGGCCTTGCCCAACTGTAAACCAATATCAGTGGGACACCCAAGTGATGCGAGAAACACGACACCTTCGCCTCACCCAACCACCCCAAACATTATTTTGAAACATATTTATTTTTTTCTCCCACCTGTACAATTTTCAACTATTCTTTTGCTTTGACAATCAATTCTAATGCATTGATAATCATAATGGTTATTTTTTATCAACCCTCTCTTATTTAAATCTGATTAATATCCATATAATCAGGTGCAGCATTGTACTGTTAATGTGCAATATTTTATCATGTTAAAGAGCTTTATCTGCAGATGGTTTAAATATGATAATGAAGCTGGGTGGTGCACTGCGTGAAGTCCCACCCCAAAATCTGATAATTAATCTTACTTGTTAAACAGTCCATAAACATGATATATTGAATTATCATCTTTCGTCATGCAAATGTTTGGGTACCCAAGCAAAAAGGCTAACAATGCCATTTGAAAAACACACCCAGGTGAGACAATAATGTCTTTTCTTGGTCTAAAATGACATTTTTTCTCATCAACAAATATTGTATGCTTCTTATTTCTGCTATATTGAGCATGCGTTCTCATTAGAACCGTCAATGAGCTATTTCTAATGACTCCTACAATAAACAAATCAAGAAAATGGCTTTTATCGGCGTAAATCTGATAGAACAGCGTAGCGGTCGTTTAACGTTTTGGCTGAAAACGTCTGTTATTGAACGTTTTGAACATATAGTATGGAAAAACGTCGCAATCTAGCGCCTTCGTTTCACACAACAAAACTAACGTTTATTTTGGCAAATAATAAATAACGCTAAAAATGATTCGACGTCGCTGCAATAATAAGAAGCAACTACTAACGCGTGGCGCTGATCGGAAAATGGCGGGAAAGTTAAACCGTTTTCTTAATCTAGCTTTTTATTTTTATTCGCGATTTCATTGAAGACCATCCAAACCCCACTTTTTTTGGAGAAAACTTTGATTTACAGGCGCATACATTATTTATCTTATTTACATGTATGCTCCAAGACATAGTTTGTGGGTACTCGTTAGAATCGCCTCAATGAACATAAAAAATAAAATAAATTAAATAAAATTAATAAATAAATAAATATATAAATAGCACTCACAACCTATGTTTGTGGTAATGATAAGAAAAATATCACGGATTTTCATCAGAAAGTAGCCATTTTCATTACGATAACAATCCGTGTGATCTAATGTATTTTTTCCTACCTCAAAAATATCATTTTATGACAAAAAATTTGTGATATATTTCTTATTTATATTCCAAACATAGGTTTTGGGCGCTCGTTAGAACCGCCTCGTTCTAACGAGTACCCACAACCTACTTCTTAGAGCAGAAATAATGAAAATTATGTTTACCCCCATAAACTCCGGTTTTTCTATACAAAATGGGGTTTAGGGAGGTCTTTATTTCACGGACTTGTTCACTTGATCTTGAAGATGTGAAAAAGGCCATAATGTCGCACTGGAGTGCTACGTTACTTCTGGGTCTTGTTCCTTGAAACGAGAAAAAAAACACAGTCGTTTTATATAGTATCGTAGTTAGCTAAGACACCCATGCACAATAACTGCTGTCCTTCAGGTTAAAAAGTGGCATTTTTCTGAAAACAAGTTGTGCGTCATGCAAAAAAAAAGTCGCTGTAATGAACGCCCAGCTAAACCATCTCTATATAGAGAAAAGTGGGGTTTACGGGGGTATTCGTTATTCTCCCTAATTTTGTTTTAAGGCATAGTTGTGGGTACTCTTTTGAACCACCCACAACCTATATTTGGAGAAAAATATATGAAAAATATGACAGCATCACGCAATGACGCCTATATAATTTTGACCCCCATGAACCCAAATTTTATATTGTAAAACTGGGATATACAGGGGTATACATTATTTTTCTTATTTCTGCTCAAGAAAATGGATTGTGAGTACTCGTTAGACGAGGTGGTTCTAACTTGTACCCACAATATATATTTGTGAGCAGAAATAAGAAAAATATCACAATTTTTCATCTCAAAATTCAGAGGGAACACTAAAGCTGAAATCTGATCGCTGGTGCAAACGGCCGATGGTACCACCAAAATTCTCCGTAAGAAAATATTGCTCCATATTCAAAACACTTTAAAAAGTTTCACAAAAGCATTTCAGTTAAACTTAATATTATAATTTGTATGTTCTATCAATCAGCATCATGAACGCACATATCCTACTGTTTATTTTTCAATAATTGATTTTTTTTTTCAAAAGAATTCTAATTGCATGTGTTTTATCAATGAAAAGCATTGATGGCCGCGGAAGAATGCAAGGCACGCCAAGGGTAAAACCTCTGTAAAACTAGGTAACGAGCTGTTTCGCGACATAAACGTTTCGCCTCCAAACCGGTCTCAAAACGGGAACGGAAGCTGATTACCCGATCCGGAAAATTCCTTCCAGCAACCAAGAATCTTTTGGTTTAAACTTAGAATCCTTCATAGAGCAGTACAATTAACCAATTTTATGCTGCCTCAGTACAATTAACCCATTTTGTACAGGACATTCAAAAACTGGTAACTGGCTAACATTGCAGACCAAGATCAGATACCATAGAACACAGCGTCTTATCAGAACCTACACTGCATGTTTACGAAAGGATCAGCCATTTTCCAGATAATTTTGAAGAAGTCGCAACTTGAAACCCCTAAGTTTTGAAATAATTAATAAATCATCCAAATATCTATAAGTCGAGCTAAAAGCTTCAATGATTTCAGACTGGTTTTCAGCTGAAAGGGACTTCATGAAGTCTCTCTCATAACAAAACAAAAACAAATCAACCACAAGGGGTGCGCAATTAGTACCCATCGGAATACCCACAACTCCTTGCTTCCAACGGATAACCCTTTTATAGAACATATTTAACTTCACTACAGCTGGTGTGTGGGAATGTGTGGCGGCGGTAAAACGTCTCCCTGCCCTACATCATAGTGTAGATTATATTTTATCGTCCTTTGGGATCATTGATTCCATTGTGGAATTTTGAAAATATCTGAGGGTCACTGATGAGGCCTAATTGGCCGAAACTAGCTAGTCTGGCCCAGAAAACATGTACACTCCATATTTTTCACTTCTGTGGTGCATTCCTTGCTTTCAAAGGTTAACCCTTTTATAGAACGTATTGTATAAATAACTTAGAACCAAATCTTATGTAAATATTGTCTAGTAGAAAGGTGAGAGCTTCAAACACTTTCTGACATGACCACAAAGTATAATTGTATGCTCTTCAGAAGTGAAAAAAAAAGCATTTCTTACATTACATGCAAGATAGAGAGTCTTCCCTATGAAATGTCCATTCAATTAAATCATTAAGTTTTTTTTATAAGATTATGAGGAAGTGTAGTGTAAAGGGTGGGAAAATCATAAGTAGACTGACGAAGCACCAAAACGCCTGGATTTCAATTTATTTAAAACTTCATTAGATTTTTTTATAGACCAAAACAGATTTAGAACTACCTGATCTTTCGAAGACTTTGTCGCAATATTTTATCACATGTTTTTTGATGGCATTTAAACATGAAGTTAATAATTTGGCGAGTTCAGTGGTGGTACAAGAGCTTGAATTTGCAATAAACCGTGCTTTGTATGGTTTTTATGAAGTTTAGGTAACCAATATAACGTAGGAAGCTTGTCTTGGCCTTCTGTAATACAGACAGCAAACTTGGTGGCTGAATGACAAATGTGGTCATTAGCTAAAGCCCTCTCTACAACTAAAGGCTGAAGTTCATGGGCCTTAGTACCACCAAGTTCTTGCTGAAGAGTGTTAACATAGTGAAGCCGTCAAACAACGACCACATTGTTAGAAGCCTTATCAGCTGGAGCCAAACAAACTTCCCATGAAATTCTTGAATACCTAGTTTAAACAGACGTAAAGACGTCTTATGTTTAGGAGGTAAAAAGTTCGTATATTGAAAATAACAAAAAATGCGTTTGTTCACTAATTTCAAAATGCTAAGTTTCCATTCTTTAAGAGCTTTATGCTAATCATACTCTCGTTTACACCATCGATTAATTCATTCAAGGCAGCAGCGATTTCATCTCTACATTTATTGAAATCAATTTTAGAAGGAAATCGATATTTCGGCCCTTTAGAAATTATATTACTTATTCTAGAATCAGGAATAATTTTTAAATTGCCAGTAATAATATGACCAGCAGCAGGATAGCAATACACTGAATTTTTATAATCACAGGTATCAAGAGTGCTAGTGTCAATATTAAGATCAGAAACAAGTTTATTGAACTTAAAAATGATAGATCTAACAGGTTTATTGTATTTGTAGCAAATTAAGGTTGTTCAGTATTTTGAAAATAAGCAGGAATGGATGAAATAACCGAACTGTCCCGGAAGATACTAGGTAAATCTATAAAATCCAAACCCTTATTAATGAAGGATATTTTGATGTAATGACGTTAGTGATTAATTTCAGAATCGATGAAAGGACGAAGAGCATGCTGAGTATAACCTCTAGTTAAATAGCAGCGTCGTATAACTGATTAGAACTATCGTAGAATTTATTCGCCTCGGTGTCCAGAATCCGTAATACAGAAACGGATAATGAACTTAGAAAAGCAAGCATTGAGTGGCGTCCATGATTCAATAATATTATGGACAGTCACTTCAGTCTGGTATCTTTTATAAGCACGTAATTTACGTTTATAACTACCATTTTTTCTGGTGCCGATCTAGTTTTTACCCCTTCGACAGTCCAGAAGTGAGAAAATATCAAAATCGGGCATTTTAGATATATTACCCTCATGATAAATGTTGTCATTAAAGCCCAATGGAAAAGGTGTCTGTAATAATTTAATCCATTTTAATTCAGTTTCATGCCGTTTAATAATCTTAAACCTAGCTGTAGAATTTGCATCATAATAGTTTTTTTCCACTGGCTGTAATGTTTTTTTTTTTTGTTTTTTTTTTCAGAAATGTTTTTTTTAATAGAATGACCTGTACGTTTGAAATGACGTTACAAGAAAGTGTCAGTTTTTTTGCTTACTCATTCTACCATAGTGTTCGTTAAATCGTATTTTTAACATGCGATTAGTTTGCCCGACGTACTGCATTTTACAATTTGACAGTATGTCAGGTTATCGGGTTATCAGGTAAATTTATTGTCACCGAATTATTGTGAGTGATTTGTTAGATCGTATAAACACAGAATTAGCGGAAGCAACGTTGTTTTACAGTGGTGGTAAGCAGCATTCTAACTTAATTCTGCAGAATTTTATATCGTTAAATAGCTGGGAGATATTGTTAAAAGCGGTGACTTGAACGGGCCTGTAAGAGCGCTGACTTTTAATCACTAGGTCTCTCACCGCTGTGGGTTCGAACATGCGAGACGCCAATGTCATGGTTTTCTCCGGTTTTCAAACATCCTCTGATCAACGATCGGCACGATATAAATGAAATAATCTTGAACGGGACGTAAACCCAAAACAAAAAAAGGAGGTGGACTTGAATATAAAAATCAGCAAATAGTATTTATACTGGGTACGGATATAGGGGAAGTAAAGCATATTTAAATTTGGTGTCTCTGTTATCATCATTATTTTATGCCCAAAACATGGTTTTCATAGACTTCAGGTTTTGTTTGGTTTTTTGGAGTTAAACGGTGCACTCAACACTATTTAGGTAATATTGAGCCGGTCCATTTTCATAACCCGTTTTCTGTTTTTCTGGGCTGCTTTATACATAAGCGGCTAAATAGTAAAGTCCTCATTGCTTCGCCAGAAGCTGACAACTACCCTTCTTAGATCATCGGCAGGAAATGAATGACCATAGAAAAAGATTCATGATCCATGTTCACGAAAGAATGATGCTGACTCTGGCAGGTATCGAACCTGCTACCTCTTCATCACCAGACAGACGTACATTCGATTGCGTGCGTGCGGGCATGCGTATATGTGCACATGTGTTTGTGTGTGTGTGTGTGTCGCCAAGAACAATAAAGGTCATATAGAGACGGGACCCCGGTATAAAGACTCATCCTAAGTGAACCCATGGCCCCTATTTATAAGGCCAGTACCTTAACCGCTACACCACGGAGGCTTCTGAATTATCCTGACGGTACTTAATTCATTTATTTACTTCCTTAATTGGCTTGACTGTTTATCAATCGATCCAAAGTGACTAAGCATAGAAGGTCTTCAGGGCTAAATTCCACGTGATTATCACTGATATAGAGGATCTTACATGAGTGCTCATGTATTATTGAATTTATTAAACGAGTTGAGGAAAAGGGATAAAATGCGAGGCTTTCCTCAACGAGTTTAATAAATTCAATACTACATGAGCACGAATGCAAGATTCTGTTTATCATATGACGTTTAAAACGCATTTTATTCACGATTGTTTACAAAAATATCAATATTCCGCCATTAGTAAACGCGACGTCTTTAAGGACGTCGTACATGTAACGTTACGGGACGTATCTAGCTAATTTGCATATTTAATCCACTAGTGGATTATCGAAAATAATACATGACGTTATTACACTCTCAGACGCGACGTCATATGATAAATGTAGGTAATTCAGGAAACACTTATTTATAGAAAATAGCCGCGTTATCTTTATCGCTGTGAGGTCCGAGTGTTGCGTAAGAGTGTTTACTATAGAATATGCACTGGAATTATGAGTTGAGCAGTGCAAACAGTGTAGACCCAGATCAGCTTATAGTACAGGATTTTAAGAGTTAACGAAACAGTCTAAATCGACGATCAGGACCATTTTACTAGCCTGAGTTCGGTGACAATCGACCCACCAGTACTCTCAGTCCTTTGATTTCAATTTATATTGAACATATGCTTTCTTTCTAGATTACCCAAGATTTCCGCATATGATTGGGCATTCCCCAACTACAGCTATTACAAAATAAATACTAACAATGGATTACCCTACATGCTCTAATGTATCGTACAGTGAAAATGAAGAATGGGCGTTTTCAGCTTGGAGTATTCTTCTCTTTTACATCGAAAGCTATTTTGTCAACATGGTTTATGGAAGTATGGTAATTGTGATGTTCTTATGGCTACGTGTACACTTACAATCGCTACGTGTTACACACGTATGTCGTACGAGACTGGATCTGGACAGCACAGCGTTTATTACTTATGGCAATGAAAGTGAAATAGTATTAGTGGGTGACATACCACTTAGAGCTGCAAAATGCCCTATATCTGTCCAAACTATAATCCCACCAGGAGAAGCAGCTGATCCGAGACCGCTCCTAGACTGGCCACCTCCTGATCCACCACCAATGCAAGAGATTTAATCCATTGTATGCTAGAGGACTCTTCCATTGCTTTATACTGGACAAATCCATTTGTCACATAAGGGATGTCCGGCCTATGTTTTCGTTTTTATTCTATTTTTGACGGAAAATCCTTTTAGCAAACAGTGCAGGACCTGATCAGCTTGCACTGTTTGCCTTTAGGGGTTTCCCGCATGCAATGAGTTAATCATCAGAAAACAGATGCTGGTTTGTTTTGGTGAAATTGTGTATTTTTTCATTTATTCTCGATACACGAGGTGTTGGGGCTTTCTATAGAACTTTCTGAACGAAGCGTTTCTAACGAGTATCGCACTACATCATTAATTAAGGCGGTTCTAACGAGAATTTCCGATTAATTGCAGTAACAGGAAAACAATTATGCCCCAAAGCATATTGCTTTTGCATTGTTCGTCCGTCCGTTCGTCTATACATCCGTTTGTCCACCTGTCCGTTTGTCCATCAGTCACGTTATTTTCTGCATAGCATATCTTTGGAACCTTGCAAGCTAGGTTTTTAAACTTTCGTGTATGGATTCCTTATGAAAAATATTTGTCCCATAGTTTTTTCTTATCAGAGTTATGCCCCTTTCTTGAGTTATGCCTCTTTGTAAAAAATGTATTGAAAACTAGTAAGCAAAAAATCTCAAAATCTTTTCAAGCTATTATATTGAAACTTAATCTGCTAATAGAGGATGATGAGTAGATGAGCAGAAAAGTCCCAAAATATTTTCTTAAG
This sequence comes from Lucinisca nassula, assembly GCA_963580285.1. Taxonomy (NCBI): domain Eukaryota; kingdom Metazoa; phylum Mollusca; class Bivalvia; order Lucinida; family Lucinidae; genus Lucinisca; species Lucinisca nassula. Next base: position 23,067,938 of record OY757022.1, read on the forward strand.
TTATGGCCCTTTGAAAATTTGAGCTTTTTATGCTTGTAAGCAAGGCATCTCAAAAACCGTTCGAACTATTGCCACGAAACTTTACAGTCTGATAGGAGATGATGAGAAGATGACCTGATCAGCTTTTGAAAAAAGACCGAATTTATTTTCTTGAGTTATGGTCTTTTAAAAATTTGTGCAGATTAAGTTTGTAAGCAAAATATCTCTAAACCTCTTTGAACTACTGTCTTGAAATTTGACAGGCTGATATGGGATGATGAGTTGATGAATTTATTAACTTTTGAAAAAAATCCCAAATGATTTTTTATTTTTTTTTTTTTTTATAGTTATGGGCCTTTGGAAATTTGAGCATTTTAAGCTTCTCAAAATCCGCTTGTGCTGTTGCAATGAAACTGAGCTATGAGATATGGCCTTTTAAAATTTGGGCATATTAAGTTTGTAAGCAAAATATCTCTTAACGTTTTTGAGCTATTGTCTTGAAATTCGACAGGCTGATGGGGATGATAAGTAGATGGCCAGATCAACTTTTGAAAAAAAATCTGATTTTTTTCTTGTGTTATGGCGCTTTGAAAATTTCGGCATTTTCACATTGTAACCTGTTCTATGTATTGCCAGTAGGTGTAAATGGATAGGGCAAATTACCTGCTCTCGCCGCAGCTAGATCTGACATGGGCCCCATTGGAGGTCACCCGAAGGCTTCAGTGACCTTTGATTTTTACCAACCGGTGATCAGCTTCCAAAATTCTGGAAGTATATTTGGATTTACTCGGTCATTCTAAGAACAGTAACAATTACAAATATTAGCTTTTACAAAAAAACTTGAGTCTACTCTCAGCACACACTAATCAGGTAGAAGAAAGTCGTTTTATTTAAAGACTGTCTTTAAATTTAAAGACTGTCTGCAAATTTAAAGACTTTTTAGTCTGTAAATTTAAAGACTTACACTGAGTAACACAACGGAAAATCATGAAAATGATGTAACACGAAAAAATCGCATTCTCATTCGCAGCCTCAGTATTCATCTCATAAATAAAACGTGCGTTGCTAAAGACTGCATGTATTTTATTGTCTTCTCATATCGTTTTAATGATAGAAATAATTAAGAAATAAAACAACACAGTTCCTTCCCTTAGACCACAAATGCCATGAAACTCCGCAGTAAGGGAGGACATATGTGTCAAAGGTCGAAAATAAGATGAGTTTCGTACTGACGTCGTTTCGTTTTCGGACATTTTACTGTTGTAGTCCGTATCAATTTTAGTTGTCACAGATTACAAATAAGGCTTTCCAAATCTTCTCTCCAATGTGACATAAAAACAAAAATACCGATCTTTCTCTATCAATTACAATTACTTGTACTACATGCCTACTACATGCCATGAAAAACTTAAGGCAGCGTTCCGGTAACTACCGGGTTTTAATAAGTGTGACAAATAACTATGATGACCAGTCATAAGGAAGTCATTCAACCAGTCGTGACCTTTCCTGAAATGCGTCCGGAGCAGAAGGACTTCATTATTAGATAGGCGTAGACAATAAATATGGCGGCGTTTCAAAATCTATATTTTGCATGATGTTTTTATTATAAGCGGTTAGTCTGTCACTAAGATCGATGTAATAACACATGTTTTGCCACAAATGAAAAAAAAAAACTGAATAATAATAAATTACGAAGAAGATCTGAGAGACACCAGCTTATTGCAAAGCATCCGGAATCGAAGTAATAATTCGACCAAGGGTCAACACAGCTATCGCTCAGTAGATCAAGATTGAAGAGTGACTTGAAAATGTCACTGAAGAGTTTAGGTGAATCAAAAACGGACAACCTTGAGAAGCACCTGCTGTCAGACTCCACCAGTGGAAAATAAAAATAAAAAATGAGCCAGATATTTCCGACCCATCAAATAGGAACCACTATCTGATATTACAAATTTAACACCTAAACAAGTCAGCTTGCCAACAGTCTTTACAATGACAGCCAACCAAAGAAAGCTTTAGACAAAAACTTACTAATTATACCACTGATGAACTGGAAACTATTGACATATTTTCCATTGTTTTGTATTCCACTATTCTGTAGAAGCATGGTAGCTCAGTGGTTTGTGCACTTGTATATGATGCTAGAGGCCCCTTGTTTGATTCCTGGCAGCGGCAATAAAATCGCAGGGATAAATGCCACAAAGCGCACCGTTCTTCCGATCGGGATGTTAGCTGGAGCACCCTCCCCTTGTGCAGGGAAGAAGTAAAACAAAGATCAGGAATCGATACAATTAACTTACTCCGCCCACCAAAGACACCAAAGGGAAAGAAACACAAACACCAAGCGACCAGACCATACTTTCCCACAAAATGGCCATATGGCCATCCGAAATAAAAAAACACGTGATACACACAGTAAGTAATAAACAACAACACAAATAAATCGCCACAGAAGAACCGCCTTGGAACGGTCAGTGGAAAGATTTCCACTGGGGGGCTTAAATCGATTTTATGTGGCCACAATCCTCGCCCTTACTTCCGTCGCGATTTAGACAAATAATTTGTTCAGTCCGCATGATGGCCTCCTGACTCATCAGTGCAACATCTCCGTGAACACAAATAATCAAAGAACCACAGAGGTGAGACAACGGTGAGGACTCGACGGCAAGAAACCACTGAAATGCTGGAGCAAAAGAAAACCAACAGGTAGACTCCGGTGGGCCCGACCAGAGACAGAGCACCAGTGAACCATACCCTGTGCAGGTAAAACAGGGTCGATGAGATAAGAAGAAAAATTCGGAGAAGGAATAAGATTCATGCAAAGGCAAAAAGGACGGGAAGTGGTAAACTCCGGACAAAATCTGAGAACTTGAGACGCGAAATCAAGACTGTAAAAAAATCAGCATGATTTGTATGTGAACAACTTGGTAGGTGATGTAAAGGCAAATCTCCGAGACTTCTACAGATATATCAATAGTCAAAAGAAAGACAGGCAAAGTATCCCGCCCCTTAATAAAAGAGGAGGGAACGGGGTTACTGAATCAGACTCCAAAAGGACAGAGGAACGAGTTGGTCAATTCAATGATGCGTTTAATAAAACATGTTTCATGGAGGTTCCATTGACTGGGGGATCAACCCCAGTCATGGATAATAGTGTTGTGTCACCTGCAGGAGTAATCAAGATATACATAAGGCTTAAACCCCAATAAAGCCTTAGCACCTGATGAGCTTCATCCTATAGTCCTGAAGGAACTTGCAAATCAGTTAGGTCCAGTTTTTGCATACATGTTTCAACAGTCTCTTGATACGGGTGAAATCCCCAAAGAATGGCTCTTAGCGAACATCTGTCCACTCTTCAAAAAAGGGGATAGGGCTCTTGCTCGCTCTTATCGCCCGGTGTCTCTGACTTGTGTTCAGTGTAAATTGTTTCAACATATAGTCTGCTCAACATCATGGCCCACTTGGATGAACATAAACTTTTGTCAGACAGACAACATGCATTTAGGAAAAAGCATAGTTGTGAAAGTTATTAATGACTGGGCAAAACCCTTGGACAAAATGGGACAGGTGGACACATTTATTCTGGAATTCGAGAAAGCTTTTGACACCCCACATCATGAACTTCTGTAATCCAAGTAATTTGGTTACGGAATTGGGGGGGGGGGGGGGGGGGGCGAAGACCCTAAAATGGATAGATTCCTTTCTTTGCTAAAGAAAATAGCGCGTTGTTGTTAATAGTGAATCTGCGGAGTGGGCTCCATTTTTGTTTAGAGCCCCAACAAGGGACTGTTCTTGGTCCACTTTCGTTCTCCCTGTACATCAATGATATTTCCACTGACATTGCCTCAGAAATAAGACTGTATACATGGAATACTCATATTAGCAACATGTGTACTAAGGCAAATAGAACGCTTGGTTTCCTGAGGCGAATTCTTCATCAGTGCCCTCAAGATGTAAAAGAGGCAGCACATAAAGGTCTTGTTCGCCCAATCTTGGAAAATGGTAGTTGTATTTGGGACCCCAGTGGAGTGGTCCTTAACGAAGAAATTAAGAAAGTTCAGAACATAGCTGCTAGATTTGTAACAGACAATTACCGCTTTGAAACTGGGAGCATGACTAGAAATTAAAACGGGAGGTTCTCAAGAAACGGAGAAAAGACAGTCGGCTCATGCTTTTATACAAAGGTCTAAAGGGTGCTGCCAGCATCCCAACAGATGACATTGTGCCCCCAGCTAGACACTGTAGAAATCGCCATTCGTTGACATTTCAGACCCTTACTGCAAAAACTGACATTTATAGAGAGTCGTTCTTCCCCAGAACCATTAGAGATTGAAATGTCCTTCCCGATTCGATTATTTCGACGGTTGAAGGTGCTGTGTAGCTAAATTTACCTCTTTGGTTAGAACTTGGGACTAACTTCCCACATCACAGTTCCTCATGTATGAATGTCATTTGACGTGACACCAGTAACAATTCTGATTCTGAACAGGGTAGATAGAAATACCCGAAAGCACCAAAATACCGGAATGCAACCGAAATACCGGAAAGCACATAGACATTCCAAAATGCACTTTATAATTGGGGGTATTTTGCGGAGGAACATGTTAAAAATGATTGTTATGTATTATATTGGTATTTCTACCTGATAAAAGTAATTATTAATTGATTATCCTGTATTACACCAAGTTAATCAATATTCAAAAATCATAAATCATGTTTTTATTTGCGTCAATTAATAAAATTGTCATTAATCAAGTAATTTCGTATTGGCCCAGTTACAGGTCCTCGGTCAGCTGTATTGGCCTCGGCTTTCGGCCTCGTGCCAATACAGCAGACCTCGGACCTGTAACTGGGCCAATACGAAATTATTTGATTAATAACATTATAATATTGATCCCCGACCCTCCAGGGTATTGACAAATTGATATGTCCATTACGAAAACACGCCTATACAAATACATTGTAAACTTTGCCGCCGAAAAAAATACGAAATTTTTTTATGAAAACATGTGATATTTTCCTTATTTCTGCTCAAAATATTTTAGAGCAGAAATAAGGAAACAAAGGTTACCCCTGTAAACCCCAGATTTACTATATAAAAGTTGGGTTAATGGGGTAAAAATATATAGGCGTGTTTTCATGATGCAATTATCAAGAATGGCATATTGCAAGCTATCTTCATATTCCGCAGCAACCTTTTGCGAGTATTTTGTGCAGTTTAAGCACCTTGAACTTGGCCGTTGAACACACAAGGTTTAATTAATGTCGTCTGGACAAATAGGTCAAATTTATATAGGTTTTTGTGATGGTTGCAAATTAACGATGGTCCTTTGCCTTTTTAATAATGCCATTAAGACATGCTTCTTGCAATAAAATTTCAAAATAGAGCCCTAATGAAGTTCCATGACGGATTGCTGAAATAGCTGATTTTAACAAACATGACAGTCACTAACACCTCCATAGAATTTTGAAACCCAATTTAGGATTTCAATGCCCCTGTCATACAGAATTGCCTGTGATGTCACTAATTGCAATTTTACAGTGAAAGCAACATTTCCACTTTTTGTCGAATTTCATATCTTCCCATGAATAGAAGATAGCGGTTCATCCAGTTATAAGGCACCTTTGGCTATAGGCTTATTTATCAAAATAAGAACCAGCTAGTAGCAATTCTATTTGAATGTTAAGGTTATTTGAGTATGATGAGGTATAGGCAAATAGCTTATTTTTCAACTTTGCTCCATAACAAGGGTAGGTCAAAAATATGTTCCGCTCTTCTAATAGTATATAATATATGTCCACTTTGTTGTCTTATCAGCTTTAACAGTAAGCAGTTTAGGAAAAAAAGATAGAATGCACTTTGTCAAGTGGATGTGTTATTGTAATGCTTCGATGACTGCCACATGGAAATCCCAAGTCTAACTACCAGAAACAAGTACTATTTACATACATAGTCGGTTTGGCCATCACCTCGGTTTGTTTCTGGGAAGAAACAAGTACTAACAATGTGATAAAGAGTCTTGATGCATGATGACTGGGGTGAAACTCAAACCCAGAACCTCTCGATCATGGGTCAAATATTTTACCGATCGGCAATACCCAACCAGATTGTCAAAGCAGCTGCATGTGAGAGACATAGTACTGAGCCATTCAGTTCCAAAACTATTTACTATGGGAGATAAAATATTTTTTAAAACGTTGCCTCCCCTTAATGTGTATACTGTTGGCCTTCTGCCATTAAACAATGTACCATGTAAAGTGCCCTTTAAGGTGCAGAAATCCTACTCCTTACAAGCGACATTGTAACTGTTAGCATCAATTCAAAATCAAAGCACTGTCAACACTGATGATTCTGTTGTCTCTGAGTTTTGGCTGGGAAAATGGTCCTCAACGAGACCTATTTGGTTGATTTGAGGTTTAACGTCCCCGTCAACACTGTAAAGGTCATTTTGGAGACGTTGCTTCCAATTTTGTGGGACTTTTACCCGACATTGAGATGAAATGGCATCTCAAGCCCCGCCGCCAAATGAAACCAATAGGGTATATTAGCATGGACGGTCCACCTCGCATCGCGGTTCCTGGACAGGCTTAGAGCCTCTAGGCGGTTTACCAGTACTAGTGTGCGGGCCGGGTTCAGCTCTGCGTAAAAGCAGCATGCAGCCCATATATTTCATCAAGCCCCTATGGGCGGGGACCGAAACTGATTTGTTTGACCCTTGAATTCCTGTCTTTTATACAAAAAAGTGCACCCTTATTAGACGCCGCCTTCTGTGGCATCTAATCTTGATATTCACTGTTTGCATAACCAAGCACTTTATTCCAATCTAGATTCTGTAGATGACCCTCTTATACAACACTCTGACCCCACAGCAAGAAAAATATTGCGGCTATCTTCTGTAAATAACCACGATTACCTGGATTTCCTACAATTATCGGTGAAAGTCAAGTGAACATTAGCACTGAAGAGCTTATGTGCTCAATAACTCTGGGTTGACTTACAAACGATCAACACAAAAATTATATGAAATACAATTTCTTAACCCTTATCTTGCTGAATATTCATTTAAGCCACACCCATTTCTGATTTTGCACCAATCAGATTGCTTGATGTAATTTATTGCTACAAATTCATAAACTGAATGCGAAACAGTGTAGATTCTGATCAGATGGCTTCTTCAGAAGCCATCTGATCTGGATCTACACTGTTTCCAAAGATAGGGGTTGTCGTGTACAGCAAGATAAGAGTTAAGAAAAAAACATTAATTGTTATAACATTATCTGAATAATCAATTATATTCGGGTCCTAGCTATTCTGAAGCATATTCAGAGTGTTTTTCTTGCTTTCTTGTTTCTTTCTACTGATACTTCAATCTGTCACATTTGACCATTACTCGCACGGGCCTCCGTGGCCTAGTGGATAAGAGCGCTGACTCTTAGTCATTAGGTCTCTCACCGCCGTAGGTTCGAGCCTCGCTCGGGCCACGTGTGAGACGCCAAGTTCTGCAACGGAAGGTCAGGTGGTTTTTCTCCGGGTACTCCGGTTTTCGCCCACCTCTGATTAACGATCGGCTCGATATGAGTGAAATAATCTTGAAAGGGCCGTAAAACCCAAAACAAAAAAAAAAAAAAAAAAAAAAAAAAATTGACCATTACTCGCAGGTGTACATTACATACACTACAGGTTTTGCAGGATGAAAGCCTACAGAGTAATCATGTAGTTACGGTAGGGTTCTTTAACTTGCACAGGGGATGGTTCTCCGTGCACAGGGTGGGGGGGGGTCTCCAGTTAACGTCCCGATCCGAAGGACACTTTATGACATTCATCCCTGCAAATAATGCCAATGGAATATTTGGACACCGAAATTTTATAGCCGCTGCTGGGAATCGAACCCGGGACCTCTAGCATCAGAGGCGAGTGCACTAACCACTGAGCTATCAAGCCCGATAATGACTGTTTAATCAGTCATCTTTTTTTTTTCTTATTTTATTCATCTTGAACTGCTGCGTGTACATTAAAGTCCCCATGCCGTTGTGGTTGTGCGAATCGCCTCATAACCCAGTGGTCTCGGATACCATCCCGGGCTTCTCCAGACTTTTGGTTGGGTCTTTAAACCGAGGTATTAGGAGAAACAGTAAAAAGAAGCAAGGAAATTTAAATGGATTCACTGCTGGTGTCTTTGAACGCATTTTTAAATGTTGTTGACAGAAGTGATAGGACTTTAATTATTCTAGAAAAGACAAGCTGTGATGACGTCATGGAACTCTTTATTTAAAAAATAATGCGTGGGAACTATCGGTCACCGAAACAGGTCCGTCACCGTTTCTGGGCTACTGATACTGCGATCGGTCAAATGTGACCATTGCTCGCATGTGTACATTGCATACACTCCAGGTTTGCAGGATGAAAGCCTAGTACACAGTAATCATGTAATTACGGTAGGGATCTTTAACCTGTACAAGAGGTGGGTAACGGGGGCGGGGGGGGGGGGGGGGGGTGCGGGGGCGGTGCTATACTAGTAACGTCCCGATCCGATGTGTGCCTTACGGTGCTTTTTTGGCAATCATCTGCATCAAATTCTCGGTTCAAAGCAATATATAGTTGATAAGATGATGATTTCCCGTAAACTGTTGGAAGAATGGCAAGATTATGTAAATATTTTTTCTGATGGATTTTCAATTCTTCGATATAGGAGCTTTTTTTCGTGACGTACTTCCGGTTCTAAAAATAGAACGGGAAAAGCCTTGGCCCCGAACGGCCAGTCATATTGCTTCGATAAACTGTTAATTACAGCGTAATACAGTGGAATTCTTTTAAATATTTGGCGAAATCTAAAGAAAGATAATGGGAGAAACACTGATATGCCGCCAGGTGTGATATTTCGCATTACAAAAACATGCCTATGCAAATACATTATAAATTTTTCGGCCAAAAATTTTAAGATGAATTTTCTTATTTCTGCTCAAAATAAAGATTGCGGGGACTCGATAGAATTGCCTCGACGAAGCGGTTCTATCGAGTTCCCACAATCTTTGAGCAGAAATAAGAAAATAATGTTTACCCCTGTAAACCCCAGTTTTACTATATAAAAGTGGGGTTTGAGGGAGTCAAAATCGCATAGGCGTGTTTTTCATGATGGCAAATCACAAGTGGTATTTTTTAGTTAACTGCTCTTTCTTAAAGATATATTGTATGTACGACCCAACAAGGACCCCTATCTCTCTCTCTCTCTCTCTCTCTCTCTCTCTCTCTCTCTCTCTCTCTCTCTCTCTCTCTCTCTCTCTCTGGGTACGTCATTGCCTACATGTTGCTCTCTCTCTCGCTCTCTCTCTCTCTCTCTGCGTAGGTAAATGTTAATTACAGTTTGTCGTTAAATAACTCCACGTCAACCGACATGTAACGTGTCAACAACGTCGTGTCTACATCAAACCAACGTCAAAGCGATGCATTGAATTTCACTTTGCAACATCGATGAAACGTCAGAACGATAATACGGCGATAATACGGCGTTGCTCAATAAAATGTCATTTGCCCAGTGCTCGGACTCATCAAGACTCAGTGCGATTGGAACAAACGTAGAACACCCTTTCAGCGCATGAGAATGAAACACTCATTCGCAAGAGCAAGATTTTACAGTAAAATCTGGTAGATTTGTTCAACCTGCCCAGCCCTTACATTAACCCATTTGGAACCAGAAACCCCAAAACGGGTACCCTGGCAAACAGTGCAGGCCCAGATCAGACGCCACAGAACGCTGCGTCTGATCAGGGCCTACACTGTTTGCAAAAAGTCAAGCCAATTTCCAAACAAATTTTGAAGGGTTAATAGCTTAGCTTAGCTCTACAATATCTTCTTGGATACAGAGATCAGTCAAACCTCTCTCTCATCTCAACGGTCACGTGACATTGAAAATGAGTTGGAGTGGGTGTCGAAGGCATGACGTCGAGTCAACGTTGACCAGACGCCCGTCTGTCAGCCCACTCTCATAAGTTTTTTTTCGACTGGCAGTATGTTTATTTGTCTGTCTAACTGTACGTCCGTTCGTCTGTTAGTCAGTCATTCAGTCAGTCGGTCTGTCTGTCGTCTGTCTGTCTACTGTCTGTTTGTCAGTCAAACCTCTCTCTCTCTCTCTCTCTCTCTCTCTCTCTCTCTCTCTCTCTCTCTCTCTCTCTCTCTCTCTCTCAACGGTCATGTGACATTGAAGTGAGTTGGAGTGGGTGTCGACGGCATGACGTCGAGCCAACGTTGACTCGACGCCCGTCAGTAAGTCCACTAATTATTTTTTTCGACTGTCAGTATGTTAATTTGTCTGTCTAACTGTCCGTCCGTCCGTCTGTTAGTCAGTCATTCGGTCAGTCGGTCTGTCTGTCCTCTGTCTGTCAACTGTCAGTTTGTCAGTCAAACCTCTCTCTCTGTCTCTTTCTCTCTCTCTCTCTGTCTCTCTCTCTCTCTCTCTCTCTCTCTCTCTCTCTCTCTCTCTCTCTCTCTGATCCCAACAGTCATGTGACATTGAAGTGAGTTGGAGTGGGTGTCGACGGCATGACGTCGAACCAACGTTGACTCGACGCCCGTCCGTCAGTCCACTCATTAGTTTATTTCGACTGTCAGTTTGTTTATTTTTTCTGTCTAACTGTCCGTCCGTTTATCTGTTAGTCAGTCAATTTGTCTGCCTGTCCGTCTGTCTGTCTGGTTGTTTGTCTGTCGTCTGTCGCAATCTACTCGAATTTACTCAATATGTTGTCATATCACTCAAATGTAACCTAAATCAGTTTCTTTTAGGTGATGATATTTATAAGCCTCGGGCTTACTGTCAGATCGTATTTGTCAGTTCCAATGTATTTAATTGTACATGATGTTTGCTAGAAATAAAATAATGTTTAAACCAAAACAAACATAGCCTGTCAACAGGAATTTTCAATTTATTAAATGCACATATAGGCAGATCGCTGGATATTTTTAATATGGAACAGTATTAAGGTAAAAACTCAATTATGCAATGTGCAATTACAATATGAATTGTTGAAACCGCACTTTGTATTATGAACCTTTCCATATCTTTCTACTTTATTCGAATATGCAACATGCACATTCTAATTTGAGACCTTTGTATTTAAATATGGCATTTGGACGTCCTATTTTGCATTATTCAGTTTCGATTCTGCTGTGGTTAGACGGGGTACCAGTCATTGAGGTGACGGTAACGTTCGGTAATGTCCGTGGATTTGCCGTATTTTTTCCGATGACAAGCGTCCGTTTGAGAAGATCGCATTCGCTTTTCCAGGGGCCAAATTCAAGCCAGCAGCGATAAATTTTATCCAGCTATTCAATAATTCGGTTATTTACAATAATGTGTACGTTTGCATCTTTAAAATAAATTTTACAGCGCGGTTCCTTATTAATGAGAAACAGGATTTTTATTTAAAAGTTAATACTTGTTTGACGAAGGGAAAAATACTCTATCGTTGAACATTTACTAAATTACCATGAGGGATTAGTCTGTGCCGAATCCGTGGATTTGAAATGAGCAATTATTGTTAAAATTGATTAATTCATACAATTTTCATAAATCTGATCCTTCTGAGGTGTTACTTATAAAGATATTATTTACTAATTGCAACCTCACTCAAAACTCAAATGTTTGGATATTATAGAAGTATCTATATGTCCGCACAGCATGTCGTCAAGCGGTGGGGTAACCCCTATGTGCTTATGACGCCCGTTTACCTTCAAAACCAGTTTGTCTCTCTGTTCACCGGCAACGGGGATTCGTTCCCTGGGACCTCACCAGCTGACCACACGGGGAATTTGGAAAACCAATTCCCATTGTAATTCTGATGTAAATACTTCATCCATTAACATGAACAGTACTTACTCATTTTCAGCCCCGACCCACAACCATAGAAACGCACCTGTGGTCACAATGACAGCTGTCCTATTCATATGTCCGTCTGTCTGTCTTCATAAGTTAGACTGGGGCAGGATAGCTTTCATCCAACAGAATCACAACGCGAAAATATTAGCTGGTCGTCTGTCAGTTCGTCCGTCCGTCCGTCTGTCTTCAGCCAGCAAAACCTTGCTGAGCTAGTGCCGCGACTGTCTTAACCAGCCTACTACATATTTCTTCAAGTTCTACATGTAACGATTTGGCAAATGGAGTGGCTGAATCCAAACCATTTTGTACTTACATGTATTTCCATGTATTAGGTCTACACCAAAGTTTTTTTTTCTTCTTGTTTTATTACAGTTAGACCGCGTACAGCGTACCCAGGTTTACCTGGCGGAACTTAACGACATTATCTATTTATTTATTTATTCATTTACTTATTATTAAAGTTTACAGAATCCAGAAAAAAAATGTTTTTGATGCATTAGATTTGTACATTTTACCGCCGAAAAATACAACAACAAAAATTGAAAGATGAAAAGTCGTGATGATATTTTTCTGACTGTTGCTTAAAATATACATGTTGGGTACACGTTAGAAGCGCCTCTTCGATCCCATTTTAACGAGTACCCACAATCTATATTTTGGAGTAGAAATGAGAAAAATAATGTTTACTCCTGTCAATCCCAGTTTTACCCTATAAAAGTGGGGATCAAGTGTGTGTGTGTGTGTGTGTGTGTGTGTGTGTGTGTGTGTGTGTGTGTGTGTGTGTGTGTGTGTGTGTGTGTGTGTGGGGGGGGGTGATAAGAATTATAAAGATGTTATTTTATGGTGGGATGCTCTTGGTATGTGAGTGCGTTTTTAGTTTTACGTCTCGACAACAGCTAAGGTCATACGGAGATGGGACCTGGGTTTAAAGACTCATCCGAAATTCTGGAGAAGCCGGGGTCGATCCTGCGATCCCTGGTTAATGAGGCGAGTAGCATAACCACTACACCACAGAGGCTTCCAGCGCTTGATATGTTACATTGTTGCAGGTGCGGGTTTTCCACCTGCACTCCGGTATGAAAGAATTTGCTGCGCGTTGTGTTTTTCTCAAACAAGAGGGCCATCCTGACCCATATGATAGAGTTACAAGTGGGCCTCTGGGAGGGCCATTATTGACCCCAGGGCTACAATGTGCATAATGTTGAGGGAGGTCTAAAAAGGTGAAGCTTCATACCAAATATCAACAAAGCCTATAATTTGAACAATCTTGGCAAAGGTCCACTAGATGAAGCTACACACCAAATATCAAAGACCTGGGCCTTGGGGTTTCAGAGACCATTTTTTAAAGATATTCCCTACATAGCCTATGTAAAACCAAATGGCCCCGGGGCGGGGACGTTTTTGGCCTCAGAGCTATAATTTAAAGAATCTTGATAGAGGTCCACTAGATGAAGCTTCACACCAAATATCAAAGACCTAGGTCTTGCTGTTTCAGAGAAGAAGATTTCCAAAGATTATCTCTATATATAAGTCTATGTAAAACCAAAGGGCCCCAGGGCAGGGGCTATAATTTGAACAATCTTGGTAGAGGTCCACTAGATGAAGCTCCATACCAAATATCAAAGACCTAGGCCTTGTGAATTCAGAGACAAAATTTTTCAAGATTTTCCCCATATAAGTCTATGTAAAACCAAATGGCCCTGGAGCGGGAGCATTTTTGGCCCGTGGGCTATAATTTGAACAATCTTGATAGGGGTCCACTAGGTGAAGCTTCATACCAAATATCAAAGACCTGGGGCATGTTGTTTCAGAAAAAGAAGATTTTTTAAGATTTCCCTATATAAGCCTATGTAAAACCAAAGGGTCTCGGGCGTGTGCATTTTTGGCCCCAGCAATATAATTTGAACAATCTTGGTAGGGGTCCACTAGATGAAGCTTCATACCAAATATCAAAAACATGGCCCTTACGGTTTCAGAGAAGAAAATTTTTAAAGATTTTCCCTATATAAGCCTATGAAAAATCAAAGGGTCCCGGGGCGGGGGCATTTTTGGCCCGTGCACTATTATTTGAACAATCTTCGTAGGGGTCCACAAGATGAAGCCTCATACCAAATATCAAAGACCTGGGCCTTGCAGTTTCAGAGAAGAAGATTTTTCAAGATTTTCCATATATAAGCCCATGTAAAACCAAAGGGCCCCCGAGCAGGGGCATTTTTGGCCCCAGGGCTATACTATGAACAATCTTGGTAGGGGTCCACTAGGTGAAGCTTCATACCAAATATCAAAGACCTAGGCCTTGCGGTTTCAGAGAAGAAGATTTTTAAAGATTTTTCCTATTTAAGCCCATGTAAAACCAAAGGGCCCCGGGGCGGGGGCATTTTTGGCCCCAGCACTATAATTTGAACAATCTTGGTAAGGGTCCCCTAGATGAAGCTTCATACCAAATATCAAAGAACTGGGCTTTGCGGTTTCAGAGAAGAAGATTTTTACAGATTTTCCCTATATAAGCCCACGTAAAACCAAAGGGCCCCAGAGCGGGGGCGTTTTTGGCCCCAGCACTATAATTTGGACAATCTTGGTAGGGGTCCACTAGATGAAGCTTCATACCAAATATCAAAGAACTCGGCTTTACGGTTTCAGAGAAGAAGATTTTTAAAGATTTTCCCTATATAAGCCCATGTAAAACCAAAGGGCCCCGGAGCGTGGGTATTTTTGGTCCCAGCACTATAATTTGAACAATCTTGGTAGGGGTCCACTAGATGAAGCTTCATACCAAATATCAAAGACCTGGGCCTTGTGGTTTCAGAGAAGAAGATTTTTTAAGTTTTTAGTGAAAAAAAAATCTATTTTTGGCTCCTATGACCTAGATGTGCAACGGACCGGAACCATTTGAACAACTTTGAAAGGGGACCACCATTCCTGTGAAGTTTGGTCAAAATCCGATCAGTGGTTTAGGAGGAGATGTCGTTTGAAGAAATTGTTTACGGACGCACGGACGCACGCACGGACTGACGACGGACGACGGACGAAAAGTGATCCCAGAAGCTCACCTCGTCACTACGTGACGGTGAGCTAAAAAGTGGAAACCTTTGCGTTTTGTCACTTGAAGCCAAAAATCTAGTATAAAAAGTCAGATAGTTTTCTATTTTCTTATAAATTAATGAATGCATTTAACACAAACAGTTACGAACATCTATATAAACATGTGACAAAACAAACTGGGAATCAGACCCCCGGCCATCGGGGCTTGAAGAAATAGATGGGCTGCATGAACTGAAACCGACCCGCACACCAGTACTGGTAAACCGCTTAGAGGATCTAAGTCTACCGAGCCAAAGCGGTGCTTACAAACCCTATTGGTTTCATTGGGCGACAGGGCTTGGAGATGTCATTTCATCTCAGTGTCGGGTAAAAGTCCCACAAAAGTGGAAGCAACGTCTCCAAAATGATCTATACTGTGTTGAAGGTGACGTTAAACATCAAATCAAACAACAGAACCAAAATGCCTAGTTTTAGAATTCCGTTGGATATGCCCTAAATCAGAAATAAATGTTAGAGGAAACGTAAGTCTTTTCTCATCTGAAAGCATTTTCACAAAAGAGAGTTGTAACTATGTTTGCTTCAGGTGATCATAAAGGAGCAGTCTCACCAAGGTCTACACGACATTGGACAGGAGCCTTTCTGTGCCATACAAAATTATTATAAGTATTTACAACAAATTTATATTTTAGAGGTGCAATGGCCTGAACACATTTGCGATATATTTAGATAAAACATGGACACAAAACAAACACAGCAAAGCTGATTCCTGGTCTGACATATAAAATAAAAATTATGTGTAAAAGATTTTATCGGCAAGGGTGTAATGTCCCCAAATCGTCCGTTTTATGCCAAAAATATAGTTCTCTCGTTTCTTTCACTCCTCCGTGTCACCAATACGCTTGCAGATTCTTTTTGGTATCTTCCGAATACAGGCGGACGTTTACGGAAAAACGATCACAGCGCCACTTAACGAGAATAATGAGAACTAGAAGAAGCAGAAGCGGAATATTTTGCACAATTGTAACTGAATATAGCATAACAGAATATCAAAATTGCATATTGCAATCTCAATATTGCATAATTGAGTTTTTACCTAAATCCTGTTCCATAAATATAGCATAACAGAATATCAAAATTGCATATTGCAATCTCAATGTTGCATAATTGAGTTTTTACCTAAATACTGTTCCATATTTTAACTGCACGTCTAGACAGATCGATCGATCTAAGTTCTGTCCGTATGTGATAGCTATATTTGGATAGCAAATAAGACGAAAAATTGCGTAAAAGCTTATCTTGTAAGTAACGGTATCTCAAGCCATTGACATGGGTCATTCGCGAAGAGATTTTCGTCAATTAAAAACGGATCCAGGATAAATGAATTTCAGTAATAAAAGCAAAATATCATTCTTTCCTTCTCGAGGCATTCATTATTTCAATGTAAACGGGTATATTTTCTCTCAAAATGTCTGAATATTGTTAGCATTTTAAGCTCCGCCAATACATTTGAATAGCGGTGGCCGTTTAAATTGACGGCCAGTGCTTTGCGCATGCGCAAGAATGACGTCATAAACGGAATTCCTAAAACCTCCTATAAAGCTTCTACCACCATTTTGTCCTGGGTCTTGCTTGATTCGACCTCAAGAATCTTCTGAAGTGGAGAATTTTAAACCAAGTGGCGCCGAAGATTGTTCGGAATGCTCTTCCAAATCTGCTTTTAAAAAGGAGGGGTGAATGGGAGGATCACGTGATTCAATATGACGGGCATGAACAGAAGAGTCGCTAAATGCATTAAATTTTGACAATGTTGAGAACAATCTCGACACATTAAATTCAAATGCACAAAAGGAATCATCAAAAAAGATATACATCTGCAATTTTCTCGATTTTAAAATAAACCATCAGCTTTTATGATTGCGTTATTCAATATAAACTGTTTCGGCCCAAATTACTGCGCATGCATGTTTTGCAAATGTAAGTACAATGCGTAATTATATTTAGGGTCGACTTCGATTCAAACTGAAGTAGGTACTCGGGTAGCTACCAATTACACGCGTACCAGCATTATCAGAGGAACACCCACGGTTGCTACTTTAGTAGACTGCTATGAGAGCATAACTATAAGTAGGTCATAGGACCTTCGTTTAAACAAAAGCATCATATATTTATCAACGAAAAGCCGTTTGCAGCTTTTTGACAGTTATTTAGTTACCATGAAAACGACATTTCCAGCTAAGAACGAGACCTGCCCTAAAAAAAAAAAAATTGTGACTAAACCCCAGTATTTAAACCCATTCATATTTATACATTCTGTTATCATCGAAACATAAAAAGAGTAATGTTTCTCATTTCAAAACACCTTGAAGAGACATCTGTGAATTGTACATTCGTTTCAGCCACGACCGCCATATTGAATTCTCTTCAGTACCATAGCAACTCAACCCCAGAATAGAAGTCCGATGACGTCACTTTTGTAGCTACCGTAGGTGTTCGGCTAGAGGATCTGAGCCTGTCCAGGAATCTTGATGCGAGGCGGACCGTCCATGCATATAAGCCCTATTGGTTTCATTGGACGACAGGGCTTGAGATGTCATTTCATCTCATTGTCGGGTAAAAGTCCCACAAAATTGGAAGCAACGTCTCCAAAATGACCTATACTGTGTTGACGGGGACGTTAAACCTCAAATCAAACAAACAAACAAACATAGTTTTGGTTAGTTTAATGTAGCTACCTGAGTTCCAGGCGAAATCGCTCTATATGTCCCGCTCAAAGTCAATTGATTTATCGGGAGCCTTCCGGATATCCCGGAAGACCCAGAAGACGGCGAATCAAGTACGACCCTGGTCACCGAGAACGTTTCGTAATAGGCGCACTGATTGGTTAGTTTAAAATAGAAGAAAACGGAAATTCCGAGGTCATGGAAGGTGATCTTTCACGGGTCGCTGTCAGATCTAGGCGTACATAGTTCAGCTTAAATCGGGTTTTTATCAGATTGATCCGGTGGCCATCTTGGATCACGTCAAAATCTATCGGCCATCTTGGATAACATCCGGTCGGCCATCTTGAAACGTCGTCGCATCCATTTTTTGCGCTCCTACTGCGGGTTAAGAAAGTGATATTGGATAAACTCCTATTATTGCCGGATGCTATAGCTATCTTTGTGTTTATTGTTTCAACACGCTTGCGCAGGTTACCCTCACTGCATCCCCTTTATCTCTTTACAACCTCCCCGACACCTCATCACTACCTCCTCATTGCCTAATCGCTTCTAGGGCACTATCGGAAACGAGTTTGGGCTTGTTCGGTGTTGCCCTCATCGCCTTCTTCGTACGTCCTCAATCATTTCTCATTCTTTCCCCTGTCTGGGCTTTGTGTGTGGTGGGTAGGGGGAACCATTTTTTTCGGGATCTTATTGCGGGTTGAGAGAGCAATATTGTATAAACTCCTGTTATTGTCGGATGTCATGGCTATGCCCGCCCCCGCCCATACGGGCTTGAAGAAATATATGGGCTGCACGATGCTTCCACGCAGAGATGAATCCAGCCCGCACACCAGTACTGGTAAACCGCTTAGAGGATCTAAGCCTGTCCAGGAACCGTGGTGCGAGGCGGACCGTCCTTGCTAATAAACCCTATTGGTTTCATTGGGCGACGGGGCTTGAGATGTCATTTCATCTCGATGTCGGGAAAAAGTCCCACAAAATTGGAAGCAACGTCTCAAAATGACCTTTACAGTGTTGACGGGGACGTTAAACCTCAAATCAAACAAACAAAAATGTCATGGCTATCGTTTCAACACGCTTGCTCTGGTTGTCCTTACTGCCTCCCGGTTACCACTCACTACCTCCTCACCGCCTCCTCACTACCCCCCCCCCCCACCCCCCTCACTACCTCCTCATTGTCTCATCGCTTCTAGGACACTATCGGTAACGAGATTGGGCATGTTCGGCGTTGGCCTTATCGTCTCCTTAAGACATTTACAACAATCACCTCAACAAGCTTGCGCTGGTTACCCTCACTGCCTACAGGTTACCCCTCCTCGCCGCCTCCTCACTACCTCCTTATCGTCTCCCCAATACCTCCTCACCGCTTCCTTCTCATTGGCTCGTCGCTTCTTGGACACTAGGGGAAACGAGTTTTGGCTTGTTTAGATTTCACAACAACACGCAGTATTGCATCATTACAATATCGTTTTATAGCTGTCGGAAACTCCATGATTTTTACCGCTGACCTTGACCGACTCCGACCGGTTCTGATCGGTTCCGATAATTCCCTCAGTTTTCTGATTCATACGAGCCCCTCTAACAGTCGGATGCCACAGCTATCTTTGTGCCTATTGGATTAACAGGTTTGTGCTGGTTTAACAACAGACAGGAAGTCAGAGGAAGCAATGGAGGCCCTTTTAAAGTCAACTTGGTGAGTCCATCGGAAGCGATCACATTGAGAACTTAGGAGGAGGTATTGCGCGAAGGCAGAAAACGTGGTTTCGATGGTTTTACGCCGGAAGACACAGCTGAGATAGACAATTATACAGAGTGTGAAAAAAACTGATTAACTTAATTCAAAATAAATATATTACTGTATTAGCAAGGTGAAGTTGGTTTGTTTTTCGTTTTTCGTTTTTCGATATTCACTTTCTGGTGAAGAAAGGTGAAGTTGGTTTGTTTTTCGTTTTTCGTTTTTCGATATTCACTTTATGGCGAAGATAGGTGAAGTTAGTTTGTTTTTCGTTATTCGTTTTTCGTTATTCGATTTGAAGCCGCATATCGTATTTTAACATTCGAAATCCTATTTTTTGAAATTCGAATAGGGACCGAATATCGCGTTTTGACATTCGAAATCCTATTTTGACATTCGGATTGGGGAAGAATATCGTATTTTGATATTCAAAATCTTATTTTGACATTCGGATTGGGGCAGGATATCGTATTTTGATATTCAAAATCCTGTTATGACATTCGAATTGGGGCAGAATATAGTATTTTGATATTCAAAATCCTATTTTGACATTCGAAATGGCCCCGAATATCGTATTTTGATATTCAAAATTCTATTTCGACATTCGAATTGGGACTGAATATCGTATTTTGATATTCAAAATCCTATTTTGACATACGGATTGGGACAGAATATAGTATTTTGATATTCAAAATCCCATTTTGACATTCGGATTGGGGCAGAATATAGTATTTTGATATTCAAAATCCTATTTTGACATTCGGATTGGGGCAGAATATCGCATTTTGATATTCAAAATCCTATTTTGACATTCTAATTGGGACCGAATATCGTATTTTGATATTCAAAATCCTATTTTGACATTCGAATTGGGGCAGAATATAGTATTTTGATATTTAAAATCCTATTTTGACATTCGAAATGGCCCCGAATAACGTATTTTGATATTCAAAATCCTATTTTGACATTCGAATCGGGACCGAATATCGTATTTTGATATTCAAAATCCTATTTTGACATTCGAATTGGGGCAGAATATAGTATTTTGATTTTCAAAATCCTATTTTGACATTCAGATTGGGGCAGAATATCGTATTTTGATATTCAAAATCCTATTTTGACATTCGAATTGGGACCGAATATCGTATTTTGATATTCAAAATCCTATTTTGACATTCGAATTGGGGCAGAATATAGTATTTTGATATTCAAAATCCTATTTTGACATTCGAATTGGCACCGAATATCGTATTTTGATATTCAAAATCCTATTTTGACATTCGAATTGGGACTGAATATCGTATTTTGATATTCAAAATCCTATTTTGACATTCGAATTGGGGCAGAATATAGTATTTTGATATTCAAAATCCTATTTTGACGTTCGGATTGGGGCAGAATATAGTATTTTGATATTCAAAATCCTATTTTGACATTCGAATTGGCCCCGAATATCGTATTTCGATATTCAAAATCCTATTTTGACATTCGAATTGGGACTGAATATCGTATTTTGATATTCAAAATCCTATTTTGACATTCGGATTGGGGCAGAATATAGTATTTTGATATTCAAAATCCTATTTTGACATTCGGATTGGGGCAGAATATAGTATTTTGATATTCAAAATACTATTTTGACATTCGGATTGGGGCAGAATATCGTATTTTGATATTCAAAACCTATTTTGACATTCGAATTGGGACCGAATATCGTATTTTGATATTCAAACTCCTATTTTGACATTCGAATTGGGGCAGAATATAGTATTTTGATATTTAAAATCCTATTTTGACATTCGAAATGGCCCCGAATATCGTGTTTTGATATTTAAAATCCTATTTTGTCATTCGAATTGGGACTGAATATAGTATTTTGATATTCAAAATCCTATTTTGACATTCGGATTGGTGCAGAATTTCAAAATCCTATTTTGACATTCGGATTGGGGCAGAATATAGTATTTTGATATTCAAAATCCTATTTTGACATTCGGATTGGGGCAGAATATCGCATTTTGATATTCAAAATCCTATTTTGACATTCGAATTGGGACCGAATATCGTATTTTGATATTCAAAATCCTATTTTGACATTCGAATTGGGGCAGAATATAGTATTTTGATATTTAAAATCCTATTTTTAGACATTCGAAATGGCCCCGAATATCGTATTTTGATACTCAAAATCCTATTTCGACATTCGAATTGGGACTGGATATCGTATTTTGATATTCAAAATCCTATTTTGACATTCGGATTGGGGCAGAATATAGTATTTTGATATTCAAAATCCTATTTTGACATTCGGATTGGGGCAGAATATTGTATTTTGATATTCAAAATTCATTTTGACATTCGGATTGGGGCAGAATATCGCATTTTGATATTCAAAATCCTATTTTGACTTTCGAATTGGGACCGAATATCGTATTTTGATATTCAAAATCCTATTTTGACATTCGAATTGGGGCAGAATATAGTATTTTGATATTTAAAATCCAATTTTGACATACGTAATGGCCCCGAATATCGTATTTTGATATTCAAAATCCTATTTTGACATTCGAATTCGGGCAGAATATCGTATTTTGATATTCAAAATCCTATTTTGACATTCAGATTGGGGCAGAATATCGTATTTTGATATTCAGAATCCTATTTTGGCATTCGAATTGGGACCGAATATCGTATTTTGATATTCAAAATCCTATTTTGACAGTCGGATTGGGGCAGAATATAGTATTTTGATATTCAAAGTCCTATTTTGACGTTCGGATTGGGGCAGAATATCGCATTTTGATATTCAAAATCCTATTCTGACATTCGAATTGGGGCAGAATATCGTATTTTGATATTCAAAATCCTATTTTGACATTCGAATTGGCCCCGAATATCGTATTTTGATATTCAAAATCCTATTTTGACATTCGAATTGGAACCGAATATCGTATTTTGATATTCAAAATTCTATTTTGACATTCGAATTGGGAACAAATATCGTATTTTGATATTCAAAATCCTATTTTGACATTCGAATTCGGACCAAATATCGTATTTTGATATTCAAAATCCTATTTTGACATTCGAATTCGGACCTAATATCGTATTTTGATATTCAAAATCCTATTTTGACATTCGGATTGGGGCAGAATATAGTATTTTGAAATTCCGGCTCAGACTAACTAATGAATAGCTTTATGCCCGCGTCATCATGGAGTTTGAACCCCGGGCCACCGACGTGCAATTAAAGAGTAAAGCATAATGATTGACCGTCACTTGGGTCAAACACGATGCATGCAGACTGTTTAACAGCACTTACGTTATAACCAAAATCAAAATCGGAACCAAATTCGGCGCTGCACAACTAGACCTTGAGGGTCATATCCCAGACAAGTTTCAAAGAAATCCGACCAGTGGTCTCGGAGGAGATGCGATAACGAGAAAAAGTTTACGGAATGAAGGACGGGAGGAAGGAAGGGCGCCGGACAGACCCCTGTGAGATAAGCTTTACCTAAAGCTAATAAAAGGAAACTTTCGAATTGTCATAAAGGAAGTCCCAAATGGTGCATAACTATCGAATGTTAAAAGGATTTCATACTATAATTTATTGAATAAAACCAAAAGACATAGAATAGCATGCGTCAGGACCTCCCTATACATGTAAAACGGTTTTTTAAAGCCTTGCGTCCTATAAAAAGGGTACAGGACATGATGCGGCATCTCATCAGGGTCTAGTAAACAGTTTGCACTAACGAAATATCTTTTAGGTAACATAATCAAGATAAAATCAACCGGACACCCCTTTTTGGAACAGTTGACTCGTCTGAATGATAGGGATGGAAGAATACATGCAGCTTAATTGGGTTAATATAACACAGCTTTGGATAAACATGCTGGACGGATATATCCAAAAATGTACGCGCATAAATATCAGTGGGGGGACTTACGCAAATCCATAACGCTTTTGTTATGGCTAGCCGTAACGTTCAACCACTATGCACTTTACGATTAACCATAACGTTCTTACGACAAAGTTTTCCAGAAAATGGCAAGTGCTTCCGGTGTGACGGAGATCCATAGCCTTTATGATGCTTTATGTGACGGTAGACCATAACAAAACCGAAAAAATGCACAACTTTTCTTGCGCGTAACGCTTGGAAAATTCCGCATAACAGACACAATTTATGGCTTAGGAGTAAGGGCAATCTTTGTTGAACATTTTGTTCGTCTCACTTATTTTGGAATAGAAAATTTAAACTCATTTTCTGGCTTAAAACAAAATCTACAAAGTCACCTTTTTTGACAGTTTTCTGTTTCTGTTTCAAATTGCCACAGGTGAAATTATTGTATCATAATTCTCTGCAGAATGTCCCAAAAATGTATCATTAGTATAAGCAAATAGTATCAGATGATGTTAGCGTTCAAATTTGCCAGATTAAGCGAGAAAAATTGAAACACGGAAGTGTGATGGCGGACCATAACTAATGTGGGTGCATGGAAAACCGTAAGTATCTCGACTGAATATATATAACATGTATAACCAGAGGAACATTGGTCCTGAAGCGCTCACCTGACTTCTAAGGAAGTCTTCAAAGACTTTAATATGTGACCTTTGGTCAAGAAGAACCCCAGGTCAGTGTAACTGAATGCCATTTTGTCATAAGGACCAGGAATATATATGGTTAAGGGGTGAGGATCTTTACGGTTTCTGAGATATAAAACATTTCATGAAGTGTCATGCAATAAAGGGGGTGGGGCATACCCCCCCCCCCCCACCTTGGGACCTCGGGGTCCAAAGGTCCATGTCACTGAAACACCTTATCATAAGGAACAAGAATATATATAGTTTATGGTCGAGATCTTAACCGTTTCCCTATTAAGCATTTTATGCTATGAAGGGGGTGGTGCATGTCCCCCGGGACCCCGGTTACCCCTTTGGTCCAAAGGTCCACGTCACTGCAGCCCCCCCCCCCCCCCGGGGACCCCCGGTACCCCAGGGTCCAAATGTCCATGTCACTGGATGCGTCCAAATAGGATTTTGAATATCAAAATGCGATATTCTGCCCCAATCCGAATGTCAAAATAGGATTTTGAATATCAAAATACTATATTCTGCCCAAATCCGAATGTCAAAATAGGATTTTGCATATCAAAATACAATATTCTGCCCCAATCCGAATGTCAAAATAGGAGTTTGAAATTCAAAATACGATATTTGTTCCCAATTCGATGTCAAAATCGGATTTTGAATATCAAAATACGATATTCTGCCCCAATTCGAATGTCAAAATAGGATTTTGAATATCAAAATACTATATTCTGCCCATATCCGAATGTCAAAATAGGATTCTGAATATCAAAATACTATATTCTGCCCAAATCCGAATGTCAAAATAGGATTTTGAATATCAAAATACGATATTCAGTCCCAATTCGAATGTCAAAGTAGGATTTTGAATATCAAAATACGATATTCGGGGCCAATTCGAATGACAAAATAGGATTTTGAATATCAGAATACTGTATTCTGCCCCAATCCGAACGTCAAAATAGGATTTTGAATATCAAAATACTATATTCTGCCCCAATCCGAATGTCAAAATAGGATTTTGAATATCAAAATACGAAATTTAGTCCCAATTCGAATGTCACAATTGGATTTTGAATATCAAAAGACGATATTCGGTCCCAATTCGAATGTCAAAATAGGATTTTGAATATCAAAATACTATATTCTGCCCCAATTCGAATGTCAAAATAGGATTTTGAATATCAAAATACGATATTCAGACCCAATTCGAATGTCAAAATAGGATTTTGAATATCAAAATACGATATTCGGGGCCAATGCGAATGTCAAAATAGGATTTTGAATCTCAAAATACTATATTCTCCCCCAATTCGAATGTCAAAATAGGATTTTTAATATCAAAATACGATATTCGTTCCCAATTCGAATGTCAAAATAGGATTTTGAATATCAAAATACGATATTCGAGGCCAATTCGAATGTCAAAATAGGATTTTATATATCAAAATACTATATTCTGCCCCAATTCGAATGTCAAAATAGGAATTTGAATATCAAAATACGATATTCGGTCCCAATTCGAATGTCAAAATAGGATTTTGAATAACAAAATACGATATTCGGGGCCAATTCGAATGTCAAAACAGGATTTTGAATATCAAAATACTATATTCTGCCCCAATTCGAATGTCAAAATAGGATTTTGAATATCAAAATACGATATTCGGTCCCAATTCGAATGTCAAAATAGGATTTTGAATATAAAAATACGATATTCGGGGCCATTTCGAATGTCAAAATAGGATTTTGAATATCAAAATACTATATTCTGCCCCAATTCGAATGTCAAAATAGGATTTTGAATATCAAAATACTATATTCTGCCCAAGTTCGAATTTCAAAATAGGATTTTGAATATCAAAGTACGATATTCGGTCCCAATTCGAATGTCAAAATAGGATTTTGAATATCAAAATACGATATTCGGGGCCATTTCGAATGTCAAAATAGGATTTTGAATATCAAAATACTGTATTCTGCCCAATTCGAATGTCAAAATAGGATTTTGAATATCAAAATACGATATTCGGTCCCAATTCGAATGTCAAAATAGGATTTTGAATATCAAAATACGATATTCTGCCCCAATCCGAATGTCAAAATAGGATTTTGAATATCAAAATACTATATTCTGCCCCAATCCGAATGTCAAAATAGGATTTTGAATATCAAAATACTATATTCTGCCCCAATCCGAATGTCAAAATAGGATTTTGAATATCAAAATACGATATTCAGTCCCAATTCGAATGTCAAAATAGGATTTTAAATATCAAAATACGATATTCGGGGCCAATTCGAATGTCAAAATAGGATTTTGAATATCAAAATACTATATTCTGCCCCAATCCGAACGTCAAATTAGGATTTTGAATATCAAAATACTATATTCTGCCCCAATCCGAATGTCAAAATAGGATTTTGAATATCAAAATACGATATTCAGTCCCAATTCGAATGTCAAAATAGGATTTTGAATATCAAAATACGATATTCAGTCCCAATTCGAATGTCAAAATAGGATTTTGAATATCAAAATACTATATTCTGCCCCAATTCGAATGTAATAATAGGATTTTGAATATCAAAATACGATATTCGGTCCCAATTCGAATGTCAAAATAGGATTTTGAATATCAAAATACGATATCCTGCCCCAATCCGAATGTCAAAATAGGATTTTGAATATCAAAATACGATATTCTTCCCCAATCCGAATGTCAAAATAGGATTTTGAATATCAAAATACGATATTCTTCCCCAATCCGAATGTCAAAATAGGATTTCGAATGTCAAAACGCGATATTCGGTCCCTATTCGAATTTCAAAAAATAGGATTTCGAATGTTAAAATACGATATGCGGCTTCAAATCGAATAACGAAAAACGAATAACGAAAAACAAACTAACTTCACCTATCTTCGCCATAAAGTGAATATCGAAAAACGAAAAACAAACCAACTTCACCTTTTTTCACCAGAAAGTGAATATCGAAAAACGAAAAACGAAAAACAAACTAACTTCACTTTGCCTACTGTATTGCTTTCACATGTCTACTTGTTTGTCTGTTTGTGTGTATTGGAGTTTAATGACCCTGTCAAAATTATCTAGGTCATTTTTGAGCCGGTCAGTTTACCTATCAACACTTTCCTGGACAGGCTTATACGTAAGCGGTTAACCAGTACAGTGCACATTCTTTCGCCGGAAACACAACTGCCCTTCTTGAATCAGCGGAAAGGAGAGAATGACCGTAGAAAAGATTTCATGATCAATCTCCACGAAATAATGTTGCCGACCCCAGCAGTTATCGAACCCGCGTCCTCCTGATCACCAATCAGACGCGCATCCGACTGAGCTACTGAGACGGCTCACATGTCTAGGCCTACTGTGTGATGTCTAAATGTGTTTTTGGTATTTAATTAGTACTTTCTTCTTTAACTACCATTTTGTGCCAAGTGAGCCTATGAGCTGGACAGATATGGATTTTAAAGTAATAGAGGACATATGATACACGTGTGGGAGTTGAAACCTAGAATATCGTCTGCTCTTAACGCTCACCTGCATATTCTTAGTATTGAAAAAGTCGTCTGCATACATTTTATAATAATTCCCAATTTCACACGGCCATATGGTTTACTTCACCTTTTCTCCCTTCTTCTTTTTTTTTTTTTTTTTTCCTCGTTATGCACATTTTTCCTAGACTACGTTAAGAATGAAAAAAAGGCGGGATTTTCAAATGTAAGGTTAGAGAATAATAGGAGTTTACACAGAGCCTTGTGATTAACACCATGCTAGTGCTTGTTTAAGATACCCTACCGAGCCCTTACCCCCACACACCCAGATGGGGGTGAGAAAGATGCGGAGGAGTGATTGATGATGTTTAAAGGAGGCGATAAAGGCAACACCGAGCAAGCTTAAACTCGTTTACGATATTGCCCTAGAAGAGATGAAGATGTAGTGAGGAGGCAGTGAGGAGGTAGTTAGGAGCTGATGAGGGTAAACGGTAGGCACTGAGGGTAACCAGTGCAAACGTGTTGAAGGATTGTTGTAGATGTTTTAAGGAGACAATAAGGGCAACACTGAGCAGGAAACTCTTTTCTGATAGTGCCATAAAAGCGACGAGGCAATGAGGAGGTAGTGATGGGTAACCGGGAGCGAATTAGGTAATTTTCCCTTTGCATAATTTTCCTAACCATTTTCACTCATAGTGAAGCTAATGCATATTAGCTCAGTGTGTTAAGTGTTATTTGTTTTAAATAATTACCATGTTTAATAAAAAAAATACATTTTAAGACAAATAACTTTTAGTTATATGCATTAGAGAATAATGTTGTTAAAGTCATGCAGAATTTAATCTTTCAGTATAGTATCAGAAATGTATTTCCAATAAAATGGTAAAAATATAATATACCTATTGTTTGGTTTGTTTAATAAAGAATCACACCCATTTATCAATTAAGCAGCAGCAGAAATGTATGTCATGTGGTGTCATTCCAAGTGATTTTGGTATATCACTGCCGGACCAAAAGGTCCCATTTTGGACAGGTTTCTGTTCAATGTTGTCAGAAAAAAAACAGACACTGTGATAATTACCAGTTATGCTCCTGTCATAGATTCAAAACCAGCCGCCATGGCAACTGTGTATGCCACAATGCGCAAAAGCAAAGAAACAGCTGTAACCTTAGGCCAGTCACATGCCATTCAGACCCTGGATCAACAGCTGTATGTTATACAACAAGTTAAATGGTCTATGCCACATGAAATGAAAGAGAACATCTTGAGATCGGAAGGTTTTCATTCCGTTGGTACTTTCATTGCATGTATAGGTAAAATATGGGGAGGTTGGGGGATTAAAAGACCTGTACTTTTGTACGTAGTGGGGGGGGGGGGGGGGGTATTTTTTATCGGGAGCGTACTGTGGGTAAAGAGAGCAATATTGTATAAACTCTGTTAATTGTTCCGTTAATTGTCGGATGCTGTAAATGTTTCAACACGCTTGCTCTGTTTACCCTTACTGTCGGCAATATGGCTTACGGTGACCTACTTCTGAGCATTATCGATAGTAACTGCAACACCTTGGAAGCCTGCATCATATCTCATTCAACTCTAGAAACATCAAACGTAAAACGATAATAATTATAACGATAATAACAACCTTGCGTGTAGAAACCTCGCATTAAACTCAATATTTTTATGACGCATCACGTGAACAAATCCGTGAAATGAACACCCCGCTAAACCCCACTTTAAATAGAGAAAACTGGGGTTTACGGGGGTATACATTATTTTTCTTATTTCTGCTCCACGACATAAGTTGTGGGTACTCGTCTATGCCGATCCATCACGTGAACACGCCTATATAACCCCACTTTTTATATTGTAAAACTGGGGTTTGCAGGGGTAAATCTTATTTTTCTTATTTTTGCTCTGAAATATAGATTGTGGGTACACGTTAGAACCGCCTCGATGAGGCGGTTCTAACGCGTACCCACAATCTATATTTTGAACAGAAATAAGAATAATATCATAATTTTTCATTTTAAAATCTTCAATTTTTCGGTGATAAATGTTACAATGTACTTGTATAGGCATTTTTTCGTGATTCACAAAATACCCTTAGAAGATTAACCTCTTTGAGATATGAAAGAATGCACTGTGTTATCGTGGTGATGTTTTGATAAGGTTTTCTATTTTTTCTTCTTTGTGAACTTTCATTTATTGCCCTAAATGCGATTACATATAGGCACTGGGTACTTAGGGAATCATCTGTTCAGCTTCACAGATGTTTTATACATTTAATGACTAGGTGCGCATGGCTTTTGAATAAAAATGTTTATTTCTGGATGGATTCTGGTTTTTGACAACTATGACAATTTTTAATGACAGATTCTCTCTGTCATTTCTAGCTGTCCTGCGTCACACCGGTTACCGCGGTACAACGTGACGCGACTGAGTACAACAAACGCTACTGTTTTTTTTTTGACGGGAGAAAAGTGTGAGTACAATGTTTCTTTTATTTTGTCGAACATACCGCGATTTACGTTTTTCTGTTGTTTTTGCGATGACAACAGATTGTGTTTTTGTTGTTTTGTCCAAATTCTAAGTTATGACACGGTCAGAGAAGGGAAATCAAAGCCATAAATTAGGCCAAAATAGGTAGAAAAACAAAACTTCAAGTTTTAAGGGTCTATCAGTCAAAAACAAATGACATATACACGGGCATTCTTTGGTTTTCCATGTCTCTAGGCATCGAAGTAAGTATACTATTTTTAATAATTCATAAAATCATTTTAAATCAGAATCGTACCGTATTTTCTTGGCCCACTACCTTGAAACACGGGTACACCTTACCACGGATCATGTGTTGTGTTTGAGTACACTAAACACGGAACAAATGAAACAACAAACACGGATATGGAAAACCGACTCTGGACGGTTTTACCCATTATAAGCGCCATTTTTTCAAGAAATAGCCAAGGTGAACGATACATATTTGCCCTTAAGTTGAACAATTACAATATGTACACTATGCGCTTGGCCATTCCTAAAACAGAAAAGTGTTTTGGGTTGTATGTGTGTTTATGACATGGAGACAACTTTTTACAACAGATGCACACTAAACAGTCGCTATAATCCATCAAAAAATGTCACATACAAAATAACCTGTTTGTTTGTTTGAAATGAGCTTTTACGTCCCCGTCAACACTATTAAGGTCATTTTGGAATTGTTTCCAATTTTGCAAGTCTTTCTATCCGTCACTGAGTTTTAACGACATCTCAAACCTACCGCCCAAGGGGAATATTAGGGTTCACATGTATATGAAGGAACGGTCGGACTCGCACCACTTTGCCTGGGAAGACTAAGACCTTCTAAGTGGTTAACCAGTAGTCCTGTGCGACGGGTTTCAGCTCTGTGTGAAAGTATCATGTAGCCCGTTTATTTCCCCAAGCAGCGGTGGATGGGACCCAAGAATAACCTGTACATAAACATGTAAACAACATAAAACTACAGAGGAACCGTTCAAATAGCCAACAATGAGCTATACTGAGCAAATCTAACTTCAATGAGACAACACTCCCAGTGCAACCACAAGAATCTGCAAAATAATTTGTTAGTACAGAAAGTCGAGAATTCTGAGGTGTTAAATTCAAAGGGTGTCTGATGTGCGCTACTTGTATAGAAAGTCGTGGTTGCTACCCGTAATGCGACGTCACTAAACGTCACAATAGCCGTCAGCAGCCGAAGCGACCGCATATTCAAAATCTACGTTTTCAGATTTAAGTAATGCAAGAAAAAGAATCTGAAATGGGTGTGTCATGAAATGTTCTCTTTGGTAATCATTCTGTTTTACTCACCTCATAAACCAGGGGTCCTGGGTTCGATTTTTGGCTTCTCCAAACTTTCTGGCGAGTCGATAAACTGAGGTCCCCTCTATGTATAACCTTAGTGGGTTGCTGGGACGTATATCTCAAAATACACACACGGTCATTCTCTGCCTTTCACTGGCTCAAGAAGGGCGGTTGTCAAATTCGGGCGTAAGAATATGCACCGTGGTGGTTTTATAAGCCTTCAAGGTAAACTAACTGGCTCGATGTGACCTAAATAGTGTTTGCTGGGCTGTTAAACTCCCAACCAAGCGAAGAAACAAGCCAGCCAAAGAAATCGGTGTGAGGGATAGATAGGAAAGTTTGTCCATCACACTCAGGGGCGTAGCTACCTGTATGCTGATACGCACATAATACCAACGTAAAAAATAGACGTAGAAGAGAAAAGGAGAAGAAAAAGAAGAGAAAGGAGAAGAAAAAGAAGACAAAGGAGAAGATGAAAAAGAAGAAGAAACAAGAGCCCCCCCCCCCCCCGATTCGCTCGACTGAATGTCACTGTCTCTAGTACATTCTATTTTTAGCTCTGCTGGCCATCGTGTTTGTCAGAGTGGAACAATTTTAGCTATTTTGGAAGGGTGTCATGCAGCCAAGTTCGAATCAAACTAGGGTTTAGAAAGAGTTCGCATTTGAAGAAAATTTACAATGTTTTTCTATTTTTAACTCTCAGGCGGCCATATTGTTAATCGGAGCGGGATCATTTTAGCTATTTTGGTAGAGGGTCATCTAAGCAACATTGCTATAAGTTTGAATGAAATTGGCCCAACGGTACAGGGGGAGTTGTCGTTTGAAGATTTTTTTCTATATTTAGCTCTGGCGGCCATCTTGTTCATCAGAGCGGAATGATTTTAGCTACTTTGCCGGGAGTCACCTGGGCAACATTTCTGTGAAGTTTGAATCAGTTTTGGAGAAGTTCGCATTTGAAGCAAATTAACGTTTTCCTATTATTAGCTTTGATGGCCATTTTGTTCATCAGAGCGGGATCGTTTTAACTATTTTAGCAGTTCAGTCATCTAAGCAACATTCCTATGAAGTTTGAATGAAACTGGCACAAGGGTTCAGAAGGAATTGTCGTTTGAAGCAAATTTACAATGTTTTTTTCTATTTTAGTTATGGCAGCCATTTTGCTCATCAGAGCAGAACCGTTTTAGCTATTTTGCTAGATCGTCACCTAAACAACATTCCTATGAATTTTGAATGAAATTGGCCAAAGGGTACAAGAAGAGTTGTCGTTTAAAGATTATTTTTCTATTTTAGCTCTGGTGGCCATCTTGTTTGACAGAGC
The DNA here is from genome assembly GCA_963580285.1 of Lucinisca nassula. Lineage (NCBI taxonomy): Eukaryota > Metazoa > Mollusca > Bivalvia > Lucinida > Lucinidae > Lucinisca > Lucinisca nassula. Next base: position 23,100,548 of record OY757022.1, read on the forward strand.
ATAACGATTGTAACTTTTTTGGTAGTGCGTCACCTAGGCAACATTCCTGTGAAGTTTGAATAAAATTGGCCCAAGGGTTTAGGAGAAGTTCGTATTTGAAGCAAATTTACAACGTTTTTCTCTTTTTAGCTCTGGCGGCCATATCGTTAATCAGACCAGAACAATTTTAGCTATTTTGGTAGAGGGTCACCTAAGCATTGTTATTTTAAAGTTTGAATAAAATTGGCCCAGGGGTTTTGGAAGAGTAGTCGTTTAAAGATTTTTCTATTTTTAGCTTCGGCGGTCATCTTGTATATCTAAGCAGAACGATTTTAGCGTTTTTGGTAGAGGGTCACCTAGGCAATTTTCCAATGAAGTTTGAATGAAATTGGCCAAGGAGTTTAAAGATTTTTCTATTTTTAGCTCTGGCAGCCATCTTGTTCATCAGAGCGGAACCATTTTAGCTATTTTGGTAGAGATTCACAAAGGCAACATTCCTGTGAAGTTTAAATTAAATTGGCCCAAAGGTTTAGGAGTAATCTTTTAAAGTAATTGTTGACGACGGACGACGCACGACGGACATTGACCGATCACAATAGCTCACCATGAGCACAGGTGAGCTAAAAAGTAGAAAAGAATAAGAAGAAGAGGAAGAAAAAAAGAAGCAGAGAGAAGAAGAGGAAGAAGAAAAATGTTAAGAAGAAGAATGAGAAGAAGAAGAAGAAGTAGAAGAAGAAAAAAAAACTGCATTTGTCTAGGATTTACGCAACACTATTTATTAGCTAGCATAGTTTCCTCCTCTGCCACGGGGACCGGACTTACAGGAAAAAATTTGCTCCCGGAGCAAATTCTTTCCTGTAAGAGTGGTCCTCATTTGGTAAACGGAGTTATTCTTTTTAGTATTTTTTTTTTTCGTACAAATGATTTTCTTCCAGCTATGCCCCTGGTACTGTTACGGCCCACAACTTCTAATCCTGAATTATCTTCCTTGGTCTACAGGTTTATAACCAATGACAACTGCGTCATGGGTACGACTCTTTGGCACAAAGTCGATTACTTTTTTCAGCTATGCTCGATCCTTCATTATGGCTGTCATGTCGGAAGATGGTGGCTCGCCCGGGATTTGACTTTCTTCGCAAAAAATGACCTCGCGTCAACATACGGACTTGAAGAAAGGGGGTGAGGTGTTACGGTCCGCAGTACCTAACCTACATTATGCCTGCCTTGGTTGATTATGCGAAAGACAACTGAGGAAGACAGTTGGCTTAGTGTTTTGAGCAGTTGATTTTACCCGATCGTCCCAGGTTCGAATCTCACCATAGGCGATTTTTTTCCTTTTTTACAACTATGCTTCTCTCCATTGTTACGACATTCATGTCGTAAGACTACCAAAGTAAGAGACTTACATTCTTTATTTCAGAAAGATACATTATGGCTGAGTTTGACTTTAGCGATGCTGATCATCCAGATGACCCCAACACCATGTATACTATTGCCGAACCTAACAGTGAAACTTAGGATTGGGCTCAAGTTTTGTCTGGTGTCTCACAAGGTGCCGTTTTCGGTCCAGTTTTGTTCTTCATGGACATAAATGGCATTTTTACTGACATTGTGTAACAGGTGACAAAACTGCGACACAACTTTCGAACCCGGGCCGCCGGATTGATAAGCAAATCTATCACGTTGCTATAAAAGCCGGCTTGTACCGAAAGGCAGTACAAGTGTGCTATATACCTATACCCTATGACATTCTCCCCCTCTACATTGAAATTCGCCCTCGGATTTCTGGGAGTCCAAGAATCATGTGAAATGAAACTCAAGGAGTTCTAATGCACGAACCCTCAATTTTATTGGCTCTCTGCCTAGTTATCTGCTTAATGTATTGCATTAAACGGCCTGAAAACTCATTCTTGTAACACACCAGTGCGACATAGTGTATTTTTTCACATCGGTTGTGGTTGCTCGTTAGAACCGTATCAAGGAGGCGGTTCTAACGTGTACCCACAACCCATGGCTTATAGCAGATATAATAAAAAGTACGCATATTCCCTTAAATCCCAGTTTTCTCTATATAAAGTAAGGGGTGTTCATTTCACGGACTTGTTCGCATGGTGTCATGCCACATTTTCATGCCCAACATCCTAGTCTATCCATTTGGTTCCGATGTGTATTTTAGTCCTCTGTAACTCTAATTTCCCGGCAACACACTCAGTCGTCTGCGAACAGTCTTATTTCTGAGTCAATGTCTGTGGAAATATGATTAATATACAGGGAGTATAACAGTGGAATAAGAACAGTCCCATTCGGGACACAGACAAAACTGGATCACACTCCATATACTCGCCATTAACTCATAGTGGGTCCATGCCATTTACAAAAACTTACTATTTTCAGTAGCAAAGAAAGGAATCTATAAATTCAAGTGTCTCCCCTCCCCACCAATGCCGAAACTAAATAAGTTGGGTTTCAGTTGTTCATAAGTTGGGAATGTGGTAAAAACGTTCTGGAAAGTCAGAATTTTGTTCTCCCGTCCCCTTTGTCCAAGATTTTTAACCAACCCTTTAAATTCGTACGTGTATAAGTTCGGAGATCATTATTAGAATCAAAAAGGCATTAAAGAGTTTGTAACAGCAAAATGGATCGTTTTAAATTACAAACAGCATTATGTATCATGCCTTCGCTGGCAGATTAAAGAGTTTTATTTCAATTTATTACGTCCCCGCCCATCGGGGCTTGAGGAAATAAATTGGGCTGCATGGTGCTTCAACGCAGAGCTGAATCTGACCACAAACGAGTACTGCTAAACCGCTTAGAAGGACTAAGCCAACCCAGGCAAAGCGGTGTGAGCCAGATCGTCCAATGCATATAAGCCTTCTGGTTTCATTGGGCGGCAGGGCTTGAGAAGTCATTTCACCTCAATGTCGGGTAAAAATCCCACAAAATTGGAAGCAACGTCTCCATATTGACCTAAATAGTGTTGACTGGGACGTTAAACCCCAACTCAAACAAATATTTCAATTTATGAAGATTATGTACCGTGTTTGTTGTACCATAATTGTGCTGACTAACCGCGTTATGGTGTATCATAACCCGTGGTAAGGTGTACCCTAACAAAAAACCAACCATTGAACCATCCACGGATTCAGTTGGTATTGACATGAACTGGGGCTCAAGCAAATGCATCAATGGAAGCTCTGAAATCGCAACTACATATAAATCACAAAATCATGTGCACAAAAGATGTGTTACTGTCAAAAAACATTGACAGAAGTATGCTGGGGTTGGTGAAAACACACTAGACGAAAGAAAAATGTTTGCGGTTTCGTTTATAATAGACAGAATTCTCTGCAACTGTATCAGTAAATGGTAATACCATTATTCTGGAGCTATGCAAAATAACCACCCAAAAAGATTAGGATCTGGGCTAAAATAAACCTTTTTCTTCACGAAAATACTGCTGTGACGTCATGATTTCAGTAGCGTTCGTTGTACTCTGTCGCGTTCGTTGTACTGCGGTAACCGGTGTGTGCGTGTTGTAATGTAGTTCCGGCTTTCTTACGACTTTCTTCCGGCTTTGACCGCCAAAGAAATATGAGTCCGCACAAAAAAGTAGTCCGGTTTGGCGCAGTTATCAAAATTGTACATTCTATAATCGCAATACAAACCTTTGAAGCAGACGACTTGATGATTTTATCTTACCTTTCAGAGAATAGATTCAGCATTTCATATGAGTCAGCTGCATCATGCGAGACTGTTTACCCAAATCAATGCGGCGTCTGCTCAGACGTCTTCTCAGGTTTTACACTGTTTTCTAACAGTGCTGTCAATATTTAATCCTTAAAGATCAGCCGGACAGCTGCAGACCAGAATATTAATGGTTTTCCGACGTTCGAGGTCAAGTCTAGGTCAGTTACAACTAGGTGTATATCAGACTTTGCGAGAAAGGCTTTCCCTTTCAACCCTTGAATATGGTACAGATACCTATGCAAACAGTGTATGTCGTGTGATATAATTCTAGGTGCCATATTTAGCAGAATAGCGTTTGTACGATATCAGGATTGTATCTATAAATAGATTCTGCTATAGTTCCAAGCTCCGCCTACAGCATCAGGCACTGTAATTTCGGACAAACAACGGTGTCAGATGATAGCTATACACATGTTAAATTCTTATTAAAATTTAGAAATTATTCGTGACTACGAAACATTGTTGCTGGAAAGACTATAAAAGTGACTCGATGTCAGGATGTCCTGCAGTTTTTACTATTATTATTATTTTGTTTGTTTGTTTGTTTTGGACGGTAAAGTTAGAGAGAAGTAGCAATAACAAAAGTATTTTGAATAACTTGAGAATTTCTATCTTTGAAATAAGGCCGAAAACAAGAATTCACGAGAAAGAATTTGGTGTTTAGATAATTAAAGCAGTCGCAAAAAAAAAAAAAAAAAAAAAATCAAAATTACAGTCCAAATATTTCTACCTAGGAGGCGTATATTGGCCAATACACGTGTCGTGTCGGCCTTTTTCCTACACGTACACGGCACACTCGCAAACAAAAACCGTTGATTTCAAATCGATTCTTAAAATTTCATACTTTCACATCTGGTAAAATTAACATCAAATATAAACAGATAGATTTTCCTTTTTTATGTTTAAAAACCAAAAATTGATTTTATTCGTCAGTTTAACGCAATTTAGTATGGTTTGCATGGTGACAATTAGGAACTGCAATGTTTGCGGATGCTTACAATATGTTGAATGTTGTGGAAGGAAATATTTTTTGTTCATAAAAATTGTGACCAAAGGCAATTATTTATGTTCTCTTCATTTAATTCTTGGAAAAGGACAGACTGGTAAAATAATAAAATACGGTCCCTAAACCCATTTAGTACCGGAAACCCCAAAATGGGTAATTGGCAGACAGTGCAGGCCCAGATCAGACGCCGCAGAACGTGGCATCTGATTAGAGCATACACTGTTTGCAACAAGTTCAGCCATTTTCAAAATAAAATTTGAAGAAACCACAATCTGACAACCCCAAATTTTGAATTAGACTCATTTTATATATAAGAAGGAAAATACCATTTGGTACAAAAGGGTTAATAATGACATGTATATGTTATAATGCCGTTTATCCGGACGAATAATTTTGGATCGATTAAAATTCGTCTTGCTGTGCCACTATGGAGCAAGTCCGTAGGACCATGGAGACGTAAAACACCAGAACAATACTACTACTACTACTACTGGATCGATTAAAATGCTGTTCGCAGTTCAAAGTAGAAAAATACCATTATGTATGTCAGAAGTCTATATTGAAATTAAGTGGTGAATTTGGCTTTTTTTTTTTTTTTGGTAAAAAGTGAAGATCCTGATCAGTTTTCTTCTTTTGTCAGTTTTTGCAAGTCCTCTACATTCCAGTCATCAGTTGGAATGTTCCTTTACCGATTCATACACAAATTTAGCCCCAGTTACATCAGTTTCACGAATGAAATACATTACGCTTCACCATTTTTATGGAATGTTTGTCCGAAAACGATGGCTGCGGCAATTTTTAGCATATGACCGCATCAAGTTGTGACGTAGTGTAAATTGGATATTGTACAAGCCCTATGGACGAGCCCAACTTCAGTGATGGAAGAGTACACTCCAGAAACTCAAGGCAGTGAATAAAAGCACTGACAACACTCATGCCGATTGTCTCTAAATGCAGGCTGGTCATGAACGAGGACTTGGACTGATCCGTTTAAACTTAACGGATGTTAGTAGCTGATGCAAAAAATGTAGAACAAGATCAGCACCGTGTTCTGTGGCGTTTAATCTCAGTCTACATTGTTTGCCAGATCGAACATTTTATCCAAGTGCAGATTTTACAGATAACACTTACATGTACCCAAGACTGACAAACGACCCGGCTATGTTTGGGTTGATTGTTTGGTAAGACTGAAGAGGGTCATCCTGGAATCATAGGGTGAGCTTGGCAAACAGTGTAGACCGAATTCGAACGCTGCAGAACGCGCTTCTTATCAAAATCTTCACTATTTGTTTGGAATTTCAGAGTTAAATTAAACAGTTTAATCTCAACCCAGGACTTTTACCCCAACCTACATCCAACCAACACTTTCGGTGCTTTGATTTTAAAACCAAACGATTGCATGATTACAACCCGCTTAGGCGCCATGCCCTTATGCTAAAAGGTTAAATCAATCAACCGTGACGTATGGTTACCAGTCCGGCCACGATCCTGTGTTTTGTTTTGTTTGATTTGAGGTTTAACGTCCCCGTCAACACTGTATAGGTTATTTTGGAGACGTTGCTTCCAATTTTGTGGGACTTTTACCCGTCACTAATATGAAATGACATCTCAAGCCCTGACGCCCAATGAAACCAATAGGGTTTATATGCATGGACGGCCCGACTCGCACCTCTTGCCTGGGCAGGCTTAGATCCTCTAAGCAGATTACCAGTACTCGTGTGCGGGTCGGTTTCAACTCTGCTTGGAAGCATCATGCAGCCCATCTATTGCTTTAAGCCCCGAAGGGCGGGGGCAAACGATCCTGTGTACCACCTTCACACCAGCACTGATAGAAACCACATGTTCAGGATCAAACGTTGGATCTGTGATGTAAGGTCGTGCCTAGAAAAGAAGAAATTGTATTTTGTTCTCAAAAAGCATCAAGTGAGAACGTATTGCAACATTTTTCATTAAACCCTGGACAGTTAGAGTGAGTGAGTGAGTGTTTGAGTTTTACGTCCCACCAACAGCTAAGGTCATACGAAGACGATACCTCGGTTTAAAGACACATCCGAAAGTCTGGAGATGTCCGGGATCGATCCTGCGATCCCTGGTATCCCTGGTTTACAAGGCGAGTAGCATAACCACTACACCACGGAGGCTTCTAATGGACAGTTGGAAGCTGGTCGGAAAGCGGATGGCGTTGACTCTGATTTTGGGTGCCACATGTGTGTGATCTATTTGTCTGTTGGAGCGACATCTAACTATCAACAGGAGACGCTAATGGACGTCGACGTAGCGGAAGACCGACGTCAGTACGTCAAGATCGATTCATCCGACAGACGCATATGCGAAGCAGATTTCCGCCGGCATCTGCTTCACTGTACCTGCAGATAAACGAAGGGTTTCAACTACCGACTAATAAGCACTGACACTGTTCGTCGCCCTTGTGCGATGCACTTTTGAGAGCTAGACGTCCCTAACGTGACCAAAATTAAGACGTCGACACAGTACGGAACACTTACGCTGGTGCATGAAATACGTACATGTATATTGGCGTCTAAGCGACCCGCGTGATATGCGTTTCAGTGACACATCGCACTTCAGCGTGAATCACGCCGATTGTCGTTTCGGGATGTTTCGACATATAGGTGTAAGGTATGCCGAGGCGACGCGTGCGTAACAGAGCATGACATATCGGATGGAATAAGCGAAATGGTATGTCGAGCTATTGCATGTAGTTAGCGACATTAAGAACATTCAAGATCATGGCTGAGACGTTAACTGAACAGCGAGACGTTACATCAATCAAGTGTGTCGACCTCACGTGGTTCCATTTATTTGTTTACGCTCTGAATCCGGGATATCTAATGCAGCAGGTTTATAGTGCTGTTCTTACTCAAAAATGTCTTCAAGCCAATGGAATTCATGTGCTGGACTGACCAGCCTTTCTCCTCCGATCTCTTTGTGAAAAATAGAGTATCTTTTGAGGGGAGGTATCCACAACCGACCAGACAAGAATGTTACTAATTGACAGTAGCATTGTTAAAACTTGAATTTTAATGTTTGGTTTTGAAAACGAAAATAGTTTCTTTCCAAAATGAAACATCGAATGGCATTTCACGGTACCACCGGTATATAGACATCTGCAAACATATCATACAATGAAATTTGCAGAACTACTTTTCTAAATTTTAAGATCCTCTTAGAAAGGTTGTCTGTAAGTTTTCAGTATGTTTTGATTTTCTCATAGAATCTGTCATTTCAGTGCCTTTGGCGCTTTGATCTTATTTTGCAGGACATGTTACACCGAGTACTTTATGAAATTATCTTATCTCCAATCTCTTTTCACCGATTGTTATGAAACATGCTATCTATCTCTATCTTCCTGTTTCGCCTTAACCCCAGGATGGGACACAGACGATGTATATTACATACACTCCAGTTTTGCAAGATGAGCGCCTACACAGTAATCATGTAATTACGGTAGGGTTCTTTAACCTGCACATAACAAAAACACGCCTATATACAAATACATTGTAACAATCTATGTGGGCACTCGTTAGAACCGCCTCATCGAGGCACGCCTCATCGAGGCAGTTCTAACGAGTACCCAAAATCTATATTTTAGAGCAGAAATTAGAGCAGAAATAAGAAAATAAGGTATACCCCTGTAAACCCCAGTTTTACTATATAAAAGTGGGGTTCAAGGGGGTCAAAATTATATAGGCGTGTTTTCGTGATGACATGGGATGGTTCTCCCTGCATAGGGGGCCTCTAGTAAACGTCCCGATCCGAAGGACCGTGTACTTTATGATATTCATCCCTGCAAAATGCCAGTTGAGCGTGTTCGGATACCGAAATTTTATCGCTGCTGCCGGGGTGCGAACCCGGGACCTCTAGCATCAGAGGCAAGTGCACTAACCACTGAGCTATCACGCCCCACCCCCCCCCCCCCCCCCCTAGCTTGCGTGGCACATGGGATGAACATCTGCATACACTTTGTATAGTATGTTCTTTTTAACACTGAATCTTAATTTTATCAACTTTGTCATCAAAGTCTAGCTTTAGTTTTCAGGTAATGAGGCGGTTTTAACGATTACCCACAAACTATGATTTTCGGCAAAAATAAGGAATCTAATGATTGTGTACCATTGTAAACCAATTTTTTCATCTATAAAGTGGGTTTTACAAGGGTATTCATTACACGTACGTGTTAACATTATGGCACTGACATACCAAAAGCTGACTAATTAGGGGATAACTGTATTTAAAAAATGTCATTCGTGAAGGTAAATTGGCGGTTTTACGCTCGGAAATTTCGTTTTACGGCGAAGCGAAGGAAATCTCCGACCGTAAAACTCTTTTGCTCAAAGTGGCAAGCGCTGTGAGCTGAAGCCAAACAGCAGCCAATGGAAAGCGACGTTACATGATGTCGTCGGGTTTCCGACAGCATATCGCAGAATGTCGCAAATTTTTGACGTTATCTAATCAGACGTCGCAGTTCATACGCAAGTGCATTAAAATGTATGTATACATCCATTACGATAGCACACCCGTGCGAAATAGTGCATTTTAATATCTCCTAAATGGCTACTTTTCTGATGAAAATCGGTGATATTTTTCTTATTAATATTGCAAACATACGTTGTGGGTGCTCGTTACAACCGCCTAATTGAGGCGGTTCTAACGAGTACCCACAACCTATGTCTTGGAGTGGAGCAGAAATAAGAAAAATAATGTATATCCCCTATACACTATATAAAGCGGGGTTAAAGGGATGTTCATTTCACGGGTTTGTCCACGTGATGATGCTGCAGCTTCAGCATATGCCTTCTCATTGACCAAATTTCTAGAGGCCGTGCAATATGACTAATTTTCGTTTCTTACAATCTCCATAAACACATCTAATGTCTTCATCGTCTGATGAAGTTTGAAAAATGGAACTTTAATTCTAACGAACAAGATACAAAAGAAATAAACAAAATAATTGAATAAGGATAAGAGCAACAATGAAAAATTTAAAATAATATGGAAATTGTGTTATTTTGTAACCATAGGCGCTATCAAGGGCGATATATATACTTAAAAGGGAAGCTACTATTTCAAAAATATTTCTGTCTCCCATCTTGACAGGGGTGTGGCTTGAAGAAAAGAATTTGCCTCTGATTAGAAAATTCTTTTCTGCTAAATTAGCAGACCCCTTTTCAAAGGGAGTTGGCTTTTAAGAAAGTGAACAGGAAATCTCAATTATTGTCTGCCTTTTAAATATTGGGGGGGAACATACGCCAAGTAAATTCGTTCCCCCTAAATCGCTCGACTCATTATACATCAATTTATAGCCACCTACCGTGTTTTTAATGAAAATATTGTCAGTTTAATATCATATTTTCTGCTCTTAATGCACAGGCCTCAGGTTTCTAGGTTTATTATGAAAATATGAAATAGTTGATAGGAATCTACATTAGTAAATACATTAAAATAATATCATTTTTATTCAAGTCCATAAGAGTGGCGCCATGAGAAAACCTTTCTGTTGGAATGTGCGAACAGTAAAGGAACAGGTCAGGCTGCGCATGCGCGCAGGCTGATCTGTTCCTTTATGTTCGCTTCTTGGATAATCAAATATCTCTAGTTTCTATATTTAAAATTTCACGATTCTTGCTAGTCCGTGTAGCTGAGCAGGCTGGTTTGTGTTTTACTTAGTCGCACACCCCGAAGACTGTATTTTTTGTGGCGTGTCTCGTAATATTTTGCGGTTGAGTGTGGGTAGACGTCAATTATACATAAATAATAACATGTAATATAATACATAAGATATATACCATAGCATCCTAAAGAACAGAGAATGTCCCTGTTTTGTTTTGAATTGGGGTCTTACGCCCCTGTCAACACTATTTAGGTCATTTTGGAGACTTTGCTTCCAATTACCCGACACTGAGACGAAAAGCTATCCCAAGCCTTAACATTAAATAAGTAGTTCGATCAGGTACCGTGGTTAACCAGTGGTCAACCAAAGTGTGATCGAACTCAGTCTGGTAGCATGGCGGAAAAGTCGTGACGTCACTCTGGTCGAACCAGACTAAAGTGTGGGTTTCTCTGGTAGATACGTCACACCATACGTAACAAAGATGGCGGCGAAAGGGCGAACACTAATGTCCGGGAAATGGCCGGGAATTGTCCGGAAAATGGGGGGTAGTGGTGCGTTATCTCTAATATCTCCACTTCGGGTGGTCAGAAATTAATAAAATTAGTATCAAATAAAATAAATAATAATGTCTAGACTGCTACACAGACTTCTATTTAAGAAATAGATGGTTTTTGTACCATTCAACCAAACTTCTACCAGATGGCGTTCGATCACACCGGTGAAAGACCACGGAAATCATGGGAAGAACGTGCACACTTTGACTTCCGCTACCATGGCATGGTAGATGATCGAACTGCATCTAAAACAATAAGGTTTATATATGCCGGGACTGTCCGACACGCACCACTTTGCTTAAGAAGGCTTAGACCCTTTAAACGGTTTACCAGTATTCATGTGCGATCGGTTTCAGCTCTGCCTGGAAGCATCATGCAACCCAAACTATTTCTCCAAGGTCTGGTGGGCGGGGGCTTCAAAGACACTTAATACTTGCTGTAAATCCCCCAAGGGAGATGGCTTTTGCATTTAATGTTTTCTTTCCAGGGCATGCGGTCCCTCCGAAAAAGGGATCCACTCTTAAAAGAATATTTACATTTCCAGTGTAAAGTTTAATGTAAACCTATGGAAAACGATCAAGTCCATACTTCCATGAACGCATCGAGTCTCATGATTTTGAGTGACGTCATTCTAAACCATGGTTCTTTATGGGCCTTGGTGACGTCAACGCTGCTCCGCGCTTTGTAGAAAAACAGCGTGTAAATGTTTTTCAGATTTAAAAAATTGCCCAATATGCATTTTTTCGCTCATTGATGAGGGGCAAAGAATGTAAATATAAAATATAAACTTAATTTTTCTGCTTTTCATGAAAGTATGAACGACAGCGGGTCGCTAGCAAAGTTAACATAAACCCCTTCGGGGTTCATTTACTTTGCACGCGGTCCACTGCGTTCATACTTTCATGAACCGTAGAAAAATAAAATTCAATTTTTAAATGAATTCACGGGTCTGTCCCGTATGAAAATTCGACCATTCTGTTAAAATTTCATGGAGATTGAAGCAAAACTATGGCCTCTTTTAAAGAAAATTGACCTTGTGATCTATTTTTGGTATGACAAGACCAATAGTCAAAAGTAACATCAAGACAAAATTCTGGTAAAGTTGCATGACGATTGAAGCAAATTTGTGGGCCGCTAGAGAGTGAAAAAGGTTTTAAAGAAATATGACCTAATGACACCTTATTTTTTTCTTATTTCCTCTCTAATATATAGATTGTGGGTACTCGCTAGAACCGACTCATCGAGGCGGTTCTAACGTGTACCCACAGTCTATGTTTTGAGCAGAAATAAGAAAAATATTGCAAATTTTAATCTAAAAATGTCCGCGGTAAAATTTACACTGTATTTGTATAGGCGTGGTTTCGTAATGTGAACAAAGTAACATGAAGACAAACATTCTGGTAAAATTTCATGCGGACTGAAGCAAACGTGTAGTCTCGAGAAAGTGAAAAGGTTGTTAAAGAAATTTGACCTAGTCACCTAGTTTTGACCCAATGCGACCCATATTCCAATCCAACTTAGGTCTTAACAAGGCAAATATTCTGGTAAGTCTTCATGCAGATTGAAGCAAAAATGTGGCCCCAATAGCGAAGAAGATTTTAACGAAATTTGACGATAGTGATCTAGATTTTTGTTTCTTTTATCCAAAATGACCCTTATTTGTACCTGACCAAGATATCATTCAAACCAACGTTCTGTTAAGGTTTCGTTAAGATCGCATTTTCATGAAGTTTGAAGCAAGTCTGTAGTCTCTAGAGAGTGAAAAAGGTTTACTACGCTATATTGGTTACCTAAACTTCATAAAAAGGCCATACAAAGCACGGTTTATTGCAAATTCAAGCTCTTGTACCACCACTGAGCTCTCCAAATAATTAACTTCATGTTTTACTGCCATCAAAAAACATGTGATAGAATATTGCGACAAAGTCTTCGAAAGATCAGGTAGAAATCTGTTTTGGTCTATTAAAAATTCTAATGAAGTTTTAAATAAATTGAAATCCAGGCGTTTTCGTGCTTCAGGTCTGTCTAATTACGATTTTTCTACCCTTTACCCTACACTTCCTCATAATCTTATAAAAGAAAAACTTAATGATTTAGTTGAATGGACATTTCACAGGGAAGACTCCCTGTATCTTGCATATAATGTGAGAAATGCTTTTTTCACTTCTGAAGAGCATAAAAATTATACTTTATGGTCATGTCAGAAAGTGTGTGAAGCTCTCACATTTCCACTTGACAATATTTACATAAGATTAAGTACTAAGTTATTTAGATAAGTTGTGGGTATTCCGATGGGTAATAACTGCGCACAACTTGAGGCTGATCTGTTTTTGTTTTGTTATGAGAGAGACTTCATGATGTCCCTTTCTGCTGAAAACCAGTCTGAAATCATTGAAGCTTTTGGCTCCACTTCTAGATATTTGGATGATTTATTAAATATTGATAATACCTATGTCGATGGTTTGATCAGTCAGATTTACCCCACAGAACTTCAGTTAAATAAAACAAATTCTTCTGATACCGAGGCCCCGGTTTTGGATTTACATCTATCTATTGTAGATGGGTTTGTTTCGTTCAAAGTTTATGATAAACGCGAAGATTTTGATTATTGAGATTGTAAATTTTCCTTTTTTGGATTTTGATGTTCCTCGTGCGCCATCCTATGGCGTTTATATTTCGCAATTAATTCGATTTGCCAGAGTGTGCAGCCATGTAACTGACTTTAACACTCGTAATAAATTGTTAACGGCTAAACTTCTTAACCAGGGTTATCGGTACCATAAACTATGCCTTTTCAAAATTTTATAGACGCCATTCTGATTTAATTTCAAAATTCAATATTGGACTTAAATCTCTTCTGCAACAAGGTCTATCGGAACCCGAACTTTATGGTGACTTAGTATATAAATTCAGAAAAATAAATAAGCACCCAATTTCGTAAAATCATTCTTCGATATAAAAAGATTGGGTGCAACATAAATGTTATACGACAGACTGCATGCATGGTAGTTAACCCAATCACGGTTGACAACTTTGCTTCCCTCTTTAATTGCACGCCGGTGGGTCAGGCTCAGATTCTATGACGGTTCCAACGTAAAGGCTTATTGAGGATTAGAGAGATCTAATTCAAGGTAATGTTGGTTGGTGCCTGATGCTCTGTCCCTGGTCGGGCCCATCGGAGTCTTACTGTTGGTTTCCATTTGCTCCAGCATTTCCGTGTTTTTTTTTTTTTTTTTTTTTTTACTGTCGAGTCCTCACCGTTATTTCATCTCTATGGTTGTTTGATTATTTGTGTTCACGGAGTTGTTGCACTGATGAGTTAGGAGACCTTCATGCAGACTGAACAAATTATTTGTCTACATCGCGACGGAAGTAAGGGCAGGGATTGTGGCCACGTAAAATTGATTTAAGCCCCCCACTGGAATTCATTTCCGCTGACCGTTCCAAGGCGGTTCTTCCGTCGGATTTATTTTTCTTATGGTTTGTCTTTGGGTGTTTGTGTCGCTAATGTTATTTTATTTTATTTTGGACAGCCTTTTGGCCATTTTGTGGGAAAGTAACTGTCCTTTTGGCTTTCCGCTGTTGGTGTTTCCATTAGGGTCTGTTTTTTTTTTTTTTTTTTTTTTTTTTTTTTTCATGTTTGTGTGTCTTTCCCTTTGGTGTCTCTGATGGAAGCTTGTATCGATTCCTGATCATTGGCTCCACTTCTGTTTTTAAAAGAACTTGACCTAGTGACCAAGGTTTGACATGACAAGATCTATATCCTAACCTGATCAAAATCATAAAGACAAGCATTCTAAGATTGAAGCACAATTTGTATACTCTAGAAGGTGAACAATGTTTTAAAGAAATTTGGCCTATGGACAGAGTTTTTGACCCGACATGACCTATATTCAAACTTGTTCGAAATATCACCAAGACAAACATTCTGGTAAATTACTATAAAGACTGAATTAAAACAGTGTCATCTGTAGGGTGATCACGATTTTAAAGCAATTTGACCTCGTGATCTGTAATTTTTGATCTGACATAACCCATATTCAAACTCGCTCGAGATATTATTAGGACAAATATTCTGGTACAGTTTCACGAACATTGAAAAAAAACTGTGGCCTCTAGAGTATGAACAAGATTTTAAAGAGATTTGACCTTGTGACCTACTTTTAACCAGGCATGACCCATATACGATATATCATCAAATCAAACATTCAGGGGAAGTTGCATGAGGACTGAAGCAAAACTATGGCCTTTAGAGGGTGAACAAGGTAACTGTTGACTACAGACGACGCGTGATGGACGGCGCACAGCAGACGGACAAAAAAGCCCACTTTGAGCACTGCATGCTCTGGTGAGCTATGCTCGGGTGAGCTAAGAATGCTGGAATCCCTAAGGACCATATGCGCCTGTGATCATATTGTTCCTATGTGGTGGCTGATCAAGCCCTTTGCTGGTGTCACACCTCAAAACAGGTTCCGTCTGATATTTTCCAAATGCTCCAAGCAAAGCAGCCAATTACGTATCCATGTAACTGTGACCTTGCCGTTGGAAAAATTAACTGGCCTAACCCAGTTATTGACCCGTGGCAAGTGCACGCTTTTCACATATTATACATCAATACTATATCCATGGGTAAACAAAATTTTATCTGTCAGTCTAGTATTTGTAGTCCGTGCGAGGTAAAATAACATGACAGGGGTCAGTGTTGTCGAATTTGCTTCACAAATTGAGTACAGAGCAGTGATAAGATACCTGTTTTTGAAACAGAAGATGAACCAAGAAATTAGTGTGGAAGTGTGTGAGGTTTACGGAAAGAAAATAGAGTTCTGCTCAGGCCAGTGTTAGAGGGCATGGCCGTTGTTGCACATTTCAGTAATGGTCATGAACAGACTCAATAAAACCGAGCCTGCTTTTTTTCATTATTAGGTGTATTTTTTGCTTCCAAAGGATCCAACTATTCAGAACTTATTGATACAAAGCTGAATGTCTACTGAGATGTTACAGGTGTTGCCAACACTATCATATGCATGCAAAACGTGGACAGTTTAACAAAAGCAAGCCAAAACTTCCATACAACCCGTCTCTAGATATGCCCTGGATATTGACGGAATTCCATGGAATTATTCTCACGGGGTATTCGGACGGAATTATTTAGTAAATCCATGTAATTCATCGAAAACTAACTACAAAACAGTGGAGTTGAAATGATGTAAAATATCCACGACATTCTATGGAAATGTGCCACCAAATTCCACCAACGTAACTATGAATTTCACGGATTCCATGGAACTGATAGAATTCCTTTGGTGTATTTTGATGGAATCCTTAGAAACGTGCTGCAGAAAACCATGGTTGTCCAGAGAAAGCCGCGGATTTCCAAGTAAAATCCCTCAAACCCTTGGAGTCTGTGTTAAATGTTCTCGTGATGACCGATAGCAATCGGAATTACATCTTGCTCAAGTAGCAGATAGTTGTTTTCATAATCTTAAACATAGACAGTGTATCTCAGGGCTGTTCTGGTCAAGGTCAACCTGGTATCATCATTTGAACAAACTACGATTGGCGCGAGTCCGAAATGCTACATACCAAGTTGTTATAATAATCTGCGCACTGGTTCAAAAATATTTCTGAAGGGTTTTTAACTTATTTGGGCATTATGACCATCTTGGTCATGTGACCAAACCCATATTAATTTATTTGCATTTCCTTGTTCCTCCCCAAAGTGTTCATGTATGAATTTTGGTTACAATTAAATGACTAAGAAGTTTCTGAGGTTAAAAAATTTTAAGTTTTCATATCTGAATGATCTTGTGCTAAGGTCAAGGAATGACCTTGAACTTTAATACTCATATACATGTTGCATGTACTCCTTAAGCTATCTGTATCAACCAATTTACTGATCACAGGCTGCAACAGTGTCTGAAATACACATAGTTTTTACTTCAAAATAGAAGTGAAGGCAATGATCAGGAATCGATACAATTAACCCCAAGCTCCCATCAGATACACCAAAGGGAAAGAAACACGAAACAACCAGACCCTGATGGAAACGCCAATAGCGAAAAGCTTAACGGACAGTCACTTTCCCACAAAATGCCTTTGTGACCAAATTTGCTCTTGACGTAAACTAGATCTAAATACAGTAAAACCTGTCTTAATGGCCACCTCTAGCAGGCATTCTGTTACCGAAAAAGGAAAATGTATTAAAATTCACATGTCTTAAGCAAGCACCTGTTTTAAGCAAGCACTTTTTGATTATCCCATAGGTGTTTGCTTAATACAGGTTGGACTGTACCTCTGCCCAAAAACTAAGAACCTTTACAATAGTATATGTCATTCAACTTCGAAGTTGAAGAAATGTTATCAGCGTCCGGATATCTCAGTCGGTAGAGTACTTGCTTTGTAAGCAAAGGATCTCCGGTTCGAGTCCGTGTCTGGTCACATTTTTTCAATTTCACTTCTTAAAGACACATTTTTTTCCTTATATAAAAGGGGTGGCCTGTCTAATGATCTTCAATAAACATTTCCTTCGGACCATAGTGCACATCAAAGGCTTATCTTATCTAAGTGATTATGAGGTGATTATGAGCAGATTTCTTGTTTAATAAGGGGCTCAATAAGGGTACTTGAGTGATAGTATAATTTACCGAGATTGTTTCCAACAACATTTTGTTTAATTAACTTCTTTTTTATTTTAAAATAAAGTAAAGAAAAACACTTATATCCATTGTTTCCTTTACTCAAAAGTGCAAAGAAGTAAACAAACAAGGTAAATGAATTGATTAACCTCATAATTTAATCAATCAGTTTACCTTTATTTATTTATATTAATTTATTTTTTATTTTGGTTGAAAGTATGTGATACAAAATCATATAATGTCTAAAACATTAGCATTTTATAGTTTCAGTCAAGATGGAACTATAAAATGTTTGTTTTAGACACAATCATATCAGGAAAGAGAAAACAAAAGATTTTCTTTTTTTAAGATTTTATTTTTCACCTTCAGGTTTAAAACTAAAATAACAAACACAATTGAATTTATTTTTTCTTATTTATATTGCAAACATAGGTTGTGGGTGCTCGTTAGAGCCGCCTCATTGAGGCCACAACCTATGACTCAATGAGACGATTATAACGAGCACCCTGAACCTGTAATGATTATAAATAATGGCTACTAAATATAAAATCGGAAAAAAGTGCTGTTGTTTCTTCCATGCAAATCAAAATAAGGACTTAGGTGTAAATGAATAGATGTCATTTGTCAAAGTCATATCCCCAGGTAATTTATTTCCCTATCTTGGTCCCCTACCTGTATGACAGGCTGAATACCCCAAGTGTATTTTATCTCAATGCTGGATTATTTAATAAACGGTCATTAGGATGTTATGTAATCGAAAAATGTGTCTTTAAAGATTTATGTATTTACAATTTGCTTTTAATCCACTGAAATTTGAATGAGACGACCAACCTATGTCCAGACCACTAAAATCTGTTATGACATTTCCACGCACAGCATGTTTGTCTTTTACAATATTCCATTTACATGTTAAACACAAACACTAGCACGTGTATGTCTGTTCCACAATTTCAATTCACAATTGTCTTATACTGGCTGTCTGCTTCCTTACAGATGTTTAGAAAAAAAAGAACTGAATTTTTTGGTTCCAAAGCAATAAGGAGACTTCTGTTATAATTGATATCATCTTGTACCCATGGCAACAGATTTTGGTTACAAAACCCTCTCTGTACACTTTAAATTCTATGAAAGTTTAGGAAGCAAACTTTGGCTAAGTTATATTATATATGTTCTCATCTGGTCTTAAAATTTCCAAGTGCCATCATTTTTCTGAGTTCAGAATCGACTAAGTTCAACTTTCCACGGCACCTACTTCATAAATCCGTGGACAATTGTCACTGATTTCTTCATTTCCATAGACAATTATTGGATTCCACGGACATCCATGGCAAAGTAAATGATAGAAAAACTGCAGTCTGCGATAAATCAGCCTGTTATTGAAAATTCCACGGCAAATTATATACAAATCCGTGGCTTTCCATGGAGACAGTTGGCATTCTTAGGAAACTTTAAGACTAAGAGGCAACACAGGATTCCAGACAAAGAAGTTCTGATAAGTGCATCGCTGTAGAGTTCTGAAACTGGCACAGTTGAGAAGGACAGGCCATGTTAACAGTATGCCTGAGGAACGTTTGCCAAAGCAAATCTTCTACCGAGACCTAGAAATTGGCAAACGATCCCATGGTGGTCAGAAGAAGCATTACAAGGACACACTCAAAGCCTCCCTCAAGGACTTCATCATAGCAACATAGTCGTTGGAACAAATTGCACAGGGTCGAGCACAGTGACGAGGCCCCATCAGAAGGGCTGCTAGTGAATATGAGGCAACACGAATCAGCGAGGCCGAGTAGAAACATGTACAGTGCAAAGCCAGAGCTAAGTCATCACCAAAAGATCTGTCTTCCTCTTACCTCCGTTGCCTTTTTGTTCAGAACTAGAATTGGTCTCACCAGCAATATTAGAACACACAAACAGCAGCATTTCTCGCATGTGATTAACATTGGTCATTGCCAGTAATGTGAGACGAATTATAATTATTATGCGTAAATATTTTATATACGTTTCAGAAAGATTCGGATAAAAACTGAAGGCACTACGGTAATGACTAGCTTTTTCCCTTGGTAAGTGTATGGTTTCTATAGCAGTAAAAGTTTCCATTCGATTTCGATAAAAAGCTCATGTCCTCAGGTCCCCACCAGAGGCATGCTACAGATGAGAAATGATTGTGATCAGCCTGCAGGCTACAGAGATACATGTAGAACTGGTCAAACAGACTGGTCTGTGGACGAACCGCTGATGGATGAACAATGGACTACCACCCTACAAGCTGGTGCAAAAAAAAAAAAAAAAAAAAAAAACAAGAGCGTCACTGTCTCTAGTACCACAAGCCGAAGCTGTTTACCAAATATTAAAGACCTGGGCCTTCTGGTTTCAAACAAGAAGCTTTTTTAAGGTTTTCCCTTCATAAGTCTATGTTAGACGTCAACTTGACAGAGCTGTAAACCAATTATCAATGACCTGGGATTCTAGTTTCAAACAAGCAGACGTCAACTTGACAGAGCTGTAAACCAATTATCAATGACCTGGGATTCTAGTTTCAAACAAGAAGATTTTCAAGGTATTCTCTACATAAGTTTATGAAAAGCATGGGTAAAACGAGGAGATTTTTATTTTTCCCTACATAAATAAATGTAAAATAAGTGGGCCCATGGGTGGGGCCATTTTGGCTCAAGGGCTACAATTTAAACAATATTGGAATAAGTCCACTAGATGAAGCTACATACCAAATATCAAAGAACATGGCCTTCTGGTTTCAGACAAGATGATTTTTAACATTTAAGCTGCCGAGAAAAAAAAAAAAACTCCCATCTTTAAATGCCGTCTGTTTATGTCGTCTGCTAAATCTTCTTGCAAACTCTTCAAACAT
This sequence comes from Lucinisca nassula, assembly GCA_963580285.1. NCBI lineage: Eukaryota > Metazoa > Mollusca > Bivalvia > Lucinida > Lucinidae > Lucinisca > Lucinisca nassula. The sequence continues at coordinate 23,120,964 of OY757022.1, forward strand.
ATTTTTGCATCCAGACAAACAGTGTGTACCCTAATCAGACTGCTCCTAGAGGAGCAGTCTGATCTGAGTTCACACTGTTTGCAATAATGACTTCATAGTAACCGGAAGACAACAGTTGTTGACTGGCATATTAAAGGTTAATGGATTTCCCTATATAAGTCCATGTAAAATATGCGGGCCACTAGGCGGGGCCATTTTTGGCCCCAGGAGTCGAAGTTGAGAACCAAATATCAAAAGCCTGGACTTCTGGTTTCAAAGAAGAAGCTTATTCAGTAACGGTTTTCCCTATATAAGTCTGTGTAAAACAAATGGTCCCCTGGGCAAGGCCAATTTTGGCCACAGTCCTATAATCTTAGTAGAGGTCCACCAGTTGAAGCTACATATCAAATATCAAAGATATGGGCTTTCTCGTTTCAGGCGAGAAATTTTTTAAAGGTCTTCCCTATGTTAGACTATGTAAAACGTGGGCCCCGGGGGGGGGGGGGGAGGGATTTTTGGCCCCAGGGCTATAGTTTGGAAAATCTTGGTAGAGGTCCCCTAGATGAAGCTTCATACCAAATATAAAAACCCAGGGCCTTGCGTTTTCAGTAAGAAGATTTTTAAAGGGTTTCCCTGTATAAGTCTATTTAAAACCAGTAAGCCGTGGGGCGGGGCCATTTATGGTCCCAGGGCTACAATTTGAGCAATCTTTGTCCACTAGACGAAGCTTCATACGAAAAAATCAGGTGCCCCCGCCCATAGGGGCTTGAAGAAATATATGGGCTGCATGATGCTTCCACGCAGGAACAGCGGTGCGGGGCGGACCGTCCATGCTAATAAACCATATTGGTTTCATTGGGCGACAGGGCTTGAGATGTGAGATGTCAATTAATCTCAATGTCGGGTAAAAGTCCCACAAAATTGGAAGCAACGTCTCCAAAATGACCTATACAGTGTTGATGGGGACGTTAAACCTCAAATCAAACAAACAAACGAAAAAATCAGAGACCTGGGCCGTGCGGTTTCAGAGAAGAAGATTTTTAAAGATTTTACCCTATACAAGCCAATGCAAAACTTTGGGTCCCGGAGCGGGGCTATTATTGGACCGAGGGCTATAGTTTGAACAATCTTTGGCAGAGATCCACTAGATGAAGCTTCATACGAAATGTCAAAGGCCTATCCCGTCTCTAGATATGCCGTGGATATTGGCGGAATTCCGTGGAATTAGTTCCACTTAGTTCCACGGAGTATTCGGACGGAATTGTTTAGTAAATCCGTGGAATTCAATGAAAACTGGCGGCAAAATAGTAGAGATGAAATGATGTAAAAAAATCCGCGGCATATTTCGGAAATGTGCCACCAAATGCCATCAATTTCCCTGGAATCCATGGAACCGATAGAATTCCGCGGATTTATACAGATTCCGTAGCATTTCATGGCATTTCTATGGATTGTATGTATTCGGATGGAATCCGTAGAAACATGCCGCCAAAATCCGTGGTTTTCCGGAGAAAGCCGCAGATTTCACTAGAAAATCCCTATAAACCTTGAAGCCCATGTTCAAATAATGTTCTTGTGCTGACCAATTTATTTCAGTTCTCGTTTAGGTCAACCTGACGTCATCATTTGAAAAAACTATGGATTGCCTTGAGTCCCCATTTTGATAACACAAAAGTGCAACATACTGCATTTTTCACATCTCCAAAACGGGTACTTTTCTGATGAAAATCTGCGACTTTTTCTTATTTATACTGCAAACATAGGTTGTGTGTGCTTGTTAGAAATGCCTCATTGAAACAGTTCTAATGAGAACCCACAACCTATGTCTTGAAGCAGAAATAAGATAAATCATGTATATCCCTGTAAATCCCTGTATATCCCTGTAAACCCCAATGTGCTTTATATAAATTGGGGGTTTGAGGGTGTTGACTTCACAGACTTTTTATCACGATATTAGATATCATGATAAAAATTCTGTGAAGTCAACACAGTCATGTATGAAATTTGGTTACAAATTACCCAGAAGTTTCTGAGGAAACCGTTTACAGTTTTCATATCTGAATGACCTTGTGCTAAGGTCAAGACCTTAAATATGCATGTGTACATGTTGCATGTACTCATTTAGCTATCTGCATATACCAATTTACAGATCACAGGCTGCAACACCTGGTGTTTGAAAAACACAGAGCCTATGTGTCCAAATTTAACCTTGACTTAAAATAGATCAAGGTATCTCTGTCCAAAAACCAAGAACCTTTACAATAGTATATGTTATTCAACTTTAAAACTTGCTTATAATCTACAGAAATAGTGAAAGTGACCACCAACCTTACGTTCGAACACCTAAGATCTGTCATGGCGTTTCCATGCACTACATACATGTCTTTTAGAATATTCCATTTACGTGTAAAACGCAAAAAACTAGCGTATGTACATGAGCCACGCGGTGGGTCATTTTTTGGCACCAGCGCTATAATTTGAACAATCTTGGAAGAGGTCCCTTACATGAAGCTTCATACTAAATATCAAAGACCTGGGGCCAGTGGTTTCAGAGAAGAAGATAAATATATTTAAAGGATTTTCCTATAGAAATCGATGTATTGCAGGTGAGCCTCGGGGCGGGCAAGCATTTGGCCCCAGGGCTATATTTGAACAATCTTGGTAGAGGTCTCCAAGATGAAGCTTCATACCAAATATCAAAGACCTGAGCCCAACAGTTTCAGAGAGGAAGATTTTAAAGGGTTTCCCTATATAAGTCTATGTAAAACTGGTGGGCCCCGGGGCCAGTGGTTTCAGAGAAGAAGATAAATATATTTAAAGGATTTTCCTATAGAAATCTATGTATTGCAGGTGAGCCTCGGGGCGGGCAAGCATTTGGCCCCAGGGTTATAATTTGAACAATCTTGGTCGACGTGTCCTAGATGAAGCTTCGTACCAAATATCAAATATCTGGGTCATGTAGTTTCAGAGAAGAAGATTTTTAAAGCAATTTCCCTATGCAAAAATAGTCCCACCCTATCCACAAGATTGTTCAAGTTATAGCACTGAGGTAAAATTGGCCCCGCCCGGAGACCCACCGGTTTTACATAGACTTACATAGGGGAAATCATTTAAATCTGCTTATCTGAAACCAGTCGGCCAAGGTCTTTGATATTTGGTATGGAGCTTCATCTAGGGGACCTCTACCATAATATCTTCTTCCCTTACATAGGGAATACCCCCTAGATGAGACTTCATACTAAATATCAAAGACCTAGACCCAGCAGTTTCAGAGAAGAAACGCCTCCCCGTACATCATCATAGTGCAGATTATATTTTCTGGTCCTTTGGGATCATTGAGTTCATTTGGTATCATTTTGAAAATAGAGTACTGCTTAAGCCGATGCTAGAGGGCGTGGCCGGTGTTGCACATTTCAGTACTGGTCATGAACAGACTCAATAAAACCGAGTCTGCTATTTTCGTTTATTTGGTGTATTCCTTGCTTCCAAAGGATCTTACTTCAGAACTTATTTATTTTCACTGTAGCTGGTGTTGTACCGTGTGGCGGCCGTAAAACGTCTCCCCGTACATCATCATAGTGCAGATTATATTGCTGGTCCTTTGGGATCATAGAGTTCATTTAATATCATTTTGAAAATTGCTTAAGCCGGTGATAGAGGGCGTGGCCGGTGTTGCACATTTCAGTACTGGTCATGAACAGACTCAATAAAACCGAGTCTGCTATTTTCGTTTATTTGGTGTATTCCTTGCTTCCAAAGGATCTAACTTCAGAAGTTTTTTATTTTCACTGTAGCTGGTGTTGTACCGTGTGGCGGCCGTAAAACATCTCCCCGTACATCATCATAGTGCAGATTATATTGCTGGTCCTTTGGGATCATTGAGTTCATTTAATATCATTTTGAAAATTGCTTAAGTCGGTGATAGAGGGCGTGGCCGGTGTTGCACATTTCAGTACTGGTCATGAACAGACTCAATAAAACCGAGTCTGCTTTTTTCGTTTATTTGGTGTATTCTTTGCTTCCAAAGGATCTAACTTCAGAACTTATTTATTTTCATTGTAGCTGGTGTTGTGCCGTGTGGCGGCCGAAAAACGATTCCCCGTAGTGGAGATAGTGCAGATTATATTTTGTGTTGTGGCGTGTGGCGGCCGTAAAACGTCTCCCCGTTAATCATCATAGTGCAGATTATATTTTCTGGTCCTTTGGGATCATTGAGTTCATTTGGTATCAATTTGAAAATTGAGCTCTGCTTAAGCCGGTGCCAGAGGGCGTGGCCGGTGTTGCACATTTCAGTACTGGTCATGAACAGACTAAATTAAAATCGAGTGCTATTTTCGTTTATTTGGTGTATTCCTTACTTCCAAAGGATCTAACTTCAGAACTTATTTATTTTCACTGTAGCTGGTGTTGTGCAGTGTGGCGGCCTTAAAACGTCTCCCCGAACATCATCATAGTGCAGATTATATTTTCTGGACCTTTGGGATCATTGTGTTCATTTGGTATCATTTTGAAAATAGAGTTCTGCTTCGGCCGGTGCTAGAGGGCGTGGCCGGTGTTGCACATTTCAGTACTGGTCATGAACAGACTCAATAAAACCGAGTCTGCTATTTATTGGTGTATTCCTTGCTTCCAAAGGATCTTACTTCAGAACTTATTTATTTTCACTTTAGGTAGTGTTGTGCCGTGTGGGGGCCGTAAAACGTCTCCCTGTACATCATCATAGTGCAGATTATATTTTCTGGTCCTTTGGGATCATTGAGTTCATTTGGTATCATTTTGAAAATTGCTTAAGCCGGTGATAGAGGGCATGGCCGGTGTTGCACATTTCAGTACTGGTCATGAACAGACTCAATAAAACCGAGTCTGCTATTTTCGTTTATTTGGTGTATTCCTTGCTTCCAAAGGATCTAACTTCAGAACTTATTTATTTTCATTGTAGCTGGTGTTGTGCCGTGTGGCGGCCGTAAAACAATTCCCCGTAGTGGAGATAGTGCAGATTATATTTTGTGTTGTGCCGTGTGGCGGCCGTAAAACGTCTCCCCGAACATCATCATAGTGCAGATTATATTTTCTGGTTCTTTGGGATCATTGAGTTCATTTGGTATCATTTTGAAAATTGAGTTCTGCTTAAGCCGGTGCTAGAGGGCGTAGCCGGTGTTGCACATTTCAGTACTGGTCATGAACAGACTCAATAAAACCGAGTGCTATTTTCGTTTATTTGGTGTATTCCTTGCTTCCGAAGGATCTAACTTCAGAACTTATTTATTTTCACTGTAGCTGGTGTTGTGCCGTGTGGCGGCCTTAAAACGTCTCCCCGAACATCATCATAGTGCAGATTATATTTTCTGGTCCTTTGGGATCATTGAGTTCATTTGGTATTATTTTGAAAATATAGTTCTGCTTAAGCCGGTGCTAAAGGGCGTGACCGGTGTTGCACATTTCAGTACTGGTGATGAACAGACTCAATAAAACCGAGTCTGCTGTTTTCGTTTATTTGGTGTATTCCTTGCTTACAAAGGATCTAACTTCAGAACTTAATTATTTCTTATTAAGATTTCCCTATATAAGTCTATGTAAAACTGGCGGACCCAGGGCGGGCCATTTTTGGCCCCATATAAACAGATTAGTAGAGGTCCCCTAGATGAAGCTTCATACCAAATATGAAAGACCTGTGTCCAGCAGTTTCAAAGAGGAAGATTTTTAAAGGGTTTCCCTATATAAGTCTTTGTTAAACAGATGGGCACAGGGGCGGGCATTAGCTTTGCCCCAGGGCTATAATTTGAACAATCTTAGTAGAGGTCCCCTAGATGAAGCCTCATGCCAAATATCAAAGACCTGGTCCCAGCTATTTCAGAGAAGAAAGGATTTTCCCTATTAAGTCTATGTAAAACCGAGGGTCTCTGGGCGGGGCCATTTTTTTTATCCCAGTGCTATAGTTTGAACAGTCTTGGTAGAGGTCCGCTAGATGAAGCTTCATCGGCCCCCACCCTTCGGGGCTTGAAGAAATAGATGGGCTGCATGATGTTTCCACGCAGAGCTGAATCCGACTGCACAGGAGAACTGGTAAACTGCTTAGGTACTGGTAAACTGCTTAGAGCATCTAAGCCTGCCCAGACAAAGCGGAGCAAGTCCATGCTATTAAACCGTATTGTTTTCATTGGGCGACAGGGCTTGAGATGTCATTTCATCTCAAAGCCAGGTAAAAGTCCCCAAAAACTAGAAGCAACGCCTCCAAAATGACCGTTGACAGGGACGTTAAACCTCAAATCACAGAAAAGAAAAAAAAGAGGGCCCAATGGCCCTATATCGCTCACCTGTGTACCAGAAAATCATTAGTGTAGGAGACCACTTGACATTGCTATATACTAAATATCTATGCTCAGGCAAAGCGGTGTCCATGCTTATAAACCCTACTGGTTTCAGTGGGCAACAGGGCTTGTGATGTAATTTCATCTCAATGTCGGGTAAAAGTCCCACAAAATTGGAAGAGACATCTCCAAAATGACCTATACAGTGTTAACGGGGATGTAAAACCTCAAATCAAACAAAATCTGTGCCTTTTGGTTTTGGAGAAAAAGATTTTTTTTTTTAAAGTTTTTTCCAGTATAAGACTATAGGAGCTAATGAGCCCTGGGCTTGGCCAATTTTGACCCAAAGGGCAAGGTTGGCAGGATTTATGTAGGCGACCATTTTTTGTTGCTATATATTAAATATCTAAGGTCTGTACTTCATGGTTTCAAAGAATATTGAAGCTTTTTTCCATTATAAGTTTGTTGGAGTTAAGGGGCCACAGGATTTGGACCCCAGGGGCATGATTGGCAGGATTCATGTAGGCGACCACTCGACATTGCTACATGCTAAATACCTAAGCTCTGGGACTTATGGTTTCAGAGAAGAAGATTTTTGAAGATTTTTTTCCCCCATTTTATTTTTTTTTTTTTATTTTTTTTTTTTTTTTCATTATAAGGGCCCTGTGGTTTCAGAGGAGAAGATTTTTGAAGTTTCTCCAATTATAAGTCTATGAAAGCTAAAGACCCCTGGGGTGTGAACAATTTGGATCCCAGGGGCATAACTGGCAGGATTTATGTAGGTGGCCACTTGACGATGCTACATACTAAAAATCTAAGCTCTGGGCCTTATGGTTTCATAGAAGAAGATTTTTTAAGTTTTTTTTCCATTATAAGTCTATTGGAGGTGATGAGCTCGGGCGTGGCCAATTTTGACCCCAGGGGCAGGGTAAGCAGGATTTATGTAGCAAGGTATTTTATGTTGCTAGACACTAAATATCTAAGTTCTGTGCTTCACAGTTTCTGAGAAGAAGATTTTTGAAGCTTTTTTCCATTATGAGTCTATGGGAGCTAAGAGGCCCCTGATCATGGCCCATTTGGACCCCAGGGGCATGATTAGCAGGAAATATGTAGGAGACCACTTGCAGTTGCTACATGCTAAATATCTAAGCTCTGGGCTCTGAGTTTTCAGAGAAGAAGATTTTTGAAGTTTTTTTTCATTATGCGTCTATGGGAGCTATGGGGGTCCCAGGGTGTGGCCCATTTGGACCCCAGGGGCATGATTGGCAGGATTTATGTAGGTGCCACTTGTCATTGCTACATGCTAATTATCTAAGCTCTGGGCCCTGTGGTTTCAGAGAAGAAGATTATTGAAGCTTTTTTCCATTATGAGTCTATAGGAACTGAAGGGCCCCGGGGCGTGGCCCGTTTGGACCCCAGGGGCATGATTGGCAGGAATTATGTATGTGACCACTTGCCGTTGCTACATGCTAAATATCTAAGCTCTGGGCCCTGAAGTTTCAGAGAAGAAGATTTTTGAAGCTTTTATTCCATTATGAGTCTATAGGAGCTAACTGGCCCCGGGGCGTGGCCCTTTTGAACACCAGGGGCATGATTGCCAGGAATTGTGTAGGTGACCTCTTGCCGTTGATACGTGCTAAATATCTAAGCTCTGGGCCCTGCGGTTTCAGAGAAGAAGATTTTTGAAGTTTTTTTCCATTATGAGTCTATGGGAGTGAAGGGGCCCCGGGGCGTGGCCCATTTGGAACCTAGGGGCATGATTGGCAGGAATCATGTTGGTGACCAATTGGCGTTCCTACATGCTAAATATCTAAACTCTGGGCCCTGTAGTTTCAGAGAAGAAGATTTTTGAAGCTTTTTACCACTATGAGTCAATGGGAGCTAAGGGGCCCCGGGGCGTGGCCCATTTGGAACCCAGGGGCATGATTGGCAGGATTTATGTAGGTGACCACTTGTCCTTGCTACATGCCAAATATCTCAGCTCTGGGCCCTGTGGTTTCATAGAAGAAGATTTTTGAAGCTTTTTTCCATTATGAGTCTATAGGAGCTAAAGGGCCCCGGGGCGTGGCCCGTTTGGACCCCAGGGGCATGATTGGCAGGAATTATGTATGTTTCCTCTTGCCGTTGCTACATGCTAAATATCTAAGCTCTGGGCCCTGTGGTTTCCGAGAAGAAGATTTTTGAAGCTTTTTGTTCCATTATGAGTCTATGGGAGCGAAGGGGCCCTGGGGCATGGTCAATGTGGACCCCAGGGGCATGATTGGCAGGAATTATGTAGGTGACCACTGGCCGTTGCTACATGCTAAATATCTTAGCTCTGGGCACTGTGGTTTCCGAGAAGAAGATTTTTGAAGCTTTTTGTTCCATTATGAGCTTATGGGAGCGAAGGGGCCCCAGGGCGTCGCCCATTTAAAACCCAGGGGCATGACTGGCAGGAATTATGTAGGTGGCCACTGGCCGTTGCTACATGCTAAATATCTAAGCTCTGTGCCCTGTGGTTTCAGAGAAGAAGATTTTTGAAGCTTTTTTTCCATTATGAGTCTTGGGAGCTAAGGGGCCCCGGGTTGTGGCCAATTTGGACCCCAGGGGCGTGATTGGCAGGAATTATCTAGGTGACCACTTGCCGTTGCTACATGCCAAATATCGCAGCTCTGGGCCCTGTGGTTTCAGAGAAGAAGATTTTTGAAGCTTTTTTTCCATTATGAGTCTATAGGAGCTAAAGGGCCCCGGGGCGTGGCCCGTTTGGAACCCAGGGGCATGATTGGCAGGAATTATGTAGGTGACCACTTGCCCTTGCTATATGCTGAATATCTAAGCTCTGGGTCCTGTGGTTTCCGAGAAGAAGATGGACCCCAGGGGCATGGTTGGCAGGAATTATGTAGGTGACCACTGGCCGTTGCTACATGCTAAATATCTTAGCTCTGGGCCCTGTGGTTTCAGAGAAGAAGATATTATAATTTTTTTCCCATTGTAAAGTAGAAGTAAAACAAAGATCAGGAATCGATACAATTAACTTACTCCACCCATCAAAGACCCCAAAGGGAAAGAAACACAAACATTAAGCGACCAGACCATAATGGAAACCTAAACAAAGGAAGGCCATAAGGACAGTTACTTTCCCACAAAATGGCACAAAGTCTATGGGAGCTGTATGTTGCCATAGCAACCAGAATTCCAATCTGATCAGCCCAAAAACCTTATGCAGCCTTTCCCCTACCTGGTGATGCTTCTCATGAAATTTGATCAAGATTGACCATGGGGTATTAGAGATATACTTATTTGAAATTGTTTGCGGACGCACGGACGCACGCACGCACGGACGGACGGACGCACGGATGGACGCACGCACGACGGACGACGGACAAAAAGTGACCACAAAAGCTCACCTTGTCACTACGTGACAGGTGAGCTAAAAAAAGATGAAGCTTCATACCAAATAACAAAGACCTGGGCCAAGCGGTTTCAGAGAAGAATCTTTTTTAAGGTTTCCCTATATAAGTCTATATAAAACCGGTGGGCGCCGGGGTGAGGCCATTTTTGGCCCCAGGTCTGAAAATTGAATAATCTTGGTAGAGGTCCACTAGATGAAGCTTCATACCAAATATCGAAGACCAAGCAGTTTCAGAGAGGAAGATTTTTAAAGGATTGTCATACATGTATATAAGACTATGTAAAACTGGTTCGCCCCGCGTTGGGGGCAATATTTGGCCCCAGCCCAATAATTTGAATAATCTTGGTAGAGGTCCCCTAGATGAAGCTTCATACCAAATATCAAAGACCTGGGCCCAACAGTTTCAGAGAGGAAGATTTTTAAAGGATTTCCCCATATAAGCCTATGCAAACCAAAGGGCCCCGCTATGTGGCAATTTCTGGCCCAAGGACTATAATTTGAACAGTCTTGGTAGAGGTTTCTCCTAGATGAAGCTTCATAACAAATATCAGGGCCCCAGGGCCGAGCGGTTTCAGAGAAGATTTTTAAAGGAGTTTCCCCTTTGCGCAGCCAGTTTTAAACCCAGGGCTATAATGTGAACAATCTTCGTAGAGGTCCCCTAGCTGAAGCTTCATACCAAATATCAAAGACCTGGGCCAAGCGGTTTCAGAGAAGAAGATTTTTAAAGGGTTTCCCTATAGAAGTCTATGTAAAACCGGTGGGCCCCGGGGCGAGGCCATGTTTGACCCCAGGGCTATAATTTAAACAATCTTAGTGGACGTCCACTAGATGAAGCTTCATTCCAAATATCAGCGACCTGGGCCTTCTGGTTTCAGACACGTTTGTTTGTATTAAAGGTTAACGGCCCAGTCAACACTATTGGGGTCATTTTTGAGCCGGTCTGTTTACCTATCCACACTTTACCTGGGCATGCTTATACGTAAGCGGTTAACGAGTAAAGTGCACAATCTCTCGCCAGAAACTGACAACTTACCTTCTTGAATCAGCGGAAGGGAGAGAATGACCGTAGAAAAGATTTCATGATCAATCTCCAAGAAAAAATGTTGCCGACCCCGGCGGGTATCGAACCCGCGTCCTCATGATCATCAGTCAGACGCGAATCCGAAGAACTACTGAGACCGGCGTTCAGACAAGAAGATTTTCAAAGGTCTTTGCTAATTTTCCCCCTATTTGTTGCCATGGTAACCAGAGTTCGGCTTGGTTTCCAAATTGTTGAACAACATTTCGTTAGTATATCCCGGTGATAATTCTGGTGAAGCTTGGGCCGAAACGCCCGTGCGACATAGTGCATTTTTTTTATATCTCCAAAATGGCTACTTTTCTGATGAAAATTTGTGATTTCTTTCTTATTTATACTGCAAACATAGGTTGTGGGTGCTCGTTAGAACCGCCTCAACGGGGCGGCTCTAACGAGTACCCACAACCTATGTCTTGGAGCAGAAATAAGAAAAAAAATATACACCCCCGTAAACCCAGTTTTCTCTATATAAAGTGAGGTTTAGGGGGTGTTCATTTCACGGACTTGGTCACGTGATGAGATGTCAAATGTTGACAGACGACGGAAGCCGGGCGGACGCAGGAGCACAGGCCTGTCAGAAAAGCTCACTGAGCACTTCGTGCTCAGGTGAGCTAAAACAAAAACAAGAGGGCCGCTCACCCGATCCATAGACGGAGCTTCATACCAAATATCAAAAACCTGGCCTTCTGGTTTCAGACAAGAAGACTGTTTAGAAAGTTTGTTCCCTATGCACGTCAATGTAAAACCAGTGGGCCCCGCAACTGGGGCCATTTTTGGCCCAGGGTCATAATTTGAACAATCGTGGTAGAGGTTCACTAGATGAAGCTTCATACAGAATTTTTGTTACAAAGACCTGTGCCTTCTGGTTTCAGACAAGAAGACTTTCAAAGGTTTACCATAAGTAGGTCTATACAAAACCAGTGGGCCCATGGGTGGGGCCGTTTTTTGGCCTAGCGCAACAAATTTTAACAATGTTGGTACCAGTCAACTAGACGACTATTCATGCCAAATACCAAAGTCCTTTGCCTTCTGGTTTCATACAAGAATAGTTTTAAAGGTTTACCCTATATATGTCTTTGTAAAACCAGTTGGCCCAGGGGTATACAGGGCCATTTTTTGGCCCCGTGGCTTTAATTTGAACAATCTTGGTAGGGGTCCACTAGAAGAAGTTTCATACCAATTATCAAACAACTGAGCCTTCTTGCTTCAGACAAGAACATTTTAAAAAGTTTTCCCTATATAAGTCAATGTAAATCCTGTGCGCCCCGCTTTGAGGCCATATTTGGCCCCAGGATTCACTAGATTAAGTTTCATACCAAATATCAAAGACATGGGCCTTCTGGTTTAAGAAGAAGATTCTTAAAGGTTTTCCCTATATAAGCCTTTGTAAAACAAGTGAGCCCCGGAGCTGGGCCATTTTTTGCCCGACGGCTATAATTTGAACCATCTTGTAAGGTCCACTAGACGAAGCTTCATTTCAAATATCAAAGACCTGGGTCTTTTGGTTTTAGGCAAGAAGAGTTTTAAAGGTTTTCCCTATACGTGTATTAGCCGATGTAAAACATGGGCCCGGGTAAGGTCATTTTTTGTCCCAGGGCTATAATTTGAACAATCTTGGTAGAAGTCCAATAAATGAAGATTCATACCAAATATCAAAGACCTGGGCCTACTGGTTTCAGATAAGAAGATTTTTATATGGTTTTCCTATATAAGCCTATGTAAAACCAGTGAACCACGGGGCGGGGCCATTTTTGAACCCAGTGCTCTAATTTGAACAACCTTGGTAGTGGTACACTAGATGATTTTGATTGTTTGCTTGTTTTAGAGTTTAACGGCCCAGTCAACACTATTTTGGTCATTTTTGAGCCGATCAATTTACCTATCCACACTTTTCCTGGGCAGGCTTATACGTAAGTGGTTAAACAGTACAGTGCACATTCTTTCGCCAGAAACTGACAACTGCCCTTTTTGAATCAGCTGAAGGGAGATAATGACCGTAGAAACGATTTCATGATCAATTTCCACGAAAGAATGTTGCCGACCCCGGCAGGTATCGAACCCGCGTCCTCCTGATCACCAATCAGAAGCGCACCCGACTGAGCTACCGAGGCCGGCTCCACTAGATGAAGCTTCAGACCTGGGCCTTCTGGTTTCAGACAAGAAGATTTTTTAAAGATTTTCCCCATATATATATATATAAGCCTATATATAAGGCCCAGGGCTATAATTTGAATAATCTTGGTAGAGGTCCACTAGATGAAGCTTCATACCAAATATCAAAGACCTGGGACTTCTGGTTTCAGAGAAGATTTTTTTTCTTATTTTTCATTTTTCGTTACCATGGCAACCGAAATTCTGCATGGTATGGAATTCTTTGAACAACTTTGAGAAAGGACCACCTAAAGATCATTTCTGTCAGGTTTGGTAGGAATCTGTTCAATGGTTTAGGAGGAGGTGTTGTTTAAAGAAATTGTGGATGGACGGACGTACGATCGGACGGACGACGACGACGGACGGTGACCGATCACAATAGCTTCCCCGGATGAACAAACAAAAAACAAACTTATATACAGCCTTGATTCTGCAAGCACAACAGGCCCGTGGCCTACTGAAGCCAAAGCATCAGAACACCCCGGCACTGAAAGCTACACAGACCTTTCGCACCAACCCAGTCTACCGGAGTCTTTTTCTCATGTATTTGTCCATATAAATCATTACGATTTGTTTGTTTGATTTGAGGTTTAACGTCCCCGTCAACACTGTATAGTTCATTTTGGAGACGTTGCTTCCAATTTTGTGGGACTTTTACCCGACATTGAGATGAAATGACAACTCAAGCCCTGCCGCCCAATGAAACCAATAGGGTTTATAAGCATGGGCGGTCCGATTCGCATCGCTTTGCCTGGGCAGGTTAGATCCTCTAAGCGGTTTACCAGTACTCGCGTGAGAGTCGGTTTCAACTGTGCGTGGAAGCATCATGCAGCCCATCTATTTCTTCAAGCCCCGATAAATCATTACGATAACACAGCCGTGAAACAGAGTGCATTTTTTTCACATCTCCAAAAGGGCTACTTTTCTGATGAAAATCCATGCTATTTTTCTTATTTATACTGCAAACTTAGGTTGTGGGTGCTCGTTAGAACCGCCTCATTGAGGCGGTTCTAACGAGCACCCACAACCTATGTCTTGGAGCAGAAATAAGGAAAATCATGTTTACCCCCGTAAACCCCAGTTTTCTCTATATAAAGTGGGGTTTAGGGGGTATTCATTTCACGGACTTGTTCACGTGATGGTTGCTTTTGAAACAGGTACAATCTAAGCACTGACAATACTGATGAGTCGATCGAAGGAAATGGTCCTGAATGCAACGCCACATCCACCGACGTTGATTTGACGTTGCCCTTGCGACGTGTGCCTGCTGGGAGTGTGTTGGATAAGGCAAACAATGTAGACCCTGATCAGACGCCACAGAATTTGACGTCTGATCAGGGTCTACATTGTTAGCATAGACTACAGGAATTTTAGGGTTATTTATTTTGCATTCCGGATTGTTCCCCTCAATCGACTCATCAGTGTGTCAGTGCTTAGATTGTACCTTTTTATATACAGTAGAACTCCGCTTAAAGACCACCCCTATATTAGGACCACTCCGCTATTAAGACCGGTTTTTGCCAGACCCAAATTATTTCCTATATAATTAATTGCTATTTATTCCGATAAAGAGACCACCCCGCTATTCAGTATTAAGACCACTTTCAAAAGACCAAATCTGCCATTGCTGTTCGCTATTGAGACCACTTTTTGGTCATGTCAAGTTAATTTGTTTGTCAGGTATAAACTTTTCCTGTATTCTTCACCATTACAACAGGTCTTGGTAATGTTCGCAGTACTTCACACATATCTCTAAAGGTGTGAATAACAGCAGTTTACCTGTAATAATTTGTGTGTTGTTTTGAAAAAAATGTGTTATGAGTATCACTATCAAGCCTAGTTGAATAAATAGTTTTAATAATTTTGGTAAAGTGCAGCTCCGTTTTCTTCAGATATTAAGACTATTTTGGAACAATTGAAATCAAGAATGTGATTTTCATTGGTGTAATGCAGCACATAATTACAAGTAATAAGGAAAAGGACAGAACAGATTTACCAAATAGCAATAAAATGGACACAATATACATAAAAAAAGAATTTAAATCCATCTTACCAACCATATTTTTTTCACCAATTCCATTATTAGGACCACCCCGCTAATAAGACCGCCTTTTAGAAGTCTAGAAAGTGGTCTTAATAGCGGAATTTCACTGTATATGGACAAAGTTTGTCTACATTGTTTGCCTTATCCAACACACTCCAAGCAGGCACACATCGCAAGGGCAACGTCAAATCAACGTCACGACGGTGCACGTCTGTGCAACGTCACGACGTTGCACCGACGTGGATGCGACGTTGCATAAACGTCATGACGGTCTACCGATTTGTTTGTTTGTTTGATTTGAGGTTTAACGTCCCCGTCAACACTGTATAGGTCGTTTTGGAATTTTGTGGGACTTTTACCCGACATTGAGATGAAATGACATCTCAAGCCCTGTCGCCCAATGAAACCAAAATGGTTTGTAAGCATGAACGGACCGACTCGCACTGCTTTGCCAGGTCATGCTTAGATTCTCTAAGCGGTTTACCAGTACTCGTGTGCGGTTGGCTTCAGCTCTGCGTTGAAGCATCATGCAGCCCATTTATTTCTTAAAGACCCAACTAAGAGCATTGTACTCTGCAAGACTACCATTAAACGAGACACCCATGTGCTATGATCATAGCTTTCGTATCAGCTGTTTGTTTATTTGGGGTTTAACAGCTTAGTCAACACTATTTAGGCCATATCGAGACGTTCAGTTTATTATCTAACCACACTTTTCCTGGTCGGCAGATGCCTCCGTGGTGTAGTGGTTATGCTACTCGCCTTTTAAACCAGGGGTCGCAGAATCGATCCCGGGCTTCTCCAGACTTTCGGATGAGTCTTTAAACCGAGGTCCCGTCTCCGTATGACCTTAGCTGTTGGTGAGACGTAAAACTCCAACACTCACTCTTAAACCCCCGGTGAAATACCTTTCACTGACCATTCCAAGGCAGTTTTTCTGTCGCAGTTTATTTTTGTTATAGTTTGTCTTTGAATGTGTGTACCGCTTATTTATTTATTATTTTTGTTTTGGATAACCATTTTGTGGGAAAGTAACTGTCCCTTTGACTTTCTGCTATTGATGTTTCCATTAGGCAGGCATGAGACTGGAGGACTGCTGAAGAAATCTGAAACCTGAGTGAAAAATACCAGGAACCCCTATCATCCTTTCCAAAATGTGAAAGAGACCAAAAACAAGTAAATATGCAACTGTTTAACAACCACCATAAAATCAGAAATCTGCCAAAAATCTGAAAAGTACCATGCCTGCATTAGGGTCTAGTTATTTAATGTTTTTGTTTCTTTCCCTTTGGTGTCTCTGGTCGAAGGTGTGGATCAATTGATTGATTGATTTGGTTTAACATCCCCATCAACACTGTATAGGTCATTTTGGAGACGTTGCTTCCAATTTTGTGGGACTTTTACCCGACACTGAGATGAAATGACATCCTGATCATTGCTTTCACTTCTCTTTAAAACACAAGTAGTTTGAAATCAGTGCAGTGCACATGCTTTTTCCAGAAACTGACAGCTGCCCTTCTTGCATCAGCAGAAGTGAGAGAATGATTAGAAATGATTTCATGATCAAATCTACACAAAAGAACGTTGCAAACCAGGCAGATAATCGATCCCAAACCCCCCTAACCAGCAGTCATACTTGCATGCCGCTGAGTTGCTGAGACTGGCTTTCATACCAGTGAAACTAGTATTTTTATTACGAAAACACACCTATTCCAAAACATTGTAACCTTTATCGCCGAAAAATGACAATTTTGAGATGAAAAATTGTGATAGTTTTCTTATTTCTGCTCAAAATATAGATTGTAGGTATTCGTTAGAACCGCCTCGATGAGGCGGTTCTTACGAGTACCCACAATCTATATCTTAGAGCAAAAATAAGAAAAATAAGGTTTACCCCTACAAACCCCAGTTTTACTATTTAAAAGTGGGGTTCGTGGGGGTCAAAATTACATAGGCGTGTTTTCGTGATGTAAGGTTTTCCTTATTAATGCTCCAAACATAGTTTGTGGATGCTTGTTAGCACCTACAATCTATGTGTTTGAGTTAAATAAGAGAAATAACACCTGTTAACTCCCTTTTTACATCATGTCACATGGAACATTTATTCCAAGTATGACATTTCTACAGTAAATAGTGTTCAAGTTATACGGCAAAATCAGTGAACCATGAAAAGAGGTCAAACTTACCTAGATAGTCAGTAATCTGGTCACATGGAATTTATAATCCAGGTATGAAGCTTTTCCATGAAATAGTATTCAAAACGTATGGCACAATCACTGAACTATGAAATATAGGTCACACTGACCTAGATACATGTATCTTTATATGTCATTCATCGGGTCACATGGAATTGATCATCCATGCATGAAGTTTCTCCATCAAATAGTGCACAATATATAAGGCAAAATCACACTGACCTAGATATATTTTGAGGTCAATCATCTGGTCGCATGGAAATGATATCCGAGGTATGACAATTCTCCATCAACAAGTCTTTGAGTTATAAGGCAAAATCATTGAACCATGAAATACAGGTCACACTGACCTAGATATATTTTATGTCAATAATCAGGTAACACGGAACTTATTCCAAGGATGACAATTCTCCATCAAACGGTATTTCAGATATAAGGCAAAATAGCTGAACCATGAACTACAGATCACCCGGACCTAGATATATTTTGAGGTAAATTATAGGGTCACATGAAACTAATATCCCAGGTCGCCCCCTCCCCCCCCCCCCACCCACCCCTGAAGAAATATATGGGCTGCACGATGCTTCCACGCAGAGCTATATCCGACCCGCACATGTGTACTGGTAAACCACTTAGAGGATCTAAGTCTGCTCAGGCAAAGCGATGCGAGTTGGAACGTCCATGCTTATAAACCCTATTGGTTTCATTGGGCGACAGGGCTTGAGATGTCATTTCAACATCGGGTAAAAGTCCCACAAAATTCGAAGCAACGTCTGCACAATGCCCTTTACAGTGTTGACGGGGGTGTTAAACCTGAAATCAAAGAAACAAACATCCCAGGTATGACCTTTCTCCAACAAATATTCTTCAAGACATAAGGTAAAATCACTGGACTGTGAACTGTAGGTCACCATGACCATTCACCGTTTTACACTTGAACCAATGTCTTATAGTTCCCCAGTGTGTCTTTAACTTACTAACATAATGGAAATGTATATAACATATTACAAAGGTGTCCAAGATTTTGACCCGGGGCCCTAGCCCCTAACCCCAGGTTTGAACCCAGGGGCATGTTCCTTTGGAACCTCAGAAGGCCATCCCAGGTACCAAAGTTGTAAATATGAATGCTCTGTGATGAGTGATTGTCGAGATATAAGCATTTGAAAAACTTTATCACAGTATTGCAAAGGTGTCCTTGTTTTGAACCCTAGCCCCACCAAGGGGCATGAATCCAGGGGAATATTCTCTTGAAATCTCAGAAGACCCTCCCAGGTACGCAAGTTCCAAATACGATTACTCTGTGATGAATGACTGGCGAAATATAAGCATTTGAAAAACTTTGACACAGTGTGACGGGAACGGGAACGTAAACGCGGATGACCGGGGTGACAACAATAGCTCTCCTTGTACTTTGTACAGACAAGCTAAAAATAAGCCTATTTAACCCATTTGGTCGAAACCCTAAAACGGGTAGCATGGCAAACAGTGCAGGCCCAGATCAGATGCCACAGAATGCGACGTCTGATCAGGGCCTCCACTGTTTGCTAAAAGTTCAGCCATTTTCCAAATAAACTTTGATGAAAACACAACCTGACACCCCTAAATTTTGAAATGAACTCCTGCTATATATAAGGAGGAAGATTCCATTTGGCACAAAAAGGGTCAATTATGGTCCCAAGGGAAATCAATATATAACAGTTACTGCAATATTATGTTTGACGATGAATATTTATTGGCATTAACAAGCATTCATGATTAGTAATCATTTCATTAAGAAAACACACCTTTCAAATACAGTCAACCCTCTTTATACCGACATTCGTTATAACGGCAAACCTCGTTATAACGGCAATTTCAATGGAATGACTACTGAACTAAAGGCTGAGCCTCGGTTCCGAGTGACGTGGGCTTTCCTCGAGTTGGAAATGCACAAATCGAGTCCACAGTCTTGAAAGAGTCTTGTAATCTAATACTCCAAGAAGCAAATTTTATAGATATTTGTTAGAATCGCCTCACCGAGGCGATTCTAACAAATATCTATAAAAATTGTTTCTTGGAGTAATGATGGGGAAAAGGCCTTTTATTATTTATCATACTCCTAACTGGGATTCTTTATAACGGCAACTTCTTTATAACGGCACAAATATAGGGAACAAATACTGTCGTTATAACGAGGGTCCTCTGTACAATGAAAATTTTACCAAATAAAACATTCTGACATTTGTCATATTTCTGCTCAAAACATAGACTGTGGGGACGTGTTAGAACTGCGAGTACCCACAATCTGTGTTTTAAAGCAGAAATAAGTAAAATGTATACCCTTGTAAACCCCAGTTTTACTATATGAAAGTGGAGTTTAAGGGGTCAAAATTATGTAGGTGTGTTTTCTTGATATAAAACAGATTTAACATTTAATACTGGTTTCAACATGCATAAATCAGAAAAAAAAGAAAACAAAATGTAAGTAGATCTATAATTAACACAGACTGAATATTAAGTACTTGAACGTAGACTATAATTATTAGCTGATCTATAAATAACACAAACTCAACATTAAGTACATGACCCTACACAGAAATACGTACCAGCTGATCTATAAATAACACAAAATGACCTTTTCGTATATGACCACAAACTTAACACTGCATGACAGAGTGTCCACAACTTGAGTGAAGCAAATATCCCTGATTTTTACCTGACTCCACCCCCCCCCCCCCCCCCCCCCCCCCCCCACCACTGACACCCCCACTACACCCTGACTAAAATCAATTTTCCCTAACATGTTTTTTTTTGTTTTTTTTTTGTATTTTGCAAATAAAGTTCTGACATCTGTTGGCCTCCTCCTCCTCCCCTACAGTCAACCCTTTCCACCTTTTACTTACAGCTCAAGAGCACAGTTAATACCACCACCGACATGACCAAAATAGAAGAGTAGGCAATGATCAGGAATCAATACAATTAACACACAGCTCCCATCAGAGACACCAAAGGGAAGGAAGCACAAACATGAATCAACTAGACCCTAAAGGAAAAATCACTAACAGAAAGCCAAAAGGACAGTTACTTTCCCAACAAAATGGCCAATTGGCTATCCAAAACAAACTAATATAAGCGATACACACACTCAAAGACAAACCATAACAAAAATAAGCCGCGACAGAAGAACTGCCTTGGAATGGTCAGTGAAACAAATTCCACTGGGGGCTTAAATCAATTTTATGTGGCCACAATCCTCGCCCTTACTTCTGACGCAATTTAGACAAACAATTTGTTCAGTCCGCATGAAGGCCTCCTAAGTTTGTGTTCCAAGTCATATTGCATTAAATGGAATGTTACACAGAAGAGGTACAACTCTTACACATACCTGAAAAAAGCTACTAATACTGAGCTTTCTTTGGAAAATAGAAGTGAAGGCAATGGTCAAGAATTGATACAATTACTACACACCTCCAAGACACCAAAGGGGAAGAACACAAAATGGCCAAACAGTTAACCAAACTAAAACAGGATGTGTTTGTGAAACACGAACATGTCCCCGGGCTTGGTCATTTTTGTTCAAGGTTGGTCACAGTTCAAGGTCAAGGTCACAGGTGAAGATTTTCTGTTTGAATGGAAAGCCCTTGGCACAAGGAACTTACATGCCAACATGAAGGCTCTATCTAAAATGTACAACAGTTATGAACAATAATATTTTTTCTTTAAAGTAGGTCATAGGTCAAGGTCACAGGTCAAAAAAGTTTGCATGAATGTAAAGCGCTTGTCACAAGGAACCTACATGCCAAATATGAAGTCTCTATCTTAAACGGTTCGAAAGTTATGAACAATTTTATTTGTTATTCTAAGTAGGTCTAAGGTCAAGGTCATGGTCAAAAACTTTTGCATGAATGTACAGCTTTTATCACAGGAAACCTACATGCCAAATATGAAGGCTCTATCCCAAACGGGTCGAAAGGTATGACCAAAATGTTATTTTTTCTTTTAAGTAGGTCAAAGGTCAAGGTCACAGGTCAAATGTGTTGCATGAATGTAAAGCTTTTGTCACAAGGAACCTACATACCAAATATGAAGACTGTATCTCAAACAGTTCAAAAGTTAGGACCAATGTTAACTTTTTTCTTTTATGTAGGGCAAAGGTCAATTTTTTTGTGTGGGGGTAAAGCTCTTGTCACACAGACCTACATGCAAAATATGAAGGCTCTATCTCAAACGGTTCAAAAGTATTGACCAAAATGTTATTTTTTAATTTTAAGTAGGTCAAAGGTCAAGGCCAAGGTCACAGGTCAATTTTTTTGCATGAATGGAAAGCTTTTGTAACAAGGAACATACTAGCCAAATATGAAGGCTGTATCTCATGCGGTTCAAAAGTTATGACACAGGTCAAGGTCACAGGTCAAATGTTATGAACAATTTTATTATTTCTTGTAAGTAGGTCATTGGTGTATTGGTGTATGGTTATGCTACTCGCCTAGTAAACCAGGGTCGAAGGATCGATCCAGGGCTTCTCCAGACTTTCGCATGAGTCTTTAAACCAAGGTCCCATCTCCGTATGGGATTAGCTGTTGGACATAAAACACAAACACACAAACACTCACTCACTCAAGTAATCTAAATGCATGGTTGAAAGACTGAAATGTGTGTGGCTAAAATAGTTTATTCAGCTTGGCAAGGGTTAAAGTTTGACCATATTACCTAAACCATAAGCAATGAATTACCCTGCACCTAAGGAAAATGGAACAGGGGAAACAACTAACGGAAGAAACTGTTTTTTTTCTTCTCAGAGAGTAGTCCCAACTTTTTAAACTGGTTCAAATGCAAGGGAACTTAAAGTTAATTCCTGTTGTGTGATGCAATTTTTAAACACATTATGATTTGGGGGGGGGGGGAGGTTGGTTTTACAGCCCTTTCCAGATTATACCACTCATATCGAGCCGATCGTTTATCAGAGGTGGGCGAAAACAGGAGTACCCGGAGAAAAACCACCTGACCTTCCGTTGCAGAACTTGGGGTCTCACATATGATCCGAGCAAGGCTCGAACCACAGCTGTGAGAGACCTAATGATCAAGACTCAGCGCTCTTAACCACTATGCCACGGAGGCCCATAAACACATTATGATAACACATCCAGGAGGCCTTGAGAATTACTTTTAATTTCTATACTAAGATCACATTGAGACTGTTCAAAAGTGGTGTTTTAAACCACTTTTGAACAGTCCCAAAGGTGGTTAACCATTAGAGCACACTGGATGGAGAAAAACACAAAGAAAATGTACCTGAAGCCTTAAAATATGCTTTAACAGCACAATCTGTCTTAAATTTAAGTGATCTTAATAGTGGAATTTCATTGTATACATATGAAAAACTTCATTTGAAAAAGATATGGAAAATACAAACAAATTGTTGTGTTACACATGGGTGTGTTATCCTTATGAATACTGGTTTCAGATTGGCATTCTCTTTAGCTCAGAGAACATAAAAAGGAATAAAAAAATACATAAACATACTACTAATGGATTTCCTTTTTTTATCGAAGTGTAAACAGTCTGAATTTCTAGTAACATGTTATTGTTCTAAGAACTGGAACTAAACCATATTTACCATATGTGTTGGGACAGGCAGGACTGAGCAAACATTGTATGTAGGCCACGATGAGATGCTGCAGCATGGGGCATCTCATTAGGGTCTTCACTGTTTGCCACTCATTCAGTTATTTCTAGATACAACATGGGTCCCCAATGAACCTATGAAATTGTGCTTGTTGTCGAATTTCAGACTATATATGTTAAAGAATGAGATGTCCAAATAGTTTTGGTGAATAGGTTAAACAAGAGGGCCATGATGGCCCTGGATCGCTCACCTGATCCATATGATAGAGTAACAAGTGGGCCTCGGGGAGGGCCATTATTGACCCAAGGGCTAAAATGTGCATAATGTTGTGGGAGGTCTAAAGAGGTGAAGCTTCATACCAAATATCAACAAAGGCTATAATTTGAACAATCTTGGCAAAGGTCTACTAGATGAAGCTACACACCAAATATCAAAGACCTGGGCCTTGGGGTTTCAGAGAAGAAGATTTTTTAAAGATATTCCCTACATTAGCCTATGTAAAACCAAATGGCCCCGGAGCGGGGGCATTTTTGGCTTCAGGGCCATAATTTAAACAATCTTGGTAGAGGTCCACTAGATAAAGCTCCATACCAAATATCAAAGGCATGGGCCTTGGGGTTTCAGAGAAGTAGATTTTAAGTCTGTGTAAAAGCAAAGGATCTCGGGGCGGGGGCATTTTTGGCCCCAGGGCTAATAGCCTATAATTTGAACAATCTTGATAGAGGTCCACTAGATGAAATTTCACACCAAATATCAAAGACCTAGGCCTTGTGGTTTCACTGAAGAAGATTTTTAAAGATTTTCCCTATATAAAGTAGAAGTAAAACAAAGATCAGGAATCGATACACATCAAAGACACCAAAGGGAAAGAAATACAAACATTAAGCGACCAGACCATAATGGAAACCTAAACAAAAGAAGGCCATAAGGACAGTTACTTTCCCACAAAATGGCCATATGGCCATCCAAAATTAAAAGACACAAGTGATACACACAGTAAGTAATTAACAACAACATAAATAAATCGCCACAGAAGAACCGCCTTGGAACGGTCAGTGGAAAGATTTCCACTGGGGGGCTTAAATCTATTTTACATGGCCACAATCCTCGCCCTTACTTCCGCTGCGATTTAGACAAAAAATTTGTTCAGTCCGCATGAAGGCCTCGTAACTCATCAGTGCAACATCTCTGTGAACACAAATAATCAAAGAACCACAGAGGTGAGACAAAGGTGAGGACTCGACAGCAAGAAACCACTGAAATGCTGGGGCAAAAGAAAACCAACAGTTAGACTCTATAAGTTATAAGTCTATGTAAAACCAAAGGGCCTCCGAGACAGGGGCATTTTTGGTCTCAGGGCTAAAATTTGAATAATCTTGGTAGAGGTCCACTAGATGAAGCTTCATACCAAATATCAAAGACCTAGGCCTTCTGGTTTCAGAGAAGAAGATTTTTCAAGATTTTCCCCATATAAGTCTATGTAATACCAAAGGGCCCCGGAGCGGGGGCATTTTTGGCCCCAGGGCTATAATTTGAATAATCTTGGTAGAGGTCCACAAGATGAAGCTTCATACCAAATATCAAAGACCTAGGCCTTGTGGTTTCAGAGAAGAAGATTTTTAAAGATTTTCCCTATATAAGTCTATGTAAAACCAAAGGGCCCCGATGCGGGGGCATTTTTGGTCTCAGGGCTATAATTGACCAATTTTGGTAGAGGTCCACTAGATGAAGCTTCATACTGAATATCAAAGACCTAGGCCTTGTGGTTTCCGAGAAGAAGATTTTTCAAGATTTTCCCCTATATAAGCCCATGTAAAACCAAAAGGCCCCGGGGTGGGGGCATTTTTGGCCCCAGCACTATAATTTGAACAATATTGGTAGGGGTCCACCAGATGAAGCTTCATACCAAATATCAAAGACCTGGGCCTCGCGGTTTCAGAGAAGAAGATTATTAAAGATTTTCCCCTTTATAAGGGGGGGGGGGGGGGTAACTGGGCCTTGTGGGGTGAAGCTTCATACCAAATATCAAAGACATGGGCCTTAGGGTTTCAGAGAAGAAAATTTTTAAATATTTTCCCAAATAAGCCCATGTAAAACCAAAGGGCCCCAGAGTGGAGGCATTTTTTGCCCCAGCACTATAATTTGAACAATCTTGGTAGGGGTCCACTAGGTGAAGCTTCATACCAAATATCAAAGACCTGGGCCTAGCGGTTTTAGAGAAGAAGATTTTTAAGGATTTTTCCTATATAAGCCCATGTAAAATCAAAGGGCCCCAGGGCAGGGGGCATTTTTGGCCCCAGGGCTATAATTTGAACAATCTTGGTAGGGGTCCATTAGGTGAAGCTTCATACCATATATCAAAGACCTGGGCCTTGCGGTTTCAGAGAAGAAAATTTTAAAAGATTTTCCCTATGTAAGCCCATGTTAAACCAAAGGGCCCCGGAGCGGGGGCATTTTTGGCCCCAGCACTATAATTTGAACAATCTTGGTAGGGGTCCACTTGATGAAGCTTCATACCAAATATCAAAGACCTGGACTTTACGGTTTCAGAGAAGAAGATTTTTAAAGATCTTCCATATATAAGCCCATGTAAAACCCAAGGGCCCTGGAGCGGGGGCATTTTTGGCCCCAGCACTATAATTTGAACAATCTTGGTGGGGGTCCACTAAAAAAAGCTTCATACCAAATATCAAAGACCTGGGCCTTGCGGTTTCAGAGAAGAAAATTTTAAAAGATTTTCCCTATGTAAGCCCATGTTAAACCAAAGGGCCCCGGTGCGGGGCATTTTTGGCCCCAGCACTATAATTTGAACAATCTTGGTAGGGGTCCACTAGATGAAGCTTCATACAAAATATCAAAGACCTGGGCCTTGCGGTTTCAGAGAAGAAGATTTTTTAAGATTTTCCCTATATAAGCCCATGTGAAACCAAACGGCCCTGGGGTGGGGGCATTTTTAGCCCCAGCACTATAATTTGAACAATCTTGGTAGGGGTCCACTAGATGAAGCTTCATACCAAATATCAAAGACCTGGGCCTTAGGGTTTCAGAGAAGAAGATTTTTAAAGATCTTCCCTTTATAAGACCATGTACAACCAAAGGGCCCCGGAGCGGGAGCATTTTTGGCCCCAGCACTATAATTTGAACAATCTTGGTAGGGGTCCACCAGTTGAAGCTTCATACCAAATATCAAAGACCTGGGCCTTGCAGTTTCAGAGAAAAAGATTTTTAAAGATTTTCCCTATTTTAGCCCATGTAAAATCAAAGGGGCCAGGGGCGGGGGCATTTTTGGCCCCAGCACTATAATTTGAACAATCTTGGTAGGGGTCCACTAGATGTAGCTTCAGACCAAATATCAAAGACCTGGGCCTTACGGTTTCAGAGAAGAAGATTTTTAAAGATTTTTCCCTATATAAGCCCATGTAAAACCAAAGGGCCCCAGAGCGGGGGCATTTTTGGCCCCAGCACTATAATTTGAACAATCTTGGTAGGGGTCCACTAAATGAAGCTTCATACCAAATATCAAAGACCTGGGCCTTGCGGTTTCAGAGAAGAAAATTTTAAAAGATTTTCCCTATGTAAGCCCATGTTAAACCAAAGGGCCCCGGAGCGGGGGCATTTTTGGCCCCAGCACTTTAATTTGAACAATCTTGGTAGGGGTCCACTAGATGAAGCTTCAGACAAAATATCAAAGACCTGGGCCTTGCGGTTTCAGAGAAGAAGATTTTTTAAGATTTTCCCTATATAAGCCCATGTAAAACCAAAGGGCCCCGGAGCGAGGGCATTTTTGGCCCCAGCACTATAATTTGAACAATCTTGGTAGGGGTCCACTCGTTGAAGCTTCATACCAAATATCAAAGACCTGGGCCTTGCGGTTTCAGAGAAGAAGATTTTTAAAGATTTTCCCCATATTAGCCCATGTAAAATCAAAGGGGCCCGGGGCGGGGGCATTTTTGGCCCCAGCACTATAATTTGAACAATCTTGGTAGGGGTCCACTAGATGTAGCTTCAGACCAAATATCAAAGACCTGGGCCTTACGGTTTCAGAGACGAAGATTTTTAAAGATTTTCCCTATATAAGCCCATGTAAAAACAAAGGGCCCCGGAGCGGGGTCATTTTTGGCCCCAGCACTATAATTTGAACAATCTTGGTAGGGGTCCACTAGATGAAGCTTCAGACCAAATATCAAAGACCTGGGCCTTGCGGTTTCAGAGAAGAAGATTTTTAAAGATTTTCCCTATATAAGCCCATGTAAAACCAAAGGGCCCCGGAGCGGGGGCATTTTTGGCCCCAGCACTATTATTTGAACAATCTTGGTAGGGGTCCACTAGATGAAGCTTCAGACCAAATATCAAAGACCTGGGCCTTACGGTTTCAGAGAAGAAGATTTTTAAAGATTTTCCCTATATAAGCCCATGTAAAAACAAAGGGCCCCGGAGCGGGGTCATTTTTGGCCCCAGCACTATAATTTGAACAATCTTGGTAGGGGTCCACTAGATGAAGCTTCAGACCAAATATCAAAGACCTGGGCCTTGTGGTTTCAGAGAAGAAGATTTTTTAAGTTTTTGGTGAAAAAAATCTATTTTTGGCCCCAAAAACCTATATGTGCAACGGACCGGAACCATTTGAACAACTTTGAAAGGGGACCACCTATGGATCATTCCTGTGAAGTTTGGTTAAAATCCGATCAGTGGTTTAGGAGGAGATGTTGTTTAAAGAAATTGTTTACGGACGCACGGACGCACTGACGCACGACGGACGACGGACGAAAAGTGATTCCATAAGCTCACCTCGTCACTACGTGACGGTGAGCTAAAAAGGCCAGCATTAAAGGCAAAAGCCTAGGTCGTTTCAACTATTGTCAGTTTAACAGATCATGAAAAGATGTCTATCTAATTCCAACCCGGTGGAAGGCTCCTTTCCGGTGGTGTCATCCCCGTCCCTCTTCTTATTGGGGTTCTCGGTAGGGATGAGAGTTAGCAGCCACAACCCTTCTGCTTTTCATTACAATAACACAACCGTGCGACATAGTGCATTTTTCACATCTCCAAATTGGCTACTTGTCTGATGAAAATCTGTGATATTTTTCTTATTTTTACTGCAAACATAGGTTGTGGGTACTCATTAGAACCGCCTCATTGAGGCGGTTCTAACTAGTACCCACAACCTATGTCTTGGAGGAGAAATGAGAACAAGAGGGCCCTCGCTCACCTGTGAGTCACTGTCTCGAGTACATTCTATTTTTAGCTACGGTCACTTTAGCTCATTTGGTAGGGAGTAACCTAGGCAGCATTCCTGTGAAGTTTGAATCAAATTGGCTTTAGGGTTTAGGAGGGGTTCAAGTTTGAATCAAATTTACAATATTTTTTCTATTTTTAGAAAATTGTTTTAGCCTTTTTGGTAGAGGGTCATCTAAGCAACATTACTTCAAAGTTTGAATAAAACTGGCCCAAGGGTAGAGGAGGAATTGTCGTTTGAAGATGATCGGACCAAAACTGGGGCCTCTAGTGTTTCCACAAGGTTTTTCAACAATCTGACCTACTGACCTACTTACTGACCAGATTTGACCCATATTCGAAATTAACTGAGATATTGTCAAATGATCATTTTGAGCAAGTTTGATGATGATCAGACCAAAACTGTGGCTCAAGTGTGTTCAGAGGGTTTTTCTATGATTTTACCTACAGGACTACTTTTTGGACCAACATGACCCATATTCAAACTTGACTCAGATATTGTCAAGATGATCATTCTGGGCAAGTTTGATGAGGATCTGACCTAAACTGTGGCCTCTAGTGTGTTCACAAGGTTTTTCTATGATTTGACCTACTGACCTACTTTTTGACCTGACATGACCCATATTTGAACTTGACCGATATATTGTCAAGACAATCATTCTGAGCTAGTTTGATGATGATTGGACCAAAACAGTGGCCTCTAGTGTGTTCACAAGGTTTTTCTCTGATTTGACCTACTTTTTGATCCGACATGACCAATATTTGCACGTGACCAAGTTGAAGATATTATCAAGATGATCATTCTGAGCAAGTTTGATAATGATTGGACCAAAACTGTGACCTCTTAGTGTATTCACAAGGTTTTTCTATGATCTGACCTACTGACCTTCTTTGTGACCTGACATGACCCATATTCGAACACGACCAAGATATTATCAAGATGATCATTTTGAGCAAGTTTGATGATGATCGGACCAAAACTGTGGCCTCTAGTGTCTTCACAAGGTTTTTTTTTTATTTGACCTACTGACCTACTTTTTGACGCAACATGACCCATATTCAAACTTGACCGAGAAATTTTGTGGCGGTACAAATTGTGTGCAAGTTCAGTTAAAATCAAATCATAAATGAAACAGCTATCATGCAGACAAGACCAAAATAGGCAATTTTTGCCCTTTCAGGGGCCATAACTCTGTAACACCTGATGGGATATAACTGGTTCAAGAAAGGAACCCAGATCCCATGGTGGTACAAGATGTGTGCAAGTCTGGTTAAAATCAAATCATAAATGAAGATGCTATCGTGCGGACAAGACCAAAATAGGCAACTTTTGCCCTTTCAGGGGCCTTAACTCCATAACAGATGATGGGATATGGCTGATTCAAGAAAGGAACCAAGATCTCATGGTGCTACAAGTTGTGTGCAAGTCTGGTTAAAATCAAATCATAAATGAAGATGCTATCGTGCGGACAAGACCAAAATAGGCAATTTTTGCCCTTTCAGGGGCCGTAACTCCGTAACACATGATGGGATATGGCTGATTCAAGAAAGGAACCAAGATCTCATGGTGGTACAAGTTGTGTGCAAGTCTGGTTAAAATCAAATCATAAATGAAGATGCTATTGTGCGGACATGACCAAAATAGGCAATTTTTGCAATTTCAGGGGCCGTAACTCTGTAACACATGACGGGATATGGCTGGTTCAAGAAAGGAACTCAGATCTCATGGTGGTACAAGTTGTGAGCAAGTCTGGTTAAAATCAAATCATAAATGAAGATGCTATCGTGCGGACAAGACCAAAATAGGCAATTTTTGCAATTTCAGGGGCCGTAACTCTGTAACACATGACGGGATATGGCTGATTCAAGAAAGGAACCCAGATCTCATGGTGGTACAAGTTGTGTGCAAGTCTGGTTAAAATCAAATCATAAATGAAGATGCTATCGTGCGGACAAGACCAAAATAGGCAATTTTTGCCCTTTCAGGGGCCGTAACTCTGTAACACATGACGGGATATGGCTGGTTCAAGAAAGGAACCCAGATCTCATGGTGGTACAAGTTATGTGCAAGTCTGGTTAAAATCAAATAATAAATGAAGATGTTATTGTGCGGACAAGAAATTGTTTACGGACGGACGCACGCACGGACGACGGACGACGGACAAAATGTGATCACAAAAGCTCACCTTGTCACTACGTGACAGGTGAGCTAAAAATAATGTAAACCCCCGTAAACCCCAGTTTTCTCTATATAAAGTGGGGTTCATTGGGTGTTCATTTCATGGAGTTGTTCATGTGATGATAATTTGAACAATATCACAAAGTAACCAATTTTGAGATATGAAAGTGTACACTATGCCACACTGATATGTTATAGAAATTATGACAATACATTAACTAAGGTCTTATTAGCTTTAAACAAGAGATTCTTGGAGAAAAATTCATCTCAGTATCTCTTTACAGCAAACAGTCTACCGTATATTTTTAACCCATAGCATACCAGTGGACTCTTCCATTGCTATACGTTGGACAAGTCCATTTGTCATACAAGGGGTGTTGGGCCTATTTCTTTGTTTATATTATATTTTTCCCAGAAAATATTGTTAGCAAATAGTGCAGGCCCTAATCAGACGCCGCGTTTTGCGGCGTCTGATCTGGGCCTGCACTGTTTGCCAAGGTACGGCTTTCCCTGTATGCAATGGTTTAACATATTCTATTGACTATAATAACATATTACAACATTTAAGCAAAGGGGTTATTTAAAGGATTTGATAACATGATTTGCTGCAATAACCTTATAATTTGAATATGATGTCACTGTTATCTAACTAAAACTTGGGAGAAAAATCAACACTACTCAATCTAAGCATTTTAAGAAAAAACCTCCCTTTAAAATTACCGAGTTTACGTTTCACAGTTAATCCGTTATGCTAGAGCCTGTTCCAAGTATCAGGACTATATGGAACTTGGGACGGTGCTCACTACTAGGCTGTTATGCTAGGGGTATCAAAAAACCAAACTGGTATCAACATTAAAGAAGTTCTATGGGAGGCATCATGATCTTGTTGATCCGTACAGTGTGGCCATTTCCAGAATTATTTCTGATGTGTTTGCCAATGGAAAGCCATAGGAAGACTTCCAAAATCTCGGACATACCCTTCTCGGCATTTACTCCTTTTCTTGGTTCAGGTCGATATATAGGCATGGTGGGCAAAACTTGCTTACCAAGTAATGCTTACTATCCTAGGAGGCCTGATTACACTCTTCTGGGCTCCATGTCTGTTGGTCTGAACACTGACATTTGCCATTTTGGATTAACGCTTTGGTATTATGACCTAAACTACTTTAAACATTAGCAGCAGCCTGGGCCCAGTTTTTTTAGAGCATTGTTAGCTCAACGAACATCTCAGTAGCCCAAATGGAAAGACTAGTGTTCTGGCAAGTTCAATATCTAAAGCAGGTATTTTTGCTGAAAAATTTGAGTGGCTTTTACATTTGCAAAAGCTGCTCACATTTTTCAGCAAAAATGCTTAAAATATTAGTTTATTAGCCATATTAACCCTTGTCCTGCTGAAAACGACAGCCCCATCCTTGCAAACAGTGTAGATCCAGATCAGATGGCTTCAGAAGAAGCCATCTGATCAGGATTTACTCTATTGGTCATTCAGCTTGTAAATTAAATGAATACATAACATCCTGAGTTTTACTGAAAAATTAAAGTTTCTGTTAAGCAGCTCACATGGAAAAATTCTAAATCTGGCTGTTTTAAGGTGGCTGTTCAGCAGAGGAAAATGCCTGAGATTATGTGTGGCCTGCTATAGACAGTTAACAATGTGTGACAGCTGAAGACAACTCAACATGGATGTACAAAAAGAAAATACACAATGTTAACAAGTCTGTGTAATGAACACTTCTTTAAACCCCACATTTTATAAAGAAAGCTGGACTTTACAGGGGTATACATTATTCTTCTTATTTCTGTTCCAATACATAGGTTGTGGGTACTCGTTAGAACTGCCTCAATGAGGCGGTTCTGACAAGCACCCGAAACCTATGTTTGGAGTAAAAATAAAGAAAAATATCACAACTTTTCATCAAGAAAGGAAACATTTGGCAACATAAAAGAAGCTACTATATCATATGCGTGTGTTAGCGTAATGGGTGGGGAGGTGTCAGGTGGGTATATTCCTCCTACACCCCACACCAATTTTCATCATAATTTTTTTTCTTTTCCTTTACACATATATTATTTAAACAGTTTAAAAGTAAATCATAATTTTGAGATATATTAGCATACAACGAAGGAAGAGATTCCTATTTTTACTTCTAATTTTGCTACTGAGTTAACCATAGCTGCTAAAAAGAGGGAATTTAGCGTCAGCCAAGTGGCTGCTGTCTGGGAGAGAGAGGTGGCTGCTCAGCAGAGATTATATAAAAAGTGAATATCTCCAAATAGGCTATTTTTGTGAAGAAAATTTGTGATATTTTTCTTATATAAACTCATAACAGAGGTTGTGAGTGCTCATTGGAATGAGTACCCACAGCCTACCGGTATGTCTTGAAGCAGAAATAAGAAAAATTAATGCATACCCCCATAAACCCCAGTTTTCTATATATAAAGTGGGTTCAGGGGGTGTTCACTTCGCGGACTTGTTCATGTAATGCAATGAAATTGATTTAGCCTCTGTTCCCTCTGGCTGGAAATGCCTAAATCTATAGTCATGAAAGATTCTTGTAATCTAATACTCCAAGAAACAAATGTTATAGATATTTGTTAGAATCGCCTCCTTGAGGCAATTCTAACTAATGTCTACAACATTTGTTTCTTGGAGTCAGTAAGGAAAATTACCAACCATACTTTATTCTTTATACAATATCTATATGTGATATTTTTATATATGATTTTTTTCATTTCAATGATTTGGTTTCAGTGCACTTATATGAGCATTCTATCTAAAAGACCTGAGTTTACATAATTAATATCTTACTAATAACATAAAACAAACAATAACAACAGAGCAAAAGTAAAACGCCAGTAATTTTTGATAAGCGAGCTTCACAAATCATACAACTTGATAAGTGTTTGATTTGATTGTTTGTATTGGAGTTTAACAGCCCAGTCAACACTAATTTAGGTCATTTTTGAGCCGGTCAGTTCACCTATCCACACTTTTTCTTGGCAGGCTTATACATAAACGATTAACGAGTACAGTGCACATTCTTTCCCCAGAAACTGACAACTGCCCTTCTTGAATCAACAGAAGGGAATGACCGTAGAAAAGATTTCACAATCAATCTCCACGGAAGAATGTTGCCGACCCAGGCAGGGTTCGAACCCGCATCCTCCTGATCACCAGTCAGACGCGCATCTGACTGAGCTACTGAGTCGGCAATAAGTGTTTGAATACAGACATATTCACATAAGATTGTTCTTGTCAAATCTAACACTAGTAGAAACAAAACATCTGACTCTGCTGCAGGATTTTATTTCTAATGTGTGACCCAAGTGAGACTCAAAACTACAGCAGAAAGATGCCTAGGGATTAAGGGAGCATAAGATGTACCAGACAAAGGTCAGCCCCCGCCCATCGGGGCTTGGAGAAATAGATTGGGCTCCATGGTGCTTCCATGCTGAGCTGAAACTGTCCCCACTTGAGTACTGATAAACCCCTTGGAGGTCCTAAGCCTGCCCAGGAAAAGTGGAGTGAATGGGATGGTCCATGCATATAAACCCTATTGGTTTCACTGGGTGGCAGGACAGTGGGAAAGTAACTGTCCTTTTGGCTTTCCGCTAATGATGTTTCCATTACGGTCTAGTTATTTCATGTCTGAGTTTCTTTCCCTTTGATGTCTCTGGTGGGAGCTGTGGGTTAATTGTATCGATTCCTGTTCTTTACCTTCAATTCAATCTGGAGATGTCATTTCATCTCATGTCGGGTAGAAGTCCTACAAAATTGGAAGCAATGTCTCCAAAATGGTCTATACAGTGTTGATGGAGACGTTAAACCTCAAATCAAACAAACAAAACCAGGCAAAGTTTGTCACGGGGCACTCACAACCTACCATATGTTTGCAGTGTAAGTAATAAGCAAAATAGTGGATTTTCATAAGAAAAGCAGACATTTTGGAGGTATGAAAAAACGCATTATGTTGCATGGGTGTGTTATTGTAATGTATCATATGTCATTTTTCAAATAGTAACTCCATTTCAGCCTGAGACTCTCATATGGGTCAAGCTGTCAAGGGCTGATATGCGCTTATGATATGAAAAATGCCATCCCATTTTCTATTTATCATATAATTCCGAGCCTTTGTCCTTTTAAAACATTGTTGAATTATGGTTTTATGTTTAAATCTCTGCTTAAGGGGATAGGAACACCTGGCAGATTTTTCTGCCAATTTTCAAAGGGAGACAATTTTCAGGACTTCCTGTTTGCTTTTCTATATGCCCTGTCCCTTTCCTTTGAGTGTTGACCCTTATTGACTTCACTTATATGCTAAATGTAGTCACCCTCGTAAAATAAAGTCTTTACTTACTTACTTACATGGGAGACAAAAATACATTTTTAGGAGTTGCCTCCCCTGAAGGTGTTCCCACTCCCCTTAAAATAAATCAATTTAAAGTTTTAGATGAAAAGCAAAGCAAAAGTTGATCCTGTTTATACCTTTTTTAATGACTAGAGATCAGCTGCCGCAGAATATCACATCTGATCAGGTCTGTCACAATTTTCCGAAAAATTGTGAGTGTGAAAGGATAAAAGCCCAGTGTTCTGAAGATTAACCCTTGTCCTGCTGAGCCCGGATATGCCTTACCTTTTGATAAAAGCCCAGTGTCCTGAAGATTAACCCTTGTCCTGCTGAGCCCTGAAGAAGCAATCTGATCAGGATCTAGATTGATTGTCATTCAGAATGTGAATTTGTAGCAATAATTTGCATCAAGTAACCTGATTGGTTGATAATCGGTAGTGGGTGTGGCATATTTAAGAATTCAGCAGGACAAGGGTTAATACATTAGAGGTACAAGTATAGCTAGGTACTATATTGCTCATCACGAAAACACATCTATGTAATTTTGATCCCCTTGTACCCCACTTTTATATAGCAAAACTGGGGTTTCCTGGGGTAAACCTTATTTTTCTTATTTCTGCTCTAAAATATAGATTGTGGGTACTCGTTAGAACCGCCTCGACGAGGCGGTTCTAACGAGTGCCAACTAGAGCTGTCAGAGGATCTGACTATAGCCCCGCTTCAGCGCTGTCAGAGAAGAAAGTTATTTAAGCTGCAGAGAAAACAGTTATGAACAAGAAATAACTGTTGAAAATTTTACATTATCTGGAAAAACTCTAAGAGTTGTGAGCCCTTGTCCCTCATTTCAATGAGCATGATACATTACCAGAATGTCCATGTTTATACTAAATATCATCTTCCATTTTTCAATGTTCAAAGGGTAATAACTCCTAAAGTAGGCAAATCAGAGTCAGGGTTCCTGTGCTCTGCACATTGTCTCATGGTGCTTTACACTTGTGTGAAGTGTCATGAAAATATCTCAAATGGTTTGTGAGTTATGGAGCCGACACAGTCAAAATTGCCTTTTTAAATGTTCAAAGGGCAATAACTCCTAAAGTAGGCAAACCAGAGTTATGGTTCCTGCACTCTGCACATCATCTCAAGGTGCTTTTCATTTATTTGAAGTTTCATGAAAATATCAGAAACTGTTATGGAGCGGACATAGTTAAAATTGCCATTTTTTAATATTCAAAAGCCTATAACTGAAAAAGTAGACAATCCAGAGTTTGGGTTCCTGCGCTCTGCACACGTAATATGGTGCTTTACATTTGTGTGAAGTTTCATAAAATTATCTCAAACGGTTTTTGAGTTATCGAGCAAAGACGGCTAAAATTGATATTTTTCAATATTCAAAGGGAAATAACTCAAAAATTAGGCAATCCAGAGTTATGGTTCCTGCACTCTGCACACCATCTCATGGTGTTTAATGTTTGTGTGAAGTTTCATGAAAATATGTGAATGGGTTTTAAAGTTATGGAGCGGACACGAAAATTGTTAACAGACACAGACAGACACACAGACAGACACACAGAAAATACGAAAACCAGAGTTATGGTTCTTGCGCTCTGCACATTGTCTCATAGTGCTTAACATTTGGGTGAAGTTTCATGAAATTATCTCAAACGGTTTTCGAGTTATGAAGCGGACACTGTTAAAATTGCCATTTTTCAATGTTCAAAGGGCAATAACTCCAAAAATAAGCAATGCAGAGTTATGGTTCCTGCGCTCTGCACATCGTCTCATAGTGCTTAACATTTGTGTGAAGTTTCCTAAAAATATCTCAAACGGTTTTCGAGTTATGAAGCGGACACAATTAAAATTGCCATTTTTCAATGTTCAAAGGGCAATAACTCCAAAAGGAGGCAATCCACAGTTATAATTCATTCGCTCTGCACATTGTCTTATGGTGTTTAACATTTGTGTGAAGTTTCATGAAAATGTGTTAAGCAGATACAAAGTTATGGAGCCAACACAAATTAACGGAATCACGGAATTACGGAATTACGGAAAATGTTCAAAGGGCAATAACTCCAAAAGTAGGCAATCCACAGTTATAATTCCTTCGCTCTGCACATTGTCTTATGGTGTTTAACATTTGTGTGAAGTTTCATGAAAATATGTTAAGCAGATACAAAGTTATGGAGCCAACACAAATTAACGGAATCACGGAATGACAGAAGGACATGGCAAATCCAATATAGCCCCACTTTTTCAAAGCGGGGCTATAACAATCTATATTTTGAGCAGAAATAAGAAAAATATCACAATTTTTCATCTTAAAATTTTCATTTTTTTTTCGGTGATAAAGGTGGCAATGTATTTGTATAGGCATGTTTGCGTAATGTGTAGGGTACAATAAAGAGTGTGTGATATGGATTTTGTGGTGGGATATGGGGTTATGTAATATGGCATCATGTACGAACACCTTGGCTAACATGATACAGGCATGGATGCTATGCTCGTAACACATATTCAAAAAACAAAGTATTCCCTAGATCACCGGGTAGCTCATACAGCCTGTTCTAATGAGTATAAACAATTTATGTCATGGAGTAGCCCTGAAAAAAAAAAAAAACTTTTTTCTCATATATAACATGAAGTTAACAAGGTCGTTCACTACATTGACTTGTTTACATGATCTAAAAGTTTGACTTTTAACCCTTAAGATGCCCAGAAAAACTATATCTGAAAATGTCGTCTGCTTATGTCGTCTGCTGAATCTTCTTGCAAACTTTTTAGAAATATTTTTTCATACAGGCAAACAGTGTGGACCCAGATCAGACTGCTCCTACAGGAGCAGTCTGATCCGGGTCCATACTGTTTGCAAAAATGACTTTTTAAGTAACCGGCAGACGACAAAGCAGATGCCAGTTGTCGTGATTGGCATTTTATGTGTTAAAATATGTAATATAACTAAGCTTTAGACAACTGCGCCGTAAACTTTACAACTTCATAGCATTATGCAAAAACCCCTATAAATATATTCACACACCCTCTACAGAAGCTATGCATATGTTAACAACTCCATGCAATAAATACCAGTCTAACTTACCAAGCCTTGTGGTGATAAAGGGGGTGAAGGGTGTTGGGGAGGGGGCAAGAGTTGGCATAAGATGCTAGACAAATGAGGCGGTGGTTCCCATTGACAGTACAGAGCTGACTCTGGACACCTTGTGGACATTGAGCATTGAGAGTCAGGTCCTAGTGCACCAGAAGGAGATGAAATGCGGTTCAGTCTTAATTACATGGTGACAAGAAGTGGGTGGGGGGGGGAGGAGTTGTCATCAGATACTAAGACTTATGAGTCATTGGTTTCCTTTGACAAGACACAGCTGACTTGTATGTCACTGTCTAGAGACCATTTGGATACTGACGGTCAGGTCCTAGTGCACCAGACAAAGATGAACTGGCTCAGTCTAGCATACAATGCCTCATGGTGACAAGGGGAATTGGGGTATGGAACCAAAAGCTAGACTTATATGAGTTGGTGGTTCCCTTTGACAATACAGAGCTGACTTGTATTTCAATCTGGACACCTTGTGGACATTGAGGCTCATGTCCTAGTGCACCAGACGGAGATGAACGGGCACACTCTAACTTAAAATGACTTAACTCTACATAAAACCAGTGGGCCCCGGGCAGGTCCAATTTTGAACCAATAGGGCTAAAGTTTGAACAATCCAGGAAGAGGGCCAGTAGATGAAGCTTCCTTCTAAATATCAAAGACTTGGGCCTTCTGGTTTCAGACAATAAGATTAATAAAGGTTTTCCCTACATACAGTAGAACTTCGATGGCTCGAACACCGATGGCTCTTTTACTAATGGCTGAGTCGAACCCGTTTTTGAGTCCCTAGGGAATTTCTGTACATAAGAAATAGGGAGGGTAAAAATTAGGATATTTTCGTCTTTTATTTTGCAAATGTATGCTGTGTGTACTCATTAGAATTGCCTCGATGAGGCGATTCTAATGAGTACACACAGCAAACATTTTTCATTACAGAACCCAGAAAAAGATGTCCTAAGGTATGTCGTTATGCCTCCTGTATTAGCCCTCAGTGGCTCGAACTACCCCTGTCTCGAACAAATTTTCATGGTCCCAAAGGTATTCGAGCCATTGAAGTTCGACTGTAAGTCTATGTAAAACTGGTGGGCCCTGTGGTGGGGCCTTTTTTTGGACCCAGAGCTATAATTTGAACAATCTTGGTAGAGTTCCACTACAAGAAGCTTCATACCAAATATCAAAGACCTGGGCCCTGAGGTTTCAGAGAAGATTTTTAAGTTTTCAGAAAAAAAAAATCTAGTTTTGGCTCCTGTGACCTAGATGTGAAACAGACTGGAACCATTTGAAAAACTTTGAAAGGAGACCACCTAAGGATCATTTCTGTGAAGTCTGGTCAAAATCCGATCAGTGGTTTTAGGAGGAGAGGTTGTTAACTTTGAAGAAATAGTTTACTGAGGCACTGATGGATGACAGACAAAAAGTGATCAAAAACGCTCACTTCGCCACTATGTGACAGGTGAGCAAAAAATGAAAAAAAAAATGTAAATAATAGCAAATAAGTAAAATAATTACGAGAGAAATCTACTGCATTGGACCCATTTATAGCTTGGTGCACTTACATTATTAAAATTGTATCTAGAAAGCTTTGTGAGAATTTCATCTTTGGACAGAAATAAAATGATGTCTCTCTCTCTCTCTCTCTCTCTCTTTCTCTATCTATCTATCTCTATCTTTCTCTTCACATTTGGTACTTGGTTTTATTCTCAGTATGTAACCGCCATTGATATTTTCGTAGATACTTCCATGAATCAAAGGAGATGATGACTTTGATATAAGCAAAAGCTTACTGTCAGATTCTGTTAGTTGCTGTTGTAATTGACATTATTCTTGATAAATAAATACTGTTTAAACCAAAAAGACATATGAAGTTATGAATCTTCATACCTGAACAGCACACAAATTGCATTCACCCACAATTCACCAATTTCAATTAAATACAGTCAAACCTGTCAAAGTGGCCACCTCTATTAAACAAGCAACCTGTCTTAAGCCTGTATTTGGTTCCCCAAAAATGGCAAATGCATTAAAATTCACCTGTATTAAACAAGCAACCTGTCTTAAGCAAGCAGATTTTGATTATCCCATAGGTGCTTGCTTAACACAGATTGGACTGTACATTATACATGTAATTCACCTGTAATAAGCAAGCACCTGTCATAAACAAGCACATTTTGATTATCTTGTAGGTGCTTGCTTACCATTATACAGGTTTGACTGTATATACTTTTGTTTGAAAACAATAAAGAGCCAGATCATCTGGCTTAATTAACACTTTTTGTACCAAATGGAATCTTCCTCATTATATATAGCAGGAGTCTTTTTTAAAAATTTAGGGATGACAGGTTGTATTTTTCTTCAAAATTGATTTGGAAAATGGCTGAACTTTTCACAAACAGTGTAGGCCCTGATCAGACGCCGCGTTCTGCGGCGTCTGATCAGGGCCTACACTGTTTACCAAATAAAATGGGTTAAGATCTATCATGTTTTTCAATCCGGTAAAAAAACACATCATGCAAGTTGAACACAAAATGGCTGAAAACACGGAAGGAGGGTAGCATAATGAAATATATCATTATGGGGAGGGTTAAACTTTTTCTGGACAGTATGATAACACACCCATGCGACATAGAGTACTTTTTTCACTTCTCCAAAATTGGTACTTTTCTGATGAAAATCTGTGATATTTTTCTTGTAAACCCTTAAGATGCTGAAAAAAACTACATCTGAAAATGTTGTCTGCTTATGTCATCTGCTGAATCTTCTTGCAAACTTTTTAAAAAGATTTTTGCTTATAGGCAAACAGTGTGGACCGAGATCAGACTGCTCCAGTTTTATCTTTTATAGCGGTGTTCAGCGGGTGTTCATTTCACAGATCTGTTCACATGATGAATACCCTTGGTGCGGGCTTACAGCGACATGTGCTGAAAACAGGTGAAATATGGTAAACGTATTTTATTACTACCATTACATGTAAATCAATGCAACATAACTAAAGAAAAAATACACTCAGTAATTTTCTTCCAATTAAGACCAACGCTAAAATTGATTTATACCTTTAGTAAACCTTATATTAAGAAAAATAGCCATCGGAAGAGATGGCAAATCCCCCGACCAATAGCCAATATGGCCTTCAGAAGATTGTTCACCAATAGAAAGTGCACCAGAATTAAACCAGCAATATATCACAAAAGTATTGCAGTTATGGCCATCACAAGATTATACTGTCAGGGAAGATAACTAAACAAGAGTTGTCAGAAGACAACATAGCTCGCCTTTGGGTGCCTATGATGGATGAGGGCAAGTTTCTAAAAAACAGCCACAGTGACCTTGACCTTCAGCCCCTGACCCGGAAACTCAAAGTCACTCAAGATATCATCATACCAAACATTTGTGTCAAGTTATATTAAAATCCATCAATAAATGAAGGTGCAAGAGCGATGACAAAGTTTTTCTAAAAACAGCCACAGTGACCTTGACCTTCAGCCCCAGACCCTGAAAGTCGATCTCACTCGAGATATCATCATACCAAACATTTGTGTAAAGTTATATTAAAATCCATCCATAAATGTAGGCACTAGAGCGATCACAAAGTTTTTCAAAAAATAGCCACAGTGACCTTGACCTTCAGCCCCTGACCCTGAAAGTCGAACTCCCTCGAGATATCATCGTACCCAACATTTGTGTAAAGTTGTATTAAAATCCATCCATAAATGTAGGCACAAGAGTGATCACAAAGTGTTTTTCTAAAAATAGCCACAGTGACCTTGACCTTCAGCCCAGGAACCTGAAAGTCAAAGTCACTCGAGATATCATCATACCCAATATTTGTGTGATGTTATATTAAAATCCATCCATAAATAAAGGCGCAAGAGCGATGAAAAAGATTTTCTAAAAATAGCCACAGTGACCTTGACCTTTAGCCCCAGACCCTGAAAGTCGTATCCGCTCGAGATATCATCATACCCAAAATTCGTGTGAAGTTATATTAAAATCCATCCATAAATGTAGGCACTAGAGCGATCACAAAGTTTTTTTGAAAAATAGCCACAATGACCTTGACCTTCAGCCCCAGACCCTGAAAGTCGAACTTGCTAGAGAAATCATCATACCCAACATTTGTGTGAAGTTATATTAAAATCCATCAATAAATTAAGGTGCAAGAGCGATGACAATGTTTTTCTAAAAATAGCCACAGTGACCTTGACCCCGTGACCCTGAAAGTAGTTACCTTGACCTTAAGCCCCGGTCCCTGAAAGTCAAAGTCACTCGAGATATCATTATGCCCAAGTTATATTAAGATCCATCAACAAATGAAGGCGCTAGAGCGATGACAATGTTTTCTAAAAATAGCCACAGTGACCTTGACCTTGAGCCCCAGACCCGCTATGTTTTTTAAAAAAAAATAAAAAATAGAAAAAGAAAAGAAAAAAAAAAGAAAAAAAAAAACATACCATCCCCGGGATTTGAACTCACGCAGCTTGCAGGTAAACTTTAACACAGGATTTCAAGGGAGGTAATACAGAGGAAAATATTAACTTCTCAAAAAGTCCAATTTAAGCAAAAAGACCTGAAAAAGGAAGTACAATGATAATGTTAAATATTTTTTTTTACCAATTGTTAATTATATATTCAAAATAAACTTGTAAAACATCACATATAATAGCTTGCAGGTAAACTTTAACCAAATACGGACGCCGACGCTGACGACGGACGCCCGGGGGTATGGCAATAGCTCCCCCTTACTTTCGTAAGGCGAGCTAAAAACCAGGGCACTCAGAAATGTGGTTCTTGCGCATGACATGCCTGCATAAGCTCATGTATTTCTGTACAAAGTACCATGAATATGTCTCAAAGGGTATTGGAGATATGGTGATCACAAGCAGGTCATACTGTTATATTGGAAGGGTAGATAACTCAAATACCACAGCACCAACAGTTGTGGTTCTTGCACATGGCATCCCTTCTGTACCTTGTTTACAAATGTGCCAAGTTCCTTCAATATATCTCAAAGGGTGTTGGAGTTATGGCCATCATAAGGTTATATTGCCAGGGGAGATAACTAAAAAAACCAGAGCACCCAGAGTTGTAATTCTTGAGCATGACACACCTGCTGAACCTCATGTACATCTGCATCAAGTACCACCAATATGTCTCAAAGGGTATTGGAGGTACGATGATCACAAGGTTGTCATACTGTTATATTGGAAGGGGAGATAACTCAAATATCATAGCACCCAGAGTTGTCGTTCTATGTATGAAGCGCCGTCTCAACATTGTATACAATTGTGCCAAGTATCATCAATATATCTCAAAGGGTATTGGAGTTATGGCCATCACAAGGTTATATTGTCAGGGGAGATAATTAAAAACCAGGGCACCAAGAGTTGTGGTTCTTGCACGTGACACACCTGCTTAACCTCATGTACAACTGTACCAAGTATCATCAATATATCTCAAAGAGTGTTGGAGATGTGGCCATCACAAGGTAGTGATTCTATATTATTGGAAGGGGAGATAACTAAAAAACCATGGCACCCAGAGTTGTGGTTCTTGTGCATGAGACACTGTCTCGGCCTTGTGAACAACTGTGCCAGGTATCATCAATATATCTTAAAGGGTATTTGAGTTATGGCCATCACAAGGTTGTCACTCTATTTTATTGGAAGGGGAGATAACTCCAAAACCATGGCAACCAGAGTTTTGGTTCTTGTGCATGACACGCCGTCTCAGCATGGTGAACAACTGTGCCAGGTACCATCAATATATCTCAAAGGGTATTTGAGTTATGGCCATCACAAAGTAGTCATTCTATTTTATTAAAAGGGGAGATAACTAAAAAACAATGGCACCCAGAGTTGTGGTTCTTGTGCATGAGACACCGTCTCGGCCTTGTGAACAACTGTGCCAGGTATCATCAATATATCTTAAAGGGTATTGGAATTATGGCCATCACAAGGTTGTCACTCTATTTTATTGGAAGGGGAGATAACTCCAAAACCATG
This sequence comes from Lucinisca nassula, assembly GCA_963580285.1. Lineage (NCBI taxonomy): Eukaryota > Metazoa > Mollusca > Bivalvia > Lucinida > Lucinidae > Lucinisca > Lucinisca nassula. The sequence continues at coordinate 23,164,580 of OY757022.1, forward strand.
CCAACCAGAGTTGTGGTTCTTGTGCATGACACACCGTCTCAGCCTTGTGAACAACTGTGCCAGGTACCATCAATATATCTCAAAGGGTATTGGAGGTATGACCATCACAAAGTAGTCATTCTATTTTATTAAAAGGGGAGATAACTAAAAAAGTATGGCATCCAGAGTTCTGGTTCTTGCACATGACACACTGTCTCAGCCTTGTGCACAATTATGCCAAGAACCATCAATAAAACTCAAAGGGTATTGGAGTTGTGGCCATCACAAGGTTGTCACTCTATTTTATTGGAAGGGGAGATAACTCCAAAACCATGCCAACCAGAGTTGTGGTTCTTGTGCATGACACGCCGTCTCAGCCTTGTGAACAACTGTGCCAGGTACCATCAATATATCTCAAAGGGTATTGGAGTTATGGCCATCACAAAGTAGTCATTCTATTTTATTAAAAGGGGAGATAACTAAAAAAGTATGGCATCCAGAGTTCTGGTTCTTGCGCATGACACGCCGTCTCGGCCTTGTGAACAATTGTGCCAAGAACCATCAATGAATCTCAAAGGGTATAGGAGTTATGGCCATCACAAGGTTGCGTCTACGGACGGACGGACGGACGGACGGACGCCAGGCTGATCGCTATATCCCCCGAACCTATTCGGTCGGGGGATAAAAATGAATGTCAGATAGTAAGGTACATGTACATGTATCTATTGGTAATTTAAGCCTTCAAGAAATATGGAAAATCCTGGAGCAGTTGACAATCACTTTTTTTATTTTTTTTTTTTTACAGCAAATGGGGCTTGACATTCCATGTGTAATGTCAAGCCTTATCATCAGACTAACACGAATGTGAAATGATCTGGGTTCACACTGTTAACAAAAAAAATTACAGTCGAACTTCGATGGCTCTAACACCTCTGGGACCATGAAAATCTGTTCGAGACAGGGATAGTTCAAGCCACCTAGGGTTACTGCCAGGAGGCATAACCGGGTTAAGTTCGGAACATAGTTTCAGTTTTCTATGAAAAATGTATGTTGTGTATACTCATTAGAATCACCTCTTCAAGGCGATTCTAATGAGTACACACAGCATACATGTACATTTGCAATATCAAACTCGAAATTCTCCTTCATTATGCCGCACTAGTTCTGATGTTGAGGAATTCCCCAGGGACTCAAAAAAGGGTTTGACTCATCCATGGTAACCGAGCCATCGGTGTTCGAGCCATCAAAGTTCTACTGTATGTGAAATGATCTGGGTCCACACTGTTTGCAAAAAAAAATTTACTTTTAAGGTTACCGGCAGACGGCAAAGCAGACTTGAATTGTCGTGATTGGCAATTTATGGGTTAAGTGAATACACTGACTCCACTGTGACAAGATTTGATCATGAAGTGATGTCAAAATAAACAACGGTTCCTGAGCTAGTTCTCCAATATGATTGGACAATGGCGCTGTTATGATGTCAGCTATCACAAAAACACGCCTATATAATTTTGACCCCCTTGAACCCCACTTTAATACAGTAAAACTGAGGTTTACAGGAATAAACCTTATTTTTCTTATTTCTGCTCTAAAATATGGATTGTGGGTACTCGTTAGAACCACCTCGATGAGGCTGTTCTAACGAGTACCCACAATCTATATTTTGAGCAGAAATATGAAAATATCACAATATGTCATCTTAAAGTTTTCATTTTTTCGGCGATAAATGTTACAATATATTTGTATAGGCGTGTTTGCCTGATGACCCCTGTTCCACTGTTAATAGGAAAACTGTGTACAATGATTTTCTTGTTTCAATGTTAGACCTCAAACCAGAATTGTTCCCTCAGACAATAGATAGAAAATCATGTAAATATACGAAATAAAGATAATTAAAAATTTGTTTGAATTTAAGCCCTCAAACCACACTATTCTGTTTAATAATGGATAGAAAATAATGTAAACGAAAGTAAAAAATGTTAAAAATAAGTAATACTGTAAGGGTAATTTACTGAACAGTCATTGAAGTACACCAAAACCTCTTTATAACACTATTAATGAGGTTCAAAGCAGAAACCATGTTATTAAAACAACCATGTAACTGTTATATCCAAACAAAAATGTGTAGATTATACAGAAAAATGACCATTTATGGTCATTTTTCCCAATACAGTAAAACCTGTCATAGTGGCCACCTCTATTAAGCATGCAACCTGTCTTAAGCAAGCACACGCTTCATTCCCAAAATTGGCAAATGCATTAAAATTCAACTGTATTAAGTAAGCACCTGTCTTAAGCAAGCATATTCCGGTTTTCCCTTAGGTGCTTGCTTAATACAGGTTTGACTGTAATCTACACATTTTGGGATCCATCTTGAAACTGTGTAACTATCCAAACCGTATTATAATGAACCGTGTTATAACAAGGTTGCGGTGTATAAACAACATCAGATCATAAGCAGATTTTGCTCGTGGCCCAATGTTGTTCATACATCAATGAACACTATTAAGTTACCTTCATTTCGTAAGTATATTGACATGAATATATATCCTAAACTATGAACAAAATTCAGAAGTTTTACCATCAGGTAAAGTGACAAACATTTTGCATGTGTGCCCACATCACGAAAACATGCCTACAGTATATAATTACCATATGACCCCCACTTGAACCCCACTTTTATGCAGTAAAACTGGGGTTTTAGGGGTCAACCTTATTTTTTCTTATTGCTGCTGTAAAATTAAAATATAGATTGTGGGTACTGATTAGGTCCGCCCCAATGAGGTGGTTCTAAAGCGTACCCACCATCTATATTTTGAGCAAAAATGAGAAAGTTTTCACAATTTCTCATTTGTCATTTGAAATTTTTAGTTTTTTTTTTTTTTTCAGCGGTAAAATTTACAATGTATTTGAATAGGTGTGTTTTCATAATGAGCTGTTAGAAGTAGTGTTGGCTTACCAGTACTATTAATGATGGAAGGGTCAAAATTTATGTTCTAGTTCCACCATATTACAGATATCGCCTCTAATTTGAAATCACTTGTGCATGTGGAGTTTGGTAATAAGTCCCAATGAACTATATGCATATGAATAGGAAAACAATCTGTATTTGACTCTTAAAAGTGCATTATTGAGCTATCTCGAAAAATGCTTCCAAAAATAAAATACATATAGCCGGTATTTTTCTTTAAAACAATACAAATGAATCCATTTTATGCAAAAAAATGCGAACAATTATGATGACAGGTAAACAAGTTTGAGAGGGATCCCCTAACTAGGTTTCGCACACTAGTTAGATCTATTTTTAGTTCGTGACAAAAATAGAATCCCCATATATGATGTTATACGACGTTCATTTTTGGCCTTGTTTGCTTAGGCCATGCCTGAATCCGAAGAAATACGACGCTGAATACCATGCTATAAGTAACGACACTCAGAGACGATATGGTCGCCATGTATGTGTAAAGTGACAGATTTATTTTTAGAACAGAAATTCCGAACACATGTTCAGAGCTAAGGATAAACAGGAATGAAAACGACCATTTTCACAAAGTTCTGAAGCTGTATTTGGCTCCAAAAGTGTACACATGACAAAGGAGTATGCATTGAAGATAAAAACAAGAAAAAAAAATTTGAGACCCGGTAGCTCAATAATGCACCTTTAAATAAGACAATCAAAAATTGATGTACTTTTTCTCACACACTGTTAATTTTGCTGAAGTGTTAACGATACGTTGATACGTTAACTAATGAAATCATTAGTTCTGAACAACTGGACTCTGTGTTAACTGGACCCGGGGCCCAGTTGTTCAATGATACCGAAGGCATTAATCGACAGAACTTTCATAATTAAATATGGCAAACAACTTACATTGCAGCGCCGTTACAACGCGGATGCTTATAAAGCCGAAACCGTTATATCTGTTTGCAGTTTTTCCCCAGTTTTGAAAATTTTACCCCATTTCCACACAACTCTGCAGTCAAAACATCATCAGCCAAGACAAACATCACGAAAACAAGCCTTTATTATTTCGACCCCCTTGAACCTCACTTTTACATGTATATAGTAAAACTGGGGTTTACAGGGGTAAACCTTATTTTTCTTATTTCTGCTCTGAAATATAGATTGTGGGTACTCTGTACCCACAATCTATATTTTGAGCAGAAATAAGAAAAATATCGCAATTTTTCATCTTAAAGCTTTGGTTTTTTTGGTGGTAAAGTTTACAATGCATTTGTACAGGCCTGTTTTCGTAACGAATTACTCGCTGAATTACTCTGTTTTACACAAGTGGTCAACAATACATTTCCAACACATTTGTACTGAATTCCCACAAATATGATCTGATTTTTATATAAAATTTGAAAAAAAAAAAAAATTTCTTCAGCAAAAAAATGCCAGTGTACTATGTTTTACTTGCCAGAGCATTTTAAAAGATTTGACTATAGTACTACTAAGTTCTTTTAAGCCAACAATATTGCAAACAAGTGGGCCTTGCCTTGTTGAAGCAATTTAAATGTTACTATTGAGAGGTGCAGGCACAGCCATTTTGTAAGATTAGTGTCCCTTGATCTGCCATGTTGGAGACACTGGGCAGGTTTCTGTAAACAAATTTATTCATTTTTGTCCAATTCCCTTAGTGATAAGAACACTAAAGGGGTTAAAACGTGACTGTGACTGTTTGTTTGTTTTGGAGTTTAACGGCCCAGTCAAGACTATTTTAGTTCATTTTTGAGCCTGTCAGTTTACCTATCCACACTTTTTCTGGGCAGGCTTATACCTAAGCGGTTAACCAGTACAGTGCACATTCTTTCTCCAGAAACTGACAACTGCCTTTCTTGAATCAGTGGAAGGGAGAGAATGACCGTGGAAAAGATTTCATAATCAATTTCCACGACAGAATGTTGCCGACCCCTAGGGGAATAGAACCCCCGTCCTCCTGATCACGAGTCAGACGCGCATCCGACTGAGCCACCGAGACCGGCGATTGTTCTGAAGGGTCATATGAATACAATAATTATGGTTTAATCGTAATGTACCACGAGACAAGGAAGTTATTTATGCAGAAAACACATTAACCCGTTGTATGCGGGGAAACCCCTAAAGGGTACCTTGACAAACAGTGCAGGCCCAGATCAGACGCCGCAGAATGCTGTGTCTGATCAGGGCCTGCACTATTTGCTAAAAGAATTTTCCTTCAAAAATAGAATAACAGCAAAGTGAAAAGGCCTGACACCCATTATATGACAACTGGACTTGTCCAACATATAGAAATGGAAGAGTCCACTAGCATACAATGGGTTAAAATTCTGTTGGGAATGAGCCTGGGTGTCTCCAGCAAGAAAGATAACTCTGGGTGTGTGATGACATCAGCAACCTCTCAATTATTATGTATACATCACATGAACAAGTCCGTGAAATGAACTACCCACTTTATGTAGAGAAAAACTGGAATTTATGGGTTTCTGATTTCTGCTCCAAGACATAGGTTGTGGGTACTCGTTAGAATCCCCTCAATGAGGCGGTTCTAACGAGCACCAACAACCTATGTTTGCAGTATAAAATAAGAAAATATCACAGGTTTTCATCAGATAAGTAGCCGTTTTGGATATGTGAAAAAATGCACTAAGTCACCTGGGTGTGTTATCAATCGACGTAATAGACAATGAAAATAAAAGACATCCTTACATAATATCCCAATTATGCTTCCTGGCCAACTGCTATAATTAACCCATTTAGTATCAGAAACCCCAAAATGGGTACCCTGGCAAACAGTGCAGGCCCAGATCAGATGCCGCAGAACGTGGCGTCTGATCAGGGCCTCCACTGTTTGTTTAAAGTATAGTCATTTTCCAAATAAATTTTGATGAATACACAGCCTGACCTGACACCCCTAAATTTTGAAATGAACTCCTGCTTTATATAAGGAGGAAGACTCCATTTGGTACAAAAAGGCTTAACCTTCAGTAGCTCAAACTATTCCTATCTCAAACTGATTTTCAGGTTCCCAAAGGTGTTCCAGTCATTTAAATTCGACTGTACATGTACAGTGAAATTCCTCTATTGTGTGTGTGTGTGTGTGTGTGTGAATTCGGGTTTAACATCGCTTTCAACAATTTTTCATTCATATCACGACGGTGTCTGGTTGCGACAGGGAGCTCAATGCTCACTTTTATAGTGCTGCCTCACTGAAGTATCATGTCCCAGACACATTACATGATACCACACCCAGACACATTACATGATACCACACCCAGTCACATTATCCTGACACTGGGTTGACCAGTTGTAGCTCTACCCCGTAAATCTGAGTGCCAAGCCAGTAGCAGCTAGTATCATTCTTAACGACTTTGGTATGTCGCAGCCCAGGATCGAACCCGTGACCTTTCATTCCCTGGAGCAGACACTCTACCCACTGAGCTATTGGGGCCGATGAAATTCCTCTATTAAGACCAGGAAAGATTGAACCACTAATGTTCTTAACCCATGGTATACTAGTGGACTATTCCATTGCTATATGTTGGACAAGTCCATTTGTCATATACATGTAAGGGATGTCAGGCCTAATTTTTCATTTTTATTCTTTTTTTTTTGGCAGAAAATTCTGCTAGCAAATAGTGCAGGCCCTGATCAGATGCCGCATTCTGCGGCATCTGATCTCGGCCTGTACTGTTTGCCAAGGTACCCCTTTAAGGGTTTCCCGCATGCAATGGGTCTCTGAGTTATTATGCCTTAATGCTTTCTATAACAAGTGTCCTCTCATAAAATACCACTTTTAGGATTGTTCAAAGACCAATTTTGAACAGTTCCAAAGCCCACAGGTAGTCTTAATATAGGAATTTTACTTTACATGTAATACAATAATTAGCCAAGGTTCAGATCAGACTAGACAACTGTGCAGTTTGAACGGCGTCTTTTCTGCTTGAACATGTCACAAATGCACATTATCACTTGTTGAAACTAATGCCCCCGCCCATCGGGGCCTGGAGATATATATTGGGCTACATGGTGCTTTCCCGAAGAGATGAAACCAATGGAACATGAGTACTGATAAACTGCTTAGAAGGTCTAAGCCTGCCTAGGCAAAGTGATGTGAGTCTGACCGTCCCTAAAAATAAACCATTGCTGTCATTTCATCTCAATGTCCAGTAAACATCCCACAAAATCGTAGGCAACATCTCAAAAATGACCCAAATAGTGATGACAGGATGTTAAACCTCAATACAAACGAACAAACTTGTTATAACACATAAAGATGTCTTGGACTATTGTTTTAAATCTGGTCATAAAAATAAAATTTCTCTACTTTCAGTCATGTTGTATATGATCTGGAGGTTTCTTGTGAAAATGCTGAGGTCCTTTTAAAAGGGAATTTTGTGCTGCAATCTCTTCCTCTCTTTTCTTCCAGTATTCTATATTCTGCTGTATATGTAATGTGTTGTCCGCGACCTTCGGGTCTGGTCTGCCGTAGTTTGGAGGATTCGCGAGAGGGTCATACCCCAGTGTTCTCAGCATGGGACAGATCTTTCCCATGTCGTCCATGACATCTTGAGGTATATGTCCCACCCACTTGTGTAATGCTTCGAGATTCACAGGTTTGATAATCTGATCAGAGGATTTCTCTGTTCTGAAATGAAACAAATACACCACATTTACAAATCCATGAAATGAACAACCCCTCTAAACCCCACTTTAACTAGAGAAAACTTGGGTTCAGAGGGGTATACATTATTTTTCTTATTTCTGCCCCAAGAGGTAGGTTGTGAGTACCGGTTCTAACGATTACCCACATCAATAAGGTGGTTCTAACGATTACCCACAACGTGTGCTTGGAGTATAAGTACATGTACATGTAAGAACAAGATGTGTTTGTGAAACACTGATGCCCCCGGACAGAGCATGTTGAATATGAAAGCAGTATCACTAAGCAATCGAAAGGTATGGCCAATGTTCAAGTCTTAAAAAAGTAGGTCAAGGTCACAAGGACAGTGCATGTTAAATATGAAAGCAGTATCACAAAGCAATCAAAAGGTATGGCAAATGTTCAAGTCTTAAAAAAGTAGGTCAAGGTCACAAGGTAAAAAATTATGAGATTGTTGGAAAGGTCTTGTGACATAGAATGCACATGTGAAACATGAAAGCCCTATCACTTACCAATCTAAAGTTATGGCCTATGTTAAAGTTTTTAAAAAGTAGGTAAAACGTGAAGGTCAAGGTCACGAGATTAAACATTATGGTGCCACTGGAAAGGTCTTGTAAAAAAGAATGCACATGTGAAATATGAAAACCCTATCACTTACCAATCGAAAGTTATGGTCTATATTAAAGTTTTTAAAAAGTAGGTTAAACGTGAAGGTCAAGGTTGCGAGGTCAAAAATTATGGTACTGCTAGAAAGGTCTTGTGACAAGGAATGCACATGTGAAATATAAAAGCCCCACTACTTAACAAACGAAAGTTATGGCCAATGTTAAAGTTTTTAAAAAGTAGGTCAAATGCCAAGGTCAAGGTCATGAGGTCAAAAAGTATGGTGCCACTAGAAAGCTCTTGTGACAAGGAATACACATGTGAAATATGAAAGCCCTATCACTTACCAATCGAAAGTTATGGCCAATGTTAATGTTTTTAAAAACATGTATTTTGAAAAAAGTAGGTCAAAGGTCAAGGTCACTAGATAAATAATTATGGTATATATTTCATCAGAAAAATTACTGTTTCGGAGATAGGAAAAAATGCACTAAGTCACACAGATGTGTTATCGTAATGATACACATGAAGTTTGTTTGTTTGTTTGGAGTTTTATGGCCCAGTTAACACTATTTAGGTCATACCAAGCCAGTCAGTTTTCATTATGGTAAGTTACGGTAATCTCTGAAATAAGAAAACCTTTAAACTCCAGTTTTCTCTGATAAAGTGGGGTTAACAGGGGCGTTCATTACACAGACATGTTATCATGGTGACCTAAACACACTTTTCATGGGTAGGCTTTTACATACATGTAAGCTGTTAAGTTTTACCATAGTTGGAGTTTTCCCACTATTTTCTATTGAGACTTTCCAAAAAGTTGGGAGTCAGAATTGAAAAAGTTGGAGAATTCTGGGTTGGTACGTGTAGTTTGTGATAACTGAAGGATAGTTTTTGTCAATTCTCCGTAAAAGCCTGTGTTGTGGGTATTCATTAGAACTGCCTCAGCGAGGCAGTTCTAATGAATATCCATAACATAGTTTTATATGGAGAAATAAGGAAAACTATCCTTCAGTTATCACAAACTACCAACCTTATCTGGAGACGTTGCTTTCAATTTTGTGGGACTTTTACCCGACATTGAGATGAAATGACATCTCAAGCCCTGTCACCCAATGAAACCAATAGGGTTTATTAGCATCGACGGTCCGCCTCGCACCCCGGTTCCTGGACAGGCTTAGATCCTCTAAGCGGTTTACCAGTACTAGTGTGCGGGCCAGATTCAGCTCTGTGTGGAAGCATCATGCAGCCCATATATTTCTTCAAGCCCCTATGGGCGGGGGCTTGATCATTACATGTTCTTGATTGTTATCATGATGATCTAAACACACTTTTCCTGGGTAGGCTTTTACATAAGCTGTTAACCTGCAGTACAGTGCACATTCTTTTGCAAGAAATTGAGAACTGTCCTTCTTGAATCAGTGGAAGGGAGAGAATGACAGTAGCAAAGATTTCTTGATCAATCTCTTGGAAGGAATGTTGCCGACCCCGGCAGGTATCGAACCTCAATACTCCTGATCACATTCTCAAAAGTGCATCCAGCCAAGCTGCTGAGCCTGGCATGTGCTTCGTTGTATGAATCCTTAAGGTGCCTTTCAAAATTGTGCAGTGCATGTATTTATTTTTACTTGACATCATCAGCCAATGTACGATTCTGGAAATGTTATCTGTTGATGTTGTTATCGGGGCCTGAAAAATTCAAATACAGCTCATAAAGCAACAGAAAAGGTTGGTTGGTTGCGATAATTGAAGGATAGTTTTTGTCAATTCTCCATAAAAGCCTGTGTTGTGGGTATTCATTAGCCACAACATTATGAGGTTTATATGTAGAAATACGGAAATCTATCCTTCAGTTATCATAAAACTCCAAACTTTTCTGTGTGGCCCCCGCCCATCGGGGCTTGAAGAAATAGATGGGCTGCATGATGCTTCCACGCAGAGCTGAAACCGACACGCACACAAGTACTGGTAAACCGTTTAGAGGATCTAAGTCTGCCCGGGCAAAGCGGTGTGAGTCTGACCGTCCATGCTTATAAACCCTATTGGTTTCATTGGGCGACAGGGCTTGAGCTGTCATTTCATCCCATCTTGATCACCAGTCAGATGTGCACCCGGCAAAGCTACTGAGCCTGGCATGTGCTTGAATCAATCCTTAAGGTGCCTTTCACAATTATGCAGTGCATGTACATGTATGTATTTTGACTTGACACCATCAGCCAACATACTATTCTGGAAATGTTATCTGTTGCTCTTGTCATGCTCAGCACCTTGTCCGTAAAATGAGGAAATGAAAAATTCACATACAGCCAAAGCAACAGATATGGTTGGTAGTTTGTGATAATTGAAGGATAGTTTTTGTCAATTCTCCATAAAAACCTATGTTGTGGGTATTCATTAGAACCGCCTCGATGAGGCGGTTCTAATGAATACCCATAACATAGGTTTACATGTATCTGGCGAAATAAGGAAAACTATTCTTCAGTTATCATAAATTACCAAGCAACTTTTTCTGTGGCTATACATACAGCAAAGAAATCAAAGCACTGACTGCACTGGTGGGTTGATTGTCTCTGAGTGTGGGCTGGGAAAATGATCCTGAAAGGTGACTTGCAAACAGTGCAAACCTTACAGTGAAAGCTAGGGCTGTTGCAAAAGTCGAAGCTTCAAGAATGGACGTTTGGAATGGACCCAAAACCGACCACCAAAATGTATACGTATATTGCGCCATGCTCAAAGCATGCACGGCAATAAATGAGGAAAATGTAGTAAATCCCCCACCCCCCCCCCCCCCCCACTCCACACCCCCACTCATCCCAAAAAATAAATGACAACTTTGGAGATCTGCATGAAATCACAATGTCACACCAGTTATCCTAGCAAATCTGTACAACCCTAGAAGCAACTGGACTGCATATATATACTGTACAGTGTAGCTCAGGTGGATGCGTGTCTCTGAGTGACCAGTGATCCAAACTTCGCAGGTTTGGATATACATGTTGTATACATGTACCTGCAGGTGTCGGCACTATTGCTTTGTGTTGACTTATCATGGAATCCATTTCTGTACATGTATGTCACTTTCTCCCTTCCACTCATGATCCCAAGAAAAGTGTGCATGAATTTAGGTAAACTTAACCCTTATACTGCTGAATAATTAATTTAGCCACACCCATTTCTGACTTTGTACCAATCAGATTATTTGATATAATTTTCTCCTTTGGCTTCACAAACTGAATGTCAAACAGTGTAGATCCTGATCAGATGGCTTAAGCCATCTGATCTGGATCTACACTGTTTGCAGATGTAGGGGCTGTCATGAACAGCAGGATAAGGGTTAATTGGTGGATGTGACCTAAAAAATGTCGATCAGGTCACTAAAAACAAATTTCCTGGACAATTGGTTCAGATAGTTTCAAATATTTTTTCTACGTATTATGTTACAGTCAACATAAGGCTTGACAAATTTACATGTATCATCTGCTTCACATGAAATGGCTTGACATTTCACATGAATGCAGATGATTCACATGAAATGTCAAGTCTGTTGTTTGCAGTGATCTTTTAGGTGATAGTCCCGTCAGTCCTATACACATATTTTTCTGTCGGGACTCGTATTTATTTCATTAAAGAGAGTCCCAGGACTTGCAAAAATTACAAAATAAATTAGGAATTTTTGTAGTGGGCTCATTTTTTCTTCAGTAGTACTCACTTAAATTAACCCTAGTGAGTCCTGGGACTCATGGAATTTTGTTTGTTTGATTTGAGGTTTAACGTCCCAGTCATCACTGTAAAGGTCATTTTTGAGACGTTGCTTCCAATTTTGTGGGACTTTTACCCGACACTGAGATGAAATGACATCTCAAGCCCTGCCGCCTAATGACACCAATAGGGTTTATGAGCATGGACGGTCCGACTTGCACCGCTTTGCCTAGGCAGGTTTAGATCCTCTAAGCGGTTTACCAGTACTCGTGTGCGGGCCGGTTTCAGCTCTGCATGGAATCATCATGTAGCCCATCTTTTTCTTCAAGCCCCTATGGGCGGGGCCTCATAAAAATAAAATTGTTAATAAATCACTGCGGTTTGAACAATGATACAATTGAAAATGAGAGTTATCCCATGCAAAACTTTTGCTTGGCTCTAAAAGGGTTAACCCTTATCTTGCTGAATGTTCATTTAAGCCACACCCACTTCTGTCTATCATCCAATCAAATTACTTGATGTAATTAATTGCTACAAATTCATAAACTGAATGTCAAACAGTGTAGATCCAGATCAGATGGCTTCTACAAGTCGTACCTAAATTTCAGCTAAATTTACTGACCGTCTTTACGCAAAACCACAACATAAGTTTATTTCCAAAGCTACTGCAAAAGTACTTGACAGGGATACTTGAGATATAATGGGCATTGCCAAATTATGAGCATTTCTTTCTTCTGTAATTACTTATAGAGTTATCTGCCCCTGAATCCATATTATGCCTTATTTTCTGTCATATTTAAAATCTATTTATATATGGCAAAAGGATTCTTCAAAACAGTCAAAAACTCAGCACACAATTATTTTCTGTTGATCTTATGAAGGTATTAGGTGATTTGTAAATATCTTCTTTGATAATGACTTAAACAATATTGGGGGGGGGGGTTAAATACAACACCCTTTTGCTATTTCTACTGCAAAACTTCCTTGGCTTTATGTCAACTCATCACCATAAATCCAACTTACTGACAATTTAGATGAAGTTAGAAAAAAACGAAACTTTCTCATAATCTTTAGAATAAGTCTCCTTTTAGGTCATACTAACCTATAACTTTGAAATATTACTGAACTTAATAAATCTTGCATTACATCAAACATTTATTTTGAAGCTTTTCTGTTGATTTTACATGTATTTGGAACTGCAGCCAAAATGGTTAGTAGAAAATTGTGGTTCATATTGTCCAGATTCCACAGCAGTTTTAGGCTTCATATATGCTTTCAGGTAAACCAAGAAATGATGCTTGCAGAGCCCTTCAAGCACTGGCTTACCCAGTCCCTTCACTTGTATATCATTTTGGAGCCTTCAGTAGTCTCTGGCCTTTGATTCTGGTACTCTTTGAGCTTTTCATTTAACTCTTGACACCACATACATGGTCGACCAACTGGTAGGTGTTGTTTTTTTATGAATTTACCTATCAAGTGATTTCGACAGCCAGTCTTCAATAGATTATCAGCTTTGGCTGACCTACAATTGCTTAGGGATTTGACAGGAAGCAGATTCACTACACAGATCCTGATTTAGACACCTACAGTTATGGTAGAAATCGAGTAAACGAAACAAGCATTCAGTATTTTACACCTGAACCTATGGTGACGGTTGGCTGGACATAGAGGGTCCTTCATCCCACTGGTAGTATGTGCTACTGACCATTCTAAGGCAGTGGTTTTGATGTGGTTCATGTAATACTTTGGCTTGTTGATGTCCCCTTTGTGTGTTACATTTGCTGTGTGTCTTTTGATTAACATTTTAATCACCCCTTGTGAGGAAGAAATTGTTTATTTTTGCATGTTATATGTGTTTTGTCTGTCCTTGATTTGGCCACATCTTGTGACTGTGGCTTTCCTTGAACCTTTCCTTTTTACTTTTGTTCATGGGTTAATCACAAGTTGATGTTTGATTTTGGTGTGTTTGTCTTCTATCCTGTTCTCTATCAGACCGAGAAGGATGTTACTGTAACAAATGAATTTAGTGCTATGTATATACCCGGTAACCATCTGTCCTTTCTATTCATCTTCATCAGACACACTTGATGCACTCCAAGTGTCTATAGACTATGGCTGCATCTACGACATGGTCTATGTGAGCTCTGTTAAGTTTAGCGTCATTATTTTCTGTATTGTATCTAAAGAAACTTAAGTGCCAGAGTACATATGCTATATATGCACAGCAACCAACTGTGCGTGCCCCACTTCGGCACCGACAGTGTGTGTGTGTGAATTCGGGTTTAACGTCGCTTTCAACAATTTTTCAGTCATATCACGACGGTGTCTGGTTGCGACAGGGAGCTCAATGCTCACGTTTATAGTGCTGCCTCACTGAAGTATCATGTCCCAGACACATTACATGATACCACACCCAGTCACATTATCCTGACACTGGATCGACCAGTCCTAGCTCTACCCCGTAAATCTGAGTGCCAAACGAGGAGCAGCTAGTACCATTTTTAACGACTTTGGTATGTCACGGCCCGGATCAAACCCGAGACCTCCCGTTCCCCGGAGCGGACACTCTACCAACTGAGCTATCGGGGCCGGTCGGCACCGACAGTACCACCCACTTATGAGATTTAGTCCTTGACTGCACTCGATCCATAAACTATTACGTTTTGCTGGTCAGCCCCCGCCCATATGGGCTTGACGAAATATATGGGCTGCATGATGCTTCCACGCAGAGCTGATTCCGGCCCGCACACTAGTACTGGTAAGCCGCTTAGAGGATCTAAGCCTGTCCAGGAACCACGGTGCGAGGCGGACCGTCCATGCTAATAGACCCTATTGGTTTTATTGGGGGACAGGGCTTGAGATGTCATTTCATCTCAATGTCGGGAAAAAGTCCCACAAAATTGGAAGCAACGTCTCCAAAATGACCTTTACAGTGTTGACAGGGACGTTAAACCTCATATCAAACAAACAAAACATTTTGCTGGAAGTATGTCTGGAAAGAATCTGGGCTTTAAATATACTTTCCCCCTCTTTAGGCATCAAGATTTCATACCGCCCATTATCATTGAAAAGTTCATCTGAGTAACACTGAGCTGGTTTTGGCTGATATATGCCCATGCTCAAATCCCTAAGCTCATTTTCAGCTAGTTGAGGAAACTACTAAATCTGTATAATGCACCTTTTCCCCCATTTAACACATTTTTTCCCCAATCATATTTTAGTACTTTTCCCTGCAGCTTGTTAGGACTTTTCCCCAATGCTATCATTCTTTTGGTGTTCGGATTTGAACCAAGCACCTTTCGATTGTAAGTCTAACGCACTAGCCACTGAGCTATCAAGGCTATTTACTTTTAATAGAATGTGATGTAGAGCAAAAGAATAAATATCAAAATTCATGTAAAAACAAGATGTGTTTGTGAAACACTGATGCCCCTGGACAGCGCATGCTAAATATGAAAGCAGTATCACTAAGCAATCGAAAGAAATGGCCAATGTTCAAGTCTTTAAAAAGTAGGTCAAGGTCACAAGGTAAAAAATTATGAGATCATTGGAAAGGTCTTGTGACATAGAATGCACATGTGAAATATGAAAGCCCTATCACTTACCAATCGAAAGTTATGGCCAATGTTAAAGTTTTTAAAAAGTAGGTCAAACTTCAAGGTAAAGGTCATGAGGTCAAAAATTATGGTACCACTGGAAAGGTCTTGTGAAAAAAAAAATGCACATTTGAAATATGAAAGCCCTATCACTTACCAATCAAAAGTTATGAACTATGTTAAAGTTTTAAAAAAATAGGTCAAATGTCAAGGTGAGGGTCACGAGGTCAAAAGTTATCGTACCACTAGAAAGGTCTTGTGACAAGGAATGCATATTTGAAATATGAAAGCCCTACCACTTACCAATCGAAAGTTATGGCCTATGTTAAAGTTTTTAAAAAGTAGGTGGAATGTCAAGGTCATAAGGTCAAAAATTATGGTACCACTAGAAAGGTCTTGTGACAAGGACTGCACTTGTGAAATATGAAAGCCCTATCACTTATCTATCAAAATTTATGGCCAATGTTAAAGTTTTTAAAAATTTTGGAAAAAGTAGGTCAAAGGTAAAGGTTACGAGATCAAAAATTATGTTCCCACTGGAAAGGTCTTGTTATAAGGTATACACGTGTGAAATATGAAAGCTCTATCTATTACCATTCAATAGTTATGCCCAATGTTAATGGTTTTGTAGACAGACAGACAGATCAAAAACTATTTACCCCCCAAATCTCGATTCCGGGGGCATAATAAGTGTTGTCATCCAATAAAAGATCAATTTCTTTATTTCTAGACATTTCTGGTGTAACGAATGTGAACAGTTATTGTTTCATCCATCAATTATAGTATGCACTAGTTCTTACTGTTCACAAGTATGATTTGTGAAGATGAAATGACATAAAAGCCAAGGAAATTTTGCAGTGGAAATAGCAAAGGGGTGTATTTGACCCACCCATATTGTTCTAAGTTATTATCAAAGAAGATATGTACAAATCACCTGATAGCTTCATTAGATTGACAGAAAACCATTGTTTGCTGTGTTTTTTAATGTTTTGAAGAATCCTTTTGGCATATATTTATAGATTTTAAATATGACAGAAAATATGACAAAAATGGATTCAGGGACAGATAACTCTATATGTAATTATAGAAGAAAGAAATGCTCATAATTTGGCAATGCCTATTATATCTCAAGTATCCCTGTCAAGTACCTTTGCAATAGCTTTGGAAATAAACTTACGTTGTGGTTTTGCATAAAGACGGTCAGCAAATTTAGCTGAAACTGAGGTACGACTTATAAGTGAGTATAATGGTAAAGTGAAGAATTTTTCCACAAACACATATACATTATGTTTAACATCTATAAAGGTCTAAACAATACTAAAAAGACCCACATGCCAGGATGGTTTGTGCTAGAGTTAATAGTGTAAGAACCACAGGTCCCTCAATGGGGTAGAATTACCCCACCCACTTTGGTTGCTCATAGAGCCAATACCATTACATCTGCGGATCTGAAATTTCACCACATTAAAGCAAATACATCCTATATTGAGTCTGCAAAGTTTAAAGAAAATCAAAAGGGGCCATAAAATGGGCCTTATAGGGACTGCTCCTTGGCTGCCTGAAAATTCAGTTTGCAACCTTATCAAACAATTGATAGCAAAAAAGTTGCTACCTGGTATAGCCCCCACAACATAACCGTGACCTTAGGCTATCTTTTTTTATTTTTTTTTTTCATTATTTTTCTGCAAAAATAAGGCTTGACATTATACTGAATCCTCTGCTGGGCAGACAATTCACATGTAATGTCAAGCCTTATTTTAACTGAAAAACCAGGAAAAGAAATATGCTGAAAATGCCGTCAGCTACAGATGCTTAGCGCTTTAATAAAAGGTTATAATCTCCAAGATGCCTGCTACTGGAATGACACACTTTGCTGCCAAGCTGATGGCTTTTACTACATGTGCCTACATGTATGTACATGTACTTTCAGACCAGCTGGTAGCACTAGCAGACACTTGCAAAAAAAAAGTTAATTTCTAATACTGTGTTTATTCAAAATGTCTGTGTAACTGCGCAGGCTGATCTTTGTCAAACCTGTTCACAATCCCCAAAGACAGATTTTCTCAAATAACTGACAGAGATCAAATGATCAATTATGCACATTCAATGTCAGAACATGATACCGCCTTACACTTATAGAATTTCTCAATGTTTTACATTTAATAACTGTCTCAATTTTCTTCAACATTTTTCAGTATTTTAGCTTTTAACACTTATCTTGCTGTTCAGGACAACCCTTATCTTTGCAAACAGTGTAGATCCAGATCAGATGGCTTCTGAAGAAGCCATCTGATCAGGATCTGCACTGTTTGGTGTTCAGTTTATGAATTTGTAGCAATAAATTATATCAAGTAATTTGATTGGCTGATAGACAGAAATGGGTGTGGCTTAAATGAAGATTCAGCAAGAGAAGGGTTATTTCTTATCCTGCTGAATAATTTCTATATTAGCCACACCCATTTCTGACTATCAGCCAATCAGACTACATGATATATAATGTTTTCATTCAAATTCACATACATGTACTGAATGTCAAACAGTGTAGATCCTGATCAGATGGCTTCTTCAGAAGCCATCTGATCAGGATCTACACTGTTTGCAAAGGTAGGGGTTGTTGTGAAAAGCAGGTTAAGGGTTAATATTTTGTGTGCTAAAATAACATCTTTCCTAAAACTAGTAATTTTCAGATGAAAATGTTTGATGTTTTGCTATTCTCTAGCCCAAATGTAAATTATGTGTGCTGGTTAGAAATGACAGTGTTTCTAAAAGGACCCACAATCTACATAAAAATGTACAGTATAATACAGTAGAACTTCAATGGCTCGAACACCGATGGCTCGTTTACCATGGATGAGTCGAACCCATTCTTGAGCCCCTAGTGGAATCCTCTACATAAGAACTAGTGGGGGATAATTAAGGAGATTTTAGTCTTTTATCTTACAAATGTATGCTGTGTGTACTCATTAGAATCGCCTCGATGAGGCGATTCTAATGAGTACACACAGCATACATTTTCATAATAGAACACCGAAAAGATGCCTAGAATTTTCTCGTTATGCCTCCTGACAGTAACCCCAGTGGCTCGAACTACCGCTGTCTCGAACAAATTTTCATGGTCCCAAAGGGGTTCGAGCCATCGAAGTTCGACTGTATATTATGTTTTAGCAAAAACAGAAATAATTACCCCTGTAAACCCTACTTTCCTCTATATTAAGTCTGTGTTACATGTAAGTAGGGTTTTGAGAGGTGTTCATTACATAGGCTTGTTACCCTGATGATGTGTCGCCCCTGCCCATCGGGCCTTGGAGAAATAGAATGGGCTCCATGATGGTTCCACGCAGAGCTGAAACTGACTACACATACATGTACATGTAAGTGCTGGTAAACCACTAAGGACTAAGCCTGCCCGGGCAAAGTGGTGTAAGTCAGACCACCAAAAGCATATAAGCCTTTTGGTTTCATTGGGCGCCAGCGTTTGAGATGTCATTTCATCTCAATGTCGGGTAAAAGTCCAACAAAATTGGAAGCAGCATCTCCAAAATGACCTAAATAGTGTTGATGGGGACGTTAAACCTCAATGCAAACAAACAAAGACCTGATGATGTATATGGGTGATAATTTTATTTGTTTGTGTTCAGGTTTTATATCTCCATCAACACTACTGAGGTCACTTTGGAGACGTTGCTACCAATTTTGTAGGACTTTAACCTGACTCTGAGATGTATGTATGACATGTTGACCCCATAGACAACCTAGAGTTTATATGCTGGGACAGTCTGACTCGCACCACTTTGCCTGAGCAGGCTTAAGACTCCAAGCAGTACTCCTGTTTGGTCAGTTTCATCTCTGCACGGAAGCACCCCCCTCCCCTCCCCTCCCCACCCGCGATGCAGCCCAATCTTTTTCTCCAAGCCCTGATTGACAGAGGTTGTAAATGGGTGATTGAACAACTTTATGATTATGCTATAAAATTCTGGCAGACTACTTTTTGGATTAATTTTGTTTGAACTGAGGTTTAACGTCCCTGTCAACACTATTCAGGTTTTGTGGGACTTTTACCCAATGTTGAGATGAAATGACTTCTCAAGCCCTGCTGCCCAATGAATCCAGAATGCTTATATGAATTGGTCAGACTCACACCACTTTGCCTGGACAGGCTTAGTCATTCTAAGCATTGTACCAGTACTCGTGTTTGATTGTTTGTTTGTTTGAATTGAGGTTTATCGCCCCCGTCAACACGGTATAGATCATTTTGGAGACACTGCTTCCAATTTTGTGGGACTTTTACCCGACATTGAGATGAAATGACATCTCAAGCCCTGTCAACCAATGAAACAAATAGATTTTATAAGCATGGACTTGCACCTCTTTGCCAGGGCAGGCTTAGATCCTCTAAGCGGTTAGCCAGTACTCGTGTGTCGTCAGTTTCAGCTCGGTGTGGAAGCATCATCATCACCAACGGATTTTTGATAAACGTGCAGGTACAGAGGCAACGTCCACATAAGTGGGCCCCCTTCAAGGTAGCTGGCTTACTGCACGCATGGCAGATCTTACACCAGATCTCCAGGCTTGTCTATCATGAGGATCAATAGCAGAGAGCTTCCATTCTTTGCAATCTCTTTCTGTTAGCTGCTTCCAGGTCATCTTGGGCCTTCCTGGCCCCCCCTTTCCACCTACCTGAATGTCACAGGCAGTCTTGACTGTACCGTTGGAGCGTTCCACATGTCCATACCAGCGAAGCCTTCTCTCTTTCAGGATGAAGGCCAGGTCCTCAATGCCAAGACGCTCAAATAACTCAATGGACCTGATGGTGACAGTGTCCTGTGGCTTGACATTGCAGATCTGTCTGATCATTGCCCTGTCATTTAGCTGTAGACGTTGGAGGTTTGGCTTTGTCAATGGCCATGTCTCACTGGCATGGAGCATTGCGCTCCGCACACAAGAGCTATACACACGGCCATTTGTATTGAACGAGAGGTGGCTGGAAGAGAGAACTGGTAGCAACTCCTTGAATTTCTTCCAGGCTGTTTTCACACGTGATGTAGCTGAAAGGTCGCAACCACCCGCTGCAGAGAGCGTATCACCTACATGTAGGTAGCAAAAGGAAGCTACAACCTCCAGCTTGTCGGATCCGACTTGGACTTCCCTCTGTGGTCTGCCATCTAAGGGGCGTGCAGTTCCTTGGCACCAGGACACCTGTAATCAGGGTCCTCTATCAAGTGTTTGAGCCCACTGCATTTCTTGTGCACCCAGAACTTGCAGCCAATACAAAAGATACTGTTGCTGCCCAATCGAGTGCTACATACAGCGCATGGAAACTGGCCTGTACTCTGCAAGAGGTCCAGACCTGTACCACTCGGTCAAATGCCTTCTCCAGGTCTACAAAAGCCATGAAGAGTCTCCTGTTGGCCGCCAGATACCTCTCTTGCAGCTGTCGTACAATAAAAATTGCATCTGTTGTGCCTCTTCCTGGGACGAAGCCAAACTGGGAATCGTCGATGGACACCAACTGCCTTAATGAGGCCATCCACAATCCTCTCCAGGACTTTCATGACCTATTCTGTCAGCTTGAGACCACGGTAGTTGCCCCATTCCAATGCATCGCCCTTGCCCTTGTAGAGACAATGAAACTCTGTTCCCAGTCAGAGGGTGCCTTCCCATCAAGGATGATTGAAGCTGAAAGGTCGCGGATTATCGAGGCACCCACATCACCTGCAGCTCTTAACATCTCCACCACTATGCATGCCAGAGGGACCCGGTGCTTTGCCAGTCTTCATCTGAGAGATAGCCTTCTTAACCATATCAATAGTGATTGGGATGGGTGGCCCTTCCACTGGTGGTTCATCAGACAGGTGGTCTGGGTCCCAGTCGAACACAACATTGAGTAGCCTTTGGTAGTGTTCTAACCAGGCCCTCTGCTTTGAGTCTTCACTCATTGACATCTCCCCTGCATCATTCTTTACTGGTTTGTCACCTACAACAGGGGCAATCTTTCTTCTCATCTTGTTTGCAAGGCGGTATACTTCTGAGGACTTAGGGTCAATATTCTTGTAGATCTCCTTGGCGAGCATGGTGCACCGCACGTCTGGCTATGCGTTTGGCATCATGCAGCCCATCTATTTCTTCAAACCCCGATGGGGGGGGGGTGACCTGGTCCTGACCAGTACTGGTGTGTTGTCAGTTTCAGCTCTACCTGGAAGCACCATGTAGCCAATCTATTTCTCCAAGCCCGGATGGGCGGGGAAGATTATTTATCAATCAACCCAAAGATACTAACTTCACATGGTTCCTACCTGCTATTGTCCATGTTACTACATGTACAACTGACCAAACATATAAAATTCTGGTAATGGTTATTTTTAGCACACTGTGACATCAGAGTGCTGTGCAAAAAGTAAAATCCAGACTAAGCTCAGGTACTGATGGTCATTGGCAAACAGTGTAGACCCAGATCAGATGCTGCAGAATACAGTGCCTGACGGATCAGTCTACAATGTTTGCTTAACCCTTTTTAACCAAATGGAATCTTCAACCTTATATAAAGCAGGATTTCTAAATTTCAAAATTTAGGGGTGTCAGGTTGTGTTTTCTTCACAAACTATTTGGAAATTGGCTGACAATTTTGCAAACAGTGAAGGCCCTGATCAGACGCCCCATTCTGCGGTGTCTGATCTGGGCCTGCACTGTTTGCCAACAACTGGTTTTGGGGTTTCCTGCACAAAATGGGTTAATCTACTGGAACTTAAGGGTCTACATCTACATGTTACATACATTAAGGTTTATGTCTCTGTTCAGGAAAATTTTCCCTGCCTACACTCAGAGACAATCTCAGAGCTTTGATTGACACTTAAGATCGGCTCCTGCCCATCGGGGCTTGAAGAAATATATGGGCTGCATGATGCTTCCACGCAGAGCTGAATTCGACCTGCACACAAGAACTGGTAAACTACTTAGTGGATCCAAGCCTGCCCAGGCAAAGCGGTGCTAATCAGACCGTCCATACTTATAAACCCTATTGGTTTCATTGGGCGACAGGGCTTGAGATGTCATTTCATCTCAATGTCGGGTAAAAGTCCCACAAAATTGGAAGTAATGTCTCCAAAATGACCTTTACAGTGTTGACAGGGATGTTAAACCTCAAATCAAACAAAAGACACTTAAGACACCGACAAAAACTACATTTGAATATGTCTTCTGCTTATGTCGTCTGCTGAATTTTTTGCAAATGTTTCGAAAAATTTTTTGCTTGCAGGCAAACAGTGTTTGCAAAAATGACTTAAAAAGTAACCATCAGACGACAAAGCAGACGACCATTGTCGTGATTGGCATTTTATGGATAAATATTTTTATTGAACTTGCTGACTTAACAAACTGTTACATATTGAACAGCATTATGAAGATGCCTTTATTGTGACTAGAAGGAGTCTCTTTATTTCAAAGCATGCAAATTGCAAAGCTGTCACAGCTAAATATTGTTCGCTCAGATCATACAGTACATACATGTACACACATTTTTTCACTGATTAGCACTCAACAGATTTTAACCCATAAAATGCCAATCACATCAATTGTCGTCTGCTTTGCCATCTGCCATTTACCTAAACAGTAATTTTTGCAAACAGTGTGGACCCAGATCAGACTGCTCCTCTAGGAGCAGTCTGATCTGGACTCACACTGTTTTGCCTAAATGCAAATATATTTTTTAAAAAAGTTGGAAAAAAATCAGCAGACGACAATTTCAGATGTAGTTTTTCTCTGCTTCTCAATCCACTGTACGCTGGAAACCCTTTAAAGAGTAACTTGGCAAACAGTGCAGGCCCAGATCAGATGCCGCATAATGTGACGTCTGATCTGGGTCTGCACTATTTGCTAACAAAATTTTTCATCAAAAATAGAATTAAAACAAAAATATATGCCTGACATCCCTTATATGACAAAATTAATGGACCTGTCCAACATATAGCAATGGAAGAGTCCACTAGCATACAATGGGTGAAGGGTTAAGAAGATGTTGGCTAAAGTTGGGTAACATAAACTGTTATGGCCCCCGCCCATCGGGACTCGGAGAAATTGGGCTGCATGATGCTTCCACGCAGAGCTGAAACAAACCGCACATGAGTACTGGTAAACCGCTTAGAAGGCCTAAACCAACCCAGGCAAAGTGGTGCGTGTCGGACCGTCCATGCATATAAACCCTATTGGTTTCATTGGAGTACAGGGATGGAGATGTCATTTCATATCAATGTCGGGTAAAAGTCCCACAAAACTGGAAGCAACATCTCCAAAATGACCTAAATAGTGTTGAACTTGATGGGACGTGAAAAGAAATCAAACAAACATAAACTGTTACCCAGTCAAAACTAAGAGAGCCTTCACATAATAGGATGAAAGCAAAAATATTAAGGATCTTTTTTTTTTTTTTTTTTTAAATTCAGAGAAAATAAAGCCCGACATGTGGACGAAGCAAATTGTTTGTCTAAATAGCAATGGGATTGCGGCCACGTAAAACCGATTTCAGCCTCCCAATGGAATTCTTTTCACTGACCGTTCCAAGGCAGTTCTTCTGTCGCAATTTATTATGCCCCCGCGTATTCGGAGAATACCGGAAGGGCATTAAGTTTTACCCCTGTCCGTCCATTCGTCCGTGCGTTCGTTCGTCCGGTGTCCGGGCCATAACTCCTAAACCGTCTGGAATATATTCATGAAACTTCACAGTTGCATTCATCACACTGAGACGATGTGTCATGAACAAGGAAGACAACTCTTGCTTTTTTGGTTTTTGAATAATCTGCCCTCGACTTAGAACCATATAGTAAACCGTGTCCGGGCCATAACTCCTAAACCGTATGGAATATATTCATGAAACTTCACAGGTGCATTTATCACACTGAAACGATGTGTCATGAACAAGGAAGACAACTCCTGCTTGTTTAGTTTTTGAATTATCTGCCCTTGACTTACATCCATATATAGTCAAATGGTATGTCGTGTCCGGGCCATAACTCCTAAACCGTATGGAATATATTCATGAAACTTCACAGGTGCATTCATCCCACTTAGACGATGTGTCATGAACAAGGAAGACAACTCTTGCATTTTTGGTTTTTGAATTATCTGCCCTTGACTTAGTACCATATAGTAAACCGTGTCCGGGCCATAACTCCTAAACCATATGGAATATATTCATAAAAATTCACAGGTGCATTCATCACACTAAGACGATGTGCCATGAACAAGGAAGACAACTCTTGCATTTTTGGTTTTTGAATTATCTGCCCTTGACTTAGAACCAAATAGTAAACCGTGTCCGGGCCATAACTCCCAAACCATATGGAATATATTCATGAAACTTCACAGGTGCATTCATCACACTGAGACGATGTGTCATGAACAAGGAAGACAACTCTTGCATTTTTGGTTTTTGGATTATCTGCCCTTGATGCATATATTCTATGATTGATTTGAAGTACATTTGTAATATTTTTGTCCCCTCGCACAACATAGTTGTGAGGGGGGATATAGCATAACTTCACACAAATGTTCCATATAAAAAAATCTCGAGCGAGTTCGACTTTCAAGGTCATGACCTCAAGGTCAAGGTCACTGAGGCTATTTTTAGAAAAACTTTGTCATCGCTCTAGCGCCTACATTTCTTCACCAATTTCATTATACTTTCACACAAATGTTCCTTAGCCATAGTGACCTTGACCTTGAAAGTCAAACTTGCTCAAGGTATTGTCATAAGGAACATTTGTGTGAAGTTATATTGAAATCAGTGAAGAAATGTAGTCACTAGAGCGATGACAAAGTTTTTCTAAAAATAGCCATTGTGACCTTGACCTTGAAAGGTCAAAGTCACTGTGGCTATTTTTAGAAAAACTCTGTCATCGCTCTAGCACCTACATTTCTTCACTGATATCAATATAACTTCACACAAATGTTTCTTATGACAATATCTTGAGGGAGTTCGACTTTCAAGGTCATGACCTCAAGGTCAAGGTCACTGTGGCTATTTTTAGAAAAACTATGTCATCGCTCTAGCGCCTACATTTCTCCACTGATTTCAATATAACTTTACACAAATGTTTCTTATGACAATATCTCGAGCAAGTTTGACTTTCAAGGTCATGACCTCGAGGTCAAGGTCACTGTGGCTATTTTTTTAAAAACTGTCATCGCTCCAGCGCCTACATTTCTTCACTGATTTCAATATTACTTCACACAAATGTTTCTTATGACAATATCTCGAGGGAGTTCGACTTTCAAGGTCATTACCTCATGGTCAAGGTCACTGTGGCTATTTTTAGAAAAACCTGGTCATCGCTCTAGCGCCTACATTTCTTAACTGATTTCAATATAACTTCACACAAATGTTCCTTATGACAATATCTCGTGCGATTTTGGCTTTCAAGGTCAAGGTCACTGTGGCTATTTTTAGAAAAATTTTGTCATCACTCTAGCGCCTATATTTCTTCACCGATTTCAATATAACTTCACACAATGTTCCTTAAGACAATAACTCTAGCAAGTTCCACTTTCAAGGTCAAGGTCACTGTGGCTTTTTTTAGAAAAACTGTGTCATCACTCTAGCGCTTACATTTCTTCACCGATTTCAATATAACTTCACACCAATGTTCCTTATGACAATATCTCAAGCCATTTCGACTTTCAAGGTCAAGGTCACAATGGCTATTTTTAGAAAAACTTTGTTATC
Source organism: Lucinisca nassula (assembly GCA_963580285.1). Lineage (NCBI taxonomy): Eukaryota > Metazoa > Mollusca > Bivalvia > Lucinida > Lucinidae > Lucinisca > Lucinisca nassula. The sequence continues at coordinate 23,190,811 of OY757022.1, forward strand.
GCTCTAGTGACTACATTTCTTCACTGATTTCAATATAACTTCACACAAATGTTCCATATGACAATAGCTTGAGCAAGTTTGACTTTCAAGGTCAAGGTCACTATGGCTATTTTTAGAAAAACTTTGTCATGGCTCTAGCACTTACATTTCTTCACCGATTTCAGTATAACTTCACACAAATGTTCCTTATGACAATATCTCGAGCTATTTCAACTTTCAAGGTCAAGGTCACTGTGGCTAATTTTAGAAAAACTTTGTCATCGCTCAAGTGCCTATATTTATTAAGGGATGTTAATAAAACTTCATCCAAATGTTTCCTATGATAATATCTCGAGTTGCTTTGACTTTCAAGGTCATGACCTCAAGGTCAAGGTGACAAGGTCATTGTGGCTATTTTTAGAAAAACTTTGTCATTGCTCTACCGCCTACATTTATGATTTTAATATAATTTATGATTGATTTGAAGTACATTTGTAATATTTTTTATGAATGGCATTTGGCGGGGGCATCCGTGTCCTAGGGACACTTTTTCATTTTCTTGTTAAGGTTTGTCTTTGAGTGTGTGTATCCCTTATTTTTTTTTTGTTTTGCATACCTAATTGGCCATTTTGTGGGAAAGTAACTATCCTTTTGGCTTTCCCCTATTGATGCTGCCATTAGGGTCTAGTTATTTCATGTTTGTGTTTCTTTCCCTTTGGTGTCTCTGATGGGAGCTGTGGGTGTATTGTATTGATTCCTGATCATTGCCTTCATTTCTTTTTTACATTGTACTTTTAAAGGAAAGAATTTGCTGCTCTAGAAGTAATTTTTTTCCTTTAACCCATAAGATGTCAATCACAACAACTGTCATCTGCTTTGTCATTGTGGACTCATGCTTCAATCCCAAGAGAATCAGATATCCATATTTATTTTGGATAACTTTGGGATATTCTTTTTTATTTTTAACTTGAAAATGTATGTTGTGTGTGCTCATTAGAGCTGCCTCAATAATGAGTACAACAATGATTACGAAATACAAATCTTTATTTCTATAAAAGATAGAAATATTATTCTTGTAAACCAGATGAGGAAATCCTTGTTTTTTCCCTGGTATAGAATTCTTATCTACCCATCTTATGTTACCCCAAACAGAAAATTAGCACAGACATTGGTAACATCTCCAAAATGACCTAAGTAGTGTTTACGGAGACGTTAAACCTGAAATCAAACAAACATTGTAGCATACACATTGGTCAATGTACATGTATATGCTGAATAGGAACTTAATTAATTTTATTATTCATTCCATGACATCATGGCATGTCAACTCCATTTACTACAGGACATGTGCGAGGATTTAATTATTTAAAATAGTATCAAACATTGGAAATGGAATGGTGTGCAAGAAAAAGAATCTTTGTTTGTATTCCATCAACACTATTTAGGTCATTTAGGACACACTGATTCCTTTTTTGTAGGACTTTTACCTGACATTGAGCAAAGAGATCGCTAGGGTTTAATTAGGAGCGGTCCGACTTGCCCCGCTTTTCCAGGGCAAACAAAGACTTTAAAGTGGTTTACCAGTATTCAAGTTCCCTTGGTTTCAGATATATGCGGAAGCACCATGCAGCCTAGTCTATCTCATTTCTCAAAGCCACAAAAAGTCGTGAAAAAGCTTTGTGGATGGACAGAAGGAGAGATGCCAGGTTAATCACAATATCCCACGAACCTATTTTGTTGGGGGATAAAAATTCAATACAGTCGAACTTCAATGGCTGGAACACCTTTGGGACCTCGAAAATCTGTTCGAGACAGGGGTAGTTTGAGGCCGTGAGGTGACTGTTAGGAGGCATAATGAGATACTTTTAGACATCTTTCCGGTGTTCTATAATGAAAATATATGCTATGTGTACTCATTAGAATCGCCTCATCGAGGCGATTCTAATGAGTACACACAGCATACATTTGCAAGATAAAAGACTAAAATCTCCTTAATTATCCCCCACTATTTCTTATGCAGAGGATTTCGCTAGGGGCTCAAGAATGGGTTCGACACATCCATGGTAAACAAGCCATCGGTGTTCGAGCCATCAATGTTCTACTGTATTTTGATTCTTGAAGGGGAACACACATGTGTAGGATCACAATCACCACCTTAAAGTGATATTTGCTGATCCCAATGGAATATCTGCCCAAGCAAATTTGCTTGGGCAAATATGGCTCTCCAGCAAGGAATGTGATCCCATGTTCCCCGTCAAGAATCTAAATAACTAATAATGTTCCCAATGTGTTTGAGACACTGGAATTGAAATGGTAATTGTAAGCTAGGCAGACAATTCACATGCACATACATGTACCAACAGAATAAGGTTGGTTTGTTTGTTTGTTTGATTTTAAGCTTAACGTCCCCGTCAACACTGTGAAGGTCATTTTATAGACGTTGCTTCCAATTTTGTGGGACTTTTACCAGACATTGAGATGAAATGACATCTCAAGCCCTGCCATCCAATGATACCAGTAGGTTTATAAGCATGGACGGGCCAACTCACACCGCATTGCCTGGGCAGGCTTAGATCCTCTAAGCGTTTTACCAGTACTCGTGTGCGGGTCGGTTTCAGCTCTGCGTGGAAGCATCATGCAGCCCATCTATTTCTTCGAGCCCCGATGGGCAGGGGCTGCAGTTAAGGTTGGTATTTTGTGATAAATGAAGGATAGTTTTTGTCAATTCTCCAAATAAACCTATGTTGTGGGTATTCATTAGAACCGCCTCGTCGACTGGCTCAAACATGACCTAAAATAGTGTTGACTGAGCCGTTAAACTCCAATACAAACCAACAAAATCATTAGAAGCCTCCGTGGTGTAGTGGTTAAGCTATTCGCCTTGTAAACCAGGGATCGCAGGATCGATCCCGGGCTTCTCCAGACTTTCGGATGAGTCTTTAAACCGAGGTCCCATTCTCCGTATGACCTTAGCTGTTGGTGGGACGTAAAACTCAAACACTCACTCACAAACAAAATCACCTTTAATCTGTTATGAAGCAAACTTACTTTGAAACTGCTATCCCACCAGGCTTCTCTATATAATCTTCATGATGCAGTACAGACTCGTTCCACGGTATCTGAAGGAATTTCGTAATTCTCCTCATCCACAAGTCCGGCTGTAACACCAACTGTTCGTAATAAACCGGCATGCATTTATCTGCCCCTACCCTAAGACACTGAGAATACATTACTTCCATCGCCGTGTTCCACTTTTCTAAACAATGTCTGTAGCTACTCAAATCGAAACCTGTTATTGTCACTTTACGTGAAATGATAGAATGAACTGTTGCACGACCGTCCCGGATCATAAAAAGAAATTTGGCATTTGGAAATAGATGATTTAAGTAGACACTGGATTTCAATGTAAATGGATCTTTGTTACATAAATATTTGGCAGCTTCCCCATGATGAGCAATAATCTCCAGAAGAAATGCGGTAACAGCAGAGTCAAGCACGTCACCCGAGATACCCGCTTCTTTCAATCTGGTCCGTTCCACCTCAGAACGTTCCCAATTGGTCCTAATCCCTAGAAGCCTAGGTATAACACGCGTTTCCTCACCACATCGCACTTCTGGATGTGCATCCAACATTGCACGCATTAAAGTAGTCCCACTTCGTGGCATGCCCCCTATAAATATCAATGGCATATCTTTGTCATATGGAATAGCATTATTATCTCTGTCGATCATGACTTTCGGACTTTTGTTTACCATGTATGTTTTTGGACCAGTATCACAGGGAAAGGAACTATACATAAATATGAACATTCCTGCGACTAAACAAAATCCGTAACATAAATACTTTCTACTGGATGCCCTCATCATATCGCTCTGTGTGGTATAGCTCTGGATTTGGTACGGGTATTTCTTCATAAATATCCAAAGTTGTAATGCTGCTTTAAGCTTGAGATTCTGCTATTGCCAGTAAATTCTGAAAAAGACACACACAAAAAATATGATACCGCATTTACAGTATGTATTCGGACAGAGGTGCCCCCACCCACCGATGCTTCCACACAGAGCTGAAACCAACTGCACAGGAATGCTGGTAAACCACTTAGATCATCTAAGCCTGCCCAGGCAAAGCAATGTGAGTCAGACCATCCATTCTTATTTACCCTATTGGTTTCACTGGGAAACAAGGGCTTGAGATGTCATTTCATCTAAATGTTGGGTAAAAGTCCCACAAAATTCGAAGCCTCAAGGTCATTGTGGGGGGTTGGACATGCATCAATGAAATCTTTAGACCAGTATGTAACTTCAGTGGAAGTATCAACTAAATCTATCAAAGGGTTCAGAAGATACAATCTCTTAGAAACTTTGCCATAAAACTTTAACCAAATGTAAAATTTCAATGTATGTGTCCTTGACCTCAAGGTCACTGTGGGGGGTAGGACATGCATCAATGAAATCTTAAGACCAGTATGTAACTTCAGTGTAAGTATCAACTAAATCTATCAAAGGGTTCAGAAGATACAATCTCTCAGAAACTTTGATGCAAAATTTTAACCAAATATAAAATTTCTAAGTCTGTGACCTTGACATCAAGGTCATTGTGGGGGGTGGGACATGCATCAATGAAATCTTTAGACCAGTATGTGACTACAGTGTAAGTATCAACTAAATCTATCAAAGGGCTCAGAAGATACAATCTCGTAGAAACTTTGACGCAAAACTTTAACCAAAATGTTAACGGATGGATGGACAGACAGACAGACGGAAAGACGGACACACGGAAGGATGGACGGACGAACGGACAAACAGCAGGACGAAAACTATATACCCCCATAGCATACTTCGTATGCCGGGGTTATAATGAGCACAAATGCAAGATTCTGATTATCATATGACATTTAAAACATATTTTATTCACGACTGTTTTACAAAAATGCCAATATTCCGCCATTAGTAAATGCGACGGCATTAAGGACGTCGTACATATAATGTTACGAGTGTATGTAACTAATTTGCATGTTTAATCCACTAGTAGATTATAGAATTTATTACATGGTGTTATTACATTCTCAGACCCTATGTCATATGATAAAATCAATTTTGTCACACACATTGCTGACTCTCAACCTCTAATTACTAGAAATAATACATTAATTCCATCATGTTAACAAGTCCGTGAAACGAACACCCCTCTAAACCTCCCTTTATAATTATGGAGAAAACTGGCCTCTATAGGGGTATGCATTATTTTGCTCATTTCTGCTACAAGACATAGATTGTGGGCACTCATTAGAACCGCCTCATTGAGCACCCACAATCTATGTTATGAGTTTAAATAAGAAAAATATCACAAAGTTTCATCGGAAAAATAGCCATTTTGGGGATATAAAAATGCACTATGTCACAGGATTGTGTTTTTGTAATGTGTTTCAAGAACTGAATGACAGTGTATATCCTGATCAGATGGCAGCTATCAGATCTTTATCTACACTGTTTGCAGCCAGCCTTGGTAGCTTTGTCCAATGTGCGTTTGACTGGTGATCAGGAGGACACACCCGGTTCGATACCTACCGGGGTTGGCATGGAGATTGATTTTGAAATCTTTTCTATGGTCATTCTCTCCCTTCTGCTGTTTCAAGAAGTGCAGTTTTCAGTTTCTGGTGAAAGAATGTGCACTGTATTGGTTAACCGCTTATGTATAAGCCTGCCAAGGAAAAGTGTGGATAGGTAAACAGACCGGCTCAAAAATGACATAAAACAGTGTTGACTGGGCCGTTTAACTCTAATACAAACAAACAAACAAAAATCTACACTGTTATGCAAAGGTAGGGGTTGTCATGTTCAGCAGGACAAGGTTTACTTAGGGCCTGTTATGAATACCCTTGTATTAAATTTTAACCTCTCTTCAGGGCTGGAAAATTCTTCAAAATTTCTCTCATCCCGCATGACCAAGGGCATGCAGACTTTGGTAAATTCCTTAGGGATAACACAAAATTTTCACTTGTCCTCCAAAGTTTTTACTTGTCATGGTCAGCGAACGAGTGAAATTTTCCAACTCAGCACTTAATGTACAAATGTAAATGTATGTTCAGAAAGGTGGGGTTTAACCTCTTAATGAACATACACATGTACGTGTATCTAACATCACTACATGTACAGCTGGACTGGTGTTAAGTAGGGCTGGCTAATCAGAGCTGAAAAGATAATCAATTATCATTCCTGTCATTGCCATTGATAATCGATTAGTAATCACTGAAAATTTGTCATAATTTTACCTGTCTGGCTTATTGTCTGAGCATGACTCCTACTATATGCAGTATCAACTAAATATGTATTTGAACAGACAGAGCTGAGCAAACAGTGTAGACCCAGATGAGACGCCGCAGAACGCAGCGTCTCATCTGGGTCTGCACTGATTGCCACTTGTACAGCTATTTTAGGCACAACTTTGGGTAGGAAATTGTTCTTATCAAATAATCGATTGCAAGCAAATCAGTAATGATAATCATTTATGAGGAGTTTATCAATTTTCCGATTAATCATGCCAGCCTTAGTTTTATGGGAACGTGTGGCAGCTGTATGGTCTTCCTACCCTTCGTCACAGTGTACATGTAGATTATAATTTCTTGTTCTTTGGGATCTTTGATCCTATTGTGGAATATTAAGGGGAATGGACACATCTTCAGGGGAGGCAACTCCTACAAAAGTATTTTTGACCCTCAAGTCAATAAGGGCCAACACTTAAAGAAAAGAATTTACTCCTGAGGAACTAGCTCGAAAATGAGTCAATGGAAATTTGTTCCCTCGACACATCCCGGAACCCTCGAGCTAGCTCCATCACCAGGACACTTGTAAACAAAGGTAGGTCTCAAAGTGTTTTTATTACCATTTTTTTTCTTTGAGAGCTATTTATAAAAAATCGGGCAATGCAGTGCCACATAGAAATGATTTAACTTTGTACCCCACTAGAATTTGCCATGGAAATTTGCAGCACTGGAGTATGAAGAAAGGAATTTTTTTTGTCACAGACTTGAAAAATTGTCAATTTATGTCAACACAGAGATTTTGGTCGACGATTTTTCATTTTCCGCCAAAAGTACACCCTTCACACCCCCAGAAGCAACATTCCTAGTGAAATGAAACATGGAATGTTTGAAATAAGCAAAAACTTTTGGCTGTGATAATGTAACTTGTGACTTATGACGAAATTACTATCCGAGCCAGTCTTCTCGACAAGGAGCTAGTTCACTTGACACGGAGATAAGTGCCCTAAAAAAAAACGAAGATGAAACATTCATCAGATGACTCGGGCCTTATTCGTAACTTTCTATGGTCCCACCCAGTTCATCCAACTGGTTTCTTTACCTCTGGCTAGTGGGATAACAAGACGCACCCCCAGTCGTTTCTCCCTAGTCGTTTCGTCCCAATTTTGCACCCCTAGTTGTCTTGCCCCTAAAGCCTGGTCTTATTGCCCACTAAGTCATTTCGCCCACCAAACTGCTTCACCCCCTCCCCATTAAGAACGGATCAGTGGATGGATGGAAGTTGGATGGATGGTTGGATGGATGGATAGAAACACTACAGAGAGGCATAAGTGAGTGGGTATTTGGATGGATGGGTCCATTGCCAGACGGATGAACGAACAAACGAACAAACATATGGATGGACAGACAGACAGGTGGACGAATGGATGGGTTGTGTGCTGGTAGGATGGATAGAAGGATGGATAAAAAAAAAGAAAATATATATGCACACAAATGCCCGTGTCATGTGGAGGCTTGATTAAATAAATGAAATATTCGATTCCTACCGGTAATTTTTTTGATGATTTTTGTTTTACTCAATAATCACATATTGTTCCCACAGGTGATCTGATTATTTGTGATAAACCTAGAGTCATCGTATAAACAAATAATATTGAGCTGCAGTCCTAAGTACTTCGTTTTTTGAGGGCACTATCTCCTTGTCGAGTGAACTAGCTCCTTGTCGAGAAGACTGGCTAAGACAGTTATTTGGTCATAAGTCACAAGTTACGTAACCACGGCCAAATTTTTTGCTATTTCATTTCATTAGGGATGTTGCTTCTGGGGGTGTACTTTTGACGGATTATGAAAACTCTTTGGCCAAAATCTCCGTGTCGACATAAATTGACAATTTTTTCAGGTCTGTGACAAAAAAGTTTCCTTTCATTCATACTCCAGCGCTGCAAATCTCCATGGCAAATTCTAGAGGGGTACAAAATAAAATCATTTCTATGTGGCACTGCATTGCCGGATTTTTTTTATAAATAGCTTCAAAAGAAAAAAGTGGTGATAAAACTCTTCGAGACCTACCTTGGTTTACAAGTTTCCTGGTGATGGAGCTAGCTCGAGAGTTCCCGGAGGAGTAGAGGGAACAAATTTCCATTGACTCATTTTCGAGCTAGTTCCCCTGATTACCACCCGAGTTTAAGAGCAGACCCCTTTTTTCAGTGGGACAGGTCTTATAGACAAGAATTCCGCAAAAGGCGGCGTCGCACCTGCTGGGGGCAAAAGTCATAGAAGCCACAATCAGAATGTTGTTATTAATTAAGTAAATTTCATAGCAGTTAATGTAAAATGTGTGTCAAAGTCACTAGACCAAAAAAATTAGGCCATGGTCACCAGGTCAAGGTACGTGCCAAATCAGTACAATGAGGAGAAGTACTATGCAAAGTTTGGTGGCTGTAGGCCATTTATTTTAGGACATATTGAACATTGACGTTAAAGTCGCTGGAGTGCATAATATAGGTTAAGGTCACCAGGTCAAGGTACCCACAGAGAAAGAAAATGTAGGAGAAGACTATGCAAGGCCTTATAGTTAAGAAGATATGGAATGTTGACCTAAAAGTCGACCTAAAATGTGTTAAAGTCAATGGAGTGCAAAAAATAGGTCAAGTTCACCAAGTCAAGGTACCTGCATAGTCAGTACATCTAGGAGAACCACTATGCAAGATTTGGTGGTTCCAGGCCTTTTATTTGAGATCTGGAACATTGACGCAAATTGTATCAAAGTCAATGGAGCGTAAAATATAGGTCAAGGTCACCAGGTCAAGGCACCTGCAGAATCAGTACATCCAGGAGCAGCATTATGCAAGATTTGATGGTTGTAGGCCTTTTATTTGCAGAGATCTGGAACTTCGACATAAAAAATTGTCAAAGTCACTGGAGCATAAAATATAGGTCAAGGTCACCAGGTCAAGCTACCTGCAGAGTCAGTACATCTAGGAGAAGCACTATGCAAGATAAGATGGTTGTGGGCCTTTCATTTGAGGAGATCTGGAACTTCGACGTAAAATGTGTCAAAGTCAGTGGAGCGTAAAATATAGGTAAAGGTCACCATGTCAAGGTACCTGCAGAGTCAATACATCTAGGAGAAACACTATTCAAGATTTTATTGTTGTAGGCCTTTTATTTGAGAAGATCTGGAACATTGACGTAATTTGTGTCAAACTCACTGAAGCGTAAAATACTGGTCAAGGTCACTGGGTCAAGGTGCTTGCCAAGTCAGGAGCTCAGGGTGATGTTTCATGAAAGGTTTGATGGTTGTTTAGTCTTATAGTTGATTACAATACAAACTTCGATGTAAATGCCGAACTTCGACGTAATGGTAAAAGTCACTGGAGTGCAAAATATAGGTCAAATTCACCAGGTCAAGGTGCTTACAAACTGAGAAGGTCTATGAGATGTTTCATGTAAGGTCTGATGGTAGCTGAGGTTTGTAAAATAAAAACTTTGACGTAAATGTCGAACTTCGACGTAAATGTCGAACTTCGACGTAAATGTCAAACTTCGACGTAAATGTAGAACTTTGACGTTATGGTCAAAGTCACTGGAGCGCAAAATATAGGTCAAAGTCACTGGGTCAAGGTGCTTACAAAGTGAGAAGGTCTATGAGATGTTTCATGTAAGGTTTGATGGTAGCTGAGGTCTATAAATAAAAACTTTGACGTAAATGTCGAACTTCGACGTAAATGTCGAACTTCGACTTAATGGTCAAAGTCACTGGAGTGCAAAATATAGGTCAAATTCACCAGGTCAAGGAGCTTACAAAGTGAGAAGGTCTATGAGATGTTTCATGCAAGGTTTGATGGTAGCTGAGGTTTGTAAAATAAAAACTTTGATGTAAATGTCGAACTTCGACGTAAATGTCGAACTTCGACGTAAATGTCGAACTTCGACGTAATGGTCAAAGTCACTGGAGCGCAAAATATAGGGCAAAGTCACCAGGTCAAGGTGCTTACAAAGTCAGAAGGTCTATGATATGTTTCACGTAAGGTTTGATGGTAGCTGAGGTTTGTAAAATAAAAACTTTGACGTAAATGTCCAACTTTGATGTAAATGTTAACAGACTGACGGACAAACACACAGACGCACAGACGGAAAATCGGACGCCTATGTCTCACCCTGCTACAAGCAGGTGCGACAAAAAAGGAACAGGAAGTCCCAAAAATGGCAGAAAAATCTAACATGTGTTTCCATTGCCCTTAAAAGACATTTGAGGGTCACTGATGAGGCTAAAGAGGCTGAAACAATCTAGTCAGTGGTGACTAAGGCTGGCATGATTAATCGGATAATTGATTAATCAATCGATAAATTCCACAAAACTGATTATCGCTACTGATTTGCTAGTAATGGACAATTTATCACCCAATGTTGCTCCTAAAATAGTTAGATGACCAGCAAATTTATTTATCTATTATTATTTGGTGGACTGTAACCTCTAAACAATATGCTCTGCCCCACATCATGGTCTAACTATGTACGAAATTTCAGCTTGATCGGATGTAAACTGTAGGAGTTATCCAGAAACGAAAAGTTTACAGACTGACGCCAGGGGAACATGATACGACCGTTTTTAAAACGGCCGTATAAAAATATGATCAGAACTTCAGTGATCATGGTCTACTGTAACTATATACACTGTATGAAGTTTCAGCTTGATCGGATGTAAACTGTAGGAGGAGCTATCTGGAAACGAAAAGTTTACAAAAAATTTCAAAGGGGCATAACTCTATTATTATTTGGTGGACCGTAACCTTGAAACAATATGCACTGCCCCACATCATGGTCTAACTATGTACGAAATTTCAGCTTGATTGGATGTAAACTGTAGGAGTTATCCGGAAACGAAAAGTTTGCAGACAGACGCCGGGGGCGTAATATGATACAACCGTTTTTCAAACGGCCGTATAAAAATATGATCAGAACTTCAGTCCCAATTCATATGGTAATGCATAATATATGGACAGTGTCATACTCAGACAGAAAACCAGAAAGGTAAAAAAGACCAAAATCTTCAGTGATTGCTAATCGACCATTGATAACAGTGGCAAGACTGATTATCTTTTCAGCACAGATTAGCCAGCCCTACTGGTGACCGAGAAAATGTTTTCTTTATTCCTGCAGTAAAACAATATATAGATTGTGTGTACTCTTTAGAACAATCTCAAGAATCATACCAGTTGAATGAAGGATCAAACTCCTGATCACCGGACTGATCCACATATCCGATGGATGCTTAGTTTGATTTGAGGTTTAACGTCCCTGTCAACACTGTAAAGGTCATTTTGGAGACATTGCTTCCAATTTTGTGGGACTTTTACCCAACATTGAGATGAAATGACATCTCAATCCCTCAAGCCCAAAAAACCAATAGGGTTCATAAGCATGGACGGTCCGACTCGTTCGCACCGCTTTGCCTGGGCAGGCTTATATCCTCTAAGCGGTTTTCCAGTACTCGTGTGCGGGTCGTATTCAGCTCAACGTGGAAGCATCATGCAGCCCATATATTTCTTCAAGCCCCGACGGGTGGGGGCTGTCGGATGGATGCATAACTGATGCATAATCTTCTTAGCAGGCTCTGAGCCTTCAGCAGTTGCTCATGCTACAAGGCAGATTTGATGAAATCCACAGCACCCCCCACCCCGGCTTGAAGAAATAGATGGGCTGCATGATGCTTTAATGCAGAGCTGAAAGCGACCGCACACAAGTACTGGTAAACAGCTTTGAGGAACTAAGCCTGCCCAGACAAATGGGTGCGAGTCAGACCGTCCATGCTTATAAATCCTATTGGTTTCATTTGGGGACAGGGCTTGAGATGTCATTTCATCTCAATGTCGAGTAAAAGTCTCACAAAATTGGAAGCAACATCGATATCTCCAAAATGACCTATAAAGTGTTTACTGGGATGTTAAAACTCAAATCAAAACAAACAAAACAAAATGAAATCCAGTACTTACCTCGCTAACAAGTGTTCGTCTTCATTCTCCCTTCTAGATGTTGGCCCTGATACTCCAGCATCGGGAGCTACTACCTGAAATCAAAGAGCTTATCATATTCACCTTAGTTAAAGCTAAGGCTGACACAATTAGTCGAAAAAACTGATTAATCCATCGATAAATTCAAAGAAAATGATTATCCTTACTGATTTGGTAATCATCATTAATTTGATAAGAGCTCCGCAAGCGGGGCATTATACGCCTGTGGCAATTAGTAAGATGGAGAATATATATATATTGACTGTTGTACAAGTTTGGGTTTGTGGAATGTAACCAAGGAACAATATGTGCTCTATATATTCTTACCTTGCACTATTAATAACCCTCAATAGCTCAAACTACCTATCTCCAACAAACTGTCATGGTCGGTAATATTTGGTGGACCATAACCTCAAAATAATATAGACATAACTCTGGTAACAAGTGGTGGACTGTAACCTTGAAATGATACATGTATGCGCTGCTCCACAGCATAGTCTTAACTATACGTAAAGTTTCAGCTTCATAAAATATAAAATGTGGGAGGCATTATCCAGAAATAAAATATGTTTAGAAAAAAATGTGAAAGGGGAATAACTCTGGTAATATTTGGCGGACTGTAACCTCAAAATAATATGCACTGTTCCATATCATGGTCTTACTATATGTAAAGTTTCAGCTTCATCAGATGTAAAATGTAAGAGGAGTTACCGTAACCTCAAAATAATGTGCACTGTTCCATATCATGGTCTAACTGTATGTAAGTTTTAACATCATCAGATCTATAATGTTGGAGGAGTTATCCGGAAACAAAGTTTACATTATTTTTCAAAGGGACATAACTCTATAATTATTTGGTGGACCATAACCTCGAAACAATATGCACTGCACAACTTCATGGTCTAATTATATATGAAGTTTCAGCTAAATCGGATGTAAATGTAGGAGGAGTCATCCGGGAATGAAAAAATTCAAGGGGGGCATAACTCTATTATTATTTGGTGGACTGTAACCCCTAAACAATATGCACTGCCCCACATCATGGTCTAACTATATATGAAGTCTCAGCTTGATCAGATGTAAACTGTACGAGGAGTCATCCAGAAACAAAAAGTTTACAAAACAAGAAAAATGCCTAATGGCATTATGGACGGTTTTTTTTTTTTTTTCAGTAAGGTTAGGATGGTGGTGGCATGGGTGGGGTAGGGTGGGGTATGCTGGTGTGGGGTAGGGTGGGATGGGAAGGGTTAGGAGTGGGGTGGGACGGGGTGGAATTTGTGGTGGGGTGGGATGGGGTGGGGTGGGGTTGTTGGGTGGGGTGGGCTTGGGTGGGTGGGATGGGGTGAGGTCGGGTAAGGTGGGGAGTGGTGGGATGGGGTGGGGTTGTGGGTGGATTGGGGTTGTTTTGGGATGGGGGTGGGGTGGGGTTGTGGGGTAGGGTATGCTAGGGTGGGGTGGGTAGGGTATGTATGTAAAACTAAGAATGCATGTATGTACAGAACAAATGCTATATCCTAACCCAGTAACAACTTTTTGTGGCGGGGGGGGGGGGGGGGGGGGGATGATTTGTTTATGTGTTTTAAGAAGAAAAAAATAAAGTTTTTTTTTTCTATTTTTAGCTCTGGTGGACACTGATTTTAGCGATTTTGAAAAAGGGTCACCTAATGAACATTTCTGTATGTATGTAAAACTATGTATGCATGGATGTACAGAACAAATGCAATATCCTAACCCAGTAACAACTTTTTGTGTATGTGTGTGTGTGTGTGTGTGGGGGGGGGGTTGATTTGTTTATGTGGTTTACGAAGAAAAAAAAAAAAAAGTTTTTTTCTATTTTTAGCTCTATTTTAGCTCTAGTGGCCACTGATTTTAGCAATTTTGAAAAAGGGTCACCTAATGAACATTTCTGTAAAATAATTTTGAAATCGGGCCATTATCCCAAGAGGAGATGTCGTTTAAAGAGATTGTTGACGGACGACGGACATCAACTCACCTTGAGCACTTTGTGCTCAGGTGAGCTAAAAAAAGAACGAAAAAAAAAAAAGAAAAAAAAGAAAATTCCATGCTTGTGCATGCATGTATGTATTATTACTAGCAACTATCAGGGGAGGAAGGTAATAATTGTTCATATGTGTTTATGGAGAAGAAAAGAAAAATAAAGAAAAAAAAAGAATGAAAAAAGAAAGAAAAAAAAAAGAACAAAAAAAAAGTGTCTCCACCGGGGTTTGAACTCACACCCCTCAGATTCATAGTCAACAATAGGATTCGTAGTCCAGCACTCTATCCACTACAATGGCATTTGAAAAAAGGTTAACCAAAAGGTAAACCTGAAAAACACAAAATTTAAAAATGACAATTTCCGCCAAAATTTTAGTCTTTTGCGCCATTTATGGATAATACATGAAAGCGGTACCTCCACTTATGCATCAGTCCTGATATTAAAACAATCTGCTACAGAATAGATGAAAAATATCACTTTGAAAAAAAGGTTAACCAAAAGGTAAACCTGGGACGACGCCCGCCCGCCCGCCCGCCCGGACATCGCTATTTTAAAGGACGGATTTTTTTTAAAAACCCGTCCAAAAATTCAAAGGAGCATAACTCTATTATTATTTGGTGGACCATACCCTCGAAACAATATGCGCTTTCTCACATCATGGTCTAACTATGTATGAAGTTTCAGCTTGATCGGATGTAAACTGTATAATCTAAGGAGTTATCCTGAAATGAAAATTTTACAAAAAATTTCAAAGGGGCATAACTCTATTATTATTTGGTGGACTGTAACCTCTAAACAATATGCTCTGCCCCACATCATGGTCTAACTATGTACGAAATTTCAGCTTGATCGGATGTAAACTGTAGATGTTATCCGGAAACGAAAAGTTTACAGACTGACGCCGGGGGCGTAACATGATACGACCGTTTTTAAAACGGCCATATAAAAATATGATCAGAACTTCAGTGATCATGGACTAACTATATACACTGTATGAAATTTCAGCTTGATCGGATGTAAACTGTAGGAGGAGTTATCTGGAAACAAAAAGTTTACAAAAAATTTCAAAGGGGCATAACTCTATTATTATTTGGTGGACCGTAACCTCGAAACAATATGCGCCGCCCCAAATCATGGTCTAACTATGTATGAAATTTCAGCTTGATAGGATGTAAACTGTAGGAGGAGTTATCCAGAAACGAAAAGTTTACAGACGGACGCCAGGGGCGTAACAAGATACAACCATTTTTCAAACGGCCGTATAAAAATATGATCAGAACTTCAGTGAATACTAATCGATTATCGATAACAACAGCAGGACTGATAATCGATTATCTTTTCAGATCTGATTAGCCAGCCCCAGTTAATAAACATGCCCTAATAAACACACACTAATCCTAAATCAAGAAATATACTACCCATTTTGTTTTAGACAGCTGCAACATCCTCTTCATTCAACTAAAAAAATTATTTCCAATTTGTCAGATACATGTAAAAAGGTTTTGATTTACACCAATGTAAATGTACTCCACTTCAGTCTTGTCACAAATCACTGTAAAGACAAATCAATCATGTTTGACAGTCAAGTGTGCCAACTTTGCATCCGTGTTTGACAGTCAAGTGTGCCAACTTTGCATCTGTGACCTAAAAACAGTACAGTGCCTGATGTAACTTTCAACAATTAACATCATGATACAATATTTTTGTAATCAGTGGTCATCACTGACAAGTGGGTGTGCTCTTGATCTAGATTTAAGAACAGTGGACCTTTTGATCATTTGACAAAATATTTCAGACCTACATGTATAAACAGTATAGGGCCTGATGTAAATCTCAACAATTAACATCATGACACAATAGGTTTGTAATCAGTGGTCATCACTGACAAGTAGGGCTGGCTAATCGGAGTTGAAAAGATAATCGATTATCAGTCCCGTCATCGCGATTGATAATTGATTAGTGTGTGTGTGAATTCGGGTTTAACGTCGCTTTCAACAATTTTTCAGTCATATCACGATGGTGTCTGGTTGCGACAGGGAGCTCAATGCTCACGTTTATAGTGCTGCCTCACTGAAGTATCATGTCCCAGACACATTACATGATACCACACCCAGTCACATTATCCTGACACGGGATCGACCAGTCCTAGCTCTACCCCGTAAATCTGAGTGCCAAGCGAGGAGCAGCTAGTACCATTTTTAACGACTTTGGTATGTCGCGGCCCGGGATCGAACCCAAGACCTCCCGTTCCCCGGAGCGGACACTCTACTAACTGAGCTATCGGGGCCGGTGATAATTGATTAGTAATCGCTATGGTTTTTGTCATAATGTTGCCTGTCTGGTTTTCTTCTGAGCATGACTCTTACCATATGTTGCACTTTACCATATGGACGAAATATTTGAACAGACAGGCCTGAGCAAACAGTGTAGACCAGATGAGACGCCGCAGAATGCGGCGTCACATCAGGGTCTGCACTGTTTGCCACTCATATGTTAGGCATAACTTTGGGTAGTAAATTATACCTATCAAGTAATCGATTAAAAGCAAATCAGAAATGATAATCATTTTGGTTGAATGTATTGATCGATTAATCGATTATACGATTAATCGTGTCACCCTTACTGACAAATGGTGTGCTTTTGATCTAGATTCTAGAACAGTGGACCTTTTGATCATTTGTCAAAATATTTCAGATAAAGGAAACTTGATTGCTACATGTAACATGTATTTAGAACTTTGATCATTCCATAGAAAAGAAACATTTGATAGGAAAGGAATGCTGAAACAAACTGGGTAGTATTTGGCATCAATTAAGGGGAATGGATACCCCTTCAGGGGAGACAACTTCTGCAAAAGTCTTTTTGTCTCCCAGGTCAATAGGGGTAAACTCTTAACCCTTTACCACTCAGATACGTGTTTTTACGTGTCTGCACCCCCCCCCCCCATTTTAAGCCCCAGAAGCACCTAAAATCTGCAGTTCTACCCCTGGATAGTTATGTTTGCTTTAGGATTTGTTGGGCAAAAAAGTGACCTGTTTTTTTGCGCGCCTCCCCACTAAAAGTATTCTGGGCCCCCCCCCCCCCTCACATCCCAAAAAATTTTGGGTGTATGGCCCAACCGGCTGCTTAAATTTATATCTGAGGGTGTCTGGGGTCAAAAATTCCTGAAAATTGATGCTGATAAAACATGCTGCAAACAGTGAAAATGTCCAGTGCCAGACACCTTAATTGTTGCCTTGACAGCTGTGTGAAGATTAAAATGTGGTCAAAAATTCATGTGAAAACACACTTTTTGCCAACTTTGAGATGCTCCCTCTTTACCATGACAACAATGATCAAGTCATGAAAGGTTGCATTTGAAAGGCTACTGCCCAATGAACATTCATACCGAGATTGGTGTAAAACAGACCATACATTATGAAACTATGGCTAGTTGAAGTTGCTGTCAGGTGCAACACCGAGAAAATCAGCGAAATTCACAAAATCACTGAGTGGTAAAGGGTTAAAGGAGAAGACCTTTCCCCGCAGGTGTACATTACATACATGTCCACCCCATGCTTGCATGATGAAAGCATACATAGTAATCATGTACATTTAACTATGGTAAGGATCTTTAACCTGCACATGTGATGATTCTCCCTGCACAAGGGGGCCTCAGGGCCTGACAGATCAAACTTTCAACCACTTGCCCGGCATTCCACAGCATCTGGAAAAGGCTTAGAATCACCATTTTCCTTATTTGTTCTATACATTTTTCTGGGCAAGTGAAATAAAAATCACTTGCCAAGCTAAAATTTAGACTTGTCCCGGGCAGCTGGGCAGCGGATTTGTCAGGCCCTGGGGCCTCCACTTGGGAACAAGACAATTCACCGACCAGACGACTCACTGACACAGTTTTTGGAGACAATTCACCCACACAATTAAAGACTATTCACCGACACATTTATATATTGCATTCATAGCCCAAATGATAAAAAGAAAACATTATTTTGAAAATAAAATGATGTATTCTTATCACGTTTTTGATTAAAATAAGGAATGTAGGATAACGTTATTAATTTTTTGCATATTTATGACAAGAGACTGATTTAATGCTGCTAATACACAGAGACCATTTTCAACCCCATAGGATGACTGATGTAAATAAATTTTCACATTTTATTTTAGGGGCATGATTGAGTGTCTAAATGCCCCATGTTCATGGCTCGAGCCATATTTAGTCTACAGTTTCTTTTTTTTCTTTCTATATAATTATACTGCCATACGCCCTCGCGGGCATTCTAGGCAGGTGTATTTTACATACACTCCAGTTTTGCAGGATGAAAGCCTACACAGTAATCATGTAATTATGGTAGGGTTCTTTAACCTGCACAGGGGATGGTTCTCCCTGCACAGGGGGCCTCCAGTTTACGTACTGATCCGAAGGACGGTGCACTTTATGACATTCATCCCTGCAAATGATGTCAATGGAGCGTGTTCGGACACCGAAATTTTATCGCCGCTGCCGGGGATCGAACCCGGGACCTCTAGCATCAGAGGCAAGTGCACTAACCACTGAGCTATCACGCTCCACACAGTTTCAATGATCGATTCAGGAATATTGTTGTGCCATAAATCAACATCCTAAAAGCTACAGCTTAACCCTTATCTTGCTGAATATTCATTTAAGCCACACCCATTTCTGTGTATCAACCAATCAAATTACTTGAAGTAATTTATTGCTACAAATTCATAAACTGAATGTCAAACAGTGTAGATCCTGATCAGATGGCTTCTCCAGAAGCCATCTGATCTGGATCTACACTGTTTGCAAAGATAGGGGTTGTCGTGGACAGCAAGATAAGGGTTAACCTTAGTGAGTCTTGAAACAGCTCAACATCAGACAAACCTAAGTGACTTCAAATCAACGAGGCAACCTAATTCCTATTCCAGTTTTACAATGAGCGTGCATCTGTCAGCAGCTGCATCCTACATGATGCAGAACATAAGGAATCCGGGTTGTTTCGTTCATGGGTCGTTTCTCACTGATTTAGGGGTGGGTCGATTCGCCCTTATGAGGTGAGTCGTTTCGCCCCTGGGTCGTTTTGCCCCAATTATATTTTTGTAAGGGGACAAACGGGATTGATGTGTAAAAACGGGAACTGGGATGGATGGGTAAACGGATGGAGAGGTGCGTGGTTAGATAGATTTGAATGGTGCTTGGGTAGACGGACAAACGGACGGGATGGAAATAAATAAATCATCATGTTAACAACAAGTCTACATGTATGCAAAGAAGCCTCCTTGGTGCAGTGGTTACGCTACTCGCCTTGTAAACCAGGGATCGCAGGATCGACCCCGGGCTTGTCCAGACTTTCGGATGAGTCTTTAAAACCGAGGTCCCGTCTCCGTATGACCTCAGCTGTTGGTGGGACGTAAAACTCAAACACTCACTCACATGTATGCAATGAAGAACCCCTACACCCCATTTTACAGCAGAAAGTGGGTTTTCAGGTATACATTATTTTTCTTATTTCTGTTCTTAAACAGTTCTAGCCCACAATTTATGTGTTGAGCAGAAATGAGAAAAATATCCCCTTTACTCATCTACAAATTGTCATTTTCACAGCCATAACATAATGTGGTCTTGCATCCCTTTCTCAAACATTTTTTTGCCCAATCCCACCCCCTGTCAATCGGGGCTTGGAGATATACATGTAGATTGGGCTGCATGATGCTTCCACACAGAGCTGAAACTGAAGGCACATTGTTACTGGTGAAGGCCTTGGCCCACCCAGGCAGCGTGGTGCACGTCAGACCATCCAATACATACAAGCCTTATTGGTTTCATTGGGCAACAGGGCTTGAAATGTCATTTCATCTCAATGTCGGGAAAAAGTCCCACAAAACTGGAAGCAGTGTCTCCAAAATGGCCATGTTGACTGGAATGTTAAACCTCAATAAAACATATTTCTCAAATATTTGATTGCTGGGTTGCCCAAACCTAATGTAGAAGTCGTCAATAGGTCCTCCATCTGCACCAAACAAGGATATTACAATATAAAACTCATAAGCAATAGATACTGAACAACAGGCCGGAGCACACATACCTCCCTCAACTCCTTTATAAACCAAAACATACCTTACCGGTAATTCAATCCATTGGGACTAAATAGAAATATAGGTGAAATGACACACCAAATTGGGACGAAACGACCCATGGACGAAATGACCCACAGACAAAAAGACTCATCCATGACCGTAGAAAAAAGTTAATGATCAATCTCCACGAAAGAATGTTGCCGAACCTGGCAGGTATTGAACCTGCAGCCACCTGATCACCAGTCAGACGTGCATCCCTCTGAGCTACCGAGGCCGGCCAACTGTGTTGGTGAGTTGTCTTGTTGGTGAATTATCTTGATTCCCTCCACATAACATCACAATCCGAAGACTTAAGCAGGCTTCGCCATTAACCTAAGATCGATGGACATTATCTTGTGAAAAGCTGGTCAGATCTTGTAAGGTCCGTGGCTGTCTGGTCCAACTGAAAATCTGCCACTTTTTAATATAATCCATGTTTCAACTCGGTCACCATAAAATGTTTCTCTATTTAGTTTGTTGCTGTACTTTATCGATGTAAGTATAATTAACCCTTTACCACTCACAGATTTTGTGACTTTTGCTTATTTTCACAGTGTTGCACCTGACAGCAACTTCAACTAGCCATTGTTTCATAATGGATGGTCTGTTTTACACCAAACTCGGTATGAATGTTCTTTGGGCAGTAGCCTTTCAAATGCAAACTTTCATGACTTGATCATTGTTGTCATGGTAAAGAGGGGGCATCTCAAAGTTGGCAAAAAGTGTGTTTTCACATGAATTTTTGACCACATTTTAATCTTCACACAGCTGTCAAGGCAACAATTAAGGTGTTTGGCACTGGCCATTTTCACTGTTTGCAGCATGTTTTATCAGCATCAATTTTCAGACATTTTTGACCCCAGACACCCTCAGATATAAATTTAAGCAGCCGGTTGGGCCATACACCCAAAATTTTTCGGGATGTGAGGGGGGCGTTGCCCCCCTTCAATCCCCCCCAGAATATTTTTAGTGGGGATGCGCGTGAAAAAACGGGTCACTTTTTTGCCCAACAAATCCTAAAGCAAACATAACTATCCAGGGTTAGAAATGCAGATTTTAGGTGCTTCTGGGGCTTAAAATGGGGGGGGGGGGGTGCAGACACGTAAAAACACATATCTGAGTGGTAAAGGGTTAAATAATAATAGAAATGATCTGATGACTGTAGAACTTATGTATCATCATTTCTTTGGTCCAGTTGAACTTAGATCAGGTCCAGTGCATCCCAAGAGTTACAGGACCACCTTGTCCAGCTATTTGAAAAGTTAATGTTGAACCCTGTTAAGGATCATCATGCGATGCACTTTGTTTGTGGCAATAAAAGCTCTACAGAGCTTACGTTATTTGCTTCGAATATGCGACATTAAATAAAGCTTCTTTATCTTTATCTTTTTATCTTTATCATGCTCACAAATGTGCCAATGAAGCACTTTTGGGCAACAGATTTCAAAACTGCTGCTTGACATTGAACCTGGGGCCTCCAGCACACAACTGAGCTACAACTGTAGAATGTATGCACTACTGTAGAACAGCTGTAGAACGCTCCACATGAGCCTTCTTTCATTCTTTCTACTGATACTGCGATCGGTCACATTTGACTGTTACTTGCAGGTGTGATATACTCAACTTCAAGGTTTGCAGGATGAAAGCCTACACAGTAATCATGTAATTACGTTAGGGATATTAAACCTGCACATGGGAATGGTTCTCCTTGTACAGGGGTCCTCCAGTTACATCCCGATCCAAAGGACGGTGCACTTGTGGCATAAATTCATCCCTTCCAGTAAAGCATGTTCGGACACCGCAGTTTTATTACATCTGCCGGGAATTATCTATGAATCGAAACGGGGGCCTCTAGCATTGTTTGTTTGTATTTGAGATTAAAGGCCCAGTCAACACTATTTAGGTCATTTTTGAGCCAGTCAGTTTACATATCCACACCAGGGCCTGACAAATCCAAAAATTTTCCACTTGCCCACCGGGCAAGTAAAATATTTTTTTCACTTGCCCAGCTCAAAATCCTACTTGCCCAGGATTTTGGAACTCAAAGTGGGGTTTGATGGGCGTGTGGGGGGGGATAATGGTGACGATGATGACGACCAACATTTATAAATATAATCCAAGGTTTCTGTCAAGTTTCAAGCACAACCACTTTCCATTCGGGTCTAGTTATTTCATGTTTGTGTTTCTTTTCCATGGGAGCACAGGGTTAATTGTATCGATTCCTAATCATTGCATTCAATTCTATCTATTTCCCTCTGTGCGGTAATACGGTAGAAAATACTGTTGTTGTCACAGTCAATAGCGGTACTTTTTCAAGTTAATTGCTGACATTATACCGATTAGCAATTTAAGATACAGTTATATTGACACAAATGATAAACACGAGCTGCAGCCGATATAGATCTACTCAAAAGATCAGAAGTTTCAGGGTATCGAGATAAAAGATTAAAAAGAATGCAGTTTATTTAGCTTGCAATTTAATGATCCAACCACAAGACAAGAATCCCCTCCATCCAAACAGAACCCAAACTTTCACACCCGCCCTACAAGCAAGTTCAATGTGATCATTATTTCCGCCATCCAATATCGTACATAAACCACAACTCCCATTTTTCTGCATGCGATCTGTAAATGACGTAATCTGACCCCAGCAACCCCACACGTGTTAACGTCATTGTTTTTATTATAAAGGGGCTTATCTCTTTCATAAAAAATGTTTGGAACCGGTGTTAAAAAAATCTTGATAGCTAAACGGTTGTGGATAGAGCGCGGCTAATTCACGGTTACCAACATTAAAACATTCAGCTTTTTCCGCCAGCGTCTGCTATTTGGCGCCAAAACATAACCATTCACGAGATAGTAGAATAGTCTGTTTTTACTACCGTAAGATGTAGCAAATCGTCTTAGGAGCTATTAAATCATTTTCACATTGATTGTGAATTAAATTTTATGGCAGGGATAAACGCAAATTAGAGACATTAACTTAATCTTATTTTCACACCTTGTCACGCTTATCGATAGCGCTGGTGGTACACACTACACAAGAAATGAAAGACACGCACCGCCGGGCAATCATGTTTAATTGGTAATTATATGACAGGGATTAACAGTAGTGTCATAATTGAACAGTTATAAAAACATAGATGATTTTGTCTCTGAACTGCCGACAAAGCGGGAACTATTATGATTTACTTACTGGTCTAGTTTTACCATATTTAATGACTCAAAAGACTGGCAGTTGTAGACGATTTTTTGCACTTGCCCGACCGGGCGTCGAAAGGTCAAAGTGCACCTGCCCGGCGCTATTTCAGACTTGTCCCGGGCGGCCGGGCAATGGATTTGTCAGCCCCTGCCACATGTTACCTGGGAAGGCTGATACTTAAGCGGTTATTCAGTACAGTGCACATTCTTTCGCCAGAAACTGACAACTGCCTTCTCGAATCAGCGGAAGGGAGAGAATGACCGTAGATGGCCCCGTCCATCGGGGCTTGAAGAAATATATATATGGGCTGCATGATGCTTACACTCACACGAACATTGGTAAGCCGCTTAGAGGATCTAAGCCTACCCAGGCAAATCCGGGTTAACTCGGCCCTGAGTCAAGTCGGTCGGGTCAACTCGGCCTGGTCAAGTCGGACCCAGTATGAATTTAGCTTGACAGATGTGTCCTTAATGAAATGATATGCTACTATATACTATTTTATATCTGTGTCCTTCCGTTTTTCTGTCTGTTTATTCATATTGCATGCATCTTTTACAGTAGACCTTGACGGCAAGGTGGGATTGTCACACAACATTAACATTTCTAATCAATTAGTGGACAGCAGATTAATATCATTTAGAATAAGTCATAACAAATACTTAAGATGTGGTGTAGTATTTTTACTAAACTGGGAATTACTAAAATTTAGAAACAAACGGCCCCGAAATGAATGTTAACCTTTGATGTGAATGTATACAAATACCTATTTTGCCCCTATTTTATCAATGCAGCTCGAACATGTGCAGTTAAGCACGATTCCCAACTGATAATTTTCAGAAAATATAACTTTGGTCAAAAAACGAAAAGAATTCTCTATTCACTAAAGTTTTTAATACATAATGTGACAAATGCAGGCCGAGTTGACCCGGCCAATTTGACTTGAGGCCGACTTCACTCAGGGGCCGAGTTGGTTACAGGCCGAGTTGACCCGTTTCCGCCCAGGCAAAGCAGTGCGAGTTAGCCCGTCCATGCTTATAAACCCTATTGGTTTCATTCGGCGGCAGGGCTTGAGATGTTATTTCATCTCAATGTCGGGTAAAAGTCCCACAAAATTGGAAGCAATGTCTCCAAAATTACCTTTCCAGTGTTGAAGGGGACATTAAACCTCAAATCGAACAAACAAATCATGACCGTAGAAAAGATCAATCTCCAAGAAAGAATGTTGCTGACCTTGGCAGGTATCGAACCAGCGTCCTCCTGATCACCAGACATGCATCCGAAACTAATGAGGCCAGTTAGGGGCCTCTAGCATCAATGGCAAGTGCACTGAGCTATCAGTACCACGCTTCTCTCTGATGTTGAAAAAGCCATTTTTATTTTCTGTTTTAGTGGTATGAGATTCCTACAGCTGTAGAATCTCGGGTTAACTTACATATATATTTATTTATCTACAAACTGAAATCATTATCAGCCAAATATTGGAAAAATAACACAGTCTCCACCCACTTATTTCAGGTCCATCTAAATAAACCGTAGAATACTATACTTGGTGATGAATGCTTAGGAATAAACCGGATTACCTCCTAATTTATCGCGAAATTCATGTCTCAAAATGCTTAAAATAATCTTTTGTTTCCTGTCATTGTTTCCATTAGTGGGAAGCTGCTGCAGCTTTTTCCTGTAACGAATTATCTCCCGTGATCGTGTGGGTAAAACACAGCCCTAAACGGGTCTACCTAAATAGAATAGAATAGAATAGAATATTTTTTATTTCCAATCATGGACCCTTTCGGGTAGAAAAAAAAAAAATACATATGATTGTGGGTAAATAACAACAACAACAACAATAAAAAAAAAACAAAAAAAAAAAAAAAAAAACATGTAGGCAAAACAATTACAATTGTTATTCTGATACTGTAGGAATGCTGGTGTGCCTCTAGAAATTTATAAATACCGCAAACACGGGCTAAGGGTCGGGTATGAAACACCCTTCCCGATCCCGATCCGAAAATCACCGATCCATAATTTGCTATCAGCCCTAATTCATTCATTAGAATATATTTTAAACATTTTTTGTGTTTTTTTTTATTACTTTTAAGTATTTTAATCATTGTTTATGTATAGTTTGTTTAAATAAGTCTAATTTGTGATTTTATCCGAAATTGTTCCTCTCTTAGGGGTATGCAAGACCCTGCCGATTTTTCGTAAAAATATTGTTTTCTCACGCCGCTAATTCAAAAAATAAACAATTACTTAATGATGATTTTTGAGACGGAATCGAGACAATTCATCGACAAGACAATTCATCGACACGGTTTTGAGAGACAATTCATCGACACAATTGAAGACAACTCATCGACACTTTTTGAAGACAATTCATCCACACATTATTATGTTAAAATTATACACAAGCTGATAAAATGAAGACAATGTTTTGAAAATAAAATTATCTATTATGACGTTTATGATCAAAATTACGAATTTAGAAAAATTTAATTCAATATTTTGGCTTATTGACCAATTTAACCGCAATAGTTTGCCTCGTCTGATTTGATGTCGCAAAACAGTGACTGTCGGGGAGCTGTCTCAAAGTAATTGAGGATGGCATGTAGCTTTAAGGATGCTGATTGCTATGTA
Source organism: Lucinisca nassula (assembly GCA_963580285.1). NCBI lineage: Eukaryota > Metazoa > Mollusca > Bivalvia > Lucinida > Lucinidae > Lucinisca > Lucinisca nassula. The sequence goes on from OY757022.1 coordinate 23,217,021, forward strand.
GTGGAAGTATTGATAGTACGACCACTGGAGTTGAAGGATAATTTAGCCTCGAGATTTGTACAAATCGCATTTAGATACCTAATTCTGATCATGAGATATAAACCGTGTTGGTGAATTATCATCTAGATAATAAGCCCATGCGATGGACCTTGATTAATCCCACTTTAGGGGTAAAAGTTCAGCTTAACCATTTTTGTACCAAATGGAATCTTCCTCCTTATATAAAGCATGAGTCCATTTAAAAATGAAGGGTGGTCAGGTTGTGTTTTCAACTAAACTTGTTTTGGAAAATAGCTGAACTTTTTGCAAACAGTGTAGGCCCTGATCAGACTACACTGTTTGCCAGGGTACCCGTTTGGGGGTATATGGTACTAAATGGGTTAAATGGGATTATGTTTACGTTTCATATTCTGCCTATAAACGTTAGGCGTTATCGTTAGAATCGTTTTGATTTGAGCAGAATCTTATTTAATGCTGAAAATTTAGGGAAAAAATGCAAACATACATGTAACTCACAATCAAGCTTCACTTGCCATCTTTTTTATTTTGATTATGAAAGTTTTGAATAATATTTGACCAAGTTCCGTATACATTTACTTTTATGCGGTTAAAAGGGTCAATAAACGAAAATATTGAATTAAATGTTTCTAAATTCGTTATTTTGATCATAAACGTGATAAAAGATCATTTTATTTTCAAAACAGTGTCTTCATTTTATCAACTTGTGTATAATTTCAACATAATAATGTGTCTTCAAAAAGTGCCGATGAGTTGTCTTCATTTGTGTCGATGAATTGTCTCCAAAAACCTTGTCGACGAATAGATTTGTCAATGAATTGTCTTGTTCCCTTTGAGACGGTCTCGGGTCGTTTCGCCCGTGAGTCGTTTCGCCCATGAGTCGTTTCGCCCGTGGGTCGTTTCGCCCTGGGTCGATTCGCCCTGGGTCGTTTCGCCCGTGGGTCGTTTCGCCCTGATTAGGTGGGTCGTTTCGCCCTTATTTTTTTTCAAGCCCTATTGATTGAGGTTATGTTTGTTTTGGTATGTAAAGGGATTGATGGGGGTATTGGGAGTTCCGGAAAACATGGTTTTGCCCTAGTGTGGTGCAGCTGGACGACCTACTGACGGCTTCTACGCCAGGTTTGAGCAACTGAGCTACCACCTTTTTGAGAATGATATTCGAGCTCACATAAGGTAAACAAGTCTTTGCAATTAAATGGGTTTTATGGCTATGTGAAAATGGTTGCTTATATTTACAAATGTGACATATTTTTCTTTCTGCTCAAAACATAGATTTTGGATTAGAACCGTCCAATTGTCTATGTTCTAGAATCAGAAATAAGAGAAATAGAGTATATGCGAAAACCCATTTTTCACTGTATAAAGTTGGGTTTAGAGGGGACGTTATTGCACAGACTTGCTAACATGGTGTTTTATTTACTTATCAGTTGTTCTTTCTGCACAAATAGTGGCGTGATGTAACTGGTTACATTATTACGTTAATTGTGTTGACGGGGACATTAAACCTCAATTCCAACAAAAAATATTTTTAAACAGTGGTGTCTGAATAAAAGTTTACAAAAATTTCACTTAAGGAGTACTAATCAATATTACACATTAAGAGTCATGTGTAAAATGTGAGCAACTGTCTTGTGAGCAATTGTCTTGTGAGCAAATGCCATGGAGTTGGTTTAACTTTTATACAGACTCTACTGTAGCTCAACCTGGGTAGGAATAGAAACATAACGTTTTATACTTTCTTTACATTTTTTCCCATAATTTTATGCATAACAAAACACATATTTTACATAATAAATATATAACAAAGCATAACATTGAAATCATAGCATCACATGAACAAGTCCGTGGAATGAACACCCCCTAAACCCCACCTTATATGAAGAAAACTGGGGTTTACTGGGGTATAAATTATTTTTATTTCTGCTACAAGACAAAGGTTGTGGGTACTCGTTAGAACTGCCTCAACCTATGTTTGCAGTATAGATAAGAAAAAATACCACAGATTTTCATAATAAACATAGTCATTTTATAGATGTGAAAACATGCACTAAGTCGCACGGCTGTGTTATCGTACTAGTCTGTTTAATAGTTTGCATTAAGAAAATATGCTTATTCAAATACTGGAAAATTGTACCACCAAATAAAAAAATCAAAATTGTTCTGATCAAAGATTCTTATATTTTTCATATTTCTGCTCGGGTGCTCGTTAGAAACGCCTCGGCGAAGCGGTTCTAACGATCACCAACGGTCTGTGTATTTTGGGGCGGAAATATGAAAAACAATGTGTTGCATTTTCGTTGTGTGTTTTGTGGGTAGTACCCATAGTCTGCTATTTCTGCTCAAGGCATGGAATGTGTGGGTGGTCGTTAGAACCGCCTCGGCAAAGCGATTCTAACAAGTACCCATATATCACATATTTAACACATTTTGACACTGTGGTTTGGATTTGTGAAGATCACATACACAGTTTATAATGTTTTATTTTTCACTTTTTATCTCTCTATCCGAACTCTGAAACGAGCCCGTCAATACATCACCCCTCCGTAGGTGTCATTTGACGTGTCACCATGGACAGTTCATATCCGTTCGTCCGTCCGTCCATCTACACAAGCATCACATCATTCATTCATTCATTCATTCATTCATTCATTCATTCATTCATTCATTTCCGATTGTCCATCTACCAATACTATCCATTCATTCATTCATTAACGTATCTATCTCCGTATATTCAAAATGCCGTCCGTTCTGAACTTCATCCGTACGTCCGTCCATCTACCAACGCACAACTCAATTCCCCCATTTATTCATTTATTGATTCATCCATCTGTCCATTTACTCATCCATTCAGTTTGTCAATCCCTTAAAATATAATTGCGGCGAAACGACCCACGAGCGAAACGACTCACGGGCGAAACGACTCACCAGGTACGGGCGAAACGACCCACCCCAAAAATCAGGGCGAAACGACTCAGGGCGAAACGACCCGGCGAAACGACCCACGGGCGAAACGACCCGGAACCTTTGAGACAATGTGAAACTCAAGATCGGTCCGTTTCCGGTAATTTCTTTCACATTCGGTTCAATTTTCGTAACTATAAATAGCAATTATGATCGGTAATCGTTTTGAATAAAAATATGCAAAAACACCTCCGAAACTCTTTTTAAGTTCTCTTTTATTCTAGAAAAGCCATTAAAAAGTATATAACAATTCCGTAATGTTGATTTTATCATTTAGTTATTGTTTATTTTTTTAATTAGAGAACGAAAAATCGGCAAGGACGATCGGCGTGACGTCACTTCCGCTGGGGTCCGCCATTTTCGAGGTGTAAACAAAGGTATTCTGCTATATGACCTTACCAAATGTACACAAGAAATATTTTAAATCAGTCCCAAACCTCTGACAAAGACTTATTCTATATTACTGTTCCGAATATTTCCTTTTATTTCTGATGATTGTTGATAAAAAAATCAGACACATTTTGCTTCTAAAACTGTTTAAAAATGATCAAATTTTCGCGATAAAAACCGAAGCTTTCACCTCCACCAAATAAGAAAAATAGCGGGAAAGATATCCGTTCTTTGTTTCTTTTTACTGAAGAGTTCCCTATCGACTGTCCTTATACCCCTGAGAGAGGAATAATTTAGGATAAAATCACAAATTGGACACATTTAAACAAAATATACATAAATAATGAATAAAATACTTATAAGTTATAAAATAAACACCAAAAAGGTTTAAAAATCTATTCTAATTAATGAATTAGTGCAAACAGAAAATTTTGGATCGGGGATTTTCGGATCGTGATCGGGATCGGGAAGGGTGTTTCATACCCGGCCGGGCTAAGTACACAAAGACGCCCAAAGACGAAAAAAAAAAAAAAAAAAAAAACGGACAAAGACAGACAAACCCTTTCTTTCCTAGAACAATTCCTCAATTCCTTCCCTCTTCTGCGGTGAATTCAAACATTACGAAAACATCCATCTACATTTAGCGCCGAAAAAATGAAAATTTTAAGATGAAATATTGTGCGTGATATATTTCTTATTTCTGCTCAAAATATAGCTTGTGGGTACTCGTTAGAACCGCCTCATCTATATTTTAGAGAGGATATTAGAAAAATAAGGTTTACCCCTGTAAACTCCAGTTTTACTATATAAAAGTGGGGTTCAATGGGGTCAAAATTATAAAGGCGTGTTTTCGTGATGGACCGCAGAGGAGTTCAAAGCCCGTATAGTGTTATGTTTGTTTGTTTGATTTGAGGTTTAACGTCCCCGAAAACACTATATAGGTCATGTTGGAGACGTTGCTTCCGATTTTATGGGAATTTTACCCGACATTGAGATGAAATGACATCTCAAGCCCTGTCGCCCAATGAAACCAAAATGGTGCACGCCAGTGCTCGTGTGCGGCCGGTTTCAGCTCTGCGTGGGAGCATCATGCAGCCCATCTATTTCTTCAAGCCCCGATGGGCGGTGGCGGCCCGTACAGTGTAAGATTGAGACTCAGAGGTATGTGCTTTAGGATACCTCTGTTATCCAGATTGTAAATAGTTTCAAGAACTCACCCAGTGCCTTTTTTTTTCTTAGCTAAATTCTAAATGTAGCCCCCATTCAACTGATTTAATTGCCAAATGTGACCGACTCAGTATAAGAAGATAGATAGATAGATAGATGGACTATCCAAGGATGTAATAAGTCTATCGTCATATACCGAGTCGGTCATACTTGGCCATTACCTCAGTTGGGTGATGCGCTAAATTTAGAATTTATCAAGAAAAAAAACCTCACTAGATGAGTTCTTAAAACTATTTTCAATCTGCTTTCAGAGGTGTACTTAAACGCGTACCGCTGAGTCCTAATATACACCATGCGGGCTTTCAACTCCTCTGCAGTTTTGGCATTTGCCACAGAGGAGGGAAGAATATTCCATTGAGTCATGCTCAGCTACCTCAATGATAGAAAACAACAAGTTAAAACAGGTACGGTTGCGAGTAATTGGGCTGAAATAAATGTGTGCCACAAGGTTCCATTCTGGGTCCACTTTTATTTAACATTTTTATCAATGGTATTTTTTATTTCATTCAGAGAGGTACATTATAGAATTATGCAGATGATAACACCCTTTCATTTCACTCTCCAAATTACAATAATTATTATCTTGTTTGCACCCTTCAATCGGAAAGCGAAAGTTTAATTGACTGGTTTCATTTTAACTGCATGGAAGCAAACCCAGATAACTGTAGGCAAAAAACGTATGGCAGGTTCTATGTGTTTAATGTGTTTAATTTTGCAGATTCTTTTATTTCCTGTGAGGACATTATGATATCATTGGGTGTTGACATAGACTTTAATTTGTCCTGTGACACGTCTGTACATGTTCAAGATATTTGCAAGAAAGCTGGCCAGCAGCTCAATATTCTAAAAAGGCTGGGGAATAATCTTTGCAATCTTAGTAAAAAGGCAATATTTCATTATTTTATTCTCTCAAATTTTAATTTTTGTCCCCTGTCATGGCAATTTTTTTCCATAAAGAATGTCTATAAAATTGAGAAAATTCATGAAAGGGATCTGCACTTTGTTTATGAGCACTATGCTAGGACCTATGATGGGCTGCTGGCCAAAGCAAATCTGTCGGCCCTGCATATAAGACACATAAGGACCATGGCAATTGAATTAATTAAAATTTTAATAATTTAACCCCACCAGTTGTAAGTGATCTTTTAGTTAAAAGGGAAATGTTAATAATTTTTGATACTCTAATATATGACAGATCCCCCAGGTAACGTCTCCAAGGCACTGTAAAAAGATTTTCACTATGCTGCTCCAGCACTGTGGAACTCCTTACCTGATTCTTTTAGAAGTACAATTTAACTGATTTTAATAAATTCAAATATCTTATCTCCACCTGCAGTGGTACAAAGTGTAAATGCTCTGCCTGTGATATAAAATTTTAAGCCCCTAAGTTCCCACTGTCTAGTCTGCATATGCGAATCTATGTTATATGTTTTTATGCTTAGCTTTTGTGTATCATGCATACATTTAGTGTGTTATGTTTGATCTTCGGCGAGTGTGGACAGTCCGTACAATTGCAGGGGATCAACATGATTGTACCTGTACCTTGGACAGAGTTGAACTACTTTATTCTGCTAGTTATTTGTAACTGTTTTCCCTTTGTCCATATGCTTATTGCAATGTCTTAGCTATGTATGTGAACTGATTATATGTGCCTTTTGATTATTTTATGTTTATTCTATGGTTGTCTTATATGACACTTTGTCTGTCTACTAATGTTAAACAGAAGTGGAGGCAATGAGCAGGAATCGATACAATCAACCCACAGCTCCCATCAGAGACACCAAAGGGAAATAAAACAGCAGACCTAATGGAAACATCAATAGCGGAAAGCCAAAAGGTTAGTTACTTTCCCACAAAATGGCCAATAGACTATCCAAAATAAAATAATATAAGCAGCACAAACACCCAAAGACAACCATAACAAAAATAAACCGCGACAGAAGAACCGCCTTTAAATGGTCAGCGAAACGAATTCCACTTGGGGGAGGGGGGGCTTAAATAGATTTTACGTGGCCACAATCCTCGCCCTTACTTCCGTCGCGATTTAGACAAATAATTTGTTCAGTCCGCATGAAGGCCTCCTAACTCATCAGTGCAACATCTCCGTGAACACAAATAATCAAACAACCACAGAGATTAAACAACGGTGAGGACTCGACAACAAGAAACCACTGAAATGCTGGAGCAAAAGAAATTAAACAGTTAGACTCCGATGGGCCCGACCAGAGATAGAGCATCAGCCACCAACCAACATTACCTCGAATATGATCCCTCTAATTCTCAATAAGCCTTTACGCTGGAACCGTCATAGAATCTGAGGCCTGACCCACCGGCGTGCAATTAAAGAGGGAAGCAAAGTTGTCCACCGTGATTGGGATAACTACCATGCACGCAGTCTGTTGTATAACATTTATGTTGTGCCCAATCTTTTTATATCGAAGAATGATTTTACGAATTTGGATGCTGAAGTCATTGCTGATATATATTTTTCTGAATTTACATACTAAGTCACTAAAAAATTCGGGCTCCGATAGACCTTGTTGCAGAAGAGATTTAAGTCCAATACTGAATTTTGAAATTAAACCAGAATGACGTCTATAAAATTTTGAAAAGGCTTTGTATAGTATATAGTACCGATAACCCTGATTAAGAAGTTTAGCCGTTAACAAATTATTACGAATTAATTGCGAAATATAAACGCCATAGGATGGCGCACGAGGAATATCATCATCCAAAAAAAGGAAACTTTACAATCTCAATATCAAATCATCGCGTTTATTGTATTTTGCACGAAACAAACCCATCTACAATAGATAGATGTAAATCCAAAAAACGGGGCATTGGTATCAGAAGAATAAGCTTTATTTAACTGAAGTTCTGAGGGGTAAATTTGACTGACCAAACCATCGAAATAGGTATTATCAATATTTAATAAATCATCCAACTATCTAGAAGTGGAGCTAAAAGCTTCAATGATTTCAGACTGGTTTTCAGCAGAAAGGGACACCATGAAGTCTATCTCATAACAAAACAAAAAGAAATCAGCCACAAGTGGTGCGCAATTAGTAACCATTGGAATACCCACAATTTGTCTAAATAACTTAGTACCAAATCTGATGTAAATATTGTCAAGTAGAAAGGCGAGTGCTTCACACAGTTTCTGACATGACCATAAAGTATAATGTTTCTGCTCTTCAGAAGTGAAAAAAAGCATTTCTTACATTACATGCAAGATAGAGGGAGTCTTCCCTATGAAATTTCCATTCAATTAAATCATTAAGTTTTTCTTTTATAAGATTATGAGGAAGTGAAGTGTAAAGAGTGGCCAAATCATAAGTAGACAGACTTGAAGCACGAAAACGCCTGGATTTCAATTTATTTAAAACTCCATTAGAATTCGTTATAGAACAAAACATATTTCTTCCTGATCCTTCGAAGACTTTGTAGCAATATTTTATCACATGTTTTTTTATGGCAGTCAAACATGAAGTTTATAATTTGGAGAGTTCAGTAGTGGTACAAGAGCTTGAATTTGCAATAAACCCTGTTTTGTACGGACCTTTATTAAGTTTAGGTAACCAATATAACGTAGGAAGCTTCTCGTGGCATTCTGTAACAAAAACAGCAAACTTGGTGGCCTCTCGACAGCTAGAGGCTGAAGTTCATAGGCCTTAGTACCACCGAGTTCTTGCTGAAAAGTGTTAACATAGTGTAGCCGTCAAACACCGACCACATTGTTAGCGGCCTTATCAGCTGGAGCCAAAACAAACTTCCTATGGAATTCTTGAATACCTAGTTTAAGGTGACGTAAAGACGTCTTAGGTTTAGGAGGTAATAAGTTCGTATTTTGCGAATAAAAAGGAATGCGTTTTTTCACTAATTTCAGAATGCTAAGTTTCCATTCCTTATGAGCTGGTTTCAGTCTGTTTGTTTTAATGTATGTTTGTTAAATTTGTATTGAGTTTAATTTTGCTGATTTTTTTTCTGGGAGGTATTCATCCGCCAGAACATCATTGATCTAATTAATCGTCTTTGTATTTCTAACAAAATTTGTTTATTCAACAGCTGATTTACACTATGTTAACTATATACTATTGTTAAAGCAGTCGGTTCAAAACTCATACAGAGCTTATGTTGACTTGTCTATAATTACAACACTTCAAACAATACAGATCTTACTTAACGCCGCTAGATATCTGAATATGAATGGACAAGCTGTACAATATTTCTGCAAACAGGATGTATATGTTTGCATGTATATGCGATTGTTTGATGGGTGGATGGATTTTTTTTTTTCAAAATAGTGCCGCTTATGGAATTGTTTTGATGCCCAGCCAGCATTGTTTTCAGCAAAGGAAAGAGTAAAATGAAAACAAACTCACTTAGGTCGGAACATCGAGGGTGCGGCAATTGCTTGACACGCTCTTTGTGTTGACACTGATTCACAATATTTCTTTTGTTCGCAGATGCATTATCAAGAATAAGGAATTTGCCCCGTAGACCGGCCGGTGGGTGTTGTTTAATGTGATTAATTGTAATTGTTTCCAACTGATTTTAGAACCTTCCCAGCAGTCACTCATCGTTGACTCAACGTTGAACAACCGTTATCAACATTACTTCAACGTTGATTCCAAGTCGTGTGCCTGCTGGGAATTATGCACGTAAAATTTCCAGTAATTGATCCGCCGGATGGTTTCCTCTGTTTAGGGTTTTTGAACTTGAAGGAAATAAGGTAAATAACCCATTTGCATATATGAATCATTTGTGTGATAACTGGTTGTTCTTGTGCTATCCTAAGCCACTATTTATTATTATTATTTTTTTTTTTATTTTATTTTTTTTTCGTCTTTAGCGTTACATTTTTAGAAAGTTTTGATGTGAGTGGCATTCAACAAAGTAGGCTGGTCGATATTGACTCTATATGTCTCACCGGCTATACAGTTTTTATAAATAACCGACGGCAAGTTGCCAGATATAGGTCAGGGGGAATTGTCCTAATGTTTAAATCTGAGCTTTTGCCTTATATCCAGATACAAAATAATGATAGTAAACTGGTTTTATGGTTCACCGTGTCAAAGCATCTCTTCCACAATGATAATGGCCTTAAATGTGGGGTCGTTTATATTCCACCCTGTGGTTCCAAATATGCCCATATCTTGAGCTTCTGAATGAAATGGACAGGTACTGCTCAGATTGCAAAAATATTTTGTTATTAGGTGATTTTAATTCAAGATCAGCCACATTATATGAATATTTTAAATGTGATGAATTTCTTTGTGATTACCAAGGAAATGACGATTTATATGCAGAAAGTATGTGCATTTTTCAGTGCCTGGAGAAAAACAACATTCCTTTACAGCGTAGGAATTTGGACACTAGTACAAATTCATATGGCTATCAGTTGGTTGAGTTCTGTAAGAACAATAACCTTTTCATACTCAATGGCAGCTTAGATTTCGATGAGCCCAAGCTTACATGCAAAAAATGCAAGTACCGTTGGCTACATTTTGTCAACGGCGCAAAACTTTAGAAATTATGGAGGCTTTCAACATTTTAGAATTTGATGCATTATTTTCTGATGCGCATTGTCCTATAACATTGCAGGTAAATGCAAGAAAGCATGCTGTGCAGCAATTAAAAGATACAATCGAAAAATCAAACCAAGAAATAAAACTCTGGTACGAAAGTAAAAAAGATGTGTTTATTTCCAATTTAGATTAAGAGAAATCTAAAAAAATGAGTCAACTTTAAATTTGATGTAAAATGGATTGAAAGTAAACTATTAATGACGTTGTACACCGTATTGAAAACGTATTCAAACAACGTCACTTGCTTCCTTTGGGCTAAAGAATAAGAAAAGGAAGAGAAATAACTCGCACAAAATAAAACCAAAAAATGGTTCAATTATGAATGTCGAGCTGCTCGAAACCCTTACCATAGTATATAAGAAAGCAATACAATAAATATATGACACCCTATTATAAAAAATACTTACATGTACAAACCTTACAAACCGTAGTAAAGAACATAAAAATACAATTTTAAAACTTATACTACGAGATAAATATAACAAAATGGAAAAACTTAAAACATTAAAAGTAGAAGTAAAACAATGATCAGGAATCGATACAATTAACTTACTCCACCCATCAAAGACACCAAAGGGAAAGAAACACAAACATTAAGCGACCAGACCATAATGGAAACCTAAACAAAAGAAGGCCATAAGGACAGTTACTTTCCCACAAAATGGCCATATGGCCATCAAAATAAAAAGACACAAGTGATACACATAGTAAGTAACATACAACACCATAAATAAACCGCCACAAAAGAACCGCCTTGGAACGGTCAGTGGAAAGATTTCCACTGGGGGGGGTGGGGTGGGGGGGCTTAAATCGATTTAATGTGGCCACAATCCTCGCCCTTACTTCCGTCGCGATTTAGACAAATAATTTGTTCAGTCCGCATGAAGGCCTCCTAACTCATCAGTGCAACATCTCTGTGAACACAAAAAAATCAAAGAACCACAGAGGTGAGACAACGGTGAAAACTCGACAGCAAGAAACCACTGAAATGCTGGAGCAAAAGAAAACCAACAGTTAGACTCCGATGGGCCCGACCAGAGACAGAGCATCAGGCACCAACCAACATTACCTTGAATTAGATCTCTCTAATTCTCAATAAGCCTTTACGTTGGAGCCGCAATAGAATGTGAGGCCTGACCCACCGGCGTGCAATTAAAGAGGGAAGCAAAGTTGCCAACCGTGATTGGGTTAACTACCATGCATGCAGTCTGTGTATAACATCCATATTGTACCAAATCTTTTTATATCGAAGAATGATTTTACTAAATTGGGTGCTGAAGTCATTGCGGTTATATATTTTTCTGAATTTATATACTAAGTCACCATAAAATTCGGGTTCCGATAGACCTTGTTGCAGAAGAGATTTAAGTCCAATATTGAATTTTGAAATTAAATCAGAATGGCGTCTATAAAATTTTGAAAAGGCTTTGCGTAGTTTATGGTACCGATAACCCTGATTAAGGAGTTAAGCCGTTAATAATTTATTACGAGTGTTGAAGTCAGTTACATGACTACACATTCTAGCAAATCGAATTAATTGCGAAATATAAACGCCATAGGATGGCGCACGAGGAACATCACCATCCAAAAAGGAAAATTTACAATCTCAAAATCAAAGTCATCGCGTTTATCATAAATTTTGCACGAAACAAACCCATCTACAATAGATAGATGTAAATCCAAAAACGGGGCCTCGGTATCAGAAGAATTTGCTTTATTTAACTGAAGTTCTGGGGGGGGGGGGGGGTAAATCTGACTGATCAAACCATCGAAATAGGTATTATCAATATTTAATGAATCATCTAAATATCTAGTAGTGGAGCTAAAAGCTACAATAATTTCAGATTGGTTATCAATGGAAAGCGACAACATGAAGTCTCTTTCATAACAATACAAGAACAGATCAGCCACAAGAGGTGCGCAATTCGTACCCATCGGAATACCCACAATTTGTCTAAATAACTTAGTACCGAAATCTAGAGAATTTTGGAAAATAATAAATTCAATAAATAACAAAGATAAAAGTAATCAGATTGCACCATTAGAAGAACTGTACAATTATTTTAAAAAGTCAACAATAACAATTTGGATTGTGAAGACAGCGATGACTCGACAGAAGCCGACAGTTTTAATCATATCGAAACAGACACTATACATCACGACAGTAATCGACCATTCAAGGAGGATGAAATTGTAAAGGTCGTAAAATCCCTTAAAACAATAAGTGTTGTGGGATTGACTGCATTCTGAACGAACACTTAAAAGTTACCATAAATGTGATGGCACCGGCATACACTAAATTTCTTCAATATTATTTTCAAATCAGGCATGGTTCCGGATAGCTGGACGCTTGGAAACATTCTTCCTATTTTCAAAAATAAAGGGAAAATTAACGATCCCGCGAATTATCGACCAATTACGCTATTGAAAGTAGAAGTAAAACAAAGATCAGGAATCGATACAATTAACTTACTTCACCCATCAAAGACAGCAAAGGAAAGCAACACAAACATGAAGCGACCAGACCATAATGGAAACCTAAACAAAGGAAGGCCATAAGGACAGTTACTTTTCCACAAAATGGCCAAATGGCCATCCAAAATAAAAAGACACAAGTGATACACACACAGTTAGTACACACACAGTTAGTAACAAACAACAACATAAATAAACCGCCACAGAAGAACCGCCTTGGAACGGACAGTGGAAAGAATTCCAATGGGGGCTTTAAAAGATATAAAAAGATTGGGTACAACATGGATATTATACGACAGACTGCATGCATGGTAGTTAACCCAATCACGGTTGGCAACTTTGCTTCCCTCTTTAATTGCACGCCGGTGGGTCAGGCCTCAGATTCTATGACGGCTCCAACTTAAAGGCTTATTGAGAATTAGAGAGATAATGTTGGTTGGTGCCTGATGCTCTGTCTCTGGTCGGGCTCATCGGAGTCTAACTGTTGGTTTTCTTTTGCTCCAGCATTTCAGTGGTTTCTTGCTGTCGAGTCCTCACCGTTGTCTCACCTCTGTGGTTCTTTGATTTTTGTGTTCACGGAGATGTTGCACTGATGAGCTAGGAGGCCTTCATGCGGACTGAACAAATTATTGTCTAAATCGCGACGGAAGTAAGGGCGAGGATTGTGGCCACGTAAAATCGATTTAAGCCCCCCAGTGGAAATCTTCCACTGACCGTTCCAAGGCGGTTCTTCTGTGGCGATTTATTTATGTTGCTGTTTGTTACTTACTGTGTGTATCACTTGTGTCTTTTAATTTTGGATGGCCATATGGCCATTTTGTGGGAAAGTAACTGTCCTTATGGCCTTCCTTTGTTTAGGTTTCCATTATGGTCTGGTCGCTTAATGGTTGTATTTCTTTCCCTTTGGTGTCTTTTATGGGTGGAGTAAGTTAATTGTATCAATTCCTGATCTTTGTTTTACTTCTACTTTTAAATCAATTTTACATGGCCATAATCCTCGCCTTTACGTCTGTGGCGGTATACACTAATTTTGTTTAGACCGCATGAAGGCTTCCTAACTCATCAGTGTAACATCTCCGAGAACATACAATTAAAAAAACTACAGAGATGAAACAAGGCATTTGACAAAGTATGGAAAAGTGGATTGTAGAGAAAACTAATAGATAGAAATATAAATGGCAAGAGCTTAACAATTATAAAAAAAAAAAAAACATGTATAAAAATATAAAATCACGAATAATTACTTCCGAAGGGACCTCGGCATATTTTCCTTGCCAAACCGGCGTTAGGCAAGGAGAAAAGTTGTCACCCCTTCTGTTTTCAGTATACTTAAACGACCTACGCAGCTATCTGGACAATAGAAATGCTCGGGGAATCAACTGTGAAGCAAATGACGACAATATAACTGTGTATATAAAACCTTTTCATTTTGTTATTTGCGGATGACACAGTGCTTTTTGCAAACAGTAAAGAAGACCCCAGCAAACACTAAACACTTTTGAAGAGTATTGTAATGAATGGAAATTAGAAGTAAGTATATCAAAAACCAAAATACTAATATTCTCAGGAGGCAGACTCTCCAAAAATATTAAGTTTGAATATTACTTTAAAAAGCAAGACGTCGAAATTGTGACTGAGTACAAATATTTAGGAGTGTATTTATTACGCAGCGTTTCCTTCATGAAAGCTAAAAGATACATAGCCGAGCAGGCAAATATAACGCTATTTTCACTTTTAAGAAAAATAAGACATTTAAACCTGCCTATCAACATGTAAATTGACCTTGTCTACAAAACTATTAAACCGATTTTATTATTTGGATGTGAAGTCTGGGGGTTCGGAAACCTTGATATTATAGAAAGGGTACAATTAAAGTTCTTTAAACATATACTATATCTTAAGAAATCTACACCTTCATTTATGGTGTATGGGAAATTGGTGCGTATCCACGTTCCATTGATATACATAGTAGGATGGTAGGATATTGGACTAAGTTGAAATACAACTCAAAAAATGAAATCGCAACAGTATTGTATGAAATCATTCATAGTCTAAATGACCAGGGGAAATTAAAATCAAAATGGTTAACGAATATTAGAAATCTTGTAAATAGCAATGGATACAGCAATATATTGAATTCAAATGACGCCATTAATACAAATTGGTTTACCAAATCCTTTAAGCAAAAACTTATGGACCAATACATCCAGTCGTGAAGTTCAGTAGTAGATCAATCTTCCAGAGGAACAAACTATCGCATTTTAAAGATACTTTTGAAATGAACACATATTTTACATTTTTACCTAATAATTAATAAAATAATGACATTATTTAGAACTAGAAACCATCGGATTCCTATAGAAATAGGGAGATGGTCAAGCATACCAAAACGTGAAAGGACATGCTCCCTTTGTAACGCCGAAATTGGCGACGAATTCCATTACGTATTAAGTTGTGCTTACTTTTCTGAAGCTAGGCGAAAGTATGTCAAACCATTCTTTTTTAAACACCCAATGTCCCAAAATTTAACTTGTTAATGACAAATTCTAATCGTACAGTTATAAAGAATCTTTGTAATTTTGTAGAAATCATTATGAAAACTTTCCGATAGGATACCAATAAAACAATGCAGTATGAGAAACAGCTTGTTTCACACTTGAAATACCAACCTATGTATAGAATGATTACCTCCATTTCCACCCTAACCCAACAGACTGGCAAGGATCACTGACTCACAGGCATTGAGACGCTCGCTGTCGTGGTCCGTTGACTGGGCTCCTATGTGAGACGCTAGGTATTTTTTCCCATTAGGTTAAATGAACATCCCACCAAAACCCGCTCCATATAGAAAAACTGGGATCTACAGAAGTTAAATATTTGCTTCCGTCTCTCTGCTTTAAAGCTTGATTGTAGGCACTCGTTCGAGCCGCCTTTGCCAGGCAGTTCTAACGAGTGCCAGAAATCTACTTTCGGACTTGACATAAATAAATAAATAAATAAAAATCAAAACTGACATGCGGTTGAAAGACGTTATGTAAGGACACATACGAGTTATTGTAATGATAAGCTATGCAACAAAAAACTAAAGAAAACAAAACCGAACAATACAGAAACAAACATGCAAAAACAGATAAATAAATAAACAAATAAATAAATAAATAAATCCTTATCAAGTATGCAACAGATTATAACTATTTTTATTATTACTGACATTATTATTGGTTTAAACTTTATTTCTTTGTATAATACATACATCTTTTACACAGATAATGTTGACAATGAATACAAGTATCATACAAAGGGATTCAGAAAAAAAGTCAAATGACTTATTCAAATCTGTATCCCTCGATTACAATATCAATGTACTAAATATAGTTGTGATTGTCAAGTTTGCTCGAATTCGCAAGTTATTAAGAAGATATTGTAAGTTAATTTCATTTCGGTTACAAAATGAATAGTAGTGAAATAAAGCATATGGCTCCACGGGGAATGGATTTTACGGTAATTAGCACTGAAGAATCAAGTCTTGTGATTTTGGGCTGTATCAAGAGAAACAATACATTACAGAAACTCAGTAGCGCTCTTCGAATCGTGATGTGAGACAAACACTGATGATCGGTTGGATTGAACGCTGTAGCTGTTTAACTTTGGCTCGAGTTGTTTCACAACCTTTTTTCTGGTATGAACGTGCATGTATATATTTATGTTTGTGCGCCCGTGCCATTATTATTCTTATCATCAACAAACTAAAAGTTGCTTAGGAAATTGAGCAGCCCTCTAGACACCTAACAAGCTATTTCTCTTTCCGGCCCAGTATATGTGAACGTTATTGTAAGGTCACAAGTTTTGGACAATTATAATAAATAAAAACATAACTAAATAATAAATGGCTGAACATTATTATTACTGGTGTTGCTATTGTTGTACTTATGAGATGAGTAGTTTCATCACGTGAACAAGTCCGTGAAATGAACACCCCCCCTAAACCCCACTTTACATAGAGAAAACTGGGGTTTACGGGGGTATATATTATTTTTCTTATTTCTGCTCCAAGACATAGGTTGTGGGTACTCGTTAGAACTGCCTCAATGAGGCGGTTCTAACGAGCACCCATAACCTATGTTTGAAGTAAAAATAACAAAAATAAGACAGATTTTAGTCAGAAAAGTAGCCATTTTGAAGTTGTGAAAAATGCACTGTGTCGCACGGGTATGTTATCGTAATGTTTACTAAGCACTGTAGGAAATGACAACACCTGCTCACTATCCTTGAATTCTAGCCTTGTATTTCGTTTCGACAAGGCAGAGCTATGGGATAGTAAGCAGGTCCAACAGATTAAATGACAGGTTTTGCCAGTGGCCTTGTTTGATTAATAAGGCCAGGCCGCTCTAGCATAGAACTAGCCCTCGCATAAGCAATACAAGTTGCTGACTGGCATAAACACCGTAATTAACATGGTACCCCGGACTTTAATATCTCCTACTATACGCAGTCGCTTTACATCACGAAAGCACGCCTATAAAATGTTGACCCCCTTGGATCCCACTTTTACATGGTAAAACTGGGGTTTACAGGGGTAAACCTTATTTTTCTTGTTTCTGCTCTGGGGTGTGGATTGTAGGTACTCGTTGGAGCCGACTCGACGAGGTGGTTCTAGCTTGTATCCGGGATCTGTGGCTTGGGCGGGAATAGGAGGGATATCACATATTTTCATCGGACAATTTTCATTTTTTTTCAGCGGCAAGGTTTCCAGTGTATTTGTATAGGCGTGTTTTGTCGTGATGGATATCTGTCTACATGTTTGTATTGGTTGGTCAAGAGAGAGAGAGAGAGAGAGAGAGAGAGAGAGAGAGAGAGAGAGAGAGAGAGGCCTCTATAATATTTATTACACTTACGACTTTGTAGTAAACATATTCCATTCATTTTTTTCAGCGTGTGAACATTTACCAAACTATAGATCGTTGACTGTTTACTGAACACTACGTCATACAGACCGAACCATCGGAAACCGTTATGTAGGGGTTATCAACTTTCCTCTCGCTTTATTCACAAAAGCGTTGCTGTATATTATTCTGCAATGACAACGGTACAGGAGTACCCTGTGGCGGTATTGGTTAGACACATTAACGACCTATATCTAAGTCGCAAGTTCGAATCTCAAATAATGCATTGCATTTTTGATTTTCGTTCGTTTTTTGTTGTTGTTGTTGTTGTTGTTGTTTTTTTTTTTCGTTTTGTTTTTTTCTTTGTTTTCTCTTTTAATACACAGTTTTATGCAGCCTGTGGCAAGAAATGCTCACGTCTGAGCTTTTGGAACTTTCCAAACGAAATGTTACAGCTCCCACTGATCGAATTCACCATATTTACATTATTTGCTGGCTCCCAGCTTGCACATTGTCAATATTGTAAAAACAGGTAACCAGACCCCCCTGACCTTTTAAGGTCAGAGGGGTCTGGTTACCTGTTTTTCCAACACTGAAACCTGACCGTCTGACCTTTTAAGGGGGTCTGGTTACCTGTTCCTCAACACTGATAACCTTCAGACTAGGAACCAGCAGATAATGCAAATAAGGTGAATTGACCGGCTGCGGCTACCATAATACCATCCTGATCTGAATGCCATTGAGATGGTATGGGAAAACTTGAAAGGTTATAGTGGCATATTTAAAGCTTCACATGTCAGCTATCAAGGCTCTGATCGAAGAAGACATTCGCAGCATTGTTGAAAAAGAATGGTCTGCTTACTGCACACAGGTCGAAAAGGCTGAACAGGACTATTGGACGGCCCCCACAGAAATAAATGGGCTACATGATACTTCTACGCAGAGCTGAATCCGACCGCACACGAGTACTGGTAAACCGCTCAGAGGATCTAAGCCTGCCCAGGCAAAGCAGTGCGAGTCGGGCAGCCCATGCTTATGAACCCTATTGGTTTCATTGGGCAACAGAGCTTGAGATGTCATTGCATCTCAATGCCGGGTAAAAGTCCCACAAAATTGGCAGCAACGTCTCAAAAATGACCTATACAGTGTTGAAGGGGACGTTAAACCTCAAATCAAACAAACAAAAAAACTGGAATATTGGAAATTGACATCGCTGTTGAAGCTGAAATGGAGCGAATCATCAACCACGTGGACTCTGACGGTGACGTTAGAGATGATAGCGACGGAGGTACAGAGACTGCTTCTGAGGGTGATGAATCTACCGGCACTGCCGAGAATCAAAACTGTTTTTGTAATGCAATTTTGAAATATGAAATTCTGAAATTATGAAACTCCTGAAATCCCTGAAATTTGAAAATAAAGAATAACATTCTAATAAAATAGTAAAAGGAAAAAATCCAAAAAGAAAAAAAAAAAAATATCAGAGAATAAAAATCAAAACAAAACGAAACAACAACAACAACAACAACAATAACAATATATAATAAAAACAATCCAAACTCTATGTAGAGCTGTAGCAAGGCTCAAAATATATGAGATAAAATTTCTTTATAATAATACGGGTAGATTTAGTCAAACCTACCCGTTCTGTGACTAATTTAAATATCATAAGCCCCCCCCCCCCCCCGCCACGGAGTGGGGATTATAGGAATGGTCTACGTCCGTCCGTCCGTCTGTTATTGTTATCATGGCTATATCATGTCCAATCAATCTATTTATTTATTCTCTTCATGTGTCTGTAAGATCTAGATGTAAGTAGAGAGTATGTCATGTTAAATATTACGTTAATAAGGCACATGGATATTGAAATTTACGTCCCCCATCAACATTTGCCCAATTCACATGTGACAGATTATATTAACCAAGAATCTGTATTGTTTTATATTTATACTCGCTTATTTCATATGTTTATTCTGTTTCTCGTGTGTCTCTATAGGGGTGGTTCTGTGGTCAGCTCTGGGATGGGCAAATGGAAACGCAGCACTAGAGATGATTTGTACTTGATATGGGTATTTGTGTAAAACAGTGGAGGGTTTCCATTGGCCTCTTCCGTTGCTGTATATTCAGCGGATATGCAGATATCGTACTTTGTATTAGCTTTTCACGGTTATTGACTTGCCTACATAAGCTACTTCAGTACTTCAGATATGTGTGCAACTGCACTCACAACATATTTGAATGTAGCTTTTTAGCTCACCAGAGCCGAAGGCTCCGGGGGAGCTTAAAGGATAGGCAGTTGTCCGTCGGCGTCTGCGTCGTATGCGTCGTATGCGTCGTCGTCTGCGTCTGCGTCGTCGTGTGACGTCAACACTTTTAAATGACATCTCCTCTGAAGCCGCTAGGCCCATTGGGCCCAAATTTCATCTGTAGCATCCTTGGGTTGGGGGATTGAAAGTTTGTGTTTTTTATGAAATTCGGCTTATTAGTTTGGCTGCTATGGCAACTTAGAGTTTCCATAGACTTATAATGGGGAAAATTGAAAAATGGCATTTACTGCTAAGCCGCTGCAGATATTTTGACAAAACTTTCATAGAAATATTCCTTAGGCAATCTACTATCTGCCATATGATTTTAGGCCTACTGCTCATTTGTATTGGTTGCCATGGAAACCAAAATGAAGAAAATAGAAAAAAAAAAAATACTTAAAAAATCATCTCCTCAGAAACCGTATGCTCTATGGGGCTGAGAGTTTATGGAAATTTTCACCATATTTGCCTTTACAGGTTTTGTGTTTTTTATGAAATTCGGCTCTTAAGTTTGGTTGCTATGGCAACTTAGATTTTCCATAGACTTATAATGGGGAAAATTGAAAAATGACATTAACTACAAAGCCTTTGCAGATATTTTGACAAAACTTTCATAGAAATGTTCCTTTAGCAAACTTCTCTCAGCCATATGCTTTTATGTCAACCTGGGGGTCCAGTAGGTTGTGCCGGGGCCATGCGCCGCCCCCAGTACTTCATAAAATGCCTTATATCTCAGAAACCTTACAGATCCCCACCCCTAAACCATATATATTCTTGTTTCTATTGATCAGACGCATTCATTGACACCAACCTGGAGGTCCTCCGGGATGCGCCGAGGCCATGCCCCACCCCCTCCACTTCATAAAAGGCCCAATATCTCGGAAACCATTCAGATCCCCACCCCTGAACCCTATATACTCTTGTTCCTTATGATAAGACCCATTCAGTGACATCAAACTGGGGGTCCCCCGGGATGCGCCGGGGCCATGTCCCGCCCCTCCATTTCATTAAAGGCCCAATATCTCGGAAACCTTACAGATCCCCACCCCTAAACCATATATATTCTTGCTCCTTATGATAAGACACATTCATTGACCCCAAATTGGGGGTCTTCCGGGGTGCGCCGGAGCCATGCCCCACCCCTTCACTTCACAAGAGGCCATATATCTCAGAAACTGTTCAGATCCCTACCCCTAAACCATATATGTTCTTGTTCATTATGATGAGACACATTCAGTGACACCAACCTGGGGGTCCCCAGGGATGTGATGGGGCCATGCCCCACCCCCTCCATTTCATAATATCACAATATCTTGGAAACCTTACAGATCTCCACCCCTAAACCATATATATTCTTGTACCTTATGATAAGACACATTCATTGACACCAACCTAGGGGTCTCCCTGGGCCTTGCCTCACCCCTGCACTTCACAAAATGCCTTTTATCTCAGAAACTGTTCAGAGCCCCACCCCTAAACCATATATATTCATCTTCCTTATGATAAGGCACATTCATTAACACCAGCTTGTGAGTCCCCGGGGCATGCCCGGGCCTTGCTCCACCGCTTGACTTCATTAAAAGCAACATATCTCAGAAATAGTTCAGATCCCCATCCCTAAACCATATATATTCTTGTTCCTTATGATAAGACTCATTCAGTCACACCAACTTGGGGGTCTCTTTGTGCTGGAAAATGTGCCCCGCCCTTGCACTTCATAAAAGGCCATATATTTCAGAAACCATTCAAATCCCAACCCCATATTCATATATGTTCTTGTTCCTTATTATTAGCACACCTACTGTAGGGGTGTCCGCAGGGGCCAGTCCTCTCCTTTCCACTTCATGAAAGGATATCTTGGATACCGGTCAGATTCCCACCCCTAAACCATATATATACTTGGTCCTTATGATAAGACACATTTAGGGACAACAATCTTGGGCTTTCCTGGGAACGACAGGACATGCTCCAACCCCTCCACTTATATCTCCAGCCATGCAGATCCCCACTGCTAAACCATTTATATTCTTGTTCTTTGTGATAAGACACATTTAGTGACACCAACCAGGGCTCCATTGGGTCCATGCCCCACACCCTGTACTTCATAAAAGGCCTAATGTTTCATATACTGAGTCCACATGGGTGCTCATTTGGATATGGGGGGTTCATTTGGCAGATTAAAATGATATCATGTTAAAATACATGGCTGCAATTGGGCAGTGCCCACCTGAGCTCTGGTGAGCATAGTGGCCCATGGGCCTCTTGTTTAATTTTCATTTTGCAATAATAATGTGTATTCTTCTAATAAAAGCTGGTGATGTTGAAAATAATCCAGGTCCCGATCCAGAAAATTCGCTGTCCATTATGCATTTGAATATAAAAAGTATTAGAAATAAAATTGATTATATTAAAGATAACCTTATTGACCTTGAAGTTTTATGTTTTTCGCATTACGATAACTCACCCGTGCGACATAGTGCATTTTTCACATCTCCAAAATGGCTACTTTTCTGATGAAAATCCTTGCAATTTTTGTTATAACTGTTCAAAACATTGGTTGAGGGTGCTCGTTAGAACCGCCTCATTGAGGCGGTTCTAACGAGTACCCACAACCTATGTCTTGGAGTAGAAATAAGAAAAATAATGTTTACCCCCGTAAACCCCAGTTTTCTCTGTATAAAGTGGGGTTTAGGGGGGGGGGGTCTTTATTTCACGGACTTGTTCACGTGATGGGAAAGTCACCTGGACACAAATATATCTACCGATTTACTATTCCTTTCTAACAGTTATAGTGGTCCCTATAGGAAAGACAGGAACTGCTACGGAGGTGGACTACTGATGTACATTAATTCAATTATTTTACATTACCGTAGACATGATCTAGAAATCTACTGTCAAGAATCTATTTGGGCAGAAATTAAAGTCCAACATGAAACATATTTGATTGGTCTTTTCTACATTAAACGATGATAATTGTTCTTTACCACCCTTTGAGATAAAAAGTATAAATAAATTATTAAATATTTCATGTACACCTTCTGAAATCCAAACGCTGATTGAGATCTTGAATCCAAATAAAGCTATCGGACCGGATGGAATTAGTAATAAAATGTTAAAACCAGTAGCTAAGGAAGTTTCAATACCGCTGAGCATCTTATTTAATAGATCATTTAGAGAAGGTAAATTTTCAGACATGTGGAAACACTCGAATCTTATTCCGCTGCCAAGAAAAGGTGATAACTCAGAGCCATCTAATTTTCGTCCTGTCTCTTTACTAAGTGGTATAGGAAAACTTCAAGAACGTATTGTATTCAAAAATATGCACAACTTTTTAATTGAAAATAACTTACTTTACAAATACCAATCGGGTTTCTTACCCAGTCATTCAACAACTTTTCAGTTGATTGACATCTTTCATCATATATGTCAGGCCATAGACAATAAGCAATATTCTTGCATGGTATTTTGTGATATTTCCAAAGCATTTGACAGGGTTTGGCACAAGCGACTTATTTTTAAATTACGCCAGTATGGCTTCGATGGCGATTTACTTACTTGGCTTTCAGATTATTTATCTGATAGGAAACAAAGAGTAGTTATCAAATCGTGTATCTCTGATTTTAAAAATTTCAATGCTGGAGTTCCTCAAGGGTCCGTCTTGGGCCCTCTATTATTTTTAATTTACGTGAATGACATATCTGAATCGCTGCTAAGTTTGACAAGGTTATTTGCAGATGATAGTTCTTTGTTTTTTTCAGCATCTAGTATTGCTGATATTGAAGGTATTATTAACCATGATCTTCACATTTTAGTTGCATGGGCAAAACAGTGGCTTGTAAAGTTCAATCCGCTGAAAACAGAAGCAATGCTTTTTACTTTAAAAGGGTTTGAAAATTTTCCAAAGTTAATATTCAACGACACTGAAATTAAATTTGTAGATAATCACAAACATCTAGGTTGGACGCTTAGCAGCAATTGTAAGTGGCATACACATATGGACAATATCTTAAATAGTGCGGCAAAAGTTGTTGGTATAATGAGAAAGTTAAAATTCACGCTAAATAGAATAGCCTTAAATCAAATTTATAACTCATATGTCCTTCCGATACTTGAATACTCCTCTTTAGTATGGGATGGTTGCACAGATCAAGATTCTAATGCTTTGGAAATATTACAAAATGAAGCAGCCAGAATTGTAACTGGACTGACAAGGTCTGTTTCACTCGAATTGTTATACAAAGAATGTGGGTGGACTCCTTTATCGGAGAGACGTAAAAAACAGAAACTATATTTCATGTACAGATCAATCAATGGGCAAGTCCCCTCATATATTGTTGATCTCATTCCTCCTGCCGTAAGAGAAACCACTAATTATCCACTCAGAAACCGTAATAACCTCCCCGTTCCTTTCTGCAGAACAGAGCTATTTCGAAATTCTTGTATTCCATCTTCTCTGTTATTATGGAACGACTTGGATGAGAATTTACGTAATAGCTCTTCTCTTAATTCTTTTAAATATGCAATAAAAAGTCATTATTCAAATACAGAGGGAGTACCAAAATATTATATTCAAGGTGATAGATTTTTATCTGTAATGCATGCTAGAATACGTAACAAATGTAGCAACTTGTTCAGTGACTTATTAATCAGTCCTGTTTGTCAATGTAACTTAGAAAATGAGGATGCTGAGCACTACTTTTTTCGCTGTCCGAAATATGCAAATCAGAGAGTAAATCTTTTTACCGAAACTCGAAATTTTCACCCCCTTAATTTAGATATTTTACTTTATGGTATTACACAGCTACCATTCGAGGAGAACATGATTATTTTCAATGCTGTACATGCATACATCAAGAATACTGGTAGATTTTCTAATAACTTCTGAGATTATCATCGAATCATGTATGTGTGATGATCTATATCATACCGCTGAATCCCCAACCACAACCATTCTGTGGAGACACACACTTTATTTATTTATTTATGTATTTTTTATTTATTTATTTTATCAACTACTACTTAAGTATAAATGTTAATAATTTATGTGTTTGTCATTGTCGCGTGACTGTAATTTTGATGATGTTACTATATGTAGGGGAAGGGTCGTAACTAATGTTGTGAGAACTTGTGACCCAACCCCATTGCATGCATGTTTTGTCATGTTTTGATGCAATAAAATACGTTTAAACTAAACTAGAAAAAAAGAAAAAAAAAAAGTTTTAAAATAATTAAACAGCGTGAGTGTCTCTTCGACCCTTCGCCCTCACCATACCCAGGACTTCAATGATTGTGAGCTATAACTGGAACCACTCGGCTATTTGTTATTCTCGAACATTTCTGCCTACAGTAAACTTACATTAAAAACGATGCCTACCATAGAATTATTAAGTAAGGTATTTGTCTTTAAGTTTTCAGTTCTTCTCGACAATTTTTGTCATATTTTTATTTTCTATCTTTTATAATTCAAACAATGTGTTCTATTGTTGTCCATGAGAATGTGTTTTTGCTTTTATTTCCGAAGTTTGCATAAAGTTTACTAATGACATTGTCAACCCTAGATAACGGTATCAGATGGACCGGCCCATGCGACGTAATGTTCAGTGAACATTCATCGACTTGTACATAATTATGCTCGTGCAGAATATCCTTTGTAACGGCCTATTTATTTTTCACCCGTTTCATGCTCTATGATTTTATGAATGGAAAATAGTTTACTACAGACGGACCAGTCTGTGCAACAACTTGCCGTCCCTGATAACACCTATCTTTGCACATAGTGTAGATCCAGATCAGATGGCTTCTGAGTCTGATCGGGATCTACACTGTTTGAAATTAAGTTTGTAAATTTGCAGGAATAAATTACATAAGTAATCTGATTGGTTCAAAGTCAGGAACTGGTGTGGTCAGATAAACAAAATAAAATAAAATAATAAATGATGAAATAATAAGTTTGTTACAAGTAATGACAACAGATTTATAGTTTATCAACGACCGTTGAGAGTTCAACGTTCAAATGTGCCAAGACTATTCCAAGTTTAAGGGGAAGCAGGTTTCGGATTTCTGTTTACACAGGATTTTAAAATAACAAATAAGTTTTTTTTTGATAATGCCATTACGTAGAAGTCGTGGCCAAGTGGTTAATATGATGCGGTACGAATCTCAGTAAATCCATATCGCCCAATGTACAATCCCAACTGAAGGCGGCTTACCTAAAAGACGGACTAGTCCAAAATTTAAAGTACAGTCACGTCTCACTTCGTTTTGAAAGACTATACCCGTTGTTGTCCTCTGGTTTGTTTTTGTTTTCGACTTTTGTCGATTCTCTTTATGTCACTGTGCCGCCATGAAACAGTATGTTTGCACAACGTTTTTGCTTCTCATGTTGTTATCATATTGTATAACCTGAGAGAAATAAAATTGATTTGATTTGAAATAACCAACCTGTGCCTCAGATTGCGAGAAGCTTGTGGAATGAAAGTGAAGGCAATGGTCAGGAATCGATACAATTACCTCACACCTCCCATCAGAGACAACAAAGGAAAAGAAACATGAAAGTAAAGTAATTAAACCGCAATGAAAAATCACTAGCGAACAACAAAAAAGACAGATACTTTCCCACAAAACGGCAAAAAAGCCAACTAAAGTGAAAGGATATAAATAATACACACATGCAAAGACAAACTGTAACAAATATTCTAACACAGCGCGCTTATATAGGCAATGGAAAATAACTGTGTTTCATTCTGCAACAAATCACAGCTCGGAAGAGCGTGACGAGTGACGTCATTAAAAACTGCAAGTTTATGACGTTACAAGTCGATTTACTTGACGTTAGACGGTGTAACGTCATTCTCTCGTATCGAAAACGTTAGAAAAGGATATAAATGCATGTGTTTCAGCCGATAATTTTAGCGGGATATCTTTTAACAATGGCGAAAAGTTGTGAGAATTTGAAGGAAACGACAGCATTATTGCCGATTTTCAGCGTGTTAGAATCGAAATAGATCAGCTCTAGTCTGTGATTTATTGAGTAATAAATCACAGTTTGTCGGTCACTTGTAAGTAGACAAATCACGCGCGCTACGCGCTCGTGATTGTTCTACTTTACAATTGACCTCCAAACTGTTATTTATTACACAACAAATCACAGTTAGAGCTGATCTATTTCTTAAATGAACTACGACAAGAGAACGACCTTGGAGCGGTCAGCAAAAAGTATTTTACTGGTGAGACGTAATTCGATTTTACATGTCCATGATCCTCGCATTGGATTCAGTCGTGGTTTAGACAAATAATTGGTTCAGTCCGCATTGTTGTTCGAACTGAGGTTTAACGTCACCGTCAACACTATTTCGATTATTTTGGAAACGTTGCTACGCATTTTGTGGGACTTAAATTTTACCCGACATTGAGATGAAATGTCACCTCAAGGACTGCCGCCCAATGAAACTAAAAGGCTAATATGCATTGGAGATCTGACTCACAACACTTTGCCTGTGCAGGCTTAGTCTGTCTTCTGCCGTGTTTTATTTTTGTTATGGCTTGTCTTTGGGTGTGTGTATCGCTTATATTGTTTTGTTTTGGATAGCCAATTGTCCATTTTGTGTGAAAGTAACTGTACTTTTGGCTTTCCGCTATTGGTTTTTATGCCCCCAACTTCGAAGAAGTTGTGGGGGCATATTGGTTTTGCCTTGTTCTTCCGCCCGTCCCGCTTTTTACTGCATAGCATAACTTAAGAACCATGGGTGCTAGGTTTTTGAAAATTCATATATGGATTACTTATAAAAATAATTGACCAGTGTTTTTTTTTTCTCGTCAGGATTATGCCCATTTCTTGAGTTATGCCCCTTTGCAAAAAATACTTTGAAATCTTGTAAGCAAGATATCTCAAAAATTGTTCGAGCTTTTGCCTTGAAACTTTACAGACTGGTTTGGGATGATGAGTAGATGAACTGATTAATTTTTGAAAAAAATCCGAAATATATTTCTTGAGTTATGGCCCTTTGATGTTTTTTTGCGTTTTAAGATTGTAAGCAATTGTAACCAATTGTAAGGTTGAGGATGATGGGAAGATGAACTGTATAACTTTTGATAAAAATCCATTTTTTTTCTTGAGTTATGCCCCTTTGAAATTTTGCTCGTTTTAAGATTGTAAGCAAAATAACTCAAAAACTGTTTGAGCTACTGCCCTGAAACTTTACAGGCTGGTTCAGGATGATGAGTAGATGAACTGATTAACTTTTGAAAAAAATCCGAAGCATTATGCCCCTCTCTTGAGTTATGCCCATTTGCCAAAAAAACTTTGAAATCCTGAAAGCAAGATATCTCAAAAACTATTCGGGCTTTTGCCCTGCAACTTTACAGACTGGTTTGGGATGATGAGTATATGAAAAAATCCGAAATTATTTTTTTGAGTTATGGCCCTTTGATATTTTTTTTGCGTTTTAAGCTTGTAAGTAAGACAAATACAAAACTGTTTGAGCTATTGCCCTGAATCTTTACAGAATGGTTGGGGATGATGAGAAGATGAATTGATTAACTTTTGACAAAAATCCATTTTTTTTTCTTTAGTTATGCCCCTTTGAAATTTAATTCGTTTTAAGTTTGTAAGCAAGATATCTAAAAAACTGTTTAAGCTATAGCCCTAAACCTTTACAGGCCGGTTCAGGATGATGAGTAAATGAACTGATTACCTTTTGTAAAAAATCCGATTTTTTTTTCTTCAATAATTGCCCTTTGAAGAGTTTTGTATTTTAAGCTTGTAAGCAAGATAACTAAAAAACTGTTTGAGCTATTGCCCTGAAACTTTACAGAATGGTTGGGTTGATGAGAAGATGAAATGGTTAACTTTTGACAAAAATCCAATTTCTTTTCTATAGTTATGCCCCTTTGAAATTTTATTCGTTTTAAGTTTGTAAGCAAGATATCTCAAAAACTGTTTAAGCTATAGCCCTGAAACTTTACAGGCTGGTTCAGGATGATGAGTAGATGAACTGATTACCTTTTGAAAAAAAATCCGTGATTTTTTTCTTCAGTTATTGCCCTTTGAAGATTTTTGTGTTTTAAGCTTGTAAGCAAGATAACTCAAAAACTGTTTGAGCTATTGCCCTGATACTTTACAGAATGGTTAGGGATGATGAGAAGATGAGCTGATTAACTTTTGACAAAAATCCCTTTTTTTTTTCTTGAGTTATGCCCCTTTGACATTTTGCGCGTTTGAGGCTTGTAAGCAAGATATCTCAAAATCTGTATGAGCTATTGCCCTGAATCTTTACAGGCTGGTTCAGGATGATGAGTAGAAACGTTTGAAAAAAAATCCGATTTTTTTTTCTCCAGTTATGGCTCTTTGAATTTTTTTTAGCGTTTTAAGATTGTAAGCAAGATAACTAAAAACTGTTTGAGCTATTGACCTGAAACTTAACAGAATGGTTGGGGATGATAGGAAGATGAACTGATTAACTTTCGACAAAATTCCAATTTTTGTTTCTCCTCAGGATTATGCCCCTTTCTTGAGTTATGCCCCTTTGCAAAAAATACTTTGAAATCTTGTAAGCAAGATATCTCAAAAACTGTTCGAGCTTTTGCCCAGAAACTTTACAGGCTGGTTTGGGATGATGAGTACATGAACTGATTAACATACGAAAAAAAAAAACTTTGTTTTCTTGAGTTGTGGCCCTTTGAAATTATTTGCGTTTTAAGCTTGTAAGCAAGATAACTAAAAATACTGTTTGAGCTATTGCCCTGAGGCTTTACAGAATGGTTGGGGATGATGAGAAGATGAACTGATTAACGTTTGACAAAAATCCATTTTTTTTCTTGAGTTATGCCCCTTTGAAATTTTGCGCGTTTTAAGCTTGTAAGCAGGATATCTCAAAAACTGTTTGAACTATTGTCCTGAAACTTTACAGGCTGGTTCAGGATGATACGTAGATGAACTGATTAACTTTTGAAAAAAAATCCGAAGGATTAAGCCCCTGTCTTGAGTTATGCCCCTTTGCAAAATACTTTGAAATATTGTAAGCAAGATATCTAAAAAATGTTTGAGCTTTTGCCCTGAAACTTTACAGACTGGTTTTGGATGATGAGCAGGTGAACTGATTAACTTTTGAAAAAAATCCGATTTTTTTTTCTTGAGTTATAGCCCTTTGATTTTTTTTGCGTTTTAAGCTTGTAAGCAAGATTACTAAAAAGCTGTTCGAGCTATTGCACTGAAACTTTACAGAATGGTTGGGGACGATGAGAAAATGAACTGATTATCTTTTGGCAAAAATCCATTTTTTTTCTTGAGTTATGCCCCTTTGAAATTTTGCGCGTTTTAAGCTTGTAAGCAAGATAACTAAAAACTGTTTGAGCTATTGCCCTGAGGCTTTATATAATGGTTGGGGATGATGAGAAGATGAACTGATTAACGTTTGACAAAAATCCATTTTTTTTCTTGAGTTATACCCCTTTGAAATTTTGCGCGTTTTAAGGTTGTAAGCAAGATACACGTATCTCAAAAAGCTGTTCGAGCTATTGTCCTTAAACTGTACAGGCTGGTTCAGGATGATACGTAGATGAACTGATTAACTTTTGAAAAAAAATCCGAAGGATTATGCCCCTGTCTTGAGTTCTGCCCCTTTGCAAAATACTTTGAAATATTGTAAGCAAGAAATCTCAAAAACTGTTTGAGCTTTTGCCCTGAAACTTTACAGAATGGTTTGGGATGATGAGCAGATGAACTGATTAACTTTTGAAAAAATCCGATTTTTTTTCTTGAGTTATGGCCCTTTGATATTTTTTTTTTCGTTTTAAGCTTGTAAGGAAGATTACTAAAAAGCTGTTCGAGCTATTGCCCTGAAACTTTACAGAATGGTTGGGGATAATGAGAAAATGAACTGATTATCTTTTGGCAAAAATCCATTTTTTTTTTCTTCAGTTATGCCTCTTTGATATTTTGCGCGTTTTAAGCTTGAAAGCAAGATACCTAAAAATCTGTTTAGAGCTATAGCCCTGAAACTTTACAGGCTGCTTCAGGGTGATGAGTAGATGAACTGATTAACTTTTGAAAAAAAAATCCGAATTTTTTTTCTTCAGTTATGGCCTTTTGAAGTTTTGTGTTTTAAGCTTGTAAGCAAGATAACTCAAAAACTGTTTGAGCTATTGCCCTGAAACTTTACAGAATGGTATGGGATGATGAGAAGATGGACTGATTAACTTTCGACAAAAAAAAAAAAAAAAAAAAAAAACATTTTTTAGCTCACCAGAGCCGAAGGTTCCGGGGGGTGGGTGGGGGTGGGGGGTATAGGATAGGCAGTTTTCCGTCGGCGTCTGCGTCGTCTGCGTCATCTGCGTCGTCTGCGTCGTCTGCGTCGTCGTCTGCGTCGTCGTGTGACGTCAACACTTTTAAACGACATCTCCTCTGAAGCCGCTTGGCCGATTGGGCCCAAATTTCATCTGTAGGATTCTTGGGTTGGGGGATTGAAAGTTTATGTTTTTCATGAAATTCGGCTCATTAGTTTGGTTGCTATGGCAACTTAGAGTTTCCATAGACTTATAATGGGGAAATTTGAAAAAATGGCATTTACTGCCGAGCCGCTGCAGATATTTTGGCAAAACTTTCATAGAAATATTCCTTAGGCAATCTACTATCTGCCATATGATTTTAGGCCTACTGCTCATTTGTATTGGTTGCCATGGAAACCAAAATGAGAAAAATAGAAAAAAAAATACTTAAAAAAAATAATCTCCTCAAAAACCGTATGCTCTATGAGGCTGAGGGTTTATGAAACTATTCACCATATTTGCCTTTACATGTTTTATGCTTTTAATAAAATTCGGCTATTTAGTTTGGTTGCTATGGCAACTTAGATTTTCCATAGACTTATAATGGGGAAAATTGAAAAATGGCATTAACTAAAAAGTCTTTGCAGATATTTTGACAAAACTTTCATAGAAATGTTCCTTTAGTAAACTTCTCTCAGCCATATGCTTTTATGTCAACCTGGGGGTCCAGTAGGCCATGCCCCGCCCCCAGTGCTTCATAAAATGCCTAATATCTCAGAAACCTTACAGATCCCCACCCCTAAACCATATATATTCTTGTTCCTTATGATAAGGTGCATTAAGTGACACCAACCTGGGGATCCCCCGGATGTGCCGGGGACATGCCTTACCCCCTCCACTTAATAAAATGCCATTTATCTCAGAAACCATTCAGATCCCCACCCGTAAACCGTATATATTCTTGTCTCTTATGATAAGACGCACTCAGTTACACCGACCTGGGGGTCCCCCGGGATGTGCCTGGGCCATGCCCCACCCCTCCATTTCACAACAGGCCCAATATTCCAGAAACCTAACAGATCTAAACCCCTAAACGAAATATATTTTTGTTCCTTACGATAAGTTCCATTCAGTAACACCAACCTGGGGGACACCCGGGATATGCGGGGACATTCCCAACCCCCTCCACTTCATAAAAGGTTGGCCCCCGCCCATAGGGGCTTGAAGAAATATATGGACTGCATGATGCTTCCACGCAGAGCTGAATCCGGCCCGCGCACTAGTACTGGTAAACCGCTTAGGGGATCTAAGCCTGTCCAGGAATTGCGGTGCATTGAGCTATTGGTTTCATTGGGCAGCAGGGCTTGAGATGTCATTTCGTCTCAATGTCGGGTAAAAGTCCCACAAAATTTGAAGCAACGTCTCCGAAATGACCTTTACAGTGTTGACGGGGACGTTAAACCTCAAATCAAACAAACAAACAAACAAAACTTCATAAACGGCCAAATATTCCAAAACCTTACAAATCCCCACCCCTAAACCATATATATTCTTGTTCCTTATGATAAGAAGCATTAAGTGACACCAACCTGGGGGTCCCCCCAGATGTGCTGGGGACATGCCCCACCCCCTCCACCTCATAAAATGCCATTTATCTCAGAAACCATTCAGATCTCTTGTTCCTTATGATAAGACGCCCTCAGCGATACCAAGCTGAGTGTCCCCCGGGATGTGCCTGGGTCATGCCCCACCCCCTCCACTTCATAAAAGGCCAAATATTCAAGAAACCTTACCGATCCCTACCCTTAAACCATATATATTCTTGTTCCTTGTGATAAGACACATTCAGTGACACCAACATAGGGTTCCCCCAGGGCTTGCCCGGGCCATGCTCCACCCTTCAACTTCACAAAAGACCATATATCTGAGAAACTGTTCAGAGCCCTACCCCTAAGTCATATATATTCTTGTTCCTTTTGATAAGACGCAATCAGTGACACCAGCATGGGGTCCCTCCCCCCCCCCCCCCCCCCCACCATTGTGGTGCCATGGGCCATGCCCACCCCTTTACTTCATGTGAAAATAATAGGTCTTGAAAACGCAACGTTTTTGGTATTGTACACTGCATTATCTGGTCGGTTGTTGCTTTATTTCGTTAGCCACAGAGTTCACCATTTTTTAATTGATTTTATTTGGCAAAGATTTCATGAGAATGCTTGATCCGATACCCCTGTATAAATAAATAAAAATCAACCTGTATTAAGCAAGCGCCTAAGGGATAACCAAAATGTGCTTTCTTAAAGGCATTTATTCTTAGACAGTAGGATACACCGTGTGTTCATAATTGTTTTATTGCCCTGTGACATACTGTCTATAGCAGATCAAAGGCGGCATTTTATCGGGTGATTAGTAGCTCTTGTTAAATCCACTGACTGAGGCACTTAAGGGGAAAATCAATAAGGTACACTCAATTCAACAGTTAGTAAACTATTGATTTTTCCCCAAGGAGTCCCCTTACCTGTTGAAGACAGAGGACTATTCTTTAGGGTTCTTGAGGGATACATAATATTATGTAATGAAATGATAGTCCTCAATAATCAAGAATAAATGCCTTTAAGACAGGCGCTTGCTTATTACAAAGACAAATTTTAATGCGTTTGCCTTTTTGTGGAAACAAATGCAATGTTGCTTGCTTAATAGAGGTGGACATTAAGGCAGGTTCTTTGGTGTCTCTGATGGGAGCTGTGGGTTAATTGTATCGATTCCTGATCATTACTGTACTGTTTGCCAATTTCCCGTTTGGGGGTTTCTGGTACAAAAAGTGTCATGGGTTATTGTCATCCAAAATATGCTACCTTATTTTTACACAGAAGCAGGTGCATTGTTTTACCTATTTGATTCATCACGAAAACACGCCTACATAATTTTGACCCCCCTTGAATCCCACTTTTACATAGTTTACAAGCGTAAACTTATTTTGTCTTATTTCTGCTCTAAAATATAGAATGTTGGTACTCGTTAGAACCGCCTCGATGAGGCGGTTCTAACTAGTACCCCCAATCTATATTTAGGGCAGAAATAAAAAATATATGACAATTTTTCATCTTAAAATTTTCGCTTTTTTGGCGGTAAAATTTACAATGTATTTGTATAGGCATGTTTTCGTAATGTGCCTTTAAAACAGAAAACACTGACTTGGTTACGGGTTATTGACAACCAAAATAAGCTAATTTATGTTTATATAGAAACAGATGCATTGTTTTACTATTTTATTGCCTTTAAAACACGACTGTATCAGGAAAAGGGTTGAGGCACGAGAGTTACGACCCTTTCTGTCAATGACAATTAACTTTTCGAGCAATAGCAGAAGTGAATGACGATATCTTTCAACTAGACTGTCAGTGACATGTGGGAAAACCCGTTGAGCAGATCCCAGCCTTTGTGCATACGCCAGCTGAACTGATTCTTCCTTTGTGGAAAAGATTGGCTCTTTACTGTGCGAAGGGCTACCAATCTGTCAGCAAAGCTTCAGATTGCCTGGGCCTCTCTGCTATATAGTCTGAACTTATAGATGAAGTAGTGCAGCACATACATGTCACCAGGTTTTATATAGTGGAATGACACTGGATACTCGCTCATAGAGCTCTCACCCTGTAATAAACAATATTTATCATATGACTTTGATAAGCAGTGGATAACGTCGTGTAATAAAAATCGTATGACCACACGTGTTGTTGTTGTTGTTTCCAGTTTCCCCGTGTCGCGGGTCGTCAGCTGGTGGGGTCCCAGGGAACTAATCCATTCTGGCACTACACCTTAGCCGTTCGGTGCTACCCCCATTCCACGTTGCCGGTGAATGGGGAGACCACCGCTCGGCTCCAGCCCCGTCCGTCCGTGTCTATCGTAAGTCCGCTGCAGTCAGTCCATTTTGTCTTCTACTCGACGTTATAATTTTTTGCTTGTCAATATGCCGAACCGTGTCAGAGCAGGAAAGGGTCAATTTTGATATTGGTATTTTTGTTTTTTTATTTTTTTTTATTTGATTTTTGTATATTTATGTAACGTATGTACATTTTTACATTGTTTGGTCTGTTTCCCCATCTTGTTGAGTGGTCTATTTTTTAAGTATATATGCGGGCGGATGTGCTTACCCCGCCACGGACCTGTTTTGTTTGTTTTTCTTGTGCCTTAAAGGTGGCGTTGTCCGTTTTAGGGCAAGCCCACCCGCTCACAGTTGCTGGGGAAGACAGTTTTTGTACCTGCAAGATTAAGCTAGTGGTTTATATTTTGTGTCGTTGTTTTTTTTTTTTTTTTTTTTTTTTTTTGTTTATCTGTACATACAATATGTAACATAATAACATGAAGTGCCGGCCTACGCCGTCTCGGGCTTGAACTCGTATTTATTTTGTTAATGAGTGACGTCTATCGCGGAGGATGTGCATATTAGGTCAATCCCCCTTTATGCATTTGCCGTTTTAAGTTAAGAAAAAGTGATGCCTTCCTCGACGTAGGATGCCGCACTCTGCGGGACCATAAGTGGGTCAGTCGCCATGTTTGCATATCATTAACGCATCCTACGTGAAGGAAGGCACCATAGGATGAAAGCGTATTCCTGCCTAGCCATTTGGAGGCCCGAGACAACGTTAGCCGATCTCCTTTGTGTTGTTGTCCTTTTTGGGACAAGCCCATCCGCCCACAGTTGCTGGGAAGGACAATTTTTGTACCTGCAAGGTTGTGCTTGAAGATTATATTTGTGTTTTGTTTCTTCTGTACATACAACATATAACATAGTAACATGGTGTGTTGGCTTCCGCCGTCTCGGGCCCAAATTCGTATTTATTTTAGTTAGTGGGTGACCTCTATCGCGGAGGATGTGGAAAGTAGGTCAGTCCCCTTTCATGCTTTTTCGTTTGAAGTTAAGAAAAGGCGATGCCCTCCTCGACGCAGGATGTCGTATTCTGTGGGACCGTAGGAGAGTCATTTTGTGTCGCCACGTTTGCATATCACTATCGCATCCTACGTGTAGGAAGGCATCATAGTAGAAATAAAAGTATTCTTGCCTAGCCGTTTGGGGACCCGAGACAACGTTTGCCAATCTCTTTAGTCAAAGTGGTTAGTGCAAATTGTTATATAATCATGAAGGTCGCATACAAGCGTCCGCCTGCGCACGTGCGCAGTCGAGCGCTCCTATGCGATCTTGTTTTTAATGTTTCATATTTACACAAATAAAAATGTTTGAAATCGCTTTTTGAGAAAACTCTTCTTCTTCTTCTTCTAACTCCAGGTTTTTGATCTCTCTTTTCTATACTATCCTCTCTACTGTATTCCTATCCTACAACTATCGCTATATCTACCTATCTAGTGTGGTTGTATGTTGGTTTAGTTTCGCGTGGGTGGTTGTGTGTGTTAAAAGCCTTCCTTCAGGTCGCGCTAAGTCATGCCCTAGTTAATTAGTTAATTGCCCTTGTCTGTATTGATATGTGGCCATCTTGACCGTCTGTCTTTATTACGGTCATGGCGCAATTTGCTGTTTTTGGTGATTTTTATGTTATGCGACAAGGGCAGTACGGAGGGCTGTATGATATACCGGGTGAGATGCGGTTTTTCAGTCGTGGTGGTATGCAGAAGGCCCTTTTGAAGGCCCCCAGGTCATTCCGTTTGGGTAACCTTATAATGTACATCCTTTATGGAAAGCGAAAGTTGCGAAAAAATAAAGAAAAAGATGTGATAAGGCGTCTTGTTTCTTATTTCTGCCCCACTTTTCTGTATGCGTTCCTGAAGGAGAGGCTTTGTTTGCTTGTGTGCTGTTGTGCCGTTCTCCTTTGGGTTGTGTGGCTCTCGATCAGCCAGGATTTTGACGCAACGCTGCTCAGTGCCAAAGTCCTAAGACCGCAAACCCCAGCGTTACATCTCGTCCTGATTTCCCGTTTGCCTCACCCCCTCAGGAGGGGCTGGGCGACGGATTTTCCTTGTGGTGGGTCCATGCCCAGTCCCGGCGTGCTTTCGTGTGGTCCTCTTTCGGGCTGTGTGGCTCCCGATCAGCTAGGGCTTTGGTGCAGCGTTCATAAGTGCAAAGCCAGTGGGCCGCAACCACAACGCTACACCTTGTCTTAACTTCTCGCTTGGCACACCCCCTCTGGAGAGTGGGTCGGGGCCATGGATTTTCCTTGTGGTGAGTCCATGCCCCGTTCTGCTATGGTCTTCTCACAGTGATCCAGGGATCGCTGTCACCGATAGGCACTCCTTAGTGCAAAGCCGAGGCCGCAATCACAGCGCCTATCGTTGACTTTGTTCCCCTTTTCGCTGTGAGACGGCTGCCCTTTGATCACTGCGGCCCTTTTTGGTTGGTAGCGTCTAAGGTGCGGTTCGAATATTTATTTTTACTGTTCTGAACTCGGGTCTCTAGAGATTTTGGTTTAAAGTATGTATTCTCGTACGGGGTGTGTTTTACGGTACAATGCGATTAATTTTAGTCTGCGCCCTTAGTTTTCCCCTATATTTTGTCCAGGTAGTTTGTTTTCTCAAAGAATTTGAAGACCGCGTCCCTCATTTCCTGTGAATTTAGATTGAGCAGAGAAACCGCGTTTATCTCCCCTTGGTATCCTAATGTTGTCAGTTCTCCCTTTAGTTCCCTTCTGGCGGGGCCGTGTGCGGGGCACTCTGCGAGGTAGTGTTGAACACACTCCACCCCGCCACAGTGCCCGCATAATGGATCGGCCTCGCTATAGAAGATGTTGTGTGCATTTAGTCCGTTGACCCCGAGTCTTAGTCGTGTATATATGCGATCGAGCTTTCGGCTGTCGCTATATTGTACCAATTTCGGGGTCAAGGACTGACAGATCGAGTGTCTAAAGCCGTGTTGTCCCTGCCATATGCGCGCCCATTCCTTTTTGATGCTGGCCTTAATGATTGCGTATACTTCTTGTGGGGTGGGGAGGTAGTCAAGTGCCTTTCCCCGGGTCAGAGCTTCTTTGGCCAGTGTGTCTGCGCGCTCATTCCCCTGCACGTTGCAGTGGGAGGGGATCCAATCTATGTTCAGGGTTATACCTTGTTTTAGAATTTTGTGTATTAGGATATGAATGTCCTGCAGTATATCTGGTCTTGTAGTGCTATTCCCAGAGTTTATGCTTTGTATTGAGCTTAATGAGTCTGTTAGTATAACAACACTATCGGGTTTTTGTTCCTGTATCCATTCCAAAGCTTTTTGTATGGCTATAAGTTCTGCAGTGTAGACTGTGAGGTGCTGGTTAAGTTTGAATTTTTGGTCAAAGTTTAATTCTGGTATTGTGAAAGCACACCCCGTTTCTTTTTTGTCAGCATCTTTGCTTCCATCAGTGAAAATTTTAAGCGCTTGCTTATAGTTTTCACTGATGTGTGATTCTGCGATCTCGTTGCATTTTTTCTGTGATGTTTCATTTTTCTTTATGACACCCGTTAGTGTTGTTTTTGCGCATAGGCTTCTTAAGTTAAAAACTTCCGGATATGTTTGTTCCGCTGTTTTGACCTGCTCGAGGTCATGGTTTTTAATTAGGTCCTGGACTTTGATAATATAGGGGATCTTTCCTCTTAACCTATCTCTTTTAACATGATTGGGCGTGTCGGCGATCATTTCGTTTATGGGGAGACTTTCCCTAAGACTGCTTGAGCGGGCCCAGTACTTGAGTTGCAGTTCATCCCTCCGCAGGTGCAGGGGCATGACGCTGCATTCAATCTCCAGGTCCAGGTTCCGCGTTCCCCTGTATGCCCCAGTAGCGATTCGAAGGGCCGTGGCCTGTATGCTATCTAGTTTTTTCAGGTGTGAGGGCGCCGCAGACGCGTATGCTTGGCAGCCATAATCAATTTTGCTTCTTATGAGTGCTGTGTACATTTTGATCAGGGTTTTCTTGTCTGCTCCAAAGTTTGCCCCCGAGACCGCCCTTAGCACATTTAGGTCCCGCTGGGACCTGGACACCAGGTTTTCAATGTGCAGTCTCCATGTTAGATTGCTGTCAAAGTACATGCCCAGGAATTTGGCATGACCGGCGTACTTTATTTCCTGCCCGTCATACGTCAGCTTGGGCATGCCCTTTGTATCTGCGAAATTTCTATTGTAAACTACCACTGTTGTTTTTTCAGTTGACAATTTGAAGCCCCAATTTGTAGCCCAATCATGTATGGCATTTAACGCTTTTTGTAATGCAGGAATGGCACTTTTCGGTTTTTTCGCGGTTTTCCATACTAAGCCGTCATCTGCGAACATGGATATTTCCAGCGGTAATGCATTAAGTGTTTCCTGCAGTGTGTTCATTAATAGGTTGAAAAGGATAGGAGATAGCACCGACCCCTGGGGGGAACCATTCTCGCATTCATAAAAACCGGACACCTCGCTACCTATTTTTACGTTCATTTTTCTATCAGTCAAAAAGTCTCTGATCCAGGTTAACATTTTTCCTTGAATTCCGAATTTGTTTAGTTTTAGGAGGACCCCCCTAGTCCATAGTAGGTCGAAAGCTTTTTCTAAATCCAAAAATATCGCTACCAGTGAGTGTTTCATTAGTTTTGCCTTTCGGATGGCGGATTCCAGTCTGGTGATTTGATCAATGGTAGATCTATGTTTTCTAAAACCTGATTGTTCATTTGCTAAGAGGTTGTTTTTCTCAATGTGTGCTGTTAATCTAGATGCTACCATGGTTTCCATGATTTTACATATGGTTGATGTGAGTGAAATCGGCCTATACGATTTCGGCTCGTGGGGGTCCTTGTCTGGTTTTAATATTGGGACGATGGTGCTCTCTTTCCATTGTGTAGGGAGGGTCCCCTCGTCCCAAGATTTATTTATTAGTGCGAGAAGTTGATTTTTCCCCTTTTCTGGTAGATTTTTTAACATGTCGTAGTGAACGGTGTCTGCCCCGGGGGCGGTGCTCTTTTTCTTATTAAGCGCGCTCTGTAGCTCCCTATGGGAGAAGTTCGCATTGTATGCACGGCACTGGCCAGCGCGATCGGCGTCTTGAACGGCCTGCTCAATTATTGGGTCCTGCGTTTCCCTAATGCGCCTAAAATTTGGGTTTAAATTTTCGTTACTGCAGACTTTCCGGTAGTGTTGTGCTAAGATTTCTGCTTTTTCATTGTTTTCGTGATATCTTGCGTTTCCTTGTTTTAAAACTTCTACCGGTTTTAGTGGTTTTCCATTAAATCTTTTTATTGTGTCCCAAATTTTCTTAGAGTTTGTTTTATATGTGAGAGTAGACACAAAATCCCTCCAGGCTTGTTGTTTTGTTTGTGTTAAAAGGTATTTTGTTTCCTCCCTTACGCGTCTATATTCTTCTAAAAGTGCGGCTGTTTTGTTTTTCCTGTATTTGTAGTATATTTTATTTTTCTTTTTGACTGCCTCGCTACAATTTTCATCCCACCATGGCAGGGTGTTTTTATGCTTATTTTTGGTTGCGTTTTTGGTATTGATTTTTCACATGCCGCCATTATTTCTGAAACAAAATCCTCATTGCTTTTATCGATATTTGTGCCTTCGAGGGATATGTTAATGTGTTTAAGTTGCTGCCTAAAGAGGTCCCAGTCTGCTTTGTCTAATTTCCAACGTCGGGCAGGCCGCTGCGTTACGCATTTGTGAGTGACGTTGAGCGACGTCAGGATGGGGAAGTGGTCGCTTCCCATCGTGTCGTCTCCCACGTGCCACTCACTAGATCGGCATAGTGATGCGCTGACCAGTGTTAAGTCTATGGCGCTCGTGCTTCCGCGCTCGACGTTGAGTCGTGTGCCACACCCCGTGTTTAAGATTACGTAATCTGTGCTATTTATGAACTCGACCAGTTCTAGGCCTCGCCGTTTGTCGTATGTGGGGTTTTGGTTTGTCTCCCATAGTTCATGTCTGGCATTGAAGTCCCCCAAGAAAACTGATTTTTTCCCCACTTTTTTATAAATTTCATCATAATCGTCAGACGTTACATTTGTTTGGGGTGGTGCATAAAAGTTAACGATGTCTATGTTTTCATTTTGTCCAAAAAGTCTGACGATCACCACCTCTATTTCTTTTTTTGTGTGTCTAAATTTGATTTCTTCCGAATCTAGTCCTGATTTGATAAAGGTGGCTAGTCCTCCCCCATGTTTCCCCTTTTCCCTACTGAAACTGACCGGGGTTTTATATCCTGGAAGTTTTGTTGGTTTACTATCTTTTTTTGAGAAAGTTTCTTGAATAGCTATTACCTCCGGTGTGTAGCCTAAAGTTTCTAGATAATGGCCTAAGGCCCCGAGTTTTGTTCCGTTATCCTTGCCAGACAGACTACGGGCGTTCCACTGTAACACGCGGATTTTAGCAGTGGTGCTGGGATCCATAATAAGGCAGTAATATATTTTTTGTTTTAACGGCGTGAGTTTTTAAGTCCACCCTTGATCCTTGGTCTAGGATCGGTGGAGCTATAGTCCGCGTTTTTCCTTAAGAGCTCTTGTGGTTCGCGTTTGTTATGTTGCCTCCTTGGGATTATTGTTTTCCGCCTATTTTGTGCGGGTGCAGGTGCGGTGCTTATTTCTTTTTCTTTCGTTGCTTCTGTAGGTGATTGGGGGTTCTCGCTATTTGCGATGTGTACCCCTGTGGTGCCCGACGTATTCATGTTGTCGGTTTCCATTATGTTTGCGGTGGCATTTTCGACGACGAGGTCTATGACCTCATCTGACGCCTTGGTGCTCAGCAGATTTTGTTTGTTGAGCTCGTGCAAGATTGAGCTCGTGGCTTTTTTTATCGCCGCGGCGATTAGCGTTTCGACCTCCATTTTTGTGTAAGTCTCCTTTGTGTTGTGTGCATGGGGTGCGGTATGGGCCGCACTGGGGGTTGCAATGTAAGCCGCACTGGGGGGTGCGGTATAAGCCGCACTGGGGGGTGCGGTATAAGCCGCACTGGGGGGTGCGGTATAA
Organism: Lucinisca nassula; assembly: GCA_963580285.1. Taxonomy (NCBI): domain Eukaryota; kingdom Metazoa; phylum Mollusca; class Bivalvia; order Lucinida; family Lucinidae; genus Lucinisca; species Lucinisca nassula. Next base: position 23,259,036 of record OY757022.1, read on the forward strand.
GCCGCACTGGAGCTCATGATTTCTTGCGCGGTATTTTGTGTTTGGGCTTTTTTTTGTTCCCAATCTCTGGCTATTTGACCGTTTATTTGGTCGATTTGCGCCTTGTAATTGAGGAAAATGTTGCACCCGCGCCAGGCTACTCCATGGCCGGCTAATCCGCAGTTTGCGCATTTTTTATTGTGTTTAGTTTTGCATTCATTGTGCTTATGGATCCCAGCACAGTGCGGGCATGTGCTTTTTTTACTTCTGCAGTTTTTTTCCGAGTGTCCATATTTTTGACATTTTTGACAGCGCAAATACTGCAAAAAGCATGGTTGCAGAGGATAAGTGATATCGGCCGTACTGGTTAGCTCGAAAGTCGGTGTTTCCTTATTAAAAGTCAATTTGACTAAATCGAGATCTTTGCCCCTGGACGCTATCCTACGTGCATCGCAAATCTGATAGCGCCCAAAGTCAAACATCTCCCTGAGTTTTTCCTGCCTGATATTTGCCCCGATGTTCAGTGTTGCGTATGTCATTTTTTGTTGCTGGTTATTGCGCGTGTTGTTTGCGCTACCTTGTAGTTCCGCTAAGCTTGTGCCTATTGTAATTTTGAGTTCGAGCCCCTGGTAGTGAAAACCCTTCGCTTTTACTTCTTTGGCAGCCGGGATTTTGAAAATGGGGCCCTTTCCCTTCCCAGGGGCATGGGCTTCGATGACCTCCCCTATGTAGGTCTTGAAACTGGTCGCAAACTGTTCCATTTTCTGTATGGGGAAAGCGCCCCCCCACCAGCGCGAACATAACGTAAACGTACGTCATACCCGTCGCCGCTGTTTGGCGCGCCTCCGTTCTTTCCTTGCTTGAGGCGGGGGTAGGGACGTGGGATTGAGCCCTAGCCCTAGCCATGCTCCCCTCTTTGTGTGTCCTCCCATTTTTTTTGCCCACTTTCGTGAAGCCCCCTTTCTCCATGTCCTCCTCCTCGGCCCCAGAGTCAATGACCAGGACTGAATCCAGGTCTTCCACCCCCTCCCGCAATCCAAGGTTTATGGCCTTAGGTAATGGGCGCCCCTCGAAGGACTCCCCCTCTGAGTCGCTTGACAGGTATGTCCTATCCCGCTTCTGACCTGCTGCCTGGCTCTGATCAGTCTGATCAGGGGCCACCTTCCCTTTAGAAGACCCGGGTTTTGGGGTTGAGGTCATGTTTGACCCCAGGGATCCCGGCAGGGCGAGGGCTTTTTGCCTAATCTGGCCCTCCCAGTCCTTACCCTGAGGGGTGGGCCCTCCAGGGAGGGGCTCAGAGAACTCTGTCTCCGAGCTCCCCCCTGCAGGGCTCGCCACCAGGTCCGCAACCATATCGCAAACATCCCTGGTGTTGTCCAGGCCCTCCCCCTCCCCAGCCAGCTGTTTTGGATCAGCAGAGTCCACCCCCGGGCCCGTACCCTGGGTCCCTGAGCCTGTCGCGACCTCATCATGTGTCTTTGATCTCATTTTTCTACCAATCAACAATACTAACAATACTAATCAACAATATACTCACAATATACTGACAATATACTAATACAATATACTAATCAAGATGTCACTTTTTTACACTTCTAGAAGCCAATTTTCACAGCTTGGAAAGGTGTGAAAATAGGTATGACACGGGGTATTGTGTCAAGAAGGCAAGATAAACGCAAAAAATAATAACTGAAGAGAGAGATTAATACGTCCTACCTGTCCGAAGACTGAATCTGGAGTGTCGACCACACGTGTAATAACACTGGGGGATTAAGTAACGTCATGACGACGTCAATGTCAACAATGCATTGTTTATTGAAAAAAAAAAATCAGATTTAAAGGCGATAAAATCCAATTAAAAAGTGGTCATATGATAAACAGAATCTTACACTCGTGGTCATTCATATGAAATTTTTTTAACTCGCTGAGGGCTCGTTTCATAAATTTCATATGAAATGACCACTCGTGTAAGATCCTCTATGTATGTAATACCATGAAAGGTAATCCTTTGGAAGTAAGAATTGAAAACTGTGGAGTGCACAACATTGTAATTAATGTGATGAAATGACATTCGAGCTAATGAAGTTGGACTGCATTTCCGGTATAATACGATAACATATCCGTTCGCGTTTACACTGTCTTCGTTGTCTTTGTTATATGACATAACATTACAGAAACACGCCTATACAAATACTTTGCCACCTTTATCGTCGAAAAAATGAAAATTTTATGATGAAAAATTGTGATATTTTTCTTATTTCTGCTCAAAATAGATTGTGGGCACTCGTTAGAACCGCCTCATCTAGGCGGTTCTAACAAGTACCCACAACCAATATTTTAGAGCAGAAATAAGAAAAATAAGGTATACCCCCGGAAACCCCAGTTTTACTATACAAAAGTGGGGCTCAAGGGGGTCAAAATTATATAGGCGTTTTTTCGTGATGGTTTCTGATTAACTTCTATTCCATCTTTCTTACGTATGCTCCACGTTAGAGAACTCGCACTGAAATGCACTTGCTTATGTAACGCGACTTCTGATTGGATAACGTCAAAAATTTGCGACAGTATTTTCTGTGATTTACTGTCGAAATCCGACGCCATAACAAAACGTCGCTTTTCATAGGCTGGCATTTGGTTTTACGCAGCTCACAGCGCTCGCCGCTGTGTGCAAAACAGTACTTATTAGTACTTATTTTAACAAAACATGGAAGATTAGTACCAGTACTAAATGTGTTACCCTCTATAAATAAGGTCGATTATTATTATTATTATTATTATTATTATTATTATTATTATTATAAACAGCCGAATATGTGCATTAGAATGGGGATACTGTATTGAAAATTGTCATTTTGGGAGGTATATCGTCGGTTTTACGCTGTAAATTCCTTTTTAGGGCATCGCTGACGCGTCGCCGTGAAACGAAATTTCCGATCGTAAAACCGCCGATTTTACCTCCCCAAATGACAACTTTGAATCCATTTATCTCCGTAATCTATGTTTTGGAGTACATTAGTATAATACTTCCGTATTCTAAAATGTCGTCTTCATATCTCTTGAACTAGCACATTTCAGATGAATATAATATTTTTTTATGTAATACATATTTTTCTTATTTAAGAAATAGATCAGCTCTAACTGTGATTTGTTGAGTAAATAAATCACAGTTTGGAGGTCAGTTGTAAAGTAGATCAAATCACGAGCGCGTAGTAGCGCTCGTGATTTGATCTACTTTACAACTGACCTCCAAACTGTGATTTATTACTCAAAAAATCACAGACTAGAGCTGTTCTATTTCGATTCTTACACGCTGAAAATCGGCAATAATGTTGTTGTTTCCTTCAAAATCTCACAACCTTTCGCCATTGTTAGAATAAATCCCGCTAAAATTATCGACTGAAACACATGCATTTATATCCTTTTCTAACGGTTTCGATGCGAGAATATGACGTTAAACCGTCTAACGTCAAGGAAAGCGACTAGTGACGTCATAACTTGACAGTTTTAAATGACGTCACTCGTCACGCTCTTCCTTGCCGTAATTTGTTGTAGAATAAAACACAGTTATTTTACTTTGCCTATATAGGCGCGCTGTGTTAGAATTCTAGTCTAAACATAGATTGCGAGTGCTCATAATGAGGTGTTTCTAACGAGTACCTACAGTCTATATTTTTTATTAAAAATAAGCAAAATAATTTATACCCCTATAGAGTGCGTTTCTCCATAAAGGTGGGGTTCAGAAGGAGTTTCCATTATATGGACTTGTTGACCTGATCATTTTCCTGAGGTAATGCGAGGTTTTCCAAAGTGTTTATTCCACGGCCTTGTTAACGATTCATTTACTAAATAATTTTACCGATTGACTGGATGATGGTTCTCTCCACGGTGGTTCATCTAAATAAACGGAGCCACTGGTTTGCTGAGCGTTGCTGTTTTAAGTGTGTCTGGCTGATACATAAACAACCACAATGTTACTCGACATGTCTCTGAATTTAATCGCAATACACGCCTGGCTCCGGCTATGTAGTGTGGGTCGGTTTATGTAGTTTGGCTATGAAGCTATAGACATACTTTTGTTCAGTTAGTTCTGCCATTTAACAGCGCCATTGTCATTTATATTTTTAGCGTTTCGGAGATCTGACATTCTCCGACATACCTGAAATCGGGTTGCTCTCGATGCTGTGGATCTCTCTCTCTCTCTCTCTCTCTCTCTCTCTCTCTCTCTCTCTCTCTCTCTCTCATTGTAATATATATCGATGAGCTTCGAAATGATTATAATACACTTATATGGCAAATTAATGTCATCGCAAGCAAAAATACCACAGTCTTCAAAGTAATTTGATATTATTTTTGTTCATCTGGTGTTAGTGAAACTGGTTTGATTGAAAAACTAAATTAACAAGGGCATAAACAATTTTTGTTCTATTTTCTGTGACCTTTCTTTATCAAAAACAGCAGTTTTAAAAATAATGCAATTTGCGATAAATTCATTTTTCCATTGATGTCAGTGGTGACGTCGCCAAAAATGAGGATAAAAAAGTGTTAATCAGGTTTAAATAGTTGCTGTTCAAATGCTTCACATATAACAAAGTAAGAACATTATATTTAGTGCATTAATCATTTACGTTTCTAACTATGCCAGCTCTACCAAAATCGGATGAGCTGAAGTAATATTCATAATTTTGCATGCAAACGCCAAAATACATTAAGGTCTATGGGATTTTTGCTTTCGAGGACATTAATTTGGCACCTGACTGTACAACATGGCATTTCGTGCAAAGTTTTTATCACAAGGAAAATAATGCGAAAAGAAAATATTTGAAATAACTTGTCCTTTGCGCGTGCTTATACAGGCTATGGCGTTTATATGTTTCAATGTTTCGGAGGAGATCTGACCTTCCCCGACATAACTAAAATCAGTTTTGGTTCCTCTTAACGAAGTGGATAGCTCTCTCTCTCTCTCTCTCTCTCTCTCTCTCTCTCTCTCTCTCTCTCTCTCACTCTCTCTCTCTCTCTCTCTCTCTCTCTCTCTCTCTCTCTCTCTCTCTCTCTCTCTCTCTGCTTGTCCTAGTACGTTACCAAAAGTTAAAATTCGTTCAAAACCACAATGTGATTTCAGCTAAAGTTTGTGACAGTGTTACTCGTACATGAACATCTCCGTTTCTACAACCATAGCATAAAGAAAAGTCATTTTCAGTTGGGCCCCGTCAAGCGATTTTGGTACTTATCGCCTATGCGAGCAGCGAAGGTTCAGGCGAGCCTGCGAGCCTGCGCATCCGCACAGTCTCACCAGAACCTTCGCTGCTCGCTCATACAAGCAGTGAATCAAGAGGAACCTTCAGACAGAAAGCCATATCCCTGGCCCCTCTGAATGGCTGGGCATGCGCAGTTAAAATTTGTCATGACGGAATGCTCGAAGACACAAATTCGCTAGGCGGGGCTCAGTTAAAATGAGAAACTGCGCAGCTCTCCTTTTCTCTTCTTTAAAATGGACACTTTAAGACTGACGAAATTTTGTCTAAATAAAAGCACTGAGAGTACTTGGGGTCGATTATCTCTGAGTGAAGGCTTGGAAATAAGTCCTGAACTGAGACTTAAACTGTTTCGTTTAACTACAGTATTATAAGCAAGCAGTGTAGACCTAATCACGTGGCGTCTGATCTGGGACTCCACTGTTTATCAATGCCCCAGTCATGAGCTCAGTCTAGATTTTACTTTTTATACATCTCTCTGACCCCCAGGGAGAAGACTAGCGCTACAAATAACCGGTAACTAGATTCTGTACATTACCAGCGATAGTCACAAATGTATGTCCACAACTTCATGGTCAAACTACATAAACGGAGCCACACTACATAAACGGAGCCAGACTTGTTTTAAGCATTTTCTATGATTTCATTCAGAGACCTCCCGGAGGACATTGTGGTTGTTTATTTTTCACCTAGACTTACTTAAAACAGCAACACTCAGCTAAACAGTTTCAATAAGAAATCTGTTTAAGAGAACATCAATTGTCTTTTGACGCCTTTCGCAAGGTTGTAAAATGTCTTGGAAGAAATCATTTCAAAGACAACCCCGAGGGATTCGCTCAATATCTTTTGCGTAATTCAACGGTAAAATGTCATCGCGCTCGAAAAGCATTCCTTTTTTTTTCTTGATAATGTCATTCAAAGACGAGAAGGAAATGAAAATACGAAACACCTATCTGACCCTGTTTTACAGACTGGTTGTTTTCGAGCTTCAAAAGATTTAAGGTGCCGAGCCAGCGGCTCCGATTATTTAGATAACCCACCGTGTCTAGAATATGGTGGGACGTCGGCGACGTCATAGCGTGAACGAGGTCTCGTCATATTTAGCGCGATCCAACCTGTGTTATATGGAACCATGGTACCTTTAGTAAATCGCTTAATTAACATAGAAGCAACGTTTTGGAGGATTTTAAAGATACGAGAGAGGTCGGACAAATTTTTTCATCGCTTGAAGTTGTCACCCAGTGATCTTCATGAGTTAGTCTAGCGAAACTGGAAGATGGTGCGTGGCTGTGAACATTACGATAATACGTCCGTGCGACGTGTACTCTTTAATATCTCAAAAATTGTTAATTTTCTGATGAAAAGGTGTGATTTGTCCAAACGTCTGCGATCCGCCTCAATGCAGTTCTAACGAGTACCGAAACCTTTGTCTTGGAGCAGAAATAAGGGAAAAACATGTATACCCCTGTAAACTCAAGTTGGCTCTATATAAAGTGGGATCCTTACACGGACTTGTTGGCGTGGTGAGAGGGCGAAAGAGTTTGCATAACTGTGTATTAGTAAGAAAAAGAAAGCTATTACCTTTAAACCAGTATTCTCATCGAACTTGTAATACCAGTTGGGGAACTTCCCTAGAATATGCGTGGCCGGGTCAAAACAATGAAATCTGCTTCTTCCTTTTGAATCATAAGAATTTCCTACTTGCACCCCGACATTATGCAAACATTTTCCTATTTCCATGTCTTCTTCTCCGCCATCTTGTCTGCAGATCACGTGATTTTGTCCCTGAATAGCCAATCGTTTCAGAGCTTCTTTGCTGAGAACGTAACCCGCGCCACCACTCATATAGCCACCTTCTATACCTTGAACAAAATGGTGGCCAAAATAAAGAGGGTCATGTGTACTAAAGTTTGAAAGAAAATACTTAAGATTTTCTACAATCACATACGTGTTATCGTCTGCTTTCAGAAACCAATCTGCGTCAGAGAAATGCTTATCGAATATATACCTAAAAGCCTGTTGTGATTTGGCGGTTAAGTGATCTTTCCCTTCCGTCACGTTTAGCCCTATGGCTGGAAAATTAACGTCTGATTTTGAACTAAAATACAACGTTCGGTCACAGCGTTGCCCCCATGTCCTTTTCACGTGCATAGTTCTGGAGATAATATTTGTTGGCGAGGTCATAATCCAGCATAGAACTCGAGGCCATTTGTGGGTTCCCTTGCCATTTGTATGGATATCTATAATACCTGAAAAGGAGAATAAACCATTAGGAATCCCATCCATATAAAATGATGTTATCCTTTATGACCCTGAAAAGTGTCAGTGCTCTCATAGAAATGTGTATTGTTTCATTGTTTTAACCTAGCTACTGGCTGGTAATTTTAGTGTTTTTTTTATCCATTCCAGGCAGGAAACCCTTAAACAGGTACCCTGTCAAACGGTGTAGGCTCGGATCCACTGTTTGCAAAAATGCTCAACCATTTACTTATTGGATGTCTGAAACTAACTCAACCTGACACCATCAAATTTCGATTTAGACTCCTGTTGAACATAGTGACGATTATTCCATTCAGTCTAAAATTGGTCAAAATACTCCACTACACAATGCCACAATATCGCCCTTGCTCGGCCATATTGGAGCAGGTTTTTTCTGCCTCAAACAAGTTGGCTTCTTTCAAAAGAAGCCAAGGTGTGGACTGCAACATTAATTTGGCCGTTTTTGTTTGTTTGTTTGTTTGTTTGTATTGGAATCGTCATTATTTAGGTCATTTTTTAGCCGGCCGGTCAGTTTACGTATCCACACTTTTCCTGGACAGGCTTATACGTAAGCTGTTAACCAGTACAGTGCACATTCTTTCGCCAGAAACTGACAACTGCCCTTCTCGAATAAGTGGAAGGGAGAGAATGACAGTAGAAAATAATTTTGAAGTAAAAGTAATGACAAGGTATCGATACAATGACCTTAATTGTACATGTAATTGTCAGCCAGCGCTCCAAAGGGAAAGAAGCACAAACTTGAAGAAACGGCATAATGATTAAAACATTACACGAACAAAACCCAAAAGAGCAGTTTCTCGGTTTAAATGAGACTCTTTATCCGCAATACTGAATTTTGCAACACTTCTTACGCCCCCCTAGCGATATAATAATGTCATTAATAATAATTTCGTATTGGTCCAGTTACAGGTCCGAGGTCTGCTGTATTGGCACGAGGCCGAAGGCCAAGGCCAATACAGCTGACCGATGACCTGTAACTTGGCCAATACGAAATAACTTGATTGATGACAATTTTATTAATTGACGCAATTTTATTAATTGACGCAATTAAAAACATGATTTATGATTTTTGAATATTGGTTGACCTGGTGTAATGCAGGATAATCAATTAACAATGGTCTATACATAGAGGATCTTATACGAGTTGTCATTTTATATGAAATTTATGAAACAAGCCTTCTTTGTTTTTCATATATTTTATTGCCAAAGAGGTTTAAAAAATGCAAAAAAGAAAACAAAGGTTGTCACTGACGGCGTCATGACGTTGCGCGCCAGTAACCGTGTGTCATTACACGCGTGGTCATATGATTTTATGACATGACGTTATCTACTGTATAACAGCGATGTTATAAGATAAAATATATAATTCACGAATTTTAACAGAAATGCAAAATACAAAGATACCGAGGATATTAATTTTTATGAGGTGGATACCAAAACTATTTCATCGAGTGTGTTGAAAACATCAAAATTTTCACGAGTGCGAAGCATGAGTGAAAATTCTGGTGTTTACAACACACGAGATGAAATATTTTTGGTATCCGCCGAAAAAAAGGAATTTTTATTTTATAATTTATTAGGATACGTACGGTAACTGATCAATCGTATCCTACGTTACATTTTTTTATTTGGCTATGTCGTCACAACTGTCAGTTTAAAAACATAAACAGATCGCCATTTTGAATACAGCATTTTTACAGTTCACCGAATGCTTTTCAAGGTATTTCACAGAATGCTTTTATCGATAACATATGACTTTTTTGCGAAAAAAGTAGTCCGGGCTGCTACTGTGAAAACAACAATCACAGTGTGAAAATATCATATATTTTCACAGTATCAAAACATCATTTTATTTGTTTCAGACTAGGGCTGTAACGATAAGTCACCCCGATACAATACGTATTGTGATACTTGCCTCACGATACGATACATATCACGATACTACTTTCTTGCTTAAATCAAAGCTCAAAAATTTTCAAACTGGCTCAAAACCATCTCAGAGTTCAATCTTTTGTAACAAAGCCTTTTTGAAGATGCCCATATTTGTCATAGAAATGATCAATTTAGCTCAGTAACAATTAAGATCTTTCTAATTTGTTATAAAAATGGTCCTGTAATATGAAAAAGCTGTCATTTTCTTTGGAAATTGTACTTTTTGGCGTATCGTCGGGTATCGCAATATAAGCCCCACGATACGATATGCGTATCGTCAGCAAAAGTATCGCGATACCATACGATTTCAATGAATCGTTTCATCCCTATTTCAGACATGCATTGATTTCACTGCAAAGTGTAAAAAAAAACACAGTCTGATGAAGAACGGAAAGACATTCAATCGCTACCACACGGCATTTAACACTAGCTTCAATGGTATAAAATGAGCCTTTTGAAACAAAAAACAACAAAACATTCAGACAGAAAATTGGCATTACAAAAACACACCTATTCAAATAAATTTAGCATTTTACCACCAAAAATGGAAATCGTAAGTTAGTGTAATGCAAGAATACCGGTCTAGCGGCCTCGTGTTCAAACAGCTTCCTAGGGACCCGGCAAATGTCAATGCATGAAAAACCACGGGTGATCCCTTTATTACTGCTTTACAATACTCAAGTTTGGTTTTATCGTATCAAAGTAGGGCTAATAAAGTTTTCAAAATGAAACATTGGCAAACACCATAATAAGACGCACAGCAAAGAATCAGATCAGATTGCATATTTTTTTAGCTGAGCCTTCGCTGAGTGCAAATATAACTTAAGCCAGGTATTGTTTTGTATACCCTTTCAAAATAATACCGTTTTCCAAGCCGAGCATTGAAAAGGACATTTTCATAGATTCCTCAGCAAAGATATATTTGACGGACCGAGCGCCTATGTGGAACTGAGTCTTCGATGAGTCAATTTTGATTGAACTTTTTGTGCAGCTTAGTTTTGTAAATCACGATTGTCCTCTGACTGTGTCGACTGTATGGTACTTTGTAAACTAAGAAAAGAATATCTTGTCAATAGTAATTTGTACATAAAATTTTATCAATGTACCCTATTACGTTCAAGATTTATTGTCATGTTCATATATTTATTTTTTCTGTCTCAATTTCATCCGCAACTATTATTGACATTTATGCCGTTGGCGCAAACGATTAAGCCTTTTACTGTGCGACGACCTTCTCGGCTTACCTGTACAGAATGTCTTTTTCGAAATAGCAGGCGCTTTAATGGAAACTATTTTTTAAACAAATATAACTTATTTATTTTTCAAATTGACAAACAAGTTCCGATTTAATCTAATTGTCCGTTTAAATACCTTCAAAAAGATATCAAATAAGTGGAAGTTTTATTTAATTAGCTGGCGGCATTTTTATTTTCAAATTAACAACCCTTAATCCTTATATGAAGCATACAAAACTGTGGAAAAAAAAAGACAGTACCTTATTATAACGGCTAAAATCTTCACTTTCTGTTAATATTGCACAAAAACGCCTGCATCAGACGCAATGTATTTACAATATTGTGCATTTTGATAGCAATTTTAATATTTCAAAATTATATTTAAAAGCGGCATTTTGCGATTAAATTTGGAGCTTATTCAGGAAAAGCTTTATCGTCTACACACGCGTGTAATCCCAAAGCGTGTCATTCTCCGTCGACCGTGAATTGAACACATCTTCGCCCTGGGCATCTCCTTGGAATGTAAATCAATCTAAAATGCGGTGTCTGATCTGCGTCTTATTTATTTATTTATGTATTTATTTATTTTATTTATCTATTTATTTATTTATTTATTTATTTATTTATTTATTTATTTATTTATCAAACTAAAATGCGGTGTCTGATCTGCGTCTTATTTATTTATTTATTTATTTATTTTTCATGACCCGATTAGTTGTGGGTGCTCGTTAGAACCGCCTCGATCGTTAGAACCGCCTCATCTAGGCGGTTCTAACGAGTACCCACAACCTATGTTTTGGAACAAAAATAAGAAAAGTAATGTATACCCCGTAAACCCCAGTTTTCTCTATATGAAGTGGGGTATAGGGGGTCTTCATTTCACGGACTTGTTCACATGATGATTAACAAATTATCAATAATTGACTGAGCCGCACGAATGTGTTATCGTAATTTATTTATTTATTTGTTTATATTTTTGCTTAATGCGTTGATTGTTGGTTATATTTAGGACCAGCTCATTCCGATTTATTTATTTTTATATTTATGTATTTATTTCCACTGTTAAATGATTTATTAAGATCAGGGTGTACACCTTTTCTGGTGTTCCTTCCATCATACCGGGGAAAAGAATTTGCATGTAAACCCAACTTTATAGATTCAACAGTCGGATAATCAGGGATCAGCATGATTTTAACATAACACAAAAACATAGTTCGAAAGTACTTGCTTCTTATTCTTCTATATTATTTTAGTCACTGTTGTTTTTTCATCAGGGCAACAAGCCGTGTAATGAACACCCCCTTAAACGATGCTTTATATAGAGAAAAATGGGGTTTACTGTGGTATTCATTTTTCTATTTCTTCTCCAAGACAGAGGTTGTGGGTACTCGTTAGAGCCACCTCAATGAGGCGGTTCTAACGAGAATACAAAACCGGTTTTGGGTATCGATAAGTTTTCATTAAAAAATTAACTGTTTTTGAGATATCAAGAATACCCTACTATGCCGCACGGATGTGTTATCGTTATTTATTTATTTACGATTTATTTATTTAAAATTTAATTATTGCTCAATACGTTGATTGATGGTACTATTTAGAACCAGCTCATTCTGATTTTTTTTTTAATTTATTTATGCATCACGTGAACATGTCCGTGAAATGAAGACCCCTTTAAACTCCAGTTTATATAGAGAAAAAAAGGATTTAGGGGGTATTCATTATTTTTCTTGTTTCTGCTTCAAGACATAGATTGTGGGTACTCGTTACGACCGCCTCAATGAGGCGGTTCTAACGAGCACACACAACCTATGTTTTGAGCATGATTTTGACTTAATAAGCACAAAAACATAGGTAGAAAGATTTCAATTTGGCGCTTCTGTGCCCATAATCAACGTTTTATTACACTCAAGGGAAAATATCACGGGTATTTAAGCAGAAGACAATTATCGCTTTTATGACACGTGGATTGTGTATTGCGTTCCGGCTACCGACCGTCAGGAAGCCCGAAGATTAATGGACACGCGTGCACGTACAATGGATTACCTTATTTCCGGAAAGATTGTGTCATGGGTACTACTGTGCATTCTTTATTGATATGAAGTATCGGTGCTATTTAGATAATGAGTACCAATTGTTGTTATTGTTATTATTATTATATCTTTGTTTGTTTGTTGATTTGAGGTTTAACGTCCCCGTCAACACTGTAAAGGTCATTTTGGAGACGTTGCTTCCAATTTTATGGGACTTTTACCCGACACAGAGATGAAATGACATCTCAAGCCCAGCCACCCAATGAAACCAATAGGGTTTATAAGCATAGACGGGCCAACTCGCACTGCATTGCCTGAGCAGGCTTAGATCCTCTCAGCGGTTTACCAGCACTCGTGTGCGGGTCGGTTTCAGCTCTGCGTGGAAGCATCATGCAGCCCATCTATTTCTTCAAGCCCCGATGGGCGGGGGCTAATTATTATATCTAGAATCGAATTTACTTGTAAACTGGGTTTTTGTTTGTTTGTGTTGGAGTTTAACGGCCCAGTCAACACTATTTTAGACCATTTATGAGCCGGTCAGTTTACCTATCCACACTATTCTAGGGCAGGCTTATACGTAAGCGGTTAATTAGTACAGTGCGCGTCTGACAACTGCCATTCTTGAATCAGCGTGAGAGAGAGATTGACCGTAAACGATTTCATGATCAATATCCACGCAAAAAAGTTGCCGACCCCGGCAGATATCGAACCCGCGTCCTCCTGATCACCAGTCTTACCCGCATCCATCTGAGCCACCGAGGCCGGCTGTATACTGGGTCCGAGTTACGATGATACATTCGTTTGACGTCTTTCATATTTCCATGTATAGGTTGTGGGTTATCGCCCCATTGAGGCGGTTCTAAAGAGTACCCACAACCTATGTCTTGTAGAGAAAAAAAAGGTTAAGGTGATTGCTGGAAACGCTGCGTTGACAATTTATGTCTCTGAGCGGTAGTTGGCAATCGCTAGAATCGCCCCATGGAGGCGAGTCTAACAAGCACCCACAATTTTGTTTAACTTATATTGATTAGTCACAGTTAATTTCAAACAGTGTAAGTAAGCATTACCTTACATGGATATGTTGCAATTTTGGATGATCATTGTGACCATTATGATAACACACCCGTGTGAAATAATACATTCTTTAGGTTGCAAAAAACGGTTATTAAAAAATTGTGTCATAGTTTATTACTACTTTAAATATAGGTTGTGGATCTTGTTAGAACCGCCTCGCTTCTAACCGCGGTACCCACAACATATGTTTGGGACAAAAGTAATAGAAAAATATATATGTATGTTCCAGCAAACCACAGTTTTCTCTATATAAAGTTGGATTTAGAAGGGGTGTTCATCAGTGACATGGACTTGTTAACATTATGATGATAGTCAAGCAGATTTAAGTGCATTTTGGACGGGAAAGCCCAAACATGGACACTTATGCTGGAAACAGTGCATGCTCAGATCAGACGTCGAGCTTAGATCAGGGCCTTTACTGTCAACCCATTACGACCTCCGCCCAACGGGGCTTCATCACGTGAACGAGTCCGTGAAATTATTGCCCCATTAAACCCCAATTTATATGGAGAAAACTGGGGTTTACAAGGGTATACATTATGTCTCTTATTTCTGCTCCTAGACATAAGTTGTGGGTACTCGTTAGAACCGCATCATTGCGGCGGTTCTAACTAGCACCAACGACCTATGTTTTGAGTATAATTAAGAAAAATATCACAAATTGTCATCAAAAAGATGACCTTTTTTGAGGTATGAAAAAAATGCACTAAATCACACGGGTGTGTTATCGTGATGTGAAGAAATAGATTGGGCTGCATGATGCTTCCACGCAGAGCTGAAACTGACTGCACAGCACATGAGTACTAGTAAACTGCATGGGGGCTCTAAGGCTGCCCATTAAAAGTGGTGCGAGTTGGACCGTCCTGGTTTCATTGGGTGGCAGGGCTTGAGATGTCATCTCAATGTCGGGTAAAAGTCCCTCAAAATTGGAAGCAACGTCCGCAAAATGACATATACAGTGTTGACGGGGACGTTAAGCCTCCAATCAAACAAAATTGTCAACGAATTAAGAAAACATATCCTTGTGACAATGTTTTCTTTCTTATATTCGAAATGTTAATTTATATGTAAAAATATAGATAGATAGATAGATAGATAGATAGATAGATAGATAGATAGATAGATAGATAGATAGATAGATAGATAGATAGATAGATAGATAGATAGATAGATAGATAGATAGATAGATAGATAGATAGATAGATAGATAGATAGATAGATAGATAGATAGATAGATAGATAGATAGATAGATAGATAGATAGATAGATAGATAGATAGATTGTGTCAATGAAGATCTGCCCGCATGAAACTCAGTAATTGCTTTAAAATGTGCGACCAGTAATATGTCTAGGAAAACCTTTTACTTTCTAAATCTTCAGAAACGCATTGTCTTTATTCAGTAATTTTTGCGTACAACTCGATATGACAACAATATCATTCTATGTCTGCGGTGTAAAACAAATTAAATAGAAAAATGTTGTAAATAATTATATTATCTAAATGCACGGCCAGTATTGTGACCCAAAACAACAACAACAACAACAACAACAAAAAGTAATATTCAGCATTTCAGCAGCCTCACTGAGGCGGTTGGTTCTAACTAGTACCCACAACCTATGTCTTGGTGCAGAAATAAAGAAAATAATGTATACCACCGAAGCCCCACTTTTCTCTATATAAGTGGGGGTTAGAGGGTTTTCATTACACGGACTTGTTATCGTGATGATAAATCGGTGATTCTTTTTAGCAAGAAGTGTAATCTCGGATGAGACCCGGAGTCTTAATTGTTCATTTTAGCTGAATTATTCTAGGTATATGATATTACTTTTTAAATACAACTACAGGTCAAGTTGCCACTTACTGTGACTACTGTGTTTAACAGCGCGCGTCACGATACTTGGTGATAATTCGATTATCAACAGGTAGTCGGAAGTGTGCTTACTCAATATATTGATCGATTAACAATCCATCATGGACGATTATATTGACGAGCGTCATCTACCTGAGCAGAAAGAAAGAAAGAAAGAGCGCATATGATGAAGTTATCGTCAAAGATGTATCGTCAGTTAAAAAAAAAAAAGAAAGATTTACTCGTTTTGCACGAAAAAAAATAAGGAAGAGAAACATATAAACTAGCTAACAGACATTTGCAGCTCAGGCCGCCACAATTACCTCTTCGCGGGAAAGAGAATAATAAAGTATTCTTATTGCTTGTTTAAAATATAGACTGTTGGACCTCATTAGAATCGCCTCGACGAGGCGTTCTTACGTGTGCTCAAACTCTGAAAAAATGAGAATATAACAATATTTCATAATAAATAAATAAATAAATAAATAAATAAATAAATAAATAAATAAATAAATAAATAAATAAATAAATAAAGAAAGAAAGAAAGAAAGATGAATATTATTTGTGAACAACTAAAAACTAGAATTGTATTATGCGAAATTGTTTATCAATGATGGCATGATATGGCTTACTGAGTCACTAAATAGACAGATAGATAATCGGCCATTGTTGTCTCAAGACAGATCTATCCGCATTAAAATCAGTAAGAGTATCTCCTTTGTATTTCTATGCTTACAACTCAGATTCAAGGTTCTCGTCTTAACGGATACATTACGAAAACACGCCTATACAAATACATTGAAAATTTAACCAGCAAACAATGAAAATTTTCGGATGAAAAATTGTGTTATTTTTCATATTTGTGCTCAAAACATAGATTGTGGGTGCTCGTTAGAACCGCATCGGCGAGGCGGTTCTGTCGCGTGCCCAAAATCTATGTTTTTTTTAGCAGAAATAAGAAAAATAATGTATACCCCTCCAAACCCAAGTTTTACTATACGAAAGTGGGGTTTAAGGGGTCAAATTTATATCGCCATGCTTTCGTGATGTAGCTCGATATAACAGTTATTTCACTGACCGGTACGTAAACCTTGCAGACAACAATAAAAAATATATACTTCTATATAACTGCTTTAGAATATGTCTGGAAAACTTTTAATTCGAAATCTGCAGCAAAGCACTGTCTGTATTTTTGGCATACAACCCGATACTCGATATTACAACAATATTAATGTCTGTGGCGTAAAAAAAAATAAATATTAAATGTTATAAATAAATATATTATCAATATGCACGGCCAGTATTGTGGCCCAAAACAACAAAATAAAGTAACATTTGCATTTACATTTCAGCAGATCAGCGTTTTAGTCACTTTCTGCTGATCCGCAGCCTGTTTAATTCAGCAGGTTTTTCAGCGTATTAGACAGGCCCCATTAGATAGCATATCCGCGTGACATAGTGTTTTTTCTTTTCTTTTTTTTTTTTTTTTTTTTTTTTTTTTTTTCGTATCTCCAAAATGGCAATTCATATCTCACAAACAGTTATCTACTATGTCTTGGTGCAGATATTAGAAATTGTAATATAGGTTTTCTCTATGTAAAGTAGGGTTTAAAGGGGTTTTCATTAAATGGACTTGTGAATATGTGGCATTTCTAAACAATGTCAATTAAAATAATTCAACTGACACCCACCATAAACTATTAAGTTTTTTTTTTTCCTTCTTCTTTTTTTTCTAATATATAAAGAAGTATATTTCATTCCAGCACACACAAAAATAGGATTTTTGAGAACCAATAATATTTTGTGTTAAGCACAAAAAGGATCACTTTTAAAAGAGTAATTTTTTAGTAACGACAGAACAGAACTTTATTTGGAGATAAACTCAGGCCACGCCAAAACAGCCAGTCCGAAATTAACTAGACATCAATTGACATGAGCGATTCTCGTTCAGTATCCCCCGGGGTCATAAAAGCGAAACTGATTTCACACACAGCCGGCTTATAACAGTGTATAACACAGTTGAGATTACACAACAGGTACCTATTATAGGCCTCAGTCAAAGGGAGACAATCCAATATTGACTTGTAGTGTGACTATCAGGGAACAGGTGAATAGATTAAATGTCAGATAAAGTTGGCCATGAGCCTTAAGAAGTGTCACATGACAAGTCCGGGGCCGCTTAAAAGTTGCTTCTTAACCGATGTTCAGGTTTCACTTAAACGATGTTGTTCCATTAGGTTAACATAAGACGCCCGTATAATGAAGACCCCTCTTAACCCCAATTTATGTATAGAAAATGTGCTTTATGGGTCCGGGGTATTCCTTATTTTCCTTATGTGTGCTCAAAAACATAGAATGTGGGTACTCTTTAGAACCGCCTCAATGAGGTGGTTCTAACGAGCACCCACAATCTATGTTTAAGACAGAAATAAAAAAAATATAACATTTTTTATTAAAAAAGATCATTTTTACAACCCTAGAAGAAATCACTACACTACACGGATTTGTTATCTTTATGATACTTAATGAACGTTAAATAAAACACCTTCATTTCTTAAATACATTCTACATGAAAAGGCAACTCCAGTGGGATTCCCTACACATCAAATTAGTTTGCACTATCTTACGGTCTTATTTCGCAAGAAAATTTCAAACGAACCCTGTGTAGATCTATCTTTATTTAAAGGTTACTTTGTTTCTAAACTGCCAGTTTCCGACGAAAGAGTGTACACTGTGCATGTTTACCGCTTACAAGTACATGTAAGCCCCATCGGGGCTTGAAAAAAAAGGCTGCATGAAGCTTCCACGCAGAGCTGAAACCGACCGCTCACGGGTACTGGTAAACAAACCGCTTAGAGGATCTAAGCCTGCCTTGGCAAGCGGTGCGAGGCGAGTCGGACCGTCCATGCTTATAAAACCTATAGACGTTTCCGAGCTGTCAATCAAGAGCGCTGTTTCATCCAATCGAAAAAATCGATTTTATTTAGTGCCGCTGTGTTGGTCACTAGCCGCCATTTTCTCCCACAAACAAAGAAACGCGGTAGTGGGGAAGGGCATTTCAGGGTAATGGGGTTGTGTGGGAAGTTTATTATTAGGACTGTCAAACAATTGTCCTGTTGTAGTAAGGCAATATTGAGATAAATATGTACATGTATATATGATGGCCCCGTCCATCGGGGCTTGAAGAAACAAGTTGGCTGCTTTCAAAAAGCATCCAATAGGTTTGGTCTTGTCAGTCTACATACTGATTTGAGCCAGCTGATATCATTATCCCAATTAATGCATTTTTTGAATAAAAATAATAAACTTTAATACAAAACGTGTATATAAAATTTCGAAGTCGGTGACCTTGGTATCAGGAAGGGTAGGTAGTGATGAGTATTCTGTGGTAAATTGTTTAACGCCATATGGCAAGTATAAACTAAATGTAACTTACATATGGTTTACACATGTATAGCACAAAACTTAACCAAACGAAAATGTCAACCGAATTTTTCAAAGGATCATAACTCTGTTAATATTTGGTGAACAGTAATTCTCGAAACTTAAGGCACATCTTCACATCTTAGCCTTACTACATACACATTTTAGGCTTGATCGGATGAAAACTGTATAGTAGGAGTTATACGGAAACGAAAAAAAAAGTTTACGAACGGCGGACGGACACCAACCCCATAACTTAATACGACCGTTTTTTGTTGTTGTTGTTTTTGTTGTTGTTGTTGTTTTTCAAACGGGCGTATAAAAAGATTTTTCCTAAGTCATCAGGCCTTCTATAGGGCCTTGGTTATCTATTCCATTTGTTGTTAACGTCCCTGTTAACACTGTATGAGTCTTTTTTGAGACATTGCTTCCAATTTTGTGGGACTTTTACTCAGTACTGAGATAAAACGGGCAGATAAAACTCCTTCTAAAGCCCTGTCGCCCAATGAAACTAAATGGTTGAAATGCATGAACGGTCCGACTCGAGCAACTTTTCCTGGGCAGGCTTAGAACTTCTAGGCGATTTAACACTACTCATGTGCGGCCGGTATCAGCACTGCGCGGAAGCATCATGCAGCCAAATCTATTTCTTCAATCCCCGATGGACGGGGCCGATCAGACCTTGGGGCAATATATTGGACTGCATTAGCTGAAAGCTACCGAACTTTGAAGTATTGCTGAACCGCCTAGGAAGATCTAAGCCTGCCCAGACAAAGTGCTGCGAATCAGACTGTATCTTAAACCTCGCCAGTTTCTTTAAGCGATACCTCCGCAAAAACCTGAAATTTGCAATCCTTTTGTATATCGTTCTGGATCACAATTTAATTGTAAAATAAACTGATTAGTAAAACGTCAAGTATTGAGTGGAAATAAAGAACATCACTCTCGGCTTATCAGATACAATAGTTCCCATCGAATGCGCCAAAAAGTCTTTTAATAACTCAGTCTGTAACTGGTGGCAGGTCACTTAGTAGTCATGAAGTTTTTTAACAGAAACTATTGCTATCTGTGCTGGGCTCAAGAACAATAAACAACGACCCATCAACGTTATGACCTTGTTCCGCTCCCTAAATATCGAGCTTGGCACTGACGTTAATTCTAGTAGCAAAGACATGGAAATGTTTTTACACACCCTGCGATCTTTTTATGCCCCCGCATCGGATGATGCCGGGGGCATAGAGTTTTCCGTACGTGCGTCCGTGAGTACGTGCGTACGTGCGTACTTGCGTCCGAATGTACGTCCTTCTGTACGAAAGTGTGCACGTACGTACGTACGCAATCCTGTTAGACTCAGGTTAAGGTTTTTGTACAAGGTAGAACTTTAGCTCATATTTTCCAAACCATACAATAGATTTGGTTTATATTTAGTATGATGATATATATAGGTCCAAAGTTTTATTCAGCAATGCCCCCACCCATACCCGTGACCTCAAGGTCAAGGTCACAAACTTAGAAATTTCTAACGTTTAAGACCCAGGTTAAGGTATTTGTACCAGGCAGAAGTTGAGCTCATATTTTCAAAACCATTCAATGGATTTGGTTTATATTTAGTATGATGATAGATATAGGTCAAAAGTTTTATTCAGCAATACCCCCATCCATACCCATGACCTCAAGGCCAAGGTCATAGACTTTGAAATTTTTAATGTTTAAGACCCAGGTTAAGGTATTTGTACCA
The DNA here is from genome assembly GCA_963580285.1 of Lucinisca nassula. NCBI lineage: Eukaryota > Metazoa > Mollusca > Bivalvia > Lucinida > Lucinidae > Lucinisca > Lucinisca nassula. The sequence goes on from OY757022.1 coordinate 23,279,829, forward strand.
GGTAGAACTTGAGTTCATATTTTCCAAACCGTGCAATGAATTTGGTTCATAACCGGTATGATGATACATATAGTTCCAAAGGTTTATTCAGTAATACCCCCACAAGGTCAAGGTCACAGACTTTTTTAATGTTGAAGACTCAGGCTAAGGTATTTGTAACACGTTGAACTTGAACTTTTATGATTCATTTGGTTCATATTTGGTTTGATGATAGATGCAGGTCCAAAGTTTTATTCAGTAATACCCCCACCCATGCCTATGACTTCAAGGTCAAGGTCGCAGACATAGAAATTTTCAAATTTAAGTATGTTAATAGCTTATATTTTCCAAACTTTATAATGGATTTGCTTCATATTTGGTATGACAATAGTTGCAGGTCCAAAGTTTCATTGAGCCATACCCCCACCCCTTACCTCAAGGTCAAGGTCACAGACATAGAAATTGTTTATATTATACTTTTTGAGATTTCATATTTCCTGAACCATGTGATGGATTTGCTACATATTTGGAATGAACATAGCTACAGATCAAATGTTACATTCAGCCATAACCCCACCCTGCCCCATGATCTTAAGGTCAAGGTTGCAGACTTAGAAATGTTGAATGTTAACGTTTGTAAGAGCTCATATTTTCCAAAACGATTTGATGGATTGAGTTCCTATTTGGTATGTTGATAGTTATTTTTCCAAGGTTTAATCAGCCATACACCAACCTATGCCAATGACCTAAGGATGGGGTGGGGGGAGGGGTGGGGGTGGGTGAGGTAGGCTCCTGGGCGGGCCGTTTGTGTTGTATTGACACATTTCTAGTTAATGTTTGGTTTTACGATCCTTTCAAAATTATTTCACTCACATCAAGCCGATCGTTAATCAGAGGTGATCGAAAATTGGAGTACTCGATGAAAAACCTCCTGATCTTCAGTTGCAGAACTTCTCATTATGTGACCTGAGCCATGCTCAAACCTACAGCGTTGAGAGACCTAATGATTAAGAGTCAGTACTCTTATCCACTAGGCCACGGAGGCCCGTTACACCCAGCGATCTTTATAAATGAGGAAAAAAATACCGTTTTTTTGTCTTTCCAACATTTACATATGCGTAATATTAGAGCTATCAGCGCACCGAAAGATGTTCAGAATATATAAATCTGTTCCTATCTGTGTGAAGTAAACTTTGCAAGTTGTGTTTATTTGTATTTAACGGCCCAGTCAACACTGATTTGGGTCATGTTTGGGCCTATCAGTGTACTTATCCACGCTTTTCCTGAGCAGGCTTATCCGTAAGCGGTTTACCAGTTCAGTGCACATTCTGTTGCCAAAAACTGACCCCTGCCCTTCGTGAATCAGCGAAAGGGAGAGAATGACCATAGAAAAGATTTCATGATCAATCTTCACGAAAGAATGATGCCGACCCCGGTAGGTATCGAACCCGAGTCTTCCTTATCACCAGTCAGACTGCATCCGACTGAGCTACCGCAGCCAGCCACACTATGTGAGTAGTAGTAGTCACGTCTGTTGTTTTTCTTTTCCATGGCCCCATGGACTTACTCCATAATGGCATTGCAAGACGTAAACTTTGCGAAAATGACTGCGGCTGTTATAAGTTCCCCATAAGGGAAATAGATACGCCTTAAGGGGGTGGGGCTACTACTGCAAAAGTAGTTTCTCTTTGGATATGTCTAATGGGTATACTCTTAAAGGAAAGAATTTGCTCCTGGGGAGCAAATTCTTCCCCTGTTAGAGTAGACCCCTTTTTCAGTTGGACAGAGCCAACAGAGTAGCAACCATAAGGTCCTTAAAGTTGTATTTCCATTTCCATCACGAAATCATGCCTATAGAATTGTGATCCCCTTTAATATGTTCGGTAAAAGGGTTATCCTTTGGAAGCAAGGAATACACCACAGAACTGAAAAATATGGTGTACACATGTTTTCTGGGCCAGACTAGCTAGTTTCGGCCAATTAGGCCTTATCAGTGACCCTAAGATATTTTCAAAATTCCACAATGGAATCAATGATCCCAAAGGACAAGAAAATATAATCTACACTATGATGTTACGTAGGGCAGGGAGACGTTTTACCGCCGCCACACATTCCCACACACCAGTTGTAGTGAAGTTAAATATGTTCTATAAAAGGGCTATCCTTTGGAAGCACGGAATAAACCACGGAACTGAAAAATATGGAGTGTACATGTTTTCTTGACCAGACTAGTTAGTTTCGGTCAATTAGGCCTCATCAGTGACCCTCAGATATTTTCAAAATTCCACAATGGAATCTATGATCCCAAAGGACAGGAAAATATAATCTACGCTTTTATATAGTAAAGCTCGGGTTTGCAGGGGTATACATTAATTTCCGTATTCATGCTCTGAGACACTTGATTTAGGGTACTCGAATGAATCGCCTCGTCGAGGCGTTTCTGTCGACTCCCCGCAATCTATGTTTTGAGCAAAAAAGGCAAATATTACAATTTTTCTTTTTAAAATTTTCTTTTTCCGTGGCCAACAAATGACAATGTTTTTGTATAGGTGTGTTTCGAAATACGGTAAAAATGATAGACTAACTGCCACACATGCCAGGTGTATCCATTTCCCTTAAGATATTTATTGTTGGAATTGAAATGCTTGCTTTTCGGCCTGTTTCGCTATTCAGACAGGCTGTTTCCTGTAATTGCAGTATAGTATATTGCATCATCGTTATTTGTTTGTATGATTTGATGTTTAACGTTAAAGCTGATTGGTTGATCGCGTCACGTGCCCCTCCATGGAACAGTTACAATCTGGTCATTATACCCGGTTTGCCCGCCTCATGGCGACCAAACCAATAAATGGGTTGCATGATGATTCCACGCAGAGCTGAAACCGACCCCCACACGACTACTGGTGAACCGCTTAGAGGATCTCAGCCTGCCCAAGAAAAGAGGTGCGAGTCGGCCCGTCAATGCTAATTAACCCTATTGTTTTCGTTGGGCGGCAGGGCTTGAGATGTCATTTCATCTCAAGGTCGGGTAAAAGTCCCACAAAATTGGAAACGTCTCCAAAATGACCTTTACAGTGTTGACGGGGACGTTAAACCTCAAATCAAACAAACAAACATGTAAATGTGTATATACATATAGAGTGCATAAGTGATCGGTCTAACTGCTCCGGGCCTTTTGGCCTGGTCGTTATGTCACTCGGTTTGTAACCGTAGGTCGTGGGTTCAGTCCACGGTCGGAGCTCGACTGGATTTTTCCTAACAGATTTTTTCCTCCTCCTGCTACAATGGTGCCTGGTGCCACGATGATAACCGTTTGAGCCCAGGGGCGGGGCAGATGCGGCCAAGTCAAAAGAAGCTGGAAATGTGATATTATTACATTAGTATCTCCTAAACATTTGAAACAAATGTCTCTCTGTAGTATGGAAGAAAGTAGTAGTACGACCGTAATAAATATCCATATAGAGTGCATAACTGACTGGTCTGGTTGGCCGGGCATGGTGGTTGTGTCGCTCGCTTTGTAACCAGAGTTTCGTGGGTTCAATCCCCGGTCGGGTCACTCGACTGAAGTTTTTCTTATTTACATATTTTCTCCTCAGACTGCAGTGCAGTCACAAATATTGTATGTTTGTTGTGCTGCGGGGCCAGCGTTGGGGCTTATAAATGTGGGCAACAAGGACTGGGATCAGCCTGCGCATTTGCACAGTCTGACTGGGGCCCTGGCGGATTGCAATTGCCCTTCTATAGTCTGCTGGAATTTCAAAGAGAGATGCGCGAAATCTCGTGTCTTTATGAGTAATTAAGCAGGCTGATGCGGTGGGTGTGTTGGCTCATGTAGTATATGCTCATAGCAGGATCTCTGGTCTAGAGGTTGATTGGTGGGCTGCTGGTCTACATTTGGCTGTCTCAGTGATTAGGGATCAGTAGATATAGAGTTAATGCGGATTGCATGAGAGGGTTAGGGTATATGATTTGCACCACTCTCGGTTGCATTATATTGTACCCTCGATGTGGAATTATTATATAATGAAATGAGGAGCATACACTAAATAATTAAGATTTGCTTGTTTGTTTGTTTGTTTGATTGATTGAAGTTTAACATCCCAGTCAACACTGTAAAGGTCATTTTGGAGACGTTGTTTAAAATTTTGTGGGACTTTTACCCGACATTGAGAGGAAATGACTTCTCAAGCCCTGACGCCCAATGAAACTCATAGGGTTTATAAGCATGGACGGGCCAACGTGTGTGTGTGTGTGTGTGTGTGTGTGTGTGTGTGTGTGTGTGTGTGTGTAAGTGTGTGTGTGCGCGCGCGCTTTCGTTTTCCGCACCAAACGCAAACACTTCGCGGTAACTTGGAGATAGTTTTCCAGGCTGAATATTTTGAAATTATGCACAAAATTATTTTATAATTCCTTAGCCCTTTGGCTAGGCTGTTTTTATTTGTATTTTTATTTATTTATTTATTTATTTTTTTTTTTCAAAGTTTTATGTCTCGGTTAGTAAGAAACGCCAATATTGTCCGGAATACTTGATAAATCTCCTCCGAGATCAAAACAGACTTTCTTTGTTTCCGCCATATTGGCTGCAAAGCTTGTGGGACGTAGCAACAGTAACCAAGTAGGCGGAGCATAAGATTAGATTCTCGGAAACGTCTATTGGTTTCAGTGGGCGACAGGGCTTTGAGATGTCATTTCATCTTAGTGTCGGTTAAAAGTCCTACAATATTTGAAGCAACGTCGCAAAAATGAGCTATACAGTGTTGACGGGGACGATAAACCACAAATCAAACAAACAAAGTACATGTACAGTGTATAAGACTATCCAGGAAAAGTGTGGTTAGGAATTAACCTGTTAGGAATGACATTAAAAATGTTCCTGTGTAATTTAACTCCGAACCAGCCAACCGGCAAACAACAAACCTTCATTGTTACCGTTATGCTTCTTCAGCTTTAATGATTGTAATGCCGGTGTAGGTGGGTCGGCGTCACTTCCTAGATAGACAATATACAGGAGGCAACCTGAAATAGAATCAACAGAAAGCGCCTGTATTTTACGAAACCCCGGAAGGTACAAGCTCTTTTAGATATTTATCAGAAAAGAAATTAAAATAAGAAAACAGAATGGAAATTAAAACCAGAAAATCAGCAAGACAACCGAAACCATTACGAAAACACGCCTATACAGATACATTATAAACTTTATCGCCGAAAAAAAAAAAACAAAGAAAATTTTAAGATGAAAAATGGTGATATTTTCTTATTTCTGCTCTAAAATATAGATTGCTGGTGCTCGTTAAAACCGCCTCATTGAGGCGGTTCTAACGAGTTCCCACAATCTATATTTTAGAGCAGAAATAAGCAAAATAATGTTTACCCCCGTAAACCCCAGTTTTACTATATAACAGTGGGGTTCAAGGGGGTCAAAATTATATAGGCGTGTTTTCGTGATGTAAGACAAACAGAAGGAATTTAAAGCAATTTTAATATCTCGTTTGAATGCCTTTTTATTAATTTTACGTTAAGATCTCGTCTAAGGAATATAACATCCTGATTGGGTTCATACATCAATATATGCATTGCGTCATACGTCAAAATATCATAAAGTGACGTCAAAATAAACCAGTATAACTGGACGTTGGCGACATTATTGCCTCGATAACTTCGTTCTGTTCTTATACCAAGCAACTGCGTGTGAATACTTTCTTGTTTCAATTTTAGGTCTCATGCCAAAGCGGATAAAGATTGTACTTGCAATGACTTTTGAGATATGTTCATTTTTATCATATGACGTAGCGTCTGAGAATGTAATAACGCCATGTAATAAATTCGATAATCCACTAATGGATTTAACATGCAAATTAGTTAGACACGCCCCGTAACGTAACATGTACGACGTCCTTTACGACGTCGCGTATACTAATTGCGGAATATTGTCATTTTTGTAAATCAGTCGTTTAAGGACTATGAAATGTCTTCTTGGCACGTGGGCTAAAATTCATGGGTGTTTAGCATGTTGACATATTTCTTGAAAACAACCCATAATGTTCCAAATTAAATGAATAAATAATAAAACATGCATATTAAAAATGTATTTTTGTTGTTGGCAGAAAAAAATAAAAATTCACTTTGTAAGAAAATAACATTTCAAAATTGTCCATTTTTGAACGACGGTTTCTCCATTGTCCTTCATAAGAAACATACCATTTTTACACCAAAATATACTTTAGTGTGTATACTAGCAACGACGAGACGTGATTTTTCCAAAAACTGGCATTTTTTCCATTATAGCCATGCCGACAGAACCCATATCAACATGTATATTTCACTATACATTGTCATCCATGTACACAGACGCACGGATTTAATTTAGCACTGGGGTAAATAGGCGTAGCGATAATAAAAATCTGTCAAATCGTTATTATGGCTTTTGGACAAAACAAACAATTTCCCCCTCTGGCATCTATTCTATACATAATAATATTTACCAAATTAACGGAAGAATAAAGGAAGGCATGGCCTGGGCATAAAAATATTTAGAATAAAATCCCTTATGCAGGATATTTTTACCCACGATTAGCATGTTTCTACCCCTGATTTACCTTGAGAATTTAGCCAGGTCAAGTTAGCAGAACAGCAGAACGAGCAGAACGAAATGGTCAAGTTAGCAGAACAGCAGAACGAGCAGAACGGATTGGTCAAGCTAGCAGAACAGCAGAACGAGCAGAACGGATTGGTCAAGATAGCAGAACAACAGAACAGCAGAACGAGCAGAACGAACTGGTCAAATAAGAGCAGAACCAGTAGAAAATGGTCATATTAGCAAAACAACTAAACCAACAGAAGAAATGGTCAAGTTAGCAGAACAACAGAACAAGAAAAAAAAAAAACAAGACTACATACAAAGTCTCTCCAAAAGATGATGTATGCGGTTTTTTGTCTCCGAATTTCGGATTTTTTCTCTCTATACTTAGTCGCTATGAAAATGATGAAGAACGCCGTTTACCGCACCTTCCTATCGCATTTATTAGCTGAGATATTGAGAAAAACATCATTTTTTTCTTCTGCTGGGAAGACCGAGAAAAATTTTGTCTCGGAATTTCGGATTTTTTCTCTCTATACTTAGTCGCTATAAAAATGATGAAGAACGCCGTTTACCGCGCCTTCCTATCGCATTTATTAGCTGAGATATTGAGAAAAACATCATTTTTGTATTCTGCTTGGAAGATAGAGAAAAATTTTTGTCTCCGAATTTCGGATTTTTTCTCTCTATACTTAGTCGCTATAAAAATGATGAAGAACGCCGTTTACCGCGCCTTCCTATCGCATTTATTAGCTGGGATATTGAGAAAAACATCATTTTTGTATTATGCTGGGAAGATAGAGAAAAATTTTTGTCTCCGAATTTCGGATTTTTTCTCTCTATTCTTAGTCGCTATAAAAATGATGAAGAACGCCGTTTACCGCGCCTTCCTATCGCATTTATTAGCTGAGATATTGAGAAAAACATCATTTTTGTATTCTGCTGGGAAGATAGAGAAAAATTTTTGTCTCCGAATTTCGGATTTTTTCTCTCTATACTTAGTCGCTATAAAAATGATGAAGAACGCCGTTTACCGCACCTTCCTATCGCATTTATTAGCTGCGATATTGAGAAAAACATCATTTTTTTCTTCTGCTGGGAAGACCGAGAAAAATTTTTTGTCTCCGAATTTCGGATTTTTTTCTCTCTATACTTAGTCGCTATAAAAATGATGAAGAACGCCGTTTACCGCGCCTTCCTATCGCATTTATTAGCTGAGATATTGAGAAAAACATCATTTTTGTATTCTGCTGGGAAGATAGAGAAAAATTTTTGTCTCCGAATTTCGGATTTTTTCTCTCTATACTTAGTCGCTATAAAAATGATGAAGAACGCCGTTTACCGCGCCTTCCTATCGCATTTATTACCTGAGATATTGAGAAAAACATCATTTTTGTATTCTGCTGGGAAGATAGAGAAAAATTTTTGTCTCCGAATTTCGGATTTTTTCTCTCTATACTTAGTCGCTATAAAAATGATGAAGAACGCCGTTTACCGCACCTTCCTATCGCATTTATTAGCTGAGATATTGAGAAAAACATCATTTTTTTCTTCTGCTGGGAAGACCGAGAAAAAATTTTGTCTCGGAATTTCGGATTTTTTCTCTCTATACTTAGTCGCTATAAAAATGATGAAGAACGCCGTTTACCGCGCCTTCCTATCGCATTTATTAGCTGAGATATTGAGAAAAACATCATTTTTGTATTCTGCTGGGAAGATAGAGAAAAATTTTTGTCTCCGAATTTCGGATTTTTTCTCTCTATACTTAGTCGCAATGAAAATGATGAAGAACGCCGTTTACCGCACCTTCCTATCGCATTTATTAGCTGAGATATTGAGAAAAACATCATTTTTTTCTTCTGCTGGGAAGACCGAGAAAATTTTTTGTCTCGGAATTTCGGATTTTTTCTCTCTATACTTAGTCGCTATAAAAATGATGAAGAACGCCGTTTACGGCGCCTTCCTATCGCATTTATTAGCTGAGATATTGAGAAAAACATCATTTTTGTATTCTGCTGGGAAGATAGAGAAAAATTTTTGTCTCCGAATTTCGGATTTTTTCTCTCTATACTTAGTCGCTATAAAAATGATGAAGAACGCCGTTTACCGCGCCTTCCTATCGCATTTATTAGCTGGGATATTGAGAAAAACATCATTTTTGTATTATGCTGGGAAGATAGAGAAAAATTTTTGTCTCCGAATTTCGGATTTTTTCTCTCTATTCTTAGTCGCTATAAAAATGATGAATACTGCCGTTTACCGCGCCTTCCTATCGCATTTATTAGCTGAGATATTGAGAAAAACATCATTTTTGTATTCTGCTGGGAAGATAGAGAAAAATTTTTGTCTCCGAATTTCGGATTTTTTCTCTCTATACTTAGTCGCTATAAAAATGATGAAGAACGCCGTTTACCGCACCTTCCTATCGCATTTATTAGCTGCGATATTGAGAAAAACATCATTTTTTTCTTCTGCTGGGAAGACCGAGAAAAATTTTTTGTCTCCGAATTTCGGATTTTTTCTCTCTATACTTAGTCGCTATAAAAATGATGAAGAACGCCGTTTACCGCGCCTTCCTATCGCATTTATTAGCTGAGATATTGAGAAAAACATCATTTTTGTATTCTGCTGGAAAGATAGAGAAAAATTTTTGTCTCCGAATTTCGGATTTTTTCTCTCTATACTTAGTCGCTATAAAAATGATGAAAAACGCCGTTTACCGCACCTTCCTATCGCATTTATTAGCTGAGATATTGAGAAAAACATTATTTTTTTCTTCTGCTGGGAAGACCGAGAAAATTTTTTGTCTCGGAATTTCGAATTTTTTCTCTCTATACTTAGTCGCTATAAAAATGATGAAGAACGCCGTTTACCGCGCCTTCCTATCGCATTTATTACCTGAGATATTGAGAAAAACATCATTTTTGTATTCTGCTGGGAAGATAGAGAAAAATTTTTGTCTCCGAATTTCGGATTTTTTCTCTCTATACTTAGTCGCTATAAAAATGATGAAGAACGCCGTTTACCGCACCTTCCTATCGCATTTATTAGCTGAGATATTGAGAAAAACATCATTTTTTTCTTCTGCTGGGAAGACCGAGAAAAATTTTTGTCTCGGAATTTCGGATTTTTTCTCTCTATACTTAGTCGCTATAAAAATGATGAAGAACGCCGTTTACGGCGCCTTCCTATCGCATTTATTAGCTGGGATATTGAGAAAAACATCATTTTTGTATTATGCTGGGAAGATAGAGAAAAATTTTTGTCTCCGAATTTCGGATTTTTTCTCACTATTCTTAGTCGCTATAAAAATGATGAATACTGCCGTTTACCGCGCCTTCCTATCGCATTTATTAGCTGAGATATTGAGAAAAACATCATTTTTGTATTCTGCTGGGAAGATAGAGAAAAATTTTTGTCTCCGAATTTCGTATTTTTTCTCTCTATACTTAGTCGCTATAAAAATGATGAAGAACGCCGTTTACCGCACCTTCCTATCGCATTTATTAGCTGCGATATTGAGAAAAACATCATTTTTTTCTTCTGCTGGGAAGATAGAGAAAAATTTTTGTCTCCGAATTTCGGATTTTTTCTCTCTTTACTTAGTCGCTATAAAAATGATGAAGAACGCCGTTTACCGCACCTTCCTATCGCATTTATTAGCTGAGATATTGAGAAAAACATCATTTTTTTCTTCTGCTGGGAAGACCGAGAAAAAATTTTGTCTCGGAATTTCGGATTTTTTCTCTCTATACTTAGTCGCTATAAAAATGATGAAGAACGCCGTTTACCGCGCCTTCCTATCGCATTTATTAGCTGAGATATTGAGAAAAACATCATTTTTGTATTCTGCTGGGAAGATAGAGAAAAATTTTTGTCTCCGAATTTCGGATTTTTTCTCTCTATACTTAGTCGCTATAAAAATGATGAAGAACGCCGTTTACCGCGCCTTCCTATCGCATTTATTAGCTGAGATATTGAGAAAAACATCATTTTTTTCTTCTGCTGGGAAGATAGAGAAAAGTTTTTGTCTCCGAATTTCGGATTTTTTCTCTCTATACTAAGTCGCTATAAAAATGATGAAGAACGCCGTTTACCGCGCCTTCCTATCGCATTTATTAGCTGAGATATTGAGAAAAACATCATTTTTGTATTCTGCTGGGAAGATAGAGAAAAATTTTTGTCTCCGAATTTCGGATTTTTTCTCTCTATACTTAGTCGCTATAAAAATGATGAAGAACGCCGTTTACCGCACCTTCCTATCGCATTTATTAGCTTGAGATATTGAGAAAAACATCATTTTTTTCTTCTGCTGGGAAGACCGAGAAAAATTTTTGTCTCGGAATTTCGAATTTTTTCTCTCTATACTTAGTCGCTATAAAAATGATGACGAACGCCGTTTACCGCGCCTTCCTATCGCATTTATTAGCTGAGATATTGAGAAAAACATCATTTTTGTATTCTGCTGGGAAGATAGAGAAAAATTTTTGTCTCCGAATTTCGGATTTTTTCTCTCTATACTTAGTCGCTATAAAAATGATGAAGAACGCCGTTTACCGCGCCTTCCTATCGCATTTATTAGCCGAGATATTGAGAAAAACATCATTTTTGTATTCTGCTGGGAAGATAGAGAAAAATTTTTGTCTCCGAATTTCGGATTTTTTCTCTCTATACTTAGTCGCTATAAAAATGATGAAGAACGCCGTTTACCGCGCCTTCCTATCGCATTTATTAGCTCGGATATTGAGAAAAAACATCATTTTTTTCCTCTGCTTGGAAGACCGAGAAAAATTTTTGTCTCCGAATTTCGGATTTTTTCTCTCTATACTTAGTCGCTATAAAAATGATGAAGAACGCCGTTTACCGCTCCTTCCTATCGCATCTATTAGCCGAGATATTGAGAAAGACATCATTTTTTTCTTCTGCTGGGAAGATAGAGAAAAAATTTTGTCTCCGAATTTTGGATTTTTTCTCTCTATACTAAGACGCTATAAAATGATGACGAACGCCGTTTACCGCGCCTTCCTATCGCATTTATTAGCTGAGATATTGAGAAAAACATCATTTTTTTCTTCTGCTGGGAAGATAGAGAAAAAATTTTTTGTCTCCGAATTTCGGATTTTTTCTCTCTATACTTAGTCGCTATAAAAATGATGAAGAACGCCGTTTACCGCGCCTTCCTATCGCATTTATTAGCTGAGATATTGAGAAAAACATCATTTTTGTATTCTGCTGGGAAGATAGAGAAAAAATTTTGTCTCCGAATTTCGGATTTTTTCTCTCTATACTTAGTCGCTATAAAAATGATGAAGAACGCCGTTTACCGCGCCTTCCTATCGCATTTATTAGCTGAGATATTGAGAAAAACATCATTTTTGTATTCTGCTGGAAAGATAGAGAAAAAATTTGGTCTCCGAATTTCGGATTTTTTCTCTCTATACTTAGTCGCTATAAAAATGATGAAGAACGCCGTTTACCGCACCTTCCTATCGCATTTATTAGCTGAGATATTGAGAAAAACATCATTTTTTTCTTCTGCTGGGAAGACCGAGAAAAATTTTTGTCTCGGAATTTCGGATTTTTTCTCTCTATACTTAGTCGCTATAAAAATGATGAAGAACGCCGTTTACCGCGCCTTCCTATCGCATTTATTAGCCGAGATATTGAGAAAAACATCATTTTTTTCTTCTACTGGGAAGACCGAGAAAAATTTTTGTCTCCGAATTTCGGATTTTTTCTCTCTATACTTAGTCGCTATAAAAATGATGAAGAACGCCGTTTACCGCGCCTTCCTATCGCATTTATTAGCTGAGATATTGAGAAAAACATCATTTTTGTATTCTGCTGGGAAGAAAGAAAAAAAATTTTGTCTCCGAATTTCGGATTTTTTCTCTCTATACTAAGTCGCTATAAAAATGATGAAGAACGCCGTTTACCGCGCCTTCCTATCGCATTTATTAGCTGAGATATTGAGAAAAACATCATTTTTGTATTCTGCTGGGAAGATAGAGAAAAATTTTTGTCTCCGAATTTCGGATTTTTTCTCTCTATACTTAGTCGCTATAAAAATGATGAAGAACGCCGTTTACCGCACCTTCCTATCGCATTTATTAGCTTGAGATATTGAGAAAAACATCATTTTTTTCTTCTGCTGGGAAGACCGAGAAAAATTTTTGTCTCGGAATTTCGAATTTTTTCTCTCTATACTTAGTCGCTATAAAAATGATGAAGAACGCCGTTTACCGCGCCTTCCTATCGCATTTATTAGCTGAGATATTGAGAAAAACATCATTTTTGTATTCTGCTGGGAAGATAGAGAAAAATTTTTGTCTCCGAATTTCGGATTTTTTCTCTCTATACTTAGTCGCTATAAAAATGATGAAGAACGCCGTTTACCGCGCCTTCCTATCGCATTTATTAGCCGAGATATTGAGAAAAACATCATTTTTGTATTCTGCTGGGAAGATAGAGAAAAATTTTTGTCTCCGAATTTCGGATTTTTTCTCTCTATACTTAGTCGCTATAAAAATGATGAAGAACGCCGTTTACCGCGCCTTCCTATCGCATTTATTAGCTCGGATATTGAGAAAAAACATCATTTTTTTCCTCTGCTTGGAAGACCGAGAAAAATTTTTGTCTCCGAATTTCGGATTTTTTCTCTCTATACTTAGTCGCTATAAAAATGATGAAGAACGCCGTTTACCGCTCCTTCCTATCGCATCTATTAGCCGAGATATTGAGAAAGACATCATTTTTTTCTTCTGCTGGGAAGATAGAGAAAAAATTTTGTCTCCGAATTTTGGATTTTTTCTCTCTATACTAAGACGCTATAAAATGATGACGAACGCCGTTTACCGCGCCTTCCTATCGCATTTATTAGCTGAGATATTGAGAAAAACATCATTTTTTTCTTCTGCTGGGAAGATAGAGAAAAAATTTTTTGTCTCCGAATTTCGGATTTTTTCTCTCTATACTTAGTCGCTATAAAAATGATGAAGAACGCCGTTTACCGCGCCTTCCTATCGCATTTATTAGCTGAGATATTGAGAAAAACATCATTTTTTTCTTCTGCTGGGAAGACCGAGGAAAATTTTTGTCTCCGAATTTCGGATTTTTTCTCTCTGTACTAAGTCGCTATAAAAATGATGAATACTGCCGTTTACCGCGCCTTTCTATCGCATTTATTAGCTGAGATATTGAGAAAAACATCATTTTTTTCTTCTGCTGGGAAGACCGAGAAAAATTTTTGTCTCCGAATTTCGGATTCTTCCTCTCTATACTTAGTTGCTATAAAATGATGAAGAACGCCGTTTACCGCGCCTTCCTATCGCATTGATTAGCTGAGATATTGAGAAAAACATCATTTTTGTATTCTGCTGGGAAGATAGAGAAAAAGTTTTGTCTCCGAATTTTGGATTTTTTCTCTCTATACTAAGTCGCTATAAAAATGATGAATACTGCCGTTTACCGCGCCTTCCTATCGCATTTATTAGCTGAGATATTGAGAAAAACATCATTTTTTTCTTCTGCTGGGAAGATAGAGAAAATTTTTTGTCTCCGAATTTCGGATTTTTTCTCTCTATACTTAGTCGCTATAAAAATGATGAAGAACGCCTTTTACCGCCCCTTCCTATCGCATTTATTAGCTGAGATATTGAGAAAAACATCATTTTTTTCTTCTGCTGGGAAGATAGAGAAAAATTTTTGTCTCCGAATTTCGGATTTTCTCTCTCTATACTAACTCGCTATAAAAATGATGAAGAACGCCGTTTACCGCGCCTTGTTGCAACCTCTAATGTAATGCAACAAGTTTATTACATTAGGCGTTGTTACATTAGGCGTTGCAGTCAACGCCAAATGTAACAACGCCTAATGTAATAAAGTAAATTTCGTGTAGGACAAGATGAAATCTCAAAAAAAGTTAAAATCATAGAGTATCCATTTACCTTGGGGCCGAAGGTTGTCTGGGTACTGAGGTCGAAGGGGTTGTCGATACTGGGGTCGAAGGTGGTGTAGGTACTTTGAGTGTGTATGGTGGGGAGCTTGTGCTTCAACGCAACTCTATTCTATTTAATGATATTACTTAAGATCTGAATGTATTACATTAGGCGTTGTTACATTAGGCGTTTGCACTCAACGCCAAATGTAACAACGCCTAATGTCATAAAGTAACTTTCGTCTAGGACAAGATGAAATCTAAAAAAAATGTTAAAATCATAGAGTATCCATATACCTTGGGGTCGAAGGTTGTGTGGGTACTGGGGTCGAAGGTTGTGTTGGTACTGGGGTCGAAGGGTGTGTGGGTACTGGGGTAGAAGGTGGTGTGGGTACTTGGAGTGTGTATGGTGGGGAGCTTGTGCTTCAACACAACTCTATTCTAATTAATGATATTACTTAAGATCTGAGTGTATAACATTAGGCGTTGTTACATTAGGCGTTGCAGTCAACGCCAAATGTAACAACGCCTAATGTAATAAAGTAATTTTCGTCTAGGACAACATGAAATCTCGAAAAAAAGTTAAAGTCATAGAGTATCCATATACCTTGGGGTCGAAGGTTGTGTGGGTACTAGGGTCGAAGGGGGTGTGGGTACTGGGGTCGAAGGTGGTGTGGGTACTTGGAGTGTGTATGATGGGGAGCTTGTGCTTCAACGCAACTCTATTCTAATTAATGATATTTCTTAAGATCTGACTGTATTACATTAGGCGTTGTTACATTAGGCATTGCAGTCAACGCCAAATGTAACAACGCCTAATGTAATAGAGTAACTTTCGTCTAGGACAAGATGAAATCCCCCCCCCCCCCCAAAAAGTTAAAATCATACAGTATCCATATACCTTGGGGTCGAATGTTGTGTGGGTACTGGGGTCGAAGGGGGTGTGGGTACTGGGGTCGAAGGTGGTGTGGGTACTTGGAGTGTGTATGGTGGGGAGCTTGTGCTTCAACACAACTCTATTCTAATTAATAGTATTACTTAAGATCTGAGTGTATTACATTAGGCGTTGTTACATTAGGCATTGCAGTCAACGCCAAATGTAACAACGCCTAATGTAATAAAGTAACTTTCGTCTAGGACAAGATGAAATCTCAAAAAATTAATTAATCAGAGTATCCATATGCCATGGGGTCGAAGGTTGTGCGGGTACTGTGGTCGAAGGGGGTGAAGCTACTGGGGTCGAAGGTGGTGTGGGTACTTGGAGTGTGTATGGTGGGGAGCTTATGTTTCAACGCAACTCTATTCTAATTCAAAGATTTTACTTAAGATCTGAGTGTATTACATTAGGCGTTGTTACATTAGGCGTTGCAGTCAACGCCAAATGTAACAACGCCTAATGTAATAAAGTAACTTTCGTCTAGGACAAGATGAAATCTAAAAAAAAAGTTAAAATCATAGAGTATCTATATACCTTGGGGTCGAAGAATGTGGGTACTGGGGTCGAAGGGGTGTGTGTACTTGGAGTGTGTATGGTGGGGAGCTTGTGCTTCAACGCAACTCTATTCTAATTAATGATATTACTTAAGATCTGTGTGTATTACATTAGGCGTTGATACATAAGGCATTGCAGTCAATGCCAAATGTAACAACGCCTAATGTAATAAATTAACTTTCGTCTAGGCCAAGTTCAAATCTCAAATAAGAAAGTTTAAATCATATAGTATCCATATATCTTAGGGTCGAAGGTGGTGTGGGTACTGGGAACGAAGGTGGTGTGGGTACTTGGGTCGAAGGTGGTGTGGTTACTTGGAGTTTATGTGGTGGGAAGCTGTGCTTCTTGAAAGATACCAACGCAACACTGTTATTATTAATGATATGACTTAAGATTCTATGAAATGTTCTGAGTGTAACACATCAGGCGTTGTTACATTAGGCGTTGCAGTCAACGCCAAATGCAACAACGCCTAATGTAATAAAGTAACTTTCGTCTAGGACAAGATGAAATCTCAAATAAGAAAGTTAAAATCATACAGTATCCATATATCTTAGGGTCGAAGGTGGTGTGGGTACTGGGGACGACGGCGGTGTTGGTACTTGGGTCGAAGGTGGTGTGGGTACTTGGAGTGTATGTGGTGGGAGGCTGTGCTTCTTGAAAGATACCAACCCAACACTGTTCTCATTAATGATATGACTTAAGATTCTATTAAATGTTCTGAGTGTAATACATTAGACATTGTTACATTAGGCGTTGCAGTCAACGCCAAATGTAACAACGCCTAATGTAATAAAGTAACTTTCGTCTAGGACAAGATGAAATCTCAAATGAAAGAGTTAAAATCATAAAGTATCCATATATCTTGGGGTCGAATGTGACGTGGGTACTTGGGGTCAAAGTTGGTGTGGGTACTGGGGTCGAAGGTGGTGTGGGTACTTGGAGTGTGTGTGTGTGTGGGGGGGGGGGGGCTTGTGCTTCTCTAACGCAACTCTATTCTAATTAATGATATTCCTCAAGATTCTATGAAATGTTCTGAGTGTATTATATTAGGCGTTGTTATATTAGGCGTTGCAGTCAATGCCAAATGTAACAACGCTTAATGTATTAAATTGACTTTCGTCTATTACAAGACGAAATATCAAATGAAAATGTTAAAGCAAGCTATCAAGTATCCATATATATGAGATGAAGGTGGTGTGGATACCGGGATCGAATCTGGTGTGGGTACGCAACACTGTTCTTATTAATGATATGACTCAAGATTCTTTGAAATGTTTGTTTGGTTTTACGGCCCTTTCAAGATTATTTCACTCATATCGAGCCGATCGGTAATCAGAGGTGGGCGAAAACCGGAGTACCCGGAGAAAAACCACCTGATCTTCCGTTGCAGAACTTGGCGTCTCACATGTGACCCGCGCAAGGCTCGAACCACAGCGGTGAGAGACCTAGTGATCAAGAGTCAACGCTCTTAATCACTAGGCCACGGAGGCCCGTTTCTTTGAAATGTTCTGAGTGTATTACATTAGGCGTTCAAGCCCCCGCCCATAGGGGCTTGAAGAAATATATGGGCTGCATGATGCTTCCACGCAGAGCTGAATCCGGCCCGCACACTTGTACCGGTAAACCGCTTGGAGGATCTAAGCCTTCCAGGAACCGCGATGCGAGGCGGACCGTCCATGCTAATAAACCATATTGGTTTCATTGGGCGACAGGGCTTGAGATGTCATTTCATCTCAATGTCGGGTAAAAGTCCCACAAAATTGGAAGCAACGTCTCCAAAATGACCTTTACAGTGTTGACGGGGACGTTAAACCTCAAATCAAACAAACAAACAAAACATTAGGCGTTGCAGTCAACGCCAAATGTATCAACAACGCCTTATCTAATAAAGTAACTTTCGTCTAGGACAGGTTTGTTTGTTTGTATTGGAGTTTAACTATTTTAGGTCATTTTTGAGCCGGTCAATTTACCTATCAACATATACGTAAGAGGTTAACCAGTACAGTGTACATTCTTTCGACAGAAACTGACAACTGCCCGTCTTGAATCAGCGGAATGGAGAGAATGACCGTAGAAAAGATTTCATGATCAAACTCTACGAAAGAATGTTGCCGACCCTAGCAGGTATCGAACAAGCGTCCTCCTGATCACCAGTCAGACGCGCATCCGACTGAGCTACCGAGGAAGATGAAATCTCAAACGAAAAAAAATAAATCATAAAGTATCCATATATCCTAAGGTCGAAGTTGGTGCAGGTCCTGAGGTAGAAGTTGGTGTGGGTACCCGGTGTCTGTGTGTACAGACAATCCCAAAAATAAATACGTCTAATGTAATAAAGTAACTTTCGGCCCCGCCCATCGGGACTTGAACATAAAGATGGGCTGCATGATGCTTCCTCGCAGAGCTGAAACCGACCGCACGCGAGTACTGGTAAACCGCTTAGAGGATCTAAGCCTGCCCAGGGAAAGCGGTGCGAGTCGGACCGTCCATGCTTGTAAACCCTGTTGGTTTTATGTAGCTCACCTGAGTTTTTCTGCCTCACGAAAACACGCCTACATAATTTTGACTCCCTTGAACCCCACTTTTATTTCGTAAGACTGGGGTTTGCAGGGGTAAACCTATTTTGTCTTATTTCTGCTCTACAATATAGATTGTGGGTACTAGTAAGAACCACCTCGATGAGGCGGTTCTAACGACTACCTACAATCTATATTGTAAAGCAGAAATAAGAAAAATATCACAATTGTTCATCTTAAAATTTTCATTTTTTCGGAGATAAAGGTTACAATGTATTCGTATAGGCATGTTTTCGTAATGGACAGGCAAGTGCTCAGGCGTCCGTCCTTAGTCCGTCGTCCGTCAGCATTGACATCTCCTCCTAACCGCTGTGCCAATTTAAACCAAACTTCACCAGAATGATGCTTGGGAGGTACATACTGAAAGTAGTTCAAAAATTTGGGATCCAAGCAAAACCAGCAAACAAAACTTTTAAAACTCTTCTTGTCTGAAACCAGAAAGCCCGGGTCTTTGATATTTGGTATGAAGCTTCATCAAGAGGACCTTGGTATGAAGCTTCATCTAGAGGATCTATACCAATATTGTTCAAATTATAGCCCCCGGGCCAAAATGGCCCCGCCCCGGGGCCCACTGGTTTTACATAGGCTTATATAGGGAAAACCTGAAAAAAAAACGTCTTGTCTGAAGCCAGAAATCCAAGGTCTTTGAAATTGGGTATGAAGCTTCATCTAGAGGACCTCTACGAAGATTGTTCTAAAAATAGCTCTGAGGCCTAAAAGGGCCCGACCCGCGGCCCCGCTTAATCTGGGATCATTGAGTTCATTTAGAATCATTTTGAAAATAGGGTTCTGCATAATCCGGTGTTAGAGGGCGTGGTCGGTTTTGTGCATTTCAGTACTGGTCATAAATGAATAAGCTCAATAACCGAGTCTGCTATTTTCCTTTATTAGCTCACCTGAGCACAAGGTGCTCATTGTGAGCTATTGTGATCGACCTGTGTCCGGCGTTCGTCGTCCTTTGTGTGTCGTGCTTCGTCAACAATTTCTTCAAATGACATCTCCTTAACCGGTGAAAGGATTTTGAAATAAGTTCACACGAATGTACCTTGAGTGACCCTTTACCAAAATTGCTAAAATTGTTCACCCCGTTAAACAAAATGGCCATCAGATCTGAGTGAGTGAGTGAGTGAGTGAGTGAGTGAGTGAGTGAGTGAGTGAGTGAGTGGGTGAGTGAGTGAGTGGGTGAGTGAGTGGGTGAGTGAGTGGGTGAGTGAGTGAGTGAGTGAGTATTTGAGTTTTACGTCTCACCAACAGCTAAGGTCATACGGAGACGGGATCTCGGTTTAAAAACTCATTCGAAAGTCTGAGGAAGCCCGGTCCACCAGAGCTAAAAATAGAAAAAAAAAACTTTAAACGACATCTCCTCCTAGCCCACTGGCTCGATTTCAAAATAATTCACAGAAATGGTCCTTGGGTGACCCTCTACCATAATTGCTAAAATGGTTCAGCTCTGCTGAACAAAATGGCCACCAGCGCTAAAAATAGAAAAAAATGACAACGAAATCTCGTCCTAGCCCACTGGCCAAATTTCAAAATATTTTCACAGAAATGTTCCTTGGGTGAACCTCTATCAAAACTGCTAAATGGCTCCGGTCTGCTGAACAAGCCGCAAGAGCTAAAAAAAAAAAAAAACAAACTTTTAAATGACATCTCCTCCTAGCCAACTGGCCCGAATTCAAAATTATTTCATAGAAATGTTCCATTGGTGACCCTCTACCATCCTTACTAAAATTGTTCCTCTCCGCTGAACAAAATGGCTGCCAGAGCTAAAAATAGAAAAAAAACCCTTTAAACGACATCTCCTTCGATTTCAAAGTAATTTCACAGAAATGTTCCTTAGGTGACCCTATTAATAAATATTACTAAAATGGTTCCGCTCCGCTGATACAGACGAAACTTTAAAACGACATTTCCTCCTAGCCTACTTGCCCAAATTTGAAATAATTTCACAGAAATGATTCTTGGGTGACCCTATACCAAATTGATAAAATGGTTCAGGGGAACGGGAGGTCTCGGGTTCGATCCCGGGCCGCGACATACCAAAGTCGTTAAAAATGGTACTAGCTGCTCCTCGCTTGGCACTCAGATTTACGGGGTAGAGCTAGGACTGGTCGATCCAGTGTCAGGATAATGTGAATGGGTGTGGTATCATGTAATGTGTCTGGGACATGATACTTCAGTGAGGCAGCACTATAAACGTGAGCATTGAGCTCCCTGTCGCAACCAGACACCGTCGTGATATGACTGAAAAATTGTTGAAAGCGACGTTAAACCCGAATTCACACACACTAAAATGGTTCAGCTTCGATGAGCTAAAAATAGAAAAATGTTTAAATGACAACTGGCAAGATTTCAACATGTTCCTTGGGTGACCCTCTGCCAAAATTGCTAAAATCGATTCGCTCCACTGAACAAAATTACCGCCAGAGCTTAAAATAGAAAAAAAAATAAAAAATTTCAAACATCTCCTCTGAGGCAAATGGTCTAAATTTAAAACAACTTCACAGAAATGTTTCTCTTGTGACCATTTACCACACTTGCTAAAATCGTTCTGCTCTGGCCATCAGAGCTAAAAAAATAGAAGAACCTTTCATGGACTTCTCCTCCTAGGCAAATGGCCCAATTGCAAAATAATTTCACGGAAATGTTCCTCGTTTGACCTTTCAGTTGTTCTGCCAGAGCTGAAAATACCAAAATCTTTAAAGAACATCTAAGCCAAAGGCTCCTCGTAATATAGTTTCATAGAATGTTTCCTCTAATGTTGCTAAAAGGATTCCACTGCAATGAAAAAGATGGTCTAAAAAACAGTGAAAAAAAGCTTTGGTCCACACGTCCTTTAACTAGTGACTTCACTATTTCCATAAGCTATGAAACGTCTTGGACTCAGGTGAACGATCCAGGGCTACCATGGCCCTCTTGTTTGGTGTATGTTTTGCTTCCAAATGATCCAACTATTCAGAACTTATTTATCTTCACTGCAGCTAGTGTTGTGCCGTGTGGCGGCCAGAAAAAATCTCCTCGTACACCATCATAGTGCAGATTATATTTTCTGGTCCTTTGGGATCATTGAGTTCATTTAGAATCATTTTGAAAATAGTGTTCTGCTTAAGCCGGTGCTAGAGGGCATGGTCGGTTTAGCACATTTAAGTACTGGTCATGAACAGACTCAATAAAACCGAGTCTGCTATTTTCGTTTATTGGTGTATTCTTTGCTTCCAAAGGATCCAGTTATTATAGGGAAAACCTTTCAAAATCTTCTTGTCTTAAACCAGAAGGCCAAGGTCTTTGATATTTGGTTTGAAGCTTCATCAAGAGACATCTACCAAGATTGTTCAAATTTTTGCGACAGGACTCTATAATTCGAACAATCTTGGTAGAGCCACTGGATGCAGCTTTGTACCAAATATCGAAGACCTGGGCCTTGTGGTTTCAGACAAGGAGATTTTTAAAGGCTTTCTTAATATAAGCCTATGTAAAACGAGTGGGCTCCGGGCGGAGACATTTTGGCCCCAGGGCTATTATTTGAACAATCTTGGTATAGAGGCCCTTTAGATGAAGCTGCATATCAAATATCAAAGGCCTGGACCTTCTGGTTTCAGACAAGAATATTTTAAAGGTTGTCCCTATACAAGCCTATGAAAAACCAGTGGGCCCCGGGGCAGTCCAAAAATGATATTTTTCTCAATATCTCAGCTAATAAATGGGATAGGAAGGCGCGGTAAACGGCAGTCTTCATCATTTTTTATAGCGACTAAGTATAGAGAGAAAAAATCCTAAATTCGAAGACAAAAATTTTTCTCTATCAACACAGCAGAAGAAAAAAATGATGTTTTTCTCAATATCTCAGCTAATAGATGCGATAGGAAGGTGCGGTAAACGGCGTTCTTCATCATTTTTATAGCGACTAAGTATAGAGAGAAAAAATCCGAAATTCGGAGACAAATTTTTTTCTCTATCTTTCCAGCAGAAGAAAAAAATAATGTTTTTCTCAATGTCTCTGCTAATAAATGCGAGAAGAAGGCGCGGTAAACGGCGATCTTCATCATTTTTATAGCGACTTAGTATAGAGATAAAATATTAGAAATTCGGAGACAAAAATTTGTCTCTATCTTCCCAGGAGAAGAAATAAATTATGTTTTTCCCAATATCTCAGCTAATTAATACGATAGGAAGGCGCGGTAAACGGCGTTCTTCATCATTTTTAAAGCGACTAAGTATACAGAGAAAAAATCCGAAATTCGGAGACAAAAATTTTTCTCTATCTTCCCAGCAGTAGAAAAAATGGTTTTTCTCAATATTTCAGCTAATAAATACGATAGGAAGGTGCGGTAAACGGCGTTCTTCATCTTTTTATAGCGACTAAGTATAGAGAGAAAAAATCCGAAATTGTGAGACAAAAATTTTTCTCGGTCTTCCCAGCAGAAGAAAAAAAATGATGTTTTTCTCAATATCTCGGCTAATAAATGCGATAGGAAGGCGCGGTAAACGGCGTTCTTCATCATTTTTATAGCGACTAAGTATAGAGAGAAAAATCCGAAATTCGGAGACAAAAATTTTTCTCTATCTTCCCAGCAGAATACAAAAATGATGTTTTTCTCAATATCTCAGCTAATAAATGCGATAGGAAGGCGCGGTAAACGGCGTTCTTCATTATTTTTATAGCGACTAAGTATAGAGAGAAAAAATCCGACATTCGGAGACAAAATTTTTTTTCTTTCTTCCCAGCAGAATACAAAAATGATGTTTTTCTCAATATCTCAGCTAATAAATGCGATAGGAAGGCGCGGTAAACGGCGTTCTTCATCATTTTTATAGCGACTAAGTATAGAGAGAAAAAATCCGAAATTCGGAGACAAAAATTTTTCTCGGTCTTCCCAGTAGAAGAAAAAAATGATGTTTTTCTCAATATCTCGGCTAATAAATGCGATAGGAAGGCGCGGTAAACGGCGTTCTTCATCATTTTTATAGCGACTAAGTATAGAGAGAAAAAATCCGAAATTCCGAGACAAAAATTTTTCTCGGTCTTCCCAGCAGAAGAAAAAAATGATGTTTTTCTCAATATCTCAGCTAATAAATGCGATAGGAAGGTGCGGTAAACGGCGTTCTTCATCATTTTTATAGCGACTAAGTATAGAGAGAAAAAATCCGAAATTCGAAGACCAAATTTTTTCTCTATCTTTCCAGCAGAATACAAAAATGATGTTTTTCTCAATATCTCAGCTAATAAATGCGATAGGAAGGCGCGGTAAACGGCGTTCTTCATCATTTTTATAGCGACTAAGTATAGAGAGAAAAAATCCGAAATTCGGAGACAAAATTTTTTCTCTATCTTCCCAGCAGAATACAAAAATGATGTTTTTCTCAATATCTCAGCTAATAAATGCGATAGGAAGGCGCGGTAAACGGCGTTCTTCATCATTTTTATAGCGACTAAGTATACAGAGAAAAAATCCGAAATTCGGAGACAAAAATTTTTCTCGGTCTTCCCAGCAGAAGAAAAAAATGATGTTTTTCTCAATATCTCAGCTAATAAATGCGATAGGAAGGTGCGTTAAACGGCGTTCTTCATCATTTTTATAGCGACTAAGTAAAGAGAGAAAAAATTCGAAATTCGGAGACAAAAATTTTTCTCTATCTTCCCAGCAGAATACAAAAATGATGTTTTTCTCAATATCTCAGCTAATAAATGCGATAGGAAGGCGCGGTAAACGGCGTTCTTCATCATTTTTATAGCGACTAAGTATAGAGAGAAAAAATCCGAAATTCGGAGACAAAAATTTTTCTCGGTCTTCCCAGCAGAAGAAAAAAATGATGTTTTTCTCAATATCTCGGCTAATAAATGCGATAGGAAGGCGCGGTAAACGGCGTTCTTCATCATTTTTATAGCGACTAAGTATCGAGAGAAAAAATCCGAAATTCCGAGACAAAATTTTTTCTCTATCTTCCCAGCAGAAGAAAAAAATGATGTTTTTCTCAATATCTCAGCTAATAAATGCGAAAGGAAGGTGCGGTAAACGGCGTTCATCATCATTTTTATAGCGACTAAGTATAGAGAGAAAAAATCCGAAATTGTGAGACAAAAATTTTTCTCTATCTTCCCAGCAGAATACAAAAATGATGTTTTTCTCAATATCTCAGCTAATAAATGCGATAGGAAGGCGCGGTAAACGGCGTTCTTCATCATTTTTATAGCGACTAAGTATAGAGAGAAAAAATCCGAAATTCGGAGACAAAAATTTTTCTCGGTCTTCCCAGCAGAAGAAAAAAATGATGTTTTTCTCAATATGTCGGCTAATAAATGCGATAGGAAGGCGCGGTAAACGGCGTTCTTCATCATTTTTATAGCGACTAAGTATAGAGAGAAAAAATCCGAAATTCCGAGACAAAAATTTTTCTCGGTCTTCCCAGCAGAAGAAAAAAATGATGTTTTTCTCAATATCTCGGCTAATAAATGCGATAGGAAGGCGCGGTAAACGGCGTTCTTCATCATTTTTATAGCGACTAAGTATAGAGAGAAAAAATCCGAAATTCGGAGACAAAATTTTTTCTCTATCTTCCCAGCAGAATACAAAAATGATGTTTTTCTCAATATCTCAGCTAATAAATGCGATAGGAAGGCGCGGTAAACGGCGTTCTTCATCATTTTTATAGCGACTAAGTATAGAGAGAAAAAATCCGAAATTCGGAGACAAAATTTTTTCTCTATCTTCCCAGCAGAATACAAAAATGATGTTTTTCTCAATATCTCAGCTAATAAATGCGATAGGAAGGCGCGGTAAACGGCGTTCTTCATCATTTTTATAGCGACTAAGTATAGAGAGAAAAAATCCAAAATTCGGAGACAAAAATTTTTCTCTATCTTCCCAGCAGAATACAAAAATGATGTTTTTCTCAATATCTCAGCTAATAAATGCGATAGGAAGGCGCGGTAAACGGCGTTCTTCATCATTTTTATAGCGACTAAGTATAGAGAGAAAAAATCCGAAATTCGGAGACAAAAATTTTTCTCTATCTTCCCAGCAGAATACAAAAATGATGTTTTTCTCAATATCTCAGCTAATAAATGCGATAGGAAGGCGCGGTAAACGGCGTTCTTCATCATTTTGATAGCGACTAAGTATAGAGAGAAAATATCCGAAATTGTGAGACAAAAATTTTTCTCGGTCTTCCCAGCAGAAGAAAAAAATGATTTTTTTTCTCAATATCTCAGCTAATAAATGCGATAGGAAGGCGCGGTAAACGGCGATCTTCATCATTTTCATAGCGACTAAGTATAG
Organism: Lucinisca nassula; assembly: GCA_963580285.1. NCBI lineage: Eukaryota > Metazoa > Mollusca > Bivalvia > Lucinida > Lucinidae > Lucinisca > Lucinisca nassula. Next base: position 23,305,669 of record OY757022.1, read on the forward strand.
AGAAAAAAAATCCGAAATTGTGAGACAAAAATTTTTCTCGGTCTTCCCAGCAGAAGAAAAAAATGATGTTTTTCTCAATATGTCGGCTAATAAATGCGATAGGAAGGCGCGGTAAACGGCGTTCTTCATCATTTTTATAGCGACTAAGTATAGAGAGAAAAAATCCGAAATTCCGAGACAAAATTTTTTCTCTATCTTCCCAGCAGAATACAAAAATGATGTTTTTCTCAATATCTCAGCTAATAAATGCGATAGGAAGGCGCGGTAAACGGCGTTCTTCATCATTTTTATAGCGACTAAGTATAGAGAGAAAAAATCCGAAATTCGGAGACCAAATTTTTTCTCTATCTTTCCAGCAGAATACAAAAATGATGTTTTTCTCAATATCTCAGCTAATAAATGCGATAGGAAGGCGCGGTAAACGGCGTTCTTCATCATTTTTATAGCGACTAAGTATAGAGAGAAAAAATCCGAAATTCGGAGACAAAATTTTTTCTCTATCTTCCCAGCAGAATACAAAAATGATGTTTTTCTCAATATCTCAGCTAATAAATGCGATAGGAAGGCGCGGTAAACGGCGTTCTTCATCATTTTTATAGCGACTAAGTATAGAGAGAAAAAATCCGAAATTCGGAGACAAAAATTTTTCTCTATATTCCCAGCAGAATACAAAAATGATGTTTTTCTCAATATCTCAGCTAATAAATGCGATAGGAACGCGCGGTAAACGGCGTTCTTCATCATTTTTATAGCGACTAAGTATAGAGAGAAAAAATCCGAAATTCGGAGACAAAAATTTTTCTCGGTCTTCCCAGCAGAAGAAAAAAATGATGTTTTTCTCAATATCTCAGCTAATGAATGCGACAGGAAGGTGCGTTAAACGGAGTTCTTCATCATTTTTATAGCGACTAAGTATAGAGAGAAAAAATCCGAAATTCGGAGACAAAAATTTTCCTCGGTCTTCCCAGCAGAAGAAAAAAATGATGTTTTTCTCAATATCTCAGCTAATAAATGCGATAGGAAGGCGCGGTAAACGGCGTTCCTCATCATTTTTATAGCGACTAAGTATAGAGAGAAAAAATCCGAAATTCGGAGACAAAAATTTTTCTCGGTCTTCCCAGCAGAAGAAAAAAATGATGTTTTTCTCAATATCTCGGCTAATAAATGCGATAGGAAGGCGCGGTAAACGGCGTTCTTCATCATTTTTATAGCGACTAAGTATCGAGAGAAAAAATCCGAAATTCCGAGAGAAAAATTTTTCTCGGTCTTCCCAGCAGAAGAAAAAAATTATGTTTTTCTCAATATCTCAGCTAATAAATGCGATAGGAAGGCGCGGTAAACGGCGTTCTTCATCATTTTTATAGCGACTAAGTATAGAGAGAAAAAATCCGAAATTCGGAGACAAAAATTTTTCTCGATCTTCCCAGCAGAAGAAAAAAATGATGTTTTTCTCAATATGTCGGCTAATAAATGCGATAGGAAGGCGCGGTAAACGGCGTTCTTCATCATTTTTATAGCGACTAAGTATAGAGAGAAAAAATCCGAAATTCCGAGACAAAAATTTTTCTCGGTCTTCCCAGCAGAAGAAAAAATGATGTTTTTCTCAATATCTCGGCTAATAAATGCGATAGGAAGGCGCGGTAAACGGCGTTCTTCATCATTTTTATAGCGACTAAGTATAGAGAGAAAAAATCCGAAATTCGGAGACAAAAATTTTTCTCTATCTTCCCAGCAGAATACAAAAATGATGTTTTTCTCAATATCTCAGGTAATAAATGCGATAGGAAGGCGCGGTAAACGGCGTTCTTCATCATTTTTATAGCGACTAAGTATAGAGAGAAAAAATCCGAAATTCGGAGACAAAAATTTTTCTCTATCTTCCCAGCAGAATACAAAAATGATGTTTTTCTCAATATCTCAGCTAATAAATGCGATAGGAAGGCGCGGTAAACGGCGTTCTTCATCATTTTTATAGCGACTAAGTATAGAGAGAAAAAATCCGAAATTCGAGACAAAAATTTTTCTCTATCTTCCCAGCAGAATACAAAAATGATGTTTTTTCTCAATATCTCAGCTAATAAATGCGATAGGAAGGTGCGGTAAACGGCGTTCTTCATCATTTTTATAGCGACTAAGTATAGAGAGAAAAAATCCGAAATTCGGAGACAAAAATCTTTCTCTATCTTCCCAGCAGAATACAAAAATGATGTTTTTCTCAATATCTCAGCTAATAAATGCGATAGGAAGGCGCGGTAAACGGCGTTCTTCATCATTTTTATAGCGACTAAGTATAGAGAGAAAAAATCCGAAATTCCGAGACAAAAATTTTTCTCTATCTTCCCAGCAGAATACAAAAATGATGTTTATCTCAATATCTCAGCTAATAAATGCGATAGGAAGGCGCGGTAAACGGCGTTCTTCATCATTTTTTATAGCGACTAAGTATAGAGAGAAAAAATCCGAAATTCGGAGACAAAAATTTTTCTCGGTCTTCCCAGCAGAATACAAAAATGATGTTTTTCTCAATATCTCAGCTAATAAATGCGATAGGAAGGTGCGGTAAACGGCGTTCTTCATCATTTTTATAGCGACTAAGTATAGAGAGAAAAAATCCGAAATTCCGAGACAAAAATTTTTCTCTATCTTCCCAGCAGAATACAAAAATGATGTTTTTCTCAATATCTCAGCTAATAAATGCGATAGGAAGGCGCGGTAAACGGCGTTCTTCATCATTTTTATAGCGACTAAGTATAGAGAGAAAAAATCCGAAATTGTGAGACAAAAATTTTTCTCGGTCTTCCCAGCAGAAGAAAAAAATGATGTTTTTCTCAATATCTCAGCTAATAAATGCGATAGGAAGGCGCGGTAAACGGCGTTCTTCATCATTTTTATAGCGACTAAGTATAGAGAAAAAAAAATCCGAAATTGTGAGACAAAAATTTTTCTCTATCTTCCCAGCAGAAGAAAGAAATGATGTTTTTCTCAATATGTCGGCTAATAAATGCGATAGGAAGGCGCGGTAAACGGCGTTCTTCATCATTTTTTATAGCGACTAAGTATAGAGAGAAAAAATCCGAAATTCGGAGACAAAAATTTTTCTCGGTCTTCCCAGCAGAATACAAAAATGATGTTTTTCTCAATATCTCAGCTAATAAATGCGATAGGAAGGTGCGGTAAACGGCGTTCTTCATCATTTTTATAGCGACTAAGTATAGAGAGAAAAAATCCGAAATTCCGAGACAAAAATTTTTCTCTATCTTCCCAGCAGAATACAAAAATGATGTTTTTCTCAATATCTCAGCTAATAAATGCGATAGGAAGGCGCGGTAAACGGCGTTCTTCATCATTTTTATAGCGACTAAGTATAGAGAGAAAAAATCCGAAATTCGGAGACAAAAATTTTTCTCTATCTTCCCAGCAGAATACAAAAATGATGTTTTTCTCAATATCTCAGCTAATAAATGCGATAGGAAGGCGCGGTAAACGGCGTTCTTCATCATTTTTATAGCGACTTAGTATAGAGAGAAAAAATCCGAAATTCCGAGACAAAAATTTTTCTCGGTCTTCCCAGCAGAAGAAAAAAATGATGTTTTTCTCAATATCTCAGCTAATAAATGCGATAGGAAGGCGCGGTAAACGGCGTCCTTCATCATTTTTATAGCGACTAAGTATAGAGAGAAAAAATCCGAAATTCGGAGACAAAAATTTTTCTCTATCTTCCCAGCAGAATACAAAAATGATGTTTTTCTCAATATCTCAGCTAATAAATGCGATAGGAAGGCGCGGTAAACGGCGTTCTTCATCATTTTTATAGCGACTAAGTATAGAGAGAAAAAATCCGAAATTCGGAGACAAAAATCTTTCTCTATCTTCCCAGCAGAATACAAAAATGATGTTTTTCTCAATATCTCAGCTAATAAATGCAATAGGAAGGCGCGGTAAACGGCGTTCTTCATCATTAATGACAGATTCCATCTGTCTATTCTTGCTGTGCTGCACGTTTAAGTAATTCATGCTTTCTTCCGGCTTTGACCGCCAAAGAAATATGAGTCCGCACAAAATGTAGTCCGGTTTGGCACAGTAATCAAAATTGTACAAGCGTATTAGTTATCCTGTAAGCGTAATATAGACTTTTGAAGCAAACGACTTGACGATTTTATCTTACGATTCAGCATTTCATATGAATCAGCTGCATCGTGCGTCGGGTTTGCCGAAGACTTTATTCCCAGACCAATGTGGCGTCTTCTCAGCAGTCTGCTCAGGTTTTACACTGTTTTCTGTCAGTGCTGTCAAATTTTAATCCTTAAAGAGCAGCCTGCCGTTAGATCTGATCAGCTGCATACAATAATATTAATGGGTTTTCTTTCTGACTGTCGAGGTCAAGTTTAGGTCAGTTACAACTTGGTTGTATATTGACTTTGCGTGGAGAAATTGGAAAGAAAGCCTGTCCCTTTCAACCCTGGAATATGGTACAGATAATTAGTGTAGGTTCTGTGATATAATTCTAAGTGCTATATATTTAGCAGAATGGACGTGCCAAACTTCAGTAATGGATGAGTGAACTCGAGAAACTCAAGGCAGTGAATAAATCAAAGCACTGACAACACTCATGCCGATTGTCTCTAAATGCAGGCTGGTCATGAACGGGGACTTGAACTGATTCGTTTCAACTTAAGATGTTAGTAACTAATGCAAAAAAGTACAGAACAAGATCAGCACCGTGTTCTTTGGCGTTTGATCCGAATTTATATTGTTTGCCAGATCCAACATTTGATTCATGTGCAGATTTTACAGATAACACTAACATGTACCCATTACTGACAAACGACGCGGCTATGTTTGGGTTGATTGTTTGGCATTCGACCCGTAGTTGCTAATAAGGAAAACACTTTAGTGCTAATGTCTACGTGACTATCACCGACTTGTCATAATAACTTTTTGTCTTGTAGAAAATATCCGCGGTGAGATCAGGGTATTCCATAAGAAGGAAGAGGGTTATCCTGGAATCATAGGGTGAGCTTGGCAAATAGTGGAGACCAAGATCAGACGCTGCAGAACGCGTCTTCTTATCAAAATCTTCACTATTTGTTTGGAATTTCAGAGTTTAATGAAACAGTTTAAATCTCAGCCCAGGACTATTACTCCAACCTACACCCCGCACTCTCAGTGCTTTGGTTCTGAAACCAAACGATTGCAAATGCCCTTAAGCAAAAAAGGTTAAATCAATCAACCGTGACGTCTGGTTTGCCAGTCCGGCCACGTTGATGCTGTGCACCGCCTTCACACCAGTACAGATAGAAACCACATGTTCAGGATAAAACTTTGATGTGTAATGTAAGGTCGTGCGTAGAAGAGAAGAAACTGAAATTTGCTCACAAAAAGCATTAAGTGAGAGCGTATTGCAACATTTTTCATTAAAGGATAGTAAGCGTACCCCTGGAAAGTCAGAAGCTGGTCGGAAAGCGGATGACGTTGACTCTGATTTTGGATGCCACATGTGTCTGATCTATTGTCTATTGGAGCGACATCTTACTATATACAGAAGACGCTAGTGGACGTCCACGTAGCGGAAGACCGACGTCAGTACGTCAAGATCGATTCAACCGTCAGACGCAAATGCGAAACAGATTTCCGCCGGCAGCTGCTACCCTGTACCTGTAGATGAACAAGGGGTCTCAACTACCGACTAATAAGCACTGACACTGATCGACGCCCTTATGCGACGCACGTTTGAGAGCTAGACGTCTCCGTCGTGATCAAAGTTAACGCGTCGACACAGTACGGAACGCTTACGCTAGTGCATGAAATACGTAAATTGGCGTCTAAGCGACTGACATATGCGTTTCAGTGACAAATCGCACTTCGGCGTAAATCCCGCCGATTGTCGTTTCCGGGTGTTTCGACGTATAGGTGTTAGGTATGCCGAGGAGACGCGTGCGTGATAGAGTATGACATATCGGGTGAAATAAGCCTTATTGTGTGGCGAACTATTGCCTGTAGTTAGCGAACACAGCGTAGTGTCATTACGAATATTCAGAATAGAGGTGTCCACAACCGACCAGACAAAAACTGTTACTTATGGACAGTAGCATTGTTAAAACTTGAATTTTAATGATTGGTTTTGAAAACGTAAATAGTTTCTTTCAAAAATTTGAAACATCGAATGGCGTTTCATAATACCACCGGTCTATAGACATCTGCAAACATATCATATATTGGAATTTGCAGAACTACCTTTCTAAATTTTAAGATCTTTTTAGAAAGGTATTCTGTAAGTTTTCACAGTATTATGATTTTCTCTCAGAATCTGTCATTTCAGTGCCTTTGGCGCTTTGATTTTTTTATAGCGACTAAGTATAGAGAGAAAAAATCCGAAATTCCGAGACAAAAATTTTTCTCTATCTTCCCAGCAGAATACAAAAATGATGTTTTTCTCAATATCTCAGCTAATAAATGCGATAGGAAGGCGCGGTAAACGGCGTTCTTCATCATTTTTATAGCGACTAAGTATAGAGAGAAAAAATCCGAAATTCGGAGACAAAAATCTTTCTCTATCTTCCCAGCAGAATACAAAAATGATGTTTTTCTCAATATCTCAGCTAATAAATGCGATAGGAAGGCGCGGTAAACGGCGTTCTTCATCATTTTTTATAGCAACTAAGTATAGAGAGAAAAAATCCGAAATTCGGAGACAAAAATTTTTCTCTATCTTCCCAGCAGAATACAAAAATGATGTTTTTCTCAATATCTCAGCTAATAAATGCGATAGGAAGGCGCAGTAAACGGCGTTCTTCATCATTTTTATAGCGACTAAGTATAGAGAGAAAAAATCCGAAATTCCGAGACAAAAATCTTTCTCTATCTTCCCAGCAGAATACAAAAATGATGTTTTTCTCAATATCTCAGCTAATAAATGCGATAGGAAGGCGCGGTAAACGGCGTTCTTCATCATTTTTTATAGCGACTAAGTATAGAGAGAAAAAATCCGAAATTCGGAGACAAAAATTTTTCTCTATCTTCCCAGCAGAATACAAAAATGATGTTTTTCTCAATATCTCAGCTAATAAATGCGATAGGAAGGCGCGGTAAACGGCGTTCTTCATCATTTTTATAGCGACTAAGTATAGAGAGAAAAAATCCGAAATTCCGAGACAAAAAACCGCATACATAATCTTTTGGAGAGACTTTGTATGTAGTCTTGTTTTTTTTTTTTTTTTTTTTTCTTGTTCTGTTGTTCTGCTAACTTGACCATTTCTTCTGTTGGTTTAGTTGTTTTGCTAATATGATCATTTTCTACTGGTTCTGCTCTTATTTGACCAGTTCGTTCTGCTCGTTCTGCTGTTCTGTTGTTCTGCTATCTTGACCAATCCGTTCTGCTCGTTCTGCTGTTCTGCTAGCTTGACCAATCCGTTCTGCTCGTTCTGCTGTTCTGCTAACTTGACCATTTCGTTCTGCTCGTTCTGCTGTTCTGTTAACTTGACCATTTCGTTCTGCTCGTTCTGCTGTTCTGCTAACTTGACCATTTCTTCTGCTGGTTCTGCTGTTCTGCCAACTTTACCTGGCCTGAGAATTTACCGACCATGTATACAGTAATGGCTGTCAACATGACCGTTCGGTGGGTGTTTAAAAGGATGGATATAATGTTATTATGTCAGTTTGGGGAAAAACTATATCTCGTCGTTGCTAGGACATGGAATATACTTTAGGTTGATGTAAAAACTGAATGTTTCCGAGGAAGGACAATGGAGAAACCGATGTTTTTGAAAGGTAATTTTCTAATAAAGTAATTTATCATTTTTTCTTCTAACAACAGAAATACACTTTTACACCTGTGGACACAAAAGCGTTCAAACTTTGATGAGCTTCATTTCATTTTGACGTTGAAACATCATTCAATATATCCTAACATCCTATCAGTCAGCTGCAAGACAGAAATAAATTCATAACACAAGGTGGTGTACATTTCATTGTTGACTCCTGCACCGTCCAATCAAAATACATCTCAGATGTCACTCACAAAGTGTTTTCCAAAATAAGACCAATCAATTGCTTGATCTAGTTTTAGAATTCTTTGATGAATGATATTTGCTTGTCAAACTAACTTGATGCAAAGAGATTCATTGAAAGTTATTTCATAGGAGTTTGAACGCTTTTGTGTCCACAGGTGTAATAGGTATATTTTATTATTCATATAATTCGGAACATTACTGGTTGCTTTTCTAGAAACTTGTCGACATTCTGAACAACCGTAAATTTTAGCTCACGTGTCAGGTTGACATTTGTATATACCTAAATGTCATATGATTTTTTTTTTTTGGTTTGGGTTTTACGGCCCTTTCAAGATTATTTCACTCATATCGAGCCGATCGTTAATCAGAGGTGGGCGAAAACCGGAGTACACGGAGAAAAACCACCTGACCTTCCGTTGCAGAACTTGGCGTCTCACACGTGGCCAGAGCGAGGCTCGAACCTACAGCGGTGAGAGACCTAATGACTAAGAGTCAGCGCTCTTATCCACTAGGCCACGGAGGCCCGTAAATGTCATATGATAAGTAGAATCTTGCATTCGTGCTTATGTATTATTTAATTTATTAAACTCGTTGAGGAAAATAGTTAAATGCTCACATTTTATCCCCTTTCCTCAACCCGTTCAATAAATTCAACTAGAGCGAGCAGTCGATGGCAAGCCATCGCAAATCCCTACGCTTTTGCCACATAGCAGACGTGACTTTCTGACCCCTTGAGATGGCCCCTTTGGGCGGAGCCAACTATAACGCCCCTCTTGCAAGCCCTCACCATGCAAGGAAGTCATGTAGCAAATAGGTTGCATTCCGGCCAGTGGTTAAGGAGGAAATAACGTGAGAGACGGACAGATGGACAGACAGACAGAGGGGTTCACAATATCCGCCAACCCTTTTTTTAAAAGCATGGGGATAATAAAAATCCACTAATAAATTTAGTCACTAGAGCAATGACGTAGTTGTTTTTTTTAAATAGACACAGTGACCTTGACCGTGAGGTTATGACCTTGAAAGTCAACTCACTCGAGACATTGTCATAAGGAACATTTGTGTGAAGATATATTGAAATCAATCAAGAAATGAAGCCAACGCCAATAGGGGCTTGAACAAATATATGAGCTGCATGATGCTTCCACGCAGAGCTGAATCCGGCCCGCACACTAGTACTGGTAAACCGCTTAGAGGATCTAAGCCTGTCCAGGAACCGCGGTGCGAGGCAAACCGTCCATGCTAATAAACCCTATTGGTTTCATTGGGCGACAGGGCTTGAGATGTCATTTCATCTCAATGTCGGGTAAAAGTCCCACAAAATTGGAAGCAACGTCTCCAAAATGATCTTTACAGTGTTGACGGGGACGTTAAACCTCAAATTAAACAAACAAAAAAACAATCAAGAAATGGAGGCGCTAGAGCGATGACAAAGTTTTTCTAAAACTAGGCACAGTCACATTGACCTTGAAAGTCTAACCCGCTTAAGATGTTGTCATAAGGAACATTTTTGTGAAGTAATATTGAAATCGAACAAGAAATGTAGGCACTAGAGCGATGACAAAGTTTTGTAAAAATAGGCACAGTGACCTTGACCTTGAAAGTCGAACTCGCTCAAGATTTTGTCATAAGGAACATTTGTGTTAAGTTATATTTAAATCGGACAAGAAATGTAGGCACTAGGGCGATGACAGTTTTTTTTTCTAAAAATAAGCACAGTGACATTAACCTTGAAAGTCAAACTCGCTCAAGATATTACCAAAAGGAACATTTGTGTATAGTTATATTGAAATCGGACAAGAAATGTAGGCGCTAGAGCGATGATAAAGATTTTTCTAAAAATAGCCACAGTTACCTTAAAAGTCAAACACACTCGAGATATAGTCAAAAGGAACATTTGTGTGAAATTATAAATTGAAATTGGCCAAGAAATGTAGGCGCTAGAGCAATTACAATGTTTTTCTAAAACAATCCACAGTGACCTTGACCTTGAAGTCAAACACACTCGAGATATTGCCAAAAGGAACATTTGTGTGAAGTTATATTAAAATCGGACAAGAAATGTAGGCGCTAGAGCGATGACAAAGCTTTCTAAAAATAGCCACAGTGGCCTTGACCTTGAAAGTCAAACACACTCGAGATATTGTCAAAAGGAACATTTGTGTGAACTTATATTGAAATTGGCCAAGAAATGTAGGCGCTAGAGCGATTACAAAGTTTTTCTAAGGAAAGCCACAGTGACCTTGACCTTGAAGTCAAACACACTCGAGATATTTTCAAAAGGAACATTTTTGTGAAATTACATTGAAATTGGTCAAGAAATGAAGGCGCTAGAGGGATTACAAAGTTTTTCTAAAAAAAGCCATTGTGACCTTGACCTTGAAAGTCAAACACACTCTAGATATTGTCAAAAGGAACATTTGTGTGAAATTATATTGAAATTGGTCAAGAAATGTAGACGCTACAGCGATTACAAGGTTTTTTTTCTAAAAATAACCACAGTGACCTTGACCTTAAGGCCATGACCTTGAAAGTCAAACTTGCTCGAGATATTTTCATAAGGAACATTTTTGTGACGCTATATTGAAATCGGTGGTTAAAAATAGGCGCTAGAGCGCTGACAAAGTTTTTCTAAAAATAGCCACAATGGCATTGACCTTGAGGCCACGACCTTGAAAGTCGAACTCGCTTGAGGTTTTGTCATAAGGATCATTGGTGTGAAGTTATATTGAAATCGGTGAAGAAATGTAGGCGCTAGGGCGATAGCGTGACTTTTGTAGCAGCCGTGACCTTTTGACCCCTTGAGATGGCCCCTTTGGGCGGAGCCAACGATTACGTCCCTCTCACGCGCCCTCACCATGTAAGGAAGCCATGTAGCAAATATGGTTGAATTACGGCCAGTGGTTAAGGAGGAAATAGCGTGACGGACGGACAGAGGGTCAGACGGACAGACGGCCGGAGGCGCTTACAATATCCCCGAACACTTTTTTTAAAAGCGTGGGGATAAATATTACCTGTATTATATTCTACTAATCATGCCCTTCAATTTGATATGCTACATGACTATGTTAAAAAAAACTTAAATTTTGACCCTTTGACCCCTCCCTCAGGGCCCCAATCTGATCCCAGGGTCAAAATTTTCTTGTATTGTATTCTATTAATTACCCCCTTCAATTTGATAGGCCATTCGGTAAAATTTGAATTTTGACCCCCTGACCCCCTTACCCCCCCCCCACACACACACACACACAAGTCCGATCCCTTGGGCATGACACAGAGGTCGCAGCCAAAATCCCGTTCAATATGTGTTACATATATCATTAATCATTACTTATGCAAAATTTGGTTTCAAAATCTATAAAATTGACTTTGAAATTGAATTTATTTGATATTTGACCTTTTGACCCCTCCCGAAGGCCCCTGGGGGCGGGACCGAAAATAAATGTGACGTTGCCCGCACTCAACATGTAAGGAAGCTGTGTACCAAATTTGGTTACATTCCGACCAGTGGTTAAGGAGGAGATAGCGTGACGGACAGACGGACGGACGGACAGACGGAGGCGTTCACAATATCCCCGAACGGTTTTTTAAAAGCGTGGGGATAATAATACATGAGCACTCAAGTATGAACCATTTGGGCACACGACGTTCTTTTAAAAAGCAACGTCACATCAACGTCGATGCAATGACGTTGATACGACGTTGGTCTGTTGTGAGTTAACTCATACCTGATGCAAATATACAAAGTATTGCAATAAACATCAGTTCATGATTCGCTTGTCTCAATCTTCTTCTCAACCACATCACATCATATCAATCTGCAAACTAGAATGTTGTTAACACATAAGGGGAATGGGAACACCTGGCATATTTTCCCGCCATGTTTCAAAGGGAGACAACTTTCGGGACTTCCTGTTCGTTCTTCTATAAGCCCTGTCAGACTGAAAAGAGGAGTCTACTCTTAAAGGAAAGAATTTGCCCTTGCTCCTGTGGAGCAAATTCTTTCCTTTAAGAGTTGTGCTCTATTGACATGGCAGACAAAAATACTTTTGCAGGAGTTGCCTCCCCTTAAGGTGTTCCCATTCCCCTTAAGATGCAATGAAAAACTACGTCTGAAAATGTGAGAAGCCTCAGTGGTGTAGTGGTTACGCTACTCGCCTTGTAAACCAGGGATCGCAGAATCGATCTCGGGCTTTTCCTGACTTTCGGATGAGTCTTTAAACCGAGGTCCCGTCTCCGTATGACCATAGCTGTTGGTGGGACGTAAAACTCAAACACTCACTCACTCACATCTAAAAATGTCGTCTGCTTATGTCGTCTGCTTAATCTTCTTGCAAACGTTTTAAAATATTTTTGCATACAGGCAAATAGTGTGGATCCCAGATCAGACTGCTCCTCGAGTGATTGACGTCTTATGGGTTAAATCGCTATTTCATATGTGTTTATGCGTAACGACAACTGTAATGCACACCGGTGTGAACCCCAATTTACATAAAGAAATGTGGGTTTACAGGGGTATACATAGGAACCACGGGCCAGTTGTTCAAAACTAACGACTTCGTTAGTTAACGTATCGTTAAAACTTTGATCATTAAATATGGCAAATATGCTGAATTTTTTGCTGAAAAAATGTGAGCAGCTTTTGCAGACGCAAAAGCTGCTCACATTTTTTCAGCAAAAATACCAAAATTTTAGAAACTGAACTGGCTAGAACACTTAACAATATGACCACTTACGAGCGCGTTAAGCTAACGATGCTTTGAACAACTGGACCCACAATTTTTTATTTTTTTTTTGTCTCAACAGATATCAGACACCCACGATTGCTGATAATTTCACGGATTTGTCAACGTGATGCATTTCCAACGGCTGAGAGATTAATTTCAAATGTAAGTTGTAAGTTTAAAAAAAAAACGCCCTGTACTTGGATCAAACAGTGAAGACACTGATGCGCACTAATGATTTTGCGACGTCTGATCTGGGTCTTCACTGCTTGCCGGCCGGTGTCCCTTTTTGAGGGACGCGAGGCATATATGGGATACATGTAATTCTTCAGGACTTCACACATGACTCACACATTAACAAAATGTACAAAAAAGCTCTACGTAGTGAAACATTCTTATGGCTTGTATGCTTTACTCTGTCCTGTTTAACCAGGAATGCCCCGGCCCTCTACACGTTTATACATGAAAGCATTATATGACTGTCGAGTTTCAGATTCAGAAAAAAAAAATAAAAAAAAGTTTTAATTCAAAATTAAGCATGATTGTTTTCCTGCTCATAAATATTAAAATCCTAACATTAATGTGTCATTCTCATCGATGAACATGGGACAAGCATTGTTTCGTTGGTGTTTTTAAATATAACGGACACTGAAAAAAAATGAGCATGGAAAAAGTTTTATATAACATATGATCTGTGGCCTGGAAGACGAAACTCTTAATAATTTTATTTAAATTGAAATATTAATAATTTTATTTAAATTGAAATATTAATAATTTTATTTAAATTGAAATAAAAGTGTAAAAACTTACCTACAACATATACACGTGTAAGTATTATCATCCAGGTGGGGTTGGGTGTAAGCCCATTAGTGGCGAGTGGACTCGCGTACCTGACGTACTGGGACATACTCATTTCAAATTTAAGGGGCGTTAAAATTATTTTATGTTTCGGAAGTTTTACGAAACATCCTGTACTCTAATCAAACCGCGAAAACCCTAATCTGAAACCAAATTCTGCGTCATTTGATCTGGGTCTTCACAATTTGCAAAAAAAAAAAAACATTTTTGTTGACGCCACGCATATACATGTATATGGGCTGGACCGACCAAAACATTTACTATGAGCCAAATTTTGATAAAAACCTGTTTTGCTGTTTGCGAGCAACAAAGGCGCAGATCAGACTGCGCATGTGCGCAGTCTGATCCGCGCCTTTGTGTTCGCTGCTTAGATAGTAAAATATCTCTAGTTTCTATATTTAATATGTCAAGACTCTTGCTAGTCTGTGGAGCTGAGCAGGCTGGTTTGTGTCTGACCGTGTCGCACATCCCGAAGACAGGTTTTCTCAGGACGAGGCTCGTATGAACCATCGCATTTGCATATTTCTTTATTGAAATCTCAATAGGAGTTCTATCAAAACTTTATAATCGTTTCGTACGTGTATGAATTTTATTGAAATTAAGATTCAATGAATAAATATCATAAAATTGCTAACCCTTTCAGAGTGAATGCCTCAGTAACTCAGTGCATGCATCTGAAACTGATTTTTTGTTTGTTTGTTTGCTTGTTTGGAGTTTTACAACATTAGTTAGGTCATATCGAGCAAGTCAGTTTACCTGGGCGGGCTTATACACATGCGGTTAACCGTTCTCTCGTCAAAAACTGACAACTGCCCTTCTTGAAACTGTGGAAGGGAGTGAATGGCCGTAGTAGTCAGGGATTTGAGACCACATTTCGAAAAATTTAATGCACCCAAAATTCTCACGCTTTATTTGTGCCGTTTCATTGAGATAGGAGCCTAACCTATATGACTTGTGATTATTTAGCAAATCTGGTGGGGAAAAGGGGTTGAAAATTCTATGAGTTTACACCCACCCCCTTTCGGATGGAATAGTTGGATTGAGTTTAGTTTTGTGTAGTTTGCGCTTACATATGAATGTTGATTTATTGCATCAGCCAAAATATTTGTCAGTACTCGAAGACACCAAAATTCATGATATGATGTAATTACATCCGGTGTTATCATAAATTTTAACCATTGAAATTTGACCCCAAAAATTTGGTAAATTTTACACTATTTTCGCGCTAAATAATTTTTAGTACTTTTTGAAACAATTTCTTTTTCGTCAGTATGAAGGACGGTTATTTTTGCACGTGCATGTGAAACTAGATGACTCTGTTTCAATCCGGGCATGAACAAGGGACTCCGATACCTATGGACCAGTTTACCACTTTTTCCTGTTGTGTCTCAGATCGTGATAAAAATTTATATTAAAACCAACATAAACTAAATTATTTTACTGGCTGGTCATAGATGTATCATAACAGGGACCAATAGATATATTTTTGAAAAGTTACTGATGTTCATTTCCTTCCGGTGTATATTTAGTGAGGGAAATATACATCACCAAGCATATTTGTCAGCGGGTGAACTGGCAAGTGATTCTCTAAACTGATGACTTGAAACAATCAACATTTAATGAATACATTGTATATTTCAAGAATCATTATCCAAAGTTTCCGGTTTGTGCTGAAGGCTCCCCAAGTAACATCGACATTATTATATTTTAAACACGTAAATGTTACTGTGGGTACCTTATTTTCTGTTAAGTCGCACGTCTAAAAATAAATTGTACCTGAGGTTTAATGTAACGTAAAGCCATCCTTTAAACATTCTTCTATCTTCCCTTTTCCCAGAGTTGTGGTATAACCTGTAAACGTGAATCTTAAGATGTCATTTGCACTTACTTTCTACCATTTTGTGGGCAACCTGCCTACGATAGCCTTGTTCCTCTATTCACCATTAGCTCTTAATCATCCTGTGTCTCTTGTCACACACTGATTAATCTGATCTTCATCTCCTTTATTAATGCTTTCTTTTTTCTGACATGTGTCCCATATATTGATTGTTTTGGGTTTAAAGGCACGTCACCCTTTGTTGGTCATTTTTGTCCTCTCTCCAGAGAAAGGGTTGAAAAGCGACAGAAGAGATAGTTGAGCAGATGAAAGTAAGGGGCAGAGGAGAAATGGGAAAATGGAAAAGCAGAAACAGAAGAAATAACAGTTTTCCCCCTCTGCTGGAAGAACAGCAGGTCTTGTCCAGCTGTTAGCCACTATCAGCTGTACACCCTATTGACGCAAGATACACGTCACCTTTGCCTCACCCAACCACCCCAATTGTCCCATATAGATTGGCAAAAAAGGCCTTCTATGACAAGCCATCAGGAGTTATCACGTTTGACAAACAGAGTGTATGCAATGATCAGGAATCTATACAAAATACCTCGCACCTCCCATTCAAAACACCAAACTGAAAACGTCATGGATGGAAAGCCAGAATGACAGTTATCTCCCCACATGACCGAACGGCTATCCAATAAAAACGGCATTAGCAATACATACAGCTTAAGGACTAAGTATGAAAATAATAAAACACAAAAAGGATCGACGACGGGGTCAGTAAGAAGTTTTACGGGGGCCGAGGTGGGGTTTGACACTTTAATAGATTTGAGGTGGTCACACTATACTCGCCCTTGATTGTCGTGGTTAAAACCGATAAATTGTTCACTCTACATGATTGAGTTCTAGCTCATCAGTGCAACATCTCCGAGAACAGAAAATCAAACGACTAAAGAGATGAAACAACGATGAGGACTCGACAGGATGAAATAGCCATAATTCTGCAGCAAAGGAAACCAAACAGTTAGGCTCCGGTTAACCCTACCAGAGACAGAGCATAAGACACCTACCTTCAGGCGTTCTGGCGGAAATGCGTTCGTACATATGAAAGGAACTAGGCGGGCGGGTTAATTTACTTGAGGTTGAAACCTAATATGTCAAATATATTGAATTGTGAACAGGGACGATGTTTGGCATAATAAATGTTACTATTCCTACGTAAATCAAGCTTCTTCTCTTCACCTTTGTCAAGAAGGGTGGGAACATTGGGTTCAACACCGACCCTCGACAGAACTTTTCTGCATCTTCATGTAACTTGGTGACCTCAATTTGCGCATGTTTGCCAAAAGATCGACCAAAACCAGAGTCATTCAATCAGCAAATAAGCTGGAGTATATCAAAGCCGCAGCTGGAGAATTAGATGCCGATATTTCAATTTTGTGGAGTATCTTGTTTTGCAGTAAATTAATGTTAAAAACCAAAACAATAAACCTCTAAAACATTTAAGTAAAATCGTTCCACCAAATACTGTATAATGTTTCTTTTTTGTTCGCAGTAAAATTTCGCACACCTTCAGTCAAAAGGAGGCTTGATTGTTCAGAGGCGTAAACTCATTAAAACACGACTTTCCTTCAATTATGAAATACTGAACAAAAATCTGCCAACCCTCTGAAAAAACAAAACTGAAATAGGGCCGCACTGTTATCTTCACTGAACATTGCCATCTTTCAGAGGTATTGCTGTCATGGTAACTTCATATCAAACTGCCACTGGTCACCAATTAATTGTTTATGAAGCTAAGCAACAAAAGATAACCAAACAAGCGCAATCAGTAAAGCAGAAAACTGTGGCTGCTGTATCCTGACAATGCCAATTAGATATGGTTTACGCTTGCCATCAAGTTTACGCGACTTTTCCCTGAACACAAAATTGTAAACAAGCGGCCGATGGGAAACTACGCTCACCAGAGCTCAAGTGGGCATAAATTCCCCCCCCCCCCAACACAAGCACACACCCGTGGTGGCCATTTATTTTAACAGACCATAATGGTTTAGTAGAGGCCAATCCCAGGACCATTGATGCCAAATTATTTTAAAATCAACCATTGTTTTTTGTTGCCGTCAGCTTTGAACCATTTTAGGGCTAGAGTTCAAAATGCTGCATACCAAGGTCTTGTATTTATTGAGATGCAGAATTTAAAATCACTTTTGGCCGTTTATTGGTGTGACGATCACACAGATCCATCTAACAAACTTGGATTTCTCGACCACACTGATCAGTACATGTAATTTGGTATCAGTGAGCCCAGTAGTTTTAGAAAAATTAAAAAAATTAATCTTATGGCCCCATGATCATTAAGCTGATTGCAAATATCAACTATGACGACATAAGCTGCAACAGAACCAGAAAACCCTGTCTTTTCCGTACAAAATCCTAAGTGACCGAATGTGACCTTGACGTAAGAAAGGTCAAGGTCAACGAAATGTCATCATTTGAACAAATTCGATAGGGCCCGGGTCCCATATATTGTATACCAAGTTTCAAGGTCATCGGTCGATTGGTTCCTGAGAAGGCGATTTTCAAAGGTTTTTACCATATATGGGCATGGCGGACATTTTGGTCATGTGACCGAGGTATTCAGAATATATGTTTGTTCTTCCACCCCATGGCGGCTTCACATATAATTTGGTTCCAATTGGCCTTGTAGTTTCAGAGGAGATGTCGTTTTGAATTGTTTGGATGCTTAAATGAGAAAAGAGGGTATGAACATTTATCTCCCCTTTTTTATGTCTTTTTCCCCACTTTTTTTATTTTCTAACTCCATTTTCAAGATGCTGAGAGACCTCTAAATAAATTCGAATCATAGTTAAGTGTGAGAAAGTAAGGTGCATTAAACTCCTTAAATACGCGTGCTACGAATTTCAAATCCCCGACTATAGTTAAGATGTGATGATCAATCTTCACGAATGAATGTTGGCGACCCAGGGTCAGTGAGCTTTCTTGCGGATAGTAGAGCGGGTGGTCCAAAACTGATCTCTTGGATTTTTTTCTGTTTATTTTTGCATTTTAGCGTACTTTGTTTGATTTGAGGTTTAACGTCCCCGTCAACACTGTAATGGTCATTTTGGAGACGTTGCTTCCAATTTTGTGGGACTTTTACCCGGCATTGAGATGAAATGACATATCAAGCCCTGTCGCCCAATTAAACCAATAGGGTTTATTAGCATGGACGGTCCGCCTCGCACCGCGGTTCCTGGACAGGCTTAGATCCTCTAAGCGGTTTACCAGTACTAGTGTGCGGGCCGGATTCAGCTCTGCGTGGAAGCACCATGCAGCCCATATATTTCTTCAAGCCCCTATGGGCGGGGGCTTTTTAGCGTACTTAAACAACACCTTAATCCATACAAATGGTTTTGTCACGTCTTACAAAATCGTTTGAAAATAATGACATTTTATGGATAGGATCAGTTTTGGACCATCTGCTCTACTAACCGCAAGAAAGCTCCACTGCGGACCCCAAGTACCTGTGGACCCAGCAGGTACTGAACCCACGTTCTTCTGATCTCAAAAAGACCACCCGTGAAAAAATGGCGAAGCATCTTAACCCTTGACCTGCTGAGCCCGGATATGCCTTATCTTTGAAACAATGTAGATCCAGATCAGATGGCTTCTGAAGAAGCCATCTGATCAGGATCTTCATTGTTTGCCATCCAGTTTATGACTTTGTTGCAGTAATTTGCATCAAGTACTCTGATTGGCTGATAATCAGTAGTGGGTGTGACATAATTAAATATTCAGCAGGACAAGGGTTAAAACAAAGTACAAAAAGTTAGACAAACGTAGAATTTTGAGCTGTTTATAGCTGGTGAACCTGGGTCTATTTATCTTAGCCGCAGAGACGCATCACTAACAAGCATTGGCTGCTAAAAGACCATGCAAGGCTGGTCATTGTGAAAAGAATTATAAAGCGCCGCGGTAGAAGTTTTGTATGCGGTGGACCATTGTTCAAATTCCCGTACCAAATGACAATACAATCACAGGTAAATTTTATAAGAATGGCGTGTTGTCAAACGTAAAGGCACATTTTGAAAACGTACCGGTTTAAGAGGTATCCATGGCAACGCACCTGCTCACGAGTGACTTCTTGTCCAGGGGCCATTTGTTCAAAACTAACGACATCGTAAGTTAACGTACCCTTAAAACTTTGATCATTTAATGTGGTAAATATGCTAATTTTTTGGGGGAAGAAATTGTGAGCCGCTTTTGCAAATGCAAAAGATGCTCACATTTTTTTCAACAAAATAACACTATATTAGATATTTTACTTGCTAGGACAGTTAACAATTTGACCACTATAGAGCTCGTTAAGCTAACGATGCTTTGAACAACTGGCCCCAGGACTTCTTGAAAGAGGAAAAGGTAGTTCAGCTCTCTTGTCCACTTTATTCGCCAGACCTTAGTGCCTTTTTCTGTTTCCTTTACTAAGGAAAACCCTCTCTGGTCGACGAGTGATAAGTTCTGAATAGCTGGATCCTTCGGAAACAAAGAATACACCAAATAAACATTGGGTCTGTTCAATGTGGAACACCGGTCACATCGTCGAGCACCGGTTTATGCAGAACTCTATTTTCAAAATGATTCTAAATGAACTACATGAACCCAAAGGAACAGATAATATAATCTGAACTTTGATGATGTACAGGGAAACTTTGTTACGGCCGCTACACGGCACAACACCAGCTGCGGTGAAGGTAAATACGTTCTGAATAGTTAGATCATTTGCAAGCAAAGAATACACTAAATAAACGAAAATAGCAGACTCAGTTTTCTTGAGTGTGTCCATGACCAGTATCGATATGTGCAACACAGGCCACGCCCTCTTGCACGCTTGTTTGATTTAAGGTTCAACGTCCCCGTCAGCACTGTAAAGGTCATTCTGGAGACGTTGCTTCCAATTTTGTGGGACTTTTACCCGACACTGAGATGAAATGACATCTCAAGCCTTGTCGCCCAATGAAACCAAAAGGGTTTATAAGCATGGACGGTCAGACTCGCACCGCTTTGCCTGGGCAGGCTTAGATCCTCTAAGCGGTTTACCAGTACTCGTGTGCGGGTCGGATTCAGCTCTGCGTGGAAGCATCATGCAGCCCATATATTTCCTCAAGCCCCTATGGGCGGGGGCCGAATCTAGCACCGGTTTAAGCAGAACTCTTTTTCAAATTGATTCTAAATGAACTCAATGGCCCCAAAGGACCAGAAAATATAATCTGCTCTATGACAATATATATATATAACCCAAGTGGCAACATTAAATGAACGCCCGTCGTACATGCACATGTAATTGATTGACTGATTTGAGGTTTAATGTCCCCGTCAATACTTATTAGGTCATTTTGGAGATGTTGCTACCAATTTTGTGAGACTTTTATCCGACATTGAGATGAAATGACATCTCAAGCCCTGTCGCCCAATAAAACCAATAAGGTTTATAAGCATGGACGGTCCAACTCGCACCGCTTTACCTGGGCAAGCTTAGATCCTCTGAGCGGTTTACCAGTACTCGTGTGCGCATCACAAAAACACGCCTATATAATTTTGACCCCCTCTAACCCCACTATTATATAGCAAAAACAGGGGTTTACAGGGGTAAACCTTATTTTTCGTATTTCTGCTCAAAAGTATAGATTATGGGTACTCGTTAGAACCGCCTCATCGCGGTGGTTATAACGAGTACCCAAAGTCTATATTTTAGAGCAGAAATAAGAAAAATATCAGAATTTTTCATCATGAAATTTTCGATTTTTCGACGGTAAAATAGTTACTGTATTTGTATAGGCGTGTTTTCATAATGGGTCGGTTTTAGCTCTGCGTGGAAGCATCATGCAACCCATTTATTTCTTTAAGCCCCAATGGGCGGGGGCCTTACATGCACATGTAATAAAATCTTAATCGTGTAATAAGATCTCAATCAGCATAATACCATGTTTCACGCTTACGTCCCAGTAAACAAAACAATGGCCGTCTATGGTGATATTTTGGCTGTCAGTTTATCAAACAACTCTTTAATGGATATAACTTCGCCATTATTGAATCATTGCAAGGGTGCAAGAGACAGAAAGGGACAGAAAATATACATGATCACTACAGAATATTAAGGGACTATACGATTAAACCTGGGTCTTAGTAACCGATTCTAACGGGTGTCCGACACCCCGTGTTTTTCAGGCGGCAAAATATGAATCAAAGCGCCAAAGGCACTGAAATGACAGATTCTATGAAACAACCATAACACTGTGAAAACTTACAGAAAACCTTTCTAAAAAGATCTTAAAACGGGGTATTTCAAGGTATAGGAAATTTGCATTGGTTTCTGCCCACACTTGGATTTTGATGAAATTGTGCACAATAATTGCCTTGGGTATAACCATTATAATTACGATGCATTCACTTTTAAATTTTATTTCCGTAGTAAATTTATTACATATTTTATGAAGTCTCTGTCACAACAGAGAGTACTCTCATATAAACTTGTCTACAGTATTCAGAGTTTCATATATCTAATGCTGCTATGTTTTATGAATTAAAGACATAATTGGTGAGTTAGTTGATACTATGAATGACCTCATATGTCTAGTAATAGTGGCTGGGCATTCAGTTTTCTTTGATGGTATCCCCATATGTCAGCTCCTATTTTTGTATGCATTAAAATTTTATATGCATTTTTACCATGTTCCAATTTTTGTCAAGACACCATTTTAGCATAAAAACTACCCACTCATCTAAGGAACATGTTGATGAAATTTAATGGAAATTGAGGATCGGTAACATTGTGTTTTAACAGACTGAATACGGATAGTCCTAATTCAGCAAAATGTGAAATTATATGATTATCATGTTTTGGTCATGCTGTTTAATAATACCTTACTATTGCTTTCAATTTGGATGGCTATAGTATAGTATGGTTTGTGTAAGTAGTTCATAGCATAATTATAAGTATTAATTCAAAACATCCATTTCCGTAAATTTGCCCCCTATGGAACAAACAATTTTGTCTACAGAACTATACCGCAAAGGTTGTGATGACAAACGTCATCAAACGCACCCATGTAATCATGTGCACAGTTTTCTTTCTGGTTTTCTTGTCTAATTTGGTAATGGTGCTAAGGTGATGTTTATTTTTAACATTCAAAACACAACATACCAGTCACTTTAGATATTGCTTCAGATTTTGTGAGATTTGTTTTCCGACTCGAGATAAATGACTCTCAAGTTAAACTGTTGTTTGTTTATTTAAACCTAACTGTCCATTTAAAAAGAAAGGTTTAAATAAATTATTGGTTTAGACTCATATTCTTGACAGCTTTTTTAATTATTTGGACCCCATTTTGATTTATATCAGTCTTTGGATCGACAGCCTATTCGAAATTCGCAAAAATTGCAGTATGTTTCCTCTGGCTTTCTTTGCCGGATCAATACAGGGTCACTGATGAGGCTTTATTAGCCGAAACTACGTAGTATGACCCATCTTCTTTCTTATGAATGTTTTCATTGCTCTTAAAGGAACTCATTTTTGATTTTTATTTGCCTTCACTGCAGCTGGTGTTGTGCCATGTGGCGGCCGTAAAATGTCTCCCCGTACATCAACCATAGTGTAGTTTATATTTTACTTTTGGTCCTTTGAGATCAGCGTGAATATTCTGAGAAATCCGAAATAAATTATTGGTTTAGACTCATATTCTAGACAGGTTTTTTAATTATTTGGACCCCATTTTGATTTATATCAGTCTTTGGATCGACAGCCTATTCGAAATTCGCAAAAACTACAGTATGTTTCCTCTGGCTTTCTTTGCCGGATCATTACAGGGTCACTGATGAGGCTTTATTAGCCGAAACTACGTAGTATGACCCATCTTCTTTCTTATGAATGTTTTCATTACTCTTAAAGGAAATCATTTTTGATTTTTATTACTCTTATTTTCAGTAAATACATTGTGATGTTTTTTTTTTCTGAACAAACATTGCAATTCTCTCTCTAAGCTGAGAGATACATTGGACAGAAATGTACTGGTAATTATTAATGAACAAAAAACAAGCAAGAACAGTGCTTAAAAAACAGTGAACTTGCATTCAGCAGAAACATTCAAGAAGTGGTTGAAAGTTTTACAACCAGAAAAAAATACTAAAAGCTCGCTTCCGATAAATTAACCACTATATTGACAAAGTAAATAGAAAAAAATAAGACACTAAAGAAACGTCAACAATTACAATACCAATGCAGAAAAGAGACATATTTATGCATGTGTACTATAAGGAAGGAAACTGTTTCTCTCCTTGTCTGATAGCAAAATTTCTCTAGATCATGGATGAGCTTTGTTTACACCAAATATTCTGCGCCTCATCCATCAATGATATCTTTTGCAGCCGAAACTCAATATCAGTGACATTTCGGTTTTTGGAAATACTAACCAATAATTACTGTAACTTTTTTGTTTGGATAATGATCCAGCGTTCATAAAGACAGAGTATATCTAAGGCTTAATCTGGCCATGGATTTATCAACAGAACTTTTTTACTAGTAACAACAAACCACTGACCATTGCGTCCTTGCATACCAGCTTGGTATGGAAATGAAAATAAAGGATCTCCTTGCCTTACACCTATTTGAGTAGCATGACTTATATGAAGTCATTAAATAAAGTTGCACATGTTCACAATAATTTTGCTGCTAATAAAAAAGCAATATATGTTGTTAAGCCTAATTTGTTGATGAGAATATCTTTTGATTTAATGTTTTGCTATCTACTATTTTGGAAAGATCATAGTGTATAAAAGAAAGGAAAATATCAGAAATGCATATTTAATAGTTTCTAAGCTAGATCAGCTCAATATGTATTCATTTTGATTTGTATTATCTCATTTTTATTACCTAAGTGTTACGAATTGCCTTTTTGTAAGGTTCTTGGATGATTTCAATAAAACAGTATATTTTGCAGAAACGACTTACATTCATTAAAGGTTTAAGAAACAGTATTAACGGTTTCAGAATTTCTTGAAATTTGGCATAGCTAAAGAAGATGCATATGGCAAGTTTTCCTAGCAAAATGAAATCTTGACAAAGACTTAAACATATTAATCTTAGGGATTGAATTTTGATAATTTTTTATGAGATTTTTGATAATTATTTTATCAGAAAATGTAAACTTTAATTAATTCAAAAGGTTTTGTAGTATCAAAGAGCTTGTTCTACACTTTTTTGGATTAGTTACTAATATCTTAAGTTTAAACGAATCAGTCCAAGTCCCCGTTCATGACCAGCCTGCATTTAGAGACAATCGGCATGAGTGTTGTCAGTGCTTTGATTTATTCACTGCCTTGAGTTTCTGGAGTGCACTCTTCCATCGCTGAAGTTGGGCTCGTCCATTCTGCTAAAAATGGCACCTAGAATTATATCACAGGACCTACACTAAGTATCTGTACCATATTCCAGGGTTGAAAGGGTCAGCCTTTATTTCCAATTTCTCCACGCAAAGTCAATATACACCTAAGTTGTAACTGACCTAAACTTGACCCCGAAATTCAGAAAGAAAACAACCCATTAATATTCTTGTCTACAGCTGACCTGGTCCATAAGCAGGCTGGTCTTTTAATGATTTTTTTTTTTTTTTTTTTTTTTTTGATTTGGGTTTTACGGCCCTTTCAAGATTATTTCACTCATATCGAGCCGAATCTTTTAATGATTAAATATTGACAGCAGTGTAAAACCTGAGCAGACTGTTGAGCAGACGTCGCAATGATCTGGGTATACAGTCTTCGCCAAACCCGTCGCATGATGCAGCTGATTCATATGAAATGCTGAATCGTAAGATAAAATTGTCAATCCGTCTGCTTCAAAAGTTTGTATTACCATTATAGGATAACTAATACGCTTGTACAGTTTTGATTTTGATTACTGCAACAAACCGGACTACATTTTGTGCGGATTCATATTTCTATGGCGGTCAAAGCCGGACGAAAGCCTGAATTACTTTAAAACCTGCAGGATAGCTAGAGATGACAGATTGAATCTGTCATTAATCAAAGCACTGAGAGTACTGGTGGGTCGATTGTCTCTGGGTGTAGTTAGGAAAAATGGGCCTGAGCGTGGACTGTTTCGTTTAACCCTTAAACTCCTTTACTGAAAGCAAACCGTGTAGACCCTGATCAGACACTGCGTTTTTCGGTGCCTGATCCATAAATGCCTATACTCTAAGCAAGCAGTGAAGACCCTGATCAGACGCCGCGTTCTGCGGCGTCTGATCTGGGTCTACACTGTTTGCCTAGCCCAACCCATGATTCCAGCCCAGATTTTACAGTTAACCTTTTAAGTAAACACGCTGACCTCACTGCGATAAAATTCTATAAATAATCTGCGTGGATTCCTACAAATCAGTGATAGTCACGTGGACTCCAGCACTAATAGAGTAAACAATCCGATCCAAATGCAAAGAACTAGGTCACGGATGCATTCCTCGCTTAAAAACGCTGACTAAGACTTCATTCTTACCTGGCCGTACAGCTCGAGAAGAAGACTGCAAAGGGAAAATAAGTTCATAAAGAACGAACCATTTCTTCAAGGATTTATATTAAATACTTACGATAGTATTGATGATAATGTATATATCACGTGAGAGCCTTTTCGCGCGCTTTTGATTGATTGGTCAATAATGGTCATGTGGTTATCTCCGCGTTGGTCACGTGGACATTTGCAAGAATCGACTTTCTACCGTATGGTACATTTTGGGTCGATTGATAAACAATCGACCCAAAAATGGTGTATACCCTTGTAAATCCACATCGCATTCGTTACGAAAACACGCCTGTACAAATACATTGTAACCTTTACCGCCCCCCCCCCCCTCCTCCCCCCTCCCTCCCCCCCCCCCCCCCCAAAAAAAAATAAGATGAAACATGTGATATTTTTCTTATTTCTGCTCAAAATATAGATTGTGGTACTCGTTAGAACCGCCTCGATGAGGCGGTTCTATCGAGTACCTACAACCTATATTTCAGAGAAGAAATAAGAAAAATAAGGTTTACTCCTGTAAATACCAGTTTTACTATATAAAAGTGGGGTTCAAGGGGGTCAAAATCATATAGGCATGTTTTCATGATTTGTTTGTTTGATTTAAGGTTTAACGACCCCGTCAACACTGTAAAGGTCATTTTGGAGACGGTGCTTCCAATTTTGTGGGACTTTTACCCGACACTGAGATGAAATGACATCTCAAGCCCTGTCGCCCAATGAAACCAATATGGTTTATTAGCATGGACGGTCCGCCTCACACCGCGGTTCCTGGACAGGCTTAGATCCTCTAAGCGGTTTACCAGTACTAGTGTGCGGGCCGGATTCAGCTCTGCGTGGAAGCATCATGCAGCCCATATATTTCTTCAAGCCCCTATGGGCGGGGGCCTTGTGTTTTCATGAAGATAAAAAGAGGTTTACGAGGGACTTCAAGGAAATTTTATCCTGATTTTAGCAAGCACAGTTTGATAATACGAATATCTTAGGTGTTTGCTGATAAAAAGAGGTTTACAAGGGACTTCAAGGAAATGTTATCCTGATTTTAACAAGTACAGTTTGATAATACGAATATCTTAGGTGTTTGCTTAATACAGATTTTACGGTATCTTTTTTACTGGTCTCTGACTCATTGTGTTGGGGTTTAGTCTAACTATTGGTTTTCTTTTGCTCCCGCATTTCAGTTATTTCTTGCTGTCGATTCCCCAACAGTGTTTCATCTCTGTGGTTGTTTGATGTTGGAGTTCTCGGAGATATTGCACTGATGAGTTAGGAGGCCTTCATGCGGAGTGAACAAATTATTTATCTAAATCACGACGGATGTAAGGGCGAGGACTTCGGCCGCGTACAATCGATTTAAGCCCCACCCCCACCCCCAGTTGAATTCGTTCCAAGGCGGTTCTTCTGTCGCGGATTATTTTTGTTATGGTTTGTCTTTGATTGTTTGTATCGCTTATATTTTTTTTTTTTTTTTTGTTTTTGGATAGCCAATTGGCCATTTTGTGGGGAAGTAAATGTCTTTTTGGCTTTCCGCTATTGATGTTTCCATTAGGGTCTAGTTGTTTCATGTTTTTCAGCTTCTTTCCCTTTGGTGTCTCTGATGGGAGCTGTGGGTTAATTGTATCGATTCCTGTTCATTACCTTCACTTCTATTTAACGACGACACGTCAGCCCTTGCAGGTAATTTTTTGTCGTGTGCCAGAGAAAGGGAGAATAGTAGAGAAGATGAACGTGAGAGACATGCGAGAATGAGACAAATAATTGAAAGGGTATCAAAAAAGTAAATCACAACATTCCACCTCTCGATTACCTGCTGCCAGAACAGCATGTCTTGCACAACAGTTTTTTTGTTTGAATTGAGGTTTAACGTCCCCGTCAACACTATTTAGGTCATTTCGGAGACGCTGCTTCCAATCTTGTGGGACGGTCTGACTCACACCACTTTGCCTGGGCAGGCTTAGACCTTCTACGCGGTTTATCAGTACTCATTTGTGGTCAGTTTCAGCTCTTCGTGGAAGCATAATGCATCCGCCAATCTATCACTTCAAGCCCCGATGAGCGGGGCGACCAGTGTCAGTTGAACACCACAGTGACGCAAGATTCAGGACATACCGTCGCCTCGCAAAGCGAATATCTAGGCCAACAGTAACCATATTGCGCTCAGCGAAGACTCTGATCAGACTGCGCCGATGGGCAGTCTGATCACAGTCTTCGCTGAGCAAGCATTAATGCCCGAAAGACAGCCTTGCGCTCGTCTTGGCTCAGACGATAATAAATTATGACATCATAAAATATGTCTCCCCACTTCAACATTACAAAGTATCTATGCATGTATTTAAACCTCCGTGTTCTCCGGGTTATTTTAAGGCTATCAGATTAATTTTGAGACCCTTCAGTTGAAAATTAAGGCGTGACGTATCCAAACAAACGAAATAACAACACCATTTTACAAATGGAATTTCGGCTTCATAACTAAATGGAATTCTAAATATGGATTTAAATTCAATTTTGGAATACAGAAATAGATTTCGATAATCCATTTTGATACTGTATATTCAAATGTTTTTGTTTTGTTGCGTGCGTATAGCGTTTAAGTAGTGACGTGATATATAGAGGATCTTACACTCGTGGTCATTTCATATGAAATTTATGAAACGAGACTCTGGCGAGTTTCATAAATTTCATATGAAATGACCACGAGTGTAAGATTCTGTTTATCATATGACCACTTTAAAATGAATTTTATCGCCTTTAATTTTGACATTTTTGAAAGAAAAAATGCATGGTTGACTCGGACGTCGTCCTGACGCTACTTAATCCCGCCAAAGTGTTATTACACGCGTGGTCATACGATTTTTATTACACGACGTTATTATCCGCTGCTTATCAGCGACGTCATGTGATAAATCACTTTCTCATATGACGTCGCGTCTGAGAGTGTAATAACGCCATGTATAATATTTTCGATAATCCACTAGTGGATAAAATATGCAAATTAGCTAGATACGTCCCGTAACGTTACGTGTACGACGTCTTTAACGACGTCGTGTTTACTTATGGCGGAATGTTGAATTTTTTTTTGTGAATAAATCGTGAATAAAATGCGTTTTAAATGTCATATGATAAATAGAATCTTGCATTCGTGCTCATGTATTATTGAATTTATTAAACTCGTTGAGGAAAAGGATCGCATTTTATCCTTTTCCTCAACTCGTTTAATAAATTCAATAATACTCATGTATTATTGAATTTATTAAACTCGTCGAGGAAAAGGGATAAAATGCTCGGCAAAGCCTCGCATTTTATCCCTTTTCCTCAACTCGTTTAATAAATTCATTAATACAGCCGAGCATTTTATCCCTTTTCCTCGACGAGTTTAATAAATTCAATAATACATGAACACTCATGTAAGAT
The DNA here is from genome assembly GCA_963580285.1 of Lucinisca nassula. Classification (NCBI taxonomy): domain Eukaryota; kingdom Metazoa; phylum Mollusca; class Bivalvia; order Lucinida; family Lucinidae; genus Lucinisca; species Lucinisca nassula. The sequence goes on from OY757022.1 coordinate 23,335,051, forward strand.
CCTCTATATTTTATATATATTGTGTAAAAAAAAAAATAGTTTAAAGTTAAAGCGAACGAATGCAGTACGCGTTTTTACGGAACCCGGGAAGGGACATGATTTGGGAACAAGATATTAAGTTGTGCGCAAAAAATAATATCCTGGACAACATATGAGCCCCGCCAAGCGAATTTGTGTCTTCGAGCATTCCGTTATGACAAATTTTAACTGCGCATGCCCAGCCATTCAGAGAGGCCAGGGATATGGCTTTCTGTCTGAAGGTTCCTCTTGATTCACTGCTTGTATGAGCGAGCAGCGAAGGTTCTGGCGAGACTGCGCGGATGCGCAGGCTCGCCTGAACCTTCGCTGCTTGCAAAGGCGATAAGTACCAAAATCGCTTGACGGGGCCCATATTATCTTGTTCGCACAACATAGATCTTGGGAAGTTGTGCGAACAAGATATTATCTTGTGCGCACAACATATTAACAAAATTCATGTCCCTTACCGGGTTCCGTACTACGCGTTTTCCCTCTTTTTTTCAAAGGATGACAATTTTTGCAACTTCCGGTTTGTGTTCCCCTTTATCTCCAGTCTCTTGTTTTGTTTTGCATGGGATGAGATCGGGAAGATGCCTTCCTTTATGTGAAAATCCTTCTACGTGAGGGATGTGTAATGAGTTGTGCCCCTTGCGAATCTATTCATTCCTTTTAATTAGATGTCATAAATGGTTTCGTGGTGTATGGTTCTGTTGAAGGATACCGTGTCTATGACAACTGTGATTGTAATAATCTTTCGTGAAATAATAATTTTGAGGAAGGACATTGTATCTATTTCATGATTGGGCCCTCTAGCTGATCATGCAAAACTTGAGCTAAAGAGCAGAACTTTGGAAATGAGTCATGAGACATAATTTATGCACTTCATTTAATTGAAAATTAAATAAAACAAGTTCTTCCCGGAAGAGTCTTCAAATTTTTATCATAAGTGTGAGGATATAAAACCTTAGAGAATGTTAACCTAAACAGATTCATAACTTCTCGCCGTTTTAATGATGTACAAGAGCATATTCTGTCTCGCGGTAAGTTTTTTTCTATCATCGACTTTACAAGCCTTAGGAGTATTTATGTCATTACCTTGACCAAATATTCTCGTTGGTACGAACTTTTTTCTGGTTTGTACGAGAAACTACACGAAACTTTCTCGTTTGTACGAGATTTGTTCTCCTTTGCACGTTTGTACGCGAAAATTTCTTGTTCGTACGAGAATATTTCTCGTTTGTACGAGAAAATTTCTCGTTCGTACGATATTTTTTCTCGTTTGCATGGTAAAGTTTCTCGTTTGTACACGAAAATTCTCGTTCGTACGAGAAAATTTCTCTTTTGTCGTTCGTACGAGAAAATATTTTTTAACATCTTATTTTGACCCTAGTAGGCTTTCGTACACACCCGTGCGACATAGTGCATTTTTTTTCTCACCTTCATAATGGCTACTTTTCTAATAAAAAATCCGTGATATTTTTCTTATTTGTAACCCCAACATAGGTTATGGGTGCTTGTTTGAACCGCCTCATTGAGGCGGTTCAAACGAGTACCCACAACATACGTCTTGGAACAGAAATAAGAAAATTATCTTATACCCAATATATTCTCTATATGAAGTGGGGTATAAGGGGGTGTTCATTTCACGGTCTTGTGAAAGTGATGTAGTTAGTTCTTCTTCTAACGAATCTGTATCTTTGTAAGATGACACACCTTCCCATTGTTTTCCCCAAGATCAGAATGGGTAAGGAGAAGATGGGGGACGGAGGCGGGACGGAGGGCATGCTTTGGGGATAGGACATCAATAATATACATTCTTGCACACCAGACAAGCAAATCCGTGATTTTACCCTGGGATAGAAATTTATGTTCTGACCCTGGTGTTCCGACCCAAAATCGAATATAATCACGTGTTTGATAAATGCACTGGTTGATTACGACCTTGTATGTACCATCGTTAAGGTTGACGTCATGCACGTTACGTGACGTCACTAAACATTCCTGCAGTGTCAACACAACATGGCGGACGCTGGTAACCAAAGTGACTGCAGCATTAGAAATCCGCGCTAAGAAATAGAAGGTATGCAAGAAAAAGAATCCAATATGGGTGTGAGGGGTGGATAGAAAAATCCGTCCCTCGTGATGCCGGACAGTGTCCCTCGGGATGGATTTTTCCATCTACCCCTCATACCCATATAAGATTCTTATAATATTACCCAGTCTACTATATAAAGTGTTATGATGTATTTTCGGCTATAGGATGAGTTTCCAACGCCGTCCATATTTTTTTACTATTGGATGGTTCAATTGGAAGGTCATTGGTCTATATAATATAAGAATCTGATATGGGGTTCTGTTGTAGATGGGCGTTTCCAAACCGAGGGATGACCGAGCTGAGCGGAACCGAGGCTACGCAGAGGTTCCGCTCAGCACGGTCATTCTACAACAGAACCCTATATTGGATTCTTTTTCTTGCACAACACCTCCCAAACATTCCCTTTTAATTTTGTAGCAAATAGCAGAACTACTTCTTTTTAAGATTCCATACAAAAGTCCTGTATTCAATGGCCTTTAACAATAAATGAGTCAAACAATTATCATTCTTATTGATTGTTTTGTTTCGTTTTTTGCCGGTAAGTTTTGACAGCTCGCACATGTATATTGTTTGCAAAATAAAAAAGTGCGGAAGTAGTTCCGGCAGTTGAATGGAATTGAAGCGCACTTATGTTAGTTGCCTGGGTCGGAACACCAGGGTCAGAACATAAATTTCTATCCCAGGGTAAAATCACGGATTGCCTTGTCTGGTGTGCAGGAATATACCATCAGTGAGCCTTGGTATAACAACATAAATGTTGTACGACAGTCTGCATGCATGCTGGTTACCCCAGTGCAAGGTTGACGACTTTGGTTCCCTCTTTAATTGCACGCCGGTGGCTCACCCCTCAGTTTCTATGACGGTCCCAGCGTAAAGGCTTACTGAGAAGCAGCGAGTATCTAATTTTATGTAATGTTGGTTGGTTTTGTTTGTTTGTTTGATTTGAGGTTTAACGTCCCCGTCAACACTTTAAAGGTCATTTTGGAGACGTTGCTTCCAATTTTGTGGGACTATTACCCGACACTGAGATGAAATGACATCTCAAGCCCTGTCGCCCAATGAAACCAAAAGGGTTTATTGGCATGGACGGTCCGCCTCGGACCTGGACAGGCTTAGATCCTCTAAGCGGTTTACCAGTACTAGTGTGCGGGTCGGATTCAGCTCAGCGTGGAAGCATAATGCAGCCCATATATTTCTTCAAGCCCCTATGGGCGGGGGCCGATAATGTTGGTTGGTGCCTGATGCTCTGTCTCTGGTCGGGCTCATCGGAGTCTGTCTGTTGTTCTTTTTTTGCTCCACCATTTCAGTGGTTTCTTGCTGTAGAGACCTCACCGTTGTTTCATCTATGTGGGTGTTTTATTTTTGTGTTCACGTAGATGTTGTAGGCCTTCATGCGGAAAGAACAAATTTTTATTTGTCTAAATCGCGACGGAAGTAAGGGCGAGGATTGTGGCCACGTAGGATCGATCTAAGTCCCCTATTGTAGAATTCGTTTCACCGACCGTTCCAAGGCGGTTCTTCTGTCGCGGTGTATTTGTGTTATGGTATTTGAGTGTGTGTATCGCTTATATTTTTTGTTTTGGATAGCCGGATAGCCAATCGGCCATTGTGTGGGAAAGTAACTGTCCTTTAGGCTTTCCGCTGTTGATTTTTTCATCAGGGTCTAGTTGTTTCATGTTTGAGCTTCTTTCCCTTTGATGTCACTGATGGGAACTATGGGTTAAATGTATCGATTCCTGAATATTGCCTTCACTTCTATTTTGGTACATGTATATCCAAAACAGTGTTATAAAGAACCATGTAAAACATGGTTAATGTGATCTTTATATGCGTTGTGTTAATTTGTAAAAGTGATAAAAAGTGGTCTTTTTTGTAGATCCGAAAGTTTCATATCTCTTTGAAAAACTGTGCATTGATCTCCTATACTGTGTATTCGATGGGTTGGGTAATAAAACCGTTATTTCATGGAAGCTTGGAGTATAGTCAAAACTATTGCCCCTCGGTACTGCAGAAGACCTGATGCACTATTTTCATCTGGTCGTCCACAGCACCTCGGCCTTTGACCCTGGACAATAGTGCATCAGGCCGTCCACAGCACCTCGGCCTTCGACCTCGGACAATAGTGCATCAGGTCGTCCACAGCACCTCGGCCTTCGACCTCGGACAATAGTGCATCAGGTCGTCCACAGCACCTCCGACTTCGGACAAAAGTACATCAGGTCGTCCACAGCACCTCGGCCCTTGACCTCGGGCAATAGTGCATCAGGTCGTCCACAGCAGCTCGGCCTTCGACCTCGGACAATAGTGCATCAGGTCGTCCACAGCACCTCCGACCTCGGACAATAGTGCATCAGGTCGTCCAAAGCACCTCGGCCTTCGACCTCGGACAATAGTGCATCAGGTCGTCCAAAGCACCTCGGCCTTCGACCTCGGACAATAGTGCATCAGGTCGTCCACAGCACCTCGGCCTTCGACCTCTGACAATAGTGCATCAGGTCGTCCAAAGCACCTCGGCCTTCGACCTCGGACAAAAGTGCATCAGGTTGTCCACAGCACCTCGGCCTTCCAACTCCGACCTCGGACAATAGTGCATCAGGTCGTCCACAGCACCTCGGCCTTCGACCTCGGACAATAGTGCATCTGGTCGTCCACAGCACCTCCGACCTCGGACAAAAGTGCATCAGGTCGTCCACAGCACCTCGGCCTTCGACCTCGGACAATAGTGCATCAGATCGTCCATCGCACCTCGGCCTTCGACCTCGGACAAAAGTGCATCAGGTCGTCCACAGCACCTCGGCCTTCGACCTCGGACAATAGTGTATCAGGTCGTCCACAGCACCTCGGCCTTCGACCTCGGACAATAGTGCATCAGGTCGTCCACAGCACCTCGGGGCAATAGTTTGACTAGACTTCAATCTGTCATGTACCTCACGTGACTTTCCCATACAAAACTTCCATTAGCCTCGACTATCACCCTTTGATGACTTAGACGTTCACATGCGCGGATATGGGTGCGTGCAAGATTCGGCTCTTCAGGTAAGCTGGAGAAATGAAGAACAAAGTCGAGATTTTTCATTATTATTATTATTATTAGTATGTTTTGAGCAGAAATATGATCGTCGAGGCGGTTCTAGCAAGTACCCATAATCTGTGTTATGGACAGAAATAAGAAAAAATATGTATGTCCCTGTAAACCCCAGTTTTTCTATATGAAAGTGGGGTTTAAGGGGGTCAAAAATTGTTTCGCAATGTCTTGCCCTGCTGAACACAAGAACCCCTACCATTGCAAACTGTATAGAGTTGTGATCTGAACGAATCCATTATATCTAGTAATTTGATTGGCTGATAGTCGGAAATGGCCGTGGCAAAATTAATAAAATACCAAATGTAAAAAATCAATTTGTTTTATTTCGTGACGGGTGTTGACAGCTAGTTATCTCAATATAGCGAGACAAACCTAGTAACATACACAAATTATTGTAAGGTAGCCATTATTAATGAGACAGACATCAACAATCCACCATTAGGGTAATTTAGCTGCTGAACTTAATGTTCTTACATTCGGATAACACATCCATGAAGTTAAATGCTTTCTTTCCTCCAAGCTAATCGCCTCATAAACCAAGGGTCATAGGTTCGATGCCGGGCTTCTCCAGACATTCTAATGGGTCTTTAAACCGAGGTCCCTTGTCTGATCAGGGTCTACACTTTTGCTTAAAACACCTTGAATTTAAGGGTTAAAGGAAACAGTTCAAGTCCCAGTCTGAACTAATTGTCCAGGCTACCCTCAGGGACAAGCGAGCCATCAGTACACTCAGAACTTTCAATGGTGATTGATCTAGTTGGGCTATAAGGTTAACGGTCGAAACTAACAAACTAATTGCCCAGCCTACACTCAGGGACTAGCGAGCCATCAGAACACTCAGTATGATCTGATTGGGCTATACTGTTAACGGTCGAAACTAACAAACTAATTGCCCAGCCTACACTCAGGGACTAGCGAGCCATCAGTACACTCAGTATGGTCTGATTGGGCTAGACTGTTAACGGTCGAAACTAACAAACTAATTGCCCAGTCTACACTCAGGGACAAGCGAGCCATCCGCAGTACACTCAGTATGATCTGATTGGGCAAGACTGTTAACGGTCGAAACTAACAAACTAATTGCCCAGCCTACACTAAGGGACAAGCAAGCCATCGGTACACTCAGTATGGTCGGATTGGGCTGGCCTATTAACGGCCGAAACTAACAAACTAATTGCCCAGCCTACACTCAGGGACTAGCGAGCCATCAGTACACTCAGAATGGTCTGATTGGGCTAGACTGTTAACGGTCGAAACTAACAAACTAATTGCCCAGCCTACACTCAGGGACAAGCGAGCCATCAGTACACTCAGAATGGTCTGATTGGGCTAGACTGTTAACGGTCGAAACTAACAAACTAATTGCCCAGCCTACACTCAGGGACAAGCGAGCCATCTGTCTGGCAGCGGTACACTCAGTACTATCAAATCAGCTTTTTTTTTTTCTCAGAATACATACAGTATTAAATGAGAATTGTCAAAATACAAATACCGCATGGCGTAGCATATAAGTAAAACAAGGATTTATCTTTTTAGTATAGTCAATCTGTTTGTACAGATTGAATATTCTGTAAGTACAGAATAAAGTGTTTGTACAGGATAAAGATTTAGAGTGAGTGAGTGAGTTTTAGTTTTACGTCCCACCAACAGCTAAGGTCATACGGAGACGGGACCTCGGTTTAAAGACTCATCCGAAAGTCTGGAGAAGCCCGGGATCGATCCTGCGATCCCTGGTTTACAAGGCGAGTAGCGTAACCACTGCACCACGGAGGCTTCTAATAAAGATTTAGAAGTAGGGGGGAAAGGAAGTAAGTGTTTAGCCTACCAAGGGAGAATAAACCTCCAATAAGTTATGTTATGCCGGTCAGCTCGAGAAAGGCACTTATGCCATATGTTCTTTACCAGATTGTACATCTAGGTAAGCGTGCCTAGCCTTTCGTTATTCTACTATATAAGATGTATTATATGGCATAGTGTTGTCATGGAAATGATGCCCTGCGTTGGGTTCAAATCCCCTCTCCAAAGCTCGGCCTTTAATCTTAGTTATTTATTACAAAAAAAAAAAAAGATCACCGGACCATATAAGACACGCGATCCGCGTGCATTCGCACGTTTTAGTGTCTCTGTTGATATGTGTTCAGTGTTCTGAATTGATTACTTCTGGAAGGATGATAACTCATAGCATGGTTTGTTAATAGAAGCGTTTGCTCCATTCACAACGCAGTGCGATCTGTTCTTGACGCTCGCCCGACGTCACCGCAATGCTCCAATAATGTTGGTGCACCGCGAAGACGTCGCGCGTACAATATAACTAACACGAATCCAGCCACATAGCATTGTGAATGGTAGCAAACGTAAATTAAGTAAAACTTCTTTCATGGTGACACGTTTTCGAGGACAAAAACAAACGATACAGGCTCGGATCAGTCCGCGCAAACGCGCAGTCTGATCAGGGTCTAGACCGTTTGCAAATAAATTTCGCCACGTTTCTATGTTTATCTAAACTTTGAATGGCTTATCCAAAATGTAGGGTGGAAGAGTTCAGTCCCCACCCATCGGGGCCTGAAGAAATAGATGTGCTGCACGAAGCTTCTACGCAGAGCCGGAACCGGCCCGCACACGAGTACTGGTAATCCGCTCAGAGGATCTAAGCCTGCCCAGGCAAAGCGAGCCTCGCGGCGATATCATTCCATCCCAATGTTGGGTAAAATTCCAATAAAATTGGAAGCAACGCCCCCAAAGTGACCCTTATTGTGCCGACGGGGACACTAAACCTCAAATCAAACAAACAGAACCAACAACACCCGTTTCTAACTTTGGACCAAACAGATTCATTCCTGAAAATTTAAAAACTTAATTTCAAACAGTGCAGATCCCGACCAGACTCAGAAGTCATCCGACCCGGATCTGCACTATTTGCAAACATAGATGTTATCAGGAACAGCAGGGCAAGGGTAATGTGTTGCTGCTCCGGTTTGTCCGTCTGCAGCAAACCATCCCCAATTCATAAAATTATAGAGCGTAGAAACGTGTGAAAAATAAATGAGCCGTTAAAACATGTTTTGCACGAGCATATGTATATCGTAGACGTATCATCAACGCACAGTAAAACATGAATGGAATATGTCTACTACAGAATGGTAAGTTTGTTTGTCTGCCCGCACCGAAGTTCAGCGGCCCAGCCAACACTATCTAGGTCACTCCTGAGGCGGCCAGTTTATCAATCCACACTTCTCCTGGGCAGGGTAATACATGTACGTAAGCGGTCGACCAGCACAGTGCACATTCTTTCACCAGAAATTGACAACTGCCCTTCTTGAATACAGAATAGTAAGCTTAATATAAATGCTATAGAGGCGTCTCTCTCTCTCTCTCTCTCTCTCTCTCTCTCTCTCTCTCTCTCTCTCTCTCTCTCTCTCTTAACCAACAAATACAAACATGTAGGGACTGTGTATTTATTTAAGTCCGGGATGCCGTGTTCAATTAATTACAGTTGGTTATGTGAAGCTGGTGCAGCCTGGCCTTATTAATCAAACAAGGCCACTGGCCACACCAGTCATTTAAGCTGTTGAACCTGCTATCAATGGTGATTGGTTTGATTGGGATAGACTGTTAACGGACTATTATTGGAAGCGTTTCATGCAACTTGATAAACTTTGCAGTTTTGTTTTTTTATTTAACCCTTATCTTGCTGTTCACGACAACCCCTACCTTTGCAAACAGTGTAGATCCAGATCAGATGGCTTCTAAAGAAGCCATCTGATCAGGATCTACACTGTTTGGCATTCAGTTTATGAATTTGTAGCAATAAATTACATCAAGTAATATGATTGGTTGATAGACAGAAATGGGTGCGGCTTAGATGAATATTCAGCAAGATAAGGTTTAATTTCACCATGCTCAATACCCTCATTCAAGATTTTCTTGATCCGGTCCTGGACCAACTCACAGCTTCCGGTTCGCTTCGATATTTGATGTTATTTTTTTTTATATTGTTATTATTTTACTTTAGTTTTACGACCATTTCAATGTTATTTCACTTATTTCGAGCCGATCGTTAATCAAAGGTGGGCGAAAACCTGAGTATCCGGAGAAAGCCACCACGCCTTCCGTTGCAGAACATGGTGTCTCACATCTGATTGGTATTGGATGTATCTATTACTATAGAAAGGGGTTTTGTCCAGTTCATTGAGATGTTGGCAAACAGTGATTAGTTTGTTTGATTTGAGGTTTAACGTCCCCATCAACACTGTATAGGTCATTTTGGAGACGTTGCTTCCAATTTTGTGGGACTTTTACCCGACATTGATATGAAATGACATCTCAAGACCTGTTATCCAGTGAAACACATAGGGTTTATAAGCAGTAAACATGGACGGCCCGACTCGCACCGCTTTGCCTGGGCAGGCTTAGATCCTCTAGGTTATGGTCTTCTATTTACATTTCCATAAGCTTACATATTAATATTTGACCCTGTACCTGATAAATCTGCATTTCAAATGGATTTTCTTACCCCAAAACATGGTAAACAAACTGCCAACTACAAAATTATAGCAAAACACAAGGGTGTCATGTGGCAATTTCAAGCATTCTAACTGTCTAAGGGAGGTAACCCTGCCTCAAAGTGAAAATTCAGTCTTGGAAATTCAGAGATACCACATGTACAATTATTATGACAACAGAAAATTCAGGAGACAGTTCACTTTGTTTCCTTTATGTGTTTAATGCACATATAATACCCTGCAAGAAAAAAAATAACAGCTAAGTATTTCTCATCAGTTTCATAATTATATCCAATCAAATGTGACTATTGTCTCATACATGGCTAAAAGCTGGGTCCACAACCTCCTTTTCCAGGATCATAACCTTAAACCAAACCTTATTTTCTTCATAATCCATCAAAAGAATTGCCAAATAGAAATTTAGATTATATCTAATAATGTAGTCATGCATACTAAATGTTCAGTGACAAAGAATCTTTCAAGTTTGCAAAAAAGTTATCGCCTTCAGATTTTATGATGAAAGCCGAACAAACCATATTTTGTGAAAAAGTGCAAAGTTTACCTCTTTCTGGACTGGAACCCAGAAACCGGCTTGCATCAGTGGTTCTTCTCATGTGTCTTTGGAATACTTCAGTCCTAAAATGCACTAAATTATGCCTAAATAGCTTTCCTAGGTAGAAGTTATGGCTGTTCCTACACCTATACCCCCTATTTTAAGTAAAAAAAGGCATTTTGAGGATATTTTGAAGACAAAACATTGATGAAAATGATCATAAATGCCTTCATGCCACAAGAAACAGCTGAAAATATCTGTTCAGATCCAGTAACATGAATCTAACCAATTAGAACTTATAACGGATGAGAAAACTTGTCGCGATATTGCAGCGGGCTGTTCGGAGAGATAATTTTGAAATTTTGCTTTGGACCAAGCCTGATGCCATATATTCCAGATGGAGTAGATTCTGTTTCTTATGTTTATGTTCATACACCTACTGCAAGACTCTTTTTCAAACAGATCAATGACAACACTGATTTACTAGGCTTAAGAGCAAAGCATCCCCAACCCCTAACACCCCCCCCCCCCCCCCCCATTTACATGGATCAGAATCACAAAATAGATCAAATGGCACAGACCTAAATTAGCACAAAAGTTACAAATTTTACAGTTTTTGAAGCAAAATACATGTCAGGAAGATCCAATTTATGACACAGAATTAGAGAGAACCTACACATTTGTGAAAATATTATATAATGACCAAAAACAGGACAGAGGTGATGATTTTTTCTACTTTCGGTTTAGGTTATGGTCTTCTATTTACATTTCCATAAGCTTACATATTAATATTTGACCCTGTACCTGATAAATCTGCATTTCAAATGGATTTTCTTACCCCAAAACATGGTAAACAAACTGCCAACTACAAAATTATAGCAAAAAACAAGGGTGTCATGTGGCAATTTCAAGCATTCTAACTGTCTAAGGGAGGTAACCCTGCCTCAAAGTGAAAATTCAGTCTTGGAAATTCAGAGATACCACATGTACAATTATTTGTTTGTTTGTTTGATTTGAGGTTTAACGTCCCCGTCAACACTGTAAAGGTCATTTTGGAGACGTTGCTTCCAATTTTGTGGGACTTTTACCCGACATTGGGATGAAATGACATCTCAAGCCCTGTCGCCCAATGAAACCAATAGGGTTTATTAGCATGGACGGTCCGCCTCGCACCGCGGTTCCTGCACAGGCTTAGATCCTCTAAGCGGTTTACCAGTACTAGTGTGCGGGCCAGATTCAGCTCTGCGTGGAAGCATCATGCAGCCCATATATTTCTTCAAGCCCCTATGGGCGGGGGCTTATGTACAATTATTATCACAACAGAAAATTCAGGATACAGTTCACTTTGTTTCCTTTATGTGTTTAATGCACATATAATACCCTGCAAGAAAAAAAAATAACAGCTAAGTATTTCTCATCAGTTTCATAATTATATCCAATCAAATGTGACTATTGTCTCATACATGGCTAAAAGCTGGGTCCACAACCTCCTTTTCCAGGATCATAACCTCTAAGCGGTTTACCGTACTCGGGTGCGGGTCGGATTCAGCTCTGCGTGGAAGCATCATGCAACAAATCTATTTCTTCAAGCCCCGATGGGTGGGGGCCTATCGAGCCATCAGTATTGTCAGTACTTTCAATGGTGATTGGTGGGGAGGGGGGGGGGGGCAAACAGTTACATGTAGAACATGACGAGACTGCTCGTTACGTGCCGTCTCATCTGTATTAGGCCAATCATATACAGTAAAATTCCGCTATTAAAACCACCTAAAATTAAGACTAGATCTGCTTTTAAAAGCTTATTGATAAGGTTTCGGCTTACCTTTCTTTGCCGTTTCTACACCAAGTGTCTCCTAATACGAGACCACCTTTGGAAGTGTTCAAAAGTGGTCTAACAGACCACTTTGAACAGTTCCAAAGGTGGTCTTTATATAGGCAACTAACTGTATGTCATAAGCACTAATGATATTACTACTAAATGTTTGAAATGTTTGATACAAACAAATACTTAAAATGTATCAAACAATTTGAGGTTATAGCGTCTTTTTGAAATAAGAATGTTATTTCTTGTATACCATACTTGATAAACGGGTCTCCGAGCCTGCTTCTTAATCGTAAGTCTCTCACCGATGTGGGTACGGACCTCTCGCGGGTCACATGCGAGACCCCAAGTTCTGTAACGGGAGGTCAGCTGTTTTTTCAGCGGGTACTCCGGTATTCGCCTGTAACGATCGGCTCGAAATAAATGAAATAATATAGAAAAAGCTACGTAGTTCAGGTGGATACTATTCCGACGGATAATAATCATTATGATTATCATCATATGCAATTAACTCTTTTTGTACCAAATTGAATCTTCCCCCTTATATATACCAGGAGCCCATTCCAAAATTAAAGGGGGTAAGGTTGTGTTTTCTACAAAATTTATTTGGAAAATGACTTAACTTTTGGCAAACAGTGTAGACCAGACGTGATCTGGGCCTGCACTGTTTGACAACTTCCCGTTTTGGGGTTTCTGGTACAAAATGGATTAATATATTCACTATAAATATAATTGTGGGTGGTGTTTTAACGAGTACCCACACTCTGTTTAAAGCACAATGAAAAAAATGTATATAATTGTAAATGTACAGTCTTGTGAATACTTTTTCATATAAAGTGGGGTTTACATGGGTATTCATAACACAAACTTGTTACGTCGCCAAAATGACCCACATGTATTTAGTTTTGACGGGGACGTTAAACTCCAATTTAAACAAATTCAAATAAGTATGGGGCGCCGTTTTACTATTTATTCCATATTTATAAATATCCATAATTATTTATGGGTATCCATAATTCGAATTATGGATATTCTTAATTCTATTTATGGATATCTATAATTCGAATTATCATTACGATAACATACCCGTGCGATATAGTGCAATTTTTACATCTCCAAAATGGCTACTTTTCTGATGAAAATTCATGATATTTTTCTTATAAATGCTCAAAACATAGATTGTGGGTGCTCGTTAGAACCGCCTCATCGAGTCTAACCGCCTCATCGAGGCGGTTCTAACGAGTACCTACAACCTATGTCTTGGAGCAGAAATAAGAAAAATATTGATTACCCCCGTAAACCCCAGTTTTCTCTTTATAAAGTGGGGTGTAAGGGGGTGTTCATTTCACGGACTTGTTCACGTGATTATTCGGCTTATTTATGGATCCATAATTAGAATTACGTATATCCATAAATCGAATTATGGATTGACTTGATAGATTTTGTAAGGTAACCGGGCACTAAAAGCACATAGGGGCTACCCCTGAATTATGGATAGCTATAAATATGGATTAAATAGTAAAACGGCATCCCATAAATAAGCACCAATAGTTTGGATCTAAAAATAAGGAAAAAGCCAAACGTACATGTTTGCTCCATTTCGACCAAACAAAAACAGGTTCGAATTCTTTGTCTGTATGATTCTAGATTTCATTATCTGTATTGCAGACTGCTGTTTTTGTGACGTCACCAAGTATATGTTCAGCACTGATTTACCGTGTACCTGTCACGCCCGAATGGGTTGAATTCTGGAAAATTGAACGAAAGCCACACAGGATTAACATGCTGTCTAGTTGCCCTTGGAGGTACAGGTTAAATACAACAAAATCTGATTGTGGAAGCTATTTTGCTGAACTTCATCCACTTGTACAAAACAATTGTCTAGATGTTGACCAAAGCAGTTTGTCCAGAAGAGTTCATTCTGTGGGTCGTTGCATCGCACTACGCGCTCCCTGCAACTGTGATAAAGTAATAGGTTACACGTGTGTGTACCCTGTAGACATTCCGGCGGGAAACAGTCCAGCCGGAAAAAGAAACTCTGACGAGAACATGCAAAAATGTAACACGACTACGTCAGCCGGTGATAAAAATGGAACTGTCGAAAATAAAGGTAGTGATAGAACGAATGAAACAGATTGTAAGAAGGAAACTAATATGGACAAAGAAAGTAGCACAGTTTCCACGGTAAAACTGTACTCCACCGAGAAACAAGCACGTAAAACATCAACAGCACATGCGGTGTTAGCACCGCCCTTTTTGAAACCTAACCACCAACAAGATAGTATACCACCGTTTTTGCGCAGAAACAATTTCCAGATGGGCCCTCCAGCATTTCTACAGGGTCTTAATCCGCAGCTTGGTATACCGCCATTGTTGCGGCCATCTCAGTTTAACTTGCACTCACCATTTAGAGTGAATGACAGAAACACAGATCTTGACATAAAGGACACGAATACAGAGTTGGACTATGATGAAGGTCAAGCAAACGAGGAATCCAGTCCGTAGGATAACAAACCCATGACTGAGCCGGGGCACAGCATTTCCTACAAGTTGCATGTGCGCCCAGCGAAGAATCAGATCAGCCTCCGCATCCAAATAGTCTAACCAGAGACTTCTCTTGCTGTGTGAAGGAGCACTGGGCCCTTGGCTATCCTTAGAGTGCCCAACGAAGACTCTGATCAGACTGCGCGGATGCGCAGGCTAATCTGAGTCTTCGTTGGGCGCACGTGTCTCATTGTAGTTTTTGTCGTGCTCTGGCTCAATATTATAGAAAGTGCAAATGTCCACGTCTCTAAAATACCATTCTCTCGATATTTGAGTAGGTTTAGGTGTTCGCCAGAACCGGTTATATAAGAGTATGTATTGCCTACTTGGTTAAACCATATTTTATTTATATAATTACAGTCAACCCTCTTTATACCGGCATTCGTGTCAATGGCAAAACTTGAAATAACGGCAATTGTAATGGAATGAATTCTGAGCTAAAAGCTTATCCTCGGTTACGAGCGGCGTGGGTGTCCCTCGCGTTGGAAATGCCCAAATCTAATCCATAATCATGAAAGATTCTTGTAATCTAATACTCCAAGAAACAAATGGTATAGATATTTGTTAGAATCGCCTATCGCCTCACTGGGGCGATTCTAGCAAATGTCTATATCTGTATCGATTCTCCTAACTCCTTACTTGGATTCTTTATAGCGGCAAATTCTTTATAAGCCGGAACAAATACTGTCGTTATAACGAGGGTCCTCTGTATGTAATAGATTTAAATACAGGATACAAGCTTCACAACGTAGTACAATGCTTGGCTAACGGAAAAAATATTCATTGATTATCATTCGTACTCCCATTGTCTGTACCTAGTTGTAACCAAGAATAAATATTGGGTATTTTTTCTTATTTCTGCATGAAAGCATTTGTTGCGGGAATAATTGTTTTATTCAGCAGGGCTATGGTTATTGAGGTGTCTTATAAGTATCCTCAACCAATGGTTCGCCCCCACCCATCAGGACATGAAGAAATATGGTGCTTCAACGCACAACTGAAACCGACAGAACATGAGTACTGGTAAACTGCTGAGACGGTCCAAGCCTGGCCAGACTAAGTGGTGCAAGTCGGACCGTCCCTGCGTATAAACTCTACCAGTTTGTTTGGGTGGTAGGGCTTGATATGTAGTTTCATCTCAGTGTCGGGTAAAAATCCCATAAAACTGGAAGCGACGTCTCCAAAAATGATATAAATAGTGTGGACGGGAACGTAAAATCTCAACAGAAACAAACAAATAAATCCATCACGAAAACACACCTATATAATTTTGTTCCCCTTTAACCCCACTTTTATACAGTAAAACTGGAGTTTATATTGGTATTTTTTTTTCTTATTTCTGCTCTAAAATATAGATTGTGGGTACTCGTTAGATTCGCCTCGGTGATGCGGTTCTAACGTGTACCCACAATATATATTTTGAACATAAAAAAGAAAAATATCACATTTTTTTTAAATTAGATTTTTTGGTGGTAACATTTACAAGGTATTTGTATCGGCGTGTTGGTACTGATCAACAATATTGAATATACATGAATAGTCCATTATAATTCAGACAAAACCTGCTTTTAAAAGCTGTGACAGTTCCAGAAGAAAACAGCAAAAATCAAAACAGATTTTTTTAACAGGGTCGCAAAAAAAACAACAGGATTTTATCGACTCACCTTCTTTCAAATCGAAAGTAAACAGTCGGCGTTTTTGGTATCCGTCTGCGTTCCAGGTAGTTGAATACGCCGTGTGGTTATTCTTTCTTTGTTTTTTTCTACTCCCAGCGTCTCCTCATAAGGGACCAACTTTGGGACTGTTCAAAAATGTTCTCAAAGACCACTTTCGAACAGTTCAAATGATGGTCTTAATACAGGAATTTTAATATTATATGGTCTGTATTAGGTCATTTTGGAGACGTTGCTTCCAGTTTTGTGGGACTTTTAATGACCAAATTGAAATGACATCTCAATCCCTGCCGTCCAATGAAACCATTAGGTTTTATAAGCATGGACGGTCTGACCCACCACATCACTTTGCCAAGGCCATAGGGGCTTGAAGAAATATATGGGCTGCATGATGCTTCCACGCAGAGCTGAATCCGGCCCACACACTAGTACTGGTAAACAGCTTACGGGATCTAGGCCTGTCCAGGAACCGCGGTGCGAGGCGGACCGTCCATGCTAATAAACCCTATTGGTTTCATTGGGCGACAGGGCTTGAGATGTCATTTCATCTCAATGTCGGGTAAAAGTCCCACAAAATTGGAAGCAACGTCTCCAAAATGACCTTTACAGTGTTGACGGGGACGTTAAACTTCAAATCAACCAATTGCCAAGGCAGGCTTACACTTCTAAGCTCATGTGCGGTCAGTTTCAGCTCTGCGTGGAAGCATCATGCAGCCACTATTTCTCCAAGACCCGATGGGCGGGGACCAGTCTAGCATATGCACCCAGCTCATCCAGCGAAGACTGGGATCAGCCAGAACATCTGCGCAGTCTGATTAGAGTGTTCGTTGTGCGCTACAGTAAACTTCCGCTATTAACCCTTGTCCTGCTGAATATTCATATATGCCACACCCACTACCGATTATCAACCAATCAGATTATTTGATGCAAATTATTACAACAAATTCACAACCTGAATGACAAACAATGTAGATCCTGATCAGATGGCTTCGTCAGAAGCCATCTGATCTGGATCTACATTGTTTCAAAGAAAAGGCATATCCGGGATCAGCAGGACAAGGGTTAAGACCAGCAAAAATCCTAACTAATTCTGCTTTGAAAAGTACATTATATTGAAGGTTTCCGTTATTCTTTCTTTGTTTTTTCGAAACCCAGTGCCCTCTAGTAAGAGACCTCCTTTGGGACTGTTCAAAAGTGGTCTTAAAGACCACTTTTGAACAGCCCCAAAGGTGGTCTCAATATACGAATTTTGCTGTATATGGATATCCCTTCACCCAAAGCGTCTTCACCAATCTGATTAAAATCCGATCTCGCTGCGGCTAGGCGTACATACATAGTTCAGCTTATATCGGGTTTCAGTCAGATTGCGTCTTCACATGATTGCGTTTACATACTCGGGTGTTAAAATGGCGTGGCTCTTAGAACGCAGGCTAAACAAAATATTGAAAAATATCTTTGCTTCGAGTAGGCAACTGTTACTAGAGCTGTCAGGGGATCCGACTTTAGCCCCGCTGCAGCATCATTAGAAGAGAAAACCCCATAGTGGTGAAATATTTTGAATTCATGCTTACCAGAAAACATCACTGTAGAACATAGTACATAGCAACGTTAAACTTATCAATTACGGTATGCACAATTCATCAACCCACTGTTCATGTGTGTACCAGGTCTCAGCTTTGCAACCCATATAGATAAAACCTTCATAGAATAGGACAACAAGCGTAAGTTATTAAACAAACTGCACTTCATTGTTTTGAAATCCTGCCAAGGGACATAACCCCAAGGGTTTTGGACCATTGACTCTTATGCTGCATTACACGATGCACCCAGTCATGTTCCATGTTTATATGAGCTTTCTAGCTTTCATAGTTCCTGAGAAATCTGTCATGAAAATTTTCAAGAATAGCAAACTTTGAAAACCTACATGAATGGGTAACAACATAAGCCATGGGCCCTTTGCAAAGTTCTGCCATTACACCTTCCTTATGTTAGAGACCAAATATGGTATAAGTGTCTGAGGTAGGAACATAACATAATCAAAGCGCCAAAGGCACTGAAATGACAGATTCTATGAGAAAATCAAAGCATTGCGAAAACTTACAGACAACCTTTCTAAAAAGATATTAAAATTTAGATAAGTAGTTCTGCAAATTCCATTGTATGATATGTTTGCAGATATCTATACACCAGTGGTATTATGAAATGCCATTCGATGTTTCAAATTTTGGAAAGAAACTATTTACGTTTTCAAAACCAAACGTTAAAATTCAAGTTTTAACAATGCTACTGTCAATAAGTAACATTTTTGTCTGGTCGGTTGTGGATACCTCCCCCCAAATGATACTCTATGGGAAAGAGATCGGCGGAGAAATGCTGGTCAGTCCAGTACATGAATTCCATTGGCTTGAAGACATATTTGAGTAAGAACAGCACTATAAACCCGCGCGTAATCCTGCTGGATTAGAGCGTAAACACATAAATGGAACCACGTGAGGCCGACGCACTTGATTGATGTAACGTCTCGCTGTTCAGTTAACGTCTCAGCCATGATATTGAATGTTCTTAATAGCTGCATGCAATAGCTCGACATGCCATTTCGCTTATTCCATCCGACATGTCATGCTCTATTACGCACGCGTCGCCTCGGCATACCTTACACCTATATGTCGAAACATCCCGAAACGACAATCAGCGTGATTCACGCTGAAGTGCGATGTGCCACTGAAACGCATATCACGCGAGTCGCTTAGACGCCAATTTACATGTACGTATTTCATGCATCAGCGTAAGTGTTCCGTACTGTGTCGACGTCTTAATTTTGGTCACGACAGGGACGTCTAGCTCTCAAAAGTGCATCGCATAAGGGCGACGAACAGTGTCAGTGCTTATTAGTCGGTAGTTGAAACCCTTTGTTTATCTACAGGTACAGTGTAGCAGATGCCGGCGGAAATCTGCTTCGCATATGCGTCTGTCGGATGAATCGATCTTGACGTACTGACGTCCGTCTTCCGCTACGTCTTCTGTTGATAGTAAGGTGTCGCTCCAACAGACA
Source organism: Lucinisca nassula (assembly GCA_963580285.1). Lineage (NCBI taxonomy): Eukaryota > Metazoa > Mollusca > Bivalvia > Lucinida > Lucinidae > Lucinisca > Lucinisca nassula. Next base: position 23,354,395 of record OY757022.1, read on the forward strand.
AATAGATCACAGACATGTGGCACCCAAAATCAGAGTCAATGCCATCCGCTTTCCGACCAGCTTCTAACTGTCCATTAGAAGCCTCTGTGGTGTAGTGGTTCGTCTCCGTATGACCTTAGCTGTTGGTGGGACGTAAACCTCAAACACTCACCAGGGTTTAATGAAAAATATTGCAATACGTTCTCACTTGATGCTTTTTGAGAACAAAATGCAATTTCTTGTTTTCCTGGCACGACCTTACATCACACATCAAAAGTTTGATCCTGAACATGTGGTTTCTATCAGTGCTGGTGTGAAGGTGGTACACAGGATCTTGGCCCCCGCCCATCGGGGCTTGAAGAAATAGATTGGCTTCATGATGCTTCCACGCAGAGACATTTTAGAGTAAGAACAGCACTATAAACCCGCGCGTAATTCTGCTGGATTAGAGCGTAAACAAATAAATTGAACCACGTGAGGCCGACGCACTTGATTGATGTAACGTCTCGCTGTTCAGTTAACGTCTCAGCCATGATCTTGAATGTTCTTAATAGCTGCATGCAATAGCTCGACATGCCATTTCGCTTATTCCATGCGATATGTCATGCTCTATTACGCACGCGTCGCCTCTGCATACCTTACACCTATATGTCGAAACATCCCGAAACGACAATCGGCGTGATTCACACTGAAGTGCGATGTGCCACTGAAACGCATATCACGCGAGTCGCTTAGACGCCAATATACATGTACGTATTTCATGCACCACTAAGTGTTCCGTACTGTGTCGCCGTCTTAATTTTGGTCACGACAGGGACGTCTAGCTCTCAAAAGTTACACCGAGGTATCGTCTCCGTATGACCTTAGCTGTTGGTGGGACGTAAACCTCAAACACTCACCAGGGTTTAATGAAAAATATTGCAATACGTTCTCACTTGATGCTTTTTGAGAACAAAATGCAATTTCTTCTTTTCTAGGCACGACCTTACATCACACATTAAAAGTTTGATCCTGAACTTGTGGGTTCTTTCAGTGCTGGTGTGAAGGTGGTACACAGGATCGTTGGCCCCCGCCCATCGGGGCTTAAAGAAATAGATTGGCTGCATGATGCTTCCACGCAGAGCTGAAACCGACCCGCACACGAGTACTGGTAATCTGCTTAGAGGATCTAAGCCTGCCCATGCAAAGTGGTGCAAGTCGGACCGTCCATGCATATAAAACCTATTGGTTTCATTGGGCGGCAGGGCTTGAGATGTCATTTCATCTCAGTGTCGGGTAAAAGTCCCACGAAATTGGAAACGTCTCCAAAATGACCTATACAGTGTTGACGGGGACGTTAAACCTCAAATCAAACAAAACAAAAGACAGGATCGTGGCCGGACTGGTAACCATACGTCATGGTTGATTGATTTAACCTTTTTAGCTTAATGGCATGGTGCCTAAGCGTGTTGTAATCATGCAATCGTTTGGTTTCAGAATCAAAGCACCGAAAGTGTTGGTGGGATGTAGGTTGGGGTAAAAGTCCTGGGCTGAGATTTAAACTGTTTAATTTAACTCTGAAATTCAAAACAATAGTGAAGATTTTGATAAGAAGCGCGTTCTGCAGCGTCCGAACTTGGTCTACACTGTTTGCCAAGCTCACCCTATGATTCCAGGATGACCCTCTTCAGTCTTATGGAATACCCTTATCTCACTGCGGCTATTTTCTGCAAGAAAAAGGTTATTCTGAGAAGTCAGTGATAGTCACGTAGACGTTTGTTGCATCCCTAAACGTCCGACATCCCTAAGTGTCCGACAAAATTTTAATTTCTCGCAAAATTGTTGGAAACGGTGGGGAATGTTCAATTATGACATTTTAAGTGAAAATTTCGAAAAAAAAATTTTTTGGAAATATTCGAAATTTAACTTCAATTTTTTCTTGTCGGACATTTCGGGGTGCCCCATGCATCCCTAAGTGTCCGCCATCCCTAAATGTCCGACAACATGAAAATTGACTATGAAAGCATTTTTATTGTTAATAATCAATCAATGATAAATAAAAAGACAAATTTAACATTAAACCTATGTTAAAAATGTTCACCTTTGGAAATAAGCATTGCAATATATGGATACTAATATACCGGCATCCTTAGATGTCCGCCAGCATGACACAATCTTAGTTTCTGGGGAAAATGTCCGAAACGGTGGAGAATGATCAATTGTGACATTTTAAGTGAAAATTTCGCTTTTTTTTTTCTCGAAAATATTCGAAATTTAACTTCATTTTTTTCTTGTCGGACACTTAGGGATGACCCATGCATCCCTAAGTGTCCGCCATCCCTAAATGTCCGACAACATGAAAATTGACTATGAAAGCATTTTTATTGTTAATAATCAATCAATGATAAATAAAAAGACAAATTCAACGTTAAACCGATGTTAAAAATGTTCACCTTTGGAAATAAGCATTGCAATATATGGATCCGAATATGTCCGCAATCTCTAGATGTCCACCAGCATGACAAGTAACTTGGAAAATAGTTCTTACCGCTAATAATGAATAATGATTTATAAAGAAAAAGGTGAAGTAATTAAACCTATGCTAAAAAAGAATACCTTCGGAAATAAGCATCTTGATAAGGGATCCCAATATGGTCATCCCTAAGTGTCCGCCATCCCTAAATGTCCAACAACGTAAAAATTGGACGAGAACGCATGTTTTTTTGTTTATTAATTTTCAAATAATATTAAATAAAAAGACGTTAAATCCATGTTAAAAATTTTCACCTTCCGAAATAAGCATTAGAATATATGGATTCGAGTATGTTCGCAATCTCTAGAAGTCCGCCAGCATGACAAGTAACTAAGATCTTTTTTTTATTTTCTTCTTTTTTTTTTCGCTAATTATCAATTATGATTATAAAAAAATAGACATCAGAGTGGTTGGCAAATCCCCCGACCAAAAGGCAATATTGCCTTCAGAAAATTTTTTCACAAATAGAAAGCGCATTACACACATTCTCAACCATGTGAACAATTATGCCAAGTATTGTCAATAGATCTTGAAGGGTTTTGGAGTTATGGTGATCACGAGATAGTCCTAGTATTTTATTGGAAGGGGATATAACTCTAAAACCATGGTACCAAGAGTTGTGGTTCTTGCGCATGACACGCCATCTCAACCTTGTCTACAATTATGCCAACTATCATAAATATACCTTGCAGGGTATAGGAGTTATGGCGATCACAAGATAGTCATTCTATTTTATTGAAAGGGAAGATAACTCAAAAACCATTCTTACGCATGACACGCCGTCTCAACCTTGTGTACAAGTATGCCAAGTATCACTAATATATCTCAAAGGGTATTTAAGTTATGGCCATCACAAGATTGCGTATACGGACGGACGCCAGGCTGATCGCTTTATCACCCGAACCTTTTCGGTCGAGGGATAAAGACAAAAATATGTTATACCTGTGCTAAAAACTTTACCTTAAATTACACAAACGCCTACTTAAACATATTAAAAAATTTACCTGAAACAAAAAAAAAAAAAAAATAAAAAATTTCTGTTGATAAAAAAAAAAGGATTTGTTTTTATTTCTGCTCTAAACAGATGTCGCGGGCACTTGTTCGAAACGCCTCGCAGAGACTGTACTAACTAGTACCAACGATCTATGTCGTAGAGCAGGAGTTAAGAAAATAATGTATAACCCAGCGAACCCCACTTTTACTTTTTTAAATGTGGGGTTTAAGGGTAAAAATTTTAGGCGTGTTTTATGTGATGGAAAATAAGCATCTTAATAGCGGGTCCCAATTAATATGGTCACCCAAAATGTCTGCCAACCCAAAATGTCTGACAACATTAAAAAAAAAATGAGAAACATTTGTGAGATGCCAAGTTCTACAACGGAAAACCATGTGGTTTTTCTCCAGGTACTCCGGTTTTCACCAATCTCTGATTAACGATCGGCTCGATAAAGTTAAAATTTTACAACCAAACTGGTCTGTGATCCACTGACCCTACATGTAGATCGCACAAAATTAAGGGTGTATGTTATTTGCAGGTAGCATGAAAACTTTTATTGTGAAAGACAATGTTCACATTTTACACAATACGAAGTTATTCTGAATCTGAACTACCGCTGCATTTGACCCATAAACTGATAGCGGACTCATGCTAGCGGATTCATTTTTTGGGCGTTTTATGATCTCACTAATTTGGTATCAACCTTTTTTGTCGTTCAAATAGTTTACGCGACTATAAAATATATGTGTATCATAATTTTAATGCTGATGAATACGGGCATACGACTTTAAACCAGTTTTGGTCCAACCAAGGTACTGAGTCAAGTTTGACATCACGCCTATTCAATCATATGCGTAAGATCCCCCACCCCTAAAAATCGAAAAAAAAAAAAAGATCATAACCCAAAGCATGGATTGTGGGTATCCGTTAGAACCCGCGTCAGGGGTACGGCTATAACGGATATCCACGAGCTTCTTTTTTGTGAAGAGGTAAGAAAACTAATTTATCATATGGCGTCGCGTCTGAGAGTGTAATAACGTCATGCAATAAATTCCGTAATCCACTAATGGATTAAATATGCAAATTAGTTAGATACGTTTACTTACTGCGGAAATATTGACATTTTTGCATACAGATTTTGAATAAAGTACGTTTTATAAGTCATATGATATATAGACTCTTGAGACGGGCCTCCGTGGCCGAGTGGATAAGAGAGCTGACTCTTAGTCATTAGGTCTCTCACCGCCCTAGGTTCGAGCCTCGTTCGGGTCACGAGTGACGGAAGGTCAGGTGGTTTTTCCTGGGTACTCCGGTTTTTCGCCCACCTCTGATTAACGATCGGCTCGATATGAGAGAAATAATCTTGAAAGGGCCGTAAAATCCAAAACCGAAAATAAATTTAATCTTGCATTCGTGATCGTGTATTGTTGAATTTATTAGGCTCGTTGCGGGGAAAGGCATAAAATGCTCGGCAAAGCCTCGCATGTTTTACTTGTTCCTAAACTCGTTTGATAAATTCAGTAATACATGAGCACTCGTTAGATTCTCTATGTATGCCACATGGAACTCCAGTTATAAATTATAGGTTTCACGTTTTAATTTGACTTTTCAAATTAATAATATTTGATTATTAATGATAAAATTACTTTATCAGCCGTTTTTCATGTTAACGGCCACGTAGGTGTATATCAATCAAGATGCATATGTCCGAAGGTATTCTTTTTTAGCATAGGTTTAATTACTTCACCTTTTTCTTTATAAATCATTATTCATTATTAGCGGTAAGAACTATTTTCCAAGTTACTTGTCATGCTGGTGGACATCTAGAGATTGCGGACATATTCGGATCCATATATTGCAATGCTTATTTCCAAAGGTGAACATTTTTAACATAGGTTTAACGTTGAATTTGTCTTTTTATTTATCATTGATTGATTATTAACAATAAAAATGCTTTCTTAGTCAATTTTCATGTTGTCGGACATTTAGGGATGGCGGACACTTAGGGATGCATGGGTCATCCCTAAGTGTCCGACAAGAAAAAAAATGAAGTTAAATTTCGAATATTTTCGAGAAAAAAAAAGCGAAGTTTTCACTTAAAATGTCACAATTGATCATTCTCCACCGTTTCGGACATTTTCCCGAGAAACTAAGATTGTGTCATGCTGGCGGACATCTAAGGATGCCGGTATATTCGGATCCATATATTGCAATGCTTATTTCCAAGGGTGAACATTTTTAACATAGGTTTAACGTTGAATTTGTCTTTTTATTTATCATTGATTGATTATTAACAATAAAAACGCTTTCTTAGTCAATTTTCATGTTGTCGGACATTAAGGGATGGCGGACACTTAGGGATGCATGGGTCATCCCTAAGTGTCCGACAAGAAAAAAAAATGAAGTTAAATTTCGAATATTTTCGAGAAAAAAAGCGAAGTTTTCACTTCAAATGTCACAATTGATCATTCTCCACCGTTTCGGACTTCTTCCCGAGAAAATAAGATCTTGTCATGCTGGCGGACATCTAAGGATGACGGTATATTCGGATCCATATATTGCAATGCTTATTTCCAAAGGTGAACATTTTTAACATAGGTTTAACGTTAAATGTGTCTTTTTATTTATCATTGATTGATTATTAACAATAAAAATGCTTTCTTAGTCAATTTTCATGTTGTCGGACATTTAGGGATGGCGGACACTTAGGGATGCATGGGGCACCCCGAAATGTCCGACAAGAAAAAAATTGAAGTTAAATTTCGAATATTTCCAAAAAAAATTTTTTCGAAATTTTCCCTTAAAATGTCATAATTGAACATTCCCCTCCGTTTCCAACAATTTTGCGAGAAATTAAAATTTTGTCGGACACTTAGGGATGTCGGACGTTTAGGGATGCAACAGACGTTAGCTCTGACTCGATTTTCTTATTACGTAGTAACTTCGGGTCGAATGCCAAACAATCAACCCAAACAAAGCCGGGTCGTTTGTCAGTCTTGGGTACATGTAAGTGTTATCTGTAAAATCTGCACTTGAATCGAATGCTCGATCTGGCAAACAATGTAGACTTAGATCAAACGATACAGAACACGGTACTGATTATGTTCTACATTTTTGCATCAGTTACTAACATCTTAAGTTTAAACGGATCAGTCCAAGTCCTCGTTCATGACCAGCCTGCATTTAGAGACAATCTTCATGAGTGTTGTCAGTGCTTTGATTTATTCACTGCCTTGAGTTTCTGGAGTGTACTCTTCCATCACTGAAGTTGGGCTTGTCCATTCTGCTAAATATAGCACCTAGAATCATATCGCAGGACCTACACTGTTTGCATAGGTATCTGTACCATATTCCAGGGTTGAAAGGGACAGCCTTTCTCGCAAAGTCTGATATAACCTAGTATAGTTGTAAATGACCTAGACTTGACCTCGAATATCGGCAAACCCATTAATATTCTGGTCTGCAGCTGACCGGCTGGTCTTTAAGGATTAAATATTGACAACACTGTTAGACAAGAGGGCCCAGAGGGCCCTGGTTCGCTCACCTGATCCAATGTATAACAAATGGGCCCCAGGCAGGGTCATTTTTGGCCCGAGGGTTATAATTTGAACAATCTTGGTAGAGGTCCACAAGATTAAGCTTCATATTGAATATGAAAGACCTGGGCTTTGTGGTTTCAAAGAACAAGATTTTAAAGGTTTACCCTGCATATAGAAGTCTATGTAAAACAAGATTTTCCCTATATAAGTCTATGTAAAACCAAAGGGCCCCGGAGCGGGGGCATTTTTGGCCCCAGGGCTATAATTTGAACAATCTTGGTAGAGGTCCACTAGCTGAAGCTTCATAACAAATATAAAATACCTAACCCTTGTGTTTCAGAGAAGATGATTTTTAAAGATTTTCCCTATACATGTATAAGTCTATGTAAAACCAAAAGGCCACATGGCGGGGGCATTTTTGGTCTCAGCGCTATAATTTGAACAATCTTTATAGAGGTCCACTAGCTGAAGCTTCATAACAAATATCGAAGACCTAAGCCTTGTGGTTTCAGAGAAGAAGATTTTTCAAGATTTTCCCTATATAAGTCTATGTAAAACCAAAGGGCCCCTGCGTGGGGGCATTTTTGGCCCCATGGCTATAATTTGAACAATCTTGGTAGGGGTCCACTAGATGAAGCTTCATACCAAATATCAAAGACCTGGGCCTTGCGGTTTCTGAGAAGAAGATTTTTAGATTTTCCCTATATAAGCCCATGTAAAACCAAAGGACCCCGGTGCGGGGGCATTTTTGGCCCCAGCACTATAATTTGAACAATCTTGGTAGGGGTCCACTAGATGAAGCTTCATACCAAATATCAAAGACCTGGGCCTTGCGGTTTCAGAGAAGAAGATTTTTCAAGATTTTCCCTATATAAGCCTATGTAAAACCAAAGGGCCCCGTGGCGGGGGCATTTTTGGCCCCAGCACTATAATTTGAACAATCTTGGTAGGGGTCCACTAGATGAAGCTTCACACCAAATATCAAAGACCTGGGCCTTGCGGTTTCAGAGAAGAAGATTTTTCAAGATTTTCCCTATATAAGCCCATGTAAAACCAAAGGGCCCCCGTGCGGGGGCATTTTTAGCTCCAGCACTATAATTTGAACAATCTTGGTAGGGGTCCACTGGATGAAGCTTCATACCAAATATCAAAGACCTGGGCCTTGCGGTTTCACAGAAGAAGATTTTTAGATTTTCCCTATATAAGCCCATGTAAAACCAAAGGACCCCGGTGCGGGGGCATTTTTGGCCCCAGCACTATAATTTGAACAATCTTGGTAGGGGTCCACTAGATGAAGCTTCATACCAAATATCAAAGACCTGGGCCTTGCGGTTTCAGAGAAGAAGATTTTTCAAGATTTTCCCTATATAAGCCTATGTAAAACCAAAGGGCCCCGTGGCGGGGGCATTTTTGGCCCCAGCACTATAATTTGAACAATCTTGGTAGGGGTCCACTAGATGAAGCTTCACACCAAATATCAAAGACCTGGGCCTTGCGGTTTCAGAGAAGAAGATTTTTCAAGATTTTCCCTATATAAGCCCATGTAAAACCAAAGGGCCCCCGTGCGGGGGCATTTTTAGCTCCAGCACTATAATTTGAACAATCTTGGTAGGGGTCCACTGGATGAAGCTTCATACCAAATATCAAAGACCTGGGCCTTGCGGTTTCTGAGAAGAAGATTTTTAAAGATTTTCCCTATATAAGCCCATGTAAAACCAAAGGACCCCGATGCGGGGGGTTTTTGGCCCCAGCACTATAATTTGAACAATCTTGGTAGGGGTCCACTAGATGAAGCTTCATACCAAATATCAAAGACCTGGGCCTTGCGGTTTCAGAGAAGAAGATTTTTTAAGATTTTCCCTATATAAGCCCATGTAAAACCAAAGGGCCCTGGTGCGGGGGCATTTTTGGCCCCAGCACTATAATTTGAACAAACTTGGTAGGGGTCCACTAGATGAAGCTTCATACCAAATATCAAAGACCTGGGCCTTGCGGTTTCAGAGAAGAAGATTTTTTAAGTTTTCGGTGAAAAAAATCTATTTTTGGCTACTGTGACCTATATGTGCAACGGACCGGAACCATTTGAACAACTTTGAAAGGGGACCACCTAAGGATCATTCCTGTAAAGTTTGGTCAAAATCCGATCTGTGGTTTAGGAGGAGATGTCGTTTGAAGAAAAAGTTTACGGACGCACGCACGGACGCACGACGGACGACGGACAAAAAGTGATCCCAAAAGCTCACCTTGTCACTACGTGACAGGTGAGCTAAAAACAGTGTAAAACCTGAGCAGACGTCTGAGCAGACGCCGCACTGATCTGGGTATAAGGTCTCGCTTGATGCAGCTGATTCATATGAAATGCTGAATCTATTCTCTGAAAGGTAAGATAAAATCGTCAAGTCGTCTGCTTCAAAAGTTTGTATTGCGATTATAGGATGTACAATTTTGATAACTGCGCAAAACCGGACTACATTTTCTTGCGGACTCATATTTCTTTGGCGGTCAAAGCCGGAAGAAAGTCGTAAGAAAGCCGGAACTACTTTACAACACGCAGAATAGCAAGAAATGACAGATTGAATCTGTCATTAAAAACTATTGAACAAAATGTATTTTATTGGTTTGAAAACCTAATCCAAGAGTTATGGACCTTTGGTCCTTATTAAGGTACAAAGGATACAGCTAGCCATTGTCTATGCTTATACAAACTTGCAGCTCACCCCCGCCCATCAGGGCTTGACGAAATAGATGGGCTGCATGCTGCTTCCACGCAGAGCTGAATCCGACCACGCAAGAGTACTGGTAAACCGTTTAGATGATGTAAACCTGCCCAGGCAAAGCGGTGTGAGTCAGATCGTCCATGCTTACAACCCTATTGGTTTAATTGGGCGACAGGGCTTGAAATGTCATTTCATCTCAATGTCTGGTAAAAGTCCCACATAATTGGAAGCAACGTCTCCAAAATGACAGACACTCACACTTGACACTTAGCCTGACGATCATTTAAGAGTGAATGTCCACCGTGTAACTAATTCATTGCAGAGAATGTCCTTCTGTCCTTATCACCATGACAGTACCTCTTCCCAACTTCCCCAAATATTTCCTGCAATACGTTATCTTTGTCCGAGCACTTGTACATTCGTTCCCATTTTCCTTACACTGTATTTTACACTCCCGTACTGCTTCCTTCTTGTCCAAGATTGGCTTGAGCTGCTCAGCGGTGAGCTTATAGTATGGCAAGGGTGTCTGTCGTTTTTCAGCATTTGCAAACATCTACTTTGAAACCACTGGGTCGATTGAAGTTAAACTTCAAGTGGAGCATCAATTGGAGGGGGGAACGAAAGCTTGTTCGTGGGGTCCAGGTCACATGACCATGATGGCTGCTATGCCCATATAAGTTAAAATCCGTTCAAAAATCTTCCCCGGAACCAGTGGGCCGACTGTCACGAAACTTGGTATGTAGCATTGGGGACTCAGACCCATCACAGTTTGTTCAAATAATGATCTTGGCCTATTTTGCGCTAAGGTCAAATAGACTTTTGTATGGAAAAAAAGTCAAAATCATGTATTTTTCGAAAACTATTGCAGCCTGCTATCTGAAAATTGGTAGATGCAGTTCTCTTATTGAGTGGATGAAACTACATGAGTATTAAAGGTCAACGTCATCCCTTGACCTTGGCCCGAGGTCATTTAGATTATTAGATATGAAAATGAAAATTATTTTCCTAAAAAAAATTCATATGAAAGCTTTTAGGAACAAGGAAATGAAAACTAATTAATATGAGTTTTGCAAGGTCAAATTTGGTCGCATTATTTTCAGAAATTGTTGCAGCCTGTGATCTGAAAATGAGTAAATTAAACTACATGGTTATTTAAAGTCAAGGCCATTCCATGCAGATATGAAAATTAAAACTTATTTTCCACTGGAACCACTAGGCTATTTGTAATCAAATATGAAAGCTGTTAGAAACAGGGGAATGAAAAAATAATTATATGAGTTTGTTCACATGACCAATATGGCCGCCATGCCCATATAAGGTAAAAACCCTTCAGAAATCTTTTCCGAACCAATGGGCCGATTTTCATGCAAATTAGTATGTAACATTGTAACGTTTCGAGCGAATCATTGTTCAAATGATGATCCCTGGATGACCATAACCTATTTTAGGCCAAGCTCAACTTTGGTCGCAACCGTGTATTTTTCAGAAACTATTGCAGCCTGTGATTTGCTTCTCCACTTGAACCAATGGGCCAACTGCCTTGAAACTTGTTATGTAGCATTGGGGTCTCGGGCCCATCATAAGTTTTGCAAATGATGACTCTATCTTGACTTTGACCTATTTACGTCAAATGAAAAAATTACAGAAATTTTCAACAAGGCATCATTCTGTTAATATTCGGGGGACGGCAACCTCGAAATAATAAACACTGCTCAACAACATGGCCTGACTATAAATCGAGTTTCAGCTTGATTAGGGGTAGACTACAGGAGGCATTTGATGGAAAAGAAATGTTTACTGAATTTTTCATAGGGGCACAACTCTGTTAATATTTGGTGGACTGCAGCCAATATGTACTGCCCCATATCATGGCTGTCTATACATTGAGCCCGTCAAAACCTACAGTAAGACGTGCACCAAACAAAGACTCAGATCAGAATGCGCATCTGTGCAGTCTGATCAGAGTCTTCGTTGTACTCTCTACAGATAGCTATGGGCCCAATACTCCTTCATACAGAAAGAGAAGTCTCTGGTCAGACTATATGTATGTGCAGGATGATCTGAATTTTCGCTGGGTGCACATGCAAGTTGTAGAAAATACTGTGCCCCGGCTCAGTTGAGATTCAGCTTGATCAGATATTATCTACAGGAGTAAGCTGGAAGAAATATTGACCCTTGACCTGCTGAATATTTAAATATGCCACACCCACCGCTGCTTATCAACCAATCATTTTTCTTGATGCAAATCATTGTAACAAATTCATAAACTGAATGACAAACAATGACGATCCTGATCAGATGCATCTGATCTGGATCTACATTGTTTGAAAGATAAGACATCTGGGCTCAGCAGGACAAGGGTCAACAGAATTTTTAGAGGTGCATAACTCTGTGACAACCAGACACCCTCGTAATATGACTGAAAAATTGTTGAAAGCGACGTTAAACCCAAATTCACACACACACACACACAACTCTGTGAATATGTATTGGACTGTAAGCTTGAAACAATAAGCACTGCTGCACATCGTGGCCCAACAATATGTCAAGTTTCAGCTTGAGCAGATGAAAATTGTAGTAGGTTAGCTGACAACAGAATGTTTGCAGAAATTTTCAAAGGGCCCTAACTCTGTGAATATTTGGTGGACCTTAACCTGGAAACAATATGTCCTGCTACACATCATGGTAAAACTATTTATCAAGTTTCAGCTTGATCGGATGTTGATTGTAGGAGTTAGCATGAACAAAATGTTTTCAGAAATATTCAAAGGGGCATAACTCTGTTAATATTTGGTGGGCCTTGAAACAATATGCTCTGCTCCACATCATGAAATCAAAAGGGTTTATAAACATAGACGGTCCGACTCACACCACTTTGCCTGGCAGGCTTAGGACCTCTCTCAGCAGTTAACCAGTGATGAATGTCTGTTGAGATATAAGCATTTCAAAAACTTTAACACAGTTTTACAGAGATGTTCTAGATTTTGACCCCTAGGGGTCTGTTGTCTTTGATCGTCAGAAGACCCTCCCAGGTACTTAAGTTCCAAATATGAGTGCTCTGTGATGAGTGACTGTTTAGATATAAGCATCTGAAAAACTTTTAACGCAGTGTGACGGGAATGCACATGTACACGCAAAACGCAAACCTGTACAACCGAGGTGACAACAATAGCTCTCCATGTACTTCGTACAGGCGAGCTTAAAAGGGTGATATCACAATTTTCTGTAGGAAATTGATCATTTTGGGAATATGCTGTTGCATGGATATGTTCATTGTTTGATTGCGTTGGGTGTAATGACATGTTAACCCTTGTGGGTCATTTTGTGTCATTTCCCAGAGAAAGGGAGAAAACTGATAGAAGAGACAGTAGAGGAGAGGGGAGAAAGAGGAAAATGAATGGAAGTGTAGAAATGGAAGAAATAACATTCCCCATTTACCCTGACCTGCTGCAAGGACAGCAAAACTTTCGCAACTGTAAGCCAATGTTATATCAGTTGAAGGCCCCAGTGACCCAAAAAACAGGACACCTTTACCTCACCTAACCACCCCCACTTTTTGTGTGAAGCGAACTCAAGGTTCCCTCTACATGTCTGTGACCAGCACAGACTCGGGCAAGCCTGCGCTTTTGCGCAGGCTCGCCCGAGTCTTGCTGGTTACCTAGACCTTTTATCATGATCAGTCTCATTTCAGAGTAGCTTTACATTACGAAAATGTGCCTATTCAAATACCATACCGCCGAAAAAACGTATATTTTAAGATGAAAAACTGTGATATTTTTTCTTATTTCTGCTCAAAGGATAGAGGGCACTCGTTAGGACTGCCTCATCGAGGCGGTTCTGAGTACCCACAATGTATATTTTACAGCAGAAATAAGAAAACTAAGGTTTACCCCAGTCAACCCCAGTTTTACTATATATATATATATATATATACAAGTGGGGTTAAATGGGGTCAAGATTATATAGGTGTGTTTTCATGATGGAGTTGAAAAGGAAGACTGCAGGCCTCCTAGTGGCCCAGGTTGAAAATAATTTTTTTTATATAGGCTCTTCTTACTCAAAATATAGGTTGTATATAGGCTTTTCAATAAAAATATGTGTTTAAAAAGGTCCTTCCAAACTCATATAAACATTTAAAACTGAAGAAAAAAAATATTTGATTAAACTTAGTGCCACGATTACTCGGATAAAGTTGATGATAAATCTAATTGTACAAAGTCTGAGCAAGAGAAGCGAGGAAAAAAAATTTCTTGACAGTTTATATCATTTTTTGGAACTAGAAAGTAAAAATAGAAGGGAATTTTGAAGAAAAGTTATGGTTGAGTGGCGAGAATGTTCAAAAAGTGAAATATAGGTTTTCTTCATGAAAATACAGGCTTTCTGAAGGTTTTATAAACAAAATAAAGGTTTTATATGTTAAGAAATAGATCAGCTCTAACTAATTTGTTGAGTAATAAATCACAGTCTGGAGGTCTGTTGTAAAGAAGATCAAATCACGAGTGCGTAGCGCATGTGATTTGTCTACTTACAACTGACTGACAAACTGTGATTTACTACTGAACAAATCACAAACTAAAGCCGATCTATTTCGATTCAAACAGGCTGAAAGTCGGCAATAATGCTGTTGTCTCCTTCAAAATCTCACAACTTTTCCCCATTGTTATAAGAAATCATGCTAAAATTATCGACCTGAAACACATTCATTTATATCCTTTTCTAACATTTTTCGATGCGAGAAAATGACGTTACACCGTCTAACGTCAAGGAAATCAGCTTGTGACATCATAAATTGGCAGTTTTAAATAATGTCACTCATCATGCTCTTCCTTGCCGTGATTTGTTGTAGAATTAAACAGTTATTTTCCATTGCCTATATAGGCGCGCTGTGTTACAATATAGGTTTGATAGGTTTTGCTAGGAGGCCTGGAAGAGGAAAGAAAAAACTAGCAAGTATACAAGTGTCAATTTTATTAGAAAATAATAAACTAAAGAGTATCACATGCTTTGTATGTCTCACAAACCTTACAACATGAAATGAAAAAGGCGTATATCAAACAATAAGACGATACAAAAAAGATATATTTATATATTTACAAAGAATGGATGGTATTTGGAATTCATCCACTTTCTGGGTCCATTAACCCTTGACCTGCTGAATATTTAAATATGCCACACCCCCCACTGATTATCAACCAATCAGATTTCTTGATGCAAATCATTGAAACAAATTCATAAACTGAATGATAAACAATGAAGATCCTGATCAGATGGCTTCTTCAGAAGCCATCTGATCTGGATCTGCATTGTTTGAAAGATCAGACATATCCAGGCTCAGCAGGACAAGGGTTAATATTGTTTATCAATATATGGGCTTTGGATGACCCCTGATAATGTGATGCGGGTGATGCAGTGGAACTTGATACGTAGGAATATATTTGAAAGAATATTGTGTCTATAGCAGTGAATATGAATCACACACACCACGCAGAGCCCACAAAAACGAATCCAAACATTGCACATAAAATTTTAGTCTATCTACAAAACCACCAGATTTCTGCTTGAAGAACATCTGGGACACGTTGTTCAAAACTAATGACGTCGTTCGTTAACGTATCGTTAAATCCTCAATTTTCTGGTTCTAACGAGTACCCACAATCGACAGTTTTAAACAAACATAAGGATAATAATGTATACTCCTGTAAACCTGTTTCTTCTATGTTAAGGGGAATGGGAACACCTTCAGGGGAGGCAACTCTTGCAAAAGTATTTTTGTCTCCCTTGTCAATAGGGGTCAATTCTTAAAGGAAAGAATTTGCTCCTGAGGAGCAAATTCTTTCCTTGAAGAGTTGACCCCCTTATTCTGTGGGACTCCGTGGTGCAGTGGTTACGCTACTCGCCTTGTAAACCAGGGATCCCAGGCTTCTCCAGACTTTCGGATGAGTCTTTAAACCGAGGTCCCGTCTCCGTATGACCTTAGCTGTTTGTGGGACGTAAAACTAAAACTCACTCACTATTCTGTGGGACTGAGTTTATAGAAAAGCAAACAGGAAATTCCGAAAGTGCTCTCCCTTTACAAAATGGCGGAAAACTTTGCCAGGTGTTCCCATTCCCCTTAAGTTGGGTTTATGGGGTTTTCATTTCAGACTTATTAATGTGATGCTAATTTGTGTCAACCAACAAAACATGGATGAAATCGTCACTACAGCAGGAACACTACACTAATATTAACATTGGTCGACAATGCCCCGGCAATGGACACTAAAACGAAAATTGCAAACACAATATAAAAATATTTCTTCTCCACTGATTTGATTTAATACAACATTTATTTATATCTTAACAAATAAATTGCCATATGATTGTTTTTTTTTTTTTTTTTTATTATTATTTATATATATGCATTTGTCAAGTGCCGCAATAAATATCTTTGATCCATCAACACCCAACATCCCAGAGCCCAATCTTAAATTGTCACCAGAGCCCTGTTGTTCAAGATGAATGATGTAAGTAAATGTATTGTTCAAATTTGCTCTTTTTTATGGTAAATATGCTAATATTTTTGCTGAAAAAATGGGAGTAGCTTTTGCAAATGCAAAAGCTACTCACATTTTTTTCCAGCAAAAATACGGAACTTAAGATTTTCGTTATAAAAACAGACCTGCTAAAATGGCACCTTTCTTATCTCTAAAAATAGCATTTTCCGAAAAAAAAAAATTAAAACGTTTGGTAATTTTCTTAGTCTATTCCAGAAATGGATTATGGCTGCTTGTTAGAAGCGCCTCAAAGAGGCAATTCAGCTTAGTGTATCTGAACTGGCTCAATGAGGCGATTCTAATGGATACCCACAATCTACGTTTTTTACCACAAATCAGGAAACTAATGAATACCCCCATAAACCCCTGTTTTCTCCATATAATGTGGGGTTTAAAGGGCTGTTCATTTCACAGACTCGTTGACCAGGGGCCGGTTGTTCAAAGCTAACGACGTCGTTAGTTAACGTATTGTTAAAACTGATCATTTATTATGGCACATGTGCTAATATTTTTGCTGAAAAAATGTGAGCAGCTTTTGAGGACGCAAAAGCTGCTTACATTTTTTTCAGCAAAAATACCAAAATTTTGAATATTAAACTTGCTACAACAGTTAACAATATGACCGCTAACAAGCTCGTTAAGCTAAAAATGCTTTGAACAACTGGACCCTGATATGTACTTACTGGGACAGGTTATGGTTTTTACCGCTGGAACAGTTATGGTTTTTACCACTAACAAACTCTTTAACCCATTGCATGCCGGAAACCCCTAAAAGGGTACCAGGCCCAGATCAGACCCCGCAGAATGCGGCGTCTGATCAGGGCCTACACTATTTGCTAACAGAAGTTTTCCATCGAAAATAGAATAAAAACAAAAAATAGGCCTGACACCCCTTAAATGACAAATGGACTTGTCCAACATATAGCAATGGAAGAGTCCACTAGTATACAATGGATTAAGCTAACAATGCTTTGAACAACTGGGCCTAACTGATCAATATCTTGAAAGATAATTATGAAAACTGTCATGGCTTGCTTGGTGTACAAGAACTTGGGTATTCATGGATGAAAGCTATGTAAAATGTCCTTATTTCATAACTCATATTTGAATATCATTACAGTCGAACCTCTATAGCTCCAACGCTGATGACCCGTTTACCATGGATGTGTCGAACCCATTCTTGAGCCCCTAGCGAAATCCTCTACATAAGAAATAGTGGGGGATAATTAAGGAGATTTTAGTCTTTTATCTTGCAAATGTATGCTGTGTGTACTCATTAGAATCGCCTCGATGAGGCGATTCTAATGAGAAAACAAAGCATACATATTCATTATAGAACACCGAAAATATGTCTAAAAGTATCCCGTTATGCCTCCTGGCAGTTACCATCAGTGGCTCGAACTACCCCTGTCTCGAACAGATTTTCGAGGTCCCAAAGGTGTTCGAGCCATTGAAGTTCGACTGTATATTGCTGTTTAAGGATCTGGTTTACTTTGTGGCACCATATTCTTCATCTTCCGACTCCTCATCGCGACGGCTACGTTTTGCCGGAACCATGGCACCTGGACCCAAATTCCCAATCAACCCTTGTGCTGTGTTGAACAGGTTGATTGGTGTGTTTCCATCGGTGATCACTGTAGATTTCATCCCCAAAGCCTGCAGCATGCGGACCTGCATATCTGGCCCTGCAGTGGCGATGGCCTGCAGAGTGGCGGAGCCAATAGCATCGACCATGTTCTTGAATTTAGAGGTCTCAATCTTGGACGACTCGCTGGATTTGGAGAGTTCAAGTTCGTTCTGTTCCTTGACGAATCTAAGCTCAGCCTCTCTGGCTTGTGACAATCTCTCCAGTTCGGATTCGGCTTCAATTTTCATGGCTTGAGCCTGGAAAGATACAAGAAGACTAGTTTTTGTGGTGTAGGCACTCAAGTTTCTTTAAAGGTGCATTATTGAGCTACCGGGTCTCAAAATTTTTTTTCTGGTTTTTATCTTCAATGCATACTCCTTTGTCATGTGTACACTTTTGGAGCCAAATACAGCTTCAGAACTTTGTGAAAATGGTCGTTTTCATTCGTGTTTACCCTTCACTCTGAACATGTGTTCGGAATTTCTGTTCTAAAAATAAATCTGTCACTTTACACATGTCGTTACTTATGGCATGGTATTCAGCGTCATATTTTTTTCCGATTCAGGCATGGCCTAAGCAAACAAGGCCAAAAATGAATGTCGCATAACGTCATACATGGGGATTCTATTTTTGTCACAAACTAAAAATAGATCTAACTAGTGTTCGAAACATAGTTAGGGAATCCATCTCAAACTCGTTTACCTGTCATCATAATTGTTCGCATTTTTGCATAAAATGCATTCATTTGTATTGTTTTAAAGAAAAATACCGGTTATATGTATTTTATTTTTGGAAGCATTTTTTCCAGATAGCTCAATAATGCACCTTTAAAATCAAAGCACTGAGAGTACTGATGGGTTGATTGTCTTTGAGTGTTGGCTGGAAAAGTAGTCCAGGATTGAGACTTAAACAGTTTCATTAAACCCTTAAATACCAGTTTGTTTTTTAAGCAAAAAGTGTAGACCCTGATCAGATGCTGCATTCTGCGGCATCTGATTGGGGTCTACACTGTTTGCCAAGCCCAACCCATGATTCCGGGTCTGATTCCATAGATAACCCTCTTATGCATTGATAAGAATAGTGAAACTATTTTTCTATAAATAACCGTTACCTGGTTTTCCGACAAGTCAGTGATATTCACGTAGACATCAGCATTGAATAGTTAACTGCGCTTAATAACTTCAGGTCGACAGATAATCAGCATTCAGCATAGAATAGCTTACTGCACTTAATAACTTCGGGTTGACTGATAATCAGCACTGAAAAGCTTACTGCGCTTAAAAACTTTGAGTCGAATGGTAAACAATCAACCCATACATGACTCAGATATGCAATGAAACTTCGATAGCCTGAACGTGGAGGGCTTGTATACCCTGTCTAAATCGAACTCGCATTTGAGTCCCTAAAGAATACTTCCTGCAGAATTGGGAGCAACCTCAATTCAAGCCAACAAAACTAATCTGGGACCAGTTGTTCAAAACTAACAATGTCATTAACTAACATATTGTTAAAATTTTGATCATCTATCATGGGAAATATGCAAATATTTGTGCTGAAAAAAATGTGAGTAGCTTTTGCAAATGCAAAAGCTACTCACATTTTTTTCAGCAAAAAAACACATTTTTAGCAAAAAAACACTAGAACAGTTAACAAACTGACCACCCACGAGCCTGTTAACGCTTTTTGTACCAAATGGAATCTGCCTCATATATGGCAGGAGTCCATTTCAAAATTTAGAGGTGTCGGGTTATGTTTTCTTCACAATTGATTTGGAAAATGACTGAATTTTAGCAAACAGTGGAGGCCCTGATCAGATGCCACAGAATGCGGCATCTGATCTGGGCCTGCACTGTTTGCCCAGGTACCCATTTTGGGGTTTCCGATATAAAAGGGGTGAAGTTTACAATGCTTTGATCAACTCTACCCAGGAGTGATGAATACCCACAAACTTACCTTGAGTTTGGCCTGTTCAACAGCTGCCTCGCCCTCAATTCTTGATGCCTCAGCCCTGGACTGTGCCTCGGCCTTGGCCTGACCTGTACTCTCTACAGCAGCACTGTTAGCCTGCAGTTCCAGCAGTTCTTTACGAGCTTTCTCAGCCTCTGCCTCGTCACTGATCTTCTGACGCTCAAGACGACCTTTAGCCTCCTGTTCCAATCGTTCAGCCTCATGTCTTGGGAAGAAGAAAGGACAAAGTGACGGTGTTAGCATCTGCTACATGCAAGGTAAGATACAGGGACCCAACATTTTATGGTTGAGCCAGAATAAGTGAAAGAAAGTATTAAGAAATTATCAGATATTTTTTTATATGATTCACATGTTTAACCCACTGGATATTATTATGTAATATTTTGTTACTCCATTTCTAATCATAAAAGGTGTGTGTGTGTGTGTGTTTGAGTTTTACATCCCACCAACAGCTAAGGTCATACGGAGATGGGACCTCGGTATAAAGACTCATCCAAAAGTCTGGAGAAGCCTGGGATCGATCCTGCGACCCCTAGTGTACAAGGCGAGTAGCGTAACCACTACACCACCGAGGCTTCCAAATCATAAAAGGTAAGAACTTGAATGAGCTGGAGAATAATAATAAATTGGTAAACAACTTTTGTTTACAAGAAATTATGCAGGTATTAACGGGAATGGATATACCTTCAGGGGAGGCAACTCCTTAAAAAGTATTTTTGTCTCCCATATCAATAGGGGTCAACTCTTAAAGGAAAGAATTTGCTCCTTATCTTAAAGGAAAGAATTTGCTCCTTAGGAGCAAATTCTTTTCTTTAAGAGTAGACCCCTTTTTCTAGAACCTTCTCTGAACCCATATAAAGAGAATGATTTCTCTTTAGTTCAGTTTGGAACTTTTGAGAAAATTTTGTTCTATTTTCTGTGTTGGATTACTGAAGATTATTGTTCCATTAAGGATTATTATTCATTTTTGACTTAGCGCTCATACTATGGGGATCAGACATCAGTGGCCAGGGGCCAGTTGTTCAAAGCATGGTTAGCTTAACAAGCTCGTTAGTGGTCATATTGTTAAGTGTTCTATCAAGTACAATATCTAAAACTCATATTAAATGATCAGTTTTAACGATTCGTTAACTAACGTCGTCATTAGTTTTGAACAACTGGCCCCAG
This sequence comes from Lucinisca nassula, assembly GCA_963580285.1. NCBI lineage: Eukaryota > Metazoa > Mollusca > Bivalvia > Lucinida > Lucinidae > Lucinisca > Lucinisca nassula. The sequence continues at coordinate 23,375,434 of OY757022.1, forward strand.
TTGCTCAAAGCCTCGTTAGCCTAACAAGCTCTTTAGTGGTCAAATTGTTAAGTGTTCTAGCAAGTGCAATATCTCAAATTTTGGTATTTTTGCTGAAAAAAATGTGTGTAGCTTTTGCATATGCAAAAACTACTCACATTTTGTTCAGCAAAAATTTTAGCATATTTGCCATATTAATGATCAAAGTTTTAGCAATTTGTTAACTAACGATGTCGTTAAATTTGAATAACTGGCCCCAGAACTTTAAGAACATTTAAGAACACAGCTAAGTAATATTTGATTACTTCTTAATTTATAATTCATAAGATACAGTCTAATATTTTGTCGACAAATTTTGTTATTTTTAAAGCTTATTAATGAATTTTGCTATCATTTCCATTCTTCTATGCTTGGCTTGTAACAAAGTACACTCAGTGAACATACAAGTCAGCCTTGAACTGCAGACAAGTTTAGACACACCTATCCCCCTCTGTCTCAACAAGCTATGGGACAGCAGCTTTCAATTTAGCACACAATAACGATACTAGCTAATCAGACTGTGCCGATGTGCAATGACCAATCACTGTAAATGCAGACAGAAACAAAACAAATCTGATCTGGGTCCACACTGTTTGCCTATCTGCAAAAATATTTTCAATAAGAAAAGTTTGCTAGAAGATTCAGCAGAAGGCATTAACAGAGGACATTTTCAGATGCAATTTCTTGGCATATCACGTGAACAAGTCCGTGAAACCAACACCCCCTAAACCCCACATTATATAGAGACAACTGAGATGTACGGGGGTAAATATTATTTTTCTTATTTCTGCTCCAAGACGTAGGTTGTGGGTACTTATCAGAACCGCCTCGAGGCAGTTCTAATGAGCACCAACAACCTATGTTTGCAGTATAAATAAGAAAAATATCACAGATTTTCGTCAGAAAAGTAGCCATTTTGGAGATGTGAAAAATGCACTAAGTCGCACGGGTGTTTTATGGTAATGATCTTAAGGGTTAACAATTTTATTTTTTCAAGGGTTAACCAACCTGGCGGCCGCTTCTTGCGAGTTTGTTGTGATCTCGATGGCTAGTTGCACAGACTTCTGCAGGGCATCTCTTGTTCTCTGGTCGACAGGTTCGACGGACTGGATATCGATGCTGGTGATCATCAGGCTGTTCTGGTCAAAACTGAACTGGTCTCTCACCTTACTCTTCTCGTCAAAACCAAACACTGAGGAGCGGATAACTCTAGCAGAATTCTGAAACAAAGAATTAAGCACACATAATTCTTGAGTGATTGTCCCCTTTTCTTGACACTAGTAAAATACACATAAATCCCTATGTAACAATTTTCCTGGGCAGAAAGATACCCAAGACATTAACCCTTTTTGGCCCCCATCCATAGGGGCATAAGAAATATGTGGGCTGCATGATGCTTCCACGCGGAGCTGAATCCGGCCCGCACACTAGTACTGGTAAACCGCTTAGAGGATCTAAGCCTGTCCAGTAACTGCGGTGCGAGGCGGAACGTCCATGCTAATAAATCCTATTGGTTTCATTGGGCGACAGGGCTTGAGATGTCATTTCATCTCAATGTCGGGTAAAAGTCCCACAAAATTGAAAGCAATGTCTCCAAAATGACCTTTACAGTGTTGACGGGGACGTTAAACCTCAAATCAAACAAACAAACAAATTAACCCTTTTTGTTCCAAATGGAATCTTCCTCCTTATATATAGCAGGAGTTCATTACAAAATTTAGGGGGTCAGGTAGTGTTTTCATCAAAAATTATTTGGAAAATGGCTTAACTTTTTGCAAACAGTGTAGGCCCTGATCAGATGCCGGGTTCTGCTGCGTCTGATCTGGGCCTGCACTGTTTGCCCTGGTACCTGTTTTGGGGTTTACGGTACTGAAGTGGTTAACCTTAACAGTGTACATTCTTTCATCAGATACTAAGTAAATACATCATATCAGCTCTAAATATTTAACTTTAAAAATTTCTAAGTCTGTGACTTTGACCTTGAGGTCATGGGCATAGTAGGAGGGGGCAGGTATTGCTAAATATAACTTTGGACCTGTATCTATCATCATAGCAAATGTGAACTAAATCCATCATATGGTTTGGAAAATATTAGCTATCTCTTCAAAAAGCTTAAACAGTTAAAATTTCAAAGTCTATGACCTTTACCTTGAGGTCATGGGCATAGGTGAGGGTACTGATGAATAAAACATTGCACCTGTATCTATCATCATACCAAACATGAAAGACTACATCATATGGTTTGAAAAATTGGGAGCTCTTAAAAGATCAGGTTCTATGTAGAACAAATGCCTTAACCTGTGTCTGTAAAACAAGAAAGATGTGTTTGTGAAACACTAACATGTCCCCGGCATCATCTGACTGCGGGGGAGTGGGGGAAATCATTTGGCCCCTGGGTGAACAAAATCCTCCATACAGTTATAGAGAAATTTCAACTGAATACGACATTTCCTCACTCTACCATTACAAAAACATGCCAAATGCATTGCAAACTTTACCGCTGAAAAAACGAACATTTAAAATGGAAAATTGTGATATTGTTTCTTATTACAGCTCAAAATACAAATTGTTGGTACTTGATAGAACTGCCTTATCGATGTTTGCTTATTTCAGCTCAAGATACAGATTGTGGGTACTCATTTGAATCGCCTCATCGAGGTGGTTCTAACCAATACCCACTATCTATATTTTAGAGCAGAAATAAGAAAAATAAGATGTACCCCTGTAAACCCCAGTTTTACTGTATAAAAGTGGGGTTCAAGGTGGTCAAAATTATATAGGCGTGTTTTCGTGATGGACAATCAGTGTTCTGTTTGGACTTTATGGGTCGTGTCAGGTTCAATCTAGAGAATGGCAAAAGTTTTTTAAAAATTATACCAATTTTCAATATAATGACAAAGCTTGCTATACAGACAACTTCAATGGAACAAATCCTTAGCTCAAGATGAGATGATTAATGGAGAAATTCAAGACTATTGTCAGCCCCCACCCATCGGGGCTTGAAGAAATATGAGCCCCGCCAAGCCAATTTGTGCCTTCGAGCATTCCGTCATGACACATTTTAACTGTGCATGCCCAGCCATTCAGAGGGGCTAGGGATATGGCTTTCTGTCTGAAGGTTCCTCTTGATTCACTGCTTGTATGAGCAAGCAGCGAAGGTTCTGGCGAGACTGTGCAGATGCGCAGGCTCGCCTGAACCTTCGCTGCTTGCATAGGCGATAAGTACCAATTGCTTGACGGGGCCCATATATGGGCTGCATGATGTTTCCACGCAGAGCTAAAACTGACTGCACACAAGTACTGGTAAACAGCTTTAAACCTGCCCAGGCAAAGCAGTGCCAGCCGAACCGTCCACGCTTATAAACCCTATTGGTTCCATTGGGCGACAGGGCTTGAGATGGCATTTCATCTCAATGTCGGGTAAAAGTCCCACAAAATTGGAAGCAACATCTCCAAAATGACCTATACAGTGTTGACGGGGACGTTAAACCTCAAATCAAACAAACAAAACAAATCAAGAATATTGTAATTATTTGATACTCGTACTCCAAGAAACAAAAATTGTGGATATTTGTTAGAATCATTTCCGTGAGGCAATTTCCAAAAGATCTATACCACTGCAATCCCGCTTTCTTTAGATTTGTGGCGCATATTCAAAACTATTATTAACATAACATCAGGTATCTGAAAGTTTCGGCCAATCAACTGAGAAGCGCTAGCTACACAATGGTTCAGCCTACGTTGTAAGTTCAAAGCTTTCAGTGCATCTTTGATTTTTGTTGCAAACAGCATCAAACATGCATTGGGGAGAAGTCTTATTGCTAAACTGATGGTTGTGTGGTTGTAATGTAATGTCTGCACAGACAAGTAAACAATTTTTTTAAAGGAGGTTAACGAGTTATGACATTCACACTTCATCACTTTTGTCCTGTTGAATACATTAATTTGGCTGCACCAGTTTCAGACTATCAGCATCCTTGATGCAATTAATTCCTTCAAAATCTCAAGCTGAATGACAAACAGTTTATATGTAGATCCTCATCAAAAGCTATCTGATCAGGATCTACACTGTCTACTAAGGTAGTATGTATCCTGGTTCAGCAAGACAGGGGTTAACCCTTATCCCAATGAACATGACAACCCCTACCTTTGCAAACAGTGTATATCCAGATCAGATGGCTTCTAAAGAAGCCATCTGATCAGGATCTTCACTGTTTGCCATGTTGTTTGTGAATTGAATTAATACATTATTTTAAGTAATTTGGTTGGTTGATAGTCCAAAATGGGTGTGAGTAAATTAATTTATTCAGCAGGACAAGGGTTAAATGGCACTTACAAGCAGGGTAATATTAATGGCAATGTGTATCCCTGGCACAGTTTCTGACCATTTTTGAAGGGAGGCAACTATCAGGACTTCATGTTTGCTTGCTTTTCTAAAACACTCAGCCCTATGCAAAAATGGTCTACTCTTAAAGGAAAGAATTTGCTTCTTTCCAGCAATTTCTTCCCTTTAAGAGTTGATTCCTACTGATACAGAAGACAAACAACAGTTATGAAAGAGTTGCTTCCCCATAAGGTGTATCCATCCATACCCCTAAAGTAGAGTGGAAAATTCACCTTCAGGGGAGACGACACCATAATATTCAAGTCTTTCAAGACCGGCCCCGATAGCTCAGTTGGTAGAGTGTCCGCTCCGGGGAACGGGAGGTCTCGGGTTCGATCCCGGGCCGCGACATACCAAAGTCGTTAAAAATGGTACTAGCTGCTCCTCGCTTGGCACTCAGATTTACGGGGTAGAGCTAGGACTGGTCGATCCAGTGTCAGGAAAATGTGACTGGGTGTGGTATCATGTACTGTGTCTGGGACATGATACTTCAGTGAGGCAGCACTATAAACGTGAGCATTGAGCTCCCTGTCGCAACCAGACACCATCGTGATATGACTGAAAAATTGTTGAAAGCGACGTTAAACCCGAATTCACACACACACTCAAGTCTTTCTCCTCAAAATGGTTCTTTTTGTGGGGGTTTTGGTTTTACCGCCGTTTCAAGATTATTTATTTCGAGCTGATTGTTAATCACTGGCGTACCCAGAGAAAATCCCACCTGACTTTCCATTGCGAAACTTGGCGTCTCACATATGACCATAGCCAGGCTCGAACCACAGTCACAGTGGTGAGAGACAAAATGATTAAGAGTCAATGCTCTTACCCACTTAAGTCATGGAGGCCTGTCCCAAAAGATCTACTCATATGGGAAAGAATTTCCCTGAAGAGCTGGCCTTAAAGGCTTTTATGAAGTGGGGCTTAGTTTTTTATTGAGTTGGGGTTTAATGTCACATCAACCCTTGTGGGTCATTTTGTGTCATCTCCAAGAGAAAGCTAGATTTTGAGTTGGGAGTTTAATGGCCCAGTCAACACTAGTTTAGACTATTTTGAGCCGCTTAGTTTACCTATTCACACTTTTCCTGGGCAGGCTCATACCAGTACAGTGCACATTCTTTCACCAGAAACTGACAACTGCCCTTCTTGAATCAGCAGAAGCTAGGGACAGTCTTATAATGACCGTAGAAAAGATTTCATGATCAATCTCCACAAAAGAATGTTGCAGACCCCGCAGGTACCAACCCCACGTCCTCCTGATCACCAGTAAGACACACCTCCGACTGTGCTACCGAGGTCGGGCTGGATAGATAAAAGAGATAGTAGAAAAGATAAAAGGGTGGGACAGGGAAGAAAGCGGAAAAGGAATGAAAGTGAAGAAACAGAAGAAGTAGACATTACGCAAACACGCCTATACAAATACATTGCCACCTTTATCGCCGAAAAAATGAAAATTTTAAGATGAAAACTTGTGACATTTTTCATATTTCTGCTCAAAATATAGATTGTGGGCACTCGTTAGAACCGCCTCGATGAGGCGGTTCTAACGAGTGCCCACAATCTATATTTTAGAGCAGAAATAAGAAAAATAAGGTATACCCCCGGAAACCCCAGTTTTACTATATAAAAGTGGGGTTCAAGGGGTCAAAATGATATAGGCGTGTTTTCGTGATGAATATCCCCCTCTACCCTTTTCTGCTTCAAGGATAGCAGGCCTTGTCCAACTGTAAGCCAGTGTCATAATACACAGCACCTTGGACAAATCCAACCAACCCGAGGGGGCTTAGTTTGAAGGAAAGTTAATACTGGTTATATCTGAAAACTGCAGTACCGGCCCTGATAGCTCAGTTGGTAGAGTGTCCGCTCAGGGGAACGGGAGGTCACGGGTTCGATCCCAGGCCGCGACATACCAAAGTCTTTAAAAATGGTAATAGCTGCTCCTCACTAGGCACTCAGATTTACGGGGTAGAGCTAGGACTGGTTGACCCAGTGTCAGGATAATGTGACTGGGTGTGGTATCATGTAATGTGTCTGGGACATGATACTTCAGTGAGGCAGCACTATAAAATTGAGCATTGAGCTCCCTGTCGCAACCAGACACCGTCGTGATATGACTGAAAAATTGTTGAAAGCGACGTTAAACTAGAATTCATACACACACACACATTTGAAAACTGCCTACTCTGTTAAAATGACAGAAAATATGTCTATCATATTCATACTCCATAACCTGTACAGCATCAAGGAAAACTGACGAGATATTCCTATTATAACTCCTGACTTGCATCAAAGAATAACTCTCAGTGGCTCAAACTACCCCTGTCTCAAATAAATTGTTAAACCATAAATTGCAAATCACGACAACAAAATCACGTCAATAAATATTGTCCTCTGTTTTGCCGTCTGCCAGTTACCTTAAAAGTCATCATTTGCAAACAGTGTGGACCCAGATCAGATTGCTCCTACAGGAGCAGTCTGATCTGGGACCACACTGTTTGCCAGTATGCAAAAAAATATTTTTAAAAAGTTTGCAAGAAGATTCAGCAGATGACTTGGCAGACGACATTTTCGGATGTTGTTTTTTCTCAGAGCTTTAGGGTTAACATGTTTTTAGCCATAGAAGTTTGACTGTACTAGCAATTTAGCTGCATAACTTGAAAGCAAAGCTTCATCAAAGCCTTGTGAAGCAAAGAATATGTGCAGGAAGCATTGAACTTTATGTGTTATATACCATCTTGCACATGGACTAATATTTTTGGTTCATTAATTAACCCTTTTTGTACCAAATGGAATCTTCCTCCTTATATATAGCAGGAGTTCATTTCAAAATTTAGGGGTGTTAGGTTGTGTTTTCTTCAAAATTTATTTGGGAAATGGCTTAACTTTTTGCAAACAGTGTAGGCCCTGATCAGATGCCGCCTTCTGCAGCATCTGATCTGGGCCTGCACTGTTTGCCAAGGTACCCCTTTAATGGTTTCTGGTACTGAACCGGTTAACCCACATATGACAATGGAATCTTCCACCTACAAGCTTGGAACTGATTCATTTCCAATTATAGGGGTGTCAGGTTTGTTTTGTTTGTGAGAAGTTCTACAAAAATGCCTGTATCTTCAGCAAGCTTGACAAGCCCATTAGCGGTCAAGATTTTTACTGCACCTGTATTGTATAATACTTAAGTATTTTATTTGCTGGAAAAATGTTTGTAGTGCATTTTTCAGCATAAATTTTGGTGAATTTCCAAAATGGTTGTTACCTGTCAACATCATTACTTTTAAGACCAGTTTTTCAAAAGTGAAAATATCCTTAGTTAACACTGTTAAAACTTTGCTTTTTACTGTGATAAATTAAAAAATTATTCAAATTTTCTCTGTAAAAAAATATCACTATATCAGATATTGTACTTACTAGAACAATTAATATTTTGACCACTAACAAGCTTGGTAAGTTAACGATGCTTTGCATTACGCAAACACGCCTATACAAATACACTGCCACCTTTATCACCAATAGTGAAAATTTATGATAAAAAAAATATTGATATTTTTCTTATTTCTGCTCCAAATATAGATTGTGGGCACTCGTTAGAACCGCCTCATTGAGGCGGTTCTAACGAGTACCCTCAATCTATATTTTAGAGCAGAAATAGGAAAAATAAGGTATACCCCCGGAAACCCCAGTTTTACTATATAAAAGTGGGGTCCAACGGGGTCAAAATTATATAGGCGTGTTTACGTGATGAAACAACTGGGCCCTGACCAGGGGCCAGTTGTTCCAAACTAATGACACTGTTAGCTAACATTTCATTAGAACTTTTGGTCATTTAATGTGGCGAATGTTGCAGAACATTATGATAACATGCCGGTGTGACAGGGTGTTGTTTTTTTTTCACATCACCAAAATGGCAACATTTCTGATCAAAATCTGTGATGTCTGTCTTATTGATACTGCAAACATAGGTTGTGGGTGCTCGTTAGAACCGCCTCATGAGGCAGTTATTATGAGTACCCACAACGTCTTTTGTTTGTTTGATTTGAGGTTTAAAATCCCCGAGAACACTGTAAAGGTCATTTTGGAGATGTTGCTTCCAATTTTGTGGGACTTTTACCCGACATTAATATGAAATGACATCTCAAGCCCTGTTGCCCAATGAAACCAATAGGGTTTATTAGCATGGACGGTCCGCCTCGCACTGCGGTTCCTGGACAGGCTTAGATCCTCTAAGCGGTTTACCAGTACTAGTGTGCGGGCCAGATTCAGCTCTGTGTGGAAGCATCATGCAGCCCATATGTACCCACAACGTATGTCTTGGATTAGAAATAAGAAAATTAGGGTTTACCTCCGTAAACCCGTTTTATCTATATAAACTGGGGTTTAGGGGGTGTTCATTTCACAGCCTTGTTCATGTGGTGAAAAATATGAGCAACTCTGCTCATATTTTTTTCAGCACAACTACATGTACCTGCCAGAACAGTTAACAATTTGACCACTACAGAGTTTGTTAAAGCTAACAATGCTTTGAAAAACTGAGTCCAGATGTGCATCTGACTGATCATGATCTGACCGAGTCACTGGGCTGGGTTGTTACATGCCTAGTCAAGCCAAACTTGTTATATGTATATCAAGCCAAACAAATCTACTGTAATTATCCTGAGTAAAGGGGCATTGGAGTCGGGAGCATTTCAGTAGAACCAGATCAAGGCCTTGTTTTTCAAAGCATTGTTTGCATAGCAACAGATGAGGTAAGTATTTTGCGAAAATTGAAGGATAGTTTTTGTCAATTCTCCATAAAAACCTATGTTGTGGGTATTCATTAGAACCGCCTCGCCGAGGCGGTTCTAATGAGTACCCACAACATAGGTTTATATGGAGAAATAAGCAAAACTATCCTTCAATTATCACAAAATACATACCTTAACTGTTGCTATGATTGTTAGATTAACAAATTCATTGGTGGTCAAACCGTTTAATGTTCTAGCAAGTACATTATCTTATACACTGGTATTTTTGCTGAAAAAAATTTGAAGCGTGTCAACTGTTTCTTTAGAGTTTCAGCCCAACCACACCAACTTCACTGGAGGTGTACCTATCCAGTACGCCCCTTAGCCCCCTTAATCAGAGTAACTACAGTAGGTTTTACAGTACCTCTTCAGTCTCATACCCAAATACAGCACCGTGAATAATGAGAGCTGAGTGCTGTACGAAAAATAAAAGATATAAGTCGGTAAATAGCTATACATAGCTAATGTTACAATGATACAAGTGCCCCCACCCATTGGGGCTTGGAGAAATTGACTGGGCTGCCTGGTGCTTCCACAGAGCTAAAAACAACCAAACTTTAGTATTGGTAAACTGCTCTGAAGGTATAAGCCAGCCCAGGAAAAGTGGTGTGAGTCAAACCTTAAAACCCTAGCGATTCCTTTGGGTGGTCATGTCATGTCAATGTCAGGTAAAAGTCCCACAAAATCAGAATCAACATCTCCACAATGATCTAAATAGTGTTAATTGGGACATAAAATCTCAACACAAGCACCTTTAAATTGAATCACAATCCCTACATTTTCCTCCTTTAAATTGAATCACAATCCCAAAAATCCCTACCTTTACAAAAGATGTAGATCCAGATCAGATGCCTTCTTAAGACATCTGATCAGGATCTACACTGTTGTCATTCAGTTTGCAAATTTGAAGGCACACTTTATTTGAAATAATTTGATTGGCTGATAGTCAGAAATGGGTGTGGCAATATTTATCTATTCAGCAGGAAAAGGGTTAAAACTAACAATGGTTTGATTAACTGCGCTCTTCAGAGCCCATCTTACAGCTAGGGCAATAGCAGAGAAGAACTCCCCACCCCCAACACCTATTTTCACAAATCTCTCCTTGTTTGCAGCAGGTGGAGGTTTTCATACAACAAAGGAAGCCCCAAGCTTTGAACCCAAATGTCTCCCTAAAGTCCCCGAAATGTCTAATGACATCTCAATGCAGAACAAAAAGTTGCCTATATAATTTTGACCCCTTGAACCCCACTTTAATATAGTAAACCAGGGCTTTACAGGGGTAAGCCTTATTGTACTTATTTCTGCTCTAAAATAAAGTTTTTGGGTACTTGTTAAAACCGCCTCAACAGTCCAAAATTGTGTCCTAATGTATGAATTTTGCTGTTTTATGACATGAGGTAATAAACAGAGGATCTTACACAAGTCCTCATTTCATATAAAAATTTTAAGAAAGCCTGGGGCGAGTTTCATAAATATAATATAATAGTACTATAAGAGTGAGATTCTGTTTATCATAAGATGAGAATTATGATTTGGATTTTATTGCCAAAGAGGTTCAAAAAAGATTCATCAGGAGTTTTCAGGGGTAAAATCTTATTTTTCTTATTTCTGCTCTAAAATAGAGATTGTGGGTACCCGTTAGAACCGCCTCGGTGAGGCGGTTCTAACTTGTACCCACAATCTATATTTTGAGCAGAAATCAGAAGAAATTTCACAATTTTTCATCGAGTTTTTTTCATTTTTACGGTGGTAAAATTTACAATGTATTTGTATAGGTGTGTTTTTGTAATGTCTATAGGCATAATGATATTACACGTCAGTAACGTGTTATTACATAAACATAATGGCAAATTCCTTTCCTCACCTTATGGAAATCATCAAACTGAACTTGGGCCACTGCCCCTCTCACTCTAGATGCTATGGCCTTGCAAGCGTCACCGACAAAGTCTGGCACACTGAAAATCTTCGCGGCCTCCTTCTCGTCTTTTTTGTCTTTAACAACGAAGTGCCTGAAATGAATGTATGATAGTGCCTCAGCTAACCTAATTTACTCACAATTCAATGAAAACACACCACTTTTAGAATTTTGATTTCTTTTGTTTAACATAAAAATGACTAACTTTTTCAACTGATAAATACGGTTTTGTAAAGTTGTCACAGAAGTATGGGTTTGTTTGACACGAATACTGTGTGAATTTCATGTTGTGCATGTGCAGATGCAAAATGCAAAATTTTTGAAATCACTATATTTTTGGCTCTTCCTTTACTGTCATTATAAGGTCAGGATTCTTCAAAACATTTCATAAGAACAACCGAATGGGACATCTAAGTCACGTCGATAGTTATTGTGGGAACCCATAACCTACGCCTTAGTGCCTTAACTATACGACGGTGGCGTCTCCAGGAAAGCGGTATTTCTAGCCACAAGACGTATAGGGGGAACATTTTGAAGGTGGAACATCGAATCAGTCGCTTTAATTGGTTTCAACAGCGTATCCAATGGACACAACAGTGTTGGCGTGGTGTACTGTTCACGGACAAGTCCCATTTTTGTGTTGAAATGGCGGCATAAAGTATGGCGACGATGTGGGGAGTGATTTCAAGACTGTTGTGTTAAACAAGTGTCACATTGGGGGTAGTGAAATGGTGTGGGGTGCGATCTCATGATGCCACAAAACCCAACTCACCGTCGTTGATGGCAATTTGATAGCATGTCGGTACATCAATGAAATCTACGAGTCTGAAGTGGTACCGTTTTGGAGCAATAATGGTGACATTACGCTTTTCCAACAGGACAATGCACATGCTCATTCTGCGAGGCTAACCATGGACTGTTTCAATCAAAATGCCTTGTCCTGCATTTTCGCTGGATTTAAACCCAATTTAATACTCCAAGAAACAAATGTTGGACTCCTCTCATATTTTACGTGAAAGATTCCATTCAATACAAAATATGTTAAATTTCCCATGGTGACCTGTACACACATAGACTTACCAGTTGTAGGAAAGCTGTAGGGAGAGTCTAGCGTGGTCTGCTGTTTCTACGATCACAATGTCTGTACAGAAGTCCGGGCCAAGGAGAAGGCAGAGAGATTTGATGACGTTTGGTTTCTTTGGCTTCCCACCGGAAATACTCAACTGGGTGAACTGTTCATCTGGTCCTAACATTACCAGCTCTGGGCCGAAAATAACTCTGAAATAGTTAAATTGTTTGCATTATACCGTAAAAAACCTAAAAATTGGGATATTTTGAGGACTTACTGTAATTCTCCTAAAATTTTAATGAATTAAGGACTTACTTCAATTCTCCTAAAATCTTAACAAATAAGTTTCACAATCAAGCAAGGAGACCTACATTACACACAGAATGGCAAACAGTGTAGACCCTGATCAGACTGCTCCTGATCTGGTTCTGCACTGCTTTCTTAGGCCTATCTGTCCCAATATATTGGAACATTCAGGTACAAGATCAGAATTTCTTGCACATCAGGTAAGAATATCCTACATGTGCACAGGGTGCAGAAATTCTTATCTCAGTCTATCTATCTCACCTTCCTTTTACCGACCTGCTGTGAACTATTTTTAAAGTGTGCTGGTAGTCAGCAATGACAATTTATTGATCTGTTTGTCTGGAGTTTAAATGACTTAATATCGTATCAAGCCAGTCAGTTTAGCTAACTACACTTTTCCTTGGCAGGGTTAACCAATACAGTGCACATTCTTTCCCCAGAAACTGACAACTGCCCTGCAGAAAATATTTCATGATCAACCTCCATGAAAGTTCAAATTTAAATATACTTTGCTATAATTTGTTTTTATTGGAGTTTAACTGCCCAGTCAACACTATTTTAGGTAATTTTTGAGCCGGTCAGTTTACCTATCCACACTTTTCCTTGGCAGGCTTATACCTAAGCGGTTAACCAGTACAGTGCACATTCTTTTGCCAGGAACTGACAACTGCCCTTCTTGAATCAGCTGAAGGGAGAGAATGACCGTTGAAACGATTTCATGATCAATCTCCATGGAAAAATGTTGCCGACCCCGGCACGTATCGAACCTGCGTCCTCCTGATCACCAGTCAGACGCGCATCCAACTGAGCTACCGAGAGGCCAGCTACTTTGCTATAAAAGTAACAAAAACATGCATATGAAAAGGTTAACATATCTTGGAATTTCTGAATACTGAGTACTGGTGTATTAATAGTTATATACATATATATTTTATTAACTATATACAAGTATCATAATGATAAGAATCATGCATTGGTAATTTAAATATATACCCTGCACAGCCCCTTCTGTTGAATATGAAAGAAGCATGTGTGTAAGGCTCCTAGACCTGTTCATCATCATCATCATCATCATCATCAGCATCACTTAGAGGATCCAAGCCTGCCCAGGCAAAGCGGTGCATGTCGGACCATCCATGCTTATAAACCATATTGGTTTCATTGGGTGGCAGGGCTTGAGATGTCATTTCATCTCAATGTCGGGTAAAAGTCCCACAAAATTAGAAGCGATGTCTCCAAAATGACCTTTACAGTGTTGATGGGGACATTAAACCTCAAATCAAACAAAACAGACAGATAATTGGTGGGTATCTGGTGATAATACGATAATACATCCATGTAACTTAGTGCATTCTTTTATATCTACAAAATGTTCCTATTCCTGATGAAAATTCGTGTGTGTGTGTGTGAATTCGGGTTTAACGTCGCTTAATGAAAATTTGTAATATTAATCTTATTTATACTTAAAACAAAGCTTGTAGGTGCTCATTAGAACCACCTCATAGAGGTGGTTCTAATGAGTACCCACAACCTATGTCTAAGAGCAGAAATAAAGAAAATATGTACCCCCATAAACCCAAGTTTTCTCGATATAAAGTGAGGTTTACAAGGGTTTTCATTTCATGGACTTGTTAATGTGATGAAACCAAACAATAATTTATGTAAATTCTCCATAAAAACCTATGATGTACTAGGGGAATTCATTAAAACCTCCTCGCCAATGTGTTTCTAATGAATATCCACAATATATGCTTTTATAGAGAAATAAGGAAAATTTTCCTTCTCATATCGCCCCATCACGATAATGAGTCCGTAAAACAAAGACCCCTCAATCACGCGAACAAGTCGGTGAAATGAACATCCCCCTAAACTCCACTTTATATAGAGAAAAACTGGGGTTTGAAGGGGTAAAAATTTTTTTTTTTTTATTTCTACTCCAAGACATAGGTTGTGGGTACTCGTTAGAACCATCTCAATGAGGCGGTTCTAACGAGCACACACAACCTATGTTTGCAGTATAAATAAGAAAAATATCACGGATTTTCATCAGAAAAGTAGCCATTTTGAAGATGTGAAAAATGCACTACATTGTATGTCGCATGGGTGTGTTATCCTAATGAAATCCCACTTTATATAAAGAAAAAATGGGGTTTAAGGGGTTATACATTATCTGCCTAATTTGTGCTAAAAAACATAGATTGTGGGTACTCGTTAGAACCGCCTCATTGAGGCGGTTCTAACGAGCACACACAATCTATGTTAAAAGAAAAAATCAGAAAGATATCACAAATTTTACTTAATATTTGTAATTTCTGACACCATGTTGGACGCCATTATTTCACATGGACTTGTTTTCCTAATGAAATACCAACCTTATCTGTTGCTATGAAATTCAATAAGATGGTTCTAATGACCATACATTACTGCATTTAGAACACAAACTGAACCAATTTCAAACACTAAAATTAAGCAAAACAAGAGCACCGCATGCGGGTGCCAACGCTCGGCTGCAGTTTCTTTTAGAAAACAAAAATTCGAAGTCAAAAAAGGGGCATAACTGTGCATAACTGTGCCAACAATATTTTGAGGGTTACCTCACCTATCGGTATGAGTTCCCCTTTTCATAATGAACAACTAGTCCGAGTTTCAAGTAAATATATTCAGTAATGACAGAGATATTACAAAATGTCGAAGTTTTTGGACGACGACGACACAGACGACGCCAGAGCTATGACAATACCTCGTCGTTTTCTTCGACTTCGAAAACAGCCGAGCTAAAAATTAGGGTCACAAAATGTAAATACAGTATTTTACATAACATTTCTGTTTTCTCGATATAACTAATATTCTTAATATTGTTCTAAAAATAGAATGCACACTAAAATGACATATAATTAAATACAAAAAAAAAATTACAACATAACATGTAGATATGTATGAAAAATAAGTGTCTAATTTCTAAGACACAATGCCCCATAATATCAAGTGGCTCAACGAAAAGAATATCTAGATTGTAAAAGCTCCCTGATAAAATAAATATATAGGTCTAGGTTGTACACCTATGAATTTCCGAGTTCTGGCAATTGCTATTTGATCTGCAGCTGAGAGAGGAATTGTTCAGTTTATGCAAATGTGTATGCCTTATCTGAATAACTTTGATAAAAAGATTAAAAAGGGAGATAAAAGAAACTGTTTCTAAATGGACACACCTTCAGGGAAGGCAACTCCTGCAAAAGTATTTTTGTCTCCCATGTCAAAAAGGGTCAACACTTAAAGGAAAGAATTTGCTCCTGCGGAGCAAATTCTTTCCTTTAAGAGAAGACCCCTTTTTCAATGGGACAGGGCTTATAGAAAAGCATACAGGAAGTCCAGAAAGTTGTCTCCCTTTGAAAAATGGCAGAAAAATCAACCAAGTGTTACCTTTCCCATTAAATGTTAAACGTTTGGCAAGGCAAAGTTCAATACCTGGCTTCCATCATGTTAACAAGTCCATGTAATGAATGAACACCCGTTTAAACCCCACTTTATTTGAGACAACTGAGGTTTACAGGCATGTACATTTTTCTTATTTCTGCTCAAAAAAATAGGTTGTGGGTAGCCGTTAGAACCGCCTCATTGAGGCGGTTCTAACGAGTACCCACAACCTGTGTTTGAAGTATAAATAAGAAAAGCATGACAAATTTTCATCCAAAAACTAACCATTTTGGAGATATCATAAAATGCACTTTATCAAACGAGTGTGCTATCGTAATTCTTTTCTTGTAATTGGACAAGGTTAAAGGTTAAAGTTTGGCAAGGTCAAGTCCAATACCTGGCTTTCTTTTCTTTGTAATCGTAGATCTGTACAGCTGCATTATGTGGCACTCTAAAGGTGACAACTTTCGTCTTGTCTCTCGCTTTGCCAGAAGCGTCTCTGCTGCGGTCGCCACGGTCAGCCAAAGGGTCTTTAGCCTGCATGAGGAGCGCCTCCACCGCTGGCGGTAGTTCCTTTTCCCATAATTCCTCGTCCTGGTTCAGCATATAGGTTTCCCCAGTCACTGCTCGGACCTAGCACAGAAATAGTGATATTCTTGTTTGAAAAATAATAATCACTTTGCAGTAAGTTTGTTTGTTTTGTTTGTTTGTTGGATTTGAAGTTTAACGGCCCTGTCAACAATGTAAAGGTCATTTTGGAGATGTTGCTTCCAATTTTGTGGGACTTTTACCCAACACTGAGATGAAATGACATCTCAAGCCCTGTTGCCCAATGAAACCAATAGTGTTTATAAGCATTGACTGGCCAACTCACACCACATTGACTGGGCAGGCTTAGAGCCTGTAAGGGGTGTACCAGTACTTGTATGCAGGTTGGTTTCAGCTCTGCATGGAAGCATCAAGCAGCCCATCTATTTCTTCAAGTCCCGATGGGCAGGGGCTAACTTTGCAGAAAGTAAGTACTGTAAAATTCCTAAAAATTCGGAAACCTTGTGGACTTGCTGTAATTCTCCTTAAACTTTAACAAATTTGTTTCATGATCCAGCAGGAAGTCCAAAACGTCCAGATGGATTGGCAAACAGTGTAGACCCTGATCAGACTGCTCCTTCAGGTCCCAATACTTAGGATCATTATTTGTTTGTTTGATTTGAGGTTTAACATCGCGTCAACACTGTATAGGTCATTTTGGAGACGTTGCTTCCAATTTTTTTGGACTTTTACCCGATGCTGAGACGTCTCAAGTGGTTTACCAGTACTCACGTGCAGTTGGTTTCAGCTCTGCGTGGGAGCATCATGCAGCCCATCTATTTCTTTAAGCCCCGATGGGCGGGGGCCGTTAGGATCATTATGGTATACTATTGTTTGGTCAGCCACTATGTTTTATTTTGGTTTTGACTGATAATTTCCCGTATTTTACCGGCTAGTCAACAAATAGTTGTATTATTTACTTCATTTACTTTGCATGTGACCAATGTTGATCATAATTCGATTAACATCAGGAAAATGAAAATTCACTGTTCATATTTACACTATTTTTTATCCATATTTTGAGGATTAATCCAGTATAAGACCTAAAATTGAAACAAGAATTTATTCACATATAATTTCTGTTTTAAAAGCCATGTTGAAGCAATACTGTGGCCAATGTCCAATCATATTATAGCAAAACCATGGTTCATTTTGATGTCACTCAATTATCATGTGGCGTGAGACTTGTTTGTTTGTCTGAATTGAAGTTTAACATCCCCATCAACACTATTTAGGTCATTCTGGAGGTGCTGCTTCCAAATTTGAGGGACTTTTACATGACATCAAGATGAAATGCCATCTCAAGCCCTGCTGCCCAATGAAACCAGAAGGTTATATTCATTGGACAGTCTGACTCACACCACTTTGCCTGGGCAGGCCTAGTCCTTCTAAGCGGTTTACCTGTACTCATGTGTGGTCAGTTTCAGCTCTGCGTGTAAGCACCATGCTGCCAAAGCTATTTCTTCAAGCCGTGATGGGCTGGGATGAGTGACGTAAGACTGAATATCTTCATTGATATATAAATTACATAACATAATAGTTAACTATAAGGGTCTGCCATAAGTGCATTGACAATGTAAATACAAGTACAGTAAAATTCCTATATTAAGACCACCTTTGGGACTGTTCAAAAGTGGTCTTCAAGACCACTTTTGAACAGCCCCAAATGTGGTCTCTGAGCAGCAGACACTGTATGCAGAAAACACAAAGAAAGAATATCTGCAACCTACTAAAATAGCTTTTTGAAGTCAAATTAGTCTTAATTTAGGTGGTCTTAATAGCGGAATTTTACTGTATATTAAGATGATCTTTAATTGGACAAGGTAGACCAACCTCATGAAATGAAGACCCCGGTAAACCCCAATGAACATAAAGAATACTAAGGTTTACAGGGTATACAGTATTTTCTTTTTTTAGTTTATTTTTTTTTTTTTGCTCAAAAGTGAGTGAGTTTTAGTTTTAAGTCCCACCAACAGCGAAGGTCATACGGAGACGGGACCTCGGTTTAAATACTCATCCGAAAGTCTGGAGAAGCCCGGGATCGATCCTGCTATCCCTGGTTTACAAGGCGAGTAGCGTAACCACTGCACCACGGAGGCTTCTTTTTTGCCCCAAAACATAAGATTTTCGGCACTCATTAGAACAGTCTCAAAGAGGCAGTTCTAACAAACACACATCATGTAAACAAGTCCATGAAATAAACACCCCTCTAAACCCCCTTTATATAGAGAAAACTGGAGTTTACAGGGGTATACATTATTTTGCTTATTTCTGCTCAAAGACATAGGTTTTGGGTACTCGGTAGAACCGCCTCAATGAGACGGTTCTAACGAGAGCCCACATCCTATGTTTGGAGAATAAATAAGAAAAATATCACAAATTTTCATCGGAAAGTAGCCATTTGGAGAATAGAAGGAAAGCACTTCGTCAACTGGGTGTGTTATCGTAATGCACACAATCTATGTTTGAGCTGAAATTTTTTTCAAGAAAGTCGTATGAGAATCTAGAGACTTAAGCACAGGAGCGTGTCATTGTAATTGCTGAATTAATACATACCCAGCAAAATAATAACCCATTTTGTACCAGAAACCCCTAAAAGGGTAATTGGCAAACAGTGCAGGCCGAGATCAGAGGCTGCAGAACGCTCTGTCTGATCAGGGCCTAAATTATTTGTGAAAATTTAAGACATTTTCCAAAGCAATTTTTATGAAAGCACAACCTGACATCCCTGAATTTTGAAATGGACTCCTGCTGTATATAAGGTGGAAGATTCCATTTGGTACAAAAAGGGTTAAACATTACCTTTCCAGTTTTGATGTCTCTGACGTAGATACCCTCATTCTCATCAAGCGGAATGGCCTGACGTTTCATGACAACCTCAACCTCCACTGGTGGTACATACTCCACAGGTCCTCTGATGTTCCACCTGTCTCCAGGGCGACGGTCCAGTTTAAACATCTACAATAATAATATTATTTCAAGAATTATGCATACAATATATGGTCGAACTTCAATGGCTCTAACAACTTGAGACCATAAAAATTTGTTTAAAACAGGGGTAGTTCAAGCCACTGTGGGTTGATCTCAGAGTTAGGTCAGGAGGACATCTTTTCAATTTTCTTCAAAATTAATGTATGTTGTGTGTACTCATTAGAATTGCCTCGATGAGGCAATTCTAATGAGTACACACAACATACAATTTAAGATCAAATTAGACTATTATCCAAATATATTTATATCTGCAGTTATGTTTTTTTTCTCCAAAGAACTCTTGAACAAGTTCGAGTGTAAGTGAGTGTTCGACTTTTACATCCCACAAACAGCTAAGGTCATACGGAGACGGGACCTCGGTTTAAAGACTCATCCGAAAGTCTGCGAACAAGTTCGAAACAGACGTGGTAAATGAACCACACATGTTCTAGCCATCAAAGTTTCAATGTATTGTGAAACTTTAATACCTCAAACACCTTGGGAACATGAAAATTTGTTCAACCAAGGGTAGTTCGAGCTACTTAGGGTTAATCATAGGATCAGGTTCGGAGACAAAATACTGATCGCTTTCATTTTCTTTAACTCTTTCAGCCCCAGAGTCGTATAATTGTGACTACCTAGCAGAGCGCCCTAGTCACATTTATGCAACCTGGAATTCCACTGTGATTTTGCCTTTTAGATCAACCAATTTAGGGAAATAAGTAGCTCAAGTATGTTGCAAATCATTAAGTAAGACCTGTTTCAGGCAAAAACAAGCTTTTACAGTACTTAAAAAATTTTTGGTCATGTCATCACATGGATCAAGTTGTAGTGAATGTCAGGGGCTAAAAGCAAATTTGGCGCTGGGAGTTATGTTTAGAAATCAGTCTGACACCGAAACACTTAAAGGGATGTTGGGTGTACTCATTAGAAATGCCCCACTGAGGCAATTCTAATGAGTACACACAACATACAAATTCAAGGTTTGATGGCCAAGACAACAGCTTAGGTAATGTTGGGCCAGTCAGTTATCTTCACTGTTCATGGAAAGGCTTAGACCTTTTAAGCATTTAAGCAGTGCTTAAAATATTGATACAGAAAATTAGCAAAACATATAAAGTAAATGGCTTAAGACAATAATAAGAGATAAGATATTACATGACCAGACAGACAATCTGCCACCTCCATGCACAAATGCCTTTTGCAGTCAAATTTTTACTTTCATTTTCATTATCACTCAATTCCATTACTTTCTGTAGGTAATGACGGTTCAGTCCAATTTCAAATTCACTGAAAGTCTTGTTTCTAGAGCTTTCTGCACAAATGTAGCTTTTCCTGCTTAATTCAAGACAGCATGTGAGAATAATGTCCCATACAACTATTTCCAATTGAATATGCTTTAGTTATCATGCAGTTATTGAGTGGACACAACTAGCACGAAACTGCATTGGAACGAATCCAACTCGGGTCTACGATCTTTCTGCGCAGGCGCAATACTTAATTTATAATCTCTATTTTCAATCTCCAAAACGAGATGTGGTAAATATTCACAATTCATACATTTTGCTTCGCATTCAACATTTGTTTGCAGTAATTTGATAGTTTTGGAAAATGTTTTCGCTGAACGGCATGATTAGACATTTTCATGGTGGAAAACTCACTCGTCCGGCAGGGTAAGCCAGTAACAATTTTCACTAATCCTTAAAAATTAATACTGACAAACTGCTTGTAAATATATCGGACGAGGGTAAAGTTCGAGTCCTGCGTGGTCCCAAACGTATTTGAGTTATCAAAGTTCGACTTTATCATGACACAGTGTACATATTGTCTTTTTTATTTGGCCAAATTGTGACAAGCAACAGAGTTCCTAATGTGGTTTTGGTATTATGGCCCTTTCAAGATTATTTGATCATTAATAAGATGTGGGCAAAAACTGGAATACTCGGCGAAAAAGGACCTGACCGTCCAATGAAGAACTTGGCATCTCACATGTGACCCGAGCCAGACTCAAACCTATGGCCATGAGAGACTAAATAATTCAGAGATGTTTTAACGATTTGTTAACTAATGACATCACTATTTTTTAACAAAGGGCCCAGATAGCTGCACATATTGTGTAACACGTTCTCATGTCACATGCAGGCAATCATCACGAAAATACACCTATATAATTTAGACCCCCTTGAACCCCACTTTCATAAGTAAAATTGGGGTTTACAGGGGTAAACCTTATTTTGCTTATTTCTGCTCTAAAATATAGATTGTGGGTACTTGATGAGGCGGTTCTAACGAGTACCCACAATCTAAATTTTGAGCAGAAATAAGAAAAATATCATAATTTTTCATCTTTAACTTCTATCCTGCTGTTCAGGACAACCCTTTCCTATGCAAACAGTGTAGATCCAGATTAGATGGCTTCTGAAGAAGCCATCTGATCAGGATCTACACTGTTTGACATTAAATTTATGAATTTGTAAGAATAAATTACATCAAGTAATCTGACTGGTTCAAAGTCAGAAATGGGTGTGGCTAAATTCAGCAAGAGAAGGGTTAAATTTTCATTTTTTCGGCGATAAAGGTTGCACTGTATTTGTATAGGCGTGTTTCCATAATGTTTCTTACCTCATCAGTGAAGCTCTCATTAGCTCGGAGTATAAGGCCCTCGTCTTCACCAAGAACAAAAACATTCTGTATGCCTCTTTCCAATCGCTCACCAGGCATTAAG
The DNA here is from genome assembly GCA_963580285.1 of Lucinisca nassula. Lineage (NCBI taxonomy): Eukaryota > Metazoa > Mollusca > Bivalvia > Lucinida > Lucinidae > Lucinisca > Lucinisca nassula. The sequence continues at coordinate 23,397,598 of OY757022.1, forward strand.
AAGAAGGTCTTCTCTCCCTGAAAGAAAATACTATTTATTATCAGTGTCTGTGTTTGTGTACGCTTTTGCGTGTTTGTGAGTGCATGCATAAATGAATATCTGTGCACATGTACCTGCATGACATCACAAAAACATGCCTATATACAGTAAAACTTGGTTTTACAAGAGTAAACCTTATTTTTCTTATTTCTGCTCAGCAGAGATAAGAAAAATATCACAATTTTTCAGCTTAAAATTTTTCTTTTTTTCGGCGGAAAAGTTTACAATGTAATTGTATAGGCGTGTTTTTGTAATGAGTGTGTGAGTTCACAATAGTGAGAGGCCTAATTTAAGAAACATCATTCTTTACCACGAGGAGCCTATAAACACAGGCAATACCATTGAAAAGTTACAAAAGAAATGGAATGGATATTTTTTTTGTTTGGAGTTTTACAGCCTAGTCAACACTATTTAGATTATCAAGGGCTGTTAGTTTACTTGACCATACCTCCTGGACAGGCCTTAAGATACACAAAAGTGGTTAACCAGTACAGAGCAAGAAACAAATAACGTTTCTCATTACAAAAACATGCCTATACAGATGCAGTGTAAACTTTACCGCCAAAAAAAACAACATTTTAAGATGAAAAAAATGTGATATTTTTCTTATTTCTGCTCAAAATATAGTTTGTGGGTACTCATTAGAACAGCCTTAATGAGGCAGTTCACACGAATACCCACAAACTATATTTTGGAGCAGAAATAAGAAAAATATCACATTTTTTCATCTTAAAATTTCCTTTTTTCCAAGCTAAAGTTTACAATGTATTTGTATAGGCGTTTTTTCGTAGTGGTCAACATTATTTAGATTATATAGAGCTGGTCAGTATACTTGACCATATTTCCTGGACAGGCCTACAGATACACAAAAGTGGGTAACCAGTACAGAGCAAGAAACAAAAATCTGTCCTTTTTTTAATTAACAGCTGAAAGGAAAGAACGACCGAAGAAAAAATAGGATTAATCCATGAAAGAATGTTACAGTTTCTGTAGGTATTGGAGCGACTGAGCTACCAAGTGATGAACAGTACAAATATTAAAAGGGAAGGTAATGCCCAAGGGTTTAAGTGTTAAGTGTTATTGATCCTGTATGTCACATGTGTATATACATTTCACCAGCACCTACCTGGTCACCTATGCTATAAGTGAGTTCGCTCAAAGGCCAATCACTTCTTAAGGGGAATGAGAACACCTGGCACATTTTTCTGCCATTTTTTCAAAGGGAGACAACTTTCAGGACTTCCTGTTCGCTTTTCTATAGGCTCAGTCTTGCTGAAAAAGGAGTCTACTCTTAAAGGATAGAATTTGCTCCTTAGGAGCAAATTCTTTCCTTTAAGAGTTGACCCCTATTGACATGGGAGACAAAAATACTTTTGCAGGAGATGTCTCCCCTGAAGGTGTATCCATTACCTTTAAGCTGATTCTAAACTGTGCATGTAATGAGTGAGTGAGTGTTTGAGCTTTACATCTCACCAACAGCTAAGGTCATATGGAGGGAGACAGGACCTTAATTTTTGACTCATCTGAAAGTCTGGAGAAGCCCGAGATAGATCCTGCGACCCCTGGTTTACAAGGCTAGTAGCATAATCACTACACCACGTAGACTTATACAGGGCATGTAATGTAAACTGTTCTATTTTAAACTTTAAATACTAAAACCTTTGATTTGTCTCAAGCATCACTTACCTTGACAAGCTTTTTCCTGCCCAACTGCGGCACACCACTGGAGTCTACAGGGTCGAGGATAACACAGTACTGGCGGTTACTGAGGGTGGTTATATTCACTACTCCGACAACCTGAAATAAAAGTTTCATACACACATTATCAATTCTTTGAATGCTTGGAAATTTTGCATGGTTTCTAGTTGTCTGTGGATTTTTTTTCTAAATTGGCTTGTTCAAAAAGAAATCTTTCCAGAATAGTGTCATTAGAGCGTCTAAAGGTTTGGATCAAGACCATACCCACATTTTGTTAAGTCTGATGTGGATCCAAACTGTTTGCAAGGAGTATCAGCAGGTGACAATGGTGGCTACTAGCAGGCATTACGCAAACACGCCTATACAAATACATTGCCACCTTTATCGCCGAAAAAATGAAAATTTTATGAAGAAAAATTGCGATATTTTTCTTATTTCTGCTCAAAATATAGATTATGGGCACTCGTTAGAACCGCCTCATCGAGCAGAAATAAGAAAAACAAGAGGGCCCAATGGCCCTATATCGCTCACCTGTATACCAGAAAATCATTAGTGTAGGAGACCACTTGACATTGCTACATACTAAATATCTAAGCTCAGGCAAAGCGGTGTCCATGCGTATAAACCCTATTGGCTTCATTGGGCGATAGGGCTTGAGATGTAATTTCATCTCAATGTCGGGTAAAAAGTCCCACAAAATTGGAAGAGACATCTCCAAAATGACCTATACAGTGTTGACAGGGATGTAAAACCTCAAATCAAACAAAATCTGTGCCTTATGGTTTTGGAAAAGAAGATTTTTTTTTTAAGTTTTTTTTTCCAGTATAAGTCTATAGAAGCTAATGAGCCCTGGGGCTTGGCCAATTTTGACCCAAAGGGCATGGTTGGCAGGATTTATGTAGGTGACCATTTTGTGTTGCTATATACTAAATATCTAAGGTCTGTATTTCATGGTTTCAAAGAAGATGTTTGAAGCTTTTTTCCATTATAAGTTTGTTGGAGTTAAGGGGCCACAGGATTTGGCCAATTTGGACTAAATATCCAAGTTCTGTGCTTCACAGTTTCTGAGAAGAAGATTTTTTAAGCTTTCTTCCATTTAGAGTCTATGGGAGCTAAGGGGCACTGGGCGTGGCCCATTTGGACCCCAGGGGCATGATTAGCAGGAAATATGTAGGTGATCACTTGGAGTTGCTACATGCTAAATATCTAAGCTCTGGGCCCTATGGTTTCAGAGAAGAAGATTTTTGAGGCTTTTCTCCATTTTGAGTCTATGGGAGCTAAGGGGGTCCCAGGGTGTGGCCCATTTGGACCCGAGGGGCATGATTGGCAGGATTTATGCAGGTGACCACTTGTCATTGCCACATGCTAAATATCTAAGCTCTGGGCCCTGTGGTTTCAGAGAAGAAGATTTTTGAAGCTTTTTTCCATTATGAGTCTAGGGGAGCTAAGGGGCCCCGGGGCGTGGCCCATTTGGACCCCAGGGGCATGATTGGCAGGAATTATGTAGGTGACCACTTGCCATTGCCACATGCTAATTATCTAAGCTCTGGGCCCTGTGGTTTCAGAGAAAAAGATTTTTGAAGCATTTTTTTCCATTATGAGTCTATAGGAGCTAAGGGGCCCCAGGGCGTGGCTCGTTTTGACCACAGGGGCATGATTGGCAGGAATTATGTAGGTGACCACTTGCTGTTGCTACACGCTAAATATCTAAGCTCTGGGCCCTGTGGTTTCAGAGAAGATTTCTGAAGCTTTTTTCTATTATGAGTCTATGGGAGCTAAGGGGCCCGCGGGCGTGGCCAATTTGGACCCAGGAGCATGATTGGCAGGAATTATGTAGGTGACCAATTGCCATTGCTACATGCTAATTACCTAAGCTCTGGGCCCTGCGGTTTCAGAGGAGAAGATTTTTGAAGCTTTTTTCCATTTTGAGTCTATGGGAGCGAAGGGGCCCGGGGGCGTGGCCTATTTGGAACCCAGGGGCATGATTGGCAGGAATTATGTAGGTGACCACTTGCCGTTGCTATGTGCTAAATATCTAAGCTCTGGGCCCTGTGGTTTCATAGAAGAAGATTTTTGAAGCTTTTTTCCATTATGAGTCTATAGGAGCTAAGGGGCCCCTGGGCGTGGCCTGTTTGGACCCCAGGAGCATGATTGGCAGGAATTATGTAGGTGACCACTTGCTGTAACTATGTGCTAAATATCTAAGCTCTGGGCCTTGTGGTTTCAGAGAAGAAGATTTTTGAAGCTTTTTTCCATTATGAGTCTAAAGGAGCTAAGGGGCCCCAGGGCGTGGCCTGTTTGGACCCAAGGAGCATGATTGGCAGGAATTATGTAGGTGACCACTTGCTGTTGCTACATGCTAAATTTCTAAGCTCTGGGCTCTGTGGTTTCAATGAAGAAGATTTTTGAAGCTTTTTTTTTTCATTATGAATCTATAGGAGCTAAGGGGCCCCGGGGCGTGGCCCATTTGGAACCCAGGGGCATGATTGGCAGGAATTATGTTGGTGACCACTTGCCGTTGCTACATGCTAAATATATAAGCTCTGGGCCCTGTGGTTTCAGAGAAGAAGATTTTTTAACCTTTTTTTCCATTATGAGTATATAGGAGCGAAGGGGCCCCGGACCGTGGACCATTTGGAACCCAGGGGCATGATTGGCAGGCATTATGTAGTTGACCACTTGCCCTTCCTACATGCTAAATATCTAAGCTCTGGGCCCTGTGGTTTCAGAGAAGAAGATTTTTGAAGCTTTTTTCCATTATGAGTCTATAGGAGCTAATGGGCCCCGGGGCGTGGTCCGTTTGGACACCAGGGGCATGATTGGCAGGAATTATGTAGGTGACCACTTGCTGTTACTACATACTAAATATATAAGCTCTGGGCCCTGTGGTTTCAGAGAAGAAGATTTTTGAAGCTTTTTTTCCATTATGAGTCTATGGGAGCGAAGGGGCCCCGGGGCGTGGCCCATTTGGAACCCAGGGGCATAATTGGCAGGAATTATGTAGGTGACCACCTGCCATTGCTACATGCTAAACATATAAGCTCTGGACCCTGTGGTTTCAGAGAAGAAGATTTTTGAAGCTTTTTTTCCATTAGGAGTCTATGGGAGCGAAGGGGCCCCGGGGCGTGGCCCATTTGGAACCCAGGGGCATAATTGGCAGGAATTATGTAGGTGACCACCTGCCATTGCTACATGCTAAATATATAAGCTCTGGGCCCTGTGGTTTTAGAGAAGAAGATTTTTGAAGCTTTTTTTCCATTATGAGTCTATGGGAGCGAAGGGGCCCCGGGGCGTGGCCCTTTTTGAACCCAGGGGCATGATTGGCAGGAATTATGTAGGTGACCACTTGCCATTACTACATGCTAAATATCTAAGCTCTGGGCCCTGTGGTTTCAGAGAAGAAGATTTTTGAAGCTTTTTTTCCATCATGAGTCTATAGGAGCGAAGGGGCCCCGGGGCGTGGCCCATTTGGAACCCAGGGGCATGATTGGCAGGAATTATGTAGGTGACCACCTGCCATTGCTACATGCTAAATATATAAGCTCTGGGCCCTGTGGTTTCAGAGAAGAAGATTTTTGAAGCTTTTTTTCCATTATGAGGCTATGGGAGCGAAGGGGCCCCGGGGCGTGGCCCATTTGGAACCCAGGGGCATGATTGGCAGGAATTATGTAGGTGACCACCTGCCATTGCTACATGCTAAATATATAAGCTCTGGGCCCTGTGGTTTTAGAGAAGAAGATTTTTGAAGCTTTTTTTCCATTATGAGTCTATGGGAGCGAAGGGGTCCCGGGGCATGGCCCATTTGGAACCCAGGGGCATAATTGGCAGGAATTATGTAGGTGACCACCTGCCATTGCTACATGCTAAACATATAAGCTCTGGACCCTGTGGTTTCAGAGAAGAAGATTTTTGAAGCTTTTTTTCCATTAGGAGGCTATGGGAGCGAAGGGGCCCCGGGGTGTGGCCCATTTGGAACCCAGGGGCATGATTGGCAGGAATTATGTAGGTGACCACCTGCCATTGCTACATGCTAAATATATAAGCTCTGGGCCCTGTGGTTTTAGAGAAGAAGATTTTTGAAGCTTTTTTTCCATTATGAGTCTATGGGAGCGAAGGGGCCCCGGGGCGTGGCCCTTTTTGAACCCAGGGGCATGATTGGCAGGAATTATGTAGGTGACCACTTGCCATTACTACATGCTAAATATCTAAGCTCTGGGCCCTGTGGTTTCAGAGAAGAAGATTTTTGAAGCTTTTTTTCCATTATGAGTCTATAGGAGCGAAGGGGCCCCGGGGCGTGGCCCATTTGGAACCCAGGGGCATGATTGGCAGGAATTATGTAGGTGACCACCTGCCATTGCTACATGCTAAATATATAAGCTCTGGGCGCTGTGGTTTCAGAGAAGAAGATTTTTGAAGCTTTTTTTCCATTATGAGGCTATGGGAGCGAAGGGGCCCCGGGGCGTGGCCCATTTGGAACCCAGGGGCATGATTGGCAGGAATTATGTAGGTGACCACCTGCCATTGCTACATGCTAAATATATAAGCTCTGGGCCCTGTGGTTTTAGAGAAGAAGATTTTTGAAGCTTTTTTTCCATTATGAGTCTATGGGAGCAAAGGGGCCCCGGGGCGTGGCCCATTTGGAACCCAGGGGCATAATTGGCAGGAATTATGTAGGTGACCACCTGCCATTGCTACATGCTAAACATATAAGCTCTGGACCCTGTGGTTTCAGAGAAGAAGATTTTTGAAGCTTTTTTTCCATTAGGAGTCTATGGGAGCGAAGGGGCCCCGGGGCGTGGCCCATTTGGAACCCAGGGGCATGATTGGCAGGAATTATGTAGGTGACCACCTGCCATTGCTACATGCTAAATATATAAGCTCTGGGCCCTGTGGTTTTAGAGAAGAAGATTTTTGAAGCTTTTTTTCCATTATGAGGCTATGGGAGCGAAGGGGCCCCGGGGCGTGGCCCTTTTTGAACCCAGGGGCATGATTGGCAGGAATTATGTAGGTGACCACTTGCCATTACTACATGCTAAATATCTAAGCTCTGGGCCCTGTGGTTTCAGAGAAGAAGATTTTTGAAGCTTTTTTTCCATTATGAGTCTATAGGAGCGAAGGGGCCCCAAGGCGTGGCCCATTTGGAACCCAGGGGCATGATTGGCAGGAATTATGTAGGTGACCACCTGCCATTGCTACATGCTAAATATATAAGCTCTGGGCGCTGTGGTTTCAGAGAAGAAGATTTTTGAAGCTTTTTTTCCATTATGAGGCTATGGGAGCGAAGGGGCCCCGGGGCGTGGCCCATTTGGAACCCAGGGGCATGATTGGCAGGAATTATGTAGGTGACCACCTGCCATTGCTACATGCTAAATATATAAGCTCTGGGCCCTGTGGTTTTAGAGAAGAAGATTTTTGAAGCTTTTTTTCCATTATGAGTCTATGGGAGCGAAGGGGCCCCGGGGCGTGGCCCTTTTTGAACCCAGGGGCATGATTGGCAGGAATTATGTAAGTGACCACTTGCCATTGCTACATGCTAAATATCTAAGCTCTGGGCCCTGTGGTTTCAGAGAAGAAGATTTTTTAAGCTTTTTTTCCATTATTAGTCTATGGGAGTGAAGGGGCCCTAGGGTGTGGCCCATTTGGCACCGAGGGGCATGATTGGCAGGAATTATGTAGTTGACCACTTGCCCTTGCTACATGCTTAATATCTAAGCTCTGGGCCATGTGGTTTCAGAGAAGAAGATTTTTAAATGTTTTCCCATTATAAGTCTATGGGAGATATATGTTGCCATGGCAACCAGAATTCCAATCTGATCAGCCCAAAAACCTTATGCAGCCTTTCCCCCTACCTGATGATGATTCACATGAAATTTGATCAAGATTGGCCATGGGGTATTGGAGATATACTTATTTGAAATTGTTTACGGACGGAGGCACGGACGCACGGACGGACGCACGCACGACGGACGACGGACAAAAAGTGATCCCAAAAGCTCACCTTGTCACTACGTGACAGGTGAGCTAAAAAGGTATACCCCGGAAACCCCAGTTTTACTATATAAAAGTGGGTTCAAGGGGGTCAAACTTATATATCGTTATGAAAGGAGTTAAAAATAAATCCTGATTATTATAATATTCCTTAGTGGCAAGCTGTTGGTGGATATTGGTGAACAATCAATCCTAAAGACAGAGTGGACACAAAGAAATGGTAGAAATGGCTATGTTCAATGTTCAAGGGGCAAAACAACAACAAGCAGGCAAACCACAGTGAAGGTTCATGTATTCTGCATGTCATCTCATGATGCTTTACATGTGTGTGAAGTTTCATCACATAACTTGAATTGTATCATACTTATGAAATTGACATAAATGATGAAATGCTGATGGACAAACATCCACTTAAAATTTGAAACCATCTGATCAGGACCTACACTGCTTGTCATTAAGTTTGTGAATCTGAAAACATACATTATATCAAGTATGTAATTTGATTGGTCGATAATCAGAAATAGGTAAGGCAAAACTAACTTATTCAGCAGCACAAGTGTTAGCTTTATGTTTAAAACAGTAAATTTCCTTATTAAGACCATCTTTGGGAGTGTTCAAAAGTGGTCTTAAGAACACTTTTGAACAGTCCCAAAGGTGGTCTCTTAATGGGAGACACTGTGTGCAGAAAACACAATGAAAGAATAACTGAAACTCTCTCAATAATTTTTTAAAAGCAGATTTAGTCTTAATTTTACGTGGTCTTTTTTAGCAGAATATTACTGTGATTATTATTTTTTTTTTTTTTTTTTGTTTTGGTTTTACGGACCTTTCAAGATTATTTCACTCATATCGAGCCGATAGTTAATCAGAGGTGGGCGAAAAACGTACCCGGAGAAAAACCACCTGACTTTCCGTTGCAGAACTTGGCGTCTCACATGTGACCCGAGCAAGGCTCGAACCACAGCGATGAGAGATCTAATGATGAAGAGTCAGCGCTCTTAACCACTAGGCCAGGGAGGCCCTTAAGTTTAATGTGATTAATACTTTCAGCAAATAGGACTGGACTTCAGAAGGTTAAATAGCATACCTCTTCGTAGACATTTGGAATATGGGTCTCTGTCTCCTGCATGCAAATCAACCATTCAGCTCCGTTCTTTCTCACAGTACCACCGTCATCCGTGAAAGTTCTCAATGATCTCATGTGGAGGGCTTTCTGTAGACAAGAAAGTAAAATATACTACACCTGTGAACACAAAATTGTGTTTGTTTGATTTGTGGTTTAATGTCCCTGTCAACAATGTAAAGATCATTTTGGAGACATTGCTTCCAGTTTTGTGAGACCTTTACCCGACATTGATATGAAATGACTTCTCAAGCCCTATCATCCAATGAAACCAATAGGGTTTATAAGCATTGCCGGCCCGACCCGCGCAAGCTTAGATCCTCTAAGCGGTTTACCAGTACTCGTGTGTGGGTCGGTTTCAGCTCTGTGTGGGTCGGATGTAGCTCATCTATTTCTTCAAGCCCCAATGGGCGGGGGCCAGGACACAAAACTGTACAAACTCCTCTAAAGTATCTTTCAATGAATATCATTGCATCAAGTTAGTTTGACAAGCAAATGTCATTCATCAAAGAATTCTAAAACTAGATCAAGCAAATGATTGGTCTCATTTTGGCAAACACTTTCTGACTGACATTTGAGATGTATTTTGATTGGATAGTGCAGGGGTCAGCAATGAAATGTACACCACATTGTGTTTTGAATTTATTTCTGTCTGGCAGTTGACTGATAGGATGTTAGGATATATTGAATGATGTTTCAAGTCATAATGAAATGAAGCCCATCAAAGTTTGAACAGTTTTGTGTCCACAGGTGTACTATGTGGCAGAGTTTGTTTGTTTGCTTTGGAGTTTAACAGCCCAGTCATCACTATTGTAGGTCATTTTTGAGTTGGTCAGATTACCTATCCACACTTTCCTGGGCAGGCTTATACGTAAGCGGTTAACCAGTACAGTGCACATTCTTTCGCCGGAAACTGACAACTGCCCTTCTTGAATCAGCAGGAGAGAATGGCCGTAGAAAAGATTTCATGACCAATCTCCACCAAAGAATGTTGCCGACCCCGGCAGGAGTTGAGCCCGCATCCTCCTGATCACCAGTCAGACGCGCATCCGACTGAGCTACCCAGGCCGGCATGTGGCAGAGTGTATTTCAGTTCTTTAACCCATTGTATACTAGTGGACTCTTCCATTGAATTATGTTAGACAAGCCCATTTGTCATATAAGGCTGTCAGGCCTATTTTATCGTTTCTATGCTTTGATTTTTGTTGTTTTTTTTTGACAGAAAATTCTGTTAGCAAACAGTGCAGGCCCTGATCAGACGCCGCGTTCTGCAGCTTCTGATCTGGGCCTGCACTGTTTGCCAAGGTACCTCTTTAGGGGTCTCCCGCATACAATGGGTTATGTCCCACCAACAATTTAGGTCATATGGAGATGGGACATGAGTTTAAAGCCTCATCAGAAAGTCTGGAGAATGCCCCATTAACAAACCTATGTAATAAACATTACTGTAAGCCCCACTCCATATACAGAAAAGTTGAGTTAATAGATTTTGTTTGTTTCATTTGAGGTTTAACGTTCTCGTCAACACTGTATAGGTCATTTTGGAGACGTTGCTTCCAATTTTGTGGGACTTTTACCAGACACTGAGATGAAATGACATCTCAAGTCCTGTGGCTTAATGAAACCAATCGTGTTTATAAGCATGGATGGTCAGACTCTCACCACTCTGCCTGGATCCGCGAGTTTACAGATGTATACATTTTTTGTTTTATTTGTCATCCAAGACATGGGCTGTGGGTACTTGTAAGAACTGCCTCAGTGTCATAAACAACATACATTTTTAGCATAGATATGAAAAAATATAAAATTTCATCAGAGTGAGTGTGTGTTTGTGTTTTACGTCTCACCAACAGCTAAGGTCATACGGAGACGGGACCTCGATTTAAAGACACATCCGAAAGTCAGCAGAAACCGGGGATCGATCCAACGATCCCTGGTTTACAAGGCGAGTAGCATAACCACTACACCACGGAGGCTCCTAAACTTTCATCAGAAGATAACCTTTTTAGACTTATGAAATAATGCACTATGTGTCATAGTAGTGTTATTGAAATGAGCATTTTGTTCAGCTTTAAACAGCACAGATACTGCATTAAAAAATTACATTTTCTAAAGAAATATTACGTTTGGTTTCTAATATGCTGTTCTGTACCTTTGTTATGCCATTACGATTTTAGGGATAAAACATATTTCGTAATGTCAAGCCTTACTTTCAATGAAACTTAAGAAAATACATTTTGAAAATTCCATCTGCTAGTCATGATTAGCAGACAAAGGCTTAACACATAACATGCCAGTTATAATAATTGACGTCTGCTTCGCCGTCTGCTGAATACCATAAATGTAATTTTTCGCAAACAGTGTGGGCCCAGATCAGACTGCTCCTGTAGGAGCAGTCTGATCTGGGTCCACACTGTTTGCCTCACACACAGTGAGCAAAAATATTTTTAAACAATTGCAAACAAATTCTGCAGACAATATAAGCAGATGACATTTTCAGATGTAGTTTTTCTCGGCATCTTAGTGTTAATATAAGAAAAGTGTTATTTTTTACCTTTTCTGTGAGAACATAGGCATTCACTATGTCTACAACTTCTTCATATGCCCCCGGCAGATATGCTCCAGTTTTCTTGACTAGCCATTCCTCGCCAGTGACCCTGGGGCGACCCTCCCGGTCGATACACTCTTTCCTAGCTCTTAATCTGATGGCCTGGTTGGGTTTGATTACAGTGGCCCGCACTGTGTCTTCGACCATGACCTGTTTGTTGGGAATGTAGGTACCTAAAGACAGAAAAAGATTAGTATATTCACCGTTACAAGGAAACTGTATGCTTAGACATTTCATTTTAACCCATTTAGTACCAGAAACCCCAAAACGGGTACTGTGGCAAACAGTGCAGGCCCAGATCAGACGCCGCAGAATGCGGCGTCTGATCAGGGCCTCCACTGTTTGCTAAAAGTTCAGTCATTTTCCAAATAGATTTTGTTGAAAACACATCCTGACACACCTAAATTTTGAAATGGACTCCTGCTACATATAAGAAGGAAGATTCCATTTGGTACAAAAAGGGTTAAAGAGCATGTATGATATTAAAAACACAATAAGTTCATTAATAAACATAAACCAACAATGTTCCAATCTTTATCACTTTATATGTTATAGTGATCGTTTAGCACTGCCTGCATTAAAGTTGACATCCCCAGATGCAAGTTTGCACCAATTATTATTAATGATGCTCGTATACATTGTAGTTCTTGATGAATGGAATGAGTGAGTGTTTGATGAGTTTTACATCCTACCCACAGCTAAGGTCATACGGTTTAAAGACTCATCAGAAAGTCTGGAGAAGCCCGTTGTCATATAATATTTTGACCCGTCTAAAAAGTGACCCGCTTTATATGTTATAGTGATCGTTTAGCACTGCCTGCATTAAAGTTGACATCCCCAGATGCAAGTTTGCACCAATTATTATTAATGATGCTCGTATACATTGTAGTTCTTGATGAATGGAATGAGTGAGTGTTTGATGAGTTTTACATCCTACCCACAGCTAAGGTCATACGGTTTAAAGACTCATCAGAAAGTCTGGAGAAGCCTGTTGTCATATAATATTTTGATCCGTCTAAAAAGTGACCCGCGGGTCATAATTTTATGACCCGCGGGTCAATATATTATTATAATATTTTGACCCCCCTATAATATTTTGACCCCCCTCCCTAACTTCACAAAAGTTACATTTAAATGACCAAATATGGTGAGGTAACTGTTAAGCAGTAAAACTATGACAATTTTGGTGGTTTTTCCTGCTGATTTTTACACTTGGGCCGTGTCTGAGGGGTGGGGTGGGATAGTTCTAGATCTGAAAATCTACAGCAAGAATAATGACTATAATATATAAGAAAGGGCAATCATGTTTAAAGGTAAATGGCTAAAAAGCAGCAAAAAAGATAAAATATAACAGAAAAAAACCACATGACTAAAATGGTATTGAGAGAACCAGCCTATGCACGTAGGGGTGGGGGGGGGGGTCAAATTATTATAGCTATAATAAAATGACCCACCATTTTTATCTGCTATTGATATACTGGTATTTGAGTTCACACAGTTAAATTTAAACTTAAATTGCTTTATATGGCTAGAAATAGACTATATTCAGTAAGGTTCAGTATGTGGGAGGGGTTGTTACTTAATTACTTGAAATTGGGGGGAGGGTCAAATTATTATAGCTATAATAAAATGAACCACCCTTATTTTCTGTTATTGATATACTGGCATTTGAGTTCACTCAATAGATTAAACTTTTAATTGAATTAAATGGCTTGTAATACACTAGATTCAGTAAGGTTCAGTATGTGGGAGGGGTTGTAACTTAATGACCTGAAATGGTGGGGGGGGGTCAAATTATTATAGCTATAATATAATGACCCACCCTTATTATCTGTTATTGATATATTGGTATTTGAGTTCAATCAATTAATTAAACTTTTCATTGAATTAGATTGATTGCAATACACTAGATTCAGTAAGGTTCACTGGTTCAGTATGTTGGAGAGATTGTAACTTAATGACTTTAAATGGGGGTGGGGGGTCAAATTATTATAGCTATAATAATATGACCCACCCTAACTATTTGTAATTAGTGTACTGGTATTTGAGTTCACACAGTTAAATTAAAACTTAAATTGCTTTATATGGCTAGAAATAGACTAGATTCAGTATGGTTCAGTATGTGGGAGGGGTTGTTACTTAATGACTTGAAATTGGCAGGGGGGGGGGGGGGGTCAAATTATTATAGCTATAATAAAATGACCCACCCTTACTATTTGTAATTAGTGTACTGGTATTTGAGTTCACACGGTTAAATTTAAACTTATATTGCTTTATATGGCTAGAAATAGACTATATTCAGTAAGGTTCAGTATGTGGGAGGGGTTGTTACTTAATGACTTGAAATTGGGGGGAGGGTCAAATTATTATAGCTATAATATAATGACCCACCCTTATTATCTGTTAGCGATATACTGGCATTTGAGTTCACTCAATAGATTAAACTTTTAATTGAATTAAATGGCTTGTAATACACTAGATTCAGTAAGGTTCAGTATGTGGGAGGGGTTGTAACTTAATGACCTGAAATGGGGGGGGGGTCAAATTATTATAGCTATAATATAATGACCCACCCTTATTATCTGTTATTGATATATTGGTATTTGAGTTCATTCAATTAATTAAACTTTTCATTGAATTAGATTGATTGTAATACACTAGATTCAGTAAGGTTCACTGGTTCAGTATGTTGGAGGGATTGTAACTTAATGACTTTAAATGGGGGGGGGGGGGGGGGGAAATTATTATAGCTATAATAATATGACCCACCCTTACTATTTGTAATTAGTGTACTGGTATTTGAGTTCACACAGTTAAATTAAAACTTAAACTGCTTTATATGGCTAGAAATAGACTAGATTCAGTAAGGTTCAGTATGTGGGAGGGGTTGTTACTTAATGACTTGAAATTGAGGGGGGTCAAATTATTATAGCTATAATAAAATGACCCACCCTAATTATCTGTTATTGATATACTGGTATTTGAGTTCACTAAAAAAAATTAAACTTTTAAAGCTGCTGGCCCACGGCTCAATATCGAAAATATATTTTTTTAAAAATCGCCTAAAACAGCTTATTGTGGAAGGAAATATAAAAAAATAACGATCCAATGTTGAAATCTTTTTCCGTATATTTGTAATTAAATGTCTTCAAATCCAAAAGCGTTTGCAACGGTTTTGAACGTTTGTATATCAATTTGTGGCGTCTTGGTACCATACCACGCTAAATCGTTATTTTCAAAGTGAAATATATCAAAATTGTACGTAGATTATACGATAATATTATGATCATTATATTTACTTATACACAGCCTTTCAAATACTACCTTTCTACCTTTAGATTTTATTCCTATTTTTGACATTTCCTTTGTTGAAAAAGATACTTGGGGTGGGGGGGGGGGCATTTTATTATGGGTATAATATTTTGACCCCCACCCCCCTTCTAAGCAGCAATGCCCATTTCAAATGAGAATATTATTCTTCATTATCTTGTTAAATGTGATATAATGATATTATTGTCCAATACTTTGTAAATTGTACTGGGGGGGGGGTCATTTTATTATGGCTATAATATTTTGACCCCACCCCCCTTTCTTGGCAGCAACACCCATTTCAAAAGAGAATATTATTCTGCATTAATTTTGTCAAATGTGAAATAATCTATTGATATTATTGTCCAGTACTATTATTTTGAGTCCATTTCCTTAGTTGAAAAAAGATATGTATTCAGGGGGGGGGGGGGGGTCATTTTATTATAGCTATAATATTTTGACCCCCCTACCCATGTTGTCAGATCTGCAATAGACTCCTTGCAATACCCATTTCTTATCTTGTCAATACCTATTTATCGATAAAAGTCCACTTCTGATTTATTTTGCTGAAGTTTTAGGGGCGGGTCAAAATATTATAGGGGGGGTCAAAATATTACTGTAATATATTGACCCGCGGGTCAAAATATTACACGGGTCAAAATATTATCTGACACCGGGATCGATCCTGCGGTCCCTGGTTTACAAGGCGAGTAGCATAACCACTGCACCAGGAATGATTCTTTGATGAATGGAATTGTACATTAAGGGTAAAAGCTAAGGTTGACACTAGGGGTGTAACAATGCATCGATAGTTTGATGCATCGCGATAGGGACTGCCGCGATAGCAATGCATCGATGGTACTTTGGACTATCGATAACTATCGCCGATAGTTCATTCAATTATCGATAGTTTTGATAGTTTTTTTTTTTCTTGAATAGACTTTGAAAATGTACCTTTACTGTTGTGTAATAACGCAAGTAGTTTTGCTTAGGATATCCATGCAGCTGTAATCAGGACAGACTAATATGCCTTCACATACTCGCATGATAATCTTGAGTCTTTGCTGGTCGCACATGATTGTTATGGTTTTGCTTTGCGATGAATTTCTCGCCGCGCTGAATTTCCCGCCATAATTTTTCGCACGTGCAGTTGAGGCAGTCAAAAATTTTCCCGCATCTTTTAATAACAAAGCGTCAATGATAGTTTGCTCACACGGTTGTTGCATGCAACTTTTTGAAAACATGACAGTGAAACCTGTGTGACATATGAATGCTCAGATCAGCCTGCGCAGTCATGTGTAAATGTTTGCTGTTTGAATGAGCCTTCCGTAGTATGGCTTCCGGGACAAATGTGATTCTCCTGATCAATTTTGACAACATTTGCTAGATGCACAGGCTGATCTTTTGTATGAAGTTTTTTTTTTTTTTTTGGGTGCTGTTTGCTGACCCATTTGCAAATATCAATGTATACTAAACAACGGTATTAAGCAGTTTAACATGTTGTATATGCGACTCTTTCTACGTCCGACAAACATGATAGCTATTAGCTAATGAGTATTAGGACCAGACTGTTAAACTGCCCTTCTGGTCTCATTAGAAATGCTTCTCGAGAAATGCACAACATGTACATGTGCGTACATAGAAGACTCGGATTATTTGACAGGTCTGCACAAATGCATTGATGATGACGTCATCAGTCAGCTGGTCAGACCGAACGGGATTTCAAAATTTCTAGAGCCCAAGTGGGAACCGTTAAGTTGTCTCAAGTTTTATTTTCCTGCGGCCGTGCTACAGGCTTTAGACAAAAGAAAAAAAACGTGCAGCATGAGGCCTTGATACTTAGTCCTAGTCTATCAATTACTTTCTTAATGTGATTCTGGACGTTTTGATGGTGGACAACCTGGTACAAACTGGCGATTTTTTTTTTCTTTTTCGTGTGTCTATCTTATTTTATTTTCGGTTATCTTTCTTATTTTTGGGTCTGATAAACAGCAAATATTAAATACATGTATCTTGGGGGATATTAAATATGTTAAAAAAAAAATAACATTTCAAAACGGCCCGCCAATTTCAGGAGAACTTTGAATTATTATTGCTGCTTGACTTAGCCGTCTGGTGTGCAAGGACTTCACTCTCAACGTCCACAAATGCCCAGATCGAGCCCTGTACATATTGATAAATGAAAACGTCTAGCTTCTGATACTATCTTCAAATAAAAAAAAGTATGTATTTTCAAGTTTAAATGCAGGTTGTTTGATCCATGTCGCCCTTAAATAGGTGCTAAAATGTCCTGCTGTGATAACGTAATATTGTGCAATGATTAATCCAGTTACCTAATTAACCGAATACACAGATTAATTTACCACAGGCGGCAAACATCAAACAATCCAATAACAATCAACATGTGACAGTTTCCACTAGCAGAAAATCTCAAACATTGCAAAGGTGTATGTGCATAAGTATTAAAGCTATGATAACCATCACTGATAGGCATATATTTTCCCTAAATGTTGAAAGCAGCAAGTTAATTTTTACGCAGTTGGTCCTTCTGTAAGGCGGTGGGGATAAATAAAGTGCGCCTCAGAATGACGTTTTTCTACAGTAGCCCCGAGGGAATGAATGCTGATATTGAAACACACAATAAACATACAATTTTAGGCCATTGCAATTTTCCTAACTCATTCTGTCACTCTTAGCCATTTTCATGTGTGTCATATACCATCTACGAATCATTTATAAGAGTACCCGATAGTATCACGATAGTATCGTGATAGTATGCCACGATAGTGATAGTATCGTGATAGTAGTTTCAACGATAGCAATACTATCGTGATAGTCAAAATTGGCATCGATAGTCAGCCCTAGTTGACACAATTCAGTCTTAGTGGCAACCTCTATTATTAAGTAAGCAAGCATTTGGTTCCTGAAAAAGGCAAATGCATTAAATTTTATCAATTTTCTTAAGCAACCATGTTTTGGCTATCCCTTAGGTGTTTGCTTAATACAGGTTGGACTGTAGTTCTCTTGCACTTAAGATGCCATTCCTAAATGCAAGTTTGTACCAAGTTTTATTAATAAAGCTTTTATATTTCTTGAGAAACTGACTTGACCATTTGGATGAACGCTATGGGTTGTCGCATATGTTGGCACATTGACAAACAGATAAACGACAGAATATCGGACACCTATATCAGGCCATCCTTATAGCAGGTGTGATAAAACTGGCAGAAAATATGTCTGGATGGCGCATCCATTCATCTAACTTGACCAATCGCTTTAGACTACAAATGTTTCTTCAGAAAATGGCACATACCTGGACCTTCAAAGAGCCATTCATCCCCAGCAGTTCTCTTCTCCCCAAGGCCATCCTCAAAATCTAAGATTGCCCGCAATCTTAGAGCAGAGTTTGGGGCTACTACTTTCAATGGGGTCACAGCCTAAAAACAGTAACATTTAAAATGGTCACATCATGGAAAAATGTGTCTGCAGACCAGATAGTACAAGAGCCCAGTTGTACGAAAATGATGTTGTTAGCTCAGATAGTACAATAGCCCAGTTGTACAAAAGTAATGATGTTGTTAGCTCAGATAGTACAAAAGCCCAGTTGTACAAAAATAATGACGTCGTTAGCTCAGATAGTACATGAGCCCAGTTGTACAAAAGTAATGACGTTGTTAGCTCAGATAGTACAATAGCCCAGTTGTACAAAGTAATGACATTGTTAGCTCAGATAGTACAAGAGCCCAGATGTACAAAAGTAATGACATTGTTACTCAGACAGTACAGAGCCCAGTTATACAAAAGTAATGATGTTGTTAGCTAACAGATTGTTAAAACTTTTTTCATACAATATGGCCTGTACACTTTTACTTTTCCTGACAAATGTCAGTAGCTTATGCAAGCTACTCAAATTTTCCCAGCAAAAATACTAGAAAGTTAAATACTGTACCAGCTATTATTGATTATCCTATATTACACAAGGTCAACCAATATTCAAAAATCATAAATCATGTTTTTAATTGTGTCAATTAATAAAATTGTTATTTGATTAATAACATTATAGAATAGTTCAGAGTTTGACTATTAATGAGTTCATTTAGCTAACAATGCTTTGAACAACTGGGCCCAGACAGTGCAAGTGTCTCAAAGCAAACATGTTCAGTGATAATGAAGTCATTAGTTTATATTCAGTTAAATCTTTAAACCTTCAGTATGGCAAAACACTGGGCCAAGCAGTTCAAAGCATTGTTACCATAAATTAATGAACTTGTCAAGAGGCCAAAATGACTTAAACTCCGTTCAGAAAAACTGAATCATCGATTTTTTCGTTTCTTCCTTTTAATACTCATTTTAGCCCATACATCACTATAGGAAAGTTTTAGACCTGACCCTCCGCCGACTTCTCCAACAGGTCATATGCCTCTGCGACAGTCAGGGAAGGCTGTGATTATTTGGAGAAAATTGCAAACCAAAGAAATGAGACCACAGACTAAGTCCATTTGACGATGATTGTCAGGTAAAATAATAAATATTCAAAGCCATGTGATGCACTTTATAAATAGATATGCAGTTACGACACACCTTACATTCGAATGGCTAGATAGAGGCTCACTAGGAACGGGGAGCCATTAGCGTGATGTGCTGTCAACAGTTGTCAAAAAGAAATATACCGATATCGGATGTGGTGTCACAGCTTATGATTTTCCATGAAGTGATCGCGCAAATAAAACATAGATGCCCTTGTAATTTACAAGTGCAGTAACCACTTCTATATATGGTTTAAAAGGGTGTGTCGAACCTGTCAGAATGTCTTAGTCTGTGGAAGAAAATTTAGATTTTGCACTTTTCTCCAAATAATCACAGACTTTCCTGGCTATTGCAGAGGCATACGACTTGCTGGAGAAATCGGCGGAGGGTGAGGTCTAAAACTTTCCCATTGTGATGTATGGGCTAAAATGAGTATTAAACGCGAGAATCGAAAAAATCGATGATTCAGATTTTCTGAACGGAGTTTAACTGTTCTGCCAAGTCCAATATTCAATGCGATGGTGGTTTTACTGAAAATATTGAGTGCAAAAGGTGCTCACATTTTTTTTTTCAACAAAAATATTGGCGTAAACATTAAAGAAACAAATTTGTTTGTTGCATTGGAGTTTAAAGGCCCAGTCAACACTATTTTAGGTCATTTTTGAGCTGGCCAGTTTACCTATCCATACGTTTCCTGGGCAGGCTTATATGTAAGTGGATAACCAGTACAGTGCACATTTTTTTGCCAGAAACTGACAACTGGCCTTCTTGAATCAGCAGAAGGGAATGACCGTAGAAAAATTTCATGATCAATCTCCACGAAAGAATGTTGCTGACACCGGCAGGTATCGAACCCGCATCCTTCTGATCACCAGTCAGATGTGCATTGGACTGAGCTACCGAGGCTAAAAGTTTTAATATTTGGTTTACAAACAACTTTGTTAGTTTTGAACAACTTAATCCTGATAATCACAGGGACACCAGCAGTGAAGCCTGCAGCAGTATTGTAGACTTTGGGCAGACAACAACTCAGCAGGCCTCCTAGTGGCCCACTTTGAAAATATACAGTCGAACTTCAATGGCACAGCACCTTTGGGACCTCGAAAATCTGTTCGAGACAGGGGTAGTTCGAGCCACTGAGGTTAGTGTCAGGAGGCATAACGAGATACGTTTAGACATCTTTTCGGTGTTCTATAATGAAAATGTATGCTGTGTGTACTCATTAGAATCGCCTCATTGAGGCGATTTTAATGAGTACACACAGCATATATTTGCAAAATAAAATACTAAATTCTCCTTAATTATCCCCCACTATTTCTAATGTATAGGATTTCGCTAGGGGCTCAAGAATGGGTTCGACACATCCATGGTAAATGAGCCATTGGTGTTCGAGCCATCGAAGTTCTACTGTAGGTTTTTATAATGGTTCTTCTTACTCAAAATATAGGTTATTTACAGGTTTTTCAATAAAAATACAGGTTAAAAAAAAGAGTCTTCCACTTCCATAAAGATTTAAAACTGAAGAAAAAATATTTGATGAATTTTTGTGCCACAATTACTCAGATAAAGTTGATCTATATTTTACAAAGTCCGAGCGAGCGAAGCGAGCGAGGGAAAAAAATACAATTTCTTTAGTTTTCATCCCTTTTTATGGGACTAAAAAGTAAAAAATAGTAGTGCATTTTGAAGAAAAGTTAGGGTTGAGTCGCAAGAAGGTTCAAAAAGTTAAAAATATAAGTTTTTTCATGAAAGTACAGGCTTTTTATAGGTTTTATGAACAAAATAAAGGTTTTATAGGTTTGGCACAAAATTATAGGTTATTATAGGTATTATAGGTTTTGCTAGGAGGCTGCAACTGACGCCAAAATCACAAAATTTGTTGTTACAGAGAGCCCTTATTATGATGACAGTGTCTGTTCCCTAACATTTTAACAGTATATAGCAGAGTCCAAATAATGTACATATAGGATCTTACATGAGTGCTCATGTATTATTGAATTTATTAAACGAGTTGAGGTAAAGGGATAAAATGCGAGGCTTTGCCTCGCATTTTATCCCTTTTCCTCAACTCGTTTAATAAATTCAATAATACATGAGACGAATGCAAGATTCTATTTATCATATGACATTTTAAACGCATTTTATTCACGATTGTTTACAAAAATGTCAATATTCCGCCTTTAGTAAACGCGAGGTCGTTAAGGACGTCGTATATGTAACGTTACGGGACATATCTAGCTAATTTGCATACCGTATTTAATCCACTAGTGGATTATCAAAAATATTACATGGCGCTATTACACTCTCAGACGCGACGTCATATGATAAAGTATAATACATGCCAAATGGCCATTTTCCCTCAGTTACTTCAGAAAGAAATGTTGTAAACATATGCTGCGTATATTTTGTTAGAATTGCCTCGAAGAACATCAAAAACATTTGATTCTAAGCTTGGATATTTTTTTTTTAAACCGGAGTACCCGGAGAAAAACCACCTGACCTTCCGTTGCAGAACTTGGCGTCTCACACGTGACCGGAGTGAGGCCCGAACCCACGGCCGTGAGAGACCTAATGACTAAGAGTCAGCGCTCTTATCAATTAGGCCACGGAGACCCGTGATAAGCTTGGATATACAGAGTCTTACACAAGTGGTTATTTCATAGATATTTATGAAAGATCCTTTGGGGAGTTTCATAAATTCCATATGAAATGACCACGAGTGAAAGATTCTGTTTATCATATGACCACTTCAATAACGGGCCTCCGTTGCCTAGAGGATAAGAGCGCCGACTCTTAATCATTGGGTCTCTTACCACTGTGGGTTCGAGCCTCGCTCAGGTCACATGTGAGACGCCAAGTTCTGCAACGGAAGGTCAGGTGGTTTTTCTCAGGGTACTTCGGTTTTCGCCCACCTCTGATTAATAATTGGCTCAGTATGGTTGAAGTAATCTTGAAAAGGCTGTAAAACCAAAACCAAAAAAAAAAAAAAAAAAAAGAAAAAAAAAATGACCACTTTACATAGGATTTTATCGCCTTTGAATTTGACAATTTTTCCGCAAAAAAAAAATGCATTGTTGAAATGGACATCGTCATGACTTTACTTAATAAATAATCCCGCCAAAGTGTTATTACACATGTGGTCATAAGATATTTATTACATGCCGTTATCCACTGCTTATCAACGACGTCATATGATAAAACTGAATGTAAAATTCTTGAATATCTTCCATTAATATAATCAGTCTCATCCTGAGCTACAGTGAAAGGATTTGTTCCACTGAAATTGTGAGTCTCTTTTTTTCACTATGATAACACATCTGCGTGATAAAGTGCATTCTTTCAGACATATAAACAGTCATTTTTTTCTGATTTTTTCTTTTGTATGATCCAAACATAGGTTTTGGGTGCTCTTTAGACCGCCTCATTGAGGCGGTTCTAATGAGTACCCAAAACCTGGGTTTTGGCTGTCGTTAGAACGGCCTCATTGAGGCGGTTCTAATGTGTACCAACAACCTATGATTTGAAGCAGAAATAAGAAAATATAATGTTCACCCACGTAAAACCCAGTTTTCTCTATATTTGAGTGGGATTTACAGGAATGTTCATTTCATGGAAATAAATTATTGGTTTAGACTCATATTCTAGACAGGTTTTTAATTATTTGGACCCCGTTTTGATTTATATCAGTCTTTGAATCGACTGCCTATTCTAAATTCGCAAAATTGCAGTATGTTTCCTCTGGCTTTCTTTGCCGGATCATTACAGGGTCACTGATGAGGCTTTATTAGCCGAAACTACGTAGTATGGCCCATCTTCTTTCTTATGAATGTTTTCATTGCTCTTAAAGGAACTCATTTTTGATTTTTATTTGCCTTCACTGCAGCTGGTGTTGTGCCGTGTGGCGGCCGTAAAACGTCTCCCCGTACATCAACCAAAGTGCAGTTTATATTTTACTTTTGGTCCTTTAAGGTCAGCTTGAATATTCTGAGAAATCAGAAATAAATTATTGGTTTAGACTCATATTCTAGACAGGTTTTTAATTATTTGGACCCCGTTTTGATTTATATCAGTCTTTGAATCGACTGCCTATTCTAAATTCGCAAAATTGCAGTATGTTTCCTCTGGCTTTCTTTGCCGGATCATTACAGGGTCACTGATGAGGCTTTATTAGCCGAAACTACGTAGTATGGCCCATCTTCTTTCTTATGAATGTTTTCATTGCTCTTAAAGGAACTCATTTTTGATTTTTATTTGTTCATGTGATGTTTTGTAATGTTGAATGGCCATATAAAGTGAGTTGACTGTACCTGTTTCAAGACTTCCCCGGGGTAGAGGGGAAAGGGGTCCTGAGCAAGTCTGATGTCCTGGTCAGCATGGAGTAAGCGGACCTGACCACTCTTGTCTAGCACCACCTTTTCATCCTTATCTCTCATAGCAGGATTCTCGATAATGCAGTAGTGCCTAGGGGGCACTGTGATCATCTTCTCAGGGCCAAAAACAACCCTGAAATATATATGATTTCAGTTAATTTGCACCTGGATATACATGTATGTACCTGAATCTACAGTCTGTGAAATCATCTTTCATCATCATCATCATCATCATCATCATCTGAAAGCATCATCATCACCATCAACTGAAAGCATCTTTCATCATCATCATCATCATCATCATCATCATCATCATCATCATCTTCATCATCATCGTCATCCAACAAGGGGGGCTTATCCTGCTTAATGAATTAATTTTGCTACACCCATTGCTCATTATTAACCATTCAAATTACTTCATATAATATATATTTAATTCGCAAACTGAAGGACCCTTATCAGATACATGTAGCTTCTGTCAGATCTCACTGGGTGGGAGCGTACAGTACACTTAACCCGGATGTTCCGATCTGTATAGTGGACAGATCCTTGTCTTTTGTTATGACCTTGAAGGTGTATGTGCGTGGTCTGTCTTCTATATTTGTATATTTATTTTTTTTGGACATAAACAACTTGGTAAGTGTGTTTTATTTATTTTGTTTTCCATACTGACCATCTTTGGGCACGGCAAGATGTCGTTTTCTATGCTTTTAATCTATTTTTCAGCTGCAAATCACTAGTGTTTGTAAGAATCACACCTTACCTGTGACCAGAAAATCGACCAATTGAGAGCTTTAATCGAAAGAAAAATATCTTTTAAGACAGTGTTAAGATAGATTAATAATCTATAATGAGTTATACTAAAAATAAGTGCCTCTAGAATTCCATACGAAATCACACGAAGAGCAAGACTGACCATCCCAAAAAATTTCTGACTGTATGGTATGTCTCATATTTACTGTATAACTTGTCTAAGATACTTTGTTTTGACTGTATGGGATGTCGCTTTTAATGTGTGTAAGCTATTCAAACGTACATTGCAATATTTGTCTATGCAATACGATGATAATGCTTAAACAATAGCAATTCTACGTAAAAATATTAATTACCTATAAATTCCCGAAATCTTGGAGAAATTGCATGTGGTGTGTGCTGCATGCCATTGAACCTTTTGAGCACTACAGACTAGAGGTCTTAACCACTCGGCCAAATGAGCCAGCCTTCGAGGACTGTCTTCGGGTGCGAAATATTTAACAAAATGAGTCGCATCGTCACGCTCTCTCTTCATCCACAGGACGCATAGCAAATACTCTGATCAGACTGCACAGAAATGCAATACGATTAGTTACGGACTATTTGTTCAAGACATATACATGTAAATTTATACAAAGAAATGAAGAGCTGTGGACCAGTATGTGAAAGAAAATTTTCTTTTCATCCCCCGACCGAATAGATTCGGGGGATATAGCGATCGGCTTGGCGTCCGGTCGTCCGTATATTGATGATACTTGGCACAATGGTAAACAATGTTGAGACGGCGTGTCTTGCGCAAGAACAACAATCCTGGGTCCCATGGTATTTCAGTTATCTCCTCTTCCAATAAAATAGAATGACTATCTTGCGATCTCTATAACTCCAATATCCTTCGAGATATATTGATGATACTTAACAAAATTGTAAACAATGTTGAGACGGCATGTCATGGGCAAAAACAACAACCCTTGGTGCCATGTTTTTTTTAGTTATCTCCCCTTCGAAAAAAAATAGAATGACTATCTTGTGATCGCCATAACTTCAATACCCTTCGAGATATATTGATTAAACTTTGTACAATCGTTCACAAGGTTGAAGCAGCATGTCATGCGCTAGAACCAAATCTCTTCGTGCCATGCCATTTGAGTTATCTCCTCTTTCAAAAAATAGAATTGTTATCTTGTGATCGCCATAAATCAAATACCCTTAGTGATATATTGATGAAACTTGGCACAATTGTTCACAAGGTTGAAGCAGCATGTCAAGCGCAAGAGCTACAACTCTTGGTGCCATGGCATTTGAATTATCTCTCTTCCAATAAGATAGAATAACTATCTTGTGATCGCCATATCTCCCATACTCTTGGAGACATGTTGATAGAACTTGGTACAGTTGTACATGAGGTTAAGCAGGCGTGACATGTGCAAGAAACGCAGCTCTTGGTGCCATGGCATTTCAATTATCCCCATTCCAATAAAAATAGGATGACTATCTTTTGAGCTCCATATCTCCAATATTCTTCGAGACATGTTGATAGTACTTGGTACAGTTGTACATGAGGTTAAGCAGACGTGTCATATGCAAGAACCGCGACTCTTGGTGTACTGGTTTTGAGTTACCTTCCCTGACAAAATAACATTGTGATGGCCATAACTCCGAAACCCTTTGAGGTATATTGATGATACTTGGCATGTTTGTTCACAAGGTTGAGACAACATGTCATTCACAAGGCCCACAACTCTGGGTGTCATGGTTATAATTGTATTTGGGTTATCTCCCCCTCTGATAAAATTGTATGACTATCTTTTGATCGCCGTATCTTCAACAGTCTTCGAGTGATGTTGATTGTTTGAGTTAAGCAAGCCTGTCACGGGCAAGTACCACGACTCTTGGTGCACTGGTTTGTGAGTTACACCCCTGACAAAATCTTGTGGGCCCTAGCTCAGAAATCCTTTGAGATATGTGGATAATACTTGGCAAGATTGAGACAGCATGTCATGCGCAGGAACCACAACTCTAGTGCGATGGTATTTGGGTTATATCCCCTTCTAATAAAATCATATACTCTGAGACATAATGATGGGACTTGGTATAGTTGTACGTAAGGCTAGGCAGGTGTTTCATGTGTGAAAATCATGACTCTGGGTGCACTTTTTATTTATTTTTTTTTTAGTTATTTCCCCAAACAATATAATCTTGTGATGACCATAACTTGGATACCCTGTGAGATATATTGATGGTATTTGGCACAGTTTTTGACAAGGTTGAAACAGTGTGTCATGCCAAAGAACCACAACCGGGTCCACCACGAACGACTAATTCATCACGTCTGAAATGATTGAAAGAAGAAAAAAATTGGACTATTTCAACTTGCGCATAACAAAACAAAAACTCATCTATGCGTCCAGCAAAGACTAATCTCAGTCTGAGCATCTGCCCAGTCTGAACAGTGTGAAAAAAGTAAAAAGTGAACAAGAGGCCCATGGGCCACTACGCTCACCAGAGGTATACAGGCATGGTGACCATCTTGGTCATGTGACAACAAAAGGCCACCATGCAATCAGTAAAATCCACTGTCTTGCCAATTTTCCATACAATTGTCTATGTCACCACATTTGACCGTAACGAAAAAACAAGGTCAACCAAAGGTCATCATTTGAAGAAAATTGGTAGGGTCCGAGCCCCCAATGCAGCATACCAAGTTTCAAGGTCATCGGCAATTTGGTTCCTTTAAAGGTTTTTTGCCATATATGGGCATGGCAGCCATATTGGTCATGTGACCAGTCCTTACGAACAAACTTTCATTCCCCCTTCCCATAGAGGCTCCACATGTAATTTGGATTCAATCGACCCAGCAGTTTAAGTTGAGAAGAAGATAAAAAAATACTCAATCTGAGCCTTCCCGGACAAGGGCCAGTAAATGACCTTTACCTTCGGAACTGACACAATACCATTCAGCTGAGTGCAAATATCATTTCTGATGCCACTAGCTACCATGCAATCAGAAACTTCCACTGTTTTGACTTTTTTCCATACAAATGTCTAAGTGACCATATTTGACCTTGACACAAAACTGGTCAAATTAAACCAAAGGTCATCATTAGAACAAACTTGGTAGGACCGAGTCCCCGATGCTGCATACCAAGTTTCAAGAACATCGTCCGTTCGGTTCTTGAGAAGAAAATTTTTAAGGTTTTTACCATATATGGGCATGGTGGCCATATTGGTCATGTGACCCAGTCGGCACGAACAAACTTTCGTTTCCCCTTCCCACAGAGGCTCCACATGTAATTTGGATTCAATCGACCCAGCAGTTTAAGTTGAGAAGAAGATAAAAATACTGAATCTGAGCCTTCCAGGACAAAGGTCAGTAAATGACCTTGACCTTTGGAATTGATAAACTTCTATTCAACTGATTGCAAATATCATTTCTGATGCCACAGTATACCATGCCATCAGAAAAACCACGGTTTTGCCCCTTTTCCATATAAATGCCAACGTGACCTAATTTGACCTTGATGTAAAACAGGTCAAGGTCAATCGAATGTCATCATTTGAACAAATTAAGTAGAGCCAGAGTCCCCGATGCCGCATACTAGGTTTTAAGGTCGTCGGCAATTTGGTTCCTGAGAAGAAGATTTTTAAAAGTTTTTACCATATATGGGCATGGCGGCCATTTTGGTCATGTGAACCAGTCCTTACTTTCGTTCCCACTTCCCATAGAGGCTCCACATGTAATTTGATTTCAAACTACCCAGCAGTTTAAGTTGAGAAGAAGATAAAATTACTGAATCTGAGCCTTCCAGGATAATGGTCAGTAAATGACCTTGACCGTTGGAATTGATAAACTTCCATTCAGCTGATTACAAATATCATTTCTGATGCCACAGAAAAATACACTGTTTGCCCTTTTTCCATACAAATGTCTAAGTGACCAAATTTTACCTTGACGTAAAACAGGCCAAGGTCAACCAAAGGTCATCATTTGAATAAACTTGGTAGGGCCTGAGTCCCCGATGCTGCATACCAAGTTTCAAGGTCTGTCGCCGTTTGGTTCCTGAGAAGAAGGAAAGTGTGTATATGCCAAGTTTCCACATTTCAGAAACAAAATAGCTAACGTATTTAAATGTTATCCTACGAATATGTCGAAATCGCTCTATAGTATTATCAGGACACACAATATAGTATGATCGGAACACGACATACAGTGCTGAGAAATCAGTTTTGCGACATGCGATACAAACCAGTTTTTGACCCCTCTATCGTTTTCTTTGAAAATAATTGCCCTTATATGGCAAGATGTTTAGTAATATTAATAAACGCTGACCCGAAATACATCATAAAATAGTTACAATGCATCAGCAGTCGTTTCATATAAGGTTGGTGGCAAAGCTTGATTAAATTGTACCGGTGCAGCGTTTGAAATCGAAAGTAGGATAATGATTTTCTAGAAACAAATGTGAAAATAAACGAAATCATAGCAATAAACAGAAAATCAAGGTAGCATGTCGAAAATACTTTTAGTTATGCTTCCCGAACTACTGCTATGAAGTTGAAATGCTAATGATTAATAATTTCAAAACACAAAAATAAACATTCTGTAACATACCCGACATATCGGAACAAGGATCTGTCCACTATACAGATCGGAACATCCGGGTTAAGTGTACTGTACGCTCCCACACAGTGGATCTGGACCAACACTATTTGCAAAGGTAGGTTTTTTTCCAGCAGTAAAAATTCTTTCATTTAAGAAAAGAATGTAAAAAATTATTAAAAATATTTTTAAAGAATTTACTCCCACAAGATAACCTGTGTCATACAGGAAACATGAAAATGGGTCATTGGCAGGGTCACTGGCTATCAGTGATGCCCAGAAGGAGACACCTATTATATGAAGGCCTTTCCTGTTTTGCAGAAAATCCAATATGTATTTTGTAAATAAATTTCTGAAACTAACCAAAACCCTAAATTTTGAAATGGACTCCTGAAGGGTACAATTCAGTACAAAATGTTGTTTATTGACTTTACGGCCTTCCAAGATTTTTTCACTTCTTTCAGAGGTGGGTGAAAACTGGAGAAAAACCACCTGTTGCCAGTTGTTCAAAACGAACAATGTCGTAACTCGTAAGTTAACATATCATTAAAACTTTGATCATTTAATGCGGCAAATTTAATATGCTTACATTTTTGCTGAAAAATGTGAGCAGCTTTTACAGATGCAAAAGCTGCTCACATTTTTTCAGCAAAAATATCACTGTATTAGATATTGTACTTACTAGGACAGTTAACAATTTGAGCACTAATGAGCTTGTTAAGCTAATGATGCTTTGAACAACTGGGCCCTGAGCCTTTGAACAAAATTTAATGGGGCCTGATCTTCTGCTGCATGATTTTGCGTCTCACATGTGAACCCACAGGGGTGATAGACTTAATGATTTAGATACAGCGCTCTTACCCACTAGGACATGAAGACCCATACCATATGGGTTAACCCTTTCTGTACCAAATGGAATCTTCCTCCTTATATATAGCAGGAGTCCATTTCAAAATTTAGGGGTGTCAGGATGTTTTCTTCAAAATTTATTTGGAAAATGACTGAACTTTTTGCAAACAGTGTAAGCCCTGATCAGACGCTGGATTCTGTGGCGTGTGATCTGGGCCTGCACTGTTTGCCAGGGTACCCGTTTTGGTGTTTCCGGTACAAAATGGGCTAGGATGTTCAAACCGTAAGGAAGTGAACCATAGCATTACCTCTCATTATCCTGTCGGATGAATGTCTGTGGCCCGATCTCCAACCGTGTGACATTTTTGTTCTGGTCAAGGACATGGAGATAGTAGTAAGGAGGGATTCGGAATAAAGATTCCGAAGAATCTATGGGTCGCTTTGACATGGCTGCTGTTTATATCTGAAATAGACAATGACAAATATTTATTAAAGCCATTTTATTTTTTTATTTTTGTTGTTTTGTTTTACAGCCCTTTGAAGGTTATTTCATTCATTTAGACTGTGGTAATCATTTAAATCAAGAGGTGGATGATAACCAGAGTACCTGGAGACAAAAACATCTGACTTTCCTTTGCAAAATTTGGCATCTCAAGCATACATGTGACCTGAGTGAGGTTCGAGATCTTAACCCTTATCTTGCTGAATATTCATTTAAGCCACACCCATTTCTGTGTATCAACCAATCAAATTACTTGATGTAATTTATTGCTACAAATTCATTAACTAAATGCCAAACAGTGCAGATCCTGATCAGATGGCTTCTTCAGAAGCCATCTGATCTGGATCTACACTGTTTCCAAAGATAGGGCTTGTCGTGAAAAGCAAGATAAGGGTTAATGATTCAGAAATTGCGTGCTGTTACGAACCTAAGGCATCAGAGACCCATCTTAAAAGCTAAATTTAGGAAGCTTTTAAATACTTTTTTCTCATTTCTATATTAATGGCTGATGTGCCTCAAGAAAGGGCATTTTTAGTGTTCTTTAAGAGGTCAATACAAAGCTCAGCATAAAAATGCATCTCGAACATCTACATGACATATGTATGTAAAGGTTTTCTAAGTAGCAAGTCTGAAAATAGAGGCCTACTACAGAATAATAATGGCCTTTTAGAAACCTAAGTTGTGTGTATGTGTACTTGTTAGAAATGTCTCGGCTAGGTTTTGTTCTGTTTGATTTGAGGTTTAACAGCCCCGTCAACACTTTTTAGGTCATTTTGGAGCCGTTGCTTCCGATCTGTGGGAATTTTACCCGACACTGAGATGAAATGACAGCTCAAGCCCTGCCGTCCAATGAAACCAATAGGGTTTATATGCATTGACAGTCTAACTCGCACCACTTTACCTGGGATGGCTTAAACCTCCTAAGTGGTTTACCAGTACTCATGTGTGGTTGATTTCAGCTCGACATGGAAGTATCATACAGTCCGACAAAGTTCTCGGGGCCAGCTTGGTGAGGTGATTCTAACAAGTATCCATTATATCATCACGAAAACACGCCTATATAATTTTGACCCCCTTGAATCCCACTTTTATACAGTAAAACTGGGGTTTCAGGGAGTATACCTTATTTTTCTTATTTCTGTTCTAAAATATAGATTGTGGGTACTCGTTAGAGGCGGTTCTAACGAGTGCCCACAATCTATATTTGGATCAGAAATAAGAAAAATATCACAATTTTTCATCATAAAATTTTCATTTTTTCGGCAATAAAGGTGACAATGTATTTGTATAGGCTTGTTTTCGTAATGTATAATATCATATTGATTATGGAAGTTGATCGAATAATTGTGTCAGAGTTTAATAACACGACAACCCTTATGGGTCTTTTTTTCATAGTTTCCCAGAGAAAGCATTAAGAAAACATGACCCCCTTGAACCCTGAATATTGTACAGAAAAACTGGGGTAGGGGTAAACTTTTTTTTCTTATTTCTGCTCTAAAATATAGATTGTGGGTACTGGTTAGAACCGCCGCAGTTCTAACGCATACTAATAATCATTATTTTGAACATAAATAAGAAAAAATCACAATTTTTTACCCTAAAATTTATGTTTTTTGTGGTAAAATTCACAATGTGTGTTTTCGTAATGAAAAGATAAAGGACACCATCAACTCACCCACTCACCTCACAATTAGAATAAGAAAAATTCTTCCTAAATTACCCTTGTTACTTTTACTTATCTGGGACAGTTACCTTAGATGTCCCTGTGGGCGTCAGATATGAAACAATATAACCACGTCATTTTTATTTTCTATTATTGAGAGCATCTGCCCACCATCTGATGGCGAAATATCCAATGTCACCCGCAATTTATGTATTTCTTTGGGACAACTGAATCATACAAAGGATTTCTCAGTGTCACACAATTTTGACTAAAATTATTAATAATCCTAGAAATGAATTAGGTCACTTTTTAATTATATTAAGGGGAATGGGAACACCTGGCAGATTTTTCTGCCATTTACAAAGGGAGACAACTTTCGGGACTTCCTGTTCTCTTTTCAATATAGGCTCAGTCCCACTGAAAAAGGGGTATACTCTGAAAGAATTTGCTCCTTAGGCTTAAGCCTTAACACAAACAAATATATGTTATAACACAACAAGCTCCTTGATAAACAGCAGTCAGCAATCACTAAAGGGCAAAGGTATGAGTTGATAAAACTGTGTAGGCCTTTTGAACACAAGAGTTAATTGAACAATGTAGACACTCAGGCTTATCTGAATATTTACTGGTTACATACATGTCCAAAGTCACGTTTTTGCTTGTCCTCACCTCATACATGTACATGTATATAGTGGCCCCTGCTCATAGGGGCTTGAAGAAATATATGGGCTGCATGATGCTTCCATGCAGAGCTGAATCCGGCCCGCACACTAGTACTGGTAAACCGTTTAAGAGGATCTAAGCCTGTCCAGGAACCGCGGTGAGAGGCGGACAGTCCATGCTAATAAACCCTATTGGTTTCATTGGGCGACAGGGCTTGAGATGTCATTTCATCTCAATGTCAGGTAAAAGTCCCACAAAATTGGAAGCAAAGTCTCCAAAATGACCTTTACAGTGTTGACGGGGACGTTAAACCTCAAATCAAACAAACATGTATATGTATTTCCGCACAGTAGATTAATGTAAAAATCCTGAAAATTCGGACACCTTGGGGACTTGCTGTACATCACGATAACAAGTCTGTGAAACGAAAACCCCACTTTATATAGAGAAAAGTGGGGTTTACGGGGGTATACATTATCTGTCTTATTTTTGCTCAAAAACATAGATTGTGGACACTCATTAGAATTGAGCCGGGGTTCCCACGAGCACCAACAATCTATTTTGGAAGCAGAAATAATTAAGATGTTATCATTTTTACCTATTATTTATCATTTTCTGACACCATGTTGGACGCCATTATTTCTTACGGACATGTTTTCCTAATGAATTCACCTGAAATTTTAACGATCCAGCAAGCTCAGACAAAAAAGGTGCAGAGGTACTGGCAAACAGTATAGACCCAGCTGATCAGACTGCTCTGAAGGAGCAGTTTCAGAGCAGTCTGATCTGGGTCTCTACTGTTTGCTTAGGCCTATTTCTCACAGTACTTAGGGTCATTATGGTATAAGGTGTTATTGTAAAATTTACTTCAATGAAATGATTGATCCTTTCAGTCAATACTGACCCATTTCTGGATACTGTATTAATACCCCTTAGTATTTGAACACCTCAGCTCCTACCATACAATCGTGTTCTAATTTACTATCCATGAATTTACTATCCATGATGTATCTTAATTAAAATAGCTTGATCAGCATCCTGCAAACCCATTGCCCAATTGCCCAGGACAAGTCAAAATTCTGGCTGGGCATGTGATTTTTTATTTCACTTGCCCAGAAAAACGTACATAATGTGAAAGATATTCTAATTCTGCGCCATTTAAAAAAATGTTGGGCAAGTGGTCGAAACTTTGGCTTGTCAGGTCTTGCTTGTTGATTGGCAAACAGTTTAGTTCCAGATGAGATGCCACGTTATGTGGCATCTCATCTGGATCTAAACTGTTTGCTTAGACCTGTACGTCTAACTAAATACAATTGGCCCCTGATGAAATAGACTGGGCTGCATGATGCGTCCACGCAGAGCTGAAACCGACTGCACGAGTACTGGTAAACTGTTTAGAGGTTCTAAACCCACCCAGGAAAAGTGGTATATATAAACCCTATTGGTTTTATTGGGCCGCAGGGCTTGAGATGACATTTCATCTCAATGCCGGGAAAAAGCCCAACAAAATTGGAAGCAACGTCTCGAAAATGACCTATACAGTGTTGATGGGGAAGTTAAACCTCAAATCAAATACATGTAAGATAAATACGGTACATGTATATATATATCCTGTTTACTTCAATCTGCCCATAGTATTAGCCTTGACAAGTATAGAAAGCAATGAACCATTGATTAACCTTACCCTTCCACCCCTGAATTTGTGAAGTGGATTCTTGCATTGATCAATTTGTGCGGTTTAGCCAAAATCATTAACAGGAAGGTTTGTTTTTTGTTTGTTTGAGGTTCAACGTCCCCGACAACACTGTATAGGTCATTTTGGAGAAGTTTTCCAATTTTGTGGGACTTTTACCCGACATCGAGATGAAATGACATCTCAAGCCCTGTTGCCCAATGAAACCAAAAGGGTTTATAAGCATGGAAGGGCCGATTCGCACCGCTTTGCCTGGGCAAGCTTATAATAATAGATCCTCTAAGCGGCTTACCAATACTCGTGTGCGGTCGGTTTCAGCTCTGTGTGTAAGCATCATGCAGCCAATCTATTTCTTCAAGCCCCAATGGGCGAGGCCCGAGCAAACATTGTTGCTTCTGATGAGATGGCTCACGTCTGGATCTAAGCTGTTTGTATTTATTGATTTCTAGTATCTGTACCAGTCTAATTGGTTGAATTGTGTTTTAAACGTATTGGAGTTTAATGGCCCAGTAAACATTATTTATATTGAGTCGCTCAGCTTACCTATCCACACTTTTCCTGGGCAGTCACTTATATGTAAGCGGTTAAGCAGTACAGTGCACATGCTTTCCCCAGAAACTGACAACTGCCCTTCTTCAATCAGCAGATAGGAGAAAATGACAGTAGAAAAGATGCACATTCTTTAACTGTGGCGCCCTTCTTGAATCAGCAGAAGGGAGAGAATGACCCTAGAAAAGATTTCATGAACAATCTCAACAAAGAATGTTTCTGACACCGGCAGGTATTGAACCTGCGTCCTGATCACCAGTCAGACGGGCATCCCACTGAGTAGCCCTCTGCAGGGTTGAAAGGGCGAGTTTAACACAAATCCTGTTGAGATATTACAATGAATTCAAAAATGCTTTTAGCCTTTATTTAGTCTATCATACCATAATGATCCAAAGTATTGGGACAGATAGGCCTAAGCAAACAGTGCAGACCCAGATCAGACTGCTCCCGAAGGAGCAGTCTGATCAAGGACTAGACTGTTTCCCAATTTTGTCAGCACCTTTTGAACTCCTTGCTGGATCATGAAATAAATTTGTTAAAATTTTAGGAAAATTACATCGTCCTCAAGGTCTCCGAATTTTTAGGATTTTTGCTAGGTCAAAGTTTTTTGGGTAAACTACCGGTATTTACATGTATCAGCATATGGATTCTGTTTGTTTGTCTCGAGGTTTTACATCCCCGTCAACACTCTTTAGGAAGTTTCGGAGATTGTGTGCGAATTTTACTCACAATTAATCATTTGATTTGAGGTTTTGCATCCCTGTCAACACTATTTAGGTCATTTTGGGGGCATTGCTTCCAATTTTGTGGGACTTTTACCTGACACTGAGATGAAATGACATCTAGATCCCTGCTGCCCAAACAAACCAAAGGGTAAATATGTCTGGGACATCCGACTCATCACTTTGCCTGGGCAGGCATAGACCCCTACCCGGTTTACCAGTACTCCTGTGTGGCAGGTTTCAGCTCTGGGTGGAAGCATCATGCAGCCCAATCTATTTCTTCAAGCCCCGATGGGCGTGATTATTATGTTTGTAATTTTCATTTGTATATGTAATTATTATGTGGAATATGGTACCAACTTTGGTATGTCCATGAAAAGGGACAGTCCAAAATCGATTAACAACTGTAAAATCATGTACACCACAACCTCATTATTACACGGTTTTGGATAATACACGGTTTCAAGACGGATCCCAGAAATGTATAGATTATATAGAAAAATGACCATAAATGGTCATTTTTCTTTATAATATAAGCTATACATTTTTGTTTGGATATAAAATGGTTGTTTAATTAACACGGTTTCTGCTTTGGTCCCCATTAATAGTGTTATAAAGAGGTTGTGGTGTACGTGTATATGCTTAAGGCAAGTCCAGTTTCAGTCAGTATGGCATTGTTAAATATTTCAATAGATCTGTATTGATCTTCTATGAAAACATGGCCTATCCTTAACAACAGTGACACATATATCATGAAGTAAAAAAATGCAGGGTAAGCAAATATTAACCCGCCAAGAAAATCTACATCTGAAAATGTCGTCTGCTTATGTTGATCGTCTGCAGAATCTTCTTGCAAACTTTTTAAAATTTTTTCATACAGCAGGGATAATTCTGGTGAAAATGACGATGGGGCCATTTTGACTAAAAAGCAGAAAGAACTAGCTTCCGAATGACTACTCCCTATCTCTCCCCATGTAAAAATGGCCCCTGCTTTCCAAAACAAGGGGCCATTTTCAAAACTGATGGGACTATGGCCCCATGGCCCTGCCCAAAATAATCCCTGTACAGGCAAACAGTGTGTACCTAGATCAGACTGCTCCTATGGGATCAGTCTGATCTGGGTCCACACTATTTGCAAAAATGACTTTTAAAGTAACCAGCAGATGACAATTGTCGAGATTGGAGTCTTAATTTTATGGGTTAGATTTCATTTAAGTTTTGTCCTGTGTAATATATTACTTTTGCCAGTCTGCCACCCCCATTTCTGACTTTTAATCAACCAATCAAATCACTTGATATAATGAAATCATTCATATTTGCAAACCGAATAACAGTGTAGAACCTAATCAGATGGCTTCAATCTGGATCTTAACACTGTTTGCAAAGTTAAGGGTAATCATGTTCAGGGGTGTAAAATTCCACTTGCGAGTACATTTTAAGGCAGGGTGAGTGAGATTTCTAGGTCTTCTCTTTTTCTTCATTTTTAGCAACTAAATGAAAAATTTAGGCCATAAAATTTAGTGAGTGACAGAGTGAGTGTTTGAGTTTTACCACTCAATAACAACTAAGGTCATGTGGCAGACGGGACCTCAGTTTAAGGACTCACGGAGGCCCGTCTGGAGAAGCCTGGGATTGATCCTTTTTAAGCAGGGACCCTTGCTTTACAAGGCAAGTAGTATAACCACTGCACCACGGAGACTTCAAAGGGCAAGTAAGTTTTAAGGAAATTTTACATCCCTGATATTCAGCAGGACAAGAGTTACTATGGTTACTGTGAATGAATTTCAGATCTTTTCAGTCGACCATTTTTCAAAGGGAGGCAATTTTTATGACTCCAGTGTTTGCTTTCCTTAAGTAAGTCAGCTCCTCTGAAAGGGGAATTTCACTGTTAACCCTTGTCCTGCTAATCCTGGATATGCCTTATCTTTGAAACAATGTAGATCCAGATCAGATGGCTTCTGACGAAGCCATCTGATCAGGATCTACATTGTTTGCTATTCAGATTGTGAATTTGTTGCAATAATTTGCATCAAGTAATCTGATTGGTTGATAATCGGTAGTGGGTGTGGCATATATGAATATTCAGCAGAACAAGGATTAACAGACAAATACAATGTATGCACCTGACAAGCAAATTGTTTTTCTTTCAGTGTTGACCCTCATCAAATAATATATGAATAGCAAAAAAAAAAAAAAAAAAACACTTCAAAAATCTGCCAAAATGTGTTTGTTTTATAGGAGTTTAATGGTCCAATCAACCTGTTATGATCATATCAAGCTGATCAGTTAAGTCAACCATACTTTTAACCTTCTCTTTGGTTAATCAGTACTACATGGGTGAAGACAAGGGCAGTAACATTATAAATGAAAGATACTGTAAATGTATATATATAACTATATAATATCCGAATATTTGGGTACGGTGCAGTCCGGTAACATTGCGCACAAAAAGATTTGATCGCTGCGTATATCTTTTTCCCAGCCACCACACAAAATCCACAATCAAAAACAGTGCAACACTTCCCTATCAAGTTTATGCAATGAAACTTTCTGACTGAAATTTTCAACATGCAGGGCAAGAATACTTTGAACAGGGATACCGCCTTGAAATCGAACAGCCAATTTTGTCGTCCAACATTGCGCACATCAAGTATTTTGAGCTATTTAAATACAAGGGGGTGTGCAAATAAGTTGTTGATTTGATCTTTTGCAACATTGTCATATACAGTAAGTTTGAACTTTGAATACTAAACCATTGTACCTTCGGTTAGTTTTAAACAAAGTCTTGACTTTGGCAATCTGCGGATTTGTCGTTTTATGAGAAAATTGAAAAATGCCATGAAAATGGCAAATCTAAATGTGCAAGCTCATCTTTTGCTGGCAAAGATAAGCTTAATGCCGATCCGCTCATAATAGGGAAACTGTTTACTGAAATTGAGAATACAGGGTGCGCAAAATAAACGGCCGCGCAATGTTACCGGACTCTAACTGTAATTTTTTTTTTTTGGAGTTGGTGGGGGGGGGGGGGGGGGGGGGGTTATACATACCTTTCAAGATTATTTCACTTATTTTGTGTGGATCGTTAAACAGTGGGCGAAAAACAAAGTAACCGGAGAAAAATCACCTGACCTTCTGTTTCACAACTTTGTGTCTTACGTGTGACTCGAGCAAGGCTCAAACCGACAGCAGTGAGAGACCTAATGATTAAGAGTCAGCAGTTTAACCCATTAAGCCGTAGAAGCCTGTCAACACATGTACATGTATTCAGATTTTCACCAAAGATTTTAAAATACCAAAAGCCTATGTCTTGGGACAGAAAAACAATGTATACTCCTTTCAAATATAAAGAGGGGTATACCGGGGTGTTCATTTGACATTACAGGGACTTGTTAACCAATCTCATTTTGGTTGAATAGTCCATTTATAAGTATCTGGCAAAACACCAAACCACAATAGAATTATTCAAAACCAAGGCCAGTCTACAGTATAAACTCAAATTATTTGGATTTATTACCAAGTAGCATCTTCCAAGCAGGCACATGACATAATTGCGATGTCACATAATCGTCGGTGCAACGTTATGGCGCTTATGCAATATCACAACTACATGTACGTCGGTGCAATGTCATGACATTGCATCGACGTTGATTTGACGTTGCCCTAGTGACATGTGTCTGCTGGGTTGCCTCAACCCTGATTAGTTTTGAATCTTTAAGTCTTGAATCAGTATCCATTACCCTGACCTTGTTAATCTTTGCCCTGCTGAATAAATTAGTTTAATCCACACAATTCTGACTGTCAGCCGATCAAAATTACTTGCTATACAGTATACTGTATTCATTCAAATTTGATAGTGAACTGTGTAGATCTAGATCAGATGGCTTCTCAGAAGCCATCTGATCTGGATCTTTTTTTTTTTTTTTTTTTTTTTTGGTTTGGGTTTTACGGCCCTTTCAAGATTATTTCACTCATATCGAGCGGATCGTTAATCAGAGGTGGGCGAAAACCGGAGTACCCGGAGAAAAACCACCTGACCTTCCGTTGCAGAACTTGGCGTCTCACACGTGACCCGAGCGAGGCTCGAACCCACGGCGGTGAGAGACCTAATGACTAAGAGTCAGCGCTCTTATCCATTAGGCCACATAGGCCCGTCATTGATCTGGATCTACACTGTTTGCAAAAGTAGGGAAATTGGTGTACAGTGGGATAAGGGTTAAGGTGTGAAAATATTTACTGTATGTATGGTACTACTAGTATGTGCTAGAATTTTACTGTATTCAATAATTTAACCCTTATCTTGTCATGCTTGTTGAATATTCAGTTTAGCCGTACCTATTTCTGACTTTGAACCAATCAGATTACTTGCTGTAATTTATTCCTACAAATTCATAAACTGAATGTCAAACAGTGTAGATCCTGATCAGATGGCTTCTTCAGAAGCCATCTGATCTGGATCTACACTGTTTCCAAAAATATGGGTTGTTGTGAACAGCATGATAATAGTTAAAAGATCAAACAACAACACAGAAAGGTTATTCTGAACAGAACCTGCTGACAATGAATGATAATGTGTGCGTGTTTGAGTTTTACATTCCCACCAACAGCTAAGGTCACCCTAAGATGGTACCTCGGTTCAAGGACTCATCTGAAAGCTGGAGAAGCCCGGGATCAAACCCAAGACCCCTGGTTTATGAGCCAAGAAGCTTAACCACTACACCATGGGGGCTTCTTAATAAGCCTATGTAATGAATACACTTGTAAACCAAATTAACTCTTGTCCTGCTGAATAAATTAGTTAGCCACACCTTTTTCTGACTATCACCAATCAAATCACTTGACATGATGTATCCATTCAAATCTGCAAACTAAATGACAGTGTAGATCCTGATCAGATTCAGAAACCATTTGATCTGGATCCACACTGTGATTGTCATTCAGCAAGATAATGGTTAAATATACAGCCCAGTGAAACAATATGTCCCATATTCAGATGGAATTAGCACCTACATTTTTTCATGTTGTGTGCCTCTGAGTGTGTGTGTGCGCGCATGTGTAGTTGCACATGTGTGTCAAGATGTCATTTTACCTCAATAACGGGTAAAAGTGCCACAAAATCGGAAGCAACATCTCCAAAATGAGTAATGACCATTACAGTGTTGACGAGGACGTTAACCCTCTAATCAAATCAAAATCAAAAACATGTGTGTGTCGCCCACATGTCTTTACTCTTAAATGAAATATATTTACCTGGATATGTGACCAAGACAATGTCCTGGTCTCCTCTACCACCAAATCTTTCAGCCAACAACTTTATATTGGTTTTTATCAAACGCTTGCTCAGCATATCAAACATTAGTCAGTGTGGTGCAATACCTACATGTATATAGTACAGATTTCTGGGATGCTATTGAACACATGTTTGCACCCAAATCAGGATTTTAACAGACTGGAACAGAAACCTATACAAAGAGTGTAGATCCTGATGAGAATGAGTCCTCTACACTGTTTGCCATCATGTTAATGATTTGGACTCATTTCTTACCCTTTTAACCCAAGGTATACAAAAAAATCCCTAAAGGGGTACCTTGACAAACAGTGCAGACCCAGATGAGATCAGACGCCACAGAATGTGGTGTCTGATCAGGGCCTGCACTCAGACTGTGGTGTTTGATCAGGGCCTGCACTATTTGCTAACAGAATTTTCCGTCAAAAGTGGAATAAAAATGTGAAAATAGGCATGACACCCCTTATAAAACAAATGGACTTGTCCAACATATAGCAATAGAAGAGTCCACTAGCAATCAATGGGTTACACAAGAATGAGATTATGGAAGAGTCTACAATAGAAACTTGGGGTGAAAGGGTTAAAGAAAGATTTGGTTACATTACAATAACAGGTCAACCTCTTTATGACATAATACATTTTTTATCATAAATTTACTGATGATGAAAACTTGCAATATTTTTCCTAATTTCTACTCAAACGTAGGTTGAGGGTGCTCATTAGAACCACCTCATTGAGGTGGTTCTAACGAGTACCCACAACCTGCATCCTCGTTAGAACCACCGCTGGGTTCTCTCCCGGTGAAACTGTAAGAAAGAAGGGAAAGAAAGATCCCCACCAAGCAACTATTCACAGGTTTCTGAGTACAGCACGAAGTCCGTGTAGGACCAGTATTCGACAACCGGCATACAGTTCAATTACACATGTGAAAGTAAGCCTGTCAGTTTGAAATAACAACTTCTTGTAAAAACTAATGCCTAAAATAAATGGAATCTTATTTTTCTTACCAACTTTAATCCGGTTTTAAACTGAAAAATGGAAAATAGCACGCTTACCCGGAAGATTTCTCGAAAAAAATGTCCGCAATGACAAGCTTGAACCGGCAGGTGCTTGTGACGTCAGAGCTAATATCAAATCAAACGCATTCTATTCGTCACGCCCCCAGCTTATTTTAGAAATGACAAAATCTATATTTAGCTATGCCGTTTACAAGGATCGTTCGTTAAGTTTCCAGACTTGTTTGCCTGGCTAACATTTTAATGAACAATTGGCCCGGTATTTGCATATTTGTTTCAACAGCCTCTTGATACGACTGAAATCCCCAAAGAATCAGAATCAGAATTGTTACTGGTGACACGTCAAATGACATTCATACACCAGGCGGCCCCCGCCCATCGGGGCTTGAAGAAATAAATGGGCTGCATGATGCTTCCGGCACGCAGAGCTGAATCCGACCCGCACACGAGTACTGGTAAACTGCTTTGAGGATCTAAGCCTGCCAAGGCAAAGCGATGCGCACGAGTCGGACCATCCATGCTTATAAACCCTATTGGTTTCATTGGGCGACAGGGCTCAATTTTGTCGTTCCATCTCAATGTCGGATAAAAGTCCCACAAAATTGGAAGCAACGTCTCCAAAATGACCTTTACAGTGTTGACGGGGACGTTAAACCTCAAATCAAACAAACAAATCATACACCAGGACCTGTGATATGGGAAGTTAGTCCCTAGCTCTTACCAAAGAAGTAAACTTAGCTACACAATCCTCAGCGCCTTCAGCAGTCGAAATAAACAAATCGGGAAGGGCATTCCAATCTCTAATGGTTCGGGGGGAAGAACGATTCTTTATAAATGTCAGTACTTGCAAGAAGGGTCTGAAACGTCATTGAATGGTGCTTTCTACAGTGCCTAGCTGGGGGAACAAGGTCATCCGTTGGAATGCTGGCAGCACCCTTTAGACCTTTGTATAAGAGTATGGGCCCAATGTCTCTTCTCCTTTTCTTGAGAGACTCCCATCTTAATTTTCCTAGAATTCCAGTCATGTTACCAGTTTCAAAGCAGTAATTGCTTGTTACAAATCTAGCAGCTCTATTCGCAACTTTTTCAATTTCTGCATCAAGGACCACTCCACATGGGTCCCCGGGCAGATGCAACTACCATATTCCAAGATTGGGCGGACAAGTCCCCTATATGCTGTCTCTTTCACATCCTGAGGATGGTTTCTTGCGAATACTTCTTTTTCTTCTTCTTCTTCTTCTTCTTCTTCTTCTTCTTCTTCTTCTTCTTCTTCTTCTTCTTCTATATACCCAGTGATACGCAGGGTCCTCTCTGTAGCACCGTCGTGTAGTAACTATGTACATGGGTACAATGCGACGCACCAGCTGCAGTTAAAATCAGATAGATAAAAGGAGCTAAAATCAGTATCTCTGTGTGAAGCTAGTGGAGGCCCGATAATTAAAATGAATGACCCCCTTTTCTTTTTCTCAGATCCATTTAACACTAATTCTAAAGAGGAATAATAAAAGTTATATGTTATTCTTTCCTGTTTCTCTTATTAACAGTAATGGCTCTTTAAGGTTGCTGCAAGGAGGTCAGACATTTCTACAGATTTTATCTCCACGAATGACATCACAGATACTGTTCAATCATGTTCTGATAGCTAACAGGTGTTAGTATTAGCAACAGAGAACAAGTTGGCTTCCTTCAAAAAAGGAATCCAATACGTGGGCTGGCAATTTTTCTAAACTTTGGGTTTTGGATTATTTTTAAAACACATAAGATAATCAGTTCACCAGCAGTTTATTTGTAGAACAAATAAATAAATACAAAAATATTGAAACTAGTTGTTGTCTAACGTATTTTAATTGTCTGCAATTAAAAGAAAAACAAAGCATTTTTAGAATAGCTTATTGGTACTCTTATTTAGCAATAATAATCACATTGTTACAAAATCAATAATAAAGCATGATTCGGTGAGAGATGTGCAGTCATATACAATTTAAAAATGTTTTAGAAGTTGCTTCTAGATAATTCTGTAAACTGAATGACTTATTACATGCGAAGGTGTATATTGTTTGGATTGTATTGTTATAGACTAGATTTTGTCTTCACACAAAAGTATCTTTTGGCTAAATTTAACGTAATGTAAGTACTTACTAAATCTAGATCTGCCACGAAAAATGATTCACTTGGGTGGTTATAATAATAGCGGATAGGATTCTCGCGAAGATTAATATAAAAAAAAAGCCACCATTTTTTCTGTCATTTATAAAAAAAAAACACACAAGCAAATGACAAGAATATCTGCACATTATAAAATGCTAAAACTTGCTTAACTCAATGAAAACATTTCAATCGTTTAAACATTCATTTATTCGAAAGTGTTTCAAATTAAACTTAACTGCTCTGTACCGTTCAGTCCATTATATGACTTATTTG
The DNA here is from genome assembly GCA_963580285.1 of Lucinisca nassula. Classification (NCBI taxonomy): domain Eukaryota; kingdom Metazoa; phylum Mollusca; class Bivalvia; order Lucinida; family Lucinidae; genus Lucinisca; species Lucinisca nassula. The sequence continues at coordinate 23,441,972 of OY757022.1, forward strand.
TGCATCGTTTGGGAACTGTTTCAAAGTCTGACTTAGGCTAAACTAATGTAAATGTTTATTTTACGTCAGTTTTCCTATGCGGTTGAATAGTCTCAATGTATTAGTAGTATTAGTGCCTACGAATTCCCAAACCTTTTCTGCCCATTGCTAAATGGATACTACATACATGTATATCCAGCTTCAATCTCCGTTTGTCTATTACATTATATATATACAGACGTCTCAAATCCGAAGATTTGGTTTCATGTTTACCAAAAGCGAAGAACGGCGTCTCGGGTTAGAAGTCTTAGTTACATGTTTTTACCTAAAGTTTTACACACAGTAACATGTTTTATTTACCCAAAGAAGTAGACAGCTACACAGACTTCTATTTTAAAAACGGACAATTGTAGTTGATGGCTGATCACGTGATTTGTCCCAGCGCTACTGTAGGTCAATGAATATACATCACAGAACTGTAAAGCTGTCTGATGGTTTCTCTTCGATTATTTATAGAAAATTACTCTGCAACACCGACAGGAATAAGAATTCAAATACCTAAATGAATCTACTTTCACCTAATATGTAAATCATCGTAATAAATGCAGCTTATAATAAAGGAATGAATTTTTACCGCATTCTGCTTTTTCTGATCGGTTTTATGCAGACCATGTATTTTTCTGAAAAACAAAAAGTTTATTCCTTGACATTCCCATCACGTTACAAAGTCAAAGTAATATACACCCCTGCAAACATTACTTTATTGAGAGAAAATGTGGAGTGTGCAAGGGGTATTATTCCTCAAAACATTACGATAATACACCCGTGCGACACAGTGCATTCTTTCACATCTCCAAAATGGCTTCTTTTCAGATGAAAATCCTTGATATTTTTTCTTATTTATATTGCAAACATTGGTTGTGGGCACTCGTTAGGTCCACCTCTGCTAGGCGATTCTTACACACAACCTATGTCTTGGAGCAGAAATAAGAAAATAATGTGTACCCCTATAACCCCAGTTTTCTCTATACAAAGTGGGTTTGAAGGAGTGTTCATTTCAAGGACTTTTCGTTTTTGTTATAGTGCGTACATTACACTAACACCCTTGCAGTGAGCACTGCTGTTAAGTAGAAGAGAAGGCAATGATCTATATAATAAAAAGTTGGGATTGCAGAGATAAAGATTAGTATTGTAACTCTACTAAAAAGAAAGTTTAGAATGGCTTCACTGAGGCGGTTCTAGCGGACCTCCAATGATCGTGAATAAGGCAAAGAAGACGAATTCTAAAACATGCCACTACATGTAGTTTTAAACCTGTATCAGAAATGTAAAGATTCAACACCTGTTTTGGGGTCGATTGTTTTACAATCGACCCAAAGTTACTAAAAAGCAAATAAAAAAATAATGATGTTGCCCACGTGACAATCACTGATTTGGGGAAACCAATATTATCATTATGAATAAAAAACGTCGCGCTATTTTTGTCGATGTTACATGTAAGTCAGAGCTATCTATAGAGTCTGGTAAGGAATCGTGTGCTGGGTTTCGCAAACACTGAATACCCAGATCAGAATGTGGCGCGGAATGTGGCGTCTGCTCAGCCGGCTGCTCAGGACTACACTGTTTGCTTAAATACTGGCATTTAAGGATCAAACGAAATAGGTCAGGCCAATGCCAGGCTGCCTCCGTCATGAAAGGAAAACAAAAACAGTATCTTAATATAGCCCGCGCTCTCACGCGACGACTTTCGGAAAATACTATTAATAAAATTGTTAGAAAGAAATGGACGTTTGCACATATGTATGCTAAGCCGACAAAAAAAAAGACAATATAACGTAACTTTTCGCACTTCTGCTTATAACCTACCTTAGAACCTAGGAATATTAAGAGCAAAACTTTTATAGGTGGTATCGTTATTAGACATACAACATAGACCCAAATCGGATAGACAGTACATCGCGTCTGATCAGGACCAGCACTGTTCGCCATACATACAGCAACATTTTCATTTTAGAACATGATTCAGGTCCGTACGCAGACTCTATAAAATGTGGGGAGGGTGCGAATTCCGGGTAATTTGCAGAATGTGAAATACTGCATGAATTTGAGATAATTTTCCAAATTAGGAGGGGTGGGTGGGGGTTGTCACTCCTGCGTACGGGCCTGCATTAACAGCTAGAATGAACAAATTACTTTGTTTAAAAACATTGCACTGAATCACTGTTATAAGGACAGTCGGCAGGGAACTCTTCAGTAAAAAGAAACAAAGAATGGATATCTTTCCCGCCAGTTTCTCATTTGGTTGAGGTGAAAGCTTCGGTTTTTATTGCTAAAATTTGATCATTTTTGAACAGTTTTAAAGCAAAATGTGACTTTTTATCAACAATCATCAGAAATAAAAGGAAATATACGGATCAATAATATAGAGTTAGTCTTTGTCAGAGGTGTGGGACTGATTGAAATTATTTCTTGTGTACATTTGGTAAGGTTATATAGCAGAATACCTTTGTTTGCACCTCCGAAAATGGCGGACCTCAGCGGAAGTGACGTCACGCCGATCGTCCTTATTCAGTAGCTGGGATGCAGTGGTGCGACTGAGCGAGAAAATGCGAGAGAGGAGAAACTATGGCAGTGTGGATCCTGATCAGCAGAAGCATTCGATGGATCTACACTGTTTGCAAAGGAGAAGTTGGATAAAATGTTATATTACATGCATAACAGAGAAATACTATGATTTCTACCAGACATAATCTTGGTATTTTCCTTTTTGCTGAGAAGAAATATTTCCTCTTAGCCGGGGAAATAAATCTCTTTAGCTGGAACTACTTTATGTACAAGATACAAGATACCGCTTTTGCAGTAAAACCGTTATATTCAAATGCGGGAAAGTTTCAGTCTCGTCGACGTCATTCATGACGTCATTGCAATGGTGTCTGGGAAGACATCAACAGACTATCAGAATGAGTGAAGTTTGGGTCGGATGCAACTCTTAAGCAAAAGAAAACATGGACATGGGTTTTATCACTGAAACACTTTGTTTCTTCTGTTTATGTTCAAAACTGTAGAAAGCGCTTTCAAAATGGCGGCCATCCAGTTTTTCTTCCACCCAGCTTCTGTAACACTACGCTGATTGAACCGTTAACATGAGCCGTCAACTGAACGGAAATTCAGACCCAAAATTCAAGATCCATTCGGTCCTTAAAGTCTATGGAAGTGCATGTAATATAGAGATTATTCATTTCTCCTATTTGGAATGTGGTATTAATAAACATGGGGGGGGGAGGTGAAATCCGTCATCGGATAGTTCTACATGTACCTCCCTCGGTATTTCAAACAGGAGATATACATGTACCTGTAATAACTTTTCAAGCACATTTCAGTGCATATTGTCTTGCATATGAGGCTAAGCAGTATCAATGAAATATTATAAATCTGTTGAGATGTTTGGATATTTGTGTATACAGAAGGCGAATAAACACATTAACAAATGATACGTTAATAATTTGGAAAACATCACGAAAACCCGCCTATATAATTTTAACCCACTTCAACCCCACTTTATAGTAAAACTGGGGTGTCAGGGGGTATACCTTATTTTTCTTATTTCTGCTCTAAAATATAGATTGTGGGTACTCGTTAGAACCGCCTCGATGAGGCGGTTTTCACGAGTGCCCACAATCTATATTTGAGGCGGTTCTAACGAGTGCCCACAATCTATATTTTGAGCAGAAATAAGACAAATATCACAATTTCTCATCTTAAAGTCTTCATTTTCTCGGCGATAAAAGTGGCAATGTATTTGTATAGGCGTGTTTGCGTAATGTCTTGAAGGAAAATGGTTCCAGTACAACACCAAGAACGTTATGTTATTTTTTTTTTTTTCACTGAATACTTTTCTTATAATGAAGCGATTTAACGAGTACCCACGATCTACGTTATAAAGCAGTGTTTCTGTTGGTTGTTTTTGTCCGCGTGACTATTGCTGGCTATGAACAAAACCCAGGCAGCAGTGTTGAGTCTTCTCCCTGTGCCATCAGAGGGCTGTGTAAAACGTAAAATCTAGACTGGACTCATGTACGGGGTATTGACTTATCAATCGACACAAAGAAAATCTGGACTGGGCTCGTGTACGAGGCATTCTCTAATACAGAAACTTCACGCCTGCTGTTTATTGTTGCTGACAATTAAAACAATCGAGGGACTGGTTGTTTATAGCACCTAAGAGGTGCAGTGTAAAAAGTAAATTCTGGGCGGTGCTCGTGCAGGGGGGGGGGGGGGGGGGGGGGGCTTTGGTAAGTAGTGTATACCTGATCAGACGCCACATAACGCGGTGTCTTCTCCTACTCTGCCTACTTAAAATACTGGAATTTAATGGTTCAACGAACAGATCAATTCTCAGTTCAGGATATATTTTCCCAACCTACACTCAGAGACGATCGACCGACCGGTACTCACAGTGCTTTGACTTAATATTTCCCCAACTAAGCTGTAACTATTACGCAAACAATTCTGCAAATCAACCCAATACATCTTAAACAATTATGTAGAAATAGCTCTATATGGAAATGTACCTAGCTATATAAAAGCGGTTAGTTCAGTCCTTATTAGTTTCTCTGTGTGTTCTTACGTTAGAAAGTCTGGCAAACTAATGTGATTTTTCAGGGCCATAAAAGAGTTGAAACCGACCCGCACACGAGTACTGGTAAACAGCTTAGAGAATCTAAGCCTGCCCAGGCAAAGCGGTGCGAGTCGGCCCATCCATGCTAATAAACTCTATTGGTTTCATTGGACGGCAGGGATTGAGATGAAGGTAAAAGTCCCGCAAATTGGAAGCAACGTCTCCAAAATGACCTTTATAGTGTTGATGGGAACGCTAAACCTTAAATCAATCAATCATTCAATCAATCAATCAGGGCCATAAAATACTGTTGCTAAAATATTCCTTCTTTTCAGACCAAACATAGATTTAGATAATATGGATACTCGTTAGAATCGCTTCGACGAGGCAGTTTTAACAAATACATATCGATCTACTCAGTGCTATAGCAGTAGTAAAGAAGTTGCATTCACCCTTGCGAAACCTTGCATTTTTGAAAAGCCCCATGGATAAATTCAACGTATGCACTGAACTAATATGTTCAGGTTATTAACCTCAAAACGTTTTTGGAAATGACTACCCCCATTTGCCTAGCGTTCCATAAAAGGCACAAAGAAATATTGAACTAATTTTGCGAAAAGTAGAGACAGAAATCAGAAAAGTAGAGACAGAAATCAGCCTGCGCATATGCACAGTCTGGTCAGGGGTTTTGCTGCTTTTGTCAAAATACATGCAGCGAGCAGACGACAATTCTTCCGACTGACAGTGAAGCGCTTGGCATTAATGGGTTATTTACAGTTCAATGGGAAACCCGTTTTATTTATTAACACATTTACGCAGCTGGTCCCTACTATATAGCAGTCTACCAAAGAAGAAGTAGCCATCTAGCGGAGATAACGACGAGGGAACCAATCTATTGATCCACCTGAAGCAAACGCTTGATTGCGTCGCTGAGAAGCGTCTTGCAAACCTTGATGCTGGAGTATAAACATTTTCCAATCTCGTCCATATTCTTACTGCGTGGGCCTAATAGGCCAACGCAAAAAAAAAAAAAAAAAAAAAAAAAAAAACGCAGAGCTGAAATCGACCCGCACACGAGTACTGGTAAACCGCTAAGAGGATCTAAGCCTTCCCAGGAAAAGCGGTACGAGTCGACCCGTCCATGCTTATAAACCATATTGGTTTCATTGGACGACAGGGCTTGAGATGTCATTTCATCTCAATGTCGGGTAAAAGTCCCACACAATTGGAAGCAACGTCACCAAAATGACCTTTACAGTGTTGACGGGAACGTTAAACCTCAAATCAAACAAAACAAACAAGAAATTAAATGTTTTGCTATCCTTTAGAGAAAATAGTTATGTGAAAAAAATGGATTCAGGATTTTGGAATAGACTTAACACACCCATCCCCTAAGGGCACTTTTTCATGACTCTATAAGTCTTATTTCTCAGATGAAAAATTACAATATTTTTCTTACTCCTGTTTTGTTTGATTTGAGGTTTAACATCCCCGTCAACACTGTATAGGTCATTTTGGAGACGCTGCTTCCAATTTTGTAGAACTTTTACCCGACATTGAAATAAAATGACATCTCCAGCCCTGTCGCCCAATGAAACCAATAGAGTTTATAAGTATGGACGACCCATTCTTACTTCTGTTTCACATATACATGAATTAGGTTGTAAGTGTTCGTTAGTACCTTCTTGATGAGCATTCTTACAATTACACACAGACTGAGTACCAAAAAGTAATATATTTGGAGCGAAATTTGAAAAACTATTCTACTGTAAAGTATAGATTGTGCATCACGTGAACAGGTCCGTGAAATGAACACCCCCTATACCCCATTTTATATAGAGAAAACTGGGGTTTACGGGGGTATACATTATTTTTTTCTTATTCTTGCTCCAAGACATAGGTTGTGGGTACTCGTTAGAACCCGCAACCTATGTTTGCAGTATCAATAAGAAAAATACCACAAATTTTCATCAGAAAAATAGCCATTTTGGAGATGTGAAAAATGCACTATGTCACACGGCTGTGTTATCGTAATGGGTTACTCGTTAGAACCGCCTCGATGAGGCTATTTTAATGTGTACCCTAAAGTAATATTTTGAGCAGAAATAAGAAAATTATTCTGATTTGAAATATAGAATGTGGGTACTCGTTAGAACCGCCTCCTTGAGGCAGTTCTAACATGTACCCCAAAGTAAGAAAAATATCACTTTTTTTTCATCTTAAAATGTTCATTTTTGATGGTAAAATTTATTTTGTAGGCCTATTTTCTTAATGACTTAGACTATGTAAACTGGACTAAACGTCAAACTACGTACTGTGCAATTGTAGAGAGAAGGACCAGAAATCTTCAATAGTTTCTTCTCTGAATTTCTATGCAAGTCAAGACCAGTATCCGAGCTTGAGGAACTTAAAAGTCTATATTTGCACCCAAAGGCATACTGAAGCCTGTATTTAGGATTCTGAACGGACAGCCTATTGGAGGGTTTTTAAGAATTCAACACTGATTAGAGCGCCTGATCACTTCTACTTTAATGGTACAAAGAGAGGCCCAGAGCTTCAACAGGTTCCTTGGTGTCGGGATTTTAGCAAACAGGTAGAATAGAAGTGGAGGCAATGATCAGGAATCGATACAGTCAACCCACAGCTCCCATCAGAGACACCAAAGGGAAAGAAACACAACATGAAAGAACAGACCTAATGGAAACGTCAATAGCGGAAAGCCAAAAGGGCAGTTACTTTCCCACAAAATGGCCAAAATAAAATAACATAAGCGAAACAAACACTCATAGACAAACCATAACAAAAATAAACCGCGACAGAAGAACAGCCTTGGAACGGTCAGCGGAAACGAAATACCTGGAGAAAATATGGCCGCTGCCAGCAGGCTTCACTGACACAAATTTGAAATGTGGATTTAATTACCTTAGCAGACTTTGATTGGTAATAAAAATCAGAGATAAAACATTCCTGTAACTTTTTCTTGCATTTGACGTAATTATGTTACAAAGGTGGCCCGCTTGGAAGGCTTCCAAGGTCTGGGCAGAAGTGACCCTGTCCACTCTTTAAAATTTCTCGCAATTATCGCCCCCCTGTGTCCTGATACATGTATGTGTTTCATCACAAAGATGCTCAGCGACTATTTTTCAAAAAAGTAATAAGAACTTTGTTCATTATTCAACTTAAAAGAGGTAGGCGTCATTCTCCGTAACTATGTTGAAATAATAAACTAGATGCAGATTTTTAAAATGGCAGTAAAACATATTTTGAAATAAATGGAATTATATGTGTTTAATCTTAAAATGCTGCTCCCTAAAATAATCAAAGCACTGAGAGTACTGGTGGGTCCATTGTCTCTGGGTGTAGTTAGGAAAAATGGGCCTGAGAGTGGACTGTTTCGTTTAACCCTTAAACTCCTTTACGGAAAGCAAACCGTGTAGACCCTGATCAGACGCTGCGTTTTTCGGCGCATGACCCTTAAATTACTATACTCTAAGCAAGCAGTGAAGACCCCGATAAGACACCGCGTTCTGCGGCGTCTGATCTGGGTCTACACTATTTGCCTATCCCAACCCATGATTCCAGCCCAGATTTTACAATTAACCTTTTCACGTAAACACGCTGACCTCACTGCGATAAAATTCTCTAAATAATCTGCGTGGGTTCCTACAAATCAGTGATAGTCACGAGGACTCATGCAGCACTAATAGAGGTTGTGTCCTTTATACCTTTGGGTCGATTGATAAACAATCGACCAAAAACTAAGCTAAAACGAATTATGTGCATATTAAGTATTATAAAAAGTGTTTGGTGTGATCTTCTCTTAAAACTATTCTAAATCTTTAAAATACAGTTTAAAAGCAACTAAAAGAACAAAGACCCCCGTCTAACAGTGGGAGAGGTGAGTATTTGAGTTTTACGTCCCAATAACAGCTAAGGTCATACGGAGACGGGACCTCGGTTTAAAGACTCATACGAACGTCTGGAAAAGCCCGGGATCGACCCTGCGACCCCTGGTTTACAAGGCGAATAGAGTAACCGCTACACCACGGAGGCTTCTACAGGGGGAGATGTTAAAAATACTGAAATTTGTTAAAACAAAAACAGATAGAAACAGAATTGCGTCGTCGCGCATGTTCGGTTACAAGCTTGCTGGAACACATCACGCATACATGCCTATATAATTTTGACCCCTTGAAGCCCAGTTTCATATGGTAAAACTGGGCTTTATAGGGGTAAACCTTATTTTTCGTATTTCTTCTCAAAAATATAAATTGTGGGTACTCGTTAGAACCGCCTCGATGAGGCCGTTCTAACGTGTACCCACTATCTATATTTTGAGCAAAAACTAAGAAAAATATCCCAATTTTTCATCTTACAATTTTTCATTTTTACGGCGGTATACTTTACAATATATTTATATAGACGCATTTTCCTAATGCTAGGCTTTGCTGGACCTTTTGAATCCCAAGTTTGAACCAATGTTGAAACAACTTTGCCACTTTTTCGGCGTTGATTCAACTTTGTCTTAAATTAAAGTGACTGCCACTGGTACATATATTTGTTTCTTGGCGGCATGAATGTCTCAAGATACAAGATTCAAGAATCTTTATTTAAAGTCGGTTTTACATAAAGTGAAAGCTTAGCAAAAACGCTATTTGCAGGCTGAAAAACAAGAAACATAACTGTGTGACACAACAATATAAGTATCAATGCAAAATAATATAAGTTACTATTAAAACTGTAAGATAAATATCTATGACTCTAAGAGAGTTTTCAAAAGTTGAGCACATAAAATGTCCGGTGTATAAGCATAAAAGGGGTTTTACTTCCCAAACTTCGACCTCCGCCCATCGGGGCTTGAAGAAACAGATGGGCTGCAGGATGCTTCCACGCAGAGCTGCAACGACCGCACATGAGTACTGGTAAACCGCTTTCAGGATCTAAGCCTCCCCGGAAAAAGCGGTGCGAGCCGGACCGTCCATGCTTATAAACCTGCTCAAAATATAGATTTTGGGTACTTGTTAAAACCGTCCCATCGAGGCGGTTCTGATGAGTGCCCACAATTCATATTTAAGAGCAGAAGTAAGAAATATAAGATTTACACCTGCAAACCCGTCTCTCACCGCCGTAGGTTCGAGCCTCGCTCGGGCCACGTGTGAGACGCCAAGTTCTGCAACGGAAGGTCAGGTGGTTTTTCTCCGGGTACTCCGGTTTTCGCCCACCTCTGATTAACGATCGGCTCGATATGAGTAAAATAATCTTGAAAGGGCCGTAAAACCCAAACAAACAAAAAAAAAAAAAAACACCTGCAAACCCCAGTTTTACTATATAAAAGAGGGGTTCCAGGGGGTCAAAATTATATAGGCGTGTTTTCGTGATGATTTGGCGGCAGGAGTTGAGATGTTATTTCATCTCAATGTCGGGTAAGAGTCCCACAAAATCGGAAGCAACGTCTCCAAAATGACCTTTACAGTGTTGACAAGGACGTTAAACCTCAAATCTAACAAACAAATAAAACGGAGTGGAAATGTGGGGCCGCTGTAGATCCTGCCCATAGGCCTAAACGCCCAAAAGAGGAAGTAAAAAGATGATCACAAACTGCATCCGTTCAGGAAACTAAAACACCTAATGATATCCCTCCGTGATCATAAGGAAACTAAAACACTCATTGAGAAAACACGCCTATACAAATACATTGTCAATTTTACCGCTGAAATACGAGCATTTTAAGATGGAAAATTGTGATATTTTTTCTGATTTCTGCTCTGAAATATAGATTGTGGGTACTCGTTAGAACCGCCTCGTTGAGGCGTTTCTAACGAGTACCCACAATCTATATTTCAGAGCAGAAATAAGAAAAATAAGGTTTACCCCCGTAAACCCCAGTTTTACTATTCAAAAGTGGGGTTCAAGGGGGTCAAAATAATATAGTCGTGTTTACGTGATGAGCCGCCTCAAAAGATTTTTTAAAAAGGATTTGACATAGGACTGATCAGCAACAACCCCACAGGGGAAAGGAATTTTAAACTGGCATACTGACATATTTACATGTAGCAACACAAATTAACACTTACAGAAATGATAAGAAAAGCATGGTGTACGTTACAAGGACGTCAACATGCAGTAAGGAACACTAAATACACAGAGAACACACCGATATTAACCGCAAAACTCTAATCAGCAGGTCGTCCCTCGCCCATCGGGGCCTGGAGAAATAGATTGGGCTGCACGGTGCTTCCGCCCAGAGCTGAAACCGACCGAACTTGAGTACTGGCAAACAGCGGAATTTTTACTCCAACCACAGTCTTTATCTTGAATGTTGAAAAAAAGAAGAAAGTTCAACACTTAAATAAGACAGTTCACGAAAGAAAATACTGCCTGAGGCTTACGCCAAAACGTCAAAAACTGACTTCCGTTATTATTTTCCACTATTTCAAATAAATTAAAGAACGACCCTCACCAAGTATAGCGCAAAAACGGGATTTCCCAATCGCATGCAAGGTCAGCAAAAAATACGTCAGCTATAACAGGGGGAACAACCTACGTCAGAGCAGTGACGTCATAACCATTCGTAGGTTTGCCGGCGTTTACTACACAAAAGGCAATTGTCACAACAAGCAGGCGCAGTCGGTGCATTAGGACATAAAAGAATCAAACATACTGAAATCTGTCTCAGAAATGTGGCCTTTTCTTTAAATAATTCGACACAAGATGGTTTGGCAATGATGTCGGAACTACAGTGCCGAATCAAATCTTGTGGCGAAGCTATCGAAGCCTTTTAAATGTTTCTAGGTGGAATTAGCTTACTGGTGGGATGAAAATATTGTTCGTTACCAGCTGAAGTATGTTTTCTGAAGACTCGTAATGTACATATCTAGTTTGAGCATTTTATTTACCCTATTTACACGAATATGGCCGCTTCTGAAATGGGTACGACATCTCTGCTATGACGTAGGTTGTCACCCCTGTATAATAAATGAGGACGCGGTCAGGAGCCGCGACAAGTGAGAATTTATGTGCACATGCGAAGATTCGTATTACATGTAACCAGCCCCACCAGCGCATTCGTACGGATCCCGGTGCGGCACCGTGTATTCTTTGGAGTGTGGAGGCTTGGAGTGGAGTTTGTCGACAAAATTTGGAGCCAAATTTGGGAGTCACTTTTTTCACCCCTTTGCTCTTATTATCCTATTGTGGTTGGACGTCATCGGTCAGGTGCTGTTCATAATTTGCTTAGCTGGGGCCAATTTAATTGAAATACTACGGGGATTTTGCCAATGTGATTTCCTAGCAACTAGCTATATTTGTTCCGCTTAGATGTATTAATCCGATTAGATGAACAAGATGGCCAACAGAGCTCAACAGCCCCCGCCCATCGGGGCTTGAAGAAACAGATGGGCTGCATGATGCTTCCACGCAGAGCTGAAACCGACCCGCACACGAGTACTGGTAAACCGCTTAGAGGATCTTAGCTTGTGCGCAAAGCGGTGCGAGTGTCGGACCGTCCATGCATATATACCCTTTTGGGTTTCATTGGGCGACAGGGCTTGAGATGTCATTTCATCTCAATGTCGGGTAAAAGTCCCACAAAATTGGAAGCAACGTCTCCAAAATGACCATTACAGTGTTGACGGGGACGCTAAACCTCAAATCAAACAAACAAACCAACAGAGCTCAAAAGAAAAAAAAAAATCTCATATATCCCTGGGCCTATTAGGTGACCCGTAACCGGAATAATTATATTTTAACAACAGTTCCATTCTGATAAACAAAATTTTAACAAACTGGTCACTCTGAAAAGAGGCTGGAAATTGGTCTTGACCTTGAACACAAATTGTTTCCTTTGACACTGAGCCGATGTTGGCATATGCGGCATAAAATACCCCTACAGATACACGGGTGGTAATCAGGGGAACTAGCTCGAAAATGAGTCAATGGAAATGTGTTCCCTCGACACATCCGGGAACTCTCGAGTTAGCTCCATCACCAGGAAACTTGTAAACAAAAGAAGTGTCGAAGAGTTGTACCACCATTTATTTCTTTGTAAGCTATTTATGAAAAAAAATCCGGCAATGCAGTGCCACATAGAAATGATTTAATTTTGTACCCCGCTAGAATTCGGTTTGGAAATTTGCAGCGCCGGAGAATGAATGAAAGGAAACTTTTTATCACGGACCTGAAAAATTGGCAATTTATGTCAATACGGAGATTTTGGCCGACGAGTTTTCATTTTCCGCCAAAAGTACGCCATTCACACCCCCAGAAGAAACATCCCTAGTGAAATGAAACATGCAAAGTTTGAAATAAGCAAACTATTGTGTCCGTGATTACGTAACTTGCGACTAATGACGAAATTCCCGTCCGAGCTAGTCTTCTCGACAAGGAGCTAGTTCACTCGACATGGAGATAGTGCCCCCAAAAGTTGTATTATGAACTGAAAGGTCTTGGGCTGAGTAAGCGTCATGCCAAATTCCAACTTTGTAGCATAACAGAATCGGAAGTTATGGGCGTCAAGAGAAACGCGGACGTAAACTTTGGCATTTGTTGGACTCTGGTTAGGACTCTTGGGCAATGATATCTGATAACCGGGCCCGCTCAGGGACATGTTGTATCATGAACTGAAAGGTCTCGGTCTGAGAAAGTGTCATACCAATTTTCAACTTTGTAGCATAACATAACCGGAAGTGATGGGCTCCAAGATAAACACAGACGTAAACTTCTAAATTTGTTAGACTCTTTTTTATGAATTGCATAACTTGGACATTCAGATATGACCCAAGAGAGGCTCGAACCACAGCGGTGGGATATCTAATAGAAATAGATTCGTGTTGTTACGTGATTAGTTGCTAAATAGATCACTGTCGGTAAGTCATAAGGGCATAGATCACTCGCGCTACTTTAACGACTGACTTCCAGCCTGTGATCTATTAAGCAACTAATCACTACCAGCACGAATCTATTTCTTATCTTTCAACAATTAAGTCGAAATTTGTGTTGAGCCTTTATGGGTAGGGGAAACGATAGTTTGTTTGCGGCATCTGGGTCACATGACCAAGATGGCTACCACGCCCATATATGGTAAAACAATTAAAAATCTTCTCTAGAACCAGTGGGCTGATTTTCTTGAGCCTTGGGTATGTAGTACCTAGCACTACAGCTCAACATAATTTACGATGACTCTAGGTTCATCACAAATAAACAGATCACCTACGGGAACAATATGTGATTATTGTGTAAAACAAAAATCATCAAAGAGATTACCGGTAGGATTTGTTTGTGTGTATTGGGGTTTAACGGCCCAGTCAATACTATTTAGGTAATTGTTGAGCATATCAGTCTACTTATCCACACTTTTCCTAGGCATGCTTATATGTAAGCGGTTAAACAGTACAGTACACATTCTTCCACCATAAACTGACAACTGCCTTTCTTGAATCAGCGGAAGGGGGATAATTACTGAAGAAAAGATTCCATTATCAATCTCCACGAAAGAGTGTTGTCGACCCCGGAAGGTATCGAACCCGCGTCCTCCTGATCACCAGTCAGACGCGCATCCGACTGAGCTACCGAGGCGGCTGATTACCTGTAGGAATCAAATACTTTATTTATTTAATCAAACCTTCACACGACACTGGCATTTGTGTGTATATATATTTTCTTTCTTTTTCCAACCTTCTTTCCATCCATCCATCCATCCATCCATCCATCCATCCATCCATCCATCCATCTGTCCGTCCGTGCATTTGTTCATTCGTTCCTTCATTCTTCACCCAATGGACCCATTCATCCAAATACCCACTGTAGTGTAGCTATCCACCCATCCCTTCAACAATCCATCCATCCATCCATCCATCCGTTCTAAATGGGGAGGAGGAGAGGCAACTAGGTGAGCGAAACGACTAAGGGGGCGAAAAGACCAGGCTTTCGGGGCGAAACAGCTAGTAGTGCAAAATGGGGGCGAAATAACCAGGGAGAAACGACTGGGAGGGGACGACTTGGGGCATAGTATCTTGTTACCCCACTAGCCAGAGGTAAAGCAACCAGTTGGATAAACTGGGTGGGACCATAGAAAGACATCGAATAAGGCCCCAGTCATCTGATGAATGTTTCAGCCCAAGACCTTTCAGTTCATGATACAATTTTTGAGGGCACTATCTCGATTTCGAAGGAACTAGCTCCTTGTCGAGAAGACTAGCGCGGACAGTAATTTCGTCATTAGTCGCAAGTTACGTAATCACGGCCACAATATTTTGCTTATTTCAAACTTTGCATGTTCCATTTCACTAGGGATGTTTCTTCTGGGGGTGTGAAGGGCGTACTTTTTGACGGAAAATGAAAACTCGCCGGCCAAAATCTCCGTGTTGACATAAATTGACACTTTTTAAGGTTCGTGATAAAAAGTTTCCTTTCATTCATACTTCAGCGCTGCAAATTTCCATGGCAAATTCTAGCGGGGATACAAAATTAAATCATTTCTATGTGGCACTGCATTGCAGGATTTGTTTATAAATAGCTTACAAAGAAAAGAAATGATGATAAAACTCTTCCAGCCCTACCTTTGTTTACAAGTTTCCTGGCGATGGAGCTAGCTCGAGAGTTCCTGGATATGTCGAGGGAACAAATTTGCATTGACTCAGTTTCGAGCCAGTTCTCCTGATTACCACCCGTGAGATAGAGCCAGACTTTATGCAACAATTTGGAGTAAAATTAGCTCATGATGAATACCGTATTTACCCTAAATATTCGGACACCTCAACTCCTACCGTGCTTGTTGTAAAATTTAAACAAGCACAATTTACTACTCAATGTTGTGCGGGACGAGTGGCAAACAGTGTAGACCCTGATGAAACACCGCATTCTGCGGCGTCTCATCTGGGTCTACACTGTTTACTCAGGCCTGTCTGTCCGAAAACACCAGGATTAAGTACAAACAATATTCGAACGGTGTGGACATTAGCAACATGATTAAAATCTATGTAGTGAATGGTTCTGAACAAGGTCTTGTAACGTTTAGTCCTGTATTTTGGACAGTGTGTGTTGTTGTTTTTTTTAGGTTTAACGTCCCCGTCAGCACCATATTGGTGATTTTCGAGACATTGCTTCCAATTTTGTGGGAATTTTACCCGACATTGAGATGAAATGACATCTCAAGCCCTGTCGCCCAATAAAACCAGTAGGGTTTATAAGCATGGATGGTCCGACTCTCACCGCTTTGCCTGGGCAGGCTTAGTTCCTCTACGTGATTTACCAGTACTCGTGTGCGGGTCGGTTTCAGCTCTGCGGGGAAGCATCATGCAGCCCATCTACCTCTTCAAGCCCCAATGGGCGGGGGCGGTTTTTGGACAGTGTATTCCTTTATAAGACGTAGCGTACTGGGTCTACTCTTTCTGCCATTGTCACAACACACAAATCATCACCCATACTTTACAGATAATCCTCTTTACACAATATTGCCCCCGCCCATTGGGATTTGGAGGAATAGATTGGGCTGCATGATGCTTACACGCAGAGCTGAAACTAACCATTCATGAGTACTGGTAAACCGCTTAGGAGGGCTAAGCTTGCCCAGGCAAAGTCATGTGAATCCGACCGTCCAATGCTTATAAGCCTTTAGGTTTCATAGGGTGGCAGGGCTTGAGATGCCATTTCATCTCAATGTCGGGTAAAAGTCCCACAAAATTAGAAGCAACGTCTCCGAAATGACCTACATAGTGTTGTTGGCACGTTTCTGGGGTTGTTTTGTGCATGGCATATAGCACATTTCTTAATGATACTCAATTTAACTTGCACTGTCCGAGTGGCATTGCTCATTACAAACAGGTGTTAATGTAATAAACCAGTGATGCATTTTTCAGAGTCATGTTCTAAATTTCATTAAAATTTGCTACTGCACATAACCACCCCTTTCTTCCCATTTACCAGAAACCAGTCATAATAAATTAGCTTCTGAAAGACCTAAAGCACAGAGCACTGCCAATCGAAGCAAAATTCTTGGGTTAAACTGTAGACCTAGCTGTCATGATCAGTCTCCATGAAAGAATGTTGCCGGCCCTGGCAGTAGGGATTTTGGCATAGTGTGTATGACTGGTGTTGATGCGGCCTTGTATGTGCGGTCATGTGGTGGGAATGCAGATTGCGAAGGGCTTACACTTCAACATCTTTTTAATGTAACCCTTCAATGAAGATTGATATCAGTTCTAGATATAAATGGTTTTGTCCATGCTTGCCACCGGCCCCCGCCCATAGGGGCTTGAAGAAATATATGGGCTGCATGATGCTTCCACGCAGAGCTGAATCCGGCCCGCACACTAGTACTGGTAAACCGCTTAGAGGATCTAAACCTGTCCAGGAACCGTGGTGCGAGGCGGACCGTCCATTCTAATAAACCCTATTGGTTTCATTGGGCGACAGGGCTTGAGATGTCATTTCATCTCAATGTCGGGTAAAAGTCCCACAAAATTGGAAGCATATCTCCAAAATGACCTATACAGTGTTGACGGGGACGTTAAACCTCAAATCAAACAAACAAAAAACATGCTTGCCACATTTTATCTTATGCCATCATGCCAGGCCAGATTTTATTTTATGCTGTCTCTAATCTGGCACCGTGTATTTTATGGAGTGGAGTCTTGGAGTGGAGTTAGGCGCGAAATGTTGGAGCCGAATTTTGGAGTCACATTCGTTTTACACGTCCTTGCTCTAGCATGCAATGCTTATTATGGTCGGCCAAGTTCAGTCTGGCATTGACTGTCAGACATTGTCATCACGTGGCGTGTATTCTATGGATTGGAGTGATGGAATGGCGTGTTTGAGTGGAGTTTGGAGTGGAGTCTTGGGTCATATTTTGGAGGTTCTTTTGTTTTGAAAGCCGCATCTTTATAAACTATAATGAGACTATATAGATGAAATGTTGTAGTCATGAAACATATATTAGTCCTTGCAGTAAGAGATTGACTGGGTATAAGAAAGCAGTGTAAACCTAGATCAGATGATGTGTGGCATCTGATCTCAATATACACCGTTTGCTTTAAGTGCGGTTTTGTGTAAATATTTTGTTTGTTTGTTTGTTTGTTTGAATTTTCCAAATCAACACTTTTTAGGTCATTTGGGAGACGTTGCTTCCAATTTTGTGGCATTGAGATGAAATGACATCTCAAGCCCTGCCACCCTACGAAACCATAAGCCTTATAAGCATTGGACAGTCTGACTCAGATGACTTTGCTTGGGCAAGCTTAGTCCTTCTAAGCGGTTTACCAGTACTCATGAGCTCTGCGTGAAAGCATCATGCAGCTCAATCAATTTCTCCAAGCCCCAATGGGCGAAGGCGAATTCTGTAAAGAGGATTGTCTGTAAAATATTGGCATGCTTTGTGTGTTGCGCCAATGACAGAGAGTGTAGAACCAGAACAGAAGCTCAGGGTGGGGAACCCACGTGACCATTTGATATAGTAAACGGAATTTTATGAGGAAAATCGCTCGCTTCAGGTACGGTTTTCCCCCGATATTTTGGTTATTACAGCACGCATTTTTACGAGTCATATACTAAAGTACTCTGCTCAACTTCCGATTTTTTATGAGGTTTGCTTTGAAGGCAGAAACTGCCTGGTTTTGGAGAAATGCTCGCACAATTTTTTTTCCCGAGCCCGACAGATCGTGATAAAGACCACGGCAAAAGCAGAAATCTTAAATTTATTGCAAATAGAGTGTTTTAGATGACCCTACCGCATCCGAAATTGCAAATATTACCTCTAGCATGTTTACATGTAACGGTTAATGTCAGGGGTCGATTTTCGGGAATCGAATTCTGTGATCGATCCCAGCCCTCGCAGGTTGTCACATCAAACAGATAAACCTGTAATACATTATATAAATGCATTTAATGTATGAAACATACAGATGTGTACAATACAAGTAAACAAAAGATCACAATGGCGTTCAATGGCGAAATGCAATGAAGCTTTATATAATATCGTTAAATATTACAAGCACTAACATACGCACACTCACACTGGACGAATGGGTAAACTACTCCATTGATCATTTGTAGTAGTAATTGATGCGTATTCCACCTTGCTGACGTCAGACGGTTGATCTACACATAAGCATATACAGATTGTGGTACTCTAAACAGACAAAGTTGTTGGTCCATAAAAGCTGCATAAACGCATATTTGATACATACATGTACAATTTACATTCATGACAAAGTGAATAAATAATGATAGCAACATACCTGTAATACATTATATAAATGCATTTAATGTATGAAACATACAGATGTGTACAATACAAGTAAACAAAAGATCACAATGGCGTTCAATGGCGAAATGCAATGAAGCTTGACATCATGAACGCTTGTTAATAGGAGCAATAGATAAATCACTGTAGTTAACCTACTACGTCCTAACTACTCTACTTGTACTTGTAAGGAATATTGGGAATATGGGATTTTGGTGTACATAATATGGGGAAATAAAATAATAACAAACATGAATAACTTTCTAATTTTATTTCACCCTATGACATACTTCCCCGCCTTATTGAAGGTCGTCCCGACATTCACAAATGCCACGCTTAACAGGTATGCAAAATTTAGAGATGAAGAATGGAAAACAATGGCTAGATAAAGGTGTGCATAATGGAATGACTTGTCTGATATTAAACCAGATAATCAATAGGACAATCAGTTTTTGCAGGCAACATTTAGAACAATATTGTGCCTAGACTACCATATGTTCTGTGTTTCGATGCAAGCATGATACTTACCATACTTAGTTTTGAAGTCTTATTGATAAAACATGAAAAGTACAATGAATAAGAAAAAAAATAAACTTACCTGTTTTATCTTAATCCTGTCATCCTCTAATCCTACAAATACTGGGAACCAATCTTCAGGATAACACCTGCTTGATATAAATCTTCGGTGATGTATTTCACCACCAAACATGTGCAAATGAAGATGGCGCAGGTCAGTTAAACAATAAGGTTCACAGTCATTGTTAATTAAACAAACCAAGAGTGATTATATAAATCACATATACGTGATCCCAATGTAACACAAGTCGGGTTCCTTTATTTTCGATTGAAAAAAATATGGAATAGAGCATAAAACCGTTGTGTTTTATAACATTGAGATACAAACTGCACTAATAACTTTCTATCTGCCCTATACCATTAATAGGGCCAGCCCTAAAATAGCAACATACCAGCACGAAGGTGGGAATAAGATGAAACAGAGTATAAATTTCACACGATGATACAAAATGAAAGTAAACTCAATGATCAGTGTAAAAGAAGTTTAAATGACTGTCGGAAACTTTTCACAAGTGGTCTGATTCATTGTCCAAACACTGATCGATCTCCCACTTCACATTCACAGGTGGGTAAAAGATTTCCGTTCTAAACGAGTGTCTGTGACATTATCCACTCATCGGAATTCAACCAACCTGGCTGACGTTTTGTTCGTACAGGTCGTCTCTTGATCATCTCTGACTTTGTTTCAAGGTCAGACTGAGACCTAGGAGTGAGACCTACAGTACCTCGCGGGCGCCGCTGTGGTATTACATAGGTTCGTTTCTGTGTTCCGTTACTGTTTGATGCTGTAGCCTCAGCTGACTCAGACATATCTTCCGTACTTACAGCTCCAGGATTAATACGCTGAGTATCTGGCACGGTGTCTGGCGGTTGAGCTGAAACAATTTCTTCAGGAGTTGGATCACATGTAGCACGAGTACGTTTAACTGGCAAACCCATGAATGGAAGCAGGAGGTTCCTGTGTAACGTCCTGATCTTTCTGGACCGTGAGTTCTCCAGTTTCACTTTATACACAGGAATGTCAGGATTTGGCTGTGACAAGATGGTATATGGTTGTCTTTCCCATCGGTCAGCGAGTTTCTGTTTCCCTCGCAAGCTAAGGTTCTTCACGAGAACACGATCACCGGGGTACAGGGCTCCAGAGTTCCTGACTTTCAGGTCGTAGTACCGTTTATGCTGAGCTGTGCTTCGCTTGGCTGCTTCCTGTGCCGTTTTATAAGCGAAGTCGAGCCTCTCTCGAAGCTTCCTGACATATTCAGTCTGGCTGGCAGCAGATAACGTATCCGGAGACAATCCAAGAAAAGCATCTATAGCAAGTCTTGGATGTCTACCGAACATCAGGAAGAATGGCGAATATCTAGTGGTGTCGTGGAAGGTGGCATTATATGCATGTACCAAAGTTGGTACATGTGCCTTCCAGTCGGACTTCTGATATTCTTCCAGAGTGCCCAGCATCTTCAGGAGCGTCTGATTAAATCGCTCACACTGTCCATTTCCCATTGCGTGATAGGGTGTTGTCCTCGACTTCTCTACGCCAGCAAGTTCACAGAGTTCCCTGATTAGGTTTGACTCGAAGGTCTGTCCTTGGTCACTGTGAATCCTTGCTGGAAAGCCATAGTGGACGATGAAGTGGTCAAACAACACCCTGGCTGTCGTCCGAGCCGTCTGATTTCGCGTGGGAATGGTTTGAGCATAGCGTGAGAAGTGATCAGTTATCACGAGTATGTTCTCAACGCCTCCCTTAGATCGCTCAAGTGAGAGATAATCAAGGCAGATAAGTTCCATTGGCGCAGATGATACAATATTGACAAGACCAGTACTCTTGTCCTGATATGTCTTCCGCAGCGTGCAGCGATGACATTCTGCGACCTTGTCAGCAATGTATGAATCTTTCGCTGGCCAATAGAACCGCTGTTTGATCAGGGAAGTTGTGCGGTCTCTGCCTTGATGACCAAGGTCGTTGTGAAAAGCATTGAACACAAACTCTCTGAATGCCATGGGAAGAACAAGTTGCTTGAATTCCTGACCGTTTAAGTCAACTTTGCGATGCAGCACGTCGTTTTCCATAAAGAACCTATCCGATCCCCTGAAGTATCGGCGATCGACTGTAGGATTTGCCTGGTTCTGCGGAGCAAGAACACTAGAACCGCCCTCCAGTTGATCTATGATAATTTTCAAGGTTTGATCGTCCCTTTGTGCCTTGCGCCAGTCTTTAAATGACAAAGCATAAGCACGAAGCTCCTCAGGAATGCCATCTGTTGCAGACACATTCTCGGTAACAGCTACACTCTCTATTAGATGGCCTGTCACAACGACTGACTGACAAATCGCTTTGAGTACTTCAGGAAATATTACTTCCTCGTCTGATTTTTCATTCCTTCTCGACAGACCATCGGCGTCAGCATTATTCCTACCACACCTGTACTTAATGCAGAAGTTGTAGTTGGAGAGAGCAGCTACCCATCTTTGTCCGGTGGCATCTAACTTGGCCGTGGTAAAAATGTAAGTCAAGGGGTTATTGTCAGTAACTGCCTCGAACTTACTGCCGTACAGATAATCGTGGAACTTTTCCACTACGGCCCACTTGAGTGCCAGAAACTCAAGTTTGTGGGCTGGGTAATTTCTCTCCGCAACTTTCAAACTTCTGCTTGCATATGCCACTACCCTCTTCTTTCCTTCCTGTTCCTGGTATAGGACCGCTCCAAGTCCATTAGAAGAGGCGTCCGTATGCAGCTCAAATGGTAGGCTATAGTCAGCATATGCAAGTACAGGTGGGTTGATTAGACTGCTGATGATAGTATCGAAGGCTTGCTGCTGCTCTTCCTTCCAATGGAAAGGTGTTCCAGGCTTGGGTTTCTTCTTTCCTTTAGGTCCAGTAGGATGCCCAATAAGCAGGTCGTTTAACGGTCTAGCGATGGTAGCATACCCCTTTATGAAGCGGCGGTAATATCCCGTAAATCCGAGGAATTTACGGACCTCCTTCGTGCACTGAGGGATAGGCCAGCTTTTCACCGCTTCAATCTTAGAAGGGTCCGTATGTATACCCTCTCTGGAGACGACGTGTCCAAGATAGACCACTTGGTTTTGAAACAATTCGCATTTGGTCGGCTTGAGTTTCAGACCATGCTCCTGCAACCTGTGAAAAACCGCTTCGAGTTTCTCTAGATGTTCATCAAAGGTTTTGGAAAAGATGATAATATCATCGAGGTATATAAGGCAATCTTGAAGGTTAAGATCGCCCATACACCTTTCCATTAACCTTTGAAAGGTTGCAGGAGCATTGCACAGTCCGAAGGGCATACGATTGCATTCATAAAAGCCAAGTGGTCCAGCCTGGAACGCTGTCTTAGCTTTGTCAATCTCCCTCAGCTCCACCTGCCAGTAGCCACACTTAAGATCTAATTTTGAAAAATATTTGGCACCGGCAAGTAGGTGAAGAGTGTCGTCGATCCGAGGGATGGCATAGGCGTCTTTCACAGTTCGCTGATTCAGTTTCCTGTAATCAACACAGAGTCTGAGGCTGCCATCCTTCTTCCTGACGACAACTATGTTGGAGCTGAAGGGGCTCGACGATTCCCTTATAGCACCTATCTGCAACATTTCGCGCAGATGCTCCCGAACTTCCTGAATAAGGGAAGGGGGTATATGCCGATACGGCTCCTTGAAATGCTGCTCAGTATCAAGGTGGATTTCATGTCTGACAGTTTTCGTATGACCAAGGTCTAAAGGACCTCTCGAAAATATATGCTGCCATCGCTGTAAGAATTGGTTTGCTTCTTCTTTCTGATCTTGAGTAATACAAGACCCTTCAAGATTAATTTGATCAAGAAGTGAGTCTTTCTCAGGTGCAACAGACTGTTGATTTAATGAGGCTGAATCTTTCTCATTAGTGCTCATTGATATATCTGCTGATCTCAATACAGATACTTCGTTTAGGTTACATACAGGTGTTTTCGCTGGTATGATCACAGCCTTGGCGGAAATATTAAATAGTTTAACTGGCACTCTAGCTGATTTGCCTGGTTTATTCAGGGCAACAATTCTAGGACACACTCCAACTCTCGATGTACCTTCACCCGTTTGCTCAGACACAGCAGCCTCTACACCCCGGTGTTTTCTAGCAAAACCGGTAATAATCCTGCTTTCCAGAGGCTGAAGGACAATTTTCTGGGTTGTTTTAACAATGCCAACATTCGTGTCCACTAAGGCGTTAAACGCTAATTTCCAGGTATCAGGAATCTGGTTTGCTTCCATTGCCTGATCTTTCAAAAGGTGTATTATATTGGTGCCAATTTTAACAGGTACAGTCTTGTTGTATTCTGTTAAGGGAACTACCAACATGGGGATAAGTTCCGATACATCCTCCTGAAACGGAACTGACACGTCAGCTATGATATATCCCTTATAAGGGATAGAATGTCCGCCAGCTGATCTTATATCCAGCCCAAAATCTTCCATTGATCTTAATACTGGACGTGGATTTATCTGTGCTAGAGCTTCTTCTGTAATAGTACTAATATCTGAACCAGTATCTAGTAAGGCTTTCATAGCTACTTTGTTGATATTTACAAAATTTTCATTCCTTTTTCCCACCATACGTTTCAGTATGTTACTATTAGGGCTTTCAATAGCTTTCTCGCCTCTTATCTGCCCTGCGAAAGAGACGTCTCCCCGTTTAAATCGTTTTCACTATTTTCTAGGGTCTTAACTTTTGTGTTTTGATCCTGATATGTTTGTGCGTTTCTAAGACTTCCTCTTCTACCGCGTCCTGATCTTCCTCTATAATTGATTCTTCTATTTCCATTCTGATTCCTATTTGAATATTCAACAGACTGTTTCATTCCTTTCACATCTTTCGCCAGATCTATCAATATCTGTGTATTTGAATCTTGTTGTGTTTGTTGCTGCTGTATGCCAACTTTATTTCTATATTCTTTCTGTTCTGTTACTTCACCTGCCATGCTTCTGACATCTGCCTTTTTATCTTTAATCTGAAATCTTCTTTCCTGGGACATTTCATACTCTTCAGCCCGTACCTTCTTTCGTAGGGTTTCAAAATCCATTCCATCAGATACAAAGTATACATGAGTGGCGTTCTTCAGGTCTGTTCTATAAAGACCGCGCCAAAACTTATTCTTCAACATTGTTTCTTTCTGTTCTTTCAACACATGTCCCTTTTCTCTCGCTTTCTCAAAGATTTCTTCAAGCCTTAAAGCCCATAAGGTTGTACTTTCCTCTGGCTTTTGATAGGCATTATAAAACTCTTGGACTATGCTTTCACCACTAGCTACATTACCGAAATGGCTCTGTAGAGTATCTAATATTTCTGTAGTGGTGGCATTGTCTTTCATGCTATTTACTACTTTTCTTGCATGACCTCTCAAAGAATTTCTGATCGACTGATTGATCACGAAATCAGGATATGGTGTCGATCTAGTTAGATAATGGATTTCCTGTTTCCAATCATCAAACCCAACTTCTTTTTGAGGCACCGGGTCACTGCCCGAAAAAGTACTGACGAATGGCTTGACAATATGAGTCACTTCTTGTTTAATTTCTGTGCCTTTCCTTTCGTTCGTAAATAATTCTGTCTCCCTCGGTTTCTGTTGAGGTGATGTCAATGTTAGTTCACAACTAACTGCTTTTGTAAGTTGGTCTAGATGTAGCTTTCTTCTTATCTCACTTTCCTTCTTATTCAGCTCTGCTTCTAATTCTGTAAGATATCTTTCTTTCCAACGCAATTCCTCTTCACGTTTAGATATGTACTGTCGTTCTTTGGCTATTTTCTGTGCCTCTGTGTCATCCCTATATTGCTTGTCATCCTCTATTCGGCGCTGCTGTTCGATGTCCAGTCCAATTATTGGCTTCTTTGCCCTCTCTTGACTCTCTTTTGCGAAAATAAAGTCTGGTTCTCTTGGCTCTGGAATAGAATCGCCTATTTGTTCAGTCTCTATCCCTTCCCTCTTCATCTGTTGCTTCATCTGTCGCATCTGATTGTCCCCTGTTTCTAAGCTATTTTGAAGCTGACTATTCTTCTCTTCCATTTCTATTCTCATACGGGCTTCTCGTTCATAAAGTATTCCAAGTCTATACTTTTGCTGTCTTTCTTCTTCCCTTCTCTGCTCAATAAGCCGTTCCAATTTTTCCTCCTCTTGTCTCATGAGTAAAATCTTGTTCTGTCTCTCCATCTTTTCAGCAAACTTTCTCCTCTTTTCATCCATTTTGTCCATCTTTTATTTCAGTTGCCTTTCTTCTTCAGTTCTCTGTTTGCTCTTTTGTTTCATTTGTTCAGCCTGCAGCTGTAATGCTTTTAATCTTTCCATAACTTGTGATTCTTCGTGTTCCTCCTTTATATCTTCTATATACCCTACATCTGTCATATGAATAGTCTGATCCTGCATTCTATCAGCATCTTCCGAATATTCCCTCTTAAAAGGAGTTCTATCACCAAGAACACGGAAGGGAGTTCTAGCTTCTTTTCTACTTTGCTGTGTGTCATCAAATGACTCTTCTCCTTCTGTGTATTCTGTGTAATGGTGATACGGTGTACTACTTCTTATAAGTATATTCTTCGAAGCAGTAGACGCACTGTCATCTGGCTCTCGCAGAAATGAAGGCGTCTGTCGGGAAATTTTGTCTTTGGAGCGTGTATCCATGAAACTTATCTTCCTTCTGACAGGCTCATGACGCTCCAAAGATTCATCCCTAACTGCATCACCAAAATAATCAAGATCTTCACGATCTTGATCTATAGTCAATAAATGCCGTGCATCTCTTCCTGATGCACTTCTCAAATCTCTGCCTATACTCTGACGTATTCTTTCAAGCTCCCTTCGCTGTTCTTCTATTTCTATCTGTATTTGTCTTTCCTCTCTCTCCTGTGCTCGTCTATCTCTTTCATTTCTTTGTCTTTCTCTATCTCTCACCTGTCTCACCCTAGTGGTATCATCCATTATTTCCGTTTTTTTTAGCTGATCAACTGAAAAAAAAATATTCAGATTTTTTTTTTTAAATCCGAACTTGTAAAACGAATTTTGTATTCAAGGTGTTTTTTAAATGAACACCTTGATAGTTGCAGCGGTAACGCAACTTATTGTGATAATCAGTAGCTTGTCACTTATAACTTCGAAGAAAACATCTCATTACTGTAACGACACCATTTAACAACCAGTGCGTTCCAAGCTCAGTCACAAATTTAACACCATACAGACTTCCTAAGAGTAGAATGAAACACACCGTTCCAATTTAATGTTATGACTGACAATATCCCGCTCAGTGTCTATTATTCAAAAATACACTTTCTGAATTTTCGTAAAACACCAAGCCTACAACATGCCCTAATTCACATTCAACTATTTCCCTCACAATCGATGAGAACAAAAATGGCTAATTCGACCGCTGTATTTAGGCCCGCAGTACATACAACACAGGGTACTAACTATCCCTTATGTAAAAAGCATATTCGCCCGTGAATCACGTATGACTGCCATGGTTAATTAAATAACCAATAACCCAAGTAAACCGCCGAAACGCCAACAATATTATATATTGTGAAAATATTATACTTGAAGCTCTACTATCGCAACAGTGTAGTTTCCGTGGATTTATATTTATCACGAACACTCACTCCACTCACTCACTGTTTTCAATAGTCAGCTTTAATTTGTTTATTTGTCTACAATGGTCAAAGTTGGATAGTATACTCTTTCTGTTTGCATCTGTGCTGTGAGTTCAAAACTTTTGCTTACCATCACACTCCTGGGTTGTGATTCCTGATTTTATAAATTTGTGTGAGTATACCTGATTACCAAAAGTATTTATTTATTTATAACTATTATTATTATTATTTTTTTTTTTGTGAAATAGCTGATTCAGCTTCAAAAGTGGCACTTTTGTCAATCAGCTCTGTTATTTTTATCACGGCGTACAGTATACCAAAACAGTGTGAGTCTGTCTCCCTGGAAACACAATGTGAAAAATCCACGCGCAAAATATTCCAAACAAGCCGAAAACACGTTATGCGTATAAAAATACTATCTACTGAAACGATGTGTTTTGATTTTCAGTAAAACCCGGTTTCAAAACAGTGCATCGCTACATATACATGATGTTCAAAAATGTGTCACTAGGTCGTCTAGTAAGTAATAGACATGTGGCATTGAAAATAAATGGATCCGCACAGAGAAGAATTTTGTGGTAATGAATACTTTTCAACTCTGGCAAATATTGTTATAACAGAAAAGAAAAAAAACAAACGTGAAAAAAAAATCCAAGTTAGCCAAAAAACGAAAAAAAAAAAATGATGTGTGCGAGAATCGAACCCACGCTATCTTTCCGTCTTATCACCACAGTTTCACGGAATAGCGATCTTACTTACTGAGCTAGCCGGACCGATATACCAACTTGTTATTATATGATGTATATAACATTAACTCAATGATGGCTAGGTCAGCACCTTTTGTTAAATAACAGAAATCTAAAAAATTAAACTGATTTTAACTATTTTTCTGGTATGAACAGATTCTAACAAGGTACATTTATGAAAGCTCTACAATTTACAATGAATTTGTTCAGAATAAGTCAGAATACGCTGTTTTATTTGGGTTCATGATAAGGGGATATAATGAGAACCGAGTATCACCGAACTAAATTTTTATGAGTCGGTTGACAGAAGGCGGAGATATATTTGTGCATATATTTGTTGACATAATGGTATCGGCAAGAGCTATATGGAGGAGGTCTGTCTGATCTTAGTCCTCAGAATGCAAACGTTCATGCAAACATCTTTAACAGTTTTGGTTGACTTGAACAGCCTAAACTAACTGTAGCTACATATATAGATGAGTAAGCTGGTTAGTAAATGATACTAGCAGATGAGTGATCGCAGCATATGAATGTGTAAAGGACTATACACACATGATTACAAATGTAAACAAACAAAATACACTTTGATTGAGCAAGAATGTTTAGGTGTCATATCTAGATACATACACATGGACCATAAAGGTGCATGCTTATGTAAATATACACAACCAAAGGGATGTATATGAACTTACTGGGCAAGTTGGAATACTAATCGAAATTACCTTAGGTCCTATTATCCGATATATATATATCCATAACTTAAAACACAAAGTACACACACAAAGTTCACTCACACTGAAGATCAATATTCCGGATCAGATAAACTGCTCCAGAAAAAAAAATATCACACACGTGTCCACAAGAATCTGTTCCTCTAATCTTGGAAGCGAATCACTCCTACTGATCACTAACAGCCTTAGTAGAAACAAAACCAGGGCCCTGTATATGAATGAATGTGTAACACGCGCGTTTGTTTATATCCCCATGTGTTCCGGAAAACATCAGTGACGTCACAAGAAGGTCAAATACCCGGTTGTCAACAAACATCAATAGTTCCATCCATCATTGCTGTCTAGTTGTTGATGTGCTTTACTGGCCACCATTTGTCAGGGGTCGATTTTCGGGAATCGAATTCTGTGATCGATCCCAGCCCTCGCAGGTTCTCACATCAAACAGATAAGCCTGTAATACATTATATAAATGCATTTAATGTATGAAACATACAGATGTGTACAATACAAGTAAACAAAAGATCACAATGGCGTTCAATGGCGAAATGCAATGAAGCTTTATATAATATCGTTAAATATTACAAGCACTAACATACGCACACTCACACTGGACGAATGGGTAAACTACTCCATTGATCATTTGTAGTAGTAATTGATGCGTATTCCACCTTGCTGACGTCAGACGGTTGATCTACACATAAGCATATACAGATTGTGGTACTCTAAACAGACAAAGTTGTTGGTCCATAAAAGCTGCATAAACGCATATTTG
The DNA here is from genome assembly GCA_963580285.1 of Lucinisca nassula. Taxonomy (NCBI): domain Eukaryota; kingdom Metazoa; phylum Mollusca; class Bivalvia; order Lucinida; family Lucinidae; genus Lucinisca; species Lucinisca nassula. Next base: position 23,471,248 of record OY757022.1, read on the forward strand.
ATACATACATGTACAATTTACATTCATGACAAAGTGAATAAATAATGATAGCAACATACCTGTAATACATTATATAAATGCATTTAATGTATGAAACATACAGATGTGTACAATACAAGTAAACAAAAGATCACAATGGCGTTCAATGGCGAAATGCAATGAAGCTTGACATCATGAACGCTTGTTAATAGGAGCAATAGATAAATCACTGTAGTTAACCTACTACGTCCTAACTACTCTACTTGTACTTGTAAGGAATATTGGGAATATGGGATTTTGGTGTACATAATATGGGGAAATAAAATAATAACAAACATGAATAACTTTCTAATTTTATTTCACCCTATGACATACTTCCCCGCCTTATTGAAGGTCGTCCCGACATTCACAAATGCCACGCTTAACAGGTATGCAAAATTTAGAGATGAAGAATGGAAAACAATGGCTAGATGAAGGTGTGCATAATGGAATGACTTGTCTGATATTAAACCAGATGATCAATAGGACAATCAGTTTTTGCAGGCAACATTTAGAACAATATTGTGCCTAGACTACCATATGTTCTGTGTTTCGATGCAAGCATGATACTTACCATACTTAGTTTTGAAGTCTTATTGATAAAACATGAAAAGTACAATGAATAAGAAAAAAAATAAACTTACCTGTTTTATCTTAATCCTGTCATCCTCTAATCCTACAAATACTGGGAACCAATCTTCAGGATAACACCTGCTTGATATAAATCTTCGGTGATGTATTTCACCACCAAACCTGTGCAAATGAAGATGGCGCAGGTCAGTTAAACAATAAGGTTCACAGTCATTGTTAATTAAACAAACCAAGAGTGATTATATAAATCACATATACGTGATCCCAATGTAACACAAGTCGGGTTCCTTTATTTTCGATTGAAAAAAATATGGAATAGAGCATAAAACCGTTGTGTTTTATAACATTGAGATACAAACTGCACTAATAACTTTCTATCTGCCCTATACCATTAATAGGGCCAGCCCTCAAATAGCAACATACCAGCACGAAGGTGGGAATAAGATGAAACAGAGTATAAATTTCACACGATGATACAAAATGAAAGTAAACTCAATGATCAGTGTAAAAGAAGTTTAAATGACTGTCGGAAACTTTTCACAAGTGGTCTGATTCATTGTCCAAACACTGATCGATCTCCTACTTCACATTCACAGGTGGGTAAAAGATTTCCGTTCTAAACGAGTGTCTGTGACATTATCCACTCATCGGAATTCAACCAACCTGGCTGACGTTTTGTTCGTACAGGTCGTCTCTTGATCATCTCTGACTCTGTCTCAAGGTCAGACTGAGACCTAGGAGTGAGACCTACAGTACCTCGCGGGCGCCGCTGTGGTATTACATAGGTTCGTTTCTGTGTTCCGTTACTGTTTGATGCTGTAGCCTCAGCTGACTCAGACATATCTTCCGTACTTACAGCTCCAGGATTAATACGCTGAGTATCTGGCACGGTGTCTGGCGGTTGAGCTGAAACAATTTCTTCAGGAGTTGGATCACATGTAGCACGAGTACGTTTAACTGGCAAACCCATGAATGGAAGCAGGAGGTTCCTGTGTAACGTCCTGATCTTTCTGGACCGTGAGTTCTCCAGTTTCACTTTATACACAGGAATGTCAGGATTTGGCTGTGACAAGATGGTATATGGTTGTCTTTCCCATCGGTCAGCGAGTTTCTGTTTCCCTCGCAAGCTAAGGTTCTTCACGAGAACACGATCACCGGGGTACAGGGCTCCAGAGTTCCTGACTTTCAGGTCGTAGTACCGTTTATGCTGAGCTGTGCTTCGCTTGGCTGCTTCCTGTGCCGTTTTATAAGCGAAGTCTAGCCTCTCTCGAAGCTTCCTGACATATTCAGTCTGGCTGGCAGCAGATAACGTATCCGGAGACAATCCAAGAAAAGCATCTATAGCAAGTCTTGGATGTCTACCGAACATCAGGAAGAATGGCGAATATCTAGTGGTGTCGTGGAAGGTGGCATTATATGCATGTACCAAAGTTGGTACATGTGCCTTCCAGTCGGACTTCTGATATTCTTCCAGAGTGCCCAGCATCTTCAGGAGCGTCTGATTAAATCGCTCACACTGTCCATTTCCCATTGCGTGATAGGGTGTTGTCCTCGACTTCTCTACGCCAGCAAGTTCACAGAGTTCCCTGATTAGGTTTGACTCGAAGGTCTGTCCTTGGTCACTGTGAATCCTTGCTGGAAAGCCATAGTGGACGATGAAGTGGTCAAACAACACCCTGGCTGTCGTCCGAGCCGTCTGATTTCGCGTGGGAATGGCTTGAGCATAGCGTGAGAAGTGATCAGTTATCACGAGTATGTTCTCAACGCCTCCCTTAGATCGCTCAAGTGAGAGATAATCAAGGCAGATAAGTTCCATTGGCGCAGATGATACAATATTGACAAGACCAGTACTCTTGTCCTGATATGTCTTCCGCAGCGTGCAGCGATGACATTCTGCGACCTTGTCAGCAATGTATGAATCTATCGCTGGCCAATAGAACCGCTGTTTGATCAGGGAAGTTGTGCGGTCTCTGCCTTGATGACCAAGGTCGTTGTGAAAAGCATTGAACACAAACTCTCTGAATGCCATGGGAAGAACAAGTTGCTTGAATTCCTGACCGTTTAAGTCAACTTTGCGATGCAGCACGTCGTTTTCCATAAAGAACCTATCCGATCCCCTGAAGTATCGGCGATCGACTGTAGGATTTGTCTGGTTCTGCGGAGCAAGAACACTAGAACCGCCCTCCAGTTGATCTATGATAATTTTCAAGGTTTGATCGTCCCTTTGTGCCTTGCGCCAGTCTTTAAATGACAAAGCATAAGCACGAAGCTCCTCAGGAATGCCATCTGTTGCAGACACATTCTCGGTAACAGCTACACTCTCTATTAGAGGGCCTGTCACAACGACTGACTGACAAATCGCTTTGAGTACTTCAGGAAATATTACTTCCTCGTCTGATTTTTCATTCCTTCTCGACAGACCATCGGCGTCAGCATTATTCCTACCACACCTGTACTTAATGCAGAAGTTGTAGTTGGAGAGAGCAGCTACCCATCTTTGTCCGGTGGCATCTAACTTGGCCGTGGTAAAAATGTAAGTCAAGGGGTTATTGTCAGTAACTGCCTCGAACTTACTGCCGTACAGATAATCGTGGAACTTTTCCACTACGGCCCACTTGAGTGCCAGAAACTCAAGTTTGTGGGCTGGGTAATTTCTCTCCGCAACTTTCAAACTTCTGCTTGCATATGCCACTACCCTCTTCTTTCCTTCCTGTTCCTGGTATAGGACCGCTCCAAGTCCATTGGAAGAGGCGTCCGTATGCAGCTCAAATGGTAGGCTATAGTCAGCATATGCAAGTACAGGTGGGTTGATTAGACTGCTGATGATAGTATCGAAGGCTTGCTGCTGCTCTTCCTTCCAATGGAAAGGTGTTCCAGGCTTGGGTTTCTTCTTTCCTTTAGGTCCAGTAGGATGCCCAATAAGCAGGTCGTTTAACGGTCTAGCGATGGTAGCATACCCCTTTATGAAGCGGCGGTAATATCCCGTAAATCCGAGGAATTTACGGACCTCCTTCGTGCACTGAGGGATAGGCCAGCTTTTCACCGCTTCAATCTTAGAAGGGTCCGTATGTATACCCTCTCTGGAGACGACGTGTCCAAGATAGACCACTTGGTTTTGAAACAATTCGCATTTGGTCGGCTTGAGTTTCAGACCATGCTCCTGCAACCTGTGAAAAACCGCTTCGAGTTTCTCTAGATGTTCATCAAAGGTTTTGGAAAAGATGATAATATCATCGAGGTATATAAGGCAATCTTGAAGGTTAAGATCGCCCATACACCTTTCCATTAACCTTTGAAAGGTTGCATGAGCATTGCACAGTCCGAAAGAAGCCTCCGTGGTCGAGTGGTTACGCTACTCGCCTTGTAAACCAGGGGTCGCAGGTTCGATCCCGGGCTTCTCCAGACTTTCGGATGAGTCTTTAAACCGAGGTCCCGTCTCCGTATGACCTTAGCTGTTGGTGGGACGTAAAATTGAAACACTCACACTCTGCACAGTCCGAAGGGCATACGATTGCATTCATAAAAGCCAAGTGGTCCAGCCTGGAACGCTGTCTTAGCTTTGTCTATCTCCCTCAGCTCCACCTGCCAGTAGCCACACTTAAGATCTAATTTTGAAAAATATTTGGCACCGGCAAGTAGGTGAAGAGTGTCGTCGATCCGAGGGATGGCATAGGCGTCTTTCACAGTTCGCTGATTCAGTTTCCTGTAATCAACACAGAGTCTGAGGCTGCCATCCTTCTTCCTGACGACAACTATGTTGGAGCTGAAGGGGCTCGACGATTCCCTTATAGCACCTATCTGCAACATTTCGCGCAGATGCTCCCGAACTTCCTGAATAAGGGAAGGGGGTATATGCTGATACGGCTCCTTGAAATGCTGCTCAGTATCAAGGTGGATTTCATGTCTGACAGTTTTCGTATTACCAAGGTCTAAAGGACCTCTCGAAAATATATGCTGCCATCGCTGTAAGAATTGGTTTGCTTCTTCTTTCTGATCTTGAGTAATACAAGACCCTTCAAGATTAATTTGATCAAGAAGTGAGTCTTTCTCAGGTGCAACAGACTGTTGATTTAATGAGGCTGAATCTTTCTCATTAGTGCTCATTGATATATCTGCTGATCTCAATACAGATACTTCGTTTAGGTTACATACAGGTGTTTTCGCTGGTATGATCACAGCCTTGGCGGAAATATTAAATAGTTTAACTGGCACTCTAGCTGATTTGCCTGGTTTATTCAGGGCAACAATTCTAGGACACACTCCAACTCTCGATGTACCTTCACCCGTTTGCTCAGACACAGCAGCCTCTACACCCCGGTGTTTTCTAGCAAAACCGGTAATAATCCTGCTTTCCAGAGGCTGAAGGACAATTTTCTGGGTTGTTTTAACAATGCCAACATTCGTGTCCACTAAGGCGTTAAACGCTAATTTCCAGGTATCAGGAATCTGGTTTGCTTCCATTGCCTGATCTTTCAAAAGGTGTATTATATTGGTGCCAATTATAACAGGTACAGTCTTGTTGTATTCTGTTAAGGGAACTACCAACATGGGGATAATTTCCGATACATCCTCCAGAAATGGAACTGACACGTCAGCTATGATATATCCCTTATAAGGGATAGAATGTCCGCCAGCTGATCTTATATCCAGCCCAAAATCTTCCATTGATCTTAATACTGGACGTGGATTTATCTGTGCTAGAGCTTCTTCTGTAATAGTACTAATATCTGAACCAGTATCTAGTAAGGCTTTCATAGCTACTTTGTTGATATTTACAAAATTTTCATTCCTTTTTCCCACCATACGTTTCAGTATGTTACTATTAGGGCTTTCAATAGCTTTCTCGCCTCTTATCCGCCCTGCGAAAGAGACGTCTCCCCGTTTAAATCGTTTTCACTATTTTCTAGGGTCTTAACTTTTGTGTTTTGATCCTGATATGTTTGTGCGTTTCTAAGACTTCCTCTTCTACCGCGTCCTGATCTTCCTCTATAATTGATTCTTCTATTTCCATTCTGATTCCTATTTGAATATTCAACAGACTGTTTCATTCCTTTCACATCTTTCGCCAGATCTATCAATATCTGTGTATTTGAATCTTGTTGTGTTTGTTGCTGCTGTATGCCAACTTTATTTCTATATTCTTTCTGTTCTGTTACTTCACCTGCCATGCTTCTGACATCTGCCTTTTTATCTTTAATCTGAAATCTTCTTTCCTGGGACATTTCATACTCTTCAGCCCGTACCTTCTTTCGTAGGGTTTCAAAATCCATTCCATCAGATACAAAGTATACATGAGTGGCGTTCTTCAGGTCTGTTCTATAAAGACCGCGCCAAAACTTATTCTTCAACATTGTTTCTTTCTGTTCTTTCAACACATGTCCCTTTTCTCTCGCTTTCTCAAAGATTTCTTCAAGCCTTAAAGCCCATAAGGTTGTACTTTCCTCTGGCTTTTGATAGGCATTATAAAACTCTTGGACTATGCTTTCACCACTAGCTACATTACCGAAATGGCTCTGTAGAGTATCTAATATTTCTGTAGTGGTGGCATTGTCTTTCATGCTATTTACTACTTTTCTTGCATGACCTCTCAAAGAATTTCTGATCGACTGATTGATCACGAAATCAGGATATGGTGTCGATCTAGTTAGATAATTGATTTCCTGTTTCCAATCATCAAACCCAACTTCTTTTTGAGGCACCGGGTCACTGCCCGAAAAAGTACTGACGAATGGCTTGACAATATGAGTCACTTCTTGTTTAATTTCTGTGCCTTTCCTTTCGTTCGTAAATAATTCTGTCTCCCTCGGTTTCTGTTGAGGTGATGTCAATGTTAGTTCACAACTAACTGCTTTTGTAAGTGGGTCTAGATGTAGCTTTCTTCTTATCTCACTTTCCTTCTTATTCAGCTCTGCTTCTAATTCTGTAAGATATCTTTCTTTCCAACGCAATTCCTCTTCACGTTTAGATATGTACTGTCGTTCTTTGGCTATTTTCTGTGCCTCTGTGTCATCCCTATATTGCTTGTCATCCTCTATTCGGCGCTGCTGTTCGATGTCCAGTCCAATTATTGGCTTCTTTGCCCTCTCTTGACTCTCTTTCGCAAAAACAAAGTCTGGTTCTCTTGGCTCTGGAATAGAATCGCCTATTTGTTCAGTCTCTATCCCTTCTCTCTTCATCTGTTGCTTCATCTGTCGCATCTGATTGTCCCCTGTTTCTAAGCTATTTTGAAGCTGACTATTCTTCTCTTCCATTTCTATTCTCATACGGGCTTCTCGTTCATAAAGTATTCCAAGTCTATACTTTTGCTGTCTTTCTTCTTCCCTTCTCTGCTCAATAAGCCGTTCCAATTTTTCCTCCTCTTGTCTCATGAGTAAAATCTTGTTCTGTCTCTCCATCTTTTCAGCAAACTTTCTCCTCTTTTCATCCATTTTGTCCATCTTTTATTTCAGTTGCCTTTCTTCTTCAGTTCTCTGTTTGCTCTTTTGTTTCATTTGTTCAGCCTGCAGCTGTAATGCTTTTATTCTTTCCATAACTTGTGATTCTTCGAGTTCCTCCTTTATATCTTCTATATACCCTACATCTGTCATATGAATAGTCTGATCCTGCATTCTATCAGCATCTTCCGAATATTCCCTCTTAAAAGGAGTTCTATCACCAAGAACACGGAAGGGAGTTCTAGCTTCTTTTCTACTTTGCTGTGTGTCATCAAATGACTCTTCTCCTTCTGTGTATTCTGTGTAATGGTGATACGGTGTACTACTTCTTATAAGTATATTCTTCGAAGCAGTAGACGCACTGTCATCTGGCTCTCGCAGAAATGAAGGCGTCTGTCGGGAAATTTTGTCTTTGGAGCGTGTATCCATGAAACTTATCTTCCTTCTGACAGGCTCATGACGCTCCAAAGATTCATCCCTAACTGCATCACCAAAATAATCAAGATCTTCACGATCTTGATCTATAGTCAATAAATGCCGTGCATCTCTTCCTGATGCACTTCTCAAATCTCTGCCTATACTCTGACGTATTCTTTCAAGCTCCCTTCGCTGTTCTTCTATTTCTATCTGTATTTGTCTTTCCTCTCTCTCCTGTGCTCGTCTATCTCTTTCATTTCTTTGTCTTTCTCTATCTCTCACCTGTCTCACCCTAGTGGTATCATCCATTATTTCCGTTTGTTTTAGCTGATCAACTGAAAAAAAAAAAAATATTCAGATTTTTTTTTTTAAATCCGAACTTGTAAAACGGATTTTGTATTCAAGGTGTTTTTTAAATGAACACCTTGATAGTTGCAGCGGTAACGCAACTTATTGTGATAATCAGTAGCTTGTCACTTATAACTTCGAAGAAAACATCTCATTACTGTAACGACACCATTTAACAACCAGTGCGTTCCAAGCTCAGTCACAAATTTAACACCATACAGACTTCCTAAGAGTAGAATGAAACACACCGTTCCAATTTAATGTTATGACTGACAATATCCCGCTCAGTGTCTATTATTCAAAAATACACTTTCTGAATTTTCGTAAAACACCAAGCCTACAACATGCCCTAATTCACATTCAACTATTTCCCTCACAATCGATGAGAACAAAAATGGCTAATTCGACCGCTGTATTTAGGCCCGCAGTACATACAACACAGGGTACTAACTATCCCTTATGTAAAAAGCATATTCGCCCGTGAATCACGTATGACTGCCATGGTTAATTAAATAACCAATAACCCAAGTAAACCGCCGAAATGCCAACAATATTATATATTGTGAAAATATTATACTTGAAGCTCTACTATCGCAACAGTGTAGTTTCCGTGGATTTATATTTATCACGAACACTCACTCCACTCACTCACTGTTTTCAATAGTCAGCTTTAATTTGTTTATTTGTCTACAATGGTCAAAGTTGGATAGTATACTCTTTCTGTTTGCATCTGTGCTGTGAGTTCAAAACTTTTGCTTACCATCACACTCCTGGGTTGTGATTCCTGATTTTATAAATTTGTGTGAGTATACCTGATTACCAAAAGTATTTATTTATTTATAACTATTATTATTATTTTTTTTTTTTGTGAAATAGCTGATTCAGCTTCAAAAGTGGCACTTTTGTCAATCAGCTCTGTTATTTTTATCACGGCGTACAGTATACCAAAACAGTGTGAGTCTGTCTCCCTGGAAACACAATGTGAAAAATCCACGCGCAAAATATTCCAAACAAGCCGAAAACACGTTATGCGTATAAAAATACTATCTACTGAAACGATGTGTTTTGATTTTCAGTAAAACCCGGTTTCAAAACAGTGCATCGCTACATATACATGATGTTCAAAAATGTGTCACTAGGTCGTCTAGTAAGTAATAGACATGTGGCATTGAAAATAAATGGATCCGCACAGAGAAGAATTTTGTGGTAATGAATACTTTTCAACTCTGGCAAATATTGTTATAACAGAAAAGAAAAAAAACAAACGTGAAAAAAAATCCAAGTTAGCCAAAAAACGAAAAAAAAAATGGTTTGTGCGAGAATCGAACCCACGCTATCTTTCCGTCTTATCACCACAGTTTCACGGAATAGCGATCTTACTTACTGAGCTAGCCGGACCGATATACCAACCTGTTATTATATGATGTATATAACATTAACTCAAGGATGGCTAGGTCAGCACCTTTTGTTAAATAACAGAAATCTAAAAAATTAAACTGATTTTAACTATTTTTCTGGTATGAACAGATTCTAACAAGGTACATTTATGAAAGCTCTACAATTTACAATGAATTTGTTCAGAATAAGTCAGAATACGCTGTTTTATTTGGGTTCATGATAGGGGGATATAATGAGAACCGAGTATCACCGAACTAAATTTTTATGAGTCGGTTGACAGTGGGCGGAGATATATTTGTGCATATATTTGTTGACATAATGGTATCGGCAAGAGCTATATGGAGGAGGTCTGTCTGATCTTAGTCCTCAGAATGCAAACGTTCATGCAAACATCTTTAACAGTTTTGGTTGACTTGAACAGCCTAAACTAACTGTAGCTACATATATAGATGAGTAAGCTGGTTAGTAAATGATACTAGCAGATGAGTGATCGCAGCATATGAATGTGTAAAGGACTATACACATATGATTACAAATGTAAACAAACAAAATACACTTTGATTGAGCAAGAATGTTTAGGTGTCATATCTAGATACATACACATGGACCATAAAGGTGCATGCTTATGTAAATATACACAACCAAAGGGATGTATATGAACTTACTGGGCAAGTTGGAATACTAATCGAAATTACCTTAGGTCCTATTATCCGATATATATATATCCATAACTTAAAACACAAAGTACACACACAAAGTTCACTCACACTGAAGATCAATATTCCGGATCAGATAAACTGCTCCAGAAAAAAAAATATCACACACGTGTCCACAAGAATCTGTTCCTCTAATCTTGGAAGCGAATCACTCCTACTGATCACTAACAGCCTTAGTAGAAACAAAACCAGGGCCCTGTATATGAATGAATGTGTAACACGCGCGTTTGTTTATATCCCCATGTGTTCCGGAAAACATCAGTGACGTCACAAGAAGGTCAAATACCCGGTTGTCAACAAACATCAATAGTTCCATCCATCATTGCTGTCTAGTTGTTGATGTGCTTTACTGGCCACCATTTGTCAGGGGTCGATTTTCGGGAATCGAATTCTGTGATCGATCCCAGCCCTCGCAGGTTCTCACATCAAACAGATAAGCCTGTAATACATTATATAAATGCATTTAATGTATGAAACATACAGATGTGTACAATACAAGTAAACAAAAGATCACAATGGCGTTCAATGGCGAAATGCAATGAAGCTTTATATAATATCGTTAAATATTACAAGCACTAACATACGCACACTCACACTGGACGAATGGGTAAACTACTCCATTGATCATTTGTAGTAGTAATTGATGCGTATTCCACCTTGCTGACGTCAGACGGTTGATCTACACATAAGCATATACAGATTGTGGTACTCTAAACAGACAAAGTTGTTGGTCCATAAAAGCTGCATAAACGCATATTTGATACATACATGTACAATTTACATTCATGACAAAGTGAATAAATAATGATAGCAACATACCTGTAATACATTATATAAATGCATTTAATGTATGAAACATACAGATGTGTACAATACAAGTAAACAAAAGATCACAATGGCGTTCAATGGCGAAATGCAATGAAGCTTGACATCATGAACGCTTGTTAATAGGAGCAATAGATAAATCACTGTAGTTAACCTACTACGTCCTAACTACTCTACTTGTACTTGTAAGGAATATTGGGAATATGGGATTTTGGTGTACATAATATGGGGAAATAAAATAATAACAAACATGAATAACTTTCTAATTTTATTTCACCCTATGACATTAACACCGATACACCGTTTGTTTGGCTGTTATGCAAAGTGTTATAAAATGATCCAGTTCACGGTACAAAATCGGGAAGGTAAAGTTCAAGGTAATTTCCACAATTGTGATAACGTGAACGCCAAACTGATAATGCTTTTCAACATATCGCAACAACAAGATGGCAATTCACGTGATCTTGGTCATGGGAAATACATTTTCGCCGATACATAATGTATTACTTTTTTCCAAATGACTTCCGCATGCCAGACATGTAGTAAAGACTTAAGATTGAAAACATCTTAACGAACATACGCGAAAACACATGGGCACGACCGCCTACGTTTGTTGTGGAAACAGCTTTTTCTCTCAGACTTATTGGAAGATACATCAATGCAGTACACATGGAGCGGCAATGGAGTTTTTGTGTTCAAAAGGTCAGAAAGCGTTTCCCATAAAAGCGAACTCAGACCCTGAGGGTGAAGGTTTGGGTCCTACAAAGTTTACTTAAAATAGAAGTGGAAGCAATGATCAGGAATCGATACAATCAACCCACAGCTCCCATTAGAGACACCAAAGGGAAAGAAACACAAACATGCAACAACGGACGCTAATGGAAACATCAATAGCGGAAAGCCAAAAGGACAGTTACCATCCCACAAAATAGTCAATAGCTATCCAAAATAAGATAATAAAAGCTACACAAACACCCAAAGACAGAAGAACCGCCTTGGAACGGCCAGCGGAAACGAATTCCACGGGGTGTGTGTGGTGGGGGTGGGGATGGGGCTTAAATCGATTTTACGTTGCCACAATTCTCGCCCTTACTTCCATCGCGAATTAGTCAAATAATTTGTTCAGGCTGCATGAAGGCAACAAAGACCATACCTTTAAAGAATTGTTTACTTGATGTTCTAGCTGAATGTTAAAATTAAATACCCTGCAGAACAGACTTACACAAATATAACGCGATTTGTTTGTTTCAAGAACATCATCTATATTGCAAAAAAAAGGTCTCCTAACTCATCAAAGCCCGCCAGTAATTGTTACTGGCCGTTTCGATTCGGTGCTTTTGCTGTGGTGTTGTTGAGTCTGATAATTTCCTCAGTAATATTTATTAATTACTTTTTAATGACAGATTCATTCTGTGATTGTTCGCTGAGCTGCAAGTTTTAAAGCCCCCCCCCCCTCCCCCCTCCCCCGGCATAGAAATATGAGTCAGCACAAAATGTTATCCGGCTTTTATCAGTTTTGTGCTCAGATTCATTCATTCCGGTGATTGTTTTGAAATTTTCTCGCATATACATTTGTATACATGCACTGTCTTAAGTTGAAAAATTCCAGGAATAATCAGACGGCATATGCCTTTTGAAAAACCAACAGTGAATATCTACACAAGCGTACTGGCGTGTTAGTCTCTTAAAAGTGCCATTCAAAAACTTAAGGCAGACGACTTTAAAATTTTATCTTATTTTTCAGAAATTGGATCCCGCATTTCATATGAACCAGCTGCCTGCAGATTAGACATAAGAAATGTGAAATTGCGGCGAAATATAAGAATGAAAGACGACATATCCTCTGCAAAGTTTAAAAATGGCCAGGTTAAGATTTTACCGCTTCCACACGAGTTTCTCAATATTAGTCTCTAATTACTGTATTTGTAAACGTCCGTTCTACACATGTAAACTTGGTGTATAGTCAGTAATAGTCAACAGCAGTGCAAACCATGTAGAACAGAATGAGATGTCTCATTATGAGCCACTTGACCAGGACCTACAATGTTTGCAAACGTATCTGTTCTTAGCTATAGAGGGTTGAAAGGGTACAAAATCATAACGCTTATATGCTAAGTACGGGACGCAAGAAATTTCAACAGTATGGTAGCATGCCAGCAAAATATCCTTCGAACAATTGTCACTGTCCAACAATATGTAAGCACAGTTGTGACAAATAATTAGTTACACGCCCCAAAGCTTGAACATCGCACAAAAAGCGCTTTCATTGATTGTAGTGCACGACGATAAGATAGGTTGTTGCCTGAGCCGCGCATTTGGCCATATATATTTGAGTCTGCACTTAGCACTTATTTATTAGTGTTGTCATAAAACTGGCAATTTGTTTGTTTGATTAAGGCGTAACTATACCAAATTTAGTGACACAGAGGCCTTTCTGATATTTCATCTTCATCAGTGTGTCTCAACCCCAAACTTTTGAAACCCAAACGGATGACGGACAAGACCCGGCAAACACAGCACATCCCCCTCCGAGCACACACCGACCGACGTACCTCATGAGACAGGTCAACTGGAGGCATCTGGCAAGAGACGCCTACCCGCGGACTTATAGGCGTCCCCCACCGAGCCAACATCAGCAATCATGGCCCACGCTCCACGGAAGTCCCGGGCATCAGGAAGGAGATGTCCAAAGTAGCGAAGCTTGCAAAAATTAAAATGTTACAAAATATTACAAGAAGAGGGAACCAAATCCGCTAAGATACATGTCCCACCTGACAAGTCAGTCTTAGTTGTAGAAAAATTAGAAATTTATACTGCAAAATTAAAGGTATAAAATAGTTATTTAAATCAGTACTTGAGTACTGACGTCAACATCGCAGTATCAACCTCAGCACTAAGGAACTGATCTGAGGTTTAACGTCCCCGTCAACACTGTATGCCATTTTGGAGACGTTGCTTCCAATTTTGTGGGACTTTTACCCGACATTGAGATGAAATGACATCTCAAAATCTGTTGCCCATTGAAACCAATAGGGTTTATAAGCATGGACGGTCCGACACGCACGCTTTGCCTGGGCAGGCTTAGCTCCTCTAAGCGGTTTACCAGTACTCGTGTGCGGTCGGATTCAGCTCTGAGTGGGGGCGGGGGTGGACTGGTAATTTGTATGTTGTATTAATGCGCAAGTAAAATTTAAGTGTATAACAGCCGAAGATTCGTAATGTTCATCCCAGTATTGTGAACCAAACTGCAAAAAGCACTCCAGCTGTAGTGACGTAAAATATGTTCTATTAAAGGGTTAGCCGTTGGAAGCAAAAAACACACCACAGAACTGGAAAATATGAAATGTACATGTTTTCTGGTCCTTTTAGATTTTTCATTTTTAATTTCAATAAACGTGTTTCAGATCTTGATATTGATACGAAGGCTCCCGATACCTGAGATTGTAAAACCCAGTGTATTGCTATCCTGCTGCTGGTCATATAATTATTTGCCAATTAAAATAAAATTCCTGATTTTAGGATAAGAAATATAATTAATGAAGGACTGTAATATTGGTTTCCTTCTAAAATGTATTTAAAATAATGTAGGGATAAAATCGCTGCTGCCTTAAATGAATTCGGTGATCGATGTTGTAAACGGGAGTAAGTTGAGCATAGTCTGTCTACTTATGATTTTTTCTACTCTTTATACTAGTACACATCCTCATAATCTTTTAAAATGACCTTTACAGTGTTGACAGGGACGTTAAACCTCAATCAAACAAACAAACATAATCTTATAAAACAAAAACTTAATGCTTTAACTGAATGGACTTTTTACAAAGAAGATTCTCTCTACCTTGCATGTAATGTTAGAAATGCGATTTTCACTTCTAAAGAGCATAAGAATTATACACTATGGTCATGTCAGATAGTGTGTTACGCTCTAACCTTTCTACTTGACAATGTTTTCATTAGATTTGGTACTAAGTTATTTAGACAAATTAATGGTATTCCGATGTGTACGAATTGCGCACATCTTGTAGTTGATATGTTCTTGTAGTGTTATGAAAGATACTTCATGATGTCACTTTCTGCTGATAACCAATCTGAAATAATAGAAACTTTTAGCTCTACATCTAGATATTTGTAAGATTTATTAAATATTGACGTTTCGTACTTTGGTGGTTTAATCAGTCATATTTAACCCCCAGAACTTCATGCTTCGAAGTTAACCTAATCACGGTTTGTAACTTTTCTACCCTTTTTTGATTGCACGCCGGTGGGTCGGGCCTCAGATTCTATGACGGTTCCAATGTAATTGCGTGCATAAATTTCATTTTATGTAATGTTGGTTGGTATCTGATGTTTCGTCTTTGGGCTGGCCCCTCGGAGTTTAACTGGTGGTTTTCTTTTGCTCCAGCGTTTCATTTGTGTCGCGCTGTCGAGTCTCAACGTTGTTTCATCTCTGTGGCTGTTTCATTTGTATGTCCTCACACTGATGAGTTAGGAAGCCTTCATGCGGACTGAACAAATTAATAGTCTAAACCACGACAGAAGAAGTAAGGGCGAGGATCGCAGCTGCGTAAAATCGATTTAAGCCGCCCCCCACCCCCCCCCCCCCGAAAAAAGTGGAATACTTTTCACTGACCGTACGAAGACGGTTCTTCTGTGGCGTTTTATTTGTTTAATTGTTTGTTACTATTTTATGTCTCGCTTGTGTCTTTACTATTCTGGATAGCCAGTTGGCCATTTTGTTGGAAAGCAAGTGTCCTATTGGCTTTCCTCTGCTGTTGATTCCATCACGGTCTATTTACTTTTTGTTTGTGCTTCTTTCCCTTTGGTGTCTCTGGTGCAAGGTGTAAATTAATTGTATCGATTCTTGATCATTGCTTTACTTCTCAGCAAACATTTAAGTATACTTAACAGGATATCAACCCTTACCTTCACTTCTAGTGTGGTACAAACAAGCATTTATGACATAAGTAAAGGAGTAAAACAGGGATGAGGTAAAGAAACTGATTTACATAACTAAATAAATAATCAATATACATTACTGGGGAAATTATCAGACTCACCAACACCACAGCAAAAGCACCGACTCGAAACGGCCAGTAACAATTACTGGCGGGCTTTAGTATATTTAACGGGATCCCAAATTTCACCCTCAGGGCCTGAGTTTGCTTTAATGGGAAACTTGTTCTGACCTTTTGAACACAAACACTCCTTTGCCGTTCCATGTGTACTTTGTTTGTTTGTATTGGAGTTTAACGGCCCAGTCAACACTATTTAGGTCATTTTTGAGCCGGTCAGTTTACCTATCCACACTTTCCTGGGCATGCTTATACGTAAGCGGTTAACCAGTACAGTGCACATTCTTTCGCCAGAAACTGACAACTGCCCTTCTTGAATCAGCGGAAGGGAGAGAATGACCGTAGAAAAGATTTCATGATCAATCTCCACGAAAGAATGTTGCCGACCCCGGCGGGAGTCGAACCCGCGTCCTCCTGATCACCAGTCAGACGCGCATCCGACCGAGCCAACGAGGCCGGCTCCATGTGTACTACATTGATGTATCTTCCAATAAGTCTGAGGGAAAAAGCTGTTTCCACAACAAACGTAGGCGGTCGTGCCCATGTGTTTTCGCGTATGTTCGTTTAGATGTTTTCAATCTGAAGTCTTTACTACATGTCTGGCATGCGGAAGTCATTTGGAAAAAAAAATGAATACATTATGTATCAACGAAAATGTATTTCCCATGACTAACATCACGTGAATTGCCATCTTGTTGTTGCGATATGTTGTAAAGCATTATCAGTTTGGCGTTTACGTTATCACAATTGTGGAAATTACCGTGAACTTTACCTTCCCGATTTTGTACCGTGAACTGGATCATTTTATTACACTTTGCATAACAGGCAAACAAACGGTGTATCGGTGTTAACTGTTACATGTAAACATGCTAGAGGTAATATTTGCAATTTCGGATGCCGGAGGAGCATCTAAAACACTCTATTTGCAATAAATTTAAGATTTCAGCTGTTTGCCGTGGTCTTTATCACGATCTGTCCGGCTTGGGGAAAAATTTGGGCGAGCATTTCTCCAAAACAAGGCAGTTTTTGCCTTCAAAGCAAACGTCATAAAAATCGGAAGTTGAGCAGAGTACTTTGGTATATGATTTGTAAAAATGCGTGCTGTAATAACCAAAATATCGGGGGAAAACCGTACCTGAAGCGAGCGATTTTCCTCATAAAATTCCGTTTACTATATCAAATGGTCACGTGGGTTCCCCACCCTGGAAGCTGAGGTACGCTGCATCTAATGAATGAATACACTGTCCCCCCCCCCACCCCCCGCCCATCGGTGCTTGAAGAAATAGATGGGCTGCATGATGCTTCCACGCAGAGCTGAAACCGATCGCACACGAGTACTGGTAAACCGTTTAGAGGACCTTAGCCTCCCCGTTCATGACCAACCTGCACTCAGAGACAATTGGCAAGAGTGTTGTCAGTGCTTTGATTTATTCACTACCTTGAGCTTCTAGAGTGCACTCTTCCAACACTGAAGTTGGGCTCGTCCATTCTGCTAAATATGACAGCTAGACTTATATCACATGACCTAAACTGTCTGCATAGGTATCCAGGGTTGTAAGGGACAGCCTTTCTTTCCAATTTCGCCAGTCACATCTGTGTAAGTCCAATTTTCACTTATGTTGTACCTGACCTAGACTTGACCTCGATCGAAAGTCAGAAAACCCATTAATATTCTTGTCTGCAGCTTACCTTGTCCTCCAGCAGGCTGGTGTTTAAGGGTTTAACATTGACAGCACTGTTAGAAAACAGTGTAGAACATGAGCAGACGGCTGAGCAGACGCCGCATTGATCTGGGTATACAGTGTTTGCCAAGCCCATCGCACGATGCAGCTGATTCATATGAAATTCTGGATCTATTCCCTGATCGTCAAGTTGTCTGCTTCAAAAATTTATATTTCGCTTATAGGATAACTAATACGCTTGTAGAATTTTGATTACTGCGCCAAACCGGACTACATTTTGTGCGGACTCGTATGGCAGTAAAGGCCGGAATAAAGCCGGAACTACTTTAAACGTGCAGCACAGCAAGATTAAACGGATGGAATCTGTCATTATTAAGCCATATAGCTTATATCAGTTTCATGACGACAGCATTTCATCTATATACACTCAGTGGCCATAAATGAGTTCACAAAATGGCTGATAAACTAAAAAGACACAATTATATAGATTATAGGAGAACATCTTAATCATTCGGAATATGAAGAAATCTGTGAGCCAGCGCAGAGTTTTGAAACCATTTGTAAAACCACGGTTCTGTAAAACAAGAGTATACCAGAGCAATGCATGGCAAGATTTCTAAGAAAAATTGCTATATTTGTTATTGGTAATGAATAGATAATACCATCTAGTAATCATAACATGCATTGTGTCTTTTATTTTTTAGTAATTTGATCTGGAAATGTTGTCACAGATTTACAGACATCACGACGGTAAACAGTTTTGGGAACTCATTTGTCTCATTATGGATTTTAACGATGAGGCTTTTAAAAACAAATGAAACTCCAAAATATGACTCAAGACTCCACTCCAAACTCCACTCAAACGCTCCCGTATTCCATCACTCCAATCCATAGAATACATATCATCGTGTGCGCACAAGATATTATCTTGTTCGCACAACATATTAAAAATAAAATCGAGTTCCGTAGGGAAGGGACATTCAATTTTATTGTTGATATGTTGTGCGAACAAGATATGAAATTGTACGAACAAGATATTATCTTGTGCGCACAAGATAATATGTTGTGCTGACAACATAATTTATCTTGTGCGCACAAGATATTATCTTGTTCGCACAACTTAATATTTTGTGCGCACAAGATATTATCTTGTTCGCACAACATATTATCTTGTTTGCACAACATATATCTTCGGAAATTGTGCGAACAAGATATTACATGTATCTTGTGTGAACACAACTTATATATAAAACAAATCATGTCCCTTCCCAGGTTCCGTACTTCCCGGGTTCCGTACATAAGTGGATTTTTTTGCCAGCTTTTTTTTTTTATAATCATTTGATGAAAAAAAAAAATAAAAATAAAAATCTTGAAAAAGGGCTAAATTCAAACCATATTACCTGAAGACATTCAAATAATGAGGTTATGAGGAGGACGGGGCTTGCTATTTTGACAGTATCAAATTAACCCTTGTCCTGCTAATTCCCGGATATGCCTTATCTTTGAAACAATGTAGATCCAGATAAGATGGCTTCTGACGAAGCCATCTGATCAGGATCTACATTGTTTGCCATTCAGATTATTAATTTGTTGCAATAATTTACATCAAGTAATCTGATTGGTTGATAATCGGTAGTGGGTGTGGCATATATAAATATTCAGCAGGACAAGGGTTAAAGTCGGTAGGTAAGAAAATCTTGTTTTTGTCGCGTCTGCTATTAGCATGGCGCGATATAAGCGCCTGGTTTTCCGTCCGTTCGTCCGTCCGTTCGTTCTTCCATTCGTCCATTTGTCAATGCGTCAACATTTGCGACCACCCCAGCGTTCACCCAAATGTTCAAGTTTATTGCTCAAGAACTATAAGAGCTTAATAAATAATATTTAGTATAAACTTGTACCTGTGGATGGCAACTTTAGTGCAAGCATCCATATTTGACCTTGACCTACATATCATGGTTCAGTGACTTTGTAAAATATTGTGACCACCCTAGCGTTCACCCAAATGGTCAAGTTTATTTCTCAAGAACTATAAGAGCTTCATTAATGATATTTAGTATAAACTTGTACCTGTGAATGACAACTTAAATGCAAGCATCCATATTTGACCTTGACCTAAATTTCATGGTACACTGACTAAGTGGACTATTGCATCAACCCAAATGTTCAAACTACTGTTTAAGTTCATTTCTCAAGAACTATTAGAGCTTCATTAATGATATTTGGTTCAAGCTTGCATCTAGGAAAGGCAACTTTTAGGGAAGCATAAATACTTGCCCTTGCCCTAGATTTCATGGTCCGGTGACCATGTGCCCTAACAGGCGCGACAATAGCCTTCGACGGAATTCTTGTTTTATTTTTTTTTTTTTTTGGTTTTGGTTTTAGTTTTACGGCCCTTTCAAGATTATTTCACTCATATCGAGCCGATCGTTAATCAGAGGTGGGCGAAAACCGGAGTACCCGGAGAAAAACCACCTGACCTTCCGTTGCTGAAGTTGGCGTCTCACATGTGACCCGAGCGAGGCTCGAACCACAGCGGTGAGAGACCTAATGATTAAGATCGAGTCACCGCTCTTATCCACTAGGCCACGGAGGCCCGTTCTTGTTTTATTATTTACTTATTTATTTTTTATTGATGGCAATAAAAATTGTAGGGTCGGCACAAAAAATCAGGGTCGGTCGGGTTAGCGGAAACACAGGTATTTTTTAGGCCTTACCATGTTGATCATGACAGATTTGAACTCGTTCTGTGGTCGATAGTCCCAGATAACACCAAGCAGGCAGATGACGTAATGGTGACGACACATCAACGCCGGTGCAACGTCGTGACGTTCATGTAACGTCATATCAATGTCGGTGCCTAGTCGTTTATGCAACGTCACATCTGTGTCGGTGCAACATCATGACGTTTATGCAACGTCACATCAACGTCAGTGCAACGTCGTGACTTTTATGCAATGTTATATCTACGTCGGTGCAACGTCATGGCGTTTATGCAACGTGATAGCAATGTCGGTTCAACGTCATGAGGTATATGCAACGTCACATCTACGTCGGTACAACGTCGTGACGTTGTACCGACGTTGATTTGACGTTGCACTAGCGACATGTGCCTGCTGGGCAAATACAGTGAAATTTCGATAACTCGAATTCCTAGGTTAATACCTAGTTTACCATGGCTTACTTGAACTCGTTCTGTAGTCCCTTGAGATTTCTTCCCAAAGTTCCAGATATCCATTTACAGTGAACTTTCTATATTAAGACCACCTTAGGGTCTGTTCAAAAGTGGTCTTAAGACCACTTTTGAACAGTTCCAAAGGTGGTCTCTTATTAGGAAGACACTGGGCGTACAAAACACAAAGAAAGAATAACTGAAGCTTTCTCAAGAGGCTTTTAAACAGGTAGAAGAAAGTCGTTTTATTTAAAGACCGTCTTTAAATTTTAAGACTGTCTGTAAACTTAAAGACTTTTTAGTCTGTAAGTTTAAAGACTTACACTGAGTAACACAACGGAAAATCGTGAAAATGATGTAACACGAAAAAAATCGCATTCTCATACGCAGCTTCAGTATTCATCTCATTAATAAAACGTGCGTTGTTAAAGACTGCATGTATTTTATTGTCTTCGAATATCGTTTTAATGATAGAAATAATTAAGAAATAAAACAACACAGTTCCTTCCCTTAGACCACAAATGCCGTGAAACTGCGCAGTAAGGGAGGAAATGTCTGTCAAAGGTCGAACATAAGATGAGTTTCGTACTGACGTCATTTAGTTTTCGGACATTTCACTGTTGTAGTGAAACTTTCATCAATTTTAGTTGTCAGAATTCTGTCGGTCGAAGCGAGTGGTCCGTATATTGACAAAATGATAAAATCGTCATACACATTCATTCCTGAGCTCATTTTACATATGAATCTTATAACAAAACTGTTTTTCTGAGAACTCTTCAATTATGGCGGAAGGAATTTAATTAAATAAAGACAGCTATATAATTTGCAGTTACATCACGGTACACATAATTGCATATTCCTTCTTGCATAAATACCTATGCGCATGGCTGTTTGAAGCCATTGTCAAATGGACCGAAAGCCGTGCTCAAACAGCAAAAACCATGTTCAAATCATGAAATTCGCGTGCCGTTTGAACATGGATTTTGAGCTTTTGATATCACAAGACGGGCCTTGCTTTGTTTACGTTACGTTGAGCGGCGTAACGTTATCGCCCTGAACGTAGCGTTTTAGGGTTCTATGATGACGTCTGATGGTTACTGCGTAACAACGTCATCGTAAACAACATTCTGAAATGGCCGCCATGTTGGTTCGCCGGTCGCATTCCAAAAGTATAGATGGAGATTATATGGAGTTTTTGGGCGTTTTCGTCAAAATTTGCTGTTGGAGTCGTAAGTTATGCAAGAACAACGATCAGCCATGGTTATTTCATGCATTAACATTTGCCGGATCCCTCGGAAGTTATTTGAACATTCGGCCTGGCGGCCTCATGTTCAAACAGCTTCCTCGGGACCCGGCGAATGTTAATGCATGAAAAAACCATGGTTGATCCTTATAATAGGCAACGGCCAAATTACTATAAACAGCAAAGTGCGATTGTTCCGTTTTACATCATTTTCATGATTTTATTTGTGTCAGTCTTTAAATTTACAGACTAAAAAGTCTTTAAATTTACAGACAGTCTTTAAATTTAAAGACAGTCTTTAAATAAAACGACTTTCTTCTACCTGTTAAAAGCAGATGATTTAGTCTTAATTTTAGGTGGTCTTAATAGCGGAATTTTACTGTACATGTATTAAGAATAATTCAGGGATCTTTGTTCTATTTCATCTTGAAAAGGTATGTTGTTTGTACTCATAAGAATCGCCCCAATGAGGATATTCTAAGCCCTAATGAGCTCATGTAACGTTTCCTTTGTATATAGGGGACTGTAAATGCATCCTAATAATGCATCTGCTGATGACAATTTTCATTCAAGCATCTAGATATTTACAGCAGAACTTCGATGGCTCGAGCACCGATGGCTCGTTTACCATGGATGAGTCCAACCCAATCTTGAGCCCCTACCGAAATCCTCTATATGAGAAATAGTGGGGGATAATTAAGAAAATTTTAGTCTTTAATCTTGCAAATGTTTGCTATGTGTACTCATTAGAATCGCCTCGATGAGGCGATTCTAATGAGTACACACAGCATACATTTTCATTATAGAACACCGAAAAGATGTCTAAAAGTATCTTATTATGCCTCCCGGCAGTAACCCTGTTGGCTCGAACTACCCCTGTCTCGAATAGATTTTTAGTGGTCCCAAAGGTGTTCGAGCCATTGAAGTTCGACTGTACATTTCCAGTGTAAAGTCTAATGTCAATGTAGTTCATACTTCCATGAACGCATCGAGTCACATGCTATTCAGTGACGTCGTGACGCTAGTCATAACCATGATTGTCACTGTCTCCTGGAGAATATGTATCATAGGTTTGGTAGTTAGTTATAGAGACAGATTGCGGGAATTCTGATGGCGACATATTGTGGATGATTTGTTCTTGTTTGTTACATTATGAAATAGACTTAATGATGTCTCTTTCAGAAAAGAAGTCTGAAGTGGCCATAGCTTTCAGTTCGACGTATAGATACATGTACATGTACACTGCTGAAAACAACCAATGCTTCAGCTGAAGTGCACGACCCGCCGGATGCTTTTAGCTTTATGAGTGTTACCATATATGGGTATGGCGGCCATTTTGGTCATGTGACCTGGACCTAAAACGGTTCCTCCAATAAATGCGCCTTATCGTAAGGAGCAAAAATATATCTTATACTTTAGTACTGTATTCTGAATCGTTTACAGGATAAAATGCATTCTCACTTTTCCAATACAAAAGCATATGTGTCAAAGTTTGACATAGGCTCAAAGAAGGTCAAGGTCAACCCAGGGTCACCATTTTAGCAATTTATGATGGGCCTACGTCCCAGATGCAATTTATCAAGTTACGTGGAAATCTGCTCAATGGTTCTGGAGAAGACTATTTTTGAAGGGTTTTTACCATATATGGCTAGGCGGCCATTTTGGTCATGTGACCTGGACCCCATGAGCAAATTTTGGTTTCCCCCATCCCATAGAGGCTCCATATGAAATTTGACTTCAATCGGCCGAACGGTTTCCGAGGAGAAGCAGTTCGAAAATTTTCACATTTTTCGCCTCGGCGAGGCTATACTAAATGGAATGTAATATTTCGCAAGTTCATTGGTTAGATCTCATTGATATCTATAAGTATGGCAAAATTTGTTTAAATATTCCAAGCGGTTAAGTCACTATCGTCAATTTTCACAAACGGGTTACGGACGGACGGACAGACAGACAGAACATATATGGCTTGGCGGCCATTTTGGTCATGTGACCAGGACCCCATGAGCAAATTTTGGTTTCCCCCTTCCCATAGAGGCTCCATATGAAATTTGACTTCAATCGGCCCAACGGTTTCCGAGGAGAAGCAGTTCGAAAATTTTCACCTTTTTCGCCTCGGCGAGGCTATACTAAATGGAGTGTAATATTTCCCAAGTTCATTGGTTAGATCTATTTGATATCTATCAGTATGCCAAAAATTGTTTAAATATTCCAAGCGGTTAAGTCACTATCACCAATTTTCACAAACGGGTTATGGACGGACAGACGACTGACAGACTGACAGAATGACCGAATGACACGGTGATTTTAGGGCACTCTAGAAAATCAACCGACTTCAGTCGGTCGCATTTTCTGCGGGTCGTGCAATTAAAGGAGCAAACGGTTAACCTGTATAACATCAACGCTTGGCAAGAAAGGCACTACTGTAAAGAAACATCTCTTAACAATGTTCGTGCAAACGTCAAGAAGCAAGGTTCACGTGCAAAGCAAGAATGGGAGCTACAGCATGGCTACCCCTATAAAACG
The DNA here is from genome assembly GCA_963580285.1 of Lucinisca nassula. Classification (NCBI taxonomy): domain Eukaryota; kingdom Metazoa; phylum Mollusca; class Bivalvia; order Lucinida; family Lucinidae; genus Lucinisca; species Lucinisca nassula. The sequence goes on from OY757022.1 coordinate 23,495,687, forward strand.
GCTGAAAGACTGTATGGAGCGATCTGTTCAAAATTTGAGTTTGGGTCAGAAACATGTCAATACTTCGGTTATGCGTTATTTTGGGCTTCATAGTGACTTCATAGTATAAGGCGGTTCTTGGAAGAAGTTGAGATCGCTCAAGCTGTCGATTTGCTTGAAAATGGGTACACCCAAAGAATCGATGCTGAACGCTTTGATGTATCGTGTTGTTGCCAGGCTATGAGACGGGCGAGTTTACGAGATGAGAGATGAAAAGAACAAGGCCGACACTGCATGATTTCACAAAGGGAATATCAATATCTTCGAAATCTAGCGCTACGAAATCGGTAGTGCACGACCAGAAGGCTGCAAATCAATTTCCAACATGCCATTGGTCAAAGGATATCCGATCAAACAATACGTAACAGGTTACATGAATGTGATCTGAGGGCCAGACGTCCGGCAAGAGGGCTTATACTCATCAGGCAACATTGTGCATGGCGGTATGATTTTGCCCAAGAACGTCAGAACCGGCGATTGCAAGACTGGCGTACAGTTCTGTTCACGGATGAAAGCAGATTTCACCTCAGTGCATGTGATCGACTTGTTCGAGTCAGGAGACGACCCGGAGAACGATACGAGGACAGCAACATTGTGGAAACAGACAGATATGGAGGGGGGTCAGTGATGGTTTGGGGTGGATTTTCTTATGAAGGCCGAATAGACTTGTACGTGATAAACATAGGTACATTGACTACATTACGGTATCGAGATGAAATTCTAGATCCTGTATATTGTGAGGCCTTTCGCTGGGGCAATCGGTGACAATTTCATTCTGATGCAGGATATATGCGCGCCCCCATACTGCTAGAGTGTGCACTGATTACCTTAATCACGAGACTATTGAAGTAATCGACTGACCGGCAGGTTCTCATGACTTAAATCTGGGGCATTCTTTACAGACGTATCTCACAGGGCGATCATCCACCATTGACTATTCAAGAACTCACAAACATCCTTAGACTTGAGTGGGAAATGCTAGCTTTACAAACTGTTCAAAATTTTGTTCGTAGAATACCTCGGCGATGCCAGGAGTGTTGTGCTGCTCGAGATGGTCATACACTAACTGACAGGAAAAAGTGACTGATTTGTGTCTATGACATTTGAAATAATCTGACGTAAAGCTGGCGATTTCTCAAACATTTATGCAAATTCTTCCTTAACATGTTACAGGCCGTGATTTGTGAACTGGTTACCAATGTTTGCCATTAACATGTTGCAGATAAAGTTATTCACCTTTCTGAATCGTTGTTTCATGATCATTATCCAACTTCTTCATACTATGAGGCAATATGTGTTTGCTCCTTTAATTGTTTTCAGCAGTGTACGCATTCGGAACCCGGGAAGGGACATATTTTTTTTTAATATGTTGTGTGAACAAGATATTAAGTTGTGCGAGCAAGATATTATCTTTTGCGCACAAGATAATATGTTGTGCGGACAAGATATTATCTTGTGCGGACAACATAATTTATGTTGTGCGGACAACACATTATCTTTTGCGGACAAGATGATATCTTGTTTGCACAACTTAATATCTTGTGCGGACAAGATATTATCTTGTTCGCACAACATAATAAAAATAATAAAAAAAAAAAATCATGTCCCTTCCCGGGTTCCGTAATACGTATTTGAGCGATTTTATTAGATGTACTACGAGTACTTCGACATTGTGATCAGCCATATTTACCATTCAGAGCTTCAATAAAATGAAGCTAATTCCGAAGCCGATGTCCGGTTTTTAAATTTACAGTTGTCTGTTTTCGAAATAATAATCCCTATGTAATAGATATATCCATTGTTTTTGTGAAATATTCGTAAATATTTGTACTGATTGATATCTGTACAGGATAATTTGACGAGCCCGCCAGGGCGAGTCTAATTATCCTGTACAGATGTCAATCAGTACAAACATTTACCAATATTTCTCAAAAAACAAATGGATATATCTGTTTTAATCCACAGTACATGATATCAGTACATGATGACAATACATTTATCAGTACATGATATCAGTACATGATAACAATGCATTTATCAAAATTTATTAGTACTGCCAACATCAAAGGAAAGTTCTGGAAGCTGTGGATTAAGATTTAGATTTCGAGACTGCAAAGTCTCCATTGTTGTTTGCGGATGTACCGCGTGCAACATCCTACAGAGTTAACTCGGTTTGAAATAGATTATCAACTCCAAAACTTCTAAAGCAGGATTATCGTTATCATAAACTCCTCAGAGCGTTTTGTTTAAGTTTTATAGACGCGCTTCCGATTTCTTTCAAAGTTCAGTCTCTGGGACTTTATTCTCTTGTGCAACAAGGCATAACCGAACTTGATTTTCATGATGGATTAGTACATAAATTCAAGCAATGTTTTAAGTAGTCAATTTCGAAAACTCATCCTTCGATCACAGATACTTGGGGCCTGGACTCAGGTGAGTGATCATAGGCCGAACTGACCTCTTGAGATTCGATTTTTTTGCACAGTTTTCCCACAGTTAAACATGGCTGGGCACTAGAATAACCTGTTCAAAAAGCTTAATATTGTCTAGAAAGCTTACAAATGAAAGTTGTGATGGCTATATAGCCCCTTTATGGACCATAATGGGGCTATATATAGCCATCACAACTACTTTTATTTGTAAGCTTTCTATACATGATTAAGCTTTTTGAACAGGTTAGGCTAGTGCTCAGCAATGTTTACTATGGAAAAACTGTGCAAAAATCGAACTTTAAGAGATCAGTTCGGCCCATGATCACTCACCTGAGTCCAGGTCCCAAGTATCTGTGCCTTCGATATGACAAGATTTCATACAGCATGTGATACACAGACTGAATGCATTGCATAGTGGTAAACCCAATCACGGTTAATAACTTTGCTTCCCCTTTTATATCACACCGGCGGGTCGGACGTCGGACTATTAATTGCCTGATGCTCTGTCTCTAGTCGGATCCACCAGAGTCCAACTGTTGCGTTTCTTTGGCGTTCCTCCTGTTGTGGTACATCAATTAATGGAATTAACCCTTTTTGTACCAAGTGGAATCTTCGACCTTATATATGGCCGGAGTCCATTTCAAAATTTAGGGGTGTCAGGATGTGTTTTCATCAAAATTTATTTGGAAAATAACTTAACTTTTAGCAAACAGTGGATGCCCAGATCAGACGCCGCGTTCTGCGGCGTCTGATCTGGGCCTGCACTGTTTGCCAAGGTATCCCTTAAGGGGTTTCTGGTACCAAATGGGTTAATACTTACGTTCTAACTAATGGTCTAATGCTAATGTCATAAAGTTGAAAGAAACGTTTTGACTGAAAATCATCAATTGTATCAAAACAGAAGTGAAGGCAATGATCAGGAATCGATACAATAAACCCAGAGCTCCCATCAGAGACACCAAAGGGAAAGAGACACAAACATGAAACAACTAGACCCTAGTGGAAACATCAATAGCGGAAAGCCGAAAGGACAATTACTTTCCCACAAAATGGCCGATATGCTATCCAAAACAAAATACTATAAGCGATACATCCACTCATAGACACGCCATAACAAAAATAAACCAAGACAGAAGACCTTTTTGATTTTTATAAATAATTTTCGTGACTATCTCAAGACCTGCATTTGATTTGAAATTGTAAATTGATTAATTGTTTTGGGTTTAACGACACGTCAACCCTTGTGAGTCATTTTATGTCGTCTCCCGGAGAAAGGGAGAAAAGAGGTAGAAGAGATAGTAGAGGAGATGAAAGTGTGGGACAGATGAGAGAGGAAAATGAATGGAAGCGTAGAAACGGAAGAAATCATAAACCCCCTCTACCCTTCCCTTCTGCAGGGACAGTAGGCATTGTCCAACTATTCGCCAATATCAGTTGGACGCCAAAGTGACGCAAAATATAGGTCACCCTTGCCTCACCCAACCACCCAATTTGAAGTTTTAAAATTAGATCTATCAGTAATTAAGTATTTTTGTTTAGATAAGCTCTTCGTTGTTCTATTGGGACTATCTTAAATTGATTGTAATTATTGTTCTCTTCTGTAGATAACTAGTCTTGCCGCGTATCCATTGTTTGTTTGAACAAAGCTGAGTGAATTAACTTGACAAGACTTGACACTCTCTCCCAACAAGAGAGCCATGATGGCCATGGGTCGCTCACGAGGGATCGCCCAAGATGTTTCATAGCTTATGGAAAAGAAGGAGTCACTGGTTTACGGACGTGTGGACCTTTTTCTACATTTAGAGACCATCATTTACATTGGAGAGAACAATTTTAGCAGCATAGGAGGAAAATTTCTGTCAAATTATTTTGAAACATGGCATCTGGCCTAGGAGATGTCATTTATGAATCTAGCTATTTTTAGTTGTGTTGGCCATTTGTGTAGCTGAAGGGAACCATTTTAGCATTTTTTAATGGATACCACCAGGATAAGGTTTTAATATTCTGGTAAAGTTTCATGAAGATTTAAGCGAATTATTGGCTCCTCACGATAGAGGGTGAGCATGGTAGTAAAGACATTGACCTAGTGACCTAGTTTTTATTCTGTATAACCAATATTCAAACTTGATAGAGATAGCATCAAGACAAACGTTCTGACTAAGTTTCGTGAAGACTAAACAAATCTGTGACTAAACAATGTTCTGAAATAATTTGACCTAGTGACCTACATTTTCACTTGACATGATCCATATTCCATCACGAAAACACGCCTATATAATTTTGACCCCCTTGAACCCCACTTTTATATAGTAAAACTGGGGTTTACGGGGGTATACCTATTTTTTCTTATTTCTGCTCTAAAATATAGATTGTGGGTACTCGATTGAACCGCCTCGATGAGGCGGTTCTAACGAGTGACCACAATCTATATTTTGAGAAGAATCAAAAATATGACAATTTTTCATCATAAAATTTTCATTTTTTTTTCGCGATAAAGGTGGCAATGTATTTGTATAGGCGTGTTCGCGTAATGCAATGTGACCAAGATATCACCAAGACAAACATTTCGGTAAGGTTTCATGAAGATTAAAGCAAAACAGTGGATCTACAGGGTGAACAAGGTTTTAAAATAATCTGACCTAGTGACCAAGTTTTTGATCCAGTGTGACCCATATTCAAATCAGACGAAGATAGAATTATGTTACCGATTTTGGGAAAGATTATGAAGATTGAAGTCAAACTGTGGCCTGTAGAGGGTGAACAAGGTTTTCGAGAAATTAGATCTTGTGACCTAGGTTTTCATCCGACATGACTCATACTCAAACATTACCAAGATATAAAAAGGCAAACATTCTTGTACAGTTGCATGGAGAATAAAACAAAACTTTGGCACCAAGTGCGTGGGCAATGTTTAAAAGCAATTTGACCTAGTCCCCTAGTTTTTAACCCAATATGACCCCTATGTTAACATGGCCATAATATTCTCATGTCAAACATTCTGGCTTCATGACGATTGAAGCAAAGCTGTAGCCTCTAGAGGGTAAACAGCTTATTAAATCAATTTGACCTAGTGATCTAGTTTTTTATCTGGCATGACACATATTCAAACCTGACTAAGATATCTTCAAGACAAACATTCTGGAATAGTGTCATAACGATTGAAGCAAAACTGTGCTTTATAGAGGATGTACAAGGAATTAATGCAATTTGACCTAGTGACCTAGTGTTTGATCTGACATGACCCATCTTCCGACTTGATCAAGGTATCATGAAGACTGAGGTTTTAAGGCAATCTGACCTAATGACCAGCTTTTGTTTACCCTACATGACCCACATTCAAACTTGAATACGATATAATCAAGTCAAACATCCTGGCACAGGTTCAAGAAGATTGAAGCAAAACTGTGGCCTCTAGAGGGTGAACAAAGTGTTAAAGCAATTTGATTTGATCTAGTTCTCTAGTGTTGATCCGACATGACCTACATTCAAACATGATCGACATTTCATCAGGAAAAAAACATTCTAGTATAGTGCTTGAAGGTTGAAGCAAACGCTGAGCAAGGTGTTCGCATTAAGATGCCAAGAAAAACGGCATCTGAAAAGGTCGTCTCTTAATGTCGTCTGCTGCTTCTTCTTGAATTTTTATTAAAATAATTTTGCATACAGGCTAATAATGTAGACCCAGATCAGGTCTGATCTTGGTCCTCACTGTTTGAAATAATGACTTTTAAAGTAACCGGTAGACAACTGAGCAGACGACAATTGTTCTGATTGGCATCTTATGGGCTAGAACTACCCCTGCCTAGAACAGATATTCGTAGTCCAAAAGTGTTCAAATCACCAAAGCTTGACAGGATGTGGTGGTACTTTATGGGTTAAAGCAATTTTACCTTATGACCTTTTGACCCGACATGGCCCACATTCGCCATTGACCAAGATATAATCAAGACAGACATTCTTGTAATGTTTCATAAAGACTGATGCAAAACTGTGCCATCTAAAGGGTGAACAAGGTTTTGACCTAGTGACCTAGATTGTGATTGGACTTGACCCATATTTGAAGTTTAGCAAGCTTTTATCAAGACAAACATTCTTGTGTAGTTTCATGAAGATTGCATCAGAACTGTGACTTCTAGAGAGTAAACAAGGTTTTAAAGAACTTTGACTTAGTGACCTAGCTTCAGACCCAACATGACCTGTGTTCGAACCTGGCTGAGAAATCAACAAGACAAACTCTCTGCTTTAGTTTCACGAAGATTGAAGCAAACCTGTGGCCTATGGAGCGTGAATAAGGTACATGTCAATGATGTACAAGAAATACTGACGATGGACGTATGGTAAAGACTGGGTGATCATCATACTCACCTTTTTTGGTGAGCTTAAAGCCATCGACTGACTAGGAACAGAAGGTGTTTATATTTTAAAACTTATGGTGATTGCAAACTCCAAAGTAGGCACTTTCAGCAAAGAAGGGGACGTAGCTCTACGAGAAATAGGCCGACATCACCGGTTTTAGAACGCGTTTTTATCCCTGGCTTACTTATGTACTGAGTCAAACACATAACGCAACACAGATATGGTTAAATTTTCGTGGTAATGTCTGGTGCAGGATAATCTGGATGACATATGTTGCTGAACTATCACCAATGAAATTTTCGGTTTCATTGATTTCAGTTTCCAGAGCACGGTTCATGGAGGTTGAATCTGATTGGTCAAAATGGTAATTTTGATTCCATCCGATTCTAGAGAAATCTGGAATGCCATTTTTTCAATAATTCCTTTTTAAATGATCGCCCAATAAGGAAAGATTGTTTGATTTAAAAATGTCTTTCCCGTTGTCTCAAAATTTAATGACAAAGTTCTGACGACTGACATGTTGGAATTTTTACTGAACATTCCATAGACACCAATAGAAAATTAAAGTCGCACCAAATTCCAACGATGAGATTTTCAAATGAAAACCTTGTGAACCTCGCTTTCTTGTATTGTTATTGTGTGTTAGAAAACACAATTCTGTGGAATTATTGCATCAGGACTTAGAACTGTCTTCAACAAATTCTGAAATTGCCGACTGGACCCTTTATGCCAAAGTTCCATAATTTCTTGTCTGGAAGTGAAAACCGGTCGTCGCTTGTGATCAAAAATAAAGAAAATCTATTGATTAACAATAAAATTAATCACTACTCTAAACATTCACAGCAGTATTGTCAGAAAACGATCTTCATTTCAGTTGTACGAATGCATGTTACATGCCGCGTTCTGGAAAAGCACAATGTGATTCATTTTACAGAAACACCCTTGCCCCAGAATATGGCTCGTTTCTTGAACAGATCAGAACAGAATGCTAAAACCAAAGTGCTGGTAGATGCTGGGAACAGTGGCCAGTGTTATTAAATAGACAATTCTTAGAATGCATGTACATTCTGCTCGTTATTATCAATATAAACCACGTTGCGTTATTACTTTGGCTCAGTATATATAAGTTTCAGGAAGATTCAATCAAAACTGAACTGAAGTTCTAAAATTTGCATTTTCAGCAATCAAGGGGATGTTACTCTACGATCAATAGGCCACCATTGGCAGTTTTCGAACTGTACCACAAGCCTACTTATATGAATATTTCATAAAGCTCCCATCAAAACTTAAGGCGCTACAGTTTACAACAATTGGCATTTTCAGCAATCAGAGGGCACTAAACTCTATGATAAATAGCCTGACCAAGCCAGTCTTCGAACTCATTATAGCTTTTATTCCTGACTTACTTATATTAAGTATAAGGAAGATGCGATCAAAACTGAAAGGGCCACGGTGATAACAATGTTAAACATAGGCATTTTCAGCAATCAAGGAAACATAACGCCATGACAAATGGGTCGACCATGTCAGTTTTCGAACTCACCCAAGCTTTTATCCCACGCCTACCTTTATGTAAGTTTCAGAAAGATCCGATAAAAACTTTAGGCGATACGGTGGTGACAAGATCAAAAGTAGGCAATTTCGGCAACCAAAGGGCACATAATTTTATGATAAATAGCCTGCCCTGCCAGTTTTCGAACCTGTCCGAGCTTTTATCCCTGACTTACACTTACCCACATAGAAGCCTCCGTGGTGTTGTGGTTATGCTACTCGCCTTGTAAACCAGGGATCGCAGGATCGTTCCCGGGTTTCTCCAGACTTTCGGATGAGTCTTTAAACCGAGGTCCCGTCTCCGTATGACTTTAGCTGTTAGTGCGACGTAAAACTCAAACACTCATGCTCATACACTTACTTATATGTAAGTATCAAAACTGAAGGAACTACAGTGATAACAAGGACAAATATAGACATTTTCAGCAATCAAGGGGACGTAACTCTATGATAAATAGGCCGACCTTCCCAGTTTTCGAAATGTTTCGAGCTTTCACCACAAGGTTACTTACATGTAAGTGAATGCAATGATCAGACAACGATACTTCCATCACAGACACAAAAGGGAAAGAAGCACAAACATTCAGCACCCGCACTGTGGTTATTATTTGTTTGTTTGATTTGAGGTCTAACGTCCCCGTTAGCACTGTATAGGTCTTTTTGGACACATTCCAATTTTGTGGGACTTTTACCCGACAATGAGATGAAATGACACCTCAAGCCCTGTCGCCCAATGAAACCAATAGGGTTTATAAGCATGGACGGTCCGGCCGCACTGCTTTGCCTAGGCAGGCTTAGATCCTCTAGGCGGTTTACCAGTACTCGTGTGCGGTCGGTTTCAGCTCTGCGTGGAAGCATCATGCAGCCCGTCTATTTCTTCAAGCCCCGATGGGCGGGGGCCGACTGTGGTTAATATAACATTACAATTGGACATCCAAAAGGACCGTTTTTGGGGCGATGGCCCCAGAGTGATCAGAAGAGAGTGAAATTGTCATAGTGCAGTTTATATTTTACTTTTGGCCCTTTGAGATCAGCGTGAATATTCTGAGAAATCAGAAATAAATTATTGGTTTAGACTCATATTCTAGACAGGTTTTTAATTATTTGGACCCCATTTTGATTTATATCAGTCTTTGAATCGACTGCCTATTCGAAATTCGTAAAATTGCAGTATGTTTCCTCTGGCTTTCTTTGCCGGATCATTACAAGGTCACTCATGAGGCTTTATTAGCCGAAACTACGTAGTATGACCCACCTTCTTTCTTATGAATGTTTTCATTGCTCTTAAGGAACTCATTTTTGATTTTTATTTGCCTTCACTGCAGCTGGTGTTGTGCCGTGTGGCGGCCGTAAAACGTCTCCCCGTACATCAACCATAGTGCAGTTTATATTTTACTTTTGGTCCTTTGAGATCAGCGTGAATATTCTGAGAAATCAGAAATAAATTATTGGTTTAGACTCATATTCTAGACAGGTTTTTAATTATTTGGACCCCATTTTGATTTATATCAGTCTTTGAATCGACTGCCTATTCGAAATTCGTAAAATTGCAGTATGTTTCCTCTGGCTTTCTTTGCCGGATCATTACAAGGTCACTGATGAGGCTTTATTAGCCGAAACTACGTAGTATGACCCACCTTCTTTCTTATGAATGTTTTCATTGCTCTTAAAGGAACTCATTTTTGATTTTTATTTACTGCAAAACGCCTATTTTTTGCAGGAAACCCAAAACGGGTAATTGGCAAATAGTTCAGATCCAGGTCAAATACCGCCTTCTGCGGCGGGTGATCTGGGCCTACGCTATTTACAAATAATTTACTATTTTCAAAATAAACTTTTAAGAACACAGAACATTTGAAATGATCTTGTGTTCATATAATGTAGCAGATTTCATTCAATACAAAATTGGTTAAAAGTACTGTTATATAGAAAATATGGCAGAGTTCAATTATATTCTCTAGACCAATCTAAAATTGCGGGTGATGGTAAAACAGTGCAGGTCCAGATCAAATGCCGCCTTCTGCGGCGTCTGATCGGAGCCTACGCTGTTTGCAAACAGTTTAACTATTTCCCAAACAGATTTTGAAGAAAACACAACATGACATCCCTAAATTTTGAAATGATATTGTGGTTCTTTAGGTAGCAGATTCCATTCAGTATGAAATGGGTATTAGAAAGTATAGCAGAGTTCAATTATATTCGCCCGTTGGTGTTTCTGGTCAATAAAGAAGTTATTTTTGTTATAGAACATATCTTATCGCATTTCTGTGACGACATAGAACTGGCTAGTGCTTTTTAGAGCATGCACAATCGAACGAGTAGGATTTTAAGCAGATACCAATCTAATAACAGCGGGTGAGGGTAAAACTGGTGACTGCCGTGGTAATTAGTACGTTTCGTACTAGACACGTTTTGCCCCAAACTGTCACAAAACCGGGACGCAATTGTTTCTATTCCGCAATTATTCTACATAGGTGTTCTAAGTGGGAATAGGTATTGGAGAATCACGTGACAACCATTTTATTGATACTTTATTAATATAGGGGATGGTGAAAGATACCACTTTAGAAACCGTTTGCAACAGATTCTGATTGCTTTTTTTTCTGATGTTTTTGTAAACATCGATTTATCATTTGTATATTTATATAGTTTAAATACTTGCAAGATGTGATAAAGAAAAAATAAACTTTTTTTTTTTTTTTTTTTTTTAAATGGAAATTAATATCAACCACTAATTTTGGTGACCAAACAGACCCTCAGTAACTGGGCCGTATTTAATGTCTTCTGTTGGATCAAAGACATAAAAACCGTCATGTGTACAAATTTTCTGGGTCAGATTAGCTAGTTCCATCAAATTAGGGCTAATCAGTGGCTCCCAATATATTCTAGCCCTATTTAAACTACTATATTCTTTAAGCCTGATTAAAAAGAAACTACTAACAAGATGCAAAATTTGCCTAATGCTATCCAAAGATTACAAACTATCGCTCCATCAGCACTGTTAGTGCTTTGATTTTCTATATAAACCCTCTTTTCTCTACATAAGGTATGGTTTAAAGGGGTGTTGAAGACTGGCACCGACTAATAAACGTGACTAGACATAAAACAACCGCACCGTCCCTTCATCATAAAAACGCTTTGGGTCACAGAGCACAGTGAATTCTCTTATCAGACTCCACGCATGCGCAGTATGAGAAGGCTGATGTTGGCGCATGTTAGAAGTCATATATTTTCGTTTGACACGGATTTCGCAATGTTTCTTATTTTTCATCACGAAAACACGCCAATATATATTTTTGATCCCCTTGAACCCCACTTTTATATATTAAAAATGGGGTTTACAGGGATAAACCTTATTTTTTCTTTTTGCTGCTCTAAAGTATAGATCGTGGATACTCGTTAGAACCGCCTCGACTCGATGAGGCTGTTCTAACGAGTACCCATATTCGATGTTTTGAGCAGAAATCAGAAAAATGTAACAATTTTTCACCGAAACATGATCGTTTTTTTTTCAGCAGTAAAGTTTACATTTACAATGCATTTTATAGGCGTGCTTGCGCAATGGCTAATAAACATACAGTGTTTATAACTTTTATAACTCGAACTCTGATGACCAATGGCTAATTCACATTAGTTCTGCAGTCAAAATTTTATTTTAAGGGAAATGGGAACACCTGGCACATTTTCCGCCATTTTTGAAAGGGAGACAACTTTCGGGACATCCTGTTCGTTTTTCTATAGGTCCAGTCTTGCTGAAAAAAGGGGTCTACTTTTAAAGGAAAGAATTTGCTCCTCAGGAGCAAGTTCTTTACTTTAAGAGTTGACGCCTATTGACATGGGAGACAAAAATACTTTTGCAGGAGTTGCCTCCCCTGAAGGTGTATCCATTCCCATTAATGGCTCAAGATAATATCCATATATTTGGATATTTAACGTAGTTTTCCATGATTTTACCTTCAAAAGTTATGTTGTGTGTACTCATTAGAATCGCCTCGATGAGGCGATTCTAATGAGTACACACGACATTCCTTTATTTGATTGAAGATTGAGAAGATATCCTTGGGTCGTCACCATCATGCCTCATATCCTGCAACTGTGATTTAACCCTCAGAAGTTCAAACTAACCGTATCCCGAAAACATTTTCATTGTCCCTAAGGTTTTCGAGCTATTAAAGTTATTCGTGAAAATCGCCTCAACGAGGTAGATGTAATCCGCAATCTGAAATTAAATTAGGTGTAAAGTCACACATTTTATCGCTTGTACAATTTATTCAGACGAGTAATACAATATCAATAATGTTTGTGTTGTGTTTAGTGGCCCTGTCGAAACTGTTAAGGTCATACCGAGCCGGTCAACTTACTTATCAACATTTTTCTTGGGTGGGCTAGGACATACACGGTTAACCAGTACAGTGCACATTCTTTCGCCGAAGTGCCATGGAGAGGGACCGAAAAAAAATATGACCAATCTCCACGAATGAAGGTTGCCGTCCCTGGCAGGAATTGATCCCGCAACCTCCTTATCACCAGTCTGACTCGCGTCCGACTGTGCTACCGGGGCAGACCCGCAGGCTGGGCCGCAATAAACGACAATATGCCTCCGGAAGATGATGAAGAAGAAGAAGAAGAAGAAGAAGAAGAAGAAGAAGAAGAAGAAGGCAGATCATTTACATAGTAACAAATGTTCCTCTTTCTCAGGGAAAGAATTTGCCCCCCCCCACCCCCCACTGTAAATTTTATGCGGTATTTTAGAGCGATATTTCGATTTCTCGCACACATTATCTTACCCTTGTATTTCAGAACATTTTCAGATGAAAAAAAAATCTGATATTTTAATATTTCTGCACAAAACATGGCTTGGTGGTACTCCTTAACAAGTACCCACAATCTATGATTTGGAGCATAAATAAGAAAAATAATGTATACCATTGTAAACCCCAGTTTCACTATATAAGAGTGTGTTGTAATGGGGTAGAAAAATATAAAGGCGTGTTTCGTGATGCCTTGTCTCGATTTGATATAGCCCCTTTTTTCTATAAATTTTACGTGAACGAATTGCTTGTCAGAGTAGCTACCCTTCTGTTTTTATCTTTATCAAACTTGTAATGGACACTCAGCTCCTCTGGCTTAAATGTTCGTCCACGAATTCCAAGGTGATTGACATTCACGGAAATAAGTCGATCTTGTTTTCTTGCGTAGTTATTTTGTTCTACACCGGCTGTTTGATACATGGGGACTACTTTTTCCTCCCTTCCCCTCCCTCTGTCTTTTGTTAACTCGTTCATTCTTTCACATGGTTTGAACTTTTTGCCATAAATCTGATGAGGTGCATCTTTTTGTTGTTGTTGTGTATGGTGTGATGGAATATAAGATTTTGGCTTCCCGCTACTTTTTGAGCGACCCTGGTGTGCCGGTGATGACGTCACGGTGCTGCCAACGTAGAGATTTCCAGGTACTGTCCCGCTATGAAAAGTGGACGATCTCTGCATACTTGCTTTACGTTCGTTGTTCCAGCGAACTTCGGGTGGCGCAAATTGCTCCGGGGTACCGGGTTTTACAAACTCCGCGCTCCCAAGGCGCAAGGGCGTGGCTCTCCGTTTTGTGTGAGGAAACAAATGAGAATCTCCACTGTTAGGAAAACGACCTCCATGACGCCTTGCCTTTGCCGCCTCATAGGCAAGTCGAAGACAGTCTGCTGGCAAAGGCGGGGTCATAAGATTAAGATACTGGTTTATTGTTGCATAATTCTGCTGTAACTGATCAAAGTTATCGGCCTTTATCAAATCTGGCACAGTGCACTCCCGAACAGGAGCTAGATTGAGTGTTTTTCCACGGTCCTTCATAGATAAAATCTTTGCATCTACATTGCTGTCCTCAAAACTTTCGTCGTCCGACTTGGTCTTCTCGTTTCTGTCACTGGAAGATGAACTGCGAGAAGAAAAAAAGGATGCACAGTATAAACAAAGCCATATAACAACTCAGCAAGCACAAAACAACGGGCCAACGTCGGACCGACAGCGATCGCGTCGTATCACTGTCGGCCCAAGATTTGTTCGACAATCTTTACAGGCTGGGAAACAAGCAAACAGGCAGACAGACCAACGGGCATACTGACAGACAGACAGGTAGACACACAGAAGACAGAAATACAGACAAGCATAAAGACAATAACAACTACAAAACATTTCTGATATGAGCACCGTGACAAGGGAAGCTGTCTTATGGTAAGATACTCGGTTACACAGAATAGTAAGAGTCTTGAATGTTTTGGGTTTTACGGTCCTGTCAAGAGTATCTAGGTCATATCCAGCCGGTCAGCTTAATTAACCACACTTTTCCAATCAGCGGTTACCCGTTGTCAGTGAACATTTTTTCGCCAGAAGCTGGCAACTGTCCTTCTTGAATCAGCGTAAGGGAGAGATTGACCGACGATCAGTCTTCATATCCGACATTTATCGGGCGGCTGAAACTGAAGATCAAGAACGATAACGTCAATATTTTGCCCGAGTTGCTGTTGAGAAGTGAGCTCCCTTAGATATCTAAGTGCCGCAGTTCGAGTCGTTGTTTGTCGTTTAGCACCATTACAATCGCTATAGTATCGCAAATAAGACTGGCAGGGCGGAGGTATCATTTGCATCCGCCTTTGGAAACAAAACAAAAAGGTAAACCAAGTTACCCGATAATTCGACACAAAATAAATCTATGGTGAATGTGTGTCCGTGCGTGCGTATGTTTTCATATGGAGACATGACCTCGGTTTAAAGACACATCCGAAAGTCAGGAAAAGCCCGGAATCGATACGACCCCTGGTTTGTGAGGCGAGTATAGCTCATCAACTACACAACGGTGGCTTCTAATACTATGGTGTGTCCCAGCCAGCAAAGCATGTCGGGCCACCGTCGGGCTAGCTGGGATATAGCCATTTAGTCCGCTTGAGGCACTCCACCGAATCTTCTTGTTATGTGGTCTTAGCGAATTGAACACATATTGACAATATCTGAACTGCCCTGCCCTGCCAATTCTTATCGGCGACTACCATTCTGTCCCTAAATATAAATGAACCTGGGCACAGTATTCCCTACAGTTTACATGTGCGCCCAGCGGAGACTCTGATCAGCCTGCGCATCTGCGCAGTCTGATCAGCGTCTTCGTTGTGCGCTCTAAGACAATTAAGGGCCCAATGCTCCTTCCTGCAGCAGGAAAAGTCTCTGGTCATACTATATGGATGCGCAGGCTGATCTCATTCTTCCCTGGGCGCACATTTAAATTGTAGGAAATACTGTGCCGCGGATCAGTTTTGTTAACTACAGCCATAGAATAATAGTCTGAGTGCTCAATGACACTTTTGAATCAGTCATTATGAACGATTCAAATGTGTTCGAGTCACTGAAGTTTAAGGGGGTTGGGAACACCTGGCAGATTTTTCTGCCATTTTTCAAATGGAAACAAATTTCGGGACTTCCTGTTCGCCTTTCTATAAGCCCTGTGCCATGGAAAAAGGGGTATTCTCTTAAAGTAAAGAATTTACTCCACAGGAGCATATTCTTTCCTTTAACAGTTGACCCCTATTTACATGGGAGACAAAAATACTTTTGCAGGAGTTGCCTCCCCTGAAGGTGTACCAATTTCCCCTACTTATACTATGAAATTTTGAAAACTGGAACACGGATAGCTCGTTTATCATGGATAATTCGTTCTTTAAAGAGTTCTTCCCATATAGCTCCAGATATCCATATATTTTGGACAACTTTTGAAGTTCTTTTCTGATTTTTCATCTTGAAAGCGTATGTTGTGTGTACTCATTAGAATCGCCTCAGTGAGGCGATTCTGATAAGTACACACAACATTCCTTTATTTGATAAAATATCAAACAGATTCCTATGTCATCCCCATAATGATTAATGGCCTTACACTATGTTTTACACTGATTACCTCGAACTACCTCTATATCGAACAAATTTTCATGGTCCCAAAGGTGTTTCGAGTTATTGAAGTTTGATAATACATGTATTTACCTTGTTCTGACTGGTGATCAGGAGGACGCGGGTTCGACTCCTGCCGGGATAGACAACTTTCTTTCGTGGGGATTGATCATGAAAACTTTTCTACGGTCATTCTCTCCCTTCCGCTGATTCAAGAAGGGCAGTTGTCAGTTTCTGGCGAAAGAATGTGCACTTTACTGGTTAACCACTTACGTATAAGCCTGCCCAGGAAAAGTGTGGATAGGTAAACTGACCGGCTCAAAAATAACCTAAATAGTGTTGACTAGGCCGTTAAACTCCAATACAAACAAACAAAATGTAGTAACCTTGTATTGTCTCTATCCTGTAGCAGTGTTCGGAGATCAAACGAAGAAGCCATGGCACTGAAAGATAAATGTGAGGTATGTTTTAGAGTATAAGTCATGTTTAGTCGGACAGGTAGTCGCATGTAACCCATTGTTGTATACTGGTGGACTCTTTCAGTGTTATATGCAGGACGAGTCGAGTAAAGTTGTCATTCAAGAGGATCATTTTTTTATTCTGTTTTTTATTCTATTCTGTGAAAAATCATTCGCGCTACGCGCTCGTGATTTGATCATTTTTACAGCTGACCTCCAAACTGATTTATTACTCAGCAATTCATTGCTGGAGCTGATCTGCTTCTATATTACGCCTCAAATTCGGCGAATTACAGGGTATCTGATCTGGATCTACACTATTTGCCAGTGTCCAAAATGTGTATGTGAAGAAACAACATTATAGCGCTTAACATATAACATTATCTGCTTTTCGTCTAAGATGTCTCTTTGAAAAAAACAGTTGCAGGAATGATTCCGGACTCTTACATGTATTTCTGCTTTTTATATACATGTACATAAATGTAGTAGGCTCATTCTTTTACAGCTCAAACACTGAGGTTTTCCTGGTGATGTTTTTAAATCAGCTTCAAACATCGATTAAAGGTGTTCAGAAGAACTGCGCCAATAAAGAGGTTCTAACGAGTAACCAAGATCCTTGTTTTATAAGAGAAATAAGAAGAAAAATGCCCTGCAGACCCCATTTTTCTCTGAAAAACGTGGGTAAATGGGGGTATAAATTACATAGGCTTATTGACCTTATGGACCTTAAAATGTTTGCTCTTTAAATTGAGATCTTGTAAACCACAAGAATGATGCTACATAAAGCAATTATGAGCTGCCACATTTAATCAGATTATCGGGTCATTCATACTAATAAAGAATGCAGAGCATTGTACTTTCTCTTTCAGCAGACATAACACAGCTGTGTTGATAGAAGAGTATCCTATTTATCAACGGTTTCATGACCTACGATCTTTAATTAGGCAGGTAATACATTTTGAGCGGAGGATTGCATGAATCCTAAGGCATATACCAAAAGCGAGAGCTATCATGCTTCTGAAAAAACACTCAATAGATGGTGGATGAGAAGGGTGATCGAGCGACAACTAAAGTCTGGCGAATTCACACCGTGAATTCACCGACTAAAAATAAGAACCCTTATTTCTTAAGGGGAATGGATACAACTTCAGGGGAGGTAACTCCTCCAAAAGTTTTTTTTGTCTCCCATGCCAATAGGGGTCAACTCTTAAAGGGAAGAATTTGCCCCTGAGGAGTAAATTCTTTCCTTTAAGAGTTGATCCCTTTTTTCCATGGTACAGAGCTTTTACAAAAGTAATCAGGAAGTTCTGAAAATTGTCTCCCTTTGAAAAAAGCGGAAAATTTTGCTAGGTGTCCCCTTGAATACATACCAGAAAGCCGATCTAAGCTTGTTGTAGTAAGCCTCTTCTTCAGTGTGCCTGGATAGATTAGATTTTGTAGTCATAGGTCTTTCACTACACACTCCACCCACAGTATGTAGGAATCTATAGTGTTCTATAAACTTCCGAGGATCTTTAAAATGTTGGAACGAAAACGGATCTCTATCCAGCATTACTTGACCAGTCAATCGGGAAAAGGCAGCTTCCGAAGACAGTCTACTACTCTTTCGTTTCTTGTTATGTTTTGATTTGGAATTTTTCGGGGGTGTTTCCCACCCATTCAGCGAGTCATCAAATATGTTCTGGCTCGCGCATATACAGTTTGGTTTACCACTACTGTTGTAAGGAAATGACAGTGTTGTCAATAAAAGTTCCGTTTTCACTGCAGCAAACTTGCACACCTTTAAATCATTTGGTTTTATAAATTCAGCTGCTAAAGACCTACAAAAGTTTGACCTAAATTCCCCTAACTCATACTTAGGTTCTTTCTCGATAGGAGGCGGGGACATAATTGGCACGTTCAGTTCATCCTCTTGCTGACCCGGTCGTATAGGGTGATATACTCTTGCATCATAACAATGGATCAAATCATTGGTAATTTTCTCACATTGCTCATGACTAAGTTTTTCTAACGCCTCCTCGGAAATAAGATCTTTCAGTCTTTTTGAGCTGTTCAGTTCTTCTGTAGTTGTCCTGTCTTGCAGAGTGTCAAGTTCAACTTCATGATTCTGACTAGTTTCTTCTGAACCTTTTATTTCCTCCTTCGTTTCAGCAGCCAGTGTTTCAGAATAATGTTGTGCATGTTCAGCGTGAGATTCGTTCAGTATTTCTTCATAGTGGCCGTTCATTATTTTCTCATGCGCTGAAAGTACGTTGTCACGAACCGTACTGAAAGTCATGACCTTAGATGGGCCCCGACTACTGTTTTCATCAGTTTTATTATCAGTATAATTCTGTCTGCATGTGTGGGGTTTACCCTCTCTTTCCGCCCGTGGGAGCATTTTGAAATTCACAGATTTACTGTGACTCATGGTCTCTAGCAATGAGACCGCTGGTGCAATATCTGTCATTTGTATTTCTGGCATGTGTGTTGATGGCGCGGTTCGCAGCAAAATCGACAATGATTTTACTTTAAGTACACGTTCCACATAAGCGTATGATTTTTATCCAAAATATAAATTCTGTTCTTGTTCATTTCTTTCTGTCTCCTAGTGATTGTTGCTGGTGTTACTGAAATAGATAGCATGATCCAGTTAATCAAAACTAACAACGTCGTAAGTTAATACTATAATATCATTAACCAAGTACAGTTACATGTTCAAGGTACTGGACCGAGACCTTCGGCCACGGTCTAATACAGCAGACCAAGGACATGTTACAGGACCAATACGAAATTACTTGGTTGAATTTCGTATAGGTCCTGTTACTGGTCCTTGGTTAACTGTACATATAACTCGACCAATACGAAATTACATGGTTAAAGTGAATGACCACCATTTTTTTGTCAGATCCATTTTACAATAACACCATTGAGGAATGGTATTCTACTCCTAAACTGTTGCTCTAATTAACTGTAATGGCTCATTAAAGTTGTTTATAGGGTGTCAGACATTTTTACAGATTACATCTCCTGCAGTGATCCCAAGGAAACTGTTCAGTCCAATCCGACAGCTAACTTTAGCAGCTGAGGATTTTAGAGGAGAAAGTGAACTTTAAAATAATAAAATGCCTTCTTGTAAGGGCAAATACTGGACAAGGAATTAGCTGTTTTTCTATCCCTGACCCTTAGAAAAATAAAGAGTTATGTAAAAAAATGGATTCATAATCTTGGAACAGAGAATCTTAACATCAAGACATTTGTTTATGCAAAGCATAACATTTGTGCTAAACATTTTGAAGATAGCTGTTTTCAAGTGGACTTGAAAGTTTGTTGATTACTTGTTTCTTTTCTTTTCTTCATTACTTAATGCCTATCGGTATCATTTATCCAATCATTTCCTTAGCACGCCTTGACAATTTTAGGTAATATTTCAAGGCACTTCATATGGTCTTTTGTGTTATTTTTCTTAACCTTTTTTGTACCAAATGGAATCTTCCTCCTTATATATACCAGGAGTTCATTTCAAAATTAAGGGCTGTCAGGTTGTTTTCCTCGAAATTTATTAGGAAAATGGTTGAACATTTTGCAAACAGTGTACGCCCTGATCAGACGCCGTGTGTTGCGGCGTCTGATCTGGGCCTGTACTGTTTGCCAGGGTACCTCTTTTGGGGTTTCTGGTACTAAATGGGTTAATCCAGATTAAAGCATAGATTGTGGGTACTCAATGAGGTGATTCCTTTGAGTGCCCATAATCTGTGTTTTCATTTTTGGATAAAGTCCTGGATTTTATGCAAACAGTGTACAGGTGTACAACGTGATTAACTGTAGATCAGACAAGGATTACAAAAAACAATTGTTTTGTAGGAAAGAACAGATTTTGTTTGTTTGAATTGATGTTTAACATTCCCATCACCACTATTTAGGGCATTTTGGAGATGTTGCTTCCAATTTTGTGGGACTTTTACCTGACATTGAGATGAATGCCACCCAATGAAACCAATGGCACCAACCTCAGGAAAACTGTCTTCAAAGTCTTTATTTTCATCCAAAAACATAATGAAGCCAGTATGTAAGATCCTGAACTGACAGCCTATTTAAGGATTTTTGAGACCGCAACCTGATTAGAGAGCCTATTACTTCTCCTTTAGTAGCTACATAGAGAGACATAAAGCTTCAATGGTCTCCTTGAGGTCAGGATTTTAGCAAACATGTTGGACGCTGGGATACATTTGGACTTCCTTGGGGAAAATATGGCCGCTGCCAGAAGGCTTCACTGAAACCATTAAATGTTGATTTAATTACCTTAGCAGATTTCAATTGGTAATAAAAGTCAGAGATTAATCATTACAGTAACTTTTTCTTGCAAATGAAGTAATTATATTTTAAAGGTGGTCATTCACTTTAATGACAATTTTATTAATTGACGCACTGAATTAAAAAAACATGATTTATGATTTTTGACCTCCGGTTAATATTGGTTGACCTGGTGTAATACAGGATAGTCAACTAATAATATAATGTAAATAACCAAGTAACTTCGTATTGGTCCAGTTACATGTCAGAGGTCTGCTGTATTGGACCGAAGCCGGAGGCATTGGTCCAATACAGCAAACCAATGACCTGTAACAGGACCAATACGAAATTACTTGGTTAATGACAATTTATTAATCAACTTCAATAAAGAGTCGTTTGGCCCTGTTTTTCCGTTTTGGCCATCCTTTTCTAGTATTGTATTGGCCCTGTTTGTCATCTGTATAGGGTTGTTGTTGATAAAAAAATATTCTTAAAACGGCTACATGGTGCTTTCGCGCAAATCTGAAACCGACCGAACTTATCATAATATAATCATTAAAGAAGGTCTAAGCCTGCCTAGGGAAAGCCATAGCGGTTTCTTTGGGTGGTTCGGCTTTAGATATCTTTTCATCTCAATGTCGGGTAAAAGTCCCACAAAATCGAGAACAATGTCTCCAAAGTGACCTTAATAGTGTTGACGTTGACGATAAACTTCAATACAAACAGAACTTTGATTATACAATATTGCATGTAAACTAATAGTTTTGCTGAAAAAATGTGAGTAGCTTTTGCATAAGCTTCTCACATATTTCCAGCTAAAATACCAGCGTTTTTTTTTTAAGAATTTTTACTTGCTAGAAAAGTTAACAGTTTCACCACTAATGAGCTCGTTAGCTCTATCGGCGCCAAATTGTTTCATAAAGTATCTCTCAGCGCCAAATTTATTTTTAATCCATGTCATTTTCTACCCCTTGAACCATGCAAAGATACCATCAAAAACATCGTTTTTTTACGGCGTAGCCGTTATGTTTTTGCTTTTGTCCTACATTTTTCGTTATTCCATTGGTCAATAAAACCACATGTCCAAGGAGATGACAATTTCATTGGTCAATAATTTGCATAAATAAATCTACTAAAAAAACACGACAGTTTACCGACGTTTTAAACTAGGAAATGTTTCATTTTTTTTATGTGAGACATGAATGAAAAATATATACAGTTTCGGCTTGCTCACCGTCTTGTCCATTGATGACCATACGTCATATGTATAATTGTGTTTCTAGTGAATTCTGAAACTGCTGCGGTGAATAGCTATTTTGACCTAATTTCACGTGGTTGGTCTAAATAGCGAAAGGAACCATTTCGCGAAAGGAAGGTTCCTTTCGAGAAAGGAAGAATTTTCTGCGAAAGGAATTGTTTGTTTGATTTGAGGTTTAACGTTCCCATCAACACTGTGTAGGTAATTTTGGAGACGTTGCTTCCAAGTTTGTGGAACTTTACCCGACATTGAGATAAAATGACACCTCAAGCCCTGTTGCCCAATGAAACCAATAAAGAGATATAGCATGACAAAAACATGTAATAATCGCATTACAAATTGACAGATGTTTAATTTACAATATATGCCAAATAAAAGTTGCAGTGTATCATTTGTCTTCAGCATACTTTATGTCCTCCATTTTAACACAAAATGGACATTTTCGATTATCATTAATGTTATATCAATTCTGAAAAGGAATAAGTGTAATTTGAGTTTTAGTTAGGTGCACATAAGATCAAGTTTCCGTCCGTTTGTCTGCTCGTCCGTTTGTTCGTCCGTCTATGCGTTTACGTTCACCATGGCGACAACCCTAAATGTTAACCCTAGAATTTGTGTTCAAAACCAGTAAATGATAAAGTTTTCTTATTTGTTGTGCATATACTTGAGATCATAAATGAAATGAGGTCATGTTTTTAACCTTGACCTTTTTCATTGACCTTAGCTCAAACAGGCGGGACACCGCCCTCTGCAAAGCTATTTTACCTCGCGTGACATCTGAATTGTTTGAATACAGTAAACCAGTTCATAGCTAGACAACTGTTGCTGTCACTATTGTAGCTCATATTTCTAAACAACCTTCCAATTAAATCTACGCCGCATATCTTTTTTAAAGGCATTTCTTGTTTAAGTAAAAGCTTGTTTTTGCCAGACACAGGTCTTGCCTAATGATTTGCAACAAATCTGAGATGGTTATTTCCCTTAAGGCAGAATCACATGGGTACTCCATGTCGCAAACATGCCACAAGGGCGCTCTGCTAGGGTGTTGCATTTGTGCGACTAGGGCACCGAAAGAGTTAAACTAACAATGATTTGAACAACTGACCCAAGGTTTTTCTTACATTCTATTCTGAACGCAGAACAGTCTTTGACTTGTGTTTGTCGGTTACTTTTTTCTAGACACAGTTATTCAAAACCTTCTCACATTACGATAACACATCCTCATTGAGGCGGCTCTAACCAGTACCCACAACCTATGTCTTGGAGCAGAAATAAGAAAAATAATGTATACCACCATAGACCCCACTTTTTTCTGTATAAAGTGGGGATTAGAGTGTTGTTTATTACACGGACTTGTTAACCTGACGAGTTTAACGAGTTCGTTAGTGATCAAATAAGAGAAAGCATCATGATAACAAATCCATGAAATGAACATCCTTCTAAATCTCAGATTATATAGAGAAATCTGGGATTTACATGGGGTAAACATTATTTTGCTTATTTCTGCTCCTAGACATAAGTTGTGGGTATTCGTTCTGACGACAACCCACAACCTATGTTTGGAGTATAAATAAGAACAATAACACAAATTTTCATCGGAAAAGTAAACATTTTGGAGACATTTTTCTCATGTCTGCTTCAAAAATATATTGTTGGTTCTCATTGGAACCACCTAATTGACGCGATCCTAACGAATACCCACAACCTTTGTTTTAATATAGAACACTGAAAATAATGTACACCCCTTTAAACCTGCTTTTCTCTATATAAAGTGGGGTTTACAGAGGTGTTGTGAGCGTAATGGCGATACAGTCATGTAAATTATTCTTTCATGGCAGTAAGGACACAAAATTGATATTCGTTTGTTCCCCTTTTCCAAGCATTGACGTTAACCCATTGCTAGCGGGAAACCCCTAAAAGGATACCTTTTCAAACAGTGCAGGCCCAGATCAGAACGCGGCGTCTGGACCAACACTATATGCTGACAGAATTGTCCTTCAAAAATAGAAGAAAAATAATAATAAAAAAAAAAAAAAAACAATTGACCTGACACCCCTTAGATGGCAAATGGACTTGTCCATCATATAGCAGTGAAAGAGTCCACTAGTTTACAATGGGTTAAGAAGGCCCTATAACGAATGCCCTTGCATGTCCCTCTTTATATTAAAAAAATGGTGTTGTCATGGGCATAACAACGAAGTAATAGAGAAATCTAACAAATTTAATGGGCATTACGAAAATACACCTATACAAATAAATTGTACACGTAACCGGCGACAAAAAAAAAAAAAAAAAAAAACAAACGAATTTTGCAGATGAAAATTTGCGATATTTTTCTTATTTCTGCTCAAAATATAGATTGTGGGTACTCGTTACCTGCAATTTATTTTTAGATCAGGAATAAGAAAAATAAGGTAAACCCCTGTAAACCCCAGTTTTACTATATGAAAGTGGGGTTCAAGGGGTATATAGGTGTATTTTCGTGATGCAAATGATCTAAATGAGTGCTTCTACAGGCCTTCTTCAAATTACATACTATATTATCATAAACCGATCACTGAGTAGAACTACATAAGTTAATGAATACATACGCAATTTCCCCTGCTTACTTAAAGTGGGGCTTCCCTGTTCTTAATTACACAAACCCCAAACGGGACGAAACAGTTGATATACGTTTATTACTGAAAGAATGTTGGTTATACATATACAGCCAGACAAAAGTTAAGCATCCATCAGGTTACGAAATCTCTGTAATGAACACCCCTATAAACATCCTCTTCCATTTATGGTCATTTTTCTGTATTTTGGGATCCATCTTGAAAATGCGTTATATATCTCAATCCGTGTTATAACGAACAGTGTTATATTGATGTTGTGGTGTGTTGACATCTGGGCATATGGAAAGATACCCCATTGGGGCTTTAGAGCGATTTTGAATTAGTCATGTTAAACAAGCAATCGTTACTTTAACCTTGATTCTAACACACGCGCCTATATAGGCAATGGAAAACAACTGTTTTATTCTACAACAAATCACGGCAAGGAAGCGCGACGTCATTCAAAACTGCCAATTTATGACGTCACTAGCCGATTTCCTTGACGTTGGACGCTGTAACGTCATTTTCTCGCATCGAAAACGTTAGAAAAGATATAAAAGCATGTGTTTCAGTCGATAATTTTAGCGGGATTTCTTCTAACAATGGCGAAAAGTTGTGAGATTTGAAGGAAACAGCTGCATTATTGTCGATCACGTTCGTGATTTGATCTACTTTACAACTGACCTCCAAACTGTGATTTATTACTCAACAAATCAAAGCTAGAGCTGATCTACTTCTTTATTTCTTACACAGCGCCCATATACATGTATATTATATAGGTAATGGATTGAAACTATGATTTATTCACAGGGCAGAAAAAGTGACGCGAATTACTTCACTCGTAGACTGTTGTTTGACGTTAGACGGTGAAACGTCATTTTCTCACACCGAAAATATTACAAAAGGACATAAGTCAATCATTTTTATGGGATTTCTTCTGACAACGGTGAAGGGTTGGGAGAATATGAAGGAAACAGTAACATTATTGTCGATATTAGATGTGTAAGAATCGAAATTGATCGGCTCTAGCCGTAAATTATCGTGTAATAAATCACAGTTTATGGGTCGTAAGTAAATAAATCACTCGCGCTGCGCGCTCGTGATTTGACCTACTTTACATCTGACATACAAATTGTGGTTATTACTCAATAATTTACCGATAGAGCTGATCTATGTTCGATTTTCTATGTGTCAGAATCGAAATTGATCGGGTCTAGCAGTGAATTATCGTGTTTCAACTGACCTACCAACTGTGGTTATAAGTCAATAATTCACAGATAGAGCTGATCTATGTTCGATTTTCTATGTCACAGAATCGAAATTGATCGGCGCTAGCATTGAATATCGTGTAATAAATCAGTTTATCGGTCAAAAGTAGATAAATCACTCGCGCTGTGCGCTCGTGATTTGACCTACTTTACAACTGTCACAAAAATTGTGGTTATAACTCAATAATTCACCGACAGAGCTGATCTATGTTCGATTTTCTATGTGTCAGAATCGAAATTGATCGGCTCTAGCAGGGAATTATCGTGTATTAATCACAGTTTATTGGTCGTAAGTAGAAAGATCACTCGCGCTACGCGCTCGTGATTTGACCTACTTTCCTAGCAGGCACACGTTGCTAG
This sequence comes from Lucinisca nassula, assembly GCA_963580285.1. Lineage (NCBI taxonomy): Eukaryota > Metazoa > Mollusca > Bivalvia > Lucinida > Lucinidae > Lucinisca > Lucinisca nassula. The sequence goes on from OY757022.1 coordinate 23,522,200, forward strand.
GGCAACGTCAAATCAATGTCGGTGCAACGTCATGACGTTGCACCGACGTAGATATGACGGTGCATAAATGCCATGAGGTCATGTGATTGCCGAGGTAACATTTGTTTGTTTGATTTGAGGTTTAACGTCCCCGTCAACACTGTAAAGGTCATTTTGGAGACGTTGCTTCCAATTTTGTGGGACTTTTACCCGACATTGAGATGAAATGACATCTCAAGCCCTGTCGCCCAAAGAAACCAATAGGGTTTATTAGCATGGACGGTCCTCCTCGCACCGCGGTTCCTGGACAGGCTTATATCCTCTAAGCTGTTTACCAGTACTAGTGTGCGGGCCAGATTCAGCTCTGCGTGGAAGCATCGTGCAGCCCATATATTTCTTCAAGCCCCTATGGGCGGGGGCGAGCCGAGGTAACATACAAACTGTGGATTCACGGATAGAGCTGATCTATATCTTAAGTCTTAACGGAAGTGATTATTAACTTCTGTCCAAGTGTATACAATCAACAAGACTGACCTAAACTGGTAGCTAAAACAAAGGTGAAATTAAATACTCACTGACTAAGAAAGTATAAACATAAAATTTAATGAAAAAAGCACTGGCACGGAAGACTTAATTTCCACCCTTTGTAAGTCGAATGATAAAAACATTTTCCTTTTCATAAGACAAAACATAATTGTGTATTTGAAACGGTAGATGTTTTTAAACAAAAGTGATTTAGTATAGGGAAACTGAATACAAGTGATATGTTTTCCCCTTTTTGTTTTTTTCTATTTGTTTGTTTTGAAGTTTCACGGCCCAGACAACACTATTTAGGTTGTGTCGAGGCGATCAACCTAACCACACCTTCCCTGAGCAAGCTTATACTGCATACGCGGTTAAGCAGTATAATGCATATTTTTGGGCTAGAAAAGGACCACTGCCCGTCTCATTACGACACCACACCCGTGCGATAAAGTGCTTTTTGACATCTCCAAGATGGCTACTTCTCTGATGAAAATCTGCGATATTTTTTCTTATTTTTACTTCGAACATAGATTGTTGGTGCTCGCTAGAACGAGTACCAACAACCTAGGTCTTTGAGCAGAAATAATAAAATAAATGTATACCCAAAAAACCCTAGTTTTCTCTTTATAAAGTTGGGTTATGGGGGGGTGGAGGGTGGGGGGTCTTCGTTTCACGGATTTGTTAGCATGAAGTAAATCAGAGGAAGGGAGATAATGACCGTAGAAAGGAGTAACTGTTCATGATCAATCTCTACAATCACGAAAACAGGCCTATAATATGAAATAAAGGCACTGCCTTTTGAGCAAACACACTCATTTACACCCCTTTTTATCTATCTATATTCATATATTGAGTTGGTGACTCAGTTAATTTGCAGCGTGGAAACTTTAAAGTACCCTGAAGCACTAGCGTTGGCACTATAGATTTGGGGCCTATCATCATTTTGTAAATCTTGGGAAGGAAGAAATCAAAAGGTAGCCAGATAGCTCACTGTGTCTCATACAAATTCCCATGGCCTTATTTTATACCCCTGAGTGATAGTTTGCGAAAAGTTGTAATTGCTTCGCCAGACGAGAATCGTTTTCCACCCTACCGAGAAGTTCCGGTAAATGCTTCGGCATATGCTCCGGTTACTCGTTGGTCCAGTCGCGGTGCTTCGTTTTACCGTCTAAACTTTGCGGCTCAGTGCGGTACGTTTCAGTTAGTTTAAACGCGTGACGTATTTTCGTAGCTTTCCCGCGATCAAACTTCAGAGTTTGATGCATCGGTCTTGAAAAGAGCTTTTTAAAATTATTTCGACGCACTTTTTGTTTCTCTTGTAATAGATCGTAGCTCCTTTTGGTTTTGAGAAGCATTTTTTGGATAAAAATACAATTCTCATGAACTCTGTAAAGATGGCGGATTATCGCGAGAAATTGAACGAGATTCCAGCCGAGATTTGGGTGCCTAAGTATGTTGTTCCAGTCTCTCTACAGTAAAGCAAACACTTCGTGTGTTTGCTATAATATTGAACCCTTTGAACCCCAGTTTTTATATTGTAAAACTCAGGTTTACAGAGGTAAAATTTATTTTTCTTATTTCTGCTGCAGAAACAAGAAAAATATCACTAACTTTTTCATCTTAAAATCTTCGTTTTTTTCGGCAGTAAAATTAACCATGTATTTTTATAGGCGTGTTTCCATTATCCCTGCTGGTATGGCGCCTTAAGTAGCCCTCAGTGGGTCCAACATCCTCTATCTCGAACCAATTTTCACTGACCCGGAGTTGATCGAGCCAAAAAAGTTCGCCTGTAATCCATCATTTACGAGGAACATTTTGTTGGACGCCCTCTTGGCTTTTCTTGTAACTGAGCACCTTCGAAAAGGTGCCAACAGTTGAAGGAAAGAACTTGCTCCGGAGGAAAAAGTGATCCTGCAAACTACAGGCCACTGTCGGGTGCCACCCATAGGGGCTTGGAGAAATAGACTGGGTCGCATGGTGCTTCCACGCAGAGCTGAAACTGACCGCACATGATTAATGGTAAACCGCTTAGAAGGACTAAGCATGCCCACACAAAGTGGTGCTAGTCCGACTGTCCAGTGCATATAGGCCATATAGGGTTCATTGGGCGGCATTTTCATCTTAATGTCGGTAAACGTCCCACAAAATTGAAAGCAACGTCTCCAAAATGACCTAAATAGTGTTGACTGGGACGTTAACCGCAATTCAAACAAAAAGCAAACCACCGTTGCTACTGTCTGGTTTTTTCAAAAATATTTTGACGAGAGAAAGAAAAATGTCACGGAACACTAAGTTGCGTATATAAACAGGTGAACCAAGTGGGTAAATGGCTGAATGATAAATAAATGGGAAACAACTCATCATTACCTTCGATTTGATATTCAAACATGTCAGTTTGTACAAAATAGATTTTGACCCCTGGGGTTCACCCCCTGGCCTTGCCCCAGGAATGGGTGGGTCACAATAAAATTTCGAATATGTTCCTCCAGTCCGCATCCATAGGGTCATTAACTGTGGCAGTTTCAAGATTCTTGCTCGCAAAGCCTAGGAGAAGTTGTGTGACACACGAAAAACGATCCAAAATCCTACTTTTTGACCTCTGGTGACCCTGACATGCCCCTTGCACCATCGTACTCTACCCTTCAATACCTTCGATTTGATTATTTTGCAACTTAACTATGTTTGTGCAAAATAGATTTTTGACCCCTGGGGCTCACCCCCCCCCCCTGCCCTCGCCCCTTGGGTGGGGATGGGGGTGAAGGAGGGTCACTTCAAAATTCCGAACCAGTTCCTCTAGTCCTCATCCATAGGGTTGTTTCTAGATTATACAGTCGAACTTCATTGGCTCGAACACCTTTGGGACCTCGAAAATCTGTTCGAGACAGGGGTAGTTCGAGCCACTGAGGTTACTGTCAGGAGGCATAACGAGATACTTTTAAACATCTTTTCGGTGTTCTGTAATGAAAATGTATGCTGTGTGTACTCATTAGAATCGCCTCATCGAGGCGATTCTATTGAGTACACACAGCATACATTTGCAGGATAAAATATTAAATTCTCCTTAATTATCCCCCACTATGTCTTATGTAGAGGATTTCGCTAGGGGCTCAAGAATGGGTTCGACACATCCATGGTGACCGAGCCATCGGTGTTCGAGCCATCGAAGTTCTACTGTAGTTAACTTGAAAAGCCCATGAGGAGTTGTATGACAAAAAAGGACCCAAAATCCTACTTTTTTACACCCGGTATGTGCCCACCCACCGCCATCACCACCACAAACACTACCACTGTATTCTACTCTTCATAACCTTCAAGTTTATATGCAGCATGTCTGTGCTTGAACAAAATGAATTTTGTCTCCTCATGCATTGTTGGGCTCCATCCCCTGCTTTGTTGGGGTCACATTAAAATTCTGAATACGTTCCTGCAGTCCTCAGCCATAAGCCATGTGAAAGTTTGGATGATCCAGAAGCAATGCTGTGGCATTACAGACGGCCGTACGGACGAGTGAACGACGGACGGAGAATGTTACATGATCCCCGCCTTTTCTTCGAAAAGCGCGGAAATAGATACGGCTGGGTCCAACCCTCGAAAATAATTTCTAAAGCTAAAATAAATGGATTCTGCAGCTTTTCGCACCGAGTGTAAAGCGCTGAGGAAACGTTTATTCGAGCGACCGTGTGAAGTAAAAAACTCTTTAACGTAGAAATTTTAATTTCAAGTAGTTTAATGGTGTCTTTTTTTTTATCAAAATTGGCAAAACCTCGTGATTTTTCAGGGTAAGTGTCTTTAATAACGAATGTCGGTGAGCGTTAGTTCCGGTTATTTTCGACATACGAAATGTTATCATATTCTTCGTTATTTTTGAACCTGCATTGCTCTTCCTGCAAAGCAAACTTGAAAACAAAAAAAAAAAAAAAAAAAAAAAAAAAAAAAACTAGTGTTGTCTTTCTGGTTCTGGCTCCAGTAGATCTAATACAGTTATCAGAAGACAAAATGTGATATTATGTTTACACATACAGTAGAACTTCGATGCCTCGAACACCGATGGCTCGTTTACCATGGATGTGTCGAACCCATTCTTGAGCCCCTAGGGAAATCCTCTACATAAGAAATAGTGGGGATAATGAAGGAAATTTTAATCTTTTATCTTGCAAATGTATGTTGTGTGTACTCATTAGAATCGCCTCGATGAGGCGATTCTAATGAGTACACACAGCATACATTTTCATTATAGAACGCCGAAAAGATGTCTTAAAGTATCTCGTTATGCCTCCTGACAGTAACCTCAGTGGCTCGAACTACCCCTGTCTCGAACAGATTTTCGTGGTCCCAAAGGTGTTCGAGCCATTGAAGTTTGACTGTACTTGAACTGCCTCATTGTCCATCGTATTCGAAGGCATCAGGTTTTGCGATCTGTGATTGTGGATCCGGATATGGGTGGTGAGACCAATCCGGACCCGGAAGGCTTGCCCGCATGTGGTACACATGTGGGTGGTTGCTGATGTAGTGGGTGTAGCTCGGGCCTTGACGTTTTCTCTGGGCCTCCATCTGCAACTGCTACACGGGCTTCAGCGGTGATCGCCATGCTGGTCGATCCTGAGGAAGTGATTCCAGGACCTCTGTCCTGCCACAAAAAAATGAAGGAGTCTGCAAAGGATTCCCACAATCTGTGTTTTAGAAAGTAAGGTATGCATTCTTAACCCATTTTAAAATAAAGTGGGGTTTACAAGGGTATTTGTTACACAGACCTGTTAAAGTAATACACCAACGTTTAATTTGAAAAATACAACCAACTTAAATAGAATACCATACCTTCTAATTCGTTCGTTATATTCCCAAATTGGATTTACACCGAATTAAATACAGCTATTGTGTTCCACTAAATAAAGCAAATTAAGACTTCGCTGTCAATTATTGTGTGACACGTTATTGACAGCAAGTGAAGTGTCCTAACTTTCTTTGGTTTATTTTTTTAACTACAATACCTTTTCATTTATGTGATCATAACGTAATGAAGGAAGAATACATATGATTTCAGGGGAGATAATACGAATAAGTTTATTAGCAATCAACAAACTGCAATGCTTTAAGCTGAATGAAGGACAAAACGTCCCATGGACAAATTGTCCCATGCCATTTTTGACCAGGTGGACAAATCGTCCCACGTCATTTTTTCAAAACGTCCCAAATTATTTTTTTCAGGGTGGACAAAACATCCCACACGATTTTGACAGGGTGGACAAACGTTCCATATTCTTGAGGTGGTGTTGGGGAGGAGGAAGAGATTTGGAAGGGTATGCGACAATATACTCCCATGAACACTACAAAAAGGAATGTGGAAATATAGTTAGATGCTTTTATTTACACAACATGAATATGCAAATCCAATCATTAAAGAGCACATGGTTAAGAGCACATTTTTTTCAATAAAAGAAATTTTATGATGATAGCACATATAAGAAAATATTTACCACTTAACTTACTCTGTTAGCATTTGAAATCAAAGTACTGAGAGTACTGGAGGGTCGATCATCTTTGAGTGTAGGTTGGGAATCTGGGAAAATAGTCCTGAGCTGAGAATCGAACTGTTCGTTTAACTTTAAGCAAGCACAGTAGTGCTGATCAGACATCGCGTTATGTGGCGTCTGATTATGTAGATTCTGTTTGCCAATGCCCATGTGTACGAGCAAAGTCCACCCACCCCCGCCCATCGGGGCTTGAATTAATAGATGGGCTGCATGATGCTTCCACGCAGATGTGAAAGTCCCGTTACATTGGAAGTAACGTCTCCAAATGACCTATACAGCGTTAACGGGGACGTTAAACCTTAAATCAAACAAATGAGCACAGTCCAGAATTTTCTTCTTACGCTGCGCTCTGACGTCTTAGGGTAGTTCTTGGATTTTGTTCAACAGAGTGGGGAGGGTGTAAACGCAGCCCCTTCCCATCTTCTGGAAATTATTTCAGATTCATACAGGTTTTCACCCTCTGCAGAATATATCTGAAATTCGCATCCTCAACCCGCCCCTTTTCAGAGTCAGCGTTCGGTCCTGAATCATGTTCAAAACTGTGTTGCATACATATGGCGAACGGTGCCGACCTGATCAGAAGCCATGTAATCTATATCCGATCTTGGTCTACGCTGCATGTCTAATAACGGTACCACCTATAAAGTCTGGGCTACTCAATTTTGCACTTAAACATTTCAGGGTTCTAAAATTAAGTTCTTAGCAGGAGTGCGAAAAGTCTATTTTTACTCAACTTGGCATACATTTGTGTAACAGTTTTATAAATAAAATGTTCCGAAAGACGTCATGTGACAGCGTGGCCTGGATTAAGATATTGTTTTTCTTTCGTTACGTGAGCAACCTGGCATTCTTATACTATTTCATTTAACCCTCAAATGCCACCATTTAAGCAAACAGTGCAGTTCCTGTGCAACCTGCTGATCAGACGCCACATTCCGTGGCGTCTGATCTGGGTATTATCCAGCATACGATTCGTGTCAAGACTCTATAGATAGCTCTTGTTGAATCGATAAAAATAGCGCAACGTTTCAGGTTCTACTAATAAAACATAATATTGGTTTTCCCAAATCAGTGGTGGTCACGTGGACAAATGCATGAATTCCCGTTTGGCCATTTAGTAAATTTGGGTCAATCGACCCCCAAAAAATAAGATAATAGTATCTGAAACACACTTTTCACCCATTATTTCATTACTGGATATATCATCTTGTATAAAAATACAGGAAAGCTATTAATATATCAAGTCTCACACATCATTGTTTCACAATTACTTTATCCTGATACACTGACCAATAGCATCAAGAAATTGACTAGGGTCGCTTTATCCACCCTGTCAAAATGGTTTGGGATGTTTTATCCACCCGGACAAAATCGTGTGGGATGTTTTGTCCACCCTGTCAAAATCGTGTGGGATGTTTTGTCCACCCTGAAAAAAAATGATGTGAGACGTTTTGTCCACCCTGAAAAAAATGATGTGGGACATTTTGTCCACACTGAAAAAATGATACGGAACATTTTGTCCACCTGGTCAGAAATGGCATGGGACGTTTTGTCCTTGTGACGTTTTTTCAGGCTCCCCTTTAAGCTATACGTTACAGTGACACATCCATGTGTTAAACTAGCGTCTTGACCCATACAATGCGGGAAACCTCTAAAGGGGTAACTTGGCAAACAGTGCAGGCCCAGATCAGACGCCGCAGAACGCGGCGTCTGATCAGGCCCTACACTATTTCCTGCGGCCCCCGCCAATCGGGGCTTGAAGAAATAGATGGATTGCATGATGCTTCCATGCAGAGCTGAAACCGACACGCACACGAGTACTGGTAAACCGCTTAGAGGATCAAAGCCTGCCGAGGCAAAGCGGTGCGAGTCGGCCCGTCCATGCTAATAAACCCTATTGGTTTCATTAGATGGCATGTCTTGAGATGTCATATCATCTCAAGGTCGGGTAAAAGTCCCACAAAATTGGAAGCAACGTCTCCAAAATGACCTTTACAGTGTTGACGGGGACGTTAAACATCAAATCAAACAAACAAACACTATTTCCAGACAGAATTTTCCGTCAAAAATAGAATAAATACGAAAAAAAAAAAAGGCCTGCCACCCCTTATATGAGAAAGGACTTGTCCAACATATAGCAACGGAAGAGTCCACTAGTAACAATGGGTTATATATCTCCAAAACTGTCACTTTTCAGATGAAAAAGAAAAAACATGTTATATTTTTCTCACAGGCAGCCCAAAGAAAATTTAGGGTGCTCGTTTGAACTGTCTCATTAAGCGGTTCTAACGCGAACCTTGGAAACGCCAATTTTCTCCACCAAATGGGGCTTTACGGGGGTGCTCATTGCACGCTCCGCAATTTTCCGTTCTGTTTGGTAAAACATATTAAACTTCATCACATCTGGTGTTAAGAGGATTTTTGGCGGCGAGCCCTTCATCATAGTGTAGGGTATGTTTTCTAGTATTTTGGGATCATTGATTCCAGTTTTGAAATTCCAAAATACTTGTGAGTCACTGATGAGGCCTAGATAACCGGAACTAGCAACTTTGTAGTATGTCCAAGTAAAAAAATGTGCATTCCACAATTTTAATATGCCCTTTGATGCCCTTTTATGGCGTGGCGTTGTCTAAACACTTTCGTATGTTCCATAACTCAGTAACTATTAGGGATATCTTCATGCACCTTTATAGGAATATGCATTAGGGCACGATGTGTCGCGCACAAGAATGATTGTTCCTCCTTTCTTAGTTCCACAGTTATGGCCTTTTGATTATTTGTTTATAAACATTCTTATACGCTCCATAACTCGGTAACCGTTAGAGATATCTCCATGCAGCTTTACACGAATATATATTTGGCCACGACGATGTGTCGCGCGCAAGACCCAGGTCGGTATGCCAAAGGTCAAGGTCATACTTAGAGGTCAAAGATAAAAAAAAAAGTCTTACTTTCGTGTCTGGTCAAAACTTGCCATAATGCCCCGCTTGCGGAGATCTTGTTAGTTCTGTGTTACAGTACTTTGTTCCAAAGATGTTTTGTTTGATTTGAGGTTTAACGTCCCCGTCAACACCGTATAGGTCATTTTGGAGACGTTGCTTCCAATTTAGTGGGACATCTACCCGACATTGAGATGAAATGACATCTCAAGCCCAGTCGCCCAATAAAACCAATAGGGTTTATAAACACGTACACAACGACTCGCACCGCTTTGCCTGGGCAGCGGTTTACCAGTGCCCTTATGCGGTCGATTTCAGCTCTGCGTGAAAGCCCATCTAGTTCTTCAATCCACGATGGGCGGGAGTCGTTCCAAAGATGTTTATAGAACATATTCACAAGACATAAAACCGGCCCCGATAGCTCAGTTGGTAGAGTGTCCGCTCCGGGAAAGGGGATGTCACGGGTTCGATCCCGGGCCGCGACATACCAAAGTCGTTAAAAATGGTACTAGCTGCTCCTCGCTTGGCACTCAGAGTTACGGGGTAGAGCTAGGACTGGTCGACCCAGTGTCAGGATAATGTGACTGGGTGTGGTATCATGTAATGTGTCTGGGACATGATACTTCAGTGAGGCAGCACCATAAATGTGAGCATTGAGCTCCCTGTCGCAACCAGACACCGTCGTGATATGACTGAAAAATTGTTGAAAGCGACGTTAAACCCAAATTCACACACAAACACACACACACACACACACACACACACACACACACACACACACACACACACACACACACACACACACACACACACACACACACACACACACACACACACACACACAAGACATAAAGACATGCACGTAATATTGATGAATTTTGCTATCGATGTACAAGTAGAAGTAAAAAATATGCTCACGGAGCAGAGACAATGGATCTTGTTCTCAAAAGTCGTTCAAAAGGGAGATAATTCTTCCAAACATATTTTTGCATTTACTCATATTTACATTTCGTGTGTAATGTCTGATGAAAACCTATAGAAAACAATGTAGTTCATACTTCCATGAACGCATCGAGTCGCGTGATTTTCAGTGACGCCACGTACACTGGTTCTTAATAGGCGTTGGTGACGTCAACGTTTTTCCGCTCTTTGTTGAAAAACAGCGTGTAAATGTTTTTTCAGCTTTAAAAGTTTGTCCTATAAGCATTATTTTTGCTCAGTGATGAGGGGGAAAAATGTAAATATAAAAAATGAACTTATTTTTCTGCTCTTCGTGAAAGTATGAAGGACAGCAGGTCGGTAGCAAAGTTTACTTCGCGGTTCATTTACTTTGCTCACGACTCGCTGCATTCATACTTTCATGTACAACAGAAATATAAAATTAATTTCTTAATTAACATAGTTTATGCTGAATGGACACTTGAAATCCCATTATACAGTGAAATTCCGCTTAAATTAATACAGATTTTGCTGTTAAAGCATATTTAGAAGGTTTCAATTATATTTTCTTTGTGTTTTCTACATCCAGTATGCTCTAGTGGGAGACCACAATTGGGACTGTTCAAAAGTGGTCTTAAAGACAACTTTTGAACAGTACCAAACTGTGTCTTAATATAGAAATTTTACTGTATATTTTGTTGTTTGAAATTAGATTTAACGTCCCCGTCAACACTATTTAGGTCATGTATACTGAAAGAACCGATTTTCAATTGTCATATCATAGACACTTGAAGCAGAAAAAAAATCAAATCACTGAGAGTGTTGGTGGGTCGATTGTCTCTGAATGTAGGGTGGAATATAAGAATCTTATATGGGTGTGAGGGGTGGATTGAAAAATCCGTCCCAAGGGTCACTGTCCGGCATCACGAGGCTTGCCGAGTGATGCCGGACAGTGATCCCGAGGGCCGGATTTTTCTAGTCACCCCTCGCACCCATATAGGATTCTTTTTCTTGCATCCCTTCCATTTCTTAGCGCGGATTTTTAATGCTGCAGTCACTTCGGTTACCAACGTCCGCCATATTGTGTTAACACTGGAAGAAGGTTTAGTGACGTCACGTAACGTGCTCTGACGTCAACCTTCACGACGGCGCATACGAGGTCGTAATCAACCAGTGCATTTATAAAACATGCGATTATATTCGATTTGGGGTCGGAACACCAGGGTCAGAACATAAATTTCTATCCCAGGGGAAAATCACGGATTTCCTTGTCTGGTGTGCAAGAATATAAGAATCTTGTATGGGTGTAAGGGGTGGATGGAAAAATCCGTCCCGAGGGACACTGTCTGGCATCACGGAGGCTTGCCGAGTGATGCCGGAGAGTGATCCCTAGGGACGGATTTTTCCCTCACACCCACATTGGATTCTTTTTCTTGCATACCTTCCATTTCTTAAAGCGGATTTTTAATGCTGTAGTCACTTCGGTTACCAACGTCCGCCATATTGTGTTGACACTGCAGGAATTATTATTGACGTTGTTGTGACGTCAACCTTAACAACGGCGCATACGAGGTCGTAATCAACCAGCGCATTTATCAAACACGCGATTATATTCGATTTTGGGTCGGAACATCAGGGTCAGAACATTTTCTACCCCAGGGTAAAATCACGGATTTCCTTGTCTGGTGGGCAAGAAAAATGGTTCTGAACGGGGACTCAAACTGTGTCGTGTAACACTTAAATTTTTCTGTAAGCAAACAGTGTAGACCCCGATCAGACGCCGCGGTCTGCGGCGTCTGATCGGGGTTTGCAATGTTTGCCTAGCCCAACCCTTGATTCCAGGCCAGATTTTATTGATACCCCTGTTACGCAACACATGGACCCTCCTGCGATAAAAGTATTGCACCTACTTTGTATAAATAAGTTTCTGGATCAATGATAGTCACGTGGACTTTAGCACTGAAGAGTTTTTATACTTAGTAACATTGGGTCGATTGATAAACAAACGACCTAAAAATATTTCAAAATTAGAAGCTTAAATATCTTGACATCGCGGAAACGAGCCTATATAATTCTGACCCCACTAACCCAACTTTTTTATAGTAAAACTGGGATTTTCAGCGGTAAATCTTAATTTTCGCATTTCTGATCTTAAATATAGATTGTGGGTACTCGTTAGAACCACGTCGATGATGCGGTTCTAATGTGAACCCTCAGTCTATTTTTTGAGTAGAAATAACAAAAATATAATATTTTTTTTTTATATTTTTTTTATGTTCGGTTGTAAAATGTATAATGTATTTGTATAGGCGTGTTTTCGGTAATGTTTGAGGTAGAAAATCCGCGTAATGATAACCCCTGTAAACCCCTTTGTGAGGCACACAATCTATATTTTGAGTAGAAATAAGAAAATATCCAAAGTTTTCATCAGAAAATTAACCGATTTGGAGATTTGAGAGACTGATTAGAGACTTGTTAATAATTTCGTCTAACATTTTGGCTCCGGGGCGCTACTAATATAGGCCATAGTCCTTCGTCTGTCGTATACGTCGTCTGTGTCGTCTGCGTCGTCGTCAGCATATTTAAACAACATCTCCGTTATAACCACTGGGCCAATTGAAACCAAATTACATGAGGTACTTCCATTCGGTGGCGGATAAAAAGTTTGCTGATGGGATCTTGATCACATGACCAAGATGGCCGCCATTCCAATATATGGAAAAAAAAAACCTTTGAAACCCTTCTCCTCAGGAACCGAACGGCGGATGGCCTTAAAACATGGTATGCAGTATTGTGGACTCGGGCTCGAAAAAGTTTGTTTAAATGATGACCTTTGGTTGACCTTGACCTATTTAACGTCAAGGTCAAATTTGGTCACTTAGACATTTGCATGGAAAGAGGTGGAACAGTGAATTTTCTGCTTGCATGGTAGCCTGTGGCATCAGAAATGACATTTGCAATCAACGGAATGGACATTTATCAATTTCGAAGGTCACGGTAGTTTACGGACCTTTGTCCTGGATGGCTCAGATTCAGTATCTTTATCTTCTTCTCCACTTTAACTGCTGGGTTGATTGAAACCAAATTACATTTGGAGCCTCTATGGAAAGTAGGGCACGAACTGAGTTTGTTCATGGGATCTTGGCCACATGACCAAGATGGCCGCCATGCTTATATAGGGAAAAAATGTTTAAAATCTTTTTCTTAGGAACCAAACGTCCCGATGACCTTGAAAATTGGTAAGCAACATTGGGGTCTCAGGCCCTACCGAGTTTGCGATGACCTTTGGTTGACCTTGACCTGTTATACATCAAGGTCAAATTGGTCACTTAGACATATGTATTGAAAAAAAAGACAAAACACTGTATTTTTCTGATTCTATTGTTTTCTGTGGCATCAGGGATGGTATTTTCAATCAGCCGAACTGAAGATTATCAATTCCAAAGGTCATGGTCATTGCCTTTGTCCTGGATGGCTCAGATTCAGTATTTTTTTTTTATCTTCTTCTCCACTTAAACTGCTGGGTTGATTGAAACAAGATTACATGTGGAGCCTCTATGGAAAGGGGAGACGAAAGTTTGTTCGTAAGAAATGGGTCACATGACAAATATGGCCGCAATACCCGTATATGGTAAAAACCTTTAAAAATCTTCTCCTCAGGAACCTAATGGCCGATGACCTTGAGACCTGGTATGGACCTTTACCTTTTTTACATCAAATTTGGTCACTCAGTCATTTGTATGGAAAAACCGCAAAACATTGGATTTTTCTTAAAACATTCGATTTTGCATGGTAGCCTGTGGCATCCGAAAAAAATATTTGCGATCAGCTGAATGGATTTTTTTCGATTCCAAAGGTCAAGATTATTTACAGGCCTTTGTCCTGGATGGCTCAAATTCAGTATTTTTATTTTCTCCACGTAAACTGATGGGTTGATTGAAACCAAATTACATTTGGAGCCTCTACGGGAAGATGGAACGAAAGTTTGTTCTTATGTACTGGGTCACATGACAAATATGGCCGCCATGCCCATACATGGTAAAAAAAAAACATAAAGGTATTCTCCTCCAGTACTCAATGACCTTCAGACTTGGTATGTAGAATAAGGGACTTGGGTTCCAGTAAGTTTGTCAAATGATGACCTTTGGTTGACCCTGACCTGTTTTACGTCAAGGTCAAATTTGGTCACTGAGACATTTATATGGAAAAAGGCAAAACAATGAACTTTTCTGATTCTATTGCGGCCTTCGGCATCAGAATTGATCTTTGCAATCGGCTGAATATCAGTTTATTTATTTCAAGTGTCAAAGTCATTTGCTAACCTTTGTCCTGGATGTCTTAGATGCAGTATTTTTGGGTCGATTGTTTATCAATCGACCAAAATGTACCATACGGTAGAAAGTCGATTCTTGCAAATGTCCACGTGACCAACGCGGAGATAACCACATGACCATTATTGACCAATCAATCAAAAGCGCGCGAAAAGGCTCTCACGTCATATACACAAACGCCGATCACGTGATATATACAACGCCGAGCTCTCTTCCATACGCCATATTTGTTTTCAGAGATTATCATCAATATTATCGTAAGTATTTAATATAAATCCTTGAAGAAATGGTTCGTTCTTTATGAACTTGTTTTCCCTTTGCAGTCTTCTTCTCGAGCTGTACGGCCAGGTAAGAATGAAGTCTTAGTCAGCGGTTTTAAGCGAGGAATGCATCCGTGACCTAGTTCTTTGCATTTGGATCGGATTTCTTGTGAAAAAAAAAGCCTGTATGTCTGCCTTTTTTCAGTTGTAGCTGTAAGTGTTTATCAGCTTTGATCTTTCTTGAAAACATTTCTTGCTAAGAAAATGTAGAATTTATTACTGGTGCTTTCTATCTATCTCCGTATACTGAGTCGGTCATATGTGCTCTAAATTTAGAATTTAGCAAAACAAAAAAAAAAAAAAAAAAAAACACTGGAAGGGTCCTTAACTATCACTAATTTAAAGGAATCCACGCAGATTATTTATAGAATTTTATCGCAGTGAGGTCAGCGTGTTTACGTAAATGGTTAACTGTAAAATCTGGGCTGGAATCACGGGTTTGGCTAGGCAAACAGTGAAGACCCAGATCAGACGCCGCAGAACGCGGCGTCTGATCAGGGTCTTCACTGTTTGCTTGGAGTATAGGAATTTAAGGGTCAGGCGCCGAAAAACGCAGCGTCTTACCATGGTCTACACGGTTTGCTTTCAGTAAAGGAGTTTAAGGGTTAAACGAAACAATCCACGCTCAGGCCCATTTTCCTATCTACACCCAGAAACAATCGACCCACCAGTACTCTCAGTGCTTTGATTATCTTCTCCAGTAAAACTGCAGGGCTGATTGAAACCAAATTAGGCAAGGAAAAGTTATTCAAGTAATTGTAGTCACATGACCAAGATGGACACCATGCCTGCATATGGTAAAAACACATGTCCTCTGGTGAGCGAAGGTTGATTTAAATTTTAAGCTGTTAAGCTTTATACAATGCCTTTCACCTTATCATAACTTAATATTTACATTTTGAGTGACCTCTTGACAAACTGTAAGCCAATAAACAATTGGACGCCCCGTCGGCGTAACTGAAATATACGATCCCCTCCGTCACCCCCGCCCATAGGGGCTTGAAGAAATATATGGGCTGCCTGATGCTTCCACGCAGAGCTGAATCCGGCCCGCACACTAGTACTGGTAAACCGCTTAGAGGATCTAAGCCTGTCCAGGAACTGCGGTGCGAGGCGGACCGTCCAATTCTAATAAACCCTATTGGTTTCAGTGGGCGACAGGGCTTGAGATGTCATTTCATCTCAATGTCGGGTAAAAGTCTCACAAAATTGGAAGCAACGTCTCCAAACTGACCTTTACAGTGTTGACGGGGACGTTAAACCTCAAATCAAACAAACAAACAAACAAACGATCCCCTCCGATCCTGTACAAACGTTTTTATATTTCGTACGGTCCTGGCGCCTAAACGAACTCGGCGACCTACATGTAAATTTTTGTTGCACTATTGGGCTGTACTCCTTTTCAAAATTTTATTCAATTCTTTGGGTGGGCTCCTTTACGTATTCTTGAGCTTATATCGACACCTGTTTCGTCATGATATTATTTTCGCCATTATTTCAGTAATTGGTATGACGTATATAGTTGTGTCTTGTAATCGTCTTGTCATTGAAAGTTTCAAATTGAATAATTTCATTCAATTTAATTTGTTGTAATTATACATGTAGCAGTTAAACCATTTAAAGCAAATTTTCTACACGCGCTTTTACTGTTTCGGACAAGCACAGGTGTTGGTTACGCTTTCGTAATTCATAATAGACATTTTCTGTGAGACACGCTGGAATGTTTTCAAAGATGTACACTCCCGCCCATCGCAGCTTGGAGAAATAGATTGGGATGCATGGTGCTTCCACGCAGAGCTGAAACTGACTGAACATGAGTACTGGTAGACTGCTCGGAAGGTCTAAGTCTGCCCAGGCATGGTGGTATGAGTTGGTTGGACCGTGCATATAAACTTTTTCTTTGGGCGGTAGGGCTTCTGATGTAATTTCATCTCAATGTCGGGTAGAACTCCCACATAATTGGAAGCAACGTCACCAAAATGACCTAAATAGTGTTGACGAGCACGTAAAACTCAACACAAACAGAACTATAAGGCATGGGTAGCTAGCTATACGGAAATCACTTTGAATGCAAACTCTGCAATCTTGTACGCAACTCTTCCAGGAATGGCTCGGTCTCGGTGGCTCAGTCGTTTAACTTGTGATCTGGAGGAAGCGGATTCGACAACACCCTTTTGTGATTGATCATATTTTCTTGCACACCAGACAAGGAAATCCGTGATTTTACCCTGGGATAGAAATTTATGTTCTGACCCTGGTGTTCCGACCACAAATCGAATATAATCGCGTGTTTGATAAATGCACTGGTCGATTACAACCTCATGCTCGGCGTCGCCATGCGTGACGTCACTAAACATTCCTGTTGTGTTACACAAAATGGCGGACATCGGTAACCGAAGTGACGGCAGCATTAAAAATTCGCAATAGAAATGGAAGGTATGCAAGAAAAAGAATCCTATATGGGTGTGAGGGGTGGATTGAAAAATCCGTCCCTCGGGATCACTGTCCGGCATCACTCGGCAAGCCTCGTGATGCCGGACAGTGACCCTCGGGACGGATTTTTCCATCAACCCCTCACACCCATATAAGATTCTTATATTATTCTCAAGAAGGTCTGTTATCAGTTTGTGATGAAAGAACAACATCACGTTAACATGTCCGTGAAATGAACACGCACTTAATTAAACACCACTTTATATACAGACACTTAGCGATTTACAGGGGTACAAATTTGTTTTTCTTATTTCTACTGAAGGACATAAGATTTGGGTGCTCGTAAGAACCGCCTCTACAAGGCGGTCCTAACGAGCACACAAAGCCTATGTTTGTAGTAAAAATACTATCATATATTTTCATAAAAAAATTAAAAATAACCGTTTTGGAGATATTCAAGGGAGCACTATGTCACATATTATCATAATGAGCATTGAACTTATATATTAACCTGCTCGGGAGGTTAGTGGTTCGGTAAACTTAGGGTACCCGTTAGAACCATTTTGAGCAGAAATAAAAGAAATAAAGTATACCCCTGTAAACCCCAGTTTTGATGTATAAATGTGGGGTTTAATGGATCAAAATAATATAGGCGTGTTTTCGCGATTATATTCCTAAATTTCTTCGAATCATTGAAGTTCGCCTGTAAATGCTTAGGTACAAGTGACGGAGAAGCCTTGTTTAATTATGCAATATTGATATATTGTCTATTTTCATTCCAGCTCTTAATCAAATACGTGCCTCCGTGACATAGTGAATACGAGCGCTGACTCTTAATCATTAGGTCTCTCACCGCTGTGGGTTCGAGCCTGGCTCGGGTCACATGTGAGAAGCCAAATTCTGCAACGGAAGGTCAAGTGGTTTTTCTCCGGGCACTCCAATTTTCGCCCATCTCTGATTAACGATCGGCTCGATATTAGTGAAACAATCTTGAAAGGGCCGTACTCCCACCACCCCCGCCCTCCACAAAAAATAATAATGATAATAAAAAATAATAATAATAAAAATCAAAGCGCTGACTCCACTGGTGTGTCGATTGTCTCTGAAAGTAGACTTAGAAAGTGGCTGAGAACGGAAAGTTAGACTTTTACTTTTAGCCATTCAATTACAGTATTTTTAAGCATACAGTCCAGAGTCTGATAAGAAGCCGCATTTTGTTGCGTCTGATCTGGAGCCTCACTGTTTGCCTAACCAAGCAGACGAGTCTAGTCCAGTATTCCATAAAACTATCTTTATTAGTTACCTCCTATATGAATTGCATTGACCTGTTGAAAATATGCTAGCTCAAGACAAGTGAGCTTTATCAGAGCAACGTGACATTGCACTTTTACGAATGAACCGAACTACTGGAAAAATTGCTAAACAAATGTTATCATTTCTGGAAAATATGGAAAATAACATGTAAAAGTATCAATAATAAATACATCGACCGATTATTGCACGCCGGAAGGTTGGGACGCACTGGGGACAATCGATAACTGATAGTAAATTGCATGTTTAGGGATAAACTGATATATAGAATACCAGATTCGCGTCATTTGATTTCAAGTTTACCAGGCACGGATTCGCCGGAGAACGCATGTAGAATCGCTCGGCAAGCCTCGCGATTCTACAAGCGTTCTCGAAGCCTTGAATGATACACTGGATATCAAAAGACACGAATCTGGTATTCTATATTTACACATAATTCCGACATCACATCGACAAGAATAGCAAGGCTATACATAACCGATATCTGGCCCCCGCCAATAGGGGCTTGAAGAAATATATGAGCTGCATGATGCTTCCACGCAGAGCTGAATCCGGCCCGCACACTAGTGCTGGTAAACAGCTTAGAGGATGTAAGCCTGTCCAGGAACCGCGGTGCGAGGCGGACAGTCCATGCTAATAAACCCTATTGGTTTCATTGGGCGACAGGGCTTGAGATGTCATTTCATCTCAATGTCGGGTAAAAGTCCCATAAAATTGGAAGCAACGTCTCCAAAATGACCTTTATAGTGTTGACGGGGACGTTAAACCTCAAATCAAACAAACAAACAAACAAACATAACCGATATCTGCATTTCGTACAAACACCACGTACATTTGTTCGGTTTAACTTTTAGGCCAGTCAAAATAGCATTGAACCTCAAACAAATTCCTTCAGAAGGGTTTTCACTATTTTCAGAATCAGTGAGGTATCCTGATTTACAGGAAAAAAATCCCCAAAAATATTCCCTGGCGAAATTGATTTTTTGGGGGAAAATGTTCGAAATTTAAATAAAAATCACCCAAAACAGGAATTTAATTATAAAAATTTCATTAAATTATATCAAATTTATTTAAATAGCCAAAAATAAGCTAACTGTTGTCAAGTAGCGATAAAAGAAGTTTCAGCTTGATATGTGCACAGAAAGCTGTAGCTTTTTGGGTTAAAACTTGGAAATATTGACAAAAACCGCAGAAAATGGGAATAAATTTTTAAAAAGTTACTGGTGTGGATTCTTGAAAATGTTTTGATGTTAAAAGTTATATATGTGTATAAGTTAACTACAGGAAAAAAATAAAATTTTTATATGTTTAAAAAGTCACATTTTTCGGGGTATGAAAATGCACATGTTTACATAAAAACACCCAAAATCTAGTATTTTCCGGTCAAGTAGAAATTACATTATAAAAATAAATTGTATGATTTCAAGCTAATTTATATAGCCAGATGTACACTGACTATATCAAGTAGCTCTCAAAAATCCTTCAGCTTCGTGCCTGCACAGCAATTTGACTTTTTAAAGGCAGAAAATGTAAAATTTTGATAAAAAAAACATGGAAAATAGGAATATGTTTTTTTTTTAAAGTTAGTAGTGAGGATTCATGAATTTTTTTTAATGTAAAAAGTAAGATATCAGTTAACTACAGGAATAAAATAAATTTTTAGATATTTGAAAAGACAATTTTCCAGGTAGGAAAATACACATTTTTACAAAAAACCCTCAAAATCCATTATATGCCACCAGTAACACTATACTACTTAATATAGGGCTCTAACAATACACAAAATAGTACCGTCTTGTTCACTTTAACTTGTCTTTCACTGATCATTATTATGTGTCCTGCGGGAAGGCATTCATATATATAAATGTCAAAAATATACATACACGTACCGTCAGATCATAAACCATCTTATATTGTGCAAAAATGGTGTTTATATCCAACAAAATACTGTTTTAAACCCAGATACCACGGCCCCCGCCCATTGGGGCTTGAACAAATAGATGGGCTACATGATGCTTCCACGCAGAGCTGAAACCGACCGCTTACGAGCACTGGTAAACCGCCTAGAGGATCTAAGCCTGCCCAGGCAAAGCGGTGCGAGTCCGACCGTCCATGCTTATAAACCCTATTGGTTTCATTGGGCGACAGGGATTGAGATGTCATTTCATCTCAATGTCGGGTAAAAGTCCCACAAAATTGGAAGCAACGTCTCCAAAATGACCTATACCGTGTTGACGGGGATGTTAAACCTCTTATCTAACAAACAAAAACCCAGATACATTATTTGTTGGGATGATTTATTTGACAAATCCACTCTTGTCTAATATGTGTATTTTCTTAGCTATATAGCAGTTATGCTTCAAGCCAACATGCCCATTTGGAGACAAAGAAGAAATGCATAAAACTATGCACCAAGAATCAGAAAAATATGTTCACTTTTCCATGATAGAAGCCATCATTTTTTTGACAATCACAAAGACCAATAACAGAACAGAAGAACAGGAATTATAGAAGAACATGCAAAATGTTACTAGATCAGAAGCAACATTGAGTTAACTAAACCCATGTCCAAACTATAGTAGACCTGTGTTTCACCCTGGATTAATTGTTCTTGTAGTGTGAAGCTTGGCAAAACAATAAGGAAATTAAAAAAAAAATAGTACGTGGGACAGGGCAACCATCCAGCAACTGGAAATATGTTTCCTTTCCTTCTTATCCAATAACATTTTATTAATAATGTTTTAGATATATTTTTTTGCATTCAAAATCAAACCACAAACTCTGCACAACTAAAAGCTTGATTTAACAATATCACTGTGTATCTCGACATAATCTAACATGAATAAGGACAACAGCAGCAACAAATAGCATTTTCTGCTTATTTCTAAAAATATGCAACAAAGTTACTCAATTAACATACTTTAACTTAATACTGGAGGAAGGAACAGTCAAACAGTTTTAAAGCAAGAGAACCATGATGGTCCTGCATGTATATCCCTCATCAAAGCTAACATATTTGCATACTGAAAATTGAAATTTCACATGAACTTTTACAGTTTTGTTTAAATTTCATCTCAAAGAGTGGCAATGTGTCCTGTACTAAATACCGTTTTTGACAAGCAGTGCTTAAATTTATACCATTTAAGGACAACAAGGCACACCAATTAATCTCTACACCACTGATTAATTTGAACAACGTTGGTGGAGGGCCACCCAAGGAACATTTGTGTAAAATTAGGGTAATGCATTTCTATGAAAACTTTTTAAGATCACCCGAGGATTATTCCTGCACAGTTTAGTTGAAACCCTTGCAGTAAAGAAATTGTGAATGGATGGACGGATGATGGAAATGGTCCCAATTACATGGCATGAGCACCTTGATAAAGGTTAACTTGATGTAGCTACACGTGCTTACCAAATATCAAAGGCCCTGGGCCTTCTAGTTTCAATGTTGTTTTTCCCTATATTAGTCTATGCAAAATAAGTGACCCCCCTGGAGTTGGGCCATATAAACAATGTTGGTTGAGCAATACTATATAAAGGTATACCAAATATCAAAGGCCTTGGCCCTCTGTTTCATCTGGGCCTTCCAGTTTCACAAGACGATTTTAAAATGTCTGTGTAAAACAAGTGATTCTGAAGGCGGGGCCCTTGTTGATAACAGTGCTATGATTTGAACATTCTTGGTAAAAGTCAACTAGATGCATATACATGTATACAAATAGCAAGGACATACATTTTTTATAGTTTTCCCTATATGAATCAATTTTTTAACAACCTTGACAAAAATTCACTATCTGAAGCTATATTTACCAAACATAAAAGGCCCGACCCTTCCATTTTCAGGCAAGAAGATTTTTAAAGTTTTGCAATATGGGTTAATGTAAAACAAGTGTCTTGGAAAAAGCTACATACGAAATCTCTAAGACCTTACAGCTTTATACAAGATGATTTTAAAGATTTTACTTATTCTCCTTTTTTCTGCCATGGCAACAAAAGCTGCATGGGATGGAATTCTTCGAACAGCAGACCCCAGTGTGGGCCAATTGGTACCTCAGGGCTATACTCGGGGCAATCTTAATTGGCAGAGATCCACTAGCAGAGGATACCTATTACATATCAAATTCCAAGATCGTCTAGTTTCAGGATGTGAGTTCATGTAAAACATTTATACCACCAGGGATGGGTACGCTTTTGACTCCAAGGCTATGATTTAAACAGTGTTGATAAAAGCTGGTCGCCAAACCTTATAAAATACCTTCTTGTTCTGGTTTCGGATAAGTAATCTTGCTAATTTCCCCATTTTTGTTGCCATGACAATCAGAGTTGCATGGAATGGATTTTTGAATAACTCTGAACAAGATTTAGTGACTTAAGAAATTTCATTTAAGAAAATTGAGAACAGAAGCGCAGACGGATGACAGTGACGACCATGGACAGTGACCACTTACAATAGATTCCCAGAAGCCTTAAGCTTATGAAAGCTAAAATATATAATACATGTTCATTTTTCATGTTTTTTTTTTTCTGTAAAAGTATTATCTTTTTACCCTGAAAAGCTAAAAAAGCTATGTTTTCAAAAGTCTTTTACCAGATACATGTATTAAAAATGTTCGTTTTCTATGTTTTATTTTGGTTTGGCAAAATTTCCAACAACCTTAGAAAGGAACATTTCTGTGAAGGTATGAAGTTGAAGCATTAAATAGCTGCTTCAAAGTTGTTTGTGCATAATGGTAGTACAAACCAGCTCCACGTCAGACATGTATATACTATGAAATTTTGTTAAGTAATTCCTACATGTGAAAAAATATGGTATTTTTCGGTAAAATTCAACATTTTCATCGCCTGAAAAATGAAACTTTATAAATTTTTCAATATCTTTCTTTGTTTCTGTAGTTAACGGTTATCCACATGTAACTTTTTGCATCAAAACATTTTCAAGAATCCTCACCACTAACTTTTAACAAAAGCATTCCCGTTTCCCTCGCTTTTTTGTCAAAATTTTGAATTTCTCCCTTGAAACTTAAGGCAAACTTCTGAGCAGGCACAAATGTGAAAAAATGTATTTTCCTACCAAGAAAATTGACTTTTCAAATATCTAAAAATTTATTTTATTCCTGTAGTTAACTGATATCTTACTTTTTACATTAAAAATTTTTCATGAATCCTCACCACTAACTTTAAAAAAAAACGTATTCCTATTTTCCATCTTTTTTATCAAAATTTTACATTTTCTGCCTTTAAAAAGTCAAATTGCTGTACAGGCACCAAGCTGAATTTTTGAGAGCTACTTGATATAGCCAGTGTACATCTGGCTATATAAATTAGCTCGACATCATACAATTTATTTTCATAATGTAATTTCTACTTGACCGGAAAATACTAGATTTTGGGTGTTTTTTATGTAAACGTGTGCATTTTCATACCCCGAAAAATGTGACTTTTTAAACATATAAAATTTTTATTTTTTTTCCTGTAGTTATCTTATACACATATATAACTTTTAACATCAAAACATTTTCAAGAATCCACACCAGTAACTTTTTAAAAATTTATTCCCATTTTCTGCGTTTTTTGTCAATATTTCCAAGTTTTTACCCCAAAAAGACAGCTTTCTGCACACATATCAAGCTGAAACTTCTTTTATTGCTACTTGACAACAGTTAGCTTTTTTTTGGCTATTTAAATTAATTTGATATAATTTAATGAAATTTTTATAATTAAATTCCTGTTTTTGGCGATTTTTATTCAAATTTTGAACATTTTCCCCCAAAAAATCAATTTCGCCTGGGAATATTTTTGGGGATTTTTTTCCCGTAAGCCAGGACACCTCACTGATTTGGAAAATAGTGAAAACCCTTCTGAAGGAATTTGTTTGAGGTTGAGGGTCTTTTTGGGCTAAAATGACTGGCCTATTTATTGGTCATTGATTTTAATTGGACAATACCAATATAACTCTTCTTAGTTCATTACGAAAACACGCCTATACCAATACATAGTAACCTTTATCGCCGAAAAAATGAAAAGTTTAAGATGAAAAATTCTGGTATGTTTCTTATTTCTGCTCTAAAATATAGATTGTGGGTACTCGGTACTCGTTAGAACCGCCTCATCGAGGCGGTTCTAACGAGTACCCACACTCTATATTTTAGAGCAGAAATAAGAAAAATAAGGTTTACCCCTGTAAACCCCAGTTTCACTATATAAAAGTGGGGTTCGAGGGGGTCAAAATTATATAGGCGTGTTTTCGTGATGCATTATTTGTTTTGATCAAAACAAAAAGGCCCATCACAGGACTTCATTTCCGCTGATTCTACCAACCATTGCCATTGTGCGCGCCCAAATAGCATTGACGTTGCGCCCAGTGATTTGTTACAGATAATATGTATCTACTATTTCTGAGCATTATATCGATGTGTAAAGTCCGGCGAATTACTCACAAACTTTTGTTTTTGTTTGATTTGAGGTTTAACGTCCCCGTCAACACTGTAAAGGTCAGTTTGGAGACGTTGCTTCCAATTTTGTGTGACTTTAACCCGACATTGAGATGAAATGACATCTCAATCCCTGCCGCCCAATGAAACCGATAGGGTTTATTAGCATGGACGGTCCGCCTCGCACAGCGGTTCCTGGACAGGCTTAGATCCTCTAAGCGGTTTACCAGTACTAGTGTGCGGGCCGGATTCAGCTCTGCGTGGAAGCATCGTGCAGCCCATATATTTATTCACGCCCCTATGGGCGGGGGCGGTGCTCACAAACTGTATGAAGCCCAAATGACTTTATGCTAAGTTTGTGAGTAATTCGCCGGAGATGACACTACGGGAATTATGCTAAGTTTGTTAGCAAGTTTGTTAGTGGTTTGCCGGAGTTTACACATCGATAAAATCGACAAAAATGATAATTCATTACGTATAATTACAAGTTTGTCATCAAAATGTCACCAAACTGGTATATTTTATTTATTCTTTCGAAAGCTTAGGAACGAACTTACCAAAGGGCACGGCGGAACGATTTTTTCAATTAGAAGCTGCCAACTTTTCTATTGAAGATGGGTTTGTTTCTTGCAAAATTTATGACAAACGCGATGATTTTGATTTTGAGATTGTAAATTTTCCTTTTTTGGATGGTGATGTTCCTCGTGCGCCATCCAATGGCGTTTAAATTCGCAATTAATTAGATTTGCCAGAGTCTGTAGTCATGCAACTGACTTTTGTGTTCATATTTAGCTTCACTACAGCTGGTGTGTGGGAATGTGTGGCGGCGGTAAAACGTCTCCCTGCCCTACATCATAGTGTAGATTATATTTTCTTGTCCTTTGGGATCATTGATTCCATTGTGGAATTTTGAAAATATCTGAGGGTCACTGATGAGGCCTAATTGGCCGAAACTAGCTAGTCTGGCCCAGAAAACATGTACACTCCATATATTTCAGTTCTGTGGTGTATTCCTTGCTTCCAAAGGATAACCCTTTTATAGAACACATTCAACAATCGTAATAAATTGTAAACTGCTAAACTTCTTAATCAGGGATATCGGTATCATAAACTATGCAACGCCTTTTCAAAATTTCATACACGTCATTCTGATTTAATTTCAAAATTCAATATTGGACTTAAATCGCTTCTGCAACAAGGTCTATCGGAACCCGAATTTTATGGTGACTTAGTATATAAATTCAGAAAAAATATAACCGCAATGACTTCAGCACCCAATTTCGTAAAATCATTCTTCTATATAAAAAGATTGGGTACAACATAAATGTTATACGACAGACTGCATGCATGGTAGGTAACCGAATCACGGTTGACAACTTTGCTTCCCTCTTTAATTGCACGCCGGTGAGTCAGGTCCCAGATTCTATGACAATTCTAGCGTAAAAGCTTGCTGAGAATTAGAGAGACCTTATTCTATGTAATGTTGGTTGGTGCCTGATGCTCTGTCTCTGATCGGGCCGATCGGAGTCTTAGTGTTGGTTTTCTTTTGCTCCAGCATTTCAGTGTTTTCTTGCTGTCGAGTCCTCACCGTTGTTCCATCTCTGTGGTTGTTTGATTTTTAGCTCACCAGAGCCGAAGGCTCCGGGGGAGCTTATAGGATAGGCAGTTGTCCGGCGTCGTCGTCGTCGTCGTTGTCGTCGTTGTCGTTGTCGTCGTCGTCTGACGTCAACACTTTCAAACATCTTCTTCTCTGAAGCCACTGGACCGATTCAGCCCAAATTTTATCTGTAGCATCCTTGGGCTGGGGGATTGAAAGTTTGTGTTTTTTATGAAAATCGGCCCATTAGTTTGGTTGCTATGGCAACTTAGAGTTTCCATAGACTTATAATGGGGAAAATTGAAAAATGGCATTTACTGCCAAGTCATTGCAGATATTTGGACAAAACTTTTATAGAAATGTTTCTTGAGTAAAATTCTTTCAGCCATATGCTTTTATGCCAACCTGAGGGTCCCCCAGGTTGTGCCGGGGCCATGCCCCACCCCCTCCACTTCATAAAAGGCCATATATCTCAGAAACCATTCAGATCCCGACCCCTAAACCATATATATTCTTGTTCCTATTGATAAGACGCATTTAGTAACACCAACCTTGGGGTCCTCAGGGATGCGCCGAGGTCATGCCCCACCCCCTCCACTTAATAAAAGGCTCAATATTTCGGAAACCATTCAGATCCCCACCCCTAAACCATATATATTCTTGTTCCTTATGATAAGACCCATTCAGTGACATCAACCTGGGAGTCCCCTGGATGCGCCGGGGCCATGCCCCACCCCCTCCATTTCATAAAAGGCCCAATATCTCGTAAACCTTACAGATCCCCGCCCCTAAACCATATATATGCGTGCTTCTTATGATAAGACACATTCATTGACACCAACCTGGGGGTCCTCAAAGATGCGCTGGGGCCTTGCCCCACCCCTCCACTTCACAAAAGGCCATATATCTCAGAAACTGTTCAGATCCCCACCCCTAAACCATATATATTCTTGTTCCTATTGATAAAACCCATTCAGTAACACCAACTTGGTCGTCAGGGATGCGCACAGGTCAGGCCCCACCCCCTCAACTTTATAAAAGGCCTAATATCTCGGAAACCATTCAGATTCCCACCCCTAAACCATATATATTCTTGTTCCTTTTGATAAGACCCATTCAGTGACATCAACCTGGGAGTCCCCTGGATGCACCGGGGCCATGCCCCCACCCCCTCCATTTGATAAAAGGCCCAATATCTCGGAAACCTTACAGATCCCTGCCCATAAACCATATATATGCTTGGTCCTTATGATAAGACACATTCATTGACACCAACCTGGGGGTCCTCAGAGACGCGCTGGGGCCTTGCCCCACCCCTCCACCTCAAAAAAGGCCATATATTTCAGAAACTGTTCAGATCCCCACCCCTAAACCATATATATTCTTGTTCATTATGATAAGACGCATTCAGTAACACCAACCTGGCGGTTCCCAGGGATATGCTGGGGCCATGCCCCACCCCCTCCATTTCATAATATCACAATATCTCGGAAACCCTACAGATGGCCACCCCTTAACCATATATAGTCTTGTTCCTTATGATAAGACACATTCATTGACACCAACCTGGGAGTCTCCCTGGGCCTTGCCCCACCCCTCCACTTCACATAAGGCCTTATATCTCAGAGAATGTTCTTAGCCCCACCCTAAACCATATATATTCATCTTTCTTATGATAAGACGCATTCAGTGACACCAGCTTGGGAGTCCCCGGGGCACGCCCAGGCCATGCCACACCGCTTTACTTCATTAAAAGCCATATATATCAGAAATAGTTCAGATCCCCACCCCTAAACCATATACTTGTTCCTTATGATAAGACTTGTTCAATCACACCAACCTGGAGGTCTCTTTGTGCTGAGGCAATGTGCCCCGCCCTTCCATTTCATAAAAGGCTTTATATTTCAGAAACCATTCAAATCCCCACCCCATAATCATATATGTTCTTGTTCCTTATTATTAGCACACCTACTGTAGCGGGGTTTGCAGGGGCCATTCCTATTTCATAAAAGGGCCTCAAATCTCTGAAACCGTTCAGATTCCCAGCGCTGAACCATATATATACTTGGTCCTTATGATAAGACACATTTAGGGACAACAGTTTGGGCTTTCCTGGGATCAACAGGGCATGCCCCAACCCCTCAACTGTTAAAGAGGCCTTACAGATCCCCACTGCTAAACCATATATATTTTTGTTTCTTATGATAAGACGCATTTAGTGATACCAACCAGGGCTCCATTGGGTCCATGCCCCACCCCCTCTACTTCATAAAAGGCCTAACTTTTCAGATGCTGAGTCCACATGGGTGCTCATTTGGACATGGGGGTTCATTTGGTGGATTAAAATGATATCATGTTAAAATACATGGCTGCCATTGGGCATGGGCAGTGCCCACCTGAGCTCTGGTGAGCATAGTGGCCCATGGGCCTCTTGTTTGTGTTCACGGAGATGTTGCACTGATGAGTTAGGAGGCCATCATGCGGACTGAACAAATAATTTGTCTAAATCGCGTGAAGTAAAGGCGAGGATTGTGGCCACGTAATATCGATTTAAGCCCCCCCCCCCCCCCCCCCCCCCCCCCCCCCAGTGGCATTCGTGAAATTCGTTTTACTGACCGTCCGAGGCGGTTCTTCTGTCGCGTTTTATTTTTGTTACGGTTTGTCCTTTGAGTGTTTGTATCGCTTATATAATTTTGTTTTTGATAGCCAATTGGCCATTTTGTGGGAAAGGAACTTCCTTTTGGCTTTAAATATAAGCGATGCACACACTCAAAGACAAACCATAACAAAAATAAACCGCGTCAAAAGATACGCCTTGGAACGGTCAGTGAAACGAATTCCACTGAGGTGTGTGTATGGTGGTGGTAGGGGTGGGGTGTGTGTGTGTGGGGTGTGTGTTTGTGTGTGTGTGGGGGGGGGGGGCTGAAATCGATTTTATTCGGTCGCATTGAATTTTGAAACTATATTTCATAAAACTTAGAAAAGGTTTTGCAAATTTATATTACCGATAACCCTGCGAATTTATGATACCGATAACCCTGATTAAGAAGTTTAACAGTTAATAATCTATTACAAGTGTTGAAGTCAGTTACATGACTAGGCACTCTGGCAAAACCTAAGGAATTTGGAATTAATCTGGATACCGTAGGATGTTGCACGAGGAACATCACCATCCAAGAAAGGAAAATTTGCAATCTCAAAATCAAAATTATCGCGTTTACCATAAATTTTGCATGGAACAAATCCATCTAAAATAGATAATTGTAAATCCAAAATCGGGGCTTCGGTATCAGAAACATTTGCTTCATTTAATTTAAGTTCTGAAGGGTAAATTTGACAGATCAATCCATCGAAGTAGGCATTGTGAATATTTAATAAATCATCCAAATATCTAGACATTGAGCTTAAAGCTTCAATACCTTCAGATTGCTTTCGACAGAAAGGGACATCATGAAGTCTCTTGCATAACAGAAAAGGAACAAATCAGCTGCAAGGGGTGCGCAATTCGTATCCATCGGAATTCCAACAATTTGTCTAAAAACGTGGTATAAAATCATATTTAAATAGGAAAGGTCTATTGCCAGTCGACTGGCAATAGCCAAAACACGTTAAAAAGGCTATTGACAGTCGACTGGCAATAGCCAAAACACGTTAAAATGGCTAGTGACAGTCGACTGGCACTAGCCATTTCAACGTATTTTGGCTATTGCCAGTCGACTGGCACTAGCCATTTTAACGTATTTTGGCTATTGCCAGTTGCTTCTTGTTTTTTTTCTCTCTCCTTTTTTATTTATACCATACGACTGTTATTATTTTTACAGCAGGTCATATTTCATATACACCATGACACTGGGCAGACAAACATATACTGCGCCGCTCCGAGGCGGTTCTAATGTTTGTCCATCCTCAACGGTTTTTAGCAGTACATCAGCTAACAGGTCCTTATGAGGACCACCACCCCTGTTAACACCGCTTTATACCGAAAAAAAAAAAAACAAAACAAAAAAACATGGACTTTACAGGGGCGTACCTCAATCTCCTATATATATTCTTTGCTTAGAACATAGAATTCTGATAACTGATTGAGGCGTTTCTACCGACAACCCCCCCCCCCCCCCCCCACCCTTCTATGTTTAGACTGAAAACAATACTCAAATTTCAGCTGAACGACGCTAGTTCAGGAGATAAAATGGAGTTAGTTTAAGATTCGGAAAGGTCTATTGCCAGTTAACTGGCAATAGCGGTTTTACGATAAAATCGCTATTGCCAGTTAACTGGTAATAGCGGTTTTACGATAAAATCGCTATTGCCAGTGAACTGGTAATAGCAATTTTAACGTAAAATCGCTATTGCCAGTTGACGTGTAGAATTATTCCATTTACAGT